>JAQPZY010001553.1:0-2752500 GCA_029931535.1 Margaritifera margaritifera
TCCTTGAACCAAATAAACGACTTTAAACTCTTGTATTGCCACCGAAAATCCACCCAGATAGGCCGGTTCGGCTTTATTAGATTTTGACAAACCCAGATGTTGCAGACTGAAACATAAGTATTTATTATATTCAGGTGGCGTGGAGATTGTGAAAGCGAGGACTCGCTTTCCAGAGGCCTGTAAACATGCCGGTGTCTACTTCGTTGATTATGTTTTTTATTGAGTTTATTACACTATTTGAGATATAACAGGTTAAAATGGTTAATTACTCTACACTTTTATTTACCAGCCATGGAGTTAATTTATGACTGGGTTGTGTACAGTTGCCACCTGCCACTCTGATCTATTTGTAGGTTGCGTTTGATATCATGATATGCATTCATGACGAGTAATCTTCTGGAAATCATTCTAGTTTAATTTACATGGTATCTTGTCTCCCCGGACGTTACGGGGTTTCTCCATCGGAAATTCCCCCCTTTTTTGATCTATTTGAACAAGATCATGTCATGGCATGATCTAAATTTTAAATGTATGCGAAGGAATGCAAGCTTTACCCTGTGATGGACTGCCCAATTTATTTAATTCAAGTGGAGTTTTTGCATTCTCATTCTTTTTGCGTCCTAAAAAACGAGGCAGACTTCGACCTCGAGTACTCGATGGCAAGGAAAAACGACTTGTAGTAATCACCGTTACAAGTTTTGATCTTATTTTCTCATGTTTCCCGCTTGGATCAACTATCAAGTCTCAAACAAAAGGAATATGGGCTTGGTGTCATCCGCACCCAGTACATAAAGACCATGTCCTTCTTCTAATTGCCACAGAAGGGCTTGGGGACGTTGCAAAGGTAAATGAGGTGGAACATGGCTCTAAGATTCTTTGTTAAAACTATACTAGATTTTTAAGAAACTCGATTGTGACGTCAAAAGTTACCGTTCATGCAACATATCAAATGAATTGTCATCAGTAAACGTCCCATACAACATATCAATTAAGCTGCCGTCAGTAAACGTCCAAGCAATATATCAATTTAGAGCTGTCATAAGTAATAACGTCCAGTACAATATATCAATTGAGCTGCCATACAGTAATTCGGCCATGAACACGATATCAATTGCACTGGTCATCAGGAAAACGTCCCATACAACATATCAATTCAACTACCATCAGTAAATTGTCCCATAAAAACATATCAATTTAACTTCTTGAGCAGTAAACCGTCCATACAGCATATTAATATGAGGTGTCATCAGTAAAATACATCCATTACGCCATATCAATAAAGCTTGCCATCAGTAACCGTCCCATTCCAAGTAATATCGATTGAACCGCCACCAGTAAACAATCGATACAACATAGCAATAGACTGCGGCGGTGGGGGAAGGTGGCGTTGTTATTTGATAAACTGTGCATTAGAGTGTCTTCTGTCGGTGTCATCAGTGACCGTTTGTATTAACGACTGGACCCCAAAGCCCCCCCCCCCTAACATCTCAATGTTCGGTTAAAAATTAAATGTACTCGTCTTAATGATTTCTGTGGGTTACTAGGTTCGAAAAATATTTATATTGTTTTCACTGAACATTTACTAGTAGCAAGCATAAAGGGATTCAATCCAGACATAAAATATCAGATTTTCATTAATTATTACAATTATGTGATGATTATACGTTATCCCCACTACTACCTTTTCAACACAATGAACTACCTTGATGTCTTTCTGACAGTCTTCATGTCCTAGATAAAATATTTAGTACTATAATTCCAATCGTGTCGCTCATCTTACGTGCTCGAAAATTATCAGTTACGCCAGGTTCCGTACTTTGAAAACTGCTCCGAGAACGACAAGTCAATCTCATAAACAAAAAAAGATTCCAAAACTTCTACAGTTTTATAGACTTTAATTATTATGCTTTATACATGTAGAAAAAACCTTTTAATCAGTTGGCTAATAACCAGGATACTAAAAGACGTTAGTACCCGTTTCGCTCAAGAACTATATCTCCTGGTGCTATGGCTGCGATTGCTCAATTAATTCCACTAGAACTCAACGAGTTTACCATTTAAGGTGAATAGTCAAAAACTGTGAGACGCACAGACAATGACGATCATACTAATTGTCGCCACAACAATCATACCACCTTTTTCAATTCCGTATAACCGGCGTTGTTTTCTAGTCCTAAATTTCATGTGTCGCATGATGAATATAAAAAATATTTATTCATAATGTTGAAAAATACATGAAATTATTAAACCATTTTTGTAAATTTAAATACGTGATAAACGATGCTTATAAATTTTCTAACCTTCGCTTCACAATTTTAAGATCCAGCTAAAGTGATTATGCTCTTTACCGGACATCAAGGCGGAGCCCATCCACACTTCATAAGTTCCCAAGAAAAATTGAATAAAAAATAAAACATAAAAAAAAAAAAAAAAAACCAAAAAAACAAAACGAAAAAAAGAAAAGAGAAAAAAAAAAAAAAAAAAAAAAAAAAACACAAACAAAATAATTGACTCGCACCCAATAACTGGAAACAGACAACAAAAAAAAAAACAATTAAAAAAACGTAAAAAAAAAAGACACGCAACCCAAGAACTCGAAAAACAAAAAACGATCACTAAAACCCAACGTCTCCCAAAGAAAACAAACACCCAAACCAAACCACCCACCCACACCACATACAAAAAACAAAAAAAGCAACAAACAAAAAAAAACAAAAACAACAAACCAATCACTTAATATATAGCATTATGGGATTATGGTCTACGGGCGAAGAATTTACTTATCTCCGAAAAGTTTAGGAACATGACAACAGTGCAAAAACTACACACCTCTGAAACTGAAGAATTTTGACAACGGGAAGTGCTCCAATTTTATTTTTGGCGCCGGCGGTATTGCTCACCAATCCATCTTTTTCGTAGATGATTTTACATTTTTTATTTTAATTGTTTTGCAGTGGTGTATATCTGAGTAGAAAAAAGAAAAATAGAACGCTGTTTAAGGCGTTTCTGGTGCATTATAGTTGCCAAGTTGTAGTTTTAGAACATGACAGTAGAAGGCTGGAAGGTTTCTAAGAAACTACATACTACAACAACTATGATACACAGAACCCCTTAGTCTTATTTAAGACTATTAATAAAATTCGGTGATTCTTTTTTTTAGAATGAGTCCCGATTATGGCTCTAAATTATTACAGACATAAATGGCGCTTCAAGTATCATATATGATTTTGTTATCTTGAGTTTTGTCGTCATATAATGTCAAAAATATGGTGCCAGATCATTACATATCCTTATTCAACAGGAATAGCAACCATGACTATTGGATACTGGCGCTGGCAGTCCTTTTGAGCAGCACCTTGGTATACAATATCCTAGGGACCTTCAGTGAATACGACCTTGAAAAGTTGAGGTAAGAAAACCTGAAATATTATTCACGGGTAAATATTACTTTTCAATTTTTGCACTCAAACAGGGGATACCAGCTCTATCGCAGTCGACCGTATGGGGTACTCCTTGTTCGAATGCGGCATAGCGAGTAATGTCGATCGGTCACATACGATAATGTACGTACCGTCTCATTCTAATGGGATAAATCTGTCACTGTCTTGATCGAATGCGAAAATGAAAAATAAGGTATTTACCCCCTGATGATACAATATTATTTGACTAAAACCATGAATTATAGAAGACGTCCTTTTGAGTATTCGAGGAATAGTGGCAAGTTCACAAAGAATTATCTTAATATAAGAGTATGGCATATAAACATATTATACATGTAAAGATTTTCTATATAGAGCTTTAAATGAAGAAAGACAACGGATATTATTAAATACGATATGTATCTAGCTAACCTTGATAATTTTGTACTTAAAGTACTGCGCAAAATTAGATCAAAGAATAGGTACAGAGGGAAAAGTTCATTTATATACATTTTTTGTATAAATATGTCAAGCACTAACTACTACTACGCTATGATTATTTGAAACATTAGGTATTCTAAACAGTATTTGTTACAGCTGAGAATAATTACTGAGCATTTAATTTAAGATGTTGTGTCTATTTGTCTTGGTAATGGAGAGGGTGTGTCTATTTGTCTTGGTCATGGACAGGTATGTTACGTAACTTAGACAGAGACACGGGTTCATTAAACCATATGCACGATAATTAAAACAGAGATCACCATCTTTCATGAAGATATTGTTTTGAAACTTTTTTACGCGAATACCACACTAGACTGTCTTCATGATTCTGATCAATCTTTCTTCTGACGACAGTGATTTTGCTCTCCACTTCAGTTTTGTGACGGAGATCTCCAATTACATTAGAATTTCAGCAACAGGAAAGGGAGGACGTTGACACGAAATATGACCAATTCTTTCCGATGTTCATCCTAGCATTGCGTGACTTTTCACTAGCATGAAAGATGACGACAGAGAAAATTACTCCAGACGAGTATTTAGAAGATTTTTTGTCTAAATGTTCGAGAAGAGACAACAGACAGGGAACGTAGATACAACAAGACTCGAATTGGCCTCCGAAAGTACTTCAAAAACGAGGAAATGCTTCACATTCGATAGACCTGGGAGCAGAACGGTTTTGCAAACGTTAAAAGACATGGAGTACGTTGAACTGTCGAACGATTTCCTTGAAGACTGCGATAAATTTATCAAATATGTACACGAAGAATGCCCTCTGAAGAGGTTAGGACAATGGACGCGCATCAACGGAAGCAGTAAGTCGTACCTCCCACCTCTCTCAGACTTTTTGTGCAATGGTGATACTCAATTGCCCTCTCTAACGGCAGAAAAGTACCACACAAAAAATAAATATAAACTTATAACAAAATGTTGAACAAAAATCATGTAAGCCATGACATAGATATATATGGCAGTGATAGATAGTTTTCCTGTATGTGTCATTGCTAGTTTAATCTGACAGTGTTATTAGGGTTCTTCACGATTGATGTAGACAACAATAAATATATGGAAAGTGTGATGAATTAAGCTAATTAATTGAAAAACTGAGCAAATCTTCAAATATGCTTAATTATGTTGCCAAATAAGATTATTTCAACATTGTTTCACTCTGTTAGAGAATCAGAACTAGGTTAACTTTTGACTCTTAAATGGCCGTACATCAGATTTAAACAAAAATTCAGTTGTATCTATTATATGGGAACTTCTAAGAACAGTTTCTTTTCGAGATGGATATTGGTCTTGATTGTGTTTTTAATGCAAAATGATGATGATGTGATATACCAGCGGAAAACATCGAATGGACGTGAATCAAAGTTCCATATATATGAGTGACGTGTTATGTGTTTGTACTACGGTGCATACATAGACGTGCAAGAGGAAGAAGTTCATATTCTCCTTTCCGTTCATATTTACCAAAACTGATATGATTCTTATTAGTTATAGTATTCCGTTTATATTTATCAAAACGTATATGGGTTTTTTTTCGATATAGTATTCTACATGTTTCTTCAATATCGCGGACATTTTCTTATTCACTGTAAGACATTTTGCATCAAGAGGCGACGGTTCTAGTTTGCAGCATTGGGAATTGTTTGTTTTGGGGTTTTTTTGGTTGTTTTTTGTGGGGTTTTTTGCTGTTTTTTTTTGTCTCTAGAAACTATTCAATTTATACCAAAGATTTATTTTAGTAATGCATAGTGATAACAGTAATGTTTTTGCCCCTTCATATCAGAACTGGTCACACCCAATACTCTCATTCATCATGATTATTACTGTAATTGTTGGTTGTATGTATTACTGGAAAATATAGGTGAATAGTAATATGTATCTACAGTTACATAGTAGTAGTAGTGCATGTGTGTGTGTATGTCTGTATGTGAATGTGTGTGTATGTTTGAGAGAGAGGAGAGAGAGAGAGGAGGAGAGAGACGGGGGAAGGGTGATCAGTTTCTTTTGCATATTTTGTTTTGTATTACTTCTCTCGCCGCTTTCGGATTTGATGCCTCTTACTGCGTCTCTAACGGCGGGTAGGGCGATTAGAATGGGTGTATAATTCATGTAAGTAAATGATAGGACTGACACCTGATCGCGTTACATGTCAGTGCAATATCATTTGGTTTCTTAGGAGCGATTAAACGTTCCCGTTAACAAACATGCATACACACGTATACAAACACAATATATCGCCCTCTGTGGAACACCTATACAAACACTCACATACATTTGCTGTTTCATGAAATAATATTAATGCACTAAAATAATTTTGCTTCTTCTCAACTGTGCTGCATTTCTTACTATTTCTTGTTGTGCTGAGCTTGGATGTTCAGATAGATGGGAAGCAATCGATGCAACATTAGGTAAATGTGTTTGAAGCTTTTTTTTTTCTCATGACATGCATTTCGAAAAAAAGTAACAGTTCCAAATCTGAAGTTGTTGTATATATGTACAGAGTATGTATGTAGGTAATTATGTACGTAAGCATGTATCACATGATGAAGAAGAACAAATCTCCTTTTCAAATCTCTATTTTCCTTGTTTAATTCCCTTATCTCAATAAAAGTTTAACACTCCTTCTTTAAAGTTCAAATCGGGAGGTGCATATATTTAAAGAAAGCAAGCATTTTTGCTGTATTACAAGCTTAATAGTTCTTCTGTTTGAACAAACAAAAGATGTGAAGATGACATAAACAGTTAAACTTTTTACGAAACAACATACAGTTGTTTAGATTTGCAAACACAACAACAGAAGATAAAATAGGACGAACGGGCAGATGGACAGAGAAATGGAACAGATAGCTTGGATAACGGATCAATGGAAGTAAACACGAACGGACGGATGGACGGAGAGATGAATGGATAAACGGACGGATCTGCAAAGAGCGAAGAGACAGATGGGCAATTGGCAAATGAATGGATGAAGGAACTGATGGACGGACAAACTATTAGATGAATAAAATGATGGAAGGGATGTTCAGACATTTCGGAGAACAGGTAAACTGATGGGCCTAGAGATGGACAAACATACAGCCGGAGTGAGACAAAATAAGGACAAAAAACGCACAGAACAGTGAACTGAGCTTTGGACATAATATGAAGTTATCCAATTAATAATTGGAGGGGAGCACGGGCAGACTTTCCAATAACAATATAGCATTCGTTCAAGCAAATGAAAGATCGATTAAAACGTCTATCAGACAACAAACACTAGAATGGATGGAGGAGGGTGTGACTACTTCTGCGTCCATTCGTTCCATTAGAAATAAGGGCAACCTGGTGATGCCCAACAATTTTTTTTTAAAAAAAGTCGGGTTATAATCATAATAAACCCAAAACTCGATACAAAGTTTTATTTCTGTAATATTTCCACCATTACCAACGTTTGTTCGCCTCTTTCAGCTTAAATAAACATTCCTCCCCCCCCCCTTTATTTTTCATACAAAGGCATCTCCCGATAGAACTAGACTAGTTTGGCATTATTGTTGTGGACGTTACCGATGCCTTCTTTTTTGTGTGTGTTCAAACGCAAACAATACAAGCAGAAAATTCTTTTTGTAAGCGGCATCATCATTAGTATTACTCGGTTACAGTTTCGCTGAATAAATATTGCATTCATAATTTGTGTTATAGATGTCCTAGTGTTTGCTTTTGTAAGTTCATAAAAGTAGCTGAATGCTGCAATGTGTATCTGATTGAACTAAACGGGGGGAGGGGAGGAGGAGGAGATTTCTTAGTTAAAATTGGAGTATTACCATATATATGACTAGAGTTTCGACCCTGGTACGTTAGCACTAATCGTACCTTAAACCATCTGGACCATTACGGATCATTTTCATACAGTTTGAGTCGTTTACTACAACCTTTACTTCCTTGTGTCTAATAGTCACGTATTCAGTACGCTTCAATCAAGTATATATCATTCATCTTACTGAGTTCAACTGTACTCAGTACAGTTCTATATCATTGCCTTTAAATTCTACACAGGAATTTAGCGATTTATTTTCAACAAGTTGACAATTCAATAAATTCACATCCTTTGGAAACAATAATTTGCAAGGAGCACTTATATGTATATCTCACATCTTCGCACACGCAGATATATATCAAGTATATTGTGACTACTAAAGCGGAAGATCGATATTCGTGGTACAATCCACGTTTCTAGTAGGGAACGGAAATACTTAAGCCCAAATATGTATCTAGTTACTTATTTATTTATTTATTTATTTATTTATTTATTTATTTATTTAACAAAATCGATCTTTTCACAAATAAAATGCTGAAAACTACTCTCGAACGTTTGACTTAAACTTCGTAAATTTCTGCTGACGTAGTGTGAATGAAAATAAAGTAAAACACTATTGTTTTTTAACTTAGTTATGATTAAAATACTCATATTTTATTTTCTTCGAACTTCGTTTTAGAAATTAAGAAATTGTTGCTGTTTTGTGTCATCCCAGGACGATCTGAAGTGCAAAAAAGAACATGTATCTTTATTATTAATATGGAGCCCATTTACGGCCAACTTAGTACTTTCACATTATGTCATAATTAGCATTTACGACAACTTGACAAAATATCGCGGTGGGTAATGCATGTGCTGTATAATAAATATCGCTCAAAAAGGTATATTTTTAACTAAAATTGCGTTTTTCAGCGGTCAACCACTGTGTCGTCAAGTGTCGTAATGACATCGGCACGTGACTAAAGCGTCATAGTGGTACAAATTTGAACTTATAGCAGTATCGTAACATTGTATAATAGATATAGGTCTATTCATAAATATGTATTTTTACCCGATTCAAGGGCCGTCAAGAGAGTAAAGCGAATCTAGTTCTTTAAACAATATTGACACTTGTCCACACTGAGTCTATGCAATTCTCCCACTTATGTTTGGATCCGAATGATGAGAAACGTAGCCATGTTACGTAGTGCGTGAAAGAGCTAATTAAAATATTACCTTTGCGTTATAAAGTAGACATATGCTGATCTAAATAATTTGACTAATTCATGCAATACAATAATCGTGTTATTTCTTTCTAAGATTTGATATTATATCACATTCAGAATTATTATTGATTTTGTAGTGTTTGGCACATTGGTCAGAAGTTACATTGAGGCAATTCGCAACGGGTCCGTACCTTGCGTGGAGGACGCCTTGGCTACAATGGCAGACATTGAGAATAGAAAGTTACTGGAAGGCTGTTGTGAAATATACATCCGTGAGATGGGAGTTATCCTTAAATTACCTACCCCCGATGAACAGACTCTGTTAGACGCTCATCAACAGTGCATGAAGAAAGCAGATGCATACTTTCTGGAGAAATATATTTATGATAAGGATGAGAAATTCCAAATGGAGGCAAACGTAAGTGTGTAGTGCACAATCATAATTCTTCGCAAACATTATACATTGAAAGTGTAATAACTATACAACATATTCACATTATTGTCTATATTGATACATCCCACATCCATTCTACGAATCATTTATCTATCTATTTATATATCTATTCAGTTTGATTGTCTCTCTATATATATAGATATATAAGTTCTCCTTCAAAAATCATTCACTGAGGTGTCTTGTACAAACGTCATCAATTTGAGAGTTATCTTGTACAAAAAGTTTACTGTAAATAGGATATGCAAGTATTATTCGAGATTAACTTAATATTATAATATTAAAATATTATTGATACTAAATAGTTATTGATGCTTTATTTATTTGCACAGAGGGTGAATTGGTGGTGAGGTGGTGCTAAATATGGTTTGATATGTATTGGGCAAATAGGGTTGTGAGAAAAATTATTTTACAATAAAAACAACTTTCATGAGTGTTGATTTGACATGAAATTCATCACACGAGTTAACTTATACCTAGAAGTTCTTTACATGTTGTATTATTTAGACATTTATTAATTACATTTATATGTCCAATAAACTATACTTTTAGATTCGGATTCTTTTATTTTCTACATATATTACCATAAATCTAAAAAATCCCAATCAGGTTTTGGGGATATATTTTTGCCTGTTTTACATCTGTGTGGTATACGTATTTCATAATTATGACATCACTATTTGACACTAAAAATGTGAGCATTTAAGCTGCATTTCCTAACAAATATTCGTAAATTCAGATAAAGACATGACACGTGTTTGTGTCTCTCCTAATAAAGAGTTCTAAAAATTATTGTAAAAAAGCGATGGTGTTTTCAAGTACACAGTTTGGCAAACATGAGTAGACAATTCGGTAAAAATGTCAGACTGACTTATGCAACTGTACACGTACAATTAACTCGAGGATTGGCACGGCTAAGTCCCGAACACGTGTCATTTATACCCCATTGTCTGTAGCAGCCGATTTGTGCCCGATATAAAAACATGTTCTATTTCAATAAGTGTACCAGACTCAATCCTGAAACAAAACAATCGTCTAAACAATGAATGATTTTAATCTGGTAAGAGCGACTATCATTTTCAAACCCTCCCCGTCACAGCGTGTAATCCAGCGTGTACCGGAACATGTGCGATTCAATCTTTTTTTAAAAAAATAATACTTGATTTACTTGGAATTTGGCAGTGAGACCTTTGTTTTATATAGTTACAGACTACGAAGAACGCGTTTATCATTGCAATTTAAAGATTTTTTTGGAGAGGGACTGACGCTTTTAGGTAAAAATTCTTGAGGTGTATGAAAAATACAGAAGAGACAACGAGGTTGCGTCTGTAGAATGTTGCGAGAAAGTTCTTCAAGATTTAAATACAAGAATTCTGGAGAAATTAGAGAAAGAGAACTATTGCCGTCCTGGAGGATACGGGAAATATATATCTGATCTCAACAAACTGCAAGAAAAATATATGCGTCTGGATGGACTAGGATGCAAGGTATTTTGTCAGTGTGCTTTTGTATCACAACTAAATTGACACCTAAAGGAACATTTTATTTTTGAAACTACTTCATAGCATCTTCGATAATAAAAAATGACAAAAATAGTATTGACATGTTATGTATATTTAATCTATAATGTGGGTTTGAATCTAGTCTGTGAAGGTGAGAAGCGATTTAAATTCTGGTCACTTCGTCCCATTATATTGCTTCACATTCTGTTGAGATTGGTCAAGAGAAAAACTCATTCAAAGACATTCTGGATTGTATCATTGCGTTACATCATGACATTTAAGACTATTGGAACTCATTCGGAACTTTCTATATTCTTGTACTTGTGATTAGGACATTTAGGATTTTTAAAAATTTGTTTCACAATATTGTAAGTATCTTTTGAATTTCACTTTGTATTAAACGGAAATAAATAACTTGTTGATATCACTGGTCTACATCCAAAATGTTTCCGCAATAAATGTTGTCAAACTTTACTAATTCTGGGTCACTGCGAACGAAAATGATGCTTAAAATTGTTGATTGGCTCTAGTTTTAAAGATATTATACTGGGTCAGTATATACGACCATTGACTTGGGAATGGCGGAGAATAAGTGAGTTTTAAAGGGAAGGTATCTCAATTTAAACCAGAAATGACTAAAATACATCTTTGACTGGATCTATAAATAAATCTATGACTGGGTTTGGACAGTACATGCTTTTTAGGCAAAACAATAATGATGTAATCTGAAGCTGACATTGAGTCATACATGATATGAATTGCATCATGTTATTCCTAGAAGTCATGGATGATGCAATCATAACTAAGGTTACATCACTCTGCTGAAGAAATTACCCTATATCAGCTCTACCAATCATACAGTGTCGTGCTCTTTTATTTGTCAGTGTTTGATTTTGCAAAGGGACACATTTCTGTTTACCCAAAGTGAGCAGAGATGCCACGTACTTGTGTGAACAATGCAGATAACTTCTGCAATGTTTGTGGTGAAGTGACTTTTGCATCACAAAAACGCAGTATAACCACTATGGTTAAGAAAGCCTATCACCTTTATTTTGGCTGCAAAAATTGGAGATCAGGACAAGATGTGGGCCACACACATATGCTACAACACTTGTGCACCAAATCTTCGCCAGTGGTTGAACAGGAAAAGGAAATCTATGCCTTTTGCAGTGCCAATGATTTGTAGAGAGCCAACATATCATATCAGCAATTGTTACTTCTGCATGGTGCCTCAAGTTGTGAAAGGTGTGTCAAAGAAGAAAAAGTGGACTGTACATTATCCAAACATTTCGTCAGCTATACGCCCAGTACCCCACCGAGAAGGACTGCCGGTTCCTGATGCACCAGAATCATTCTCACTTGAGTCAGACGAGGAAGAGGGGCTGTCGGGCTTTAGACTACAGCAGTGGAGTATCCTGGCAGGTGATATTAGGGTTTCCATGTTCCGTGACCGTCAAAAGGATCTTGTCCCATTCTTCATCATGGAAGGTGATCTTGTAGCCTGCAACAACATCGATGGTGTGATGGCAGCCCTCAACATCATTGATTCATCGAAGACGAGTCTTAAATGGCAGTGTTTTGCCATCAATTTTAGTTGGTCATGCAGTCCATATGAAGGAAACCTATGAAAACATGAAACAACTTTTAAGGTGCATAAACTATGACCAACATCAGTGGCAGCTTTGTGGTGATTTCAAGGTTCTTGCTCTCTTGCTTGGTCTGCAGACTGGATACACAAAGTACTGCTGTTTTCACTGCGAATGGGATAGTCGTGCGAGAAATTCCCACTACAAGAGAATCTGGCCACTCCGACAGTCATTGGAGCCTGGGATGAAAAGTGTTTAGCATCCACCACTTGCTGAATCAAGAAAGATTTTGTTACCACCCTTGCACATCAAGCTGGGTCTGATGAAGAACTTTGTCAAGGCCATGGACAAAACACAAGCAGCTTTCAAGTACCTCCGTGGAAAATTTCCAAGGTTAAGTGAAGCTAAGATAAAGGAAGGTGTCTTTGTTGGTCCTCACATTCGTGAATTTCTTCTCGAGATGATGCATTTCACCGTGCACTGCGTGGCAAGGAAAAGACGTCATGGAAAGCCTTCCAGTTAGTGGCAACAAATTTTCTCGGAAACAACAAGACAGACAACTACAGGGAGTTGGTAGAAAACCTCCTCAAGGCATACAAAATCCTTGGTTGCAACATGCCACTAAAGATACATTGTTTGCACTCTCATCTAGATTTGTTTTCCACCGAACTGCGGAGGAGTGATAGGCAAACAAGGCGAGCGATTTCACCAGGACATTGCAACAATGGAGAAACGCTATCAGGGCAAATGGAGCCCATCAATGATTGCAGACTATTGTTGGACAGTGACAAGAGATGCTCCATTTAATGAATACAAGAGACAAGCCAAGAAGCGCCGAGTAGACACTGAATAAGGACTAAACTATGTACTTATATATACATAATAGTTTTTTGACATTTGTTTCAATATATTTGTTATTTTTATAAACCTTTTGCTGTTTTTAAAGTGTTACATAAACAGAACAGGTGAAATATTATCATGTAAAGCAACCATAAACACATAAAAAAGACCTAGGTTTACAATTTATGATTAAAAATCTACTATGTACACAGTATACATAGACGTAAAATGTAAAAACTTACATATCTTGGAAACAGTAGCCAATCAGTTGTTTTAATTGTCATATTTGAATTCAGCACATCAAAATACATAATAAATAGCACATTTTATCTCTGAAGCAGATGACTTCGAAAAAATATGTAGACCAGTGTATTACTTACGTTGTTGGTTTCACTTTCTTTGTGTTACATATTGTTTAAGACCTAGAGTCGCAAAAGACATGTATAGCCATATCATATTGCAGTATAATTTACACTGTAATCAGTTTTGACGACCCCTCCACGTTTCAATCTAGAAATATGTATTAATTATACAAATTGTTTAGAAAAATGTTCATTTAATGAAAGTATATACAACTGTTTTTCATAATGTCATAAATAATTATTTAAAACAATCTGCCAAGAATATGAGTGTTGCAACCTCTCACCAGCTTTTCATATTTTCTTCACAGAAAGAAGAAACCCTTTTGAAATTCCTCGACAGGAAGAATTCCGAACGTCAAACAATTGAACAAGCTGACATAAAGATGACAGAGAAAGAAAAAGAAGTCAAAAGTTAGTTTGCTGAATAATTGATTGATTGATTTTAACATTTTACACAATACACGATATTTTTGTATGTCTTTTTAAGAGTTTATTGAGTTTTATGTCAATGGATAGCATCTGGATTCTCGCGAAAAGTGTTTGTAATTCATATATGGTATGAAGTGTGACATTATGGTTACAGAAAAAATGAGCCCGATGATGATGTAATTACTTGAGCTTAAATGTCTTTACTGTTTACTTTTATTTAAACATCACCACATTATATTCCTTCAAACTTTTTAAATGAATGAATAACTCCTTTTCGATGGTTATCAAAATGCGGCTTTAGACGCTTCAAGGGATAATTGCGCCGCTGTAAGAAATACATTATTAAATACTTATAAGAGAGTGATACTCGTCTTTCAAGACATCCTAATTTAGAGGGTATATGTTCGTAAATAATACTTTCCAAGATTCCCATTGAAATTAAATGCCAAATAAGGCACTTGTATCTGACGTATTCCAGAAACACCGAGTTGTATCCCAAATATTATCTTTTACTATGACAAGTATAACTTTGCGTACAATTAAAATACTGAGAATTCTTATCAATGCACTTAAATTTTAGCCTGCTCGTTTTTATGTCTTATAAACAAACATGGGGGCATAATGTTTAGCAGAGTCAGCTGAAAGCATCAAATGTTTCCTTACATCGGTTTTGACTACCTGTTGGTTCTTAGCCTTCTTTTAAAAAATAACACAGAAGAAAAGTTACTCCCGCAAAATTACTCAGTAATACTAAAAGAAGATTATAGCGTTGTATGAATGTTTAAATATCTATAAATTTTGTATTTATTTCTTCCACAGAAGAGAGAAATAGAGCAGATGCGGAAGCAAGAGAGAAGGTGGAAATAGAACGTCATGCAGAAAAATCTAGGGTAGACTTTGAGGATAAGATACGTGAAAAAGTGGAGACTTTTAAACAGCTGGAAGAAAAGACTATTGCCGAAATAAAGAACATAAAAGAAGAAAACGATAAAATGGTGGAACAACGGGTTGCTGAGCAGAAAAGTCGTCAAGATGAAAAGGTGCTGAATGAGCTGCAACAGCTGCAGAAACAAACAAAATGTCTTCAGCAAAGTATAGAAAAAAAAGAACAAGAGAAACGGGAAGCGATATCATATCTACAACAGGAACAAAGAAGGATGCAAGATCATATACAGAGATTAGAAGCTGAAAAGTATATGCATTATAGAACGCAGAGCCAATCTCGTGAGCCAAAACCGTCATGGTGTAGCCTAAGTTAGAAAGTTCAGAATGAAATATAACCATCATTGCATTAGAGCAATCAATGCAATAATATACGCAAGGTTTTAAATAATTAAAGACATTTCTTTTTTGCTGGCTTCGGTAGTCTTTGAATAATTTATTAGGTTTAATTATATAACGTTATATAAAAGGGAAAATACAAGTTCAATATATTCTATGTTGCGAGTCTGGTACAAGACAGGGTTGCGCATTATCCAAGATTTAAGCGGCATTTTGACCAGACGACTGAAAACAGGTCTATATCTCATATTTATATACGTGACAAATGTATAGGACGATAAAGGGTTTACAAGCTAGGATATAATGATGTTTCGTTCAACAACATTTTATATACAAATATCCAAATGTATGAATAAAATACAAACCAGTTACCCGTAAAGATCCTGTGTCTTTCAATTTTCCTTTATACCTGCTCATATGTAATGAAATAACCGTTTATTTTGAGAAGGACGAGATATACTAAAACAGAAAATGTTTGGAGGCGTTTTGAATTACATTATAGCAAGGATAATACCTTCAAGGGGTGCAAGTTCGTCCATATATGCAGGGATATTTTCATGTCTTCTAACATTTAATTTTCTACCTTGAAAAAATATTGGCATTATGACAGGATATTGATAGATAATGAACAATTAAATCTGTGTCAGTAAAATTTCGGAGATCCTTCGGCATCCGCAGCACCTCCCCTAAGTGCATACATTGACTAATTTTACACCTTTAGAACTATCATGACTTAGAACTGTGTTAATATAAATTATCTTTGACAGAATTAACAATGTATAAAAACTGTGTTTATCAAATAAAATATAAGTGTCAAAAGAATAAGACCGCTATGAAATGCATATTATCTGAGGTTTTACAACAGATATTAAACGCAACTATGAACATAGTATTTCCAGATCTACCATCGCAATAAATGCCAGTAGATCCTGGTGTCCCTTTTTTGCTTAATATTCTAATTAATTTGGACCTTAACCTGCCAATCCTTAGCATTTGCAGCTTGGTGAGAGTAATACATTAGCCAATATAAGAATCATGACTCCTATGAGCCGAGCATGGACATAAGCATAACATGGTTTGATAATTATCGATATTAATTATTATTTTTAAGAATATTAAAAGAGATCATACAAATGTCTTCAATAATGTAATTTGAGCGTTGACATTAATTATTTGAATACTTATGAGTACTCCCTTAATTTGTTTTTCGCATCATTAATAAACTTGATTGTGCATTTATTATTATTCTTATTATTATTATTATTATTATTATTATTATTATTATTATTATTGTCGTTGTCGTTATCGTTGTTGTTGTTGTTGTTGTTGTTGTTGTTGTTTTCATTCTGCTCCTCCATGGCGTTATTTTCATGACCTCCGGCCACTTCCACCTCTTTGCTACAATGCACCATGGATATATTTGAGCATTCAAGTATTTCGATCCATTTCTTGCAACTATTTTTATTGTAGCCTATCTACAATACCGGCTGTGTTACTGACTTTGTAGATGGGACACAAGTTGATGGCTGTTCAATTTATAATTGAACCTAATACTTTCCTTACCCATCAGATGTACTCAGTTCTGATTTTCCTCTTCATCTCAATATATTTCATTTTATCTGCCTTTTTTAAATTGTCCCTGTATTTATAGTTTTCATCCACCCCTAATTGCTTAGATCTATATATGTCTGGGAGCTTTTTACCTTCTGCTTTTTATAGTTTTATAGTTTATCATGCTTGATGTCTAAAACTGCCCACAGGACGGTTTTGAATTTGGATGTCACCATTTACAATTCTTACTGTCTCGACCAGGGAGTCTGTATCATATCAGGTTATTTTTGCCAATAGAGTTTCATATGTCCATGAACAGTGGGTGCCTAACATGTGTGGAGTTCATTCTTGGTTGGTAATAGCAGTATGTATGTATGTATGTATGTATGTATGTATGTATGTATGTATGTATGTATGTATGTATGTATGTATGTATGTATGTATGTATGTATGTATGTATGTATGTATGTATGTATGTATGTATGTATGTATTAGTGTTTAACGGCGCCTGAATATAATAATGGCTATATAGTGCGAATTAAAAGTAATGTTCTTAAAGGTATAAGTGAGAAATTATACAAAGAACTTTATTATTATTATTATTATTATTATTATTATTATTATTATTATTATTATTATTAAGAACTTTATTATTATTATTATTATTGTTATTATTATTATTATTAATAGTAGTAGTAGTAGTAATATTTGTAGTAGTAGTGGTAGTAATAGTAGTTTAAGTAGTATTTGATTGTTAACTATAGTACCTCAGTATTAATTGACCATTAAAAATGGAGAATGTTCAGCCTGCTAATTAGCAAGGCAAGTGTAAGATAGATGGATCAATTGATGGACGGATGGATGATGATGATGATTATTATTATTAGTAATAGTACAAGTAGTAGTAGCAGTTGTAGTTGATTGATAACTATCATACCTTAATATTAACTGAGCACTCAAAAGAAAATGGAGAATGCCCAGCCTACTAATTAGCAATGCACTCCTTTAAGATAGAGAGATGAATTAGTGGACAGATAGATGAATAGATACATTTATTATGCCGTTGTAAGGTATTGTACCTGAGATGTTTTACAATCATGCATTTATTATTTTGACCAAGTTCAATGACAACATTTTGTTGAATAAATGTTCATCAATGACATTCGCAAACATCCAGCTAGCGCGAGGATTACTGTTAAAGACGATATCATTACTAATTTAATAATGCAAGTTTAGTTAATGTAACGTTTGTGCAAGTGGAATCAATAACATATGCTTGTAATTACGCTTTTTGATTCGTTCGTTAATTTATTGATTGATTTATTGATTTAAAGCAACATTACACTCATCAGCAGACATGATCTTTTTTGCATAATTGATTGACAGTTTCAGGATAATTAACATCATAATGCTAACACCAAAGTATAAGTCTAACGGAACGTCATTAGTCATAACCATTTAAATATGGTCTATGTTTTTATTTTTGCCTGTCTGTCAGTGTATGTATGTATGTATGTATGTATGTATGTATGTATGTATGTATGTATGTATGTATGTATGTATGTATGTATGTATGTATGTATGTATGTATACTATATCGTACTCGTCCATACCTTTCACCAAACTGGAAAGTATACTAATCGAAAGACTTTTCAGCCTTTGTACAAATTTACCTGCCACGTATATCACGTGGTCAAACTATATGACGAGATAAAAAGGTAACATTTATGATTAGGAAGCAAATAACATTACTGCATACCTTAGAAACGAAACCAAAATTTAGGAAAATGTAGAAAAGTCACCTCATAATATTATATATACTTCACCTTCGAGTCTTTCGGTCTTGGTCCTAAACCTTTGATCATTTAAAAATTATTCAGAAAATGCCAATTATAAATCATATTAAAATGCCCTTACTGTCATTGTTTCTGATGAGAGGGCAATAATGGATAATGTACTGATAACACAGACTTGTAAGGAACGAGCTATGTAAACAATTTAATGGCTACGTCACCACGTGTTTGAAACGTAAAATACCGTCTGAACATATCACAATTTGCATTTTAACGGAATCACAATGAAGTACATGTTTTGAAGTCACATCGTGAACACATCAAATTAAACAGATTTAAATTATGTTGAATTTCGCATCGCACGGTAGAAAAGTGTCGGGAAAAACTCTTTTCATGTTAATCAGGTACTAGTTTCATCAGGTTAAGACCGAATTATGACATAAGGATCTGCAAGAACTTAGGTAAGCGGAGTGACATTTTACAATTGTACGGGGTAATTTAAGCGGCATACGGAAATGTTAGTAAATATGGGACTGGTATGGTATTTAGCATCCGGCTCCTGAAGTCATCCAACAGTGTGCAATATTTTTTTTTTTTTTATTATTATTTTTTGAAAGAGATACATTTACAAAATTCCCATTAAAATAAATTTTAGCTCTTATAAGTGAAAATATGCTGTGGTTTACATGACGCATAGCTCTAGTTCGGATGTCAGGTACAAAGGTTTGCTTCAAGTTTTTGCCTGTGCCATCTTTTATGACGAGGACCGTGTGAATGGTTCATAGAGTCACACAGAAGTAACATTAGTAAACCTGTAAAGAATAAAAAAGGAATGAGTAGGGCGAATAAAATATGAAGCATTAAGTATGGATTTTGAATGACTGCTTTACCCATTTACTCGTCCTTGTTCTAACACAAATAAATCGGAACGTATATTAGGATAAATTAACAACATAAGAAGACCAATAATTCAAGCAGCACTATGGATACCAGTAACCATTGTCTCCCTTGAAATTGAATCCTTAACTTGCATCAGACTAGCGAGAAGGACTATACTATAAAGTCTCCGTTATGTCTTCGAAAACCGAGCTACGATAGTTTTCTCAATAACTTGTGTATAACTTGTTTCATGATTTAGCACTTGTTTATATACCAGACATTTCGTTATTAAAAGGAAACACATAAAGGAATTGCTGTTTTGGAAGATTACATAAGTAAATCAAGCCAAAAAGATATGCACTATTACCCAAATTTAACATTTATATCATTGTTTGAATATCTTATAATTTTCGCAAATTATAAATTACCCACTTAATTTCTAAAATGCATGCGAGCGATATGACAGTGTTATTGACATTAATAATAATAATAATAATAATAATAATAATAATAATAATAATAATAATAATAATATACATCTGTATTTAAGTTAACTTCTTTTAATGCATATATTGTGCTACCTAAATGCCATGATTGTTTGAAAACGTGTACACACTGATTGTAGGAGGAATATTTGAAAAGTCCAGCCATTTATTTGACTCAGACTCATAATCCAAGGGTCGCGGGTTCGATACCCGCCCAGGGCAGCCAGGGTCGTCTGCCTTGGTGTGTCCTTGGGAAAGGCACTTAGCTACCATTACCTCAGCATGATACAGCCAATAATGTTTTAAACCTGCCGTTAAAAACAACAAAAACAAAATCCTTTTTTACGCAAAGTAGACTAAAGTAGGTTTTTCAGTGTTGAGACAATTGGAGTGAAGTTCCATGCGCAAGGACAGAACTCTGTAGTCGACCCGTGCTGCTCCGATGGTACGATTAGAACACTCACCCTTTCAGTCGTAGGTCCGGCAGGCTGGTCGCTGAGCCATGGCGGATCCTTCATGCCTTGGATGTGTTATTTTATGAAGGTCATATTTGGTACTTTAATGAAAGAAAGGTGTATTTAGGAACTTAACGTACCACCAGTCAAACAAGTTCTTTGTGTGCTTTTTGAATATAAGATGAAAACATGAGGAAGAGTAATGACTTTTGGAATTTAATATGTTGACTTTGGTTATTTTATTTAGTCTATTTTTCGTAATGTATGATCTCGTGCTTAAATGAACGATAGGTGTATTTGTGAAATTAACGTACTATCAAATCAACCATTTTTTTCGGTGCTCCGTGAATATGAAATAAAAAGATACTTAAAAAATAGCAAAATTGTACCAGGGTTTACCTTTTCGAAGCATGGAGTAGTTTGGTTTGGTTTGGTTTGGTGCTTTACGGCACAGCAACACAAGAACGTTATTTAGTGCCGAGGCAATTGGAGTAAAGTGCCTTGCCCAAGGACACACAACGCTAGCTGACCTAGGCTGGTCCGATTGTTGGATTCGAACCCTCACCCGTTCGGTCGGGAGTCCGGCAGGCTAACCACTGAGCCACCGCGGCTCCCGCATGGAGTAGAGTAAATACTATTGGAATAATCCCTTACTATATTTTTGGCAAAATCAAACGTACTGTGTCCTATTTTCAATGACAACCAAGGACATAGACAAAAAACCTGGACAAGCTTTTGCATGCATTATTCACGGTCACCTGTATTACACCTACCTGTAAAGAATTTAACTAGTTACATAAAAAGTTTTAAGGTTCTGTTAACAAGTTTTACTAGGGCATATTGTGTAGTGGAATCCCCATCAGAATTATATGTATATATTTTATATTAGTATACGATGTCTATTCTAATTTACATTATTATATGTTTGTATTTTCTATTCATGTTGGAAGTATATTCAGAGTTGCATTTTTACCATTGACAATCTTTCTTACTGAATTGGTTAAGTGTGTTACAAGAATATTGCAATTTCATTTAGTCAGATTCAATGTAATTAATTCTATGTGCATAATTTTATTACACAGTTAACATTCTTAATTGCGTCTTTTCTACTCTAAATTTCCTCGTTGCATTTGACAGCTTTCATTTTATGATATACTGATAAGTATTGTACTGGTGAATCGTTAACATCCTTGAAGTTACAATGTAGCACACAAAAAATTAAGTCAACTGTTGGCATGACGCATGTTACAATAAAATAATGTTCCATTATGATAACAGATTGCGCCGTGATATTTGACGTCAAACAATGACCACAGGAACGTATATTGCACATACTAATTGTGGAGGACTGATCTGCAGATCCGGATTAGATTTTCTTATTCATGTCATTTCTTTTGTTGTAACATCCATCTTTTAAATTGACGATACAATCGCAAATTAGTTACCAGGCGAATTGAAGATAAAAGAAGACTTTTTTTTAAAAAAAGTTTTAAACCCCCTCCCCAAAGTGATAAATCTACCTGGCTTTTAACATATCTCTGTCTCTCCCTTTTTCTTGTTTGAAACACGTAGGTCAAAATATTGTTGTTTTTTATTTTTTAAATTTTTTTTTATTTATATATTTATTTATTTATTTATTTATTTATTTTAATTGATCACTAAAAGTGTGAAATATTTAGAACCGAGACATGTCTCACTGAAGCTGTTGAGACAGTATCTGTAGTGTTGTAGTGTTTTGCTTTAAGAAACTTTGTTGTGAAGGGCTGAATTTGCCACATGAAAACTTCTTTAACAATTCAACAATGATTAGGAGATTCATTAGGTGGATGTGATGTTGCAGATGGTATACCGACTTGTCAAAAATATAATCTAACCAAAACGCGGTTGTTGTCTTATTGTCGCTGTTTTCATGAAACGTGTTCCCAACAAGAAAATATAAAGTAATATTAAATAAAATGAGATACACAATTAGTTTCAGTGGGCCTGGGTGTGCGCGTAAGCAGATGGAACAACTTTGTTTGCCCGCAATTGCAAATCCCTATGCGTATTAGTAAATGTTGCTCAATTTGAAACAGTAACATTTTAGATCCTCTAGTCCCCATCCCCTCTTCCCGGAATAATGGCTCATATATCCTACACCCAAAGCAGCGGATATATATATATATATATATATATATATATATATATATATATATATATATATATATATATACAGACACACACACACACATCTGTCTGCAGGGACAAGATATATAACGCTAGGCTACAAGTATCTGACTTTCTCCCCGATTCCATAGAAAGCAAGCAAGTAACTTTTATCCCTCTTCGATACATTTGCCATGAAATAAGTTTCGTGGTTTTCTAGCCAGTGATTTAGAATGAATACAAACAGAACAGACGGATTGGTGAGCGGACCGGTGGCTGGGCAGAAGTAGAGCATCATTTAATCCCCTGACACTGAAGCAAGTTTGAATGATGCTATACATGTATATTTAAATATGTATCTATATCGAATCATTATCCGATTTGGGTGATTTGTCAATGACCAGTACTTGATTCCCGAACAGTTTGTTGTGACAAATAAATAAATAAATAAATAAATAAATAAATAAATAATGAATATAATTAAGATTTCAGGAGAGTATGAGCCGTTTGTCCAATATAGTTGGACTGAGATCGCCAGAGCATATAAAATACGTTTTTTTTTCTTTAGGTCCATCAGGGTTTGTGGGGAGAATCGAGGATCCGTAGATATGTCACCATCTGTTATCATAACATGCTATTACTGTAATGCTCCATTATGACAACATATGACATTCATTACATAATTCCAACCTGCATTAAGCTAACATATTACTTGCAGCTGTCACTGTGCTGCATTGTAACTTCCAGGATGTTATTTGTTACCATTATGATAATTAACATACAACCCACACTATATTGCAAGACAGGAAATGCCTAATTCCTGCGCACTTTTATCTTTCAGTGTGCTTATAATTTGTATCTACATAAGTACTGGACTCCGGGCGCGACGCAGCCTAGGATGATAACAGTTTAGTGTTGAGTGTCAAATGCTGATAATTGTCAGTTATCGATTGGATGACAATGGTGAACTCCTGACAATTGGTTATTGGACATACGGGCAGTAGGGGACGGGAAAATTATATTTGAAGGTTTATGCAATTTGTTTTCGCAGCTTCGTAAGTTATACAGCACATGGAGATAAACTTGAAAAGATACAAATATAAAGCTGAAAATAAAAAATATAAGGGATTTTGGCAGTTTAGTTTTGAAAAATGAAAATAAGGTATTTTGTGAATGAGCCAGGAATCATACTAACAAAAATGTATCGTAGTGGGTAGCGTGTTTGATTTTGAAAAAAAAAATATTTTTGTCTCCTGTGGGTGGGGGTAGGGTGTTGAATTTTAAAAAATGAAAATAAGGCTTTTATGGCTGAGCTAGAACGAGTCACGTCAATAAAAGTTGTTACCGTGTATGGTAGGGTCATTGTTTTTGAAAAATGTTTGATGGTACACATAACAGTTTAACGTCGTATCTGATTTGGTGTTTTGTTTCAGTGCCTGAAAAATCCTAACTTTTGTTACTTAAATGAAACTGAAGTTGTCCTTATTGTGGTAACATTGTCTTTCGTACTCTTTGTTGTATTCATTAAAGCATCATCCGTTGTTGTTTCTCCATTTAACTCGTTTAATTTCTTTTCTATTTTTGTAATACTCTCTTTAACACGGCTTGAAGTAAACATTAGTTTGTAAAAGTCAGTTATGGTTTGTGTCTTTTTATTTATTTAATATCTGGGACATATTTTGAAATTCCTTATTTTTTTCCCCAATAAGATTTCCGATTATTTGTAACTATTCAAAGTAGCATCGAAACCTGACTTCCTGCTAACTTTGTAACATTTTGAAGTCGTGTTTAGTGAACTTTCCACATTTCCTTATCAAATAGAAGGACGGCGAACAAGACTAAAAAAAGCAAGATTAATCCAAGATTAACAAACAACTTGAAAACGATAACTTCACAAAAACCACAAGACTTGGAAGACAGCATGAAAAAGTTAACCGATTTCATAGAAGTCAAGTCCAACGTTTAAAGAAAAAACAACAAGAATCTAAAACATATCAGGATGTTCCAATTACAATACGTGAAAGAAATAATATCAGGTTAAACTTACTAGCTAATAAATAGCAATGTTGATTGTAACAAAAGGTACCGAATTTTTGAAGAAGACCAATAATGTACCCCTGAGCTCATTCACACGATTTACGCCTGTATCGAATAGAAGCTATCCGATTTATAAAAAATGTAATTAAACAAATATAAAAGAAAACTGATCATCAAAGATCTCTTGCCAAATATTCACATACAGTTGTTTAGGCTTGAATGTGGATATGAAAAAGTATGTATGTATATATACATGCATGTATGAATAAATACACACATGTATGTATGTATGTATGTATGTATGTATGTATGTATGTATGTATGTATGTATGTATGTATGTATGTATGTATGTATGTATGTATGTATGAATGGATGTATGTATGTATGTATGTATGTATGTATGTATGTATCCTGCTGCCTTATTTTATTGTCCTGAAACGTTCAAAGGTATAATTCTGCACACTCCAAGGTATTTAACCACAAAATCACCGCAAAATGCATCGTTTTGTAAAATTACAGAAATGGGAGAAATAAATCCTTCTTATTTTACTAAGCTATAATAACTATACAGAACTAACAATTATTCGCAAAGAAGTGCAGAAACTCGTTAACATATATAGTGTTAAACAACATTCAAACCTAGAGAGGACACATTCGACTAAAATTAATAAATTGTTTTGAAAAGCTCTTACAACAAATGTAAACAACAACAAAAAAAAAATAAGCAAGTTTTCTATTATTTCTGATATAAGTCTACGTGTGTGTATATGTGCGTGTGTGTGTGTGTGTGTGTGTGTGTGTGAGAGAGAGAGAGAGAGAGAGAGAGAGAGAGAGAGAGAGAGAGAGACCCGTAAATGGTAATATATTGCTACTTATCTATAATCAGGTAACATAAGAAGAAGAGAGTATATATTCTGTATCAATTAATACATAATGTTGCAGATGTATGTATACAGGCTCTCAAAGAAACATGCACATGTAATACGTATATATATATGTATCTAAATTCTGTGCATATTGTTGCAAGCACTCGTTCATGTATGTATGTATGTATGTATATATGAATACATACAGTGACATAATATCGCTCCAATGCCCACACGCACACACAAAATCAATCCCTCTCTTCTGTTGACACAAACCATGCATACATCCACCTTCTCATCCATACATTTCTCATTTACACTTAGACATAATACATGGACAAAGATCTAATGTTATTATGAAATACTACCAGACACACATGGAAATAAAAAAGAATAAAATCATTATACGTTTGTCAGGTTTGAAGATATTACCTCAAGTTCTTGGTTCAATGGATGAGGTTGTACATATTAATTGAATTGTATGTCTTAAATAATAAATATAATGTAAAGTTGACAAGATCCAGTGCAATATGCAACATACAATTTCATCACTTGTTTTGAAATCCTGATATAGTCTCAAGGTCTTTTTTTTAAAATAAGTTCAGCTTTAATTTTGCAAATATATTCCCTTAAATATCAGGCATTGAACAATTATTCATTTTGAGCAATCAAACGGTATACTTTTTACAGCCTTTAAAGAAATGATAATTGCTAGAGAATTATGTGATATACTTACATGTTGGAGCTGCTTATGGTCTTATTTTGAAATATTGTTGGAACAATGAGTTGCATGGCACTTACTGAAAAATTGCATTGACATTTCACACCTGAGGTACTGAAATGAACTGCACGTCATTTTGACTCCAGATGTCCTCCGTTAGCATTATTTACTGGGTAAGAGAGTATACCCCGCAGTCTGCCCCTGGATTTGTCACATGGGATAGTACTGTTGATACAAGCTGAGATCATAGGCTGTTGAGGGATAGGAGCTGGTTGGTGGTGGTGGAGAGCATAATTTTGATGGTACTAGCAGGAAGACGGCTTTTGGTATCGGTTAGTGGTATACACTGTGCATGCTGTTCCAGACCATGGACAGGGAGTACGTTGATGACAACAGTTGTCATCAACGTCCTCCCAGCAAATGGTCGGGAAAAGCAAAAATAACATTCAAACAGTACGTCGTGAGTGATATAAAAAGAAACACCAATATATATGTGGATCTTAATTTTAATTACCGAACAATGTAATTATATAAATTTCTCTATATGGGTACAAAGTCATCTTCGCTTCTGTACTCCAAAGCCTATTTATGAACTCCACCAGCTATAAAAATTGATAACAGCGCAATTACAAAACAGGTTCCATATTTTTTGCGCTAACCAAGCTCTTCGTCAGGGGAAAGAACAACTTACATCCACAAAACAAAGACTAACACAAAAGTAAAAGGAAAGCCTGGACCATTAGATGTTTGAATAATATAGGGAATCTACGGAAAAGGGTTAAATAATGGATAAAAAAGGAGAAATAATTGATAAACGGTTTTAAAATGAGAAAGCTGCATACCGTTTTAGTTTTATTGTCTGATTAGCATAGTTTTGAAACAAAATTCAAAGATGAAGTGATCTTTGTAATTACGTGTTTATAGTATAGAGAACCACATTGTTTTGACCTGCGTCCAGGCAGGGGCCAAAGAAAGCAAACCATGCGTGGCGAAAATCAACGCCATTTTAGACAAGATACAGCTATATATACTAAATATATTATATCTCGGTAAAGTTATAATTGGAAGAGGTAGTAAAGGAAATATGTCATGAGAAAGTTATAGAGGAATATAATGTAATAATAGATAATAATAATAATAATAATAATAATAATAATAATAATAATAATAATAATAATAATAAATAATAATAAAAAAATAATGTAAAGAGTTAAGGAATATTTACTTGGGTAGATATTGTCGCAAGAATTGGATACGGGTGATAAACTGATGCCTTACTGGACTTTTGGGAAGGTTAGACTTTTTTTTAATTAAAGCCAAGTTTCCCATGAGTTTTCAGTTGCAATATCCAATATTGTTATTTACGTGTGCGTTCTTTATCGGTCCACCCCAGGTTAGACTCAGTCAGTAATATCTCAAGGGACTACTGAATGTCCAGCTGACTTGAAGTGGTTAGCGAGTTTCGCGTTGATTTTGTTGTGAATGTGGCTCTTGTGGTTGTTTATTCGTTGTTTTTATCTGTGTTTTCTCCAACATATTGGGTGGAGCCGATTTGGCATATCACGAGATACATTTCAGTTTTGGCTTGACATCATGACGTATAATTGAAGCTAACTCCTGTCACATATTTTGGCAGATTAGGCAGCTCTTGTCTTTGCAACTGTATGTGCCTCATTATGTGGTAGCGGTCAAAGTTACCTTCGCACGTACCAGATTGTCCTTCAGATTTTTAAGTCTACTGTACTCAACCACAGGAACGTATTTAAATATGCCCATCACATGTTCAGAAGATTCGATCTATTGCCAGTTCTTACGAATAATCTGTTGTAAGTTTGTGGAATTTGGGTGGAAAGTAACCACGAACGGGATGTGCGTGTTGATTTTCTTGGTTTTATATTTTATATTTCAAGATTTAGCTTATATCGACGAGTCTAGCTTTTTATAGCTTCGTCAATGTATTCCCTTCTGTACTCTCTCTTTCTAAGATCCCCCTTGAACACTCCGAGTCTCTTTTGAAAGGTAGCCAAATTAGAACATATGCGTTTGGTCCGAACGCACAGGTCGTCGGGAAGATTTTTTCTTACGTGCTTGAGGTTGACAGCTGGTCGGGAGCAGATACTAATTGTCACGGAATTGTATGGTTTATATCAATATGTATATGTGATCAAAAATGTATTCGGGTTTCGTTTCCGACTAGAACGTTACTCGGGGGTTGTTTATTTTTTTCGGCTCTAGTTATTTTGAAATACTGAGCGCGATTCACCCCATGCTGCACGTGCAAATTGCCTGCAGTGAAAACTTACGTACCTAGCTGCTGCGCATATCTGTCACAGCTAGAGTACATATAGAGCGAATTCTCTATAAACAAATTACACTACGACGAGTCTTGTCAGAAAGCTTACCTCTTTACGGGAGCAAAACTTCAGCTGTAGAGCTGTTCCTTATGTATGGTTTGGTGATGAGAAGTCACAGAACTCTGTGTGGTTTCGTGTGACGTGTACGCTGTGTCTGGTGACGTTGTTTCGGAAGAGTGTACTGGTTTTCTCGATGCGAGGGACCAAGCCTTCTCGACCAACGGGTCTGTGTTAATGTGAAGGCTCTCGAGGGATCCTTCAACAGGCCGGGAGGGGTGGACCATGCGTGGTGGCTCCTCGACCATGGACTAGAGCGGGTGGAACCGTAGATACATCTTGGTAGTCAAACGGACGCCACGATAGTTATATTTATTGCGTGTTCCATTTGATTGTTATCTCAATATTGCTATCTGTGCAAAATTACATTCATTCCCATTTCAATATCGCTATATGTGTGATAGATTCATAATTTCATGCATTCCCATTTCATTTTCGTTATATGAACGATATATTCATAAATTCATACATATTCCAATATCGCTTGATGAATTGATAAATTGATGAGTATCATATTGATAAGCGCATAAATCACATGCTTTGGTCACCCTTGGTACTTAATAAGACCTTGTTTATATTGGGGTGTAGATCATATACTCTTATTTGTTGATTGGTGATAGGATGCTATTCACGTTTGTTTAAAATTCCATTCGTTAAATTCATCTTTGATTTTCCTCGTTGAGTTACTTGTTGTTGATAGTTCCATGTTAGGAACTTTATAATTTTCCTTATCTTTTTGTTATAATGGTGTCAGATTTGTTCATCTTTAAATTGCGTTTATAAATAAACATCTTATTAACGCAGTTGCTTTCGGTGTCTTCACTAATCCAGTCCCAACCCGGCTTCATCCTATGACAAATGGTGTCAGAAGTGGGATTTATTGGATTAGTCGGAGCACGGAGGTTAGTTTGCATAGGTCTTGACTCCGGTAAGATTTTTTTCAGTTTTTTGTTTCAGATTGTGACCTTCCTGACAAGAACTAACTTCAGGCGGGTGAGTGAATACCTCACTCATATTTTGTTTTATTTACCATTTGTTTATCATATATACATATTGCATATATTTGGAGAAGGGATATACGGTTGGTTCGTGTAGTCCTAAAAATTGTATGTGTTATATGATAGTGCACTTAGGATTGGTGATCTTATCAACAGTATTTATCATGTCGTCACTCAAAGATCTAGTGGAGTTGGGTAAACAGTTTGGGTATGAGGGGGAGGCCCTTAGAAAATTCGTTCAGGAGGAGCAGTCTCGGGAAAGGGATCAAAGATTAAAGGAGAGAGATATAGAAAGGGAAAAGTTAGAATTAGACAAGCAAACTGAGGAAAGAAAGATAGCATTTAAAAGAGAGAAAATACTATTTGAGAAGGAGAAGATAGAGTTAGAGAAGCAGGCAGAGAAGGAAAGGATAGGGTGGGAAAGGGAAGCAGAAAGGGAAAGAATAGAGCAGGTAAGAGAACTTGAGGAAAGAAAGTTAGATAGAGAGAAACAAGCAAAGTTAGAAGCCATTGAGCTAGAAGACAGGAATATGGAGAAAGAACATAGAAGGAAATTTGAATTATTAGAGGCTAAGAAAGATGGTCAACAAGAATCAGAGTTAAGAGGCCCTAAATTACCCCTTTTCGAAGATGACAAAGATAACTTAGATAGTTATTTACATAGGTTTGAGCGATATGCTACCATCCAAAAGTGGAAAAAAGATGATTGGTCGCTCCATCTCAGCGCGTTACTTAAAGGTAAAGCGCTAGATGTATATTCGCGTCTACCCGTGAACGAGGCGTTGAACTATGACGCGTTAAGAGAGGCACTCCTTAAGAGATACGAGCTGACAGAACAAGGGTTCCGCAAAAAATTTAAATATAGTAAACCCGAGAAAGGCGAGACATTCACCCAGTTCGTCAGTAGGACGGGGAATTATTTCCAGCGTTGGGTTGAATGTGGTAAGATTCAAAAAACATTCGAGGGTCTTACCGATTTTTTACTTAGGGACCAGCTGTTAAACACTTGTGGTAAGGAATTGTACTTATTCCTGAGGGAAAAGTCCTTCAATAATATCTCTGATATGGCTACTCAGGCAGACTATTTCGCCGAAGCTCGGGGAGGTACCCAGAATGTGATCTCAAGGGATAACAAGGGAGGTAATCAAGATAAAGATCAGAGACCCAGAGAACCCGAGAAACTTGGTACACATAAAGGTGGAAACTTTCAATCTGGGAAGGGTACAAATCGTAGGGATAGACAATGTTTTACCTGTAAGGAATGGGGTCACATCACGCCCGACTGTCTGAAAAGGAAGGGGTTTGTCCAGAGAGTCGCGGTTGCTATTGAAAGCAGAGAATGGTCAGGAGGCGGTAAGCGCGATGATTTTCCGCGTAATAATTCGGCATCTAATAACGCGAATAAGGTATACGAGTCCGCAGCGCGTGCGCAGATCGGTCATGATGTTATTCAGTCGATCGGCACTTGTCTTTTTCCCGAGGCGAGGGTACCGACTGCTACTGGTACCGCCAACGGTCAAGAAGTCACGGTCTTACGCGACACCGGGTGCACGGGCGTCGTAGTAAAGCGGAGTCTCGTTAGGGATGACCAAATGCTTGGTTGGAAATCCCCGTGCATGTTATTAGATCAAACGATTGATCGCGTTCCCGTCGCGAGAGTAGAAATCGAGACGCCTTTTCTGACCGGAACCGTAGAAGCTCTGTGTATGGAAAATCCCATATACGACTTAACTATCGGAAATGTCGAGGGATCCAGACTCCCAACTCTCTCTGATTTCCGGTTTCCCATTGTACAAACGGCCGAAACTAGGGCGCAGGCGCAGGCGGAGAAAACGCCACTACGTAAGTTGAAACTTCCGGAAGCCGTGACCGATATCTCGCGCGATGAATTTACGCGTGAGCAAGGGCATGACGCGTCCTTGAGCGCGACCGCGGAGAGGATCGAATCCGGTACCGCGAAACATTGTAAGGGCGGTTCAAGTTTGAAATTTATACGTAGGGAAGGTTTAATGTACAGGCAATTTACCACGTTGGATGGTAGAAAGTGTTTCCAACTGGTTGTCCCCCAGAAATTCAGGTCCCGTATACTTAGAGTAGCGCACGAGTCCGGTAGTGCAGGTCACTTGAGTAGGAAGAGGACGACTGACAAAGTGTTAAGAGAATTTTATTGGCCAGGTGTAAATAGTGACGTAGCACGATTCTGTCGTTCGTGTGATTTATGCCAAGAAAAAAGCTTTTAACGCCCTTAAGGCAAGATTGATCAGTGCACCGATCCTAAAGTTGCCAGAATTAAATAAATCGTTCATATTGAGAACTGATGCATCCGACACGGGCTTAGGAGCAGTTTTGCTACAGGAGCAAGATGGGGTAAAGTTACCCATAGCTTATGCTAGTAGGAAATTGCTACCTAGGGAGCAAAACTACTCCGTGATCGAAAAGGAGTGCTTGGCACTGGTGTATAGGTAAATTCCACACGTACCTTTTCGGAAGGGAATTTGTCCTTGAAACGGACCATCAGCCTCTCATATATTTGAACAAGGCAAAAGTTGCCAACGCAAGATTGATGCGTTGGGCATTGACTCTGCAGCCATATCGTTTCCGGATCGAAGCAATCAGAGGGTCGGAAAACGTAGGGGCCGATTATTTAAGCAGAGTGTGATTGGCAGTTTTTTTTTCTTACCATGATATTCTGGTAATGTAAATAATACGTTTCAGTTTGTATTTTTGCAAAATTCCGTGATTTTCTAAAAGTGCTTCCACTTTTTTTTAAGGGGGGAGGTATTGTCACGGAATTGTATGGTTTATATCAATATGTATATGTGATCAAAAATGTATTCGGGTTTCGTTTCCGACTAGAGCGTTACTCGGGGGTTGTTTATTTTTTTCGGCTCTAGTTATTTTGAAATACTGAGCGCGATTCACCCCATGCTGCACGTGCAAATTGCCTGCAGTGAAAACTTACGTACCTAGCTGCTGCGCATATCTGTCACAGCTAGAGTACATATAGAGCGAATTCTCTATAAACAAATTACACTACGACGAGTCTTGTCAGAAAGCTTACCTCTTTACGGGAGCAAAACTTCAGCTGTAGAGCTGTTCCTTATGTATGGTTTGGTGATGAGAAGTCACAGAACTCTGTGTGGTTTCGTGTGACGTGTACGCTGTGTCTGGTGACGTTGTTTCGGAAGAGTGTACTGGTTTTCTCGATGCGAGGGACCAAGCCTTCTCGACCAACGGGTCTGTGTTAATGTGAAGGCTCTCGAGGGATCCTTCAACAGGCCGGGAGGGGTGGACCATGCGTGGTGGCTCCTCGACCATGGACTAGAGCGGGTGGAACCGTAGATACATCTTGGTAGTCAAACGGACGCCACGATAGTTATATTTATTGCGTGTTCCATTTGATTGTTATCTCAATATTGCTATCTGTGCAAAATTACATTCATTCCCATTTCAATATCGCTATATGTGTGATAGATTCATAATTTCATGCATTCCCATTTCATTTTCGTTATATGAACGATATATTCATAAATTCATACATATTCCAATATCGCTTGATGAATTGATAAATTGATGAGTATCATATTGATAAGCGCATAAATCACATGCTTTGGTCACCCTTGGTACTTAATAAGACCTTGTTTATATTGGGGTGTAGATCATATACTCTTATTTGTTGATTGGTGATAGGATGCTATTCACGTTTGTTTAAAATTCCATTCGTTAAATTCATCTTTGATTTTCCTCGTTGAGTTACTTGTTGTTGATAGTTCCATGTTAGGAACTTTATAATTTTCCTTATCTTTTTGTTATAATGGTGTCAGATTTGTTCATCTTTAAATTGCGTTTATAAATAAACATCTTATTAACGCAGTTGCTTTCGGTGTCTTCACTAATCCAGTCCCAACCCGGCTTCATCCTATGACAAATGGTGTCAGAAGTGGGATTTATTGGATTAGTCGGAGCACGGAGGTTAGTTTGCATAGGTCTTGACTCCGGTAAGATTTTTTTCAGTTTTTTGTTTCAGATTGTGACCTTCCTGACAAGAACTAACTTCAGGCGGGTGAGTGAATACCTCACTCATATTTTGTTTTATTTACCATTTGTTTATCATATATACATATTGCATATATTTGGAGAAGGGATATACGGTTGGTTCGTGTAGTCCTAAAAATTGTATGTGTTATATGATAGTGCACTTAGGATTGGTGATCTTATCAACAGTATTTATCATGTCGTCACTCAAAGATCTAGTGGAGTTGGGTAAACAGTTTGGGTATGAGGGGGAGGCCCTTAGAAAATTCGTTCAGGAGGAGCAGTCTCGGGAAAGGGATCAAAGATTAAAGGAGAGAGATATAGAAAGGGAAAAGTTAGAATTAGACAAGCAAACTGAGGAAAGAAAGATAGCATTTAAAAGAGAGAAAATACTATTTGAGAAGGAGAAGATAGAGTTAGAGAAGCAGGCAGAGAAGGAAAGGATAGGGTGGGAAAGGGAAGCAGAAAGGGAAAGAATAGAGCAGGTAAGAGAACTTGAGGAAAGAAAGTTAGATAGGGAGAAACAAGCAAAGTTAGAAGCCATTGAGCTAGAAGACAGGAATATGGAGAAAGAACATAGAAGGAAATTTGAATTATTAGAGGCTAAGAAAGATGGTCAACAAGAATCAGAGTTAAGAGGCCCTAAATTACCCCTTTTCGAAGATGACAAAGATAACTTAGATAGTTATTTACATAGGTTTGAGCGATATGCTACCATCCAAAAGTGGAAAAAAGATGATTGGTCGCTCCATCTCAGCGCGTTACTTAAAGGTAAAGCGCTAGATGTATATTCGCGTCTACCCGTGAACGAGGCGTTGAACTATGACGCGTTAAGAGAGGCACTCCTTAAGAGATACGAGCTGACAGAACAAGGGTTCCGCAAAAAATTTAAATATAGTAAACCCGAGAAAGGCGAGACATTCACCCAGTTCGTCAGTAGGACGGGGAATTATTTCCAGCGTTGGGTTGAATGTGGTAAGATTCAAAAAACATTCGAGGGTCTTACCGATTTTTTACTTAGGGACCAGCTGTTAAACACTTGTGGTAAGGAATTGTACTTATTCCTGAGGGAAAAGTCCTTCAATAATATCTCTGATATGGCTACTCAGGCAGACTATTTCGCCGAAGCTCGGGGAGGTACCCAGAATGTGATCTCAAGGGATAACAAGGGAGGTAATCAAGATAAAGATCAGAGACCCAGAGAACCCGAGAAACTTGGTACACATAAAGGTGGAAACTTTCAATCTGGGAAGGGTACAAATCGTAGGGATAGACAATGTTTTACCTGTAAGGAATGGGGTCACATCACGCCCGACTGTCTGAAAAGGAAGGGGTTTGTCCAGAGAGTCGCGGTTGCTATTGAAAGCAGAGAATGGTCAGGAGGCGGTAAGCGCGATGATTTTCCGCGTGATAATTCGGCATCTAATAACGCGAATAAGGTATACGAGTCCGCAGCGCGTGCGCAGATCGGTCATGATGTTATTCAGTCGATCGGCACTTGTCTTTTTCCCGAGGCGAGGGTACCGACTGCTACTGGTACCGCCAACGGTCAAGAAGTCACGGTCTTACGCGACACCGGGTGCACGGGCGTCGTAGTAAAGCGGAGTCTCGTTAGGGATGACCAAATGCTTGGTTGGAAATCCCCGTGCATGTTATTAGATCAAACGATTGATCGCGTTCCCGTCGCGAGAGTAGAAATCGAGACGCCTTTTCTGACCGGAACCGTAGAAGCTCTGTGTATGGAAAATCCCATATACGACTTAACTATCGGAAATGTCGAGGGATCCAGACTCGCAACTCTCTCTGATTTCCGGTTTCCCATTGTACAAACGGCCGAAACTAGGGCGCAGGCGCAGGCGGAGAAAACGCCACTACGTAAGTTGAAACTTCCGGAAGCCGTGACCGATATCTCGCGCGATGAATTTACGCGTGAGCAAGGGCATGACGCGTCCTTGAGCGCGACCGCGGAGAGGATCGAATCCGGTACCGCGAAACATTGTAAGGGCGGTTCAAGTTTGAAATTTATACGTAGGGAAGGTTTAATGTACAGGCAATTTACCACGTTGGATGGTAGAAAGTGTTTCCAACTGGTTGTCCCCCAGAAATTCAGGTCCCGTATACTTAGAGTAGCGCACGAGTCCGGTAGTGCAGGTCACTTGAGTAGGAAGAGGACGACTGACAAAGTGTTAAGAGAATTTTATTGGCCAGGTGTAAATAGTGACGTAGCACGATTCTGTCGTTCGTGTGATTTATGCCAAGAAAAAAGCTTTTAACGCCCTTAAGGCAAGATTGATCAGTGCACCGATCCTAAAGTTGCCAGAATTAAATAAATCGTTCATATTGAGAACTGATGCATCCGACACGGGCTTAGGAGCAGTTTTGCTACAGGAGCAAGATGGGGTAAAGTTACCCATAGCTTATGCTAGTAGGAAATTGCTACCTAGGGAGCAAAACTACTCCGTGATCGAAAAGGAGTGCTTGGCACTGGTGTATAGGTAAATTCCACACGTACCTTTTCGGAAGGGAATTTGTCCTTGAAACGGACCATCAGCCTCTCATATATTTGAACAAGGCAAAAGTTGCCAACGCAAGATTGATGCGTTGGGCATTGACTCTGCAGCCATATCGTTTCCGGATCGAAGCAATCAGAGGGTCGGAAAACGTAGGGGCCGATTATTTAAGCAGAGTGTGATTGGCAGTTTTTTTTTCTTACCATGATATTCTGGTAATGTAAATAATACGTTTCAGTTTGTATTTTTGCAAAATTCCGTGATTTTCTAAAAGTGCTTCCACTTTTTTTTAAGGGGGGAGGTATTGTCACGGAATTGTATGGTTTATATCAATATGTATATGTGATCAAAAATGTATTCGGGTTTCGTTTCCGACTAGAGCGTTACTCGGGGGTTGTTTATTTTTTTCGGCTCTAGTTATTTTGAAATACTGAGCGCGATTCACCCCATGCTGCACGTGCAAATTGCCTGCAGTGAAAACTTACGTACCTAGCTGCTGCGCATATCTGTCACAGCTAGAGTACATATAGAGCGAATTCTCTATAAACAAATTACACTACGACGAGTCTTGTCAGAAAGCTTACCTCTTTACGGGAGCAAAACTTCAGCTGTAGAGCTGTTCCTTATGTATGGTTTGGTGATGAGAAGTCACAGAACTCTGTGTGGTTTCGTGTGACGTGTACGCTGTGTCTGGTGACGTTGTTTCGGAAGAGTGTACTGGTTTTCTCGATGCGAGGGACCAAGCCTTCTCGACCAACGGGTCTGTGTTAATGTGAAGGCTCTCGAGGGATCCTTCAACAGGGCGGGAGGGGTGGACCATGCGTGGTGGCTCCTCGACCATGGACTAGAGCGGGTGGAACCGTAGATACATCTTGGTAGTCAAACGGACGCCACGATAGTTATATTTATTGCGTGTTCCATTTGATTGTTATCTCAATATTGCTATCTGTGCAAAATTACATTCATTCCCATTTCAATATCGCTATATGTGTGATAGATTCATAATTTCATGCATTCCCATTTCATTTTCGTTATATGAACGATATATTCATAAATTCATACATATTCCAATATCGCTTGATGAATTGATAAATTGATGAGTATCATATTGATAAGCGCATAAATCACATGCTTTGGTCACCCTTGGTACTTAATAAGACCTTGTTTATATTGGGGTGTAGATCATATACTCTTATTTGTTGATTGGTGATAGGATGCTATTCACGTTTGTTTAAAATTCCATTCGTTAAATTCATCTTTGATTTTCCTCGTTGAGTTACTTGTTGTTGATAGTTCCATGTTAGGAACTTTATAATTTTCCTTATCTTTTTGTTATAATGGTGTCAGATTTGTTCATCTTTAAATTGCGTTTATAAATAAACATCTTATTAACGCAGTTGCTTTCGGTGTCTTCACTAATCCAGTCCCAACCCGGCTTCATCCTATGACAAATGGTGTCAGAAGTGGGATTTATTGGATTAGTCGGAGCACGGAGGTTAGTTTGCATAGGTCTTGACTCCGGTAAGATTTTTTTCAGTTTTTTGTTTCAGATTGTGACCTTCCTGACAAGAACTAACTTCAGGCGGGTGAGTGAATACCTCACTCATATTTTGTTTTATTTACCATTTGTTTATCATATATACATATTGCATATATTTGGAGAAGGGATATACGGTTGGTTCGTGTAGTCCTAAAAATTGTATGTGTTATATGATAGTGCACTTAGGATTGGTGATCTTATCAACAGTATTTATCATGTCGTCACTCAAAGATCTAGTGGAGTTGGGTAAACAGTTTGGGTATGAGGGGGAGGCCCTTAGAAAATTCGTTCAGGAGGAGCAGTCTCGGGAAAGGGATCAAAGATTAAAGGAGAGAGATATAGAAAGGGAAAAGTTAGAATTAGACAAGCAAACTGAGGAAAGAAAGATAGCATTTAAAAGAGAGAAAATACTATTTGAGAAGGAGAAGATAGAGTTAGAGAAGCAGGCAGAGAAGGAAAGGATAGGGTGGGAAAGGGAAGCAGAAAGGGAAAGAATAGAGCAGGTAAGAGAACTTGAGGAAAGAAAGTTAGATAGGGAGAAACAAGCAAAGTTAGAAGCCATTGAGCTAGAAGACAGGAATATGGAGAAAGAACATAGAAGGAAATTTGAATTATTAGAGGCTAAGAAAGATGGTCAACAAGAATCAGAGTTAAGAGGCCCTAAATTACCCCTTTTCGAAGATGACAAAGATAACTTAGATAGTTATTTACATAGGTTTGAGCGATATGCTACCATCCAAAAGTGGAAAAAAGATGATTGGTCGCTCCATCTCAGCGCGTTACTTAAAGGTAAAGCGCTAGATGTATATTCGCGTCTACCCGTGAACGAGGCGTTGAACTATGACGCGTTAAGAGAGGCACTCCTTAAGAGATACGAGCTGACAGAACAAGGGTTCCGCAAAAAATTTAAATATAGTAAACCCGAGAAAGGCGAGACATTCACCCAGTTCGTCAGTAGGACGGGGAATTATTTCCAGCGTTGGGTTGAATGTGGTAAGATTCAAAAAACATTCGAGGGTCTTACCGATTTTTACTTAGGGACCAGCTGTTAAACACTTGTGGTAAGGAATTGTACTTATTCCTGAGGGAAAAGTCCTTCAATAATATCTCTGATATGGCTACTCAGGCAGACTATTTCGCCGAAGCTCGGGGAGGTACCCAGAATGTGATCTCAAGGGATAACAAGGGAGGTAATCAAGATAAAGATCAGAGACCCAGAGAACCCGAGAAACTTGGTACACATAAAGGTGGAAACTTTCAATCTGGGAAGGGTACAAATCGTAGGGATAGACAATGTTTTACCTGTAAGGAATGGGGTCACATCACGCCCGACTGTCTGAAAAGGAAGGGGTTTGTCCAGAGAGTCGCGGTTGCTATTGAAAGCAGAGAATGGTCAGGAGGCGGTAAGCGCGATGATTTTCCGCGTGATAATTCGGCATCTAATAACGCGAATAAGGTATACGAGTCCGCAGCGCGTGCGCAGATCGGTCATGATGTTATTCAGTCGATCGGCACTTGTCTTTTTCCCGAGGCGAGGGTACCGACTGCTACTGGTACCGCCAACGGTCAAGAAGTCACGGTCTTACGCGACACCGGGTGCACGGGCGTCGTAGTAAAGCGGAGTCTCGTTAGGGATGACCAAATGCTTGGTTGGAAATCCCCGTGCATGTTATTAGATCAAACGATTGATCGCGTTCCCGTCGCGAGAGTAGAAATCGAGACGCCTTTTCTGACCGGAACCGTAGAAGCTCTGTGTATGGAAAATCCCATATACGACTTAACTATCGGAAATGTCGAGGGATCCAGACTCCCAACTCTCTCTGATTTCCGGTTTCCCATTGTACAAACGGCCGAAACTAGGGCGCAGGCGCAGGCGGAGAAAACGCCACTACGTAAGTTGAAACTTCCGGAAGCCGTGACCGATATCTCGCGCGATGAATTTACGCGTGAGCAAGGGCATGACGCGTCCTTGAGCGCGACCGCGGAGAGGATCGAATCCGGTACCGCGAAACATTGTAAGGGCGGTTCAAGTTTGAAATTTATACGTAGGGAAGGTTTAATGTACAGGCAATTTACCACGTTGGATGGTAGAAAGTGTTTCCAACTGGTTGTCCCCCAGAAATTCAGGTCCCGTATACTTAGAGTAGCGCACGAGTCCGGTAGTGCAGGTCACTTGAGTAGGAAGAGGACGACTGACAAAGTGTTAAGAGAATTTTATTGGCCAGGTGTAAATAGTGACGTAGCACGATTCTGTCGTTCGTGTGATTTATGCCAAGAAAAAAGCTTTTAACGCCCTTAAGGCAAGATTGATCAGTGCACCGATCCTAAAGTTGCCAGAATTAAATAAATCGTTCATATTGAGAACTGATGCATCCGACACGGGCTTAGGAGCAGTTTTGCTACAGGAGCAAGATGGGGTAAAGTTACCCATAGCTTATGCTAGTAGGAAATTGCTACCTAGGGAGCAAAACTACTCCGTGATCGAAAAGGAGTGCTTGGCACTGGTGTATAGGTAAATTCCACACGTACCTTTTCGGAAGGGAATTTGTCCTTGAAACGGACCATCAGCCTCTCATATATTTGAACAAGGCAAAAGTTGCCAACGCAAGATTGATGCGTTGGGCATTGACTCTGCAGCCATATCGTTTCCGGATCGAAGCAATCAGAGGGTCGGAAAACGTAGGGGCCGATTATTTAAGCAGAGTGTGATTGGCAGTTTTTTTTTCTTACCATGATATTCTGGTAATGTAAATAATACGTTTCAGTTTGTATTTTTGCAAAATTCCGTGATTTTCTAAAAGTGCTTCCACTTTTTTTTAAGGGGGGAGGTATTGTCACGGAATTGTATGGTTTATATCAATATGTATATGTGATCAAAAATGTATTCGGGTTTCGTTTCCGACTAGAGCGTTACTCGGGGGTTGTTTATTTTTTTCGGCTCTAGTTATTTTGAAATACTGAGCGCGATTCACCCCATGCTGCACGTGCAAATTGCCTGCAGTGAAAACTTACGTACCTAGCTGCTGCGCATATCTGTCACAGCTAGAGTACATATAGAGCGAATTCTCTATAAACAAATTACACTACGACGAGTCTTGTCAGAAAGCTTACCTCTTTACGGGAGCAAAACTTCAGCTGTAGAGCTGTTCCTTATGTATGGTTTGGTGATGAGAAGTCACAGAACTCTGTGTGGTTTCGTGTGACGTGTACGCTGTGTCTGGTGACGTTGTTTCGGAAGAGTGTACTGGTTTTCTCGATGCGAGGGACCAAGCCTTCTCGACCAACGGGTCTGTGTTAATGTGAAGGCTCTCGAGGGATCCTTCAACAGGGCGGGAGGGGTGGACCATGCGTGGTGGCTCCTCGACCATGGACTAGAGCGGGTGGAACCGTAGATACATCTTGGTAGTCAAACGGACGCCACGATAGTTATATTTATTGCGTGTTCCATTTGATTGTTATCTCAATATTGCTATCTGTGCAAAATTACATTCATTCCCATTTCAATATCGCTATATGTGTGATAGATTCATAATTTCATGCATTCCCATTTCATTTTCGTTATATGAACGATATATTCATAAATTCATACATATTCCAATATCGCTTGATGAATTGATAAATTGATGAGTATCATATTGATAAGCGCATAAATCACATGCTTTGGTCACCCTTGGTACTTAATAAGACCTTGTTTATATTGGGGTGTAGATCATATACTCTTATTTGTTGATTGGTGATAGGATGCTATTCACGTTTGTTTAAAATTCCATTCGTTAAATTCATCTTTGATTTTCCTCGTTGAGTTACTTGTTGTTGATAGTTCCATGTTAGGAACTTTATAATTTTCCTTATCTTTTTGTTATAATGGTGTCAGATTTGTTCATCTTTAAATTGCGTTTATAAATAAACATCTTATTAACGCAGTTGCTTTCGGTGTCTTCACTAATCCAGTCCCAACCCGGCTTCATCCTATGACAAATGGTGTCAGAAGTGGGATTTATTGGATTAGTCGGAGCACGGAGGTTAGTTTGCATAGGTCTTGACTCCGGTAAGATTTTTTCAGTTTTTTGTTTCAGATTGTGACCTTCCTGACAAGAACTAACTTCAGGCGGGTGAGTGAATACCTCACTCATATTTTGTTTTATTTACCATTTGTTTATCATATATACATATTGCATATATTTGGAGAAGGGATATACGGTTGGTTCGTGTAGTCCTAAAAATTGTATGTGTTATATGATAGTGCACTTAGGATTGGTGATCTTATCAACAGTATTTATCATGTCGTCACTCAAAGATCTAGTGGAGTTGGGTAAACAGTTTGGGTATGAGGGGGAGGCCCTTAGAAAATTCGTTCAGGAGGAGCAGTCTCGGGAAAGGGATCAAAGATTAAAGGAGAGAGATATAGAAAGGGAAAAGTTAGAATTAGACAAGCAAACTGAGGAAAGAAAGATAGCATTTAAAAGAGAGAAAATACTATTTGAGAAGGAGAAGATAGAGTTAGAGAAGCAGGCAGAGAAGGAAAGGATAGGGTGGGAAAGGGAAGCAGAAAGGGAAAGAATAGAGCAGGTAAGAGAACTTGAGGAAAGAAAGTTAGATAGGGAGAAACAAGCAAAGTTAGAAGCCATTGAGCTAGAAGACAGGAATATGGAGAAAGAACATAGAAGGAAATTTGAATTATTAGAGGCTAAGAAAGATGGTCAACAAGAATCAGAGTTAAGAGGCCCTAAATTACCCCTTTTCGAAGATGACAAAGATAACTTAGATAGTTATTTACATAGGTTTGAGCGATATGCTACCATCCAAAAGTGGAAAAAAGATGATTGGTCGCTCCATCTCAGCGCGTTACTTAAAGGTAAAGCGCTAGATGTATATTCGCGTCTACCCGTGAACGAGGCGTTGAACTATGACGCGTTAAGAGAGGCACTCCTTAAGAGATACGAGCTGACAGAACAAGGGTTCCGCAAAAAATTTAAATATAGTAAACCCGAGAAAGGCGAGACATTCACCCAGTTCGTCAGTAGGACGGGGAATTATTTCCAGCGTTGGGTTGAATGTGGTAAGATTCAAAAAACATTCGAGGGTCTTACCGATTTTTTACTTAGGGACCAGCTGTTAAACACTTGTGGTAAGGAATTGTACTTATTCCTGAGGGAAAAGTCCTTCAATAATATCTCTGATATGGCTACTCAGGCAGACTATTTCGCCGAAGCTCGGGGAGGTACCCAGAATGTGATCTCAAGGGATAACAAGGGAGGTAATCAAGATAAAGATCAGAGACCCAGAGAACCCGAGAAACTTGGTACACATAAAGGTGGAAACTTTCAATCTGGGAAGGGTACAAATCGTAGGGATAGACAATGTTTTACCTGTAAGGAATGGGGTCACATCACGCCCGACTGTCTGAAAAGGAAGGGGTTTGTCCAGAGAGTCGCGGTTGCTATTGAAAGCAGAGAATGGTCAGGAGGCGGTAAGCGCGATGATTTTCCGCGTGATAATTCGGCATCTAATAACGCGAATAAGGTATACGAGTCCGCAGCGCGTGCGCAGATCGGTCATGATGTTATTCAGTCGATCGGCACTTGTCTTTTTCCCGAGGCGAGGGTACCGACTGCTACTGGTACCGCCAACGGTCAAGAAGTCACGGTCTTACGCGACACCGGGTGCACGGGCGTCGTAGTAAAGCGGAGTCTCGTTAGGGATGACCAAATGCTTGGTTGGAAATCCCCGTGCATGTTATTAGATCAAACGATTGATCGCGTTCCCGTCGCGAGAGTAGAAATCGAGACGCCTTTTCTGACCGGAACCGTAGAAGCTCTGTGTATGGAAAATCCCATATACGACTTAACTATCGGAAATGTCGAGGGATCCAGACTCCCAACTCTCTCTGATTTCCGGTTTCCCATTGTACAAACGGCCGAAACTAGGGCGCAGGCGCAGGCGGAGAAAACGCCACTACGTAAGTTGAAACTTCCGGAAGCCGTGACCGATATCTCGCGCGATGAATTTACGCGTGAGCAAGGGCATGACGCGTCCTTGAGCGCGACCGCGGAGAGGATCGAATCCGGTACCGCGAAACATTGTAAGGGCGGTTCAAGTTTGAAATTTATACGTAGGGAAGGTTTAATGTACAGGCAATTTACCACGTTGGATGGTAGAAAGTGTTTCCAACTGGTTGTCCCCCAGAAATTCAGGTCCCGTATACTTAGAGTAGCGCACGAGTCCGGTAGTGCAGGTCACTTGAGTAGGAAGAGGACGACTGACAAAGTGTTAAGAGAATTTTATTGGCCAGGTGTAAATAGTGACGTAGCACGATTCTGTCGTTCGTGTGATTTATGCCAAGAAAAAAGCTTTTAACGCCCTTAAGGCAAGATTGATCAGTGCACCGATCCTAAAGTTGCCAGAATTAAATAAATCGTTCATATTGAGAACTGATGCATCCGACACGGGCTTAGGAGCAGTTTTGCTACAGGAGCAAGATGGGGTAAAGTTACCCATAGCTTATGCTAGTAGGAAATTGCTACCTAGGGAGCAAAACTACTCCGTGATCGAAAAGGAGTGCTTGGCACTGGTGTATAGGTAAATTCCACACGTACCTTTTCGGAAGGGAATTTGTCCTTGAAACGGACCATCAGCCTCTCATATATTTGAACAAGGCAAAAGTTGCCAACGCAAGATTGATGCGTTGGGCATTGACTCTGCAGCCATATCGTTTCCGGATCGAAGCAATCAGAGGGTCGGAAAACGTAGGGGCCGATTATTTAAGCAGAGTGTGATTGGCAGTTTTTTTTTCTTACCATGATATTCTGGTAATGTAAATAATACGTTTCAGTTTGTATTTTTGCAAAATTCCGTGATTTTCTAAAAGTGCTTCCACTTTTTTTTAAGGGGGGAGGTATTGTCACGGAATTGTATGGTTTATATCAATATGTATATGTGATCAAAAATGTATTCGGGTTTCGTTTCCGACTAGAGCGTTACTCGGGGGTTGTTTATTTTTTTCGGCTCTAGTTATTTTGAAATACTGAGCGCGATTCACCCCATGCTGCACGTGCAAATTGCCTGCAGTGAAAACTTACGTACCTAGCTGCTGCGCATATCTGTCACAGCTAGAGTACATATAGAGCGAATTCTCTATAAACAAATTACACTACGACGAGTCTTGTCAGAAAGCTTACCTCTTTACGGGAGCAAAACTTCAGCTGTAGAGCTGTTCCTTATGTATGGTTTGGTGATGAGAAGTCACAGAACTCTGTGTGGTTTCGTGTGACGTGTACGCTGTGTCTGGTGACGTTGTTTCGGAAGAGTGTACTGGTTTTCTCGATGCGAGGGACCAAGCCTTCTCGACCAACGGGTCTGTGTTAATGTGAAGGCTCTCGAGGGATCCTTCAACAGGGCGGGAGGGGTGGACCATGCGTGGTGGCTCCTCGACCATGGACTAGAGCGGGTGGAACCGTAGATACATCTTGGTAGTCAAACGGACGCCACGATAGTTATATTTATTGCGTGTTCCATTTGATTGTTATCTCAATATTGCTATCTGTGCAAAATTACATTCATTCCCATTTCAATATCGCTATATGTGTGATAGATTCATAATTTCATGCATTCCCATTTCATTTTCGTTATATGAACGATATATTCATAAATTCATACATATTCCAATATCGCTTGATGAATTGATAAATTGATGAGTATCATATTGATAAGCGCATAAATCACATGCTTTGGTCACCCTTGGTACTTAATAAGACCTTGTTTATATTGGGGTGTAGATCATATACTCTTATTTGTTGATTGGTGATAGGATGCTATTCACGTTTGTTTAAAATTCCATTCGTTAAATTCATCTTTGATTTTCCTCGTTGAGTTACTTGTTGTTGATAGTTCCATGTTAGGAACTTTATAATTTTCCTTATCTTTTGTTATAATGGTGTCAGATTTGTTCATCTTTAAATTGCGTTTATAAATAAACATCTTATTAACGCAGTTGCTTTCGGTGTCTTCACTAATCCAGTCCCAACCCGGCTTCATCCTATGACAAATGGTGTCAGAAGTGGGATTTATTGGATTAGTCGGAGCACGGAGGTTAGTTTGCATAGGTCTTGACTCCGGTAAGATTTTTTTCAGTTTTTTGTTTCAGATTGTGACCTTCCTGACAAGAACTAACTTCAGGCGGGTGAGTGAATACCTCACTCATATTTTGTTTTATTTACCATTTGTTTATCATATATACATATTGCATATATTTGGAGAAGGGATATACGGTTGGTTCGTGTAGTCCTAAAAATTGTATGTGTTATATGATAGTGCACTTAGGATTGGTGATCTTATCAACAGTATTTATCATGTCGTCACTCAAAGATCTAGTGGAGTTGGGTAAACAGTTTGGGTATGAGGGGGAGGCCCTTAGAAAATTCGTTCAGGAGGAGCAGTCTCGGGAAAGGGATCAAAGATTAAAGGAGAGAGATATAGAAAGGGAAAAGTTAGAATTAGACAAGCAAACTGAGGAAAGAAAGATAGCATTTAAAAGAGAGAAAATACTATTTGAGAAGGAGAAGATAGAGTTAGAGAAGCAGGCAGAGAAGGAAAGGATAGGGTGGGAAAGGGAAGCAGAAAGGGAAAGAATAGAGCAGGTAAGAGAACTTGAGGAAAGAAAGTTAGATAGGGAGAAACAAGCAAAGTTAGAAGCCATTGAGCTAGAAGACAGGAATATGGAGAAAGAACATAGAAGGAAATTTGAATTATTAGAGGCTAAGAAAGATGGTCAACAAGAATCAGAGTTAAGAGGCCCTAAATTACCCCTTTTCGAAGATGACAAAGATAACTTAGATAGTTATTTACATAGGTTTGAGCGATATGCTACCATCCAAAAGTGGAAAAAAGATGATTGGTCGCTCCATCTCAGCGCGTTACTTAAAGGTAAAGCGCTAGATGTATATTCGCGTCTACCCGTGAACGAGGCGTTGAACTATGACGCGTTAAGAGAGGCACTCCTTAAGAGATACGAGCTGACAGAACAAGGGTTCCGCAAAAAATTTAAATATAGTAAACCCGAGAAAGGCGAGACATTCACCCAGTTCGTCAGTAGGACGGGGAATTATTTCCAGCGTTGGGTTGAATGTGGTAAGATTCAAAAAACATTCGAGGGTCTTACCGATTTTTTACTTAGGGACCAGCTGTTAAACACTTGTGGTAAGGAATTGTACTTATTCCTGAGGGAAAAGTCCTTCAATAATATCTCTGATATGGCTACTCAGGCAGACTATTTCGCCGAAGCTCGGGGAGGTACCCAGAATGTGATCTCAAGGGATAACAAGGGAGGTAATCAAGATAAAGATCAGAGACCCAGAGAACCCGAGAAACTTGGTACACATAAAGGTGGAAACTTTCAATCTGGGAAGGGTACAAATCGTAGGGATAGACAATGTTTTACCTGTAAGGAATGGGGTCACATCACGCCCGACTGTCTGAAAAGGAAGGGGTTTGTCCAGAGAGTCGCGGTTGCTATTGAAAGCAGAGAATGGTCAGGAGGCGGTAAGCGCGATGATTTTCCGCGTGATAATTCGGCATCTAATAACGCGAATAAGGTATACGAGTCCGCAGCGCGTGCGCAGATCGGTCATGATGTTATTCAGTCGATCGGCACTTGTCTTTTTCCCGAGGCGAGGGTACCGACTGCTACTGGTACCGCCAACGGTCAAGAAGTCACGGTCTTACGCGACACCGGGTGCACGGGCGTCGTAGTAAAGCGGAGTCTCGTTAGGGATGACCAAATGCTTGGTTGGAAATCCCCGTGCATGTTATTAGATCAAACGATTGATCGCGTTCCCGTCGCGAGAGTAGAAATCGAGACGCCTTTTCTGACCGGAACCGTAGAAGCTCTGTGTATGGAAAATCCCATATACGACTTAACTATCGGAAATGTCGAGGGATCCAGACTCCCAACTCTCTCTGATTTCCGGTTTCCCATTGTACAAACGGCCGAAACTAGGGCGCAGGCGCAGGCGGAGAAAACGCCACTACGTAAGTTGAAACTTCCGGAAGCCGTGACCGATATCTCGCGCGATGAATTTACGCGTGAGCAAGGGCATGACGCGTCCTTGAGCGCGACCGCGGAGAGGATCGAATCCGGTACCGCGAAACATTGTAAGGGCGGTTCAAGTTTGAAATTTATACGTAGGGAAGGTTTAATGTACAGGCAATTTACCACGTTGGATGGTAGAAAGTGTTTCCAACTGGTTGTCCCCCAGAAATTCAGGTCCCGTATACTTAGAGTAGCGCACGAGTCCGGTAGTGCAGGTCACTTGAGTAGGAAGAGGACGACTGACAAAGTGTTAAGAGAATTTTATTGGCCAGGTGTAAATAGTGACGTAGCACGATTCTGTCGTTCGTGTGATTTATGCCAAGAAAAAAGCTTTTAACGCCCTTAAGGCAAGATTGATCAGTGCACCGATCCTAAAGTTGCCAGAATTAAATAAATCGTTCATATTGAGAACTGATGCATCCGACACGGGCTTAGGAGCAGTTTTGCTACAGGAGCAAGATGGGGTAAAGTTACCCATAGCTTATGCTAGTAGGAAATTGCTACCTAGGGAGCAAAACTACTCCGTGATCGAAAAGGAGTGCTTGGCACTGGTGTATAGGTAAATTCCACACGTACCTTTTCGGAAGGGAATTTGTCCTTGAAACGGACCATCAGCCTCTCATATATTTGAACAAGGCAAAAGTTGCCAACGCAAGATTGATGCGTTGGGCATTGACTCTGCAGCCATATCGTTTCCGGATCGAAGCAATCAGAGGGTCGGAAAACGTAGGGGCCGATTATTTAAGCAGAGTGTGATTGGCAGTTTTTTTTTCTTACCATGATATTCTTGTAATGTAAATAATACGTTTCAGTTTGTATTTTTGCAAAATTCCGTGATTTTCTAAAAGTGCTTCCACTTTTTTTTAAGGGGGGAGGTATTGTCACGGAATTGTATGGTTTATATCAATATGTATATGTGATCAAAAATGTATTCGGGTTTCGTTTCCGACTAGAGCGTTACTCGGGGGTTGTTTATTTTTTTCGGCTCTAGTTATTTTGAAATACTGAGCGCGATTCACCCCATGCTGCACGTGCAAATTGCCTGCAGTGAAAACTTACGTACCTAGCTGCTGCGCATATCTGTCACAGCTAGAGTACATATAGAGCGAATTCTCTATAAACAAATTACACTACGACGAGTCTTGTCAGAAAGCTTACCTCTTTACGGGAGCAAAACTTCAGCTGTAGAGCTGTTCCTTATGTATGGTTTGGTGATGAGAAGTCACAGAACTCTGTGTGGTTTCGTGTGACGTGTACGCTGTGTCTGGTGACGTTGTTTCGGAAGAGTGTACTGGTTTTCTCGATGCGAGGGACCAAGCCTTCTCGACCAACGGGTCTGTGTTAATGTGAAGGCTCTCGAGGGATCCTTCAACAGGGCGGGAGGGGTGGACCATGCGTGGTGGCTCCTCGACCATGGACTAGAGCGGGTGGAACCGTAGATACATCTTGGTAGTCAAACGGACGCCACGATAGTTATATTTATTGCGTGTTCCATTTGATTGTTATCTCAATATTGCTATCTGTGCAAAATTACATTCATTCCCATTTCAATATCGCTATATGTGTGATAGATTCATAATTTCATGCATTCCCATTTCATTTTCGTTATATGAACGATATATTCATAAATTCATACATATTCCAATATCGCTTGATGAATTGATAAATTGATGAGTATCATATTGATAAGCGCATAAATCACATGCTTTGGTCACCCTTGGTACTTAATAAGACCTTGTTTATATTGGGGTGTAGATCATATACTCTTATTTGTTGATTGGTGATAGGATGCTATTCACGTTTGTTTAAAATTCCATTCGTTAAATTCATCTTTGATTTTCCTCGTTGAGTTACTTGTTGTTGATAGTTCCATGTTAGGAACTTTATAATTTTCCTTATCTTTTTGTTATAATGGTGTCAGATTTGTTCATCTTTAAATTGCGTTTATAAATAAACATCTTATTAACGCAGTTGCTTTCGGTGTCTTCACTAATCCAGTCCCAACCCGGCTTCATCCTATGACAAATGGTGTCAGAAGTGGGATTTATTGGATTAGTCGGAGCACGGAGGTTAGTTTGCATAGGTCTTGACTCCGGTAAGATTTTTTTCAGTTTTTTGTTTCAGATTGTGACCTTCCTGACAAGAACTAACTTCAGGCGGGTGAGTGAATACCTCACTCATATTTTGTTTTATTTACCATTTGTTTATCATATATACATATTGCATATATTTGGAGAAGGGATATACGGTTGGTTCGTGTAGTCCTAAAAATTGTATGTGTTATATGATAGTGCACTTAGGATTGGTGATCTTATCAACAGTATTTATCATGTCGTCACTCAAAGATCTAGTGGAGTTGGGTAAACAGTTTGGGTATGAGGGGGAGGCCCTTAGAAAATTCGTTCAGGAGGAGCAGTCTCGGGAAAGGGATCAAAGATTAAAGGAGAGAGATATAGAAAGGGAAAAGTTAGAATTAGACAAGCAAACTGAGGAAAGAAAGATAGCATTTAAAAGAGAGAAAATACTATTTGAGAAGGAGAAGATAGAGTTAGAGAAGCAGGCAGAGAAGGAAAGGATAGGGTGGGAAAGGGAAGCAGAAAGGGAAAGAATAGAGCAGGTAAGAGAACTTGAGGAAAGAAAGTTAGATAGGGAGAAACAAGCAAAGTTAGAAGCCATTGAGCTAGAAGACAGGAATATGGAGAAAGAACATAGAAGGAAATTTGAATTATTAGAGGCTAAGAAAGATGGTCAACAAGAATCAGAGTTAAGAGGCCCTAAATTACCCCTTTTCGAAGATGACAAAGATAACTTAGATAGTTATTTACATAGGTTTGAGCGATATGCTACCATCCAAAAGTGGAAAAAAGATGATTGGTCGCTCCATCTCAGCGCGTTACTTAAAGGTAAAGCGCTAGATGTATATTCGCGTCTACCCGTGAACGAGGCGTTGAACTATGACGCGTTAAGAGAGGCACTCCTTAAGAGATACGAGCTGACAGAACAAGGGTTCCGCAAAAAATTTAAATATAGTAAACCCGAGAAAGGCGAGACATTCACCCAGTTCGTCAGTAGGACGGGGAATTATTTCCAGCGTTGGGTTGAATGTGGTAAGATTCAAAAAACATTCGAGGGTCTTACCGATTTTTTACTTAGGGACCAGCTGTTAAACACTTGTGGTAAGGAATTGTACTTATTCCTGAGGGAAAAGTCCTTCAATAATATCTCTGATATGGCTACTCAGGCAGACTATTTCGCCGAAGCTCGGGGAGGTACCCAGAATGTGATCTCAAGGGATAACAAGGGAGGTAATCAAGATAAAGATCAGAGACCCAGAGAACCCGAGAAACTTGGTACACATAAAGGTGGAAACTTTCAATCTGGGAAGGGTACAAATCGTAGGGATAGACAATGTTTTACCTGTAAGGAATGGGGTCACATCACGCCCGACTGTCTGAAAAGGAAGGGGTTTGTCCAGAGAGTCGCGGTTGCTATTGAAAGCAGAGAATGGTCAGGAGGCGGTAAGCGCGATGATTTTCCGCGTGATAATTCGGCATCTAATAACGCGAATAAGGTATACGAGTCCGCAGCGCGTGCGCAGATCGGTCATGATGTTATTCAGTCGATCGGCACTTGTCTTTTTCCCGAGGCGAGGGTACCGACTGCTACTGGTACCGCCAACGGTCAAGAAGTCACGGTCTTACGCGACACCGGGTGCACGGGCGTCGTAGTAAAGCGGAGTCTCGTTAGGGATGACCAAATGCTTGGTTGGAAATCCCCGTGCATGTTATTAGATCAAACGATTGATCGCGTTCCCGTCGCGAGAGTAGAAATCGAGACGCCTTTTCTGACCGGAACCGTAGAAGCTCTGTGTATGGAAAATCCCATATACGACTTAACTATCGGAAATGTCGAGGGATCCAGACTCCCAACTCTCTCTGATTTCCGGTTTCCCATTGTACAAACGGCCGAAACTAGGGCGCAGGCGCAGGCGGAGAAAACGCCACTACGTAAGTTGAAACTTCCGGAAGCCGTGACCGATATCTCGCGCGATGAATTTACGCGTGAGCAAGGGCATGACGCGTCCTTGAGCGCGACCGCGGAGAGGATCGAATCCGGTACCGCGAAACATTGTAAGGGCGGTTCAAGTTTGAAATTTATACGTAGGGAAGGTTTAATGTACAGGCAATTTACCACGTTGGATGGTAGAAAGTGTTTCCAACTGGTTGTCCCCCAGAAATTCAGGTCCCGTATACTTAGAGTAGCGCACGAGTCCGGTAGTGCAGGTCACTTGAGTAGGAAGAGGACGACTGACAAAGTGTTAAGAGAATTTTATTGGCCAGGTGTAAATAGTGACGTAGCACGATTCTGTCGTTCGTGTGATTTATGCCAAGAAAAAAGCTTTTAACGCCCTTAAGGCAAGATTGATCAGTGCACCGATCCTAAAGTTGCCAGAATTAAATAAATCGTTCATATTGAGAACTGATGCATCCGACACGGGCTTAGGAGCAGTTTTGCTACAGGAGCAAGATGGGGTAAAGTTACCCATAGCTTATGCTAGTAGGAAATTGCTACCTAGGGAGCAAAACTACTCCGTGATCGAAAAGGAGTGCTTGGCACTGGTGTATAGGTAAATTCCACACGTACCTTTTCGGAAGGGAATTTGTCCTTGAAACGGACCATCAGCCTCTCATATATTTGAACAAGGCAAAAGTTGCCAACGCAAGATTGATGCGTTGGGCATTGACTCTGCGGCCATATCGTTTCCGGATCGAAGCAATCAGAGGGTCGGAAAACGTAGGGGCCGATTATTTAAGCAGAGTGTGATTGGCAGTTTTTTTTTTCTTACCATGATATTCTGGTAATGTAAATAATACGTTTCAGTTTGTATTTTTGCAAAATTCCGTGATTTTCTAAAAGTGCTTCCACTTTTTTTTAAGGGGGGAGGTATTGTCACGGAATTGTATGGTTTATATCAATATGTATATGTGATCAAAAATGTATTCGGGTTTCGTTTCCGACTAGAGCGTTACTCGGGGGTTGTTTATTTTTTTCGGCTCTAGTTATTTTGAAATACTGAGCGCGATTCACCCCATGCTGCACGTGCAAATTGCCTGCAGTGAAAACTTACGTACCTAGCTGCTGCGCATATCTGTCACAGCTAGAGTACATATAGAGCGAATTCTCTATAAACAAATTACACTACGACGAGTCTTGTCAGAAAGCTTACCTCTTTACGGGAGCAAAACTTCAGCTGTAGAGCTGTTCCTTATGTATGGTTTGGTGATGAGAAGTCACAGAACTCTGTGTGGTTTCGTGTGACGTGTACGCTGTGTCTGGTGACGTTGTTTCGGAAGAGTGTACTGGTTTTCTCGATGCGAGGGACCAAGCCTTCTCGACCAACGGGTCTGTGTTAATGTGAAGGCTCTCGAGGGATCCTTCAACAGGGCGGGAGGGGTGGACCATGCGTGGTGGCTCCTCGACCATGGACTAGAGCGGGTGGAACCGTAGATACATCTTGGTAGTCAAACGGACGCCACGATAGTTATATTTATTGCGTGTTCCATTTGATTGTTATCTCAATATTGCTATCTGTGCAAAATTACATTCATTCCCATTTCAATATCGCTATATGTGTGATAGATTCATAATTTCATGCATTCCCATTTCATTTTCGTTATATGAACGATATATTCATAAATTCATACATATTCCAATATCGCTTGATGAATTGATAAATTGATGAGTATCATATTGATAAGCGCATAAATCACATGCTTTGGTCACCCTTGGTACTTAATAAGACCTTGTTTATATTGGGGTGTAGATCATATACTCTTATTTGTTGATTGGTGATAGGATGCTATTCACGTTTGTTTAAAATTCCATTCGTTAAATTCATCTTTGATTTTCCTCGTTGAGTTACTTGTTGTTGATAGTTCCATGTTAGGAACTTTATAATTTTCCTTATCTTTTTGTTATAATGGTGTCAGATTTGTTCATCTTTAAATTGCGTTTATAAATAAACATCTTATTAACGCAGTTGCTTTCGGTGTCTTCACTAATCCAGTCCCAACCAGGCTTCATCCTGTGACCAAATGCGTGGTTGGAAATCCCCGTGCATGTTATTAGATCAAACGATTGATTAACGATTAACACAGACCCGTTGGTCGAGAAGCCTTGGTCCCTCGCATCGAGAAAACCAGTACACTCTTCTGAAACAACGTCACCAGACACAGCGTACACGTCACACGAAACCACACAGAGTTCTGTGACTTCTCATCACCAAACCATACATAAGGAACAGCTCTACAGCTGAAGTTTTGCTCCCGTAAAGAGGTAAGCTTTCTGACAAGACTCGTCGTAGTGTAATTTGTTTATAGAGAATTCGCTCTATATGTACTCTAGCTGTGACAGATATGCGCAGCAGCTAGGTACGTAAGTTTTCACTGCAGGCAATTTGCACGTGCAGCATGGGGTGAATCGCGCTCAGTATTTCAAAATAACTAGAGCCGAAAAAAATAAACAACCCCCGAGTAACGCTCTAGTCGGAAACGAAACCCGAATACATTTTTGATCACATATACATATTGATATAAACCATACAATTCCGTGACACTAATGTGAGAGTCAGTTGGTTTGCAACAAAGGCCATTTTCTATATACCCCTGCAGAAGGGCAGATTGAGTATCCAAGAAATCGTTCAACCTGTTTGATGACTCCGACATAAATTGAATCGTAAGATGGAAATCATTGGCGAATTAAAAAATAGTCTGAAATTATCGTCCGTTTCGAATAATTATGATTCTATATCGTTAATGAATCTGCACCAGCATATAGGTCTATGTGGTGTCTCATTGACGAGCTTTTATGTGAATCTTCCTATTAAAGTATTGCCATACGAAGGTGCCATTTTCGTAATCATTGCAGTTCCAGTGATTTGTAGGAAGCATTGTTTGTTGAATGCAGTATTTTTTACACTTAAGTACATGGGTTACAAGTTTCACCAAACAGTCAGTAGGAGGGAAAGATAAGGTCAGCAATCGCAAAGTTGCTTGTAGGCTTTGATACCGTCTTCGTGCGGGATATTGGTGTATAAAAGCTGACATCCATAGTGACAAGGGGTGTGTTGTCTGAAAGGTTACTTTTCTGTGTTTTGTTGATGTCGTCAATAATAACTTGGATGTATGAAGGCAGAAGGTGATAATACACGAATTCAGAAATATTTCAGTGGAATGATTGTTTCAGGAAATTATTGACTTCGCTGGGTTCCCTTCTTTGTGTATTTTAGGGAGTAAATTCAATCTCCCCGGTTTAGGGGTAACCAGTTGGCGGTAAGTCTTGCATTGTGCATGTATTTTATTGTCTGACACGCAATTTTAACGTGCTCAGGTGCTGGGTCATGACTATTTTGTATAAACATCTCATCTGAAGTTCCCTGTTCGCTTCAGCGATGTAGTCAGACGTATTCATGACAACAACGCATGACAACGTGTCTGCTGGCTTGATGACAATATCTACCCTTTCGAGCAGCTTTTTTAGAGACTGTCTTTTCGGCCTGGTTAAATTGTCGTTTTTACTATGGCTCTGTTGGTTCAAATTAATGTCATTTTTCATCGCGGACAATAATGCCCTATAGCTGAGCCTTACTAGAGAGTAGAACATAATTGTTTTTTGGGCGATTTATGACAGTTTTGACACTCGTGTTTGCGGAAAGGTGTTTCTTGCGAAACTTTCTCTTCGCTTTGTTTTCCGTTAAGGAGTTCAAAAAGCTTCAAAAATGTTAACTCAAGAATTGAGTTCGATATTTTGACAAAGGATGTTGAGTCTTCCTCATCAAATAGGGGCGAAACGCCAGTTTTCAAAACCTATTGGGCCAGCGTTGTTTCCAAATAATTGACATAATTGGCCAACCTAATTTTATTTGTCCAAAGAGATTGCAAAAAAGAAACTGAGGGTCCATATTGAAGAAGGTGAATGAATATATATATATATATATATATATATATATATATATATATATATATAATTTAGCATCAGTCGTGATTTTAATGCGTTTTCATAAAACATATAGATATTTCCTATAACTAATTGTTTCCGTGCCAGCTTTTTTGAGAGGACTCCCTGCATAATACATTGATCCACAACTTATTTTAAACTAAATTTGTCAAAGAGTCTATATATATTTCTGCGATGAAGCCTGCTTGTTTTTCTTAATAGTTTGGATAACAGTAATATAAATAAACGTAACATACATATTCGCTTCAAGAGATGATCTGTTCACAGTCCAAACAAACTTTTTCCGGTCAATATCTGCTTCAATAGGGTTTATGCAACAACAAAGAAAAAAACCCGTGCCGTTACATCGATTCTTGAATACCTAGATATGTGTTTTACACAAAATGGTGACTTGTCTCAAACGCTAATAAATTATGAGAATTGAGATTAAACCAGGTTTCGCAACCATAGCGACATTGTTGTACAATATTCTACCCTACAACCTATTAATTCCATCATCGTTTGCTCCCAGATTGAAAAAGCAAAACATGGAACATTTAAGCTTTTCTTTTTTTTTTTTTTTTATATTTTAATTTGCTTTTCCATATCTAGAGATAGTTAAACCCAAGAGTGTGTGTGAATCAATCTCCTGAATTTTCCTAAGTCCCAGATACCAAGACCTATATTATCTCATATAATCCCAAGCTAATTTGTTATATACAACTAATTATTTCCTTATCTTAATTCATTTGCTAATTCATTTATATCAGTACAAATTAATTTCAGTAATGGTATACCTTCAGTATCATGTATTTGTTGCATTTATTGTCATTGTACAACAATAGGCTCTGCTGGGTAATTATGTTGTGTTTCAGACGTAGGAGTTTGCACAAGTTGAGACTCTGAGTCGGGTCTTGCCTTTGATTAGCTTTTGTCGCTGCTCTGCCGGTCTGCGTCTCTAAGTAAGTATTTGTAATATATTTTGGGATTATTCTGTTATGCTAAATGTAGGCTCTAGAGGACGGTTTGTTAAATCATCGGTATGTACCTATTTAATAAAACTCGATCCTAGTAGCTCTATCTGTATTTAGTTAGGTATAAAAGTAACAGTTTTACCACCAGTCTGTGTGATCCTTAAATTAGCTGCACCACAGGATATGCCTTTGGATACAATACACATTACACTATTATTATCTCCATGCATACCTCTTGCACGCTTGATTATATAGTCCGAGCACACTCTATAACCAACATTTCTGAATTGTTCCACCAATTTAATTTATGTTTGCTCTTGTCAAAACAGTATAAAGTTGTTACTTCATCAAAACGTCTTACACTTTACTCTTCTAAACCACTAGCAAGATTTGCAGTACCATCAACTTCAGTTTGATCTTATGTTGGTCTTGCATCGTCGTTATCATCATCATGGTAAACATAATTTTAAAATTATTTGAATTGAAAATCAAAATCATTTAAAACGCAGTAAGGTGTATGTGTTTGCCTACGACGATGTCGCTTGGAGACAGGCCTGCACCATAGGTGTACGTCATTTTTGCAGTTATTTAAATAGCTAAATATTGACAAGACGACAACGTGAAAAATAACTGGAATTTATCGTAGACAAAAATAGCAATAACTACTTTCTACGGAAGTGGAAGTATATAAACAACAATTGAACATAGCTATTGCAAACGGAAAATACGAAGAAATAACCTGCACAAATTTAACTGCAAAGGAGTTGGCAAAAATGGCAAAGGAACAAATTCATGAAACGCTTGAAATCTTTATACATTCTTGAGCTGCTAAAATTTCTAAATCATTATCAGATTTTTTACTTTATAACTTGACAATGTTAGTTAGCAAATTGGTTCCAATTGACAACTTCAACATTCATAAAATGCACTTAAATGTGACTATTTCACATTAAATAGACTTAGATATTACACCGGATTTGTGTTACTCAAAATGGGAGCACATCTATCTGCATCGAGTGCTAGTATGATGCCTCCAAAAATAGATGGAAAAACAGACAAAAGAATAAAGGAAACAACTAAACAAATGGCTTGATAAATGAATGTGTATTGGTTGCTTTTGTGTTGAGGCATTTGTACATTTAAAAACACTTGTTACAATAGATGTTATTGCAGGAACAGCTGCTCACCATACAATAAAATCCCACGTGACAAATAGATTAGACAATAGTGTTCAAAATGTATTTAATGATGAAATTAGCCAGCCACTGGTCGTCAAAATTTACTAAAACCTGAGGCCCAGGTACCAGTCTACTTTTCCTTACTAGTGCGTTACCCCTAACATTTGATCTTTACACCAAACCTTTGACCTTTACTAAAATTTCTGACCTTCACCCTAGACCACTGGGACAGTCTTTTCATAAACGTTAACGGCTGGTACCAGGCCACATGACCTCTTACAACTGGACCACTTGACCTTTGATCTTCACCACAGGCCACTGCTCCAAACAATTGTACGTAAAGATTCAGACCTCTGACTCCTTTCAAAGCGTAGCTCCTGAATCAGAATCCCTCAGACTATTGTGAGCGTAACGCCTGGCTCAGAGCCACTAGACCGCGTCACTCCACCCCCGACCCCCCCCCCCAAGGAAAAAAAACCAGCACCTATACCGCAATTGTATACATTTTAAATTCACAATATATATCCCAAAATCTTGAATTGCAAACAACTATGATACACATGCTTAGATTATGGTGAGCTCGGATATATAGGTAAATATGACATTTAATCTGAAATGTTTATTGATCGATTAAGTATGGGCTAAAATATACAACATATCTTTTATAATAAGCTGTTTTAGTGAGAAAAATACATTATTACCTATTTCATTTTTAAGATAAAGCCAATTAGATTACACGAAAAGACAGCCGAACTTTCCAATTCTACACAAAACTGTCTGAGCATTCATATTATGTGAAAAATTCCGTAACAAAGAACGCTTCGCTATTTCATGACGATACGATACATGAAAGAGAATTATACATGTACTGTAAGTGCTATGTAGGCTTGTTTAATGAAAATCTAATGCTTAGATAATTAAAGTATACAAATTTATGACGATAATAAGTATAATTTTATACAAATATACACTTTATATGAAATATAATCTACTTTCATAAGATATACTCAAAATCATTGTTAGTTGTTAACAGGAGATTGTGAACGTGGTGTCGTTCTCTCTGAATTCTGAGTTTGGACTAGCAGTTTATTTGATTTTTTATTTCTTACTTTTAGTTTTTTTAATTAACTCAAGTGTTTGGAAATGGCATTTCCACTATGGACATTTAGACTAGAAACTCACAACCGCATGAAACCACTCTAGCGTATGGATATTAATTTCTCTACTATCAACATTTAAATAATTGAGTACGTCATTAAGGGGCGGAGCATATTATGACGTCACGCAAAACATATTAGCATACGTTCTATTGGAATCTCCAATCAGAATGTCCCCGTCCTTTTCCATGGCATGGTAGAAAAAAACCTCGGATGTAAATAATGGCCATTTTGAACTATCCTCACGCCCGTGATTGTTACTACGTTATAATAACTTTATAACGTCATAATGAATAGATGACTTGAAACTCACAACCGCACGAAGTATCATCATGAAATAGCGAAGCTTTCTTTGTTATTGAATTTTTCACATAATGTGAATGCACAGACATACTTTTTGTAGAACTGACTTTGTCTTAAAAACATTTCATCATTATCACTAACAGCAACATAAGCAAAAATTGCAGATACTTGGTACCAAATGATTTCTTAAGTTTTTTTTAAATTACAAAGATACAGGAATAGCATAAAAAGTTAAATGTGCAGGTATTTAATTGATTGTTGAAACGTCATAGAGTGTTATTCTCATGACCCATCGTGTTATAAGACTCTGTTCTTCGCACATCTAGCCGGATGTTCGTTATGCTGAAAAGTACACCCACCACAGTCACATGTCTACAGTGAAACACCTTGTGTCTTTTTGTGTTTGTGTGTGCAACTGCTGTGTATATTTGTACATATGCAACTATGATGTCTCTGTAACTATTTGTTTCATATTCCTAAGTAGTTGCTTTATGAAAAATCTCCTAAGGGAGGAAATAAAGATTAATGAATAAAGGAACAATCCATACATAAATATTGTTAATGCCCGATGTGTTAGAAAGAAACAAGTCGATACGACCATCATTTCAACATGGGTAGAGACAGCATAGTTTCCAAAATGTCTTCCCTAGTAACCATATCTATATCCGGTGGGTATTATTTCCGTCTAGAATTACCTAGACATCAAGGCAAACTTTGCATTAAATTTCATTACTTTTTATCCAGGTATCGTCTGTTTCGGATTGATTGGGGTGTGGTGGGATGTGGATTGGGTACGAGTGTGGGTGGATTTTAAATATAATTGATTTTTTCATCACATTTTTCTCATCCCCCTTCATCCCCCCCCCCCCACCGCACACACACACAAACCCCCAACCCAATCACCCTCTATCCGAGTTTGAGTTGAATCTCTTTTGATGAAAGTTCTTCCAGATAACCCACTGGATTGTTTTGTTGTAGCACTTTAGAGCAGGGTCCAAATATGGTTTTCATAGTTCACATACTCAGCCTCCCCCTCCCCCATCCCCCGTATATTTTGATCACATTTTTAACGTTGGAGTAGTGTATAAGATGAGAAACATATGCTGACCGAGTGTATTAATTAGCAACATGCGTAAATACAGAATGGTTGATTATTATAAATTACAGACAATGAGGTTATTTCCACTGATTTCTTGTTAACTCTGCTGATAACCCTGCATACCATTTGTATATTTCTTCAAAGTTACAAATCGGAGATCAGGTCTGAGTGGTATGGTACTTTGACTTAACAAAAGTTTCTCTCGTACATAATGCAGTAAGTCAATTATTAAAGGAAACCCGAGCATTAACGCATGTTAACACACATTTGCGTTTGTTCGTTTATTTGTTGTTTTTTTATGTGTCTTTGTATTTTTTTTTTTATTTTTTTTTTGTTTATCTGATTCAACGCGTTGGTGAAACATAGCCGTGGAGATGTTTTCTTAAATTCAAAATGTATGATGATTTCTTACGCAAAGAAATCCATTCACAATATTGCGTGCTTATGGGAAAGGCCAGTTAAAGTTTTAGTTATCTCTTAGTCAAATTTGCGACTATAAGAGAGGATAACATATGAAACAGTCTGAAGGACAAGTTCGCATAGGTCGGCTTGCAAAGAACGCTTCATATATGCTAGGAAATGGCATGTTGATCTAACGTGGAATTCGATCTATTTGTTCGAAGAATCAGTGTTCATGACCCCACGAAAAAGTGAATTGTTCCCTAAAAATCGAGAGGACACAAGTGCAGATAGCACCACCAAAGTTGAAAGGTATGTCGCAAATCCGACCTTCCCCTTATATTCTAATCCCTATCTCAAATGGAAACCGAATTTTTTAGGGAGAAAAAGGAACTGGGGCTCACTGATGGGTCTCACTTCTTTTCATACCAGCAGATGGTCTGTATCGAAAGGGTCAAGTTCAAGCCGTAGATATGATAAGAGAAAAAACTATCTGTAAATTCAATTTGAATTTTACACACCACCCAACCCCCCGTACTTACTTAACTTTAGTTCGTCTACTATCTTGCAACTTTCAAACATTAAACCCTACTCCAAACATACTGTTGTATTTCGGGTGTTAAGTTTAATACGAGTACAGCGAATTTAGAACCCTGTTTCCATTCTGCAGTAGTCACGGATTTTTCTTTTTTTTTTTTTTTCTTTTTTTTTGGTGTTTTTTTTTTCCCCACAGAATTCTAAAAACTCGACAGAGCCGTCGAAAGAATTATGAAAGTATTGGTTCTAAATTTGTTCACCGTCAGTGAAATCCGTGGATACTTTTTTGACGTCATTTGCTCGCTCTTATTAGAGCACCACAAAAATCCAACATGAAAATATGCAAACATTTTCATAATTGACTTATCTATCTATCAAATTACAGCCTAGATAAAACACACACTTAAATATATTTAAACATTTTGTTTTCAAAGTAGGCTGCACATTTTATATATTTCACTGTAAGTGTGTGTGAGGGTAAGGGAGGAATAGATGGATGAAGGGATTGAGAGATGGGTGGATGTATGATAAAATATACTTAACTTACATATAGGCTTAACAGTGATTATATCTCAGGTCTTTTGTTTAAACCAGACTTTTCTAATTTTAAAACCCCTTCGAGAAAAAAGGTAGCTGCGGTAGCTCAATTGGTAGAGAGTTGGACTCTTAATCCAGGGGTTGCGGGTTCAGTACCCACCCAATCAAACCTAGGTCGTCTACCTCAGAGTGTCCTTGGGAAAGGCACTTAGCTCATATTTCCTCATTTGAAATAGCAAATGGTGTGTTCAAAGTGACGTTAAAGCCCACAAAAACGAAACAAAACTTTGATAAACAAAAAGGGATTGTGCTTCCAGGCTGTGATGACAGGATTTCTTTGAAACTGCTGTCGTTACAGTTTGTAAGCCCACAAACCACTGTCGTAGCGGCTTAATGAGAGAAAAATAAATAAATAAATAAATTATTAAATAATCGGCGTTACCAGAAAACAACAATGGGTAAAAAAAGAGATCATTAAATAGAACCCTATCTTAATATAGCAAGATCCCAAAATTATAAATAATTAAACTATCGAGAAAAGTGAAGAAAAGCAATAAATTAAAACAAACGTGCAAATTGATTAAGCAACCATGTGGAGGATGGATAAAACTTGCCGGGAGGGGGTTGACTGTTTAAGGAAGGTTAAAATGTAAATAAAATGAAGAGAAGGGAAAATCAGACTCTGGCTGGATATTTTTTCGGAAGTGGGGGAGGGGGTGCGATATGGGAGGTTGTACCATAGAAAACAAAATGCAAAATATCTTCTTAAAGGAAAACTACCTGTAACTGCTTGTGACAAACCATTGTATTAAATGTAAAGGCATTTACCAAAGTTAATTTTGTTAGGGACAATTTCTTTATTTCTTTTCCGCAATCGACAACTTTCCCTATGCACAGGATGTCGCCATACTATGAACGCAGTAATTGTCCTCTCCGGTAACATTATTTACGACTCACGGTACCAATTCAACTCGCATAGTCAAGGTATGGAAACACCATGATATTAAAATATCGATAACTTTAATTTCTAAATGCTCATGATCAAACCAATATTTCTCAGTATAGACCCATCCTTGATGCAAGCTTCTGCGTGAAGAAAACGATATGTCCCGCTTAATTTTGTTTACTTTTTATTATCTACATGTGCATGAAATGTGCTATCTATTCTGTACCTGACGAAGCAGTTGCTATGTTCATTATCGAGTGTCCCTAAGTCAAGTCTACACAGATACTAAAATTGCATCAATAGTATCTTGTCTCTATTTTTTCACTAACATTTTACTTTTCGTCATTAGTCAATTATGAATCATCAAAAATGTATATACTCTATTTGATGGTCGCCCATTTCTAGACTGGTTCGGAGTTGTGCCATATAATTAGTACCGCGAGTCCTATAGTCTATATCGGATAATCGACAAAATGTCAGTCGGTTGAATGTGAGTTTAAGTTTTGATAGCTGTTGTAATGTTTAGATTCAATTTGGATATAATTTGATTTTATATGAACAAGAAAACATCTTAGCAGTATCTCGGAGCAGCTTGATGATATTTTTTACTTTAACGTAACCACTCATTTAATGTTCTCTTGTAGTGAAAAGTGATAGATTCACAGAGTAGGATGCACAAATCTGACAGTCTTATAAGCTCGTTCCTCATGTATCTTGATTAGTTCGGTGCTACATAATGACAGCGTCAACCTTTACAACATGAACTTATTTTAGAAAAACGCGTCCGTACTAATTTGGAAACGTTTTCAATTTGGTTTTCTGAGGATTCGGCAGTTGTGATTAATATTTGTTTTCGGGAGAAAGCTGAATTTGTAACAATCAGTTTGTGCGTATGGTATCAGATAAGTATATTCGTGTTGATTTCTACTGGTTCTTTTCGGTTTGATTAAATTGCGGCAGAGTATTTTTGCTTTGTTTTTAGACCTTTGTAGAAAAATATTAATCTATGTTCAGGTCTACGTCTTTTTAACGGTTTCCAAGACAACGTATTTAATATTGAGGCCATACTTCCTGGGGTATAGTCGTAATTGGATGTAACAAACCTTGGCTGCTCGCTTTTGGATTTTTTCAATTTCATTTTATAAAAATTGGGGATGGAGGTCCCAAACTGTATAAGCATATTCTAAAATAGGTCTAACTAAACCCTTGAAAGCTAGTTCTTTCGCATTTTGTGGGCAAGATGACAAGTTATGTCTTAATAGGCCGAAAGTACGATCTGCTTTAATGCATAATTATTGAATTTGAAGATTCTATTTCAGATTACTAATAACTGTGACCCCTAAATATTTTATTTGATTGAGGTTTCCTGAAGTAGTACCTTCCAATGAATACGACATATTAGTTGTATGGCATTTCTTTCCTGTCATTTGCATTGTGTTTCAATTTTTAGGTTGGAATCGTATGCCCCATTTTCGTGCCCACTGCCTCGTTTTTTAATGTCATTTTGTAATATTTTGGTACTTTGCTCGGTTTTGATTGATCTGTATCATATACAGTCATCTGCGAAGAGTCGAATTTCTTAGTCAATATCAATCATGATATCATTGATGTGCGAGGAGAATAGCACTGGTCCAAGTACTGTGCCTTGAGGTACTCCAGAAGCTACTTTGGACCAGCCAGATTTGGAACCATTTACCACCACACATTATTCTTGGACACATAAAAAGCGTTTATCCAGAGTGGAGTTTTGCCTGCAATTCCACAATGAAACAGTTTACTCTTTAACAAATCATCATGGGGGACAGTGTCAAAAGCTTTTTCAAAGTCTAATACAAAAATGTCTACTTGGTCACCTTTATCTAAATGGTTAGCCCAATCATCAATAACAACACAAAGTTGTGCTTCGCAGCTGTGTAATTTCCAGAAGGCATGCTTCCTGGTGTTAAAACAAAAAACATATGCTCAAGCGCTTTGCAAAGAACACTGGTTAGTGAGATTGGGCGGTAATTACTGGCCATTGCGCGATCACCTTTTTTGAACAGTGGGCATATATTTACTAGAGACCAATCCTTTGGGATGTTGCAAATGTCCAATGATTGTTAAAAAGAGGTGTGTAAGCACTTGTGCCAACTCCGAAGATAGTGCAACAAGTACTTTTGGATTTTGTCATCCGGACCACAAACTTTTGATAGGTTTAAACCATGTAGCAACATTTGAACTCCTAAACATGTTAGTGCTGTAGTACTCATTTTTGGCACTTTTGGGAATATGCATGGTGATGCCATGTCACTGAAGTGGTTAAAAACACTGCAGAATTGTGTTCAGTGTTTCAGCCTTCTCTGTATCGGTTTATACTAATCTGGTATCTGTCATTAGTGAACGAATGTCATGTGCGCGTTTTTTTTTTTTTGTTGTTGTTGTTGTTTGTTTTTTTGTTTTTTGGGGGTTTTTTTTGTGCAGTTGATGTATTTTAACATTTGGTTTAATTTCAGCTCTTAGCTGTTTCCATTTTGTTCTTAATTTTTCACTGCCGGTATGAGTAGTTATATGGGCCACCCTAGATCCAAACGGGAATATCCATTACGCCTAAGATTTACATTAAGAAGCGCTCTAGAGCCAAACGGGAATTTAACATTGTGGGGTATTCTAGAGTCAAACGGGAATGGTAATGTTAATTTTTGGTCATTACAAACCAGTACACCACATACACAATCCAGCAACCTGCTTTGTGATTGCAATCCAACACACACCCCTACAATCCAGCAACCGCTTTTTGATTACTATCCAAACACCCCCCTACTATCCAGCAACCGCTTTTTCAATACCATCCAAACACCCACCCACCCCTACTATCCAACGAAAAGTGTAGAAATGTTTATATACACGCGCTATACTTATACACAAACATACCATCTCACACGCAAGGGTTGGAGTGTTTATGCACACACTGTATACTTATATACACACAAACATACTATCACACATAAGGGTAGGAAGTGTTTATAGACACACTACTACATCCTCTCACACGTACAAACACACATAAGACAGAAGAGGTAAAAGGGTTTTAAGTTTTAGTTTTTTGTGGGGAAGACATAGACATACACAAACATACACAAAAAACATACACAAAACATAAAACACAAAAGAATTGGCAATTGATTAGTATCTGTTTTCTAGTGATCTGGTTGGCCCAAAAAAACGCGACCTCGTCCGATAGAGAATAAGCTATCTTTTCCTATAAGCCTCTAGAAAATGACTGGAAATTCAAATCTGAAGAAAAGAAAACGACTCGTCTGTTTCCTTAGAAATAGTTGGTAGACTTAGCATTGCCAAACAGCATCATCATACACATACGCATATGTGCAAACACTCGCATACTACCAACCACACTGACATTAAATAAAAACATACACCAAGTTTCTGTCTTTAAAATCCACTGGATAGCGGAATACATTGTTAATTAGAAGCAGTCTTTGCTGTTGTCAGTATGCTGAGTAAGGGGTTTAAAGGTAATGCAAGTGTCATTTGTGTTCATCTTTGCACTCATTAGAGACTGGATGGTACTGTTGTTCAAACTTCCCTGCTGGATTCTATGAGCAAATCCTGGTCAGAACTGAGTTGTTCTTGCCGATCATAACTTTGGCATTATCAGAACTGTATCCGATGCCGTTTGACCCCACGAGATATGCTTGTCTCTATAGAAAAAGAAAAAATATACATTACATTAGAGACCGACCATTTCATTTGGAGGTGGGGGGAGGGAGGGAGATCATTTTTTCAAGCTTAATGGGAGTCTTACAGGTGATACAGCAGTAACAAACGCCTCTGCCCAGTACGGGTGTTAACGCAATCTCTCTATCAACACAAATCAACTGTGTCAACATGAGCGTTCGCTTCTTATTATCTTTCAATCAATCTATATCATGGCTAAAACCATCCTGAAAAGCATGGGTCGATTAATAGTTGATATTTTAACAAGATTAAGACAACGAATAATAATAAAGAGAACTAACCTGAATGTTCAATTCAGTGTGTCAAATATGTTCTGGCTTGTCCCATTGTTACATACAGATGGTACTGCTATGTCGACGGATGTCGTACACTCCAGAATGACTAATGTCGATATGATGTTTGCAGTATGTGCAAAGAATGAAATGCTCTCCCTTACTGCTGTGCTTCACAAAGTCAAACTCTGTCAACCAGGAGTTCTGAAATTTAGTTTTGCTGGGCTTTGCTCGCTTCGCTGATGGCTCGTTGTTTCCCGAATCACAGTTGCGTTTTGGCATTTTGCCTTCAAAAATGAATTACACATGAACACTATTCCGACTACTCAAATAATCATGTTTGCGTTTTATATATGGAGTAAAATCCGACTTCAAAGAAATGTTGCCGCTGTTCACAAACTTGCCAATAATCTTTGTTCAAGATGGCTTAAACATTCTCATTCAAGACAATGGTGTGTAATAACTTTTATTCTTCAACACGCATCTCTTTGATTTACCAATAATTTCAAACGAATTGGGTTGTTCCACTTTGTGAACTTTACCTATGAAAATAAAATCTAAATTTACATTTACACCAATACAGATCGATTTTAAATCAACTCTCTAGACACACATTTGTAAAATATGTGTATGATATTGATGTCTGCCAATTCAAATTATGTTGTATTTCAAGGTAAAAAAGTGGGAATAATGTGAGAGGTTTTAAAGTATAAAAATCCATGTGAAGTCAGATTCCAAATATATTCAAAAGTTCTATATTTTATGGTACTAATTTCAGTATTTTGTATTCCACAAACAATATCAACAGATTACCTCGAGATGTTATCAGTACTGTATTATAGGTGTTGCACTTTCACTTTGCTAAATCTGTACCATTCTGTCTGCCCTTGGTCAACATTAAAAAGGTTCACTTACACAACATCTCAATCGTCTGCCACTTATAATTATAAATACTTCATCACAGCTAAAAAATAACAGTTGAGTCCTTTTGATTTAAATCCACAGTTCATAGTCAAACACAATGAATAATGGCTCTGACAAGTTCAGACATTACTCACTACTTGCAAGCCAAAGACTCGGCAATCAAAGAGATGTTAATTACACAATAACATCCCAGCTCTGAGACCAGGCACACTTTGGAATAACAGGAAACATGATGTCCATATCCAGTCATTACATCAAAATATATCACTTTCAAAGATATAACACATTACCTAAAGTTTAAAAGCGAAATGTTATCTCTCCCTCCTCCCACCCCAATAACATGCCAGTGAACAGATGGTTCTCGTTGCAGCAGTAGTGTACTGCTACAGTGTAAAGGTGTGTCGGTTCTGGCTAGGGTGCCCTCCTCACAACAGGATACTAATTAGGTGTGAATTGGAACAACTCCACTGCTCCAACAAATCAATATCCCCCATTGCAAGGATTATAGGGCATAAAATATGATTATCAACAAGTAGACATTAACTTAGTTTATGCTAAATCTCTGTAGTGGAGAATTTTTCAGAGAGTATAACAAGAACAATTTATATCTCTTTAATAAAGGAGCATATCAAATAGGTTACTTGCAAAGGAAACACTCCAGTCTTTTTACAGTCTAGGCACTTACTGATCACCATATGTACATGCTTATAAATCGAGTCCTACTGCAAACTGCACAGACACAGATTTGCGGTCACATATTGTGCCGGCAGATCTGGGTCTATGCACTTTGTTAGGAGTTATCAGTAGAACAAACAACATAGACCCTGATCTGCCGCCGCATTATGCGACGGCAGATCAGGGTCTATGTTGTTTGCAGTTGAACTTATAAGCGAGTAAATACATAATTATTTAGTCACAGTATTATGACAGTGTTTTCATTAATTATTTTACGGTAACATTACCATGTTCAAATGTTTTATTAATTCATTTATTTTTTTTTCAAAAAGAAAATCATCTTCTGGATAAATATTCCTATTTTCCCAAAGCAGTATAGTTATGATTCATAATGTACAATACATTTTTAGAGTAAAACATTTAATTGCACAATAAGAATTTAAAGAATCATGGAGAAAATAATTATTGAAGACTAGTTGAACTCTTCTCAATGTATTTAATCACTTTTGGCATTTTGTGTCACGGAGAGAAAATCTGTTAAAATTTTAGGTTCTCATTAAAACTTGAAACTTCATGCAATTTATATTTGCCTATTTTGTGGATACTTTTTTAGCTTGTGCTTCTTTCCAAAATTTACAAATATACTTGATGTTGACTATTCTAATTAAAAATAAAGCTATATTGGAATTGATGTACAATAAAGTTTAAACGTTTTTTTCTGTCTTACACTTTATAACATTTATCTTTAAAAAAATGTAGCAAAAAAGAGGATGTTTTGAAAAGTCAGGTTTTAAGAAGAGGCTATTTATCGATACTTCTCCTGAGATGCTGAAAAACTTGTTGACCTAATTTGTTGTTACATTTATGTGCTATGACAGTTACATTTGTTTTCTCTTTCTCATTGTTGAATAAATATCTGGGAAAAACATATATTACAAAAGGTTTTTTTTCTAAACGTCCAGAAGGATTTAACATAATGTTTATAGGCTATATCAGTGATTCTGGAGATGTGCTATAAGGGTTACATTTTATCTGTGGTTTTCTTATTTGTCAAATTTCAATAAATATTTGACAGATTGGTTTTTAGTTTGTGTGGGGTTTAACGCCATTTTTCAGCTAACGATAGGTTATATATGGGGCCAGTATATTTGGTGGAGGAAGAATCCGGGAAGACCCTGGGAAGAACCAACGACCCAAGGGAATCTACTGGCAAGCTTTCTCACATACCCAGGTTGGTTGAGCTGAGACTAGAACCCAAATGGACAGAGGCGAGATGTGAGTGATCTGTAAAGGCGAGCGCCTCAGACCACTCAGCCATCCGGGGTCCCATACATTTGTGAGAGAAAAGAATATTTTAAAAATCTGAGGTCGAAGATTGTGTCATCCTTGCTACTAGACTACATGGATGATTGCACTGAAGGTTTTTCAGGTTACATAAGTAGTTGATGTAGATGAGCAGTGAAAAACAAATGGATAATTTTATCATTGAAGCTATCCCGATATTAACTAATACGAAGTTGGTTGATTCGGCATTTGACCTTATAGCTCATTTTAACTTTGACAGTTATACTATCATTAAAATGCATAAATGTTATGGTACGCAAAGCATATATCACAATATAGCATAACAAAATAAATTCTAAAAATTTTCGAAACTTTCTTTCAAATTAAACTTAAATGTCTAACATGAAGAGCTCTGACTCTGGATTCGAAATTATGCGCAAGTAAATCAAACGTTTTCACCTACCACAAACTGAATTTTTAACCGTATGCTGAAGTTATGGATTAACTTGCCTGACGAGGAATGCATCTTTGCAATTGCATGTGCATTGAAATCTAGTTGAAACGTGTAATGGTCATTAAACGCTGTTTTTCGAAAATGTTTGCATTCAACCTAAGTTGCTTTGAAGCTTGATATTGATGAGAACTTTGTCGAGTTTCATTATCAGCATTTTACATCATTATTTAGCAGAGTTATAGCCCATGACTGTTAGAGCCACCTATACTTTTGTTTATGCACATTAACTCCCTAATTATTATTGCAAATTTGGAATGCAGTTTGATATTACTGAGGCCTCAGCTGAGTGTAATTGTCAATGTTTTTGATCATTCTTCAGCAGAGTTATAGCCTCCAATTTTTGTACCCATCTCGTTTAAAATCCACACAATAACGCCTTTGCTTCCGCTCCAGGGTTTTGGGCCAGCGCTGAAAGGCAGGGACGGTACAGGAAAATGTTGTTTGCTTTAAAACTCTCACATTGTAGAGAAAATGAACATACTATTATATGTATTTCGCCTACTTGACTTGGCATTTATTTCTTATCACTATTACGAAAATTAGCCGAAAATTTTACGTTATTGGCTTATTGTTTATAATTTACCAAGAAGTTCAGAAAAAAAAAATAGCCACACAGAGCTAGCAATCGTCTGAGAGATACACATCACAGGTAAGGCCCAGCTCTGTACTATCAAACCTTAATCGACTTCCATCATTCAGATATCAAAATGAAGAAAATTGAACGTTCAATACATTTTCTATAAAACTGGCACATCCCTATTTTTATAACAAGGCTTACCAGTGGAACCTTTATTTAGGTATGCTGCTTGACTTTGATAAGACCTTGGCTGAGTTTGATTGTTTGCATTTTTCATCATTTTACATAATCATCATTTAACAGATTGTCACCATACGGCCAAGATTGTGCTGATGTAATGCTAAACCCTATGCATATACATATACATATATCATTTACCAGAGTTGCAGTCCCTGATTTTCGGGAATACATCCACTTTCATTTCTGCATGATAAATTCCTTATTATTGGATTTCAATCAAATGTAATAGACAGCTTGACATTGATGGCCGAGTTTGGTTGTCAATGTTGCTCATTGACTTAATCACCATTATCACCGATCCCCTTTCTGTATAAAACTATTCTCCTATTGCAAATGAAAATCACGGTAGATCAGTTCCTGGAATATGCTTGTTTTCTTAAAAAGAGATAGTCATACATTATTAAATTTAAATCATATCTATCCTTCCCCCCAAGACAGCGATGGTGGAATAGACCCTTTTTACAATCTCCAATTGGAGCATCCTCAGCCTTGTCTGCCATGCTGGGGTAGGGGGGGGGGGGTATCAAGTATGAGACTAAAAGTGTAAAGCCACTGCCTGATAGCAGTGTGATGCAAAGAATACGATGAAACAGTGCATGTTGCTTTCATATTTGAGTGCATTAAAATTAAAATGATCATTTGTTTAGTTTAATGGGTCAAAGTTTTGCTTGACCCCCACCTCCTTCCCAGTGCAAGTTATTGTCTCATATGGGATATATATTTATTTATTTTTCAGAGTGAGATTTCAGTTAAATTAATTATATCCAGTTAGTATGTACACCTTTTATTTGACTTCCTTTACTAATAGGCATATTATTACTTTGTACAACAGTCAAGGGGAGTATACGTCCGAACCCTGGTCCATGCAAAATGTTGCCAGTCACTAAGACGATGATTGTTCTGTGTTCCTCGTATTTCTTTTAGGCAATCACATTTTCTATCAAATATGTTTAGTTTGTTATCCCTTTTTCCATACTAGTTGTTGTATATTCTTCCTTAAAGAATTGGTTTAAAAAATCTCAGTTTCTCATAGCAAACACCATTTCAATTTCTGTAACCGTTTTCCCATGTCCTCACTACTAATAAGTCAAGCAGCTGATTAAAGTTACCTTGGGGTCGTAATTTCGTGATTATCTAGTGTAATTATCAACCTTGAAACGTCATTGCAGGTAATTTAATTACGAAAACTTAACTGACTTCTGCATTTGTTTTGATAATGCACATTTGTTTGAGTTGTTGGACTCAGAGATGTAATAAAGATTATAATATCTAGTTATTAGAATGTATCTATCTTCGGACCGTTTTCAATATTTTAAGTTTTCATTCTATTTTAAAGGTTTTCTCTCAGACTAGAATCATTAAACTCGAATAACGAGCTATCTATGTGGTTCTTCTATTAGTCCACCATTGTTCTTAGTGCACACATATGAGGCATAGACCCTAAGCCTCGCTATGGATTATCGAGATGATGCAGTATTCTGCTGAAACATACTAAGCCGTTTTCTCTGACACTGTTATTGATGTGTACATCAAATTTTCATCAATACAGTATATGAGAGAACTAGCCCTAAAGAAATCGTGTCACTGGGACCAGCTAAATTGGGCAGAAAATATAGAAGAACATTCTTAAACTGTTCACTTATTCAAGAAAATATCTTTTCATAAAGCTTACATTACAATCAAAGTTCTTGTTTCTATGTTGATGTTTATTCGGGGAATCATGCATGGTGCATTCAAACTAAGTCTCTCTTACCTATATTAGTGAGAATATGGTTAATGGTCTTCATTGTTTAATTTTTTAATAAATTTTGTTTGTTTAAAAATCGAATCAGTCTAAACTTTGAGACTATTAACCCTTGGCTGAATGGTTAGATTAAACAAATGCGTGTGATTGACCATATCTTCCCCAACCATGTGTTCAGTCAGTCTTAGATTAGATTGTCAGATTGTAATTAGTAAAGTCACTTTGAAGAATGATCCCTGTTGGACTTGAATGTAAGAGTAGGCTGAAGCATACATCAGCCCATACTTTTAGAACAAAACGCAGCGAGTTCCATATCATTACATTTTAAACAAATTTTTACATATTGATGTATTTGAATGATTCGTCTGTTTTTACTAGTTATTCAGGCTTTTCAAATTAAAAATAAACATATTCTTTTGACTATAAAGCAGAGAGAAGATGCAGCATTATTCATCTTTGTACAGTCAAACCATCATTTAACTTTGTGCTCATTGCCCTATATTTGTGGGTATTGTCACATAAAATAATATTTGTGGCGGGTTTATTTTCACTTTTTTTGGTTAACAAAGATCCACAAAATTAAATCCACTATGAAAAATAGTATTGTTGAACAAAACTAAGATAAACAGTGTGATTCCACAAATTCTATCGCTAAAATATTATCCGTTTGCAAACAAAACTATAAATGTTATCTCCGCGTGTGTTTCACATATCATAGTATATATTTGCATTTAGAAGTCTTTATTGTATGTTATGGGCAAAAAGAAAGCATGTGTCTTGGTGTGCAAAAACTTTGATTATAGAAATAGTATCCAGGTTGAAAAGTTCAATGCCATTTTACAGTAAACCCATGTCCAGGTTTTAAGGTTTATGCTCCTATTTTAGATATTACACCGTGTATTGTGGGCATAATAACTTCAAATGAGCAGAGCAGAAACTATACACTGTAGTTAGTTCTAACTGTTAATAGTACCTAGATTACTTTATGGCACACGCAATTGCAAATTGATGAACATTTTTAACCAAATACCACTAGAACAAACAATTTTGCTTTTCTAAGTTTCATCATCAGCATCAATATTATCATGCCAGGATGATTGCTGTCAATTTGATCCAATGTGTTCACTTGTTTTGAAGAAAAAGTTATTTAAACGTTTTTCTATTTTTTAGTAATGGTGGCCATATTTGATGGCGGATCGACATATTTGTAAAATCTTGAGCCAAGTTTGGTTGAAATTGGTCTTACATTTTTGAACAAGTTGAAAATAGCAATTATAACAGACGACAGATGATGCACATCCGACGAAGCACCATACCACAGGTTCACTTGACCTAATGTCCAGGTGAACTAAAACCCAATGGTGTGTGCTCGAGAAACTGAGATATTCTATCAATTATTTAAGAAAGAAAATATATCAACACGTGTGGAACAAAGGAAGGATAACAACATTTTATTGTTTGGAAGGTAAAGTGATTGCCTTAAAGAACTATGAGGAATACAGAGTGATTATCGTCTTGGCAATGTTTTGAATAGACTAAGGTGTGGACGTACCCTCCCCCTTGACTGACTGTCATCCAAAGTAATTGTATGCATATTAATAAATGAACTAATATATACAGTGTATATACTAACTACATATCCCTAATTTAAATGAAATCTCACTCGGAAGAAAACAAACATATATATAAATCTCATATACGATACCATAACTTTTGCAGGGCGCAAGGGGGGGGGGAGAAATTGTTTCGTGTATATATATATATATATATATATATATATATATATATATATATATATATATATATATATATATATATATATGCCACAATTTTGTCCACAAACACATTAAATAAATAAGAAAAAAGGATAAGTAAACATTTGACCCAATGAAGTAAATGGATCATTTCAAGTTTAATACACTCAAAGTATATGAGAGCATCATGCAATGTTTCATCATGTTCCTTGCATCACACCGCTATCAGGCAGTGGCTTTACACTTTCAGTCTCATTCTTGATATCCCAGAGCATGGCAGACAAGGTTGAGTATGCTTCAATATTGGAGATTGTGAAAAGGATCTATTCTGTTGTTGCTTTTTTTGGGGGGGGGGGAGGGTCAGTCTTTAAACTGTAACTTATGTGTTTATATTTGAAAGTTACATATTTGGATAAAATGGTTGGATATGGACATGTTTTGGACTGTTTACTGTTATTCTACAGTGTGCTTGACCTCAGAGCTGGTAGTTCATTGTGTAATTAACACCTCTTTGAATGCAGAGTCTTCAGGTTCCTTAGTAGGGAATAATGTTTTTACTTGTCATGACCCTTAATCATTGTGCTTGACTAGGAACTGTGGATTTATATCAAAGGCACTCTACTGTTATTTAATGGGCTTTAATGAAGTATGTATAATTATTAGTGGCAGACAATTGAAATACTGATCTTGGTTGTGTAAGTGAACGTTTTGCATGCGGTTTAAGAGCAGATAGATTACAAGTCTGCTCTTGGGCATTGAATGGTAAAGCTCTACTAAAGTGAGAGTGAAACACATATAATCAATACTGATAACATCTTGGGGTAGACAGCTGTTGTGAATATAATCTGTTGATATTCTTTGTGGAAGATAAAATTACATTACTGAAATTAGTACCATGAAATATTTAAATGCTGAATACATTTGAAATTTGAATTTACATGGACTTGTACACTTTGAAACCTCTCACATTCCCCAAAGACTGTTAGCTTACATCTTACCTTGAAAAACATCAGAACTCTAGACAAAAAATGTCCCACCCCGCAAACTTTTTAAATACTTTTCCCCACAAATTTAATCAAAAATGAGACAGAGGAAAATATTAAATCCTTATTGCACAGCCATATAACAGCATAATAGGTCAACAAGTTTTTCACCAGCTCAGGACTTGTATCGATAAGAAGTCTCTTTTCAAAACCTGGCTTTTCAAAACACCCTCTTCTGCTACACATTTTAAAAGAGAAACTGATCAAATGTAAGGCAGAGAAAAAAGTTTAAACTTGATTGCACATCTATTTCAGTAGCTTCTTTAATGAAAATAATCAATATTAAAATAGCATTTTTGTAAATTTTGGAAAGAAGCATAAGATAAAATGGTATTATATTTGCAGAAAATATTGGTACCTACAAATATCAGTAAATACAAATAGCATCAAATTTCAAGTTTTAATAAGAATGCAAAATTTTAAAAGATTTTCTTGCTGAGACATTAATTGTCTCAATTGATTAAATACATTCAGAAGAGTTCATCGGGTCTTCAATACTTATTTTCTCCATGATTCATTAAAGTCTTTCGGTTCGATAAATTTTATAATTTAAAATGTTATATATTATGAATCATAAATATATTATACTGAGCAAATATGAATATTTAACTCGAAAATGATGTCTTCTTAAAAATAAATGAATGAAACGTTTGAACACGGTAATGTTACAATAAGATTATTAATGAATTCGCTAGAAAATTAAAATAAGCAATAATTGTCAAGACTATTAAAAGACGGGTGTTTTTTTTTTGCAAGTAACTTATTTGATATGCTACTTTATTAAAGATACATCAATTTTTCTTGTTATGATGCCAGAAAAATTCTCCACTACAGTAATTTAGTATAAACTAAGTTAATGTGTACTTCCTGATACTCCCATTTTATGCCCTATAATCCCTGGAGTGGGGGCGGAGGAAGATATTGATCCTTTGGGACAATGGAGTTGCTCTAATTCACACCTAATTAGAATACTGTTGTGAGGAGGGCATACACCCCCTTTACACTGTAGCAGTACAGTTAATGCTGCAATAGGAAGTATTTGTCCATTTGCAGTTTCTGGGGGTTGGTAAGTGGGTGGAGAGAAAGAAGGAGAGAGATGGGGTGGTGAGATTCAGCCTTTAAACTTTAACTTACGTGTTTATATTTGAAAGTTATATATTTGGATATAATGGTTGGATATGGACATGTTTTGGACTGTTTATTGTTATTCCAAAGTGTGCCTGACCTCAGAGCTGGAAGTTCATTATGTGATTAACACCTCTTTGAATGTCTTTACTTGTCAGAACAATTGATCATTATGTTTGACTATGAACTGTGGATTTAAATCAAAAGGCCTATAATGTTATTTAGATGGTTTTAATGAAGTAAATATAATTATGAGTGGCAGACAATTGATATACTAATCTTGGTTGTGTAAGTGATCCTTTTGAATGTGGTATAAGAGAAGATAGATTACAAGTCTGCTCTTGGACACTGAATGACAAAGATAAGTAAAGTAAGAGTGTAATACCTATTATACAATAATGATAACATCTTGAGGTAGACAGCTGTTGTGAATATAATCTGTTGATATTCTTTGTGGAAGATAAAATTACATTACTGAAATTAGTGCCATGAAATATTAAAATTCTGAATACATTTGGAATTTGAATTAACCTGGACTTGTACACTTTAAAACTTCTCACATTCCCCAAAGACTGTTATCTTACTTTTTACCTTGAAAATTATCAGAAATGTAGAAAACCTCCCTCCCCCCACCCCCTCAACATTTTTAAAACTTGTTTCCCCACAAATGTAATCAAAAATGAGACAGAGGAAAATATTAAATCCTTATTGCACATTAGGTCAACTGGTTTTTCAGCAGCTCAGGAGTTGTACCGATAAGAAGGCTCTTCTTAAAGCCTAACTTTTCAAAACACCCTCTTTTGCTACACATTTTAAAAGAGAAACTGATCAAATGTAAGGCAGAGAAAAAAGTTTAAGCTTGATTGCACATCTATTTGAGTAGCTTATTTAATGAAATAAACAACATTAAAATTGCATTTTTGTAAATTTTGGAAAGAAGCACAAGTTAAAAAGGTATTTTATTTGCAGAAAATATTGCTACCCCCAAATATCAGTAAATATAAATAGCATCAAGTTTCTAGTTTTATTGAGAATGCAAAATTTTAACAGATGTTCTTTCTGGAACATGAATTGTCAAAAATTGATTAAATACATTCAAAAGAGTTCATCAAGTCTTCAATAATTATTTTCTCCATGATTCATTAAAGTCTTTGGATTCGATAAATTTTATAATTTAAAATGTCATATATTACGAGTCATAAATATATTATGCTGAGAAAAATATGAATATTTAACTCGAAAATGATGTCGTCTTAAAAAATAAATGAATGAATTAATGAAACGTTTCAACACTGTAATGTTACAATAAGATTATTAATTCGCTAGAATATTAAAGTAATCAATAATTGAATAGTGTCACAACCCCGCTACCTTATTATAAATAATACTGCAGATCCACTACGGTATTATAAATAATACTGCAGAAGGTGTGCATTAAAATTTAATGACTCACGAGCCCCCAGTCAGCAATGCCGACTCTCTAAATACATATAACAACTCAAGGTTGAATAGATAACAATTTTATCAAATATACGAATCAATTCAAGAATTTCATGGACATAAATCTTCAGGTCAATATATCTTAATTCAATAATGGGCCGGGTTGACCAAATGCCCTTTACTCTTTACTTCGTCATATGGAAATTACTGTCCTATTGTGAGAGAGTCTCTGTTCAGTGAGTTGTCCCAAGTACTCATCCGTTCGAATGTATCTTCCTTCCTCTTCCTCCTTCTACACACCGTGCTTCTTGTTTACACCCTGGAAGTCTACTCTTCATTCGGCCTTTCTCTCGGTGTCGTCACTGCGTACACCCTGGGAATCTCTCAGCGCCGACTCTCACGGGCACCCTGGGAGCTTCCTTTTAGAAGCTTGTTTACCCAGTTCAATTCCCTTCTTTTTACGAGTTAAGTCTCAGAGTGGCTTTTAGCTAGAATTCCCTCCTCACATAAGCTTTCTGCTCTACTTCGGACAATATGTCTCTACTCTTGGAGAATTAGCAGCACACTGCTGTTTCTCTGCGTTCATGACTAAGGATGACGCATTTTCCTGCCTAAAGGGTTAGCCCCTCCCACCGGTAGATCTAGCTTCTATCATCCCTAATTAGTCGACACGCCTAGCGTTTGATTTTCTTTCCGCCTGGGTCCAGGTTTCTTCACACCTTCTTGGCGCGCCACGGGGTATCCGGCCCGAATATGTCCTTCGGCAATAGCCCCGCTGCACAAGGATTAAATACCTTTGAAGCCAATTCAGAGATCCGAAATTATGTAACTCCTAGTAAGACGTCCGGCCCACATGCTATGATTTCCGCAAAATTCTGCCCTTCAGTTCATTTCACCCCGAACACTTAAGAATATAATCGGGGTTTTATTCACAGAATTTTGCTCCGAAATATGGATATATACGTGATATATAACAAAATCAACTAACGAGACTAGACGCTAACTACTTACCTGAACAAAGAAGTTTGCTACTCTCAATAATGCTAGTGATTCACGTTAACGATGACGGCAGTCCGACTCATAAAATCTGCTCCTACGTTCTCGGCGCCTTTGATGTACCTTATCTGCATCCGATATTGTTGCAGGAACAGTGACCACCTCATCAGGCGTCCATTCGAGAGTTTCGCCTGTGCTAGGTAAGCAAGCGGCTGATGATCTGTCTCCAAAATGAACTTCCGTCCGTACAAATACCGCTCGAACTGTGATATGCCGAACACAATTCCGAGACAGTCCTTCTCCGATACGGAGTAGTTTTTCTCGGCTGCGGACAGTTTCCGACTGCCATACGCGAGGGGAAAAAGAGTCCCATCGTCTTCTTGCAGCAACACTGCGCCAACAACGGTATCGCACGCGTCCGTGCGAAGAAAGAATTCTTTGGTCAAGTCCGGTCAACGGTCAACAGCGTCGGATGTCAGTCTATACTTCAAGGTTTGGAAGGCATGCTCACACGCATCGGTCCAGACAACCTTATTCGGAGCCCTCTTCTTGGTCAAATCGGACAACGGTCCCGCAATCGCGCTGAAATTCGCCACATACTTTCGGTAGTTACCGGCTAAGCCTAGGAACGACCGTACTTCGGTCTTAGTAGTGGGACGCGCGGCGTTTCGCAGTTGTTTCACCTTAGAGTTTTCTGGTGATAGTGTGCCCTGGCTTAGCGTATGTCCCAAATAGTCTAACGTGCGGAATCCGATGTGGCACTTAGATGGACAAGCCGTGAATCCATCTGCTAACAGAGATAGGTGCTTACTCCACGTTTCCGTAGCTAGCAGAAGATCGTCCATAAAGTTGGATACACCCCTATCGCGCAAGGGTTCCAATAACTTTCTCATCATTCTCGTAAAGACGCTCGGCGCGTTCTGGACCCCAAAAGGCATGACCAACCATTGATAGGTTCCGTCTGGGGTTGCAAAAGCGAGTTTCGACCTATCCTCTTCCCTCACAGGGATCTGCCAATAACCCTTAGACAAATCCATCTTGGAAAAATATTTCGCCTTAGACACGGAAGCGAAAATATGCTCCGGGTCCGGTAGTATTTCGACCTGGAACTCCGTCACCTGGTTTAACTTACGATGGTCCACACAGAAACGATGGGTGCCATCATTCTTCTGTACCAGTACAACTGGGGAACTGTATGGAGAGTCTGCGGGTTCGATTACTCCCAGAGCAACCATTTCTTCAACTTCCCTCCTTACCACTTCCAACTTCGCGTGGGGTAAAGGGTACGGTTTGCGTTGAATCGGTTTGTCGTCTACCAGCTTCAAACTGAATTCGACAAGTGACGTTCTCCCTGGTAGTTCCGTTAATACATCAGCATATCCTGCCAGTAGCGTCTCTACCGCGTCATCCTGCTCTCTAGTCAACGTAGGGTCGCACTTCACGTCCGAGGGTGTCTCTGCCTTCGTAAGCGGACAGTTCGGAACAATGTTAGCGCCTTCCGTGTCGCCTTCGTTTTCCTCGGTGACGATCGTGGCAACGACGAAATCGGCAGTTGACTTTCGTTCCCGGTACCTTTTCAACATATTTGCGTGGTACAGTTTCTCTTTGTTCGGGAGTCGAATACGGTAGGTTTGACCCCCAACCTTCTCGGTGACGACGTACGGTCCTCTCCACGAGACTTGCAGTTTATTGTGTTCCTGTGGCAACAGCAACAACACCTTGTCTCCAACCTCGTATTGGTGTGGTTTAGCTCGCTAGTCGTAGAACTTCGCTTGACGAGACTTCGCCTGCTTGAGGTTTTCCAGCGCCAACGTACAAACTTCCTCTAGTTTGTTACGAAGGTCGGCAACGTACTGGTAGGTAGTGCGTACCTCTTCAACAGCGGTCATCGGTCCACAACTGTCTCAGCACGGCTATGGGACCTCGTACCGTTCTCCCATATAGGAGCTCGAAAGGGGAAAATCCCAAACTAGCCTGTGGTACCTCTCGATATGCGAATAGCATGGCTGGAATGTAACGATCCCAATCCTTAGGACGGCCTTCACACAACTTCTTAAGGGTGTGTTTCAGGATCCCGTTGAAGCGTTCGACCAATCCGTTGCACTGGGGATGATACGACGTTGGTAGTGAGATGTTTAATCGACATCAGCCGATTCACCTCCCCCATCACGTGACTCATAAACTGCGTTCCTTGATCGGTCAGAATTTCCTCGGGTACTCCGACTCGTGACCAAATCCCAAGTAGAGCCTCATCGACAGTTTCCGAGTCGATATTACGCAACGCGACCGCTTCCGGGTAGCGTGTAGCGTAATCGATGACGGTCAAAATATAACGATTTCCGTGTGCAGACGCGGGTTTTATCGGTCCGATCAAGTCCATCGCGACAGGGCGGAATGGTTCATCGATGATAGGTGTACTTCCCAGAGGAACGGGCCGATGATATGTTCTCAGCACCATCCTCTGACACTTGTCGCACAAAAGACAAAACCGCTTAACATCTCCCTGGACCCCCGGCCAGTAAAATCCTTTGACAAGACGGTCACGGGTCTTGGCAATTCCCATGTGTCCCCCTAAGAGACTTTCATGCGCGAGCTTCAAAACTTCCTCTCGCTTCGCCTTAGGTACGACAACCTGCTTGAAGCGCTCGTGACCCTTCTTGGCGTGGCGGTACAAGATGCCTTTCTTGCAGACAAACTTTACTTCACCACTTGGAGTTCTCTTCTCCGTTCCCTCCTCAGTGTGTTTCCGCAACTGCGCCAGAGTTGCGTCTTCCTGCTGCAGTTCCTTCAGTTCGGTTGGTAACAAGTTACCAACAGGCGACGTCGTAGCTTCAATCGGCGTCGACTTTGCCCGACGGTCCTTGGACCTGGTATCCACAACACTCACCGGTATTGGTGTACAGGTCTCCGGGTTTGGCTGTGGTAGCACATAGCGACAACCCAATATGACGTCATGCGACAATCCAGACAAACACTCGGCTTCAATTTTCCCTTTGACGTACGGCGAGTCGAGGTCAATGATGGCGACTGGCAACGAATCACGCGTGCTATTGGCGTACTGCACTTCAATTACCTCCCCTGTATAGTCTTTCGGCTTCACGTACCTCTTGTCGACAAGGGCTGGATAACTGCACCCCGTGTCGTACAGGATGGTGGCGTCGTCTCCGTTGTCGGTGGCGGACGCGAAGTTGACCGGCTTACAGGTCTTCTCGGCCCTAAGTGTCTCCCTGGCAACGGCATTCACCTGCGACTGCCTGCTCTTAAGACAGTCCCTGGCAAAATGTCCTGGGCGTTTGCAGTGGTAGCACACCGGCGGTTCTCGCCGTCCTGCAAACCCCTTCTCCGCAGTTTGAGTCCGTCCGGGTCTGTGGGAAGACTCTTTCCCTGTAGGTCCACCCCCGGCTCTCCCTTCCGCATGACGGTTATGTCTGGCTGGCGCTCCCTCAACCACACGGTGTGACTCAGCGGGACTGAGTCTGGCTGTACTCCCGGAGATCCCAGTCCGCGAGTGCGCTTGCTCATATCTCTCGGCCATGCTTCCTATTTCCTCTAGAGTCTTGTGCTCTCTCTCTCTCTGCCAGGAACACCGCTAACTCCCGTCGGTACGTACTCAAGACGTGTTCCTTGAGAATCGCCTCACGCAAGCCTTGGTACGTTCGCTCGACCTCGAACATCTTCATCCACTTCTCAAACAACACGCGAATGCGTGTGTGAAACTGAGAGTGGGTTTCGGTCGGCTTCTTCGTGGACGCACGAAAAAGGTTCCGATACGTCTCGGCGGTCAGCTGATAATGGCAAGGAAGTGCTTTTTTCAACGCGTCGTAGTCATCTGCTTGATCCATTGCTAGGTTGTGGAAAACTTCCCTAGCAGCGCCTTGTAGAAATGCAGAGACGTTTATCGCCCAGTGCGTTTCCGGAATCTTGTGCGCGCCCGCAAGTTTCTCAAACTGCATGAGAAAATCGTCGATCGATTCCTCTCGCTCATTGAACCGCGGCATGTTAAGTTGGACAATACGGTGGTCAGCGATCTGTCTATCCGCAGACCTGGCCTCCAACCGCAACCTCTCCATCTCGAGAGCGTGGACGAGCTCTCTTTCTTTCTCTCTGGAAGCAGCTTTCCTTTCTACTTCGACCGCTCTCCGTTCCGCTTCTCTTTCTGTTTTCCATTCCTTGATTCGGGTTTCCACGAACTCCGCGAGTCGGTCCCCCTCGTAGCCTAAATCCTCCTGGCCTATGGCACGATATTCCCTAATCATCTGTCTTTCTGTCGCCATTCTAACGTAATGTTATGTATAAATGATACCTTGTCTCGATTTCTATAGAGTTGACGAGAAGCTATAAATCCCTGACAAACGAAATATTTACCAGCTTCCAAAGATACTAACTTGCCTCAGGTAAGAGATATCTGGCCCAATGTGTGTTCATGATAAGGTAATATACATGCACATGTGAAAATACAACATACAAAGAACATATAGAGTCTCTCACTTTGCAATTTAACAATAGAGAAAGAAAATGTATGTCTATTTCATATCCCGGACGAAGCGCCCACTTATGTCACAACCCGGCTATCGTATTATAAATAATACTGCAGATCCACTACGGTATTATAAATAATACTGCAGAAGGTGTGCATTAAAATTTAATGACTCACGAGCCCCCAGTCAGCAATGCCGACTCTCTAAATACATATAACAACTCAAGGTTGAATAGATAACAATTTTATTAAATATACGAATCAATTCAAGAATTTCATGGACATAAATCTTCAGTTCAATATATCTGAATTCAATAATGGCCCGGGTTGACCAAGTGCCCTTTACTCTTTACTTTGTCATATGGAAATTACTGTCCTATTGTGAGAGAGTCTCTGTTCAGTGAGTTGTCCCAAGTACTCATCTGTTCGAATGTATCTTCCTTTCTCCTTCCTTCCTCTTCCCCCTTCTACACACCGTGCTTCTTGTTTGCACCCTGGAAGTCTACTCGGCTTCATTCGGCCTTTCTCTCGGTGTCGTCACTGCGTACACCCTGGGAATCTCTCAGCGCCGACTCTCACGGGCACCCTGGGAGCTTCCTTTTAGAAGCTTGTTTACCCAGTTCAATTCCCTTCTTTTTACGAGTTAAGTCTCGGAGTGGCTTTTAGCTAGAATTCCCTCCTCACATAAGCTTTCTGCTCTACTTCGGACAATATGTCTCTACTCTTGGAGAATTAGCAGCACACTGCTGTTTCTCTGCGTTCATGACTAAGGATGACGCATTTTCCTGCCTAAAGGGTTAGCCCCTCCCACCGGTAGATCTAGCTTCTATCATCCCTAATTAGTCGACACGCCTAACGTTTGATTTTCTTTCCGCCTGGGTCCAGGTTTCTTCACACCTTCTTGGCGCGCCACGGGGTATCCGGCCCGAATATGTCCTTCGGCAATAGCCCCGCTGCACAAGGATTAAATACCTTTGAAGCCAATTCAGAGATCCGAAATTATGTAACTCCTAGTAAGACTTCCGGTCCACATGCTATGATTTCCGCAAAATTCTGCCCTTCAGTTCGTTACAAATAGACTGTGAAAAGACTGGAGTGTATCTTTTACAAATAACTTATTTGATATGCTACTTTATTAAAGATACATCGATTTTTCTTGTTATGATGCCAGAGAAATTCTCCACTACAGTAATTTAGTATAAACTAAGTTAATGTGTACTTGCTGATACTCTCATTTTATGCCCTATAATCCCTGCAGTGCGGGGAAGGAAGATATTGATCCTTTGGGACAGTGGAGTTGCTCTAATTCACACTTAATTAGCATCCTGTTGTGACAAGGGCACACACACCATTTACACTGTAGCTGTGCAACTAATGCTGCAATAGGAAACGTCTGTCTATTGGCAGTTTCTTGGGGTTCGTAAGTGGGGGGAGAGAAAGAGAGAGGAGGGATAAAGTTCAACTATTAAACTTTAACTTATGTGTTTATATCTTAAAGATATATATTTGGATATAGTGATTGGATATGGACATCTTTTGGACTGTTTACTGTTATTCCAAAGTGTGCCTGACCTCAGAGCTGGGAGTTCATTGTGTAATTAACACCTCTTTGAATGCAGAGTTTCGAGTTCCTAGTAGGGAATAATGTCAAAACCATTAATCATTATATTTGACTATGAACTGTGGATTTAAATCAAAGGGACCCTACTGTTATTTAGTTGGTTTTAACGAAGTATGTATAACTATGAGTGGCAGACAACTGAGATACTGATCTTGGTTGTGTAAGTGATCCTTTGCATGTGGTATAAGGGCAGATAGATTACAAGTCTGCTCTCGGGCATTGAATGGCAAAGATCAAGTAAAGTGAGAGTCTAATACCTATGATACAATACTGATAACATCGTGAGGTAGACAGCTGTTGTGAATATAATCTGTTGATATTCTTTGTGGAGGATAAAATTACATTACTGAAATTAGTACCATGAAATATTTAAATTCTAAATACATTTGGAATTTGAATTCACCTGGACTTGTACACTTTAAAACTTCTCACATTCCCCAAAGACTTTTATCTTACTTTTTACCTTGAAAATTATCAGAAATGTAGAAAACCCACCACTCCCCCCCCAACTGTCACGGAATCGTATGATTTATATCAATATGTATATGTGATCAAAAATATATTCGGGTTTTCGTTTCCGACTAGAGCGTTACTCGAGGGTTGTTTATTTTTTCGGCTCTAGTTATTTTGAAATACTGAGCGCAATTCACCCCATGCTGCACGTGCAAATTGCCTGCAGCGAAAACTTAAGTACCTAGCTGCTGCGCATATCTGTCACAGCTAGAGTACATATAGAGCAAATTCTATATAAACAAATTACACTACGACGCGTCTTGTCAGAAAGCTTACCTCTTTACGGGAGCAAATCTTCAGCTGTAGAGGTATGTGAAATTTAAGATAGTATTCTTTATCACTATTCGTTTTATATGACATAATTGTTTCATATATTAGATGTTTTAGAATTTATTCTAAATTCTACAGAGAGTCAATACCTAGGTCATACAACGCCATGATATTAGAAATACTATAGTCTGGTTCAAGTTAGCTATTTGTTGTAACTGAACAGACGGATATTATTTAATTATACGCGGCATGCATTGAATGATTAATGTAATGTGTAACGAGATGCAATTCATGTGCGCGCATGCGCAACATATATCAATGCAAAAGTACTAACCGTGTCATATGTACTACACGGTTTAGTTATACTTTTAGCTGTCCTTATGTATGGTATGGTGTTTTGGAGTCGCAGAACTGTGTGGTTTCTTGTGACGTATACGCTGTGTCTGGTGACGTCGTTTCGGAAGAGTGTACTGGTTTTCTCGAAGCGAGGGACCAATGCTTCTCGACCAGCGGGTCTGTGTTAAATGTGAAGGCTCTCGAGGGATCCTTCAACAGACTGGGAGGGGTGGACCATGCGTGGTGGCTCCTTGACCATTGACTAGAGCGGGTGGAACCGGAGATACATCTTGGTCGTCAAACGGGCGCCACGATAGTTATACATATTACGTATTCCATTTTATTGTTATTTTCAATATTGCTATCTGCGCAAAATTACATGTATTCACATTTCAATATCGCTATATGTGTGATAGGTTCATAATTTCATGCATTCCCATTTCAATATCGTTATATGAACGACAGATTCATAAATTCATACATATCCCAATATCGCTTGATGAATTGATAAATTGATGAGTTAATAGATTGATGAATAAGATGAGTATCATATTGATAAGTGCATAAATCACATGCTTTGGTCACCCTTGGTACTTAATAAGACCTTGTTTATATTAGGGTGTAGATCATATACTCTTATTTGTTGATTGGTGATAGGATGTTATTCACGTTTGTTTAAAATTCCATTCGTTAAATTCACCTTTGATTTTTCTCGTTGAGTTACTTGTTGTTGATAGTTCCATGTTAGGGACTTTATAATTTTCATGATCTTTTTGTTATAATGGTGTCAGATTTGTTCATCTTTAAATTGCGTTTATAAATAAACATCTTATTAACGCAGTTGCTTTCGGTGTCTTCACTAATCCAGTCCCAACCCGGCTTCATCCTGTGACACCAACATTTTTAAAACTTTTTTCCCCACAAATGTAATCAAAAATGAGACAGAGGAAAATATTAAATCCTTATTGCACATCCACATAACAGCATATTAGGTCAACTGGTTTTTCAGCAGCTCAGGAGTTGTACCGATAAGAAGGCTCTTCTTAAAGTCTAACTTTTCAAAACACCCTCTTTTGCTACACATTTTAAAAGAGAAACTGATCAAATGTAAGGCAGAGAAAAAAGTTTAAACTTGATTGCACATCTATTTGAGTAGCTTATTTAATGAAATAAACAACATTAAAATTGCATTTTTGTAAATTTTGGAAAGAAGCACAAGTTAAAAAGGTATTTTATTTGCAGAAAATATTGCTACCCCCAAATATCAGTAAATATAAATAGCATCAAGTTTCTAGTTTTATTGAGAATGCAAAATTTTAACAGATGTTCTTTCTGGAACATGAATTGTCAAAAATTGATTAAATACATTCAGAAGAGTTCATCAAGTCTTCAATAATTATTTTCTCCATGATTCATTAAAGTCTTTGGATTCGATAAATTTTATAATTTAAAATGTCATATATTACGAGTCATAAATATATTATGCTGAGAAAAATATGAATATTTAACTCGAAAATGATGTCGTCTTAAAAAATAAATGAATGAATTAATGAAACGTTTCAACACTGTAATGTTACAATAAGATTATTAATTCGCTAGAATATTAAAGTAATCAATAATTGAATAGTGTCACAACCCCGCTACCTTATTATAAATAATACTGCAGATCCACTACGGTATTATAAATAATACTGCAGAAGGTGTGCATTAAAATTTAATGACTCACGAGCCCCCAGTCAGCAATGCCGACTCTCTAAATACATATAACAACTCAAGGTTGAATAGATAACAATTTTATCAAATATACGAATCAATTCAAGAATTTCATGGACATAAATCTTCAGGTCAATATATCTTAATTCAATAATGGGCCGGGTTGACCAAATGTCCTTTACTCTTTACTTCGTCATATGGAAATTACTGTCCTATTGTGAGAGAGTCTCTGTTCAGTGAGTTGTCCCAAGTACTCATCCGTTCGAATGTATCTTCCTTCCTCTTCCTCCTTCTACACACCGTGCTTCTTGTTTACACCCTGGAAGTCTACTCTTCATTCGGCCTTTCTCTCGGTGTCGTCACTGCGTACACCCTGGGAATCTCTCAGCGCCGACTCTCACGGGCACCCTGGGAGCTTCCTTTTAGAAGCTTGTTTACCCAGTTCAATTCCCTTCTTTTTACGAGTTAAGTCTCAGAGTGGCTTTTAGCTAGAATTCCCTCCTCACATAAGCTTTCTGCTCTACTTCGGACAATATGTCTCTACTCTTGGAGAATTAGCAGCACACTGCTGTTCCTCTGCGTTCATGACTAAGGATGACGCATTTTCCTGCCTAAAGGGTTAGCCCCTCCCACCGGTAGATCTAGCTTCTATCATCCCTAATTAGTCGACACGCCTAACGTTTGATTTTCTTTCCGCCTGGGTCCAGGTTTCTTCACACCTTCTTGGCGCGCCACGGGGTATCCGGCCCGAATATGTCCTTCGGCAATAGCCCCGCTGCACAAGGATTAAATACCTTTGAAGCCAATTCAGAGATCCGAAATTATGTAACTCCTAGTAAGACGTCCGGTCCACATGCTATGATTTCCGCAAAATTCTGCCCTTCAGTTCATTTCACCCCCAACACTTAAGAATATAATCGGGGTTTTATTCACAGAATTTTGCTCCGAAATATGGATATATACGTGATATATAACAAAATCAACTAACGAGACTAGACGCTAACTACTTACCTGAACAAAGAAGTTTGCTACTCTCAATAATGCTAGTGATTCACGTTAACGATGACGGCAGTCCGACTCATAAAATCTGCTCCTACGTTCTCGGCGCCTTTGATGTACCTTATCTGCATCCGATATTGTTGCAGGAACAGTGACCACCTCATCAGGCGTCCATTCGAGAGTTTCGCCTGTGCTAGGTAAGCAAGCGGCTGATGATCTGTCTCCAAAATGAACTTCCGTCCGTACAAATACCGCTCGAACTGTGATATGCCGAACATGATTCCGAGACAGTCCTTCTCCGATACGGAGTAGTTTTTCTCGGCTGCGGACAGTTTCCGACTGCCATACGCGAGGGGAAAAAGAGTCCCATCGTCTTCTTGCAGCAACACTGCGCCAACAACGGTATCGCACGCGTCCGTGCGAAGAAAGAATTCTTTGGTCAAGTCCGGTCAACGGTCAACAGCGTCGGATGTCAGTCTATACTTCAAGGTTTGGAAGGCATGCTCACACGCATCGGTCCAGACAACCTTATTTGGAGCCCTCTTCTTGGTCAAATCAGACAACGGTCCCGCAATCGCGCTGAAATTCGCCACATACTTTCGGTAGTTACCGGCTAAGCCTAGGAACGACCGTACTTCGGTCTTAGTAGTGGGACGCGCGGCGTTTCGCAGTTGTTTCACCTTAGAGTTTTCTGGTGATAGTGTGCCCTGGCTTAGCGTATGTCCCAAATAGTCTAACGTGCGGAATCCGATGTGGCACTTAGATGGACAAGCCGTGAATCCAGTTTGACGTAATCGCTCTAAAACATCTGCTAACAGAGATAGGTGCTTACTCCACGTTTCCGTAGCTAGCAGAAGATCGTCCATAAAGTTGGAAACGCCCCTATCGCGCAAGGGTTCCAATAACTTTCTCATCATTCTCGTAAAGACGCTCGGCGCGTTCTGGACCCCAAAAGGCATGACCAACCATTGATAGGTTCCGTCTGGGGTTGCAAAAGCGAGTTTCGACCTATCCTCTTCCCTCACAGGGATCTGCCAATAACCCTTAGACAAATCCATCTTGGAAAAATATTTCGCCTTAGACACGGAAGCGAAAATATGCTCCGGGTCCGGTAGTATTTCGACCTGGAACTCCGTCACCTGGTTTAACTTACGATGGTCCACACAGAAACGATGGGTGCCATCATTCTTCTGTACCAGTACAACTGGGGAACTGTATGGAGAGTAAGCGGGTTCGATTACTCACAGAGCAACCATTTCTTCAACTTCCCTAATTACCGCTTCCAACGTCGCGTGGGGTAAAGGGTACGGTTTGCGTTGAATCGGTTTGTCGTCTACCAGCTTCAAACTGAATTCGACAAGTGACGTTCTCCCTGGTAGCTCCGTTAATACATCAGCATATCCTACCAGTAGCGTCTCTACCGCGTCATCCTGCTCTCTAGTCAACGTAGGGTCGCACTTCACGTCCGAGGGTGTCTCTGCCTTCGTAAGCGGACAGTTCGGAACAATGTTAGCGCCTTCCGTGTCGCCTTCGTTTTCCTCGGTGACGATCGTGGCAACGACGAAATCGGCAGTTGACTTTCGTTCCCGGTACCTTTTCAACATATTTGCGTGGTACAGTTTCTCTTTGTTCGGGAGTCGAATACGGTAGGTTTGACCCCCAACCTTCTCGGTGACGACGTACGGTCCTCTCCACGAGACTTGCAGTTTATTGTGTTCCTGTGGCAACAGCAACAACACCTTGTCTCCAACCTCGTATTGGTGTGGTTTAGCTCGCTTGTCGTAGAACTTCGCTTGACGAGACTTCGCCTGCTTGAGGTTTTCCAGCGCCAACGTACAAACTTCCTCTAGTTTGTTACGAAGGTCGGCAACGTACTGGTAGGTAGTGCGTACCTCTTCAACAGCGGTCATCGGTCCACAACTGTCTCAGCACGGCTATGGGACCTCGTACCGTTCTCCCATATAGGAGCTCGAAAGGGGAAAATCCCAAACTAGCCTGTGGTACCTCCCGATATGCGAATAGCATGGCTGGAATGTAACGATCCCAATCCTTAGGACGGCCTTCACACAACTTCTTAAGGGTGTGTTTCAGGGTCCCGTTGAAGCGTTCGACCAATCCGTTGCACTGGGGATGATACGACGTTGGTAGTGAGATGTTTAATCGACATCAGCCGATTCACCTCCCCCATCACGTGACTCATAAACTGCGTTCCTTGATCGGTCAGAATTTCCTCGGGTACTCCGACTCGTGACCAAATCCCAAGTAGAGCCTCATCGACAGTTTCCGAGTCGATATTACGCAACGCGACCGCTTCCGGGTAGCGTGTAGCGTAATCGATGACGGTCAAAATATAACGATTTCCGTGTGCAGACGCGGGTTTTATCGGTCCGATCAAGTCCATCGCGACAGGGCGGAATGGTTCATCGATGATAGGTGTACTTCCCAGAGGAACAGGCCGATGATATGTTCTCAGCACCATCCTCTGACACTTGTCGCACAAAAGACAAAACCGCTTAACATCTCCCTGGACCCCCGGCCAGTAAAATCCTTTGACAAGACGGTCACGGTTCTTGGCAATTCCCATGTGTCCCCCTAAGAGACTTTCATGCGCGAGCTTCAAAACTTCCTCTCGCTTCGCCTTAGGTACGACAACCTGCTTGAAGTGCTCGTGACCCTTCTTGGCGTGGCGGTACAAGATGCCTTTCTTGCGGACAAACTTTACTTCACCACTTGGAGTTCTCTTCTCCGTTCCCTCCTCAGTGTGTTTCCGCAACTGCGCCAGAGTTGCGTCTTCCTGCTGCAGTTCCTTCAGTTCGGTTGGTAACAAGTTACCAACAGGCGACGTCGTAGCTTCAATCGGCGTCGACTTTGCCCGACGGTCCTTGGACCTGGTATCCACAACACTCACCGGTATTGGTGTACAGGTCTCCGGGTTTGGCTGTGGTAGCACATAGCGACAACCCAATATGACGTCATGCGACAATCCAGACAAACACTCGGCTTCAATTTTCCCTTTGACGTACGGCGAGTCGAGGTCAATGATGGCGACTAGCAACGAATCACGCGTGCTATTGGCGTACTGCACTTCAATTACCTCCCCTGTATAGTCTTTCGGCTTCACGTACCTCTTGTCGACAAGGGCTGGATAACTGCACCCCGTGTCGTACAGGATGGTGGCGTCGTCTCCGTTGTCGGTGGCGGACGCGAAGTTGACCGGCTTACAGGTCTTCTCGGCCCTAAGTGTCTCCCTGGCAACGGCATTCACCTGCGACTGCCTGCTCTTAAGACAGTCCCTGGCAAAATGTCCTGGGCGTTTGCAGTGGTAGCACACCGGCGGTTCTCGCCGTCCTGCAAACCCCTTCTCCGCAGTTTGAGTCCGTCCGGGTCTGTGGGAAGACTCTTTCCCTGTAGGTCCACCCCCGGCTCTCCCTTCCGCATGACGGTTATGTCTGGCTGGCGCTCCCTCAACCACACGGTGTGACTCAGCGGGACTGAGTCTGGCTGTACTCCCGGAGATCCCAGTCCGCGAGTGCGCTTGCTCATATCTCTCGGCCATGCTTCCTATTTCCTCTAGAGTCTTGTGCTCTCTCTCTCTCTCTGCCAGGAACACCGCTAACTCCCGTCGGTACGTACTCAAGACGTGTTCCTTGAGAATCGCCTCACGCAAGCCTTGGTACGTTCGCTCGACCTCGAACATCTTCATCCACTTCTCAAACAACACGCGAACGCGTGTGTGAAACTGAGAGTGGGTTTCGGTCGGCTTCTTCGTGGACGCACGAAAAAGGTTCCGATACGTCTCGGCGGTCAGCTGATAATGGCAAAGAAGTGCTTTTTTCAACGCGTCGTAGTCATCTGCTTGATCCATTGCTAGGTTGTGGAAAACTTCCCTAGCAGCGCCTTGTAGAAATGCAGAGACGTTTATCGCCCAGTGCGTTTCCGGAATCTTGTGCGCGCCCGCAAGTTTCTCAAACTGCATGAGAAAATCGTCGATCGATTCCTCTCGCTCATTGAACCGCGGCATGTTAAGTTGGACAATACGGTGGTCAGCGATCTGTCTATCCGCAGACCTGGCCTCCAACCGCAACCTCTCCATCTCGAGAGCGTGGACGAGCTCTCTTTCTTTCTCTCTGGAAGCAGCTTTCCTTTCTACTTCGACCGCTCTCCGTTCCGCTTCTCTTTCTGTTTTCCATTCCTTGATTCGGGTTTCCACGAACTCCGCGAGTCGGTCCCCCTCGTAGCCTAAATCCTCCTGGCCTATGGCACGATATTCCCTAATCATCTGTCTTTCTGTCGCCATTCTAACGTAATGTTATGTATAAATGATACCTTGTCTCGATTTCTATAGAGTTGACGAGAAGCTATAAATCCCTGACAAACGAAATATTTACCAGCTTCCAAAGATACTAACTTGCCTCAGGTAAGAGATATCTGGCCCAATGTGTGTTCATGATAAGGTAATATACATGCACATGTGAAAATACAACATACAAAGAACATATAGAGTCTCTCACTTTGCAATTTAACAATAGAGAAAGAAAATGTATGTCTATTTCATATCCCGGACGAAGACCCACTTATGTCACAACCCGGCTATCGTATTATAAATAATACTGCAGATCCACTACGGTATTATAAATAATACTGCAGAAGGTGTGCATTAAAATTTAATGACTCACGAGCCCCCAGTCAGCAATGCCGACTCTCTAAATACATATAACAACTCAAGGTTGAATAGATAACAATTTTATTAAATATACGAATCAATTCAAGAATTTCATGGACATAAATCTTCAGTTCAATATATCTGAATTCAATAATGGCCCGGGTTGACCAAGTGCCCTTTACTCTTTACTTTGTCATATGGAAATTACTGTCCTATTGTGAGAGAGTCTCTGTTCAGTGAGTTGTCCCAAGTACTCATCTGTTCGAATGTATCTTCCTTTCTCCTTCCTTCCTCTTCCCCCTTCTACACACCGTGCTTCTTGTTTGCACCCTGGAAGTCTACTCGGCTTCATTCGGCCTTTCTCTCGGTGTCGTCACTGCGTACACCCTGGGAATCTCTCAGCGCCGACTCTCACGGGCACCCTGGGAGCTTCCTTTTAGAAGCTTGTTTACCCAGTTCAATTCCCTTCTTTTTACGAGTTAAGTCTCGGAGTGGCTTTTAGCTAGAATTCCCTCCTCACATAAGCTTTCTGCTCTACTTTGGACAATATGTCTCTACTCTTGGAGAATTAGCAGCACACTGCTGTTTCTCTGCGTTCATGACTAAGGATGACGCATTTTCCTGCCTAAAGGGTTAGCCCCTCCCACCGGTAGATCTAGCTTCTATCATCCCTAATTAATCGACACGCCTAACGTTTGATTTTCTTTCCGCCTGGGTCCAGGTTTCTTCACACCTTCTTGGCGCGCCACGGGGTATCCGGCCCGAATATGTCCTTCGGCAATAGCCCCGCTGCACAAGGATTAAATACCTTTGAAGCCAATTCAGAGATCCGAAATTATGTAACTCCTAGTAAGACTTCCGGTCCACATGCTATGATTTCCGCAAAATTCTGCCCTTCAGTTATTTACAAATAGACTGTGAAAAGACTGGAGTGTATCTTTTACAAATAACTTATTTGATATGCTACTTTATTAAAGATACATCGATTTTTCTTGTTATGATGCCAGAGAAATTCTCCACTACAGCAATTTAGTATAAACTAAGTTAATGTGTACTTGCTGATACTCTCATTTTATGCCCTATAATCCCTGCAGTGCGGGGAAGGAAGATATTGATCCTTTGGGACAGTGGAGTTGCTCTAATTCACACTTAATTAGCATCCTGTTGTGAGAAGGGTACACACACCATTTACACTGTAGCTGTGCAACTAATACTGCAATAGGAAACGTCTGTCTATTGGCAGTTTCTTGGGGTTCGTAAGTGGGGGGAGAGAAAGAGAGAGGGGGGATAAAGTTCAACTATTAAACTTTAACTTATGTGTTTATATCTTAAAGATATATATTTGGATATAGTGATTGGATATGGACATCTTTTGGACTGTTTACTGTTATTCCAAAGTGTGCCTGACCTCAGAGCTGGGAGTTCATTGTGTAATTAACACCTCTTTGAATGCAGAGTTTCGAGTTCCTAGTAGGGAATAATGTCAAAACCATTAATCATTATATTTGACTATGAACTGTGGATTTAAATCAAAGGGACCCTACTGTTATTTAGTTGGTTTTAACGAAGTATGTATAACTATGAGTGGCAGACAACTGAGATACTGATCTTGGTTGTGTAAGTGATCCTTTGCATGTGGTATAAGGGCAGATAGATTACAAGTCTGCTCTCGGGCATTGAATGGCAAAGATCAAGTAAAGTGAGAGTCTAATACCTATGATACAATACTGATAACATCGTGAGGTAGACAGCTGTTGTGAATATAATCTGTTGATATTCTTTGTGGAGGATAAAATTACATTACTGAAATTAGTACCATGAAATATTTAAATTCTAAATACATTTGGAATTTGAATTCACCTGGACTTGTACACTTTAAAACTTCTCACATTCCCCAAAGACTGTTATCTTACTTTTTACCTTGAAAATTATCAGAAATGTAGAAAACCCACCACTCCCCCCCCCCCAACTGTCACGGAATTGTATGATTTATATCAATATGTATATGTGATCAAAAATATATTCGGGTTTTCGTTTCCGACTAGAGCGTTACTCGAGGGTTGTTTATTTTTTCGGCTCTAGTTATTTTGAAATACTGAGCGCAATTCACCCCATGCTGCACGTGCAAATTGCCTGCAGCGAAAACTTAAGTACCTAGCTGCTGCGCATATCTGTCACAGCTAGAGTACATATAGAGCAAATTCTATATAAACAAATTACACTACGACGCGTCTTGTCAGAAAGCTTACCTCTTTACGGGAGCAAATCTTCAGCTGTAGAGGTATGTGAAATTTAAGATAGTATTCTTTATCACTATTCGTTTTATATGACATAATTGTTTCATATATTAGATGTTTTAGAATTTATTCTAAATTCTACAGAGAGTCAATACCTAGGTCATACAACGCCATGATATTAGAAATACTATAGTCTGGTTCAAGTTAGCTATTTGTTGTAACTGAACAGACGGATATTATTTAATTATACGCGGCATGCATTGAATGATTAATGTAATGTGTAACGAGATGCAATTCATGTGCGCGCATGCGCAACATATATCAATGCAAAAGTACTAACCGTGTCATATGTACTACACGGTTTAGTTATACTTTTAGCTGTCCTTATGTATGGTATGGTGTTTTGGAGTCGCAGAACTGTGTGGTTTCTTGTGACGTATACGCTGTGTCTGGTGACGTCGTTTCGGAAGAGTGTACTGGTTTTCTCGAAGCGAGGGACCAATGCTTCTTGACCAGCGGGTCTGTGTTAAATGTGAAGGCTCTCGAGGGATCCTTCAACAGACTGGGAGGGGTGGACCATGCGTGGTGGCTCCTTGACCATTGACTAGAGCGGGTGGAACCGGAGATACATCTTGGTCGTCAAACGGGCGCCACGATAGTTATACATATTACGTATTCCATTTTATTGTTATTTTCAATATTGCTATCTGCGCAAAATTACATGTATTCACATTTCAATATCGCTATATGTGTGATAGGTTCATAATTTCATGCATTCCCATTTCAATATCGTTATATGAACGACAGATTCATAAATTCATACATATCCCAATATCGCTTGATGAATTGATAAATTGATGAGTTAATAGATTGATGAATAAGATGAGTATCATATTGATAAGTGCATAAATCACATGCTTTGGTTACTTAATAAGACCTTGTTTATATTAGGGTGTAGATCATATACTCTTATTTGTTGATTGGTGATAGGATGTTATTCACGTTTGTTTAAAATTCCATTCGTTAAATTCACCTTTGATTTTTCTCGTTGAGTTACTTGTTGTTGATAGTTCCATGTTAGGGACTTTATAATTTTCATGATCTTTTTGTTATAATGGTGTCAGATTAGTTCATCTTTAAATTGCGTTTATAAATAAACATCTTATTAACGCAGTTGCTTTCGGTGTCTTCACTAATCCAGTCCCAACCCGGCTTCATCCTGTGACACCAACATTTTTAAAACTTTTTTCCCCACAAATGTAATCAAAAATGAGACAGAGGAAAATATTAAATCCTTATTGCACATCCACATAACAGCATATTAGGTCAACTGGTTTTTCAGCAGCTCAGGAGTTGTACCGATAAGAAGGCTCTTCTTAAAGTCTAACTTTTCAAAACACCCTCTTTTGCTACACATTTTAAAAGAGAAACTGATCAAATGTAAGGCAGAGAAAAAAGTTTAAACTTGATTGCACATCTATTTGAGTAGCTTATTTAATGAAATAAACAACATTAAAATTGCATTTTTGTAAATTTTGGAAAGAAGCACAAGTTAAAAAGGTATTTTATTTGCAGAAAATATTGCTACCCCCCAAATATCAGTAAATATAAATAGCATCAAGTTTCTAGTTTTATTGAGAATGCAAAATTTTAACAGATGTTCTTTCTGGAACATGAATTGTCAAAAATTGATTAAATACATTCAGAAGAGTTCATCAAGTCTTCAATAATTATTTTCTCCATGATTCATTAAAGTCTTTGGATTCGATAAATTTTATAATTTAAAATGTCATATATTACGAGTCATAAATATATTATGCTGAGAAAAATATGAATATTTAACTCGAAAATGATGTCGTCTTAAAAAATAAATGAATGAATTAATGAAACGTTTCAACACTGTAATGTTACAATAAGATTATTAATTCGCTAGAATATTAAAGTAATCAATAATTGAATAGTGTCACAACCCCGCTACCTTATTATAAATAATACTGCAGATCCACTACGGTATTATAAATAATACTGCAGAAGGTGTGCATTAAAATTTAATGACTCACGAGCCCCCAGTCAGCAATGCCGACTCTCTAAATACATATAACAACTCGAGGTTGAATAGATAACAATTTTATCAAATATACGAATCAATTCAAGACTTTCATGGACATAAATCTTCAGTTCAATATATCTTAATTCAATAATGGGCCGGGTTGACCAAATGCCCTTTACTCTTTACTTCGTCATATGGAAATTACTGTCCTATTGTGAGAGAGTCTCTGTTCAGTGAGTTGTCCCAAGTACTCATCTGTTCGAATGTATCTTCCTTCCTCTTCCTCCTTCTACACACCGTGCTTCTTGTTTGCACCCTGGAAGTCTACTCGGCTTCATTCGGCCTTTCTCTCGGTGTCGTCACTGCGTACACCCTGGGAATCTCTCAGCGCCGACTCTCACGGGCACCCTGGGAGCTTCCTTTTAGAAGCTTGTTTACCCAGTTCAATTCCCTTCTTTTTACGAGTTAAGTCTCAGAGTGGCTTTTAGCTAGAATTCCCTCCTCACATAAGCTTTCTGCTCTACTTCGGACAATATGTCTCTACTCTTGGAGAATTAGCAGCACACTGCCGTTTCTCTGTGCGTTCATGAATAAGGATGACGCATTTTCCTGCCTAAAGGGTTAGCCCCTCCCACCGGTAGATCTAGCTTCTATCATCCCTAATTAGTCGACACGCCTAACGTTTGATTTTCTTTCCGCCTGGGTCCAGGTTTCTTCACACCTTCTTGGCGCGCCACGGGGTATCCGGCCCGAATATGTCCTTCGGCAATAGCCCCGCTGCACAAGGATTAAATACCTTTGAAGCCAATTCAGAGATCCGAAATTATGTAACTCCTAGTAAGACTTCCGGTCCACATGCTATGATTTCCGCAAAATTCTGCCCTTCAGTTCGTTACAAATAGACTGTGAAAAGACTGGAGTGTATCTTTTACAAATAACTTATTTGATATGCTACTTTATTAAAGATACATCGATTTTTCTTGTTATGATGCCAGAGAAATTCTCCACTACAGTAATTTAGTATAAACTAAGTTAATGTGTACTTGCTGATACTCTCATTTTATGCCCTATAATCCCTGCAGTGCGGGGAAGGAAGATATTGATCCTTTGGGACAGTGGAGTTGCTCTAATTCACACTTAATTAGCATCCTGTTGTGAGAAGGGTACACACACCATTTACACTGTAGCTGTGCAACTAATGCTGCAATAGGAAACGTCTGTCTATTGGCAGTTTCTTGGGGTTCGTAAGTGGGGGGAGAGAAAGAGAGAGGGGGGATAAAGTTCAACTATTAAACTTTAACTTATGTGTTTATATCTTAAAGATATATATTTGGATATAGTGATTGGATATGGACATCTTTTGGACTGTTTACTGTTATTCCAAAGTGTGCCTGACCTCAGAGCTGGGAGTTCATTGTGTAATTAACACCTCTTTGAATGCAGAGTTTCGAGTTCCTAGTAGGGAATAATGTCAAAACCATTAATCATTATATTTGACTATGAACTGTGGATTTAAATCAAAGGGACCCTACTGTTATTTAGTTGGTTTTAACGAAGTATGTATAACTATGAGTGGCAAACAACTGAGATACTGATCTTGGTTGTGTAAGTGATCCTTTGCATGTGGTATAAGGGCAGATAGATTACAAGTCTGCTCTCGGGCATTGAATGGCAAAGATCAAGTAAAGTGAGAGTCTAATACCTATGATACAATACTGATAACATCGTGAGGTAGACAGCTGTTGTGAATATAATCTGTTGATATTCTTTGTGGAGGATAAAATTACATTACTGAAATTAGTACCATGAAATATTTAAATTCTAAATACATTTGGAATTTGAATTCACCTGGACTTGTACACTTTAAAACTTCTCACATTCCCCAAAGACTGTTATCTTACTTTTTACCTTGAAAATTATCAGAAATGTAGAAAACCCACCACTCCCCCCCCCCCCCAACTGTCACGGAATTGTATGATTTATATCAATATGTATATGTGATCAAAAATATATTCGGGTTTTCGTTTCCGACTAGAGCGTTACTCGAGGGTTGTTTATTTTTTCGGCTCTAGTTATTTTGAAATACTGAGCGCAATTCACCCCATGCTGCACGTGCAAATTGCCTGCAGCGAAAACTTAAGTACCTAGCTGCTGCGCATATCTGTCACAGCTAGAGTACATATAGAGCAAATTCTATATAAACAAATTACACTACGACGCGTCTTGTCAGAAAGCTTACCTCTTTACGGGAGCAAATCTTCAGCTGTAGAGGTATGTGAAATTTAAGATAGTATTCTTTATCACTATTCGTTTTATATGACATAATTGTTTCATATATTAGATGTTTTAGAATTTATTCTAAATTCTACAGAGAGTCAATACCTAGGTCATACAACGCCATGATATTAGAAATACTATAGTCTGGTTCAAGTTAGCTATTTGTTGTAACTGAACAGACGGATATTATTTAATTATACGCGGCATGCATTGAATGATTAATGTAATGTGTAACGAGATGCAATTCATGTGCGCGCATGCGCAACATATATCAATGCAAAAGTACTAACCGTGTCATATGTACTACACGGTTTAGTTATACTTTTAGCTGTCCTTATGTATGGTATGGTGTTTTGGAGTCGCAGAACTGTGTGGTTTCTTGTGACGTATACGCTGTGTCTGGTGACGTCGTTTCGGAAGAGTGTACTGGTTTTCTCGAAGCGAGGGACCAATGCTTCTCGACCAGCGGGTCTGTGTTAAATGTGAAGGCTCTCGAGGGATCCTTCAACAGACTGGGAGGGGTGGACCATGCGTGGTGGCTCCTTGACCATTGACTAGAGCGGGTGGAACCGGAGATACATCTTGGTCGTCAAACGGGCGCCACGATAGTTATACATATTACGTATTCCATTTTATTGTTATTTTCAATATTGCTATCTGCGCAAAATTACATGTATTCACATTTCAATATCGCTATATGTGTGATAGGTTCATAATTTCATGCATTCCCATTTCAATATCGTTATATGAACGACAGATTCATAAATTCATACATATCCCAATATCGCTTGATGAATTGATAAATTGATGAGTTAATAGATTGATGAATAAGATGAGTATCATATTGATAAGTGCATAAATCACATGCTTTGGTCACCCTTGGTACTTAATAAGACCTTGTTTATATTAGGGTGTAGATCATATACTCTTATTTGTTGATTGGTGATAGGATGTTATTCACGTTTGTTTAAAATTCCATTCGTTAAATTCACCTTTGATTTTTCTCGTTGAGTTACTTGTTGTTGATAGTTCCATGTTAGGGACTTTATAATTTTCATGATCTTTTTGTTATAATGGTGTCAGATTAGTTCATCTTTAAATTGCGTTTATAAATAAACATCTTATTAACGCAGTTGCTTTCGGTGTCTTCACTAATCCAGTCCCAACCCGGCTTCATCCTGTGACACCAACATTTTTAAAACTTTTTTCCCCACAAATGTAATCAAAAATGAGACAGAGGAAAATATTAAATCCTTATTGCACATCCACATAACAGCATATTAGGTCAACTGGTTTTTCAGCAGCTCAGGAGTTGTACCGATAAGAAGGCTCTTCTTAAAGTCTAACTTTTCAAAACACCCTCTTTTGCTACACATTTTAAAAGAGAAACTGATCAAATGTAAGGCAGAGAAAAAAGTTTAAACTTGATTGCACATCTATTTGAGTAGCTTATTTAATGAAATAAACAACATTAAAATTGCATTTTTGTAAATTTTGGAAAGAAGCACAAGTTAAAAAGGTATTTTATTTGCAGAAAATATTGCTACCCCCAAATATCAGTAAATATAAATAGCATCAAGTTTCTAGTTTTATTGAGAATGCAAAATTTTAACAGATGTTCTTTCTGGAACATGAATTGTCAAAAATTGATTAAATACATTCAGAAGAGTTCATCAAGTCTTCAATAATTATTTTCTCCATGATTCATTAAAGTCTTTGGATTCGATAAATTTTATAATTTAAAATGTCATATATTACGAGTCATAAATATATTATGCTGAGAAAAATATGAATATTTAACTCGAAAATGATGTCGTCTTAAAAAATAAATGAATGAATTAATGAAACGTTTCAACACTGTAATGTTACAATAAGATTATTAATTCGCTAGAATATTAAAGTAATCAATAATTGAATAGTGTCACAACCCCGCTACCTTATTATAAATAATACTGCAGATCCACTACGGTATTATAAATAATACTGCAGAAGGTGTGCATTAAAATTTAATGACTCACGAGCCCCCAGTCAGCAATGCCGACTCTCTAAATACATATAACAACTCGAGGTTGAATAGATAACAATTTTATCAAATATACGAATCAATTCAAGACTTTCATGGACATAAATCTTCAGTTCAATATATCTTAATTCAATAATGGGCCGGGTTGACCAAATGCCCTTTACTCTTTACTTCGTCATATGGAAATTACTGTCCTATTGTGAGAGAGTCTCTGTTCAGTGAGTTGTCCCAAGTACTCATCTGTTCGAATGTATCTTCCTTCCTCTTCCTCCTTCTACACACCGTGCTTCTTGTTTGCACCCTGGAAGTCTACTCGGCTTCATTCGGCCTTTCTCTCGGTGTCGTCACTGCGTACACCCTGGGAATCTCTCAGCGCCGACTCTCACGGGCACCCTGGGAGCTTCCTTTTAGAAGCTTGTTTACCCAGTTCAATTCCCTTCTTTTTACGAGTTAAGTCTCAGAGTGGCTTTTAGCTAGAATTCCCTCCTCACATAAGCTTTCTGCTCTACTTCGGACAATATGTCTCTACTCTTGGAGAATTAGCAGCACACTGCCGTTTCTCTGTGCGTTCATGAATAAGGATGACGCATTTTCCTGCCTAAAGGGTTAGCCCCTCCCACCGGTAGATCTAGCTTCTATCATCCCTAATTAGTCGACACGCCTAACGTTTGATTTTCTTTCCGCCTGGGTCCAGGTTTCTTCACACCTTCTTGGCGCGCCACGGGGTATCCGGCCCGAATATGTCCTTCGGCAATAGCCCCGCTGCACAAGGATTAAATACCTTTGAAGCCAATTCAGAGATCCGAAATTATGTAACTCCTAGTAAGACTTCCGGTCCACATGCTATGATTTCCGCAAAATTCTGCCCTTCAGTTCGTTACAAATAGACTGTGAAAAGACTGGAGTGTATCTTTTACAAATAACTTATTTGATATGCTACTTTATTAAAGATACATCGATTTTTCTTGTTATGATGCCAGAGAAATTCTCCACTACAGTAATTTAGTATAAACTAAGTTAATGTGTACTTGCTGATACTCTCATTTTATGCCCTATAATCCCTGCAGTGCGGGGAAGGAAGATATTGATCCTTTGGGACAGTGGAGTTGCTCTAATTCACACTTAATTAGCATCCTGTTGTGAGAAGGGTACACACACCATTTACACTGTAGCTGTGCAACTAATGCTGCAATAGGAAACGTCTGTCTATTGGCAGTTTCTTGGGGTTCGTAAGTGGGGGGAGAGAAAGAGAGAGGGGGGATAAAGTTCAACTATTAAACTTTAACTTATGTGTTTATATCTTAAAGATATATATTTGGATATAGTGATTGGATATGGACATCTTTTGGACTGTTTACTGTTATTCCAAAGTGTGCCTGACCTCAGAGCTGGGAGTTCATTGTGTAATTAACACCTCTTTGAATGCAGAGTTTCGAGTTCCTAGTAGGGAATAATGTCAAAACCATTAATCATTATATTTGACTATGAACTGTGGATTTAAATCAAAGGGACCCTACTGTTATTTAGTTGGTTTTAACGAAGTATGTATAACTATGAGTGGCAGACAACTGAGATACTGATCTTGGTTGTGTAAGTGATCCTTTGCATGTGGTATAAGGGCAGATAGATTACAAGTCTGCTCTCGGGCATTGAATGGCAAAGATCAAGTAAAGTGAGAGTCTAATACCTATGATACAATACTGATAACATCGTGAGGTAGACAGCTGTTGTGAATATAATCTGTTGATATTCTTTGTGGAGAATAAAATTACATTACTGAAATTAGTACCATGAAATATTTAAATTCTAAATACATTTGGAATTTGAATTCACCTGGACTTGTACACTTTAAAACTTCTCACATTCCCCAAAGACTGTTATCTTACTTTTTACCTTGAAAATTATCAGAAATGTAGAAAACCCACCACTCCCCCCCCCCAACTGTCACGGAATTGTATGATTTATATCAATATGTATATGTGATCAAAAATATATTCGGGTTTTCGTTTCCGACTAGAGCGTTACTCGAGGGTTGTTTATTTTTTCGGCTCTAGTTATTTTGAAATACTGAGCGCAATTCACCCCATGCTGCACGTGCAAATTGCCTGCAGCGAAAACTTAAGTACCTAGCTGCTGCGCATATCTGTCACAGCTAGAGTACATATAGAGCAAATTCTATATAAACAAATTACACTACGACGCGTCTTGTCAGAAAGCTTACCTCTTTACGGGAGCAAATCTTCAGCTGTAGAGGTATGTGAAATTTAAGATAGTATTCTTTATCACTATTCGTTTTATATGACATAATTGTTTCATATATTAGATGTTTTAGAATTTATTCTAAATTCTACAGAGAGTCAATACCTAGGTCATACAACGCCATGATATTAGAAATACTATAGTCTGGTTCAAGTTAGCTATTTGTTGTAACTGAACAGACGGATATTATTTAATTATACGCGGCATGCATTGAATGATTAATGTAATGTGTAACGAGATGCAATTCATGTGCGCGCATGCGCAACATATATCAATGCAAAAGTACTAACCGTGTCATATGTACTACACGGTTTAGTTATACTTTTAGCTGTCCTTATGTATGGTATGGTGTTTTGGAGTCGCAGAACTGTGTGGTTTCTTGTGACGTATACGCTGTGTCTGGTGACGTCGTTTCGGAAGAGTGTACTGGTTTTCTCGAAGCGAGGGACCAATGCTTCTCGACCAGCGGGTCTGTGTTAAATGTGAAGGCTCTCGAGGGATCCTTCAACAGACTGGGAGGGGTGGACCATGCGTGGTGGCTCCTTGACCATTGACTAGAGCGGGTGGAACCGGAGATACATCTTGGTCGTCAAACGGGCGCCACGATAGTTATACATATTACGTATTCCATTTTATTGTTATTTTCAATATTGCTATCTGCGCAAAATTACATGTATTCACATTTCAATATCGCTATATGTGTGATAGGTTCATAATTTCATGCATTCCCATTTCAATATCGTTATATGAACGACAGATTCATAAATTCATACATATCCCAATATCGCTTGATGAATTGATAAATTGATGAGTTAATAGATTGATGAATAAGATGAGTATCATATTGATAAGTGCATAAATCACATGCTTTGGTCACCCTTGGTACTTAATAAGACCTTGTTTATATTAGGGTGTAGATCATATACTCTTATTTGTTGATTGGTGATAGGATGTTATTCACGTTTGTTTAAAATTCCATTCGTTAAATTCACCTTTGATTTTTCTCGTTGAGTTACTTGTTGTTGATAGTTCCATGTTAGGGACTTTATAATTTTCATGATCTTTTTGTTATAATGGTGTCAGATTTGTTCATCTTTAAATTGCGTTTATAAATAAACATCTTATTAACGCAGTTGCTTTCGGTGTCTTCACTAATCCAGTCCCAACCCGGCTTCATCCTGTGACACCAACATTTTTAAAACTTTTTTCCCCACAAATGTAATCAAAAATGAGACAGAGGAAAATATTAAATCCTTATTGCACATCCACATAACAGCATATTAGGTCAACTGGTTTTTCAGCAGCTCAGGAGTTGTACCGATAAGAAGGCTCTTCTTAAAGTCTAACTTTTCAAAACACCCTCTTTTGCTACACATTTTAAAAGAGAAACTGATCAAATGTAAGGCAGAGAAAAAAGTTTAAACTTGATTGCACATCTATTTGAGTAGCTTATTTAATGAAATAAACAACATTAAAATTGCATTTTTGTAAATTTTGGAAAGAAGCACAAGTTAAAAAGGTATTTTATTTGCAGAAAATATTGCTACCCCCAAATATCAGTAAATATAAATAGCATCAAGTTTCTAGTTTTATTGAGAATGCAAAATTTTAACAGATGTTCTTTCTGGAACATGAATTGTCAAAAATTGATTAAATACATTCAGAAGAGTTCATCAAGTCTTCAATAATTATTTTCTCCATGATTCATTAAAGTCTTTGGATTCGATAAATTTTATAATTTAAAATGTCATATATTACGAGTCATAAATATATTATGCTGAGAAAAATATGAATATTTAACTCGAAAATGATGTCGTCTTAAAAAATAAATGAATGAATTAATGAAACGTTTCAACACTGTAATGTTACAATAAGATTATTAATTCGCTAGAATATTAAAGTAATCAATAATTGAATAGTGTCACAACCCCGCTACCTTATTATAAATAATACTGCAGATCCACTACGGTATTATAAATAATACTGCAGAAGGTGTGCATTAAAATTTAATGACTCACGAGCCCCCAGTCAGCAATGCCGACTCTCTAAATACATATAACAACTCGAGGTTGAATAGATAACAATTTTATCAAATATACGAATCAATTCAAGACTTTCATGGACATAAATCTTCAGTTCAATATATCTTAATTCAATAATGGGCCGGGTTGACCAAATGCCCTTTACTCTTTACTTCGTCATATGGAAATTACTGTCCTATTGTGAGAGAGTCTCTGTTCAGTGAGTTGTCCCAAGTACTCATCTGTTCGAATGTATCTTCCTTCCTCTTCCTCCTTCTACACACCGTGCTTCTTGTTTGCACCCTGGAAGTCTACTCGGCTTCATTCGGCCTTTCTCTCGGTGTCGTCACTGCGTACACCCTGGGAATCTCTCAGCGCCGACTCTCACGGGCACCCTGGGAGCTTCCTTTTAGAAGCTTGTTTACCCAGTTCAATTCCCTTCTTTTTACGAGTTAAGTCTCAGAGTGGCTTTTAGCTAGAATTCCCTCCTCACATAAGCTTTCTGCTCTACTTCGGACAATATGTCTCTACTCTTGGAGAATTAGCAGCACACTGCCGTTTCTCTGTGCGTTCATGAATAAGGATGACGCATTTTCCTGCCTAAAGGGTTAGCCCCTCCCACCGGTAGATCTAGCTTCTATCATCCCTAATTAGTCGACACGCCTAACGTTTGATTTTCTTTCCGCCTGGGTCCAGGTTTCTTCACACCTTCTTGGCGCGCCACGGGGTATCCGGCCCGAATATGTCCTTCGGCAATAGCCCCGCTGCACAAGGATTAAATACCTTTGAAGCCAATTCAGAGATCCGAAATTATGTAACTCCTAGTAAGACTTCCGGTCCACATGCTATGATTTCCGCAAAATTCTGCCCTTCAGTTCGTTACAAATAGACTGTGAAAAGACTGGAGTGTATCTTTTACAAATAACTTATTTGATATGCTACTTTATTAAAGATACATCGATTTTTCTTGTTATGATGCCAGAGAAATTCTCCACTACAGTAATTTAGTATAAACTAAGTTAATGTGTACTTGCTGATACTCTCATTTTATGCCCTATAATCCCTGCAGTGCGGGGAAGGAAGATATTGATCCTTTGGGACAGTGGAGTTGCTCTAATTCACACTTAATTAGCATCCTGTTGTGAGAAGGGTACACACACCATTTACACTGTAGCTGTGCAACTAATGCTGCAATAGGAAACGTCTGTCTATTGGCAGTTTCTTGGGGTTCGTAAGTGGGGGGAGAGAAAGAGAGAGGGGGGATAAAGTTCAACTATTAAACTTTAACTTATGTGTTTATATCTTAAAGATATATATTTGGATATAGTGATTGGATATGGACATCTTTTGGACTGTTTACTGTTATTCCAAAGTGTGCCTGACCTCAGAGCTGTGAGTTCATTGTGTAATTAACACCTCTTTGAATGCAGAGTTTCGAGTTCCTAGTAGGGAATAATGTCAAAACCATTAATCATTATATTTGACTATGAACTGTGGATTTAAATCAAAGGGACCCTACTGTTATTTAGTTGGTTTTAACGAAGTATGTATAACTATGAGTGGCAGACAACTGAGATACTGATCTTGGTTGTGTAAGTGATCCTTTGCATGTGGTATAAGGGCAGATAGATTACAAGTCTGCTCTCGGGCATTGAATGGCAAAGATCAAGTAAAGTGAGAGTCTAATACCTATGATACAATACTGATAACATCGTGAGGTAGACAGCTGTTGTGAATATAATCTGTTGATATTCTTTGTGGAGGATAAAATTACATTACTGAAATTAGTACCATGAAATATTTAAATTCTAAATACATTTGGAATGTGAATTCACCTGGACGTGTACTCTTTAAAACCTCTCACATTCCCCAAAGACTTTTATCTTAGTTTTTACCTTGAAAATTATCAGAACTCTAGAACAAAAATACCCCACCCCGCAAACATTTTTAATACTTTTTTCCCCACAAATTTAATCAAAAATGAGACAGAGGAAAATAAATCTTTATTGCACATCCACATAACAGCATATTAGGTCAACAAGTTTTCAGCAGTTCAAGAGTTGTACCGATAAGAAGCCTCTTTTTAAAACCTGACTTTTCAAAACACCCTCGTTTTTTACATATCTTAAAAGAGAAACTGATCAAATGTAAGGCAGAGAAAAAAGTTTAAACTTGATTGCACATCTATTTCAGTAGCTTATTTAATGAAACTAATCAACATTAAAATAGTATTTTTGTCAATTTTGGAAAGAAGCGCAAGTAAAAAAAGTATTATATTTCCAGAAAATATTGCTACCTACAAATATCAGTAAGTAGACAGGTGTTGTGAATATAATCTGTTGATTATTCTGAATACATTTGGAATTTGAATTCACGTGGACTTGTACACTTTTAAAACCTCTCACATTCCCCAAAGACTGTTATCTTACTTTTTATCTTGAAAAACATAAAAACTCTAAATAACAAACATTAATATCATACACATATTTTAAAAATTTGTGTTTAGAGTACTTAGTTCAGAATGAATCTGTATTAGTGTAAATGTAAATTTAGAATATATTTTCATAGAAACTTAAAAATTTAAATTTGACAGAAACTTCTAGTTTGAATACATATCTGAAAACCATGTTCTCGGGGTGCATTACCTGCAACAGTGTTGGAAATTCGACCCCAGTGGAGGGAAAAATTGACTCTGACAAGTGTACAAGAATTCTTTATTGACAAATTTTTGACAGATATTGCAAAACAGCTTCCAAATGGGGAACAGACCTTCTAAGTGAATAATTGTTTGGTCCATATTCATAGGTGGAAAAAACAGTAGAAAACTAATCCCTAACCTGGCGATCACAGACTGTGGACCTCAATATTAGTAAGAATATATTGCAAATAATTAAATCCATGCTTGAAAAAAAGACTAAATGAAACAAAATCAAGGTCTGATCACATTCGTATTATTCTTAACATTTGGGGCTTTGTCATTCAATCTATTAGAAGACTGTATGACTCTATACTTCAGTGATTACAAGCTATGATAAGAGCCATGAGATCAGTTACCAACTATTAGATATGTAAGTACTATTTTCTTTCATATTTTTGTCAGGAGATTCTTTAGAAACAGCAAGAGTTGCAGATTAAGCCGAGTCAAATGTGAAGAAAGAAAAAAACAATGTTCATGTCTTTGCTGGTGCCATTGGCAAAGTCATGCCTATGCCTTGTTTTGTGCTTCACAGGAAATATACAAGAAAATAAGTTTCAGGATACTTCATGTGCAAACTAGTAAACACTCATACAAGACAAGCATATAAGATCTTTTTTCAGTTGATTTTCTAAACAAGATATAAGTTTGAAATCAACAGTTACATGAAACAACGTCAAACTGATGATATTATGTTAATGGTGTCGAGTCAAGAAGTTGACATTTTGAAAATAAACGTGGCCAGTCACATTAAGCAATATCTGTCTGTACATGCCCATAGTATTTCCTCAAAACAACGCAGTTTAAAGACAGTACAACTGGCCATGCATTTAGAATAAAAGCAATACAAACACATTCATAGAAGAATTTTATGATACAGCCTCATGTATTCCATCTCCACCTTAAGCATTATCTTCATTTCAGCTAATGGTACAAAAATTCAGTGTGCACTTGCTTAAAGTGATAATGTCTATAAAACTGTTATTAAATGTAAAGACTATATTTAAGATGAAAACATAGTTAAAAATGTTAAAGAATCATACGTAATGCCTCATTTCACGTAAGATTAATAAAATGACAACATTTTTGTTTATCAAGTTTAGGTTGGCACAACAATGAATCTATTCCACTGGTTTCAAATATTTTGTGTGGAAAAAGTAAAAAAATTATGTTCCTTTTGTCACATTATAAACATCATTTTGTTTTACCTGCACACAATAATTAGTAAACGGGGAAGTTAGGCAAGGAAACTCTCCCAACAGAATTTCACACATAAAATGAGGGCAGCGCGAGTCAAGAAATGTAAATTTTGAACTAGAATAAATAGAGGAAAAAATAGAAAGAGAAACAAATAAGAATAATCTCATTCAAAATGATTTTTCCAAATTCCTTTTGGTTTCTTTTTCATTTTAGGACAAATACCTACTACACAAATAAAAGGGAAGGACATGGTTTTACAGACAGAAAAGCCTTTGACTTTAGATAATATGAGAGGACATCTCTAAAGTTCCAACCAGCTCTGAATGATGGGATGGGGCTGCAGGGTGTCTACAAATAAATGGCTCCATAGAGTAGGGGAAGTCGATCCGTTAGGGTTTCAAGAACTCCAACCTTACCCTCGATACCTTCAAATGATCTATCTATATTATTTTATATTCATTTACCTAATTCTGATCAGCAAGTACACCAGAGCGTATTTAATACCCTATATTTTAATCAAAGACTTAACAATAACCGATTAAGTAAATAAGTCAATATTTCGGGTAAAGCAATCGTGTATCACTCAGGACAACTTTGATCTGGATTCACGATACCCTAATATGACCTACCACCAAGTGTTGGTACATTACTCCAACTCCTGGGTATCCATGTCCGTATTAACCAGTTAATTATGTTGACTTTTATCATGTTAATCAGCAAATATCTAACTTATGTACATCCCACCGGGCTAAAAAAAAATTGCAAGTGGCTCAAGGCGATATAACCGGGAAGGTGGAAGACATTCCAACACCTTCAACCAATCTATGGTGGCTCATTCTACCTACCAATTGCACTAAGAGGGGGGGGGGGGGTAATTTAGGCAATTTAAATCATGGCTATGTCTTTTACAACTAGGTTACAAAACTCGATAAAAAGGTTTGGAAAATATCTTATATATCACACCTTCCATGATGGCCGCATTACCTGTTGCGGACTAGCACTTTAATATGTTTTCTGGAAAATGTATCCACCCACCCATGCATGCATGTAACCATCCATCTCTGTCTATCCTTCTATTTATCTATTCACCCATATATGTCTGTATCCATCCGTCAATTCATCAAACCATCCTCAATTTACTATTCATCCGTTCATTCCTTTATCTGTCTGTTTGTCCGTCTTTCAATCGATCTATAAATCTGTATTTTAGCTTATTAAAACTTTGGTCTCTTGACAATTAGAATGGATATAAATCAAACCATATAGCTAGATATATGCTACATGCCCTCAGATAAATCCCAAACTCATATGAATGGGCATGCAGACATCTGTTTAGGGTACATGTACCTAGTTTAATTTAATCTGTAAACATTCGATGAACTGTTCCTGATAAATATGTTGCAATACTGTGATGTGCGCAATTATTTCACGATTGATTAAAATCAAAAGCGAATAGTTTCTTCCAGTTTCTCATGTTTCTCAGCTTTCGTTCACATTAATGACCACCTCATGTTAACAGCTGAGCCGTCTGGAGTCAGTTGCATAAAGCATCAGAACTTTACACTTGACATTGAATATATACACTATACAGTTTAAATTTTATTTTAAAAAAGAAAACCAAATGGATGCTTTCTCAAGGAAAATCGATGAGGGGGCGATCTCATCAAGCAGAGTAAGATATATAACGCTCAGATTTTAAATCCACCGAAAAAGCACGCATACAATTCTCCATGCAACACAACAGGGCTAATGATGATTTTGATCTTTCATACCCTCACATGTCTTATCGGTAATCCAAAAGCTTCAATGATGGAATATACGGGCACATGTCAGTTTTTATTAATTGGCAAACACTCGCTAACAGACCATGCTAATTTTGCTGTAAAATAAACTAAATAGGGAAACAATCGCATGGTTTAATTCAATTCTTTTTCGAACATTTGTTAAGATCTTGTGATTAATTTTATATATTAGTAAATTAATAGGGTGAATGGATTAAGCTCACTTATTAAATATTTCTTAAAAACAAATGCTGACATCCACGCATAATACAACATAACCGCACATAAACTTTTTTTATAGGATATAGAAAGCATGGAACTTAAGAAACATAACTTACACAAGTCAGTACTCTGACATTTATACAGCATTAAGCACATGCAACAAATGCACATACTAATGAACTCCACATATCAAAGGAGACAAAAATACAGTGTACCCTACTCAAATAGACTTTATAGGCAAAGATCACTTGTGATTCAAAAATCAGTAAACGGGGAAGTTAGGCAAGGAAACTCTCCCAACAGAATTTCACACATAAAATGAGGGCAGCGCGAGTCAAGAAATGTAAATTTTGAACTAGAATAAATAGAGGAAAAAATAGAAAGAGAAACAAATAAGAATAATCTCATTCAAAATGATTTTTCCAAATTCCTTTTGGTTTCTTTTTCATTTTAGGACAAATACCTACTACACAAATAAAAGGGAAGGACATGGTTTTACAGATAGAAAAGCCTTTGACTTTAGATAATATGAGAGGACATCTCTAAAGTTCCAACCAGCTCTGAATGATGGGATGGGGCTGCAGGGTGTCTACAAATAAATGGCTCCATAGAATAGGGGAAGTCGACCCGTTAGGGTTTCAAGAACTCCAACCTTACCCTCGATACCTTCAAATGATCTATCTATATTATTTTATATTCATTTACCTAATTCTGATCAGCAAGTACACCAGAGCGTATTTAATACCCTATATTTTAATCAAAGACTTAACAATAATCGATTAAGCAAATAAGTCAATATTTCGGGTAAAGCAATCGTGTATCACTCAGGACAACTTTGATCTGGATTCACGATACCCTAATATGACCTACCACCAAGTGTTGATACATTACTCCAACTCCTGGGTATCCCTGTCTGTATTAACCAGTTAATTATGTTGACTTTTATCATGTTAATCAGCAAATATCTAACTTATGTACATCCCACCGGGCTAAAAATAACTTTGAAGTGGCTCAAGGCGACATAACCGGGAAGGTGGAAGATATTCCAACACCTTCAACCAATCTATGGTGGCTCATTCTACCTACCAATTGCACTAAGAGCAGGAAGTCACATGATTCAAAGATTGGATGATCGAAAGGAGTGAGGGAGAGAGAGAGATGGGGTGGGGGTAATTTAAATCTAAAATCATCGATATTTTTTTCTTATTTCTTTTCATTAGGTTTGTACTAATCTAATCACTATTGAATAGATAAATGTTTGCTGCTTTCCATACTTGATACTTTTCGTTGTCTATTTTGTAGGGGTCGTCTTGTTTTAATGCTGTGAGAACTTGTTGCCACACATCATTTGCTCACGAAGACAAATTAAATATTTTTAAACTTTTCACATGGCTGATTTATAAATCAATGTTTTGTTTTATCTGCATTGTTCGGTAAGGATTAAATACATTTTTGTGCTCTTGTCATTTTTACAGAAAACAATATAAACGTGCACATAAATTAAGTAACATGAAATGATCAATCTTTGTATTTACAATCATACTGTCATACTCGCTGGTTATCAAAGTACCGAGAGTACATAAAAGGCGGGATGGCTTTCACCACTTGGAACTGGGGTTTTTTTGTGTGTTTTTCTTTAAAACTCTAAGCATCATCGCTAGAATAAAGAAAAGAAAACAGTATTTCAAAAACCGGTTAGTGTATTCCTCGAGAAAAACGTGTTGTATGCAGTCTTATTCTTAAAACTGCAATTGACAGAAGGATCGGTTCTGTGCTCTTGTTTGGTCAAGGATGGTACTTGTAATCTGGTTATAAATAATTATACTTGTTCTGTCCAAATCAGTTCAAAATGACTTCTGGTCGAAAGGATCATGCAGATATGATGCAGGAATATTTTATAATAGATGATAGGGGATGTTTGTTGACCTTTTCTAAAGAAAATATATACCATTTTTCTTCGAACGTAAAACCTAGAACCTAAATAACGAGACCAAACGTTTAATTTAATTTTACAATGTTGTATGTCGACTCTACAGTGCTCTTGCATACTATAAATGATAGGGACCTGCATAACGCTCAAACTTTTTGGAATCGTATGCATTAGCACCCGCCCAGGTGGACTAGACTCGCTACTTCATGTGCAGGCATGTAGATAAGTCTACAAATATTGAATTCCAATAGGTTACAATTTTAATGTGTGGATATATTACAACAAAAACATATCATGGTCTCTCTCTCCTGGATACCCTGTTCATGATATTACGAAAAGTACAGGTAATATGGCTTTTTAGTGTATGCAACAAATATTATGAAAATAAGTAAATATTTCGGGAAGAGCAATCCTACATCACTCAAAGCCACTCTGACTTGGAATCACAATACCCTCATATGACGTCCCGCCACGTGCTGGTGCATACCCCTCCCCCTCCACGCCCCCCCCCCCCTCTTTCTGGAATACCCCTCACTGTATTAACAAGCAAACTCTCTTGACTTTGATCATCTTAATCGTTAAATATCTGGGATACGTACATCTCATCCGGCTAAAGACCAAGGCAATATAACCGGTAAGATAGCTGACATTTCAAAACCTATGTCGCAATTTGTTTCTCGTTCTGTTCACAAATCATGAAGTAACTATAAAGTCACGTGACTCATAGATGAGATGGTTAAATGATTTAGAGAGAGAGAAACAGAGAGAGAGAGCTGATAATTAAAAAACCCGTATACATTTTTTTTATTAAGAAATAGTTCATTTGTGAATCTGCAATGCTGGAAAAATGTTTGATAGCTTGATCTGCTATATTATTTCAGAAGGACTTACCAGTAAAGAAAAATAGAAATGTAATCATATTTCTGTATTTTTTGGTCATCATACATTTACACCTATCTGACCTGTAGACCCCTGCCGATTCCATTCAGCACAATTATCGAATGACTCTTCTGCACCTTGAATGTTTTATTTTTCATCACAAAAAACTAATGTAACTACACATATAGCCACGAAATGTTATGTATACAAAATCACTGTAATTCTAAAAAGTTAAAGAGAAAACATTACACAAGGTCTTTCAAAAGCTCATACATTTTATTAGTACATGTATGCAATGATGATAAAATTCTAAAAGAAATTGCTGTTGGAAGTAATGTTTTGTTTAGATTTGCTTCTGTATCAGTTTTCTGCCAACAAGATTTGGTAAATATCTATGGAGTAAATGGTATTGTTCCACACAGGGCCGGCGCAAGGATATTCGACGCCCTATGCGAACATTCAGCCTTGCACCTCCACCACCCCCGGCCCAAAATTAATTTTCGAAAATGAACATTGTACATTTATTTTTCCTTCTGTTTTTCTCTTCTATTTTTAGACGCGTATTATCTTCTATTTGACGCTATTTCTCTTTCTTTGTTTAATCAAAAATCAATTTTTTGCCGCCCCCCTCCTCAGTTTTGCCGCCCTAGGCGACCGCCTAGTTCGCCTAGTGGTTAAACCGGTCCTGGTTAAACACACACACACACACATATATATATATATATATATATATATATATATATATATATATATATATATATATATATATATATATATATATATATCGATGTTACTTTTTTACTTTGAAACAAATTCAAATCGGAATTACAAAAAAATGGTATTAAATTTAAATCTATCTTTTGTTTGCTTCAGATAGTTTGCTTTATGCTTTTATGCTATCAAACTACATACATCTTTACTCTAATAGGAATCAATATTTTGGGGATGCGAACGAAAGCTATGAAAAAGGTAATTTATTGATTTTGCGCAAACTAAAATCGAAATCAGAATTCCTTTTTGCTTGCGTTCCTTTCTAGTCGGCATGTTCCACAAATTGAAAATGACACACTCTCAATCGCTAACAGGATCTTTAAATATTTGCTTTTGGAATAATGTCCAATGTGTCACTTTTGTCTCATGTTGTTCACACAACATAATTTTTTGGTACAGTGAACAATATTATTTGCGTTGGATGTGAGAATACTTCAAACACGCGACACATATCATATAATACACTATGCACTATTCAGTTGTTTAAGTCCTACATATGCAAACATTTAGCCCATTGTGTGCGTACGCCTTATTTATAAGATTGTCCCATGATTGAACGCACGTTTTGTTCTTAAAATATACATAATTGAACAATTTTAAAAATACTTCAAATATTTAAATTTCAAATTTTGAGACTATTTCATGATAAGCATATAAAATGGCGAGGTCAGACGATAACGCCGATATATTCACTCGCGTGGAATGGGACGGCGTGGTTATGATGATGCAGATAATATACTGTATGGATTGAAACTTAGTTTAAAATAATGTCTAGATAATATAACAAACACAATAAGCTATGGAGTGCTTTAAAACAATTCTGAAAAACGATATTTAACAAAAAGAAATCAGATAGATATTTTAAACAAATTGCTCAATTTTGTCGTTAGTTTTGAATCGTTATATAGAAAGGGAGCAGATTAATATCGAGAGGTAGTGAAGCGTATTGCAAAATATGGTATCTTGATTTTCATAAAATGAAAATTTAAAAATAGTATTGCAATTTCTCTGGATTAAATAATGTCTCATCAGAAGAGCATATCAATCAGTTTTAATTTGTCGTGCCCTGACGGATTTGTAAAGAAATCCTCAATGACACAAGGCTAATGATGGGTTAAGAAGGCTCTTTCTTGAAATAGGCTTAAGTCTTTCTGGAAGTCTGATAAAGCCACTTCTCTTGAATAACACTAGTTTACAGCTAGTTCATTAATATGTTTGACCAAGAAATATAGGTTTTGTAATTTGAATTTCTCCTGCAAAATAACAAAACAAAACAAAACGCGTAAACATTGACAAATCTAGTGTAAACATTAGATGTTTTATAAAACAGTAAACACTCTTTTGAATGTATAATCTTTATAACCCATTGCCATTTTCAAGATGTTAAATTACATATACTTATAAACCCTTTCATTTGTACAAAATATGCACTGTATTTTGCCGTTTTGGAATACTTTTTTAAACTTAGTGTGGATACATACTGCAAAGAGAACAGCTTCATGGATTTCCTGCGTTCATTGAACTACAGTGTGTTTTGACATTCGCAACACTAATCGTACATAATAATTTCTTTCCTAACTGTGACTAGCATCGTTATATCATAAAACTATTTTGTTTGAAAGCACGTGTTATAATATATTCACACATTTTAAAACTTTAAGTTTTAATAATTCGAACATTTGAATTTAATACTTAGTGACTTATACACATGTCCAAAATACAAGAGGCGAGCCTAGTCTGTATCGCAAATCTCAATACTGGCGTAAGAAAGGTGATTTTGATCATCAATTGTGAGAAGATCATATTTATGGTCCCCGTGTTTTCGAATAATTCATCAAGACTGTGTGAGTTTGCCTTTTTGTGCGTGCGCGCATGCGTCCATGTTTCATGACGAACAAATCCTCATACACTATGATGATAGTGACTTCAAACCTTTGGAAAAGATTTGGGTGATTTGCATATGTCCGGACGACACAAATGCCCTCGCCAGTATGGTGAAGAAACCTTTATTTAGTATGCCAGGGCAAACTTGCAAGTCAAACAAAAGTAACGATTCAGATTAAACAAACAAAGATTACACTCAACCATGACCGAGGTTTTTTAATTTGGGGAAGGGGTGGGGTGGGGGTGGGTACTGTATCATCGCGCATACGATGATACCAGGCAAACGTCTTAGCTAATTAGAATCCTGCTAATAGATCAGGCCGGTTGTATCGATCTCGTTGTAATTTTTGTCCAGCCAACGTTAATGGGAAGTTACTTTTCTTCCGACGAAGTAAACAATTTGTTAGGGTTTTGGTTCAAGTTTGTTAGCAATATTTGTATTGTAAAACCGTATCTCGGTTTCACATCTGGTGCCACACGTATTAAAGGGGTGACCAGTCTGCTGACTAATTAAACTTGTTTAGCAAGAACTAAAGTGCTGACCTGATGACCATTTTAAATGCCCGTTATTTTTTATTCATTTGCAGATTTTCATGATACAAACGACGGTTTGGACCATTTCTCGTCCTCTGTCAAAGGAGATCGCAAAGTATTCGCAAAATAATCGAATTTAAAGACCCGTTCCGGAACACACTGATCGACCCGTGATACGTTGAGTGTTATCTGACAAACAGTTTAACTGCAATAAAAAGCATTACAACCGCTTACATACCTACATGACGATACAAAAAAATACAAGGGTATATCCAATCTAATGCTGTATAAGTAGAAATAATGTATGATATTTACGTTGAAAATGCCAACGTCTTGTATTATGGATGCCACAAAGAAAATATGCAATTTGTTCAGTACCATAAGTTTATACTACTACTACTATATTTTATATAATTTTTGTATCGTCATTAGAAGTTCAATGATAAAAACTGATTCTATCATTGTCTATTACTTTTGTTATTATTATTATTATTATTATTATTATTATTATTATTATTATTATTTTTATTATTGTAGTAATAATTAAAAAGAAAATTATAAATATGAAAGATTTGTGTCTTCTTATTATTATATACTTATTGGAATAGTAAAACAACATATTTTCTTTGCGGTACACATAATAAAGAAATTGAAACTTTATGCGTAAAAAGAGTGCATTTGTTCTACTCATTCAGTGTTAAACTGAATATTTAAGAAGATATGCCTTAGTATTATTCTATAATGTCATGTAGGTATAATATTTACAATTTTAAAAAATGACTTTCTATTCGGTTATGAAGCTATTTAATTGCCGTTAAACAGTCTGCCATAATGGCACCCTTTGTATCGCGGACTGATCAGCGTTTTTCGGAATGTCTTTTTTTCTTCTTTCCAAAACAGGTCTTGAAATTCGGTTATTTTGTCAATAAGTTCCGACCTCCCTTGACAAACGACAAGACAATGGTCCAGGCCGTCTTTTTTATTATAGAAATATGTAAATGGATGAAAATAACGGACATTTACAAGCGTCAGAGTTTCAGCACGAGCCTTGTCAAAAAGGGCACACTTGTGTAAACAAAAATATTGAGTCATCTTCCATCTCATTCAACACCACATAATGTTACTTATCGCATTATTATATTGTGTTCTACGATGAAGCATTCATGACCCCAGTTTCAAGTGTGTGTTTCTGGGTCCCAATTTTAGGTGTGAGAAGTTAACACATGATCAATGACTTCCGGGCCCTAATTCCCAGGTGTGTGTCTAGTTTCAAAAGGCCAGGTTTTGTTACGATTGACAGTATTTTGCGGATACCACAATCAGACACATGGGACCTCAGTTTCAGGGAATTTTTTCAATTATCCCACTTTGTCGTTAAAGCCCGTGTGTGTGTGTGTGTGTGTGTGTGTGTGTGTGTGTGTGTGTGAATATAGAACAATCCATTGCCCAGTTGCACAGTACAACCAAAATCAAAGCTTTGCAACCAAATTGGCTCCAGGCCAAAACCTTGCAGGACAACCAGGTTTTCATATGTTAAAGGTAAAATAAGTATTTTTATCAGAATGCAGAATGAATAAATTCAGCTGTCTACATTCAATGAATATTAACAATAGGAGCTTGTGGACTTCACAGTCACATAATTTGCAAAAAAATGAATTGGAATGCCCAAAAAGAATTTCTATCGAACAGACAGGTACAAACATCTCTCTTGAAATATAAACTTGTACACATAGGCAAGTGAGCCGAACCGCGAAGATAACAGCGACCTCACATCGGTATACTGTTCGGACCTACCTATTAAAGGAGTTTACATTTGTACACTTGGAATTTTATCGGAGTCTAGCAGTCTTAATTTGCTGCATTCATACAGAGCCATGTGTCTCACATACAATAAGTCACATAACAAAATGCAAGCGACCGATCTTTAATTTTCATCTTGGAGTATATTCAGAGTTGAACATTGTAAAAGTCTTGCTACTAAATCCATTTTGATTTACACAGTATTGCATTCTCAACGTTTAACAGAACTACGCCGTAAATTGCACTTTTGCGAATTTTTCACTAAATTTGTATACGATTTAAAAAGTTCTACCATTTTGATCTGAAACATTTCTACCGTTTAGAACATGCATATCAAAGTTTCACAAAGTGACAATATATATTTTCAAGAGTTGTTGAATATTTTATCGTTTGATTGGTGCGTGGTGCTCAAAGTAACTTGTACATAGTGTTCTTGGAATGAGATGTAGTTTGAATCATCATCCTCTATGAAGGCACCAATACGAACATTTAAATCAACAGCTAAAATGATACGTGAATCATAATCATGACTGTTAACAATTTCATCAATACAATTTTGAATAATATCAATTTTGTTTGACTCATTTTTCTGATCGGAATTGTTTTCACTTCACTGGCGGTTTTTAAGCTTAACATAGCAACATATGATTCAATGTTTCCCACAATGGTTTATAACAAACGATATTTCTGGACGCGCCTCTGGTATAGTTTGCAGTGTAATAAGATGTGCTTTAAAATCAGCTGAATAAATTGTTTCTCTGTTGTTTGATAATGATTAGCTACTTATTCGAGCATTAATTGGCTCGTTGTTTGCAGATTTAATGAAAGGTATATACATAACAGCGCAACAGATAAAACCATGAAAAGGGCAGAAAGAACAATGGCCAAAATATGAATAGTAAGTAAATTAAACCAACCGTAGCCATGACTCTACATGATTGTTTATTTGTTTCTTGATTGATGTTTTTGAAATCATGCACTGTTGCGTTTACAAGTTTTTCAACATTTTTGCCCTTATTGTCTAGGGAACCGAGTAAGCTCAGTTGGTAGAGTGTCGGATTCGTACTCCAAGGGTTGCGGGGTTGATACTCACGGGTCGGCCGCCTCAGTGTATCTGTGGGAAAGGCACTTAGCTCCCATTTTCTGGGCATTTAATCAATAATGTGTTAAAACTACCGTCAAAACTATTAAAAAAAACAAGCAAACAAACAAACCTTCTTGTCTGCATAATTCTCACCAGTGTTCTCTTCTTCTATTCCGTTGTATATCTTTTGACAAATTGTTACAGACTGCTTAGCAGCTGCTGATATGATATTCTTTATTACGTCGGTATTTATAGTATTGTTCAATCCTAGTTAAAATGTATCTAATGACTTTTTAAAGTTGGTATATCCAGCACTGACACCATTTTTCATTACGATATCACTTGATATAAAAACTATATCACCAAAACAAACAACATAGTTTAGTGTAACTTCTGAATCAGAAATATATTGCGCAAATCATATTGTAATATTATTATCTAACTCACCCAGTCATTTTTTCAAACAAAGTTTTACAGTGTCTTAAAAAAGTGGAAACATAGTGTCTAAACTATATTCTGTTTTAAACTTGAGTACTTAAACATACATGTCACGTAAGACCTGATACTATGATTCAGTCTCTTTATTCCTTCTTCTGTCAGACGTGTGTTATCCTGCAGAAATAAATCAATCCATACGAATTTTATTTTTTATCACTTGCTGCCACGTGATTTATTTATTGAGTTGACATTTTTTTTCTGGTATTAAAATGTTCCAGCTCCGTATTTATAATGACGTTTGTAAGCATTTAACTCATCAGCAGGTATAGGCTCTGAAAACCTTGATGTACAGTTTTATGTTTTTCGGGTCTATTACTGATTAGGTTTTTACTTTTGCATAAATGTTTCTCCAGTCATGGTTTTGTAAAAGGCTTATGTTAAATTCTTTAAGATCTATCTTGTTGCTGGTTGGATTAAAAGCTTGTTCATCAGATTATGGTACTGTACATTCAGACAAAAGTTTTGTTTCTGAAAGTAAACATGAAACCTATGTATCGAATGTACTAAGTCTGGTAATCTTTGATTTGTTAAATGCCAAAAAGATATTTCACATCCAGCCGTTGCCATCCATACAGATTAATTTAATTACTCTTGAAATATTTGCTCACTATATCAAGTAAATGGAGCGTTAAATTGAGTTCTAGGGCTAGGATAAGGTGTACTGATTGTTATTATTTTAAATCTGATTTCCATTATTTAATTATTAATCATTCCATTCATCAACTAAATCAAAAGTTTACTACAAAAATTGACCGGCGTTGTAAGTAAGGTGTACTAAGTTCGAGTGTATAAAGGATCGTACGAGCATATAAAGGTAATCTTCACTCAAATATCGGCGTAATATAGGCTTGATATTCATTGTGATGAATGCTTTGGTTGTAAACACGGAAATATTAAGAGAAACGCTTTTTTTTGGGGGGGGGGGAGGGGGTACGGGTTTCAGCGGTATGGGTTTTCTGTCCAGAATATTTGTGCAAACGTTTGCTGGAGCTGTAAGGATTGGTGGCAGATACATTTTTTATGACAATTATGTTGATCGGTAATAGGGTATTTTCCATAAAAAAAATAAAAATAAAGATAAAAATGATCGGGATAATGTTCTTGGCTGATACTAATTGTTTTGATATTAATACTACTCACAGATAATCAGTGTTGCTCAGGTTCTTCTGTTAAAGTGTTGTTTTCGTTCACATTCGTATCAATAAGCAAGCAAATCTTTTTAAAAGGACCAGTTTTGAAGACAGTGTTAAAGACCCATTTTCAAGAAATTGGAAGGGAAACATCTCCAGAGAATGTTTCTTGCCCCATGAAAAAAAGCTGATTTTCTCTAAAATTCAAGATTTGTTTGTGAATTATTATCTAATCTAATGTAGTCACTTGAGAGCGTGTGCATATGTGTACGCATGTAGGTTTATTTGCAAAGCCTTTTGTTTTAAAACTCGTATGACGTATGAGTTGATGCAAACGAATCGCTGAAGACTGCTCATAGCACATGAAAATTAATTAGCAGCAGTGACAGATGGATCATCGCAATGTCTTGTTTAGAACTGGTTTGTTTGTGTTATGGGAGAAGTGATACTGCATATCTTTAATTATTTGTAATCATTCGTTTAATATTGTTTTGAACTGTGCTTTCGGGCATAAGGCTTCTGGTTCGGCCGCAGAAAGGCCAAATGGTTTGGCTTCGATTGCTACGAGCGTGCGAGGCTCTCTTTTGGAAACACCTTCAGGAGTGACATCATGACTATTGAATGTGTGGATGCTGATGGAAGAGTTTAACTTCCTGAGGAAGCTTCATAGCTGTCATTGTAGCGCGAATTTATACTTGTGAGCAGCAGTGTAACTTGCCATGGCCTGGAACCGACGAGGTGGTTTGAGAGCTGTTTAGTGCAGCAGAGTCAGGTTTTTTTTCATCGCGTTGGGACGACTTGTGGTTGGTAAAGAGGATGTGATGTCGGAGGCTTCTCAATAGTATAAAGTTGACATTGTGCGACGGTTTATGTGGAAAACTCTTGGGCAGCCAATAAAAATCGATATCGCTCTACCTGCAGTATCTTAGTCGTGATAGCAGAATGTACCTGCATGTTTCACCAGTTGTTAGTGGTCTACTGGTTGTAATGGAGATATTGGAGGTATGACCGATTAGCAGTAGGGAGAAGCTGTCATTCTGCTGCATTTTACTTAGGCAGACTGAATATCAACTAGTAAGAGATTGGAGTTACTCTGACGTGGTGATCGTCTTTTGTTTTGTATTTGTTTTTTTAATAAGCTCACTTGAGAAGAGCCTGATTTGTTAAAAAGTGGAAGTACAGATAATGCGTACACACACACACACACATACATACACACACACACACACATATATATATATATATATATATATATATATATATATATATATATATATATATATATATAGTCGCGCCAGACAGCCTTCTGTTCTTGGTTTTGTATGTTAGTATATGACAGACTGTATGGTTGAATGCATGTTATAACCCCTTGGTGTATGTCTGATGGTATAGTTGTATGCATGATTAATTGTACTCTTTCCATCATCCCTTTCCTTGGTTTATGTGTGATGATATGGTATGGTAGGACTGTGAAATGGTGACTATTACCTATCAGTGACTATTACCTATTCTCTGTTTCGTTTTTAAATGGGTGAGTGTTTGATGGTGATAGAGAGTTATTGTTTGTCTAAATTAAGTGTTAGTCTTCAATAATATATTCCCTTTTTTACACCCAACCCTCTCAGACGTACGTCTGTTTGTAGGTGTAAATGTTGGTCAGTATGTGTGGTTGGTGGTCAGTAAGGCTGTATGTTGGTCTGTTGATGTGGGTATTGGTTAGCAAGTTGTTTGTTTGTTGTCAGTAGGTGTTGTTACTGGTTAATAGGAATGTGTTGGCCAGTATATGTGGGTATTGGTCAGCAAATCAGTGTGCTTGTACCTAGATTGGTCAACAATGTTTCATTCTCCTTGTGGCTTGAGTGTCCCGCAATATTAATCAAACCGACGTTTTTAACATTACATTTCCTTTGCCGTTAGAGCATCCCATATTTGACAATATTCGTCCACTATATTACTAACATTTCTCGCTGCTACAATTTTTTTCTTTTTTTTTTTTTTTTGCAAATCTAATTTTTTTTTCTTCATGGTATAAATATTCTTACTAAGTTGGAATTTACCGATAATCACTTGCACCACAACGCTAAACGTTTTCGCTACTTTCAGATCACATTACAGAGAAAGACTGGATATTTACAGCTGTTTAAGACACCACTTTGTCTTATAGAATCTGACCACAATAGGAAACTATCCATCAATACCGATACTTTGGACCAAATAAAATGTATTCAGCACAAGCTTAACATTGTGACAATAGTTGGACTGTATAGGACAATGAAATCATACCTGCTAAACCGTCTGGCAAGGATTAAATAAAGGTAACCCGTGAGAAAAAAAAAACAAAAAATAAAAATTAAAAAAACAAACAAACAAAATAAGCACACACACACAAAGCAAAGCACAACAAAAATAACCTTTTGTCTACTTTTGAATCATATATTAAAATACCGAAGTAATTAAACGAATATAAAGCTGGCACCAAAACTCTTTGTTTTTTTTTTTTTTTTTGCTATCTGGATATTTAAAAGAATGAATCAAGAATTATACGCCGTCAGGCGACATTTATTTAAAAGTATCAAATTTAATTCATACAGAGTAGTGGTTCAAATCTCAAAGAGTTGCAGGCTCAAATTTTGGGTTCAAATTCCGGAAAGTTCAAGTTTTCCAAGATAGCAGACATGAGAATGTGCTACAATGGGACTAAGCGACTCATCAGAGTTATGCCGATTTTTAGAATGAATAGTTTTTAATTACCTAAGTTGCTTTCCGAACTTTATATCAAAACACCGGAGGTTACAATAAGGTAGAATACTTTGGGCAAATTCATATCAAAGATTTGATCAGCAATGCTTAACGTTTGAATTTTTGCAAATATTTGTTTTATTATTTATAATTATGATTCACCATCTGTTGTAAGTGCTTACATCAAGCTAGAGTTCTACCGTAGCATTATATAACTTTTGATTTTGGACCAGATAGAACGTGTTAAGCACAAGCTTAACATTGTGCCTATAGTCAAACTGCATAGGACAGGAAAAAAAAATCGTAATTCTTAAACCATCTTGCAGGATTGAATAAAAGTACCCCAGAGTAAAGAAACAGCATTCATATTTATGGTAAATGTAAGACTTTCTACTGAATGAATTCAGGTTATCTCCTTCATACTAATTTTTAAAGAATTCTACCTACCGTGTAAGATACTTAAATGCAAAGAATTATATGACTACGTAACTCTGGCATTTTACTATCTTATGTAGGGTGAAATAAAAATGTTATTGAACAGATCATAAAAAGACCCAAATCATAATTTTCACGACTCGGATTAAAAAAGCGATATATATGTTTGACAGATTTAGTAAAATTAGTATCACTGTAACTACAAAACAAATGAACTGGAGTGTTTGTAGGACACATATCTCCGTGCTAAACCACTTTGTCCCACCCACCACCAACAATCCAGGTCTAGTTTCAGGGGGTCAGATCCAGAAACCAAGTTTAGTTCCAAATCTGAATTCTTCTTTGCATACCAAGTATGGGTATGTATGGTCTCTGGATGGGAATATCATTTTCACTTTATAATCCAAGGTAGGGATGAATTTAAGGGCCAATGTAATTATCATGTATAAATGTGTCTTTTCATGCTCAGTAAATGTATGTGCATATATATATATATATATATATATATATATATATATATATATATATATATATACATATTGTTACGACTCCAGGGGTAATGTAACAAGATAAAAGACACAAACAAGGTTTCAAGATTAAAATGCAAATCTTTAATTTCCTAAAGTATTAAAAGAATTAAAATATTTCAACAAACAATCAAAGTTAAAATTAAAAACAACTTACATTATAGAATATCCTAAAAAATCCTAAATTGTTTTAAAGTTCACTTCCTGAAGTTAATCCAAGTAATCCGGATGTAGTATTCCGAATGAAAAGTCTGCACTGTACTGATATAGATAAGTTCTAAATAAATCCAAATAATCCTTGTAAGTCTGGAAGCTCACAAGTATTAGAAATGTTCCAGATAATTCCACGGAACTGTATGATATTTCAGATGAAGACAGTACTGAATTCCTGAATGTACTGTATTTGATAATAGATGAATCTCCAAATAAATATAGATATATTCCACACTCAATATGACCTCTCTCTTCTAAGTAGCTGTAAAGAATGATAATTTCAGGATTATTTCCTATATATAATAGTGAGTGAGCAGAATCGAAAGGAAATACCCTTTCTCCGTCTTTAATAATATGGTATTACAAAATAATGCAACCCTCTAAGAACCAATCAGGACCTACTTTATGCGTCATTTTGCCAAAGGTCTCACGTACTAAAATCTTAAACAGTAAACATCGTATTGATGCCTGTATGGGAATGTGACCTTGTAATCTTTACTTCCTAAAAGTACACGAAGTAGGTCGATTCATTTCGCGCGCATTAAGTCATGTGACCATTTATTGATCGAAAGGTTGTCGTATGTATACTCATAATGTAACCGCGGTTTAGACTAAGAACAGAGATCATATATTAATAAATTAAATCATTATGAAAAGGAAAAGAGGTATGATTCCATAAGAATATATATATATATATATATATATATATATATATATATATATATATATATATATATATATATATATATCAGACTGGTGATCTAAATAGTTCGTATGATTAAACCCAGGGGCTACGTAACTCTTGTAAAGAATAGACCCACGGGAAGAGTCAGTTTCATATCTGAATTCTTCTTTTTATGCCCAATAAGCGTTACCCATGAGCTACAATTATATGCAACTGAAGCATGACCGAAGGGTTCTTTTATGAACCTTATCAGACATATATTGACATTCGTGTCGATAATTTCCAATTTGTATGCATGTTAGTTTCATTATTTGGGAGTTTTTTTAATTTAGTTTATATGCAACAGCCCCACCCTTAGCTCTACACGCAGGTGGTGATTAAGGATTTTAAGATCATTGTGCACATTTACAGACCACCCCCATTCATCTTGCACTCATGCACGCATTTACTCGTGCGCGTCAGGACTAATATAAAAACATAAGCCCCGCCCTTTCTTTCAAAACTGAGGGAATAAAAAAAAATAATTAAAAAGAAACAACTGAGAATGACATAAAATGAGTAAATCAGATAAATCTGCCAAACATTTCAGCGGTTTTATGTGTCCTTTAAATCGGGTATATGTTCCTTACCCTAAATTAATATTAATAATATCGTACAATGCCTACATGCTTGTTAATCTTTTTTTTTTTTTTTTTTTTTTTTTAAATCAACGAGCAGTTATTTTATAGCTGCTTTGCACATTAGTGTGAAGATAATCGAATTATTTAATTTAAGTCAAATATTAGAAACTTGCTGATTTTACAAAATGTTCCAAATTGCTGCATATTTAAGTACTTTTTAGTCAAAAATGATGAGAAAAAAACAAAATTTAAAATAAACCAGTTTTACATTTAATTGAAAAGTAATTTATGTATATCAAAATTTTAACAACGTAGCAAAATTACATTATTCAGGCTGGCTATAAATATTTGCTATACTGATACTACAGTTTGCCCTACTTCTTGTCAATATTTGTTTCAGCATCAGGAATTATGAATTGTGTTACCTAGAAAATAATATTTGCACATAGGTTTTTATTTAAATGGCTGAACTGCACGATCATCCCTTTATGAACAATAGGTCTTCCATTCGGTTCAACAATTGATGCCACAGGTAAAGGGATATGGGTCTGGTCTACTAATCGACACTGAGGGGCTTGGGGATGTAAACGAGGTAATCTTTATAGGGATGTATGGATACGTCTAACTATTATTGGGTGGCAAGCAAAACGCCATCTGGGCTAGTGACAAATAATCCAGATAAGTTTCTGGTTAAAAAAAGTATCTTTATAGATGCATCCTAACACAGTATTTTCTTATATTGTCGTAATACAAAAGCAGTTTTACATAACTTTTAAATTAGACATCAAGATGTCAGATACAGGTATTAGTTGCAAGAGTTACAAAAGTTCCAGTCCGGTCATGTTAAAGGAAATCTTTTTTTTGTTTTTTTTGTTTGTAATTATTAATTATTATCTCATTCATTTTGGGTTTATCGTGTGTCGGAGAGCTATCCCATGACAGCTTCACAACATAACTGCAACGTAATGAACACCACACAGAAGGAAAAGAAAAGGTCTAAGAGTGAGTACAGAGATAAACATATAACACTGGCTTGCACACTTATGTGGATTTCAATCTATTTAATGAGAGATAGAGAGAGGACAAGGAGACACGGGGGAATGATAGAGATGCATGAAGAAAACGAGAAAGAAAGATAACTGTAGCATAGGAGCTAGATATCCAGTTTGTATATATATGTTCAATTTGCATTATTGTCGTAGTAACACATTTACAAATATTTATTCAATAATTGAGTGATAAATCATCCCTTTTCCTTAAAGTTATCCTATTTGTAACTTTGATATGGAATATACTTAACAGTTTCATTATTGTTGCTTTTTTGCAATGTTCTGCAAAGTATATATATACTTCTTAGTAGTTCCTCTGTGTACAATATTGGAATTTTTCAAGAAGACGACCTTGAAAAGTTAAGGTAAAAACGATTAATTAAATCTATATCAAATAACAAATTATATACGTTCACTAAATACATATTTACATATATTTATAGGAATCCTCAATTTGACGATTGAATGAAGTGACAACATTAATGCATATCTTCCTCAAACAAAGGTTGAACAAAACACAAACAATTTTGCACCTTATTGTTTTATTTCTTTTCAAAAGTTAAAATCATATACAGCTATGTTTCGTTATGACAATTCTACAATAGATATGGCTAACATTGCACACATACTTGGATAAAACACACACAAATACACAAACACATACATATACATACAGACATGCATACACATAGCTTATTTACATATAAATGGTTAAAAAAGTAACTAAACACGGGTACCGCCAGCGTCGATTATCAAGTCGACAACATTTTTTGGAACACGAACACATATAAAAAATAAATTAACGCAGAACACTATTACCAAGAAATCCATGTTTCTTTACGTGGTTGATGAGTATCTTGAGAAAACTGAAAAATAAAACAGTGGCTTAATCGAGTTTCTTGAATGTGTCCAACTTTACATGGATAGATAGTTGTAATGCAAAGTACGTACATACATTGCAAATTTCAGCTCAGTAATTACTCAGCATCCTGATATCTGTTTTGGCAGTAGACACTGGTAAGACTTTATTAACTGATGAAAAATTACCAATTAAAGTCAGCAGATTTTAGTGTTCTTACTTGGTAAATCTCGTAATATTCCTTCAAGATTACTAGAAAAGTAACCAATTGCTATTTGCGCAATATGATCATTGTATACAATGAGATTCTAATTCGTTGTCTCACTCTTAGGTTTATGAGGGTGATATCTAATTACACGAAGATGCGAGAACACGGTGAACAGAAGGACGAAACAGAGTTTTTTCCTCACTTTCCAATGTTTATCATTGCTTTGCGAGACTTCTCGCTCGAGCTGGTAATGGGTATGTGACAAATCACTCCAGATGAGTACTTAAAAGAAAGGTGTCTAAGGATCAGCGAGGAAAATGATGAAGAAGACCAACAGTATAATGAGCACCGACTTTGCATTCGAAAATATTTCAAGACAAGATAATGCTTCGTATTTGACAGACCTGCTGCCAGAATCAAGTTATGCAAGTTAGAAGAACAAAGGGACTTAGAATTATTGGTAGATTTCCGCTTGGACTGTGATAAATTTGTCGCATTCGTACACAGTAGGAGTATGCCCAAAACAGTTGGATAAAACAGACTAATGCAAATGAGACTCCCACTGTCTGGAAAAAGACATGCAATTATCACCTGCGCCTATGCACCCACCATGACCAACCCAGATGAGATCAATGAAAAATTTTATGAAGATCTGGAGTCTCTTGTTGCAGAAGTACCAAAGGCAGACACGCTCATCATCCTTGGTGACTTTAATGCTTGAGTTGGCACAGTACATAAGACTTAGCCAGATGTCATGGCTCTAGTAAATGCAACAACCACGGACTACTCCTACTGAGGAAATGTGCTTAGCACGACCTCCTAATCACCAAGACAGTCTTCCGCCTGCCAAATCGTAATTAGACGTATTGGATGCACCCACGCTCCAAGCACTGGCATCTTATTGACTACGTCATTGTCAGGAGAAGTGACAGGCAGGATGTTCGAGTGACGAAAGCTATGTGAAATGCAGAATGCTAGACTGGCCACATGCTCATAGTCTCCAAGCTCAATATCCGGATTCAGCCTACCAGACGACCACAAGGCAAAAACGTGCCTAAAAAGCTTAATGTCGCCAAATTGAAAAAGGAGAATGTGAAACAGGCGTTTGTCGAAGAACTGTTCAGCCAACTGGAAACAATCGATATAAACTCCAAAATATAAACTCCAAAACTGTAGATTAAAACTCGACATCCTTTAGAGACTCTGTGTACTCAGTTGCATCCAAGACTCTTGGTTCCACAACGCGTAAACATCAATATTGGTTTAATGAGAACGATACTGTCATACAAGCACTTCTGAATGAGAAATACCGCTTACAGAAGATCTATTTAGAAGACAGCACTTCGTCATCTATGAAGGCAGCATTCATCAACATAAAGAGGACTGTCCAATGCAAACTCAAAGAGCTGCAAGACTCATGGCAGAGCAATAAGGCAGATGAGAGTCAGTCCTACGCAGACATGAATGACATGAATAACTTCTATAATAATGCTTTGAAGACAATCTACGGGCCACAGTCATCAGGAACATCTCCAATACTGAGTGATGACAATATCGCGCCGCTTTCTCACAAAGAAAAGATACTTCAGAGATAAGCAGAACACTTCAACAACATTCTCAATCAACAGTCATCTATCAGCGAGGCAACTGATCGACTGACCCAAGTGGAAACCAACATATCACTTGCTGATCCCCCAACGCTGACTGGAACTGTTAAAGCAATTGACCTGCTGTGAAATGGCAAAGCACTTGGAGCATATGATATACCAGCAGAAGTCTATAAAGCCGGAGGCTCGCATATGGCACAGAAACTGACTGAACTCTTCCAGTCAAATTGGACTCAGGGGACTTTATCTTAAGAGTACAAGGATGCATCCATCGTCCACTTGTGCAAGTGGAAAGACAACATATCATCCTGCAACAACCATCGGTGCATCTCTTTGCTGTCAATAGCTGACAAAATCCTTGCCAAAATTCTGCCGAATGGTCTTGTGCATCACATCGATCAAGGGATCCTGCCTGAGAGCCAGTGTAGCCTCAGGAAAGGACGTGGAACCACATACATGGTGTTTGCAGCTTGTCAGCTCCAGGAGAAATGCCAGGAACAGTACTCCAATCTGTCCACGACATTCATCAACCTAACAAAAGCCTTTGACACAGTCAGCCGTGGAGGCCTTTCGGAAGATCATGTCAAAATTTGGTTGTCTAGAGAAATGTATTGGGATGGTTCGGCAATTCCATGATGCCATCCTTCATTGTGTCGTGGACGACGGCGAGTCTTCTGAACCATTCCCAGTCACCAATGGAGTCAAGCAGCAAGGTTGTGTGATGGCCCCAACCCTCCTCAGCATGATGTTCTCTGTCATGGTTACTGATGTCTTCCGTGACTTTGACACTGGGATCGACATCAGGTACCGACTGATGGCAAGCTCTTCAATCTGAGGAGACTGTAGGCGAAAACGAAGGTACAGGATGTGACTGTTGCAATATCCTATTTGCTGACAACTGGTCAGTGAATGCCAAATCTGAGTCTGAATTGCAACAGAGTATGAACTATTTCTCTTAAGCTTGTGACAACTTTGGTCTCACAATGAGTGTCAATAAGACAGAGGTGACGCACCAACCTGCACCAGGTAAGCCCTACATAGAGCCTACCATCACAGAAAATGGCCAAACCCTCGTGGCAGTGGACAAAATTGCCTATCTCGACAGCACATTGTCGCGCGCAGTCAACATCGATTATGATACCAACGCCAGATGTGCTAAAGCAAGAGTTGCCTTTGGCAGACTGCGTGCAAATATGTGGAAGCGCAGAGGCATCAGTCTGCAACAAAACTGAATGTGTACGAAGCCATTGTGTTGCCGACCCTGCTGTATGCTTGCGAAACCTGGATGATGCACCTATGCCATGCCAAGAAGCTGAACCATTTTCACCTAGGCTGCCTCGGGAAATTGATGTGGATAAGATGGCAGGACAGGGTCACAGGCACTGAGGTTCTCACACGGGCAGACATTCCAAGCATCCACACTCTGAAGATGAAATCACAGTTGAAACGGTCAGGTTACGAGCTAAAGGAGGGAAAGCGATCTCAGGGTGGTCAGAAGAAACGCTTCAAAGATTCCATCAGTTCATCCTTGAAACACTTCAAAACTGACCCAGCGTCTTGGGAAGATCTCGAACAGGATCGCTCCACCCGGCGGAGTCTCATCCATACTTGAGCTACTGACTTTGAACAGAGGAAAGTTACAAAGGCAGTGCAGAAGCACGAGCATCATAAATCTGTGAATTGCGGCACATCCTATTCTGATCAAGCACAATCAAGCGACGTTTCCTCTCCAGTGTGCCACCGACAGTTCAAAGCATAAATTGGCCTGATCAGCCACTCACGTACTCACAAAAAATAAACCAGTTAGTGATGTCATGGTCATCTTCGAATTCGAAGGACGAACAACAGGAAAACATATCATCAAGGGGACAAAAAGTAAAAATCAGCGTGTTATTTTGTTGAATGTAAATTATTCGGATAACGATTTGTATATAAATTAATCAGGTACTAACAGAATGGTATTCATTCAATAGAAGTGGCAAATGGTAAAGAATTTGAAATTAAACTTTATATATATGTATATATATATATATATATATATATATATATATATATATATATATATATATATATATATATATATGTATATAGGTATACAGTGTTCCAAGCATTGATTGAGACTTCACACAGGATCGGTCCCGTGTTTGGAGAGCGCTCTCAAAACAATGGCAGAGAGGAAGAACAGAAAATTGTTTGAGGAACGTTATGTGTAGTATAGAAATGAAATGAAAAACGTGAGATTGCCGGCTTCTGACGAAACGACTTTGCCAGACGCTCGTTACCGCAGTCTGAGGAAAGCATTTACTTACGTCATGGAAAGGTCCATATACGACAAGGATGAAAACTATTCAAACCAAAAAATAAATGTAAGCACAATAGCAAATATTTCATTGCTCAGATAAGCTGTTGATAATGCTTTTGTGTGCGATTCAAGGGCAATAATTCGGTTTAGTTTGGATCTCACAATAAATTATTATCACGGGAGCTGACCGGTCAGTCATCTCCGGAGGACGTAGATAATGGTCCTTCAATATTCGTAACTATTTTGAATCCGTATCAGATAGTAAACGTATTTGATATAGGAGTAGTCTGGAATATATTCAGTATGAAATGTGTGTACAATTATCACATCATTTCAATTAAAATTTTTAAGCACATGATGAAAGCCTTATTACCAAAATATCCATGAGAATGTGTGTGTGTGATGGTGTATTTTTGGATTTAGAGAAAGACATAGAATATGTTTTCCTTTTATTTTATCCCCGCGTTTCAAAAATGAAAGATTAATAAGTTAGAGATCAGATACAAGAAAAACATATCTGAAACGACCGTATTTTTAATAAAATGAATATTCCGTTAGATATAAACAGGATGCATATGTATCATCTTTATACTGAGGAAGTGACGAAATGGCAGAGAGTCAAAATATAAGAAAATAATCTCAGCGTACCCATTTATGCTTTTCATTGACATAGACGAAGATCCGAGAGGATTATTAGAAAATTCAAATAAATAGCAAAAGTGTCTCCATAAAATACTGTGAAGGAGCTCTTAAGCTTTTAAATTGCAAAATTGAGGATAAACAAAGGAGAAAAACATACCTTCGTGCGGGTGGATACGCTGTGTATACAGCGGACTTGAATGAATTAGAATGCGAATACAGGCAATCAACAGGATTAGGATGTAAGGTATTGCAGTATTTATCTCGATTATTTCTCTACTTATCTTATATACCTATATGTTTATTGTCTTTTACTTTGAAATGTTACATGTCTTTTAATATACGAAATATCTGACATTGTTTCTCAAATGACAAGAATTTTTGCAAAATGAATGTCATCTTTGGGTCATTTTTGTATGTTTTGGGAAAGGAGCTAAATGAGTTGGACAACTCGTGTACAATCTCATATTGTTTAATAAAATGACAATAAAAGATGTTTAAAACAAAAACGGAAAATAGGGGTGACAAGAAATGGAGGTTCTTCAGTGACATTTACTTTTATGGTAAGTGATGTATGAATATAGTATAGTAGGAATGGGTTATTCGTATCTTAGTTTCTTTCCTGATACCTTAAATAAAGCCATGACCGATAAACATATGAACGTAATGTTAAAAATGGCGTTTTTTTTTAAAGAACTCTGGTTTCAGAGCAGGGCTTAGCACTACAGAACAGATCTTCAATCTTAGAATCCTCTGTGAAAAATATCTCCAGCATCAACATAACCTCTATCATGTCTTCATTGACTTCAAGAAGGTTTTCGACAAGGTATGGCATGCAGCCTTGTGGGCCACCATGCGGATGTATAACATAAACTCAAAACTAATCCGCACTATAGAAACCCTGTATGACAAGGCGACTAGTACATTTCCCGTCAATGGCAACATAGGAGACTGGTTCAGAACCACAGTCGGAGTCAGACAGTGGTGCCTTCTCTCACCCACTCTCTTCAACGTCTACCTCGAAAGGATCGTGTCCGACGCCTTGGAAGACCACGAGGGCAGAGTCAGTGTTGGAGGAGAACAATGATGATATCGATGGCTTAGCAGGAGATGAAGAAGAAATGGAAACCTTAGTGAACCGTCTCAATCAAGCATCACTAAGATATGGGATGGCGATCAACGCTGAGTCCAAGATCAAGCTTATGCGCTCCCTCGTCATGTCCATATTCCTATATGCTTGTGAGACATGGACCCTAACAGCAGAATTAGAGAGAATAATCCATACCTTAGAGATGAGATGTTATCGAAGGATCCTGAAAATCTCATACTTAGACCACGTCTCTAATGCAGAGGTACGCACTAAAATTCAAGGTGCAATTGGACCTTATGAAGATCTGCTCACCACTGTAAAGAAACGCAAACTAAGATGGTATGGTCACGTCTCACGCTCAATTGGCCTGTCAAAGACAATCCTACAGGGCACAGTGAGAGGAAAGAGAAAATGAGGCAGACAGAAGAAGAGATGGGAAGACAATATCAAAGAGTGGACAGGCATGGAGTTTGCAAAGTCCCAAAGAGCAGTGGAGAACAGGGCAAAATGGAGAGAGATTGTCACAAAGTCATCAGTGGCGCCCCTACGACCAGCTAGGTTACGTGAGAAATGAAGAAAAAAAATGAAAATGTAGATGCTGTATTGCTAGACATATCTTGCGTAAATCTGTCAAGATAGCTCGCTCACAGTACTGTGGTGAAATTTGTTTATCTTTAGAACAGTTTTTTTATTATTAAAATTTTAGCATTAATGTTATAATAATGATGATATTATTTATACCATACAGAAGGAAGAAACACTTGCAACATTTTTTTTGGAGACTTTCGGAATTTGACATGATTCAAGAAGCTGAGAAAACCTGACCGAGAAGGACTGCGCAATTCATGGTACATTTATTTGTTTAGAAAGAATAAATTTCTCACCGTGAGTTAGTCATTATGGCATTGAAATTTTCCTTTTTTTTTTTTTTTTTTTTTTGCTAAGAAAGTGGGAAAAGTTCTTATATTTTGATTAAGTGAAAGGTGATCAACATATCTGGAGATAGAGATCAGTACATACATACATACATACATACATACATACATACATACATACATACATACATACATACATACATACATATATATATATATATATATATATATATATACTAAGAATTGTAGTGTCTCTCAATATCGAGACGAGTATATCAAAAACGGACGAAACATTTTCCTTGTAACTTTATTTAGCTTTATTTAATAAGAAACACAATTTCCAAATTTATGCAGAGCTCTGTGAATACAATTACACAGATGCGCAATCAATCTTTTATTGTTGTCTAAAATTAAGAAAACAAAAGATTCCTGAGTAAAGAACAAAAGACGACGTTTCTCTCTGCTCAGAATAAATTGCAGGGTTGATGCGATATATACTTTGAAACAACAAGAAGGAATACATCGAGTTTTTATTTAGAGACGACAAGAAGAAAACATGCAGGAGTAATAAACTATAGGGACGGGAATCACGCGTTTGTATAAAATTACAGCTTAGGTCCATAATTCAAAAGCAAAATCTTGCTTTTCACTAAACAAAGTGAAAAATTAGATTTTTGCTTCACATTTAATCATACACGTTACCTTTGTTAAATTATTTAACCTTAGAATCTATTTCGTATGTCTTATTTATACGGGTGACTTGGTTGACGTTTACATTATAATTTGACCTATTAAGTTCATCTGCATGAAACTCCTGTTCCTTTCTATAGCATGGGTTTTGTACCAACAGCAAGTAGAATACCTGACTAAACTTTCCTAAACAAGATGATATTTCACGCAATAGCTATATGAACAAAAGATCTTAAAAGCCTTTTTTAAACGTTTCGTCTCTGATTGTTATCCAGTTGATTTAAAGGAGGATATGATTATTCCAAAAAATTGTGCAACTCTGGTCTCATATATTAAAATCGAAAATATCATGGTTTCCACTGATATACATAACCACATTTTGAAATTGTACATTTCTATTTTTCTCTGACATTTGAATGAAAATGTTTTCTTTTTAATCGTCCATCTATATTAGAAATGGTATTAGTGGCCTACGTTAATCTTACGCGAATCTTACTTCTTTCACATCTACCATTAACCAATATATAGGTGTGCACATTGCACTTTTATCTGGTAGCGTGTCATATCGTTTAATATGTGGCAATGTTACACCACTACGTCAAGGATAAAGTTGCCTATACAGTCATTAATTTGTTATATATATCATCATCAAATTTAAATAGTTATCAACTTTGTCATACACTTTTACGAAAATATCCTTTACGGAAAAGTTAAAAAATAAAATATATGTTTGTATCGTTATGCAAATATATGAACTATTTTTATTCTTAAGATAGGTCCGGAAAACAAATTGTCAAACAAACGGTTCTACATGCATCACATAAGTCATACATACTCATCTTTATTTCCCAAAAGCATGTTAAAAGCTAAGAATGAAGTCTTTATATTGTGATTGTTACTAAGATAACTGATAGTTCTGTAGACTAAGATATTATACATGAATTGGATTAAGCAAAGGTTTTACAGGAACTACTTTTCGATTTTGAAAGTTTAATAAAGTTGATCACACCCATCTGTCTGACATGATGAAAACTGTAAAACTGAGGGGTTAACGTAAAAGGGAAAGAAGAGAATTTTAACATTTCATTTTTACATGGATATCATTTTCTTGAAATTTGCGTTACAAACAAAATATAAACGAAGAATTAAGTTCAAGATAAGAAAAGGTTCTTTATCTGTGTATTTAAAATGTTGAAATTAAAGAAAACCTAATATGATGTTGGTCTTGATGTTTACCTACCTACCCATTTGTCTATCTGCATATTTACATAGTACATACATGCAAATATCTCAAAACAATATTTTCATAGATGTTTAGTAGTTGTTTATTAATCTCTGACAAAGTGCTAATTAATTTGTGCCATTATAATATGCGTATGACTATTAAATATGATGATGTTTTTAAAAACCCCTTTCAGAGATATTCTATCTATTGAAGCAAAATATTTTCATACAATTCTTTTCTTAATGTGTTCAAAATGCCTGCATACTATGACATTTAAATGACTAATATTAATGGACAAAATCAAATGAGAAAAGTATCAATCGCTGTTTCTTTTCCGATTTGTAAATAGTGTTATCCAACACAAGGAGTTTTACTGTTTAAAACCCTTGTAGATTTAATGTTTAATACTTTTTCATATTTACCATCATATTTTATCCTAAGCAATTTGTAACATGTAGACGCTTTCGAAGAGAAACGTGCTGCCACTGAATGAGGCAATGAAACTAAAGCAACAGCTACAGAAACAGATTCAAAGAATAGCTGATACAAGGCGCTAAATAGAGCAAAATGTGGTGCAACTAGAACAAAAAGAAAGCGTGAACTAAAAGCGACGAGAAATTTATACAATGTCCAATTTTATGAACTGCGAAGACAGAAGGAACGCATAACTTTCAATACATATTTCAGTTTCTACATGCATCATATTCAAATGCTTAAGCAAAAACTAATCAATCAAAAAAAAAAAAAAAACAACAAGAAACATGCAAATACTCGTGACATTGATAAAAACCAACTACTAAAATTTCGCCAAGAAAATTAGGACCTTTCAAGAGCAACTTTCAACAGAAAATGAACGCCGCAGTAGAGCGATTAGAAGGGAAAAAAGAAGCAAAATATATGGAAATTAACCTTTGAAGGGTTGAATTTGAGCATCAAGAAGAAATGTGTTACAGCACTTATATGGAAAATAGACGTCGAGTTGACGAACACGAAAGAGAACTGTGGCAAAGCAATAAAGACTAATGATGTATTCTTAGTTTGATATAATGACAATACATCTTGCAAAGGATTTCAATTTTTTTTATTTTTTTTCCATTTGTATCCTTTCTATTTTTTCTTTTTCCCATTTAGGTTTGAACACGAACTACGGAAAGAAAAAAAAAACACGTCTCTAACCGGCAATTAGAAAAAGCTAAGATATATAAATGTACATATATATAAATGTACATTTATATATATATATATATATATATATATATATATATATATATATATCTATATATATATATATATATATATATCGTTGTTTATACAAAATCGAATTACTTTGATCACTAGAAAATAAGATTAAATCAAAATGTACGAAAAAGAATCTTTTACTATACTGACTAATAAAAGAAAAAAGAAATGTTTGCTAAAAAATATATTTCTACAACTAAAATGAATTCGTCATAAAAACTGTATCTAATGGGTTAATCGTCTTATCAATAAGTGTGAAAATCACTTTCATCTTTTAGACAGACTAGAAAATGGCCATAAATTCATATAATTATTATATGAATTAAAAGTTTACATTTTACAAGAATGATGCGTTTATTTCTGGATGAAGTCTGAATATTTAATTACATATTACCAAGGACATCTGCTATAACTCTTGAATCTGTGTGGTCTTATTCTTGTATTTGTTAAAAAAAGGACTTAGACTAAAGTAAAGGGTGAAACAAATGAAAGATGGTGCAAACTCTAGACCATAAGACCAGTTCACAACCTTCAATTTAAAAAGCAACACCTGTACCTGTCTTTCCATGCTATTCCAAAAGTAGAGTGTTTTCAGGAGATTTAAAGCATCAGCAAAGAATTGTGTTCCATATAAAAAAAATAGACCAAAACTTAACTACAGCTGTCTTTATGCAAGCTATGTTTCAGAGTTTAACATTGTCCTATAATCTCGGTCACAGGCTAGTAGTGAAGTTTATGAAATTTTAAGAACTTAATCTGCCTAAATGTTCATAAAACAGTATAGCCTGCAGATGAATGCTCGTTTGTATGGCTAAACTGATGGTGTACCTTACTTAATTTATGCAATATATATGATGTTCAGCAACTAGTTTTGCAAGTTTGAAGTTGTCTTAGGTGCACAGCACATGGTATGTTGTGATGCACGAGTTGCATACGCGAGGGTTAGCAAGACTCTGCATATAAAGGGCTGAATTGCTTAAATAGGCATTCTTTCTACAAGATTACAAGACTTGAAAGCAGTATAAACATCATTTACAAATTCTTGGGTCACGTAGAGATGAATAAATGAGCTAACTATGAGTATACCTTCACATTTACTGTACTTGTATTACTGGCAATTTTAATACATTAATATCATGGATTTGAAGTCCTTAATTATGACATTTTTAATGTTGAAGAGGTATCGTAGCATATGTAACAGTGCAAAGCGTATCATGTGGAATATTTCATACATCTAACTCAGTTGGATATATTGTGAGATATTTGTTATGCATCGCCAATACATATTGGCTTGAAGGTGCTCATTTATGTAATAAATGTCGCTGCTTTTAACTGTAGACATCTTATCTACGTTGCTGGAGTAATAAAACACAGCGTGGACTTGTAATCAATAGTTTGCATATTAATTATATCATTGTTATGAATTAATGTTATGAGCATCATGAATGACCTAGTACCCTAGCTAAGCCTGATAGTTTATTCGTAGGTGGTAATACTTTGGATTAACTTCCGGATTAGTGAATTAGAAAAATTTAGGACTAATCAAGAAATTCTAAACTGTAAGTTATTATTAATTCTTTCACTTTGTTTGTTTAAAATATTTTATATTTTATATTTTAGGAAATTAAATTTATATTTGGGAAATTTTGAAAGCTTGTGTGAGTCGTTCTTTCTTTTCTTACATTCAACCCCTAGTCGTAATAATAACTAAAGACAGTTGTGTCAAAGAGTCAATATGTAACGTTCAATATATGTAGGTTTTTATTTCCCCAATGGTTAATCAAGATATATATTTATTTCTAAAATGGTTTATCACCAATAATAATCATTAGTAACTTTAAAAAAATCTCCTGCAGATCATATTTTCCATGGAATGTTTTTTTTCAAAAAGTATATTAAATCTATTAATATGGCAAGAAAACCTAAATGTTAAATATTTAGAAATTACAATTTCTGGCTTGTTGTTATGTTTTCAGGTCCGTGTAATGTTTCCCGTGACCAATGTTGTCAAAAAGAAGACGAGCATGTCTAGGCAATAAAATGAGGTCGAAATAATCATTGCAAAATCTCGCATTGATTGTTCACATCTATTATCTTCGTAATATTTCAATTTTTAACGAATATAATCTTAAATAAAAGTTAATTATTAGTTTTTATTCGTTTATTAATTTCTCTAAAATATTTTGGAAAGATTTAATTTTAACAGTAGGATGCCAAACTTACTTTGGTTAAAAGTAGTTTTAGATCTTATGCCATATTGAGAACACATTACAGCTGCTCCATTTAATTTGACGATTATGCAACAAAGAACAAAGACACTGTTATATGTACTAATCCTTTATTGACTTTCACAGACATTGGCCATTTTAAAGATATTAATTTACAAAAGAAATTTACAAGCAAATAAGAAAACAAATTTCTTCATTAATTATTTGCGAAATATGGAGCTGCCGCCATCTCCTCACGGTTGCCTGTTCTGATATTAATACCCTTCGATCAGTATGAAAGAACAACTGGCATTACGTGTGATTAGATATATACCCCTAGTGTTAGGCCACCAACATCCCCCGCCCCGAACATTTTCATTTTTATAGCAGACGTCTAGGAGTATTTTTACTGCTTTCTATATTTATCAAAACAAAAAACTAGATCACCAGAAAGTGACCATCCATCATTTTTAACTTTCAAGAAACTATAGACCACCAAGTTCTGAGCCTCCATCATCGTTTTATTTATCTTTTTGCAAAACACCTTAGACCACATGCAATCCCCAACATTTTCATAATTTTTAAAGGAAACTATATTACCGAGATCCGACCCACCACCATATTTCTTTTTCAAAAAACCCTAACCCTTACATAGTTTAGAAATTAAAACAAAAGTTATTTCAAACACTGAAGAAATTAGTGCTTATAAGGCTGTTTTGTTGGATTCATGCCCTGAAATATCACAGAAGGCACCCATTAATTCGTTAATTCAAGCAAAATAAGAACGTCACTTAGATATCAATCCAGTAACTTAGTGACCGAGGAGAACAAAAGTCAGTAGAGTTATTGAGATGAAAATTCTTTTAAAAATTAAAGAAAGTAAAAATTACTAGGTTATATTGAAATTTGGAGCCTAAAGGCAATATCACAAAAGTCAACTATTAATTTAGTAATTCAAATAATCAATTAAATTATCTTGCATATTCAAATATTAGAAATAAAGAATGTCTGGAACACAAGGAAGAAATTAAACATTTCTAGCTTATATTAAAGTTTCAGGTTTCTGTCCCAATCACAAAATTCTCCTAATAATGCAGTAATTCGAATCATAAACGAAATGTACTAACACAATTCTTGTCCTGCAACTCAATTTAGTACTTGATTTAAAAAAGGAATATCAAATGAAAGAAAAAAATAATATTTAGCATAAAGGAAATAACTTATTTATATTAAAGTCGTTAGATACATTTAATAATTACACTTTAAATTTGACAATGATGATTCAATGAACAGATATAGAACACCGAGTGATATGAAATTTTGGCAAAATCAGTTAAACTGAGCGGTATGGATGGCAACATCAAGATGTGAAATATCTTACTGGCGTTTGACCTATATGAGAATTAGTATAATTAATTTATATGTTGCACATTTACATTCAAATACGACATCTGCTGTGTGCATTTAAAATGCCAGTACCTGATGATCAATCTTTATCATGTAACTAACAATAATATAGATCTAAGGCAATTTAATATCATCTGTAATAATGGTAATATTCCTCCTCATCGTGATTGGATATATGGTAAACACATGTGTAATTATGAATCTATGGTCACAACATATATGTAAACAATTATCTGACAGTACTAAAGAGGAGCTGAATCATATGATATCTAAACGATTTAATAACCCATGTGTTTTATATCAAGTTGTTCACAAATAACAAATTTATACTAAAGAAAAGAGGAAGAACTAGAATGGACCTTTTTCGGTTCTATAAGATAGAGACGGACTAAAGACGAAGTAATATCTTTTCTAAATCAAAGTAAAAGGTCTTAGGGAATATGTATTTTAGGTTGTCAGGTACAAAATAGAACATCTATTGCATAGGTTTCATCTACTGTACACTGTGCAAAAGGCTGTTGGATATGACTCAGACAAAAACATAATAAGATTTCAACAATCTGTATCAGCTTAAAAAATTACATTAAATTATGCATTTTTTGGAGATGATGAATACTTTTTCTGCTACGTGATATGGTGATGAAAATAGTAAGTATAGTAGGTTATAATAATAATTTACAAATATCGTCTGACACATTTATTTTAGAAATGAATGCTGATGTAAATAATAACGTTGTAAAGATTCTAACATCAGCAACTCATATTCAATCTGCTAAAATTAGACAAAAGGCAGATAATGAAATATGCTAAATAAACAAGAATTATGTCGACAAGAAAGATGTATTGTAAAAGGTCCATATTGATAAAAGCCTTATAATAAATGCAATAAAAAGATTTTAAAAAGTATAGACCATGAAACAAATAAGCAAGCTTTTATAATTATGGCCATGGCTGTAGGAGCTGGTATAATTTTCTTTCAAAAATTGTTTAGAACTTGTTCTCTTTACTATCTTTTTTACATTTCTATCGGCGCTTTTTCTCTGAGAGCGTTTTATTCTTTTTCTTGCTGTTTCTAAGCCTTTAATCAAAATTGCAAACAATAAACCAATTATTGCACTAATTGCTAAACAATTTTATAAGGTATTAAATAAATAATATTTCCTGCTGCATATAAAAGCCAGTTTATTATAATACCAATACCACCAGGCAATGCTCCTGCTGCATTTTAGCTAACTCGAGTAAATATAAATATTTTTGTTTTATCGAAGAATGTTTCAGAACTTGTTGTTTATTTCCCATTTTTCTTCTAGAGAAAATAATATTGCCAGTAGTTCGCCACTACCAATTCACTGCTTCTATAAATTGGTAATCAAAAGGTTCATTTGTGTTAACACTTGCATTTCTATCTTACCTGGAATTGTTATTGCTTGCTTTTGTTGAGCTTTTGATACATGGGATTAAAAGATTTTTGCCCTAGAACTATGAACCTTGCTCTATACTCCTACTGTCATCCGGTGTATTCCATATATGACTTTTTATTCTCTATCCTAAAGACCTTTGAAATCACTTCCACCTCTTACATATGTAGCTATGAAGGTAGGAGATAACCAGTTAGTTTACTCTTTTTAGTAATTTGTATTTCTTTCCTACCTCGAAAACCATTTGCTTTATTGAAATTGTTAAATCATGGTTAATTAATGAGTATTAATCTTTATCTATTCTTGCACCATGTTTCATATTTCCATTTTATAAATCAGTTACATCTACATTTATTGATGCTTGTACAGAATTTTGAAATCCTCATTATATAAATTATCAATATGATGCTCATTGGTTGCTGTGCTTATAGTCTTATAATTATTATAAAGGTTATAAAAATCATGATTGCAAATATGATTAGGAAATTAAACTCCACCAACGTTTGCAATTTTTTTAAATGGTTGAAAAACAACTTGAAAAAGAAATTATATTTTTTTAAAGAACAGTGATATAAAACAAGTTCTTGAAGAAAAGAAAGAATGCAAACATGAACTAAATACTGATGTAGGAAATAGAGTATACAAGAAAATAGTTAGAAAAATTTTAACAGAAGTGGATGTAGACAAATAGATGAAAAATAAATAAATAAAATAACTAATTATTAATTCAAGACCAACACGAATATCAAAGTCATTGTCAGATGTAATAATATTTGGAGTGTCATCTCAGATTTCGAGTCTTTTACTAATTGATAATTGTAATTGATTTAAAGATATAATCGTAAGAACTTTTTATGACATCAAATGGAGCAACTGCTGAAATTTGGAAACCCACTTCTGGAACAGTTACAATTATTTAAAAAAGCAAACAGCAGATAAGCTAAAAAGGGAGAAAGATCAGAGAAGTGGAAACTACTATTGAAAAGATGAACAATCACTAAGGATTAAATTATAGGTGGATTACTGGCAGTTGCTGTTTTTTGGAATATGCCTAATGTATTTAAAGCCATGTTTTTTGTTTTTGTTTTTAAACTTTTTCTAAAATAAACTTCTATACAGAGAAAACAAGTTCCTCAGAACAAGTCACAGAATAGTGAGTATGCATACAAGTTATCGAATAGGTCATTAGTTAGTAATCCCATAGATTTAGAGAACAAAGCAAATCCGTTCTAAGAAATGTTATAATATTTAAGAGAGGCCAACCAGTGTTATTACGAGCAATGAGAGAATAAGTTCCTAAATTCTTTTCTAAATAAATAAATGAGAGTACGAGAAATGTAATACTTACACTGTTTACAACACCGCATTAAAGTCATCTCTTACTTTTGTTAAATTCATGCTTTAGAATATATTAAAATTGATAATAGAATTACCATCGAACATGGATTATGAAGAAGTTTTTAAGTTGCTTATTCCAGTTTTAGAGTAAGTTTGAGATTGAGTACCTGATTGCACATAGAAGATTAGCAGAGAAAATGATAAAGTAAATAAATTGCTAGTGCAATGCATTAAAAATAAGTTGTAGTGGACCTAAGAAAAATAAGATAGAAGGCATGAAGCTTAAAAACAAAACGGATAGAGCATAGCGAAGAAATAGAGGCAAAATATAGCAATGGGAGCAAGTCGTTAGTTCTAGTTTACAAGTTCTAGTGAGTAAGCCGTATTAAAAGAGATCAAGCTTGTAAGTTCTAGTAAGCAAATGAGGAAATTACAAAAGCTAAGAAAACTAATAAAGAAAAAGCTTAGTCTAGGCTGCCTATTTCATAGGTACAAATGGAGGAAGAAAGTGGGCAAATGTGAAGAAGTTCTAGTAAGTTGATAGAGAAGCGAAGAAAGTTATACTTCACAAGTTCTTGATAATTGCAAACAAGTCTCAAGTTCTAGATGATAATAGTACAAGTGTTTAAAGAAAATATAAAACGTTTATCAGTTTCTTTTTTCAAACTGGGTAGAGATTAGTATGGTAACAGCTTCAGCTAGTTTGCGTATAACAGCTTCATGTTAAGGACTTGGGGAAATAGCAACATGATTCATTATTCCTTTACCTTTTACAGGGTTTGATGCAACTTTACTAAGCTTTGATGCTAACGTATTCAAGGAAAAGATAGTATACAGTAAAGTTTTAAAACATAATGAGATAGTAACCTGTGGTATAATAAAATTAAACAATATTGGTCACATAAATAGTACTGTAATACGCGATACTAAAATAGCTCATGATGAATTTGATTGAACAAGTATCGAGTAGAACAGACACAATGAAAAATGTCATTAGGAAAACGGTAGCAAAATATAAATTTTAAAATAACGATGAACTAAAAAGAAGTTTTTTTTAGATGAGGGTAAGAAAAGAGATTGAGGAAAAGAGTACAGCAAACTGGCAATCTTTTATATTAATGTAGAAGTGAATGAAGCTCTAGAGATTTTTTTTATATTTTCAAATAGATACTTACATAGCAGCATAAAGTCAGTCTCATAGACAAATTTATTTTTTAATTCACTTGATAACAGAGATGGTAAATTATAAATTTTATTACAGGGATTTGACTCGATAGGCGGTTATTACAATATTTCAATTGATCCCAAATATTATTATATATTAGCGATGAGAATGAAACAAAAAAATTTGTTTGAGCTCCAGACGGATTATACAAAATATATATTATACAAAAATATATGCAGAAAGTTGAAAATAAAATGATTGCTAAAACGCAAATGAAGAAAAGATTGACATTTATTGTTTAAACACAATTCAAAAGTTAGTATATACTAGCAATAATTGCACAGTGTACATAACAAAGCAGAACTCGAAATTAATAGAAGTCAATATCCTGAGATCTGCAGAGACAATTACTGAATCTGATTACTGTTTGTAGATTTTCAAAAAGCTAAAAATGACTACATTTTCTTCGACCAAACCTATAACACCAAAAATTATTCTAACGGAGTCTCGAACTCACTCGCTCCTACCACTTTTTGTATCTTACTCGAGTTTTTATCAGTTACAAATGTTTTCACTGTAATTTGCTTCATACGATGTTGATGGAAATTACAGGCAATTAGAAAGAGGTACCATACATAGATTAAATGTGAGTATTGAAGATGAAAATGGAGAAGTGATCGATTTTAAAGTAATGCCTGTAACTTATTGTTTTCATATTAAATAAGTAGAATAACGCCTGGAGAAATTTGTTAAGAGGTCTTGGTTTTAAACTAGTTTAATAAGAGAAGAAAAGTCCACAAGTTCTACATTATTAAATACACAGTGAAGTAAACTTAAACAGCAACTGTAACTAAAATTTAGATGACTGTGTAAAAATCAGTGGTGCGATTATTTGAATACATGTACAAAACAGAAGACAATAATTAGTGACTATAAAGACAACCATGGAACAGAGTATTCAAGAAAAATCTACTAAAATTGAAGAGTGCAAAAACCTATGCAAACAAGAAAAATACTATTGATGCACAAAAGCAAATTATACAAGGATATTATAAGTCTTAAAGATAGATCAGATGAGATACTAATATTCAACAATACTTACAACGTACTAGCACGCAATAAACGCAGAAATAAATGCGTTAGAAAGTGGTGTGGAAAGCATAAAGAAATCTCTAGAAGGCTTCTCTATTCTACAATTACAGTTAAATGTATTAAGAATAGAGTTAAATATTGGAATAAAGCAAGAGATTACTCTGTTAGTTACTGATTTTTAAAATGTTGTAGTAAAATTGGAAGAGAAGATAACTGCTAACACTAATACTTTAACGCAGTTACAAAAGAAATAATTTGGCAAACACAGAGTTAAAACGTAAACAAAGTACGTGTATACGAAACTATGGTTAGATTTATGAGAACCACATATGATTTACATAATACTGACGTAAGTGATAAAAAAAATAATAATAAATGACCATCCTTTTAAAAAATGACCCTTGTGCTAGAATAGAAATGTCTAAAACAAATATCAAGCAATGCATTGATCGAGAAGTGATTAATTATATCAGTGTTGTATAATGAAGTATTAATGAATCAGATACAAAGATGGAAGGATTAAGAATTTTTCTAATTATATGGAACGAAAGTTTACAACGGAAACATATGCAATTATTACCCAAGTAGCAAGAAAGACCTATACATTAAGTGAAAGAATTTATACAGTTAAATAAAAATTAGAAAGAATCCCAGAGACATATACAACCGAATTCAGCACAGAAACTGGAATCAGGTGTATGGCAATAATATGTTCATGGATTTAAAAAAAAAGTTTGGATGAGCAAAATCAGGTTAGAGAAAACAGCACAGGTTTTTTAAAAAAATAGAGAACGAGCTACTATTTTATTATATATTACTTTATGATTTATTTTCGAAATACAGTAATTATTGCTGCTATATTTAGCATACATCAAATAGATTATCCAACACATTCTCTGACCAGATTTGAAAAAGGTGTTTTAACATCTAAACATGGTATCTTGGCTTTATTCTCCAATAATATAACACCACAAACAATGACTAATACATGTATATTTAACTACGCTTCATCACGTTTTACCGAATTCAAATTACATACATTGAAAGGTGATTCACAGTGTTATGCCATTCAAATAAATAAATCAGGGTTGAATACAATTGTTTCAAACATGAACATTGGATCTCAAACTGATATTATATATATCCATCTTGGATTAAATGTAAAATCAAGTAACTAATTTAAAATATCAGCAAATAAAAGTATCACAAATATATTATCGTGAAGAGAATAATATTTTATACTTTTATTGACAAGAGTAAACAGTAGTAGAGAAACATTTGCATTCTGATTTGATATTGGAGACAGAACTATAATGTGTTACCGTTAAATGGCAACAGCAATACTTTATCATTGACAGGAATTAATTATATTCCTTAAACTTAAACAACTCTACGTAGCTTTTCCTCTTATTTCTTCTACTCTTCCTGATACTCTTTTAGATATTCTTAGACAACCTAAGCTTAACGATGTTACCAGTCTTCCGATAAAAGATTACTTATGAGTATGTGTTGATTGCAGTTGTAATGAGAGTTTATGTTTATATTGGGCATCTGTGACTAATGTGAACTAAACCTGAAGAACTTGTTCAACTATTTCACTAAATAAATGTCACCATTTTTATTGTATTGTTGTTGCCGTACAAGTACTACTGGAGATAAACGCGGAGATCTCACCAGGCCAGATTTTTATAGTGGGTACATACAAGGGAATTTATTTGTCAAAAGCGAGGCGCGCAACATATCATTTTCATCGTTTAAAAATTTCCTCTTTCATAGATTATTCGTAAGATGCAAGCGTGATTTACTTATCTTACCACCAAAAGTATAGTAATTTGGACAAATATTAACGTTACGGTCTACGGGAATTGAATTAGTTGTCCAGTTTCCAGCTCCTCACAAACAGGAAAAAAGACCACAAAGTGTAGAACGTCTTACTTAAACACATCATTGCATTTCATACAATTCGCTTAGTATTAAATCTGAGAACGATTTACAGGTGGTAACATCTAGACTAGGACTTAATATTTTTTTTATACCTGGTAGTTATTTTGTTTTGTTTCATATGAACGTCCTAAGTGATGCTAATCATTCTGTTGTATTCAATATGAAAAGGAATGCTGGTTAGAGACATAACAATTTCTTACATTTGTGATGATATTTTAAAATTAAATGATTACAATATTTTCTATATATTAAAAGATTTGTGGTTGCCAACATCAATGAGAACAAATCGAATAGCACAGGATGTTATGAAAAACAAAATTAAACAAATAAACTGAAATAGCTAACATCAGGAGCGGCAAATGCACAGAACACTGGCACTGAAGCTATTCAGTTTAACGTATAGGGTAAGAAGTTTTGAATATCACTCGATTTCCAGATACTAATATATCATTGTCGATTGTATCGTTTGTTCTTCCTCAAGAACGTAGATTTACAATTACATCAGACAAGGCATCTAAAGTGATAGATGGTGCTAATCTGGATTATGAATTGGAGAATATTTGTCTTCAGTATGATACAATTACGTCTGATATTATAGCTAACTCTGTGAACGATAAGTAGTGGAATCGACTTTCTTTATTTTATGACCATGTTGTAAGAGTGCAAATTATTTATGTAGTTGCGAAGACGACCTTAACAAATGATATATTTGATTAAGCAAGAATGAGTTTAAAAGGAGTATTGATACTGTGTAGAAAGGACATGTTTGATGATCATGAAAGGTATTTAAATTCAGCAATAAATAAAATAATAATAACTGTAGAAGGATTACCAAACATGTTTTATTCACATGAAATTAACATGAAACAATAGTCTATCGATTGGGTGGGTGAGGTAGAATTCTTTCGCAGAGCTACCGTCGATTGTCCTGGCTTTGAAATGTTTCCCAGTTCATTTATCTAGCGAAGAAGGTCGCTTAAACACATGAACACTTCCAGTACGTTCGCTAATGCAAAAAAATTGTATAGGAAAAAGTAGGACATTCAAAACCTAGAATCCTACATTTAAAATGTTTGTTTTTAACATCGTGCTGTAAAGGTTTACTTTGCACATCTTTTCCTGAAAGTTCCTTTAAGCTCTCTTTCTATTTCAATTGCTTTGCTTCTTTTGTGTCTTGTGTTTCTGTATTCATTTTTTACTGATTGCGTTTAATTATCTCTTTGTACCTGTGGTATTCGTTGATGATCAAAATACAACCTTTATGGTTGACTTCATTTTCATTGATTGTTTTGTTTATCTTGTCATCGACAGTGTTCAGCTTGGTGATGACAGACGTTATTGTTTCATTATATTGTAAAACTTTGTTGTAAATTACTTTTTTCTTAATGGCTTTTGCAACAATACATCAGTAGTGTGATAATGTATCTTTCAGATTTTTGTTATTGATATAAGTCAACGCCTTATATACCCCATGACTTTAATACTTTTTCCCTTCCGTCACATATTAGTGCATGCGATGTGGGATTAGAGAAGGATAATTCTAACGCTAGCGTGAAAGATTTTACTAGCTGTTATTAATTTGTAAAATAAAACAAATACGCCCTTTGGTCGCGGGAAGCACCGACACCATTAACATGCAGGAATAAACGTGTACTGTTGTCGTTGTTTATATTTCTGAAGGATACTCATCTGTTAGCAGCTAGACCTATATTATTGATTGTGGCTATACTTTTCTATGCGACTACAGGAATAGGATTATTAATCGCCACTACACAGTACAATATTTTGCAGCCGAGTTAGTCTGAAAATATATTGGCAGAGAATATTTTATACTGGCCGTAGTCTGAGAATATTTTAACTGGCAGAGAATATTTTATACCATCTGCGGCAGAGAATGTTTTTATATTAAACAATTACCGCGGTATATATAAATGGCAACAAATTAAATGATTGACGCATATATCATTTTGAAAAAATGTATAAGTATATCTGAGTCCGGGATTAATATACCAGATCATTGGAGTGTACCTAACGTTACAGAAAAGATTAAATCGCTGTTTTGCTTAAGTGCATCATACAGATTTGTAAAAGAGGCTCAAATGATGTTGTATGATTTTTCAAACACGTATCTGGAGCATCTTGATAAATTAATCAACTTAGGAATTATTTTAGAACAACAGTGGTGTCGACTTGGTCAATACTATCAGGAAAAGAAGAAAAAACCTGAACAAAAACAATACGATATTGTGCAAGAAAAAAATTAAATCGCTAACATTGAGTAGCCACCTAGTACAGATAGTGAAACGACTGAATGACATCGAAACATCACGCGATAATTGTAGTAGCACTGACGATCACCAAGAATAAATTAGAAGTGCAGGATATTTTATGTTTTCGGATGCCATTGTACAAGCGGCGGTCATTTACGAGTTGGCTTAGTACTTGAGGGTACTGATGAGTTTGCAGTAATTTGGCCAAACACCGAATTGAAGAAAATTCGATTGAAGCATACAGATATATTTTAAGGTAAACCTCAGTCGATGCAGCCTGGTGAAAAATGGCCGTACATTCAAATAATATCCACTGCGAATATCTTTACAACCGCTTATATTGAGTGAGGAGCACATATGCCTGAAGTTACGTACACCATCAATATGAAACATAGATGATTATACCCACAATTCTATATCATTTGAGGACTTAGGTAAATATGTAAATTTGAGAATATAATTTGTAAATATATAAAAATTCATTGGCATTAGAATGCAAATAATGTAAAGGTGTATGCCTTGGAAAACGTGAACTATGCGGCAGAACATACCAGTACGAATACTGTAAATCGCATTTGCTCGCGTAAGGTGTTGGTATGTTGGTATGCTCGACCATGTCTTAAATGTTGGATCAAATACCAAGCCATATGCGAAAAGCTGACATAATTGCGTTATTGGGACCAGTAACTGAACCACAACTAGTTGTGCAACAACCACAGCCAGTTGTGCATCAACCGGTTACAATGGCAATGTTAACAGTACAACAGCTGAAACAATTCGTACGTGAGCGTAATACACAAATACCAAGAGGTGCAAGAAAAGCTGATATACTTACGTTATTAGGTATTATAGCAAAACCGCGTTTGACAGTGAGACAACTTCGTGAAACTGCAGCACGATTAAATATCTAAATTTCTTCACGATCCCAGCAAGTTGAAATTGTACGTGCGGTCGAGGATGAGCAAAACCTTCGTCGTATTGCAGCTACTATAGCTGTTGAGGCTGTTGCGTATGTTCGTGAAATAAACCGCCGTCACCGTATTACACTTGCCAAAAAAGCATAGCAATTACAAGTACCCGAGTTGAAGTTTCACAAGCGTATTGGTGATTTAGAAAATTACGTGGCCATCATTCCACACACATATAAACCAGCCAAAGACGCTAGACAACTTATATCAAATATGATTATTGGAATTATATCGGTGTTATAACGCTCTGGTATCTCGGGAGTTAAAGCGGAATTTGTTCTCAATGCGCATTTGAATATGCCGCTTAATCGTGAGTCATTAGACACAATTGGATTTAATATTGCAACCCCTTGGTTTCATGGTGGCCCACTTATGATCTTGAACCGCAAAGACACCAGGGCGATAAAATGAAGAAATCGACAAAGGTATTAAAAAGATTCTTAACACGTTGGAAAAATTCCACAACACAAAATCGGGATGGATTCTTGACACGTGCGTGCGCGTTGAACTGCATACTTCCCCGTATGAAACTATTCGCGGGTCTAACTATATTGAAACCAAAATATTTTCCACTACGATCGGCAATAAATGTAAAAAACTATGACAATCGATGTTTTGCATGGGTAATCACGTCCGCGTTACATCTCGCTAGTGATTATACAGACCAGTCGCGGAAATACCAGCAATACTTGGGTAAACTTAATTTTGGTCAAATATAATTTCCTGTGCAGGTCACTAAGGCCACAGTCAAAATGTTTGAAGAACTTAACGCATGTATCGCTGTTAATGTGTTTGCTTGGAATAAAGCTTTTATCCGCTTGCACTAACCCCACATATGCAAAACAAAGATTCGCATGGGCAGACCGAGATTGATCTGTTGTTGCTGAGTGGTATGAATGGTTCAGAGTCGCTATTTCATTATGTATGGATAAAAAATCTTTCATGGTTACTTAACCAACACAGCAAGCACACGGGTAAAACGTTTCCATGCAGACATTGTCTGTATTTATTCACCACGCAACTGCTTTTTACTGCGGTGGAATTGGTGAAAACCCCAGCGTACAATTATGCCAGAACATGGTAAAAACATTATAAAGTTTACAGCGATGCAACGAAAAATGAAAGTACCGTATATCATTTATGCGGACTTTGAATGTTTGAATGTTCCTGTGGGTTTCAACGACGTTCTGTCAAATACAACACAAATAACTGAACAAATCCCATGCGGGTTTTGCTACACCGTTGTTAGATGTGACAAGCAAACTGAGCCACCAACATTATATCGTTGTCAGGATTCCTATGAAGTGTTTCTTAAATCGCTCGATGTTACGGCGAAATACACGAGGCAATAGCTCTATTCACCTGCAGGTATGATTATGGCCCGCGATGACATTCGTGAGTTTTCTGAGGCCACTTATTGTTGGATCTATGATGGTCCTTTTATGACTGATATCGATGGAACTGAAAGTTCCAAAGTACGCGATCACTGTCACATTACTGGCATGTATAGCGGAGCTGCACACAGCGCATGCAATCTACAACTGCGAATTAAACCAAGTAAAACACAAATTCCTGTGGTACTTCAGAACCTGCGTGGGTATGATGGCCATTTGATAATGCAGGCAGTAGGAACAGCGTCAAATGCGCCAATAAGCGTCATTCCAAACAATATGGAAAAATATATAACATTTAGACTTGAACAACTGCAGTTTATTGATTCGTTTCAGTTTTTGAATTCATCACTAGACAAACTAGTAAACAACCTTGCAGCAGGTAATGATAGTTTTACAATTGCACGTCGATATAGTGGTGCCAACGATGGAACGTTTACCTTACTCACCCGCAAAGGAGTGTATCCCTATGAGTACTTGATCAACTGGGACAAGTTTGCTGAACTCAGTTTCCACCAATTGAGTCATTTTATTCATTATTATCTCGCGAGGGTATTTCCGCCGACAACCACACACACGCGAACAATGTTTGGTTTGCATTCGAATGCAAAAATATGGGTGACTATCACGATTGATATTTGCGCACCGATGTGTTGTTCCTCTAGGATGTTTTTGAAGCGTTTCGCAATACCGCCATGACAGCATTGATGCGTTTTTATCAAAAACCATGGTGGAGTTGGAATTGCTGACTAATATTGACCAGCATTTGTTTATCGAGCGTGGTATTTGTGGTGGATAATCAATGGCAAGCCATCGATACGCGCACGCATACAACCTAAACGTGAACGGATATGACCTAGCTATTCCAAACAGTTACATCATGTGCCTTGACGCCAATCTGCCTGTTTGTGGATTTGAATGGATTGATCCCTTGCACATTGACATCCCAAAACACGTACATGAGTACGACAGCAATAGTGAGCACGGATATATCTTCGAAGTTGATTTGTAATACCCTAAAGAACTTCACCACACTCATAATGATTATCCACAAGCGCCGGAAGCGCTGTCAATTCCCCCTCGAGTGGCTGTCTCCTTATCGGTGTGGAATTGCAGACGAATCCAAACGCAAGTTTACTGAATGTATCAAGCTTCCAAACCTTAGAACTGAAACCAACTATGTAGTGCACGTTCGAAATCTGCAGTTGTATTTGCGATTAGGAATGAGTGTAAGTAAAGTCCATCGGGTGCTTGGATTTCGCCAAAAGGCGTGAATGGCCCCCTACATATAGATGAATACAAATTTCCGAGCGGATTCTAAAATGAGTTTGAGAAAGACTTTTTAAAGCTCATGCATAAGTCCGTATCTGGCAAAACGATGAAGAATTTGCGAATGCGAATTCTGGTCGACCATGTTCGTGATAGTGAACAAGATAAGCTTCGAGGGCTTATTTCCGACACGGCGTTTCAGTCCCGAAAGATCTTTGATGGTAGACTTGTTACTGTACATAGTACAAAATAGAATCTGAAGCTGACAACACCTATCTATCTTGGGGCGTCAGTGTTAGACTTGTCAAAGTTGCTCATGTACGAATTTTATTACGACAAAATAAAACCGTTTTACCAGGATCGTCTTAAGATGCTTTATACATACACCGATTCTTTGCTGATGCATATAACCACCGACGATGTTTATTCGGATATCACATTAGACGCACTCGCAAACAAATTCTACAGCAGCGAGTATCCGAAAGAACACCCGTTGTTTAGCAACACCAACAAATAAGTCGTAGGAAAATTCAAAGATGAATGTTAGGGTAAAGCTATCGAGTAATACGTAGGACATCGCCCCAAAATGTACTCGATTGTTGTCAGGCCAAAGAACATCAAAAAGGCGAAAGGAGTTCCACGCGTGATTGTGCAAAAGGACTTCGGCATGATATGTATGTGGAATGTTTGCGCAAGCGACGCGAATAAATACACACAGCACATATGATCAGGTAACGAAAACATCGCATTGGTTTATACCAATGCAACAAGGTGAGTTTATATCCGCTTGATACCAAACGATGGATATTTCCGGGTGGAATTACCACTTGTGAGTTCGGACATCATGCGATTGCTATTGATGCACATTACTGTATTAAAATAGATCTTGTTGGTAGTTTTGTATTCGCCGGAACGACTGCAATTCCTCTCGCACAAAGGCTTTGCTTGGTGGCTTTGGTAAACTCGGTGAAGGCGCCAAATGATAACGTGTTGGTTGCCTTGGAAAGTCAATTCGGTCGGCAATTGTAAATACATCGATGGACCATATCGGGTTAGTAGCGCGACGTTGCCCGCCTTCTTATTCAACAGGTGCATAGAGATACCGAACAAAATTATTTCCAAGTGGGTGTAACGCGGTGGTTGTGAAATAATTTTGTAAGTAACGGTGACAGTTTTCCGCCGAATCGCATCAGCAGGTTTTAATCCAATTGCTCATGTGATTTCATTATTTAATGCTTATATGACTGAAGGAAGCCGTGTTACCCACTCGTGTGATCGCGCACTCTGAGACCCAGATCTCATTAACAGTTCTTATGCGTACTGATGTCCAAATATGCCGAGAAATTGTTTACCTGGATCGACTTGTAATAACCGTGGCCATGTTAGTGGTCCGCATGCGTAAATACTTTTAAGACCATCTGCAACACTTGATGAATCTTTAGACGACAACGGATCTACTTCTTTGTATCTGCTGCAACATGGTTAAAGCGTATTTGTATAATCGTCTACGTATACGATCATGTGGAAGAAATAAAAGATCAGCCTGGTGAACGGGAAATTTTTCTTGGAACTGGTAGATGAATTTGCCACAACGCTTGTTTGGCCAACCATGATCGAGCAATACCATGGTTGACTTTTGCCGGGTTTGCTATTTTTAAACAGCAGCTTCACCTTTCCAATAACCGGGAGAACTGTAGTATATTTTGGATAAAGTCCTCTCAGCAACTATACTCTTTTTATCCATGTTTGTTTATTATATCAATATATTTTACCTCCAATGGGTGGACTTTAATCCACCACCTAAAACACTTTTGGCCTTCATACCCTATTTGATGGTCCATCTAGCGATTCTATCTCTGAGTGTAGAATTAATTGCATTTAGGTCGTGGATAAGATGTACGTTGACGTGTACGGAGATCGTGTGATGCCTTATAAGCAAGATCATGTCGATAACATGCAACATCAATGCGGTTGATAGGTGCTTCCCAGTGTTTCGGTTGGTTGTTAGAATCAAGTGATATATCCAGTCGTGTTCCAGGTCTACAGTAATTGTATCAAGGAAAATGTTTCGGGTAGTTTTGCAAACGCAACAGCAACATCACAGCCGGCGATTTTGTTTTATAAACGTGAACTTCTTTGCAACACATTGAAAACAAATTCCCACGATTGCGGATTAATTATTACGCGTTACAACTCGAGTTGGATTTGCGGTACGAGTCTTCATGCGGCATCGTACACAATATGAAGACGTGATTGTATTATACAATAATTGTGTTGACATTGAACATGGCATCTCGAAGGAGAAAAGGATCCGAAGATATGACTTTATGATTTTGGAAATTCAATAATTATTACTTCTGTATTTAGCATATATCAAATAGGTTATCCGACATTTTCTTTGACCAGAGTTGAAAAAAGGTATTTTAATTACTACTAGACTCGGATTTAACTATGCTTCATCATATTTTACTGAATGTAAGTTACATTCATTAAAAGGTAATTCACAGTTTTATGACATTCAAATAAATAAATCAGGATTGTAAATCATTGCTTCATACTTGGATCTCAAGCTGATAGTATATCTATCTATCATGGATCAAATGTAATTAATACAAATATTTCTTACCCTTTAAATGTCACTAGAGTACCTGAAAATCAAGTAACTAAATTAAAATATCAACAAATAAGAGTATCAAAAATCATGAAGACAATAATATTTTATATTTTTAATGGCAAGAGCTGATAGTAGCAAAGAAACATCTGCATTCTGATTTGATATTGGAGACATTATTAAATGTGTTAGCATTGCAACAATAATACTTTGTCAATCACATGAAGTAATTGTATGTTTCATTTATTTGACCAAACTGGTGCAAATGATGAAAGATAAAGACATGACAAAGCAATAGAGAACTTGCAAACGAAAATAATTCTTTTTTTTATTAAAAGAACCATAGCAAATCAATATATTACCTTAATGAAAGTTTAAAAGAAAAAGTTTAGTTACTCTGAACTTAAATAAATTAGCATATCATTTTCATCGTTTAAAAATTTCCTCTTTCATAGATTATTCGTAAGATGCAAGCGTGATTTACTTATCTTTCCAACAATACACACAAATGTATGCGCTTGCACATACACGCACGCACACACACACGCTGTGGAAATGAAATGGGGCTTGTATATTAATCATAAGAGCCTTAGCATTTTGGGTACAAAAGTTAGAGAATCTTTAATCCAGGGTCGGCAGTGGCTTGAATTCTCAAAGTAAAATTGAAACCTGTTTTATCATTAAAAGACACTCGAGCCATCCAATGGATACGTATACATATCTTAGAATAATAATTTTCAACAACAAAACTACCACCACCGTAGCAACAGTTATGGCAACAAGAACAACTGCATCCTTCTTCCGCTATTTCAGGACTCAATCATTAAAACAGTAGTTATTAACTTATTAATTAAAGAGAGGAAGTTTTCCAGCGATTTTCATGTCACAATCGTCCGACAGACCTAAGCCATATGCCTTGGGTAATGCTGTACGTAGCAATAGGACCCATACTATGTTAACATTAAAATACAATACCAATTCCGTGACAGTAACTGATTTTGAAAAGATCATCGTTTCTTATGATGTGGTGGTCTCTTACACAAACATTCTACCCAAATTGTGTACCACTGCATTGTTAGCAACTCCTTTCATCTTAATGTCAAACGACACTAAGAAACTACCCGATACAATTAATATATTTGGAGCTAGTCGTGACACTGCTACCTGTAAATTAGTTTACGTTTTATGCTGCTAGGGGTATATGTGATACAATGATAATTTGGACTAAGGTAGTTCATTTCTATCAGTATCTTTTACTGCTTGTGGGGAATTATATATTTAACCTATGTCGCCATTATATTGTGTATTTACTATAAATAGTTTTAAAAAACGTTCAAACATTGTTGTCATCCAGATAGTACGCACGTGTTTCTTTGACACTGATTGTTTACCTGTAATCCGATTTTTAAAAAAAATTAATGTCTACTCCCGGTGAATATAATGGATAATATATATAAAAAGCCATACAAATTGTGTATACTCCTAAATGTTTGTTTGAATGGCGTGTTGTTGCAAAACTTGTGTTATATGAAACTTATAACCAACAAAACGTGTATAGCGTAGTTAAATCCATAACTGTCAACCAATGTCTGTGGCGTTGTTTCGGCTTTAAATATATCGAACAGCCGCATTGTATCTTCAATGACAACTTGAACAAGACTAGGTTCTAATGGTATTGGTCCAGAGAGTTTTAATTTCCACTTTCGGATATATAATTAGTGGAATACTGTTCTAATTCTCCGGACTCAGTACAATGCTAAAATCGTAAAGCGAAATACCTCCTGTGATTATTTTATTTTTCTAATCATGCTCATTTTTGGTTTTACTGATTTCCTTTTTGAATTAATCCTTTCAAGCTCCAAAAGGAAAACTCTTTATGCCCATTTTCATGGAAGTTTTAATGTTTTCGTTTATTTAGGTTTTAACTGCATCAGTGCTACCACCTAACGCAGGTGTCTTTTGATCTACTTCGGTTTTTAATGCAACTGTATCTGTTGTAAACTTTTGTTCCAAATCATTGAGAATTTTTTGTTGTATTCGTTTAAATCCTTTGTATATTACTTACAATGCAATCTTGCACCACACAGATAGTATTAACCAGTTCTCGATTGGCATCATGTTTTGAATCTGACGGGCCATAATTCGAAGTTAGAACCAGGGTTGTGGCAGGTGAGTTGGAAGATATTATCTTCCATATCTTTCTTTTCTTTTACTATGTCTATATCAGTCTCTCTCTCTCTCTCTCTCTCTCTCTCTCTCTCTCTCTCTCTCTCTCTCTCTCTCTCTCTCTCTCTCTCTCTCTCTCTCACTCTCTCTCTCTCTCTCTCAAACTTGAACAAATCTTATTCATCATAAACCATAAACTGTGATTGCCTATTTTGACTCATCCAATTCTGCTGATGATAATGTTAAGGGCCTTACAAGGAAATTGCCTATATTTTCCTAGCGTGAATCTTGCAAATAAAAGTTGCGGGGAGATGACAGGAAATAGCATATCTTCAATACCCATTGCGATACAGAGCTAACATTTGGGACACAGATATGAACTTTAATTTTATTCAACTTTGATTTGAATATATGACCTAATCTTTTTCATTCTTTGTCCTTGATTTTTATGCTGGAATCTGACCAATGAATTTTCACACAGTCGTATTTACTGGAACAAAATTGTAGGGTCAACATTCTATTTTGCACATTTTTGCTCCGTAAGCTGAGGCGTTGACTATAGTGGGTATATTAGAATGCTTAGTCATGTCACCATTTTTAAAATCTGGTTATGATAGAGTTTCTTATTATTAAAAAAAGTGCATACAATGTTGGACTTAGAACCTTTCTGGAGCCAGTGTCCTTCCGGGCTCCGTTGTTGCAAACTTTACCATAGTCAACATATTTGAACCAGAGAAATTTTACAAATGTTATAATATTGATCAATTCTAAAATATTTTTAAGTTTAACATTTAAATACTGAAGGAAATAATAGGAAGTAAATTTCCTCTCGGAGACAGTCTTAAACTGTTATTCAAAGTAAAGGGTTTAGCATTAGCTGCTATTGCTATTTGTGATAGCAATGTCAATATCAATAATGAATCTGTCTATAGCAAATTTGGTAAATAATGTTGCCTTTCCAACCCCTCAACCCCCTTCTCAGCATTCCGCCCCTCGTACTCCGCTTATTCCACCTCCCAACTCCACTTACTCAAGGGGAATACGTTTTTGACGTAATCAAAACAGGCTTGAAAAACTTGTTGTCTGAGTTAGAGTAAAAAGTAGCAGTAGCAATAGTTGGAATTATTGGTGGTGTGACATTTTAGTTATTTAAGAGTGATGGTCAAATTGTTTCTTTTCTACCTGATCCCGTCATATCATATGTTTTAGCATTATTAAATGTGTTATTGTATTTTGGGTCAAAGCCTCTGCAACCACTGGTGTCGATATAAATGAATGTTTATTTACTTCATGGTCAATATTGTTTTTGGATGTTTCTATATGTTCTTTGAACGTTCGAGAATCAGATAGTGATAGTAGAAATATTGTCATCATAATCCTTCTCAACACAATTTTTACCCACTTTGTCTTCATTTTTGTCTTCTACATTTTATTGCTGTTTGAATACCGCGCTTTGCTACTTCGGTATTGATGCTACGGGGTAACACTAGCTTAAAAGAGTCACTGGATTTCTGTAAATTGTTGTTGCACCAACGATACAATCCATTTTCTTCACCATGTCACAAGTTAACAAAAAAGTATCGTCACCACCAACATATCCCAATATCACTGTTGAATCTGTTACGTATTGTTGGAATCTTACCATTATATTTTCATCTGTGTCGTAACCTTGCCCTCCTAAATGTAATATCTACATAAGCTTTTCAACAGTGTCTTGAAACAGACTGTGAATGAGACGTTCTGATCTATAACTGTGCACCTAAATTACAAATCACATATGATTTTATTATTTGATTTAATCCTCCAATACCTAAATCTCTCCGTCATGTAATTCATGTCATCACCTGGCTTTGTTCTCCTCTTTGTAACAGTACCTGCTCCATAGTTGTATTTATGTTTGTAAGAAGTTAACACAATAGAAGGTGTAGGTTCCCCAACACTTTGGTGTACAGTTTAATGTCATTCTGATCCATTATCTCGAGTATATCTTTCTTACCCCTCCGAGTATTTCCAGTCATGCTGTGGTGGAATTTAAAATTTGTTGCAAATCAAATCAAATTTTTTTCACATCAGTTTATTGTTATTTGATTCACCTCTATTGTCATCGGGTAATGGTATTTTACATTCAGACAGCGGATTTTGCATCTGGAAATAAACATGAAAGTTTGTACTGATTTGACTAATTCTGGTATATTTCTATCTCTAAAAATGCATTAAGGAAATACCACAATCATATGTTGAAATCCAACAACCAGATGTTACCATCCACACTATCAAGTTTAGTTAATGTTGCCAATCTTTCATGTCGCACTGTGATATGTATATTTTCATAAAGTAGTCGCTGGAATATATTTTAGTGTAGCTATCCAAAATGTTTAATGACTTGTATGTGAAAACTTTCGTTAAATGCATTGGTCGTCTTAACGTGGTAAAGGTGAGTTAACCAGTTTAATGAATTAAACTGAGCTGCTAGACAAGGGTAAGGTTCTGTTCATTTTTCCCATTGTAATCAACCAGCCTAATCTCATTTGTTGCACTAAGTCTTTGCATCTCGGGTATTTTTTATTCGGTTTTTCTGTTACATTTATAATATTTTACAACTAGAGATTATGCGTCGTCGACAACATCCAAATTTGATTGTATCATTTATTTCCGAAGTTTAATTCTTATTTCTACCAGCTGTCAAGTAAAAGTTCCATAAAAACTGGGTATTGTAAATCTGTATATTTGCACACTGCGAAAGGTGTACTTGTTGTTACTTCATCCAGATGGTGTAAACATTCTTCCCATATCACCTTATTGTGATTAAAGTTGTCGTAATTCTTTGTGATTTAAAGCTTATGGATGCGTTAACGTTGTACATCGTAAGTATTTTGTTAAGGGAAAATGTATGGTTGATTGAGTACTCGTGTCAATCGCTCCTATACCTTCTTTGAATTAAATTGGAAAGAAGTTTCAATGTCGTCATGATTAAATCAACTTTTATGTTACTCTTTATGTTGTCCAAGAACTCGTATACAAGATTGTCGTCTTTCACATTGTATTTGTTTAGCAATTTTTTAAAATGTAGTGAAATTCACGGTTTTCAACATATTTGTTTTTATTTCTACCGTGATGTCATTTATTACCCAGCCATACATTGTCTGCTTTGTAATCGCCTTAACACGTCTCTCTCATTCAAGAAACTTGTTACCTTTCAATAACTCGGTTTTCGTGCTCCTTAATACTGCTATATATGCATTCTTCCTCATACGTCTCCAATGGAGGTGTGTACTTTTAGTTCCTCGTCGTTGTCTTGACGAGACAAGAATTGTCGCAGAGCGAGAACGTTGCTGAAGGCAATGTGTGCCTTTAACACATCAAACAAATGTAATAGAATAATATTTTCTGCTGATTCCCAGCTGTTAAAGGATTCATCAGATCCTTTTTCTTTCACAAGTATATGCTTTCTACCGTTCTTTTGGTATTTAAACGCTTTACAACTTTAAACATATCATCATGATTGTCTTATAAAGATAATTCTTCTGCGTAAAGTATGCCATTTAAGTCCTCTCGCTTTAAGTAATCCAGTTTGTAAACTATCGGATCATAAAAAATTACTTTTTTTAATTTAGATATTTCCAAGGTAAAGTTAGGAAAGTTTGCAAATATCATTTCATAGTTTAAAATTCTGACCTTTTTACCAATTTTGAATTTGGAAGTTGCAAATGTATCACGTATGAATAACCTAATGTATTGATCCATACTTTAGATCTGTTTTCTTCCTCGCTCACTTAAAGTAGAGTCATGTACATTGATGTGTAATGAGTTTTATTTATCCCTCCGTTAGCTGTGGTAAAACATCATCCAATTTTCTGGTTTATTCTGATTAAAATACTTCTATATTCTAGCCCTCAGAGTTTTGTTAAACGTTTCCACTGCATTTGTTTTAGTTTGACTAAGAAAGTCGAAAATGTCTTACCTGACAATAACAGACTTGATATTTTCAGGTTTTTTGCGCTTTAAATATTTCACTGAAAGCACAAGGTACGTCATCTCCCTTTCTTGTCTTTACTTCTCAGTCCAGGCGCATTTAGAAAAAATATCTAACACTGTGAAGATGTATTTGTATCCATCGTTGTATCTCTGATATGCTTCATTTCAACAGTGTCTGTTCAACTGGTCATCGAAGTGACTAACATAGATCCTTCTGTAGGGAAATATTTTCTAACTTGCTTGTGAAATGTTTAGGTACATTGTTCAGTTAACCATTCTTTCAATTCAGCGTTTTTTATTTATATTGTCCCGTTGAATTTGTTCTCACTATTGATTGATATTTGTGTAAGCAAATGGACTTTCTGGATCGTAGTATAGATTTCTTAAATACTGTTATTTGTCTTGTTCTACAATGTCTTCAACGTCAACCATTTAAAACGGTATGAAACACATCGAGAGAATAATTTATGCATGTCAAATTGTTTTTAATCAGAAAGCAAGCGTGACACCAATCTACAATGTGTACTTTTATTTGCAGCGATTTACGACGTTTTTTCAATCCTTTAAAACAGCTATTTCATATAACTGAGTCACCATGTTCTGTTCGAAATTTACTTTGTTTTCCATAGATTCTACCCTATATTTGTCAAATCGTTGTTGATCGACCTTGTAAAATTTACGAAATTATCGAAGATTACTGTAAATGTAGCCGTATACAAATTTGTTTATCTATCCACATCAAATACGTAATTTATTCCTTTTCAACACTGTTTTAACCATCTCGGTATCAGGTGCTTATCTTGATGTTATCATCACTGATATGTAATTTGTAAATTTGCGTCTTCTGTAAAGAATTGCGGGATATCTTTTTGACGTTTGAAATCGATAAATCAACATGTTTATTCTCTTGAATGTTATTTAGCACAACTAGCTCTGACCATACTTTAATCCCATCGGAACGTGTACACAAATCTTGATACTGAAATAATAACTGTTGAATTTATCGCAATATATCTATGTTGCCATAATATGTGTTTCAATTTCTTCTGCGCTCAACTTAATGCACAATACACAAATTAGCATGCGGTCCAGTTATTCGATGGTATTTGTTTAAATATGTGTGGTCCAGGGACTCGAAGGTAATGTTATTAGCTAGGATAATGTCTTCAAAAAGAAAAAAGATTGTTCTACACATTTTATATGCACTAGTTTAGGTTGTGATATGACGAGTGTGACTGAAACTGTATTTTTTTTTTTTTATCACTGGTTTGTGAAGAAGGTTTATAAAAAAATGACGTTATCAGTTCAACTGACATGTATTCTGGGATTAGAATTACACAGGGTTTGGTATCTAAGCCAGTTTTATATCCTATGTATGACACCTATTGATGTGCAAAAGAGGCCCTGGTCACTGTTTTAGGTTTGAGATCGAAGGAATATCAAAGGAACGGTAAGGTATCCACTCCCATGTGCTATTTACCTGAACCTTTATTTTACCAACAGAAGGGATTTAGGTACTTGAAATTTGGTGTTGTAATATAAAGCAAAATTGTAATAATCTCTTAAAATTGCTGCAGTAGACAGTCAAACCCCTTCTATATTTATTTGTATTTTTTTTTTTTTTTTTTTTTAATCTTTTTTTTTTTTGGCTTGAATTTGGATTCAAAATAAATCTACAACAGTAAATCAAATGGTATGAAAATTATCAGAAAAATCTGAGTTGGTACTTTAAAAAAATATTAAAATGAAAGAGTATCATTATATTTTGTAAGTTATGTAGAATATACCAGTACAAGTTTAATTCCACTATTACAGATAAAAGCGAGCAGAGTGGTTTATATAAAGGTATTCTGTTGATTGATGAGCAAAGTGTTCAGTCAGTTCAATGATTTTACTTTCATCACTATGTTTCTTTACACCTACCACACAAATTTAAACTAAATTACATCAATACATTTTCATGTCATGTACAAATGTAAAAATACTTGTATAATCTTCGTAAATAAATACATACAGAATCTGAAACTGTGTGGTGTACAAATCAGGTAAGGTAATGTGTCAAGTGCCTGATAATTTCCAGTGGCACTATAGAGATATTTGCTGAAGCAGAGAGGGAGAACTATATTCCTTTGTAACACTAGACCGTGGCATAATGGAATTCGCACATCACCCTCGTCTGAGACTAGATGGCTTGTTTACTATTAATCTCGTTCAATCATAACTCTCGTGTGGCTCCGTCACGCGAGAGATCTAGTTGAACGAGACTAGTTTACTATTGGATTTCTAGATAATTATCTGTTTCAGATTGCTTTGCTAATGAGAATACTGTATAAAAGATGCACGCAGCTCAGCGATTAAACAGGACTCTTGTCAGGAGAATCGTACACAATATGACTGTATTTAAATACTTAATGCCCGTTTCATTTTTAATGAGAAATTCATTGTTGTCAATTTGGCAGTTAGTATGATTTTGAAAATGCGAAATTGAGAAAGAAAATTTAATATGTTTAGTGAAACAGGCCAGGTTCCCTCTATATGACAATCTAATTACCGAACAAATGCCAAGCAACAGGGCGATAGAGTTCGCTGAAGAGGGTCGAATATGTATCTTGATGGATTCCTGACCGATCCCACTGAGAAAGAGCCATTGTCGAATTTCTAATTCTCACCACGGTCATTCCCAGATAATGAATTTCATGCTAAGTCTTCCAAACTTGCCAAGTCCGACAAATCAATGTATCACAAATGTTAGTTGTGTCTTCCTTTCTTTCCCTACACCATGATCGAGTAGAAATGTATTAAAACTAGGAGCATTTTAATGAATACGTGATGGTTCTGATTCTAATTCTGGTAAATTTTATTAGGCATATGATTGGCGATAATAGAAATATAGCGCGATTACAGAAGGGTGATTGTCCCAGAAAATCGACACCAAAACTTGTCACTGAATAAAACATGTTACAGTACGAGTATCAAATTCAGATAGTTTATTGAAAACAAAGAATTTTTATATGGAAATAAAATTAATCGAAAAAAGAAATCAAATTTTATTCGTTTTGGCTCAACCAGTTTTTCATTCTGAACAAAATCGTGAAATGTATTACGAAAAGTTGTATCAGTGTCCACTATACATGTATTTGTCTGACCGCGAAAATATGCCTTTGCTCCTGTGTATCAAGACATGGTGTTTGATTCTGTTCGCATGTGGTAGATTTTGAGACTTTTGCTTGATAGAAGACTAAAATATATGGTAGTTATGTTTGTTTATTTGCTAGGATGTTTTGCTTTCTTATGGTTCCACACAGCATTATTTTGACATACATGACTTCGTTTTAGTTCAGTATTTCTCAAAACACTGTCAGTGGTTTCAACCAGATATAAACAAATCTGAGAAGAGAAAAAAATACATAAATTCCATTCTTCATTTAATTGATTTATGAAACAGCACAATTAAGACAATAAGTGGGCTAGTTGGGTAATAATGGGCATAGGTGACAGGAAACAAATAATTGAATATACTGAATAATTATCATTTACAGATCTACCGGAAATATGATATAGGAAGACTCTCATCATATGTGTTAAAAATGTACTCCTTTTATAAACTAATATCATTTTCTTGTTTACATGTATTCTTACTATATTTGATTCATATACTTTCAAGTTTTAGTCGCAATGTGAAATTGCATCACATATTTGTCACTTATGACTTACATGTGAAATTATTGCTTTACTTATGTCCCTCTTGTGTGATCACTTTGTCATTTAAAAACTATCTAGCAGATGAAGCCTTTGAACAACTCAGTCATGCACTACCGACAAAATAATGTCTGGAACATTAGAAAAGGCTATAACATTGGGGTTGTTTTTTTTTTTTTTTTTTTGTTTGTTTTTTTTTTCCTGTGGTCATATTTGGGACAAAGACAAAATTCATATGTTTCAAATGTGATTCATATTTATCATTCACATAAATATGTTTATTTCATACCGATTCCTTTTCCATGATAAACATACAAGAAACCAGATATGAAATCGTGCATTATATATGTGGCAATTGTTCAGGTGTACTGTAATATTGGAACTCTGATCACTTTACATAAATGCTGAATGTATTGTTCACTTTGCGGCAGAATACCGAAAATGCATGTTCTTCTAAAAGACTTCAACGTCCAACAATTACTACTGTTACTATTGTAAATATTTCACCTTTAGCTACAATTGATATTCCATGTAACTTTTCTATTGAACATACGATGCGTTTGCGTTGAATATGTACAACTTGTCGTCTCTTTAACATTAATTCTGGACCATTACCCAGTGGTACACATTATCATAAAACAAATTTAACTATAAACATTTCACCATCCCACCATGCAAATCTTATCGTCGTGTTAATATAATGTTGCACAAGGCAAATTTGACTATTATAATCAAGAATATATTATATATATGTATATATATATATATATATATATATATATATATATATTAACATGATGATCCCGATTGTTCTATGTAACTATGATGACAAAATACATCGAATTCATACATTTGACAGTTCTCCCAGATAGCTGTCACTCAGCTTGCTGTACTTTATTCAGCATTTTTTTTTCATCTTGAAGTGACTGTTTTTAATTTCTATCTTTTCAATCAAATTACTACTTTCTTGATCAGCATGAATTGCTAAGAATTATGTTTCCGATTATTTCAAAATGGTAAATTTTAAATTAATTTTATAGTACATTCATGATAGACATGGTTTATTTTGGGCATTTAAAGCCATTGCAATATGAAGCATGGCTCTGTATCTGTATATTTGCTGTAATGTAGTCTTTGGTTACACACACACACACACACAAACACACACACACACACACACATATATATATATATATATATATATATATATATATATATATATATATATATATATATATATAGCAAAGATGCAGAGATTGTTTATTACGTTCTTGAATACAACGTTCCTCTGTTAGAACGTTTGAATTTAATTTCCCTGGCCACATTCCTAATTACTATGTATTCAAAGACTTTGTTGTAACGTTCCCTTGTTCAATTTGTTTAATTGGCTATAGCGTTGGATTCGTTTGGTCCTCTTGGGAAAATCAGAGTAATTATAGTGTTTATCACCTAATGCGCCGACGCCAGATAAACAATGCCGGTCGTTTAAATAACAAAGACGCAACAACAAAGGCGCCGGGTAACAAAGCGTAATAATCATACCTCATTCATCATCGGTGCTTTAGTTTCACTGGTTGCTGGTTCAATGCAATTAAAGCATGAAAGGAAATGATTTTGTTTGTACTTTTTTGCCTAAATAATTTAGAAATATCCTTTAGCTATCGTTCTATGCCTGAGTATAGCTTGAAGTAAATTTCTCTCTTGTTCGCCGGTCAGAAGAAGAAAAAGTATCTCTTAAGACACAAAGCTACAAATAATACGAGGAATATAACTTAAAGTACACACTTGCACTAATACAAAGATACCTCGCCAGCCGTGACAAAAAAATTAAGTGTGAAATAAATGTATTGACGGCAATCAATATGATTTATCGTGCATGGTGTGATGTTTCCAAAGATTGTGTTGCAAACTGTTTTGTTAAGGCAGTGTTTAGTGAGCAAACATATGTCATTACCAGTGATAGCGATGCTGCTGATGATGATGTTTCTCTTGCTATGGTGCGTGATGCTTACTTGAGTCTGGTAACGAGAATGTTGATTTATTTTATTATGTTAACTATGATATTAACACTGTTGCATCTGTGATGTCAACACTTGAAATGTAAATTTGTTGTACCTTGAGGATATCGTTTCTAAATTAGTGGTCGCCAGGGAGCAACCGAGTTACTGAACAAAGATGTTTTCATATAAAGTGATTTTTGTGATTCACCGACTGGTACATGTACATGTATGTTGTGACACTTTCATCGGATGGTAAAACTGAAGGGGTTATCGTTTTGTTTTCTTCATGATAACATGTATTTTCACAAATGTATGTTGTTTAAAAATTGTATTACCATTACATACGAGTTCTGACAGTATTCATACCAGTATAAATTGTTTACTTGTATGTCCAACGTAATCGACATGGACAAGTACTTAAACATTTTGGAAAAAAACGAACAATTTGGATTTATCGTTACTCGGTTTTAGCGTTCTATAAATCCCAGACCCTGTGAAACGTTATAAACAATCTTTTCGATATATATATATATATATATATATATATATATATATATATATATATATATATATATATATATATATAATATATATATATATATATGTGTGTGTGTGTGTGTGTGTGTGTAATTCACATCTGTAAATTAGAGTGTCATACACAATGCACATAAATCTGACAAAATACAATAATTAAAATTTCTCCATACCTGAATCCGCGAAAATAAGAAACTTCAAAATAAATATACTTTCAATTCAGCACAAAAAAAACCCCCAGAATATACAGATTTTAAGGTAATCGTGGGCAGAAACACTCTTCAGCCTTATAGCACATTGCACCATGTAGATTTTTTTTTAGGCAATTTTGCTTCCATAGACTGAGTCAGTTCTTTATCTTTGTCTTTGTAACGTTCCAGTTCTTTTTTTGTTTCGTCATGTTGGCGTTCAAGTTGTTCGTTTTCTTTCAGTATTGCGTCACGTTCTTGTACAGCATTTTCCTTTTCTTCCTGTATTTCATCACTTTTTTTTCCAGATTTTTCTTTTCTTCCATTAGTTTGTGACGTTCTTGTTCAGCAGTTTCCTTTTCGGTCCGCAACCTTTCGTACTTCTGGTCATTGGAACGTATCGTTATTTTTAAATCGCTCAGTTCGTTTTGAAGCTGTGACCTCTCTTCCTCGGCACTTTTCAGTAAAGCGTTTTCCTCTTCTTTTTCTTTAATCTCTTTCTTAAGATTGTTAGTCTCTGTCAGCAGCTGTTCATTAAATTTTCGTTGAGCAAGGCTCTCTTCTAATATTTGTTTGTGTTTTTCACGCATTTTCTTCATTTCGGTCTCCGTCACTTCTAACTTCTTTCTCCTTTCTTCGATTTCCTTCTGCATTCGATCTACGTTTGCCTTATGCCTTTCGTCTTGCTCTTTAAATTTGTTTTTTGTTTCTAAAAGCTGCTTGGTCATATTATGAAGCTTTTCTTCAGATTCTTTTGCTTTACTTTGTAGTGTTTTCATCATATTTTGTAAGCTCGAGACCTCCTTCGTTTTCACTAAAAGCCAATAGAGAAAGCTGACATTATAAGAAATGCATTGTTAAGACACAGTAATAACGTAAAATATGTATTAAAACACAAATTGAAAAATCCACTACGGGGCTTTGAAATGCAAATTGCATCGTAGCATCATTTTCTCAAAGAAGATATATGCAGACCACCCTAGAATAAAGACAAATTAATTTTGACACTGAATCACACTTTCGAGCACTTTTTTGTGCTGTGGGACTAAAGGGAAACTCTAAATATTGTGGTACAAGATTTTGAACATAGTTATATTTTTGTGTGGTTTAATTTATGTTTCAGGACGTGTAGAAAGATAATAAATAGGAAGTAAGGAAGACAGGGGGTCACCGCACTAGTTTTATCTTTGCTCGTATAGTTTTAATAGGAACCCATATTTGAGGTTTAGACGGATTCAACTAGGTTAAGATTGTAATTGGACTTTATTTTACCAATATTTCACATCAGATGTTTATAATACTTTGCACTGATACATGTAAACACATGTCTTTGCTACATCTGAGAAAAATATAGAAGATCATAAACACATCTAGTTTAACTTTTATTATGAAGCAGTTTATTACTTAGAATGTGATATATGTGCTATAATACCCCATCCTTAAAGAGATGTAGATCTGTACATATGATAGACACTTTATTGGAACACTAAATCGATTGAGAAAGTAGACTAATACACCAATTGCCCTAATATTAATAAATGGCATGCAAATTGGGTTCTTAAACCATAATGTATATACATGTCAGTGCCCCAATTGCTTTGATACTGTTTTGAGTAGGCACTATATTTCATAGCTCAGATGTCATATCCACAAATAACCTTATTTACATTTTTCAAATTCCTATCCCTACCCACAACGAAACAAAAATAAATTAATATCAACCATGAACCCAGGGCCACTACCAAATCTTTTTTCAAGAACAAGACCCTAATATACACTGTGCAAGATGTTTCTTAGGACCTGTATCCTCTAGCACAAATGATATAGACACAAAAAGCCTTGTTTTCATTTTTTAAAAAGAACAACCCCGATCCCCTACTCCAAACAGACAAAAATAATTTTTCAAAACCAACCCACCACTATATTTTTATAGATCGTATACTTTCTTGCTCAGATACAAATAACCTTATCATTGTTTATTCAAAACTGAACACTCATTTCCGCGAGACAAACATAAACTAATAAGAAAAATAAACCCAGCTCTGAGGTTATAATCCTGACTACATACATTATTAAGTCCTACGAAGTCGAGCGAAGCAAGCCACGAATACGACCCGTCATACTTTAATTCTGATGCTCCTTTGGTTTTGATTCCTATGCCAAAATAATAACAAGTATAACAAACATTATTTTATATTTTTAACTCTCTAATATTCGCAAATTAAAATAACATTTAAAACCTGTTATAAAAAGATAATGGACTTCGCATTTTACAAAAAAAAAAAAAAAAAAAACTAACAAGCAGTGCACCTTATCCTAGTGTAGACACTCCGTTTAACGACCCAGTTAATAAAGGAATACAACAAATATATAAAGACACAAAGCTATACTTTACAGAAGACAATTATTTTATGTACAAACCAGTGAGCATTTTAGACAATAACACTTTACAATTTGACAATGAAGAGTCAATGAACAGATACAAAGGTCGATGTGATATAAATTTCTTTCAAAATCAATTAAACTGGGCAGTATAGATGGCAACATGGTGCTGTGGAATATCTGATTGATATCTAACTAATAGTAGCATACCAGAATTCGTCAAATCAATATATAGGTTTTATGTTTACTTTCAGAAACGAAAACTGTTGTCTGAATGCAAAATACCATTACCTGATGATTAATCTTTTAATCCAATAAACAATAATATATATCGAATAAAAATTAACCTAATTTGTAAAAACTTTGATATTTCTATTCATCGTAATTGGAGAAATATTAATGGAAAGATAAATATCTTATTGATTATAGCCCTGAAAGAACATAATACTGTGCATCATGGTTTTGGAGAACCTACGCTAGATCACGTAAAAGATTTTTACCAACGTAAATATAATTACAGAGTTGACCAGTTGAAAAATGGAGAAAAAATGTCAGCTGAAGAAATAAATTCACTGTTTACAAGTGACTCAAAATAATATTTCAGCAAAATATTTCAAAATTAAAAGTTAGAAGAAACTACACTCTTTGTGGTGATGCTATATTTTTGTTGCCACGTGATATGGGGACGAAAAGAAGTACTATATTAAGTTACAATAATAATTTTCAAAAGTCATCAGATGCAATTAGTCTAGGAATACATACTGCTATAAATACAAACATGGGAAAAGATGGAATTCCAGCAGCTGATAAACCGGTTGTAACAATTTGTCAAAAATAGATTGTGAAGTAACAGATAGAAAAGACGACAACGTGAGTAAGAATTAGGTGTAAAGAATGATTAGAATGGTGAAGTCTTGTAATTCATACACCCAAACTGCGCATGATTAAACATAAATAGATCTTGTGTCCCTGAGAATGGCACTTAGCTCTCATTTTAGCGGCGTGATGTAGCCAATAATGTGTAAAATTGCCGTTAAAACCCATATAAACAAAACCAAACAAAGCAAAAAACAATTTATCCAGCTGAGTTTCAAGTCCAGCTTATGACACTGACAATGATGCTGCTGCATATAAGCTAACTCAAACAAATAGTTGGCAATATCTTTTATTCCTTGTTTAACTTTTTCAACGAATGTATTTGTAATACCTTTGTCACCACCATCACCACTTGTTCTTCCTGTCAAACCTTTTACAAAATTTGCTATTAACATACCAAGCATTTTTGCTATTATACTTATCGCCGTGAAATAGTTGCAATTGTTACACCTTTATCTTTAAACAGTTGTCTTAACCTTTTACCTAATAGTATCTTTTCTCTACCTTTGTGGTTTAGTTTGTTCATATTTTCTCTACAGTTATTTTCTACATCTATTAAATGTCTAACTATTAGTGATCTTTTTCTTTCAGTATAACACAACAGTTCTTGCAGTTTATCATTTATATTTGCGTCTGTTTCTCTGCTGATTTCCCTTTGTATCTCCTTTATCTGATTTAATTGATTATTTTTATTGCGCTACTTTCACTGCATATGCATAACCTCTATATTCTCTTTCTTCTTCCAAGATATGCAATCTAGAAGGTTGTCTACTACCAATTCTTGTGTGGCTTTCATCTGTTATTGTCTCTGCTTCAATTGTGTGCTGTTCAAATAGTTCATTTGTGACTCTAGAAAATATCAATAGCTGTCATTAAAGTACTTTTTGGTGTTATTCATCTGGGCTCAGAAAATGTATCAACTGTTTGGTTAAAAAAACGCACAAAAAATATCTTATCCAGTAGTTTTTTGCATGGATTTTTGCTATTGAATTGTAGCAATGTAGACCTTATAATTATTGCTAGGAGTTACCAAGTTTTTGAATTGTGTCTGACACCAGCAATGTCAACACCTTCTTCCTTGTCGTTATTACCAGTTATTCCCTCTTTGACTTTGTTCATGTACATCTCAAGATCATAAAATACATCTGGAATTAATATAGATTTTGTTTCAGTCTTATCGTTGATGTAATGGACAATAATTCCTTAATTCCTTGCATCTATTATATTCGGTAACTATGAAATTAAATTCATCGTGACTTATTTTCGCTTATTGCCTGACTCACCATATTATCAATCCTGTTAAACTAAATGATGGCAAAAGTTACAAATCTACGAACTTAAAAACTTTGTTTTATACTAGCTTTTCTTTGAATTTATGGTCATTTTAAACATCTTCTTTAATAGTATGATGTTACACACTGTAACACTTGAATTTAATGCCACATGATAAATAGTGTTCATTGTAGTAGTTTGACTCACTTGCCTTTTATTTAACTAAAAATGTCGGCATTTCTGAAAATGGATTTGCCTGTTCTTTTTGCAAAACCATTTTCGATGGCTGTTTTTTTACCTTGTTTGTCACGCACTCAGCTCTCGGGTTCCTAATCATATATACCAGTTTTTAAAACAGACACTTTGTTTTAATATATCAATTCCACCACATAACCTGTCAAGTAATACATTATGTTTCAGCTACTTCCCCCATACTGAGTTATCTTAGTTTTATCTTGATCCAACTTTTCTGCTTTGGCTTTTATTTTTGAACGTGTTTTAAGTTGTTTTCCAAGATCATTTACTTGCTGGTTTGGTCTGGTAATATCTCTTGTGCTGTTAACTGATCAAGTGTAATATAAATAAATAAATTCGAATAATTAGCTTTTGTAACGGCTTCAAAATCCATATTTGATGGTGAAAGTATTGTCATTCTAAACATTGTCATTAAGATTGGTAGCTCGGTTATGTTCTCCCTCATACATTTCTATGAACACAATCTGTCAAATAATTATGCAAATTTAGTTCATGTGAAACATGCTGATAAATATTTCGGGGCTCTGGCTATCAATGCCGAGTGTGAGTTTCAGAATGGAGATGGTAGATTTGTTAGGTAACGGACAAAGAATTATGTGCGCTGGTATTTCACAATGAGAAACACTACGTACCACATATTAGCCAAAATGTGCTTTTTAGATTGCAATTAAGCGATTAATTTAGGTTAGATATCTCGATACACTCGTAAGAAATATCACTATCATATGCAACATATTGGTGCCTTTAAATGAATTAGAACAAACGTTTACAACCGAAACAGACCATGACAAACAACATCGTGCAATGATCACCAGTATTGATACAAAGATTTAAGCATTAAATCAGAGAATTTATACAGTTAAAACAGAAACAGAAGGAGACATAGAAACATTTAAAAGTGAAATAAATACAGAAATGGGTGTAAATAGTATTGCGATAAATACCAAAAATGATGAAATTAAAAACAGGGTAAATGGATTGGATGAAACAGTAATTTCCGAAAGTATATTGCTTTATGCTTTTCAGAATGTGATCGTGATAGAGGTACTTTAGGGATGTTAGAAAATGAAACATTTAATATTAAAAGTGTTGATGCAATACGTAAGTAAAATATAAATAGCTTGTTGGAAATGTTTAAAGCTGACAAGTAAGCCGCAAACATAGACTACTATTTTTGGAATTGTCTGTTCTCCATCACGTTTTGCTGAATACATAGGTGCTTTGCAACATCATTGTTTTCCTAATAAAACAACTGAGTTTATTCATAGTCTTTTTCTCAAACTTTGAATAATATTAAATTGTATAGTGGATTAAAGGTAAGCAATAAACGTGTTGATTATCCTTTCAAGCTTAATGATGATTCTAGTATTGATGATTTTGGTTTAAAAAATACATATTTTTCATTGCTAATTGTTGTAGGTTTACATAACGACCAACCCCCCCCCCAACACCCCCCCCCCCCCCATATTCCCACTTTTCTTTGGCACATTAAAAGAAGGGAGCAATATAAAAGTATTATCATTAAAAAACGTAAGTGCTAAATATGGCAACAGCAGCAATAATGATTGGTGATGCTATTGTTAATGCTTTAGCATTCTCAGAAAGTAATTGTATGTTTCAATTATTTGATCCAAATGGCACAAATACAGACACAAACATAATAAAATCAAATAAGAAATGCAGAAGAACACTAGTAAATTCAAAAAAAAAAACAGAAGAAAGGCACTTGATTATCTGAATGAAAGATTAAGAGAAAAAAGTTTGGTTATTCAGGACTTAACTAATTTAGATGATTGCTTTTTCTCTTTATTCTTTCTGACTGGTACTGATGCTGTTTTAGAGAAACATAGGCAATCTAAACGTAATGATTTTTACTAGTCGTCTGTTAAGAATATAACATATTGGCATGTACTTATTGTTTTTGTCATGAGTGCCAGTGTTTATGTGCGGTATAAGTATCTCTGACAGAAATGGAAACAGTTATAAAAGTTAGCTAATTAAATATATAATAATGGAAACATAATGAAAAAATATAACTCCTCACAAATATAAAATAAAGAACCACAGGGTGTTAATAATCCTAATCCAACGCCACAGCTGAATTATACATAAATCAAGAAATGACTTGAGTGTACCTATTTTTTATGTTCGATATCAAGGCAAAAGGAGATGCTAACAATGCCGTTGCAAACAATTTGGAAAGAATGTTTATTAGAAACATAACCATATTTTATGGTAGTGATATTTTTAATCTGAATGATAATAACATTTCCATAGCGTTTAGAGATGTATGGCTACCGGACAAAAACAAAATGGACCAGGGAATACGTAAAGAAAATATTAGAAGTTAAAATCATGAGCGGCTAAAGTACATAACACCACTTGATTTTCAGATACATGTCCGTTGTATCCTTTTGTTTTTCTTCAAGGCTTTATATTTACAATTACACTCACAAAGCATCTGCAGTGATATAAGATGCTAACCAGGATTATGAAGTGGAGAGTATGTGTCCACTGTACGGTGCAATTTTTTCTGATACAATGACAAATTCTGTTAATGAAAAGTACAAACGTGGAATTGATACGGAACTATGGATATGACAGTTAATACGATCTTAACAAATATCATACTTGATTTATCAAGAATGAGTTTAAAAAGAGTCTTGATGCTATATAGAAAAGAAAAGTATTTTAATTCAACAATAGAAAATAATTATTGCTGTGTAAGGATTAAGGATTACCAAACATGCATTATTTACATGGGTATAAAATGATTCAACCATTTACACATGCTGCGAAATATGTTTTTAACTTGGAACAAAAACATAAGGAAAATATAAAAACTAGTGTTAACAACTTTTATGTAGATCACGAATGTTTTTTTTTTTGGCTTGATTTAAGAAACAAGCATGATAATAGATCACATGGAACGGGACATAACCTTGCTACTGTTTAACAGGGAAAACACTGCAAATAACCACAAAAGAAAGTGTAGATGCGCATAAATGTATATTTATCTTGTTTGATCCTCAGGTAAATAGTCTGAACAACCAAATAAAATCCATAATATTTAAAACAATTACCGTATCAGTAAAGAAGAACTACCAAACATGGACAGATTTGAGAATTTACATGATGAATGGGTTATAGGTTTGTAAAATGTACCAGTTGTAATAAGAATGATACAGTTTAGCAAGAAAGTTGTGTTATATGTGCTTTTGAATAAAAAAGGAAAGGAAATATACAAGACACAATATCAACAACAAATTAATTCACTTTAAAATTATCATGGAAAAGATACCGACCGATCAATGTTTTTTAAGAAATAAATAATTATCTTGCAGATGCAATAAAAAGAAATGATATCACAGATATGAACTTCAACTATATTTCCAGAATTATGTAACAGAACCATAATCGAAAGGACTATAAACTGGTGTATATGAGACTTAGGTTACAAGGAAATAAAATAAATAGAAAAAATGTTGGTATGTCATGGTTGCATTAAAATTATTTCCTAATTCTGTGCAAATGAAATACGGTGAACAAAATATAAACAACCCATTTTTTACACGAGATATTTTGCATGTATATCATGGCTATATATAAAACCATTTAACACAGAAACCATAAAATAAACCAAAACCAATTAACAATGGAGAAATTTCTTTATTGCATTGAGGAAAAAAAGCAACTGAGTAAAAGCGAACAATGTCTTATGTCTGATATCTTGTTTACAACGGCTAGAGAAACCAACACAGTTATTGATAGTCACATAGAACTTTATCAAACATTCAAATATAGTGAGCTATGTATGTGAAATAACATCATAACATGATTGCATATAGTGTTACAAATTGTGGAGATACAAAGTTTGTATTAGATTTGAATAAAATTGAATATAAACAAGTTTTTTATTTTGTTTCTATTATCCGTCCAACACTTATGTACAATAAGTACTACAACAGAAAATGTTCTTTTATGGACGACAATGTTATTGTAATAGATCCTTGTGACAAATTAGATAAATGGTTAGAATTACTTATTAATGTATACCAGGGAACTAATACGTTGTTTCTGAGGGATGTTTCTGCAAACTAGGAAGATGCACAAAAGAAGGCAAAGAACCTAATCTAATTAGTATTCAATTGTAGATATTTCAGAATATATGTGTAAGTGATAGTTCAAAAATATGACTCTGTAATAAAGATTTTGAAAATATTGAATTTATTGTTGTCTTTTACTCCAAAGATAAATATTCTCGGGAAAGCGAGTTTGAAGAAAATTATGTAGTACTTGCGGTAACGAGAGATTTGTTTGAAAAATCTAAAGAAAATATAAGAAACAAACTGTTAATGAAGCTTGAATCTCTGTTTAATTACAAGATGGTACGAGAACGTGTTTGCTTTGCTCAATACACACCCCATTGTTGAGAATAACCGTAATGCAAAGTATCCATTAAATATCTCCTCTTGTCACCATAGCAACTTTCCTGTATTATTACATATTGCATGACCCTAAGATCTAATTAAATTCATCTCTTGGTAATTTATAGTTTGATTACATAAACAATCTTTGTACATTTCAAGTTTTACATTCTTTTTAATTGATTACTTTCTGGTACCCTTGCATACTCTCTTTTCATCTGTATCAGTTCTAAAAGCTAACTTCTAAGAGTACAAAATTATTGTATTGGTACACCATTCAATTCATCTTTAAATCTCATGGTACCTTTTTATTCATCTTAATGATCAAATCATTCTCCAAAATATTATCTTTTTCGTAATTGCTAGTATCATAAAGCTCAACATTTTCATTTATATCATTGCAAAAGTTAGCTGTCTTATCTTATTAGAATATTTGTTTATTAAATATTTGTAGTAGAAGCTATACATTAGCAACTTAATTAAATCTAGCATTGTAAAGACACCAATAATAATTTTGGTTAAAAGTATTTATTAGTTCTTTAAACTAATTAGTACCATATCTTTTTCTATGATTGTTCTCCTAGCAAATTGAATATCCATTTGAAGTTTAAAATATTTCTCATAATGAGTACATATTTATACATCCGTTCTCTTGTTGAACGTTTCCATTTGTTTATTGAATACAACATTATTCAACAGTCTAAAATCATCGGTTGCTTTTTGTCTCATAGATCTGTGCTAAATTCAATATAAGAATTTAGCTATGACCAAACAAAACTACTCTATTTAACTGTTTTTCATTTATTCCTAAATTAACTTAAAATAATGATAATAAATATCTTTGTTTCTTAACGTGAACAATAATTTAGCTACTGATGTTTTTGTATCCTTTTATCATGAGCTAATCTAGGTGCACTAAAATAATGTGCTGGATCTAGGTTATAATTATTAATGCATACATTTCTAACTTCTTCAAAATCGTCAATTTAATAGCATTCTCTACATACAAGTCATGTAAGTCACCAAGTGAATTCAATTTGAAATGTTTCATGACATTATTGCCATAATGACAATCCATTAATGTTTCAATGCTTTTTTTATATTAGTAGTAATTTGGTTTTATTCAACGTTTTAAATCAATGCATGTACTCATACGTATATATATATATTTCCTCAAATATTTTGGTTCGATTCTTATGGAATCGTCATCTTTGGTCCCACAATGTTGTATTCATTCTGTGAATTTATCATCGTTTAGATTTTTAGCAAGTTGTTTTAGTGATTGGGATATAAAGCGATAACAATCTATGAACCTTACTGGGTTTTTAAAAATAAAATTCATTTCTTTATCTTTATTTTGTTCATCTTTAAATCTATCAACCATAAATTCTTTTATAAGCGATATTTGTTCATCATTATTTGCTAGTATTGCTACTTCTTGATCTAGATCGTTTTTTACTAAAGTCTTAATAATCAGACGAGAATCGTATCTCGATAAATAATGAATAATTAGTGGTATATATTTGGAATGTTACGGAATTATGCATCATTTCTTTAAAATAATTGTATAGTTTTATTAGTTTAACACCTCTGTATAATAGTCTAATAGGTGTCGTTTTGCAGAGTGCACACATACGGTAATTTCAATGTGACCCAGTACATTGGTCCTGGGAAAATCAATATTGTCGGTGCGTTATCATTTTGACCTGGATTCAATGTTCTGACCTGGATTTCGCATACAGAGAATGATTCATTTTGTTGACCAGAAGTTAGATTGTATGATCGTAGTAACTAGATGCTGATTTGAGACGGAATAATAAATGGTTTTTATTTGTTTTGAATACGCAGTACAAAGAAAACTATATAATAAGATGTAGTCGCAGCGTTCTTCATCATTTCATAATTCGTCAGCCTGAGAGGTTATAAACGAGATTGGTTCTTTGTGTGTGATATTCTGCTTCAGAGATATTAGTATACAGTACATTTTGGACTTAGTACTGCTACTTCAGAAATATTTTCCAGACAGTACATTTTTTGGATTAACTACTGATATTTAAGAATTATACAGCTCCGTTGGAATTATCGGAAACATTTCTAGAACTTGTGTGATATTGTATATTCACAAGGATTACTTCGAATTAATAACACTTCGATATAGCTGATCCTTGTTGACACGCCAACACTTTGGTGGTTTCATTCGGAATACTTTTCATTCGGAATAAGTTGGATTAACTTCCGGATCAGTGAACTTTAGAACAATTTAGGACTTTTAAGGGTGTTCTATACTGTAAGTTATTTTTAATTCTTTCACTTTGATTGTTTGTTGAAATATGTTAATATTTTAGGAATTAAATATTTGTGTTTTAAATCTTAAAAGCTTGCTTGAGTCTTTTTCTTTTGTTACATTTACCCATAGTCGTAACAAGAATATTCGTAATTTAAATTACACTCGAGATGTGCAGGACGTTTGTATTTTCCAGCTAAGTGATCATAATATCTTAGTTTGATGTTCTGTTGTTTTCATTTTCGTTTTGTTTTTATGTTCATTTTACAGATATGACACATGTTGGTAGAATTATAATGCCTTTTATCTTCACTAGTGGACATCATTTTAGAAGCGTTTCTCGGCCTAAGTTCTTCATAAACAGTTTCTGCACATACTCGTAATTTTTTTATGGACACTGCTGCTTCTTTGTTAAATATAGGCCTATAATTTTTTCAAATTAATTCAATGTAGATACAAAATCCTGATGGTGTGTGTTTTGCTATTTCTATTGTCTATGATGTATTCTGGTTATGCTTACAGCAACTATTGGTTTCATAATACTTTCGCAACACAAAACACAAGGAACTTTAAGTTATTGATTTTATGTTTGAAATTCTACTATCGAACTCTTTCAGGCATTATGTATGTTGCATTATCTATTTCACTGTATAATCGTTTCTGTTATTCTAATTACAATTCAGAATAAAAAATAATTTAGACACCTGTGCAAAAGTATTTGTTTTCCTGTGTAGGTACATACTTGAGACGATATTAATTTTAATAAATCCTTTTACTCTACAATTATGTTAATTGTTCCCGTCAAATACTGTTAGCTTATCAACGTGACTATGTCTTTCTCGTTCTGTCATTCCAGCTTGCTTTATAAGCTTGTCTACTGTGTCGTACACATTAACAGATATATTGAAATGTATATCAGTTTTATTTATTTGTGTCATACATTGTTATTGTGCATTTTGTAAAGCCAATGCTTATCTTTGTCAATGTTATTTTTTGTGCCTATACGGATTATCCTTAGTGGGTTTATAACATATATTGCGCATTCAGCATATATATATATATATATATATATATATATATATATATTATTAGATAATTGATTCGGGCAAAAACCCAATGTGCATTATGACTTATTTACTGATTAAATGTCGTGTCCAGTATATCAGACATATTTGGAACTTAACTTTCCATTTAAAATATTTTAATTATGTTTACAAGAATGCCATGTGGTACCGATCTACACCATAAGTTACGCTATGTTCTGTAACTCCGAGTGTAACCGATAAATCTAATCTAGCTGGACTTTTACTGGACTTAATGGGTTTTTTTTTTTTTACTATTATTATTTTTGATAAAACGTGTCCAACTTCTTGAAAAAGTAAAAATATTCTGATTAATTTCATTATCTCGTCCTTCTAATTTACATTCACTTTAATTCCTAATAAATGAGTCCTGCAGCATTCTTGTCATAATTGTATTTAAGGTAGAGTAATAATTCTGTTTATTTCTGTTTTAATCAAAGGACGAATTAGAGAAAGCTTTAATGCTCTTCTTTTCGACTTTGGTATTTTATTATCAGTGACATTTTTCACCATTTATTATAGTACCATTTTATAAAATAAATTTTCAGTGCAAAATGTTTTGTTTTATCGTTTAAAAATAACGTTCTTTTTACAGTTTTCGTCATTCACAAGTAAATATGTTCTTGTTGTCTTCTATAATTAAGTCATTTCTGCACGTTTTAGTAATATTTGCAATATGTCAAAGTTTTATAGGTTGTATTTCGACGTTACATTTTGTCCAGTCTTATTTCCACCACAACTCTAACATATAATATTCTCATGAATTTGTATTACTTACATTTTTTACATATGAATCTGACATTATTTATCTCTAAAATAATTGGTCCCTCCACACCATTTAAAGTAGATGATCAATTATTTTATTTCTTTGTGTTTGTTCAGACTCTTTAAAATAATACATTGCTAAAATACTAAACCTATTTTCCTCATAGAGAAATATAATGTTCTTTCTGAAGTGTAATATAATTTGCTTGCAAATTTGTGAGCAGAAATATCGAATATTATTGGTGGAGATACTGAAAATTGTATTAGTTTCTAAAATGTTGTTTTACAGTAAGAGTTGACATCATGAGAAATTATATATGGTATAATTTCATCATAAACGATGTCACAATAACCGTCCTTTAGAACAATTTACTTGATTTTATTTTGAGATGACTCCTTTAGTTTTGGAGCTATCATTTTGTTTATGTTCCATTGTTTTAGCCACATAATATTTTTATTGCGCTTCCAACTATTAAATGAATCATCATATCATTTGCATTTTACTAGCACATATTTTTTTATGAATTGTTTTTGCGTTATCTAATTGTTTTTAAACTTACATGTCATCTTGTTTGTCATCATGTCATCATTTCATCTTGTTTGTCGTATATAGATAATTCATCGTCGTAAAATATCCCCACACTATTCTCTCTTTTCATGTCTTCCAACTTATATACAGCAAGGTCACTTACAATTACTGGCGTGATTGTAAATATTTCTTCCATGAAATTAGGAAGCTGGCCTTTTGTAAAAATAGATTTATATTTTGAGATCCAATATTTCTCATTTATTTTATTTTTAGGCACTGCATGGGTATCAGTTATCAGATAATCTAATACATTAGTTCATAGAGCATGTTTGCGGTCAATGGCATTAATTGGTAGCATATATATCGATCTGTGAAAAGTATTATTTGCATCCCTCAATAATGCTAGGCAATACATCTATCCATTTCCTGGTTCCGTTTTTAGTGAAATATGTCCACATTCTGGTTTTAAGAGTTTGATTAAATCTTTCTAAAATAGACGCGTCTTTATCTGAGTAAGTGGTAAAGTATTAAACATTTTCTTTTTCCAATAACTTCTTGACCTTAAGGTTGTAAAATTCTTGTTTGTGTAATGTTTGTGTAGACTCTCCAATTAACCAAATGTTTTATTTAGACTATTTTAACTTCTTCTTATCTCGTTTAATTGTTCCCACAATTGATTGCCATTTGTGTAAGAGACTGTATTATAAGGATTCAGTCATTTATTTAAAATTATTGTTGTATTTTAAATGAACTTAATTTTGCAATAAAGTTTCAGGAATTTTGAAACATTAGTATGTATATTTTTACGACTTTTGTAATAAGGCAATAGTGGGTATATATAAAATAATAGAATTCTAATGTTTAAGTTTAGATGAAGTTAAATTATGGTCTAAAAGAGTTATCACTTAAACTAATTTTAGATTAATCTACCTTAGGGTCGGCAACGTTTTTCCATTGGGTGGCACTTTTCAACGATAAAATTTTAAATTCTACTTGAGTGTTACTGTTTTTTTAAAACATCTGTCACTTTTAAATTAATTAGCACAGAACATTAGTAATATCGGAAGTGACTCTCAACATAAACCACTATCAAAGACATTTAAGCACAAATCGCAAACTAAATTAAATAACAAATGACAATAACTTATATTGTCTTTCAAGAAATAACAAAAAGTTATTACCGTTGTTTATAATTCAGGATTTCCTTTTCCTTCCATTCTTGATGCTAATTGTGTTAAGTCACGTTGATAGCTGGTGGTCTGGAGACGAAGACAACCTTAATAATGTTCTGCTCCCTGCCGATTGCGAATGTTATCAAGAGTTATTTTCACGAGGGAAAACACTTGCTTACAATAGTGACTGGTTCCAAAAGTAGACAACAGAGCAGAAAACAACTTTTTTTTGCAGAGAAATTTGATGGAAGTTGAGACTAAGAGCGTGCACAAATATCCTATGATTGGTTTTCATCTTGTGAAATATGGTTCCTCATGGCAAAAAAACCTCCCTACAAGTCTAAATTTTGAAAATCAATTAACTCCATTTCCAAAGACTCAATTCCAAGAAACTGGAGGTACTGCAGCTCAAGATAATTTTTAACTGTGTTCGTAGGGTTCAAAATCTATTTGAACATGGGACCTTGGGTTTGGAGGTCTTGAAATTGTCGGACAAACTCTTCTTTTAAGACGGAGATATACTGGTGTAAATTCTGTCCTAAAATTTTGAGATTTTCATCGCTATCGGTAAACATTTTAATTTGCGGAAAGTATCTTAGAGTCCATGTTTGAGTCATGGCCGGTGATTCGGTAGTCACAGAAAACAGTTTATTTTTCATAAAACAAAATATCATTTCCAACATTTGTAACTAAAGGGACACTATTAACAATATCTTCTTTTGTAGTTCGGGATATTGGAGAAATGGAACATACTTCTTCTGCTATACATTCGCGCTTCGGTGATTAGAATCATGCAACTAATATCAAACGAGCAATATCGCTTATGTCTGTGATGTCGTCTAGAGTAAAACTAGCAACGTCACAGTTACGCAGGTCAATTTTTAATTGCACATCAATAGCGTCAGCCATGTCACTTACACGACGCTGGACACTTTAAGGTGAAACCGGATTATCCCGAATTGTAGCAATAATGTCGTATTTTGTTAGCAAAACCTTCAACGAGATCTTTAACACATTGCAAAAAGCTGTCTTTTAAAAATCACCGTCAATAAATGGTTTTTATTTTCGTGCAATGCACAATGCAGCTATGTAGATTACTTTGATGGAATGTATATGATGTCTTTTCGGAAATTTAACAAAACTACTCTTTTGTAGATTGTAACCATCAAGAAAAATATGATTCCATGTTTATTAAAAAGGCAACACAACTGCGATTAAATTTTAATGAGCATGACGTTGAAATCTAGCTCTATTGGTAACGGCAAAAATATCAACAATTGTGAAATATTAATCAGGAATTGAGTTTATATTTGATACGAAAATAATGTACAGATTCTTTACCAGGTGTTTTCATATTACAGCTCCAAGACATTTTGATTTTATCAGATATGGCTATAATGACTTGATGCAAACATAATATGAGTTTTCAAACAATACATTTATAATCTTCAATAGAAATTCAACGTTTGATAACCTTTACTGAAATCGATGATATAAACAGCAAACATTTCAATATGCATGAGACATTGTCTTTTTTGTTAGGTTTAAAGTAGATTCTATTTCTGACTTGTTAATATCACCTCAAGATAAATTGTCACATATAGCATATTCATTTAATTTACATAATCACTTCTAGCTGATCAATACTGCTGACATAAAGCTGTTAAACACTACACATGAAAAAATAATCTTAGAAAAATTCGTCTGCTTATTGTTCGTCATTCCTTGAAAGGGACATCCCCAATGAAATACCATACTACCCCCACCCAAGTAGGATATGGTCTATTTATCCTGATTTATACAGATACACGTGTGTCCGAAATATTATATAAGCTCTGTGCACCTTATTGTTCTAAGAGATGCATTGTATATACTACTGTTTTGGGGTTATTCTTCAAATGACAAACTGAACTTGAAATTATAAGTAATTTTAATTTAAATATATGTAATGTATTAGTTTGCTACGTTTGGTTAAAATTACTCCATGGGGTGTTGAGTAGAAACTGAAAATAATAGAAACTGTTGAAGGACACCCGACGCATTGCCATAATATAAATTCAACATTTATAGTAATTTTGAATTGGTGTTAAGCAAAGCAGCCTGGAACATTTCTGATAACAATGAATTCGTCAACTTGATAAAATCATAAGGCGTCACAAGCGTATTCTTATAAATTTGCCTCTCCAACATGGCTTTCTAAAATTGGCTCACTGTGATTGAGAGAAAGGTCAATCGCACATTATCCATAGGGTATTTAATATTATGCATTTATAGACTTTTGTTGGGGTGAATATGAAGCCTTATGAACCAGTAAATCTCGTATTGATTGACGCGAAGTGGTGGTCAATATGAATTGACTATGACACAGACCTTGACCCAAGGTCAAAGGGTTACCCCAACATGTCTCAGAATAATATGCCTTAGAGTCATAATGATTCCTTGCAAGTATGGACAAAGTACATCATGTGGTTTAGAAAATATACGCAATCAAAAACAAAATGAACATAATTTTAACCCACTGTTTTAACGATTTTAACCTTGATCCAATGTCAAAGGAGCGAGCGGCGTGTTTCAGATTTAATTATAATAACTTCACAATGATTAATTCCAAGCATGAACAAAATCCATCCAGGAGTTTAGGAAATATAAGCAAATGAGAAAACTATAGCCAAAACCTTAACACAAATATTCTGACAGTGACATTGGCCACAATATCAAAGGGCATGTAAGCGCGTCGCAGAATGAATTGTTTAAACTTCATAATGATTCATACCCGGGAGGCTTAAAGCATCCGATGATGGGAAAAGAGTACTATAGTTCAGTTTCTAAGTTCACATCAAGACCAAGAGATAAAAATAACGCACTGCATTTGTTTGGCTTAAGGTCGTTGTTTCTCTGTTAATTCCACGGCCTTTAGGACAGCATACAATGTCAATGAAGGCTTTGAAAACAAACTAACACCGCAGATAGTTTTCCTTTAATCAAACTAAAGACAATACATTCGCGAGACGTTTTTATTTTCCTATTGGTATGATTTATCAGTACCGAATACGATCAATATCTACAATAGATACATAAGCCTTACTGCACGGCTCGCTCAAGTTAAACTGTCTGTTCCTTTCTAGTACACCTTGCGGTCTTGACAATTTCACCTGTTTGATGCCCTTTGGGTCCTTTAACCAACCAAAAGACTATCACGAGGCAGAATAGTTACTTAACCTATCTTTTTCATTTTCAATTAGATTTATAACTGTAAAATTAATACGGAAAGAAAAACAACAGCAAGAAAACTAAACGAAGTAAGAAACTTGCAGTTCCAATCCGAACATAGGCACCGGCCTGCCGTAGTCAGAGGTGGAATCAATCAGCAACTCCTCAGCATCCTCGTTGTTAAAGTTCCATGTCCGTTTCTCTTGGACTCACAGCATGCTTTCCGCCGTGCCACACTCTTAGTTTTTTAAATTGCAAGGGGATATGGCGACATTCCTTCCTCAGTCTTACCCTCCTCATCGTATGGTTCTTTCTTCCTGGATGTAGAAGTATGCTGATTCACTCTCATATCAGGGCATGGCATCAATCGATTACAGTGAACAATCTCTGTTATGTCTATTCCTTTGAACCGTACGTGATACCGGTTAACTGATTAGCAATATCTTAATGTCCGGGCCACTTGACTTACAGTTTAGGTATTTTCGCTTTCTTTTCAGCGTATGGTCTAACCGCACCAGGTTGCCATTACGGAAAGACTGACCATGCACGCTGAGATCAGAGGTAGACTTCTGATCCCGAATAGATGTGCCTAATTTCTTTTGCGCTTCAACTTTTACCTCCCAGTTTGCCTCCCTATATTCTGACACGAACTGCGACTGATTCTTAGGTGGTTCCTCTGGTGTTTGCCCACATAAAGATCTGTAGGGAGATTCCTTTCTCACCCTTGCACCAGCTTGCTTGATAGAAATGTATTTAGATGCTCAGTACGCTATGCTCGTAAGAGGAAGTAGAGGTCCCAGGTTTATGTTTTATCTTTCACATATGATGCTAGCATCTGTCCCAGGGTCCAGTTGTATTGCACCACCATTCTGTTGCACTGATGATAATAGGAGAACGTTCTTCTTGATCCCTAACATGACACACAGAACTTAAAATATAAAGATTTCACCGGTCGTCTTTGGCCAGGCAAGCGCAAAATGTACACCAAATCTACAAATAAAGCATTCAAGCAACCCTCTAGTAACTGTGGTAACCTCAATATTAAGCAAAGGCACCGCCGTAATAAATTGAAATGATCACAAATCAAAAGCATGCACGAGTTTCCAAGTTCTGTTGTAGTAAGAGGTCCCAAAATATCGAGCCACACGATATCCTCTGCTTTACCAACCGTTATGCCCTGAAGTTGGGATTCTTGTACTAAGCGCAAACGGAGCATATCGCACAGTCCTCTCGAATATATCATCCTTCATACCAGGCCAGTAGTACCGTCAGTGTACGTTACTGAGGGTTTTGTCAATACGTAAATGTACCTCGGCATCTCAAAGGCCCTGAATAAAGACCTCGCGCCGTCATATGTACGGTACGGTAATAAAACCTGTCTGACCTGCCAGAACGATCAAGTTATACACTAATACGCATCCAGTCCGACATTTCCAATAACTTGTACGATTTACATAAGGTCTTGGTTTCAGCACTTTCTTCAGTTATTTCATCCAAAGAGAAGCGCTGCCCCTCCTCACGCCAAATAATCACTCTGAACAGCGCTGCGTCTTGTCTTTGCATCAAAGTGAGCACCAGTAAACAGCCGTATAGCAGAAAATTTCACAGTGCATTGGCTACTGTGCATGTAACCCAGGCAAGGCAAGCGGATCAAACCATTTGTGATTGTCGTATAACAAAGAAACGTCATGGCTTGAAGGCTACGGAGCTTGCTACCATTGCAGGGAAAGCTACTTAAGACACCGGAGTTGGTATGGCGGCTACCAGGCCGTTGTTCTAATATGAAGGCATATAATGATAGCTGTTTTGACTAGGGGCCAATAGTGCCTCAGGCTCCTTGAAGTTCTTGAGCCGCCGCAGTCTGACGTGATTGGTGCTTATGTTTAATTTCCTGTCGTATAGATAGGTCTTGAAATACGGCAAAATGTGTATAACGGTAAACAGCTCACGACACGTAGCACAGTACTTGCGTTCCGTCTTGTCCAGAGACTGATTGTCGTAAGCTACCACCCCTTCTTTTCGTCAATTTCCTGGGAAAGGACCGCTCCTATTTCTTTACCACTCGCATATGAATCTAGAGCGAAGGTTTGATTGAAGTTGGGGATAGCCAACACGTATTCTGAGACAAGTGCACACGTAATACTTCTATAACAGCCAGATGTTCTTCTGTCCAACGGAAGATTCTGTTTCGTAAGGTGGTGCACGGTGACTTTCAAACCGCCGATAATGACTTAAAAACCCAACACATCTATTTAACACAAGAATTGGTTTTGATGCGGGCTACTTTTATACTAGATCAATGACCAAGATAATGAACCTCTCGCGTAAAGAGCATACATTTGCTGTGTTTCAGCTTCAGCTGGATTTTTACAAGACATGCAAAGAACCATGCTTGTATCTCCAGCAACTACTCCAACGTCGTTCCAAACACTACCGGGTCATCAACATAGATCAAGCAAACTTCATACTGCAGCCCGGCTAGGACGACTTCCATACGATGCTCAAATGGTTCGGGTACTTTGCAGAAAGTGAACGGCATTAATATGAATTCGCATAAACTCCTTCTTGTTGCGAACGCAGTCTAGGTATGGCCTTCTTCCCCTATTTGTCCATGTCAGTATCCTAACATTGGTTCTAATGTCGAGAACCAGCTTATGTCCATCAACGAATTAGGACTATCATCGATTGGAGGAAGAGGGTATGCATCTTTTTCAATAACCGAATTCCGAGCTCGATAGTCCACGCAAACTCGCTTCCTCCCATCATTTTCTTACCAATACCGCCGGAGCAGTCCAAGGGCTTGCTAACAGTTCTGTAATAAGTCTCGTATTCAAAATGTCATAGACCTGTGTATCAGTTCCTTGCAGGAGGAGGAATGGCAATCTTTTGAGAGATACTCTGATTGGTGCTGCATTCACTATCTTTACATCGTTGTATCATATTCGTTCTACCTAGGTCATCATCGTCTTAGGGAAACCTGGACAATTCGTTCAATTGCTCACTGTGGGAGGCATCTTGATCGGGTGAAATAAGACAAAAATGTGAAGGTAGATTCCTGCTCGAATACTTCGTGGATCATTTGATATTTTGCGTCCTTAATGTTGCTCCGGCCTGAGCACTGATCAGTTGGCTGCTGAGCTTTTGCTTTCATCGACCAAGTGTCTCATACTGCCTCTTGCTGATAATAGTAACAACAGAGCGGGCTCTATCCCATTAACTAAACATTTTATGTACTCTTCCTCCACCGACCATTATTGTTACTTAAAGTCTTGGTACTCTCATAATGATAATGACTCTATCATTGCGATTCCAGTGCTAGAATTCAAATCGCTTCCTGTTTGCTTTTTGCCTTGCTGGTCCTGTCCTTCTTTATGTTCTTCGCTCAGTCTATTGCTTTTCTCCATTACTAACTCTAATCCCTACGAGTTAATTGATTAACGTTCTATCGTCGGCCTTTTCTTCTTTCCTTGGTGTTTCAGACTCGTCGTACCTCCTAAACACTGAGCATATAGTCTTTTATCTTACATCAGCACTTTGATTGCATTCTGCAAGCTGCTAGGGTAGTAGCGCCAGGTCTCAAGTTTTAGGTTTGCAATCTGAACGTCTCCAAAAGAGATAGTCTTTTTGCAAGGCGATCGTGAATACCATGTGGGCAACCAGGTTATGTCAGTGAAACAGGTCAGTGTATGGTTTACCCTAGTTTGGGAAGTGTTTCACCTCTTCTTCTGAAACTGCTTTGAAGTTGCGCTGGTACTATTTGTCTTTGTTGCGGCTTTTGAAGGTAACATATAGGCCACCTTTTTCCTTTCCAAACACAACTTCACCGGTCTTTACTCGAAGGTCTATCTGAACTTGGAGGCATGCCATCAAAACTCAACCCTTTCACGGTCTTGGTTCAGTCATTGATTATTGACCAATACTCAAAATGTGTTATGCATTCAAGAAATGGTTGTAAACCATCATAACTATCGGCCTTAATAATTCCCTTACTTTTAGGTGAAGCAGAATTAAACTCCATTCATTTCGTACCCACTTTCTTGTTCAATCGTGAGTTTGGTGTCTCTTTCTTATCCCTTACTTTGCTGGAGAGCTCGACTGAGTTTTCTCTTAAAACACGATCTATAGTTGTTCATTTTTTCTATAGTTTTATGTGTGGTGAGAGTGTATGTTGTTTTGATAAGATTATCCGTCTGCGAACTAGCCACCGTGCCGGGAAGTTGAGATGTGCGACGATCATGATAATCGGACTACTCTCCTCCAGATGATCTCACTTTAATAGCCGCAAAACTCGAATCTTGAGGTTTGGCATCGAATGGGAAGTACATTTTGGTCCAAATTATTGCTCGCATTTCGCTGAACCTCACTATGTGTGTATATATATATATATATATATATATATATATATATATATATATATATATATATATATATATATATATATATATATATATTCATAATTGTCTTGCGTTTCGATGCAGGTTTCGATGCAGTGGGATGTATTGGCAACATGACTCGTCTGTGAGCAGCATTAGGCAGTGGCGTATCGAGAAATGTGATTGTTGTGCCCCCTTACACGTTCAGACTCTGGTCCATATCATAACTTTATAAATAAATACTATTCAGACATTTCCCTGTTGCGGGATCAAATCTGAATTATTGTCTAAATTAGTTTTGCCTGCTAACAAGAGAAAGGTCAACAGTTTCCGTTCAGTCAAAACCTGGCATTAGTAGAAAACAAAACCTGGCGTTAGTGAGACTATCCCAAGATATACTTACATGAAGAATTTCGGCCGACACCAATTTACGAAGCAAACCCATTATATCATAAATTCCCATGAATAAGGCTCAGTATGCCAACTATAACTACTAAATAGCTAATTACTTGGTTTGAGAACTATCTTCAGGCACTCATTCTCAATAATCAAACAAATCATGACTAAAGTATATCGAATTCATAAACGGAGACGTAAACACAAATACCACATACCCTAGGTTTGCCAGAAAATGTGCAGTAACATTTGAACACTTCAAACATCTATCACTCTAATACTTGCCATTTACTTGAATACCTCCCTCGGTTCAATCCTTTCTCTTGTGTGCGTCCGAGAAAAAAACTCCAAACTTTAAACTACCCAAAACTCTAAGCACAATTTGGCCTGGTCGCGTTTTGAGTTCTTTAATTTCTACTGTATATTAATCTATGGAAAATCAAAATGATATGAAGAGATTCGAGTTCACAAGGAACGCACTCGTTCCATTCATTTGAATTTGTCAACTTTTTACTAAACAATGTCGAAAAATGTTTAAAAAGCATTACATTATCTGATTATCTTGCGCCACAGTTGTGCAAAATTCCTTAGAAAATTGTTAAACGTACAAATGACACAAATCAAGTGCATGATGCTTCAATTACGTCAAACTGTTCTGAGAGGTATGGGATACCACAGGAATAACAGAGGTACAAAATGGTTTCATTTTTTAAAAATAATTTGTAAAAACAGAATATAAATTGATAGGATTTGGAGTCGCACCATTTGCATTTGCAATCCGTACATTATAGTGTGGTGTATACTGAAAAAAGTCTAATTTTATTCTTTTCAAAGTAGAAGACTTACAACGCAAGAAAAAAACGGTTTTTGAGTCTCACCTTCAAGGTCATGTTCTTTGCCTGTCAGTTTTATATCAGCTTTCTTGATCATCTCACCTTCAATTTTTTTTCTGTCGAGAAATTTGTGTAGAGTTTCCTCCTTCTGTCGAATAAAGGAATACAACTATGTAAATATATAAATGTGCATTGAAATCTAGAAAGTAATGAGATAAATATTTTTTAAATTTATTCCTAGGGATTTTACGTTATGATGCCTATACCGTTCAGTATAATATTCGTAACTGTAACTCAGGGCAACTGTCTGCAACACAACATATATGCAGTGCCAGAGTATCAAAAACAAGCACAAAGGTAAGGCAATGATGCAGAGATAGACCTACCGTTACAAATAATGCGTAAACAACGATAACAATTAAATGTCTCGCAATTCCCTCAGCTGATTAGAAACATTTTCCGGAGAGAAATCAATCTGAGGAAGAAATAGCTTTGCCAATTTGAAAAGTTATCAGATCTCTATGGCTTAAATACTTATATAAAAGAACATAATTATTCTTAATTATCTGAGTATTAAAATGTTTCTTTCTGTGTTAAATCAAGAGCAGACATTATCTCTGTCTCTCACCAGCTGCTGTTATTCTGAACAAAAGGGATATAAAGTGTGAGATAAATATCCATCTTTGACAAGAAGAACAAGAGCAATAACAACAACAACAACAATAATAATAATAATAATAATAATAATAATAATAATAATTTTCAATACTTTTGTTGACTATCGTCTAATACAATTTCAATTTCGTTGAGTTTACAAACACATTTCATCTCTGCCATTTTATATTTTCCTTTTCCTTTCCCTCTATCAGTTTTTCTGTTACATTTATGAAATTCTAAAATTAGTTGTACCTCTAGTACACATTATCTGCGGCATGATTATTGTATTTACTGGTGTAGCTTGTCAAATGAAAGTTCCGACAAAATTTCAAAAACATTATATGTACAATGTGACAGATGTCGCATATTTTACTAGATTTATATGGAGCAAAAATTCTTCTAATAAGAAATTACTTTTTGTTTCTTTTGTGAAGGTTTTAGGAATGTATTACAATTGTACAGTGTAAAACTCGTGCCAACAGAAATGCATTGTTTATGGTGTACTTGCGTGAAGCGCACAATCTGATAATTCAGTTACTATACCTTTCTTATATATAATTCGAGAGAAGTGTAAATGTCTCCGTGATTGCATCAACATCCATGTAATTGTTGTTATCTTTCATTTTGCTCAAAATTGCATAAGCTAGCTTGTTGTCTCTAATATTTATCCGTTTTTCATAGAATGTGTCATACAGAGATAACCCTTGTTCGTAAAATATGCTATCTATATCCTGTCCATTCCAAATGCGCCCTTGAGGCGGCTAATAGAGAAAATCATTTTGCCCAGGCTCAGAAGGTCTTGAAATTTTTAAAGCAGTGAGGTTTATATAAATCGAAATTGACTTTGGATTTATTGATTGTATTCCTTGTACTTTTATGGCTTTTTGGTGATACCTCAACTTAATCGATGCTATATAGCGAAGATTGTGCTCCTATGCCGTTAAACCCTATACATACATACATACATACATACATACATACATACATACATACATACATACATACATACATACATACATACATACATACATACATACATACATACATACATACATACATACATACATACATACATACATACATACATACATAGGTACACACACAGTCACTTCAAGTCTTCCACTTTGTAAAGGAGTAGATTATCTAAAGTTACTAGCATGATTTCAAATATTTCTTCAGTAAAGTTAGGAAAGTATCCTTTTAAACATTGTTTTGTGTTTTGAAACCCAGATTTTAATTTAGCCGTTGCACTGAATCAGTTCTTATGTGAGCAGACAGTTTTATACATATCTGGTATATGTTTTTTCTTCTTTGCTTGCTTCAACCAGAGTCATGTCTATTTATCTATGATGAGTGTTATTTCTGATAAACCTGTCCGATGCTTTCCTGTCTGCGTTAGTTGAGATGTATAGAGTGTTCACCCTTTCCAGCAAATCTTAATTTTCCTCGTGCATAACTATTTTTCTTATCAAACTGTATCTTTTCATGCTTTCTGTTTTGAGTTATTTCAATAAAAAGCATCATGTGTGTCGGCTCCTTTTATGTTTTCACTTTTCAGCCCAAGAGTATTTCAAAATGGATTTATACCCGTCGTTGTATTGTTCATATGCTTGCCTGTCGAAGATGTCTGACTGCTACTGGTTATCCCCGTACTAACATATAAATTCTATATAAAAGCGTGTTTTTAAATTCGGCGTGTGTTGCTTTGTTCTTCTTCCGTTATATTTGTTCCCACAATTCAATGATATTTGTGTAAGCAAATTTACTTTCAGGATGCAGTAAAGAGGTCATAAATGGTGTTATAAACAAGCCAACAGGACGAACATTCAGCAATTGCAACTCTTCTTTTTTCTTTCAAAAGCATGAAAGGAATCATTTATATAAAATGTGCGATTCCTATGGTTGACTCTGCTACTTTGACATCATACACAGAGTTACATGTGTTTTATATCTATTTTATATTCTATTTCTATTTGATTTATGTTGAATCATTGAAATCTGACATTGTAAAATTTACGAAATCTACAAACTGTATTGTAAAATGTAGTTGCATATAAATGTAATTTGTTCCATTTTTGTAATTTGCTGATTTAATGATCTTACTTTCAAAGCTCTTCCTCTTTTTTCATTATTATCATAATTGACTGCAATGTGTAAATATGCATATTTTTGAAATCATTAGTGTGTAATAATTTGTCATGTTAGAAATCAATAAATTAACACTTTTTTAACTCTCGAGCATTTTTCAAAGCAGCCAGGTTTGACTAAGTGTGTCTCCCATCACTTTTAAGAAACTATGCATTATCTCCTGATAGCAACAATTTTGCTTTCATGTTAAACTCGTTCAATATTTATATCACCTCTCTAAAAACGGTTGAATTTAGCACAGTGTAACTCTCTGTCAGGGAAGCCTGTGCAGGGCATGCCTCAATCATTATTTAAGATTGTTACAAAAATCAAATTTCAAATTAATATTTTGAATTCACTTTGCCGCTTCCTCCATTTCGAAGCATCTCTCTGGTCAAGACTTAGCAGCTGCTCTAACCGTCATAGTCTGTTTGTGCTAGAATAAGTCCATTTGTTGACTTTTGTAATAAATGATATTTAATTTACAGCAATAAATAGTGGACTAAGCCCCTATTTAAATTATAATTATTATTATTAACAAAATATTTTGCTATTGTCTGTGAAAGAACAATAACTATATAACTGGTGTCTATTTCCACTTTAATGGCAACTTTAATGAAACCCAACAATTACTTGCCAATTTTACAATCAAAAAAAGACTCCGAGTTGAACAGTAAATGTGCACACAAAGTTAAAATTATTTGAGACATGAGAAACATTGGGATACCATGCTGCAAGGGATATTTAGAAATTACTCATTCAGTATTTTAAAGCTCTACTTGGATTAAAGAATTGCACATTTAATTCAGTGGTATATAAAGTTGAAAGACTGCCTTTCTTTCAACCAAGAAAATATCAATCAATTAGATATTATATGACTTTGATAATACTAACGATATTATAGTTAGCAATATTTATGATAATAAGCACATATTTTGTGTCATAACTATGTCAGATAGGCAAAATATTTAGTTGATTTTTATAAGCAATAGTTTCAACGGTTTAGAATTCGTGTATGTTTGACTGCAGAGTTTAAATCTGATAATTTTTATTTATTGTAAAACAAAACAAGAAAGGATTAATTTATCAAAAATTTGATTTTGCAATTTACTGAAACATAGCAAATGTTTTCTTCACACATGTCTTTAGGGCTTTGTTGTACTATATTATGTTTGTGAACCTTTGTTAAATGATTCGAAGAATCTGGCATGTAAATTTCGTACTTTTTTCATTATTTTCTTGTAAACCGGTATATCAGAGTGAAAAGGAACAGTAGAATATGAAAACTATTAGTATCAATATCACTGAAGATGAGTTTATTTCTTTTAGTTTTTGTTGCACGAAGATTTAAGAATTAAGTCCGTGAAAAATTAGCATAGATTTAAACCCGATGTTTATAAGGTAAGGCAACCTCTAGATATCTATTTGTTTTAGCAGCTGCGTAGTTTGGATCTTTACATCAAACACATTTACTCGCTCGCTTTGAAAAGTTGAATACAACACATTAGATTCTAAAGATATACATAGTTGTTTCGATCAAATTCTTTGTCATCATCCGATATTTTGTTCTACAAAATATTTCGTAAATGCTTTCCACCAAACTATTGCTTTCCTATTCTATTTTTCCTGGGGCTGGGGCGTCAAGCTTATAGCTCAAAGCCCCTGTAAAAACTACTTTACTGTATTACTCAATACGCCTTAAGTTTGTGCTATTGGCGATAAAAATTAATTAAATTGAATTGAATTAAACTAGAATATTTAATTTACAAAGCAGCCAGGTCCACAATATTTCCTTTAACGGAACTATATTTGATACTATGTATTGTATTAATAATTGGCCCACTGAGATCGTTTCAACTATTTTAATTATTTACAGTTCTGCTCCTCTCTTTATCGCCACTAATACATAAAATAATTTTCACAAAATAAGTTTATAGCATCACAAAACCAATTGTTACTAGTTCTACAAGATGAGTCTTCTTGTGCCACTGTTATTTCTACCTGTTTCACATTTTTTCAAGAAAACAGTTTACGGATATTTTTCTACTAGAGGATTTTTTCTCGCTGCTTTGGAAAAGAAAAACAATTGAATATATATATATATATATATATATATATATATATATATATATATATATATATATATATATATATATACATATATATATTGACACAAAAATTGATAACGGCGCAAATTCAAAACGATTACCTACCTTTCAAGCAAAACAGGCTCATTGTCAGGGGAATAAACAGCTTACATACACAAAACAAACACTAAACACAACATCTCAGAACAATTTTGACTCCTACATGTTAAAATCACCAGGGGAAATTTACAACAAGAGATATAAAAATAAATTGTGTCTATCACATAGAACATGTTTTGACATAATTCCAGGTTGTGGACAAAGGACAGAAACAGCGTGACAAATAATCGACGTCATCTACAAAACTTGCTAAATAATTTATATTCCGATAGAGTTGTGCATGAAGGTAGTAAAAGAAAGATGTCAAGATAATGGTGTGGCGGGATAATGGACAAGAACTATAATAATAATAATAATAATAATAATAATAATAATAATAATAATAATAATAATAATAATAATATGATTTGTGTTGGCGCAAAACTTGGTAACGGTGCAGTTACAAAACAGTTTCCAACGTTAAGCGCTAAAAAAGATTTGTGTTAGGGGAAGAAAGATCTTATAAAAGCAAAGCAAACATGTAACGCAACAGTGGAAATCTACAAACAAGAGGCATATATTTAAACAAGATCTGATTAAAACATGATCAGATGTTTATACTGCATGCCAATTTTGTGCTGTGGTCAAAATATAAAACTTTATATAAAAAATAATCAAATAATTATCGTTAATAAATTTTATTCGTATGGAGAACCAAAATGATTTGACCTAATGATATACTTTGTTCCTTTATACCTTTTCATATATAAGGATAACTTTTGGAATTACTAGCACATATAATTTCTGTGCTTTTCCTTATCTTCCAGTCATTGGGTTGCTCTCCCCTTATCTACAAAAGTTACGTGTAGCTTCATCGTTACACAAAATGTCTAAATATAAATTTTTGTATCAATTGATGTTTGTTCTGAACTGTAAATTGTATGTTCGCATCATAACTGTTTCAATTTGTCATAGAGAGTGAAAAAAAAAACATTTTTCTTATTTCCGACACCACAATCATGTACAAAATGAGACAATAATACCTAAGGGACTTAGACTTAAATCCTGTACAAATTTAAAAATATATAAGATACAAAGTATGTAATCTACTCTACCAGCACTTAAATAACGTTGAGAGCTTTACTATCAGTATCAGGTAACCTACCATGAAACAAATGTATTTTTAGCGCTCGTTCCGCACACGTTAGTGAAGTCTTTCTTACAAATATAATGAACTTATTTGAAAATAATGGGTTGGGGGATTCCAAATTAAGCACTGTTCTCATTTCCCTCACGGAAACGGTGTTCACGCTTGAAACTTATATTTCCACCATTGTCAACTTTCTATTCGTCTTTCAGCTAATTGTATATTCTATCCACAAACATAACAATTTTGATCATATGTTCAAAGTTAACTTCAAGAATCAAATTAATACATCAAGACTGAGACCCAATAAAGAAGCCAGTTATTTATAATCTGCTCTCCTATTTTATTTCTTCAGTTTTTGAGGTTTTAATTTTCCGTTTTCATTTATCCCAATCGGGTTTGTATGAAATTCATCCAACAAATTGCAAACGGTCCTCTTGAACAGATCTGTCTGAAATTAAAATTCGAGCAAGCTTCTGCAAAGGATAATCTAATCGGTGGACCTAACAATCTTGAGACAAATACACATTAAACTAACTACAGCCTTACAACAGCAAACATATTTTAATCAAAACAGCTCTTTTCTTAACGCTCATACCAGCAATACTATTTTCACTTCCTTTGATTACCAAAAGATTCAAATTCTTGTTCTACATAACGAGATATCACTGCCATATCAAAAGAAACAAAAACACGTTTCAACGCATAAGACAGCTAGGTGGTGCCTCCCAGAAAAAGTAAGCATAAAGCTAAAATCTACATACTAAAGCGGAAATGTACTACATATAGCACAAACTCTCTCTCTCTCTCTCTCTCTCTCTCTCTCTCTCTCTCTCTCTCTCTCTCTCTCTTTGACGAGAAATGTTGATGAAATCAGCTAAATTAGCTATTTTGCATTTATTACTTTTGAGATAGATATTTTCAAGAGAAAAACTCTTAATGAAATGCTGTGGCGTACTAAGGGTAAATGGCGCCTGGGGCGACGATGATGGCCCATAGGGCCAGAATACGAGGCCCGAATTTTTATCAGCTGTTTTGTTGCCCCAAGACCTTTGGCGCCCGGGGCAACCACCCCGTCCCCCCTCCTGTTAGTACGCTACAGATGAAAGTCAACCAGTAATTCCAATAGTCCTGAAAGACCAAAAACTCTTTATTGCCATTAAAAACTTGATGACATCGAGGACAAAGTTTAAAACAAAAATTCACAAACAGAGTTTGCATTTTCTTCCTTCTCATAGCATATCCGTACTGTTATTTTTCGTTTACCTACCGCGTTTGAATAATAGAATAACCATGTGATGGTGTAGTGTACCTTGTAAATTTGAATTTGCTATTTGTGAAGGGCATGCCTAGATTAGACTGTTACTTGGGTTTTAGCAACTAATGAAATGTTTGCAATAGTCTTTTTAAACAGGAATACATTTATTTTAAGGTTTTATGAGCAAGTTTGTTCAAAGCATGTCCTCATTTATCTGTAAACATTCTTATAGTACAAGTTTTCAAGTCCCGTAATATTCACGCTGTTTCACAGTTTTGTTACACTACGATATTTCATGAAAGTAATCACTATAGATAACACACAAGAAATATTTTAACCATGAACATATTCTTAAATTTTTGTCTTTGTGGTGATACAATACTACACTAAGAAAACATACCTTGCACCCCAAATCATTCATGCAGTTGTACTTTTCTTTCAGTGCATTTAGATCACTCTCATAGTCCTTGGATCCTCCAGAATGAAGGTACTCATTTTCGTTAAGTTTTTTCTGCATTTCGCCATTCAATTCATCAAGGGCCCTACGGCAGCAATTCTCAGATTCTACATCATTTTTCAACTTGAACCTGTTATATTCCTCCTCAATCTTCTTCTGTGGACATATTTAGAAAACAAAACACATTAGCATTCTCATATAGTTTCGATAAAGAATTACTCTCCCCACCTTAAATATTGTATTTGTGTAATCAATTATAAAACCAAGATAAGTTCAATAATCTGTAAGGGCTTTATTTACCTAGAAGACTAAGATAGAGTTCATCACGTGATTCAAATACGGATAAAATCATTTTACGCTAGACATTCTGCTCCAAAGTAATCCGATTTCACAAGATCTCTCTACATGTACATATATGCATGCATACAGATAGATAAATAAAAGAGTTACAAAAATGAAAGAAAAAGGTAAAGACAGAGATTTAGAGATTCCTTGTTGAGGATGACATTGAGACCGGGATTTCTTTATGGTGCCAACAAGTTATATAAGGATAAGAAATATTTCATCTGTCTTCCAATACATCATTGACTTGCTTCGACAGCAAGATAACCGCACCAAAAGAACCAGACTGAAACAAGAAACGTGCATATTCCACTTCTGTGAGTTGTCCTGTTACACGACTGGGAACAAAAGAGTTTTCAAATCGGCTAGCTGTCTCTATCATATTTGTGAGATACCAACAAGATATTGTACTTACTGAGATTATATGAGTAAAACATACATTTTCCCCACTTACGTTTGCTTCCTTGCAATATATTTCATCCTCATCACGGATAGATTTTGTCTGAAAATCGCCAATTGCCTTCTTCTTGCACGTTTCATGAAAATCTAACAGAGACTTTTCATCAGATGTTGGTAGACGAAGGATGTTCATCTCACGGATGTATAATTCGTAACAGGCCTCTATTGCTTTTCTGTTTTCAATTGTCACCGTTGCAGACAGGATGTTTTGAACGTTTGGGATACGTCCATTACGAATCGCCTCAACGTAAGCTTTCACTAATGTAGCGAAACCTTTAAAGAAAATAAAGTCAAAAATGTATCAGTGATAAGTTAAATACACAAAAAGAAACATCGAATTAGGCCATCGGCATATACATAAATGTATGCATATAAGGTTTCATTTTCATACTTAAAGAGGTTTTAGTAGTAAGGAAATTCGGATTACCAGACCAATCACTTTTTGCGTTTTAAATTCTTGTAAAAGGAACATTAAAATTCAAAATTAAAAAATTGCTTGCCAACCAATATTGTGTGCATACAACAATTAAAAAAAATACCTGACTAATCACAGCATGAAGACAATTAGAAAATTTTATTTTCAGTTTTTAGCACACCATAAATAATGGAACAAAGGTATATTGTACTGAATTCAGTTTTCAGAGAGGCGATAATAAGATGTTTAAAAGAGTGCAATAGAAGGAAGGAATACATTATGTATTTTATGTGAGTTATTACACACATATGAGTTGAGCTTAGTTTACAGTTCAACATGAAGATCTCGTAACTTTTACAAGGTTAATCATGAGCAAATCAACATACATAACATGAGCAGCATTTACGACATTTCACTACGATCCCGAAAGCGCACATGCTTGCGGAAACGCCAATCAATTGTGGTAACACATTAAACGGGATACAAAAAATACGCTGAATCGAACGAATGTTTAGCTGAAGAGTATACCTACAAGTTACACAAGCAAGCCAGAAAAAGGTTTTCGAGAAAAGATTTTACCTTAGCAAGGTGAAGGACAGATGGCAGGCTGATAGTGTTTACAGGAAAGAAAATGAAAATACAATGATGGATATAAGTACATTTGACAGTAATGAATGTTTTCTCATAATACTCTTGGACTTAAAATGGGAAAACAATAAACGGACATAACATACAAGATGCTTTCAGTGAAATTATCCAAGAGCAAAAACCTGATAAGATGAAGGTCGATGAGGGAAAAGAGATTTACAACAGGAAAATTAAGACTTTGCTGCAAAAGGAAAACATCGAAAACTTTTAAATTTCCTCAGAAAAAAGGCAACTGCAATAGAAATATTAGCATAGGCTATATGACTATAATGGTGAGTATTTCACTCAAAATAAAACCGAAAAAATGTTTTTTACCAAATTGTTGTCTACACATGATTTCCGTCGAAACAGGCAAGGAAGAAACGTATGAAGGGTGTGAATGAACCTATTTGGTTACACGCCAACATATACATTTGGAACGCCTAAATTTAAAATCGCCGAAACAGTAAAAATATAAGAATACATAATATCCTTTGCAAAAGTATACCTTCCTAACTTAACTGAGACAATATGTAAAATCAGGAAAGTACTCTTATGTAATCCTGTATTTTACAAACTGGAAGATTTGAAGGGAGCGGATATGGATGATATGTCTTACGAACTCGAGTTATCTCTTTACAACAAACAAGGCGGCATATCCAAAATTGAAAAGATCTTAAAGAACAAAAGAACAAACGGCAAACAGTATGTACTCGTGAAATGGAAATGGTATATAATGAATTGGAAATATACTATGAACCTGAAATCTAACTCGTTGCTTTGTTTTGTATCTTTGGTCAGCAATGCAAATAACAGCCTGCCAATGTCAAAACAAGAAGTGATCAGCCAGAGAATACATAATTTTTCCAGCACTCTTACATAAACAACTTATTAGACTACCAACAATACCGAATGTAGGTGTGATGAAGGGGCAGAGAAAACAACTCTTTGTACGAAATTTGCTTTTGAAAGAGCAATTGTTTATATAATCATTGATACTGCATATACTGAAACGCCATTCTCTTTCAATACCCTTTTCAATCATTCGTCTAACTTTAACATTTCTCTGACATTGTCATTACTTTTTTCAGTATTTTTAGTATCGTCTCTAAAATTTATTTCCAACTGTGTTATATATCAAAGTACCTAAGTTTTGATTCTTCTAATACTTTCCATCTGTTCCTGCTTTATTGTTTTGGTCAGTTTCTTTGCTGATGTCATTTTTAGCCCTTTTCATCTATTTCAACATGATATTAGACAGATTACATGCTCGAATCGATAACTTTCACAGGATTTGTGTAAACCTTTAATTTTCTTTCCTCTTGTCTAGTGAATTATCTTATCACTGTAGGTGGAGACTGACCATTTTGAATTATATTCCCAGTTTCGATTTCTTGTTGACCAAACGGCTTATTTGTGTCTATTGTTTCTCATCTCTCTTTCGTCATGTACGTTAATTTGTTCTCTTTGTACAACAGGGTGTTAAGGCGGATACTTATGTTGCATCTTCTCCCTAATAGATAATACCCATTTGTCAGACGTTTTATCTAATCTAATGTAACCAAAAACTCCTTTTCAGTATACTTGCTATAGTACTAGTCTTATCATCTGGTTTTGCATACTATTGTGTTTGATTTTGTATTTGAAGGTTACTTTTCTCCAAGTCGTGTTGTAATTCACTTATTCCAATGCCTTTCTTTGTGTTGTTCTTGTACAAATCAAGAACTTGGAGTAAACGTCTTGAATCTTTAATTGGTTTGTTATCATCAAAACGTCTGATCCTCTACCCTGCAAAATGTTTAGCTTGAGTTACAATATCATCAAGTTGTATTTGTTGTATATCTATTAAGCCATCGTCTTGAAATAAACGATCTCACTTGAATAACCAAATTCATCATCAAAAGCCTCAACTATGTTTCGGTTATTTAAGATATAATATATCGACAGAGCATATCCGCATAACTCTGCCTACGGCACACGTGCATAGCACGGCCTGGAAAAACTCCAACTTGAAAAAGAATTAGAATTTATTGAAGTTCACAATAGCAATAATACAATTTCAATAGAAACTGAAGAGTACAAATTTTAAATGAATATAGCTATTGCAAACTGAACATAAAAATATGACCGGTAAAATTGAACTGAAAAGTAACTGAAAACAAAATAGATGTCAACAAATGAAGCAGACATACGAAATCTTTGTCAGAAAAACAGCAGCTAAAATTTTGAAATCAATATCAGTTATTGAAATTAATACTGTGACATCGTTGATTAACAAATTTACTCCAATAGACAACATGGACAGTGTACAATATGAACTGAAATATAACTACATGCCATCAAAGTGAATTAGATACTTGACAGGATATTTGTCGTTTCAAATTGGGGTTATCTATTAAGAGCTTGTTTGATATATTAATTTTAAAAGGTCAACATAAAAACAGGAAACAGAAAGTACTGAAAAACTGCAAAATAAATGAATGAGTACTGGCTGCTTTGCGGTTGATTCATATATGCCTTTAACCAGAATTGTTACAATAGCGGTTCCACCAATAATTTCTAACCGTGCAATAAAGTCTCGCAAGGAAAACAGATTAGACAGCTCTGTTCAAGATGTCACGAATGATGAGGCTGTAAATATTGAATAATTTACCTTTTTTCCTGTCCTCTCCTATATATTCTCTCCAAGGCATTTTCTTTTCTTTTCTTTTTTTTTTTTTCTTTTTTTTTTGTGTCCGTTTTCACTGACTTTCATGTATGTAGTCTTTTAACCAATGACAAAATTTCGTCTGTGTTTCACGATCAGAAAGATCAAAAGTGGCAGAAGTCATGACACGATCTATGTCTAAATCATCTTTACTGACGATTTCAGGTTTTATATTAAAAAACAGATTGTCACCTTATGGTACAAGCTAAATAATGGAACACCTAACAATTTCGAAATCGTATTTGACTTTCAGTGTTGATTTAGTACTTATAAGTTCCTGCTTCTTGCCTGTTATAAAATCATGTTGGTGTTACTTTAAAAAATTAAGTACAAATAAATTGAAAATTAGAAAATTAAAAATGAAAACGAAAACAAAGTTGAAAAAAACCTGAAGAGGATATTTCACAAAACACAAACGTTCCATGTAGAGTTGAACTTGGTTACAACTTGAGAAAAGCGCTCACAGGAACTTGCAAAGGTCAAACATAATCGTTTAAAGAAAGAACAAGAAGACTCTTAAACGTCAAAGAATGTGCAAAGAATAACATCACAAGACACTGCAATCCCATTGCGTGGGGGAAGTGATACATCTTTAAACAGTACAATCTATTATTTGATAGGTGGTAGTGTAGTTGTTTTAGATATCCTTTTCGATTGGCCAAAAAGTCAAGTGGATTCCACACACAGTCTTCAACATTCGATTATAGTTGAAAAAGTTGTTGGATTTAACCATAAACAATGAAACAAAGTACACGAAGAAAATAAAACCATGTCAGTATATTACAACCCAGTACCAGAGACATAGTATCTGGTACGGCACAACATCTGCAGACTAAACAAACCGGTTACCACTGCAAAGTCTAAGCTGTCGCTTTCATAGATAGAAATGAATGAAAAGATAGCAAGTGCTTCACTGCCGAACGCGATGCATACATTTTGGTGCAATACTGTTATATTTTACGTATCCAAGAGAAAGCAAAAGCAGAAATTTAACGATAATTGTCTTAATCACCAGTTGCAAAACTAACGAGATTAAAATTGATTTGATCAGAAATTTATAACACTATAGGGGTATTAGAAAGAAATACAAAGTAGAATAGAAACGTTTGAATTGATGGAGGCTAGCATAGTAACAGTTCTTGATGGTATGAAACTAAGGTGCTGCAGTGCAGTTGTTTCTTTAGTTCTTCTTGGGTTTTACGTAACATAGATAGGATTTGTTGCAAAAGCACTCAAAGAAAAATTGGTATACAACAAAGTCTTAAAACATTATGAAATACTAAAATCTGCAATTAGTAAGTTAAATAAGTGCCGACGACATGATACGCAAAGTGATCAGACATAATGAAATAACCCTGAGAAGTTTCTTTTAATTATCACCGAGTACAATACATTCAAGGAGATATATCAAATGCAATCAGAACAAAAATTGAACAATGCAGAAAATCAAGATCTAGAGAATTGTTTAAAAACAAAATGGAGAGTAAGGAACAAATTAAAAGAGAAAGAGATACTAAATAAATTTATAAGAAAGGACACAAGTTGAAAAAAGCAAGTATAGTATGTTTAGGTTCTGACTGATTGATTTTGTTACTATTCAAATTCAGAGTTTTAACACAATTGAAGATCTTTCGAAGAAATTTATTTTACCTATTCAGTTGACATCAGAAATGGTAAACTATTGATATAGTTTTAGAGAATATATGTTGTAATTGGCTACTGCAATATCTCGGATGAACTTGAGACTATATTTTTTATTCCATCAAAGCACAAAATGAAACAAGGACAGTTTTAAAATTAATTATGGTTTCTACATAAGTACATGAACAATGTCAAAAATGAAATGACTGCAAATATTGACAACAAAGAAAGTATCGATGTTGAATGCTATAATTGTGAGGATTCAATAGCAGGGGAACTATACAAGCTCGGTCCGGATCGGTATATCGTTAAACCGACAAATGTCCATTTTATGCGCAGATAAAATAACCAGCAATCATTCTTATCAGTTCAATAAGAAATTTTTAAAATCCAATAAATGCCCGATTTATGAAACATTATGTTCAAAAAAACAAAATGAACTAATAAATCATCTGTTTTCTGTATTAATCAGTGAGTCACACACTACCTGAAAAAAACACAATCAGCTATGTAGAGATATGTGTCTTGGTCTAAGTTTTGAATCTGTCTGTACAACTAACGATGCAGCTTGGTAAGTTTCCGCATCCTTAGTAAATGAAACATTTCAGTATAATATGGCATAAGTTAGGTAAAACCAACAACATTTTGCAGGTAACCATGCTTGAATAACATTAAATGTAAAGCGTTAATACATATATTGTATCAAAATTTACGTATAGTGGTACATATCGTATAGGATGTGAGCTACCAATATTCAACCATTAACAGGCATCTGCTGTATCTGATGCAGTATATGGATTTTTTAAATCTACAAATTTACTCATTTTCTTGACCAAATCAATCACACTAACTATTATTTTATTTTACTAACTATTCTACTTTGTTTTCCACGGAGACTTTGTTTGATACAATGTTAATGGTCATTGCAAGCAAGTACAGATTGACATAATTAACAAATTGAATATCGGCATAGAAGATGAGGATTGAAAATGATTGATTTTCACGGTATGTCTGTAACATATATTATCAATGTAAAGTAAATTGCATAAACAATTTTTAGAGGTACAAATTATTTTGTTTTTCTTTTGACCATCAAGAGAAACATAGAAATGAACGAATCCAAAGACTTAAACCTGAACAACAACTGTGTCACAAATTTAGTAAGTGATCCTGTTAAAGTAACTGTTGCAGCTACTAGACAGACTGTATAAAGATGTGTTGATACTTGAATGTGTAAGATTTTGGTGGATAATAACTTAAAACATTAATATGTGGACGGAACAGGTTGACAATAAATTTACAGCTAATTGAACACAGTGGTACTGAATGAGATAAAATCTACAAAACACATCTGTGAGAACTGAAACGATATTTTAGATGTAGATGGTTTGGTCCTAGAGAGATTCTGGGCCATATTTAGTGCATACAGACAATCCGAACAGTGAGAGAAAGACCAGATATACAAGGATCTGTACCTAGCACAAGAAACAATAACAAACCTCACTGGAAAACTATGGTTCTTTACAATTACAGACGAAAAGTACAGAACGATTGGAATGATAATGTTCACCAAAACGGCCAATGCAAACAATGGCAATGAATGATTTTAACACAAAACGTGAAAACCAACACAATCTACACTTCATGAGCTCTACCAACCCCTCATGATCAATGGAAATACGAGCATGCATTCTTTGCACTTGTGATAGCTGGTAGTGTGTTTATTGCTTACATGTGTGTTGTAAAGTTGCCAAAGGTTTTCTTTTTGTGTAGGTAATACATAAGAAAATGGCAATGTATGGCAAATGCATAAATCTTCACAAGCAGATAAAGATACCGCAAGGAGTTGAGTACCTCAGTCCAACACATTATAGTATCAAATACACTCCTAGCAACATTAAACTTGAACAAACGTTACAGGTATAATTCCAAAACAAAGCCCAAATATATTGATTATAACAGGTAATTTATTTGCATCCTTTGTTATAAGGTAAAAAAAGATGCTACCATCGCAGTGGTAACCAATTTGGGTATGCTTGTGAAATACATTGCCATAATACATAAGCGATGCTCAAGTTGAATGACTACTCAATTTCCATGACATACAAAGATTTGTGGTAACCTGTTTGGTTAGAACAGGTAGGATTTAGCAAGGCATTAGGGATGATAAACTCAGAAACTTTACCATCATGGACAGGTAATGCGCAAAATGCAGGCCGTAAGCTATAAGGGATTTTGTCAATGGAATACCACTTAGAATAAAACTTTACTTACAGATGCTAATACATCATTGTCCACTGTATCATTGCACACTTGACATCACATTTGTAAAAAGCCCTGATGTGATAGAAGGTGGTAACCAAAAGTACAAATTGGAAAGAATTCGTATCCAGAGCGATACGGATATATTCGGATTATTTGAGCAATCAGGAAATAATTAAAACATAAATATAATTGATTTCTGTTACGACTAAGTTACGATAAATGGTCGCATAGAGGTAACAAACAATGCAACTTTTACGAATATTACGTATGATTCTCCGACAATGTGACCAATGTGATTAAAAGGTGTTTTGATACTCTTCAAAGAGGGCTGAGAAACTGATCCAGACAAGTTTTTAAACTGATCAACGGAAAAAGATAGCAGTGACTACATAACGTTTTCCAATAATGGTACATTCTAAGTGGTATATAAATATATATATATATATATATATATATATATATATATATATATATATATATATATATCAACGTCCTGTACATTGAACTATCTAACCATAACATTTTATCATAAATTTATCATAAATGTTTGCAAAATGCCCACCTCACTATATATAGATGTCTTCCCTGTGGGGAGATCTATCAGAATTGCACCACCACTCCTAAGAGCAGGCCACATTCTCTTTGGGAGATTTTTTCTACGCTCTGTGATGCTGCTTCCACATAGCGTGTACATATAGTGAGTGTGTCACGCGGAACTTGCGCGTTAGGACCAGGGAAGATTCTTCGGTTTTTTTGCTTATATGCATTTTTTACTTTTACATGTGACTTGTTTGTGAGCTCATTGCTTATACAACGTGACTGTATCACACAGCTCTATGCATAAGCGGCACAATATACATGTATAGCATTTTGTTTTGCAATCCTTCTTTATTGCTGGCGGAGTACATGTTATCTGCTTTTTCTAATAACATCCGTTTGTAGATAGTGAGGTGGTTTTTAAGTATATAGATATTGTTTTAAACCGAGGCAGGAATCGAACAATTTACCTCTGAAATCCGGTACTATACACCTAGACAAAAGGAATACAGCGACTAACACTGTTAAGTTGCGGGTATAGTAGTATGATAGCAAGGACCCTGTACACATTCTCTTAAAAGCAAAGCCACCATTGTATCATTTAGTACAGTATAATTTTAAATCAGTTAATTCATGAAACAAGTCGTTGCTTTACAGTATATTTTTTAAATAGAGAGAACATTATAATCTACAACAATGGTAAATCATTCATTGTTGCCTGAATCAATAGATCTTTCTCTCCTATGCTGGCCCATGACCTGATGGTCTGGCGAGGAGTCAAGACTTAAACGGAATATAAAATATTTATTTACCTGTAATGTGGTCTAGCAAACGACATTGTAACAGTAATAAGTCAGTCATTATGCTCCAGATTTGTGTGTTTAAGTTTTACATTCTTCTATCCCAATGAATGATTTTAAAATGCAAACTAAATATTAGTCCAAACTCTCGTATTAATAGCAAGTTGCACGTCTACTCAAACGTATCAGGATCTTCTCAAGCTAGCTCACCTTAATTTATTTATAAAAAAAAATAAAAAATAACACTATAGCCAAGTCAGAGTAGCTTCGATCTCTTACTAGTTGATCGACAGTCTGCTAAAATGCAATATAACTACAGCTCCTCCATGCTGCTACGAAGCCTATACATCGAATACCTCTCAGACAACGACCTGGCCACCAAAAGCTGGTCAAACAGGGACATCCTGCTACCACGATGAAGATACTGGACATATAGAGCGATATCAATTCTTGTTGGCTGCCCGACAGTTTTCTACATAAACACCTCACAAAATGTAAACTTCCTATTGTTGACATGCCTCTGATATCGTATCCTCTCTAACCAGCCACAAGTCGGCCTGACACGGCAACAAAGAAACCCGGCGCTTCCACACTAAACATCACCCAAAACACATCGTCGGTTTCAGACCATATCGAGTTACACTACTTCTCACATGTATAAGTTTACGCTACCATGGAAGCTTAAAAGCTTCCTCAGTAACTCAAACTCTTCCACCAGCATCCGCACGATCAATAGTTATGATATCACTCGAGAAGATCTTCCAAAAGAGAACCTCGCACGTTCGCGGCTATCCAAGCCGAAACATTTGGGTCATTCTGCGGCCAAACTAATAGGCTTTACGCCAGAGAGCACAGTCTGAACAATATCAAATAGGTGACTAGAACTAATCAAGAATATGTAGTATCACCTCTCCTATAGCACAAATAAACTAGTTCTAAATATGACATTGCCATGATCTATGTATAATTGCTGCTAATTAATGTTCGTGTACTAAGAGCAGTCTTTCAGCGGTTCCCCAATAAACTCCAATCTTCTCAAGCTGATTCTTCAAGCTGAGCATTATGAAAATCATTGTGAACTATCACCGATGCTGTTCTGGTACCCAACAGCTTTCAAAATACACTGCAGCAAAAGCCTCTCAAAAACAGGTCTCTGACTGGTCAAAAACGCTGGCTTTTCCAGCTTACCACGACGAAAACCCATGTACAGAGATAACGCTTCCTACGGGACAACGCACCCACATCAAAACCAAAAGTCGTTCAGGACCCAAGCGCGTCATACAAACAGCGCCAAAATTCATTGTTGACACCAGATCATGTTAGCTAACGTTGCATCCTCATATCTACATCACTACTAATACACACATGCTACAGCTACATAGAATCGTTCATCGGCAACTAAATCCCCACAATGACACCGCTTCTCTAAAAACACACAAACCAATTCTAATTTACATAATATTGCTCAAAGCAGCAAACAAACAACTTGATTAATTTCAGACAATTTACACAAAATGACGCATCTACCTTCACATACAAGTCACAGAATCAAATAACATAATTTCAAAATATACATCAAACTTAGAACACGAAGCTATCTGATTTATTCGTGCAGTTTTGTCGATTCAACTCGTTTGACAGCATTGAGCGATCCTTAACCCAGCCATTCGACACTGCCACGGAGACACAATATGTTGCCCACCCTCATTTTTGTTTAGTGAAAACTGGGGAAGGAAGGAGAAGTGAGGGGGGGGGGTTTGGTTAGAAACGTTGTGTCAGAAGGTTCTTCTTCTGTCAGTCAAACACACTAAACTATCTATTCATGACTCTGGAACGGGAAGGAACTCATTACAAAATCATTTTGGTAATTTTAAATCACCCATGAGAGACAAATAAGTTCCAATCGTTTCTTTTTCTAACTAAAAATTCAGTTTAACTGTCCTGATGTATAGTAATAAAAGACACCTCTCTCACCGACCCACTTTTAGGAAGATCTCACGCACTATTTTAAAACATACTCCACACCACCCAAAAATGTTATCCTACCGGTAACAATGCAACATCACTGACTCACAAAGGACTATATCTGCTCACTATAAAGGTATATTTTTTATGCAATAAACGACATCTATCAAATCATAGTTTACTGTTATAGAACTCCAATTACAAGCACGTATGTTCCCTCTCGTTGCCTTCTTGAATAGCCTGAGTTTTGCTAAATAAAACCAATCGAAAAATAAATATCACAAAGCTATCCAATATTGCACCACTGCCACCAGAAAATCTTTGTTGTAAGATGTAAGGGGTCTCACTATAGAAAGAATCAAACAACACCTGTGTGAGTCTGGCTTGAGGCCTATGTTTTCCCTGTTTCTAAGGACCTCAAGACAACAGTCGTTGTCTACCGAAGGGTTCTTAAACGCGCAAAAACCACAAATAATTTCCCTTTTATCTCCTAATGACCACATATCACGAAACTCTAATTTCACACTTGCATGTTTCTCATTGCTCCACATTCGTATGACCCATCAGTGACTCTTTCCAAGCCGTAGATCAGTACTTCACGACATTCGGCACGAAACACAACTCAAACACCTAATACAAAGAATTATTCCTATCTCAAATTACTTAACACGTGTACGTAAAATATCGCAAGAATTCCTTATGTTCAGAAATTTTCCGAAACTAATCCATGCTAGCATAAAAACTAGTGAATACTGCACGCTATGACTTTTTGCTCCTATAAATTGGCTAATTACTTGGTTTAAGAAATATCTTCCCAACAACCTACTCCCCATAATCAACACATAATCACTAAACTGTAACAAAGCTAAAAACGGAGACGTGAATACAAATAACACATATCCTATGTTTATTACAATAATATTCATTCAAAACTTCTTTTTTGTAATGACGATCTTTTTGGAAGGTAGATCAACATCATTCGATTAAAATTTAAATTCCTGTTTGGAAAATTCCCTTAGGTTTGAAAGAAGTCATTATATATTTTCATTTATTTATTTTAGTAAAAGCAAAACATTGGAAGGTGGATTAACATCATTCTGTTCGAGTTGAAAGGCTTTTATACAAGGATAATTTATGTTAAATTGGGTCAAATTCTGTTTAGCATTTTAAGAAATAGAACCTTTAATTTTTTTAAAGGTTTTTCTCCATTTGTAAAGGTGGTCATATTGAATAGTACATCAACGTTGTTTCTACAGATGTAGAAGACCTTAATTTTAGGATGCTATAGTCAGATTTTGTCCAATTATGTAAAGGTGAAAAAGACATAAGCTTTCTTGTTTTCCATTTTTTAGTAACAAAGGCCATCCTGTATCGTGTGTCGATGTGATTTGTGAGAAACGAAAAGTCCTTTATGTTAGAATGCTTTTGGTTACATTTGATGATTGAAATTATCCAAACATTTTGAGATGTTCAAAATAGAAGATTATCACAAACGACGCACAACCCACAACACACCAAGCGCGCACGATCTAGGGCCTTATAAAAAAACTCGTATGGTCTCATGACCAGTTGAACTAAAATTTAACATCCAATGTTGAAAGTGAACAAGATTATGTGGATACTGAACTATATGAAGACAAATAAATAGTGATAGAGAGACAGAAGAAGAGAGATAAACATACTGCTTCCAGTCATAATGTGGTCATGATCTAAACGTTTTGGATGGTTTTGTGTGTGCAAATATTTGACAAACGTATCGGAATCTTGAACAAAATCGGCTGAAAGATCAGACTCCGCTGTGGTTTCCAAATTCTGTAATATTGTTCTGTTGCCGGGTCTATCAAACGTAAAGCATTTTCTCGTCTTGAAATATTTTTCAATGCATTTTCGAGTCTCGTTGTAGCTTCGTTCCTTTTCGCCATTCCCTTGCAGAGTTTTCAAACAAAATTCGTTTAAATAACTGTCTGTTGTTATTTCGCTTCCGTCTTTTGTCATCTCCAGTGAGAAGTCTCGCAATGCAAGGACAAATATGGGACATAAAAATAAAATATCAACATCAGAGCCACTCTTGTCCTGTGCGGTCGTAGACGTCTTTATTTGCTTGCATACCTCCGTAACATAACTGAAAATGAAGATAAATAAACTGTAAGGTCTTTAGATAGATAATACAGTATTGATAATACTATAATGCAACAAATACAAGGCTGGCAATCTAATAGGTGCCTCAGTCGTATGTTTTAAGGTTTGAGTGATTTTTCTTTTACCCTTTTTCTATAATGTCATTTTTCAAAAGAACTAAATAACTTGTGCACACAAAGTCTTTCCAAGAGAGATCAAATTCAAACGATAGTTTACCCTTAATCAACAAACATATAATTGTATGCATAACAATTATAAGCTCTGGGATTTATATTGCATATTTTGTCAACAAAACATTTAAAGGATTCGTAATTGACTGGAACATAATTTTTGTCATTTGCGTAATCTCTTTCTCAGATCTCTCATTCTCCTTCTCTCTCTCTCTCTCTCTCTCTCTCTCTCTCTCTCTCTCTCTCTCTATATATATATATATATATATATATATATATATTCATATATATATTTATATTTATATATATAAATATATATATTTTTATATATATATATATATATTTATATATATATATATATATATATATATATATATATATATATATATATATATATATTCACACATAAATGTATAACTGCGCAAATACTAAGCAGATAAGCAGTTGCCCAACGTTTCGAGCTAGAGAACCTAGCCACCCAACTGAAGTTCATGCTACCATCCAAGGCGTAGAGAGGTACATTTCCGATGTGAAGTCATGGATGACATGTAACAAGCTGCAGATGAATGATGATAAAACTGAAGCCATTATGATCACACAACAAAGAGTTTCTCATTCAAATCCTTTACCTCAAACAATAAGTATCAGCAACACCAACATTAAATTCACACATTCAGTACGAAACCTTGGTATTACTCTCGACAGTACTCTCTCATTACGCTAAAACCAACATGTCATGAACATACGCAAGGCTGCATATATGGAGCTGAGACGCATCAGCTCCATTCGCAATTTTATTTAAGTTGATGCCACTAAAACACTTGTGTGTTCCTTAGTACTTTCAAGACTGGACTATTGTAATTCACTTAAATCTGGTTCGTCTCAGTATCTACTACAGAAACTTCAAAAAGTTAAAAACACAGCTACTCGGATCATCCTTAGAGTACCAAGAACCGAGCACACCTTACCCCTGTTCTGTACCCTACACTGGCTAGCCATTCCATCCAGAATCAAACACAAAATGTGTTGACTGGCTCCAATCCAAAATACCTATCTGACCTCACCCATGTGTACACCCCAACAAGGCACTTATGCTCCTCTTCTGCCACTCGTATTCTCATTATTCCTACTATCAAAATGAAGTCATACGGACACTGTTTTTCGCATACCAAGGCCCAGCTACTTGGAAAGAATTGCCCATTGAACTTAGGCACAAGGACACTGTGATCTCATTCAAGAGTGCTCTTAAAACTCACCTTTGTTGACTGCAATAACAGACTTAAAAACTTAATAATGTTTCCTTACCTTAACTATTTTCAGCATATTTTTGTTTTCTAATTTCGTGGTGTTTGTTTTTGCAATCATGTCTTTATACAGTATATGTGTTTATGTGGTATCTAATATTGTAAAGCGCTTATAGCTTCTAAAGATAAGGTGCTGTACAAAGTCCTCACAACTTACATTCACAAAACAAACACTAAACACAAAAGCCAAGAGAAATTTATGTACTCCTACATGTTTGAATGACAGGGAAAATCTTCAAACAAGAGTAACAAAAGGACAGAAAGAAAGAAGAAATAAATAATATACAACGGGTAAACTACATGTCTAGTTTGCGCTGCAGTCTGACCAACACAGCTGTATAAAAAAGATGGGATTATCATGACTATCGTACAGAGAACGAAAATGTTTGGACCTAATGCCAGGTTCAAGCATTTGTACGTCTCTTTTCTCAACTTATCATCATTTTCAACATCTATGGAAATGACACCAGCCAATAAAGAATACATATATTTGGTCCTGTTTCACTTCTCATATATTAATATGTACGAGATATGAATAAAATATATAATCGACTTATTCTCGATGCCGGCTTACCTTCCAAAACGAGTTCATTTTAATTACAATGAATCGAGTGTATATGCAGAGAGAGATGGGGGGGGGGAGATGATTGAGTGAATATGTGCATTAAAATGTTGGTTTTTATTTCTTTATAATTTGTTTAGCTATATTACAACACATATTGTGTTTAAATAAATATCACTCAAGGAATGAATATGTGCATGTGTTTGTATTTAAGTTTATATGCCTTTCCCAATATAAAACCTGCATAAAAAGTTTCAAACTTGAGTTAAATTAGAAGCATACTCATAAATTGACGTGGCAGGTTTTACGATATAAATAAAAATTAACTAAAATGCTTTTCTTAGTTAACGAAATAAATTGCATGCCAAAACAACTATATCAATTGAATATTGACCTCCACTAAGCGCGATTTTAAATTAAACAAGTTATTTTACGACATACCGTAAAATGGTCCCAGGTGCGATTGACATGCCGTTTTAATATAGATAAACTCTGTCGACATGCAATTAGATTAACACAATTTGTAATGTTTTACAAACCTTATTGATTTTCAAAATAAAATGATTCATCGGGTCACACGTATCTGTCAAAAGTAAAAAATATCTCAATCTGCGTCTTGTTAACCCCTGACGTTAAGTGTACTTTCACTGACAGTTCTGTGTACAAACGTTGCTGTTTATTTTAAGCACGGTGACCAATGACCTGTATTTTGTGATTAAACATTTACATAACTCAAACCATTTCTGCAAAACATTTCATAAAATTTTGATGTGAGAATAGATAACATGTTGTATAGACGTCGCATGCAAGGCTAAATCACATTGAATCCGATGTAAAATCGGATCGAGAGGGTCATATTATAATGATGCCCATAGTGGCAAAACTTGTTAGGCAACATCGCGTTTTTTTCTCACTTAATTGTATTTAGTATGGTCCAATCTACAACTTATTTCAATATAAACCTTTTCTGAATTGCTTGACTTAATGAATCTTCTACCATATATTTTATTTATTACACTGTTTTGGGAACAACATTGTTTACTACAAAGACCTTTTTCAATACAAAAATAACATCTCAATTATTTAAAGATTTTGATATTAACCTATTGTAGATGAATTTGTTTCTTACCTCAACATCTGCAAGTCATTATCTCTCAGGGTTCCCAAAATATTGTATATCAGGGTGCTACTCAAAAGAACAGCTAAAGCCAATATGCGGTTGTCATGGTTTGTGTCACCCTAAAGAAAATATATTTAATAAAAAAGTAATAACATAGAACATGTTGCATTATTTTAATGCATATATTTATGTACCTACTATGTAACCTATCTTTACTTTAGATATTCGTCATATTAGTGAAATATACACCCTAAGTTTTAATAATAACGCAAAAGCATACATACAAACATATATACGTGGGTATAAAGATTGTTGTTAAAATTAAATCTTTACAATATTCAAAAAATGTATTTGTAGCGCTCATTTATAATTGCTTGCAGCAATTTTGAAAATATACAAATGCACATTTAAAACTAGTCAATTCATGTTATATGCTATCTGAACGCATGTCAGCTCTTGCAGCTGTTATACGTCTTAGGTGTGGTTTCACGATTTCTAAATCATTTATCTGTTTCTTTCTTGAGGTTAGACAACTCCGACAGATTTATTAAATTAAACAGATACTCAATGAATTTTTTAAAAATCAGAATAAGACAAGAAAAAAATAAACATTCAAACCCAATCTAAGGAAATGTGGTAAGCTTATAGGTTAGTTGGTTAAAGTTTGGTGGAAAATTATAACTATCTCTAAATTTTAAAAATATTGGTCCTCTTCTTAAAAACGCAAATACTTTTGAAATGTGACAAATTTACCAACATATTTTATCTCCAATTCCATATGGATACCAACATAAATAGTCGATCATAACAAAACCAAATTAATGGGTAATAAGGGGTAAATTATGAAGATAAGGTACAGAATATGGTTAAACTCTGTATTAGTCTTGCATCTCGTGCTTATACTGCCTTTTTCACAATCTTTGGAAATTTGGAAGTTTTTCCAGATCATTGCATTTTAGCCATAAAAGGAAGAGATTTTCAGAATTTCTACATTGAAGTACCATTATATGTACTAAAATAGAAATGCAAATATAAGCTCTATGAAAGTTTGGACGGTCATTTCTGTACTTTATATATTACACTTTAACTGTAGCCGCTTTGTATATCACAGGTTTAAAAGAACCTTCTTTTCTTTCTCTAGCGACACTCAGCACATATTTCTTTTATGACTTAGACATATTATTTATGAATTAAGAAGGTTACCAGTGTGTGTGGGGGGGGGAGGATGTTACATACCGTACCTAGATCGGACTAGGCCAAAATTATCATATACCTACCGGTGAGAAACTGTTGATTAATTTGCCAGTAACCCGTTTTAGGGACATTTATCTTGAGAAACAAAAATGCCGCCAAACACCTTTTTTATTGTTAAAAATGTATTTACTATCTTCAATCAAAAAGCACATGTGTAGTGCAATCATATATTGCACAAAATAGTTGTATCTTCTCAAACGTTAACATTGATGTCTATTGAAAAGGAACTGATGATCTAACCCCTAAAGGTAATTTTCCGGTTGAGAGTGCTTTGCAGTCAAATAAAATTGTGTCATCAACTAGGCCATATACCTCTATCGCCAGAGTGATGTAGTTTTTGTTCCACAGGGATGTTGATTAAAAATTGAGACGAAGCCAATAAATAACCATATACATAATTATACTCTCTTCACCAAGGTATACGTCGAATGTAAAAACAAACGCTGATATTTGCCCCATATAATTACCAAAAAATTATTCCATTCCATTACGAAAAAGAAACATTAAATTCGTTGATTTATATCATCCCCACCCACCAAATTGGATGAGATTTCGATCTAAAAACTCAAACAACAAGAGAAGAAGGGAAATGCATGAGTGGACAGCCGATAATATATATATCTAATCATATTTACTGGTCAGTTTGAACAAGAATCATATTTTGTCATAATAATGCAACCTAAAAAGAAGACAATATTGTGAGTTCAGGTATTATGACTATTAATTTGTTAAACAGTTTTGGAAATAATTTGGTCCCTGGATAAAAACTATAAACTCAAAATTTAAGTTTTCAAAAGATAATTTTTGCAGGATCTAATCTTATTTACACAAATAGTAACTCTTTAAATTATATGTAACATATGTTACTCAGAGAGGCTTTGTCGATCTAAAATTCACAATTTTACCATTTTTCCTATTAAGCAAAGGTATTGAAAAATGTGCAGCAGAAGTGTACACATTTAACTGAGAAGAAAAATAGCAATGGTTGTCAGAAGATTGCGTAGCTTTTTATATTATATCATAAAATGTAATAAGATATATCATATTGTTTTTAATGCAGTATGATGAAACTAATGGTAAATTTTGTACAAACATATTGTCATTTGCACTTTGAATAAGTGCATCTAATAGTTTTGTAGTTTGTTTACTTCACATTATTAACAAGTTAATGCAACCTATTTGGTTGGTTTACAAGTTACTCGGGCCAGTTTATAATTCTGAATTTCAATGGTTGATCGAGGTCTTAAGGAAAATGTTCTATTAGTTGTATTTATTAAACCTCTCACACCTTACCGGTACATTTATTGTTTCTTTCGTGCCAACAGATTATGTTTATAATAGACGTTAGGTGGACACTAATCCTGTTAAATAATTTGATGGTCAGAGTAAATACAGTATAGATAATAGATTACGTTATTTACCATGATATGTTTTAATGTTTTTGAAGCCGTACAATTTATGACATCAGTGATCAATAAGTAGTTATTGCATACATAATATGATACAAAAAATCGCTACTTCTGTCATGGATATACGGTCGTGCTTAGAGTCGTTGCACATTCTCCCCAGAAAGAATACAATCTTTCTGAAGGTTCTTACAAATTTCAGCATATGTTTTCAAAGAGGATTGTAAATGATTGTTAGTGTTGAATGGTTATAGATAATTGGGTCTCAGTGTTTATTTTTTCCCGAAGAAATATTTATTTTAATGGATTCAGTGATCAGTGAATGGCTGGAAAATATTTTTATTGATGAGTGAATGGATATAAATGTACTATTTGAGCTGAAAATTTTTATGATCCTGTGAAGGCAGAGAACTTATCAGGGAAGAAAATCACTTTGTCCTCCTCTTCACCATGTCAAATATTAAGTGGTAGGTATTAAACACTCCTGAATTCTCAAAGATTTAGTCACGTCTACTTGAAGGAGAACCTGTCCATGGGAAGATGCATCTCGATTTGCTAAGACAAGTATTGTGTTATAACTAAGTTAAACAGATGTAATTACACGTCTTGTAGCTAGTTTTAACATATCCATTCTGTTCCACTGGAAAGAGATCTTTAATTACAGATTACTAATCGTAAATCGTTTCTTGCCGTAAAGGGTGAATGCAATAGTCAGTGTGTGTAGGAGGGGGGGGGGGGGGATTCTATTTTTAACCGGTTTCCCTATATTTACCTTTTCAATATCTCCGAGTCCCTCTGTGTCCATGAGAAGGAGAATGTCGTTTGTATGTACAGGATGACGACGGCACCAAACCCATATTCCTTTCGTTTTAGACTGGATTGATGATCCAAGTGGAAAAGCTGAAATAAAATAAATTAATATCAGGAAACAATGTATTAAGTTTATTTATGTTGCATCGATTTTATCTGTATGTCTTATTTTATTTATCTATTATTTTAATATAATATATGAGGAACCTATACCAATCAAAATGATGTTCATTCGATGCAGCAAAAACGAAGGCATTTATGCTTTAGATTTACATCATGCATTGTTTGACCTGAATTGGTATTGACTACAGTCATCCACGCCACAAATTCGCAGAATGCTGACTGCAGCCTACTTTGATATGTAACGTGTTTTCGTATATATCTTGAAATATGAACACGTTACCAAAATAATGCATACGCTTCATTTCAATCCGTTCATATATAGGATTAGCACCTTCCACTCTGTTTGCTGTATATTTGTAATTCTATCTATCTCTCTCTCTCTCTCTCTCTCTCTTTCTCTCTCTCTCTCTCTCTCTCTCTCTCTCTCTATATATATATATATATATATATATATATATATATATATATACAGGGACAGACAGAGTCGGACAGAGATACATCAACGGATGTATAGGTAAGTAGGTGAGATGGAGGAAGGGACATAGGGTGAGATCGAAAATATAGACTTATTGTATATTGCTCCGTTTATAAATATTTTTAAAAGTAGATAAAGTAATAATGAACAATATCGACGATAATAAAGTGCAAAATATGATGTACCTTTTTTAATCTTTGCCAACCGGTTCAGAAGATACGATTTTCCTGTCCTGCAAAGACCGGTAATGGTAACGATATGGAGCGTTTGATTAAGTAAACCTATTTCTTTTAGAACGTCTTCTTTGATATACAAGTTTCTATCATCGTCGGAATCGATCAAACAAATGGGCTCCTTAAAGATCGGGTTGTCGTCACAGGCCATCGTTTAGCTAACAATCTCAGCTGAAAATATAAAAAGAATCTGAGTTTTTACATTTATGACAACTTTATTTAGATTTGCAATAATTAGACCAAAAGTACAGCTCATCTTCCAACTGATGGCTACTGGTGCTTAGATACAAAAGAGACTAAATTCACTCTGGTGTGAAAAAAGGTATTTAGTAAGTTCATTTATCACTCCTTGAACAAACAAAGGTTTAACATTTATTCATCGGTTGGATTTTCAAGGTCGGGGATTTTGTTGAGTTTTCCTCAAAGCATTCCGTTTTCATTGTTAAAAATAGTAACTTAAAGATCTGTTTCAGTAATCAGACTTCGAGTTCTATGTTATGATTACTGACACTGTATTTTTAAAGTTATTTATCAGCTAAAATGTGCACTTTCGTTTTTGTTACTTTCGATAGAAACGGAGAAAACCCATCTCAAATTATCATTATCTGCACCTTTAACAATAGGATCTTTACTTCTATATTGGTCTTCTTGCTGATTTGAATTAATTTATTCTGCATCATGAGTAGATAACTAGTGAGAGTTCTGGTTCACAAACTAAATTTAAATAGTACGGACTATTTTTGCTTGAGCTGTTACCCACGCACAACAAATACAAATAAAAATGAGTGACTGATTAATTCAAATGTCAAAACTTCTATTAGTTAACTTCAAATGTCAAAACTTTTATTAGTTAACTACTCTGTACACATCGTTCCCAGCTGAAGAGACATTCCAGAATGCAAATCATCTAAAATACCAACACCAGCCAAAATATGGCCTCCAGATTTATTTTATGGATCAAGTATAAGTGGAGCAGCTTTCATTTTGTCTATTAATATTACTGAGGATCGAAATCTGTTGAGTAAATCTGAGGATAATATTTATAAACATTTGCAACAAAAAGGTAGACGTATCATATAGAGCAGCTGCTCCATTGACTTTCACTGAAACTTAGAAGAATTACATCTTGCTACAATGTTGTTGAAACTTTTTCATCACTGGAACTAAAGCAGGGAATTGTATTTATGTTGACATTTTAAATATTCCTGCGACTTTTTAAGTAGAAAATAAAACTAAAACAAAACAATATCGTTTTGAATTTTCTTGTTAACAAAATATCCACATGATTATTACAAATCTATCCCGCGTGTTAGAAAGAGATTGAATCTTCGTTTTGTTTGTTTAAAAAAAAATAATAATCTGTAAATTATAACCTTAAAGTTAAATGCATCAATAATTTCTTGAAATGAAAACATAAAAAAAAAGTTTGAAAGTACTGTAAACTAATGAGCTTTCTATATAATTGAATGTGTTTAATCACTGTCAGTATATTAAATTTGCTGTGAAATTTGCTTGAAATTGAGTGTGTATTTCAGTAAGTAGGGTGTAAGAAAAAGGTTCACGTACTGGTCCCAAACCTAAGTTTCATCGGAGAAATAATGAAAACTCCACTTGCCTGTAATTACAGTTGAAATCCATTGATATATTCCATACACAAGTTTTCAAACACCCAAAGCTAAAGAGTAAATCACTGGACAGTATCTATTTAGATGTAGCCCCTATTACGTATGGGCCTGCGTCTCATGTTGGTTTTTCAGTGGGTTGTACATTATCTTTCATAAACCTCCAAATGTCTTAATTACATTTTTTAAAGTGATACATTAAAAAAAATTTGAAAATAATGTGTGAATAAAAAGGGGATATGTAATAAATACAAAACCATGTAAGTACTTTGTTCCGAGTCGGGGGAAAGAAATCGTTTCATACGGAGGAAGAATATACGTCTCGGCCTGACGGCTTCGACATATTCATACGACGTATCAAACTCGTTCTTTCCGCCGACTCGTAACAAAACACATATGCAGTTTGTCTATATATCGTCCTTTACGTCAGCGTAACAGATATCTTCTCGACATGAATGCAAAATGAATCTGTGTCAGTCATTAGTAGTCTCGTTTTGCTTTTAAACTTTGTTTAATAAAATTCAGCCGTTTAGTTCTAACACTGTATAACCACAATCGATAGGTTTGGTTAGCTTGATCATTTGGTTTTTCAAACTGACTATTACCAAGTCATCATCTATTATTGCCCTCCTGCCAAATGATATATCTATTTTTGGCATTTTAAAAAACTATTTACGTATGGACACATTTTAATTTTTGTCCTTTTCTTGAGGTTTTCCATATATTTAGCCAACACTGAATTATTCATCAATTTGAAAAATTCTTTCTGGAACTCATTGGCAGCTTTTGACTGAAACTTGTATTGAGCTATATGTATGATTTCAGTCAATGTTGCTGATCTGTTTATCTTTAAAACTTTCAAACCTTTTTGCAAGTAAAGCTTTAGATTTTTGTAATATATTACATATTTGTTTTTGTCTAAGAACCATGCTGTGTCATAGAAAGTTTGATTGAGAAACAATAGTACTATGTCAAGGGCACATAATTTGCTTGATCAAAAAGAAGCAAAATCTAAAAGAATGATATTACAGTCTCTTCTGAGTCGTCATCAAACTAGAAGAGAAATTAAAAAAAAGTTTTGAATACAACTATAAAAATAATTGTCTCAAGAAAACTAAAAGACACGTTTAAAAAGCCAACATTTAATGAATGCCGATTTAAAGCTTTTTATATTTTTATTTTTTTAAGAAGTTGAGCCATACTTATGGAAGATAGTATAGAAGAATTAGGCAAGACCTTGGGTCAAATAACGTCGCTAAAATGATATTTAGTACAGAAGCTAAAAGCAGTATAATTCCAGTAATATCTGTGAAAAAGGATTTGAAGACATCACAGACAGCTACACATTAAGACAGCATGCTCACTTAACAGGTACACATAAAGGTCCAGCACATCTACAGTGTAATTTAAATTGTACACATCCGAAATATATTCATAATTTGTCTGGATACAATTTTCGTCTCGTTATCAAAGCCCAATCAAGAAGTATCAATATTACTAAATAATAATAATATATATATATATATATATATATATATATATATATATATATATATATATATATATATCCTTTAGTTAGGATTTTATAGTTGATAGGTTTGGGAAAAAAGGCCCTCAAGAGGTTTTTGTTAAAAGAACAATAAGATGTTTTAGATAGTCTTCGATTTATGTGATAATCACTAGATCAACTTTACTATAACAATGAACCATGTTAAACTCACAGAAAAAATACAACGTCTCTTGTGAAAATATATTTATCCATACGGCTAAAACACGGTATTGGTGCTGAGAGTAGTCTCACTCACTTAAAAAATTGAAATGTTTGATAGAACATTTCAATGAAGCTCATTATATACCCTAGGGTGTCCCCTAGTCAGATCAAGTTAGATTTAGCTTGAACATGCATGCGATTTTGTTTAACCATTATTTCAATTCATTGGTATAACAACAGTTACAGACACTACACTTGGTGTATAACATGCAAGAAAAACAGCATGAAAACTTTAAAACTTTATTTTTTTTCACAGTAACATCAGTAACAGGATATCAACATTTAAAGTAAACAACATAACTGGAAGTGGTAAACAACTTAATAACAAAATCAAAACATCTATGACAAAGGTATCACTAAGAAAAAAAACCTAACCATGAAACTTTTGCATAACAAACATAAAAGACATAGAATAATCTTATTTAGGCATTTATCTAACACCAAGAAGAATATTTAAACAAACAAAATCATTAATACTGGCCAAAAGTATTGCAAACTTCCATAAGAGTCAGAAGTACATTGTCCATAAAATTGGTTACAGACACTACAAAACTATAGCATTTCAATACAGCTGCAGAACCATACATATCTCCATAAAATTCACTTCAAAAATAATTCAACATGAACACATTGACTAGAATTATTCATTAAATGAATGTTGATTAGTTAATAAAATGATAAAACCACATTGTAACAGGTATATGTCCAATACTTGTGTTAAAATTATGAACTGGTAAATAGCACTTGAAAGTTTAATACTAAATAGTGTTTGTAAGAGTAAAATATTGAAGTATAATGAATGTTCAATAAATCATAGTCACTAAAGTATTGTTCAACCCAAGGTGCTGACTCAAACACAGACCCATATGTGATTGATCTTAAGGTTACAGACACTACACATTAAACCTTGACTTTATATTGTCATTTCAAATAGAAGTGCTTATGATTTTTTTCCAGATTTGACTTGAGCTTAGACAATTCAGCTGCATTAAACTTGAAATGACCCCTTTCATTGACTATTTGTGGAGCTTTTACCCTGTACAAGATAGCATCTAGAGCCTCTTGTGAATAATCATCTTTTTCAGGCCAAACATACATGTTGCCAGACTTTCTCATGTATTTAAGTCTAACTTCGTTATGAAGAATGTCTATTACTTCTGCTAAGTATACATCTAGAGGTCCCTTCTTTGGCTTAAGTCCTACAGCAACAAATTCTCCAGGGTGGTATTTCTCTATTGGTTTCTCTGTGTTGGTTGGTGCTTTTTTGTCAACTTTGATCTTCTTTGTCACAATGTTTTGTCTTTCTGTTGACTTCCGTTTCTTATTAGGCTTTTCGCTTGTTGCTGAGTTATGATCTTTCTGGTTACTTCCTTGTTTTCTTTTCTTGTCATTATTTTCTATTGTTGATGGATTCTTGTCTTTAAGTTGTTTTCCTTTCTGACTTAAATTATCTTTATTGAGTACTAACTTTCTCATTTCCCAGGCATTAACATTTTCGCTGAAGTTGCATCTCCCGTCAACCTTCATGCATTGCTCACAATAACAGCTCAGATTTCTTATGCTCAGTTCATAATCATTGCTTCCTGACTTTACAGCATGTAATTTTCTTGTACCTTGCAGTGTTTGCACATCAGTTTCTTCTCTATTTCTCTCAACATCTTTAACAAGGATGAACTCCCTTCTCGAAACTGTTTTAGCTTCATTATCTGTATTTTCCATTTTCAGTTTCTCTGTACAGAAATGATATACATCTTCTGCACAACCTATCACCTTTCTATTGCTGATTACAGCTCTGTAGCAAGCATTCTTGACTGTCGCACCGAGACCATCGCAAACACTCTTTCCATGTGATGTTTCGAAATAATTTCGTGTTACAGATGGCTTTTTCCTCAGACTTATGTCAGCAAAGGCTTTCTTCCCCTTATACTGGGCAGCACAGCCATCTGTCCACTCATGGATCTCCTCTACTTTCACACCTTTCTTCTTCAGAATTTCTATAGCTTTGTTCTCAAAAGTGATAGCTAAGTCTGCATCATGTTTGGTTTCTTCACTGATGCCAATAATGGCATGCTTTATCTTGAATTCTTTTTCTCCCTGTTTTTCTGTATAGTAACACATGATTGGATGTATTGTAACTTGGTTCCTGTCGAAGAATCCAGATTGTACTTCACTTTGAAAAACACACCCATAGTTCTCACTAAAGTCCATGACCATAGCAATAGAACCCTCACCAATTCTATCAACACAAATTCCCATCTGTTGCTGTTGCCATTTGGCCCTGAAAACGTGCTCTGGATACTCTTGCATGTCAGTTTCTAAGCATGTAATTAATGTTTTTATGTCTGTTTCTTTAGGCACACAGGAGACGCAACGCTTTACTTTATCATCTTTTGCTATTTCTATACTTTCCCATTGATGCCATGATATCTGCCTGTCACTATACTTTTCAACAAATGGTTTAAGGTAACTCTGCAAACATTTCACACCGCATTGTTTGCATTCTCTTCTTAAACATTTAATAGCTGGATTGGTGTCGTATTTACAAAAAGTAGCATCACTTAAGCTTTTCTTATCTACTGAAATTTCATCCAAATCTCCATTTTCTTTCACTGCTTTTTTTACATTTGTTAGTGCCTCACTTTTTAGGGCCACGTTACAGCACTTTTGGCATAAGCATGATCTTCTGCTTGTTTCAGACACCTTTTTAACATTCACTGGTTTCAATTTAGAAAATGAAGTTAATCCTATTTTGTGACTATGGTTCCTTAACTTGTAGTCTTTGTAGGCTTCTTCTAATGTCATAGTCATCACATGTTTTTGAAGTATTTCTTTTTGACCACCTTTTCTTACTTTCACAGTTTCACGTTTATTAGGCACTTCCCTACTGATTTCTGGACTTAGAAAAAAATCTTTCACAGATTTCTTTAATGGAGAGTTAAGTGCATCCCTTCTTCTTTTTCTTTGTTTCGTCTCCCACCATGTAGAACTAGGTTTTTGCCCTTTCACTGATACTTTGAAATACTTTTTTAGTCTGTGTCTTTTATATTTCTTCAGTAATGCGTCACAAATGATGTTGTATGCATGTTTCTTTGCACCCCCTTTCCTTGTTTTCACTTCTGAAATGCTCTCTGACACAGATTGTATAACAGTATCTGTCAATTCAAGTTTTTTTCTGCAATCCAGTGTCATTATCATTATATTCCTATTTAGAAACTTTGATGTTGATGGAGATTCAATTAATTTACTTATGATGACTGCTTTTCTCTTTGGGGTATTTGGTAATACTTCCTTTACCTTTTTTAATTGTCTGTACAGAGTTGCTTTAGGTAACACTTTATTCATTGGTGAATCTCTGGCTGACCCAGTATTTCCTATTTCACAATCAGTCTGAATACACTCTTGCTGTATACTTTCATTCAGTTTGATACGCATTCTCCATGCTTGGGTTCTTTTCACAGCTTCTTTCTTCTTTCTACTTAATTCAGCAGTTTTCGGACTTCTTAAATCAACACTCTTATTAACCGATATTGCCAGGGCTGCTTTTTCTTTCTTTTTCTGGCGATACCTTTTCATTTCTTCACGTTTTTTCCTTCTTAATTCTTGTTGAAGATTTGAATCGGAAAGTGATTGCTGTTTTTTTAGTAGTCTTGCATCTTTTCTTCTTTCTCTATCAACCCTTTTTAGCTCCTCATGTTTCGCCTTATTTTCCCTCTGTTTTTTTCTCCAGGCTTGTACCTTTAGCCTCGTCTTCTCCCTTCTAGCTTTAATCTTCTGTTCATCTTCTTCTGGTTTATCTTTGCTTCCTAAAAGCAAACAACTTCATTCTCATTTTTGTTCCTCTATGTATACGGATGAAATTTAGACTTTACAAAACATACTTGTAATGAGTACGCAATATGCTTTCATACATAAGCAAACTGGAATAACCTGTAGATTCTTAAAGAAAAGTATCTGATTGAAAAAGAAATAGCATAAAACCTGATGATTATTCAATGTTCTAGCATTTACAATGATTGCACACTTTCCTTAATAATGTAAACAACAGTCGGGTCAATTCACATGTCTAGTAGTGTCTGTAACCATTTGACAATATCAGCAATGTATCCAATACTAAGTCTGAGCTCATTGAATTCTCATAATATTTCTGTTTGAATTTACTAGTCTAATGATATGGAATGCAAAAATACTCAGTTTCAATTGCATATTGTAAGAAATCACTGAAAATGTTGCCTGTTATCAGAAATCTAGATGAAAGAAACTATAAATATACCAAAATATTACAAATTGCAGACAGACAATATGTCAAAATTTAGCCTTACACATCAATACTGTAATAGGAAACATAATTTGGCTTCATTTTTTTTAAAAAAAACAGGGATAAAGTCATAGACAGTATAAAAAGGGGATATTGGTTACAGACACTACAATTTAAGAGTGTGGTTTACCATTCAATACAAACTTACCAGAGTTGTTCCCAGAGGTTTGCTTTTGTCGTCTTCCCATGTCTTAGGGATGTACCATGGTAAAGAACAGAAAAAGTAATTAGGCAGCTTCTTCTAGGATAAGAAATTCAGGTTACATTGTCTTGTAGTAAATTACTCAAACAGACAGTGCTGCAAGAATGATGCAATATTCAATCAAGAGAGTTATTGCATCACTTTTTGCTCTTGGCTGCAGAGGTAAATAGATGATGCAACATTACATCACATAAGATGGAACTTTCTATTGAGAAAAACAATGTTTTAATGACAAGTAGAACAATACTTTTATCTTTCATTTTTATACCTGTTTGTGTAGTGTCTGTAACTTTTTTTATTGAGTTGCTGTTTTTTAATGGTACAATACAGCACCACCAATTTTGGCCAACTTGGACATCACATGGATACACATGAGCCTTTGTAGGATTTATACTTTTCCATAATGAAACAACAAAATTATTGCCATATAAACTTGTAAAGGTTACAGACACTACAAAATTTAGAACTGGAAAGTTTGACAAAGAACAAGCTCTCAATCGAATATCTTGGCTAGCCATGTGATTTAAATGGTTTTACTACTTATTATAATATAAAGTCGAGTTCTAGATGTCAATAAAAGTTATAATGAATGTTATTTTGTACAAAATGTTGGCATATAACAACAGATTAGTGTTTGAATTTCAGTGTTGAAACAAAACTTCTACTGACGGTATTTTGCTTATAAAATCCATAATATTTTACCGATTTCTTTAATTCAAGAAGCAATATTTGCAGGATAGAATTCCGCATAAAACCAGACCAATAAATGCATAATTTCAGTATGATATTTAGAGAATTCTCTATTTTATATTCAAGCTTTTTTCGAGTGAGACTACGTAACGCTCAAAAATGGCCATTTTTAGAGCTTGTTTCCATGCATATCTCAACAATGGGTTACACTAACCTCTTGAAATTTTCAGGAAAGTAAGAGAGGTATATGCCAGGCTTACCAATCTTTAAAATTGGTTCATATCTTGTTTAATTTTTCTATTTCATGCATATAACATGAAAATTCCTTTATCAGCACCAATACCGTGTTTTAGCCGATACGAATATATGGATTCATTTTAAGCGTATAATGTCACCAAACTGCCACCAATCGAGACAGTTTATTACAAACTTACCGGATCAGGAGTAAACGCACTGGATTACGAACATGTTAAAGGTATTATGAAATATTTCAAATTAAATTTTCTTGGCGAATTTCACGTCCACTACGTAAAGAAACATACCTTAATGCATTTTGATATTTTTGAAGAATTCATATGACTCCCTATTATAATTATAAACTAGATCCAGCATATTATTTTGTAGCACTGAGACTAGCTTACGATAGCTAGTCTGAAATTAAGTAAGGTAGAATAAGAATTCCCGACAGATTATGACACGTTTTCAATTATTGACTCTGGAATCAGAGGATGAATAAGTATGATACCTAGCAGATATGCTAAAGCAATTTTTGAATATTATAATGTGAGCGAAGATAATGTGAGAAGCAAACAATTTCGCAAGTTTAAAGTTCTGAATACTGGAGAATACGATACATCAAGACTAATCTTATGTATCTAACGCTAACAATTTGCATGACTGGGTCATGCGCCAACTAATGCCTGTTAGAAACTTTAAATGGGCAAAAATAGAAAAAATATAAGTGTTTGAAGTAAAAACGTATATATTGGAGTGATAATAATTAATTTGGCGGACTAAGTAGATTTAGAAGTACCAACAAATTTACACCACTATTTTAAAGATTATCCCTTGGCACCAAAGAAAACTAAACTAATTCCCACTGAAGATGAGTGATCACTACTACAAAAGAAAATGATAAAAGATAAAAAGATACAAAACCTTTCGCAGCTAAATTATAAAGTACGTTAACAAAAGAAAGATTTGTTTTTTACAATCGTAATTTGAAGTTAAAAAAAAAATATTTATAGAGCAGTTATATTATATCAAGAGCTCTAACTAAAATCATATATTGAGCCTAATACTTCTTTAAGACAAAATGCAACTAAAGACTTTGAAAAGACTTTATTAAGTAGATGAATAATGTTGTCTTTGGGTCTAGTGTGAAAATATGTACTGAAAAATAATTAAACTTGAAAACGATATTTCACTTCCAATAAAAATATTAATGGATGAAGATATGGTATTAGCTTAAAGAGCAAGAAAACAACATTAGCCAAACCAATCTCCGGTTACTTCACAGTGCTTGACCTTTTGCCCCGAAAATCAATAGGCTTCTTCATTATCCAAAATGTAAGCAATCCACAAAGTTTGGTCCAGGTCTGTGATGCAGAACTAACATTATTGTGTGGGAACTATTTTTCTCCTTTCAGTCACAGTGACCTTGACCATTGATCTTTTGATTCTAAAAACTTTAGGGATCTTCCTTTCCCAAAGTGCAAGCCATCCACAAAGTTTAGTAATTTTAGATTGTGTAGAACTCAAATTATTGTGCGAAAACCATTTTTCTGCTTTCAGTCACAGTAACCTTGACCTTCGACCATTTGACAGCAAATTCGAGAGGGTACTACCTAACCCCAAGTGCAACCTATCCCAAAGTTCGGTAAATGTAGAGGGTGGAGAACCGAAGTTATTGTGCAGAAACCATTTTTCTTCTTTTTATCACAGTGACCTTGACCTTTTAACTTTTGACCACGAAATAAATAGCGTGTCTCCTTACCCAAAGTGCAATCCATTAACTAAGTTTCGTAACTATAGATGCTGGACAACTGCAGTTATTGTGCAGACGCGAAATTGGTGACTTATGGACAGATGGACGGAAGGACATCATAATGTAATAGGCTCCGCTTTACGGCTGGCGTATAAAAACCAGATAAAACAGCAGAATCAGTATACATAAAAACTTGTTTTGGAACTACCTTAATTGCGAAGGCTGAACAAAGACTACGAAATGTAAACACATCCAGTTCATAGAAGAAGATGCACTTGGGTTAGATTTCTTATTAGTCAGTAAGATAGACGCAGAGGGAAGAGAAGTGAAAATAGAATCTCAACAATATAAGCATCAAATTATTAAAAACCTTGTGGAAGGAAAAACACTATAATCTTTAATTGGTCTACTGTTTATATAATATTCTAACTTGCTATGCACATGGAAAACAATAACACAGCATCATAAATCAAAGCTAACATTGAAAGTCAACTTAAAAGCATAATAATTCTTATGAACTCATGAGGCCCAAATGCCCCATTTTTCCATCACGCTGTAGTACCCTTCTTTTCCTCCAGGGTCTGTGACATCATCACAATTTATGACAGACCAAAGCGGGTGTTATTAGAGAAAAAGAAAAGTGTAGCTATACAATAATGCCACATAATGTAGACGTTCTACTCACCTTAAAAAACACTTCGAAAAAAGCAGAAGTTTTTAGACCAGATTGTCTTGTAGGCAAAAGTGTCGCCCGTTCTGGAACCGAGTTTGTGTCCAAAATTTAGACTACCTCTGGTTAGATTTAAGGCAGACCAGTCCAAATGGCAATGGGACAGGCAAATCTTTGCAAAGAGTAGAGTGAGTCTAAGATTTGAAAAAAGAGGCATGGAGGCAAAAATCATTGTCCCTCGAAAGGATTGATGATCTGCTATCTAAAACGAATTTCCATAAATTCAAGATGAGACCATTTCTTCTTTTTAACTGTTGAATGTTGAAACCATCTTTGTTATTCTTGAGCAATAAGTAGTCACAGTGGCAGCCATACTGGATGTAAGATCGACACCATTTTATTTAGGTTAAACTAAGCACCATTAGAAGACTTTTGGTCAAAACATCATGCTGATATAATCATCCATTTAGTAGAATTATTGCAATATTTTCAATATGTTTATTTTGGCAGCCATAATTGAGATCAGATCGGCACCAATTGCATTCATGACGAACTAAATATCATAATTAGTCTTCTGGTGAAAATCCCATGTTGACATGACTTTCCATTTAGGAGCAGTAGCAATAATACGATTTTCAAGATGGCTGCCATGGTGTAATGGATGTCACATTAACACCATTTCAACTACTACCAGCTAGATACCATAAGACGTCGTCTGGTGAAAACAATATGTTGATATGACTTTCCGTTCAGGAGATGTAGCAATGACAAAGATTTCAAGATATCTTTTGTTGTGGTCATATCGGATGTCAGATTGGCCCGTTTTCCTTTAGACCCAACTATACGTCATAAGAAGTCTTTTAGTGGAAACCTCATGTTAATATGATCATTCATTCAGTTGGAGTAACGATAACAAGATTTTCAAGATGGCCTCTTTTGTGTCCATATTAACTGTCCGATCGCCATCATTTTAATTTAGGACCAACTAGACATCATAAGAAGTCTTCTGGTGAAACCCCATGCCGATATGACGTTCCATTTAAGAGGAGTAGTGATAGCAAGATTTTCAATGTGGCTGCCATGGCAGCCATATTGGTCATCAGATCAGCATAATTTTAATTTAGGACCCATTAGCCATCATAAGAAGTCTTTTATGGAAACTCCAATGTTAATATGACCATCCATTCATGAGGACTATTGAGAACAAGATTTTTAAGATGGCCACAGTGACGGCTATATTGGATACATGAGCAGCACCTATATCATAGTTGACCAACTATACTTTGGGATGACTGGGTGTGGCAACTTTCATGACAATCCTCCAAGTAGTTTAGGAGGGATAGCGATACCAAATGTGACCAAACGGACGAATGGACGACGGACAACGTCCATCCCATACACTCTTATGTATGTAGAGCTGAAAAAGAAGTAAAATTCTCATTCATCGGCTCATGTACAGGTGAAATAGCCACTGACAAAATTCATTTACATATCTAAGCATCTACCCATACAAAAGTCGATCGGAATCGAATGTGCTTGGATTCAGTCGGAACTAACAAGAAAAATATTTCTCCTGTAGCCATCTTAAATGAAAATGAAAATATTCTTCCCGGTTCAAGGAGTTAATCAGAGTTCATCCACGCTTTTTGCATACCAGAGAAAAGTTATAATCTTGATTACTTCTAGTAGGATTCAGAATGTTAAGTTCAGCACACAGGGGTCACATTCTGTCATCTCTGTGTTTAGGGTTAAAACTAAATTTTGCCTGGAGTATCTTGAAAAAGCCATGTTTCTTGTGCACATAGCCAATGCGTCAAAATAGTTACAGTACACCAATCCTTGTTTGTTTTGTTTTATAGGTCTGGAAATTGGAATGTTAATTAGTAAAGCATGTCAATATTAAATTAATAAATCAATCTAGGGATACTGTAACTATTACACATAAACCCACCACATTCAAATCAATATCTGCATAGTCATTATTTTAATATTTTTGTGGCAAGTATGATCTTACATATAACATCAGTTCAGTTTATGTATATTTTATCTGTCTCAATCTCGATAATTTAAATGAGTAACTTTTACATAGGCGAAGGGTTGCATGGTGAAGATTTACCATATATACTTGCTTATAAGTCGGATCCAACTGCAGAGAGATATGACAATGCATCTATGCAGTTTGTTAGGAGTAATAAACAGAACAAACAACATAGACCCTGATCTGCAGGCGCATTATGCGACGTCAGATCATGGTCTATGTTGTCGGCAATTGGACACGACTTATAAGTGAGTAAATATGGTAATATGATAGGTATTTATATCATGCAAACAATATTGAAAGAAACAGTGTGTTATTTGCCTTACCTAGTGATGTTGTGTATGCCTAACATATTGTAGATGTGACTGATGGCAACATTTAATAATATTTTATTAAACAACATCAGTAGCATGGTTTTCGGGAAGACCTCAGCTCTCTCCACAAATGGATTATCGCTGAGTGCAAGATATAGAGAGAAAACAAGTCAAAGAAGTTTTAAAGAAGCTAGTCAAAACCATTTTATTTTAAAAATCTACATTTTTTTAAAAAAAGCTTCGCTCACTTAAACATCAGTAAGAAGAAGGATTAGGGCTAGCCCCTTCCTATTCATGCATAAATGCAAAATATTAAACATGAACGTATTTTAGTAAAACTAGACATCCAGTGATAAGACACTGTCATTTTGTCATCGATGCACACTACGCTTCTGTGCTAAAGAAAAAAGAGGTCGAGGATCTACCCTCGCACCTTTGACATCACCCGCTATCAATCAAAATTAAACTACAAAAGCATCGTGTATACATCTTCAAACTTGTCATGGAATGCAATATCTAAATCAGTAAAACTATCTACATAGCAAAACTGATCCTTATATGAGCGCCTCATTTAGAGTCACAGCGACCACCACGCAACGCAATGAAATAGCTAAAGCTTGCAAATTTGCACCCCATCAAGAACCAATATACTGGGCAAAATTTGGAGATATTTCGTATTTAAGTCTGTGACAATTGCATCCATGATATTACTTTTGCGAACAGAAGAATGGACTGTGAACATACCGATTTCCCACAGAATCACTCATTATGAAAATGTCAATAAACGCATAGATACAGGTCCAGGAGAAAATGGGCAGACGCTCATGCACATTGTAGGCCAAAATGAAATCTTTAACCAGGTAAGCATAAATGTGTTTCATGCACTACCCTCGTTCCCTTGTGCATACAACATGAATGACGCAGTATTGACTGCACTGTAATTTACGAGAGAGAAACGCATCAATAAAGTATGGAAGTCTCTTCAATCAGAGAGTTACTCTATGGTCAGTCATACGAAACTGTTTAGTGATACCTTAATATCAAATAGCTTTAAACTAATAGGGTGAAAATGAAATTACAATAGACAACTTGAAATATTTAACTGTGACTTTGTCCAAGAATAAGGACCCCCAATGTTGTATGGAACATACCTGATAATGATAATGTGCAAGTATGCTAAGTTGCATCCTTTAACTCAAATGACTTTTGAAAGTTAAAGCGCATAAAGGAAGTGTGTGTTGGAAAATTTACAATACTGAACTGTGACCTTTATGTATAAGATCGGACTTATTGAATTGAGTGGATATTACATGTCTTCTCATAGAGTCGATGATTTCGTCTTCCAGAGGAGGTAATCCATAGGAATCAAAATATTCCACACTATTGTTGCAGGGAGAGTAAATTGCCTGCTACCCAATGGGTTCCAGTGCGATGATGACATAAGCTGTTTACCACACATCACGGGATTCCAAGAAGCTGTGTACACACTGTGAGTCAGAAGGTAATGAAGTTCCCAGGTATTCATTTTTTACAGGTAATGATCAGTTACGAATTCACGCTTGAATTTTTCCTTGCAAAGATCTGTCAAGTAAGTCGATGAACGGTACGTTTCTGTACGCTGTTGCAAGAGAGCTTTGACGCGTTTCGTTTCCAAAGAAATCAATGAAGGTAGGGAATGGTCACTCAACTTTTATACCACTCTTTCGAGATCTTTTCTTCTGAGATGAGGGTCCATGCGTCTTCCAAATACTCTTCCAACTTTTCGTCTTGATGCATCATCAAACATTGGTTGTGTTGCACTTGACTAGGATGATCAATTTGACAACCATAGCAATGTTCTTTGGATAGGCATGTGATTTGTTCAGCAAAGCGCCCAGCAGACCAGAGGACTAAGTGTTTTTCTTGCTCCGGCAACCGTGACATCATGACTGTGTCTTTCTCTTCTCCACTTGTGGTCTGTGACTGTTGTTCTGCATATAATACATCACCCTCTTTGCTACAGTCCATGAATTTGTGTTCTATATCTTTATTATCTTCTTATTATTATTTTCCACTTAGGATCTGTGACTGCTGCTCTGCATAGAATACATCACCCGCTTTGCTACAGTCCATGACTTTGTGTTCCATATCATTCTTTTCTTCTTCTTCTTCTTCTCCAGGTAGTGTCTGTGACTGCTGTTCTGGATAGAAAAGAGCGTCTTCGCCTATTTCCATGGGTTTGTGTTCCATCTCTTCACCTATTTCTGTAGCCTTCTGTTACATTTTTCTAATAGTATAGGATCACTTCTATGAAACTGTTGATTTTCAGAGTATCAAATTCTGTTTGTAAGAGGACCTTACCTGTGTTCACCAAAGTCAGTGCAAACTGGAGTTCGAGACGGTGTTGGCTTGATGTTACAGGATGGAAATGTCCTTCGTTGCTGCCTAGGTCTGGATTGAAATCAAATCCCCACAAAGCATGTCCTCCTGCACGGTCGTACAAAATGCCGTGGCTACTGTTGATTTCTAATTGTCCTGTGGTATCAAACAGAATCAAGTAAGATCTCAAGTAATTTTGTTGGGCAAACTTAGGTTCAAAGGATCTGGTACACAACGTTTGTCCATCTCGGGTGACTTCTATCTTGGACACGTTGAAATATTCGAAGAATTTTGATCGATAAGGTTAAGGGCAGCATTGCTGAAGATACCAATAAGTAAACGCTTTTTCAGTTGATCTTGGAAGACATGACCTTCCAATCGTTGGAGAGGATACTCTAGGCAGAGTTTGACTGATGTCGCTTCCCACTTTAGGTAATACGTCCAAATGTTGCACGTAGAGTCTGGCTTCTTCGCTGCTCGTTTCATACTAGTTAGCATTAGTCATGAAATAAAACACGAAACTACTTCGATTCAGACTAAGACGTATATCTACCCCATTTTGCAAATACTTGTTTTGCAACTACATCTCCAAGTGTAATTGATCCATCATCATTAAAATACGTCCTTCTTTGATTTTCTTTTGGCGATTGTTATATCCAACATTGTCAGGATCCTTATCTTCTTTCAACTTTGTGTCGTTGAAGGAATCAAAGTGTCAGGCTTAGACAACACTGAGTCATCCAGATGTGTGTTCTTGATTATTTAATTTACGTACGTCAAGGGATTTTCAAGTAAGCTTGCTAAATGTACGTGTCCATGCTGCTGCTCGCTAGTTTGTTATTCAAGTACAAATCCATTTCGCTGAACAATGAATGCATGAAATTTTTAAAGGGAGCTACTCTATAATCGGCCCTTGGATTGCTGTCGTCTGTTATGACAACTTTGACTTTCAAATACAATTAACTACCATTTAGATCGATGTAATCAGCGGTGTGTACTTTGATTTCAAATTCGATAGGGGCTGAGATAGTCAAAGACGACAAAGGATGAAATTCTACACACTGGGATTCTTGCATCGTCATCGTCGTGTGTGGCATGACAAACAGATCGAGTTCTGACTTGGAAAATTCGCAAGAGTCTCGGTGCATCATTTGTTTTTAATAATCAATGTCCGCATCTCTGACTGATGTGGTACTTTTCTTTTTCTGGGCATGTTTGTGAGGTCTGGATGGTCTTCCACGTGACTTTTTGCATTGTCTTTGATGTGGCCTAGAGGAGGAATCAATGTCTTCACTAGGAGTGTGAAGTGAATTTATAGGGACGTCTCAACGACCCAAGAGTTCTTTTCCAGTCTGACTCAACACGTTTTTTTTTCTGACCTTCATTCAGGCTTCTTTATGGATGAGTACGTTTTGGAGAAATTCTTTTCCATGCGTCAAAGCCGCATCTTTTAAAGCATGCAATCCTCAAGTAACCATAGGTTTTAAGATGGGTGCTGCCGTACAAAATGCAGATTTTAACGTGTCTTATTAACCATGTCCTCGTTGTCGAGCTACTCCTCTGTACTCATGATACATCTGTTACAATTCACGGGAGAATCGTTTTCGAAAATGTAGTTTCACTGTGAATTTTCCTTTAAAGAATATACTATTTTGTTCAAGATATCTTTTTATACTAATATGGACCCTATCAAAATACGATTTACTAACAGGCAGATAATCGATGAACGTGATACGTGTTTCCACCTTCATCGTAAGAAGCCATCGCAGAATCCACTTTGAAAGGAATGGCTCCCAGCAATGGAGCGGCTAAGACATTGTAATCGACGACATCAGAATACACAAACACACAATTTAGTCCTTCGTTCGATAGGGGAGCGAAAATAGGTATATAATCCTTCGTTGTTATGGATGTCTTTAGTTGGAACACGATATGTATTTCTCCCCAGAATAGCAAACAAACTGGTAAAAAGGTAATGGACAGCGTTTTATCATAGAAATAATTTAATTTGAGATGATGAGAAGTTGGATTGTATATAATCAGTACACTTCGACGAGTTTTATCCAATGCTTTGCCAAACTGATCGTCAAGCAAAGTTGAAATCGTGTCGACGCGATGTTGAGCATTAAAATGATATTCTGAAGGAATTCTTAAGGTATAGATATTCAATTGGGGATTTTTATGTGTGTTAATGTTTGGGATTCGTAAAAGTCAGGATAATTTGTATCCAAATGTTCTTGGACTTGTTCGTTCGAGATTTCTACGATAAAAGTAGTTTGATCCTCAACAATATTCCAGACTAGAATGGGATACATGAGTTCTATCAAAGTTACTTCCCAATAAGCTTCGTAATCCATTTGTGTGGATTGAGGTAATTTGGCGGTGAATCAAGGTGTTGTTGGGAAACAGATCCAGAGAACTGCCACATGGTATTGTTAAATACAATTGATTAAGGATGATTTTCCAAAGAGAATTCTAGAGGATGGTTAGTGTAATTGGAAGAGTTATTGTTACTGTCAGTATATTTATGCGAATGACTAGGAAGTAGATAACCAATACAATTGCTAAGTAAAATAGTCCATAATTGTTTATCTCGTTGTTGAAAACCTACATTTTCAATTCTTGCTCCAACGACACACAACAAAGATTGGCAGAAAAAGACTAATTGAAATTTAGGAAAACGTTCCATACACCTAACCCACAATGGTTGTTGTTGTAGCGGATGTTTTTGAAGAGATGAACTCAGAGAAGAAGGCACAGAAGTGTTTAACGGCATGGTCGTGACTTCCACTTCAGTTTTTCTAGTCGATGGTTTATGAAGCTCCCATCCAGGAATCATATCCTTTCGAACGCACTTTGACTAATTGGAGTCGATGTTTATCTACTTTACGTGCTCTTCGATCAAGAATGCTTTCGCTATCGTACACATCGTCTTCTTTCTTAGTCACTCGTTACAATTTGGGCCAGTTAGTAATTACTTGTAATACTTCTCCGTTCATATGTTGTAATTTAAATACAGGAGAATGATATCCACGTAATTGGCCTGTGATGGAAACAATTCTGTAAATAACCGTTGTCAAAAGTGTTGAGGGATGTGTTTTGATTTGTTCTGTTTCGTTTTTTTTTTCTTCCAGTGCGAACCTAGTTTCCTGTGCTTAACACTTCTTTCTTTTTTCTAATCTTGTCGTTTCAAACAATCGATCAAACATAATCACTTTGTTTTGCGGTGTTACTTCTTCTGAAGCACATCCAATGATGGTACGATTTATGGTAAGCTTTGTCTAGACGTGTACCACACTTCGATGTATATGAGAGTATGTTGAGGTGTAAAATATTTCCACATACGTTTTTTTTAAAAGTTCTTTGAAAACGTTCCACGACACTTATTTCAGGATTTTCAGTGGTGAAGAAATGAATGTGTCTTTTAATAAATTCTTTTTGAAAAGCTTGGTTAAGAAATTCGGTGCCTTTGTCTATTTGCCATCATAGAGGCCGTTTGCCACTTGGTTTTAAGACAGGTGTTAACGCTCGCACTAACTTGGAACTTGTTCTATAAGTTAAAGGAACTACCCAATCTATTTTTAAAACACATTGATGACACACACAAAATATTTATAACCTCAATTGTACGACGCTAAATGAGACCCATCAGCTAAATTTGTTTGCCATTGATCATCAATTCCTGCTACTTTTGTTTGACTTCAGGTAACGTTTCGTCAAATGATATTGTGTAACGTGTACATCCATTGATCTTGTAACTATTGTTTACGTCTTGCAGACGTAATTTTTTTAATATGGCTTTGGCTGCACGATACAATTTTTTAATTGCTCTGTAGCCAGCAGCATGAGCAGGACTGTAGTACATGCTAGCTTAAAGTTTATCCATGTTTGTTGCTGTTCGGCACTGCTCTTAGGCTCGTGTGGTATTTTTTTTATTGTGATGTGATGATTGCTGTGTCTGACAAGTAATAGAAGTATGAGTAATCATCGATTTTTGTCACTTTTCTTTATCTTGATTGTTCTTTTCGTTCTGCTGAAGAGGGTGTGGACATACATCATCATTTTGACCCAGACGTTTGCTTCCTCTCGTCAGGGAGTACGGGAAGGCATCAACTTGGATAATTTAGCAAGTGGAGTTTGAAACTATTCAACTTCCTTTCTTTTCCTCCATCCGCATCTGCCATCTTTTGGGGGATGTTGGTTCTTTATATTTTTCTCTCTGAGTCGTATCATATAAAGCTTTTTGATGAAACGGTTGAGGACGTTTCAATAATTGTCCGTACCATTGCAATTTTTCTGTTTCTGACAAATATGTTCGATCAATGAATGATTGTAACTCTTGTTGTAAATGTGACATCTTGATCAAATCAGGATCAGGAGATCAATGGAATATTCGTTGTTTGTACCAACGATGGAGTTCCATCCGTCGTTTGTAAGGAACTAAAGTTAATTTTCATCCTTTCTTCCGATCCAAGGGTACTAATGTGATGTCCTTTAAGGATAGTGTATTCATTTTATCTTCTTTTCATCACTCCTCCTAAAAAGAAGTCCAGTAATTGATCCTAACAAAGGAGCAGCCACTTTTAACAACAAAATTCTGCTTGTTGAAAGAACATATTTTTCTTTTGACTGATTGGTATGTTTTCTTTTTCACCATTTGTCGAAGAATGTGACGATATCGTAATCGATGTTTTCTGTGTTTGGGTCAAAGGAATCGTTCATTTCAAACCCTAGAAACAACAGCAGTGGTCTCTGGAAAAGGATTTTTCAGATCTCGTTGAGGAAAATAAATAGGGCATCCCTGAAATAAACATCCATAAAATTCGTATAGGATCTGTGCGTTTTCTAAATCCCAGCTATCCACAGAAATAGATCCAATCTCCACCGCCATTTCCAACATATTGTATCCGCTTGCTTTGAATCTTACACAAGTAATGTAACCAGTGGAAAGATTTAGGTGAATATCGACTATGGACCGCTTGAATGTATTGAGGTGGTATGATGACTAGTGTGCTTTCGGGCATGAACTTCTTTTGGTACGCTAATTCACACGATTATAGCCGTGTACTTCAGGCCAATGCGGGAGCATGACGTGTTGATTGGTTTCAGTATTGAACAAGTGTGGAAAATGTCCTTTACCCATTTCAGTAATTCTAAACGTTTTAGGCGTTCTACTCAAATGCATGGCTAAAAAACTCATAGAATCTTTCAATTGTTCATGTAAATAATGTTGTCTCCTTTCATAACGACTGATGGAAATTCGGTTTCCTGTTCTGAATATTGTGCTCTTGGGCCAAAAGTGGCCCACTATACTACTTTTAAGCGTTACGTAATGACAGCAGTGTTTAAATCTTCTCGCCTGACTTGTCAGAGCAGGTCTAAAATCGTCATGATTGTCATTATGCAAGACGTAAAAATTCAAATTGCTATAATTCATCATCCAATTTTCGTGTACTTTTTGGTATATATTGTACCGTGATTTAGTTGTACTTATAATAAGTTTTTGCACATAAAAAACACTGATTTTTACCTACATTGCTATAGTAATGGGGAGACGGAGATATGTGTCCTCTGGCAATCCATTGATTGATTGATGATGTGACACTGTATCACAGGCAGCAATAACAGGTCATGTTTCATTGCATTAAAAAAATATTTTCTGTGAAAACAGAAGAATAGACAAAAGAAATTGATATATCACCAATAAAAGAAGATTTTCAGATACTACTGTCAATTAGGTCTAGCCTAAAATGATCTTCAGAGGACAAACAATGAAGAGTAATATAATTATTAGTTTCCAAGGGAGTTTATCATATATACTTTACAATACAGTTGAAAGAACAAGTTGGAAAATATCCTTGGCAATATCTTTGGTAAATACCAGCAAAGGATTGTGATTGAAATGTGTGTGCGTGATGCAACTGTTTGTAGAAACAGTGGATGTAAATCGCTTAAAACTGATATCTCAAAGGAAACAGGAAATTTGACCCCCAAAGGGACAAATTATATAAAACAATACACCTGTCTTGTGCGATCGCAGCTTGCTGTGCAGGCTAAGATTTTTAACGTCGCTAAACATCAACATTTAATTGGCCCACCTTATCTCATAGCTTCTGATACCAGCATGTCTGACACAAATGGGAAATAGACTAATACAATAAAGTTTCAAACATTAGTTGCCTCAAAGTATGTATCGTATTGAAACATAATATGACTAAACAATGACAAGTAAATCTGAGTTCAAATAGTCCACTTCAACATATACCTCAATGCTAGTAAAGGGCAACAATGAAATGAGATAAGTGCAGTGTACAATCTAAAAGTTTCAACAGATGGACCTGTTTCAAATTTGATACAGAAATTTCGGTAGTTAGAGATGGTGGTTTTCATTAATATGCATCTAAAATAGTACATTTTGCATTTCTTCTTTCTTACAATTTTAGAACTTGTAATTGGTACCATATACAACCATTATTGTGCTCACGTGCCATTAGACACAAGTGCATCTTCTAAAGAATAAAGATGATGAATAACAGGAAAAGTCAAGGATATTGTTGTCTCATTTTTCAAAGCTGCTAGTTATTTGCATATGTAGGTCCAAAGGAGCACAGTACTAAAAAATGTGTCAAAGACAATAGCATGATACATGGTAACTGTCAAAGGACTATATTGAATAAAGGCTGTTTTCTACCCCCCATTTTTATGAAGAAGTAAATATTGTTGAATTTCATGACTCTTTGCCTAATTGTGTTATTTAAGATACAAATCAAACTCTTGTACATTCATTATGTTTATAGATTCTTTTTTCATACCAAAAAATGACATTTGAACATGAGCTGGTGCTGGAAATTGCAGAATAAATGTTGCATTTAGCATATTCAAAATCCAAATTTGATATGATCGCAGTCTTATTCCATATAGAAATTTTATCAAACTATGCATTAGTTATAAGCAAACTTGTCTTCAAAATATCATCGTGGTGCAAGGTTGCGCTGATACCTAAAAAGCTAAAATTTCACGAGTTTTACAATCTATGTATCTTTCGCATTTTGTTGCTGTCGCACTGTTGGTACCTCAGTCTCAACTACGCATATATAAACAGAACTGCAGTTTCTACTGCATTTTATTCAACTCCTACCAGTTTTGTACTCAAAATATTCATAAAAAACAACAAAAAAGAGATTTTAAACAACCTATTTCTTTTTTACATTCTTGATCCTTTCAAAAAGTTAGCTTGCCTTGTTCATACACCTCAATTGTCGGGAGAGGCACAAGCGGGAATTCGGAAAAAAGTAAACAGAAACTGAGAAGCGTCTATAATACTCAGCTTTTTATTGTTTAACGTGCTTTACCATTGCCAGTTTATCACATAATTGATGCCATAACTAATAGGAACAAAAGTATATTATTGTTGTTTACAAACGAAGCATAACAAAAAGGATTTAACGTTTTATATTCAGTTATATTATGAGACAACCCAGCACGAGGGGAAATTGAATAGCATACAGTTGACTCTACTGTAATGCATTTCTTCCTACATACACACACACGAACACACACATACAAAGACATACATTATAAAATACAGCTTGCTAGTATCCAAAGGGATAGTTCAGCAGAAGAACACGTTAACTTCAAGTTATACAGTGTAAGCGAATATATCCGTTCAACCTAAACTTTGGTAAAGTGTCCGACAGCCACACGGTAGAATCCGGTTCAAACTTCGGAAAGGTTTTTTTTTTTTTTTTTTTTTTTACTAACTTTTTGAAAGTGACAAATGCTTCATAATATTAATAAAGATCGGTTTGTGTTCTTTCTACGGCACTTTTAGCACATTATTGATTATCGAACCCGCGATACCCGCCCAGGCCAGCTCGGATCGGCTGACTCGGCGTGTCCATGGGAAAGGCATTTAGAACCCATTTCCTCGACATTATATAATCAATAATGTGTTAAAAGGGCAAATAAAAGCATCAAGAACAACAACAACAACAAAATATTTATTACAACGTTAATTCTTTACCTGGCATGACGCCCCTGTAACTAATAGAGCATATATATCTTCGACAAACACTAAATTGAACCCGCAGTATCTGCCATAATAGTTACGTGTACGTGCATGAATAAAATGCATGTACATCTGTTTGGATAAAATATGTATGTTTAATAAATATCGGTATTTCAGCTTTCCACCAGTCCTGAGAAAAGCTACGATACTTGTTACAGTACATAATCATAAGTTAATTTCATGCCCTATAATCAGATAAACACAACTGAATGTCTCTCTCTCTCTCTCTCTCTCTTTCTCTCTCTCTCTCTCTCTCTCTTTCTCTCTCTCTCATTTGAAATAACATAAAGATGATATGTGCTATTTAACACCTCATTTTGCAAGAATTTTAGTTTTAAAGGTGTAATAATGCTGTCGAAAATGAAGACTAAGAATTTGTACTGTACATGTTTTAAAGTTTCGTCCATCAATTAGGAAGTTTTTAATACCGTCGACACCATGAATTGGGTGTGGGGTTGAATATCGGTAATGTTTTGCACTCTGCGCATTAGAATGGAGATTTAAACCTGTTTAGTTATGATCAGACCTCAAGTGGACCTTCTTCCTGCACACCAACACTACCTCCACGACAAAGATTACAAGTGGATCCTTAATGTACGGTATTTTTCTCTCAAGTGATATAGATTACCTATTTATGTTCTGAAGTGGAAAATGTATAACTTGTTTGAACAATCGCATTACTTTGTCACATGTCAAGTATGTCAACCTGGGGTTGATAAAACTACATGAATTGGGATACTAGTACTTGTTTACACTCATTTTATTGATCCAACTTAGAGTCCTTGTAATGTTCCACATTAAACCTAAATCAGAATGGCTTGTTGTTCTGATAAGACATTAATAACGAAGCAGCAAAAAAGACCAGTCCCCGTTTTTTCGAAACTTGTTAAGCAAGAAACTTGAGAAAAAGCTCAAAACACCAAGCTCAGGTATTATCCGTGTATTAAATCAAAGTAATGTAAATTTAGCAGGCTAACAGAGGAACCGAAGTTTAGAAAATCTGAAAGTTCTACGAGTCTAACTTCATTTTAATCAAAGTTATAATATATCTAAATTTTCTGATTTTGAGCTTAAGCTGAGTTTTGCTTAAAAGGTTTCAAGAATATGGGGCCATGAAATTAAGTATGCAATACTTGCAATCATCGTTTAGCAAGGTAGTATCCAAGAGTAAGTAATCTCTAATCTTTCCAGTTCAAAAAGCTAAAAAATTGAATTACATTTTGTACTTCAGTGTCATCATATTATTCCGATACAAATCTTTTAACTACGTTTGATATGTTCCTCTAATCCCACCAAATTTGCGGTTTTGAGTAAAGGTAGAAACAAAACAATTCAGTTCAACACTATAAATGAAACTATTATATCAATCACGGTTAAGACATTTAGCGCGTTCTATTTCCTCTTCTAGTTCTATAGATTACAATGTGAAACGTGTTCGACTGTTCCATAAAATAACGTTATTTGAGCTACAGTTTAAAACAATATAAATTATTATGACCCTATGTATTAAAAATTAAATATACAAAGAATACTTAAGGTAAAGCTTTTGTTTCTTTCTTTTTTTTTTCTTCTTGTGCCAGCACCTTTATAAGAGCAGAAACGATCTACGGTGCACATAGATCTCCAGTAGAGATGACATTGCTTCGTGAACGAGGATACGCGACTTTTGCAATTAATACATACGTATCCTTACAATACCGGCTTTAAAACTAGACATGTATAGAAAAGTTTTGGACAAGGAATTCGAAATAAATCCACATAACTCAGCCCAGTTTTAAATCGTTCAAATGTTTAGGTCTCATGTTAGACAGTGTGTGTGTGTGTGTGTGTGTGTGTGTGTGTGTGTGTGTGTGTGTGTGTGTGTGTGTGTGTGTATTTGGTGTAAATCGAGGACATTCATGAGATTACACACCTACGTACTGAGGACACACCTCCAACCGAGTACGTCCTCGGTTGGAAAAAGGGTAAAATCTTGCTTATACCAACAATTTTAGCCCAGAACAATGTAAAAACATGATTTGTAGGAAGGTCCCCGTTTACACGCTTGGTGATTGTTCACGATTTTGGAGTGTATCTTTCCTCCTAAGCTGGCGATACACACGCCCGAAACCATGTCCTCGATTGCCCGGTGGGAAACCTGTAGAGAGATCTGCGCTATCAAATTACAGGTTTCCAAAAATTATTATCTCCCTTTAGATCCAAACATCAAATACCAATGGCTTAGCTAAACTAGAAGAAGAACAACTGATGTCCCTGGAATTATGTATTAATATTTCATGCATGTGAGTCAATAGTGATGGGATACGCTCGTGCTTCACGCGTCCAATACAGGCAAATAAGTCTACGACACGTTATAGGAAAGAAGTACATGAAACTGATATTGACAATACGTATCAATTCCTTGTAGAGTCGTTATCCGACCCGAATGTAAAGTTAAAACGCCGTGTTTGCGGCGAGGTTTTACACATATAAAGCTATTGAAAAGACACCTATGATATGCAACATTCAATGAACTATATCTGACCCTATTACATCATTTGCCTACTTAGTATTCAAAACAGGAGAGAACGGTTGTACATCTCGTGAAAGATCCTGTAACAGGAACATCGAATTACGATAAACCGAATTTGGAAGGTACGCGCATTGAACTTCAGTAGATAGATAGAAAGATAAACAGGTAGAAGTCAAACATTTATCATCAAGATGATCAGTCCTAAAAGGAAACATTTCATTGCAGCAATATGTGTTTTTCATCATCGCACTCTTAAGACTTGCTATCATAAACTGATGTATGCATTCAATTTGCTGCTTCATAAACTGATATACGCATTCAATGTGCTTTTATAAACTATATGCATGCTTCAGTTAGTGATTTGATGACTTCGATTTACATATCATGCATTATGCTTGTATCGATAATTATGTTGTGAATGAAGTCTCATTAAAATAATACACAAAATATATACACCAAAACACCAATCAGTATACGAGTACAGTGGTATCAATAAGGTACTTTTTCATTTTATTTGCTTTTCCAAATTTAAGCAGGTTTTTAGTGATAACCAAAATGCACAGGATGTTCTACAGGAGTAGCCTGTATACCGTAACTTAAAAGTACAGTTATTAAGAACTGTATTAGACATTAATATTCCTACTCATACATTCTTTTTTCAGTAAGTTTAACACAGAAGGAAAACTGTTAAAAAATATCTTCGCGTTCCCTATACAATAGCATTCAGTGATGCAAAGAACCTTTGACTTGGAAAGTGAGCCGTGAGAGTATTGTACCATTAAAGTGTATCTTTTTCATTAATAGCGCCAAAACAATACAAAAGGATAAACCGTTTGTATGTATGTATTAGAAAATTTTACCCGTCCACTAACTCTGTACATACATGTACTATCATAGAACAGTTTAACCCCTTGTACTTAACCTCTGGAATTACAGAACATCATGGGTCTTATACGAGCCGTCTGGGTGTAGCAATAGCTAGGGACTTAAATTCGGTTAAAATGTTCTGGGGTTCTTGTTATATATTAGTATTCTTTGTGTTGTGATTGATATAAAACACTCGACAAAATACAATAGAAACAATGTTGTATTCATGCTCGATTTATTCAGCTAAAGCGGCTTGAAAAATACCAAGTCACCACGATGCACAGTATGGTAAACATAAACATTCGCGTCTTTTTCTCAGCATTAAATTTCCACAAGCCAGAGAGAGAGAGAGAGAGAGAGAGAGAGAGAGAGAGAGAGAGAAAGGATTCATACATGTATTATACAACAAAGACATTACTCTTTTTTTTCAACACAAACAGTGATTGACGATTTTGCCAGTTTCCTGACGTAAGCGCTAAAAGCCAGCTAATTGGTATGATCTCCAAAGCAGTGGACTATTCAGAACCGTGTTATATCACACTGAAGTCTAATTGCAGGACAATCGGTCAATCAATCAATGAGTCAATCACAAAAAGATATATTCAAATAACAAGGCCATTGCCATAAAGAACTGAGAATTTTTGTAGATGAAACCCTTGTGGAGGTTACAGGTACTTAATACTAGTATGTATTATGAAGCAGCCGTATCTAATACGGTATTTAAATTCGTTAATTATTTTTTGAACAAAGGTTTAGAATGATATAGTTAGCGTGCATGATGTTCTTATCCAAATAAAACAGTTTTATAATACAGGTCGAACAAAACAACAGTTTTCTGTAATTTTTTCTGACATGGCAGTGGATTACTTTCGCATAATTAAATCATACGGGTCATACGGGTGAGATTTATATATGCAACAAGAAACAGTTTTCCAAAAATGGTCTTTGTGTAACAATAAGTGCTTATAAATCATGCAATTTACATCTATGTCCGGGAGTTCGTTTTAGGTAAGTCAACTGAAAGTTGAATCTTCAACTTCATGTCTTTGAACTGAAACTTACTCTACAGGAATTTGTGTCTGCTTTAACGCCTGACAGGTTTTAAAACTCCAATGACCTTATTTCTGGACCAACTTGCACATGAAGAACAAAGCCTAGACAATTAAATGTATCTTAAAATGGAAAGAAACGTAAGGGGCATTATTAAATTTATTTTTGCATGTATATTGTAGTTTTTCTGCTTTGAATTTGTGAAAAAAAACACCAGTGTTTTAACATTAATAACATTATCGTTTTTTTATTTCATTTTTTTTTTCTTGACAGACTTTTAATATTAGTCTGGAAAGTAAGCATAAAAGTGTCATTCTTCAAAAATGAAATCTGAATATTGGGCTGAAGAATTTATCTATTCTTTGTTAATAATTAGTATATTTTTAATTATTCATAAACGAGCGAAACAGAAACTTTAGTTTGAAAATGTAATATATCGCGAGTTTGCTCATTGCACAAAAGTGTTTATTTGCTATTATACTTGTACAATCCTCCCAGCTTTAAACTGCAGGTAAGTGGCAGAACAAATTATATAACACACCGGTGATTTCAGCGCTAACCTAAATTTTCCAGGCTGGTCAAAAGGGCATTGAAATAATGTTTTCATAGTTACGCACTGACGAGATGCAGCAATCTCCCTCATTTACATTTCCAAAAAGATGAAATAGTGGTCAAGATAACAGGCTTGTCTGCATTTTATGGGGCCTACTAGTGTAGTATAGACAAAGTAAGTATTAAAATAGGACACGACAAAATGAAGTTATCTTTTTTGTAAGCAAAGTGTTTTCAATAAAATAATTATAATTATCAACAGTGGAGGGTGTTACATGATGCCTTTTTCAACTGAAATCTATGAAACGAGTTGAATTATTAGGGACTCGCAAAAGATTTAAAATATTCAACGTATTTCATAAATTCAGTTTGAAATAATCTCAAATGTAAGATGATATTATATATAAATACCAATGTTACTCAATAAGGACCGCAAAAATAATATGAAGAATTTACCTTAAATTACATTCGGATGCCGTGGTCATTACACCTTCACATTATATATCGCCATGCCATCATTCGTTATGTCATTGGGTGTTATCAAACGTGTGTAATATTGGAAAATATTATATGGGTATATAGATCTAAATAACACAGTAACCGTATAATAAACTCATATATGTCAAGCAGTTTATACACATAAATAAAACAACGAAAGTATTTACATCGACTTAGTAATTATTATTTTCGATGCCAGAAGCTTTCTTTACAATGTCATGATGTGACGTCATGATGTCAAAAATGACAAATCAGATCACAATTTCAATGTCACGTCATGATGTGATTGCATTTATTGTTTTATTAATTTCAAATAGAAGTTTGGTGTAAATGCCACGTTATGACGTGATTGCATTTGTTGTTTTATTAATTTCAAATAGAAGTTTGGTGTAAATGCCACGTCATGACGTGATTGCATTTGTTGTTTTATTAATTTCAAATAGAAGTTTGGTGTAAATGCTGTACCGTAGCATTCGACCGTTGTTAACGATCACAGTCGAAAGTTTATTGCAGTTAACACTTCTATTCATTGCAAGAACTTTCCCTGGCGTCATTATAACATTCGTTTATTTCAAAATAACTTATAACCCGAAACAACGACGCACCAACGTTTCCATCATTTTCTATTTGATGGAAAGCATTTATTATTTATTTATATCGCCATCTGTAGAAAGAAAAAGAGTCAGAAACTCATTTAGTCTGCCAGTGATTGAAGTTTCCTGTTCAAATTTCTATTCGTCACAATCTAAGGTTCGTTACACAAAAATATTAATAATAATAATGCCCTCTTTCAGCAATCAGCAAATCATCGGAAATGTTTCAACTTCGCCACACCCCACCCCACACCCTTTCCAATCGCCACGCACCACCCCCTACACAGGTTGATTGAAGCATGTGCATTAAGAAAAGCTAAGACTGGTATAAAAGAACCTTTACGTAAGCCTCAGGCAAGTAAAAATTTAATAGTAACAACGTTTAGTATCAACTTCTATCAGAAAACATAGATCTGCCAATAAAACAAAACAAGGTTTAAAGAACGTTCCACATATCAAAAGCTAACGCTTCCTACTCTGTGATTTTTGACATGAATTGTCGACTACCAGCAAAAGCAACAATGGGTTTTTTATCTTTTTTTTTTGAAAAATAAAGGATAAAGGTCCTAATTTTCAAAAATTAGTGTTTCTTCCACTGTGATATCAATGTTTGACAAATATGTCGATCCATCAAGGAGTGTATAATTTTTAAATATATATGTTCCCAAATCTTATCTCACAGTATTTACATGTATGTGTAATCTACCTCTATGATGATTTCCATTCGCACGTTTTTTTGTGTCAACCGTCAAGCAAAATGCAATTTGAGCAAACACACAGTCTCCTTCCCGTCCTCCATCCCTAACTAATAGGAGTCACAGCTAAGTTCCGTTGCCCCTGTCCTCCTGGTGGCTAACTTAGATATTCAGATTATCTCCGGCTTACGAGTCGTAAACTCCATGGATGAATAGAGTCCCAGGTTTGTATGGTCAGTCTGTGGACTTTTTGAGTACTGACTAAATATGGATGTTACAAAATGTAATGTACCACACTTAATGCCAGTTTTAAAGACATTCATGATTTTGATTCCATCAACATAAAATATTAAATTATGTCTCATAAAGCTGTATCACCCATGATGCAACGAACGGCTATTTCAAGCGAATAAGCAATGTCTGACGCAGTCTTAATGTCATAATACCAACAGGAGACTTACAGATTGCAAACGCTTTTCTTTGTTTACAAATGTAGCCGTGATTGATTAATACTATGTTAAAGCACATTCGTAAGTCGCATTTCTGTAGGTTTAGAAGAGCGGCAATACAAGTACTATCTAAAACAGCTATTTTTTCTCTAAACTCTTCATTTAATGTAAGAAAAAAACAAACACACACACAAAACAAAATAGAAATTAGACAGGCAATCACTTACAGTGTAAAGTTATTGTTTGAATTGGTCTCTATATCTGGTTCACAGTAAATTGCCGTTCCCAGTACTATTACAGAAGTCCTCTTCAAAATACTACATAGCTACCCATAATAATGCGACTTCATAAATTGTCGTGGCTATCAAATTCCGTGCTTTTGCCACACAAAAAAATACTTTTTCGTCTGTTTATGAATTCGTGTATATGCCTTTGATTGTGATGTGTTGCTGTTGTCTTCGTAGATGGATACTTTTTCGTTTTGTCTGTATATTCGAAGTTTGTGGCAACTACGGAATCCACGAAAACTGGTACCACACGAATAATAGTCGATTCAGTACAACTTTTCCTGTCAGTTTTGTTCGGAAAACTCTTAGCACTTGCTCAAGGCTTTGTTATTATATTACAAATTACTTGTAGCCCCGTTGTTGATGAATTAATATTATAAGAGAGAGAGAGAGGGTTGTGTTATGTTATTGTTAGGCATGAGGAATGCGCAGAAATGTGCACAACTATTTTGTGATGAACATTAATATCACTTCTTACTTTTCCCCCATATGTTTATGATGATTTCAAAGGACCCTCAATTTTAGGTAAAATCATGATCGTAACTAGGAGTTACTGAGATGAAAAGATGCCAGTTGAAACGGTGAATTATGCCCCGTGCAATATATCAACAACACGTGGCAACTTTGAAAGGTAAAATTCTGTGCTTTTATTTATTGTTCAGAACTCATTGACATCTAGAACGTAATTACCGATTACATAGCTCGCCTCTACAAGGCTTTTCATAGTCTCAAGTGGCCATGCAGAAAATAAGTTCCTGCCAAAGTGATCGTAACCCACAAAATGTTGGCCCTTGCGACAGGGCATAAAATACATAAAACAATAAAGAACATTCCTTTCTGTGATAGCAAAGCAGAGGAACCATAGTGAGTTGATCAAACCCAAAGGGTATTTTTTTCTTTTCTCTTCTTCAAATAATTGTTAATAAAAATCAGCTTCACAAACTATTGGTATTGTCCACCCTAGTAGCCACTGAAACTGCATTCTTCTTAAACAGGCATGTGCAAATGCCTCCAAGGTGAGGGCCGGATAAGCGATTTTTAAAGCCACACCCTATGATGTATACAAGCAGCCGTAGTCATTCACATGTACAATACACATTGAACACACTGAGAGTAATCTATAACAGTATAACAGGATAAATGTCTATGCACTGTCATAAAGGTACTTCTGTTAGGACTTGTAGTGAGTTACAAATATATATATGTAGCCATCCCTTGATCCTACAGAAGGATGGGTGATAATATGAACTGAATTTTTAAACATGGGGAAAGAACATAGGTTAGAGGATTTTTCATTTTTCTTTCTCTACTGACATTCGAACCGGAGTCCGCGGGTTACGGCACATATCGCCTTGTCTGCACGCAATAACCACCATAACCAGTCGACCAAGCACACATACCCCAAAAAGGATGCTACAAATTCGCTGATGTAGGTGTTCTTGCATAGCAGACACACCCGCTTATCGACCCAGTAATTAATTTTCAGCCAAGTACACATTCACCCCCGGATTCCTACGACAGAAACCAAGGTATATAGAGGTTATTATAGTGAGTTACAATTATACGGTGCGGATATATATATATATATATATATATATATATATATATATATATATATATATATATATATATATATATATATATATATAACATGCAGTAAGCTAGCTCGTCGTGAGCTCTAAAATGAACAGTACACACGAAATTAACTTTAAAAAACAAAATTTCAACAAAGTCACAGAAGCATGAGATATAGGTCAAAGAGATCTATTTTTGCAATAAGGGTGAAGTAATTATCAAGATCATCAGGTTTCATGAGTCTAGGTAGGAAAGTTTGCATATTGCATGCCAGAACCCAACAAGTTAACCATAGCCAATAAAAGGTGAAATATGGGTCACAGTGACGTTTGATTTATCTTAAGGATGTGGTACTAATATGGGTGCATTGAAACCAATTAATTGTGTGCAGATCGTGCAATGCATAACCTGAGTTTTTGAATTGACACCTTTCTCTTAACCGGGTATCGAAATTTAGCAAACACGCAAATTATACTTCAAATTCATACACAATTGTCTCCAAAAAGCCAACTGAAATGAATACAATGATTTTGTGAGACAATCAAACTATGGGTTTAAGATCGTTAATGTTTTTATGTTGTTATTATTATAACAATCATTATACCCGCATTTGGAAAAAAAACTGAATGTTAGTTTCATCTCAGTGTCCGTCCGTACGTACATCCGTTACATTTCTTGTAAACGCAAAATCTTTTATTTTAACCTTTCACAAGACAGTAGTCAAGCTTGGCAGGTGCATGATTTCCTTATAGGCTGCATATCTGTAGTAATATTTCGAAATTTCTCTGGGAGGCCCCAAGGCAGGATTAAAGATCCAGAATATATAAAATACTCTAACTTCTCTGTTGATTGTGATTTTCATTTCCATTGTAGTACAGTTCTTAAACTGTTCCAAATATACCCTACATGTAGCGTGCTGTTCACGGTCTGCCCAGAATCTCTGATATGATGGGAGGGAAAAGTGGTCAATGGGGTCAACAAATAGGACATCACTAAGACATGTCATAATGAGTGTCAAACCAAGGAGCTTGAGAGTATTTATGTTTGAAATGGATTGTATTCCTCAAAGTGACTATTGGGATCTAACAGCAGAGGTCCAAAGGTATAAAAAGATAGGATTTCACTAAACCATGTCGTTATGGGAATCGCATTGAAGGCCTTCGATATCTTTGTGACAGCAAAAACATGCTTCTGTTCTTGATACATCATTCGAGTTCAGTAAGTGACTCCCATTGGGATTTAGATTGGTTGTGGATACACTGCAGACCTGTACACGAGCGCCTCATGGCATAGAGTTGCTTTTCACTGGACCGAAGCAACAGTGGAACTGGCCAGTTTCCTGGGCGACTGAGCAGCCCTATTTAAGATCACATTGCTTCATAGCACGAGGAAGGGGCTAGAAAACGTGTCCTAAATATTGCTTGTTTCAATTTAAGCCTGGTCAGCATACCGCTGCTGATGGGACCCCACCTTAGTGGTCGAAAGCCTAACAAGAAGACAAGGGGTACGCCACTCACCATCGGTGCCTGGAATGTGCGCACACTAATGGACAGTACATCTGTAGATCGACCTGAGAGAAGAACAGCTCGTATTCACCATTCCTATAGCGGCCCTGAGTGAAACACGCCCTGCTGAGGAAGGACACCTTGCCGAAGGGAGACCCGGCTGCACCTTCTTCTGGAGTGGCCAAAGTAAAAAAGAGCGACGTGAAGCTGGTGTTGGGTTTACATCAAATCACAGCTAGTCAGCGAGCGCACAAATCTCTCAAAGGGCGCGAATGACAGACTAATGCAAATGGGACTTCCGCTGTCTGGAGAAAGACATGCAACTGTCATCAGCGCCTATGCACCCACCATGACCAACCCAGATGAGATCAAGGACAGATTTTATGAAGACCTGGAGTCTCTTATCGCAGAAGTACTGAAGGCAGACAAGTTCATCATCTTTGGCGACTTCAATGCTAGAGTTGGCACAGATCACCAGACAAAACCAGGCGTCATCGGCAAAAACGACTTTAGCAAATGCAACAATAACGGACTCCTTCTATTGAGAAAATGCGCTCAACATGACCTTCTAATCACCAACACAGTCTTCCGCCTGCCAAACCGCAACAAGTTGTCTTAGGTGCACTCACGCTTCTAGTACTGGCATCTCAATGACTATATCATTGTCAGGAGAAGAGACAGGCAGACTATCCAAGTGACAAAGGCCATGAGAAGTGCAGAATGCTGGGCTGACCACAGGCTCATAGTCTTCAAACTCAATATACAGATTCAGCCTTGCAGACGACCACAAAGACAAAAGAAACCAAAAAACTCAATATATCCAAACATTTAAACAAGAGAATATGAAAACCAGCGTTTGTCGAAGAACTGTGCAGGCAACTAGAAAAAATTGATGCGAACGACGAGAATGTCGAGGAAAATTGGGCATCCTTCAGAGACTGAATGTACTCTGCTGCATCCAAAACTCTCGGTCCCACCACACGTAAAGATCAAGATTGATTTGATGAGAACGACTACTGAACGAGAAACATCGGCTCGAAAAGACCTGTTTAGAAGACAGCGCTTTATCATCAAAGAAGGCAGGCTTCAACAACATCAAGAGGACTGTCCAATGCAAACTCAGAGAGTTGCAGGACTAATGGCTGAGCAACAAGTCAGATGAGATTCAGTCCTACACAGACAGGAAGGACATGAAGAAGTTCTATGACGCTTTGAAGACAATCTACGAGCCACGGTCATCCAGAACATCTCCAATACAGAGTGTTGACGGTACCACAATTCTCACTGACAAAGAAAAGATACTACACAGATGAGCAGAACACTTCAACAACACCCTGAATCAACAATCATCTATCACTGCGGGGGCAATTGATCAACTCTCTCAAGTGGAAATCAACATATCTCTTGCTGATCCTCCACCACTGACAGAAACTGAGAAAGTAATTGACCTCTTGTCAAATGATAAGCATCTGGAGCAAATGTTATCCTAGCAGAGGTCTACAAAGCCGGAGGATCGCACTCTTCCAGTCTTTGTGGGCTCAAGGAACTATACCCCAGGAATACAAACAGGCATCCATCGTGCACTTGTACAAGTAGAAAGGCAACATACCATATGAGCATCTCCCTACTGTCACTAGCTGGCACAATCGTCGCCAGAATACTGCTGCATTAATCAAGAGCTCTGTCTGAGAGTCAGTGTGGCTTCAGGAAAGGACGAGTGGCCACAGATATGGTATTTGCAGCTCGTCAACTCCAGAAGAAATGTCAAACAGAAAAAATGTCAAACAGAACAACAACCAGTGCACGACATGTGTCGATCTGACAAAAGTCTTTGGCACAGTGGGTCCTGGGGGCTTTTGGAAGATCATGGCAAAATTGGATTGCCCAGAGAAATTCATCGTAATTATTCAGCAATTCTATGAAGGCATGTTCGCTTGTGTCACGGACAACGGTAACTCCATCTGAACCATTCCCAATCACCAATGCTATGCTTACGGATGCATTACGTGACAATGACACTGGGTCAACATCAGATACTTCACTGATGGCAAGCTCTTCCAATCTGAGTAGACTACAGGCAAAGACGATGGTACAGGAAGTGACTGTTCGTGATCTCCTATATGCTAACGAATGTTCCCTGAATGCCAAAACTGAGTCGGACATGCAACAGATTATGGACCATTACCCTTCTTCTTGCGATATTTTCGGTCTTAAAATCAGTATCAAGAAGACAGAGGTGATGCACTAACCCACACCAGGAAAGCTGTAAGTAAAAACTACCATTACAGTGAATGGCCACATCTTCCAGGCAGTGGACAAGTTCACCAACCTTGGCAGTACACTGTCACACGCAATCCACATCGATGACGAAACCATTGCCAGAATAGCCAAAGAAGGTGTGTCCTCTGGCAGACTACGCGCAAATGTGTGGGAGCGCAGAAGCATCAGTCTGCAAATAAAACTGAAGGCCTACAAAGCCATTGTGTTGCCCACCCCGTTGTATGTATGCAAAACCTGGACGGCGTGCAGACGCCGCGCCATTAAGCTAAACCATTTGCACATGGGGTACCCAAGCAAATTGATGAGGATAAGATGGCAGGACAAGGTCATAGAGCAGGCATTCCAAGCATCGACACTCTGCTGATGAAAACGCAGATGAGTGGGATAGACCACGCCAGCAGGATGTCAGACACGCTACTACCAAAGAAGATCTTCTACGGCAAGCTGAAGGAGGGAAAACAAACTCAGGGAGGTCAAAGGAAATCCTTTAAAGACTTCCTCAAGCCATCCTTAAAACACTTCAACATTGACCATGAGTCTTGGGGAGATCTCACACAGGATCGTTTTATCTGACGCAGTCTCATGCATACTGGAGCTACAGATTATGAGCTAAGGAGAACTGAAAAAGTAGTGCAGAAGTGCGAGCAGCATAAATCTCAGAACTGTGAGCACGTCCTGTTTTGATCAAGCAACCCCAAGCGGCATCTTCTGCCCAGTGCAGCACAGACAGTTCAGATCACAAATTGGCCCAATCAGTCACCCACTTGCTCACATAAACCAAACCAGTTAGTAATGTCATGATCATATTCAAACTCGAAGGATGAACAACAACAACATATTATAAGGTCAAAAGTATATCACTACCCATTTCTCTGTTAAGAATTTTTACTTTCATTCTGGTACAGTTATTTAATAACTCAAAACATATAATGTATGCTATAACGCTCCATTGACCCCAGCAATCCTGTGGTAGGGTCCAAGAGGTCAAAATATAGGGCATCACCGAATCATGTCGTTATAGGAGTCAAATCCAAGGTCTTTTTAGTACTTTCGCACGGAATGAATCTTAATCTTTCCAGACTTATAAAAGGTGCAAGACAGGGATGTAGATGATGTACATAATTTGTAAATGTACCATTACGACTGAATTTCGCTACAATATTTCATAAAGTAGAATTGGGATATTGGTTGAATACTAAGGTAACATCTTGCCTTATTGAATAATATACAATATGTGAGCTGATTCTCCAATGCTTTACGTCAATAACGTTCAGCATCATGTATGTAGCGGTGAAGAGGTTTCTGAACTCTGGGTAGGGTCATGCGCTCTCACCCTACATGTGAACAAATTTGGCAAAGGAATGTGTTGCGTAATGGCTTCTCATCTGTGTTGTGAAGGGTTGCATCGGTCGCTCCTTAGCTATGTCCATTTTTTTGGCATGGGTCTGTGCATTCCGGACTATGAAGTCCATATAAACGACTCCCAAAAAGCGGATGTAAGCAAGTGCTATCACTGATATATAGCCACGTTTGTTAAACTTTGTGCATAGAGTCACAGCAGGAGACATTTGCTATAGGTCATGAATTTGGGGATCTGGCAGCTGAGTAACTGTCCAAGTGTAAGGTGGGGAGAGGAGCCTGGAGTTGGTGATGTCGAAAGTGGATGCGGAGATTTACGAGTTATTGTATTGTAATACACAGCTTCTAAACGCTTTCAATCTCAGACATTATTTATAAAAAGTGGATATTTTGCTACGGCGTGCCATTAACTTTCCTTCTTTATTTTCTTCTTCTTCTTTTTGGCGTTGTTATCGTCTTCCATGTTATCAAAGTAACTTTCATTCGTACCAGAAAAAAAGTACTCACCACCACTGAAGAAGTTTGAGACGAATTAGAGGGAGACAAAGACAGGCAGGTCGATTAGACTCTATATATTTTTCGTGGTTCTCATATTAATTCCTGTTGATTCGTCTTCTTTTTTGTCGTTGTCGTCATTGTACGCATACAATTAATTTTTATATTGTTATTTGGATTGAATGACAGAGAAACGAACATTATTGGCAAACCAATTATAATCGTAAATTAGTGTAAGTAAGAAGGTAAATTGCCAGTCCGTACGTGGTAAACATTTAATCGATTATTATCCCTTTCGTATGCACCAGTAAACATACGAGTTGACATCTACATCTATATATATATATATGTGTGTGTGTGTGTGTGTGTGTGTGTGTGTGTGTGTGTGTGTGTGTGTGTGTGTGTGTGTGTTTACTTACATACATATGTAAATTTCGTCATGTTAACACCTTTGCGCACTTACGTAAATTTACATGGTGTGTAAAGTTGCACCAAATCCAGAAGTAGCTCAAAACCAAATTGGCACATGTGTAAATTTGCACCGTATGTAAATATCAGTATTTGTACGCCATGTCAAAATATACAAAGTGTGTGTATTGTACGTAAATTCTTTGTATTCCGATTTAATTTATTCGTTCTTTTCAAGATCCGTAAACACTTTATTGTCAATGATGGGTCTCAAATATCGTTTTATTTTATGCACGACATAAATATCTGCTAAAATTATTCATCTCAGAGGGATGCAAGTAAGAACTCAGTTTGTCGTTTATTGAATATTGTTTTTTGTCTGTTTCTATTCTTATTTTACACTACTACACTACGAAATGTCTTACCGCCAATCCCGCTCCAGCCGTATTATCTGGGACAGCCTTGGTAAAGAATGGATGGATGGAAGGATACATGGACTACCGTATGGGTGGGTGAGTGGGTAGATGGATGGATGGGTTTGCTCTGTAGTACATATTTAATTTGGTAGAATAAAACACAGTATAAAAGTAGTTTTTCATACCAAAACGTGGGTGATTAAGGTTAGATTATTGAGTTGAAAACAGGTTTGTACGATGTTTCTCATTACCTGTGTTCTCGCAGTCTAGCTGCAAAATACAAAAGCCTTGGCCGTAACAAATTTGGTACCAAAAATGAAATATTCAGCTAGAAAGAAAAACCAAGCTTTAACTTACCTCCTGCTGAGCTGATTACGTTCAGCTACGTTGCGCAAACATAAAAACGATATATGAAACCTAAGTACACCCGCTTCAAAACACATAGCATTATTAACAAGGAAGCGCTTAAAGGCACTTGAAATGAACAGATAAATTAAATCTGAATGAAAAGAACTCGATGAGTTGTTTTTGGTAAATAGTACAGACCTTGGTATGTTTTAATTAAAGAAACTCTGAAATGACACTGACAGTAATTGGATAATATACATAAATTTGAAACTCCTGATATTGAAAGCGCTTGACAAAAAACAACCCATAATTTCCTCACACGACAATATATTCCATGTGAACCAACGACGCAGATTCCAATCGACGTGTTTTCAGGGGCATTTTTCAACTTTCACAACATTAAGGTACGAAATATTAACTCTGATGTTTAAAAATTCTGGCTAAAGTCAAACAAATACAGATAATAATCAGACTAACAGATAATAATCAATCATTTGTTCCGAGATCCGAGGAGGTCGGGGTTTAATCAGAAATGTATTTTCCTTTGCATATGAAGATAATTAAAACTTACGTGAGGGCCCACTATACAAGATCAATTACAGTGTTAGCACAAATATCCTTTCAAATAGCATTGAATTACCTTTCAAATTATTTTATCAAATAAACAATTGACAAGAAAGAGATGTTGAACAACTAGTATGGTATAGATAAAATAAGTATTACATTGGTACATGAATGTTAGAGCAGGACAAAATGAACTTATCTTTATTGTAAGCAAACTGTTTGTCAATAAATAAAATTAAAATGACATGCAAAATTATATGAACAGCAGTGGAAGATCTTACACGAATGTCTGTTTCAACTGAAATCTATGAAACGAGTTGAATGATTAAGGACTCGCAAAGATATTAAATATTCAACGTATTTCATAAATTTCATTTGAAATAATCTCAAATATAAGATGATATTATATATAAATACCAATGTTACTCAACGAGGACCGCAAAACTAATTAAAATTGACTTTAAATTACATTCGGATGCCTTGGTCATTACACCTTCACATTATATATCGTCATGCCATCATTCGTTATGTAATTGGGTGTTATTAAACGTGTGGAATATTGGAAAATATTATATTGGTATATAGATCTAAATAACACAGTAACCGTATGATAAACTCACATATTTCAAGCAGCTTATACACATAAATGAAACAATGTAAATATTTACATCGACTTCGTAATTATTATTTTCGATGCCAGACGCTTTCTTTAAAACGCCAAGATCTGACGTCATGATGTCAAAAATGACGAAACAGATCACAGGTTCAATATCACGTCATGACGTGATCGCATTTGTTGTTTTAATAACTTCAAATCGAAGTTTGGTGTAAATGCCATTATAGAGGAAGATGATATACCGTGGCATTCGACCGTAGTTAACGAGAACAGTAGAGAGTTTAATACAGTTAGCACTACTATTCATTGCATTGGCATCATTATAACAGTTGTTTGTATCAAAATAACGTATAACACGAAACTATGACGCACCAACGTGTTCGTCATTTTCTATTTGACATAAAGCTTTGATTATTGTCTCTATCGCCAACTGTAGAGAAAAAAAAAAGATAGAAACTCATTTAGTCTGAAAGTGATTGAAGTTTTCTGTTCCACGTTCCATTCGTCACAATCTAAGGTTCGTTACATTAAATTATTAATAATAAAAAAATCCCTCTTCCAGCAATCAGCTGATCATTGCAAATCTTTCAACTTCGCCCCCCCCCCCTTCCAACCGCCACCAACCGCCCCCTTACACAGGTTGATTGAAGCATGTGCATTAAGAAAGGCTAAGACTCTTATAATAGAAACTTTACTTAAGCCTCAGGCAAGTACATATTTATCAGTAACAACGTTTAGTCTCAACGGCTATCAGAATCTCAACGGCTATCAGAAAACATAGATCTGCCAATAAAACAAAACAAGGTTTAAAGAACGTTCCACAAATCAAAAGCTAATGCTTCCTACTCTGTGATTTTTTACATTAATTGTTGACTACCAGCAAAAACAACACTGGGTTTTTTATCTTCTTTTTTTAAATAAAGATCCTAATCGTGAAAAATTAGTGTTTCTTCCACTGTGATATCAATGTTTGACAAATTTGTTTATCCATCAAGGAGTGTATTATTTCAAAATATCAAAACAGTTCCCAAATTTTATCTCAGGAATACACGGTATTTACATGTACGTGTAATCTTCCCCAATGTCGAGTTCTATTAACACGTTTTTTGTGTCAACCGTCAAGCAAAATGCGATTTGAGCAAGCCAAACAGTCTCCTTCTCCATATATCCCTAACTAATATGAGTCACATTTTGTTTAAAGACATTCAGGATTTTACTTCCATCGACATAAAATATTAAAATTATGTCTCATAAAGCAGTATTATCCATCATACAATGAACGGCGATTTCAGATTGCAAACGCTTTTCTTTGTTTACAAATGTAGCCGTGATTGATTAATAATATGTAAAAGGACATTTGTAAGTAGCATTTCTGTTGGTTAGGAAGAGTGGAAATAAAAGTACTACCTAAAACAGTTATTTGTTCTCAATTTATTCATTTAATATAAAACAAAACAAACAAACACACACACACACACACACACAACAAAACAGAAAACAGAGTTCATTTTAAAGACCGGCAATCATTTACAATGTACAGTGATTGTATGCATTGATCTCTATATCTGGTTTACAGTAAATTGCCGTTCCTTTTACTATTACAGAAGCTCACTACAAGATACTACATAGCTGCCCACAATAATGTAATTGTATAAATTGTCGTGGGTATCAAATTCCATGCTTTTGCAACAACAACAACAAAAAAATACTTTTTCATCAGTTTATGAATTCGTGTATATGCCTTTGATTGTGATCGGGTGCTGTTATCTTCATCGATGGATACGTTTTATTTGGGTCTGTATATTCGAAGTTTGTGGCAACTACGGAATCCACGTAAACTGGTACCAAACGAATAATAGTCAATTTAGTACAACTTTTCCCGTCAGGTTTTAGGGGAAAACTCTTAGCACTTGCTCATGGTTTTGTTGTTATAATACAAATTACTTATACGAGAGAGTGAGATACGAGAGAGAGAGAGAGAGAGAGAGAGAGAGAGAGAGAGAGAGAGAGAGAGAGAGAGAATTTTATGTGTTATGCTATGGTTAGGCATGAGGAATTTGCGGAAATGCGTACAAATATTGAGATGAACGTAAATGACACTTCTTACTTTTCCTCCTTACATTTATGATGATCTCAAAGGACCCTCAGTTTTAGGTAAAATCATGATCTCTATATTTGGTATGGGAATTTTAATGTCTATTGTAAAAATTAATGACATGATTCTTAGTTGTATTGACAAGTAAGCCCTTAAGCAGATTAATCATGAGTTACAGATTATATTTTTTATAAAATAAAACTATTTTTTAGTTAATGCTTTGTTTGTTACAATAGCGTGCTTACTAAATTTACAATAATCATGTCTCTACGGTATATTTTCTTTCTTTTATTTTCTTTTATGCACGTATCCATATTGCTTAGGAATCCCTTGTAACAGAATTACACAATCCCAGCTGTAACTAGTTGATCTTCCGTCGAGAGGTCTGTGTGTTAGCATATTTGGATGGGAAAACTTTTTATTCATTTATGGAGATGAAATTATGTTGTCAGATGATATAGAATGGCAAATCGAGTTTAAATTTAAAAGAGCACAAATTAATGAATTAGCCATTGTCAACTGTTCATAAAACGTCTAAAATTTATCCACGGTTAGTTTTTCTAGCTGACGAAAACAGTTCAAATTATATGAAAATACTAATTGTGAAAATATACAAGCGTATATACTTATTATTGTCATAAAAGTTCCAAATTTCATGTATTTATTTTTTATTCAAATACCCGGGCTTTTATTAACCAGGCATGTTAATTTCATAACAACAGCAACAACAACAACAAAATCGTTCTATGGAGCCCATATACATACGAATCGCATCAATCGCAATTATATAATAAGAGGATAAACATAATCTTCTTTTAATGGCTTATCTACAAGCGTTTAGTTATTATTAGCTCCCCTTAAAAGCTAGCTCTTTTGATGGAGCAAAGACTTCATTCACATTAGCCCATAGTCGGACCTAATCTGTGTGGGCACGCGTGTCAAGTATTGTTTTAACCTCGCGTGCCCTTGGAACATTTTCTCACCGATAAGCCTACGACAGTAATTGCTAACCATATATAATCTGGTCCAACGCGTGTCAGCTACAGTACATTTCTAAGTTTGAAGTGAGTTTCGGTTTTGTGGGGCTTTATTTAGTGTAAAATTGAAATTTAGGATCGAAATTTGTTTCGGTTTTCGGTTTTCGAATAGAGGGGTTTTTACTGGGAAAAAAATGATAATATTAAAGAAGGAAAAATACAGAGAGAGAGAGAGAGAAAGAGAATTAGTACCTGCTTAAAATCGACCATGTTTTCATATTTAATTAACTTCGAAAACTCAAACATCGAACACTCGATTACCATGGACCACTTAAAGTCACAGATTGGTCTCGACCATCTAAATACCACTTAAAATTCGAAACTTTGTCCAGTTAGCAGACTCTCAGTATAGTGTTGCATGTATCAAGGGCGAGAGCATATTATAATCAGCAGAATTAGGCGGAATGAGGAGCATTGAAACTAATCTACATGATTAACTGATAGATCCTTGTTTCGAGATGATCCTTCGTCAATAACGTAATCTTGTACTGAACACCAGGTTTGATATTTTCCTATGTACATATGTCCACAAAATTTACTTCCTTTTATCACACAAGTGAAATAGTTAAATAAGTTCGACACTGTCTGTATTTTTTTTAAAAATCTGACTTAAGCAGTACTATCTTACTCTTTTCTAATTTCTTGGCCTCACTATTTACCGTTTAAAGGTGAATTTTCGCGTCATTCTATATTTGCACTATTTTAGCAACCAGATCAGAGACCGGGAAAATTTAAACCGATGCAGAGATCTGTGGAATACTACGTTATTTGAACTGTGAGCGCTTGCTCATTTAAGATACATTGAGAAAAACTAAATATATGACTGGTACCATTTACAAGTTTTTTAAAAAGCTATATTTTGTTCCGATTAGCTCATGATCAACTTGTCAGATTTAACTCTAAAGCTGTAAAGGGGAGGTAAGGAACGGTTATTATTAGTATTTACTTGATTAATATGCAGACAATTCATTGCTATTCTCCTTTCCAAAAGGTATGATGGTGATGGTGGTGGTGGTGGTAATAATGATGATGATGATGATGATTTGTAGTGGCAGTATCAATAAACTTAATGGATGCAAATATTTAAACTGCATGCGAAAATACCAAATTACCGTTGTTACAATTTCTTAATGAAAATTCAAATAATAGCACAAATGCCTACAACTAGACAACAACAATATTTGATATAACGCTTTTTACTCCAATCATATCTAAACTATATTTCAAGCGTTCATATATTGCGATGTATCTCTTTTCAAAACGCTGATGGCTCACATGTAAATAAAATATAAAATGTACAACCAGAGCTGAATGGCTAAAATCTCTTGACTACTGTCATTTTTCTGAAGAATATCTGCATACATATTATCAATTCAGTTTTCATTCGTTCCCGAACTGTCTAATTCGGCGAAAGTGTATTATGTACGGTAGACCAATCATTGTAATAAACCTAGGGTAAGTGCTATTTGTGTTTAAGTCTCTGTTTATAACTTTGTTACATTTTAGCAATTATGGGGAGTCGGTGTTGGGAAGATATTTCTTAAACCGAGTAATTAGGCATTTACTAGGACCAGACATCATAATGTGTAGTATTCATGAAATCTTATGGTAGCATGGATTAGTTTCGCAAAATGGACCCTCGCTGAATATTTCTACATTTACCAGTTTAGTAACTTGAGATAAGAATAATTCTTTGTATTAGGTTTTTGGATCGTGAAGGCATGGTCATTAGTTGATTAGAGGAAAATTACTTGTGGTATGTGCACGTTTAAGAACCCTTCAGTTGACAACGTCTGTTGTCTTGAGTTCCTTCAAAATCGGGGAAACATGGGTCTCAATCCAGACTTACGCAGATGTTGTTTGATTAGCTCGGTAGTGAGATCCCATTGCGTGTTATACAGTTAATAAACACGTAATCGATCTTCCTCTCTGTGTTAAAAAATATATATAATTCATATGTGTCCATGCTTACATACCTGACTTGAATCCTGTTATGTCGTCTTGATGACATCTTCAGTAAGTAATCCGGTAGTGAAGCGCACGAGAAGGCAGCGAAGCTGACTATGAGAAATGTATCGTGTAAATGGATTCTAAGTTTTCCGACTGATACACACAAAGTTTTTAGTCGTATGGGACGTGTGTATTTTGTGTATTGCATAATGTGAACAAATACCGATCAAACGGAGACATGCTCAAATACACTTATTTCAAACTTTTCATCACTAAGTAAGGTCGTGGCAATCTATTTATGCCTATATTACAAAACTAGGATGTCCCCGTTTTGAGGTGCGTCACCGGTATGTTGGTGTGTATTCTCACCGTTGTCCCCGTTTCGCACCTTTTACAAAAAATACACACACACACACATTCCTGTAAAACGTACGAAACGGGGACATAAGATTTTTACCATCAAAATGGGGACATCCATATCTCAACAAATTTATAGGCAGGAAGATTGGTTTTACTATGCTTTGGATATATGCATGTCTTTTGCAATCGATTTGTAGTTGATTTTCAAACATAAATGTGTTTGAATGTTTACCATCAGAATGGGTACACACAAATATACGCAGTGTCGGGAATTATACAATCAAATTGAGGACATTCCATAATTATGTATTATCATTTTAAATAAATAGCAGTATGATCCAAATAATGCAGTAATCTCAACTAATGTCAATAGCTGCCTTCCTTATCAACAAACTAAATTGAATTTTATGCTGAATTTTTGTATTACGTTTAATTTATAAATATGCAAATTGTATGTACCCGATTTTGAAGAAAATAATCAAAGATCTGCATGCCAGATGTTCAGTTAAAATAATTGTACTGGCACGTATACGTTTTCGAAGTTAAAATGTGAAGAAAATAAAAAACAATTTGAAGCTTTGTGTGTTCAGATTTGGCTTTAAAATGGAATCCACTTAATTAATAGCATTATAATGTTTCTTCAATATGAAACACGCCAAGAATATGTTGATAAAATGAATCATTTCAGCAGGAAACCCTTTTTCTTACTTTTGGGGTTTTTGTTGTATATTCGTATAAAAATGTCCCCGTTTTGTAAGTACGGTTGTATGTATGAAAATATCCCCATTTTCAAAATACTATATCATAGTTGTATGTATGAAAATGTCCACGTTTTGAAAATACCATGTAATGTTGTAATGTTTGTGTATATGAAAATGTCCCTGTTTCATATGTGACTCGCCACGATTCTATTGTAACACGCGAGGGTGCTCAGTACCGAGCGAATCAAACAACCTCTGCGTGAACCTAGCTTGAGGTCCATGTTTCCCCTATTTCCAAGGACCTCAAGACAACGGTCGTTGTCAACTGAAGGGTTCTTAAACGCACAAATTCCAAAAATATTTCTTATAATCACCTAATGACCACACATCACGAAATCCTAATTTCACACTTGCATGAGTTTTCTTGTTTTACATTTTTATGACCCATCAGTAAGCCTTTCCAAGCCGAACATTGGTACTTTACGCCATGCACCAAAAAACACGACCCAAACACCTAATACATATAATTAGTCCTATCCCAAATTGCTAAACACTTATACATTAGAATATCCCTGAAAATTTCTTAGGGAGGGTCCAATTTACGAAACTAATCTATGTTACCATAAAGTGTCGTAAATTCTGTGCATTATGACGTCTGCTTCTAGAAATTGGCTACTTACTCGGTTTGAGAAATATCTTCCTAAAACCGACTCTCATAATCAACAAATAATCGCTAAAATCTAACAAAGCTATAAACGGAGATGTAAATACAAATAACACATACCTTGGTGTATTACAGGATGTATGAAAATGTCCTTGTTTTGTGTGCACTATGTCATGATTGTGTATGAATTTGGTCACGGTTGTTTGTATGAAAATGTCCCCGTTTCGTATTTACTTTGCCAAGATTGTATACATGAAAATGTCCTTGTTTTGAATGTACTAAGTCATGGTTGTGTGTATGAAAATGTCCAGGCTTGTAAGTATCATATCATAGTTGTATGTATGAAAATGTCCAAGATTTGTATGCTCAGCGGCAAGGTTGGGTTTATGAAAATGCACCCGTTTCGTATGTACCACCTTAAGGGTATGTGTACAAAAATATTATTATTTAGTACACAATACGCTGATGGTATGAAAATGTCCACGTATTATATTTATCACGTCAAGACTGTGCTCATGAAAATGATCCCGTTTGGTATGAGGAACTTTAAATGTTGTGTATGAAAAGTCCCCGATTGGTATTAATAATGAGTACCTTAGATTTTAAGGTATTTATTATCGCTTATGCTGACGATACTGTTATTCTTGCAGATAACGAAAAAGATCTTCCGAGGGTTTTGAATGAATTATGTATATACTGCAGAGAATAGAAATTAAAAGTCAATGTTTGAACACAAATATTTGGTATGAAGGCAATCTAAGCCTTTCTCTTGTTATTTTGAAACACATCACTGGGAAATAGTTGATGAGATTTAATATTTAGGGCTACTTTTTAAGCACAATAGTTGATTTCATTCGGTAAAAAAGAGAATCACTGTAGATGCTAATAAACAATAAATTTGCTTTTGTCATTGGATTTACAATTCAAACTTTTTGAAAATATTGCTTTGCCGTTATTGTTACATTGATGTGAGATCTGGAATTTTAGTGATAATTATGTTATCGAATATGTACACACAGAATTCTTACGAAACGTTGAATTTTTGAGAAAACAAATCCAGCTATGTATGTTGTGTGGAGAGACCGGTAGGTTTTACTACGAGCATTTTTATCCAAATTAGTGCTGATATATTTTGGGCTCAATATGTTAATGGAAAAAAGAGTAGCAGTTAAAAAATATTATATGGTGATATGTTACACTCTGTTGCTGCCGATTATGCAGTTTTAAATAGCTTTCCTTTATCAAACAAATTTTGCGTGAATTAGGACTGAATATCTGATGGCTATCTCAGCAATTCACACCTATTGGTAGGCTGACATAAATATACACAAATCTGGCATTTTAGTGTTTTTGATTCCTCTAAAAGTTGAGCTTATCGGATATTTAAAAAATCTTTTAAGTTTAAACCATTTTTAACATGTGTGCCACATATTAGATAATACTGTTAACAAAGTTCCTTACAACGGATCCGAAGTTTCCAAATGAAACTGGAAGGTGGCAAAATGTGGATATATCTGAAAGAAAATGTGAATAATGTGTCTCACAAGATATAAGTGATGAATTTAACTATCTTTTTCAATGTCAATATTTTTCTGAAATAAGAAAATAATATATAAGTAAGACGTATCTCAAAATTATTAGCAGATACAAATTTAGTGATTTGCAAAAAAATAAAAATCTTAACATACAGATAAGAAGAAGTAAATTTATGGAACTGATATTTAAATCATTTCGAACCTATATAAACTCATAATAGTTATGTCTATCACCGTCTCGTCGCATTTTGTCATGTATGTCCAAAATATTGATGAAAATATCCCCTTCAACCCTTTGCTTCTCAAACTGCCATACCGCTACCATTAATAATTTGTATTTGTACTTAATATCATATTGCTATTGTTAGACCTAACCTAGCAATAATGTTTAGTTCTGTTCTGTTTCGTTCTGTGTTGTATTGGTTCTGTATTTTAACTACGTAACTGATTTGAGGGTTTGTATTAGAAACTATATTAGTAAGAATTCATTGTTTAATATATGAGAGAGAGAGAGGGGAATGGGGGGGGGCAACAAGATAGAAACCCTCATCCAGAGTCCATGAACGCTACTTGTATGCTCATTCTTCTGTGTGTATTTTCACCAAATATATTTTTGATATTTTGATATTATTAAGTGGACTGAGTAGTAAATGTGCTTGTTTTATTTTACTCAATATATATCCCTTCTCCATAACACGAATTTTTGAATTTTCAAAACGGTTTTTGTCTCTGACATTTCACAACTTTACATGCATAAAAACTATAATAAATGATCGGTGATTGTTGCATATTAAACATCTGTATTTTCTACGGCCAAAACGTTTACATGTGTAAACGGCTCTGTTTAGTTTTACTGCCTGTAAATGTTCACAAAATTAGTAACCGTGTACATGATCATGCATGTGGTACATGGAGTGTTAGCCGATGCGTATGTCCACGTAGTTTTTCCGGTTGCATTATCAATATATTCTTTATGCACCTATATGTAGCAGTATGAACGATGTCACAACGATCCTAAAGTTGTTTTAGTTAAATTGTCAGATATATGCAACAACGAACTTTCTTACAAACTGAATCATGTCATAATATTTCAAAATATATTTTGTTTTGCTTTGTTTTTTATGGTTTTAACAGTACTTTTAACACCTTATTGGCTATATCATGCAGCCGAAATGGGAGTTAAGTGCATTTTGCAAAGACACACAGAGGCAAACAACCCGGGCTGGCCTGGGTAGGTATCAAACCTGCGATTTTATAATATACGAATCCGAAGCTTTACCAGCTGAGCTGAGACGTTTGAATATTCGTGCAATGACGATTGAATTCACTTGTATCCAGGCCGTAAACCTGCATAATTTGTCAATTAAGTATATGAAAGGAATCCTAGAGACCAACGTAGCTTTCTTTAATCAAATATTGTAAAGTCTCTATTTGTTCAGTAAACTATTTCTTGTTATTATTTCAGTCCATAGGACGTGTTCAAATTGTCAATGCAGCTTTAACTGTTCCCTTGTTAAAATAAGTTGAAAGCTAAATTCAATGCTTTTTGTAAGGATATTTGCACAGATATGGCAATTGATCCTATTTGGTGAACTGTGCCGTCAGCTCGAACTGCTTTCACACCTAAATGCAAATACATTTTTGAATAAACCCAGGCCTCCTTGGATATCGGAACAAAGGATTAATTATTATCCATGGAGGAAAATGTGCTCATTGAACTCATACCACTTGTGAACATTTTGCAGTGAAATATCATAGATGGTGTCATCGTCTCCTTGCAAGCAAACTTACAATCTATATCGACACATTGAAGGGTCAAAATTTTTTATTAATTTGGTACTCAGCCCTTCCAAGGTGTATGCATCTGTTCTCTGAGTTTGCGAAGTCGTTTATTCCACACCGTTATATAAACAAATTACTGAATTGAGAATTTCCTGCGACTAGACTGCTGTTCACATACGTATTTTTTGTATCTCATGTACATTACCATATAAGTTTTTCAATCGTACCTCAATATAACGGTATAATAGATCAAGTCGATTCGTCTTATATACGTTAACCAGATTGAGCATTTGCTATAAGAAACAAAGGACGTTTCGATTAAGCTATAAACAAAACATTTCCTATTATCATAGAAGATCAGATACATTTTTAAAAGAAAGGAAAGCTGACTGTTTCAGTGTTGTGAAAATTATCTTTAATGTATTTAAATGAGTTTATGATTAATTACTAATAGAGCCAAAGTGATTAATAAGTTGAAGAACAAATATTTAAATTGTGCTCAAATCTTACAAAAACTTGTTATGTTTCTCTGCATTTCTTACAAAGAATAAAAACAAGTAGAAAAAGAAAGAAGAAAATTAGGAAGAATGTTAATAATATTAAAAGTACCGACTAAACAGAGTAAAGAAAGAAAGAGAGACAAGAAGAAAGATAGAAAGAAAGAGAAAAAAGAAAAAAAGTATTCGACACTATATCTTTAAGTCAGCAAGAATCATATAAATATTTTCCTATACATTATTTGTACTGATACACGCTTGCCCATTTAAGATACATACAGAAACAGTGAATATAGTCATGAAAACTGTTTTATGTCGTGACTGGTACCATGTACAAGTTTTTACAAAGAGCTTTTTATTCTCCAATTAGCTTAAGATCGACTTGTCAGATTTAACTATAACGCTGTAAAGTGGAAGAAAGGAACGGTTACCATTATTATTTACTTGATTACTATGTAGACAATTCATTTTTATTCTCCTTCACAACAATGATGATGATGATGATGGTGGCGGTGGTGGTGGTGGTGGTGATGATGATGACGATGATGATGATGATGATGATAATTAATAGTAGTAGTAGTAGTAAACTTAATGGATGCAAATATTTAGACTGCATGCACAAATACCAAGTTACTGTTGTTACAATATCTTAATGAAAACTCAATTCATAGCATATGTACATTCAAATAGACAACAACCATCTTTGATATAACTAACTACATTTTAAGCGTTCATATTTTACGATGTATTTCTTTTCAAACGCAAATGGCTGGTATGTAAATAAAAGATAAACTGTACAAGCAGAGCTGAATGGCTAGAGTTTCTTGCCTATTGTAATTTTCTTTAACAATACCTGCACAAGTCTTATTAATTTATCTGAAAATGTGGTGTGTACTACATTTGCAAAACCGTGTATTCAGTTTTAATTTGTTCCTAATCTTTCTATTTTGGCGAAAATGTGTTATGAACGGTGGGCTATTCATTAATAAACATATAATCGATCTTCCTCTCTATGTTAAAATGAAAATATGTAATACATATTTGTCTATGCTTACATGCCTGATCTGAATCCTGTTAGATCTTGATGTCAGCTTCAGTAAATAGTTCAGTACCAAAGTGCGCGAGAAAGCAGCGTGGCTGACAATGAGAATTTTACCGCCTAAACGGGGACTCAGCTTTCTGACTGATACACACGAAATTATAAGTCTAGTGGAACGTGTGTACTTTTGTGTATGGCATGGTGTGAAAAAATACCGACCAAACGGGGACATGCTCAGGTACGATTAGTTCAAGGTTTTTATAATTAAGTAAGGTTGTGGCAATCCATTTTTGCCGCTATTGCAAAACGGGGACGTGCCCGTTTCGATGTGTCCCCAGTATGTTGGTGTGTATTCTCACCAATGTCCCCTTTGTACACCTTTTACAAACGCACACACGCACACACACCATTCCGACTCCACCATCCCCCTTAAGCTTTGGTATAACCCACTTTGTTCACATGAACTTTTGTTTATCTGATCCTTTTTCATATTCCCAAGGAATATGGATACATTAAGTTCTACTGTGCTTGGTTTTCAAGAAACACACAACATGTAAAAATTGTCATGCCAGTTCATTGCCTTGCTTCTAATACACATTTCAAGACCGTTGTGCATCAGTGCTTAGCGTGTCGGATTTGCGACCAAAAGGATGCGGGTTCGAATCCTACTATTGGATTAGCCCGGGTTAGCTTGCATGATGTATCCTTGCGAAAGGCATTGTGTTATTTATTGCCTCAGCACTAAAGAACCAACTTGTGTTTCTGTGTTGTAAAACACCAATTCAGATCAGTCATTTCATAGATCAATGCCAATGCATTAGAGCATCATTGCTATTGCAAGCAATGCCTTTGGTGCTTCAATGGTCTTTTTACATGTGGTACAGTGAAACGTCTCTAAACCTCAGACTAGGAAGTTTAGTTCCAGTCTAAGTTAGACAGCTGAGACCAAAACTTTGAACCCTTTTCTAGAAGTGGCCAAAATACTGCGCTTCAATTAGTATCAAAACGGTCTTAATTTGACCCAAATATGTGTCCAGTCTGCAGAGGAGGCTGGTTTACATAGAAGGCCAGATTAGGGAAGTGTAATTGTATTAAATTAGACAATACACCAGGGACATCACATGATAAATGGTGACTTCTTTTTCACAAGATAGCTACTTAGGCAATAACATTAAAACATTATCTGTAAATTCTTAGCTTCATGTCATTACACAAGCCATATGTGTTATGAAAACAATGTGGGTTTTTCACACCTTAATGTATACCTTAATTGTGCGTTTCCGTAATACGACTGTAATAGTGTGTAATAGTTAACCAAAAAGCGAACACCTTTTAGACTATGTAATTGGAAATTATAGATGATAGATAATTGACTTGGTGCTATTTTAAAATAAAGATGCAAAAAAAAATATCATAAATATGTATTTGTGGTAGAGAAGAAACTTGAGATTTGCAGTTGGCAAATATGCAGTTTAAAAAGCATCAGTTAATTTGGTTTGGTGTTTTACAGCACATCAACATAAGTAGGTTATTTAGCGCCAAGCTAATTGCAGTAAAATGCCTTGCCCAAGTGCACACTAGGGTAGCTGACCCAGGCTGATCTGATGGTAGGATACAAACCCGCACCTTCTGGATACGCGTCTTGCACACTAACATCTGAGTCAGCGTAGCCCCTGGGAAAAAAAATAACTAAACAAACTGAAAATCAAAGTTGACCAATATGTTTTTGACATCGATCAATACACCAAGAGTCCGAGCAATCTTTCCTCAGTAATATTTGGCAGAGAAGTAAAAATTGACAGGGGCAAGGGTAACATTACCTGCACTGCACCCCTCCACAAAATAGGGAAGAATGTATGCATGTGTATATAGGGTTTAATGGCACATCAACACAATAATGACTAAATGGTGTTAATTAAAACGTAAGTTCTGAAAATGTAAAGATAAAGAATTGTACAAACAGAAGCTTATAGGAAGAGAATGCCTTTCAAATAAATGTACACATACAGGACAACAAGATAAAAGATACAAGGTAAAATGATAAAACTCTATACAAGTTATATAAAATAAAAGACAGAGGTAAAAATATATAAAATTCGGAAAATACAGGATCAAAACTTGTTATATAAATATAATTTCTTCAAAAAGTACAAGATTTTTTCTTGTGGCGCATCATCATAAAGTTTCCCACTTGAGTTCACATAAAAAGCTTGTGTCTCACAGGGAAGAAGCCAATACACGCGACACAGGGTAGAAGCCAATACACGCGACATAGGGTGGAAGTCAATACACGCGACATAGGGTGGAAGCCAATACACACGACATAGGGTGGAAGCCAATACACGCGACATAGGGTGGAAGCCATTACAGGCCACACAAATAAGCAAAGGGCATATAATTACAATTTGACTGCAGCTTTGCACTTTGTGTCAACAATTCCATTCACATTGTAATATAGTGTAGCATCTCTGTACCAGCCAAGAAATTTGTCTGTATACAGCAACCCCTCGCTGTAACACCCTTCATTTTATAGCACATTTCCTGTTATAAGGTGAGTATGTTCATGAATCCCATTTCATTACGTGGTAGTTCAGTTATATGTATCGTGTTCTTCATTATTTGGCAATCAACTATAAGGCAGTATACTCACTGCATCCCACGGAAAGCATTATAATGAGGGAGTACTTTATTAGAGTGGCGGCTGCTTAAGAAAGTTAACATTGAATGAGAAATGACAATAGGGGAAATTTAGACACTGGTTGGATTCTTGAGATAGCTGCTTAAAGAGGTGACTATTAGGGGCAGTTCAACAGTATGCGTCAATGATGAATCTAATGATAAACTCTAATAGGCATTAACTACTGTACTAAGACTTACTTAAGGCAGTGATGGTACATATTCAGTTGAAAGCTGAAAGTTGATCAATTTGGTGATCTTGTTAGAAAATGTAAAATACTACACACAACATGACCTTGCTGACCTCGTACGGACGTTAAAAGATTCTTGGATTTCACTCCTACTGTGGCAAAACACGTTCAAAATGGAGTCAGTGCAACAACTCACAGATATGTCGCAATCTTTAATGTATATCAATCAGAAGTAATTATTATCATTTGGCAACAAGGTTATGAAAAATGTAAATATTTCTTAGCTGTTTATTGTTTTATATCCAAATTTATGATGGCAACTCATTACAGTTTGAAATACACAGCCGTCTTTGATAAACATCAAGTCCTAGGTCTGCAATGTTGAAAGAAACAAAACCATTTTTTGCACCCCAAAATCCATTAGAATAGCAACATGTTGACAGTTTCATATTGTAACACGGAAGGGTTCTCACTTTCGAGCGAATCAAACAACACCTGCGTGAGTCTGGCTTGAGGACCATGTTTCTCCTATTTCCAAAGACCTCAAGACAACAGTCGTTGTTAATTGAAGGTTCTCAAATGCGCAAATACTACACAATTGTACCTCTAATAACCTAATAACCACACATCACAAAACTCTAATTTCACACTTGTATGGTAGTAGTTAAGGGTGGGTACTGAGAGCCAAAATTTTTTGATGGCACTATAGAGCCAAGATGGCGGCGTGTGTTTTTTAATGTGGTGGGTACTGAGAGCCAAAAATTTTTGATGGCACTATAGAGCCAAGATGTCGGCGTGTGTTTTTTTAATGTTGTGGGAGTTGTTTGAGTTTAGGATAAAAGGAGGAGAGTTCGCTTTAGGATTCCAATGTTCTTTTATTGGAATCCTCCTTCTCCTTCTCCTTTTTAACCGGTGAAGACGTGGTTTTTATATATATTAGAATTTCCGACGTGAAGGAAAAAACATCCTTTTCACCTAAAAGAAAACTACTTTTGATAAAAAAACCATTAGATCGATAGAAAGAGAGAGAAAGGTGATATTCATTTTTTTTTTCAAATTCAATAAAAAAAATAGAGGGAAAAAAAAGGTTTTTAACTTTTTTTAGATCGATAGAAAGAAAGAGAAAAGTGATATTCATTATTTTTTTTTTTTCAAATTCAATAAAAAAATAGAGGGAAAAAAAAGGTTTTTAACTTTTTTTAGATCGATAGAAAGAAAGAGAAAGGTGATATTCATTATTTTTTTTTTTTTCAAATTCAATAAAAAACAACACAACGCCATTTTTTTTCAATAATTCACAAAATGGTTTTATTCAACAAGAACTATTCCAACATTATAAAACAATTCACAAAATGGTTTATTCAACAAGAACTATTCCAACATTATAAAAAACTAACTATGTAACAAAGAAAATGTTTTTCAAACAGGAACATATTTACAAGGTTGACAACGTTGGGAAGGTAAAGTAAATGTCAAACTTTCTACATGGACATCATCATTTTGATGTACATTACGATGGTGAGCTAAAGACAAGAGATAACCATAACGTTCACAAAACCATTGTTGTACTTTAGCATCGTTTCGAACATAGTCACTATCAAAATAAGTCAATAAATGTTCTAAGGAATATCCAAGACTGCGTTGATGAAGATAATGAACACAATATTGTCCACACACCATTGAATCTGATCCTTGTAGTCTCACATTATTGAATCGAGTCGAGACGGCATTTCTTCTCATAAACTCGATGATGTCTTTTTCCAAAGGAGGTAATCCATATGAATCAAAATATTCCACACCATTGTGATTGTTGGGAAAGTACACGGCAATCCAATGGGTTCCTGGTAGATGACTGTCGTCAGTATTGATGACATAGGCATGAACGTTTTTTGGTTTACGATGAGGTAGTTCATCTTTAGCACATACCACAGGATTCCAAGAAGAAGTATAGGAACCGCGATTCAATAAGTAATGAAGTTCCCTGGTATCCATTTTTGTCCTTCAACAACAGAAATATTGAGTCAGCAATGCACACCTGACTTTATGCTTGAATTGTTCTGTCTTGTAATTCCAAGAATATTCACGTCGGATAGGTTCTGCACTCTGATGAATGAGTCCTTCGATCCGTTTGATCTCCAGAGAAGTCAATGGAGGAAAAGAAGAAGTCTGTAAGACTTTATACCACTGTGTCAACACGTGTTCATCTGAGAGTTGTGTCCAGGCCGTTTCCAAATATTCATCCAATTGTTCTTCACCTGTCAACATCATACATTTGTCGTGTTGTATCTGACTGGGATGATCGTTTTGACATCCATAACATTGTTCTTTAATCAGACTGTTAATGATTGGACTCAATTCCTGAGCATAACAGGTCACTAACTGTTTTTCGTGTTCTGGCCATCGACAAACCATAAATCCAGTAAACACAGGAACGGAATGGTTTTCTTCTTCTTTGTCTTCTTTTTTTTCTTCTATTTGAGGTACTAAATAAATGACTTCGTCATTATCATTATCCTTTGTGGTAGTTGGTGACTGGTGAATCACTTCACAAAATCCCTCATCTATCTCGATAGGTTCTTCTACGTTCTGCATCTTTTGTTTCTTCTAATAGTCTACAATGACTTCTCTCAAACTGTTGATCTCTAGAGTGTTATCAAATTCTGCATACAAGATGACGTTCACTGTCTGGGTTAGAGCTTGACCAAACTGAAGTTCCACACGAAGGGGGCCTGATTTTATAGGGTGGAAATGTCCTTCATCGCTGCCTTGGTCCGGAGTGAAATCAAATCCCCACAAGGCATACCCTCCTGCATAATCCTCGTACGTAATGCCGTGGCTACTGTCTCGGCCTAACTGTCCTGTGGCTTCATACAGGGTCAAGTAAGATCGTAAGTAATTTCTCTCGCCACCAAAGTCAGGTTCAAAAGGTCTGGTACACAAGGTCTTGCCATCTCGACTGACATCTATCTTGGTGACGTTAAAGTGTTCAAACTGGAACGGATTCTGACTGATGGCTCCGTTGAAGGCTGCATTAGAAACCATACCAATGATCAAACGTTTAGGGAGCTGTCCTTGGAAGATGTGATCTTCGACTATGGATCGGAGTCCAGCGGCTGCAGTAAAGGTTTTCACTTCCACACGTCTAAGAGGATACTTAGCAGTGGTTCTGCTCAAGGTTTGACTGATGTCGTTAGCTACTTTGGGTAAGACTTCTACACGTCGCACATAAAGTTTGGCTTGTTGAATGATGGTTTTCCACTCGTTAGCAAAAGCTATCAAATGGAAAGCGGCACTACTGCGATTCAGTCTCAGACGTACATCTACTCCGTTCAACAAATACTTGTCTTGCAACCACATGTCCAAATGCAAACGATCCATCAGTTCTAAACTGTTTCCTCTGATTTTCTTTCGGCGTTCGTTAAATCCCACATTATGGGGATCTGCTGGAATTATTTTATGAGCAGCATCATCAGTCTGGTCAATCCTCGCCCCTGTTGACGGGGTTATGTCGTTGAAGGCACCCGCGGTGTCAGGTTTCCAGACCACCGAAGCATCCAGATGAGTGTTCTTGGCATCTTTTCCGTACGACAAGAGATTTTCCAAATAAGCACGGTAAGGGTAAGTATCCAAACTGCTGCTGATCAGTTTGTTATTCAAGTACAAATCTACTCCACTGAACAAAGAATGAAAGAAATTATTGACGGGAGCTACTAGGGAAGCTTCCACAGGAAGGCTGTTGTCACTTTTTTGTACTAGCAGTTTCAGGTACAAGTAACTGTTATTCAGATCGATGTAATCTTCGGTTTGTCCTTTGATATCAAATTCGATAGGAGCTGAATCCGTCAAAGACGATACAGGATGAAATTCCACCCATTGGGATTCTTGCATTGTCATCATGGTGGGACGCATAGAAAACAGTTCTAGTTCGGACTTGGTACATTCGCAAGAATCTCGGTGCATCATTTTCACAGTTTAGTAATCAAATACGTCTAATTCTCTACCAGTTCTTCTTCTTTTCTTATTTTTTCTGGAAGTACTACTGTCGTGTGTTCTTTTATGAACTTTGAAAGGATTTTGAGGTTGTCGTCTCTTTCTACCTTGTCCTTGCTGCTGTGAAGTAATGCCAGAGTCTGAAGCGTGAAGCGTATTTATAGGATTTTCTCGGAGACCTAAAAGATCTTTACCAGTCGTCATCAACACATTTTTGCCTGCTCTCAAAAAGGCTTCTTTAGGATTTTGTTTGTCGATGAGGACGTTTTGCAAAAATTCTTTTCCTTGTGTCAAAGCAGCATCTTTTAAGGCATGAAATCCTCGAGTCACCATCGGTTTCAAAATAGGAGCTACCGTCCGAAAAGCTGATTTTAACATATCTCCTAAACCATGTCCTCGTTGTCGAGCCACTCCTTGGTACACTGGATACATTTTTTTTGAGGAATGTTAGAGAACTTGTTTTTTTCGAAAATGTAGTTTCACCGTGACTTTTCCTTGGTCAATGAATGGAACACTTTGTCCTAAATCTCCTTTTATACTAATCTGGACACTGTCAAAATACGATTTACTGACTGGAAGATAATGAGGATGTACAAATTCACGGTGAACGTGAAAGGTGTTGCCACCAACACTAGCATTACTAGTGGTAGTACTTCCACCCTCTTCGTCCACAGTAACACTAGAACCACCACCACCAATATCTAATTTGAAAGGAATGACTCTCAGTAAGGGAGCAGAGGTGTGTCCCACCACGTTGTACTCCACCACATCAGAGTAGACAAACATTAAATTCAGTCCACCATTCAATTCGATAGGATGTTTAAATTTATGTCCAAATTCTACGTTGGTTCCAAACTCTAAATCACTTTCAGCGGTAAAATCTTTATTTCCACCCAAAATACCAAACAATCCAGAGCAAAATTCAATGGTTAAGTATTTTCTCTCTTCCAAAGGTAAACCTTTATCTTTCTCAGTAAGGAGTTGCCCTCTCTCTTTGAAAAATTGGACAATTAAACGTCGTGCCAAAGCATGGTAAGCAATTCTTACAAATTTATTGGCTGCTGATATGGCTTGGCTAAATTGGCGTGCAAACTGGGTTCTAATGGTGTCCACCAAATGTTCAGGACTAAAATAATACCCTGTAGGAATTCTCAGAGTAATCTGAGAATAGACAGTAGGACTAGTAGATTTAGGATCTGGTACTAACTTTTTGAATGATCCTTTCATGTCTGGATCTTCAGGGTCTTCTTTCCAGATTTCAGGATCATTATTTACCAAGTGATCATGTATTTTTTTGTTCAAGATTTGTACAACCATAGTGTTTTGAGTTTTGTTGATGTTTACGATTTGCGTAGGATGAATGATTTCTACCAAACTCACTTCCCAATGAGCATCGTGATCCAATTGAATGGCTTGAGGTAATTTGGCCGTGAAACAACATAAGGTGTTGTTGGGAAACACATCCATGGAACTGTCACTAGGTAACGTTAAATAAAATTGGTCATTCATAGTTCCAAAGTAGTGGTTCTGGTGTCCGAGGTGTCACTCAAGTGAACAGAAGAAGGATGTTCAAAAGGTTCCAAAAGAGGACTGGTAGTATTTTGGTGGTGGTGGTAACTGGACGAAGAAGAAGAAGGTGGACTGGCGTTGTTGTTGTGGTGACTATTGTCGTTCGTGTTCGTAAATTTCAAAGAGGGACTGGGTAAAAGATAACCGATGCAACTGCTCAGTAAAATGGTCCACAATTGTTTGTCTCCTTGTTGTAAACTCAAATTGGCAATAGCTGCTCCGATGACACAATACACTACAAAGATTTGGCAGAAAAAGACGATTTGATTTTTAGGCACACGTTCTCCACACCACACCCAAAGGGGTTGTTTTTGTAATTCTTGAAGAGAAGAACTTTCCGAAGGAGTCGTCTGGGTGGCTACTGTGTTGAATGGCATGTTGTGAGTTTACTTCTTTTTCTTTTTATAGTCGACGACTTGAGAAGCTGCAATCCAAGAATCAAAACTAGGGGGATATCCTTTCCAACGTACTTTGACTTCTTCTATTCGACGTTTACCAACTTTACGTGTTCTTTGTTCGAGAATGCTTTCGATGTCGTACAAGGTGTCTTCTTTTTTGGTCACTCGTTGTAACTCAGGCAAGTAAAATGTTCCTTTGAGTACTTCACCGTGCATGTCTTCCAATTTATAGACGGGAGGATCACGTCCACGGACGGGGGTAGTGACACGAAACAATTCGGTAGTCCAGTTAGGTAAATAACCTTTGTCAAAAGTACGTTTGGTTTTTCCGATGCGAACCCAATCTCCCGTCTTTAATAACTTCAACAAGGATGTTTTCTTTTTCTTCTTTTTTTTGGTCTGCTGGGGTGAACCAAATAATTTATCAAACACAGACACTTCGTTTTCAGGGTTGACGTCTTCGGGGGTACATCCAATGCTACGATGGTACGATTGATTGTACGCTTTGACCAAATGAGGTAACACGTCGATGTACTTGAGAGTATGTTGATGTGTAAAATATTTCCACATGCGTTCTTTCAAAGTTCTTTGAAAACGTTCCACAATACTGGCTTTGGTTTCAGGATTTTCGGTCGTAAAAAAATGAATTTGTCTTTGTTTCAATTCTTTTTGAAAAGCTTGGTTTAGAAATTCGGTACCTTTGTCCGTTTGCCATCGTAAAGGTTGACGTCCACTTTGTTTCAAGACCAATTTTAAGGCTCGTACCAATTCGGTACTGCTTTTAGAAGTCAAAGGCACGACCCAAGCAAATTTGGAAAACACGTCGATGACACAAAACAAATATTTGTGACCACGATTGTAAGTGGCTAAATGAGAGACGTCCGCTAAATCGGCTTGCCATTGATGATCGATCCCTTCCACTTGAGTAGTACTTCTAGAAAATTTACGTCGAATGGGCTTGTGTAACGTGTACGTTGATTGTTCTTGTAACCATCGTCGTACTTCAGGCAAACGTACACTTTTCAATTGACTTTTAGCAGCTCGATATAATTTTTGAACTCCTCCGTAACCAGCAGCATGACCAGGATTGTAATAAATGGTGGCTAACAGTTTCTCCATGATGATGATGATTTTCCTCAAGAATAAGTTAACCAATTTCCAATACTCTTTTCTTCGTGAGGTATCTTTTTGGATTGTTGTTGTTTACGTGTCCGACGTGCTACTGGGGTAAAAGAGGGAGTTCGAACATCAGGGGTTATCGGTTCTGTTTTGACTTCTTTCTTTACTTCTTTCTTTTTCTCTTCTGAGGGTAAAGGGGTAGACCTCTTCTTTTTTATCCAATCCGGGGTGGCTAACTTTTTTATTTTTTTAAGAGGTGGAGTTAGTAAAAACTCTTCTTCTTCTTCTTCTTCTTCTTCTTCTTTTTCTTCTTTTTCTTTTTTGATAGTCACTTTAGGTTCGCTTTTCATGAGAGCCTTAAAATCTCTCAGAGTGGGTGAAGCTGTTTCGTCGACTGCTTTTTGGCGAAAGAGTTGTAGACGTTGTAAAAGTTGACCGTACCGTTGGGATTTTTCTGTTTCAGATACATTGTTTTGTTCCATCAGGGATTGTAATTCTTGTTGTAACTGAGACATTTCGTTAAGATTAGGATTGGGTGGTAAATGAGGTATCCGTTGTTCGTTCCAACGATGAAATTCCATCCATCGTTTGTAAGGTACTAAAGTCAGTTTTCGTCCTTCCATTTCATTCAAAGGTACCAAAAAGGTGTGGTCATTTCAGAGAAGGGTGGTCCTTTTTATCTTCTTTTTTTGGTTATCGCATGACCCCTCCTAAAAGTGGTCCAGCAATCGTTCCTAATAAAGGAGCGGCTATTTTTAACAGCGGTCCTAACAGCATAGGTAGAAATCCTCCTCGTTGTACCAACATTTTTTTCTTTTGTTGAAGAGGTATTTTCTTTTTCACCATTTGACGAAGAACATTCCGATGTTTCCCTAATTTTTGTTTCTGTATCTTAGACAAAGGTACCGTTCCTTTCAACACGTTCAAACAACATTCACACACGGTATCAATGATTTCTTTAGGAGCTGTTTGAATGAGTTGTTTTCGCATGGGAGAATTGGATTTGCTCAAGACAGACAAGACATCCAAATGTTTAGCCAGACGAGGGGGAAGTCGTCGTCCTTTTTTGGTGGTTTTCTTCTTTTCTTGGTGGTGTACACGTTTGGGAGCCATCTTTTTTAGTCGGTAGAAAACAAGTCTGAAGTCTTTTAGCAGGGTACCCTTCTATTTTATACTGGAACAGTTCTCCACTGATTGTCTGCACGACGTACCAACTTCACGACAGGTCTGACTCGACGTTGAGGTGTTTTCAAAGGACTAAATCGTCTCAATTCTTCTTTGGATAAATCCACTAAACTTTGTAAGATACCAGTTCTTTCTTGGACTTTGGTTTTAGGGGATGGTACTTTGTGGGTGGCTGCTGCCATGGCTAAATCAGCTGAAGTCGACGGTCCCGACGGGGTCACTTTCGAAATAGGTTTCCATTTTTGCATCAAATTAGGAAACACGGATCTTAAGTCTGGTTTTACAGGCATCATGGTAAAAGGGGGTGGTGAAGAAGACAAAGAGGAAGAAGTGGACGCAAAAGGAGACCTCGTCACTGCTGGTGGTGATGGTAAGGGTAGTGGTGGTGTTTTGCGGGTGTACGTTTGCGTCCTGGTTGCAGTACCTCTTTTATGTCGGGTGTTAGTGGTGGTAGTAGGTGTGGTTTTTTGTCTTCTTTTGGGTACGACTTTTCTTTTTCTTGGGGCTGGTTTTCTTCTTCTTTGGACTTTTCTTCTTCTTTTTAGGAGTTGTTTTGGTTTTGGTATCATTAGGATCCCATTTCAAAAGGGAACGAATCATAACCCCTCCTAAAGAACCACTTCCACCAGGAGTTAAAATGATTTGTTTTTTAGTCCGTGAATCGATTCTAGGATCAGCCAGTTGTGACAATGCCGATTTATGTCTTTGAAAAAAACGTTGAGTTTGATGAGGGATGTGAATGATACCTTGTAGTAATTGACGTGCTGTCAAAGTAAACCATCGTAACACTTCTTTAAGACTCGCTTCTAACAAATGAGCACGGACTTGTGCATTTTTTTCACGACTGATGCCATACAATGCACGAATCAATTTAGCCGAAGGATGAGATTGAAAGGAAGTCATCTTCTCTCCAAAAAGAGTGTGAGACAGAAATGACGTCGTAGGTTGTTTTTATAGTTTTTTTTTTAAAAATGGGCTGAAGGGGACGTGTAAATGACAGGACCCCCTTCTTCACTCCAAGAGTGAAAGATACTGGCACGAAATCTCAAATAGTCAGGAGTGGTCGGTTTTAAGTCAATGAGTAAATACTCGTGAGGGGTTTGAGTGGCATCGTCGTACGCATAATTGAGCCAAGGAGCTCCTAACTGTTTGGCTAACACTTGTACTTGAGATTTGTCTCTGGGACTTTTAAACAAGACAACGTAATGAGAATTCAAACTGATGGTTCGATGGGCTTTACTTTGTTGAAATAAATTTTGAGTAATGTAGACAATGCTGGCATTACGATGGTGTCCTTTTCGTGTAAACCAAAGTTTAATTTCTTCTTCGTCTTCTCCTAACATGTCATCAAAAATAACTAAATGAGTTTGACTCACGTCAGACACGATTCCATCGTCTTCGTGAGGAATACCATCCATAAAGGAAATGGTTTCTCCTTGACTTTCTTTCAATAACGTGTAAGACGGTTGCCACTCTTTGTAACACCACACGATGCGTTGAGGTGGACGATCAAACAAATCAGTTTTGTGTTCGATCAATCGTTTGACAAATTCGGTTTTACCTGAACCACTCGGTCCAGCAATTAACATGTTAAATGGATGGCGCAGATACAAAGCATTCCAACTTTGACGATCTAACTTTTCGTCAATTACTTTCACCACAGAAGAGGAGGAGGAAGCAGACGAGGTAGAAGAAGATGTAGCCATGATTGAGGTAAGAAGATTTTTGAGAAGAAGACAAAAAATCCAAGGCATTTTATACGATTTTCATACACGTTTATTTTTTAGAGAAAAAAAGTAACTTACCAACCAACAAAATAACATATTTTTTACAAGTCATTCATTTTTTACAGTACGAGTGAGAAAATAGCAAAGTAAAATCATCAGGTACACAATGAAGGGTCCTACGGAAACCATCAAACTGTCATATAAACACGTCAATGTACAACAATAGTTTCGTGTCCTAGTCATGAAAGACACTGTGTTTTGGGGTGACATTCTTCTTCTCGTCTTTTGTTTTTTTGAATCCTCTGACGGTAGCGGTGGTGGTGGTAAAGAAGGGTGGTGTTCCTCCTCAAGAGGTATTGGAACCACACAGTGGTGGTGTCAGGTACTTCTTCTTCTTTTTCTTCTTTTAGGGTTTCCCATCGAGGTTCCCCTTTTTTCACTTTTAGAACCTTATGGATAAGTGGCCAAATCTTTGCTGAACTGGGCCACTTCTTGTAACCAATATTGGAAACCAAGGTTTCTTCAGGGTCGTACATCTTTCCAATGGAAAAGGTGTTGGTGTAACTCACTAGCAAAACACACTTCTTGAAATGTTTTATACACAGATAAAGTGTGACGAATATCTTCTTCACATGGAAGTGCGTCACTAATTTTCATTACACCTCTCAACGCTTTACGTACAATGTGTCTTTCGTGGACTGATAAAATTAAGTTTTTATAGTCTTCATCTTCTTCTACTAAGTCCGAAGAAGAACACAGGGTCATATTGTTTTTTGGAACTCAACAACAATTGAGTCCAAAACAACCACGGATCGTTCAAAAGAATCCAAGGCAAACACTTGTCCTCAAAAATAGTCCACAACGAATGTCCTGGAAAACGAATTCCAAGATAAGAAGTCACTAAGACACATACCACATAACGTCCAAAATTTAATGGACACAGTTCTTGTATCACTTTTTTATAATCCTCTAAGGTCTTAATTTTATCTATGCTTTCCTTCCACGGAATCCGTTTCACCAGTGGCGTGTAGAGTTCAGGCATACCCACTCTTTTATAGCCAGGCTGTGTCAAACAATACTAGACACTTAGTGGTGACGGGCTAGATCTTTGGCAAACTCTTGGTAAATCTTTTCGCGCACTTCCAAAGGCAAGCCACGAATGTACTCTGGTAAAAGTTTCCGTATTCTTCTAAAGAAGAAGTATTCTCCTCCGACATGGAATTTTTTTAAAAAACTACTACTTCTTCTTCTGTTTGGCATCTGGCTCATCGTACCCGTACTCTTCTAAGGCTACTAAAGGTAAGAAGTGACAGTGCGGAGACCATCTGGCATGTTCAATGTAAGCTGAGTCGGTAGGCTCCCAATGGCGAAGTTCCACACCGCAACTAAAACATTGAACTTTATCTCCTTCTCCCGTGTATTTAAATCCAGATCTAGCTAAACCTTCCGGTTTAGGTCCTTCTAGAAATTTTGGCCACTTGTCTTGGAATGACTCCAGTCGACTTTCATACTTGGAATAACCAAATAAAGTCACAGGTATTCTGATATGCAAATAGGGATCCACATTCACCTTGTTGTCATTAACGTCAATACCAAACCGTACAGAATCCGTTTCATCGCATGGTACTGCATCACACTCCAAGTCGTGGTGACTCATCTTTTTTTTCTTCTTGCTTCTTGGTCCACGTTGAAAGTGAGAATGAAGGGTTAGGTTTGGAAGGGGTTCCTTTTTTATACTTCTCCAAATCGGCGTGTCCGTAAGGTAAAGTCGTGTGATCTGGAAGTCTCACTCTTTTTTGGTACACGATGCGATACACTTTTTGAACAGGTCGAGTCACAATTTTATGATTTGGTAGGCGAACAATCTTGTGAGGTTCTAACGTGGCTACTTGAAAATCTTTCACTTGTCCAGACAGCAGAGCATTTTTTAAAACCTCAAAGTTCACGACTTGGTTAGTTCGATAATTCAGAGTCAATCCTTTGACTTTACAGGAAGTGTGAAGTTGACCTTGAGGGTCTCGGTATCGGTACCCATAATTTTTAGGACCACCGCTAGCAAAACTCAGGATGGTATCTTGAGGGTGCTCGTCTGTCCAGGCTCCTAATCGATCTCCTTGAATGGTAGGGTGGGGACAACCGGGACGATGAATGTAAATGCAACTGTCAGTATCAAAATACAGAACACGATCTCCCAAGACTTCTAATGCTTCGTCATACAATTTTAAACGAGCATGAGCAGTCACGTAGGCGGCAATGACTACGTTACTAAACTTGTCAGGTTTAACAAACTTGGGTTCATCTTCAAAATTAACAATGATCAAATCCTCACGGACGATTTCGACGTGCTTGACTAAAATACTTTTGTCGTCCACCAGTTGAAAGTAACGATAAGGATCGTCCACGTATTCCGTTTTGGGTAAGATCGTACGTTGAGCCATTTTTCCCCACAAACAATTCAACATCACTTTAGCAAACGATCTTTTTCCTTCATTTTTTTCTACCTCTTCTAAAGTGATGCCTTCGATGTTACGGTATTCTTCTTTGAATCGAACTTTGTCTTCGGGAGTTTGACACCACAAAGGATAACCACTAGCTTCTTGTTTCAGTTTGAGAAATTGGTTCACGTACCCCGAAAAAATGCCTGGATGATGAGTAGCGTCGTCCTTTTGGTATTGGGCTGTCGTTGGAAAGTGCCAAATTTCATACACGTTCAATAAACGGTATCCACGATCCAATGCCCGAAACAATTCGGCACTGACCCACGTTCCTATCATTGAACGTTCTTCCTCTGTGTGGTGACAGGGATGATCTTGGTTACACATTTCGGCACACGTCCGACATAAAGGAAACATCAATTTTCCTTGACAATGGCAAGGTAAGATGGGATGAAACAAGTTTGTGGGAGGTAAAACTTTACATTTGATCAATCCTTCGTATTGACGAATCTGTTCCACGTCGATGTGCTCTGTTAAAATTTCAGGGTGTCCGGTAGGAAAACGAGCATATTTACACACCCAAGGATACAAAGAACACACGTCGATGTATTTGATTTCTTCTCCTTGGGATTCGTTCACATCGTACAATAATCGAGTAGCATTGGTTCGTCCTCCAAATAAACTGTGACGTGGATCTAAAGGTTCGATGTCGGCTGCGTCGTAACTTTGAGTGATGGTTTTAAATTCAGGATCGATTTTCAAACGTCGATCGTACTCGTGTTCCCACATTTCTATCACTTCGTAACCTTGACTTTCTAACTGAAATCGTCGTTGACAAGTCTGTTCATATAACTGATCCATGGTAGAATCTGAATAAGGGCTTTTCATGTCTCGGTCAGGATAACAAGTAGGGCATCCGTGAAACAAACATCCCTGAAACTCGTACACAATGTGCGGGTTTTCTAAATCCCAACCATCCACAGAATAACCTCCAATCTTTTTTTCTCCTCCACCGTTTCTAGCATGTTGTATCCATTTGTCTTCTTTTTGACATAAGTAATGAAGCCAACGTAAAGCTTTGACCGAATATTGACGACTAGCAAAGACCCAATTGTTGGAGTCGATGATGGCTAGTTGGTTTTCGGGCATGAAATGTTGTCTGTAGACTAAGGAACAGGCTTTAGGTAAGGTGGATGCCTCTTTCAAAGGATCAACCTTTGCACTATCGAGAAATAACTCTCGAAATTTTCCACAACAACGTCTTAAAATATCTACATCCGATCGACAATATTTGAGCATCTCTTCTTGAAAGTCAAAAGGATCGTTCTGGTGAGCCCGGTACCAAGCGTGAAAAGCTTCTCGCTGTTCGGGTCGCATTCCATCGGGGTCATAATCATGAAGGTCAGGTAAATGAGGTAGGACGGCCTGTTGATTAGCTTCCGTGTTAAAGAAGTGAGGAAAGTAACCTTTGGCCATTTCTGTCATACCAAACGTTTTTGGCATGCAACTCAAAGGCATAGCCAAATAACTCATCGAATCTTTGAATTGAACTTGTCCTACTTTCATGTAGATGAGCTTTTTTCCATTCATGGTGACTTCAGGACGTTCGGTTCCATGGTTCAAATAATAATTAAGTAAAAACTGTCCATCATATCCCGAAAAATTGTGAGCTATGACGGTTGCATACCGATGACAATCTCCGTAACGATGAATGTCTTCTTCACTCCAACTGTCGTGGGTGGTAGGGTCTAAAACCCATTCAGCAAACTCCGACAAAGTATTCACTCCACGAAAGATTTTTTCACGTCCTCCTGGAATCCGACTACAATGAGGACAGTGAAAATGAATCGATTCTTGAATGCACTGATCACAAGCCCGATGGGCTACACAAAAATTTGGAATGTGAGTACCTGTTTCTTGCATACATTCAAAATCAAAAAAGATGAAATCTACTTGTTTCTTGTTTTTCTTCATCTTCTTTATTTCTTCTTTCTTCTCTATCTTGTCAAACTTTTGAATAAAACATCGATGATCAAAATCGACGATCTGATGACAAATAGAACATTTTTTCTTGCCAGCACAAACGTGTGCTTTGGGGTTGTTGGAACGAATGAGTTGTCCACACGTAGAACACAATTGTAATAACTCACAAGCACATTTTTGTTGCTGACCTTGGGTCTTGCGATGCTGTTGATAGCAAGTAGGACTGACAAAACGGCGTCGACAGGTTTTACAATACATGTGATGTTGTTTTGGTTCAGGAAGGCATGGTGGGTCGGATAAACAACCTCGACATCTTGCTCCACAAGCAATGTGTCGCTCCCTATTATTACACCCTTTGTTACATTTCTCACAGAAGTAAGAGCATCCCAAAAATCCAGTAATACTGGTAATGGTATCAAAATGTTCTTGATGGTGATATAGATGAATGTATTTTCCTTCAGGAAAATCAGGGCCTCGAAACAATAGAGCTCCACGCACTTCTTGAGGGTGAACTTTTAATGTATAATGAGGAGCCAAAACATCTTGAAGTTGCTGTAATTGAGAAATACCACACACAGTCTCTTTAGGGATCCCTGCTTGTTGTAACAAGAGTTCTGCTTCTTTTCGTTGTTGGGGTCTTTGCGATCGTTTAATGTTCATCCAGGCTTTTTTCCATTCTTTGCTCTCATTCTTGTTAGCATAGGTACGACCTACCACGATAGCTCGAGCCAAGCACATTGAATCTTCAGTATTGTTGATTTGAACGACACTGCGTTTGGTAGTAAGAAGATCATCCACCAATAACGGTTTTCTACTTCGTCCACTTCCTCGAGGTGGAGAAACGTGAGTCAAGTAAACGGTAGCCTTTCCATCGGTGATGGTAAATTTGTCGTTTGATTGTTGTACATGTTCTATTTTTGACATAACTTTATCTGGCGTTAATTCTGCCGGGGTACTAAATTCAATCCAAACAGGACTCTTCAATTGGTCATGATGAATGGCAAGTCTCAACCGATCGTCTTCTTTGGCTCCACATTGCCGTTTTAAGTTCTGTAACACAGATTCCCACAAATTGGTAATGAACCGCGCCGCTTTCTCTGGAGGTACTTGAGACTTGAAGTCTTTGAAGTGTACTGTGTGAGTATACGCCGTGGTCCTAAATTTTCGAGAAGTGATTTTTTGTGTCTCTCGAATCCGATAGTAATTTTCAGGAGCCACAGTAGCGGTAGCGGTAGCGCTAGTAGTAGGACTTTCTTGGTCAGGGGTTCTGGTGTTGGTACTAGTAGTAGTGACTTTGGTTTTGGAAGTTTGGGTTTCAGGTTGTTGTTCACTCATTTCGTCTTCAAAGTCACTAGCATGGACTTGAGCCAGTACTTCCTCTAAGGGTGTTTCAGGCGGCACGGAATACCTTTGTCGTCGTGGCCTCTTGGTTTGTTCTTGTTCTTCTTCTTCTGTTTTATCATGGTTTGGGTGTGATCTTTTCATCTTGAACTTTACTTTGAAACTGATTCAGATTTCACCCAGGCCCCTTTATATAGAGAGAGGAGAGTATATAAAGAGAGAGCTTCGTACCTTCAGAATCAGTCTTTGGAATTGTACTTTCAAACTGTGAAGATGGAAGAGTCAAGAAGAAAAGATCGATGTCACAATAAAGGACATCCTCCTGCTTGGTATTATTGGAATTATCTAGCTAAAGGAAGATCAATAATAGATAAAAGACAAGATACTTGCTATATCTGTAAAGAGAAAGGACATTGGGCTACACAATGTCCACAACGGCAACACCAAAACAGAGATAAAAGTGAAAATACTTGTTATATCTGTAAAGAGAAAGGACATTGGGCTACACAATGTCCACAACGGCAACACCAAAACAGAGATAAAAGTGAAGATATTTGTTATATCTGTCAAAAGAAAGGACATTGGGCTCCAGAATGTCCCAAACGTCAACATCAAAAGATAGACAGAAGAAAAGATATCTGTTATCATTGTAAAGGACCAGGACATTGGTCTTATGAATGCCCTCAGAAAGTAGAAGAAAAAGAAACTCTAGCAGAGGAGAGGGAGGAAGCCGATTCAACAACAACAAACCTAGAAGAAGAAGAAGAACATATCATCAAGAAAAGTAAGAAGAGAGTAAGAAGAATGGAAGACAGTGAGAATGATGAAGAAGAAAAAATGGAAGACATGATTCCTGTGACAATTAGGATTCCTATGAAGAAGAAATTCAAGAGAGACAGTGAGAATGAAAAAGAAAAGGAAACTATGACTACAGTGTTTCAATTCAAGAAGGACAAGCATTACAGAAAGTGAACTTTGTTTTCTTGTGTGTTTTTTTTTTGGTGTTATATGTTATATTGATGAATTATTTTGTAAAAAAATTGGATGAATACAACAGACTGGAGAGAAAAAAAGTAAGTGGCTTTGTGTTATTTTGTTTTAGAGTAGAAATGTACGTACAATCTTTCAATCGATCTAATGGTTTTTTTTGTGTTATTTTGTTTTAGAGTAGAGATGCACGCACAATCTTTCTCTTTCTTTCTATCGATCTAAAAAAATAATCAATATAACCTTTCTCTTTCTTTCTATCGATCTAATGGTTTTTTTTATCAAAAGTAGTTTTCTTTTAGGTGAAAAGGATGTTTTTTTCCTTCACGTCGGAAATTCTAATATATATAAAAACCACGTCTTCACCGGTTAAAAAGGAGAAGGAGAAGGAGGATTCCAATAAAAGAACATTGGAATCCTAAAGCGAACTCTCCTCCTTTTATCCTAAACTCAAACAACTCCCACAACATTAAAAAAACACACGCCGACATCTTGGCTCTATAGTGCCATCAAAAATTTTTGGCTCTCAGTACCCACCACATTAAAAAACACACGCCGCCATCTTGGCTCTATAGTGCCATCAAAAAATTTTGGCTCTCAGTACCCACCCTTAACTACTTATGGTTGTACTTGCTTCACATTGGTATGACCCAGCAGTAACTCGTTCCAAGCCGTTGATCAGTACTTCACACCATTTACCACGAACTCGACCCAAACACTTAACACAAAGAATTATCCCCATTTTTAAATTACTGAACATGTATACGTAAAAATATCCAGAGAATTCTTTATGTTAAAAATTTAGGTAGTCTCCATTTTTACGAAACTAATTCGTGTTACCATAAGGTCTCGGTTAGAGAAATATCTTCCCAACACCGACTCCCTATAATCAACAAATAATCACTAAAATCTAACAATGCAATAGCCGGAGATGTAAAAAGAAACAGCACATAACCTAGGTTTATTACAATATCTTACTTGCAAGATGTGATGAGGGCAGAAAGAAAAACTTCAGCTCATGTTTATTTATAAATGTTGCCGAGACAAAGAAAAAGAATGCAACAATTTTCAATTCCTCTCATCTGAAACTAATTTGAAAGAAAAAATAATACTGAGTTTTTGTCTTTCTGTTTTCCTCTTTTTATAACTTCAACTCCTTAGCTATTTCTTTCACTTACTTCCTTTTGTATTCTCTGTTTCAGGAGATAACATACATTTAGGAGTTTTAATTTCTTCAAGTTTGTACACAAAAAAACTATTATAAAATCAATTTGAAAACCTTGAGATTAAACTTGCATGCTGCTCCTTACCGGAAACTATGGCATCTATGCAAACTTCATGAACAATCATTCATAGGAAATATTAGATGCCCCCTGCAATAATTAGGTTCCTTACCTTGAGAAAATTATAAACTAATAAACTTATTATAAACTTTCACCACATTTTTAGAACTCTGATTGGCACTATACAGCCATTATCATACATACATACATACATACATACATACATACATACATACATACATACATACATACATACATACATACATACATACATACATACATACATACATACATACATACATACGGGGCCCCGGGTGGCCGAGTGGTATAAGGCGCTTGCCTTTACCGATCACTGACATCTCACCTCTGTCCGCCTGGGTTTGAGTCTCGGGCGAGGCCAACGTAGGTATGTGAGAAAGCTTGCCAGTAGCTTCCCGTGGGTCGGTGGTTCTTCCCGGGGTTTTGCTGGGCTCTTCCTATGCCAGATATACTGGCCGCCCTGAAAAGCACGTGCTGAAAAATGGCCTTGAAGCCACAACAACAACAATAACATAGATACATACATACATCCACAGTGATTTCAACCTCCATTTCTTACGGGATATTTTCATTTTTTTAAAAGGGTGTGGGGTTTTCTTTATATGAGAACGGAATTTATTAATTGACCCCTATGTTTCAACAATCGTGTGATAAATGACTTTTAATGAATAAAGACAAAACTCGCAGCTGTTTATATTCATTATCGTCACAGCAGCAGCGATCATGTGTTATAATAACGATACTGCGTCATATGCATTAGAGTTACACTTAACCTAATATATTATAACACCTAATACCTTTAACAGTATCACCACCATTGTCCAACCTCGCCAAGTGCAATTGGTAAAATGCTTTTAATAACTAGATTATCAATGAAAGCGTCTCATTGCTAAATTGCAACAAGTTACTTCGTAAGCGCTTGATTATGATCGTTGATCAACAAATCAAGCACTTATATGATCGGATTGAGCTTTGTTAATATTAAACGCACAGTTAATCGACTGTGCAAGACCTTTACGTGTTCACTCATTGTAAGGGGGAATTCATTATATTTTTAGGAGGATTCATACATACATACATACATACATACATACATACATACATACATACATACATACATACATACATACATACATACATACATACATACATAAATACATACATGTATAAATTACATATATTACATATATACATACATACATATATACATACATGCATAAATCCATCCATCCATCCATCCATACATACATACATACATACATACATACATACATGTGTCCATGCATGCATGTATGCATACATACATGCATGCATACATACATTACATACATACAGTGCTGGATTACCCAATAGGCAGACTAGCCACGTGCTTAGGGCACCAGCAAAGCAGAGGCACCCAACAAAATGAGAAATTACGGTTTAGTATTGTTTTTATTTTGAATTACATATGGGGGCGGCACCATAATCGTTTCAGTGCTTAGGGTCTCTAAAGGTCTTAATACGGACCTGCATACATACATACATACATACATACATACATACATACATACATACATACATACATACATACATACAGCTTTCATCAAGTATTCTGACTTCTGTTTGACAATCAGTTTAATATGTGATACTTCCGCAGTGCCAAGGAATTATTAATATTCACATTTCAAAAGTAAAATATGATATCAACGGTCCCGTTTTTGTCTATTGAGAAATTGCAACATGACCTTTCATTTAGTTATACCTAAGGACCTTATCAGAATTATTTTACCTGATCTCTTATCAGAGCCATTTATTTTTACTCAGTTCTAGCTTTTACCTGTTACCCGAGGAAGTGAAGAAGGAAATACCGTATATCATCTTGAATTGTATCATCATATACATCATTGTATTCATAGATACAGTCCAACCTGTTATAGTGACCATTTTACATATAAGGACTACTGGTATATAAAGACCAGACTTTCCGGTCCCATTTACACATGTACACAAATTAATACATATTTACATGTATATCAACGCCATCTGTTCATAAACACCACTTCCAAAAAGTCCCCTGTGTGGCTATTAACAAACATGACTGTACTATTGGTCTTAATGAGCAGATGGCCTTGATAAACAAGATTTGCTCAATGCCCTTTTCTTAAGAATGAAAAATGGGTAAAACAAAACGTTGCATCATGCATTAAGACCATATTATAGATGGGGTAGAGGAGAACAATGCAACATCTCACAAAACTATATCATATTCATTCTAGGAAATATAATTTTGGATCTCTTTCTACTGAAAACGTTTGGTGGACGGTCATTCATATAAATTGGTCAAAACATAAAGAGCTCATAACAAAAACTGCAAAATGGATTTTGTATATCTCTTATGTTAAGTAGTGTGGACGGTCAAGGCGGTGTGAAGCACTAAGTATAAGTAGGTCATACTTATGGTGCACTATGTTATAATCGGCACTTAAAACTACTTGAACATTTCATGTCATCCCAACAAACCAGGATTGGCAATAAGCTTTTATTGATTGCTTATGAGGGAGGATCACAGAGCAATTGAGGTAGCGACCTTAATAGTCATGTTTAGATATCCAAAAATGGAAAGAAAAAAAACTTAGGTTTGTTACAGAAAGGAGTTGAAGAAAATCAAACTCTTTTTCAATTCATGTCACTTAAATCCAGAGTTTTGAGCCATGGGATTAAAAAACGTACCAGATTTGCACACTGACACAAACAATATGCATCCTAAATATTTACGGTATGTATCACAACTCATTGAAGCATCATACAACCATTTACATAAAACTACAGTATATAGTCGCTTATACACCCAGTCCAACTGCAAACTGCATGAACCTAGATCTGCACTCCATAATGCACTAGCAGATCTGTGTCTATGCAATTTTGTTTGGAGTAATCGGTAGAACAAACAACATAGATTCTGATCTGCCGGTGCATTATGCGACATCAGACCAATGTACGTGTTGTTTATAGTATATATGGTATTTTAAGACTTGAAATTCTGTAATTTTAGTTCTCGACCCTTTGGGTTGGTCGACACAGTTTTAGAAAAATGCATGAAAATTAACCTTGCACGGACTAGGGGGTGTTAAATAAGTTTGATGAACCCTCCTGCATGTTTTAAGATGCAACTGATGGAGGTAACCTATTTGTCCTGGAATGGATCATGTGGTGATGTTCAGCTAAGAAGGTCTTAGACTTTTTACAATTGTGAGATTTGACTTTGTATTTTAAAAATTTTACCCTTTTCGTCACCCATTTAGTGATTAAAAGCATGGTGGCTTCTTGAGAAATGTACAAATTGTAAACAAGAAAATGTGTTCGTGGAACACGGTTGTCCAACAACGCTGCGAGCAATAAGGTAAACGCAAAACTTTCGCAAAGTGTGATAACGGATGGACAAGAGTAATTTTATATTATGCCCATACCACTGTCATGGTGGGTATAAACATGTGCATACGGACTTATTAGGGGGTCACACTTCTCTTAGAGTAACCCTTACAAGAGGCTATCACAGCATATTAAGTTTATTGGTATCACTCTACTATTACAAATGTGGTTTCTTGGTTCATGTCAAAAAATGGCACGTAAACAATAAATCTTCTCAAAGCAGTTATTTTTAGATAGGACCTTCAATGCAGTTGTAATTATTAGTGACCATGTTTGAGAAATGCCAGTCTTGAGCTTCCGTGGTGTGTCCTTGGGCAAGACACTTTACTCTAAACTTGCCTTTGCATGAAATAACATTTAAAGTGTTGCTGTATTGTAATAGACCAACCCAACCCAACTTGATCTTGAAAAATGCTTAATCTCAGTTTTTGTAGCTACGATAACTGACAGAGGAACACTGTGTATAAAAGGTGTGCCGTGGTTAATTTTTAAACCAGACTAATAAACCATTACTAAATAACAGTTTTAGTCAGAAAGTGTGAAAAGTTACTGAATGAGGACAATATGTTCTTTTGCCATGTAAATTTAGACTAATTGAAACACTTCAAGTAAATTAATGAAAATAGATGAATTTTTATTCATAGAGCTGTAGTAAATGTTTATATTATAAGATAATACATAGGAAATTTAATGGTGGTGTGATACCCATAGGAATTTGAAAACTAGGATTTGTTTACGTCAATTTACTTGTAGGTAGACTGACTTCAAGAGGTCAGGTATATAAAATAGTCAATATGCTCAATAGTCATCAAGGTCTGTCCTTGATATCAAACCGACACAATTGTATTGTACTACTATAAATACAGCAAATCCTTACTATAACGCATTTCATTATAACACAACTGTTATAAGATGGGTATGGTCACGGATCCCATTTTATTTTTCAGTAGCATAATTATATGTATTATGTACTTCATTATAAGGTATTCTCACTATAAAGAGGTATACTTTAATGATCCAATATACTGTGTTATAAAGAGGAAGTACTGTATTTATAAGTTTTAACAATAAAGGCAGCATATAGATTTCCTCATTAGTCTGTGGTACAATACAGTAAAGGAAATACAAATATCAAGTCTGACAAATTCAGCATACATGATTCAAACTGAGGATCTGTTCAACAAAAATTAACTGGAAGCAACAATTCATCTAATATTTATAAGGCAGACCTAATTATGGTGTTTGATGTCAAACGTAGTATTGTACATCTTTCCCCTAACAAATGATGCTTGTTGGTTGGTCAGAATAACACCAAGATAAACATAAGTTATCATTATTTTGTTATCTTTTATTATGAACAGTAGATCAGGGTGTACATTGCACATTCTCGTTATGATTTTGAAAGAGTAACACAGATCAGAGTGTACATTGTATATTCTCATTATGATCTTGAATTAATAGCTTAAACCCTGATCTACGGGTGCATGTTCACAGATGGGTGCCTGTTATATGTAGATAATTTAGGGGATAACACTTGTATTTAAACATTTGAGGACTTGTTGGTGGTTTTACTGTAAAGCAGATATTTCCAACAGTATCGCAACCATAAACACCCTTGAATCCTCAAATGAACGAAATAAAGTCATGACATAACGAAGGCGCAAAATTTCTGACAGAATATCATATATTTCACTGCCGCAAATTGTGACATTCGACTACTAGTGATTAGAAAGTGTGTTACATTAGTAAGTGTGTTACATTAGTAGGTGTGTTAGAATAAGGTATCTCAGTATCTGCCCAAGATTAATACCCAGCTTTATGAAATGGCTACTGTTTATACTCGCTTATAAGTGAAGTCCGACTTCAAATAACTGATTACTGCTAACAAACTGCATAGATCTATATCTGTCGGCGTATTATGCAACGGCAGATCTACGTCTGTGCAGTTTGCAATTGAACTCATTGGGAGTTTACACCGTCTTTCACAATGAAGGAAGACGTTGAATATTAAAATTTATACCTGGATATATAAACCAACCCACCAACCACCTGGTGTCACAGTTACAGCTTGGCAGAAAATAATAGAACAGAATGTATTTACCATATATATGAGGAATGCAAGGATACGATGTACAAAACAGAGAAGAATGGCTATTTACTTCGTTACTTACTTACCGAAGAAGAAGAAATACGTTTCACTGCAGTCGTTCTGTAAAAGGATATTGATAAGATCTCACCTATTATACCCTGTCGAACGTGACGTGTGTATTTTTGGATCACGTGATCATCTGATTAAAAAAAAATGTTTCTTTTCTATGCTGATTATTAAACCAAACACAGATTTTTAATAAAATGTAAAGTAAGCCTGGACGTAAAAGTAAACATCCTTCTAGGATATAAAAGAAGATTGCTATTATTAAATCAGTAATTGCTCTTGGCTTGTGTGGCACAGTGATGTTTCCAGTGAGGTTAACATTGTACGGATTGATTAAAGTGGTGCAATTAAATCGAGGTATAGTAAAGTTTTCATCGTCTTAATCGAACATGTACAGTTTGATTTTCATTTCTACAACAGAACAAAAGCAAAAAATGGAAGTTAGGATCATTGTCATTATGCAACGAAAAAGAAATACAAATACTATGTATATAATATATTTTATTTATTTATTTTTATTTAGTTTTTATTTATTTATACATACTTTTTTTAAATGTTATTTTTGTACTGGTCAAGCTGAACAATTTTATGAAAAGTGAAATCTAAACGAAATGAGGTCAATTTTTTTTTACCGGTCAAACATCTCAGAATGATGAGTATTTTCCCACTATTTTTTACGCCTTAAAACAGGAAAATCCGTGTTAATTTCATTTTCGCTATTTAGTTTATGCCCATCCCCTAACCTCTCCCTCTTTATCCCTCCGAGTGAAGGGGCTGTAACTCTTTCTCCCTTTAATACCTGAATGACGGTGTTTTTATGGTTTAACCCCTCCCCCTTCCTCAGCGAAAGAGGGAATATGCCGGGGGGGGGGGGGGAGGAGAGGTAGGGACCCTCTACTTTATCTCTTGTATGGAAGGGAGGTAACTCTTTCTTCATTTAATCCCTTAATGACGGTATTTTTATTTTTATTTAATTTCAATTTTTATTCTAATTTTTTTTTTTAATTTTAACTTTAATTTTTTATATTTTGTTTAATGGTTCTACCCCCACCTTCCTCGGGGAAGGGATGATACTGGGCCATAGGACCTTTTTTATCACTGCAACGGAAGAGGAGGTAAATCTTATTTCTTTTACTGAATTATTAAATACAAATATTCTTTTTATTCTACATAATAAAAAGTATGACATACCGCAGTTATTTTCACAACACTTTTTATCAATAAAAACGATGTAAAAATGTGGTATTTTTTTCCCCATTCCCCTTATGGAAACCAATAAATTGGACATCCATTACTAAGCATTATAATTTTTCTAAGACTAAAATATCTTGTAGAATTAAAGTAATACTTTTTATACTAAAAATCTATAGCCAGTCTAATTTTACATTAAAACAATATTAAATAATTTCTCTAATTATAAAAAAACGAACACGACATCATAAACGTTCAGAATATTACATAATTTAGGAATAAAAACCGAATATTATATGATTTAACAATAAAAACCAGCGATATTCCAAATTGTATATAAAATTTACCGATAAAAACCGATCATTCAGAATATTGTAATAAATTTAAAGATAAAAACAGAGGATATCCCAAAATGGCAATGGCTACCTCCATGGTGGAATTCGACCTCCGTCATTTTAAACTGGCAGGAAATACATTAGAAAATAAACCGGAAGTGGCAAAAAGTCAAGTGACCTTTAATGCAAAGTCAATTGAAACCACATTGTCTCCAGCCACGGGGATAAACTGCTACACTCATTTATCACCCTTGACCGCCCTTGCGGAGATTTTCTCGTTTGTAACAAGCACGCATAAACAAAAATAACACAATATAATAATCTCCGATTCATCAAATAAAATGCCCATTTTTCGAAAGATAAGTAACTGTGCTTGGAAGATAAATTTTGATTGGCTAATTCAAACAGCGTGAAAGGTTATATTGGGTGACAATGGCGAGAAAAATGTACTCGCACTCGCAGTGATTGGCTAAGCATGTGTATGCATATTCATTAGAAACGAGGAAATCTCTGCACAGGTGGCCACGAGTGATAACTGGGCGTAGCAGATTATCGCCCGTAGCTTGCGACGATGTTGAAACCCAATCTGCTGCATATCATCACCCATTTGCAACTCAGAGGTCATAGGTTACAGTTCAAGGTGTTAAACAAAGTGAAAAGCGAGAACATGGATGTGCTAAAAAATAAACTATTTTTTTGTTGTCCTGCTGGAAAACTGAGGGTCTATTGAAGTATAAAAATAATTATAAATTGAGTTCATACACTTGTAATTTTGTGAAACTTTAGAAAATAAATGGAACAGTGTGATAATTTTGTCAATGGATATATAAATATAAACTCTATACGATGAAAATGACTTAGCAGCTGACGAGACTCCGGTAGGGTCACAGTTTTTGGTCAGATTTAGTGGGAAACAAATCGTTAAGAAAATTTTTCGATAGTTATGTCGACCATGTTGTGTTGCATATGACAGTAGTATAGTATGTCGCTCTTGTGAATCATATGTTAAAAAAAGTCCGATGATTCTAGGCTATGTTACAAATGTTTATATGATTAAGATTAATATGTCACTCTGGGGACAAGATGGGAAATCCTGTGTTAAAAATCTGTCCAGTAGGATTAACATTGATACAACACTTGGGCGACTAACGTGACTCCTATTCCAAAACACGTCTGAAATTTATGGCCACTAACGAGAATTTAACATGGGAATGGCACAGGTCTGAAATGTATGGGGTCTAACGGGAATTTAACATGAAAATGATACAGGTCTAAAATGTATGGGGTCTAACGGGAATTTAACATGGAAATGTATAGGTTTCAGATTTATGGGACATAAGAGGAATCGTATGTCAAAAGAGCTCTGAAAGTTATTGGGTCTAACAGGAATTTAAAATGGGAATGGCACTCTGGACTCAAACAGAAATTTAACATGCTCTCTAGCCTCCAAGGGAATGTATTGTTTCAACTATACCTACGAACCAATACTCTTTGGTGTTTTTGAGAATTCTACGGTAAAACAAGTCTGAAAGGTATGGTCTCAAACAGAAATGTAACATGGGAATGGCACAATTTGAATTAACTTCAGTAACAATATATATTTTCCCTGACATTGACCTAAGCTTTAATATCTAAAATATAAATACCGTAAATATCAGTACTCTTGAAAAAACTTTGGTTCAAACGTTTCATAATGTTTTCCTAAACTATGTAACTCCTACAAATACTGAACAATCTAACAAACCAAAGAATATATGGTATCTTTAAGAACCAAATTAGCTTCACAAATTACCTATATGTTGTGAAAAACCTAAATCACTAAAAATCACAATGTGATCCTCGCCTTAGTTGCTTTACTCTACGGATTGAAATAGTTCGATATGAAAAAACTGAATCAAAGTCAACGTTTTTGGCGAACGTGTTGGCGGGCGTGTTGAGGACCGTGTTTTTTTTCCAGAGCTAATGATATTAAGCAGACTGACATTTTCTTTGATATCACTGCCGTCTTACCAGTAAGCCATGGTGTCAGGTTAGAGCTTCGTGTCCGCATGGGAGCTATCCCCCTTCCCCCGACCAATTGAACTTTCATATAATGCTGCTTATAGAGGAATTATAATTTCAATATATCCAAAAATACAAGACCCACAAGATTTTCGCCTGAAAAAAGAGCGAGGCTGAAACCTCTCTTTACATGAAGAGGCTAAATAATAGCGGCACGCTCTGAACAAAAAGTACAAGCGCGCAGTAAACGCGGTGAATGGTGTTCACACCTCACTGACGGCTGTGTCTCTGCGCAACGGTGTTGCGGGTTTTGCAATATTGTCATTATTACTGTCCCAGTTGCGATTGGCCTTGATATCACAACTTTAAGCTGTGGTCTGAGTTCTGTAGCTGGGAATTTTATTAATCAGCGACTATCCATGAAAGTTAAAGAACACGATAAAATCCTCGTCTTGGCATAAATAAAGCTCAACATAATCACAGATCACACATCTAAGGCGCTAAGCGACAACGCCATCTCCGAGGAAGAGTTCAAACTTATCCTCAATCAATTCTACAATAAATTCGGGCTAATAGCTCGCGGAAGAGCCGAAGTTCACGAGTAGAACACGAAACATTTTGTTGGGAATTCATCATGAGCTCTGTGTGTTCCGATTCTTTGTCTTTTTAACCGTCCGAAAAACAAAGGAGAGCTTGTGCTTCCGCTGTTTCCAGTCGGAACGACATGCTAACATCAACATCACCGCCGCCGTATTATCAGCACGTCTTATGCATCGGCGGTGAGCCGTCCCCTGGCCTTCCTATGTCATATCCTTGCCCTGTGTTGACCAGTCCCCAGCCGTTTCCCTTTTTTATCCCCGGGCGGGTGGGGGGCGCACGGGGCCCGGCGAGACAACCGCGGATGCTAATTGTCGAGCTTCTGGGAGTCGCACCACCAGGCTACATGCAACTGCCGCAAGCCGTGTTATGGGTTTTTGCGTAAATTATAGGTAATTTATTTTGGGAATATAGCAGCAAAACGTGTCTGTCGGACGTGCTTTGGTCCAGATAAGGAAAAAAGAAGGATGTTTTCGTTTTAAGAAATCGAAAAAGATGGCCAATTATATGTTTCCTGTACGGAATAACCCCCACAGTGATTCCAATTTACGTATCATTTTAGCTGGTGATTTAAATGTTCGTATTGGTGCCTTCATAGAGGACGATGATTAAAACTACCTCGCATTCCAATAACACTATGTACAAGATACTTTGAGCACCACGCACCAATCAAACGATAAAATATTCAAAAACTCTTGAAAACATATATTGTCACTTTGTGAAACTTCGATATGCATGTTCTTAATATTAGAAATCCTTCAGATTAAAATGGTATAACTTGGTAAATCGTATAAAAATTTGTTGAAGAATTCGCAAAAGTGTAATTTACGGCGTAGTTCTGTTAAGCATTAAGAACATAGTATTGTGCAAATCAAAATGCATTTAGTGATAAAACTCTAGCAAGACATACTTACAAAATGTTCAACTCTGAATATACTCCTTGTTGAGAATTAACGATCGGTCGCTTGCATTTTGTCCTGTGACTATCTGAGACGCATAGCTCGGTACGAATGCAGTCAATTAAGACTGCGAGACTCCGATAAAATCCCAAGTGTACAAATGTAATCCTTTACAGGTAAGTTCGAACGGTATATTGGTAGTAGGCCAGTTGTTATCTTCAGGGTTCGACTCTCTTGCTTACGAGTACAAGTTTCAACTTCAAGAGAAATATTTGCATTGTTTTATCTCTATATTTTCGTCAGTAATAATCCTATGGGTGTAAATTGTATAAATACGTTTGGAATTCTGATGTCGTCCCTGGAGTGGGGCTAGGAGGTGGGTTAAAAACAACACAAATTCTTCGACTTTTCCCTTAATGCATCAATCACGGATTACCCTGCCGACCGTAAAACACCCAAAATCTTACTAGAAATCTTCTTACAAATGAAACATGTTTTAGTATTATATTATTTTACACTAATAAAAAAAAATCCTGCCTCGTTAGTTGCATTGCATATTTTGACGGGCAGAGAACACTTTCATATTTATCGTATTGGCACATAATTTTGAACTTCAAGCCTATTGTTGTGAAAGTTATCAAGGACATTTCTCTACGTAAATGGATAGTTAGATAGAAAGATGAGCGAGAGAAAAGATTGAAATAGAGACATTAGATAAGTTAGCCAGATGAACAAGGTCAAACAAAGTAATATATGCATCGAAGAAAGTTTGTGAAAAAAAGAGACTTATATGCATAATTTTCATAATAGGACAAAGAATATTATAACACAAATGATATTAATTCTTGATACAAATTTTACTGTCGTCACAAAATACGAAGAAATCTTTGATCGACTTGCCCTTTAAATATCAGTGACGTGTTCCAAGGTAATGCACTGTGTGCAAGTGCACTCTCACACCAGCCGACTTTAACAATTCCAACCGTCATTTTGTCAGACTTCTTATTCTGTTATTTCTTTTTGTTCTAGTACTTATAATTTTTATCTGTTAAATTTGTCTGAATTCCGTCCTATAGGTGTTTCTATCCCGCCACCATCAGTGTAAGTTTGTGTAGGATCGTAATTTGATTGCCTTCGTGTACTAAAATAACACAATTCCATTAATTAATAGTCCCACTATAAGAGATATGAGCACACATTTGATTCGTCCTACAGTGGATAATTCATCCGTATTAACTTAATTCTAATCCAGAGCTGCACAGTCCTTATATCTGTATTATCCGCACCATAAGGGGCTGGCAATATATATATATATATATATATATATATATATATATATATATATATATATAGTTGTTTGCAATCTGCAAAAATGCATACTTTTAAGAAAAGTGATTAAAAGGATTAAAGTCTTCGGATCTGTAATAAAATTAACACCTTATTGCTTTTATTAGTGCTTTTCATCTTCTTCTTCGTCTTCTTGTGATGATTATGACGATGATTTACAAAGAAATATATCTAATATAGATTGTTAAAAAAATATCTCTGAATATGGTAGAGGAGCTGTTGAAACTGTAAAGAAAATGGACAGATACCCAACAGAAGAACGAAACAGAAATCCTTGTGTACTTCTTAAACAAACACAACTTCTTCATTTTCATCATCTGATTTTAGTCAATTTATTTTCGACATTTGAAATTACTATATTAGGACACTGGATAGTCTTTCAATACGTCAAAAAACAAATCTAATTTTAGGGTACTCTATTAGACTTACAGACGCTTTCTTTCTACAAAATATAGCAAAACTATATTTGTAATTCTTGTGGGCGACTAATTCATCAATTCTTTTTTAAGAAATATGTAGATTTCTGGATATCCTCTTAAAAGACAATTTAGCATATGAGAAACTAGATGTATTTAAGACCACGATGTCTTCAGAAGTGGTATTGTTGACAATTTAGACAACACCCAACTAACCTTCCTTGCAATTACGAGACCCAACCATTATATATATATATATATATATATATATATATATATATATATATATATATATATATATATATATATATATATATATATATATATATAAGGACATGCTATATGTTTCAAAAGAAACCGTAAATAAATAAATAAAGACAAAACGTTAAACATAACAAGAGAAAATGAGTGTACTAAACCTTATGGAGCCTCAGCATAACATAAGGATTGATTTTGTCATTCAATAGTACACATGTCTTTTTGACACAAGATGAATTATTTTCAGCAGCCATACGTATCGAAGCGACATATATTAGCCTGCCATGAGAAATCACGGTGGAAAAGTACTATTCTAAAACTGCATAGTTTACCTTGTACACCACGCAACCGAAACTTGTCACACTTTGTTTATTTGAGAGAATTTTCATTGTCGGTTTAGACTTTTGTTACGAAAGTTGTAGGTTAGAAAATAGCTCGTTTATGGAAGAGCGTATATGAGTGAAGGAGTTTTCTCCCTTTACAGTATGCATTCTCTACTTTGGCCTACAGTCATTGATATGAAGAAAAAAAAATTGATTTTAAATTCAGAACATTATAAAACAAATATCTTTTCCGCGTCCATCAATAAAATGTAGCACAACAATCAATCCAGAAATAGCAAATGTTCTTAAAGACAAAATCTGGTGCACAGAGAAAGATATTTTCTTGAATAGGCGGCTAAATATCTTTGACACCTATACTTTAAAAATGTATAGGAACGAATCAATTGATAGGTTTAGAAGACAGTGCTTACATGAAATTTATTTTTTGGCAAAGTCAGCTTAATTGGGAATCACATTGTGCTACTAGCGTTTGCGACATTTCTTACTAGCACTAGCACTTATCCAATGCAAAGATTCCAGGGTTGGTGAAATCACTTTACAAATTTCATATTTAGTTTCAAATTCACAAGATATTATTTGAGCCTAAAATACCTACATCCAATGACAGAAGTTTTTATTCAGATATCATCGGCAATAATACTGGAATTTAGCCTCAAGCTGAATTTATGTGTTTTGCTGGAAAGAAAATGCATTTGATTCATAACGGACAAATTGAACATAATGTAGTACATCTAGATTTCGTTGAACCGACATCACCTAAAGTTTTAGAGCACTGCAAGAGACATTACAATTAAGGGAAAGGTGCGGTGTTATATTAGAGAAAATCTTCATCAGCTGGGAAAAATTACAAGACAACTAAGTAAAAAGAGTATGGTTGGTTTATTTTCTTCCCCGGCAAGATAGTACAATACACAGCTAAAAATATCATGGAGAATCTGGAAATATTGTGGGATATAATTAAAACCTAAAGAAAAAGGATAAATTTATTCTCGGTCTTAATGCAATGCTCAATAATGACGTAGGTACAACATTTAAAGCAAATTATGAGAAATGATATATAGTAGTGAGACAACATATATATATATATATATATATATATATATATATATATATATATATATATATATATATATATATATATATATATTACGATTAGATGGGTGATAATAATGAAGCTCACCAAAACAAGATGATTACCTCACGTACGACCATTTATATAAGGTAAACAATGGAGGCAGGTAGCAAATCACGGCTGATGTCCAACATCGAGGCGAGGAAAATATCCGATCACCATCCTATCAATTCAATTATTAGCAACACTACATTGTCAGCTTTTACAGGCACAATGTTCCGTACTGTTTTAATAAGCAAACTAGGATATAGCCATAGTAGCATTGGTTAGTAGTGGTATAAAGTGTGATGCTTGTAGTAGTAGTAGTAGTAGTAGTAGTAGCAGTAGTAGTAGAAGGAGTAGGAGAAGTAGGAGTAGTAGTAGCAATAGCAGCAGTAGGAGGAGGAGGAAGATAATGTAAATAGCCTATTGTACTAGTTGTATTGGTGCAAATGGTGGCGTTTCTTCTGGTACTAGTTGTAGTGGAGGTAGCGGCGGGTGTGGTATCTTTACTACACCCATATGTTTTCTACAGTCATGCTCTCAAATGTCAGCTGTAATATTCTCTAACATGCAAAGGGCTAATGGCGTAAGTCGATAAGTACTAACTGTAGTTTTATACAAGACGTTGATTTCATGCGCTAAAATAGTTAAGAAAGTAGGTGAATGAACTTTATCGAAAAACACTGGAAGTTTTAATCAATGAGTATTTTTTTTCTTCAGGTATTTATGATTAAATGGGGAAAATGGTTGGATATTTTGCATATCAGCAGAAAAGAGTCGTTGAGGATCGCGATACTTCTTAATATGTTAGTAGTGTATAAACCTAATTTTTTAAGAAACACACAAAGCCGTCAGCACTCAAATATTTTTTTTTTAAAAAATGATTATTCAAAATCTGAACTTTATCTGTTACAAGTTCTAGAATACACGGTGCAAATGTACATTAGTTAAAGCTTCCTTTTTCCCGCGCGCCACCATGTCCTCTAGTAATTCAGTCACGATGAAGTCAGTAATTACAAAAAAAAAGAAAACAAAAACAAAAAAACAAACAACAACAACAAAATCTGCAAGACTGTCATAGAAATGTCTGCAAGACAGTTTGATAACCAGTATCTGCAACACGACTAAAATATTAAAAAATACGACCTAGATATCCAACAATCCGACACAGATAACCAACAATCCGACACAAGTAATAAACAATACGACACAGATATACAGCAATCCGACACATATATCCAACATTTAGACTAGATATGCGACAGATATACTTGGATATTAAATATTATGCCATATTTTGTACCCAATCCAAGAGACCATGAGTAGTAGAGGGTGGGTACTGGGGGTCAATGGGGTCTACTATGTTAAACAGGTCAAAAATTTATAGGGTCTAGGGGAATTTAACATGGAACACTTTGGGTCATACGAGAAAGAGGAACAGGCGTGGGGCACTTGGGGTCATACGAGAAAGAGGAACAGGCGTGGGGCACTTGGGGTCACACACACACACACACACACGGAGATCACACACACACACCCCAATATTTTTTTGAAAGGCAATAATGAAAAATAATCTTTTCTTGTGAAATGGGTGGCCCTGAAAAGGGTCGTTGGTTTTTTTTTTTGTTTAACATAGACATCTCCTGGAGGATCTTCTTTTTCGGAGACTTCTGCAGACTTCAGGTCCGTAGAGGAGTACCCTCTTTAAACATCCTTGTCGTTCCACATAGATACGGCGTTTCCATATAGAGGTCTCTGTGATTTTAGTAATAGCCCATGAGGCTTTGACATACATGGGGAATTCTGGGTCAAACAACATCCCCGAGACGATACTGGATGATTCCACACTTGTCCGTTGTGTCGGCACCCCCTAGCCCCATCCCAGCATATATAGCTGGTTGGGACTTGGAGATGTCGCCTTGTTTTGGTCTAAAAAAATTAGTGTTTTATTATGTTTCTTTTCCCTGTCCTTCCCTTTTTTTGCGTGTTTTTGTGTACAAAAACAAATAAAAGAAAAAATTTTAGTTATATTTATTTTTGCACAAGGTTGATTTTTGTTTGTTCTATCAAATTTTTGAGTTTGTTTAGTTTCCTTTTATATATGAGAATTTTGGCTCGTACTGTCCCCCCTATAGGCATATTATCCTTAGGGCGGATGTCCTTGCCATTTCCCCTTTTTTGAGTTTTTATAATCATTTGTTACCTCTGCCCTTGAGGTTAAGTTATTTTTTTGTCCCTTGTGTGGTGCTATATGTGTGTGTTTGTTGAGTTGTATATTTTGACCCATTTCTATGTTAGGGACGGGCCTATCTAGATCATATTCTTTGTAGTTTCTTTTCTTATCTATGTTCCTAAATAAAAGTAATCGAATGTAAAATTTTTGAAGAGATTTTTTGTTTATGAGAATAAGATTATTTAAAAATGTTTATTTATAAAGAAAAATAATAAGATGTTTACAATGCATTTGTTTTTGTTTTTGCTTGCGTGTGTGTTTTTCTCTCTTACTTTTTTTTTTCTCTCTCTCTCTCTCTTTTGGTTGTTCATAGTTTTAGTTCAAATTAGTGATGGGATTGAAATTACTGAGCTTGATTGAAAGATAGGATTGAAATTGTTTTATACGCGGACGTGATGGAAAACATCCTGTCTTTGTAAGAATTTTAATATCAATTTGAGCTTGGTTGAAAAATAGGATTGAAATTGTTTTTTACGCGGACGTGATGGAAAACATCCTTGAGTTGCACGAATTTTAATATCTGCTTAAGCTTGATTGAAAAAGAGGATTGAAAATGTTTTTGACGCGGACGTGATGGAAAACATTCCAAGATATTTTATTGCTTTTGTCAAATTGTGGAATTGGGTTGTAGCTTGAGTATAAAGGGATTGAAATTATCTGTCACACGGACGTGATTGAAATCATTCATTTGGATGTCTCATTTAGTCTTGGTCTAATTTGTTATTTTTGCATTGTCTGAGCGACTAGTTTTGTTCAAAAGAAAAAAGTTTTTGTGTAGTTATCCTCGTATAAGGCATCTGTTTTAGCTGCATCTTGGATAGCTGCTTTTTATCTGAAATGTAAATTGAAAAAAAAAAAAAAAAAAAAAAACCACCCGAAAAGAATATTGCTCAAAATTTGCCATTATTTTTGAATAAATTTTTTGTAGATTTTTTAACAAAAAGAAGTCAAAATATTCACAAATAGTATTGTATTTGGGGCACCTTGAGGGTCCGGCTCCTTACAGGTACTCTCTTTAAGAGGGAATTTTTCCTTTGCCTCTTCCCGCCAGTGCTTTTGTATTTGCAAGTGCAGTATAATCTAATGATTTTGGATGCTTTGAGCATTGTTATTTTAGTCGATTTTTTCTCGATTTTGAAAAATTTTAAAAGTTTCTTTTAGAGTATACTTTATTTTTAAATAAAGTTATGAGTTTTTTGTGTTTTCTTTGTTCGTTATTTATTATTATTGCCTAAAGGTTTTTTTTTTTTTTATATTTCTACTGTTTTATTTTACACTTTTCAGGGATGAGGGGTCCAGCTCCTTAAAGATACTCCCTTTAAGAGGGAATTTGTCCTTCGCCCTCATCCCGCTAGTGTTTTATTATCTATTAGAATATTTTTACAAGTTTTTGTTGTGATTATGATTATTGTTGTTATTATTAGTATGAGAAAGAGAAAGAGAAAAAGGGGGGGGGGGTCTGTTTTTGTTGTTTTTGTTGTGTTTTTGTTGTGTGGTGTGATGTGATGTGTTGAGTATGTTCAAATTTTCATTGGCTCTTTTGTGGGCCTGACTATTTCTCGTGGCGCCATATAGTATTGCCCCACAAAGTCATTGCTTTTTACTTTTGATACATGCTCATTTGTTGTGTGTCTATATGTTTTTCTGTCTTTCTTCTATTATAAAATTGATGAAATTTATTAATTTAAAGTAATTTTCTTTGGTCATTATATTGGCTGTGTATAATAGGGTGTATGTTTTGTTTATTAAGGTTTCATTTTCTTTTCCAATTTCTATTAGGACTGTATTTCTTTCTTTTTCTGTGGATTTGCATTTTAGTATGAGGTGTATTTTGTTGTCTGTTTCTTTTTTGCATATTGGACATGGTGGCACCCATTTGATTATTTTTCTTATCTAGGCTCCTTCCCCCGTCCACCACGCGTCATGTAGATATAATAAAATTCTAGTTTGTAATTGAGTTTTCTTTATTTCTATTGTATTATTCCATATTTGTTTCCAGTTTAATTGAGGATATTGTTTTTCAATTTCATGTTTATACTTGTGTGTGTTTTTGATTAGTATATATTGATATACTTTTTGATCATCTTCTAATTCCCAAATTTTTGGGTCTTTTCTGTTGTTTTGTAGTGTTCGGCTTATTTTATTAAGTCTATAGGGAGGTTTTAAGATTTTTACAATGTTATTGTTTAGGTCAATGTCTGGTTTGTTGTTGAGCATCAAACCGAACCAATATTTATATAAGGCTTTCCATGGGTGTTGATTTTTATGTGTAATGTTCCTTATTATGTTTATTTGTATAGCTTCTTGTTTATATCTCAAATTAGGAAGGTTTGCTCCTCCTTCTGCTTTATTTCTGTATAATATTTGTTTATTTAGTTGGTGGATTCCATTGTTCCATATAAAGTTGGTAATTAATTTTTCCATTTGTTTTAGATGGTAGAGGTCAAAATCTATGGTATTAAGTTCATACCATACACTTCCATATAAATATGTTTTTGCAATTTGTATTCTGTCTAAAAGATTTATATTTCTATAGTTCCAATTTTGTATGTGTTTTTTTAGTTTTTGGATTACATTTAGATAATTTATGTGTTTACTATTTTTTCCATATGTGATGCCTAATGTTTTAATGTGATCTTTTATTTTTTCTATGGGTAAGTTTTTATGTGTTCCTCTCCATTGACCTATCAGTAGGATTTCTGTTTTTTCATGGTTAATTTTGGAGCCAGATGCTCTACTAAAGTAATCATATTCTTTCATTAGTTCTGCATAGGAATTTGCTTCTTTTATAAAATTGGTACAATCATCAGCATGTTGTACCATTTTGCTTTCTTGCTTTAGGTTGGGAATTTTTATTCCTTTTGTTGTTATTGTTATGTATGTTTATGCTTAGTATTTCTATCCCTATTACACATAATAGCATAGACAAGGGACATCCTTGTCTTACTGATTTTTGTATTGAAAAGGCTTTTGTCCTAGTACCATTCATTTTAACACATGATGTTATATTTTGGTACAGGATATCCTCCCAATGTTTAAAATCATTTTGGAATCCGAATTTTTCTAGAATTGATTGGATAAAATTGTGTTCGATTCTATCAAAAGCCTTTTCTTGATCTATTAAGATGATTGCTGCTGTGTCTTTTCTGGTTTCTATATAGTCAATTATGGATTTAATAGATAGTGTGTTATTTAAGATATTTCTCCCTGGCTCTCCGCAACTTTGGTTTATGTTTATTATTTTTTCCATAGCAGTTTGAATTCTATTTGCCAAAAGTTTGCTTAAAATTTTTTAATCATTGTTTAAGAGAGATATTGGCCTCCAGTTTTTCAAGTCAGTTTTTTCTCCTTTATTTTTGTAGAGGAGGGTTATTAGGCCTTCTTTCATTGTTTTTGTCATTGATCCAATGTGGAAGATGGAGTTGTATAAATTTGTTAAAATAGGTACTAGGGTTATTTGAAATGTTTTATAAAATTCTGTAGTCAGACCATCTGAACCTGGTGATTTGTTTTGGTTTAGTTGTTTAATTACTTTCTCTACTTCTGTTTCATCTATTAGTTGTTCACATATTTGTTTGCTTTCTGGTGTTATTTCTGGAAAGTTGGTTTTGTTTATATAATCATTTATTTCCTGTTGGGGTATATTTTGTGATGTATATAGGTTTGTGTAGTATTTGGTAATTGTATCTAAAATTTCATGTTTTTCTTCTGTAATTCCTTGGTCTGTTTGTAGTTTGGTTATACTTTTGTCATTTCCTCTTCTAATTTCTTCTCTTCTGTATATGCTTTTGCCTGGTGTGTATATTTGTCCAAATTGTCCTGCCCTCAGTTGTGTTCCTTTATTCTTTGTATCTTGTATCTTTCTTAAGTGTTCTTGTGCTTTTTTCTTCTGTTCTTTGTGTTCTTCTATTCTGTCTTTTTGTATAGTCCAGTCACATTCTTTTTCTTGCATCTTTCTTGTTTCTGAGTATGTTATAGCAAACTGTATGGAGATAATTTTGATTGTTCTTTTTATTTTCTCCCAGGTCTCTGTATGTTCCATCTCATCTTCAAAATATTCTTGTAGGACTTGTTTTATTTTATTTTGGTAGTCTGGATCTGTCAGTATGTTGTTATTTAGTTTCCATTCGCCTCTTCCCCATTTGTATGGATCTGTGTTTTCATAGATTAAGTCTATGGCATTATGATCAGAAATTTTTATTGGTAGAATTTGTGATTGTTTTATGCATTGTTTGTATGTGTTGTTTATGTAGAATTTGTCTAGCCTTGATCCATGATTGGCATGTGCTGTGTATGTGTATTCTTGTTTGTTTTTATTTTTTTCCCTATATGTGTCTGTTAAGTTATTTTCATATACTAATAAACTTAAGTGTTTTTGGAATGTTCTGTCTACTTTATTAAATCTTCCTAATTTATCTATTTCTTCTGTCATGGAGTTAAAATCTCCACCAATAATTATTTTTTCCATACTATATTGTTTAAGATGCTCTGTGAGTTTTTTTTTAGAAATTTTCTTCTCTGTAGGTCATAGGCTGGTACATATACACTTAGGACATTTAGTTTATTGATATTGATGTGTAGTAATCTACCTTTGAAGTATTCAGGTGTTTGTATTATATTCCAATTCATATTTTGGACTTTTGATTTGATTATTATTCCTATTCCTGATTTTCTGCTATTTAGGTCTTGTTTGTGTATAAATATTGCTTGGAGTTTATCTTCTATGTATGTAATTATCCTGTTGTCCACATTATGTGTTTCTTGTAGTAATATAATATCATAGTCTTTACTCAAATTTATTAAATCTTTAGCTTTTTTGAAGCTTATTCCATTAATGTTTGTTGATACTATTTTTATAGGATCCATTTTTGTTTGTGTATGAGGTTTTTTTCGTTTTTTTTTTTTTTTTTTTTTTTTTTTGTGTTTTGTTGTATTTTATTGTTGTTTTTTTTTGGATTTGGGTTGTTATCGTGTTTTTGTTTATTTGATTTTGGTTGTAATTGTGATTGTTGTTTTGTTGATTGTCATTCAGTTGTTTCTTTTGGGATTAGTTGTTCGATTAGTTGTTCAATTGATTGTTCAATTGGTTGTTGTTGTGTTAGTTGTTTAGTGTCTTGTTGTGTTGGTTGGTCAGATGGTTGTTTGGTTGGTTGTTGTGTTTCTTGTTCTTGTTCCATTAGTTGTTCATTTGGTTTTTCAGTTGATTGCTCTGTTGGCGTTGGTTGTTTCGTTGTATTTTCTGTTGGTTGTTGTTGCTCGTTTACTTGTTGTTCATGTTGTTCCCAGTCTAGTTTTTTGGGATTTAAATGTTGTGACATTTCCACTACCTTTTGTGGTATTTGCCTTAGGATCCTTCTGTGTTCTTCGGTGTTTGGATTTCTTCTCTGTGGGTGTGATGGAGGGGTATTTATTATACTTTTCTTTATCTTCTCATTTTGCTGTAACTGTTTTTTTTTCTTTCTTTTTTTACTCATTACTTCTGTGAAGTCCATGTGTTCCTCTTCTGGGGTTTCATCTCCCTCAGTAACTGTATCCTCCTCTGTGTCTGAGCCATAAGGATCAGTGGTTGGTGTTTGTATCTCTTTTTCTTGTGGCTGTTCTTCATCCTCTTGGTCTTTTGAGTTTGGAGTTCCAGCAACCGCCTGTGCATATGTATTCTGTTCTGTTCTGTTCTGTATAAATCTATGAGGAATGTATTTTATTTGGCAATCTCTTGCGTAATGTCCCACCTGTGAGCAAGTGCCACACGGTCTTGTTGATTCGCATCCTGCGTACCAAGTTTGTACGGTCATTCCCCTGATTTTGAAATATTCCGGTATTTTTCCTACTTCCTTAGCTTCTATTTGAATAATTCTCTTTCCGGTTCTCAAATTTGGATACCCTCTGTAAGTTTCGTGCCGGATGTTGTGTACTGTTACATTTCTGTTTAGTTCGAAGAAACTTTTGACATCTGCGTCAGGAAATTCGATTGGAATGCGTGTAATGTGTATGTCCATCATTTTTTTCCCCACTAAGCGTGTTATGGGTGGGGGTTCAATCACACTTAACTTACTATCCCCAGCATAGAAACTTTCTCTTGTATAGCCTTTTCCTTCCCGTGCGGGTAGATTGGGAAGATACCTTTCCCTACATTAGTCATATATTTGATTTTGCTGATGTCCTCTTTGGCGGCTATATCCGCCAAGATTTCGGTGGCCTTTGGCCTTTCTTTATATTGGAGGTGAGATAGGTCTATGGCCTGTACCTCTATGTGCCTTGAAAAGAGTTCCCTCAGTCACCTCTTCATATGAGGTTTGAAAGAACTCTTGTAGCATTAATTCTGTATTCATGGTGTAATAGAGAATTTATTATTCTAACGAGTCCTAAGAAGGACTATAAAGACTCTGTCTTATGATAAATGAGAACAAAATTTTCCGATAAATGTAGAAATTTTGTTAGATTTTCCAAAGATATCTAAAAAATTAAAGGTTTTTCTTGAACAAATTTTGTTTATTTTATAAAAATGTTGTCTGAGATTGTGTGCGGTAGTATGTGCACATACTCACGCTGCTGCGGAAATGGCGCCAAATTAGCAACTTTCCACTTTTCCGCCATTGCCACGTCCAGACATTATGAGTTTTCCACACTTGTCCACATTTTGTTTTGTTTCTTTAGGAGTGGTCTTGGAGAAAACCGGTGAAGCTTTATGAGACAAGCGGTGGTATATATACCCTACGATCGGATTGAAATGCATCGAAATGAACTATCAATCCAAACGCACGTTACAAGCGGGTCGGTTTTTCTTCCAATGGGAAGAGAGCGGGGGTGTGACGCCATTTGGGGTATAAAGGCATCACAGCGTTCGTAGGGGTTTTACCTTGAGCAACCGAATGGAGACCGCAAAGACTAGTATGTATTGGAGTGAGCCTGCAACGATGACGAATGCTGCTGTGTTGAACTTCCAACCGGAAGAGTTTAATTTAGATTTTCTGTCTCAAGAATTTGAGCCTGAAACTACCACGACTGTTGCTCTACCACTACCCTCTTTGCTGCCTGTCATGGATGATTTTAAAAAGAGGCAACAAGAAGAACTGGAAATTTTTTTAAAGCAACAGAGAGAAGCGGAAGAAGTGTTTCTTCAGCAAGAAGAGGAAAGGAGAAAACAAGAAGAAGAACTAAGAAAGATAGAAGAGGAGAAGTGTGAAGGACAGAAGGAAAACAAAACAGTGAGTGTGTTACAAGACATTTTATCAGAGTTAAACCATCTGAGAAAGCTGTATGAGTATTCTTTAACTCAACCTAAGAGAAAAAGACCATCACGGGCGAAACATGCGAAGCTCATTACAACTGAGATGTATGTCTTTGTCTGTGTTGTACACTAAAACTTAAAACCCCTTCTCTTGTGATAGTTATGTTTGCGTGAGGGTATAGTAGTGTGCCCTTGCCTACGTGTGCGTGATTGTATAGTATGGTTATATATCAGGGTTTAGTGGCTACCCTTTTTTGTTGGAGTTAAGAGGTGTATGTTTTAATTGTCATAAGTTTAACACGGGGTCTCTCCCTATATATATAGAGACCTTCCTATCCTCAGAATCACTATTCGTGATTCCACTTTCAAACAGTGAAGATGGAAGAGAAGAAGTCAGAAAACCTTGCCCTTCTGCTCAAAATTTCAGCACAACAGACGGCTGTGGCTATCAAAATTTTACAGAGAGTCCTTGGAAAGTATACCAGTAAGACTAAGGACTACTCCTCCTCTACCTCTCGAGATAAAAGTCAAGATACTTGTTATATCTGCCAAGAGAAAGGACATTGGGCTCCAGAATGTCCACAACGTCAAGAAAAAGAAAAGAGAGATAAAGGAAAAGATACTTGCTATCATTGTAAAGAAAAAGGACATTGGTCTTCGGAGTGTCCTCAGAAACAAGAAAACCTACCAGAGAGGGAGGAAGCAGGGGGATCTTCAGTCATCCCCGTCGTCAAGAAAAGCAAGAAAGCTAGACGACTGGAAAACAGTGAGGAAGAACAAGAACCCTTGATCCCTGTGAAGAAATTCAAGAAGAACAAGAGAGACAGACAGTGAACAATGAACTTTTTTTGGAGTGTAATGTGATGTTGATTGTAAAAAAAAAAAAAAATGAGAATAGACCAGAATGGAAAAAAAAGTAGTGTCCTTGTGTTATTTGTTTTTAGTGTATGGACGCACGCACGCACTCACACAAAAAACCAAGGAATGGGTTTTAAAGTTTTAATTGATTTGGCAGTTTGATTTCTTTTCTAGAGATCTGGGTGGCCCTGAAAAGGACCGTTGGGGTGTTTGTTTGTTTGTTTTGTTAAAACAAACTTATGGAGTTGACATGATCAACTTCAATTGTCGCAATCCTTTTCCACGACCCAGTCCTATTTCTCCTCCTGCTACTGCTGCTTTGGTGGTAGTAGTAGTGACTGGTGGTGGTGGTGGTGGTAGCATCTCAGTTGTAATGAGCTTCGCATGTTTTGCCCATGATGGTCTTTTTCTCTTAGGTTGAGTTAAAGAATACTCATACAGCTTTCTCAGATGGTTTAACTCTGATAAAATGTCTTGTAACACACTCACCGTTTTGTTTTCCTTCTGTCCTTCACACTTCTCCTCTTCTATCTTTCTTAGTTCTTCTTCTTGTTTTCTCCTTTCCTCTTCTTGCTGAAGAAACACTTCTTCCGCTTCTCTCTGTTGCTTTAAAAAAATTTCCAGTTCTTCTTGTTGCCTCTTTTTAAAATCATCCATGACAGGCAGCAAAGAGGGTAGTGGTAGAGCAACAGTCGTGGTAGTTTCAGGCTCAAATTCTTGAGACAGAAAATCTAAATTAAACTCTTCCGGTTGGAAGTTCAACACAGCAGCATTCGTCGTCGTTGCAGGCTCACTCCAATACATACTAGTCTTTGCGGTCTCCATTCGGTTGCTCAAGGTAAAACCCCTACGAACGCTGTGATGCCTTTATACCCCAAATGACGTCACACCCCCGCTCTCTTCCCATTGGAAGAAAAACCGACCCGCTTGTAACGTGCGTTTGGATTGATAGTTCATTTCGATGCATTTCAATCCGATCGTAGGGTATATATACCACTGCTTGTCTCATAAAGCTTCACCGGTTTTCTCCAAGACCACTCCTAAAGAAACAAAACAAAATGTGGACAAGTGTGGAATCATCCAGTATCGTCTCGGGGATGTTGTTTGACCCAGAATTCCCCATGTATGTCAAAGCCTCATGGGCTATTACTAAAATCACAGAGACCTCTATATGGAAACGCCGTATCTATGTGGAACGACAAGGATGTTTAAAGAGGGTACTCCTCTACGGACCTGAAGTCTGCAGAAGTCTCCGAAAAAGAAGATCCTCCAGGAGATGTCTATGTTAAACAAAAAAAAAACCAACAACCCTTTTCAGGGCCACCCATTTCACAAGAAAAGATTATTTTTCATTATTGCCTTTCAAAAAAATATTGGGGGGTGTGTGTGTGTGTGTGATCTCCGTGTGTGTGTGTGTGTGACCCCAAGTGCCCCACGCCTGTTCCTCTTTCTCGTATGACCCCAAGTGCCCCACACCTGTTCCTCTTTCTCATATGACCCAAGTGTCCCATGTTAAATTCCCCTAGACCCTATAAATTTTTGACCTGTTTAACATAGGAGACCCCATTGACCCCCAGTACCCACCCTCTACTACTACCATGGGTGCAAGAGTAGAATACCTAACGCTGGCGTTTTCCAGTGCTCTACCATGCCCTCTGGTAATTTAGACCAAACAAGGGCTGTAAATTCAAAGTACAACATCTACAAGACAGATTTAGATATTTAGTGTCAGACACAGGTAGTCAAAAGGTTATATCAATAAATAATGGATTTCAGATGTAATGAACTAAAAACCAGCAAACCTTACCCTTGTCCAGCAAATAGGTTTTATGCAATATATGTGCCAAGACAAACCGTAGTAGTTAATACACCAAATGCATTGGACGATTAAAACAAATAGTACACAGAAAATGACTATTTTTCATTCGGGAAATTTAACATTTCTTGATAAATACACTTTAAAAGTTGATAATGATGATTCAATGAATAGATAGTTATATTATTTTTTTAAAATCATCCAATAAATTTAATCTAGGAATAAATAAATATATAAATACTGGTGTTCTAAAGAATATAATACCAACAGCTGATAAACAGTAAGCAAAATTCATCAAAATGTAGATTATAAAGTAAACGGAGTAAAACAGAAAAACATTAGCAATGATTGTAGATAAGAAAATAATGACAGTACGTACATTTATACCTACAGTAACAACAGTACCTTCAATTATGCCTACAATGACAAGACTTAGAACTACAAGAAGACCTACAATTACAACAGTATCTACAACTACAATGACAAAACAGACACTTACAACAATGTGACCTACAGTTACAAGAATACCTACAACTACAACTAATATGCTTTATACTTTAAAAGATATAGATCATGAAACAAATAAACAAGGATTTATTATTATATCTAAGCTGGTAAGAGCTGAAGTAATTTACATTTTGAAATTGCATAAATGAATAGTTAATAAATTACGTTAGAGTCCTTTTACTTTTTATTCATGTTGTTACTAAAACTGAACCTTTTAGGACAATTGCAAAGAACAAATTATTAATGCCAGAATTAGTACAATGAATTATCCAGTAAAGAAATAACTTTTCTGACTAATGTAAAAAGTTAGCTTATTACATTACCAATGATATCTGGCATAATTTTTCATACCTCATTTAAATTTATCAATAAATGAATCTGTGGAACTATCTACTTGTTTATTTGTTTCATGATCTATAATTGCCGTCACGACTTGCACTTATACCTCCTCCTCCTGCTGTTAAACTTTGGACAAAAGTTTGTATTATTAGACCAAGAATTGCAGCTATCAAACCAATAGCTGTATAAACAGTACACCTTTCTCTTTAAACAGTTGTTTTAACCTTTCTCCTAATAGTAACTTTTCTTTAACTTTAAATTAATTTTGTTGATATTTTCTCTCATTATTTTTTAAAATCTATTTATTGTCAAACTATTTGAGTTCTTTTGCTTTCAGTATTTTGTAAAAGTTCTTGCAATTTAGCTTTTGTAGCTGGATCTTTTACTTTATCAATGTCTTTCTTTGTTTTCGATCTCTTTGTCATACATTTCAACGACTGATTTTATTGATTACATTTTTTAATCAACTGATACTGCATGTACATAACCCCTTAATCCTCTTTCCTCTTGCAGCATAAATAACATAGAAGGTGTATCACTTTCAATTCTTGTGTAATATTCATCTATTATAGTTTCTACTTCTATTATGTTTGGATAAATGGTACATTTGTGTTAATTACATGGATTACTATTTACTCAGGAACTCCTGTATGTTGACTGATTGTATGATCTTGCCCTGCTTCACTTTGTTCAGTAGGTTGTTGCAAAACTGTAGGATCACACTTTGGCCTTTTGCCATCTATTTCGTTCTTTTGTCCAACCTAATGAATACAACAAATCACTTCTACTGCGTGTAGCTAACGAGTTACGAGCTAACATTGTTTTTGGTTTGCCTTTTTTTTTTTTTACAAATTTGTATCTTATTTTTGCTTAATTCTTTGTAAAACAGTTATTTCACTAATAATGACATGAGGTTTTATTACATTTTATTGTGTTTCATCTATTTCACAACTATGGTAAATTCTTTGTATTCATTAATTACTTTCGTATTTATTTGCTGATTTGTTTGTTGAGGAGTTGTTAATCCCTCTTGTGATACATTTTCTATAACAGGATCTTCAGCAGGAGGATTTGCATTTATTATTTCATCATCAAAATATTTATCAAAGTCATCCTCAATATAAACATTATTATCAAACTCTTGAACAAAACTTTTTCTGCTATTTTTGTTCTCTCACAATTTAAATGGATGAAAACAAACTGAGAAATAATTAGGTTTCACAGAAGACAATTAAATCTACTTACATAATGATGTAATAGAACACAACAGCCTACTTACACGAATCACATAAACAGAAATTAAAACTTAGCATAGCAAATGGCACAGACATGGAAATAACTGGTAAACATTCAACTGACAATGAGTTTGATGAAATTTATTCAAAACAAATACTAGAGATAACGTCTTTAATGAATAAATCTCTTTCAAATGTTACTTCAAGTGAAATACAGAGTTGAATGAAGATTACTTAACAAGAAACGGAATTAGATACTCTAATGGGTTTTTATCTTTTAAGATTGAAGTACCAATTTCTGTATTATGTACGAGCTTGATAACGTTTAATGCATTAATCTTAAAACCAAAAAAAAAAAAAAAAACAACAACAACAAAAACAGATGTAAACCAAGATGTTAATAACAGTACTATAAATCAATACTCTTAATCAGGGCAATGAAATGAAAAACACTGAAAATCATGTTAAAGTATCGTGCTTAAAATTTCGTAAATATCACATCTAATTGTTTTAAAATCCTATATCTTTTATTGTGTTTTTCTATGTCTTTGGTTTATTTTATCATATTTTGATCTATTTCACTAGCTAAAATATATCTTGTGTTTGTCCAGTGAAAGTATTTTTTCTATTGCACAGAATCAGAAAAGCCAAAAGAAAAACAATGAATAAATTTATCAATATCTAAATCTACAGCACAATTATGCTCTGTAAAATTTAATCCTCTTTGATAAAATTCAATGAATGGAACACCAAGCATTTTAAATATTATATTTGATTTTTTGTTTTATTTCACAAACTGTACAATTATATTTCTTGCCAGATGAATAATTTGAAATTTACATTCTTGTGGTACCTTTGGCTCGTATATTCATTACAATATTTTCTGTTTTGTTTCATATATTCCTTCATACAGGTTTTACAAAGACTGTTTTTGTTAAACTCATTTATACCCTTACGTTTTTCGCATCTGAAGCGTGTCTTTTTTCTATTTATTATTGTACTATTTACTTACAATAAATTTTTTTACTACTAAAGTTCTATTTATTTGTCAACATAATTTAAGATATTTTTAAGTCAACAAAAAACGAAAGTTGGAAAATAACTTGAAACACCTGAATAACTTGAATGCCAGAGCCTACTTAATTGAATTACTGTTTAGGAAAATTGTAATTTTGTTGTAAAATGAATGGAAGGAAGTGAGCGAAGTGAACAAGTTTGTGAGAGTAAAACTGAGGACATTTCTAAGGTTAATTACAGCAAAGCACACTTACATGGGAATAGAACAAGGTCCTAAATCACCAGAGTAGGTAACTTCACAAAAGAAAATGATCCACATAGAGATTACCTTGGAAAAAACTTGGAAAACGTTCACAAAAATTTATAAAAGCCAACACCAAAAGTTAAAAAAGGATTTATGACAACAAGAACTAAATGAGGACAAAGCCTACTTATATGATGACAATAACTCAAAATAATGTTATCATCTGACAGGTGGTGTAGTTATTGTCTTAGGAATAGGTCATATATTCAAATTGTTCTTTTTGAAAAATAAAACAAAAGAAAGAAACAGTTACATTAGATAAAATTGGAGATAAAGTAAATCCATTTCCAGAAATCTTGTACCTAAGCAAGCTGAACCAAGACTAATACTAAGAGAAAGACTAAAGATAAAAAGAATCATAAATTTACATTAATAAATAGCAAACAAAATGAACAATATAATTAACACTACTTACTATGCAACATTGAATTCAACTCTTACAGTAAGTAACAGTATGCTTTTGAAGAGGATATTTAATACTGAAATATATTTAGCAACTATCATATGAATAGAAGAAGTCATACAATTGTTTATTCCTATTTCTTTGAGTCAGTTTACAATTGATTATTTAATGGCATAATGGATACTACCGGACAAAATAAATAAATGAGTGTTAATGGACATAAGGAGGATAAAATACCCCTCCACCACACACACACACACATACAGCACAGAGTAACAATACCATGAACAAACAAAATTTGATGGCAAATCCTATTTACACGATACATACTTAAGAGTTTTACAAATGATAAAGTTAAGTCTAAAGCAGAACAAGTGGATCAAAGACTAAGACAATGGTTGTCTATTTCTTACATCATAACTGAAGAGAAAATACAAAGTGCACCACCATTGTAACCAACATCTCAATTGAAGAGAAAATACAAAGTGCACCACCATTGTATCCAATATCTACTCTACCTACCAACAAAATGAAATGAATTTTAGGTTGATGAAAATTAGCAAAATTAAGAATAATAGAGTTAGAGCAGTACAGAGGTGAAAAAGTACAAAACAGCATAAAAGACTTTAAACTGGATAGAGGCTAGCATGGCAACAACTTCAGGTGGGATGGATATAGCAGTTTTTAGTTTAGAAGTTGCAGGAATAGCTACATCATTTACTATACTTCTAGTCATTTTTTAACAGGTTTGGTGCAACTTTAATAGGGTTTGTTGCAAAAGATTTAAAAGAAAAGCTTGTATGCATTAAAGTTTTAAAACAATGAAATTGTGACCTCTGCCTTAAGTTAGTTAAACAGTATTGATGATCTGGTAAGTAAAGCAATAAGCAATAATGCCTTCCTGAAAAACACCCAGCTCTCAATATATTCATAAACAATAGTTATTATTTTAGAAGTTTATGAAACCAAGTTGGCATATACATGTATGTGATATTTCAGAAACAGTCTTTGGCGAGATTTGTTCATTTTATGGAGATATCACATGTACAAGTTGGTTGAAGATTAATATACATATAGGGGCCAATATCATGCATGTTGCTAATATTATAAACTGAAGTCATGAGGCAAGTTTGAAAATTTAATGAACTGGTTTGTTGGAAGCTGAATTACCTGGGTTTTCTCATCAAGGTTCGTGTAGTTTACTGTTCAAATCATTCCTCAAGAGCTATGAGACAACATAATTTAAATTTGCTTGATTCAGATTTTATTAAAATCTTTAATTCCTTAAATTGTTTTTATGCTTCACCATGAGAGATGTCTGTCCGGCCATCAAACATAGGTGAAGTTTTGTGTTGAGGTCTTTCTATGCTCTGTGGTGCGGCATCTGTGTTCCAGGAACTCATTTCATGTTTTCTTTTGGCTTTTCTTGTCGAAGTTCTGACAATTGCAAGAAAGAACGTGGCGACTTATATTTAAAAAACATTTATACATTTAATCAAGGTTTTAAAAGGATGACTTTTGCCAACTAGTCAAATAAAACTCCCATTTTGATAAGGCATAAAAATAATGCTGATCAGAAACAAAAATGGATAGCATGAAACAATTTGCAGAAAAAGTCAGTATGCCATGCCCAATAACTACATGTACATATGTCTTTTTCTCCATAAAAACTATTACACAATACCTACGCATTACCTTCTCACATGTTTTAAAGTTTTTATGATTGGGTCAGGTTATTGAATGATGTCATTAATTTTACAGAACATGTATTTCTTTTCCACTGAAGAAATCTTTTTAAACATGGGCATACAGTTGCATTCCACCTCTTATAGTCATTAGATGAAAATTTGACAATATGCGTCCATAGGGATGATTGTGTTGTACGATTCCATCAGGAAATGATGTGACCATCTAAATTGGTCAGTGAGCAAACATAGATCAGCAGAAAATATAAATATAAGCAAACCTTAATCTGGTTGTTTCTTTTTTATGACACTTTTCTCAGGTGCAAGCAAATAACTGAAATAAACTTAAAAGTTAATTTATTTCAAATTTTGTAGGTACAGAGGGTGGATACTGACACAATTTTTTATATGAAACTGTCTAAATAACCAAGTTTGTACCTAATCAGTGATGTAAGGCAGTACATTATTAAGATGGAACTCTTGTGAGAATGTGGCAGCAGTCATCCTGAACAAACTTTCTTATATATTTCTGTAACAAATAAACAAACAAAAACAAAAACCTTACCAAAAAATGAGTCCAAAACATTGTCAGACTGACTTTAATAAATTCTGATTTAATAAGGTGTTTTAAATATGTATACCAATGAAAGGTTATTGTGTGAAAAAAATACATCTGTGACTTTATATTGCTGTCAATGGATATTAGGTTATTTTTTAATGAAAATCAAAGCAGAGATTTTACACAAAAACACTAAAACATAAAAAGATAAAGCAACTTTAAATCATAATAAAAATTTTAAATTCTACATAATAAAGTACTGCCAAAAGAGTCGTAAAATTGTATATTTGCAAAAACAATGTGTACAAGATTTTAATAACACCATTCAAAAAGACTCTAACTTCTTATGAGTGTTAACTGATTTGAACAGAAGACTTCAGTGTGACAAGAAAAACAAATCAGAATTCATATTCAAAGTCCTTGTGAAAACAAGACTACCAAGTGAGCCTGACACTGCTCACTTTGACAACACTGGCTTAGAAACCATCTGTGTTTACCTAATGTCCAAAATTTTGATTGAACGACATTGCTGCCAGAATAATCTCCAGTACAAGAGGCCCAAATGGAACTGATATTGCTCACCTGCGAAAGTAATATATATAAGCTTGTGAAAGCAAATTCACTCATGCAGTGAAACTGTCGAGTGGAAAGTAAAGTTTGGAATACTTAGTTGTAACATTGAATATTAGGCTTAAAAGAATGTGTTTCTGGTTTCATGCTAAACAAGAGTCCCTCAAAGAAGTGGCAGCCATATTATATGTTGGCAGAACCATTTTCATTTAGGACCAACTAGATATCATAATAAGTCTTCAGGTGAAAACCCCATGTCAATATGACTTTTTTGTTCAGGAGTAGTAACAAGATTTTCAAGATGGCTGCTGTGGCAACTACACTGGATGTCTGAGCAGCACCATTTTTGTTTAGGATCAACTAGACTTGGGGATGAACATGTGTGTGAAGTTTCATGGCAATCCTCTTAGTATTTTAGGAGGAATAGTGATAAGAATCTTGTACTAACAGATGGACAGACAATGGACGACGGACAAAAAACCACACCATAAGCTCTTATGGTCTGTGATCAATAGAGCTAATAAAATATTGGGTTGGTGGGTTGGTTTGAGTATGATTTCTTTATACTCATTTTCAAACCTCCATTTACCAAAAGTGAACCCCAGTTGTACGACCTAATTTTATTCCTCTGAGAAAACATCATCAGTATTACTCAACAACACAATTTTTTATGATAGTTATATATCACTATCTATATAATATCTAAATAGTTTATATGTTTGTCTGATATAACGTGCTGTAAATTTGAACTGACCACAAATAGCAAGCAGTACACAAAAGTAGACATTACTAAATCACGTTTTCTAGTCTATGTCCAGTACGCTCTAAAAATTAATGGGCGAAATAGAAAGCATCATAATGAGTGTGATGCCTAATAATGTCACCTATGAATGAAATGAAATGTGGTCTGGTTACATCAATCAGAAAATGTGGAATTTGTTAGTGATTTTTTTTAATTTTCAAATCTTTTCTACGGTTGGAAAATTTCTAGAATCAGCATCAGGAAAATTGGAGAGCACATATAATTGTATTAATGATAGTAATTAAATTTGGAAGTGGTTCAGGAGTAAAGCATACATACTGGGTTATTGGTTTGTTTATTTGGTTTGTTTAGGGAACTAAAACATACATGCCAAACCCTAGAGCGACACAAGCATAACCTATGTGGCAGAAAGGCATAATCTGAGAATAAAAAGTATAATCTATATATTACATGCCATAATTACAATAAACTGTATGAAAAATGTGCATTAATTATTGCTATATAACCTGGATCTGCAGCTGGTCAAAATTCTATCACAAATTGGCAAAATCCGTGTGGATTAGTACCAGAATACAAATTATTTATATACAACACTCACTTTAACTAGTCTAAATGTTGAACTTTCGCTTAATGATTGTAAAGTCCACAAATTCTGCAATGAGTATGACGATGTGCTCAACCTGAGTGCTGTATTACATCACTTTCATATTCTTCTCTTTAAATTTGTAAATCACTATTGAATTGTCCTTTGTATAATCTGACATTTTTCGCAGTTTAAAAAGATACCTCTCCCCTAACATTTTGCAGTCGTATAACATCACGAGTCACATCGATAAAGCCTGTTTTGCTTAACATCTGGCGCCATTTTTTTAAAGTATAGACTGGTCCGCAACCTAATTATATTATGAAAATATAATGAACCTTTTAGATATGTTTTCAAATTGAAGAAACCAATCTGTTTTCTTGGAAATGTGTCGTATACAGTTGCTATAAATAAAAAATAAGGAAAGTACATGTAGGTCTACATGGGTTAAATGTACTCTTATGCTATTTTTAGGCAAGTCTTTTTCAGAATATTCTCAAATTTATATGATCTGTTGGATTAAAGAGATGATAATAATAATGGCAAACACAACTTTTTATATTTTTTTTTTTAATGTATCGAACAAGCGTAACCCATATACAGGTGAGCATAAGACGTAATTAAGTGAAAAAAAGCGTAATGATTATGCCAAAAGCAAAATGGCTGGCATGTATGCTAAAAGCTAAAAATGCAAAATACATGGTTAAATTTAAAATAATTTGTGACTAATGGCATTTAAGATTTATGTATCCATGTTGTCATTACACATTGTATTTGGGTCACATGACTTCCAATGAGCAGAGCACAAACTACACATTGTAATTAATCCTAACTGACATTAGTACCTAAATTACATTTTTGTAATCACAAATAGGTAAAAATATTTGATCAACTGCCACTAGAACAAGCAATTTAATTTATCTTTTTTCTCTCCAAAACTTCAGAAAAAAATGAAAAAGTCCAAAACATTTCCAAAGTCCTAAAACTAGATGTTTAAGGGGTTAATTCAAACTGAATATGTTTTGGGCTTAGTCAATATTTGGTGAAGTTTGATTAAATTATGTTCAGCCGTTGCGAGAAAACATTTTTTAAAGCCTTTTTATTATTTTTAACGATGTTGGCCATATTTGATGGTGAATTGGTATCATCTGTACAAGTGTGAAGCCCTTCATACCTGGATGTGTTGTGCCAAATTTGGTAAAAATTGAAAAAGTGGTTTCTGAGAAGAAGTTTCAAATAGCAATTGTTGATTGACACACGATGCATGACTGATGCAGAGTCATGCCAAAAGCTCAGTTGCCTTTGGCTAAAATTTGGTTGAAATATGCAGTATTTATGAAGTTATTTTCAGTTTTTCCTGTATAAAGTAAAAGCAGACGCATCAGTACTAAAAGATGGATTAGCACAAATTGCGCAAAAAACAAACGAAAATCTTGATGCCAGAATGCTGTAACAATGTGCCCTGTTGTTCCTGACAAGTTCTTCACAAGTTTGCTATTAACACTGGCCATATTTGATGAAGAACAGGAATCATTTGTGAAAACACAATATGTCTTGATCCGAGAATGCTCTGTCCTGTTAGTCCAAATTAATCAGAGAGTTTTTGAAAAGATTCATTTTAAATGTTTTCTGCATTATGTAATGAAGGTCATATTTGGTGATGGACCAGCATCAATTCTACAAGTTTTGGAAGAGTTTGATGCCAGGATGCACTCTGCTAAATCTTAACTTATTTGGCTGAGCAGCTTTTGAGAAGTTATTGTTTGTCAAATAATTTTCATATTTCTAGTAATGGCATTCATATTTGACTGCAAAGAGACGTTACTTATACAAAACATACAAATTCTGGTACCTGAACAACCTTTTGATTTGGTCCAAATGGGCCTTTGAGCATTTTTTCAGATGAAATTTTTCAAATATTTTTCATTCTTAGTGATAGGAGCCATGTCTAATGGATGAGAAGCATCATTTGTATGATGAAATATTCATAATACTGACACACAATTCATTTTCAAAAGAGTGAAAAATGGTTTATTCACATGGCATATGATTACAACTACAAACACACACACACAAACTTTAATCTCGCATGCTTCCAAAACAATTCCTCAGGTATATCATGCTGAACCTCCCAAAACTTGACACAAATATAGTATAAAATTGTCACTGCAATCATAGAATAGTTACCATAAGAACATGCATTGTTAGTCATCCATTCCAGTGAACTGTCTATGTACATCTGAATGCACTTCATAGCCCAACCATGTTTTTGATTGCCAAATAAAAAATCAAAACCAGAAATCCATGGAATGCTTTGTCTTGCCTGCACCACTGTGGAATAATTCAAAAAACATTGCACAGTCACTAAAACAAGAAAATCAGGCCTCTCTAGGTTACTGAGGTGATTAATATCCCTAATATAAAAACATCCATCAAGTTTCATGACTGTACATAGAACATTGTCAACGAAAAAGAGCTAAATGCAAAACCATAATGTTACTGATGAAGTGAGAAAAGTGCTCACTGTGACCTACTTCTGACCAAGATTAATAGTACCCTCCAAGATAAACACACCCATCAAATGCCATAGCAGTACATACAATTAAGGCTGAAATGTTTATTAAAATTTCTAAATGTGTACACAGTTCATAACAACAGAAAAAATGCCGTTGTAATTGAAATGATTAGAAACCCAACCTTTCCCCCTATTTACCCATTAGGCTTACAGAACAGCCGACTGCTATCATACTGTGCTTGCTGTACATCGCTCAGCTTGTGACTGAATCATTTGGTGTATGTTTTTTACTGCTTATTATGACAGAATTCAGTATGTAAGATGGGTCTTTGCTGAATATATCTAACTATATAGTTAAAACATCCCTAGGATCATTGTGACAGTATCCTACTGCTACATACATGTACATGATGTCAGTTACAATCTGCTCTGCCTTTATGTTGGGCGTATCAAAATTGCTCACCCTAAAGTAAGAACATGTCGTCTTCTGTTTACAATAATATTTACATAAACAGCAGATTTATCTCAGTCTACCTTATGCAGATACTTTGTGTCACCTCTTCAAAAGGACACCACCCTCAAAAATAATAAACATGTTCTTACATTTTCTAAATTGTCTGGTAATCATCACATGATGTAGAATTAAACAAAATGAATAAACAACATTTAAAAATAGTAGAATATATATGTAGATTTGATTTGACTTATATATGAAGACTTGGCCATGGTTACCCACAAAAATATAAATACCCGTCCTCAAATTGACATTGTTAGCTACAATTCTTACCGCTTCACCAGTCATGATGAAATTTTAAATCCTCCTTCCCAATAAAGAACTGAAACTGATATTAAACTTTAATAAAATACAACTGTCCAAACTGTCTCATGCAGTTTCCCAGGAAAATTTTTATAATTTCCATACAATGAAGACCCTTACATCTAGTCAAATTACAAATTTGTAAAATTTGAAATATGCAAGAAAATTTTTGAGAGAACTTAATTAGTAGATTTGTGATAAATGTTTAAGAGAAACCGGAGCCAAGATTTGCAGTGATATATTTATATATATATATTTCAATATATCAGCATGAGAAAAATTATATCGCCACAGAAGCGATACCACTGTTATCACCACAGTGGGATTATCACTTTTGGAACTACTTTCTTTTCCCATTCAGAAAATATATCTACCCTTATGTATGTTATTCAAATCTGTATTATTTAGGCATCATCAAAAAATGCCTAAAACAAAAAGTAGGCTTCAAGTATTAACTTTTTTAATTTAGTTTTCCACATGAATCCTGCACATTATTAGTTACTTAACTCACATTACCTGTTGCTGTTCAATATTCTGTGTCACTCATACAGTATTGTATACCTATAACACTCTACGACAAATGGACATTATGGAAAACTCTTGATTAAACATGGTAATAAAGTTGTTTAAGTAGCGATTTTACCTCTCAGCACAATAATAATCATGTCTGAAAATGATGGATAAATTGGGCATTGATGAGTGGTGATTGCAAACCGAAATTAAGTGCCATCAAAATTTGGGTGCAGCATCTGTTACCAAACTAGACTGCAAGATTGCCAAGGCCAAAAATTCATGTTTAAATGCAGAACTTCATTTGAACAAAATAAAGAACCAACATCCATACAAGTAAACTCACAATCATTAAAATCTTTTGTTTAAAGTGCTCTGTGATGTTTCTACAGTACCCCCACCCCAAACAATGTTTAATATATCAATCCACGCAAGAAATGTGTTAACAACAATAATAATCTCTTCATTTTCATTTGAACACAGTTATTAATTTGTAAAAATACAAAATTTGAAGCATAATATGTATAAGCTAGATTTGTAAAAAGTCACTGTCCTAGAATTATTAAAAAATTTCAGAACTTCTTTCTATCGATGTCGTAATGCAGTAGTTAATCTCACTGGCACAGACTGGAGAAAAAATCCATGCAACTTGACAGTTTTTACCTTGAAAAAAAATCTATAATAAATAGAAAATCTATGTTTCTTTGAGTATATATAAGGAAATATTTAACTCGTGAAGTGGAAACATTTTATATTGTCACTAGTGGCTTTGCCACTCATGACAATACAATGTTTCTCAATTCACTCGTGAAATATTTCCTTATGTCTACTAAAAAAATGTAGATATCCTATGTATGTGTGTGTATATATATATATATATATATATATATATATATATATATATATATATATATATATATGCAGACACAGTGATATATGTGGCATTGTCCTATTATTACCTTTTTGTAAAACTTCTTAGATGAATGCAAGGTTCAAACTACAACAGAATGCTTGTTCCAGGACCCAATGTGCCAATCAGATTTTGTTTAACAACCATTCATGTCAAGCCAAAGTACCGTGATGTGTAAACAGTTGCCTGCCTGAAAAAAAGACATATCGTGACAGGTGCTATGAGACCTCTACCAGCGGTGCAACTTGTCACGACAAGCACTTTGAAGCACAGTTAAATAAAAATTGTGTACTGCACAGAGTACATTTTTATGTGTACAACTTTAAACTAATTTGCAGGAGTTCTCGCACATCGCCTCTCCAAGTGCGCACATTTAGAAAATTTTTGCATGATTCATGCACTCACGTGCCCTGGCAGCATATATGCAAGATAATGTGAGATTAAATTAAAAAAGGTTTTCTCCTGAACATTTATCCTGCTAGTGAAGGGCATTATTACAATACAGGTTTTTTCTTATGCAAGTGAGACAGAAACTCCTAGCATTCTGGGATACAAATCTTTTAACTATAGAGATATTTTCCCAAAGTTTCCATTGAATGCAACAACTTTTGTGGAAAATACGTGACTTTCATAAACTCTAACATAGCACATTAACATTTTTTAAGCCACCACTGTCACTATCGGAAAAGTGACACCTATGTTTTGCCATTCACATGCAAAACAATAATAGTAAAATTGTATGTGATTTATATCACAAAAATAGTTTATATTGAACTGGCATGAAAACAAATCATAATCCGGTGAAAAGTAAGGACATGCAGTTTGACACTTAATGGACCCCTTATTTTCCAGTGACATCTTTTTATTTTTATCCCCTTTTTTACATAAGACTTGGGAACATGATAGTTTGTGTAATGGATAAAGTAGTAGATAAATATCCTTGTCTTGATTGTCATTGTGTAAGATAGTGCTATTTTCCAAAAAGGTAGTGAAATTATTGGCATTCAAACATAAACACAGTAAAAAACACACAGCAACAACTTTCAAAAATAAGAACTTGAATCTAGACTGAAACTTAAGACATGAAAGCAGTTAATTCTGATTGGACAAACTTTTTTCTGAATTAATATTAATCTTTCAAATGTCTTGAATCTAGATTTAAACATGTTCATGAAACTGGGGCCTACTTCCATGAAATTGTGCTGTCATACAAGTCTGGCATTATATTAATACTCAGTTTCACCAAGATATTTGTCTGGGTCATCAATCCTGAAAAATAAATGGAACTTCTTAAATAACTGATTAAAATTATGATGAAAGCAGATTACCATAAAATTAAAACTCAATGCAAGCCCTCATATTCTGTAAAACAAGTCTCTTAATATCTGAATTAAACAGGTTTGAGGCATTCTGTGAACAGTTTTAGTGAACGTCTCTTATATATATATATATATATATATATATATATATATATATTTCTGGGTGAGTCAAATGTGAAATATGGCTTCAACTGAAGAAACAATGTGCATGCAAAGATACGTTGTGCATGGAATACCACACCTTTCTGGCAAATTTGCTCTGTAAAATTTAAGTTAGACTGACACTTTCAGAGCCAAAATAAACGAAACTCCCTTTTTGTAACACAGCCGCTCTGAGGCAGGAAGTGTTCAATTAGCCCTAACTGTTTACATTTTTACTTCATGAACTTCACTCTGTAAGTCAATCCCTGCATCTAGCCTGACCATGAAATGCAACAGTAGCTTGGGAAAGATTATGTAATATTAATTATATTTTCAACCACAAGAAAGCTGACAAGATGGGGTATGTTGCCAGGTACATGCACAAATGAGGGATCTAAATGCTGCATCAGGTGACATTTTACTGTGCATATATAATTTCCTTTCACTAGACATGACATATGAAATTATGTATGCATGTATTAGGGTTAAACTGCATGTCAGCACAACACTGGCTATATGTGGCCAATTAAAATAAATGTATATATTGGACCTCAGAAATATATCAATGCATGTACCCGGTAGTTTTATTTACAAAAAGGAACTTTTAAAAGCATGGAAAATTCCCATGCTTTTTTATTCTACAGGATCACTTCATCCATGACAACCCCTTAATCAGTGACCCAAGAGTCAGACCCACAAATCTGTTACACATAAAATCTGTCTCCCTACTATGATTGCATACAAAAAGTTTGATCAGAAACATATTAGGAAATGTAACAGTAATTGATATTTTTTGTAAACTTTACCTCTGACGCTTTCCCACTGACAACAACAGTGGGAGCTAAAAATAATGTTTCCCTCTTACACATGGTTACCATATGGACAAGGTAAATGTCAAGTTTCATTAATTTTCACCCAGTAGTTTTGAAGAATATGTGGTCACAGATGGAGGGATGGATGGACAGATGTAGGGTATGACAAATATTCCAGACATATTTCTAAAAAGTCTAGGGATACTAATTTCTTCCTATTTATATATGTATTTTAATTAATGATCATATACATATGTACACCATGGTTTTTGTCTATATTAAAGGACTGTCAAAATCTCATTTTTACCCTCCCTATGCAGGCACTGATGCTTTAAATATGCACCTTTTCAATAATAATAAACACAAATCGGTTATGTACTTTCAAAATAATTACCAGGAAAACAGTTCTTCAGTATTTACAAAATCCAAGAGCTGATCATTTTCCCTGAAAAATAAAATTAATTTGTAGTAACATCAAGCAGAACAGGCAAATTTATATTTGCTATAAAAATTTCATGAAAGAGATACAAATGGTATCTTATTATTTCTTGTCTCTGTCAACATTTGTAAAACTTAAAAAATCCAAACAACAAATATGACTGTTAAGTGTTGAAAAATGAAGTAAATACAGCAGGTCATTGATCTATTTGATAACAAGGACACTCAAGTGATGACAACAGCTTGTCCTATATATACATATGACTTTTAAATAGGTGAAATATTGTGAATTTGTTTATTTTCGTGTGTATAAGTTTCATGGTTTTGCCAAAAATGACATTTTCAGCTGTATTTAAATTCATGGATTGGGAAGAGGTTTTATTGTTTCTACAAAAAGATCACTGTTTGTTGGGACTTCAAATTTGTCGTCTGTAGTGACCACAAAATCCACAACCACAAAAAGTGAATTCACAGGATGTAAGTGACTTTTTTTTTTAAAAAGCATCAGAAGAATGACTGACCCATCAAATGTAGCTATTACAAATTTTAATTAAGTAGAATTAACATAATTTTGCAATTTACATCCAGTGATCTTGATCTTTGACCCATCGATTAGGTGTGGGAAACATTAAGGAAAGTAGACTTATCATGTGGAACACAAAATGATAATTTTAGCTCCTGTGACCTTGACATTTGAACACTGGGCTTGAGAATCAGTGCCTGTGCCCAAGTGTAGACTACCTATAAATATTGTAATTGGATCCAGGAAACCAGACTTATTAGGCAGAAACATGTAGTTTGTTGTTGGGGGTTGGGGGGCGTAAACTGAATTTAATGATGTAATACTTAAGTGTTGCTATTGCATTGCTTACACTTTCTGGGGTGGAAATTACCCTCGTCCATATGAACAGAATTCATCCTTTCATAGGGTAACTTTCAGAGATTTCTGGAAAGTCAAAGAAGTAGAACACAGGCCCAGTCTGTTAACCCATGCACAGTAGTCCTCATCTTTTTCAAGGATGCAGACTATTAGCAACAGGTAAGTATTACATCATTAAATTAGTTCCCCTCCCCACCCCCCGAAAAAAATACATTATAATATCAATAATACATAACCTGCTGCTATTGCATAGCTGAATTTGCCAGTTTGGTGGGAGGCTGATGACCTCAAAACACTTGTAAAAGAAAAACAAGGGAACACTCACCTTTATAATAGAAGTGTCCACTACTGTAAGAAGTTACCGACTTGGGCCACTTTCTGTGCCAAGACTATGGATTCTAGCGAAAATATACCTTCGCACCGTAATGGATTGATAAGCTCTGTAAGGGATTGATAAGCTCTCTTGATTGTTATGACGATCCACCTCGAAATAGTGGAGGCTGAAATATCAGCCAAGTCCTTTAGAGGAAGGAAAAGACTCTCTTCCTACCCTTTCTTTTCCCTTTTGAAGCAGCCAAATAGAATTTAAAGACCTAACTGGGCACAAAAGATGATTCTGATCATCCCCAGCACAGACACCACTGAGACTGGGGATGTCTATAGGAGTGGAGCTACTGATGGAAGCTGGTTTTTTGCTAAGAAACCTGGTTGCAAAGGAGAGACACCAACTCTTAATTACCATTGAACCATTGACAATCCTGTTTTATAGACAAGGCATGAAGCTTGCTCCTTCATACTGCAGATGCTAAGGACAGCAAGAAAACAGTCTTGAGGACAAGATTCTCCAAGGAAGCTTCACCCAAGGATTCATGGGGGATTTTAGTTAAGGACAACAAGACACACAAGAGATTCCATCTGGGCATTAGCAAGCAAGACACTGGTCTCTGCAGTTCAAAATATCTGTTAAGGTCGGCAATATGAGAATCCAAGCCAATGGCCAAGCCTTTTGAAAATGTGAGTATATTGGATAGGGCTACCCTATAAGCCTTAATAGCAGAAACTGTCTCTCTCAAAAAAGCAGAAAAGAAAATCAACTGCTGCACTCATAGAGGGACAGCTTGGATTAACATGTTTCCCACTGCACCAATCGCAAAAGATTTTCCACCTAGCATCATAGACATTAAACATGGAACATCTCCTGGCCTGAATGACGCACTTGGCAACCTTGCTCAAAAACTTTTCCTGACAGATAGATTGTTTGAGATGAGCCAAGCATAAAGGTGGCGAATCTGTGGTGGGCTGTTGTGAAGGAGAGAGCCCTTGTGCTGTGACAGAAGTTCCCTCCTCTTAGGCAATGTTCAGGGCTGATCTACCAGCAAGTTGAGAAGATTGCTGAACCACAATCATTGCAACCACAGAGGGGCTATCAAAATGAGCTGAGCAGTGGAGGTCCTGACTTTCTGAAGCACTTGCGGAACCATCCTGAAGGGTGGGAAGACGTAAGCACACTGATGATCCTACTTCAGGCTGAAAGCATCCACTGCCCAGACTCTCTGGTCTGGGACTGCAGAAACATAAAAGGGGTGCTTGTTGTTTAGTCTTGTCGCAAACAAGTTCACCACAGGTCTCCCTCCAGTCTGAATAGGAAGTCTGCTACACTATCTTGCCTCTCCTGGGATGACTGTCTGCCAAAATATTCTTCTTGCCTGGGATGTGACAAACACATAGGGATTACCCTTCTGAGGTTGTCCAGTGAAGGAGGTTCCAAACCTCCATGCACAGAGAAGGAGCATGTGTGCTGCCTTGTCTCCTGAGGTATACTACCATTGACATGTTGTCGTCGGAGACCATCACGCAGCGACTCCTTATTTCGTTGATGCATCCCTATAGGGAGAGAAATACTGTCCTCATTTCCAAATTGTTTACCTGCGTAGCATTTTCTTCCCAGGACCATGAACCCTGAAGAATTAGACCTTCTCCCTCCAAGTGAGCACCCCACCCCAAATCTGATGTGTTCGTGAACAGATAGGAGTGGGGTTCGGCAGAATACATGGGGACTCCAGTCAGAAACAAGTCCTGATTTGCCCACCAACTCAAGTGATGGTGAAAATCCCATTCTAGAGAAATCTGAGCTGTCAGAGGATCCCTATGTGCTTTCCAGTTTGTAAGAAGGAGAAACTGGAGGAGGCAAAAGTGTACTCTGCCTAGGAGAGCCAGGTCTGCCGCAGAGTTCAAAGTCCCCAGAAGAGATAGATATAGGCGAGCCGACAACGCAGTCTGGGGTCTCAACGCCTCCAGCAGGATCAGGATTCCATCTACTCTGTCCCTCAGAACACAGACTAATCCTCTGTTCATGAGGAAATTCATCCCCATATATACATAATCCTGAGATGAAACAAGCTCTGATTTCTCTAGATTAGGCAAAAGGTCCAGCCAGGTCACAATGGACCAACAGCAGGACAGATCCTGTCTGAGGGAACTCTTAAAGGCCATAGTGGATCAACCAGTCATTGAAATACTGTAGGACAGGGAACGTGACTACTCCCTTTATTCTGGCAAAAGCTCTGGGTGCAAATGCTAGGCCAAATGGCAGAGCACGGAATTGGAAAACCTTGTCCAAGCAAATTAGAGGTACTTCCTGTGAGAAGAAATAAAGATATGGAGGTCGATGGAGACCACATAGTTGCTGGGCCATGTGGCATTTCTGACTGAGGCTGTGGTCTCCGTCTAGAATGGTTCCTCCTGCAGAAACCTGTTTAGGGTGGAAAGATCAATGATTAGCCAAATATGTCCACCTTTTTCGGTACTAGTAAAATCCAGGAATATAATGCAAGAGACTGGTCGATTAACACCCTCTCTACTGTGCCCTTCTGCAGAAGAGAGTGCACCTCATCCTTTAACCGCACCAGATTTGACTGGTGGAACTTCATGGGGGTCATTGTCGGAGGTGGATGTTCCTGGAACTGAAGCTGGTATCCTCTGTTTATAATAGAGGGGGCCCAACCATCATCAGTTATGCTCGACCAAACTTCTGAAAAGAGGGTTAGTCGGGCCCCTACGGAAATTGATGGAAGAGGGATGCACTGTATGAGAGGGAGTGAGTTCCTAGGGCCGCCTCCACCCACCCCCACCTCTCTTAGGAAAGGGAGAAGTTCCAGCAAACATCCTCCCTGGGCCTTTCCGGTGACACCATCTAGTGGCCGATGGGTGAGAGAGAGGTTTAGAATTGGGTTGCTTCTTGGACTATGGCTGCATAGCTTTAAATACTTTGCTGAAGGCTCCTAGGAGTGGTCATGATGACCCAGCTTCTTAGCCGCTTTCACTGGGCCAGAAACAGATGTAAAGGACCAGTACTGTTGATCCCTCAGGCCCTGGGAAGCCATGGAAGGAATGAGCCATCTGAAGAGAGTCTCTGCTTCCAGGGGAGCAGCCTGAAGGTTTTTACTGTGCTCCAGCAAGACATTTGAAGTGTCCAAAGCAACTTTGCTTTGTACACGTCCCTGCAGAGGTGGAGCAGCACAAGATGTTCTGGGAACCACCTCCAACAAGCGCTGTAAAGTCGCTGGAGACAGGGATTCCTCCTTCAACTGGCTGAAGCTCTGAGAAAAGGTCGGCATGTCAGGCTAAAGTGACCACTGACCTATCCTTAACTTCTAAAGCCTCCAGTGTCTTAACTGGAAGGCAGGCCCAGTTCCCCATAGAAATGCCCACCTGTGATGCTGCATTGTCTAAGGTGGGAGGCTTTTGGGCTAGGCTGGGGTGTGTACCCTGTAGCTGCAGCCGAGACCAGTTGTCTCAAAGTTGGGGATGGTGGATTCTCACCACCCATTATGCTGCTGAGCAAACTCCTGGTCCTTACTACACTTTTGAGAAAGCTCCCAGACCATAACCAAGTGAGGGAGCAACAAGAGATCTGGGTGAAAGGTAGCACTCTAGTCTCTCCAAGCTGGAGAGAATTTTTGTGTCTTCCAAGCCCCAGGGCTTGGGACAAAAATCCCAGGGTAGAAGATGGAAAACTCCATTTACTGCCTAAACAAAGGACCAGCTCTCTTCTTCCTCCACTGCCTGGGTCAACGGGTGGGAGGTGAAGGACAGAAAGGGAGGAGGTACCACCTCAGCCTGTTCTGTGTCAAACTCCTGTGAGTCAATGAAGACTGAAAGAATGTCTTCATCCTGCTCTCACTTCTGGGAGGCAGGACTTTGTGGCCCTGTGTCTCTCTGATGCACAGGAGACCTGGGAGTAATGGTATCTTTGACCAATAACTCCTCATGCAAAGCAAGGGGACCATCCCTAGTGGCAGACTCAGTCAGATGCCATGAGCATCTCTTGACCTTCCTGGAGCATCTGGGGGAAGGTCTGCCTTCCTCCTTCCTTTTTGACTCCACTTTGTGAGCGGGTGATGCCAGACCATGGCCGGCAACATCAACCCTTCTATTAGGCCAAGACCCTTATGTCCATGGCAGCATAAATGGGAAAGACATGTCACTTCCTTAAAGTGGATGTCCCCACATCCAATAGGGATTGAGCAGGATAAAAGCGAAGGGAGGATACCAATCTAATCCCCTTCCCTTGTCTGGCATATATACACCAACTCCCAGTCCCCAACAAGGTTAAACAGTAGCTTTGTGATGGGAGATTTTCGACCTGATCTCTGTTCCCATAACAAAGGTGTTCCAATGACCAGTGACCATTACTTTCAGACCAGTAACAGGCACCCGGTGAACACTGACCAGTGACTGGTGGATGCTGCCTCTTGACCAGTCACCTGCCATTGACCAGTCAGGTGACTCTGCTCTGTAGGGGGACTCCTCCTCAGATCTTATAAAACTGGACTGTTGCTCTCCCCTTCCATGGTAAATTGATCATGCTGTCATTAATGGACTTCAGGCTCTAAGAGAGTGTTGCTCCTCCCTGATGAGGAGAGGGGGCACAACTCATTCTCAGCTGTCACCATGTTGTGGGCCTGAAGATTGCTGCTCCTCCCTCAAGGGGAGGGGGGCATGACTCAGTTTTTGCCCTTTGGGATTAGAGAGGATGCTGCTCCACCCTCATGAGAAGGCACGACTCACCCTCCATCCACTTATTTCCTCTCTTGGGATGGACCCTTGACCTGACAGGATCTGACTCAGATGGTAAACCAAACCTCAGGGGCCATGAACCTTATGTGTTTCTGAAGAGACTTGCCTCCTCTGAGACCTGAGAGACTCACAGATTTAAAAGCCCGAACACTGTGAGAAGGAAGGTCTTTTCCTCCTCACCTTAAAAGTACATCTGCTCTCAGTGAGGTCTAATACTTTGTCCGACCAGAGGCAACAATATGGACATCTGTCTGTCCATTTGCAGTTTGTTCATGCAAGGCAGGTGTATGTGGGGTATATTTGCTAGGGGTCTTTTCCATGCCTGCATTTCCCCACACTCCGCTTTGACACTGTTGTTAAAGAATTCCTCAAGATCAGAACAATAATCACTAAGATTATTATAATGTATGTATATTGTGTGGGACTAGAAGTCAATGCAAAGTAATGACATCAATACCTTACCTGCCTGGTTGCTCTTATTTATAAGGAAATAAAACATCCACAATACCTGATGTCAAGCACAAATTGACGTCAACAATAACTGAGTACTGGAGACGATAGATATAGCCAAAAACCAGCAAGGTAATATGATGATAATTCAATAAAAAAGAAAGGAGTTTTGTTATATACTGCTATAAATGAATGAAAGATGAGCAACCTTTACCTGACACATAGAATAAAAATGCTGGTGTGTGACCCTCTTCTGTGAGTCTAAAACTCTGCATACATCGTATAGAATGGAACTTCAATCCCGATGTCCATACTAATTAAAAATAATGAAATGGAGGTCACTTCATCAAATCCAGCAAAGACGGAGACAATTACCTACCCAAAAACCAGAAAAAATAAGAAGATAATACAGGATGTAACAATAAAAATGTTACCCTAACGCTTCTGTGGGTGGATGGGTAACCTAAACAAGACAATGTTCTGAAATTCATAACAGAAAATGTTAATAACTCTCAAGGGAGCTAATTCCAATGAACAAATAAACACTAGACAGAGGGTATAATACTCAAGGAATACAATAAATGTACTTAAATATCCAAAGCTAGTTAGTACATGTAGCAAAGGCAATTTTCTGCAGAGCATTGAATTAAACCACTTTAAACATGGTGATTGTCTGGAAAAAGATGAGGACTTCTGCGCATGGGCCAGTGACGTGGGTTAACATACTTAGCCTGTATTCTACTATGCTGACTTTACATTAATCTCTGAAAGTCACCCTATGGGAGGATAAATTCTATTAATATAGATGAGAGTAATTTCCATCCAGGAAAGAGTAAGCTATGCAATTGTGACAGATAACATATTACTGATATTAAAAAAAATAGTACAATCCTGGCACCAGTGACCAATGTCTTTCACCTCAGCCTCAGAATCATTTTTTGGATTGGTTATTAACAGCAATTTGAACACAACACAGGTTATATCATGCTGAGGAAATTGAAGCCAAGTGCCTTTCCAAAGGACACACATAGGCAGCTGAGCCAGCTTCCAGGCTTGAATGGTTATTAAATCCACAACCCTAGAATTACAAGTCTGATGCTCTACCAACTAAGCTTCTGCAGCTCCTCTCAAGATCAATAGGGAGCTTGACCATGCCCAAGTGTAGTTAATGTAAAAAGTCAGATAAAGATTAGGTTAGGAAACTTGACTTATCGTGCAAAAAGGAAAATCACATTTCAGCTCAATGACTCTCACCTTGGATCTAGCAGCACCAAAACTGACATGCTTCTGCCTCTACTCATGGGTAAACAACAACTGAGGTACAAAACAAAATGACCACAGCAAACTAAAGTTAATAAATTCTATCCTTTATGACCAGGTGTCCTTTAAATTAAAGTTTCGACTTAGATAGGTTTCTCTCTTTCATGTTGATGTATATATTTATGTAGTAGTGTTTTTCGGTACCTCAGCACAAAAGTGGCTATATAGTGCAACCAAAGGTCAAGTTTGAAAGATGTAAAAATGAATGGCACAAAAAGTTAAGAATACAAACCCTTCCAAATAAATGTAAACATTAAGTACAACATGAAAAAATATAAGAAATAATGATGTTAAAATTGTGTACAATGTACATAACATAATAGATAAAGGTAACACATGTAAAATCTTTCCCCATATGGTAAAAATCTATAGTATATACTGCATTCCCTTAAAAAGTCCAAGATTTTCTTGGGTGGTATGTCCTCATACAGTTTTTTCAAGCAATTCATGTCAAAATAATTCTGTCTCACAGACTGGAAATCAACAGACTCTACAAAAATGTGCTCCACTGTCAGTGAACACAGGCATGATATATATTCCGGTCGAGGTTCGCCCTTCAGGAGGTATGCATGAGTCAGATATATATGTCCAATATGCAATCAGCACAATACCACCTCGTCTCTCTGATTTGTTCTATAGGAGGGATGCCACTCTCCAGTAGTGGGTTTGATGTTCTTTAAGATTGTTTGTGGAGTTTTCATTCCACATATTTTACAAAGTAGGACGAACATGCCAATTTATAAAATATTTGAAGTCACTATATAGAATGTTAGATTTGGAGATGGGTGACTGCAGGGCAGCTTGGGCTACTTGATCTGCCCTTTCATTACCCTTTATACGAATGTGACTTGGCTGGCAACAGTACAGAATGCTTTTCCCAGATTGTATGAGAACATCATGTGTCTGTAATATCTGGGATATTAATGGACTGTCAGACTAAAGATTCTGCAAGGTTTTCAATTTGGAATGGGAATCAAAAAAGCTGATGACATTTGTTTTTCGAGAGGTTTCAACATAGTTTAAAGCTCTGAATATCACTTTAATTTCTGCAGTAAAGATTGAGGCTTTATCCGGTAACCAGCCTGAGATGGTGCCATGAAGTGTTGAAAATGAAGTACCAACTTTGTCTCCATATTTTAAACTGTCTACATACAGTGATGTATGGTTATGATAGCCGGTTCTGATTTAATTGAATTTACTCTGAAAAGGAGAGGATTTGTTGAGGACTTTTTGAATTCACAAAGGTTCAATATTATTTTGGGAGATTTTGATAACCATGGCGGTGATTTGGGAATACAGAATTTTGCAATATTTCCAGGAGTGATTTTTGCTGTTTCTAAGTGAGGAAGAATTTGTACGCCAAAATGTGGAACTAAGTTTGGTTTTTGAATGTCTCTCTTGTTGAACATATAAACCTCTATTTAATTATGTATATAATTTTATAACCCACAAATGTATCATATGCTACATCATGTGGAATTCAGCATTCTGATCAAATTGATGAAATATTAGCATGAGTCATTATTCCACAATGAGAACTTTTCTATCAGATACTGCAAAATGTCTTGTGACTAATGTCTAGTGAATAAATTCATCATTCTGTCTGTGAAATGCTGATGATCTTTTGATCTTTTGATGGCCTCCATTACAAAAACCCTCATTAGGTGTCTTTCTTCATGAAATGTAATTGACATACAAGTAACTAATGGCAGTACTCTGCAGTGTTACTGACTGCATGTCAGTCAATACAAGACAAATACTTGTGTTCATTTATTGAGCTTTTGTATGAACTGATGTTCTACTTGCCAAAAAGAGTTTCCAGGAATCCATGTTCTTTTTTTAACTGCCGAGTGCTGAAACCATCTGGTGGCCATACTGGATATAATATTGGCATCCTTTTCATACAGGACCATCTACACATCATAAGAAGTATTTTGGTGAAACCCCAAGTCAATAGGACCATCCATTTAGATGGAATAGTGATAACAAATTTTTCAAGATGGCCATCATGGTGGCCATATTGAATGTAAGCTCAGCACCATTTTTATTTAAAACTAATTAGACATCATAAGAAGTATGGTGAAAACCCCATGTCAATATGACAATCCATTCAAGAGGGGTAGCAATAACAAGAATTTCAAGATAGCTACCATGATGTCCATTTTAGATGTTGGAAAGGCATCATTTTTAATTAGGATGAAGAAGTCTTCCAGTGAAACTTCCATGTCAAAATGACTTTCCGTATAGGAGCAACAAGATTTTAACAAGATTTTCAGAGTGGCTGCTGTGGTAGCCACATTGAATGTCAGATTGGCACCATTTTCATTTAGGACCAACTTGACATGATAGTTAGTTTTTGGTGAAAACCCCATGTCAATATGACCATCCACGGAGAAGGAATAACAATAACAATATTTTCAATATGGCCACCTTGGCAACCATACTGGATGTCAGATCAGGACCATTTTCATTTAGGCCCAACTAGACATCATACCAAGTCTTTTAGTAAAACCCCCATGTTTATATGACCATCTGTTCACAAGGAGTAGCTATAACAAGATTTTCAAAATGGCAACTATTGCAGCCATACTAGATGTCAGATCAGTACCATTTTCATTTAGGACCTACCTCAGACCATAAGATTTTTTTTTAAAAATATGACCATCCATTTAGGAATAGCAACAACAACAAAATTTTCAAAATGGCTCCCATGTCAGCCATACTGGATATATGAGGGCAGTTTTTTATTCAGGACCAACTAGACTTTGGGGTGAATATGTCTGTAAAGTTTAGTGGAAAAAATCTCCCAGTAGTTAAGGAACAGTGATAACAAAGTTGAGCTAATGGATGATGTATGAAAGGCCATTGCACAAGCTCTTCCAGTCTATGCCCAGTGGAGTTAAAAAAAAAGTGTCTTTCATTCTCACTTATTGTATTTGAATTACTGAGGAAAAGTTATCCAAACCATGGAAATAGTTTTTAACTGCCTAGCTCCTCCCTAGGGTAGTTCTGGACTCTATTTGTCATCAATATTTTGGACTAGCCTAATGTCCTTCCCTACCTCCATACAACCTTCTCAATCCCCCAGAGGATGTTTCCAGATAGAGCAAGTGTAAGACTGACCATGTCCTCTTGATGTAAAATGTAATTCTGATCAGGTTGAATGATGTGTATTCTTTATTTTTCTATTAAGTTATGAAATATCTATATATACACACTGACAGAAAAAGATATAGCTCATATACAACATACTCTGGTAGCAATGGTTGGTTAAGAAGGCCTGGGGCAACTGGATTCTCTAAAGGTCTAGGACTGCAAAAGAGAAAAAAAGAAAAACCAAATTAAACTGCCAATCTTAAAATTTTGATTTTACCAATAAGTTATGTGGGTTACATTTTTTCCTTCAATTTTTACAAATCTTGGTGTTTCTCTGAATAAATGCAAAAATACTATAATGCTATAAATCAAAATTTCATTAAAAGAGAGCATAATTTACATTGCAATGGTTGGTGTTTGCAAAATATTTAAAAAATAGGTACTTGTCTTATGCCTGCTTAACAAATCTACAATGCTATGACAATACAGATACAAATGTACAATACCCTGGTATAGAAAGAAACCATGCAACCTGAATGGAGGAAAACACCCAAAGAGCAGCAGAATTCAGTGTCAAGCTATCACACCATGTTACTATGTATCCACACTATATCAGACTTTAAAAGACTTTAGCATAGAATCTTAACATTGCCAATGCCACTATCAGAAAACTGATACTTATGTATGCAAGCAAGACCCAAAAAAATATAATTTTCAGCAAATGGTTAGTATTAAAGTGACAAATGCTCTCTTCCATGATCTTTTGAGGTCAAAAAGGCCATAATCTTGTTACCATTGCTCCACAATAATGAAAAATCAGACCTGACTTTGGCAATTTTGTCCTATCAGCTGTTGAATGCATTAATGTTATCTCAATCCATCTAATTATTTAGCAGGATTTTTGCAGCAGATCTTGCAGTACACATTTCAAAGGAGCTGCATTAGCTTAGTAATTAGTGTGCAAGACTCACAACTATAAGGGTGTGGTTTCAAATACTGCCCAGACAAGACCTGGTTAGCAACCATGGCACTTTACTCCAATTTCCTCTGCACAATGCATGTATAGCCTTTCATGTATCAATGTGTCACTAATCACCAAACCTAACCAAATAAATTTCAAAGTTGAACAGGAGCAATAATTGTCAACCACAGATTGAGAAAGGTGAAAATCAAACTTGACCTAGCAACTATGTACATCAATCAATCTATTAGAGCTTTTTGAAATTGGTGAGTGCAAAATAATCAATCAAACCACCAAACAGAAGAGAAATATGGAAAAGAAACAATATGGTCCATATTCATGCATAACAGTACCAAAGATGCAGACGGTCTTACCAAACAAACAGTGTCAACCCATGTACTGACAAGATTCATGCTAACTATAATAATGAAAGTAAATTTAAAAGCAAAACCATGTTCTGAGCTATTAAATGATCAATTAATAGAGAGTATATTTTTCAACTCCAAATTTACAAGAGGTCAAAAAGGGCCTGAGATTATCCACTTCAATTACACAAAAAAAACCAAATGCCAGAATGCCTAAATTTCACTAAAGTAGTCAATTCCTTTTTTGAGAAAAACTTGTTTTTGATTCTCTTACTAACAGTAGACATATCTGATTGCAGATAAACATTGCATGTAAAACTGTCAAAGGCCTTCAAATTTGGCTCCAATTTAATTAATGAAGCATCTTATCATATCTCAGTAAAAGTTGTGTTTTAATTTTGTAAAGGTAGTCATTTGACTTTTTTAAAAAAAACTATATATTTACATACTGACAGTCCAGGTGACAACATATGTGTTACAGAGATGACTACAAAACTCACACTGTTCCTGACCAGTTATGTCTAGTATTAATTTATGCCATATATAACCATCCTGTTCCTGACCCAGTTATATCTAGTATTAATTTATGCTGTATTAATTTATGCCATATATAACCATCCTGTTCTTGACCCGGTTATGTCTAGTATTAATTTATGCCATATTAATTTATGCCATATATAACCATCCTGACTCACCCTGTTCCTGACCCGGTTATGTCTAGTATTAATTTATGTCGTATATAACCATCCTGGTTCATCTTCCCTGAAAAAGATTAACATAAATAATAAGGGAATCAATGCACAGTTTTCAGATTCACTAATAACAATAATAATAATAATAATAATGAACAACTATACTTCAAGAGGGTAGCGTAGTTATAATGCAAAATTCTCCCGCCAAAACCCTCAGTATAAAGAAAGAATAAAAAATGTATCAATAAAGCATGGTAAAAAACATTAAGCATAACAAGCACATAGCATATATGATATACATGAACAGAATAATTGAAGTGCATGAATTTCAATATTTACAATGAAAATATCAAGACAATGGTAACACAGTTTTGTTTTGAACACATTTAGATTTATTTCTATCTAAGGGTAATTGAGGAGTTCATTCCAAAGAACAGCATCAGAGTAAGTAAAGGATTTTTTAAAATGTTTTTGTTTCTGACAATAGTGTTCTTCAATAGTTATTTCTGATTGGTATTTTTTTTTCTCATTTAAAATGAAAACATGTCATGCAAATATTGTGGACTACGTTCGTTCAATACTTTGAACAGTAACACAGGCTTGTGGTAGACTAACCTATATTCAGATTTTAACCATTTCAATTCAGTGAACAGAAGTTCTGATGGTGTATTTAATAGTAAATTTAGGTTAAGTTTTGTTGCCTTTTTATAAAGTTTGTGGATCCTTTCAATATTACGGTCCAAACTGTGCAGCATTAGTAAAAAAAAGTAAGAATGAATGCATTGTGAAATAATTTACAACAGTTGAGTGGTCGATAACTTTTTATCCTTTGTAAAAGATAAATTCTGGAGCATAATGAAGAACAAACCTGGTGGACTTGCTTACACAGTCTAGGTTCTTAATTTTGTTTAAACATGAACTCCCAACAGTCTGACATATATATGTGGTCATATTGTTTTAAATTTTGAGCCAATAAAATGTGAAATTGGCAACAGTATAACCATGGATATAGGTCAGCAAATATCAAAATGTCATGCAGTTATCCCTACTCTAACAGTTAAAATTTTTGTAAAATGAATGCTAATTGTCACTTAGTCATGCTTGCAATACTATTATGCTCACATACACACCTATCATATATGATCTCTTTCTCTCATACACACACACTAAGATCAGGTCATATTTAACAGATCTGACAGTCCTAACATGATCTTCACCTAAAATCCCCACTACATGTCAAAAAATGCAGTGCCCTCTACAACAAAATGGTGAACCTTCTGTGCTGTAAAAAATTACAAAACTGAAGGCCGAAACTGATGGACCAAATGTGCTCAAATTTACAGATCTAATTAATAAAATGAACTCTATCAACTGAATACATATCATAACTTATATTTGCCTTTAATTTTCTTTTCAATTGTTTTTTATTGTAAATACTGCAAGCAAAGTGATGAATTACGGATACAAAGAGGGCCAAAAACATAGACTGCAGCATAAGCAAGGGTGTGAGTTACCAAGGAACCTCAGAAAAATTAATAAAAGGATACACATACATCAAGTCAACAGTGAGAAGAGACGTGGAGGGGGGGAACAGGATTGAGATTGACAGCGAGAAGGGAGAGAGGTAAATGGCAGGATACTTGTTTTTACAGATGACTGGGAATAACTCAATAAATAGCTGTTTCTAATGAAGTTGTTTGCTTCTCTGTATAAATTACCTTTATTTTTAAGATATCAACTCTGTGAAAAAATTTGAAAAACATTACTACATGAAACTTCAACAAACATGATGTGTACCAGCGAAAACATTGTGCATTATGTTAAAAAAGGTGGACATTTATTTTGAGAAACAACAATGATGAAATTTGCTTTATGTTGTTGCTTATGCGATTGCTTAAGCATAGTTTATACACAGCAACAGGTGACCCACTCACTACCATTTCCGCAAATAGTCTGCATTGATATGCATGAGCTATATTAATACATCATTTGCCAGCCAATCAAAACATTCCCAGCTGTCATGTGCAGCATCTTTGTTCAAATATTGTTAGTTTGGAGTGGAGAGTGACAGCATGCATACTTCTGTCGAACAGCTGCCAACCCCGCCTCAACGCCTACAGTGTTCAATGGACACGGGAGTGTCTATGCTGCTGCATGTTGCTTACCCTAAGTAAGGGCATTCACTTCATTCCATTCCGTTTATTCTCCCAAGAATCTAATGTCAGCGCTATATTGTGTATTCAAACTAAACCCATTGAGTGAAGTTGACACAGTTGCCGCTGTCATCCCAACCTTCGTTGGACAGCCCAGTCTTCACTGGGCTCCTTCAGTTTCCGCTGAAGAAACTTTACTCAAGGCTTATCCATAACATTCTGTCATTTCTTTATGTTGTGTTCTATCAGTAAAAAATTGATGCTGTGATTTCATTTTAAATAACAGCAACATTTCTGCTCATCCTTGAGCAAACATCTGAGTGCCAATTTGGGAATTTGAAACTCACTACAAACTTTGGAACTGGCTTCTTCATAATGAACCCTACCTGTGAAACTAAGCCTTGCGTGCACTGATTACACCTTTTGCTTGGTTCCCCTGCTATCCTTGATCACATTTACAAATGAGTAGAATAAACCACTAATCTTTGTTAGGTACTTTAATTATTTCACTGACATAATAATATTTAAAACAGTGTTTAATTGGTCAATTGAACTGAACTGACTTGACACACAACTGTGCCCACTAGCTCTTACACAGGTACTATTTGTATGCCTTTAAACCTTTTACATTCTACCCACTTTACTTGATTTGATATAAAAGATGTAATTAATGTTATAAGACAGAGCACGTCTACATTTAATTGATTTTAACATGATAATACAAAGCAGGTCTACTTTTAATTGATTGTAACAATCCAACAAACACCTCCACAGGTCAAAGATCAAATTAATCACAGTTGGCACTTAACTTCTTGTGGAAGTGCTCATGGGCATCACTGTCAATTGACACTTTTCATGTTTAAATACATGAGGGCATAGCATTACATTTATGATGACTACACTGAAACCAAATTAAAAGATTAAAAAAAACACGAATTTCACTTACAAGACTTATTTAATTGGCCCTTATCCCTTAAAGTGTTGCCACTAGCAGGCCTTGCTAGTATTTTAATTCATCAATATTTCACTCTATATTGTTATTTATTTGAGAATTTTTTATAGAAAATTTAACAGAATATATAACTCCTTATTTAAGTTGTGAATTTCATGATCTTGATTCAAATTTCCAGGCACTAACCACTGCTTTTGATGATAAATCAAGTGGTGTATCACGGTTTCATTTACCAATTTTCATCACGAGTTTATTCTCATTAAGTAAATAGGAGCCTATTTTTTTTGTATTTTCTGTAAGAAAAAATGGGATCCACATGTGCCCCTACATTATAAGCAGGTTCACAAGTTATGCAGGTGCACTAAAATGATGGAGCAGTGAATCTTGATTTTCTGTAATGTTGCTAAAAAATTCCTTATGAAATTTCTAGAATGATGACTGTCTACCTTAAATGCAGGCAAAAGTGAGATTTTGCAAAATCTGTATAGTCAGCTTTGAAGTTTAGTGGTAAAATCCATCACCAGGCAAGAATCAAGCTTAACATCACTGATGTACAGTTCTTATATATATATATATATATATATAGAGAGAGAGAGAGATAGAGAGAGAGAGAAAGGGCTGCTTCATAGACATAAACAGTGTATTCTCCAGGCTGTCCCCTTGGCACAGTAAAATTCAAGACAGCACACATAAACATTGGCAACATAATGTCAATGGCGCACACAAAAAAAAACTGTATATTGATTGACAGCTAGTGTTCTGTGTCTGACTACAGTACTACCTCATGGGAACCATAAAAGTGGATTCCCTTATTGGCGAGGTTGCCTTATGTTGAGGAATAATACTACTATTAACCCATGACCATATCCACCTTATAAATGGGACCTCATTATACTGATGTGCCTTATAGTGAGGGAGGACTGTATCAGACAAATCCACCAAGCCATCATGATGCTTGATTTTATCACACTGTTCATGAGGCAGACTTCCCATTAGCTGGTTTACCAGTCATGTGGACACAGACAATTAATTCAATTCTCGTAGATGGTGTTAATGAATGGCCAAATTACTATACTTTTGTGGTAAGACTGGCAAAACATACATACATCCTATTATACAATCTATCCAAGAGGATACTTTTAAAATGATGCAAATAATATGCTGTGCAGCTCATTTTTAAGAAAAATTCCCTTTGTAATTGCCTACTATAAAAACCTGGTCCAGTGAGATCTCTCTGTTTACATTCAGTACTACTTGTGTGGTTGCAGCGATAAAATGAAAATTGTTTAAGGTTCAAAGCTACTAATGCATACAATTTACCAATACATATGCTTCTTCTGAAAAATTAAATTAGATGCCTGTGATAATTATGTGAAATTAAGTCTAACAATGTTTTAGGGCTATTCCATTTAAACATACCTCTACCCCACGGACGACAAAATAAAAAACTTATATGCATGGTTATCAATTAACAATAATCACTTCTACACATGGTCACCAAGAAACAATAATCACTTCTATGCCATGTCATATTAAAAGAAAAAGTGCTTCTATCTATTGTGCCTATTTTATTTTAATAATATGTTTCTGTCATGTCACCGTTGTTTTTGTTTTTGCTTCTGTCCCCCCCCCCAAAAAAAATAACGTCATTGCAGATTACCCATCGCAATTCCCGGAATTTCTGTGAAAAAGAGAAACTAAATCGGCAATTTCCAATGAAGTGTAATGGAAATACAGAAACAATTGGAACGTTTACATTGTGAGGATGAATTAATATTCGTGCATCTCCGGATGTTTTCGGATGTTGCCATACACGGTATGGATGCTGCAGCTGAATATTTAGAACATGACAACAAATGGCGACAGGGAGACCACACGACACGTGGTCAGTTGAAGAAGTGGGGATATGGCTGACTTCAGTTGGCTTGGAATCAGCTGTAGCTAATTTTAGAGGTGAGAATTTTACCATTGATAGATACAAGACTGCGACATTCTTCAGCCTCAAAATTAAGTTTAAAAATCGTAAATTTCAAACTATGCAAACTTAGAAAAGTCCCATTCTCTAAGCTTCCACTTGATTGATTAGAACTATTTTTATGACAAGCATGTGCTTCCGAAAATAACACGACCTTGAAATAAACTGGATTACGCACTGTGCTAAACTTTGACTGCTGTTAGTCAATAGGACTAACGGGACATAAATGTAAATGAGTATATACTCTACACATTATCCTACTCTTCATTGAATGTACGCTACACATTATCCTACTCTTCATTGAATGTACGCGATTCTGTCATACCAATCATAACTAATCGACTATCTCCATATCAACTAGGGAACATCGGCGAGGTGATCCAAATGGTTGCAATTACGTGACTTCCGGCTTGTGTACATTTTTCACTTTTTGGTTTATTAATATTTATGACTGTGTGCCCATTTTATATGTTGATTGGTTCTGTGTACCAACTTATTTGTTCGATACCGGTGAGACTGTAGCTGGTAAGTGTTTGATTGAAAACAATGTAGAATAGATAAACTCAGAAAGATGCACACGGCGAGCTACTTAAGTTTTTACAGCAATATTGGGTCTACCTTGGTTTGTGACATTTTGCTTTTTTGTGTCTTGAACCAATCTACGCTATTAATAAAGCTTAGTATGGGCCAATCACTCACTTATTTGCTAGTTGTACTGTTGGTAATGTGAATGTTGTCAATGATTTTCCTTGCAATAAAAATGTTACAACTTAATTGGTGGGGGGGGGGGGAATGAGGCTTCTTCCCATTCTTTCATTTGGTCAGGGATATGAAATAATTGAATAATTGTCACTATGGGCCAGTAGATCTATTTCAAACTAAAACAATTTGAGCCACTTTTTGATTGGAAAATGACACTGAGGTCATGCCATGGATGTAAAATGTAAGTACATCTTTCACATCTATCTACTGTAGTACAGAATGAAAAGACTTCGTGTAGATATAAATGAAGTCTCTCCGTTTCTCTTCATTCTGTTATTCTATGCCAATCTTTCCTACTGACTGGGGATAGGAGGAATATGAAAATATAGGGGTTACTATGCCCAATTTTTTTGTTCAGTCGTTTTACTAAAAGCCTCAATTCAAAGCACATGTGTAAAATTTCTGTCCATTAGTACAGAATGAAAATACTTCATATGGATATAAATGAAGTCTTGTTGTTTCTATGTATGGTGTTTTCTTTGCCTAATCTTTCATATTGACCAGGGATCAAATGGTAGGGATATAAAATTAACCAGCTCGTGCCCCTAGGTGTTACTATGCCCAATTATGTCTGTTAACTCATTTATTGAGTTACTTTATTACAAACCTTGACTTGTCACTGTGGAAATGGGTAGAATGTAAAAATATGTTTCAAATGGTGGTCTTCAGTAAATAAATCATATATATATATATATATATGAAGTATTTATGTTTCTATTTATTCTGTTTTCTTTGCCAAATCTTTCATCTTGACCAGAGATGAAATGGGAAGGACATCATCATATAATTCTTGGTGATGAAAAGGTAAATGAAACAAAAGAAAAACAGTCGACCATCTATCTACATCTAGAGATTGATTTTTGCTCAGAACAAGTACATTTTTTTTCTTGTTGTCCAATCGGTCAAGTTTCTAAGAAAATAAATGTTGAGGCATTTTTTAAAAATAATTGCATACTTGGTTCTTATTAAGCATATTGACGTGCTCATTTTGAGTGATCTCATTCGTTTGAATTCATAGTCGATAGATTTCTGTGTAGATATGTTAGGCTATATAGTGTTAGTTTGGAAAAATTCCACTGAGAGTTTCCAAATATTAACCCTTATCCTACTATATTTCAACAATGAGCAGTTCTTTCTTTGAATTTGGATCAATCCGTTAATGGCTTATAGTGGTTTTTCGGAGAATTTATTGACTGAGTTAGTAAACAGTGTAGGCCCTGATCAGACTGTACAGATGTGCAGACTGATCTAGATCTACACTGGCGGCAAAAGTCATTGTACTCCTTACATCAGGATAAGGATTGCATAAAGGATTGACAAGAGAGTTTATTGATACAGCTGCTCAATAAGCGACACATTGACACTAGTATTTTGAACATTGTCTGATCACACATTCACAGTTACAACTTATACTTGAAAATAATTTTAATTTGTGTTTTGTGACACTGAATATGAACAAGTTATTCATGATTTCTTAAAATATTGACCTGCACCATACTGAATAGTCTGAAAGTTATCTGGAGCACTGTTAAATGTAATTTACATATTTTACACAGATGTAGTATTTTGAATGTGTGATTGAGAATTTCAAATAAAATTTCTCAATGTCAGATTGTTTTTACTGTCATTTCAGAACAAGAGATAGATGGACTGGCCTTATATGATAAGGAAGTTGAAAACCTTTTTCCTAGCACTGGGAAAAGAGATAGGTTTCTGGTTTCCATTGAAAAACTCAAGGTAATTAAAAAAGGAATACACACTTGATCTAAGTATTTTCCCTCCGATATCAGAACTTAATCATAATTTTAATAATATGAAGACAAGAATTAATCTTGAATTATTTTAGAAGGCTGGACTGCAGTGCACTCGGAAATTAGTCAAATTAGGTACCTGTAAACAAGGCTGTGTGTTTGCATGTTATGTGCCATTGTTTGCGGTTTTCTTTATTGGAGTGATGTTGAGAAAATTGTGTGAATCTTGTAATCATGCTTGAATAGCCCCCATGAATTAGTCCAGCTGATAGATACTATTAATTTCATGTAACTAACAAAAACAAATGAGCTGATTATGGAAATTAGACTGTATGCTGAATTTTAGACAATTTCAAAAGTTTACTGCACATTTTGAATATGGACTCAAGATGAAAAATCTTCAAGTAACTCTCTATATATACCTTCTCTTAGATGCTTGGTGAATACATTGCTTTTGGGGATGTCTGGATAGAGATAAACCAAAGGGAAACTGTTTTGGCCCATGATCATTTCAGCCAGGCCCACAGCTGTGAAGTCAGACTTTGTAAAAGGTTCAAGAGATTTAACTTCTCGCCCACCTGAAATAAATTGAATTACTACTCATATTTTTTTTTTAATATGGGATAAAAAGACAAAACTACATGCATATTGCTACAAATATACTGTTTTGTGCGCAATAATATTTTTTAAAAAGTCAAACGGAGCATGTGTAATCCAGCCATGATGGGAACCAAAGATTTATGCCTGATAGGATGATATGTGGTATTTCAGCTGGATCTTGCCAACTCAGTTTTCAACCTGATTCTGTGGTTCTTGAGCAAGTCCCACATTAAAAGTTTCCAAACTTGAGTTGGAACAGGATGGGAATTTTAATAAATAACAGACACATTTCTGTACCTGTGTTTGTACTCTTTGTAATCCCCTGAACATTTTCCAAGTAGAGTGTTGACTAAATCACTAATGTAGGAGCCTATTGTATATACATCATTTACCCAATTTTCCAGACATGAAAAATAATCACTTTTCTTGTTGTCTGAATAATTTGTTACAAATAACAATTATTTTTTTCTTCAAATATCTTGTCAGGAAAATTAATATCTCTATTGTGTACTGATGCACCAGGCAGGTTCAATGCTGGTTGAAAGTGAGCTCGGTAAACTAGGTTGCATTATATTCTTGCTTGCAAATAAAGATCACTTACATGATAATCTTTTGGTGTTTTCTTTTATAAATATATATATTATTGGTTGCAGTTCTGATGTTTGTTTTCTTATTGCTCATGCAGATATACTGCCAATGGAGATTAGAATGCAAAAAGGTCTAGTTCTGTTAGATGCGTGTTTCCAAATGATATACTGATATACTGCCAATGGAGATTAGAAAGCAAAAAGGTCTAGTTCTGTTAGATGCATGTTTCCAAATGATATACTGATATACTGCCAATGGAGATTAGAATGTAAAAAGGTCTAGTTGTGTTAGATGCGTGTTTCCAAATGAGTTATCCTTTTGGGCAAGATTTACATTCACACATAGCTCATTAATTCAAAATAATGGTGACAGTAAACAGAACCAATGAACCTCAGTCCTAAAAATCTGCATTAATTAGAAAACTTTTGTGAAAACCTCATGCCAATATGACCATTTTTATTTATGACTAATTACATATTGCAAGAAGTGTTGGGAGTGAAAACCCCATGTCAATATGACTATGTTAAGAAGTAAAGGAGATAGCAAGATTTTCAAGATGGCCACCCTACCAACCATTTTGAATGTCTGAAGGACAGATTTTTTATTTAGAACCAACTAAACCTCCGGATGAATCTATGTGCCAAGTTTTGTGACTTTCCTCAAACTATGATAGTTTAAGAGGTGTAGCAATAGTAAACAACAGCTAACAGATGACAACTGGATGACCATCACATAAGCTCTTCTGGTCTTCGTCCAGCAGAATAAATAAAATTTTAAAAAATAAATAAAATTTGCAAAATTCATGGTGTGAAAACTGAATCAAGTTATCCACAAATGCAGATAAACAGGCCTAACAAATTCTATTGCATACATGAAACAGTTTCTTAGCAAATAACATGTGTTTAACAAGGTTTTAATTGAAAAAAGTCTAAAGTCCAAAAAATGCAAAATAATGATGAAACATGAAACTAGATTTGTGTTTAAATGCTATTGTTGCAGGGGCATAACATTCCTACAATAGCACAAAATATCTCATCAGTTCATCTGACGTGCATAGCAAAAGGTCTATCAAATATCATTTGCCTATGTCTGTGGTTCAGTATAATCCTACTAACCAGGTTTTACAGTTAAAAAAGTGCAACCAAAACAATTAAAAAAATATTAAATTAAAAATTGGTCTAACTGACCTGTAAATCTAAACCAGTTATCTACAATGCATACAAACATGCTTACTATTTCATTGGTCTAAGTCAAGCAGTTCTTGCAGAATCATGCCACAAATGTTTAAATGGCATGAAAATCAGATTAGGTCATCTACATATAAACATGCTTACCAAATTTTATTAGCATTGGTCAAGTGGTTTCTGTGACAATATCAAGTCCACAAAGTAAAAAATAAATAATGAAACATTCAAAAATCAATTAAATTACCTGAAAATCTAATCAGGCTCCAATTTCACTGAGATAAGCATTAAAGTTAAGTCTAGACTTCAAAATTTGATTCATAAATTTTAAGTCAGACTTAAATTTAAGCCAAACAAATCACTAGATTCTAGAATTAAATTTAAGTCAAGATTTAAGTTCTGTTGGTGAAGTCTAGACCTGTTAATCTATAAATCCATATAAATGTGTGGTTTATGTGTAACTAGGCTAAAATAGATTCAGGACGGATGGATGGACAGCAACAAAACAATTTGCCCCTTCTGCTATCAATGTGGGGCATTAAATAAGTAAGTCTGACAGCAATTTCATGAAACTGACCATTCGGTACATCATCTTCTATCCAGGCCAATGAGACACCTCCCAAAGTACTATCACTGAAGCGAAGGAGGAAAGTGCCACTTGGTTTGGTCATCAGAAGTTCTCTGGCCTTGTCCTTGCTAACAAAGCCCATTATTAGTCTGTAATATGTAAAGAAACATTTCCTAAGAAACAACATTTATGTTTATAAAGCATGTATACCCCTACTGCAGATCAGAAAGTCTGAGTCCAACAAAAGTTCAACAAATTTAGAAACTAGGGTGCCACAAACAGTACATGATACTTTGCAAACACAAGGTTAGTTGTTTGAATGTATTTTCTGTAATTTACTTTTGAGTATATATGTAAAGACATGTACAGACATGGTTCCAATGGTACTCCTAGGTCAATTTTTGGGATCTGTTCCTGGCCTAACATTTCCAAAGAACTGAGATGTTATCCTTCATGCAGCACACATATGCACTCAGACTTGTAACAAAGAGCCACACACAGGACTGAAAAAGCTGATCCCAAAATCAACTGGGTTTTTCTGGGCCAATTCAAATGCTTGTACAGTTCTTGTCCAGAAATGAAATGCAAGGACCAAATATAATTACAGTAACATTGACTCTGACCTTCAAGCTTCCAACTCTGAAATCCACAGGGTTCTTTTCAGGCAATGGCAAACATATTTACAAAGTTTCCTTGAAACAACTCATAAAGAAGTTCAGTTATTTTCTAGAAATGAAATGCAAGAGCAAAATCTATTATTGTAACATTGACCATAAACTTCAAGCTACCACCTCTCAAATCAATACGACGCTGTAGTTGAAGGGGCTGGTTTTTGGGGCACAGTCAGCTTATGATCTACAACAGTTTGGATAGCAGTTGCCTTACTCTCTAATGCCATCAACAGCTATTCTGGTTTCAGGCCAACAAATTCATCCCATTAGTGGATGGTTCATTCTGCCCACTCTTGTCATTCTTGCTGTGAGACTTTACCACACCTTCACCCATTGACTCAATGTCTAGTTCCTTCCGACAAACACAGCACATGACTTTTATATTTGTCACTGGTCTCCTATACCAAAGTATACTGCCTACACCTATCATGATTAAAAATACACTTCCCCATAGTTATGTATTTTACTGACTTTATCAGTGAGCCTTCATGGCCCAGTTAATATGACGTCCATTCATTATCAAGTGGTACATAATCCCAAATGAGGCCAGGTGCTAATGAGAATATGGTATAAGCAACCCAACCAGATGTTTCATTGTGCACATAGGTAACCCACCATAGAAGTCAGAGAGATCAAGTTTCCTTTATTGCCTGTATCATCTAATTTTTTATTCAGAAATTCAAGCACTTTTCAAGGACTACTGAACATTTTCAAGCACTTTTCCAGTACTTTTTAAACCTGACTGCAGATTCAAGCACTTTTCAAGGTAACCATCAAAATTCAAGTACTTTTCAATATTGTACGAACCCTGCTAGCCCATGGACTAGTGTAGGTTCAAAAGTTACTAGTCTCCAGGAGATTTTAGTAGTCCCAACGAAGTTCACACCGTGAAATTTATGGTACATTCCACACACAAAACATGTTGTATCTTGTGATGGCAGCCATATGCAATGCTCAACTGCCAATCAGATCTCATATAATCTAGATCTGATTATTAGGTTGCTTGATCAATGCATTTGTGATCAACATAGTTGACTATATTCTGCGATGTGAGTTGGAATTTGAATTTGAATTTCAAATTATTTTTTTTTACAGATTGCTGCTACATCTGGATTTACCTGGTTGTATCCATCTGTTTCTTTTCTATTTTTGTTTTCCCTGTTTATGTTTTTTCTTGATTTTTTTTTCACTATTCCAATTGACTAGCTTTAAAGAAATATTCCACTAGTTCCCCAAACAGTTCAATGGTTTAAAGATTTGTCTATATTTAGTAACAGTGGCCATATTATAAGGCATGTATGCATCATTGAAATAAAACTGAAAGGCCTGTATGTCAGGATGTTCTCCGCCAGTTTTGGTTAAAACTGGTTTGCTTTTTAGAAGAAGTTTAAAACAAATGTTAAATAATGGATCATACCATAAATTCACTTGCAAATTCATCCAGGTGAACCAAAAATGACATCAAATTTAACAAGACAGACCAATTATTTTGGGCAGGTCAATGATTTCTGAATTTGGCAAAAAGTATAGCTTGAAGCAGACAATAGTAAGCAACAAGAACCCCTCCACAAATTACCATAATTTTATAAGTTACTGTAGGTAATTTTCTGCATGGAATTGTGAGTAAACAGGTACTGTTATACTGTGCATAGCTAAATTATTACATCAATGAAATAATTTTAACAGTATAAACCTACTGTACCATTCATACTCTTAATGCCTTACTAAAATTACCCCAGTAACTTGTAAAGATATGTCCAGGAGATGTCTGACATTAAAATTTAGAGAATGGTCACATTATTTTATGTCCAGGAATGGGCTCAGACTTGGACATATTCCAGGACATCCTGGACTCATCACATAGCATTCTTCCTGGATGTATCTCGGAGATGCCAAGAAAAGGAAATTTTCTTAACACATCCATCTCAGACTGTACACTCAGGTTATGATCCACAGTATTAAGTTAGTAGCATGAAAGGGACTTGCATGTATTGCTCAAGTGATTTGCTTTCTTGAGACTACAGTTCTTTCCTATATATCAATATTTGATTATAAATTCCTTTAGAAACAAAGTTTCCAGGATGTGTCTGAGGAAAACAAAATAAGCATGTGTTCTGAATATGTCATAGCTGTATGTATACAGGGTGCAAACAAGAATACCATAAATGGCACATTATACACTTATCATGTGTTTAATTGTTCTCTATGTAGATAGCTAAAGTACCATAAATGGCACAATATACACTTGTCACATGTTTAACTGTCCTCTGTCTCAATAGCTAAAATTTGTATGCAGAAACTACTTTTCTTCTTTCAGTCACAGTGACCGTGACATTTGACCTCAAAATCAATAGGCTTCTTCCTTATCCTGAGTGTAAGCCATACACAAAGTTTTGTCCAAGTATGTGATGTAGAACTAATGGTATTATGTGCAACCCATTTTTATTCTTTCAGTGACCTTACCCTTTCACCTTTTTACCCCAAAATCTGAGTTCTTCCTTATCCCAAGTGCAATCCATCTACAAAGTTTGGTAACTTTAAATGATGGAGAATTCAAGTCGCTGTGTGAAAATCATTTTTCTTTTTTCAGTGGCCCTGACCTTTGACCTTTTAACCCTGAAGCTGATGGGGTTCATCCTTACCCCAAGTGCAAGCCATCAACAAAGATCAATAACTGTAGATAGTGGAAAACCTGGGTCATTGTGTAAAAGCCGTTTTTCCTCTTTCAGTCAAAATGACCTTGATCTTTGACCCAGAAATAATAGGCTCCTTCCTTATCCTAAGTCCAAGTTATCTGCAAAGTTTGGTAACTACAGATGGTGGAGAACATGAATTAAGTTAAGAAACCATTTTTCTTCTTTTGGTCACAGTAACCTTAACCTTTGACCTTTTGATCCCAAAATCAATAGGGTTCTTCCTTATCCCAAGTGCAAGCTATCCACAAAGTTTGGTAACTGTAGGTGGTACACAACTTGAGGTATTGTGCAGAAAGGAAATTGGTAACAGACAGATGGATGGACAGATAGAAGGACACTATCATAATTCTCTCCACCTTAAGGCAGTCATGTAAGAAAATATCACCACCACATCATCATTTGCAGCAGCATAATTAAAATCATACAGTTACTTACCTCTCAACCCATATTCTCTCCACGGCTTTATCCTTGACTAGCTTCATAATATTGTACAGCCACACCCAGAAAGTCCACTTGACTTGGGGATTCAAATGATTCTGCAAAAAGAGAAAATCAGAAAATGTGTATTTTTTTCAATCAACATCTCTTATGAGACTTTTAATTACTCAAACTGCTGAACTTAACAAGAAGAATGGTAAGCAATTTGCTCACATAAACACACCCCAGTCCCCCACACCCCATCCTACCCCCATCATGGAGACGAATCTATATTTTAAAAAAAAGACAGAACACTTGTGGAAAAAGTGCCAGTACAATGATTGGTAACCATGCATATCTTCTGAACATGCCCATAATACATGTATATATTAAGTTTCACAGCAATCCACTAAAGATTCAAGAGTAGTTGCATTCACAAAATTCTGTCATATATTGCATCCAGCTGTAAGTAAAAAAGGGCAATAACTCTTGCAAGAGTACCATAATTGCCACATTATACCCCCATCCTCGGTTTAATAGTCCCTTATATTGGTACTTAACACACTAAATTTAACATGCAGAAACCATTTTTTTCTAATTTTACTTATCATGACTATGACCTCTGACCTTTTGTACCCCATAATCTAGAGGTTTCTTTACTACCCCAAATGCAAGCCATCCACAAAGTTTGATCAAGAAACTCACTCTGGAAGAAAAGTTATCCTGCAAAATCCTTTTGTTTTAGCTACAATGACCTTGACATTTGGCTCAAAAATCTATAGGCCTCTTCCATACCTTAAGTGCAAACCCTACAGAAACTTTGGTTAAGGTACCTGGTTTAGAATTAAAGTTATTATGCAAATCCATTTTTCTTTCAGTCACAATGGCCTTGACCTTTGATATTTTGATCCCAAAATAGATAGGCTTCTTCCTTATTGTAAGTGCAAACCATCCACAAAGTTTGGTCCAGTTCTGTGATGTTGAATTAATGTTATTTTGCCAAAATCATTTTTTCTTTATTCAATTACAGTGGCCTTCACCTTTGGACCCCACAACTGATAGGGTTCTTCCAAAGAACATTCCATTCTCAGGCCCTATAATATATAATCTCTCTCTCTCTCTCTCTCTCTCTCTCTCTCATCACATAAGAGCTTAGAAGAAGATATATTTTCACATCTGCAAAAGCATCAGTAAACCGAAAACCTCTCAAAACCTAATTTTTGGGGGGGTACCAAGGATTTTCGGTTTTAAGGGGTTTCACTGAACCATAAAATGACTTGGACTTGTGGCCAGGTGAACTAACAATCATTTATAATTCTGATTAAAGATAAATACAGTATTGAAAGTATCATGGAATTCATGTTCATCACATCTGGATACATTTGTTTTTCTTTGCACTTAAATTCTACTGATACATTACAGTCATAACATCTGTGTAGATTGCAATACAAAAGTTTCAGCACAGGCAAAGATGTAAATGTTTATAGCAAAAGTCAAAATGGTGACAACAATCCATTCTAATGTAGTCAGAATATTAAAGTGAAGGCAGTCAATTTATATCCATTGACCAGGGTTCAAAGACAATACTGGCCCCACTCTATGGAAACAACTGATGAATGGATGTTGATTGCTTTTGATACTTTGGTACTTTGCACCAGGCATTAATTGTTTGCACCATTCTGACTTTGAATGCAAGTATCAGTTATATACCTATGAATGATTAACTTTCTTTATACCTTTGAAAAAGTACACTGTCTTTTAATTTCAATATCAACATCTGCAATTCATTCACAAAGACAAACTTTTTTTTAATAATGTACCTTGTTGAATTGTGCCCAGGAAACAACAGCTTCAGAATACTCAGTTTGGCTATCTCCAACTAAAAACAGAATAAACAGCATTAGTTGATGAAATCCATTTATCTAAATACCTCCATGTCTATCTACATACCTATTTAGCTACCTATCTATGCTATGCTATTTATGGTAGAAATTTAGTTCTGAGTACACATATTAAGAACATAGCAATGCTGTATGTAGAGAAAATGTTGAAACACTATCCAATCTCTACTTATAACATAGAAAGTTGAAAACATCGGATGGGATTCTATCAAGCACTACCTATAACAAAAGAGCCATGTTCTATTTCACAAACTTAGTTCTGTATTTATTATATTTCTCAGAATTTCTCCTCAAATTTGTAATTATCTTGCTTATAATGCTTCCACAAATACTAGGATTTTGTCAGAGGGACAGAAAATATAAAAAAATGAAAACAACAAGTTTTAAAACTACGTATTTTTTCTATTCCTAAAGAAAACAAAAAACAATGTAATCACCACTTAGCTAGCCTTTATAAGCTTTTAGTCTCCAGCAGCCATTGTAAACATTAATCATCATGCAGAAAACACATTCAGATTAAAGTGACTCCAACCTTTGAAATGTTGGCCCCTGTGACAGGGCATACAAAAGCAGGAGTACTATCAAGAGTTCAAGAAATAAAAAAAGTTTTGATTTCTTTTTTGAATCAAATCACTGTTCATAAATCTGACTCCAAAGCTAGTATCATTGTCCAGTCCAAAACAGATTTTACCTAATGAATGTTACACTTTTCAAGTAACCTTGGAGTGACAGCCATTATGACCACTATTACCAGCATAGTTCATGCATGAGTAATCACCCTGAATAGCCACTACAACTGAAACCTCACAATAAATGCATGAAGTCTATTGTTCTAATGCCTACTACTCATTCACACGTACAATGCACAGTTAAGCTGTCACAATACACATTTGCATAGTCATTAAAATGGAGAGTTTAAAACATAGGAGGAATTTATTCCTACGTTCAACTGCACTAGTCAGATAGTGCCTTCAATGTAGGCTATTATGTGTGCAACATGCAAAAATCTATGTGGTCATGAGTTTAACACAAATACCTAAATCAGTAAAAGATAACATATAGGTCATAGTGACCTTTTTTAAGGTTGTAAAGGTGAAATACTAACAGAGATGCATCCAATTATCAGGTTTCATGACTCGAGCTTCATGACTTTAATGCAAACAGTTTTCAAGAAAAGAGTTTTGAACACAAAATTTCAACAAAGTCACTAAAATATGCAATACAGGTAAGAGAATCCTCTTTTTGCAATATGGGTGTAGAATTTATCAAGATGCATGCCATCACCAAGTTTCATGATTCTAGGTGGATAGTATTATATATACCATGTGAAAAACTAGTGTAGCACGGTATGGTACTAAGAGACACACATACTATCATCAAGTTTCATGATGCTAACATGAACAGTGCCTGAGAAATTAACTTAAAACACACATTTTAACCAGTCAGTGAACCATAAAATATGGGTCATAGTGACCTAAATTTGTTATACATGTGTAATAAACATGTACATATTGACTTCTATGTCAGTGTTGACTTCAGCATAGATAAAATGGATGAGTTAGGAGTGGTATATTTGCTATGCTATCCTTTTATGAATTATCATAATTAGCTGATGCTAAAAATGAAATATTTTCCTATTGTTAGTTATTACAAATATCTTATATACAGATTCACACAATTTAAACAAATTTAAACACCATCATGCAAGGATGTTTTCCATCTGATCTGGACAAAATTATGTTCAGCAGTTTTTTCAGAAGAACTAGTTTAAAGATTTTTCTATTTTTTGTAATGGTGGGCATACTGGATGATGGATCAACATCATTTGTACAAATCTTAAAGGCCTTCATGTGAGGATACTTTCTGTCAAATTTGCTCAATTCTAATCATAAGTTTTTGGAGAAGTTGCAAAAAAAAAACATTCTTCTACTTTTAGTAACAGCAGCAGTATTTGATTGAGAATCTGCATCGTTGTAACAAATTTAAGCACCTTTTGCCTGAATGTTTTCCATCAAATTTGGCCAAATTCTGTTAATCAGTTTTTGAGATTAAGTCTTTTAAATGTTTTTCTATTTATAGTAATGGCAGCCATATTTAGGGGCTAATAGGCATTATTTCTACAATCTTAAAAGGCCTTTCTGCCTGTATGCTTTTGTTAAATTTGGTCAAATTTTGTTCAGTGTTTATTGTAAAAAAGTTGTCAATTTTTTTTCACCAATTACATAGTTTATCAACTCTATGAACATTTTTGTAGTCTTCAGTAGGCAATGTAAACATTAATTATCACTGAGAAAATAAATTCAGATTTAAGTGATTCTGACAAAGAGATGTTGGCCTCTTTCTAACTACAATTTTTTTATGCATTTTGTTTATCTTTACATTTTTAGATTTTAACTTTTAATTGCTACTATATAGCCAGAATTGTGCTGATATGCCATGAAACCATATACATACATACATGCATACATCCATACATACTGTGACTGGGCATAAAAGACAAAAATCAATAAAAAAAACAGAACAATCTTTTCTATGATATCAAAGCAGAGGCACTATAATGAGTTGATTACAAGTGTTTTTCGAAGGGACTGACACTCAAATGGCTGAAAATAATGTTCAGGAATTCAAGATAAGACCGTTTCTTTGTTTTCACTGCTGCATGTTCAAACCATTTCTGATATTCTTAAGCGATAACAAGATTTTCAAGATGGCCATATTGGATGTCAGATCAGAACCATTTTCATTTAGGGCCAACTAAACATCATAAAAAGTCTTTTGGTGAAAACCCCCATGTCGATATGACCATCTATTCAGAAAGCACAGCAATAACAAGATTTCATTTAGGACCAACTAGACACCATAGGAAGTCTTCTGGTGACAACCCCATGTCATTATGGCTTTCTGTTTAGATGGAGTAGCGATAACAAGATTTTCAAGATGGCTGCCATGGTGGCCATATTGGACATCAGATTGGCACCAATTTCATTTTAGGACCAACCAGACATTATTGGAAGTCTTGTGGTCAATATGACCATCCATCCAGGAACAGTAGCGACAACAATATGTTCATGATGGCTGCCATGGCAACCAAAAAGAGATTTTTTATTTCTGCATGTTGCATGAAATTTATACCATTATATAGATAATTTTATTTCCAGCAACTTTACCAAATTTCAGCTTAGTTGAAGGAATACGAAGCAAAAAATTACCAAATTCTTTCAGGTAACCCCCTTAGTCAAATATTATCACTGAGCCCTAGGGATACAGGAACTGATAAGGCCCTCACTGCCCTTCATGGTCCCTCTACCTGTATGCGGAAGAGGTCTACCTAGCTACTTGGCTCAGGGGATGATGAGTTCACAGCACATCAGCACAACCATGGTCATATAGTAGCCAAGTTAGGTAGTAAAAATGGTAAAGGTAAACAAAATTGTTTAAATCTTTAGGAAGGTAAATCCTTCTAAGTAAAATTAAACATGTGTTCCCATAAGATAAAAAATAAATCGTAAAGTTGTAAAAATTCTTTAAAAAAGTGTGTAAAATAAAAGAAAAAGCTAATTAAGGTAAAATCCTTAAAATATGACTTCCACAGATATGGTAGGGGCATAATAATATATTTTGAATAAATTCATCTATTTTGTACCAAATATCTTGCTGGCCAAGTGCTGAAGGTCATCATTGGCGAGAGATCGGCCAGTCTCAGATGCAAACTTTGCACTCAGCATAGAAGCTACTTCAGGCCATCTTGCTATATCAGGCACTTTGAATGGATGTCGATCCTGACAGAACATAGACAAATACAAATACTACAGTCTTCTTCACAAACAGACAAAATAGCTAGGTGAAAAGTGATACTTAACAAAAGTTTGCTGAAAAATGCAAAATATAATCCATAAACAAATATTTTAAAAATTATTATACATTAATTTATCCAGTAGCTGCTGTATAACTAAATAAAAATAGGAAATGGATCTCTGTATATAATGACATACCCAACAATTGTAACAGATATGTCCAAATATGACAATAAAATTAAATATAAGACTGGTACCTAGATGCTATCTCAATCCATCTAACCTCTCTAACATTATTGAACAAAAATGAAACAAACAAAACCCGATTTGTTTTATAAAACATGTATGACTTGAATACAGATGAACATTCTGAATCCAAAAGTCCGATAAACTGATAGAAGTGGCACAAAACCCCTGAAAAGCTGGCACTATCATGGCCTTCTTATCCTGCCCTTACCGCCCCCACCCCCTTCCCCACTAAAAGACTGGAGGACAGGGAATTGGGTATATTAATGTGTCAATCATAATCAATAACTCGTTAAAATATGGTCAAAATCTTTCTTGAAAGTTGTATCGCCTAATATCTTTCTATGATGCTTCATAGATAATATGATTGAAACAAAAATATGAATGGTAGTTTTCACAAGCAATTAAAATAAGTCAATTAAGGGCCAGAATCTTTTAAAATATGGTCCAAATCTGCTAATTAGTTGATATTGGACAAACGATGTGAGGCCATAACTCTAACAGACATGAGCAGAATGTGTTCAGTATAAGGCCTTTATCTGCTTAGAGCAGGATGCTCTATGTAAAATTTTATCAAATTCTGTTATGTAGTTTTTTACTTCATTTTTTTTCTTTCCATTACAGATCGGTATCACCTGTATAAACTTGAAGGCTTTTATGCTAAAATGCTTTTAGTCAAATCTGGTAAAATTCTGTTCAATTGTTTTTGTTCACAAGTCATTTAAAGATTTTAGTAACAGTGTCTATATTTGATGGTGGATCAGTATCTTCTGCACAAATTTGAAAGGTCTTCTTGCCAAGATGCTTGGTAAAATTCTGAAGAGCTGTATTTAAGAAGTTTTTTAAAGGTTTTCCTATTTTTTAGTATTTGTATAAATTTGAAAGGCCTTCATGCCAAGATGAATCAATCAAATTTGGTCAAATTCTGCTGAGTGGTTTCTGAGAAGAAAGTTTTCTATTTTTTGGTGCATATTTGATAACAGATTGGTATCATTTGTACAGATTTTATAGGCTTTCATGCCACAATAATTTTTGTTAAATGTGGTCAAATTCTGCTGTGCAGTTTTTGACCATAAGTCAGTTAAGTAATAGCGGCCATATCTAATAGCGGATTGGCATCATTTAACCTGAAACTTTAAGGTCTTCATGCCAAGATGTGTTCTGTCAGGGCTAAAAATATTTAATTGTTTTCCACTTGCCCACTGGACAAGTTGAAATAAAGTTTACCTGCCCAGCAACAAAATCAACTTGCCCAGCAAAAATTTTCTTGATACAGAATTTTTAAAAAAAACTAACTGAAAACAATTATCCTTAGATTGTCTCAATTTTTAAATACCAACTGCATATTTTAAAATGTTTTCATTATGTAAATGTTTAGAGGTTTTGGTTTGGAGGTACCAACACCACATGATTTCCATCTAAAATGTTAAAAAGGCATAAGCTTAAGTGTATTAAATAATTGGACTGTACATCTTACTTTCTGTTGACATTATCAGTAAATGTATAAATGATTACTACTTGGTTGTTGTTGTTGTTATTATTGTTATTATAATTATTACACTGTAATATTATTATTGTTATTGTTATTATAATTATTATAGATACTGTTTGTTGTTAATTTTATCTATTAACTTACTGCCCATTCTTAATTTTGTATGTGGCCCTAAAACTCAAGTACAAATCATTGAGAACAATATTGTATACATATAAGGATATATATTTCATTAACTGTAGAAAAACTCAGGCAAAGAATTATCTCAGATTTAATTAAATGATTATTCAGATTATCCTCTTGTTCTATATTGACTGGTTCTAGTGTCATTTAAGTCTAGATCTTCACATTGCTCTAGGGTGTTCACATTCCGTTTTCAACTATGACTGTGGACAGAAAGCTCAACCTAAATATTGCTACACTTACCGTATATACTCGCATATAAGTCAATACCAACTGCAAACTGCAGATACCCAGATCTGCCATCGCATGCAAAATGCGCTGGCAGATCTGGGTCTATGCAGTTTGTAAGGACTACTCATTAGAACAAACAACATAGACCCTGATCTGCCGGCACATTATGTGACAGCAGATTAGGGTCTATGTTGTTTGCATTTGGACCCAGATTTTATACATGAGTATATACAGTATATGAATTGATCACATGTTAGGCTAACTGGTACTGAAATTGGTATAAACCGAATCACACAAAGATTCATATCTCAGAGCCTTGAAATTTAAGATAAATGTAAAATAAAGATGAAATAAGCGTATAGTATTAGGTTTATATATTTTATAAATGATAACAAATTCTCAATTAACCGGTTTTCATTTTCTGCAACCTGCATATAACCAAACTATTTCTTTTGGACCTCACAATGACTTACATGAAGTTAAAAAAAAGGGGGTTTTCTAACAATTTAATAAAATTGAACATGTAACAGATGAAAATGTCTTCTCATATTACTTCATGTAGTGTAAACAAATATCCATCATTTTGACAGTATAATACAGAATGATTTTTTTGTGTTGGTTTTAACAGCACTTTTAACACATTTTTGACTCTATCATGCATACGAAATGGGAGTGAAGTGCCTTTCCTGGACACACTGAGAGGTACAACCAGCCCAGACTGGTCTGGGTGGTACTGAAGCTGCGATTAAGTACAGCCAGCTCAGACTGGCCTGGGTGGTACTGAAGCTGCGATTACGTACAGCCAGCTCAGACTGGCCTGGGTGGTACTGAAGCTGCGATTACGTACAGCCAGCCCAGACTGGTCTGGGTGGTACTGAAGCTGCGATTACGTACAGCCAGCCCAGACTGGTCTGGGTGGTACTGAAACTGCGACCCTTGGATTAAGAGTCTGACACTCTACCAACTGAGCTACCACAGCTCCCAAAATACAGAATGAAATTTTCTCAACAATTTGAGTAATGAGTACAAGCTTGTAGACTGTAGCAATCATAGAAATAACTAGTCTGATTACAATCCTGAGAGTAGATATTATTAGTGACATATGTTGTCTAGAAACTGAAACAAATTATAATACATATATTGCAGAAGAAAAAAAAACTTGTGTGTTCAAGTATGCTCATGGAGAAGTACACTTGCCTGGCAGTTTTTTTACCATATCCTATGCATCTGAGCAACGGGAATTTTCCAGCACTCCCGGTCAAATTCTGTTGAGTGGTTTTTAGAGGAAGCTATTTAGAGGTTTTTCTGCTTATAGTAACATGGCCATATTTGATGGTGGATTAGCATTTGTGCAAACTTGAAAGACCTTCATGTCAAAATGCTTTCTGCCAAATACGGCTAAAATTTGTCTGGTTGTTTTCAATAAGTTGAAAATAGCAAATGTTGACATATATATTATGGACAAAATGATGGACTGCATGGCAAGTCCATACCATAAGATCTCTTAACGTTATGGCCAGATAAAACTAACAAACTTAATGAAAATGCAAAACAAAATGGTATAACAGCATGAAAATCTAACCAGCTCATCTACATATGCAACAGAAACATGCCTATTTCATTTGTCTACAACAAGTAATTCTACAATACTGTACTAACAAAACTGTCACAAAAAATGCAAAAATTTATTTAAAAGCTGGTCATGGCTTGCATGTGAAACTTGCACCTAAACTGTATTCTAAATCCAAAGAGGGTGGGATAAAATCTCATTGAAATAAAAGGAAAGTAAAAAACTTTATGATTGAGGTTAATATATGGTATGGATGGACGTATGGACATTCACACAGTCACAAAAGTGATCACTATGTCAGGCATCCACAAAAGTGGGCTAGACACACAAAAAGTGCAAAATTTTCTTATCATATAAATGTCATGAAAATCTAATCAGATCATCTACATATATGCATAGAAATATGATTTGTCAAGTGTTTTTGCAATGTGCTAACAACATTTTCACAAAAAAGTAAAAGATGGACTCAATGGCAGTGGTAGCAATTTTAATATTAAGGCTAATGGGTAAGTATTAATAAAAATAAATAAAGAAAGAAAGAAAGAAAAAAGTCTTTACCACTTGTGAAAACTGGTTATCCCAAAGGATGGTTGCCATGGCATCAGATTCTTGGCTGGTATGACATGTCACAACCACTGGGAGGGACATGGTCTGTAAATGTTTCATACATATATGATGTCACTGTTTCATCTACATTATTTAGGACAGAGTTATGGCCATTGTCAATCAGTTTTGTATCATTACATGGGATGCAGCTTGTAATCAGCATAGGTAAAGAAGCATTCAACATATTATGATGTAAACTGATGTGAACATTTTTTGTAGGGACATGGTCTGTAAATGTTTCATACATATATTATGTCACTGTTTCCTCTACATTATTTACGACAAAGTTATGGCCATTGTCAATCAATTTTGTATCATTACATGGGATGCAACTTGTAATCAGCATAGGTAAAGAAGCATTCAACATATTATGATGTAAACTGATGTGAACATTTCTTTTGTAGATACATGTATAGATGTGTCTTTGATGGGTTTTGTCATGTCTACTCCATTTTGGATAGAGTTATGGACACTGTGATGGTGAAACAACTAATTCAGTTCCCATAGTCCTTAATGTTTATGTTTTGGAAAATGACTATAATGGTAATGGTAAGACCACCAAAATATGCTTACATCCTATGCATAATCTATGCAAGAGTGAACTTTTAATATGATGACAATGATATCCTGCATGGTTTGTTTTTTGGAGAAAAATTCCCTTGTTGGTTCCGACTATAAATATGTAGTCTGGTGAAATCTCCATTTACATCTACTAGTACCTGTGTGGCAACAGCAATAAAATGATAATGGTTTTAGATTCAAGCCTACTTCTGCATCCAGTTTACCCATATGTAGGCTTCTTCTGTAAAATTAAAATATTTTTTTTTCTTGTAATTATTTCCAGCCAATCAGCAACATTCATTCTTTTAAATACAGTATTTAATATTCCACCACACATAGGCTCATTCTTTAGCTTACTTACCTGATCATAATAGGTTCACTTCCTACCAAGCCCTCACCACAGTTACATCCCTAGAAAAGCATGCACTTCTGCTCCATTAGTAAGTGATAATTGATGGAATTTGGTGCCAATCCCTCTATCCATGGGGAGACCACTCTCTTCTGACTTCATCTGGGCAAGATGGCTCTTTAGCACTTCTGTTGTTAAAATGAGCCAAAAGTCGTCTTTAACATTTTTTTATGCTTGGGAGGGCTGGACTTGCAAGGTAGAGGATGTTCTAATGTATTACAATCAGGTAAGCATCATCAAAGAACCATATTTTACTCAAGAATTGGTTTCATATAAAATTCATTAACCTTCTCAGAAAAATTATGTTTTCGAAGCTTGGCAAGCAAAATATATTTAAAAAATCCACAAGTTACATTAATTTCACACAAAATGAACACACATGTACATGTCTACGTTAGCCGATGTTTTGCTTGACAAGAAAAATATGAAAAATATAACAAGTTACATTAATTTCACACAAAATGAACACACATGTATATGTCGAAGTTAGCTGATGTTTTGCTTGAAAAAAAAAAAACTTGGCAAAGGTTGAGTCATATGATTGTTCCCTGTCTTTTTGGAAAAAAGAAATGTTTGGGACAGTATTCTCATTTCTGTCCTTCCATCTGTTTGTCCTTCTGTACATCCCTTTCATCTCTGTATTATAAATGTAAGGCTATTTATTGTGAATTCATTTATTTTCATGGTTACTAATTTTCTTGGTTTTGTCACAAAAATGTATTTGTTGGTACTTAAATCCTTGGATTCTGGAAAAAGTTATATTCTTTCCGCAGAAAGATCATTCTTTGTTGAGTCTTTGAATTCATGGTTAGTAGAAACCACAAAATCCATGAAAAATCATACCCAATGAAAATTAATGAATTTACATTAAGATAATGGATTAAACCTACATAAGATTATCATTATAATGTGTGTTGAATACCACATTTTGGGGTCCTATGCTCAAGGTCAAGATCTAGTCTAAATATTTTAAGTTTTCTTTCACACAATCATTTTACACTCTACAACATTGAAATCTAGGATAAAAGGATGAAAGATGATATACTTCCATATTGTCTTTAGAAAATGTGTTGCATACAATATCTGGGGTCTTATCTTTATGTCAGTATTCTAAGTTTATCTTAAAACTTTTGTTTTTACTGTATCACTTAAACATCTTTTGAGGTAAATGAATGAAACTTGGTATTAATATGTATTGTCACTAGAAGGTGTATAGCACATCAGGTTTTATATTCAAGGTCAGGTCATGGATCCATATTTTGTTTTTTTCTTTCTGCTTTTTAAGTCAATAGTTTGAGGTACTGGAAACAACCTTGATATGTCTCAACTAGATGGTTATTTATACCATAGTCAAGGTCCTATCTTCTAGGTCATGGTCATTTATCTGTGTTAATCTCCCCCCCCCCTTTGTGCTCTATAATTCCTCACTCTTTGAGATAGAGCCATCACTACCAGAGAATGTGATATGAACCACAGTCAGTCATTTTCAAGGTCAGTGTAAAAGGCTTACTTTTTTCTAAAACTGTTCTCCAACTCTACAGCCGTTTCAGATTGATGGATGAAACTTAAGGTATAATTATTTATCATTGTTTATGTGTTGGGTACCACATTCAAGATTACATTTTCAAGGTCAAGGTGAAAGACTGACATTTTTGGCAAGATTTTAAAGCAATTTCAGCTGAATTAGTTTGATGATTTTTGTCTTCCATCTGTCTTTTTAGTGTCAATACTGAAGTTAAGGTTGTCATTTAGGTCATTTTCTCACACACTATTGCTGGTAGAGTCACATGACATGGTATGTAAATGTTTCATTAGGATTACTATAGCCATCAGTGAAAACTAGGTCATGAGATATAGTTCACAGTTTGCAATCCAGCAATATAATTGGCAATTTTTTTGTTTGTTTTTTTCAGCTCTATAACTCTGCTTTTTGGTATAGGGATAAAACTAGGTAAACATGTATTGCTGCTAATAGCTGGTATGTTGAATACCATATTTGCGATCCTATCTTTGAGGTCAAGGTCAAAGGTCAGCATTGTTTTCTTCTCTCACCAGGCCATATGGCCAAGTAAGCAGATGGTATGGTGGTGCATCCAGCATGCATTGTTCAACATGTGTCGTTTGTCAACATTTGCTGTTTTAAACTTCTTTTCTACAACAAGATGAAAGGATTTTCAAGTTGGTAAAAATGATGTTAATAATGGCAGTCATTCTAGATAATAGATCAACATCATTTGTACCAACCTGGAAATCCTTTATGCCAGGGTACTCTGTCAAATTTGGTCCAATTATGTTCAACACTTTTTGAGAAGATGTTGCTTAAAGGTTTATCAATTGTTCATAATGGTGGTCATATGTGATGGTGAATTGATATCAATTTACCAAACTGAAATCCATTTAAACCAGAGTGCTTTCTGGCACATTTGGTTAAATTATGTTCATTGGTTTCTAAGAAGTCATTCAAATTTTTTGTTTTTAGTAACAGCTGCCATATTTGATATCAGATCTGTATCTGTACTAACTAAAAAGACCTTAATACTAGGGTACTTTCTCTAAATGTGGTTAAATTCTGTTCAGTCACCTTTTAGAAAAAATAGTTTAAAGGTTTTTCTATTTGTAGTAATGATAGCCATATTTGATGGTGAATTGGCATCATCTGTATAAATCTGAAAGCCATTTATGTCAGGATGCTCTCTGCCAAATTTGGCTGAAATTGCTCATGTTGCTGTCGAAAAGAAGTTTAAAACAGCGAATGCTGACAAACGTCAAATGTTTAACAATGCATGCTGGATGTACCACCATACCATCTGCTTACTTGGCCATATGGCCTGGTAAGAAGAAAAAAAGCAATGGTGACCTTTGACCTTGACCTCAAAGATAGGATGGCAAATATGGTATTCAACATACCAGCTGTTAGCAGCAATACATGTTTACCTAGTTTTATCCCTATACCAAAAAACAGAGTTATAGAGATTAAACAAACAAACAAACAAAATTGCCAATGGCTATATTGCTGGATTGCTAACTGTGAACTATATCTCATGACCTAGTTTTCACTGATGGCTACAGTAATCCTAATGAAACATTTACATACCATGTCATGTGACTCTACCAGCAATAGTGTCTGAGAAAATGACCTAAATGACAACCTTAACCTCAGTATTGATACTAAACACACAGATGGATGACAGACGTCATCAATCCAATTCAAAAATGTTAATCTTTCACCTTGACCTTGAAAATGTAATCCTGAATGTAGTACCCATAACATAAACAATAATACATTAGTATACCTTAAGTTTCATCCATCTATCTGAAATGCTGTAGAGTTGGAAAGCAGTTTTTTTTTTTTAAAATAAGCCTTTTACACTGACCTTGAAAATGACTGAATGTGGTATATATATCATTCTCTGGTAGTGATGGCTTTATCTCAAAGAGTGTTTGAGCAATTATAGAGCACAAAGGGGATTAACACAGATAAATGACCATGACCTAGAAGATAGGACCTTGACTATATTATAAATAACCATCTAGTTGAGATATATTAGTGTATCAAGGTTGTTTCCAGTACCTCAAACTATTGACTTAAAAAGCAGAAAGAAAAAAACGTAAATTATGGACCTGTGACCTGACCTTGAATATAAAACCTGATGTGCCATACACTTTCTAGCGACAGTACATATTAATACCAAGTTTCATCCATTTACCTCAAAAGATGTTTAAGTTACACAATAAAAATAAAAGTGTGATGAAAACTTCGAATATTGACATAAAGATAAGACCCCAGATATTGTATGCAACACATTTTCTAAAGACAATATGGAAGTATATTATCTTTCATCCTTTTATCCTAGATTTCAATGCTGTAGAGTGTAAAATGATAGTGTGAAAGAAAACTTAAAATATTTTCACTAGATCTTGACATTGAACATAGGACTCCAAAATGTGGTATTCAACACATTTTCCAATGATAATCTTAAGTAGGTTTATTCCATTTATCTTAATGTAAATTGAATAATTTTCATTGGGTATGATTTTTCATGGATTTTGTGGTTTCTGTTAACCATGAATTCAAAGACTCAACAAAGAATGATCTTTCTGCGGAAAGAATAGAACTTTTTCCAGAATCCAAGGATTTAAGTACCAACAAATATATCTTTGTCACAAAACCAAGAAAATTAGTACCCATGAAAATAAATGAATTCACAGAAAATATCGTTAAATTTATAATACAGAGGTGAAAGGGATGGACAAAAAGACAAACAGATGGAAGGATAAAAATGAGAATACCCCAGTACTGTTCCAAACATTTCTTTTTCCAAAAAGACAGGGAACAATCATATGACTCAACCTTTGCCAAGTTTTTTTTTTCAAGCAAAACATCAGCTAACTTCGACATACACATGTGTGTTCATTTTGTGTGAAATTAATGTAACTTGTTATATTTTTCTTGTCAAGCTTACAAAGCATAATTTTTCTGAGAAGGTTAATGAATTTTATATGAAACTAATTCTTGAGTAAAATATGAATCTTTGATGATACTTACCTGATTGTAATACATGAGAAGAACATCCACTACCTTGCAAGTCCAGCCCTCCCAAGCATAAAAAAATGTTAAAGACGACTTTTGGCTCATTTTAGCAGTAAAAATGCTAAAGAGCCATCTTGCCAGATGAAGTCAGAAGAGAGTGGTCTCCCCATGGATAGAGGGATTGGCACCAAATCCCATCAGTTATCACTTACTAAAGGAGCAAAAGTGCATGCTTTTCTAGGGATGTAGCTGTGGTGGGAACTTGGTAGGTAGTGAACCTATTATGATCTGGAAAGTATTATCAAAGAAACAGATTTTACACCAAACATTGGTTTCTTTTTCAAATATATTAAATTTATCATAATAAGTTAGGAGAACAGGTAAGACGTGGCGGGAGTTACATCCATTTTCCCAAGAGCTGGCCCCGACTTTAGCCTCCTAACTATGCAAAGCCACTTCAAGTTCCAAGTTAGATCACTTCGAGTTCCAAGTTAGATGTGGGTTAGCACAGGTCAATAAATTTATGCGATTTTGAGAAACATTTGTTGCTCCTACAACCCCTGGAGAGTAGAGTAGCCCATGTGATTACAAAGCTGCTGAGTTACCTGGGAAGGTAGTTTCTTGTGCTGCTGATATAGGTCCCATCATGTCCAAAAAATTTTAAAAGTAGGGATAGTAGGGCTGATTCGAAAAAAATAGTACACATGAGAAGTAGAGACCCAATAAAAAAGTAGGGAAATTTGGGAAAAATAGGACCAACTGAAAGCCTGCTAAAAGTTCAAAAATAATTCCCCAGATTCCAAAATGGCTGGCATCTCTGCAGAACAAGGGGCTATTCTTCAAGTACCCCAAAATGACATAAATAGCAGAGACATGAATTCTGAACAAAATCAATCACAAAAATCATAACTGATTAATTGGTCATTTCACTGATAGTGATCAATTCTCAACCAAATCAATTAATAAGAAATAAAGATGCAGTTTTTCCAAAAACCTGCAATAGATGAAAATATTGCAACACAGACGTTTCTACTCTTCATTTAAAAATGCAAAAAAATTTCACAAAATTTAAGAAATTAAATGTAATGCTGTTCTGATTAAACGATTTGGTTGAGCATCTGTTGCTTAAGTGAAATTACCAATTTACAATGTCTGTAATTGACTTTTATCAATATCCTGCATGATTCCCATTTCAGACCTCACGCTATTTGAAAAATAGCCCCCTTTTTAACATAACATTCTGATGACAAATGAATCAATTATTATTCAATCATCAATCAGCTGGATTAAACTGTTGATCACTCATGAATTTTTATCTGATTCCCAACTCTACTTTAATGTTGTGTACATTACTGCTCCAACGAATATTAAAGAACTATTCTCTATTTTATTTAAGCACTAGCAATAACTTCCAACATTTTTAATTACTCCAAGGGAAGGAGTATTACATTCAATAAAAGAGTAAAAAGTATTTAATGATTAGGTGGAATATTTCAAAGGACAGGCCATACTTTGGTCCCTCACTGTAATGCCATTAAGGGGAGCCATAAAAGTGTACCAAATTGGAAGCAAGACATAATATTGACTTTATTTAAAGAGGGTAACATAATTAGCTGAAGAACTAATCTACCTTGAGGCCCTAATACAAAGGAGCATATTTATATACAGACACACACATATATACACAAACACATATGCATACATATACATATTTCAACACTGCATATTCAACAATATATTCACATTCTTTCCTTTCTCTCCCCCACATGGACACTCTTTCATACATGTGAAACTATATAGTCAATATACATGCAATATGCAATTAGTGCCAAATAGATGGGTAGTATATTTAATGATGCCCAGAGTTATTTATTAATACAAATACTGTTGTTTTCATTATTATTAACTACAACTCTGAAGCCACTGGATATACTGAGTTTGGAAGAAGGAAATAGAGTGGACATTTTTAATCTCTACTGGAATAATATTGCAGAGCAAAGTTCCAGAGTATTGGAAACTTCTTTTGAACAATTCCTTAATTGGTTTGGGAATTTTATTGTTTGGTTGTCATGGATCTCAGGTGGTGAGTGGTCACCTTATCCTGGGCTAGGTTAATATAAAAACTACATTCTTCTGGGACCCATGACCATACATGTGGTATACAAGGGACCATGCTATAGTGAGGTACTTACATGAACAGGGAAGACTAGGTCCTGTCCAATACTGAAACAGGCCTGGTACAAAATACAGAACTTCTCTTCTGGTGCTTTCTACAAAGATGGAATGAAAAATTTAGACCACACCTGATGATCATATATTATGAAATATTTTTAAAAAATCTCCACCATTTATTAGTTTACTCTCTCTTTTTAGTTTAAACTTTATGCAAAACATTACAATATTCTTCCCATGACAAGCCATTGCAGTGTTTCAGCCAGAGTTGAAAAAAAAGTTACCAATGGGCCCTCTTTATTTGACAAAGTGGGCCACTTGTGTGATCATAATGGGCCAACCACATAATAACATGAGATATCATTTACACATTTGATTTTACATCTGTATGGAAAACCAAATAAATAACCATTTTCCTGAAACTTTAAGATTATCCTTTTTGATGCCACCAACCATACTCCCATACTCCGACAGTCTACAATTTTATATCCTTGCAACATTATAGTCATAAGTCTGTGCAAAATTTCAGCTTACAAACAGTTTCTTGAGGGTGTGAGAATATTTTTCTTATCTGGTTCTGCCATTTTTGGAATCCCATTCTTTACTGAAAGTTTCACTTTCTGTTTCATCCTGGTTTTTGTGGATTTTTCCGGCTTATTCACTAGCATTGTCATATCTGCAGTCATTTTTATGCTTTCAGTCTTAGAATGATAGTGATGTAAAGTAATCTGTTATCTGTTGTTTTGTATCTACCTCTTACATTGCTGCCTTTACCAATCCAAATGACATTACCTCAAGGTCATATCATGTGACTGGAAGCATGTGTTTACAAAGATTGCTGAAACTTAAAAAACATTTTAAAGTAAAAAATGTTAATAAAACAGGACTGGATTTTACCTGAATACATTACTTGAATTTGTTTCATATTTTCATCTAAACTACTAAAAATGTGGAAGCATACCAAGCTTATTCTCAACATGGAAATAATATGGGATACACTGAGTACACAATCATTTCCAGACAATCCCAGAGTTTTGTCATATATGGGATGAGGAGAATGGGGAAACATAATTATTCTGAGCATAGCAACCAGTGCAACTGGAAAAGATTGCTTAATGGATTTTGTTCATTTTCATAAAAACAATCATTAAACCATTCAGACATTTAATTACTATCAGATCAAAGGTTAAAAAATGTGCCTTGTTCATTTCTGGCACCACTTCTGATGCAGTAATTCTCTATTTTTGGCAGAAGTTGGTGTCTTTGTAATATGTGGAAATCCTTCAATGGTGCATCCTGGCTAAAACATTGCCCTGGTGACAAGTCTTGTAAATATTTTTGAAAGGAGTGGGTTTATCATTGGAAAAACTTAAGAAACTACAAATATGCCAATATTTTTTAAAGTGGGAATGGTTTTATCAAATATGGGTTTTTCATGGGACATACATATAAAAAAGTGTTCTCCAGCATTAAACTAGCAGAATGGTTAGCAATTTGCTCATGTAAATATACCCCTGCCTCTCCCACATTCAACCCATACCCATTATGGAGATGAATCTATAGTCAATAAAGTGCATAACTCTTCTGAAAATCCTGCAGGTACAATGCTTTGTCAAAATGCATATCTTCTGATGATGACCATAATATCTAGTACTAAGTTTTACAACAATCCACTAAAGACTGCAAGTGTAGGTGAATACAAAACTTTCTGTCACACCTTGCATCCAGCTGTCAAAAAGGGCAATAACTCTGATAAAAATCATGAGAGCACAAAGATTTGTCAACATGTGCATCTATAGAAGATGACCATAATATGTACCTAGCTTCACAGCAATCCATGAAAAACTGCAGAACTAGTTGCACTAATAAGAGTGTGTCATACCCTGTATTAAGCTACAAAACAACAAGGAAAATAACTCTAACAAAAATTCAAGAAGCAAAGTGATTTGCTGATACACACATCAGCAGGTGGTGACCATAATATCCACCAAGTTTCATCGCAATCAAAGAAAAATTGCAGTACTAGTTGCACTGACAAGATTGTGTCATTCACAACATTAAACTACAAAACAGAGGACAGTGATTCAATCAAACATTGTGGGAACAAAGTGATTTGTTGATATTGCAACTACTGATGATGAACACAACACTTACCAAGTTTCACAGTAATCTATAAACAACTGTGGATCAAAATGCACCAACGAGATAGTATCATACACTGCATTAATCTACAGGACAAAAATGGCAATAACTCTAACAAAAATTGTTGGTACTAAATATTTGTCAATATATGCATCTCCAGATGATGAACAGAATATTTACCAAGTTTCATACCAATCCATAAACAACTGTGGGACAAACTGCATGAACGAGATTGTATCATGCACTGCATTAATCTACAAGGCAAAAAGGGCAATAATTCAAACAAAATTTGTTTGAGCAAAATGATTTGTTGATATAAGCATCTTAATATGAAGAACATAATATTTACCAAGTTTCATGGCAATCCATCAACAAGAGTCCCTCAAAGGGACTGATGCTCTACTGGCTTAATAGAATTTCCAGGAATTCACAATAAAACCATTTCTTCCTTTTAACTGCTGAGTACTGAAATCATCTATGATATTCTTCAGTAATAAAAAGGTTTTCAAATTAGCTGCTGTGGTGGACATATTGGTTGTCAGAGTGGCACCATTTTGATTTAGGACCAAGTAGCGATTATTATGTCTCTTGGCAAAAAACCCATGTTAATATGACCGCCAATTCAGGAGTAGTAGTAAAAACAATATTTTCAAGACAGCAGCCATACTGGATGTATGATTGGCACCATTTTCACTTAGGAGCAACTAGGTATCATAAGAAGTCTTCTGGTAAAACCTCTTGTTGATATGGCCATCCATTTGGAAGAAGCAGATATATATATAACATTATTTTCAAGCTGGCCACCATGTTGGCAATATTGAGGGTCAGTTTGCATCATTTTATTTATGACTAACTATACACCTTAAGAACTCTTCTGGTGAAAACCCCATGTCAAAATGACTTTCCATTTAAGAACAGCAGTCATAAGATTTTCAACATGGCTGCCATGGTAGCCATATTGGACGTCAGATCAGCATCTTTTTAATTTAGGACCAACAAGACATCATAATGAGCCTTGTGGTGAAACACTATGTTGATATGACTTTCTGTTTTGGAGGAGCAACAATAACAAGATTTTCAAGATGGCTGCCATGGTGGCCATATTGGATATCATATTGGCATCATTTCCATTTAGGACCAACTAGACATCACACGCAGTCTTTTAATAAAAAGCACAATGTTGATATGACCAGCCATCAAGGAGAAATAGCGATAACAAGATTTTCAAGCTGGCCTTTGTATCGGCCATATTAGAGGTCAGATTGGCACCATTTTTATTTATAACCAACTAAACGCATAAGAAGTCTTTGAGTGAAAAGCCTATATTGATATGATCATTCATTCAATATGTAGTTCTAACAAGATTTCCAACTTCCCAATATGGCCACTGTCATGGTCATACTGGATGTCTGAGTGGCACCATTTTCATTTATAACCAACTAGACATCGTAAGAAGTCTTTTAGTAAAAACCCATGTTGATATGATCATCCATTTAGGAGGTGTAGCAATAACAAGATTATCAAGATATCTGCTTTGGCATCCATATTTGATGTCTGAGCAGCACCATTTTCATTTAGGACCAACTAGATATGATAAGAAGTCTTCTGGTGAAAACCCCATGTCAATATGACTTCCCGTTCAGGAGTAGTAGTGATAAGATTTTCAAGATGACCACTGTAGTGGCCATACTGGATGTCCAATCGATACCATTTTCATTTAGGACCAACTATACCATGGGGTGAATGTGTGTACAGTTTCAAAGCAATCTTCCAAGTAGTTTTCAAGAAGCGGCGATAACAAACTTGTGCAAACGGATGAATGGACAATGGATGACTGACAACAGACAATCCCATAAGCTCTCCTGGTCTATGACCAGTAGAGCTAAAACCTGTGGAACAAGTTGCACTAATAATATTCCGTCCTACACTGCTGCAAGACATAAAAGAGCAATAAATATAATAAAAATTACTGGAGCATAGTGATAAGCACATCTTCAGGTGATGATCACAAAATTTACCAAATTTCAAGGTAATCCATCACAAACTGTGCAACTACCGTATATACACCCATTCGCATATAAGGCGACCCCCAAACTGAATAGGTAAAAACATTAAAAAGTGCATGACCCACAGATAAGCCGACCCATAAAACATCATCTGTTTTTGTCTAACCTGAACCCCCAGGTTCTCCTGTACCAAGGTTTCCTGGCTAATAGCAATATATACCGGTAGTCAACAAAAATACTTAAAAATTTTCAAGTTTAGACCATGTCCTGTGGATAAGCCAATCCCCCTTGTTCCAGGATTTTATTTTATATGCAAGTATATATGGTAGTTGTGCTAACAAGTGCCAGATGGAAGGATGGACAGATGAACACGAGAATTACTATATAATCCTACCTCTATAGAGGAGAGGTTATAAATAAGAGGCCCAAGAACTGAACTAATTTAACTGGATTATGTAACTAAACAGTTGATCATTTCACTATGCAGGCTTATGTAGTATTGTACAATAACATCCAATGTAAACTATCACCCAAACTTTATGTCATGTTGCTTTTACCTATTTTAATATATCCTGATAAAGATTCTTTTTCTAAGTTAAAGGCATAATAATTGTGTAGTCTCTTCCTCATAACTGAAGTCATGCAAGATCTTGATATAAACCATTTACCAAGTTTTATAGAAACTGGATGAGAAATATAGTCTCTACATCTGGAGAGGTAGCAAGATCAGCCCATCAGATTAAAAGTACCTCATTATTACACCCTGATCTCAGTTATCATATAGTCTATCAAGTGTTAAGAAGCTCACCCAATCATATGCAAGATTGCCTCATTAATATTCATAGATTGCTCATAATAAAACACATTATATATCTTGATGACATAAAACCTATTTACCAAGTTTGATAAAAATATGAACAGATATAGAGCTGCTAAAGTGTTGACAAGCTCAACGAAACTGGTGCATAATTACCGCATTAACATTATTAATATTCATGGATGTTGCTCACAACTGTATTCATCTAAGATCTTAATGATTGAAGCCTATTTACCAAGGTAAAGTTTGACTTAAATTGGATCATGAGTACAAGTGGCAACAAGCTCAGCCAATCACATGCAAGATCATCTTATTAACATGTGTGGATCCCATGTGTTATAGAACTAATGCAAGATCTTGATCATATAACCCATATTTAAAGTATTGATCAAAATTGAATCAAAAATATGACTTCAAGAGTGGCAAGAAGTTCAGCCAATCCAATGCAAACTAACCTCACTTTTATGTATGGATCTTGCCCATCATCAAAATGATTGAAGAACCTGATGATATAAGCATATATTCAAAGTTTGATCAAAAGTGGATCACAAATATGGCTTCCAGAGTAGCAACAAACTCAGCCAATCAGATCCAAGATCAACACATTAATATGCATGGATCTTGCTCATTATCAAACTCATCCAAGATCATGAAGATATCAGCCCATATTTCAAGTCTGCTCAAAATCAGATCAGAAATAAGGCTTCCAGAGTGGCAACAAGCTCAAAATAAGCAGATGCTTAATCCCCTTATTAATATGGATGTATCTTGTTCATTATTGAAGTTGCACAAGATCTTGATGATATAAGCATATATGGCAAGTTTGACCAAAATCAGGTCAGAAATACAGCCAACTGAATAGTAACAAGCTCAGACAATCTGATGTGAGATGAATTCATTTGTATGCTTGGACCTTGCTCATTATTGAACTCATGATGTAAGATCTTGGTGATACAAGCATATGTTCCAAGTTTGATTAAAATCAGATGATAACTCTGGCCTCCATAGTGGTAACTAGGTCCGCCAATCAGATGCAAGATTACTGCATTAATATGCCTGGATCTCACTCTTTATCCAACCCATCCAAAATCTTGATGATATATTAAGTCCATATTTCAAGTTTGATCAAAACTGGATTAGCAATATGGCTTCCAGAGTGGTAACATGCTCAGTCAGTCAGATGCAAGATCACCTCATTAGCATGCATGAATGTTAAATATATTCCCACTTTTATCAAAATACGATCAGATATACAGCCTGTTGTGATAACAAACTCAACCAATCAGATGCAAGATCACATCATTAATTTGTGCGGATCTTGTTCATTATCAAACTCATCCAAGATCTTAATGATATATGCATATATTCCAATTTTGATCAAAATCGAATAAAAATATGGCCTCCAGAATGATAACAATTGTTAGCCAATCAGAAGCAAGATTACCACATTGCCATTCATGGCTCTAGCTCATTATCAAACTCAATCAAGACTTTAATGATATAAACCCATATTCCAAGTTTGATTGAAACTTTTTTTGTTTTTAAAACCTTGAAATTAAACCAATGAATGCAACCTACCTCAGAACTTTCTCTCTTCCTGTTGATCTTTGTAAGTTTCTAAAATAAAAGATGCAACAAAAAATAAAAACATTTTTTTCTTAATTAACAAAAATATTGATGAATAGTAAAAACAAATTATTTTCGACTATGGCATAAGGATAGCTAACAACTCCAATAATTATTATTTGTGAAAAACATGAGTGCTGTGAATGCTATATAATATGCCTGCTCCATGTTTAATAATCCTCTATGTAGGCACTAGTAGGCCATGATAACTCAGGAGATTACTGACCGAAAGGTTGTGTTGACCGTAAATTTACTGTGAAGAAAACAGTTCTGTTACCAGACTCGCTATGACTTTGACCTCTGATTTTAGACCAAAAATCTTTAGGTTTCTTTATTACCCTATGTGCAAGCCATGAATAAAGTGTGGTCAAGGAACATGCTCAAAAAGAACTGCGCAAAACCAATTTTTCTTTTAATCACAATGACCTAGACTTTTGACCTTTTGACTTAAAAATCAATAGGCCACTTCGTTACCTCATGTGCAAACCCTCCACAAACTTTTATCAACGTATGTGGTCCTTTGAAGAACAAAAGTTATCATGCAAAAAGACATTTTTCTTCTTTAAGTCAGTGACCTTGACCTTTGACTTTTTTTAAAATCCCAAAATCGATAGGCTTCCTTCTTACCCTACATGTAAACCATCCAAAAACTTTGATGAAGGTACATGGTCAATAACTGAAATATTTGTGCCATAAACATTTTTCATTCTACAGCCACAGTGACCTTGATATTTGGCCTTTGGACCATCAAATCAATAGGCTTATGCCCCACTGTAAGTACAACATATCCACAAAGTTTGAGGTCTGTGAAATATAGAACCAAAGTTGAAGTTCAATGACCATTTTTCTTCTTTCAGTCACAGTGACTCTGACACTTGATTGTTTGACTCCAAAATCAATATGCTTCTTTCATATCCCAAGTGCAAGCCATCCACAAAGTTTGGTCCACGTCCGTGATATAAAACTAACATTATTGTGCAGAAACCAGTTTTCTTTTTTCAGTCCAAGTGACCATAATCTTTCAACTTTTAACCCCAAAATTTATATGCTTTTTCCATACCCCAAATGCAAACTATTTACAAAGTTTGGTAATGGCAGTTGGTTGAAAACTCCAGTTATCGTGTGGAAATGTAATAGGGAATGGATGGATAACTTCTTAAAATATGTTTCGCCTTATGTCGGGTGTATAAAAAAATAAATAGAAACGAAAAGATTCACATGTGCAAAAAAAACTGCAAATACTGCAAGATGCCATATATAATACACATTTTCTTCAATTTTTAAAAGGTAAAAGTCAGCCTTGCACGTTATCTAAGGGAACAGAATTTTATCCTTTTTCCCCAACCACCAATTTTTGACAGACTTAACCCAATCACATTAAAATTAGGGATTAACTTCTACTACCTCTCGAATCCAGTGCTCCTGGAAAGCCAAAAAATTTTTAGTCTTTACCATCTATAAATCATATTGACTATGAAAACAGCATCTAAAGGAAGAAACTCTTCCAAGACACCATTATCATTACCTTCCCTTGCCACCACTATGTGACTACCCATATACCGGATGTTCCTCAGTTAAAGCATGCTCACATTTGCAAGGGAGGTGTGGGAGGGCTTCGTCTTAATGTGCTCAGTTAAGTATTCTTGAAGAAACATAATCCATGATACAAAAGTTCTTTCTGTATTGAATACATTATCCAATCGCATTTACATTAGGAGAATAGGCAATAGAAGAAGGAAATGCATAATATCCAGTTTCTACCATTGTTAACCCTTTGGACAGGATATAACTTCGATCATCGTGTAAAGGATAAAACCAGTCTTCTAATGAAAGGCAGCACATCCAAAGGTCATGTGACACATCTATCGCTAGATCAAGCAGATCAATGACCCAAGATTTGTTCCATTTTAGAGGGGTTATCAGACCCCTTTGTTGCAGGTCTGACACCTTATCTTCTTAATTATTTTCAGTATCAAAATAGTTGGAGATAAGGCATAGCCTTATAGCCTATCCAAAATAATTGACAGAGCATCCACAACTTTGGCATCTGGGTCTGGAACCAGACAGATGAAGGTGGGGAGTTTGTGATTCCAACCTCATTGCAAAAAGATCTACCATCAGATGCCCCCAAAGTGTGCAGGTAAAAACTGATGGGTGAAGGAACCACTCTGTATGAAGAGTCTGATCCCTCCTTAACAACAAATTGGCTGGGACAATGAACCTGCCAGGTATGTGTCTGGTCTGGAACATAATCTTGAGCTGGGAGAGCTGGTGCAGAATGTCCCAGACCAGATTACAGTGGTCAAGTGATTTGGCCCTAACCACCTCACATTTGAGAATGTAGGTCATCACCACTGAGTTGTCAGAATTTATGAAGGTTACCCTTCCACAAAGTCGATCCTTCCAGGCATGAAAGGTATTGATTATGACCTTCATTTTCAGAATGTTGATGTGAAGGGTCCTCCCTTCTGATTCCCAACTGCCAATTACCATCGTGAAATGGGGCAGCAGTTGGACCCCCTTCAAATGCATGCACTAAAATAATTGCAAAATGTAATCACTGGTTGGGGATTTTCCAGAGGTATTCATGCCATGAGTCTATTTCTGTTCAGTCATTGACACAGGAAATGTTTTATCTTTGTCAAATCAAATCCAATAATCTAAGTGCATGTAAAAGTAGTGCCATTGGGCCAAGAGTCTCATCTGTAGGAGGTGCTGTAACAAGTGACCAAGCTGAAGCAGGTCTGCAGGCACATTGAGTAAACCGAGAAGTTACAAAACCTCCTTACTGAAATGCACTTCCAGTCGTAAACTGATTTTGAAACCTTGATGATTCGTGTCATATACATGGAAAGAAATTGAATAAGGTTAAGAAGAGTAAATAATTCCATACCAAAATGGAAGAAATGCTGGAGTGAGTGAATCTGACTTTTGCCTGTTCACAAGAAATCCAAGCTGAAAGAAATGTAATAGAAGGCCGTTCATGCTCCGCAACAGAATTAACTTGCCATATGTTTCTAAAGGATGTCGAGATACACTGCAGTTGCTCTAGATAAGATCAATCTGAACAGTCTGATGCAGTCAATGGTGTTCAGGAAGGCCCATGAACTGAGGCTGAGTCCAAATGGGAGTGCATGAAACTGATATACGGTTCCTTGGAACACAAGGCAAAGGAACTTGCATGTAGCTGGATGGATAGGGATATGAAAGTATATGTCAGTCAAATTGCAACTTATTGCAAACTCACCCTTCTTGACTGAAAGGGTTACTAACTGTGACATCTCCATTGTGAACCAAGGCGCTGTTATGTATCTGTTGACACAACTCAGGTATATAACCATTCAGAGCTTTCCACTGGTTTTTGGTACACAGAAAAGTCTGGAGTAGAACCCCAGAGAGTTCAGCCTGTGAACTATCCTCTACTGCTTGCTTGGAGAGCAAAGAACAGATTTCCTTCTGTAGAATATCTGACTTCTTTCGACAGATCAGGACTTCAGTTGGAACAGCCATCATGCAAGGGAGGAAGACTGGGTGAATGAAATCTTAAGTCGCTCCTAAACAACTTTGATCACCCATTCACTTTGTGGAAAAAGGTCAACCCAAGCCTACCAAAAGTGATGAAGCCTACAGGCAGGTTACATGATAATGTCAGTGTACTGACCAAGGAGTAGTGTGCAGTCCTGTTTATCTTGGCAATGTGACAAGTCAACTCTGAAGAGTGTTCATTAGCAGATATTTCTGCCAGTCAAACAGTTGTAGAAGATGCCAGGCTAAGCAGTAACAAAGTAGTCACCATCGTCCATACAAGTCTGGATGTGTCACGATCAATTTTATAAAACTGGGGGGTGGTCATGTTTACTGCCATGATATCTTTATCAAAGCTTGGGACATCTGTATGGTAGGTGTCCAAGTGAGTAAGATACAAGCAGGAGAAGGACACTGGCAGCTGGCTCTCTTAGAAAGCCTTGTAAAGTCAAAGTCTCCCATTTTGTCTGATAGACTATCAGAGATCTCCTTAATCTCTGACGACTGTGGCAGTAGATGGAAGGTGTACTTGTCCTTATCCTCTGCATCTACCAAGGCCTCAACCTTTTAGGCTGGACTTGCGGACTATATTAGTGGGCTCTCAGATGGTGGTGACAAAATGCAGTAAATTTACTCAATTGACACTTTTAAAGTAAACTCCATTTCCTTCCATGTCCACGTACATCACACCACAAGGAATCAAAGAAGCAGCATTGTTCCAGTGGGTACTGTGGTATCTGCCCACTGATTACACCATCAACACTGGATTTGTCAACTGAACTGGCACTGGCATGACCAGCTGGGTGGGAGGTTGGAAAGGCAGCTATGCAGATGGACTTGTTGTACAGGTCACTGTAACATGCTGTATACAAGGACAAGTTGGCTAGTTCACAGCATGACTCATCAAAATGACCAGCCTCTGGTCATTAACTGCTATGGATAGATTGCTGGCCCAGCTGGACTGGCTGGATGGAGAATGGGATGGTGAGAGATGGCAGTGATGGCTGGCAACAGAAGCAAGCAGGGTTGGATTCAAATTCCATGTGCTCACTGGGCTGCCAGAAAGTGGGAGCAAACTCTCCCATCATGTCCAAGACCGTATTAGAGATATGAGAAGAATGGTACAAGACTGAAATCTCTTGAAGTCAACAACTTCATCATTATTCATCAATCAGTTGTCTCATCTGAGATTCAACCAGCACTAGGGTGAGTATAGTATAAACATATGCACTGCACTCCACTCTTCTGCTTCAAGTTAATATGATGTGATGGTCTCTGATAGTAAAGTTCCAGTAACCTTGGCAAGGGGAGTAGACCTTGCATGAGTCTCTCTGCTTGTCAGATTCTTACCCAAGATGGTGAATCATGTCCCTTCAAAGCATTCTGCTGACAGTGCATGGAGATGATGAAGTACATTTAGAACAGGCAAGGCATGTATCGTTTGTGCTCAGAAACCTTGAACTTACACTTTGCACATTTAGTTGCCATTGTATGTCTGAAACAACATTATGAAAACACATCTAACAGGAAATAATAGACCAATAGTGCAAACTATATCAATTAAAACATTGAATTAAAGCACTTGTATACATAAAAACATTGTTCACAATGAAACTGCAAAGTCAGTAACAAAATTCACAAAAGTAAACAAAAAGTAAAAGGAAAATATGTAACATTACCAATGGTTTGTACAGTCCTGGAGAGGCTTTTTCAAAGACTTTTCAAGGAGTTTTCAAAGACTTTCATAATTTTCCAAGGAGTATTTTGTTTTAGGAAAATTGAACCTTCTCCATATTTTACTTTCTTAACTACTAGTGTTGTGTCATCTGATCCACCCAATTTTATTCCATACTATTTATTAATTATTTTTGCAAAATACATCAAAAACAAAACTCCTGAACTTAAAAAATTATTTAGTTTATTCAGTCTTAATATTTTCTATTCCAGGGGTGTCAAACTCATTTGCTATGGCGGGCCAGATTTGATATAAATAATAATAAATAATGAGTCTGGTGGGCCATATATCTGACACCCCTGCTCTATTCCCTCTGATTAATTCATGGAGATTTTGCCAAAGTTCAAGTAGTTTTTTTTGGACAAATTAAAGAACATTTCAGAATTAAATCAACTTTTTTTCAATTACAGATTTTCCAAGGCAACTCCTGAAAATAAAAGATTTTTCAAGGCTGTATGAACCAGTGTAAAAACAAATATAAATTTCCAATGCTTGAAGTAACCTTAAAAATACTATACCAACTTTACAGGTGGATGGTTAGAAATAAAGATGAAATCTGATGGATATTGAGAGGGACCAGTGACCTGGTGCTCGCCATATCACAAAAAAAGCTTAAGGAAAATAAAAACATTCAGTATATGGGTAGTCACCTGGCAGTGGCAAGTGGTAATGGTATCTTGGAAGAGTCCTTTCCAACACTGTTTTCAGAGTCTATATGATATATAGATAGGAAAGACAATTTTTTTTTTTATCTTTCAGGGAGGACTGGATTTGAGAAGTTAATCCCTAATGTTAATGTAACTGGGTAATGTATTCAACAGAGAAACAACCTTCTGAAGTACCTGGTGTTACTGTGTGAAACCAGTCCCTGTTGACTATTGATGTTTGTGTTGGTGTGGACTGAGGATATATTTGACAAGATGGCCACGGCCTTCATGATGAATCCATGATCAAACCATTGCTGTAAAGCATCTGACCTTGACCCCAATGTCAAAATGTTGAGCATGTTGCAGAATGAATTGTCATAGCTTCAACCTGATCAGTTAGTATTTATCTGTACCTGCACAGGACCTATAAGTTTTGAATAATACTTTTAATCCTTTCTTGTATTGATCTTCTATAGCTTTACTGAGGCTTTCATTTCACCCCAATATGCATCCAAGGCAACTGTACTGATCAGTTATTTGGATTCTTTTTTACCAACACATATAGCTTTTCCTTTTAGGGGTTTTTGTTGTGTTTTTTTTCCAATATCATTATGTTTGATTTTTCTTCATTTATTTCTAAATTCCATTTATTAAATTAGGTTGACTTAACATGTGTTGCATGCCTTGAATTTAGTTTATGTTACCAAAAGTAGATCATCAGCCTATAATACATGAGACTAATGATAATACTTGTACTAATAATAATAACAAGAGTCCCACGAAGATTCTGATGCTCTACTGGGCAAAAAGATTTTCCAGAATTGCAAGATAAGACCATTTCTTCCTTTCAAATGCTGAGTGTTGAAACCATTTCTGATAGTCTTCTGCAATAAGAAGATTTTCAAATTAGCTGCTGTTGTGGACATATTAGATATCAGATTGGCACCATTTTCATTTAGGACAAGTAGACATCATTAGAAGTCTTTTGATGACAATCCCATGTCAATATGACCATCCAATCTGGGGGAGTAGTGACAAAGATTTTCAGAACAGCCATTACAGCATCCATATTTGAGGTATGACTGGCACCATTTTCATTTAGATATCATAAGTCTATTGGCAAAAACCCCATGCTGATAAAACCATCCATTTGGGAGGAGTAAAGATAACACTATTTTCAAGATGGCCACCATGGTGACCATAGTGAGGGTCAATTTGCGTCATTTTTATTTAGGACCAACTAGATATAATAAGAACTCTTCTACTGAAAACCCGATGTCTGATTGACTTTCCATTTAAGAGGAGTAGCAATAACAAGATTTTCAATATGGCTACCATGGTGGCCATATTGGATGTCAGATCAGCACCATTTTAATTTAGAACAACAAGACATTATATTAAGTCTTCTGGTGAAAACCCCATGTTGATATGACTTTCTGTTTTGGAGGAGTAACAATAACAAGATTTTCAAGATGGCTGCCATAGTGGCCATATTGGATATCAGATGTACACAGTTTCCATTTTGGAGGCATCATCACTGGATGATTATAGCATCTTTGCAGTATTTTTTTTTATGGACTAAAGCATTTCACATAGTGGGAAAGATGACTGTAGGAGGATTGCTTCAAGCAAAAAGCACTTTCAGTCAGTAATGTTTAAGTCTTAAATAAATTGTTAAATACAAAGTTTGAAGAATTCAAATTTTTATGTTCAGATTCCAATTTTTTAAAAGTTAACATTCCTTTTGCACATGGGTAAGGGTTAATTATAATATCTGTCAAGGTACTGTAAAATGCTGTATATTCTGCCCATCCATAGAGACTATGCAGGTATAGTTCAGGAGTAAAAAATGTAAACGTCAATATAATGTGTACCATAGCATTAACACATTTTTAACTGCCAAGCAGAAGCACGATATTTCTGTATAAAACATCACAGCATGGATACCATGCCAGAAGGACCACATTCTTATCATGCCAATATCATAGCAGGCCAGTCATGGCCAATCAACACTGTTGCCATGCTTGAGAAAGGCAGAGGTGCGAGAACACAGGAGCTTGATGTTAAGTACAGAAATGTGCTTGTTGAAAATGGATGCCACAATAGTGGCTGAAATGACCTAAAGGCAAAACTTAATCAATGCATGACAGACAGATGGCTGAATGGATGGATAAGGGTAACACTATGTGCCCTATCAGTGTTGTGTTACCAGGCATACAATATTTTCTTACAAGTCAGACTTAAAATGTTCACTAGATAACTATAGTATACAAATCTCTGTAATAGTGTTAAACCTTAAACTTGATATCATGGCATGCATCCCAAATTATCTTTGGCTACCCATAGGTACCATTGGTTTCCAACGGGTCCCCAAAAGAAGTACAAAATCTGGAATGGAGATTGGTAGCAAATGCATTCCTTAACATGGCATCAACAGTATTAATAATCAAAGAAGCAACCATACTTTCAGACATATAAAAATAAATATCAGCCCTGCTAAATTGATTATGAGATATGTACTGGCATCATTCAAGGAATTCTTCAGATATGTCAACAAACTAGTTTTGATCAAAATCCATTCATTCTTGTTTGTTTTATTATGCCCACAACTCATTACAGATAAAAACCTGCATTAAGACCAATGAACCTCAAATCAACATCTGTAAATTAGTGCTCAGACTATCAACTTGTTTACTGAAAAAGAATGAAATACAAAGTCTCATCAAAATTCATACTAACATGTTCACAAGTTCTGTGAAGCACACATATGTAAGCAGTGACCTTTGGCTTAACACCAAGGTCAAGTAGGTCTGGTTTTCAAACTTGTTCCAAATAGCAAGGACATGTTGGTGGTCAGAGCTGTATCATTTTCATTATGGTCCAATTACATTTTGCAAACGCCATGTGAATGCCACCATTTGTGAAAACGCCATGTGAATGCCACCATTTGTTCACCATCATAACAACAAGACTTTTGATACAGCCACTATGGTTGCCATGTTGGTAGTCAGATCAACACCATTTTCATTCAGGCCCAGCTACATACTGTTATAGTGTGCAAATTAAAACCCAAATGTTGAAAAAATCATTTATTCAGGAGAAACAGCCATAACAAAATTTTCAAGATGGCCACAAGGGCAGCCAATCTGAAGGTCAGATCAACATCATTTTAAAAGGACAAACTACATACTGCAAGAAATGTTTTAGTAAACACCCATGTCCATATGACCATCTAATCAGTAAGTCTTAGAAGAGCAATAACAAGATTTTCAAAATGGCAACTGGGCCAACTACACACTGCAAGAAGTGTTTTAGTTAAAACACTGTGTCGATAGCACTATCAGTTTTGGCAAAGACATAAGATTTTAACGATAGCACTGTATCAGCCATTCCAAGAGGTCAGATCAGCACCATTTTCATTTTGGACCAATTACATATCATATAAGAAATGTTTCAGTGGAAACCCAATGTCAATACAACCATCCATTTGGGAATAGCAGCTGTAAGAGATTTTAAAGATACTTTATAAGGTCAGATCAGCTGCATTTTCAAACAGGATGTGCAACAGATAGCAAGAAGTGTTTTAGTGAAAATCCCTTGTCGATATGACCATCCATTCAAGAAGTGTAGCAATAAGATTTTCAACATGGCTACTATGGCAGCCATGTTGAAAGTTCGATTGACACCTTTTTCATTTAGGATCAACTACATATCATAAACAGTCTTTTAGTGAAAACCTCATGTTGACACAACCTTCTATTCAGGAGGAGTAGCCATAACATGATTTTTCAAGATGACTGCCATGGCATCCATGCTGGAGGTGAAACCTGCACTATTTTCACTTAGTACAATCTATATATCATACTGAAAACCCCTGCTGATACAACCATCCATTCCTGAGTATTAATAACAAGATTTTCAAGATTTCAGTCATGGCAGCCATATTGGAGGTCAGATTGGTACTATTTTTATGTAGGACTATCTACATATTATAAGAAGACTTTTAGTGAAAACTCTGTGTTGATATGACTATCCATTTAGAAGACGTAGAGATAATATTTTCCAGATGGCCATCATGGGGCATAAAAAAATAATTCCAGATTTTTTTTTTCTGATGAGACTTATTTATTTGAAAAATTCCTTTTCCTTAAAATAAAAAAATAAAGAATACGTACCATTTTGGTGAAAGAAACACTGAACTGACCCAGTGCTTTCTGACATTCCATGGTGCCTGAATTGTTGAGAATTTGTCCTGAGCTTCGTAAATCACGTGCTTGCAAGGATTTCTGTATCAGTTCTCTGGCTTGAGTTTCACTGTAAAAGGTAAATGTAGTCAAAACTTTTGCAACAAGAGTCCCTCAAAGGAACTGATTCTCTATTAACTTAAAAGAACTTGCAGGAATTTACATTAGGTCTGTTTCTTACCTCCTTTTATTCTTTTCAAATGCTTTAAGTATTGAAATCATCTCAAATATTCTTGAGAAACTCCCACATAACAAAATTGGCAACAAAAGTATTTTCTTATATGTTAACATGATCATGAGATAAGTTTGGTAAAAATATCTTTGTCTTGGCCTTAAAACTTTGAATACTTAAGTTACTGAACTGGCATCATTCAAAGTATTTTTTAGATATATCCACAAACTAGAATGGACTGATGCTTTACTGGCTGAAAAGAATGTCCCATAATCCAATATAAGACCATTACTCCATTTTAACTGCTGCATACTGAAACCATCATCTTGAGGAACTCCAGTATACCAAATCTGGTAACAAAGCTACTTTCTTATGTTTTAGTTAACATATTCAAAAGATAGCTGTAAGTGCAGTATACAATTCTTTATCATGTCCTATGACTTGAACCTGATATCATGGATAGAAGATCCACGAACTTGTCTCAGACATTGTCATGATATAGCCACAAAATTTGCTTAAATCTTTAATATTTTTGGAGAAAAAAAAAGTTATCTTGGTGGTATTATTTAAGGTATTCTTCAGATATATCTACAAACTGGGCTAAGGGATAAAAATTCATTCATACTTGTTTGTTATGATGCTTACAACCCAGAACAGCTAAATACCTGATTCAAGACTGCTGACCTTAATATCATTATGTCAGAGCACTGACTATCAACTTGTTCACTGAAATGCAACTAAATAAAAAGTCTGGTCAAAATTCACTTGTATATGTGCAAGTCTCTGTGTTCATAATGTCGATGAAGTACAACAATGCAAGCAATTGCCTTTGACTTGACCCCAATGTCAGTTATTTCTGGTTTTCAAAACTCCTTCACAAAAGTGTGAATATATCTATTTCATTTAGACTTAAATACTGCAAGAAGTGTTGTAATGAAACCCCTTGTCAATGACACCATTCATACAAGAACAGTAGTGATAAAAAGATTTTTTAGATGGCTATGGTGCCATGCTGGATGTCAGATGAGTACCATTTGCATTAGCTGATTAGAACTTGCTACTTGCTGTAGTGTTTTAGTGAAAATTCATGTTGATATGATTGTCCATTCAGGAGATGCCATCACAAAGAATTAAAACAATCACTGATGTTTTAATGCAAAAAGATAAGTAATGCTAAGCTGAGTACTGAAAATTGTAAGATAATGAAGTCAACCAAGGTTAAATGAAAGCTAGGGACAACTAAAGTAGCAAAAAAAAACAGTTGGTAAGATTGCTAACAAAAGAAGATAATATCAAGGAAAATTAGGAGCCATATAAAGATGTCAGTATGGCCATCCATTCTGGAGAAGCAGCAAAAAGATTGTCAAATTCTCGGCGGTCACATTGGCATCATTTTATTTTGTACCAACTACATATAGAGACAAGTGTTTTAGTGAAATTAATGTGTCAGTATGACTATCCATTAAAAAGGCCTAAAGATATCAAGATTTTCAAGATGGCCACCATGATGATCATAATGGAGGAAACCTGCAATATGATCATCATGGTGGCCATCTGATGAAATAGCAGCATGATTATTATTTCGGGTCAACTAGATATCATAAGAAGTCTTTTAGCAAAAACCCTATGTCACTACAAGTATCAATTTAGGAGTAGTAACTAAAACAAAGTTTTCAATATGTCCACCACAGTGGCCATATTGGCTGTTAGATTAGCACCTTTTTAATTTAGAACAAACTCGGCATCATAAGAAATCTTTTAGTGAAAACCCCATGTTACTACAGCCATCCATTAGGAAAAGTAGCCATAACAAGATTTTCAAGATGGTCATCATGCTAGCCATATTGTATCTCAGATCGGCACCAGAGTGCTGACAATCAATTTGTTTACTGGCAAATAACCAAATACAATGTCTAATCAAAATTCATTTTTATATGCACAGATCTCTGTGCTCACAAGCTCAATGAAGCACAAAAATGCAAGCAGTGACCTCTGACTTCATGCCAGGATAAAGTAGCTCTGTTTTTCACACTCATTTACAAGATAGCACAGACATGTTGGTGGTCAAATTGCCACCATTTTCATTCCGAACCATGATCAGATTGACACCAACTGCATTTAAGACTATCTGCATATCACAGTCGATATGACCATCCCATGTCGATATGACCATCTGATCAGGAGGAGAATCAATAATAAGATTTTCAAGCTGGCCACCACAGCAGCCATGTCAATGGTCAGCTCAGCACAATTTTCATTTAGGACCATCTACAAAGAAGAAAGTGTTTTATTGAAAGCTCCATGCTGATATAACCATCCATTCAGGAGGAGTAGTGATAAAATATTCAAACTGGCCACTGTGGTGGCCATATTGGATGTCCAAGAGATCCCATTTTCAACATGACTAACTAGATCTCTGGGATGAAACTGTGAGCCAAGTTTCATGACTTTTATCAAAGCAGCTTAGGAGGAGTAGCAATAACAAACAACTGTTAATGGACAACGGATGATAGGCACAGGACAATCACATAAGATCTTCTGGTTTTTAAAAACCAGTAGAGCTAAAATGCACACCATATGATCAATAAACTGCCACAAGAGATCTTAAAGAATAGAGCAAACTACAGTGGTTTCTCATCACACAGTTCCACAGCACACCACTGCCCTTCTTACAATGTGTGGTCCATGGATCCCATTAAATAAAGGTTTGATTTTGTTTTATCATAATTGCTATTAATTTAACTTAATATTAGTTCTTGGTTTCACATTATTAATTACTCAGTTGTAATTTTGTGTTTTTATTCACTATTATGACACAAATTTATGAGAACATACCGGAGTATATGTGACCTAATTTATAACCCATGTCACTTTTATAACTTCATTGAATAATGTTATAAGAAAGTATTGTATCTATTTAGTAATCTTTGTTACTAGTCCCCTTGGACAGCCTTGCCCTTGTATTTTCAGAACTCAGATATGATACTAAGGGTATATCTACATCATGGAAATTTAATATTCTAGCAGAGGGGCTGAAGTCAAGAAAAGTCTTAAAGTTCGGTGATTCTGGTTTTATTGTAATTAATGTTATTGACTCAAAATGTTTGTACCTTGAGCTTGAGCTTGAGTGTCTTGCTGAAAAACATTCGAAAACACGGAGCAGGCCTTTCCCTGTTCTATTACAGGCTGTTTACCTTTACATTTGCAGAACAATGTGACTTCTTTAGAAGCACATTTTATTCAATGCATGATATATCCAGAGACCTACTGCAGTTAGAAGCTGTATAAAGTGCTCACCTTGACAGAATAAAAAAGAAGAGCATTACAGGTATATTCAAATGTAATGTATATATTTATATGAATAAATCAAAGGATGTAGTGAAAGTCAGAAAATAGGGATGAACTTTTACAGGTTTGGAAAGGACATCAATTTGTCACATTAGCATGTGCTCAATAATAATAATAATAATAATAGGATTGTTTTGTTGAATGTCTGGGAACAGGGCCCAGGCATTGTGGGAAAAAAACTGATCAATTGTGACTAAAATTTTCAGGAGTAAATTACTGAATTTGGGAATTCTGCATGAGTTTGAAATATTTTACACTGGAACTGAAGCCTATTTCCTGCCCTAAAGACCCTTTGGAAATCCATGTGATAAATTAACAGAAATGTAGATTGCATGATGTTGCTAGTTACTTTGGATTACTAGTGGAGGTCATGTAGTGTCAAATGTATTGTATAGGTTGAAAATATTAGTATGAGAGTAATGAAAGCTCTCCCAAACATTATGGGTAAGTATACTGACGTACTTTTAGTACTGCAATGTAAAATTGATCCTCCATTGGTATGTTTTTAGACCATTTGTTTTCAGACACCAAGAAATTATTTGCCACAGTAATTCTTTAATGTCATGTCATTTCTGGCTGATATTTTACAAAAGAAAATTTTCCCGAACTTGTGTTTTCAGACACAATTAAAGAAAACCTTATGTCTCGTTTTTAAGTACAAATCTCAGTGTGTTTACCAGTATTCGAAAACATAGACAAAGTTCATTCTAATCGGTCAGCACAAAATACTTAATGTGATCATGACATTACCAGTAACTAAAATAATTTTAAATCCTTTGTGTCATTTGTCATGAAAATGTGCCCCCTTGTCTTTTGTGCAGGCTGCTATATGACCGTGTCTCTGTCCAAAAGTTAGGTCCAGCATAGGGATCAAATATGTGTATTATAGTGAATTCTTGTCAAGTGAAATTCATGTTTTCATTTTTTTTGTTAATTCAGTTTTACTGTAATAATTATAAATGTGCCATTCAATCATAAAAAAGTTAACTGACTGTCACAGCAATGCCCACAGTGCTTCCATGAGAACCTAATTTAGTGCTTAGTCAGTAGCTAAGCTGTATTTATTTTGATAATTGTTGAAAACTTGATGGCCCTTTAACATGATAACACAAGATTAATTTGGCTCCAGCTGATTCCAACACATTAAAGGTGTTGACATCACAGTAGGGATGAAACGATTCATTGATATATCGATGCATCGATACTTTTGCCATATCAACACATGTATGTATCGATACAAGAGGTGAAGAATCGATACAAAACGATATCTACCCTATATAAGTTACTTTAATCTTCAGCAGTCATGAATAATTATTAGTCATTTGCCTTCTTATTCTTTAAACTGAGAATCGATAATGTATCGTATCGTAGGCCGTGTATCATGAATCGTATCGATATATGGCACAGGTGTATCGTTTCACCCCTACATCACAGTAACATCTGTGTGTAGGGTCAGATTAACTTCTTGTTATTACTGAGTGTAGACAACTACTCAGTTGTTGCTTTTGTCACGTGTGGATTGTTCCTCTAAAACTGCAGTTTATAAAATACACTTGTAAGTACTAATAACATGCACACATTTTTGTATTTTCTCTTTTATTTTGGTCAATTTTGGGGGAATCCAGATATAGTGTTCCAGTATCATGCAACTGCCATGTGCTGTTTTCATGAGTACAAACAATATAGGGTTGCACACAGCCATGTGCTGTTGACAAAGTGTCATTTAGTGATAGTGGCCATATGTGATGATGAATAGGCATCATCCAAAACATTTTTGAAGTCCTTCATACCAGGTTGCTTTCAATCAATTTGGTCAATTTCTGTTGAGCAGGTTTAGAGAAGTTATTTGAAGTTTTTATTTTTTATTTTTAGTAACAGTGTCCACATTTGATGGTGGATTGTGCATTATTTTAGCAAATTTAAAAGACCTTCATGCCATGATGTTTCTTTCAAATTTGGTCAAATTCTGTTGAGCAGTTTTTGAGCTGTTATGTAAATGCTTTTCTATTTTGATGGCAGATTGGCAACATTTAAGCAAATTTGAATTAACTTTGTGCCAGGATGCTTTTGTCAAATTTGGTCAATCTCTGTTGAGCAATTTGTGAGAAGAAGTTGAAAATAGAAATTGATAATGGCCGACACACAATGCACAGTGCATTATGCATGATGGATAAAGGACCGTTCCATAAGCTCACTTGTCCTTACAGCCACGTGAGCTAAAAAGTGCATCTATGAAAGTATATATCATGTACTTCTACAATTATGTTTTACTGAATGTACTACTATACTGATTGTATGTATGTTTGTAATTTGTCCATGTATGTACTGTTAAGTCAGGTATAATTATGTGTTAATCTATGTACTACTGTACTAATGGCATACCATGTATATTTGTAATTACTCTTCTTGTATGAATAATCCTTAATGTTATTTAAATAATTACTTGTTTTAAGCAGTCTGTATAAAAAGCTCAATAGAACTTGTGTTTTACATGTTTGAAGCATATGCACTACTTTTAAATAAAGATGACTTGACTTGAGTAACCTTCAGTTGATAGCAAGTATGACCACTATTAGAAGCATATAGCATGCATCAGTAATTGTCTTAGTCACTACAGCTAAGGCCCCACATGAAATATATGCAGTCCACTCATCTGATTCCTAAACTCAATTACATGTACAAATACAGTTAATCTGTTGAGCATAACCTATCGCAAATATACAATGTATTATATTATATGGAATGTTTGCCACTATAAACCTGTTTATTCCTACTTCCAAATGCACTGCCTTCTGTGTAAGCCAGGATGTATACAGCATATGAAAACTCTATGTGGTCATGAACTAAACACAAATACTTAACCTATATTAGTTAAAGCATAAAGTGTAGGTCATATTGACCTTCCTTGGTTGTGAGGGTGTGGTACTAACGGAAATACATCCAATTATCAAGTTTCACTATTCTAAGTTAAGAAGCACCCAATAAATGACCTTTAAACACAACATTTCAACAAAGTCACTGAAGCATGAAGTAAAGGTCACAAAGACCTTTTTTTGCAAAAAGAGTGTAGTGCTTATCAAGCTGCATCCCTTTACAAAGTTTCATGAATCTAGGTATGACAATATGCATACAGCATGCCAAAAACATGTGGTCATGAGCTAAACACAAAAAACTGTAACCAGTAAAAGATGACATACAAGTCACAATGAGTTTTTTTGGTAATAAGGGTGTGGTACTAACAGAGATGTATATCATCATCAATTCCATGATTCAGTCATGAACAGTGCCTGAGAAATGAGCATCAAACACAAAACTGAACCAAAGTCAGTGAACATAAATATGGATCTTCTTCTGCAATGAGGGAGTAGCACTCATTGAGATGCATCCCCTCACCAAGTTTCATGATTCCGGATAGGATAGTATGTACACACCATGCAAAAAACATGCAGTCATGAGATAAATGTAAAAGCTTAACCTCAACCAGTAAATATGAAATGTAGGTTAAAGTGACATTCTTTTGTGATCTGGGTGTGGTACTAACAGAGATGTATAAAATCATCTACCTGGTAGTTTAATGATTCCAGTATGAACACTTAAAACGCAAAATTTAACCAAAATCAGTGAAGCATGAAATATATGTGACAGCAACCTACTTTTGTGACAAAGGTGTAGTACTTGTCAAGATGCAACTCCTCACCTTGACTCCAGGTATAACAGTATGTATACATGGTGAAAAAAACCTGAGTTAAACACAAAAACTTAACCAAGCATGTACAGACCCTGAAATGGTTAATTTTACCAGTGAAATGAAAACAGAATGCAAATTGAACTCAAATGAAATGCAGAATGAATGCAAATGAAATGAAGAAATGAAATGATGAATGCAATTTGACGGAAATACAAAGCAAATGCAAAATGCAGAATGCAAATCAAAACAAAAATGAAATGTAAATGCATTTCATGTTTGGATTTTAAAATCTATTTACCTGTATTTTGGGCTGCCACTAAATTTCCAGTCAAAGGACTTTTGCATGATAATCCAAGATCATATCCTTTACACTGAAAACTACTCACAATCTATGACATTCTTCTAACAACTGCCATTGATGTGATGACATCATTGCCAGTACTTTTATCTGCACAAATTTATATGAAAGAAACGAAATAAATAAAATTTGCTGACATGCTCTACAATGTACGTCACGTACATTTATTGCAGCTGCACTTATATTTTTTTAATTGTAAATTCAATGCTATCTTTTGAATTGTATGACTCTTGTATTTTAATAAAGTGCACTTTTAATAAAACAAGATTCAAAAGCAATAGTTCTCTCCATTTAATACTATGAACAAGATCCCCAAGTGGGCCTAATATCATTCACCCCAGTAACTGACTTATGTAAGCTTGTGAAAGAAAATTCATTCACTTGGTGTCCACACTGTCTATTAAGCCTAAAAAAAAATAATATACATATTAATGGTTTCATGCTAAAAGAAATTGGTTGGTATGAATAAGATTTTATTGTAATTAATTTATTTCTCCTCATTTATTGAAATTGAACCACAGATGCATGACCTAATTTCATTCCTTTGAGAATCGACCTTGTCAGTATTACTCAACAACACTATGCTAGCACTCTCTAAATAATTATTTTCAAAATTTGCATTCAATATAAACTGCTGTACATTTTAACTGACCATGATTAGCAAACAGCACACAAAGGTAGCCATTACTGAATCATTCTTTTTAGTCTATGTCCAATAGGTGCTAAAAAATACTGTGCAAAAAAGTAATCATCTTAATGAGTATGATGACTCATACTGTTAACCATGAGAAAAATTAAATGCAGTCTGGTCACAACATTTAAAAAAATTTGGATTTGTTTTTTTTTTTTCTTCAAGCTCTTTTATGCGTAGAAAAGTTTCAGGGTCAGCATCTCGAAAACTGGAGGGTCCAGATATTGGCATTATTGATGGCAATTCAATTTGGAAGCATTTCAGAAAAAAACATCTTGGATTATTATCAACCAGTCATCTAAGTACTCGAAGATGGGTACCCCTAAGGACCTTAAATGAGCTACTATTGCACCAATCACCCTGGTGAAGGCTCTGTGAGTGGAAGCTGGGTCAAAGGGATGTGCCAGAAACTGAAAGATCTCCTGTCCCATACAAAACTGCAGGAATTTACTGTGGAATGGGAAGATGGGGATGCGAAGATATACATCACAGAGATCTATGGATACTGCCAAGTCATTTTACTTTATGTCATTCCAGACTGAGGAGGATGTCTCCATCTTGAAACACTCTTCAAGAAGAAACTTGCTCAACTGGGAAATTTTGATAATGAGTTGAAACTTTCCTCCTTTTTTAACTAGGAAGATCCAGAAATAAGACCTAGACTTTGGATATATCACTCTCTCAACTACATCCTTCCCTAGATGGGTGTACACCTCTTCCTATACAGACATCAACTGGTACTGGTGGAACCAAATGGAGGTCCTTGAAAGTAGTGGAGGGTCCCAAAAGCAAAGATAGTAAACCTCTTTTATTGTTGAAAGGATCCACACATTATCTGTGATGTCCAAACATCTGAAAAAAGGCCAGTCTGATACCTACTGGAACATCAAGAAAAGGGGAACTTGACAGGAGATGATGGGACTCTGTAGGGCCAACTGTTTCTCAAATTAGAAAGAACTGGACCAACTGTCTCTCTACTTAGGAAGAACAGATTCTGTGAACTGCTTTCCATGGTCCCTCCAACCACTCCATCGTGTGAAAGACGGGGTGAAAAAGAGTTTTAAACTGGGTCTGATGGTCCAGCTGGGGCTCCTTCTTAAAACCTTTAGAAGGAGGAGATACTGAACTTTCTGATTGGGGGCATTTCTTCACCAGTTTAGCCAGGTCTAGTACCACAGCCATCCAAAAAACATCTCAGCATCAAGTTGGGCAGTCCTCAACAGGTTTTTGCTGTGCACCAGCAAAAACCTTTGATGTCTCCAAAGCCACATCCCTACAGAGAAGTTCAACAGAGAGCACCATGGACATCATGAGCATATATCTCGACAGTTTGGCAATGGCCTCTAACAATCTCTGCAAAGTGGCTGGAAACAACGATTCCTCCTTCAACAAATTGAAAGAGACATCTAAACAAAGATTGGCATATACTACGAAGCATCTGTGCACAAGGCAGGGGGCTTAAGGGCTCAAGCAGAAGGCACCCCTGAGAGTCTCTCTAAGCTGGAGAGGATCCTAGAAGACCCCAAGTGCTTTGAACACAAATCTGAGGGAAGGAGTGGTAAACTACCACAGAGTTTTTCGGACATAATGAGGGCCGTTTTGCCTGAGAGTTAATCCTTCCAGAAGTGAAAGGTGTTGATGACAGCCTTCATTTTTAAAAGGTTAATGTGAAAAAGCCACTCCCCTGACTCCTACGTGCCAGTGATGGTAGCAAAGTCCAGCAACAGGTGGGCACCCCAGCTGTACGTACTGGCATCGGGACATACCGTTATTTCCATTGGGGCTTCTCTAGAGGGATCCCCGTGGCCAGCCAACCTGGGTTGTGCCACTGACACAGGAATGATTGTATTTCGGGTGTGATCATTACTGTTTGATCAAGGGGACTTGAAAAGAGGCGCCATTGTGCTAGCAACGTCATTTGTAAGGGGCACATAAAAAGATAGCTGAGCGGGATCAAGTCTGCCACCACATTGAATAATCCAAGGAGTTGCAAGAACTCTCTCACTGAAATCCAAGTCCTGTTGGAAATGGACTTGACAAGTTCGACGATCCAGATTAAGCAAACGCGAGGAAGCTGTACCAGATTCAGGTTGGTGAGAAACTCCATACCCATATGGACAAAACGCTGAGATGGACGGAAATTGGACTTTACCCAGTTCACAAGAAAGCCTAGATGATCTAAAAGTGAGAACAGATCATTTCTGCCTTTGCACAGAATAGAACTTACCATATGTTTCTGGATGATGTCGTCCAAGTACGCTACCGTCGTTGTAGATGAAGTCAAGCAGAACAGGGTGACAACACAATCCATAACCTTGGTAAAAGCCCAAGGGATGATGTTGAGGCCAAAGGGTAGAACCTGGAACTGATAAACCGTGTCGCGGTAGGCAAAACAGAGACATTTCTGTGATGCGGGGTGTTTAGTGACATGAAAATATGCGTCGGTCAGATCAAGATTGACAGCATACTCATCGCGTCAGATGGAGAGATGGATTGATCTCGCCGTTTCCATCTTGAATTTCGTTGCCAAAATATATTGGCTGAGGCAACTCAGGTTAATGATTGGCCTCAACTTGCTGTTCGCCTTCTGTATAAGAAACAGCCTGGAATAAAACTCTGGCAATTGTGGTTTTTGCACAATCTCCACTGCCTATTTTTCGATGAGCAACCATATCTCCTGTTGTAGAAAGGCATTCTTCTCCCAATCTGACAGTATGTCCGTGAAGAGGGGAAAGAAGGAAAGGGGAGGGGGTTGGATAAATGAAATCCGAAGCCCCTCCAAAATGACCTGAATCACCCAATCATTCTGAGGAAAGAGGGTGATCCAGTGAGCCTGAAATTGCAGGAGGCGGCCGCCCACAGGTAGGCTGTCTGCAGGCAGTGGGGAGGGATGGTCAAAGTCTAGAGGTAGGAGGCTTGAAGGTGGAGAAACTTGGTTTCTTGCCGCCTCTGTATGGTTGCCTCCTAGCTTAGTTAGACTGGCATTGGGCTGAAATCTATACTGCTCATGTGCCTGAAAAGATCCCTTGTCCATGGTCTGCCTATCATCCCTCCACTGTGGCAGGAGCTGTTTGTTTCAAAACACCTGTGTGGATTGGGTAGTGAGTTGGAGGTGCAGTTCCTGAGCTGCCTGCCTTCGAAGAGTAAAGGTGACCCAAATGGGGTCATCAGTAAAGCCAGGGTATGATGGGGCTTGAGTGACGTGGACCGTAGACATGTGTCATGTCGTATCAGGTCTAAATTGGCAGAAACAGTCAACGCATTGGCCATGGAATGGTGAGCTGCCCTGTTAATGACTCTAGCAATCTGGGCTGTCACCTCCCAAGTGTGGCCATTGCCAGATTTTTCTGCGAGTCAGAAAATGACCAATTAAGCCAAATCTAAAATTAAAGACGTAGCGACTATATTTCAGACTAGCTTTGACGTGGCATGGAACACATTTTTGTCCACTTTATAAAACAGTGGAGCAGACATGTGAACTGCTGCTAGAATTTTGTCAAGAGCCGGGAAATCAGTACTTAAGGCATCTGAGTGAGTCTTGTACCAGCAAGATGAGAACATCACTGGTACTTGACTTTCTGAAAAGAAAGCCTTAGCATTCTCTCGATCACCTATTTGTCCTGACAGATGGTCATTGATCTCCTTAATTTTAGCTGATTGGGGAAGGAGCCAGAAGGACGGTGTCTCTCCCTCCTCATCGAGAGATCTATCGATACCTTAACTTTGTAGTCTTGAGTGGCAGTAGGAGGTGGAGGGCATTCTGAAGTTGCCAACACACTATAAATTTACTCGACTGCGCCCATCAAGTTTAACTCAGTCCGTTCCATGGTTGGATCTCAGTAAGGCTGATTTGTAGGAGCTTCGTCACACTCACTATGTGTCGAGTCCTGTTCTGGTACAGCTTGCATCTCTGGATAAACCAATCTAGGTGGCATTGATGATGCAATTCCGTGATCTTTGAAAATGTCACTAACTCTCCCTTGTGGATAAGCCATGAACATATGGAAGGCCAGCACTGCCAGAATTGTTCAGTGGTTTGCCTGGCGTGTGGTCAGCTTGGATGCTGGTGGTATAGAAGTCAGTCCGGCTTCCACCGGTACCAGCCGCTTCAAAGGCCTGGCTGGACGGACAGATTTCTCACTAAAATCTCCGTCAAAGTATGGGATTGTCACCGACAGTACGGCTAGACGGATGGATCCATCACTAAGATCCCCATAAATCCTAGCTGGCAGGACCATTTTATCAATAAAGTGCCCATGCTGGGATGGCTGGACAGCCAGTGACAGCCAGGTTGAATAATGAAATGGATCCAATGGATCCAGTAAAAACCCCAAGCATCCCGACTTACAGGCATGAAGGCCATGCTCGGACATGCGGGGACTTAATCCCACTGGGCAGCCCAAAATTGGGGGGACACTACCCCAATTAGTCAGAAAAAGCTGTTGAAGCAATTGAGGGAAACAACAGTAATATCTGGCCTGATGTAAATAGTTGCATCGTAATTTCCTGGACCAGACGACGCATCTGTTTGAAGGCAGATGGTTGTACCAGGTCAACATTATTCTCCTCCATTGCCGCTGATGTTACTGTGGCTGACGGTTGCAAACGATGAACTTTAGGTTGGGGGGGACCCCAGCGTCTCCCACAAGACTCGCAATGGAGTTTGACTTTGGATGTATACTGAGGGCATCAATGCTATCTTTCCTTGACTTATTCCGTCTTTCCCTCCCTTTTGCTGCCTTCTGGACTACTGTAGCCCAGACTTCCTATGTCCACGTTTTACACACGCTTCATGGCATAGATGATGTACACTTAGTACATACGATACAAGAGTCACGGTTATCTTCTTTTGCTTTGAACGTTTTGCATTTCATGCATTTAGTTGACATATCTACTTAAACAACACAGGAAGAGAAAACAAAGCATAAATTAGCAATTCAACATGTTATTAACTCGCTAATACCACACCCATTACTAACGGAGTAAGTGAAATTAGTCAGTGTCGTACTAACTCGTAAATGACAATGAGTTCAACGATAGCATGTTGTAATGTGGTCTTAAATAGACGTAGTCCGTAAAACGTGACAAAGTCACTCCAATTTGGAAACATTTGTAAAAAATAAGGTATACAACCTGTAGAAGAATGATTGTCCAACACAATATTAAATCCTTTTTTTTAAAAAAGTTGGATGGTCCAATTTAACACTAAGATGGCTTGGATTGTTTGGAGGTATAATGTACGTGTTATCAGTACAACAGCGAAGCTTAAAAACTGGGGACACCTGTCGGTGACAAGGGGAGGTAAGGGGCAAGAGTTATTGCCCTTTTTCTATATGAGATAGACAGAAAAGACAATTTTTCGTCTTTTAGTAGGGCTGGATTTGGGATGTAGCAGGCTTATATCCCCTAACGTTAATGTGATCGGGGAATGTATTTGATGGAGAAATTCTATATGTTTTATCACTGTAGGTACTCGTTTATAATTCGAGTCCAACTGCAAACTGCACAGACCCATATATGCCATTACATAATGCACTGGCAGATCTGGGACTGTGCAATTTGTTAGGAGTAGTCAGTAAAACAAACAACACAGACCCTGATTTGCTGGTACATTATGCAATGACAGATCAGGGTCTATGCTGTTTGCAGTTGGACTCGACTTGTAAGCGAGTATATAAAGTACAAGTCATTATGACCCATATCTGTTAGGGAATTCTCAAGTAGCTGGACTGGCCTGAACACTGTAGTAATGTTACCTTTTTTTCATTAATAATATGCAATGTTTTCTTACCTGATGATTGTAGCTTTAACCTCTGCTGGATTCATGTAAAGATTCAGAGCTTTGCCATCTAACAGCCGCACTTTGGATCTGAAGTTTCGATTCTTTTCCAGTATTTGTGCTGGTTGTTCTTCCACTATAAATGTGCTGCAATAATAATAATAATAATAATAATAATAACTACTACTACTAGTAGATCTCTTAAAAATGGATGTTATTGCAAAGGTGTTAAACAAATTATGGACCAAAACTACACCAACTAGTGAAGTAAAATTGTTGAGAACAAAACTTATCTTAGATATTTCAATACAAGAAGCTGGTCAAGACCTGCATGTCAAATGCACCTCCAGCTTTCGGTAAACTGGTGTTGTTCACATCAAGATGTATCCATATAACAAGAAACATGACTCCATGGCCAGCTGTACTTGAGAAACAGACATTACTTAAGACATAAAAAAAAATTTAAAACCGAGGTTAATCAACGGAGTTGGATGAACATACAGACAAACACATGGACACCAAAGTAATCACTATGTCAAGGTTTCACCTTGGCAGCCTTGACAAAATAGCTGTAAATTAAATTTAATTGATTTCAAATAATAATGAATGCAGTTAAAGTGCAAGTATAAAAGTGTGTAATGGGAGAATTGATGCTAGTAAGCTCAACAAATGATGGTGCAGAAAGCAGACAACTTGCCTAAAGATTCCAAACAATTCTCACACTCAAACTCAGACAACTCAAAATTCTGATGTTGGATCATCTAAATAAGTGACTAATCAGATATCTGAATTCTGTACCAAGTCTGAGTGTGACTGTGTCAGAACAGTTTATAATCTCTAGTTCTGATTTAATCTGAGACCATATAAAGTTGCACAACAAATTTAGTTGATATTCCATCACTATAAACATATTGAGACGAAGTGACAATTGGTGTGATGAACTACCGGGGGTAATATTTCCACCCTATGATGACATGGAACACTAACAATCAAATTTGTTGTAATTCTTATCAATACAAAAGTTGCCTAAATGACTTTCTGCTATTTATGATCTTTTTTTAAACCTCTGAACACTAACCCTTTCTGTGCCTAAACTGGATGATTTACCTTTGCACCAATGACTTCAGACAGTGAATCAACGTCTCGCTGAATTTCTGCAGGCTTGAAAGATCTAGACCTGGTAAAAAATTCCCTGGCAATGGTTGCCACTGACAGCACATTCGTATGACCTGTTCTCGATTATCAAGAATGAGACTGGCCAGGGACTCACACCAGGTTTGTATTGTATCCAAATTTTGAGATTCAAATGGAAATCCATTCGCAGCAAGTTGCTGCATGCGCTTCCATCTTGAGAGCTCACCATTAATTTTTAATTCCTGCTGCTGAATATTGTGGATAGTGTTGCTGAAATGATTATCCAAATTCTGCAACAAAAAAAGTTATATAAAATAATGTGTTTTTTCCCTGCAAAACATACTATAATTTACTGTATTCTCAGCATGTTTTCAGACAGCCAAAAATAATTACTTGTTTTGTCATCCAAAGACATATTAAATTCTTTAATTTGGTGTCCTAAAACAAACAGGGGAAGATAAATTTGCCTTCCCCCATTGACCACCTTCTGTAACAAGGTTATGAAGTAAAACAAGCATTTTTTTCTAACTTTAGGGTAGGATAATGAATGAAAAACAGGCATTACTTGCCTATTTTTGTCTATTTGATACATGTCCATCCACCAGAAAAACACAGCCATACATGTATTAGAGCCATGCATTTATGTGTATTTTCCAAAAGAACCGCCATATTAGTAATCTCTCAATCCACTGTTTAACCCTCTGCTAATCAGTGATCATTAAAATCTACCTTACAAATGCATGCAAGCTTTATTTCTGTGTAAATAAAAAATGAAACCAAACTAAATAAAAAGATTTCAGAATTATGATTCTGAAGGTATTTATGACAGAAATAGATTGGTATCGAGAGTAGAAATAAATCTATGGCAGTTAGTCTTTAAGCAACAAGAGTGATAGGCTCCGTGGGGGTTTGTGTTGTATGCATGCCTAGAAAGGTTAAATAACAAGCAAGCAGCAATATACGAGTCAGCATGATTAATATGTTGATATTGTTAAATAAATGTGATCTATTTGTTATGGTTCTCTCTCTCTTTTTTTTTTAACCTAGCCACAGGTAGCACCAAAGTGAGCACAGCTTGCCGACTCAAAATAATCAGCTTGTCAAAGATTGTTTTGACACGTGTCGCAAATTTCAAAGTGACTATGTGATAATTGTTAATAATATAACTTGTGGGATTTCTTTGACATGTGTGTTTGGAAATAAAAGGCTCTCATCTCTAATGATTAGCCACCTGGATTTTGTTAAAAGTACACTTGATGTACCAAACATTTAGCACCCACAAGCAATGTTTATCATTTACTATTGTTTAGTTGTTTATAAAGCAAAGAGGTTTATTAGCTATAGAACAATAACTATTTTTAATCCATGGCACATAATGCCTCAGGGATAATGGATTTGTTTTGTCGCATGATTCCAATGAATTTACTAATCCATACTGACTCTCTGATGTAATGAGATAAACCAGGGGATCATGGTTTCTAATCATAACTGTCACACCTGCTTTAAGTGGATTCGTGTGTAACAATGTCCACACTGACAACAAATCCTATTTTAGTTAACTGAATCAAGCTAGTAAAAAAGAAACAATGGTAAATAATTGTCCAATACATTTTGACAACCAACCACCCATGGAAAAATTACATGTTAAAGTATAAATAGGATACCAACCAATATCAAAAGTTATTTAAGTTTATATACTGGATTACTGTCATCATGAAACCTAATATTGTTAGTAACAGTTTTGATGGACAAGTTTATCGTGCATTATGCAACAAGTGAGGAGGAACTGCATGGTTCGTGGAGGAACTGTCCCTTGCAAAATCATCTCCAAGGAGGCCAGTATAGGCCATCCACAGAAGCGACCTCAAAGTAAGGACTCTGAAGATACATCACAAAAAGAACCACCCGCAAAGAAAGCTGTTCTCAATGATGAGTCTGATTAATTATCTTGAACCTGAGAGTGCTCCACCCGGTTCTGTGCATGGTCACTATAAACATTATACGTTAAAGCAAAAACAGGACATTGTTAATCATGCAAAACCTCTGGGAATTAGACCTAGAGCAGAAAAATTAAAGATTCCGAAATCCACTGTGAATACTTGGTTGAAAATTGACTTCATTGTAGATCTGAACTTGAATGGACATTTGCCTTAGAGTAGATGCCCATTTCACATAGACAAGATATAGATGACAAGATAGCCCAATAGGTGCTCATTCAGTGTGACTTACAAATTCCAGTCAGTGTTGAGGGAATATGTATATATCCCAAGAAGCTTGTCTCAAAAGAATTTCCGGACAGCAAATTTAGTGCCTGTCAGTCTTGGGGAGAGGGTTTCATGAAAAGACATGGGTGTGTGCTCAGAAGCAGGACTGCTCTTGTCAGCATTTACTCAAGGATTTGGAGGAAAAGATAGCTTCATTCCACAAGTTTGTGATGGATAGACGTGAGGAGGAGGAGTTTGATGATAATGTTTTTATTAATATGAATGAGACACCGATGCACTTTGACCTTGTGCCAGGGAAAACAATGGACAAAGTAGGAACGAAAAATGTTCTGATTCATACAACTGGCTTGGAGAAGAGACACATTGATATCGTTTTAGCCATTGCAAGTTCTGGTAATGTATTTACCTCCTATGATTATTTTCAAGGGAAAGAGAAATTTCTATCTCAAGATACCAAAAGGGTGGATAATCACAGTAATAGAGAATGGGTTGCTCGATGAAACGCTAATGCTGCGATGGATTAAAGAAATTTATTTGCCAATCACCAAGAAAGAGCAATCACTGTTAGTTATAGTCTCATTCCAGGCTCACATCACTGATGATGTGAAGAAACAGTTGCAGCGTGGAAATGTTGCACCAGCAATTATACCTGGATGCTGCAAATCCAAGTTACAACCTCTTGATGTGAGCATAAATAAACCTGTAAAGAGCTACTTTTTCTGCAGTTGGATGGAATACATCAGAGATGCTACGAATGCATTAAATTCATAAAAGCGGTAATGGACAGATCAAGACAGCCAGCAAACAGACTATATTGGACTGGACTTTAAATGCTATGGACACATTGATGGAAAAGCGCACAACGATTATGAAATCTTTCAAAGTGTGTCAATCTAAGCAGAAGTGAAAATGCGCTGATCAGAAGCAAGGAACAGTAAAATGATATGGATTATGATGATGACAGTGATACAGAATTTGAAGGCTTTCTATCTATCCATCTGCATACATACATACATACATACATACATACATACATACATACATACATACATACATACATACATACATACATACATACATACATACATACATACATACATACATACATACATACATATGATTTAAGGATTTAAAATTATTTTTAGTTCATTGAAGTTCATGATCACATTAAATAATTATTGCTGACTGAATAAAGCAAACTTTGTCTCTGTTAAATTACCGGCAAACTCTGAGACTTGAAAACAACACAACAGATCTTCTTACATTGTTTTTGAAAGCATAAGTTTTAAAAAAATTATAGTCAAGCAATATCTGAAAATTACAAGGCATTTAAATATTATTTTTTAAAAAAAAATTATGGTGTCCTAAAACAGTGTCCGAAAACATTCTGTAAATACAGTCTGTAATACAATTTTTAAAATAAATTTCAAAAATAATGTTTATACAAAATAATGATGACAATATTGTTACTGCCAAAAAAGTTATGCCAATGCATTGCTACCTGCCATTGCTATCTAGAGCTATTAACCATGAGTGCTCGCAAAGGATCCCCCTCTCACTACTGTTTCCTAGAAAAGGCCATAAACATAAAAACTGGAGTTGGGAAACAAAATTAGAACAGATATTCTGGGTTGAGAACTTCTATAAATGATGACATGGAATGCTGGAAATCAAATTCATGCAAGGTCAAATCAAACTAAAGGCACATTATAAATTTCATTGAAATCCAACAATCCTTAGCTAAGTTGTGCTCCAGAAACCAGAGTGAGGAGAATGGGCAATCAGTGGCCATAACTCCTTTAAATGATAATGTGAAATGCTGTGGAAATTAAGATCCTTCAAAGTCCCATCAATATAAAGTTGCATGCCAAATTTGTTTGAAATTCAACAATCCTTGGTAAAGTTATGATGCAGAAACCAAAGTCAGAAGAATGAGCAATCTGAGAACACCACTGAATGATTTTTTAGTACACTGGAAATCAAACTCATTCAAGTTCTCATCAATATAAAGTTGCAAGGCAAACTACTGAACTCTAACAATCCTGGGAAACTTAATCTGCAGAAATGAAAGTTAACAAGGCAGACAATGAGGGGCTATAACTTCTGTAAATGATGACACATAAGGCTGAAAACTGAACTCTTTCAAGATTTCATCAACATAAAAAGCTGAATACAAATTTGTTCAAATGCAATGATTTCCAGTAAAATTACCTTGTGGAAACCACACTGTTGACAGACACAGAGACAGATGGATGGACAACCAAAGACATGGATGGACTGATGGATAAATGGACAATGTGGTTACTACAAGGTTCGAATTTTGAGTGCAACCCAGTAATAAATGCAGCTGTCATGGATTGGGAATTTATTTTGCATCACAAGGGTGCACTGCATCTTGAAAAGACACAATGTATTAATTATTTGTGTGAGTATAATTGAACTGAATATCCATTATGCAAATAAGAATTGTATGTACACATATACCAGTTATATTGCCTGTAAATGGCAAGACATAGGTATCACTTGTGTGGCAGTGACATCAGTGGTGACATTGTCAGCATTAAAACTTCTTGGGGGCTTTTCATGGTTTTGACAGCACATCAACACTTGAAGGTTATATGTCAAGGCAAGTAAAGTGCCTTGCCAATGACTATGAAACTATAGAAGCCAATCTAAGCTGACCCACTGGCGGGAATCGAATCCACACTCTTAAGGACTCCAAGCCAGGGGGTGATGCAGCTAAATAGTTGCCCCAGTACCTGTACTTTGCCGAAACATGCAGAGGAAGCATAGTTGACTTTTAATTGCCTTTTCTTGAGCTGACATCTTCAAACCCCCTCTTTTGCCACCAAAATCTTTCATATTCTGAGTATAATATGAACTCATGAGTCTTTTTTTTCTGTTCAAAGAGCAATGTAAAACAGTTAAACATAGTATTTTCATGATTTTTATCAAATTCTGCATCAATATAATGATTTGTTATGCCTGAAATTACATTTCAATTTATGACATTCCCACAAAAAATTAACGCATGAAACTTGAAGAAGTGAGTGAAATTCCATTCATTTGTAGCCGACATAATCAAGAGGAAATTAATAATCTGTCATGGTTTACATGCTTATTGCTAGTAATGGTAAACAAGTTTGTTTCATATTTCATCCTGCAAAAGTAGGAAGACAGGACTTACATCAATATCTGGCATCTGTTTTTTTCAATAGCATCTTCAAATGCTTTTTGTTTATATATTTGACCCAAAGGTTTATTAAAATGACTATTTTAAGTGAATGTTTTGATTATTCTAAATTTTGACACATCTACACTCACTTCTCTCTTTTCCCCCACCACTTCACCCTATACTGGCAGGGGAGACAAGTCACTTCATCCAAAACTCGAGAGTCCAGCATGGACCTTGCCATCTGGTCATAAGTCCAAAACTGAGACACCATAGCTCTTCATCAGGATATTAACATTCTGTTTTAAAATTTTTGAAAGTGATCTTCTATATCAGTTATTTAACTGAAACTATGCTATAATACTACCAAATGCCAAAAGTTTGTACCCTGAAAAATTTATATTAATTAGTAGGTTTCCTGTCTAACCAGTAATAGCAGCATCTCCCATACAAAATGGAGAGCCAGAAACCACCCGTGCCTGGAATGCAAATATTCCAGGCGAAATTTAGCTGGAGACATTATTTCAATAAGATTTCAGTCTCACTTACGCCTCTCATCTGAGGCATAATTCAACATTTTTCCACCTAACTATGGAGGATAACACTGACAGCCATGATTTGAGACATCATATATTCCTTGTTGAAATTTGTACAAGGCAGAAATTTGCATTTAGAATGAGGGTGAACTGGACTTCAAAATTTGCAGAAGGCGGATATACTGGAATTCACATGAGGAGGATTTCTGTACTATTTAATAACAAAGAACTATTACCAGAGATAACTAAAACTAAGGGCTTTAATATATGGTTTTCCATTTGTGAAGACCTAACTTTGAATATATTCTTTGAATTTGTTAAGCAATATTAAATATCTGCAGTAATTATAAAATTATCGTGATTTTAAATTTGCGAAATGCACTGTAAAATACAAACTGGAATTTCTTGCATTCAAGACTTTTTTGTTACAGTTCTCTTCCAGAGTGTTTCAAAATCTCTCAACCCCTATCTGTCAACAAGGCATTTAGGTTTGTAACAAAAAAAAAATTTTTTTAAATTAATTTAAATAGCAGAAGTCATACTAAGAAACTAATGCCACATGAATAGGCTAAACAGAGCACAGAAGAAACTGAGTTTGGTTATTATATGTGACATAATTTGTGCAAAGCATACATTTTTATTCATATTCTGAATACCTTAAAAGAAACATGTAGATTATCTTTTAATTTCCAGTACCGTAATCATGATAAGTCTTGGGACACGATAAAATAATTATTTTTTTTCTTATCCCAAGACTTATATGCCACTAAAATATATAAAATTTTAGGTGTCCCAAAACTTGTAGACACAAAAAAATGTAAAGACAAAATTGGGAAGATCGCCATACGTCACACAGCAGTGACCAGCTCGTTCAATTACCATGTCATTCGTCAATAAACTGTTATACACTACTATGATTGTTGATGTTATTATTTTGCATGTGCATATTTTCAGATTTCTCCAACATGATTTAAAATAAAGGTAAATAAAGACTTCATAATTCACGGGCCGCTTACATTTAAGGGAAGACCTGTACTATAGTGTACAGTACTTACACAGTGCAAATCGTACTTGGCGTCACTTATATAGTTGTTTATTACCAAAATTATTAGACGCAGATTTTGCTTTATTCATCATTTTTACCAAATCGCATTCTTCCAGATTACATTTCAGCTACACGTTCATTGCTGTTTCATTTATTTGGATTCACGCACTCAACAGTTACTGTTTTTCAGTGGTATAAGCGATCCTACAAAGTGATGTAATCTATATGAAAAGGCACGCGTGTTTAATTTTATAAAGCACATAACCAGCATAAATTCAAATAACTTGTCATATATAATATATGTTAAAATTCTGAATAGATCGATTAAGAGCATCATTGATCCATTTTAGTTTAGTGTTTCAGCTTCACAAAATGATAATTTTCCATGCATTATTCATTCAACTTTTGATTTTGGCAAGCTGGTTGTTTTGGCATCTCCTTTGTTTATAATTGGCGGATTTGTCTTTTGTTTTCCGACAGCAATCCAGGCCAGTTAATTGTTAAAACCCTGAAATTGGCTGGGGTAAAGAGGAATTTTGTCCGGCGGCAATGCCGGTACTTTGATGTGTGATTGGCTTCTACTGCATAATATTAGCACGATTACCGTAACTGAGTAAACAGGACTTATTTAAGGTCGCTTATATCAAAGCAAACTACCACTGAGTTTTTATTTTAAAAGCATTATTTCTTAAACTTCTTTATCGTATTTTAAAGATATTATTTAAGTTTAGTGCAGAGGTGCCTATGATTCGAGTCAAATGTATGTACTTCATTCATCACAAGTAAAATCTTCAATGTGCACATGGTGACGCCATGATGTAAACATGCGTACAATAAATGCTAGAGTTGAAATAAACACCATTTTCATTGTTCTCATCCTGGTATCACATTGTAATGAATTAGGTATTTCCATTTTCAGGGAAAAAAACTCCCCAATAATGTACAGGTGACTTTCGACAATTTTAATGCAATAATGCATAAACTGACAATAGTAAACTAGAGCACAATAGGGAGAAGTTATTGTTGAATGGGTATAACATACCGCTAATGTTCAGTTCTTGTCATCGTCTGATTAAATTATACATATTTTAATTTGATAGAAATAATAAGAAAACAGAGAAAATTCAATATATTTATTGACTCTTCAAACAAATTGTAATAATTTATAATATTTCCATGTAATAATTCATAATGAGAGTCCCTTAACCACGAAGTCCTGTTTATTTTACATGAGATTACAATCGATAAAATATGCCGATCGATCAGTAGAAGAAAAAAAAATGTTTTAGGTGTCCCAAGACTTATAGTACAAGAAAAAATTGCTTTAACTTAGTGTCCCAACTTTTATAGGTCATAAAAAAATTACTTTTGAAAATAATTAAGGGTGTCCCGAGACTTACCGTGATTACGGGTAATTTCATTTTGTTAAATACTTGATGTTATTACCAGATTTATACAATATTTTTGATAGTGGTAAATATAAAAACTTTTAATAACAATACTAATAATAATAAAAATAAAAATAATAAACTCCCTCAAAATGTCTGATTTTATTTCCTGTGTTGTTGATAATACCCTCAGTTCTTAATCAATATCAATTATGTTAAAAGAGGAGTGGGTATTGCCAATAGTTTGAATGTTACTGACAGATACGAGTGCAACAGGAATTTACAACTCTGAATGAAGGTTACAATTATCATCCCTGGTAAAAAAAAATTTAGCACCCCATGCACCCTGTTATCACTGCTTGAGCACTATTAGCAGATATTAGGGACATTTGTTGCTTTTAAGTTTTGAATGCTGTCCTGGTCCATCCAGCATGATTTATCATTCTGTCTATCCCGAATCTATTTCTAAGTGGCACTATTATAGACCGATGGTTTGATTTTTAAATAAATTTATGATTACTTTATAAAAACTTCTTTAGTCACACTGTCATGTTTTTTTTTTTTTTTGGGGGGGGGGGCATTGTGTCTGGCAGCCATGCATTCGATTTTATAAGTTGTTACACAGATTTATTTTTTTTCTTTCAGATAAACATGTAAAGTTTGTAGATGATCATGAGCTGACAGCCACACTTGAAGATGATATTGATTATGATGGCATACTGGAAATTGGCAGCAAAGTGAAGGGGCTTGGGTCTGATGATAGACTGCCAGTCCTTGAGATTAGTGGTAAGTTCATGTAACCCTGCTGAAAAGTTGAAGAACTGGATGGGACATTATGCATTCATTCTTTCTTCACAGCTGTCTATTCACTATTATTTTGTATAGTCTCTGATCAGCTCAGAAAATACTGTAGTGTGTATGTGCATGGCTAAAAACTAAGTTTTCTGATGTCACAATACTTACCAGATTTATTTATTATTTCTTAAAAAGTATTGAATTGTGCTATAATTTACTGTAAGCTACTTCTATTCACTTGCAAGTCCTGAATAAAAGTTAATTACTTAAATTCTTAAATAATGACACTTTCCATAAAGGTTTGAGCTCAGTTAGTAGAATGTCGGATTTGTAATCCAAGGGTCACAGGTTCAACCTGCCCAGGGCAGCCTGGATAGGTCCTCCAAGTATCTTTGAGCAAGGAACTTTACTACCAATGCTTCAGGGTGACAATAACCTTGATAAGCTGATGTGCCATAAAACACCAAACAAACAAACCAGCCAATTATGTGGTTTCTTAGATTGATCAAGTAATGAAGAAAAATGCACCGAGTGAGGTTGTGAGTTGAATAGCCTTCACTGTACAGCGACATGTTGGAGCTGTTCAAGGCAAGATCTGCATACAGTTGAAATCTCTAATAGGTCCTACAAAAAATAAAGAACCTTTCTGGATTTCTACTTTGGTTTAAAGTTCAGCATAATACATGAGCTATCCAACTATGTCTCAGATGACAGAGATGAACTTCTAAAAAATGCATCATCTGGATTGTTTTTTGCTGTTGTTTTTCTTCGCATTTAAAGTTTGCATTTCCTGTGGCTATAACTAAATCTCGATCACAACCAGCTTAGAAGTTTTGATAATTTGCAAACACTGATTAGGCCAAATAAAAAAAGTATGCGTAGTTCTGATTACCTGACCAACCCTACATTAAAAAAAAAATATATGTAACAAAATTCAGAAATAAACAAATTAATCAAGGGATGTAACTACGACTGAAGTCAAATTCATGATGCCAGTGATGCTTGTTTTCTAAATCAGACTGGACATGCAAACAAAAAGAAATAAAAAATAGTTACTGACCTATACCTACCCTAATTTTTTTTCAATGTAACCAGAACCGTATATATTTTTGTATTTGGGCTTACAACAAAATAGTGTGGCAAATAACTTCCAGGTCCATTCAATGAAGGTCAAGATCACAGATTGGGATCTAAGGTCAGAAATAGTGGCTTTATCCCCTTTTAATAGCACAGATCATTTTCATATCCTCTCTATATTTCTGAACTGGTGATGGGATTTAATTTATATAAAACTTTAAAAAAATTTAACCAGTGAGACTGTAAAGAAAGTGTGACACCTTTTACTTTTGTTACTCATATATACATTGTCAATATTAAATTTAATTCAGGATCTGTCAATGAATAGTTGGACAGGGACTCCAGAGTGTATCTATTAGTTTTTATTTTGTACCAAAACCACCTAAACAACCCAAAAAGTTTAAGGAACAGCGATAGCTCAGTTGGTTGCACGCTGGATTGTCAAACCACTAGTTATTTCTGTGTCCTTGGGCAAGACAAAATTAACTCTCCTTGTCTTGTTAGTCATATGGAAACATTAACTGATGTGTTAGTCTGCCATAAAACTGAAATCACTTTCACAGTAAACCATATTTATGTTGTGTTGCATTTATGTAAGGTCCAAAGTCTGTAAAATGGTTTAAATAAAGATGATGGGAGGCCAAGTGGTATAAAGACAATTTCATACTTATATATTGGCCAGGACTGCTATAGCTTTAGCTTCATCTTTTAAGCAATATAACTCTTTTTGCAGCAATTATGCCAAAGACACTACACCAGTCATACTTGGAAAAAAGAAGCTATTTGTTCAATCTGAAGCTGAGGTTGCTGTAATGCAAAGACCAGGACCCATGTTTAAATTATTCAGATTAAAGCGGGTACAGATGTATACTTTAGTAAAGAATATCAGCTAGTGAAACAAGAAACTCATATGCCAGAAAATATGCAGATGGCAAATCAGGTTTGGTGGAGTTTTTTCTAGAGATTGGAGGTCAACTGTATGGCTATTTTTGCTGCTTGGAAGGATAAGATGAACCAGTGAATGTTTCATCACATGACATTATGCAGAAATACGAACAGTTAATATTGTGTCAGCATATAACAAAAGTTCAAGCTTCAAAACTGTAGAATAATAAGTGTTACTGATTTGAAATGCAAGTGTTTTCTCATAAGTTTTGACCAAAAGATGTCTATTTCAGTGTCTCCAAATCCGCTTGAACATATCTCAAAGGGAGAGGAAAAAATGATACAGCGAAGAATGTACAACTTCTATATAAGAACATTAACAAGAACATTGAGTACATGTTTAAATGATCCAGTTTGTACTTTTTTTTTTCCAGTTGTGACACTATTCACACAATCTACACATATATAATTACTTCACTCATGTCCAATGGTCAGCTACATTTTTTATTTAAGAAACAATTTATCCCTGGACGTGATGTATTATGTAATAATTCACTGCTTAGAGAACCACATGTGAAAGAAGTTTAATTTCTACACAGTTGAGCAACAAGCAGTGAATTATAAAATTCAATCACTGCCTGGGATATATTACTTTAATTGTAACATGATTTAAACCTTTTCAAAATGTCTTCAATGTTAAACAATGCTTTTGCTACCATGTTATTGACTTTTGAGTAAAATCCAACAGCTGACAAAACAAGCGCTATGTCAATGATGGCATCCACGTGTGATTACATGGGGATTGGTTTTATATGTATTTAATCATTGAACGTTTTCATGGGAGCAACAGAACAGCATAAAGAAAATCAGGAGTCTCCGCCTTTTCTCGTGTCAAGCATGCACTCAAGTTATATAATAATAAACATTTTAAAAAATGTTTATGTTAACAAAATACTTGGGTTGTGTTAGAGTTCTGAGTAAAATCAGTGTAATTATATCATCATAAATTTTTGGCATGCCTTTATAATGGAGGGCTCATTCAAGCAATCACAATGATATCACAAAGTGTGTGCATCTGAAAGTCCAGTCTACAGTACAACTCTCATATCTTATGTATCTCGTATAACAGTTGTATAATTTTGTTTTATCTATATTGCAATATTACCATGGTTAAACAAATACTGTATAATTCTTATCCATTATTTCATTTCAAACCTTTTGATAGGTCAGTGAAAAATTACTGAAATTTCAGTAAAACACTCTAGTCAGATTACACTGGTATATCAGTGATATTTCACTGGTATTCAGTGAAATGTCACTGAAAAATTTGGTCAAATTTTTTTTGAAAGTTTAGTGTGATCTCGCCAAAACTTTAGGTGAAATTTCATTAAAATTTTAGTGAGATCTCACCAAAAATTTCAGTGAAATTTCATTAAAATTTTATTGAGATCTCACCAAAAATTTCACTAAAATTTCATTAAAATTTTAGTGAGATCTCATCAAAAATATCAGTAACATTTCACTAATATTTTGACCAAAACTTTCAGTGAAATTCACTGGAATACCAATGAAATTTCACTGAAATTTCAGTCACATTTTCACTAGGTAACCCCAGCATTTGGAAAACAGTGGCACTGGAAGTGCATGTAGTCTCAGCCATTATCTTCCAGTGTTTTGCACATGCTCCATTACAAAATGAAAGACAGAACTTCTACAATTGCAACAATATCAGAATTCTCATCATCTGTATCAACTATCAACTATACCTAACAAGTCCAAAGCACGCAAGATCCCTATTTTGATACAAAACATAAGAGCTATCACACTTTTTCGTTCCTGCATATTCATGACCATAAATTAGGTTTCCATTTAATTCAAGTTGGTTAAAACTTTTGAAGGTGTTTACCAATAAAATACAAAATTCTAGAATAAAATTAGTTTGTAGTCAATTTTGTCTTTTTTGTATTTTATTTAGTTATTGTTTAATGGGAGTTGATCAAAATAAAAACATTTTCTTTTTTAATTCCAGGAAGGACTGACCATATCATTCTTCAAATGATGCTCAATACCAATCCTTTAAAATTATGCCCATCACTTTCCCTAATTATATTCTTTTCCAGGGGCAAGCAAAAGCATTTTTTCAGGCGTCAAGCTAAAGCAATTTTCCAGGCGTTAAGTTAAAATGTAATTCTGGGTGTAGCTAATTTATATATTTCACCTCAAATTCCACCTGACTTACGTCTCAATTCTGTTGGTTTACATCTCAGATCAGTTAGTCTTTATTAAATCTCACTCCTGGAATTTTGTAAAAAATGATGCCTCAGGTACATAAAAATTATGGGCGAACAATTTTATATGGTACAGTGCAGCATTGATGTCAAGATGTTTTGTTCAAGTTTTGAAAGTCATACATCTTCTATATTGCTATATTCAACTGCAACTTTGGTATAATATCCCAAAATACATTAAAAGTGTACTGTGATAAACTAAGATATCCTGTTTTTCCTCTTTAAGAAGAAAGCTGTGCCATCATAATGACATTCATGGATGAGATGTTCTGTTCAGCACAACCCTTGTTTTCTTATGTGGCAGACCTTTGGATCATATACTTTTCAACCAAATTATGGAAATAATTCTGATCTTTACTGTTTCTTTAGTGTAGCTCAGAAATTACCAACAAAGAGTCTGGTCTCTTTAATTTGATTTCTACTAACCTATTGTCATGTTTTCTACTACTGTTGCAAATTAGTACTGGAACTATTAAAGTGTTTTCCCTGATGTCTAAGTGTTAATATTTTTTTATGCACCAAATCCCAGTTTGTCTTTTGAATTTCATGTACACTGTACAGCTAAATATATCTGGAAGACATAAAGTAGTGGGGTATGTAGTAAATACAATTTGGCTTTTGTGCTTTGTTCCAAGCCTGGAAGACATAAAGTACTGGGGTATGGAGTAAATACAATTTGGCTTTTGTGTTTTGTTCCAAGCCTGGTGAAGAACTCATTTAATATTGTGTATAAATAGGTCTCTTCCTGATGGCCTCGACATAATCCTTATGTCATACATAACTGATTCTTTCTGCATACTCCAAACAAAACTACAAACAAAACTGTAGTTTTTTATGGGGGGGGGAGGAGGTTTAATACCATTTTTCAGCACATGACAGGCTATAAATAGTGGCCAGTATATTTGGTGGAGGAATAACCCAGAAAGAACCACCAACTTATGGTAAGCTACTGGCAAGCTTTCTCACATACCCATGTTGGCCAAGCTAAGACTTGAACCCATGCGGACAGAGGTGAGATGTCAGTGATTTCTAAAGGTGAGCACCTTAGACCACTTGGCCACCTGGGGGCCCCTGTAGTTTTGTGTATGTATGCCATAAGAGTGAGAACAAATTAGAGCAAATATTTTGGAATTTTGTTTCTGTTTATCCTTAAGTTGTGACACTTTTACTAATAGTGCAATTAATTGTTTAAATGAGCAATTTTAATGAGAACTTGATATGGAAGCCATCACAAATATCTGCACTTTTTTTATTTTGCCCTCTCACACACACACACACACAAACACCACAGGCAGCATTATAGATTCAAAACCTTTTTCACCATCTATCTATCCTTCTAAAATATACATACCAACACACCAAATATGTTCACCCCTCCCTCAAATGATGTTGATAAAGTATAGATTACAAGAAAGAGTCCAAATTACCTATGAAAATGTGACCTTGGACATCTATCCCCTCCTCACTTTTTTTGCTGCATCCAGGATCAAGGATCAGGAACCTTTGTTGTAATCTACTCATCTTCCTACATCAACAGACCAAATATGATCACTTTCCCTGAATTGGTGTAAATGGAGTTCAGGTTACAAGGATTGCAATGACTGATAAATGGATACAAGGACAGACAGATGAATGGATGGACAGATGAAAAGAACCATTCACAATATATCTGCAAAAGTGCAGATGTAACTATTTGTGTTGAATTGATCAAACTGTAACTCATTATAAGTTAAACACATACCAGTTTAAACTGACACAAAACAGAGCCTGTCCTGCAAGTTGTTCTTCAAGTACAACCTCTTCCTGTTTCAGTCGTGATGAGTTTTCATCAGGCACAGACATCTTTGTGGAAGCTGAAAAATAGCAAGTTTGCTTGATAGGGGAAATTTAACAAGGGTTCCAAGGAACACTGTGCTTGCAAACCAAACTGTGATATCTGCTAAATGACTTTCACCCAGAAAAATGTCCATACAACACAGATGCCCTTGCCAATAAGATGCAACTGAAGGGCAAATTTCTAAGTCAAACACGGTCCATAACTCCATTTAATTTTCTTGATCTTCTTAATGCAATGCATCATACCAAACTTGGTTTCAATCCATGAAGTTGTTAAAAAGTTACTAAGCAGAAATTAAATATGCAACTGACAGAATGGAATGGATAAACTTGGGTTACACCTTACGCTCCTTCCAGAGATACGGCAGCTCTAAACATCATTATTTTAATTTTTATTAATTGATCAATAATTTAAATGTACAGGAGACATAACAGTATAGATATATACAATACAGTTAATTTGGAGGATTAAAGTAGTTTGACATCATATAAACCAATGATTTAAAGATATTTATATAAGAAAAATTTATTTTTTCCAATTAAATGCATTTGTTTTGAAATTCAAGCACATTTCAATGACTACTGAGTATTTTCAAACACTTTTCTGTACTTATTGGTGCCAACCTCAAAATCAAGCACTTTTCAAGGTAATCACCAAATTTCAAGCACTTTTCAAGATTGTTTGAACTCTGCTTGTAATTCTGCAAAATCTGGAATAGTTAGCATATCTGCCAACAATCAAGGGCAGTAAATCTGCTAAATGACACAGAATGCTGACAAATGAACTCAGCCGAGTTCTCATTAATATCAAGGTGCATACAAAAAATTGGCTGAAATCCAATTAAAATCAACTGATTTATTGCAAATATGAAAGTGAATTGATCCACCTGGGTGCTAAAAAATGAGGTAGAATATTGATAATAAACCTCAGCCAAGGTCCTACCAATATTAAGCTGTCTACCAAATTTGGTCGAAATCCAATCATAAACAAAGTTATTACTGTGCAGAAATTAAATGGGTTGGTCTGTCAATCTGGAGCTGTAACTCAACTAAATGATGATGATGATGTGGAACACTGACAATCAAACTCACCCAAGGCCTTGTCAATATCAAGTTGCATAAAAATTTGTTTGAAATCCAATAATAATTAAGGGAGTTATTGTGTGGAAATAAAAATGGATGGATCTGACAATCAAGGCCTATAACTCTGCTAAATGATGCAGAATGCTAACAATTAAACTCATCCAGAATCTCATGAAAATCAAGCTGCATACCTAATTTGGTTAAAATCCAATAATAATTAAGGGAGTTACTGTGCAGAAATGAAAGGTGGGTCTACCAATCATGGGCTATAACTCTGCTAAATGTTGATGCAGAGTGATAACAATTGAACTCAGCCAAGGTGTCATGAAAATCAAGTTTTAGTTGAAATGAGAAAGTAATTAAGGGAGTTATTCTACAGAAATGAACCTGGGTGCATCTGACAATAAGGTGTTATTACTCCACTAGATAATGATGCAAATGCTGACACTCAAAGTCAGCCAAGTTTTCATCAATATTAAGAAGTAATCAAAATTTTGCTATGGTAATATTAAATAATAAAAATAACAGGATCTTATTGTGCACAAAAGAAAGTGAGTGGGTGTGACAATCAGAGGCTAGAACTCTGATAAATGATGATATAGAAGGCTGACAACGAAACTCAGTCAGGATCTCATCAACGTCAAGCAGCATACTAAATTTTGATGATTGAGGAAGTTACTGTGTGGAAACAAAAGTGAGTGGATCTGACAATCAGGGGCTATAACTCTGCTAAAAGATTACATAGAATGCTGACAATCAAGCTCAGCCAGGGTTTCATCAATATCTAGCAGCATACCAAATTTGGTTGAAAAATCCAGTAATAATTAAGGAAACTGTGCAGAAATGAAAGGGTGACTGATGGAAAGAAGGGTGAACAGAAGATGAAAGAACAGATGGACAGGCCCAATTTACTGTTGAAAAGCAGGGGATGGGGGACAAAGAGTGAATTTCACATTAAATGCTTGACCGTGAATAAATAATACATGAAATAAAATTACAAAAATGACAAAATACAATTTGTTTTATATTTTAAACCTCTGAGTATACTAGAACTACTCAAGACCTCATAGTCAGTAAATGTGTTTCATACACGACATCATGCTCACTCAATTTTTTTTTTTTTTTTAATACTTTGAGGTTAAGATAAACTTTTAAACATTTAAGAAGTAGCTTAATGCTGTTTGATCTATATATTGGCACAACTTTGCTATATGAAAATGTCCTAAGATTCCAAGTACTTTTTTTTCTTTCTTCAAATTTATAAGAATCCTGAGTCTGGATTCAATTATGTATTCAGACAATTTTGTGAGTACATGCTCAGATCTCCTTTGATGTATATATATTACATTGATCTTTATTCTAAATATTCAGTCCTCCCTCTTTATAACACTAATCATGAAAGCCATAAAAGTAACCCATGTTATAAGTGAGACTGTACTGTACCACGTTTCAACAAGACTGAGTCATAATTGCATAAAAACACAAATGTAGGGTATATCTAAAAGTAACGCAAAATCCTATTATAAATAATTCTCAAAAGCCAAGAGCTAAAATAATGTGAAATACATTTCAGAGCAATAATAAAACAAAATGTAAATAATTTCATGGGATCCTTGCCTATGCCTATATTGTATGGGATGGGGGTGGGGCTTAACAATGGTACAGTGATCCCCTACTGTAAGGTACCTCAGTATAATGTGGTCCCTTTGATTAGGTGGGTATGGTTATGAATCCAATAACATTATGTAATAATCATACTATGTATAATGTACCCCAGTATAAGGTGACCTTATAATGCAGTGCACTTTATGGCTATCATAAACAGCATTAGATTGAGATATCTCTGTCATTCTGTAATAACATTCCATCTGAACCTGCATTTTTCAATTACCACCACTAATGGACAGCCACTTCTGATTTTTGATGCAAAAATCTTCCAGCACTTGTCTGTTTTGAAGCAGTTGCAGTATCTCCTTGGAGGACTGGAACAGAAAAGTGAAAGGTATGTTTTTAAGAATTGCAAATTGGCTTTTCTATTGTGAAAGTTCAACATTTTATATCTAAAAAAATTATTCAGATTTATCTTGTACCTTATTTGATGCTTCAATATGACCAGCAACTCTAATGATACACAAAAGTCCCATGAAGGGACTGATGCTCTACTGTCTTGAAAGAATATGCATTAACTATGAGAAGTCATTTTCTTCACTCCTTTTATTGTTGAGAATCTAAGCCATCTCTGATATTCTTGAGAAATTCCAAAAATATTTTCTAATATGTCTGAGTTAAAATGTTCTCAAGATAAATGCAGTATGAAATTCTTTTTCATGGCCTTTGAACTTGAAACACAGATACCATGCACTAAAGATCACAGAACTCATCTCAAGATACTGTCATGATACACCATTGTGCTAAGATTGACTAAACCCACCATTACATTTTTAGTTGTTGAAAAGACCGAAGTTATTGAGCTGTCACCATTCAATGTTTTCATCAGATATATCCACAAAATGAGTTTGATATATACTGATTCATATTTGTCTGTGTTATCATGCTCACAAACACGTCAAAACCTTTGATCTTGATTTACTGTTAGAGTGCCGACAAAAAACTATTGAAACTCAACTAAATATAAACTTAAGTCAGGTCAAAATTCATTTTTATATAAACAAATCACTGCATTCATGATCTCAATGTTCAATAAAGTTGAAGAGGATCAAGTGGGTCTGATAGCACTCATCTGATTACATAACATAATAATTGACCATTTCACTATGCAGACTTATGTATGAAAAACACCTATGCAAACTATCTCCCAAACTTTATATCATGTCAATTTTACCTATTTTACTATAGTCTGATAAAAATTCTTTCCAAAGATAAAGTCATAATTAATATGCATAGTCTCTTTCCCATAACTGAAATCATCCAAGATCTTTAAAGTTAAGTCTACAGACACAACTTTAATTTTGTGGTCTACAGAGTTACATGAATTGAAACTACAATTCACAGGTTGTCATTTTTTAAGGCCATAGGTTTCTTTACTCTTGGTAATTTGATTCTGAAGTATTGTTTTATTAAAAGCTAGAAATGTAAAATATAAATTTCAAATAATTTGCAAGTAATGACACTGAATATATGAAATGCCATAAAATAATGCCCAATACATGGAATAACATGTAAATGACAAATGTTTCAGGCACTTTAACAGGGCAATACTATCAACTGTCAAACTCTATTTCACCAAACATATCATATTGGCACCATTGTCATTTACAACAGAGTACTGTATTTTGGTGTGTATAACGCGCACTTTTGTCACCTAATTTTCTTATCTTAAGTCGGGGGTGCGCGTTTTATACAAAAACTATAAAAATAAAGTTTTTTTCCAGGTCGATCTGATGAAAGGATGAAGGCACTATAGCCGCCTACATGTGTCACATTCACTCCTTGTGAAATATTAAATCCGTTGTACATTGCATTGTAACTAAATTGTTTACCGGTACTAGCCGTATTAAAGAAATAAATAATGCTTACAAATAGCCTTGTTCTTTAATTGCTTATGTTAATAAACTGGTTTCATTTCACATCACTGTGTAACGTTTTGTTCTGTGCCTCGACCGGAAATACATGTACATAACGACTGGCAACTTGTTCAAAAGCTGTGCAAAGTGCCGCATTGGAGCGGAACAAATACCACTGTGAGGATTACCGTACCTGTTCCGTAAATGTTCAGTATTCCATAACTGTTGATCTAATACATTTTTTCTTCATTTATTCTTGGTTGAATTGAAATATAATATGTGTAGAATTCAAGCAGTGTTAATTTTCTCATCAGACGCACCTTTAGGGGACATATTTTTTGCGACTACGGTTTCTTTCTTACGGTAACACTGACACATTGTGGAACAAAATAATCAATTAATGTATGAAGTCGGAAAATATTTTTTTCTTTGGAAAATAAACTTGGTTCTTAGTTTTTATTTCTCATCTTAAATGATAGTATTTTGTATTTATTTCTGACTATAGAGTGATCAATGTTTCATTGACTAAGTGTGGTCTTTTCAAGGTTATCAGCGGAACAAATATATGATTACCGTACCTGTAAATGTTCAATATTCGATGACTGTGGATCTAATTAATTTTGTCTTCATTTATTCGTGTTTGAATTGAAATATAATATTTAGAATTCAAGCAGTGTTAATGTTCTCATTTTTTTTCGTGACTACGGTTAGCCTGTTACGGTAACACTGATACAGCGTTAATGTATGAAGTCAGAAAACATTTTGTTTTTCCTTTGGAAAATAAACTTGTTTCTTAGTTTTATTTCTCATCTTAAATCATAGTATATGAGATATCTATACAGTGATCAATGCTTCATTGACTCAGTGTGGCCTTTTCACGGTAATCGGCGCCAGGTAAGCTTTGATGTGCTCAACATAGTTACAATGCTTTGTCTCGGTGAGCAATATTTAATTGATTCAGCGTGGTGTTTTTAACGGTGATCAATGCTTCATTGACTCAGTGTGGTCTTTTCAAGGTAATCGGCACTGGCTAAAGCTTTGATGTGCTAAACATAGTCATGTTGCTTTGTCTAGGTAAATTTGCAATGTATTTACTTTTCTTCAGAAAATAAACTTGTTTCTTTGTTTTATTTCTCAAACAACAGTATTTGATACGCTACTTCTTTGTTACAATACAGTGAGCAGTGTTTAATTGACTCAGCGTGGTGTTTTTAAAAGTAATCAGCGCCGGCTAAAGCCTTGATCGGCCAAACATAAGTACAATGCATTGTCTTGGTAAATTCTAGCTTGGATATGAAGATATATTTTAGAGGTGTAATGATAATCCAAATAAGTATAAATACCGGACCTAAACTTTCACATAGCATATTGTGTTCGATCTTGAATCTGAACGAATATAGTCAAAGTATCAACATGGGTCATATAAGAAATTCGTACAAAGTGAAAGACAAGCTAACCATCATCGCCTATGCAGAAACACATGGTAACAGAGCTGCTGGGAGGGAGTTTAATGTAGGAGAGTCTTCCGTTAGGGAGTAGAGAAGAATGAAAGAAAGACTGAAGAAAATACCGAGAACAAAACAGGCAGACAGAGGGACAAGTGCAAAGTATCCGGACATAGAGAGTGGAGTCCTTGAATGTGTCATGGATAGAAGAAGACAGGGAATCTCAGTATCCATGACAGAGATTCGCTTTCAGGCAATAATGATTGCAAAACAGAAGAAAATAGACGACTACAAGGGGTCTGTGAGCTGGGCCTATGCATTTTTACGACGGCACGACTTGCCATGCATCATCATCCATGCCTTCAAAAAGTGCCGCATCTCAAATAAAATGGATGGCACAGAGGATAACATCTTGTGGGAGGACAATGCTAAGCATGAAGACCACTCAGAGAGCGAGGAAGAGGACGAAGATGAAAGCTATTATGCAGCAACACCAGGAATGATGACAGACGAGGACATACAGCGACTTTTCGAGAGTGATGACGACGAAGAGGAATTTGAGGGATTTGATGCAATAGATTGAACTCCATCAACTAGACGAACCTTTAAAGGGCCCTTTTAAGGGCCAACCATAAAATCGGAAAGATACAATTTCAATATGGCCACTTTTTCATTCACTATCCAAAATGACCGACTGTTGTTGCACTATGAAAACGGAGCAAAATACCGGTAGTCACGATTTTAAAATGTATTATATCAAATGCGCGTTATATGGCAGAACTACGTTTTTTCCACTCATTTTACGTCGAAAATCGGGGTGCGTGTTATACATCGGTGCACGTTATACACACCAAAATACGGTATATATTGCAAGAAGTGTTTTAGTAAGAATCCCATATAGATATGACTATCTATTCAGGCAGAGAAGCAATAAGATTTCAATCAAGGCCACTGCGGCAGCCATTTTATGAGGTCAGACCAGCACCATTTTAATTTTGGACAAACTATATATCATAATAAATGTTTCAGTGGAACCCCATGGCAAAACAACCATACATTCAAGAGAAGAAGCCATAGCAAGATTTTCAAGATGGCCATATCAATATGACCATCAATTCGGAAGAAGTAGTAATAACAAGATTTTGAAGATGGCTGTTGATCCATACTGAATTTTAAATGGTCACCATTTTCATTTAGGACAACTAGACCCTGGGCAGAATGTGTGTGTAAAGTTTCATAGCAATCATGTCAGTAGTTTATGATGAGTAACAATAACAAGCTTGTGCTAAAGAACAGAATGACAGACAATGGTCAACAGGCCATCACATACCTCTCTTGGTCTTTGACCAGTAGAGCTAAAAATTTTATTCTGAGTTTCATGCTATCATCCTAAATATTTAATTTAAAATTACATGGAAGACAAGATTTGTATTTATGAAACACTATGCCAAACTGATGCCAAAGTTAAGTCTAATAAGTGCAAAAAAAAGAACCAATGAAACTTGGAAGTTTCTATCAGTTCATCTATTATCTACTTATGCATTTAAACAGGCCCTATCAAATGTAATTGGCATACCTCAAGTATCATATGAGGGATAATTGAAAAGCTATAAAGATTTTCTTGTAACTTTGTTTCTTTGAACCTGTCAATAAATTTTATGAAGATCAATAGACAACAGAACATTCTATAGAATCATCTGCATCTGCAGCATGCCGGACACCTGCAGATACATGTATACGCATGTGACATAACATAGGTAAATAACAGTGACCTACAAGTGTCATCAAAGGAGAATTCTGCTACTGTGCAAAGAACATACTGTAAAATCAAAGTGCTCTTAGGGTACTCTCTGACTGATATCAAGGCTGACTTGGATAAACTTTATGGTCGTGAATCCATGGAAGATGACCCACATTCAATTTGGTGAGCAGAAAGTTGCTGCTGTGAAGTGGACAAGTGATGAAGATACTCGATACACAATGGAAGATATTTCTATTATCAAGGGCATTAATTCAGCAGCTGTTTTTAATATACTGAAGAATCATTTGAAACTCAGTAAGACTTGTGCAAGATCATGGGTCCCACATTCACTGATGGCTGATCAAAAACAGACTTGGGTTGAAAATGACAAATACAAAAAGAGTGACCAGAGATGTTTGAATGAGATTGTCAGAGGTGATAAAACACGGATTTACTTTTCTGAACCCAACTCAAGATAAAATAATAAAGTTTGGACCAGGAAAAATGTCAGAGAACACAAATTATTGAACTTAATCACACTGTCAAGAGTTTTATAGGCATTATTTTCCTATGCAAAAAAAAACAGTTGCCAAGGTACCCGTGCCTCAGACTCTGCTAGTGCCACTTGACATTTTATGCCTCCAAAGTGTTGCCAAAAATTGTGGAACACTACAGAACCACTCGTCCATCCACCAGTCTGCAAGGTATCCATCTACTCCATGACAACATACCTGCACATAAATCTGCCACTGTGACAGACTTCTGAAAGGAGGACAGCATCCAAAATTTGCCACGTCCTCCATACAGCCCTGATTTATATCCAAGTGATTTATGGCTGAATCCCGTTATCAAAGATTCACCGAGGGGCAGATTACTTGAAGGCCACCATGTGGTTGGAAGTGCAGTTTTCCAGTGCATGAACAACATACCAAAAAGTGAATACAAAATGGCATTTAATAACTGTATAATCAGACTGAAAAAGTGTGGAGAAGTGCACGAGGAGTACAATTGATGGGATGTACTGATGTACTGTTCACTAATAAAGAACTCTGTTGTACAGTGCACTAATATTCTGAGCTTTTTAAATACTCCTCTTATATTGCCATTGCAATGTATCATTGTCTGATTCGACACAATGACAAGATCAGCAACAAATACAGATTGGCAATATTGTATGGCTTTGAGATATGTTGCACAACTGTGTGAAAGAATGTTTAACTTTGATAAATACTGTTTCAAACAATTATGAATTTGTATTCATTCCTTCCACTGTGTTTCCTTTAATTGATTCATATACTTTAGGAGGTCCTTAGTGAAATCGCATGATTAATAGTGAGCCAAGCCTGAGCATTTGTAAATGAGTTCTTTACAAAGGGTGCATTCAGTATGTAAAACAAAACGGTTTAAAGTTACAACCCCAGCAGTTGGAAAACAGTAGCAATGGAAGTGCATGTAGTCTCTCAGCAGCCATTATCTTCCAGTGTTTTGCACATGCTCCACTATAAAAAGACAGACAGAACTTCTACAATTGCAACAATATCAGAATTCTCATCATTTGTATCAACTACAACAAAATAGTCCTAACAAGTCAAAACCATGCAAGACCCCTATTTTGATACAAAACAGAAGAGTTGTCACACTTTATTGCTCCTGCATACTCATGACCATAAATTAGGTTCCAATTTAATTCAAGTCAGTTAAAACTTTTGAAGGTGTTTACCAATAAAATACAAAATTCTAGAATAAAATTAGTTTGTAGTCAATTTTGTCTTCTTTGTAATCAATTTATTTATTGTTTAAGTGTGCATGGGGGGGGGTCATCAAAACAGAAACTTTTATTTTAATTCCAGGAAGGACTGACCATATCATTCTTCAAATGATGCTCAATACTGATCCTTTAAAATGATCCATGTCACTTTCACTAATAATATTAAGTTCCAGGCATCTTTTGGGAAGGAGGCAGAAACCCCAAAACATTTTTCCAGGCAGCAAGCTAAAGCATTTTTCCAGGTGACAAGCTAGAGTGTAATTCCGGGCATAGCTAATTTACATATTTCACCTCAAATTCCACCTGACGTATGTCTCAATTCCGCTTAGTTACATCTCAGATCAGTTAGTATTTATTAAATCTAATGCCTGGAATTTTTTTTAATTGATGCCTTAGGTATGTCTTAAGTACGTGAGAACAATTTTGTACGGGAAAATATAGGTCACAATGAGCTTCTTTTGTAATAATGATGTGATACTAACAGACATGCATGTCATCATCAGTTTCATAATAAGTGCTGGAGAAATGAACATCAAACAGAAAACGTAACCCAAGTTGGTGAAATGCAAAACTTGGACCATAGTGACCTACTTCTGCAATGAGGGAGTCATGTTAATCAAGATGCATCCCTTCACCAAGTTTCATGATTGTAGATTAAGGATAGTATGCAGGGACACTGCCAGAAAAGTTTCTTATGAGGCAGAGGTCCCACACAACTTCCATCAAAGGGAGGTGGAATGGATTGCGAGGGTAGATAACAATGCCAAAAGACAAAAAGGTGTAAAACAAGCATTTAATAATTTTGTTCACCTTTCACACAGATATGCCAAGCAATATGTCTGGCCATTTTTGCACCATGCCTTAATTCTGTCCATTTTTTTATCAGTTGGAGTGAAGAACATCCGATCTATACTCTTTCCTAGTGACATTCTGAGCAGAGAATCTTTCTGTCTGCCCCACTTTCAAAAAGTAATCACTTATCTTAAATTTCCACAAGACTTGAGGCTATTATTGACCTTTCATGGTCTAGAAATTTCCTGCATGACTGATCAAGGGATCAATTTGCTACACCCCTCTAAAAAAATCAAGTGGAACCCCCTTGATAGTTTGTGCAAAAACTAGTTTTTTATCATATAAGTGCTTGTATGCAAACACTATGTCTACATAATGATAGATCAATTGAGATCATGGAAAAAAGCACAAAAAGATGATAATTTAATAAAAACTTATTTTGAATAAAATAAAACTTTACACATTGATTAAAAAAAAATTTGCAAGATCTGTTCCACATTGCATTTCAAAAGCTGTGTGACTCTTGATCGTTTTTGAAAGAATTCTGCAATCATACAGCCTGGCAGCATCTCTAAGTATTTACACAAAACTTAACCAAAGTCAGTAAAATGTAAAATGTAGGTCAAAAGTGACCTTTTTGGTACAGGTGTGATATGAATACAATCATCTAGTTTACTGACTCCAGCATGAGCAGTACAAAATTTAACAAAAGTCAGTGAAACATTAAATATAGATCACAGTGACCTACTTTTGTGATATAGGTGTAATAATCAAGATGCATCCCCTCACCAAGTTCATGACTCCAGTTAAAACAGCATGCAAAAAAACTATGTAATAATGAGCTAAATACAAAAACTTACCCTACACCAGTAAAATCTGAAATTTAAGTCACAGTATTCTTCTTTTGTAGTAAGTGTGTGATACTAACAGAGATGCATACAATGATGTAGTTGGATGATTCTAGGATGAATATTGCTCAACAAATAAACTTACAACACAAACTGAACCTATGCTATTGATGTGTGAAATATGGGTCATCAGTGACATGTGTGTAGCACTAATCAAAATGCATACCCACACCAAGTTTCATAAATCTATATATAACAATATGAATAGAGTTTTTAAAAAACCCACATGGTCAAGAGTCAAACACAAAAACCTAACCTAAGCCATTACAATGTGAAATGTAGGTTACCGTGACATTTTGCCATAAGGCTGGTATTAATAGAGATGCATAAAATCATCTAGTTTGATTATTCAAGCATGAACAGAGCTTGAGAAATAAACTTAAAACACAAAATTTAACCAAATTCAGCGAAGCATGAAATGTGGGTTGCAGTGACCTACTTTTGTGATAAGGGTATGGTACTCACCAAGATGCATCCCCTCACCAAGTTTCATGATTCCAGGTATAACAATATATATATATAGTGTGCAGAAAACCTTAGCTATATGCAAATAACTTGACCAAGAATGTATAAATAATGTACATGTATCTACAAAGTTAAACCCTTGAGCCCACTTCCACAGGGTAGGTGATATGAAAAGAATTGCTGAGATGCAGTAAGGCTGTACATATGTATATGCTTTTATATATGATGATGCCAATGCTGACACAGATGCTGGGGGTAGAAGAGGTGAGCTAAAAAATGACAAATACATTCATTTCATCTAGCACACCTTATAATACACATTCCATGCACACAGGACATTCTTGACAAATTGACTCTGACTACTACATGTGCATATAAACAGGTCTGGCAAATTTGACAGGGATATGTCAAAAACAGGCAAAACAGGTTCTGATTAATTTAGGCAATCTGAAGCAAGGTTTGCACTGAACTAAATCGAAAAGTTTAAAAATAAAAACTCCTTAAAATACAAAAACAATGCTTAATGGCATGAAAATAAAATCTGTTCATCCACAAACCCATAAAAAACATTCATTTTAATTTTCAAAGTCGGGAAATTTTTGTGTAATTGTACTGGAAAAGTTTTCATTGGCAAAGTCGAAGTCAAACAAAATTTTGCACAAAAAAAAAATTCAAAATACAAAACTATAATATACCAAAAAAAACAGCAAAACAAAAAAATAACTCTGCTGCCCACTAAGTTGAAACTGGAAAGATAATATGGACAGACATAAAAATGAGCTGAGAAACATCATGAACCAAAGCTGTTCTTTACTGCTTTTTGATACACACCAACAGTTTCCTTTGGTGGATTTTTTATGCATACGTTTTCACTAATCAAGCCATTCTTCCATTAAGACTTACAATATAGTAGGTATTAAAAATGTCCATTTAAATCAAAGTTGAAACAAAAAGGTCTCCAGCATCTTCTGCATCACTGTTATAATGTGACGACGTTATAACCCCTGAAATTTAAACTTTGCAAATTTGATCCAAACTTTGTCATGTAATGAAATATATTTTATTCCTGGTTTTCTATTTTATAAAAGAGTTCTGAAAATACCCTACCTTAGTCATCTGTTGAAGTGCCTCAAGGGCTGCAGTAATATCTTGTTGCTGTTTTGAACTGGATCCAGATTCATTTTGTGCAGTTAGCATAGACTAAAAAAGTAACAGTAAATAATTCGTCACATATTATGCCAATATTAAGCATCACAAAGTCATGTCATAAATATCATACACCACACTGTGGCATACCAACTAATAACATCAACCAACAATGACACTGAGCATTATGCAGAGTCTATGTAGCCATGTAATAAGTCATTATACTTATGCCACACCAAGCATTTTATCTAGAAATCCCAAATTTGGAGACACATGTGACCCAGTCACTGTGAATTGTGAGTCACATGCCCTAAAATGGAGACACACAACATCCCATATAATAATGACAATAAACACACACAGTGAACACAGAAATGTTTTTATTCACTCATCAATAGTTTTTTTTATTTGAGTCTCAGTCGAAGATTCACTCCTACTTTCATGAGGCTCTGTATATTATAATTTAATCAAATGAACTAAATTCAGTTTGTTACACTCCTAAAACACATGGTTCCTGTTAATACTTATGACAAGAAGCAGCAGTCCTCATTTACCATTTGTACTCACAGACACAATTAAACATTTCTTTGTACTACTAACTGACAAGATAAAAGACAAATCATATGACAGTCAACTCTCTTGACAACAATAAACTTCATTGCAAGCAATGTTGTTGTCATATTGAGTCTGACATTGTATCGATGTAAGCATTTTACTTTCTTTTTAAACTGTACACAAAAATATACAATAATATTTTGAGAAAAATTATTGTGCCATCTCAGTTAATTGATATGTCACAACCATTTTTAGCAATTTATCAGGTGGCAAAGATTTACTCAAATCATTATACCAGAATATGACAGGTGTTTATTTTACCTTTCTCTCATTTATTTTAACAATAGTTCTGAAAAAAAATGCCACTAGTTTCTTAAATGCAATTATGTCAACTGCCTGAATATCAACCAAGTACCTGACATATTATGTACACCTAGCCACATCAGGGATTTACATGTAGATAAGAAATCCTGATTGATAATTAGTCTCTTTATGATAAGGATTAACACCTGGTCAGTAAATTTCAGGTCATTGTGACACATAGTCACCAGATTTCAGGCCTTGGTGCAGTGTCATTGTAACACCTGGTCAGTGGTTTTAAGGCCTTGGGCAGTGTCCTTGTAACACCTGGTCAATGGATTTCAGACCTTAGGGCGTTGTCAATGTAACACCTGGTCAGTGGATTTCATGCCTTGAGGCAGTGACACTGTAGCTCAGTGGATTTCAGGCAGTGTCATTGTAACACCTGGTCAACAGATTTCAGGCAATGGGGCAGTGTCGTTGTGTGTCATTGTAACATCTGGTTAGCACATCTTAGGTCTTAAGGCAGTGTCATTGTAACATCTGGTCAGCAGATTTCAGTAGTGTAATTGAAACACCGAGTCAGTGGATTTCAGGCCTTAAAGCAGAGTCACCATAACACTTGGTCAACAGATTTCAAGCCTTGTGGCAGCGTCACTGTAACACATTTGCAACTCCTCCATATTTGTCTGTCTGCTGCTTTAAGGACAGGGTGGGGTTGGGGAGGTCGTTCTTGGAAATTAAGCCGATAGTCATCCTTCAGAGTGGAAAGGACCCACACATCATCCATGATGCTTGACCAAACCCTTGTTGAAAATAGGGTTAGCCGAACCTCAACAGGGATGTTGGGAAGAGGAAGACACAGCTGGAGATTACGCAAGTCCCTAGGTCTGACCCCCTCACTCCTTGGTGAATGGGAAGGAGTCCGAAAACATTCTCCCTTAGCCTTTCCAGCCACCTTATCTAGCAAATGATGGACAAGAGTGAGCTTTGAATTGATGCTGCTTTTGAGACTGCTGAGGCTGTGCCTGCTTGAAAAATTTGGAAGAAGGTCCCAAAGGGTGGTCAGGATGAGCACGCTTCCTGGCCTGTTTCAACAGGCCAGCAGTAGCTGCAAGTTACTGCTGTTTTTGGTCCCTCAAATCCTGAGATGCCACGGTGGGGATGAGGCCTCCAAAACTTATCACCAACACAAGTGCTGCAGAACTTAGTAGGTTATTGCTGTGGTCCAGCTAGGTCTTCAATGTCTCCAAAGCAGCATCCCAGTGGAGGTGGAGCAGCTCTGCAGAGAGCGCCATGGACATAGAAAGCACATTTCTCGATGTCTTTGCCACTGTCTCTAGCAACTGCTGAAGCGCCGCTTTAGACATAGATTACTCCTTCAAAAGACTGAAGGAGGCTGCTGAAAATAGATTGGCATGCGAGGCAAAAGTGATAAGTGTACTGGCCTTAAGCTCCAATGCCTCAATGGTTTTAACCGTGAGGCAAGGCTAGGTCCCATCCAAAATCCCCACTTGTGATGCCCCAGCATCCAAAGTGGGTTTAAGGGGCCAAGCTGGCAAATGGACCCTATAGCTGGATGTCAAAACCAGGAATCAAAATGGGGGGGGGGATGGGACAGACCCCCTTTTCTTCTTGCTGATGACCCATTGTCCTCAGGAAATCTTCTGTGAAAGATCCCAGATGATCATGTAATGCACAACAGGAGGTCTGGATGCAAAACCTACCCCCATAAGTCTCTCTAGACTTGAAAGAATCTTTTACATCCTCAGACACAAGTCCAGGGAGAGGAGTTAGTAAACTTTGTTACTGCCTTATCGAATGTACAGACTTCTTCCTCCAACACCTGACCTGACAGGTCTGCAGCCTATAACATCTGCCCCACCTTGAAGCCAAGGGAGGGACATCCATGGCGCCATGAGGTGGAAGGAAGACTCACTTCCAGGAAAAGGATGTCCCCACATCCCATAGGATTAAAAGGGAACATAGGGAAGGGAGGATGTCAATCTGATCCCCGTCCCTAATCAGATGAGCAAAGACCGACACCCTATCCCCACTGGAATCAACCATCCTGCTTACCAGCCAAAGACAGCGAATCACGCCTTCCTGAGAAGGACGAGGCTTCATCAGATTTATCATTTTCGTGAAAGCACTGCCCTTCCTTCCCAGGAAGGCGTGATTTGCAAGTCACCTTTACTGCCCTTGAGAGGGTGCTGCTCCTCCCTCACTGGGGGAAGTAAGCAACTAACTCTCTGGGTTTTTTTTTTCTTGGAAGGGATCTAGGATTGATCCCTCACAAGCACTGTTAACATCAGATCAAGTGTCTGGGATCCTTGGGCCTTATGAGGCTTCTGAACCATGGAAGGCTCCCAACATACTTGCCTCACAGGAGCACTATTCTTTCCCACAGGTGGAAATGATATAGAAGATGACAGGCCTTTCTTCCTCAACTTATATGTGCAGTGACTTTCCACAAATTGTCACACTTCATCGGACCACAGACAACAGATCAGAAAACCGTTCGTGCTTGCACACCATGTGCACACTAAGCAGGTGGGGTGAGTGTCCCACAGGGCCTTATTATGCACACACCTTCCCTCACCATATGACGTTTTTTTTTAAACTCTGAAAAGACAGATTTATACAATAAAATACAAAATCTGGAACCCAAAAAGAATATGCAAGGATATACTTACCCTAGAACCAGTACACTTAATTACAGCACTGTTTACCAAGCAAAGTGCAAAAAAAATGTAGCAAGGACTGTGGAAACTAACACTCAATCAAAACAAAAATAAAGGTGGAATGCCAAAAATACTTTTTGAAACCAGGAACAAAGGCACTTTTCAGCAAGTGAAATTGCTCACGTCTACCACATACAAAGTCCAAGGAAAAGAGGATAGTAACCCGTATGTGGGCTGTGATGCAGGAGTCAGACTGGGATATTGTTCTTTTCAGTTCTAGAACCTTTTAATACTAACTGGAAGGAAGAATAATGTAGCTTGGATGTGCAACTGTGTGTTCCAGAATGGTAAACAATGCAATAGTAGGAGATAATGTATTGCTGCTATTAAAATTAAATATTAATTGACAAGAAGCTGACTTGCTACCTCAAAAATATATAACACCTAATTAACATGCATTTCCAGTAAAGTCGGATAGTGAAGTTCAGGTCCCCAAATATGTTCTGGAGTATGGTATTAAAAGTTAGTTGTTGCTGCTAGTATCTTTTAATCTCATTTCAGTCCTAGGCTTTGCATATTTTGTTGTAAAGATATCATATGCAGACACATCATGACACAAACCAATTTTGATCCAAAGTTTCAATTTTACACTTCACCCCCCCCCCACCCCACCCCCATAAAACTGAAACTCAATTCAAGCTTGGAAATGTGGGCATGCAAGGTTAAAATAATACTTGACACACGCTCATCACAGATTAAGGCTGACATCAGTCTAATATGAAGTCTTTGCACCATAAAAAAGAACCAGCTTTTATGGCAAATTATTAATAACTAAATGCTTGTAGATAAGCTATTTAAGAAAGATTATGTTTTTCAGCTTAGTATTTAATTGTTATTGATGCTATTCATTTGTATACATGATCAATAGAACATTTGTTTGTTTGGGGTTTTTTAAATTAAATATCTGGGCTTTATTAACTGGGCATGTGGCCTTGCTTTTGATGCTTTGGCGACGGAGACAGAAAAGTGTTGCTGAAAATAGGGCATTAGCCCTTCAAAAGTGAAAAAAATATCAATCAATTAAAATACATCTTTTTGTAGTAAGTTGTTGAAATTCTGAATTCTGCCATATAAAATATGAGTACTTTATTTCGGTTTGAAACATTTTATTTTGATATTAAAACCAATATAAATTGTGACTGAGCATTGCTTTTCATCCCCAAAAACCCTAAAAAATAATTTCTTGATTTGTGTGTTAGCCTTTCTTTCTTAAATTGTTTGACATATACTTTCAGACACCTGCAACAAGCTTTTCTCTTTCTTCAGACATTTCTTCACAACAGAAATCAGGTCCATTGGACTGCCTGCATACAAGGCCTGAAAAAAAGAAAAGACAGATTCTCTGTACTACCATAAATACCATATACTGTATCTTGGAAAAATTGTTTCCTGTTCCAAACCTTTGGAGCTAAAAAATTCTCTTGGAAAGGGTCTATATAAGGGCTATTTTTGGCCAACCCACTGGAAACTTTATGACCTAACAATATTTTATAGACCTTAACTGACAAAATATTTTTTTTTTAAAACACATTAGGACATTGTGCACATGCTCCATGGGGCCCCAAAGGGGGTGGGGTTTATAAATTACATTAATCACAAAAGTCTAGCCACTGCAATCAATATAACATTTAATTACCATTCCAACAATTTCACACATCTAAAATATTATTTTTAAAGATGAAAAAACGTTATGTCTTACAATATTCTTCATATTCAGAGATAACAATTATAAATTTACAAAATCTATGAAGCTCTTTATGAGTCTTAAATAATACACCTAAACTGAAACAGAAATGAGGAAAAAGATTGGCGAAAATAAGAAACATTACTTTGAGATTACAATTCCATATATCAATACAGTTCAATTTCATCCTTTCATTTTTTACAAAATATAGTATTTACACTTTAAGAATGGGTCAAAAGAGGTGGCATATAATTTTAAAATAGAATAACAAAATCTAAAATGCAAGGTTTGTGGTGAACTTAAAATTCCCTAATCAGCACTCAGAGATTTGCTCAAGTATGAGCAGAAATTTCGCTATTACTTGCAATGAAATCATGACATCAATATTTTACTAATAAAAAATTTAAATAATTGAGTTTTGATGTTGATGATTGTTGTTGCACGAATTAAATGTCCATAGATTTTGAAAAAGAAAATCTTATTTTGTTGTGAATCAACAGTAACACTCAATATATCAACATTCACATACAAAAAGCAGTGACGTAATACACAATGTTTTCACAGGTACACAATGTGATATATGTTGAAACCTCTTGGAGCAATGTTTTTAACAATCTTTCTGAGGTTGAAAATAAACGTAATTTATATAGAAAAGTAATAAACTTCATTAGAAAAAGTATTTGATTGACTGTTTTTCTCAATGCAATTATAAAATGAGTATAAAACCATTAAATAGCCCCCTCTACCATCTTCTTACTGTCAATGTCCAGTCGGGATGATATCCCCTTTTAATTTTTCAGAGGTCCCTCGGTAACTCGCACTCTCGCTTATACTGTGATCTGTGTTTTTGGACCCCATTGTGCGTGAGTTATCAAGGGAGAGGAGTACTTTGATCATAGACTCAACATGCAGGACCTGGCCTTCTTGAGATAAAATGGAATTTTCACAGTAAAACCTTTCTTCTCTAGAAATTCCTCCATATCCCGAAATTCTGTCGATGATAAACTTGTCTCTAGCCTTAAACCAGGTCCTTTCATCCTAAGTGTTTTGGCACAAAATCCTCCATCAGAACAACACAGGTACAAGCAATAAGTTTTTGAACACCAACAACTTTATTAGACAATTCACCTCTTGACTTTAGTAAAAATTACTAATACGTTTCTACATACAGATCTTAAAATAGTAATTTCTCATTCAACAGATATTACCCTGACAACCCTGGTACTTGCTGCCATTGTAGACATCCTCAATCACGATGACTTTCAGGATGATAGCCCACAAAGTATCCTTTCCAGCTTGGCAACATCATCTAATCACATTCCTCTCTCATGGATGTTTTCTTCCCACTCTACGATCTTTTCACAGCTATTCTCGGTCAGGCCTAATGTCCCTTTGGGGCACTGTCAATGACATGCTGGGCCACACAACTTAGGTCACCATCTTGCTGTGGGGCCAAGTTGGCCAGGTCAGCATTTCTAAGATGGTAAAGATCATAAACAATGGCATTAACCAAATAGGTGATCTCATAGTTGAGCCAGTTGATGCCAGTGAGAACACCAGGTGTGATTGTCTGTGAAATAGTTATGACCTGAACATTTTTGCTTTTCCCTTTCTTTCACAGGGTCAAACTTAACAGCTACCCTACACTCATCAGTATCCTGGCAAGAAATTTAATCCACAGCAAGTACTATTCATTGGTGGAAAAGGCATCAAGGATAGCAGCTGCATGTGCATCAGTCTTTTGTGCACTAAAATCCAGAAGGCCACCCTTTAGCACTATGCCAGGATGAAAATCAATATTGCCAATATCCAGAGGATCTTCTTATTTCACCCTCCATGTGGAAAATACAAATGAGATGCTGTCTTCCTCAGTTTTGGCATTGTTCAGCTTACATAGTCATCAAAGATTTTCGTAGCCTCGAGGCAAGGCAGCTGGAGGTGGTACCTGACTGTCAAGATCAAAGTTCTTGTCAGACTCTGTGTGGTCCAGGCACTCAAGCTCGTCAAGAACTCTATGAGTGTTTTGGTTTTGCTCAAGATCAACAAGTTGATTTCTGGCTGCTATATATAATGGTCAAGTTGGTCCTGGAACTCAGTAAGGGTTATGTGGCTCCTACAGGGTAGGCAAGCCATATGCCCATGATTGCTTTAAACTGTTCAGCTGTGAAATAATCACTCATTGTGCATGTGACATATTACATAAGTATTACAGTTCAGAATGGAACAAAGCTTTAAATGGATGTATGGATCCCTCTCAACTCAGCCACAACCAGACTAAAGTGTTTTTGCACCCACCTTTCCAGAAAAAAGGTGTTTCCATAGAGAATCACCGCCACAGCACAAAGTGGTAGAGAATGACTTCCTATCCCACAAACACAACATTGTAGTGACTCTTTTACCCCTTTACTTAACTTACAGACACTGTAAGTGCAATACTTGCCAATTGATCTTGCCCACAATGCTCAGTAGACCCACATTTAAGCCAACTGCACTAGTTTCCAGGTGCTACAAACACCACAATGAGTATACCAGTTAATAGAAACATACATCTTCCTATAAAGGATATTTAAAAATGAGCTACTAATATTTCTTACAAAATTCAAGCCTTGGGCTGGCAAGGGGAGGGGTGGCCATCCCTCAGGGCTCTCAATGCTTTTTTTTAGTGCTAGGGGCCTTCAACTGGAGTTGAGATGGACCATTTTTCAGGGGTGATGGGAGGCCTCCACCCCTCTTTTTTTTCCCCTCATCGGGGGTGGGGGTGGGGGTGGGAGTAGGGGGGCTAAAAGGGGGCTGGTAGGAGCTATGCTTCCCTAAAAATTGATCGTCATGCCCCCTGCTGCTGCAGTCAAGTATTACCATATCACCATTGAAACCATCAGCAATCAAAATGATGATCCAAGACCAACAACATGAAAACATTTTCAAACTTGTCTGAGAATGGAGAAACAAAAACATTGGCATGGCAAAGCTGATCCTGCTATAATTACCCCTTTTAGAGCTACACCAACCACCCTCCCCATATTGCATGAAAATCTTTATGACTCATGATTTTCAACCCAACAAAGAATCTTTACTGAACAAAATCTGGGATACTGATACATGTATGCATTGACAATTGCATTACAGATATTACTTTAATAAGAGGAAATTGAAAGTTTCCCACAAAATCACTCACTATGAAACTTTTGGTAAATGGATAAACACAGAGCTAGGAGAATATGGGCAGCTGCTCATGCACATCGCTGACCAAAACTTAATATCAAACCATGCTGGCACAAATGTGTTTCTGCACTATAATTGTCCCCTTGAGCATATATAAAACATGGAATCATGCATTCTTGACACCAATGTAAATGACGAGAGAGAAACATGGATATAAAGTATGTCTGTCTCTTCAATAAAATATGCACCCAATGGTCAAAAATACAAAACTTTAGTGCAACCTCAGGATAGAATTGTGTTATGTCCCTTTACAGACCATAAATGACCTTTCAACGTCAAAAGGCCAGAAGAGCTATATATAAAAAGTCTTTTATTCTTAGAAATGCAAACTATTCTTAGTATCAGACAGTAAATACTATACCACAGGCTCTGAGGAATGAAATCCCTTCATGCCAAAATTGAAATCCCTTCATACCAAAATTAGAAACTATTGGATTCAAAAGATGACTGAAATAAAATGCATTATTCAAAATTAATTTTTCTGGTCTGTAAAGAAAACAATATTGAACTTGTCTAAAATGCTAAATTGAAGATATTTCTTTGCCAAGTTATGTAATTTCTGCTTGTTTTTATTTTATTTCTTTTTTACATTTTCAACTGAATTTTACCCTGTGATTTCAAGCATATATTTACCTTTTTTCTTATTGGAAAATACACTGTTTTTTCACTGCTCATGTTATTTTGGTTTAAAATCCCAAGCAGTAAAATCAATTTTTAATTTTTTTAGTGATAAGCAACACTAGGTAGTTGAACTCCAGTTTTATAACATTATTAGTTCAGTATGACGATATTTTTATGTCAGTTGACAAAAAAAATATAAAGTATTTTAACTATATGGTGAGATATAGCTTGTAAAGTGAGGTAAAGCCAATAATTTCATTTAAAAGGATGAACCAGGGCCAGATCCATGCAAAGCAAAATGATGTCAAGGAGTAATATAAATCTCATGAAGAAAGTAACAACTTCTTTATGTGATAAAATCAAGGGATACTTATGCAGGGTGGAAACTGTCAGGCAAAAAAGTGACTTGAATTGCTTTTTATGCTGATAAACTGCCCTTTATATCCCTATAAGCAATTTTCACTTCACCCACTGATTTGATGACAACCCCTAGTGAAAAATATGGCTGTTAGGCATACCCTCTTAGTCACTACCAGTTTTCTTATTGATTTGAGATCCCAGAATCCTAAATCACCTTATCGAGATTCTAAAACCAGGGGTTTCAATAAGAAATAATGTAACACATGAGAAATTGGAAAAGTAGCTAGATGGAAGGCTAATGGAGCCATGGTGCAAACCTCCCTCTGGTGATCCAGGTGGTGGTGGGTCTTTACACTCCATAAGCTGAAAAGATGTTGGTGTATCAACTAATTTAGTTTGACTGCCTTTCCTTAATGGAGAAATGTGAAATTTGTTTGAAAATATTTTGTGTGTATTGTAGAATTTTGCATACAATTCATATTGATAATTCATATCTATCAGGGGTTTTTTTTCTGATGATCTTATGGTTGTTGGTTGGTTGGATGGCTTTAAACAGGACTTTCTGCACCTTATTTTGACTATATCATGCTGAGCAAATGTGAGCAAAGTACCTATCCCACTAAAACACAGAAGCAGCCAACACATTATAATTCTCAAGTATTTTTCAGTTGCCTGACTGGGCTTTCACACTGAGAAAAATGTTTGTCAGTCATTAATTTATAGATGTCCTGGATTTTTCTACTTCTGCAATAAATATGATCTTTACTATGGTCAAGAGAATAAATAATTTTGCATCAAATACAACAGAATTGTGAAAATTCAATGCTATGACTGTTTGGAATATAGACATAAGGCCAAACACTGTGAAATGTTTCACACTAGCAACAGGTGCTAGGCTTATGGCTATGAAGATAGTGCCCTGTTTATGAGACATAATTTCTCTACTGCTTCAAGACAAACCTTTGGAACTCTACTGGGTGATGATGCCCATGTTGTTTCCTTTTGGGACCTCAGTTAAACATTTTAACTCTCAAACTGACAACTGTGATGGATGTTTTGAATGTGGAAGTACATTATGTGTTTGTGAATGTTCTAACAAAGACAACATGCATGCTTCAAGAAATGTAAAAAATGTCAGGGAGGAACTAAACTCCTTGTCTGACCCTCCTAGGAATATTTACTTTAAGGACATATTAGATCTAGGAATTAATGGAAAAGGTCTACACATTGGACATATAAATATACAAGGTCTGAATAACAAGTTAGACCAACTAAATTTATTATTATCATCTAAGGTCAATAATATCCATATTCTGGGTTTAACAGAAAAAAAGTTAAATGACAATCATTCAAATGACTTGTTGTTGATTGATGGTTATGGCACACCAATCAGAAGTGATAGAGGTTCAGGGGGTGGAGGTGTTGCTGTTTATGTAAGAAATGGTTTATCAATTGAAAGGAGAAATGATCTAGAATCAGATGAAATTGAAGCAATATGGATCCAGGTGAATCAATCAAATACAAAGCCATTCCTAGTGGGCTTTGTCTATAGGTCCCCTTCTGCGAAGGTCGGATGGAATGAGCATTTTGAAAAGCAACTAGATAAAGTGATTGATGACCAAAACGAAATATACATATTAGGTGACTTCAACAGGGATCTTATGAATAATCAGATTAAAAGAAATTGGTTGAATTTCACAGAAACGTTTGGTCTAACCCAATTAGTGGACCAACCAACACGAGAAACTGATCACTCAAAAACTCTATTAGATCATATCTATACAAATATGGAAGAAAATGTCACAAAAATACATATTCCTAGGATAGGTCTTAGTGATCACTTCCCGATTTTTCTAACAAGAAAATCCGGCTTAAAAACAGGTGTAAAATCCAAAACTCATAAAACCATAACATATAGATCATTTAAGCATTATGATGAAGACAAATTTCTGGAAGATCTCAGTAATGTTCCTTGGAGTATAGTATCTATGTTTGATGATGTGGATGATGCTCTTGATGTATGGACTCAACTTTTTACGCAAGTGGTAGATAAACATGTACCGATGAAAACACACAGAGTAAAACTGTACTTCCATCCTGATTGGTTAACTGCTGACATTCTAGATGCCATGAAAGCTCGTGATTATTTCAAATCTGTAGGTCAACAAGCACATTACAAAACATGGAGAAATAAAGTAACCAAAATGATCAATGGGGCAAAGAAGAATTACTATCAGTCAGCTTTAGAAGATAATTGCAATACGAATTCTATGTGGAAAGTTTTTAACAAACTAGGTGCAGGTAAACGGTCCACAAGGTCATCCAAAATCCAACAACTTAGCCAGGAAGGCCGGATTATTGATGAGGATGTTGAAATAGCAAATACATTCAATGAATTTTTTGTCAGCATAGCTTCCAGAATTAAGGAACCAATTGTAAACTCAAATCATGATGAACTAAGAAATTTCTGTTCAGAAAAAATTCCACCTGACACAAACTTTTTTATCTCTGCGATACCAAATGAAAAAGTTGTACAATTTTTGCAAACTACTGCAACAACGAAATCAACAGGCCTAGATAATATTGGACCACGTCTCCTGAGGACTGCTGCAAACATAATATTTGATAGCATAGCTTACATATGTAATCTATGCATATCCACCTCAGTGTTTCCCCAGACATGGAAATTGGCAAAAGTTACCCCCATTCACAAGTCTGGCAGCAAAGAAGATGTCAATAACTACAGACCCATATCTATATTACCAACTCTGTCCAAACTACTCGAAAAGCATGTCCATGACAATCTTTTGATGTACCTATCAAACTATAATTTAATTCATCAAAACCAATCAGGGTTCCGAGAAAACCACTCCTGTGAGACAGCCTTGGTCTCCATGATAGATAGATGGATTACTGCCTTGGATCAAGGAAAATTAGTTGGATCCATACTAGTTGATCTTAGAAAAGCTTTTGACCTTGTTGATCATGATATTCTTATCAATAAATTAAACATTTATCAATGTGACAATTCAACGATTGATTGGTTTAGATCATATCTAACGATGAGAAAACAGTGTGTCAAAATAAATAGCAGTTTTTCTAAAGAAGAACCAATTACATGTGGAGTACCACAAGGATCAATCCTGGGTCCACTCCTCTTTCTCATTTTCATATATGATTTACCACTGAAAATAGGCAACTGTATTTCATCTACTGACTTATATGCAGATGACACCACTCTATCAGATTTCAAACAGCTAAAATCTGATCTAGAGGTCTCCCTTCAGACAGCCTTACTTAGAATAGATTCCTGGTGTAAGGAAAATGGCATGACAGTAAACACGGACAAGACTAAAGTATTAATGATTACTACCCAACAAAAAAGAGCAAAATTGGAAAAAAACAATTTGAATCTCAAGTTGAATGAAATTGGTCTACAAATGGTAACCCATGAAAAAATCCTTGGAGTGATGGTTGACGACAATTTGCAATGGAATGAACATACTCAACTTATATGTCATAAAGTCAATTCATGTCTCTGGTTATTAAGCAAGATAAGGCCATATCTATCAACTAAACATAGGTTAATATATTACAAAAGCTATATACAACCATACCTAGACTACTGTAATGTTATCTGGGGAAACACTTCTGACAAGAATATGTGCAAATTATTCCGTTTGCAAAAAAGAGCTTGCAAACTCATCCTAGATAATGCTGAAAACATCCCAAATGCAATGAATAATATTAAAATGTTAACAGTAAGTGAACGAATATTTTTGAGAAAGGCTAGACTTATGCACAAAGTTTCAAACAATATGGCCCCATTATATCTCAAAGAACTATTTCATGCTAGAAAACAAGGCAACACTCCCAATTTAAGATCAATTTCAGCTAACCACCTCTGCATTCCAAAACCAAATAAAGAACTCTTTAAGAAAAGTTTTAAATATTCGGGGTCACTAATTTGGAATCGAATCCCAAAGGAAATTAGAGAAAGTACAAATATAAATGCATTTAATTATCATCTAATTCAATGGATGAAAAGTGGAACCTGTTTGATTTGACAAATACATTACAACTTACAGTATAAATTCTCAAACCTTCTATTTTGTTGTCTCACAATTTTTGTACTGTATATACACAATGTACCTAGTTGGATCATGTTCTTACAAAACTTTCTGTTTATTATGTCCATATATACATGTAGCTTATTATCAATGCTTTTTTATTATTATTATTATTATTATTATTATTATGCAACTATGTACATGTACACTGTATGTAAATATGCATGTAATAGAGGGCCACAAGGAGGATTAGTTCCATGCAACTAATTGTGTCACCCTCTTTAAATAAAGTCAATATTATTATTATTATTAATATAGAATTCTGTTATTTTATCTTAAAGATACAAGTGTGCACATTTTGTTTTTAAGAAAGTTTCATCCTCATACTGGTGAAAAACTGATGTAATCAAAGCAGTATCCAAACTGATCCTGTAAGAAAGTTTTCAAAAACTACAACTTCTTAGTAAAAGTATTCATAAATTTCTAATGCCATTTTATATAATTTCCAGCAACAAAACATTTGATTGTTAAATTGGCACTGGAAGAACCTGCAGTAGGATGGCCAAATTTATAATGTCCATATAATCCATAGTTGAGTGTTGGGTGATTGTTATCGTTAAGAGTCTTCAATAATCCAAAAGGTCCATATCAACTACTCAATATCCAATTAAGTACTCACAGTCAATACTACCAACCCCTCCAGATGAATCCATAAAGAAACAAAACTCACAAATGTTCATCTTTTGTCAAAACACTGACAGATGGTAGTAGTGTCTTTCATCTTCGGCTTGACACACTGAATGCCTTATTATGATCTCGTATTACACTTTCGCATGGGGCTGTTGAAAAAATGGACAATTTGCTACTGAGCATATGACAGTTGTTTCTGTTGACCGACTTTACCTAAAGAAATATGTCCAAGAATCAACCTAGTCAAAATTGTTGTTGTATACTATACTGGCTTGCACCCCGCAATGGCCATTGTATAAACAAAACTCCAATGTTAAAAGTTTACAGTTCCCTGACAGTTTAGACACAGTAGTGGATTTAACAGTACTGGATTAATGATAATATAGGTAAGTTTCTGGTTAGTGGTAGCTCAACTATTAGAAACTGACAGACAACAAGACAGCATCAAAAAAAGGAGATCGTTGCACAAACTTTTATTTGCTGGTCTCAAATATATTAAATAAATGTGTAGACTTGTGTGACAATTTTCATTAGCCAGTCTGAAGATGAGTTACAAGTATTCTGTGCAATTAGGACTAATCTGTCTTATTCATGTTGATTATCATTACACTGTGAACCTCAAACAAATTACTGAGTAGTTAATACATTTTCCATTAGTTGGACAGATGACAATTTTAATAATACCAGCATGTATAACGTGAACATGTGCTATTCCTGTAGATTTTTAACAAACAATTTCAGGTCTCAAATAAATAATGCAGGGTTCATTTTAGGCTGCACCCTTGCGCCAGTGATGCTTATTTTTCATCTCTGGTGGAAGAAAGTTCCCCCTATAGTGCCCACAAGGTACATAAATAAGACTGATAAATATAATGATAGACGATCGATACAGGAGATTTTAAACTAACTAAACTGAGTGCATCCCAGGTTTACTGTATAGAGTGTGTTGCCAAAGAAGCAGAAGTTGATCAATTTCATTGAGTGACAGATGTGTCTCACTGATTTTGATTAGCTTGGGCACCAATTGATAGCACATGATTGATGATCATTTATAGAAAATGTAAAAGTATAAAAGACAAAAATATTCAGCAAAAACACTGCTGCATTTATGTTTAAAGTAATGTACTGGCAGGGACATAATGTAGACTCAAATGCTGACCTAGAAATTAACATAAATTTCTTTGTGCCCATAAGGACTAGTTGACTGAGAAATTTACTAGTCCTCCCAAATCTTCATTAGTCCTTCCCACAAAACAATGTCAGACATATATGAAACTTTTCTAGTCATCCTCGGACTTAAGTGGACTACTGCTAATCTCAAGCCCTGAAATGTCCAAACTAAATTCGAGAGGGAAGGTTATCCGAGCACCAGGAATTCAAATCCCAGTAAGGAAGGCTTGCTACTGAGGAGGCTGATAATGATCACAGGCACTTGGGTCATGGATTTATTAACAGTAGTGCTGCAATAAATATTCACTTTTTCAGCATTATATACATTGACTCAGTTGTTGAGTCAGATTATTGCACAGTTTGCTACATTTTCCTCGTCCACTAAAATAACTGTGTCCTGAATAGTGGACAAAATTTTAGAAAAAAGTGCTGTAGTCCAACAATATGATGACTGATTCAAAGCATATAGTGCTGGAAAATTTAATATTTATTGCAGAAAATTATAAATCCATGACATGAGTGCATGTGATAATAATATTTCTGTGAATTTCTCGAATAAACAATAAACCGGTGAGGATATTTGCGACCCATTTTTTTTCTAAATGACCTCACTTTTTGACCTCTTAGGGTGATTCGGCACTACTTTTCCCATTTCTAGAATGAACCTGTTAATGTGAAGACTTGTACTGTACTTTTCAGTACCATGAAAGATGAGAGATCACTTTACACATGCAATGCTTCTTTAATTCCAATGAAATTTCAATAACAAATCACAATGCAGGGAAGAAATAAATCTTAGCTGTTTCTGTGGAGATTTCTAAGGTTTATTTCTGATTAAAATTTGTGTAATCATAGATATAGACACACAGACACAGACACATACACATACATACAAGTACAGTCAAACCAGTCACTAGCTGCCACCCATGGGAATAGGCAAAACTGGCCTTTGAACACAGGTGACCTCTGTAAACAGGTTCACCTTTTAACATTGGTTTTTGAATGAATACCATGCACTGAATATCATTATCGTTATTATTATTATTATTACTGTTACGTTATTAAGATTGTTTTATGTGCACTGTACAACAAAATCATAAATTACACGTATATGTTGTTCTCTTCCAAATTTATGTTCCACGCAAGATTACTGTATCCTGCTCACTTTAATCCATTCAATAAATTAAATCATCACTGACTTAAAATAATCACTGATTTAAGTTTGTTCACGCTTTAAAAACAATATCTGGATCAGTCATTTGCTCAACTCACTGAGATCAAAAGACTGTCGGCTTATGTGAGAAGCCTGTGATGAATAGGAAATCAAAAGAAGCCGTATATGGCTATTCTTTGTGACCTATGAACTGAAACTCCACTTGTCTTTACAGACAAGTTATAAAAACTGAATGACCCCTGTCCCTTATGAAAATTGATGTAACTCATATCTCTTCTCAAAGATGAACTTTTTCTTCAGAGATAGTTTTAGTTCACAGGCAAATAGATGAAGATATCGAACTATACCTGTCACACTGGCACAAAAGGTGACTTCCATTTCTGCTGCAATAACACAACTACTTTTCTTACCATCCAGTAAACAAATTGCTTTGACCCTCTACCATAATGATAAAAACTGCCTTGCTTTCGAATTTGACATACTGACACCTTTGAGTTACACTATCAGCGTGACTGGAGTAATTGGTGAGTACCGGTACAAGCCAGATAAGAAATGTTTGAACATCGATCCACGATATTCCTTTATCTAAACAATGCCTTCCTCATGAATCAAAAGACTGAGCAGTCATTGTAGATAATGCACCAGTGACCGCTTAAGGCAGGAAGAAACCATTATTTGGTTAGAAAACACCTGGCTGTGACCATTACATATAGGACATTCATACAGGAAATTTGCTGGAGGGAAATTAGAACGGCCATTGTGAACAGGTCATGGTTGAGTACAAGTGACCATTAGGACAAGTTTGACTGTAATACAATACAAAAATCAAATCAGTGCTTGTTCCATTGCAAAAAACATGTATTCAGAAAGAATACAAACTAAGGATTTGTCTTAATTCAGTTGTTGAAAAACATTTTATTACAGCAATCTTGGGGGCAACCACAGTAATTTACTGGGCAATCACCACTACTGGGCACAACCATATTTTCAATGCTAGCTACCCAGGGACAACCAAAAATTTTCAAAATTTGTCTGCCCCTGTATTGGTATTTTAAATCAATAAAGATACATTTGCATATGAATGTAATATTATTGCTTATTTTCACACCTTAGTTTTCCCTTGAACTTTCTCACTTCTCTTTTTTTTTTGGTGGAAGAAGTCACTTCTCCCATTTTTCTGAGCCTAGTTTGAGCCCTGCTGACGTCTGTTGGTTGTGGATCACAATGAAACTTGCATTCTGACCTTGATATTTCCAACTGAAATAGCCTTAACATATTAATATTAAAATATTAATTACAAAGAGAAATATACATTACCTGGAAGTGAGAGATGTATTTTTATGAGATGACCTTTACACATGCAAGGCTGTAATGTTTATATTTAACTTCAGACACTTGCCTTAAATTTAGGAGCGAAGTCAGTCATTTTCGTTTTCATCACAAAGTCCACTGCCTTTTCAGCTTCTGTTTGAAGAACATCAGCAATGTGGTTATACAACTGTTTAGCATAGTCTTCATGTCGGACATCAGACTCATCAATTTCTTCCCTAAAATGTAAAACATTTTACCAAAATTATAAGCAAGTGATTTCTACCTTACTTATTTGCCCAGTGTTGCAACTAGGATCAAGTGAGCTAGGAAAAATTAGTCCCCATGTCCCCTAAATCTGGCGGACAAAACATTTAAAAAGGACAAATAACTGTTTGTATTAGTAATGATAATAAAAAGTGAGCCAACAGGGATCAAGATTTGGGGGACATGGAGCAAAAAAATTGTGGGAAATCCGCTATCCCAGCTCTATTTACAACACTGTTTGTCTGTTAGACTTGCTTATATAATAATAATAATAATAATAATAATAATAATAATAATAATAACAGTAACTGAATTCAGTGAATTGTTGACCCTACCTACCATGATTCATAACTTAGAAACTGTTCATAGCCCCACCTTTAAAGTATATATACTTACTAGGCATTACAAGGAAAGTTAATATGCGCAGTCAGCATATACTCCTTGATTTCCCACACCTTGGAAACAATTGAGATCCCCACCCACGGGAGCTGCAGTGGCTCAGTGGTTTGCATGTTGATCTCATGACCAGAAGGTTGTGAGTTTGATTCCCACCATCTGATCAGGCAGGACTGACTACCAAATTTCTCAGGCTATTTTTTAAGGTTATGGGTTTCTTTGCTTTCAGTAATTATATTTGGAAGAGTTTAAGAAGGAAAGCATATTGGATAATTTTTTAATTCTTATTAAAAGCTAAAAAGAAAAAATATACACTTAAAATAACTTGTGAGTAATGGCACTGAATATACGAAATGCCTTCAAATATACATGTGATAGCATATAAACAACAAATGTTTCAGGCACTTTAATATGGCAATACTAGCAACTGTCAAACTCTATTTAACCAAACATAATATTCAAGAATTTCAAATGTGTGGTCAAATTCTGAAGCAATAATTCTCTGCAAATAAATTCATAAACTTGAAAATGTTTTATAAACTTGAAAATGTTTTTTAAAAAAAAGTAAATTTATAATACATTCCCTGATTACATTAACGTTAGAAGAATAGGTAATAGGAGGTGGAAATGCATGAGCATCCAACCTCTACCACGTAAACCCTTCGATGGAAGAATGTCTGGATTACCTATATGAAGAATAAACTGCTCTGTTAATATAAGGACAGCACAACTGTTGGTTATGTAAGCCATGACGATGATTATACAGTTACGAAGAAAAGAATGACATTTCCTTACCAAGAAAAAATAAGGTGAATCAAATAGATCTCCGAGATACAAACTCCAGAAGATTGACTGTGTATGCTGGTTAACAGCTCAGTTTCTATGATATCTCAGATCAAAACATTGTGCTCGAAAGCAATGCTTGTCTGAGATCACTCTCATGAGCTGAAATTTCATGAGGCATATCTGGTCATGTGAGGCCTCATGAGTATGCAGAGCAAATTATCCACTTCAGCCACAATGCCTGGGCTTGAGGAGTTATATCCTCTTTCCTGGCCTTTGCTGGAAGATAGAAATGTTGCTGGACTCCATGACCCTTCTCCATGTGTTTTCAAGTAATACTTGACAGTACAGATCAGGTCTTGCTTCACCACCTCTCCCACTATATCAACTGGGCCATCAAACAGGATGTTTGGTTCTGGCTGAAGGTATCCACGTTGAGCCAAGTCAAAACCCATGGAAAATTCCACTTAGGAAACAAGGTGAGTGATCTGGGCCTATTCACATCAAAATTGGCCACTAAATCCAACAAGACCTTATCATGACCTATATACCCTCTACCATGATGCCAGAATGTGTCAGAAATCATGGAGCAGTAGTCTCTGATAGTAATAAATGCTAACTTTTTCTCTTCAAAATGTTTGTCCCTGAAAACCCGCCACTTCTTTTATAAGCCTTTAAAGTGGAGGGCCTTCTTGCACTCTAGAATCTTTCCATGACTGAAGGTTCAAATTTATTTCTATGCAAGGCTCTCCTGACAATTAAGTCTGGTATTGATGAGAAGCCTGTCCAGGCAGGAATGAAACATCTGCAACCAGGACTGTTTGAGCAGGCTGGGCTTTGCCAGGATCTTCCTGGGGACGTCTATTGTTAGATCAAACATATTGTTCACCCAGGATTTGTTATACCTGAGAGGAGCTGTTAGAATCGCTTTACAGTTATGTCCCAACATTTTTTGGTGTGTATCATCCTCGATACTAGAACAGTAGTGGGGTAGGCAAAATCCCCAAACCCAATCCCAATTGACTGAAAGAGTGGCCACAGCTGATGCTCCTGAATCCAGGAATGGAGAGACAAAGGTAGGGAGTTACGTTCCACAAAAAGGTTTATCAACAGGTTATCATTGGACACCCCCATAGTGTGCAAATCCACTGAAAGAAAAACAGCTAATTGGGCAACTGTGTGGAGAGTGTGGCCCCTTCTTGATAATGTCAGTCTGAGCTATGACACTGAGCCTGCCAGGAATTTGTTTGAGTTGGACTGTGATCTTTAGCTGGGAATACCAGCACATAATGGCCCAGATCAGAATGCACATATCACCCCCACCCCACCCCTGTCTGTTTGTGGAGGTCGAACTCTACCACGAACATGATAAGAATACCTCTCCCACAAAGTTGATCCTTCCATTGATGAAATGCATTCATTATAGCCTTAATTTCCAAAGGATGATATGGAACGATTCCTCCTCTCAATTCCAGTTGCTGCTGACCATAGTGAAGTGCAGCAACAGGCGAGTCACCAACCATAAAAATGGTAATATCTGGAAAAGACGCCAGAGAAGAATGAAATCCACCATCACCTTGAGCAAGCCTAGGAGCTGCAAAACCTCTCCCTCTGAAATTCAATGATCATCTCTCTGGCCGAGACTGATTCGGCATGAATGCCTGTGCAGGCAGCAAGGCAATTTGGAGAGGCAGTTCTTATGCTGCAGGATTACATATATTTTTACTGCCAAGCAGGAAATGCATACCAAAGGGCATAGTCCGGAAAGCTATGGCATGATGCGGCTTCAGTGAAGACAAGTGGAGACATACATCTTGTCTCCCCAGATCCACTGCCCAATTTTTCAAAAAGCAAAAGATCAATAGTGTCACCAGCTGAAGCACTAAAGAAGTTGCTACTCTATTCCAATGAAAGTGGCATGGAAAACATTCTGATCCACCTTAGAAAACAGTGGGATTGCCATGTTAACCACTGCAATGTTTTTGTCCAAGGTCGATAACTCGGTACTATATGTGTCCAAGTGCATGCGGTACCAGCATAACCAGAACCAAGATGGTAACTGGATTTCCTAAAAGACAGCCTTCAAGTTCTCCAGGTCCCGGATCTGGTCAGACAGATGATCTTGGATCTCTTTAATCTTCACTGACTGCAGCAGTAGATGGAAAGAGGCATGTGTATCCTCATCTTCCAAGTCTCCCAAAGCTTTAACCTTAAAGGTTTGGCTCACAGACAGCAGCAGTGGGCACTCAAAGATTGGCAAAACTGTAAATTTCATCCACAACCGCTTTAAAACTGAACTAAGTACATGCCATGGTGGGAGTCAGCAGGCATTGTTTGCATATCTGCATAGAACATGCCTGGCAGCATGGACAAGGCGATGCCATCATCCCTGTTTGCTGCATCTACTCAATGAATACATTGTGAATTACTGGCCTACTGGTTGAATTGGCAGCTGGGCAAGCAACATGACTTGTCTAGCTAGTATGGACAGCGGGAAAGTGTGCTGGGCAGGCAGCTAAATGACTGTCTCAGAAACCATCTGGATGGAAAGTGCAGCAAAACCGATGGACCGACTCAACAGATCCCCATATGACTCTGCATACCACAGAATGCCTGGCCATTATGCAGCAAGGCTTGCCGATGTAATGGTATCTACTCACCTGATATGCCATAAATAGCTAGCCCACTGGCTGAATTGGCCACTGGACAAGCAACACTGCCCTTCGTGCCATTATGGATAGCCGAAAAGTGTAGTGGACAGGCAGCTGGATTGTCAGCTCGGCAGACAGCTGGATGATTGGCTCAGAAACTGCCTGGATGGAATGTGCACTGAAATGGATGAACTAACTCAGTGGATTCCAGAATGACTCTGCTACCACAGAACATCGAGCGAATATGTGACATGGTTAACTAATTTGTCAGATCTTTGGTCACAAATTAAATATATGACTGGCTGGACAGCTGGACTGGTTGGTCAACAGCCAGAGTGGCGGTGTACAGCATGGAAGGATGGAAGTACGGATCATCAATGTCTGAAAAATAACCCATGCTCCTGGTCTTACAGGCCTGAACACCATGCTTGGATATGCAGGGAGACTTACACCCACTGAGCTGCCAAAATAGGAGAGGATACTCTCCCATTAATGCCAAGCCACTACTGGAAAATTGCAACAGACACAGGGACAAAACTTCCCTAAGGCCAGCAACTGCATCAATGCTTCTTTGTTCTTTGCCAATGATCGCTGAAGCTTTTCCACAAAACCATGAACCACATCCCCTTTGACCACATCGCACATACAATGCTGGCAGAAGATGAAGAACACTTCATGCATGAGAGACACATATCATGCATGTCCTCGCTGGTTTTAAATTCTTGCACTTGGCACATTATGTCATCATTGTCCAACTAAAAAGACAAGAATGACAAAAATATCAAACAATAAAAACCTGAAAGTGTTCATATATAACAATAATAACACAAATGAAAAATACAGGCAGTGGCAGTGTGTGCAAATAAACAACCAACAACATACTGTGTTGGAGCACAAGGTCAGAATAATAAAGTGCACAGCTGTGAAAATAATTCACACAAATATATAATTGATCAAAAAAAAAAAAAAATGATTGTAACATGTAGCAAATACATTAATACAAAATACTATAGTGACTTCCTAGATAAATGGGTTATAATAACAAAGATATCCTTTGAATTAAGAGACCAAGTAGTACAATGTCGATTGTACTGAGCAAAAGCTTAAACTGGTAAACATCAGGTTGATTGGTAACCATTTAGTGGTTTTGTCTTTTCCACGAGGGCTGGATTCAAGAGGTAGCAGAGTTTATTTCGTAACGTTAATGTAATCAGGGAATGGATTCAAATGAGAAATATGTTTTTCATTGCAAAATCTTTTTCTTGCACATAATTTAATAAGTAAAGAAATTCTGATACTTAGATACATTTACTGGTGCACATGAGAGACATTTTTAGTTGCTAAGCCTAGAGCATTATTAGTAAATTCCCGCACAGACTTTTTCATAGTAAAAGCCTATTTAAATAATTCATTGGTATTATAAATATAATTATATTATCAAACTATTAGCAACTTAAAATGTCACTAGCTATATTGCTATTTTATATTCTTCTTCAGTTCAAATTACAAATCATTCATTATAATGACTACAATGTATTATTTTCTTATTTTTTATAACTTATTCTATTGAAATGTATGCATCTTGTATCATACATTTTGTTTTCTTTTTTGTTAAAAATTGTTTCTGTATAACCCCAAACCCATGATTGTAAAAAGTCCAACTATATATCATAAGAAGTCTTCTGGTGAAAACCCAATGCTGACATTACTTCCCATCTAGGAGGAGTAGCAATAAGATTTTCAAGATGGCCACTGTGGTGGCCATATTGAATATGAGAGCACAATTTTTATTTACGACCAACTAGACACTATAAGAAGTCCTCCAGTGAACACCTCATTCTGATATGACTTTCTGTTCACAAGGAGTAGCAATAACAAGATTTTAAAGATGGCACTCAGTGCAGTGGTGGCTATATTGGATGTAAGATTGGCACCATTTTCATTTAGAACCAAATAGACAACAAAAGATGGCTTTTAGTGAAAACCCCATTCTGATATGATCATCCATTCAAGTGGAATAGTTATAATATTTATCAAGATGGCAGTTGTGGTGGCCATATTGGATGTCTGGATGGCACCATTTTCATTTAGTTGCAACTAGACATCATAAGAAGTCTTCTGGTGAAAACCGCATGCCGATATGACTTCCCATTCAGGATGAGTAGCAATAACATTTTCAAGATGGCTGCCTTGGTGGGCACACTGGGTGTCAGATCAGCACTATTTTCATTTAGGACCAAGAAGACATCATAAGTCTTTTAGTGAAAACCCAATGTTAATATGACCATCCATTCAGGAGGAGTAGAAATAACAACATTTTCAAGATGGCTGTAGTGGTGATCACATTGGATGTCTGAGCAGCACCTGGATTTTCATTTAGGACCAACTAGAACTTCGCCTGAATGTGTATGTACAGTTTCATGGCAATCCTCCGAGTAGCTTAAGAGGAGTAGCGGTAACAAACGTGCTACTGGATGGATGGACAAAGGACAACAGGTCATCCCATAAGATCTTCTAGTATGACCAGCAGAGCTAATAAAAGCTTGCAAATGTGTAGAATAGAACAATTTATACACACGGTTTCATTATGAAATTACAAGAACTGAATCTTGACATTCTACAAGTGTTATAAGCAATAATTAAACTCTTTAGAGATCTTAATGATATAAGCTTACATACCAATTAGTCTAATCAAAATCTATTCAGAAATATGATCTCTAAAGTGTTCACAAGCTCAGCCAATCAGATGTAAGATCACTTCATTAATATGCAAGGATATGTTGTTCATAATGAAACTCATCAGAGATCTTGATGAACAAGTTTACATACCAGATCCAATTCAAAATCTGATCAGAAATATGGCCTCTAGAGTATTCACAAGCTCAGCCAATCAGATGCAAGATCACCTCATTAATATGCAAGGATGTTGCTCATAACTGAACTCCTCCAAGAAATTGATGATATAAACTGTCAACTCTAAGGCCAAAAAAAAAAATATTTGTGTTTCCTATTGCACTGGTTTTAAAATTAGGGTAGGCAGGTAGGTTGTTTTTTTTGTTTTTTTTAACATTATATATAAATCAAATAATATTTCAAGTGCTTCAAAGTACTGGGCAAAACTGGCTCAATTAGATGCACAAATCAATTTCGGCAATGTGATTTTTTTTATTATGAAAAAAAAAAATGGGGGGGGGGGTGCTAGGGTCAGCAACGACAAACAGGGATGGCCGGCCGACCAGAAACACATACATTTTTTTTGGCCTAATCAAAATCTGGTCATATATGAAACACCTAGAGTGTTTACAAACAAGTATAAGCTCATAATCAACAACTATAAGCTTACTTTGCCTTTGGCCTGTTGAGTTAACAACGGAAATTTTCTGTAAGCTGTAACCTTGACCTTGGTACATGGCCAGTCACATGTCTTCACAGTATAAATATCATGATATTACTGCAATGTTGTTGCAAAATAAAGTGCCAATACCACCATACAACCTCAGGTTCACACAAACATCACCAATCAAAGCAAGCATGATATCTTGTGCTCCTAACAGAGACATATTTATACAAAACAATAAAAGAAGTTTCACTCTGAAATATGGGTTTACATGGATTTCTCTGCTTTAGTTTTCAACCATATCCAGTTTATATACTGTACTAAAATTATATATATATATATTATTTCTGAATTCATGTCTGCTATACAAAAAGATGCTGAATCTATCCATCTATCTAATCTATATATCCATCCATCCATCCATCCATCCATCCATCCATCCATCCATCCATCCATCCATCCATCCATCCATCCATCCATCCATCCATCCATCCATCCATCCATCCATCTATCTATCTATCTATCTATCTATCTATCTATCTATCTATCTATCTATCTATCTATCTATCTATCTATCTATCTATCTATCACATTTCTGTATGTCTTTGACAGTTTGTTTATAGACACCACATTTTTTTATGCCTGGTAATTTTCAGACATCATTTTTAAATAATTTTATTTATTCACTGGTGTTTTCAGAAAACACTAAAGTTCTACAATGATAAGACCAGAGACAGACTAATACAGCTTTCAGAAAGTGGAGGAATGTCTTGCTTATCATCAGAATTAGCCTCAGCAAGTTATATGTATGATTCAAATTGTCAAACTTTATTGGAAAACCATGCTTCACTATTCAATAATTTGCTGACACTGATATAATGAGTAACACTTTTTAAAGCTACATTACACACAGAGAAAAAATCAAAATCATACATTGCAAGTGTGTGTCACTCTTTATTAAAAAAGAAAACTGCTTAAGTCAAAATCTTGATCTCTAAAATTTTATGCAATACTTCCACTGTGGATGATACCAAAAATCTGCACCCAGTCATGTAAAAGTTGTGTATATGAATTAGTTTCAGTGGAAAATAACATATACAAAAATAACCCACCACAAAACAGATCCTTACTTCAAGTGTTTACGTTGGAATGTAATTTAGTTTGCTATTGGTCATAAATCTGTATCAGTACCAGACTGCACAAACTGGGATCGGTTCATTGGTTCCATTAGTAATAATTAAGACAAACTTTCTACTCTCCCACACAGTACCAATGCACATTACTGCTTTAACTATTTGAAAATTACAATCAAGATTCATCTTGAAATATCTATTTTCATTTTGTTTTTAGTTAGTGACAAACTCTGCAACCAATCTGAGTTTATGCAGATTTTAATAGGCATATATATTACAAAGATCTGGATTCTTTTACTTCATGTGTGAAGTTGCATTTTTTAATATGCTTGCATTTTCTTTTTGACTGAATTAAACTAGACCAAATACGACAAGTAATGTTGGTTTTCATTCATTATTGTACACAAAAAGTGTGATTACTCTGATGTGTGACCTAAGGGATAGTCTAATACAGGGGTGTCAGACTCATTTGCTATGGTGGGCCAGATTTGATATAAATAATAATTAAAAATAATAATAATAATAGTAAATAATGAGTCTGGCAGGCCGTATGTTTGACACCCCTGGTCTAATATCATATGTGTGGTGTTTGTTTGCTTGGGCTTGGATTTGTCGTTAATTTGTTTGTTTTTGGTCACAGAAATTGAAATAATTTGTATATTTTTGGACAGTAATAAAGTAATTATTTGTTGCCATCCAAAAACATGCAGAACATACAGTATATAATAGTATCTAGATTCTGTCTTATTGAGATAAAAAAAAACTATCTTAAACATACCAAGGCAATTTTTCAATTAAATCTGCCAGATAGTGACGAACTTCAAGAGGAAAGTGATCCCCATATAAAGGAACAACTTCCCGCATCAGCACATCTTGTGGAAGCTTTTGGATTATCTCCCAGTGAGACATTATGAAGATAAGAAACTCTGAAATAGAAAACATGGGTTCCCCTAAAACATCATGTTACATCAGCTTCTGCCTTGAACCAGTTACCAAACGATCACTAATCATTATTGATCCTGTACACTAGAAACAAAATGTTCCATACATTAAGTGAAAATTTTTAACTTTACCAGTATATAAAAGTGCAAACCTTCAAAAATAATTCATGATGATCATGCACTAACTGTTTCCATGTGGCAACTGGTACACACCCTTTAGACAACCTTTGTCAGAAAAAGTTAAGTGTGATCACTGATTCAACCATTCCTACTGTATATTCATGTACTCGCTTTTAAGTCGAGTCCAACTGCAAACTGCACAGACCCAGATCTGCCATCGCATATTGCACCGGCATATCACCAACTGTAAACAACATAGACCCTGATCTGCTGGCACATTATGTGATGGTAGATCAGGCTCTGTTTTGTTTACAGTTGGACTTGACTTATAAGCAAGTAAAATTAGATGCTATATCTTGCTTGCTTTTGCATATGATCATGAGAAAATAAAAAGGACAAAAAACATTTTAAGAAAATTCAGAACCATATTATCATGCTTGTCTAGGTAAGCACTATTAGTTGCATAGTACAGTATGTATATGTGTCTTCTTACTAGAGTTAAGATGAAGATTTCAAACTTTTTATGCTAAGCTTAAATAGACTACATCTATTTACAAAGACTAATGCAGAGAAACAGATCGACAGATTCAATAGACAGAGATAGTTTAATGCTGCAGTGTAGGGTTGAACTGTAAGGCCCAAGGGCATTGTAGCAGGAATGATCTGGTTATTGGTTTGGTTTTATGGGTTTAACGCCATTTTTCAGCACATGATAGGCTATATATGGAGGCCAGTATATCTGGTGGAGGAAGAACCCGGGAAAATCCCGGGAAGAACCACCGACCCACGGGAAGCTACTGGCAAGCTTTCTCACATAACTACATTGGCCAAGCCAGAGACTCGAACCCACGTGGACAGAGGTGAGAGATCTGGTTATTGATTATCATTTAATACTTAGCATCAAACTGACTCATATCTTTGAATTTAAAAAGTCCTATTTCACTTGTTTTGCATGCATTTTCTGCATTTTTCACATCAACAATGTCATACTATAGGCCATAAAATAACATTCAAGTATTTTGTGTCTGCATTTTGAAATCTTTGAAATAAACGGTAAACTATGCTAGTTGTTTCCACTGACCCCATCATTTGGAAGTGCCAGATGATTCATATTCCAACTTATTCCTTAACAGGAGCATAAATAAACCTGTTGTACACTATTGTACACTATACCACTGCCCCCTATGAGGATTAAGATATGGGGATTTGTAAATTTTTAGGGACATGGCCAGTTTTAAATGGGAAAATATCGCATGGGCTCGCTCAAGGTGCAACAAAGAAACCATAAGTCATCGATTCACAATTCAAAATAATGGTTACACAGAAAAATATGAATCTTTATTTCAATATCTACAGTTTATAGAAGGCAAAACTTTGTTGCTGTTTTTTTTAAAACATCTTGATTTTTTTGTCACCATCTACCCAGCTAAACACAACATTTCTGCAAGGTTGATTTGGTTACATGCAGAAATAACAATTTCTACATTGCTAAAACATTGCACATACACATAATCTAAATTGTCCTTGAAGCTCAAAAGTATACAAGATTTATAAACAATGCAATGTATACCAGTTTACAATGCAAAGCAAATGGGTGTCATTATCTGAGGGGGAACAATCATTTTTTTGGTACTTTTTCCAGTGTTATTTAAAAAAAAAAAAAATGACTGAAGTTTGGAAATTGTGTCAGAAAATATTTAATTCGAAAACTTATATGTTTACAAACACTATAATCTTTGCCTTATCAAATTTTACGAAACTACCAACTGAAGTAGTTTTAAACTACTACAAGTAGTTTTTAAAAAAACCTAAGGCTGCCAAGTGATAAAAGTGGGACTGATACAGCAACCCATATATAGTAGAATGAAATCAACCCCTTATAAATAGCTTATCAAGTAAGAAGTTACCAAGAAATAAAATAATGATGTACTTGAACTTTCAATTAGTGCACATAAATTAGCTGATGCTATAGTATTTACAACTTCCCAAGTCAGCTTGCATCATTACTTAATTTGCACATGTCAGATTTTCAGGCATTGCTACAAAATCTACTGCTTGAAATTTATTTTATTTATTTTTTAAATTTTTTATATATCTTCTCTGAAATAACAGTAAGGTGCATGCTACGTGTGTTATTGTAAGTACAACAATATTTCTGATGGTTAATAACTGACTTCAGTATTTGGCATTGGGGATTACAACATCTGAACAAGTATAGTATGTATGATTAGACAAGAATTTAATATGCATCTTGCTACAGATCATGAAGATAATATGCATGGGACAACATGTATCCAAATTAAGATTTTAAATGATATGTTTGATGATAAGCTTTGGAGATAATGATTACCAATTATAGTCATTTTTTCATAATTAGCCCAATGTCCACTATTGACAGCTGATTTTCTAAAACTAACACTTGATATCCTAAGTCTTTTACAGTTTTCCACCTCCATGTTCTTATGAAATTAGATAACATTATAGAGAATCAACAGTAGCAATTAGTCCTTCTAAAGAAAATCCAAGGAAATACCAAAGGCCCTGCAGGAGAGGATACTGAAAAAATACTTCCAAGGTCCTGCCACACAGTACAAGAAATAGAGGATCTTTGCCAGAGGATGGAGGAGAATCTAGAACTTTGGAAGAAGATAGTAATTTAAAGTATTTTTTCAGATATAGAATAGTTTAACTGTTTGAAAACTTGTTTATGGTTTGAAACTGTAATATGCATCATGCATGCAAAGATTTCCTTTGACCCATGGGCCTGGGTCCCTGATTCAGCAATAATGCTGCCTGGACACATGTTTCAACCCCCTCAAGTCCCTGGGATGCATCATATTTTGATTGGGTTCCTTGTGCTTTTTTCAAGTATCTAATAAAAATACACTAAATAAATGGCTTTGTCTGCACACTGGCACATTTTCAAGCAATGATCAATTGATTGTCCCCAGTTAGTACATGCGCAGATGTCGAAACAGGTGTCTAAATAAGACCCTAATTGCATTATGTAATTCCTCAGTAGTGTGATGCCTAATTGCATGACTTGAGATTATCAAGGACTGTTGGAAAGTATGTGGCTTCCTCAGAGATGCCAACCCTAGACAATAAAAAATCTGAGCACAGCTGACCCTAGAGGAAAAAAATCTGAGCCAATCTGAGCAGAGCTACGAATACATGCCGAAGCTATATTAACGTTGGTCCCATCCCTGTGCAAAAACGCAAACTCATCGAATACATGCCGAAGCTATATTAACATCGGTCCCATCCCTGTGCAAAAACACAAATTCATAACCAAGTTTAGATTTAGTCCTGCTAGGAAAATCTTCAGTATACTTCTCACAAAATAAGCGACCAAACACAGAAGTGTGAGAGATAGAGTTTCATAATACCTTTATCATCTAATGTTTTTCTTGATTTTTTGCATAAATAAAACATATTTTCTGAACGGCAGAAATATCAGAGTTTTTTATGTTTCGATTGGAGCTTGGATTTTTCTCAGAAGGATGACCTAATTCTCCGAGCTGCCCAGATCACATACATGCTGTGGCAGGGAGAACTTCTCAGGAGAAAAAGCAAGGAAGTTTTGCAACAAAATGGTTCTGTTCATAAACATTACAAAGTTCAGTTTTCTTTGATCCTCTCTCCACCTCTCCAATGCAGATACAGAAAATCTCTCTCTCTCCAAATCTTAGTCTCTCTCTGCAATACAACATTAAAAAACCTATGCTGTTTTTTGCTTCTATTTTATGGTTGAGTGTCCGACTCCTAATCCAAGGTTGTGGATCTGATACTGCTCAGGCCAGCCCAGGTCAGCTGCTTGGTGTATCCTTGGCAAAGGCACTTACCAGTAGCTCCAATTTCCGTGACATATATATATATATATATATATATATATATATATATATATATATATATATATATATATATATATATATATATATATATATATATATATATATATATATATAATTATTTTTCACTAAAAATGTAAAATACTCTGTACATTTTTGTATTGTATTAATTATATATCAGAACATATTTAATTCTTACACTGGGGCTGGGACTCTCAATTTTCAAAATCAAGAGAAATCCCTGATGCACATATCTCACAATATATTCAATACTACATGTAATTTACCACTCCAAATCTATATTGGAGTGAATGCCATTTGTAAGGTTCAGTGATTCACTTACTGGTTTGTTTGTTTTATAAACTGTGGTTACTGTGTTATGCAACATAGTGCTTGTATGCAGGTTCATTTTCTAGAACACACAATTGCAGAAATCGCACTAATCTCTACATAAATTGTGCAGAAAAATCAATTCGATGCTCAAAAATTGCACATTATATTTTCAAGCCCTACCTTTAATTCTTGCATAAATCCCTCCTATGTTCAGAAAATAATTCCCCCTTTTTTAAATTGTGAGAGTTGGTTCCCCTCTGAAATTTAAGTTTTAGAATAAAACCCTGGTATGTTGTCTTACAGATTTTTTATAAAGTTTGAACAAATACATTTGCATGCAAAATGATAGAAAATTTTTATACATATGTTGTCAAGCTGGATAAAGAAAGGGTATTATTATTCTTTTTTTTATTATTATTATTATTATTATTATTACTTTCAGATTTACTACTTGGTAGTTATAGCATCAGGGACAGCATCTGCAGAAATACGAAAACACTTTGGTCAAAATAGTGTCCCAAGGACCGTAATGGGAAAGGTGCAATTCTTTTCAAGAGCTTATATGGAAAAGGCACTATATTTTTTGTTCACATACTGCAACTACACACATTTAAAATAACTTCAGACCAAATCTGAAAGAACATGTTCAACAAATACTCCACTAATTATTGATGAAAGTTAGACAAATTTAATTTCTCCATTGTAGTGAAATTTGTTTTAAAAGGTGTTTGTATAACTTGAAAGAGCCTACCTGAGAAGCAATGGCATGGCCAATGAAGCTGAAGAGGCAATATCTAAGACTCTCAACTATGCCCCAGCCTAATGAGGAGGGAAAAATACAAGGTTAGCAGTTTTAGTTCTTCCTTCATCACACTTAGATATGATTTTGTCTTTATATGCATTATATTTCCAAAAGTAATATCAAAGGTTGTTCTCTTGCCCCTATGTTTCTAAATAAAAGATAATATCAAAGGTTGTTCTATTACCCAGAACAACCAAAATTTGAGTTTGGACAACTAAAATTTACATAAACTTTTTCAGATCTTGCAAGTGTTTCCACATGATTTTTATTGAAAGTGAATAATTTGGACATGGAGAATCAACTTTTGGGAAAAAGGTTTTCATCATCCACTTACCTGAATGGATAAGCAAGTCTCAAAGTTAATGTTCAGTCCTGCTTAAAGATATAATGGAAAGCACAAGTACAGTGAAGAAAATCTCATTATTCTTGTTAACTACACTTTTAGGCATGCAAGCAGTGCCGAGATATGTAACTTTGTTCAAAGCATTAAAATTACTTTTCAATTTGCAGGAGCCTGAGCAGAAAATGAAGAAGATTAAGTTTGCTCTTGCTGTCCTCGACGCAAATTCTGATACAGAATCTTATTAAATTCCAGAAAATGAACAGAAAAAAATAAAGTCTTAGTAGAAAATATGCTGGGTTTTTTTTCATTTTGGCCTTTTCACCATACCCCCTTGTCTTAAATACAAATGTCTATACCTTCAGCCTGTAAAGCCTACAAAGCTTGTTAGCCAAACTACACGAGAAAAACTGTATTGACCAAATGATATTTCACTAGTAATTTCCTTTGTTTGGATATGGTACTTGAACAGGTTTTCATGCCATCAACAGTAAACAATATTTGCATGCAAACCTGGATGTTAAAACACCTACATATAAATTCTTGATCTTGGCAAACAAGTTCAGAAGGCATGATCATCTTCATAATTAGATGATCTGAAAATTTAATGTAATTTAGTGATTTTTTTAAAAATTTTATGCCACTGCTTGGATTTTTAAAAAATATGTCCTGCTGTATGGCCATCCACCGCAAGAGGTTCATTAAGTGTTTTTTTAACAAAACCAACTATAAAGCATACAAATGTAATTTAGCATACATATGTTCATGCACATATCAATCATCATTTTACATTTTCAGAATAATTACACTACTTTCTTCATATTTTTTAAAGTTTGGACTTTTTTAACTTTTACTTTTTTGGAAAAAAATATTTCTTGAAAGTTATGCAAACGCTACTTGAAGTTGATCATTTAATTGCAGTATTCATACTTCTATGCACTTGTAAAAGACAGAATGTGATTATTGCGGCTATAATAACATGTCTTTAAATTTGATTTGTTTTAGAATTCTGACCATGATTTGTGTGGGGTGAGGGTGTACATAGTTTGCTACAATATTTTTGTAAGTTTAATTTAAGATTTGGACTTAATTGCCAATAGTGGAACATATGTCTTTCAAAAAGTAGTTCTCATTCTTCACGGTTTCAATAGTTTTTTAACATTGTCAAGAGATTGTAGGAATATGATATCATGGCGTTAAAGAACAACGTTGCAATAACTACGAAACAGCAGCAATGTTGTTGCAACGTTGAATTGTTAACTGGGTAACCTCTTAACTTTTCACTTTCGGTTTTAATGAATTACGCTGGCTACCAAATTAGAGAAAAGTTTGAATTGTCATACATTTGTGTTTAATCAACTAATCCATCATTTACTAAAAGCGGGGGAAAATAAAGTAGGCAGCTACCTAGTCCCAGTTTCCTCAGACCGTTCCCATCAATTTTATAAATATGGGCCCGTTTCATTCTGAATCGTACACCACCTTCGGTCTTCGAAAGTATTTACCTGGGCCAGTTACTATCTAGCTGAGGATTATTTAATCTCTATATACCTTACAAAATTTCAAACCAAACCTTGTTCCGTCTACGCATACTTTTTTAATTTGGAAAAATAAAGTTGTTAATGTCGGGTATAATGTTAAAGAAAATGCTATTTATAGTACAAGCACTGCCTAAAACATGTTGCAAGGTGCATGGCTACCACACGGATCATCGCGTAGGTAAAACTAAAAGACGGTCCATTTATACTGTATAAAACGTGCACAATAACATCCGCTATAATCAGTAAAATTAAAATAATGGTTACGAAACTACAGTGAAAAAAATATCAGAATCATAAAAATGTAATGTAAGTAAAATATAGACTTTATCATTTTTTTATATTATATGCCACACATTCCAAAATAATGAAGTCTGAATAAAAATAGCATCATAATAATTTTGTAAAAATCATAATTAAGTATATTTAAAATAGCAAGAAATTTAGTCATTATTATTATTATATAAGACCAACAAAAAAAACATATACAGATGCATGCAAAATAAGTAATAATTCAAATAATAATTAAAATATTCAGATGACAATAATTTTTTCCCAGATCAAAAACAAATACATATAAAAATAGAAATAATATTGAATAATAATGTTGATATTTTGTATCACAGTTTTAAAATTAAGAAATTGAATCAGATTGTAAAATAAATAATCTTAGAATAATGATTTATATGTTTATCAGACATTTACACTTATATTTAGGAATTATTTGTATTTTCAACAACATCAATAATAATAATAATAATAATAATAATAATAATAATTATGATGTCTACATTACATGCTCTTTTTAAATGTTAATGAAATTGCTGGCATGCTATATTTTTATTTATTTTTGATCTGGAAAAAAAGTATTTTCATCTGAATATTTTAATTATTATTTGAATTATTACTTATTCTGCGTGCATGTGTATATTTTTTTTTTGTTGGTCTTATATAATAATAATAATGACAAAATTACTTGCTATTTTAAATGTACTTAATTATGATTTTTACAAAATTATTATAATGCTATTTTTATTCAGACTTCATTATTTTGGAATGTGTGGTATATAATTAGCAAAAAAATGATAAAGTCTATATTTTACTTACATTACATTTTTATGATTCTGATAATTTTTCACTGTAGTTTCGTAGCCATTATTTTAATTTTATTGATTATAGCGGATGGTATTGTGCACGTTTTATACAGTATAAATGGACCGTCTTTTAGTTTTCTCGACGCGATGATCCGTGTGGTAGCCATGCACCTTGCAACATATTTTAGGCAGTGCTTGTACTATAAATAGCATTTTCTTTAACATTGCACTCGCCGTTAACAACTTTATTTTTCCAAAATAAAAAAGTATGCGAAGATGGAACAAGGTTTGGTTTGAAATTTTGTAAGGTATATAGAGATTAAAATAATCCTCAGCTAGATAGTAACTGGCCCAGGTAAATACTTTCGAAGACCGAAGGTGGTGTACGATTCAGAATGAAACGGGCCCATACTATAGGTATTTTGACATTTATTTTGGGGTGTATAGGGTCCCTACACCCTAACATAAATGTCAAAATATCTACAACGGAGTTTGAAGGATCATATTCATAGGAAACTCGATATAAAAGTTTCCCAACTACAAACTGGACGGCTGCTCACTAAATAATATAGGTTTTTTTTGGTGGTAGTCTTTTAATATATTTTAAATTTTTGTTATAATACTAAAATATTACTAACCTCTACCTTCTTCGTCGGAGTTCGACTGTTGAGGCTACGACATCGTAACTAAACAAAGACAAGTAAGCCGTATATCAGCCTTCCTAAATTCAAAATAAAATTTCAATTACAATAACGATATATTACAAAACTATGCAGTCTACCTATACTCCCAAACTAACAAACCACTATTCTAGAAATTGTGATACGCAGACGACTTACCGAATGCACTCGACTTTTAGGTGTTTATAACTCTAACAGACTGTCCTACCTATAAAAAGTTATGAGAACTTTATATAATATCATGAAACTGAACAGGCAACCAATCGATTTCGAAGAAAAGGGTATAAATAGATAGTAACCAATTCGGAGAAAAGTTTAAAAATAGAACATCTTTTTTTGTTTTGTTCAGTAGACGATTGAAATACAACGTGTAAGTTATTCTTTAAAACTTATCTCTGGCAAACGGCAAATCCCCACCGCAAGCTTGATACGGAGTGTTGTCTAAATTTACGCCTACTTTTCAAATGTTTCCTTCCGTCTAAAGATAAGATTTATATACGTCCGCACGATTAAAACAATAATTTAGCATAATCTCTAATTAGCCTTTAACTGACATAACATAAAGCAATATTAAAGACATTAAATCAATATAATTTGCAATAGATACAAACATATCATAATACATAATTATGATATCCAACCTGCATGAGGAAAATATTGCAAAACGACTGCTGAATATAACGGATCGAAACATTCAGAAGAACTTGACATAGCTCTGTGTAACCTATCTTTTCTTTAAAGCATTTAATATACTTACAAACCAAAAATAGTTGGTAGATTTAGCATTAGAAGTAGGACTTTATTGTTTTTAGAAGTAGCACTTTGTTGTTTTAAAGTTCTACTTCTAATAGTAAGTGTACCAAATATTTTGGGTTTGTAAGTATATTATAGCTTTAAAAAAATTTAACCTATCAGATATTGCATGGGATGCAGCAGTGGATAGACAACTGTTCCACGTGAAAAGGTGCTCAAATCCACCATAGAGCTACTTTCGTGGAATGATAGGTAAAAGGCCGAGACTATTAGCACGGCCGCCGTGTACTTCAACTGAGAAAGACTATTCGCACGAACGCAATTTAAAGTTATTCGTACGTCTGCCGTGTACCTGATCCGCCTTTTTTTTTTTTAAATTTTTTTTTAAACAGTCATTGTAGGTAAAACTGGTACAATCAAGGCCAGATTAAATGGAACAGTTGTTTCAGGGTTCCCTTCCGGTCCCCGCAGTGTAAAGGGGAGGGTTGCAACGCAGTGAAAGGGGGGGGGGGGGCTCTTTTTGAACTTTTTTAATTGCTCCAGGACCTCATACAACCTTAATCCGGCCTTGGGTAAAATGTTAGACTTTTACTGCTTCACCCCTGCAGTAACACAAATTTAAGATCGATTACCAATCATATTCATATAATCCCAAGTAGACAATTACCTACAATGACTTGCAAAAAAGGTCTGGGTTTGTTTGTTTTTGTTTTTTTGTTGTTTGTTTTTTGTTTTTTTTGTTTTGTTTTTTTTTGGGGGGGGGGGTCACGTTAACCGTCAGTGCTATATTTCAAACTAAACCAGTTACCGCGCGATCGTTACTTTATAAAATATTCCTTATCTTAAGTATTAAACTTTAATGTGCTCGTTGAAAAAAAAAAAAAAATGCACAGCAAATTAAAAATAATCGAACTATTTCCAATTTGTAATGGTGTTTTGTAGTCCGATTTATACCATATGGTATCGATATGTAATCACCCATTAATACGAATATAGGTTTGGGGGCTGATTTATTGGACAATGTGTTTTGTTGTCCAGTCAGATTTCTAGTTGTTGGCCACCCCTGATCAGAAATGTATCTATATGGAATCAGGTCACAATTAATACTTGCGGTTCAGTAACCACGAATGTAATCCGAGTCTATTTTTAGATCATTTTTTCCTCTCTCATTTTGGTCACAGGGGCTCGTATTGTTGCTTACAACTTATCTATCAGTCATACATGTGCTATATAATACTACAGGGGAGCACACTTCTCTCCTTTCTGGCGCGACCTATTTAAGAATCGACGCTGATATTTCGAGCTACACATCGCGCGGCGTAATAAATTTGGTACCGATATTTAGCTCAGGCATTTGACTTTTTATGCGTACACAAAGTTTGACTTACTACAAAACCTTTAAGGAATGCCAGACCATTTTCCCACGCTACCGGTCGACATGGCCATCATCGCGCCCGCTTAATATGCAGCTACAACGCATTGAATGGAATTCTGGCCCCTTATTGGTTAACTGAAAATCAGATAATCAGTAGGCTTAGTATGTCATATTCGGTCGACCAATGAGAGGGCCGTATTCCATTCGGCTCGTTGCACTTGCATATTAAGCGAGCGCGATCATGGCCATGTCGACCGGCTATTGCTTGCTTTTATTCAGGGTGGCATTAAATTCAATGTAAGACTTTTATTATGGTTCTTGATCAAATAACACGACTCTCGATCATAAATGAACGTACAACCTCAAATTACGATAATGCATGGTATATATATTTTTTGTTCTTTAATGTCTACAATAACTTAAGTACTGAAAGCTTTGTGCCTTCTTTTTGTCTGTAAATTTCTTCAGTAATGGTGGTATATAATGGTCTTGTGGAATTAGTTGCTTTTTCGTGCGTTATGGGTATTCTTTGAAATAGTAGTGCAGATGTGTTGGTACCTCTGACGCTATATCTAAAATACCACCAAAACTGTTATCATCTTTCCAAGACCTTAGATTGTCTTTCATGGCTTTATTTGTTCTTTGTTTGTCCATTGAATGTTCTTGCAAGACATGAATTGGTTCAAAGACCAGCCATATAAATTGTCAGTAGACACATAATGAATGACCTAGACCTTAACCAATCGTATTCTCCATCATCTCTCATTTTATCTTCGTAGTCGACATAGTACTCTGTAGTCGACATAGTACTTCGTAGTCGACATAGTACTTCGTAGTCGACATAGTACTCCGTAGTCGACATAGTACTCCGTAGTCGACATAGTACCCCGTAGTCGACATAGTACTTCGTAGTCGACATAGTACTCGTGGTTTGCTTTGGAAAGTCTATTTGGTATCATGCTCCTGTAATTCCTGATTCAATCATCAGAAACATATCATAGTCCGTAAGTAATTATAATTCTAATTCTACTTTCAAACTAGCATTATAAGCTTGTTATCGTGCACTGTATTGATGTAGTGGATTCTAGTTTGTAATTATTCATGCAGACATTCCAAAGCTCTTCAATACATGTCACACAACATTAAGTATCTTTTTTGATGTAGTAGTCATGTAAGTTCAATTTAAAATGCTTCATGACATCTTTAGCATACAGGCAATTATCATCTACTAATATTAGATCTGATCCTCAGAGACTGGAATACAATTTCTCAATTAATTATAATCTGGTGTCATAAAACCTTTTTAAATCATCAATGTACTAGTATGGGTAAATGTCTTCTCTTTAAATAGTTTAATGCGAATTTGTCATCATTGTGATTCTTTGCAAGACTTTCTAACGATTGTCCCATAAACTGACAACTATCTAGGAATATAACTGTGCTCTCTATAGTGCCATCCTTTTCAGATCTATTGACTACGAAATCCTTTTTAAGTGAAATGTGTTGAAATATTATTTGGTTGTATCACATCTTGATCAGAATGTTGTTTTTTTTCTTTCTTTTTTTTCTTCTTTATTGTTTGTTTGTTTTTTGTTGTTGTTGTTTTTTTTGTTTGTTTTTTTTTTCTTTTTGTTTTTTTTTTTTTGTTTTTTTTCACCAACGTCTTAATATATTTGGTGAGAATAGAAGCCTAAAATATTATCGATAAAGACTGGTGTATACTTTGGATGTTTATGATTTAAATTACACTCGTTATGAGCAGAACCGATGTATTTACCAGTTAAATAATCATGATTTCTTACTTTGTTGTTGATGGTAACCTCATCATCAATCATTTAGATTTCAAAAATATGATATGTGTTGGAGAATTAAAATGTTTCCTATCTTCTTTTGTGAATATCATTTCAGCCCTTGTGTGTGTGTGTGTGTGTGTGTGTGTGTGTGTGTGTGTGTGTGTGTGTGTGTGTGTGTGTGCACATGCTCGTAAAACTTTTATGCAGTCTGTTCCTCTGTATACATTAGGTTCATAGTCTTTGTGTACGGGCGGCTTATGTTTGGCTGTTTTAATTGTCCATTATTTATTTGAGTCTTGTTTGCAAGTATTTATTGGCTCTGTGATATTTTTAAAATCACAATATAGATCATACGGAACATTTAGTTGATGATGGGAGTTTTAAAGAATTAACAGCAGAACTCTCTTCCAGTATTATGTCTATTGCATTATCTATCTGGTTATACAATAATCGATGTTCGTGCAATATTACTTTGGTGTTAACATGATTTAAGCGCTACTTTAAATTTTTTTAATATATTGTCTTCTTTGTTTCTCCGAGACAACAGCAATCTTGATAAATCCTTTATTCTACAATAATGATATTTGTCCCCATTAAATACAATTAGTATATCCAGTTGACTGTCACTTTCTCTTTATATCACTCTAGCTGGTTTAATGAGTCTGTCTACAATTTCATATAAATTCACAGATATGCTGTTTTCATTTTCGAATTTATCGATGTTATGAAGTTTGATATGGCATCTATGAAACAATTTGTTTATATCTGTTACGTTATATTTTGATAGTCTGTGTTGATGATCTCTTGGTAGGTTTATTATCAATTCCAAAGCATAGAAGAAACATATTGTCCCAATTTGTAATGTTAACATGGTCATTTTTTTCCTTTTGTCCGTTTTGAGAACTCCATGTATGATGTTCATGCAAATAGACTGGTATCTATCTACATGTAACGTAAAATATTCTATCCTACCAAAAGACTATATTGTATCTATTTCCAGACAAAATTTGCTTGTGCAGCATTTCAAATAGCCTGTAAATTACCTGTTGAATTTCATTTCTGTTTACGATGTTTTAAACCTTTTTTTTTTTCTTCTTCTGAGATACCATTCATATATCTTCATTACGAGTGTACTCGCTAAATCGAGCTGGACTTTTTACAGAATCAAACTCTTGAAGTTTCCTTCTTATTATTTGCTTCAAGATTGGTTCGACATTGATTAAAAATATACAAATCCTGATCATTTCCTCCATCAAATCTGCACTCGTTTACAGCTCTATTAAACGCATATAGAAATGTTCTGATGGCAATTCGAATTCTATTGCATTTGCTTATTTTGTTAATTTTTCCTCTAGTTAGAAAACAGATTCAATGTGGCTGTAATCGTCTTCTTACATTTGTATACCTTAGCATCGAATTGAAGCCATTTCATTATGGTACTAAATTTGGTATGAAATTTACTCTTCTTGTGATTGTACATTGATCCCCTTCTTATAGGTTTTTTTTAATTTTATTTTTTTACATTCGGAAGACATTTTTTCTTTTTCATTTGTCTGATCAGAGCATTCCCTCCTTTACGATACCATTTGATTTCATCAAATACAAGGTTTATACATATATAGGATAGATTAGCGTTTGCGAGCACCTTCAGAGAAATGTAGACAGAGTACATGATTAGGTTGAGCAGTGACAGTTGAAAGTCAATGTGAAGAAGTGTTGATATGTCAGTTTTACAAACAAGAAAAAACTATTTGCTTTAGCTATTAATTAGCAGATGTAAAGCTAAAGGAGGAGAATTTTTTCAAAGATTTGTTGTATGGCTTACAAGTATTATCAGTTGCAATGTATGTGTTAAGGTCACTGTATACAATGCAAATGTTGGTTTTTTGTAAAGCCCACTTGCAAAAACTTTGAAAATATAAAAGTAATGCGCACTTTGTATCTATCTTTTGTATGGTGTAGAGTTGAATGCTTTTGTTAAATTTGGTCTCCTCGTCAATCTGTTTTGACCCAACACATTGAAACGGTTCTAACGAATTTTTGTAAAAAAATCTATGTGTTTTATATCAGGCTTAGATTTTACCAATAAATCCCGTGAGCAAATCTGCGGTCATTTTAAATTGCCATCCTTAGAGAGTAGGTGAAACTATCGACTTTGTATTTATTTTTAAATGTATACACAGACATTGTGTCTCTTCTTTTTTAGTAAGTCAAATAGCCTAAAATGCTCCAAGAAAAAATATTAGACACAAAGTACCTTGTTTTTTGTTTGTTTTTTTTTTTGTTTTTTTTTTTTGCATAAAACTTTGTTTGAACATCTTTTAACATAGATAGTACGACTAACAATAATACTGTTATTTGTGTGTATTTAGATGTATGATGTACATGAAAATCAACCTTACAATGTATTGTTATACGGTACTTCGATTGCTGTCAATGGGTCTGAATAAATAAATGAATAAATAAATAAAAAAAGAACACTATTGGTACCTTTGGTATTATGTTTTGTGTCGTTCCATCTATTCAACTGGTTTTCTTTCCCACATTTATAACACTATCTAATAGTACTTATTTATTTACTACTTAAATTCTTTAAATATTAATCTAATGTTGTTGTTGCTCTCTTAAATCATTGCGCCAAACACAACATTTAAAGTTTTTAAGTCGCCAATTATTTTGTTTATTTTGATCTGTTCAGACTTGTTTTAAAGTAAACTGGCAAAACGATGAATCGGAATTCTTCAGCAATATTTATAACGTTCTTTCCCAAACCTATCAGTATCTGATTGCGAATGTCTGAGCTTAAATATCCATTATTTATATTACTGGCGATGATGACCTTAAAATATGTTACAATATCTCCCCTTCAGTATAATCGGTTTGATTGTATTTTGTGGCAGCTCTTTAAGTTTTGGACTGGCCAATTTTTACGCCATCTATTTTTTTTTTCCAGTGCATCAATATTTTCAGCAGGTTCCCAACTGTCCAAAGAATCATCATATCCTTTCCTTTTCATTAGCACATATTGTTACTTTTCATTCGTTTCGTCTTCACAATCCTGACTACTCTGAACGCGTTATCTTGTATGTCGTATACAGATATCCCCTCCTTGTAAAATAACCGCTTGTAAATTTCACTTTCTTAGCCCATGCGTATTTGAAAAAAAATATATATCACAGTCAAAATTTATTTCTATCCGTTATTATATTATCCTTCTCGTACGATTGCGTGTCAAAGATGTCAGATTGTATTTGATCGTCTGCAAGAGCGACGTGAACCTTTTAATACAGAAATCTGTTTCTTGCTTGCTGGTGTGATGTGTAAGTAGATTGTTCGGTTAGTCATTCTTTCAATTTAGCACATTTTTTTTTCTTTTGTCCAGTTTCACAGAATTAATTTATATTTGTGTAAGCAAATGAACTTTTGTGGTTGTAGTCCAGATACCTCAAATACTATTTTCATGTCATTTATTGTAAAAGTATTGTCAAACTTTCAAATGACCCATATTGTATTAAATTCTAAATTATCTCAAGAATTATTAAATATATTTTCTTTAGTTTTATAGGAAAACAACTATGTCGATATCTCAGAATAATGTTTATTTATATTCGAGCTCGTGTGTGTGTGTGTGTGTGTGTGTGTGTGTGTGTGTGTGTGTGCAAAAGTATGGTCTAACATAGTGGTGCCAGAGAATAAAATCATAAATATTCCAAGTCTCAAATATTAAAAAGTTTATTATTTCAAAAACCTAAGAATTTCAATGATAATTATATGGAATTCATTAGTTCTTCTATTCTAACCAGTAACCAAAGCGAACACGCTCGTGGGAAAAGCAAAATGTTAAAATATTGTCAGATATGAAGCAGGCATTCATTTTATATTTGAAACTATTCAATTTCTGGAGTCTTTTGCAGTTATTTTATATTACAGTTTCAAGACATTTCAATTTTTGCCAGATCTCTGTACAATGGCTCGACAAAACAAAACCTGAATTTACAGAAAGCACAATAAGATTTAACACGGTATATAAACTTTAAATAATGAATTAAGTCTGACAAATTCAACATTAGACAAAGCAATATACATTCCAAGTAGTAAACCTTATATTGAGCTACAAGGATAATAAAAATGACGTAAGCTATTTGACTGTTACAGTTCCAGTAATACACGATTCTTATGCTGGTTTTTTACTGTCATCTCAAGATGAACTGTCAGATATATATTACTTACTAGATATATGTATACCGTCTTAATAAATCCATTTCATAATTCCCATTTCGATGAGCTCTGATATTTGAAGTTTTTACATCTTAGTTTAATCGTTTTTTTTTTTTTTACCTCCAACACTTCAATATTTGACCTTTTAATTTATTCAAACTTTTTTGTTTAAAAATGTCCGTTTTATGAACTCCGACATATTATCTTTTGACAGACTAATTTCATCGTCTGCTTTTTATATATATACCTTTTCCTCCTGTTCTATTGACTCAGATTATGCCATAATCCTCTGCATAGCTGAGCATACTGAGATATCTGAACACTAAATTATTTTGTGAACACAAATGACGGGACTTCAATATACACTGTCAGAGTAGTTAAGATCTAAAGTCCCTAGTTTTTCCCCTATGACCAAGATGCAGTTGAAAAATAAGCAAAATAAATAAATAAATAAAACAAAATAAAAATAAAATAAAACGAGTTTTTCATTTAAGTTTATGTTACCTAGTTATTTAATTTATTGTTCATGCCTGATAGATACTAATGTCATACAATTATTTAATTTGTTAATTTCAGTTTTCGGTTTAATTTTATAAAAGATCTTATTTGAGACCCGTTAAATATTTAAAGTGGCATGTATTTTATCTGTTTATTTTAGTGTATTTATTCATATGAAATACATACAAGTCACCATACTGTATATTAAGTTTTTAATATTTTTCAAAGACATTGTACCATAGAATAATGACCACCTGTCAGAATTGATTAATTGACAATTACTTTGCACTGTGTATGCTTAAGTTTCTATACCTTTAGTACGTGTATATAGAGCATTATATTGCTAATTATAGCTTCTTGGTATTCTTGATAAATTCTTTTGAAATACTTGCATTATGCATCCCCCACTGATGTAGGCATTCTGTAGAACAATAATAAAAGACAAAAGCATATATACATCAACAAAATAATAACAATTCTCACTTGAAAATGGCAGTTTGTGAATCTGCTTTCAGCATGTATACAGTAACACATGTAATCCTGCTTGTTTTTCTGTCTAGTTTCTTTATTTCTCCATTGCATATATTCATTGTTGTGATCTGCAGCTTCTTTTCCGTTTTTGACTTCTGTTGCACATATTTTTTGTGTGTTTCTGTTTTAAATGATTTTCTAATGATTGTATTGTTTTACTCCACTTACATTGAATTTTTAACAAGAAAAAATATTTAAAGAGAACTTAATAGCAGTTTATAGGCTTAAATCAAAATTAATGTTGAATAGACTGGTATATACACTGCAAGGTGTACTGAATCTGAGTAAATTGCTTATGTATGACTTTTATTATAATCACTTAAAAGATACATATGGTGAAAATGTTGAATACTTATATATGGATACTGATAATTTTTTTAAATATATACATTGCAGGAATATAAAAAAAATTGAAAAATATATATTGGAAAAATACATCTAAATATTTTTCAACAAAAATGTTAAAAGTAATTTGGGAAAAATATATTTTTAAAAAAAATTAAAAATCTCCAAAATCTTTTCAAGATATTTTTGAAGATATATCATTCTTGACCCTCTTAAACATGAAAACATCTCATTCTTTACAATCTAGAACACAAAAATATATGATTCTTTACTCTCTAAAATGAGAAAATATATCAGTTTTAGCCCTGGTCCAGAAAGCCCATTTTACTACTACTGATGATAGGGATGACAGGGATATGACAACACAAACCTTCCCAAAATTCATTTGGAACGATAACAAAAAAGATGAACTTCTGAGAAATTTTAGATTATGACTCAGTGAGATTAAAGATTCACTCTTATTCACACTTGAAATATGAAGCAGTGTCTGCAACTGAAAATATGAAGCAAGAAGATATACATCATCAACCAAGCCTGTGTGACCAGCAGTGTGAGATTTTGAGAGTAAATAAACAAAAAAAAACATTTTTTAAATTTTAAAATAAAAATGAGAATAACATGTTTTGACATCTCCAAAACTACCAGGCCAATTTGTTTAAGTTTGCATGAATGCTTTTCAGGGTATGCATGATCAAAGTTGTTTTTAGTGGCTTTCTTTGCAACTGTGAGGGTTCCAAAGAAGTCAGGGTTCTACCAAGGTTAAAGTTTTAGAGGCCTCACTGGCAACCACTTGGCTTCCATAGCAACCAAATGAAAAATACCTTTCACCTAAAATTACCTTCCCAATTGCTTTTATGTTAACTGGTAGACTAGTATGAGCCAGTTGAGGGCTTGCAGGCCCACTTTGTCCTCTTATTCATCATCATGAAAGTTTCACTTAATCTTTAAAACATAGAATATAGACTAAGGTCATAGATGATATATAGGTGGCATATTTAAGTTCAAAGGTATCCATGATTGTAAAATGCAGTGCAATATTCTGAAAATGGAATTTCTGCATCGGTCAAAAAGACTCCTGAAGTGGAGGACTGGCATTGGTCACAGATATTCAAAAATTATTCCAATACCAAAATATTTTCTATAAAAAAGTCTTGCAAAAGCCCAAATCAGAAATATTTGTGGTGGTCACATATACTCCAAGAATAGAATATTTCTAACCGAGTTTATACAACTTCTGATGAAAAAAAAATGTATGAAAAAACCAATATATAAAAATAATATAGGATAAAAATTCCAATTTATGAAGCTTCATTCTATTTTCATTTTTGTTTGTTTTATTGTTTGTTTTTTATTTTTTTTTTTTTTTTTTGTTGTTGTATTATTTGTGGGAGGGGGTGGGGGATTTTCACAACTTTAAAGTAATATTTACTACACAGCACAAGTGAGTACCTCCAATATTTTTCTTCCAAATAATCTTCTAACATAAGTTGGGGTTGGGGTTGGGGGTTAAAGAGTCTTACGGAATTATGTATCATCTTTTTAAATTATAATAAAGTTTTATTTGGTTTATTACCTTTGTATTATAATCTAATAGCCGTTGTTTTGTATAGTACACATATACAGTATTTCAATGTGACCCAGTACATTGGTTCTGTGTAAATCAGTAATATTGTCAGTTGAAGCACGAGTCATGTCACATGACCTAGTGCACGAGTTGTTTTGTACTTTTTGTTCTGACCTGGATTTTTTCAATTCAAGGAATGATTCATTAGTTGATCAGAAGTTAGATTAAGATCGTAATACAGAGATGCTTATTTGAGACGGAATTAAGAAATGGGTTTTATTTGTTTTAAAGGCACAGTATAGAATACATGTACTATACAAGAAATGTAATCTCTGCATTCTGGATTCTTCCTAATTACATCAGCTTAAGAGGTCATAAACGAGATTGGTTCATTGTGTGATTATCTACTTCAGAAATATTTCCAGACTACATTTTTGGGAGCAAGTACTGGCATTTAAAGATTTAAGAATTGTTCAGCTCCGTTGGAATTATTGGAAACTTTTTTAGAACTTGTGTAATATTCTACATTCACAAGGATTTATTTGGAATTATTAAGATTTGGATATAACTGATTCTTGTTAGTACATCAGCACAGTGGTGTTTTCATTCGGAACATTCTTCATTCTGAATATTTTGAATAACTTCCGGATCAGTGAACAATAGAACAATTTAGGATTATTTAGGAATTTCTAAACTGTAAGTTAATTTTAATTCTTTCACTTTGTTTGTTTTGAAATATTTAATATTTTAAGAAATTAAATTTGTTTGTAAATCTTGAAAGCTTGTTTGAGTAACTTTTTAAATAAATACAAAATATGCTTCAAAATTCCAGAGGATTTATTGAATTTTTCAACACTGCACTGTGTATTCAGATTAACTATGTGGATAGAGTGAATGGACAAGGTGTCAAAAGTATTGTGCTTGGATCCTATCAGAATTATTTTTTCTTTTCTTTTTCACCTGTCAAAATATACTTAATTTCTTTAAAAAAACAAATCACTGCTATTCTGTTATCACGCTTTTGTTATCTGAACAAAATTATATAGATAAGACTACAACTGGTACAGTGGCTGTTTTGTTGTATTGTCTGAAAATTCAATATGTGTGTAGCATTTAGGTGATTACTCGTGTAAAAAGGCTATAAATATATCATTCATGCCAAGACCTGCATCATGGATGAATCGTCATTAAACCTGACCTTTTGTGGTACTGGCTTTTTTTAAAATTTTTTTGCATGAATTCAAGAATTCTAATATTGGAATATTTAAACAGGGCACCAACATTCCAAATTTTGAAATGAACATACCCGTCCCGGTTACACCACCGACTCCTCTTCCAAAACAATCGCAGTCACCAAGACACCTTTCTTTGTCATATACACTTCAGAGATGATTCACCCTTTCGACACTAACCCAGTGTGAAAATAACCCAGTATGAAAAACCTTATACCACAACTGTAATGTGCTTACTTTGCACGTTTGCTAGCTGGATTTGATCCCCCGACTCAGTTGGTGGTTTAAGAATTCTCCAGAGTCGTATATCCCACAGAAAATCTCATGCCAACATCAAATTCACTGAAAGCATGTTGTGCAAGTTGATACTAATTTGTGCAAGCAGCACAAAATAAATGATAATCCTGTCATATTTCAGAATTTTGTATATAGAAAAAGAGGTAAATAAATCTTTATCATTTAAAGAATCTATATATTTTTTTTGTCACATCTTTCACAAATAGCGAGACTTGACAGTCATATCTTTTTTAAAATCAATTGTGTGCCAGTTCTGCAGAAAATTAAAATGAGTGCAGTCTGTGGTCATTCAAAAACAAAAATCCACAGCATGATTAAAAACTGCAGACCACTCTGTGTACAATTGTTTATTTTAATCAATATCCATTCTGTTGTGAACTATGGACATATAGTTAGATGGTACAGCTGCAGGCAGGTAGGTAGGCAAGTGTATACAAAAAATCTAGAGATAGCTTTCCTAAAGGCAAAGAAGTGGATCAATTTGTGCATAAGTATATGGGTAATTGGCAAGCTGGAGAGAGAGAGAGAGAGAGAGAGAGAGAGAGAGAGAACAAAAACAATGAACACACCTTTTATGGAATGTTTATTTATCTTGATTACTGTTACCAGTATTTTTCATCAGTAAATATATATAAATGTATTCTATATTCTAGAACAGTATTTAATACCATAATAAATACAATCATGTAACTTATATGCTCAAACTGTTTAAAAAAATTTCCGGAAACAAAACAAAATACTACAAATTTACTATTTTTTGTTGGGTACCAATTTTTGTGGATGCTATAAACCACAAATTTAAGACCCTAAGAACAATGATCCTCGCATTGAAACATGAAACTCCTCCCTCAATCCATGAATTTAAGTACCAAAAAAAAATTGTATTTTTCACAAAACCACAAAAATTAATACCCATGAAAATAAATGAACCCACAGTATGCCTCACAAAATATTTCACACCAGATTCTTAATGAATCTATCTAGAATCTATCTTTCCACCAAGGAGGTGGTCTCACAAAGGGACACAATAAGATCAAAGGTCCCTTCATGTCCTTTATGTCAAACATGTCAGGTGTCAGGGTTACACAGTGTAAAATGAGTGTAATTTGAATGGGTTGGATTGATTATAAAGATCATACATAAGTACATTTCATTATTCCCTTTAAAATATACAATGATCTTTCCTGGCAAAAATGAGTATAAAGAAGAGAATACAGTGTGGTATGTACCTCAACATCAGTATTTCACTGCAGCATACTGTAGTCTGGATAAGGACCGTTCCAGTAAAATATATTTAGGACCCAGGGAAGGCACTTTTAATGTGGAGTAGTCACCCAGAGATACAATTTACCATATATGCTTAAATGGAAGAGCCCTAACAAGTGCATACATGACAATAAGCATATAAAGAAATTAAGTACATGCAGGCCTTCAGCTTTTTCCATTGCATAAGCTCATCTACGTGTGAACAATAAAAACAAAGTCTAAGACAACAAATTTGTTCACTGGACAAATAATCCATTGGTAATTAGGCTATAAGCATGGCTTTTTATTAACTTTCTTGAATCAATCAATACCAGTATGCTGTACAATATGGCTGATCTGTGTAAATATTGGTTGGTAGAGTGTCGGACTCATAATCCATTGGCTGTGGGTTCGATACCCACTCAGGCCAACCTGAGTCAGCTGTGTCAGTGTGTGTACTTGGGAGTAGCATTTCCTCAGCATGATATAGCCAATAATGTGTTGAAAGTACCATTAAAAACCAATCAAACAAGCAATCAACATTTCATTGTTGATAAACACATATTAAAAATAAGCACATACAACATCCACTAATTTCATGAATAAGCGTATCATGTTTATTATCCAGAGTTTACAGTATCCTCACATATCTTTCAGGATTAGCTGAGCCATCAATGCAATTGCAAGCTTTCAACACATATCATTACTTTACCCAGTGTATCAACATTTTGTTCCCCCTACAAACATAAAAGTGGGTCACAATCAGTCTATTAAAAAATTCTTTGCTTGCTGTTCTCAGTTCAATGGACTTTTTTATATCTGACTTTGGGGAACCTTCTCTTACATGGTTAATCTCAGCCATAAACATTTCTCCTGCCATTTCAAAACTGTCCCTCATATTTAAATGTGACACCAGCAAAATGATTTTCACAAAAAGTTGTATTTTGCTGCAGTGATTAAATTTTACCATCAAATACTGCTGGATAATTAAAAAATTTCAAATTATAGTTGATTTAGAGTACTATAAAAAAAATTTGCATATTACTACAACAGTAAACCTTTTAACTATCTAAAAATAGCAAACAGAATTTGACAATTTTGAGTATTGAAAAGCATAAAGAAAAGTAAAACAACGAAACAGCCTGTGGAATGAACCTCTTAGGCAATTGTGATGGTAAATTATTTACTGAACAATATACATCAAACATTTATTATAAGAGTCAAATATATGCAACTTAGCACAAACTAACTGGAATGTAAATATTTGTATCATGCAACTTTGACTAGATATTAAGTAGAAACCAATTTTTGTGTAACTAATACGACTGATAATGCCAAGAATATGTACATTATTAATTAAATAAAAATACTGAAGGTAATAAACAAAGTTATTTATCAACATATGACAATAACTGATAGTTTTTCCAAAAACAAGTGTTCAGCAAATCCTGGTGCCTTTAAAGCCTGCATCCATGCAATGATGTAACCCCAGCCCCGTGTCTTACTTTCAATAACTTTGACACAAAATTTTAATTAAAATCTTAACACAGTCACCCTGCTGGAAATGCAATTTTATATCTCATTATAATAAAGCTAGGTGGTTGTAAGGCACTGTTGTTACTACATCTATCACGCATCATTTAGGTGAGAATACTACTTACTTGTTGAAGTCAATGCAATGAAACCAACAGCTGACCCCCCAAAATGTAATAAATGAATAAATGATCTTTGAAATACTGCAACAAAAACTGTTGTTTCTAGATTAGCTATGATATTGAAAAATTATGAGCAAATTTTCTTAAATGATAGCATGAGTAACCCATTTTTAACAGTCTACAACTTGACCCATGGAACCCATGTACCATTATGATATTTGGGATTTCCTGCTGGGTCTACAGGAGTATTCAAAGGGGGTACCATTGTCATGGTGTACTCATTAAGTCTGACAAGAAGACTGATGAGAAGGTCCTTGTTCTGGTCTGCTATGTTGTAATACTCACAAGGGTCTGATGGAATGTGAAATAAGCATGGTGACTTGGTTGGTTCACAGCTTGTAGAAGCATTGAATGGTTTTGGACCACATTCAATTTTGACAGGACTATTTCCATGAACATATGACCTCTTTGGTCGAGACTTCATCTTTTCCACACCCACCATAGGGAAATCTGTTTCTATCATGTCATATGGAATATCTGCAATTCTAGATTCCAATCCCATATGGAATACTTTCACAAGGTCTTTAGTACTTGTTTTAGCAAGATGATGGTCTGGAACATGAGCTCTGGGCCGATTTCTATGGAAACTGCGCGAGTTATTGACATGCAGTAAGACACTATCAGCAGGGCTCTGCCATGGTGGGTACCAATCATCCCAAGACATCCCTACATCTCCAACCAAAATCTTATAATCCCCGACTTGTAGGCCTCCAAATTTCCCATTTGGATCAATGTTGTGCAAGATCTCTGTACGTTTTGACTTGGTATCTTTCGATAACATGTCCCATAAATCGTATCCATCCAAGTTTTTCATCTCACTAGGATCTCCCCCAGCTGCTCTATAGAGGGTTGGTAGCCAGTCACACACGTGGAACATCTCTTCACTGACATAGCCTGACTTCTGGAGTAAAGGACTGTTGATGAACCCAACCCCTCGCACTCCTCCCTCCCATAGTGTGGCTTTCACACCCCTGGAAAATAGAGCAATTAAAATTAACAGATTTTGACTTGGAGATATAACTAAAACTTTATATTTTTAAATGTACATAGAATTTCTATTGTGCTATTAGCATAGAGTTCATTATCTATCTCAGCCAAAAGATAACCATCTGACCCAGATGTGTGATATTAGGGTCATAGAGAAATAGTCATATACTCAGTATGTTACTTGCTTGAAAGGCACTCTGCACCATTGGCACTAAGTGCCTCTGTTACCTGGCAATTTGCTATACAATTCTGGATACTATTCCTATGCTGACCAGCTCGGTGGACACATGTATGTTAAGAGTAACCAAATAGTTCCAAACACATTGCCCCTTTACTTTGTTTCTTTTCATGACTTGTTAAGGTCAATTTAATATATGTCTTAATTGTAATCAGAGTTAAGTAAAATGCTTCGTAAAAATGTGTTAACATGTGATTTTGCAAAACATAAAATTGCCCATACTCACTGGAACACTTCCATTGTCAAATCATTAGTTTGAGGTAACTTCCACTACTGTTTTATTAACATTTTTAACTAAAACAAATGTGTAGTCTTGGCAATTCTCATAAGCACAAGTTTTCTGTCACATGATATGTAGTGCCATTTATCGCTGGTAAACTTGGCAAAGTTTCGCTAAGAGGCAGATATGAAACGATGGATAACTGTGATGAGAATGGACATGTAACAAAAGTATGTAAGCATGGAAAATCTATAAAATGTTACAGATGTAATAGATAAGGTTGTAAGCAGAAGCAATGTTTACAAGATTAAAGACTTGGCAAGGAAGTAGTAGCCGAATATTTTCAAAATGATAACATCTACAACATTCTCTCCACAATATCAGAATGTGACACTTGTCAAACAAACAATGTCTACAACCTTCCATCCACAATACCAGTATGTGACACTTGTCAAACTAACAATGTCTTCAACATTCTCTCCACAATATCAGAATGTGACACTTGTCAAAATGATGCATGTTCATGTAAACTGACTCAAAGAAATCACTGCTATTCAAAGCCATACTTACAGGATGACAGGACCTTAAATATGTACATCCTTGCTTACCTCTGCTTTTTACTCAATTACTATGTAATATTTTCCATTACTTACTTTTGTAATGATAATGAAGACTCCGAAGCACAGTGCATGATAATTTATGATCAGTATGAGCATAATGATGTAAATAGCAATAAGGAATTCATATGTACAAATCCTACTAAAGGTAATTTTCAACATGACAATAGTTCTATAAAAAGAAACAACTGTTGTATTGGTAGTGATCAAGATAATAATGTACACTGTAAGATCAGCATCAAACCTGTGTTTAAAAGCTACCAAGACCAAAAACTAATGCATTGAAAAAGACATTTACATATACTGGATCTTCAGAATGGAATCAGCTACCACTTGAAATAAAGCAGACTGAAAGTGTTGCCATCTTCAAATCAGGCTATTTCAACTTCCTAAACATATAATGTCTCTCACCAAATTTTCCAACAATTTCTCCTTTGTTCTTATGCATATGCATAAATCAGCTACAAACATGTTACACTGCACATGTACAAACATTGCAAGTTTTAAGTTAACTATTTGTGTGACATTAACCTGTAATTAATACATTCATTCTTTCTTTCTTGTATAAATATTGTGCACATGTATAGAATATTGTATGCCCCTGAAGGCTTCATGTGAGATTAGCTAAGAATTTCACTAAATGAGTTGTACCCTCTGAAAATAAAGTATTATTATTATTATTATTATTACAGTTCACATATGTCCTCCTAAAACAACTGGTCATTTTATTATGTTATTCATGTGAAAATGTTGTACAACAACTGGTCATTTTATTATGTTATTCATGTGAAAATGTAAAACAACTGGTCATTTTATTATGTTATTCATGTGCAAAAAACTGGTCATTTTATTATGCTATTCATTTTATTATGTTATTCATGTGTACCACAACTGGTCATTTTATTATGCTATTCATGTGTAAAACAACTGGTCATTTTATTATGTTATTCATGTGAAAAACAACTGGTCATTTTATTATGCTATTCATGTCTAAAACAACCGATCATTTTATTATGTTATTCATGTGCAAAACAACTGGTCATTTTATTATGTTATTCATGTGTCAACTGGTCATTTTATTGTGCTATTCATGTGTAAAACAACTGGTCATTTTATTATGTTATTCATGTGAAAATGTGACAAAATTTACACTCAGATAGATAGGAAATGGACAGAGTCATAAGGCTCTGAAATCTTTAATCCACTGTACAGTTCATGTTTTTTTAAAATCTGTTAAAGTGTTTTAAAAGAAAACAAGAAAGCAAACAAAAGTCATCTAGAGATGGCATCCCCCTGGTCCCCCACTTAGAGATGACATCATCTTGATACACCACGCAGAGATGACAATTACCTGGTCTCCACTTACACATGATATCCCCCTGGTTCCACACTTATACACGACATCCTTCTGGTCCCACACTTACACATGGCATACCCCTAGTTCCCCACAGAGAAATTACATCCTCCTGGTCCCCCACTTAGAGATGACATCCCCTGATCCCCCACTTGCACATGACATCCCCCTGGTCTCCACTGAGAGATGACATCCTCCTGGTCCTCCACTTAGAGATGACATCCCTCTGGTCCACCACTTACACATGACATCCCCCTGGTCACAAACTTAAACATGTCTCTACTTAGAGACGACATATACCAATTACCCCACTTACAGAAGACATCTTTCTGGTCCCCCACTTAGAGATGGCATCCCCCTGGTCCCCCACTTGGAGATGACATCCCCCTGGTCCCAACTTAGAGATGACATACCTCTGATCCCCGATTTAGAGATAACATCCTCCTTGTCCCCCACTTAGAGATGACATCCCCATGGTCACCCACTTAGAGATGACTTCCCCGTTGTCCCCCACTTATTTAATGACATACCCAATGGTCCAGCACTCTTAATATTTATACTATTTATGGCCATGTCCTCTCAAATTATATACTATATATTCTACACTGGGGTGGGGGATAAAATATGATGTAAGTTGATATAAATGCATCACCTCAATGGATAATTGTTTGCTGCATTGGCATCAAAACCATTGGCAGGCCCTCCATTGTCAGTGGTGAACATAATGATGGAGTTGTCCATCATCCCTCGAGATTTCAAAGCATCAACAACAGAACCAACAGAATCATCAAGAGCTGCCATCATACCTGTAACATCAGGAGAGGACTTTCATCAATCTTTTAACATTTTCTATAAATAATCTAAAAACTCTGTTCCATACCTCAATGTTTATTAGATCTGAATGTGTGACTCCAGAGTAAAGACTACTTTCTTGTACTGGGATTCAGCAAGGTGCAATTAACAGCATTCCAGCTAGCTATATTTAGACAAGCACATATTTCAAATTTTTCATTGTGCTCCTTCTGTTTTCTTTCATAAATAGCCATCTAATTTTTTTAAAATCCCCTTCTTTTTTCCATGAACAATGTTAAAGTTTGCTTCAATCTATCTGTATTTAGAAAGTGTAGTAATTTTAAAAAAACACATTTGGACGTCTTCTTTGCCTACTGTTCATCTGTATTGAATGAAGCATGTGCAGTGACAGCCAAGCTCATGTTAAGTGCGGATGATGCTGATTCCATTAACAAAATGCCCACATGCAAAAGATTCATGAAATAGTGAAAACTAACAGAGTTTGTTACGTATGTACCATCTATACTCGCCTATAAGTCCAGTCCAACTGCAAACTGCACGGACCCAGATCTGCTGTTTCACTGTGTGCCAGAAGATCTAGGTCTATGCAGTTTGCTAGGAGTAATCAGTAGAACAAACAATATAGACCCTGATCTGCCAGAGTATTATGCAATGGCAGATCAGGGTCTATGTTGTCTGCAGTTGGTCTCAACTTATATGTAAGTATACACAGTATGTTATAGTTGCAAAACATTTCAAATATAAAATTAATTAGTCAGTCTGCTCTGGTGTATGGAGAAGTTGAGAAGAGTATTTGTAAACACAATAACTGTACTTGATCTAGATTCCAAATCACCCAGCTATTTAAGATGATGTTTATGACTGTCATATGTATTAATCTGAACGTTCAGCAAAAAAATTTGTAAGGTCACACATGGGTCTGTTGATAACATACACATAATATGGGTTGGTAGCTAGTACATGTTTGAACAACAGTAAAAATCTAGTTATTGGAATCAATATACTTGTCATAACATTTTTAAATTTTAACCAAAGAAATAATTTTATGGTGTATTATTTGGATGAACCGTTAAACCTCCAAGATGCCTTGAGGTGGTGTTTAACTGTGCTTTCTTGCCTTCTTTGGCACCCCTCTAATATTTAGTTCATGCTTGATATAATTTATCCAGTGGTAATGGTGACATTACTACTAGACTAGCAATATACATAAGTCATATAGTGAACAATACAAAGATTTTGTGCCAGAGCCAAAGCAGCTCAATTAGAAGAGTGTCAGACTTTTAATTTAAGGGTCGCATGTTTGATACCTGCCCAGGGCCAAACAGATTTTGAAAATGCAACTTCCTGTGAAATCTGCAGCAAAAAACTAGATGATGGTAAAGTAATGGATCACTGCCATATTACTGGTAAATATAGAGGAGCTGTTCATTCTGATTGTAAATTACAACTAAAAATTTCTCCTACAAGAACTAAAGTACTTGTGTTATTTCATAATCTCAGGGGATATGATGGCCATCTCATAATGTCAGCTACTGGAAAAATACTGACAGGCAACAAGAAAATCAATCTTAGCAAGCTAAGGGTCCAAACTGTGATAAGATCTTGCTAATCAAACCCCTATCTACACGACTTATATGCTAATCGCACCCCTATCATTGTGACTTAAATGCTAATCCCACTCCTATCTACATGACTTAAATGCTAATCCCACCCATATCTACATGACTTAAATGCTAATCCCACCCCAATCTATGTGACTAAAATGCTAATCCCACCCCTATCTACATTATTTAAATGCTAATCACGCTCCTATGTACACGACTTAATGCTAATCCCACCCCTATCTATGTGACTTAAATGCTAATCCCATCCCTATCTATGTCACTTAATGCTAATCCCACCCCTATCTATGTGACTTAAATGCTAATCCCACCCTATCTATGTGACTTATATGCTAATCCCACTACTATCTACATGATTTAATGCTAATCCCACCCCTATCTATGTGACTTAAATGCTAATCCCATCCCTATCTATGTGACTTATATGCTAATCCCACCCCTATCTACATGACTTAATGCTAATCCCACCCCTATATATGTGACTTAAATGCTAATCCCACCCCTATCTATGTGACTTATATGCTAATCCCACCCCTATCTACATTATTTAAATGCTAATCCAACTCATATCTATGCGACTTATATGCTAATCCCACCCCTATCTATGCGACTTATATGCTAATCCCACCCCTATCTACATTATTTAAATGCTAATCCCACCCCTATCTATGTGACTTATATGCTAATCCCACTCCTATCTACATGACTTAATGCTAATCCCACCCCTATCTACATGACTTAAATGCTAATCCCATCCCTATCTATGTGACTTAAATGCTAATCCCATCCCCATCTACACAACTTACAATAATTGCTGTAATGAGACATATTAAGTAGAAACTATTTATCTGAAAATATCTCAGAGTCGTATCTCTTAATCTGACTGCTGGATTCATCAATAGTCTATGTCACATATACTCTATTATACTATATATGATACAGTAGATACATCCTAAATGGCAGCTTTTATATCACTGTATGCAAAAACTAAATCACTATTCTTAACTATCAACAGAAGGAAGATAAAAATGCATTCTGATACATTACCACATATACTCGCTTATAACTCAAATCCAACTGCAAACAAAATAGACCCCAATCTGGTGTCGCATAATGCGCCGGCAGATCATGGTCTATGTTGTTTGTTTTACTGATTACTACTAACAAACTGCATAGACCCAGACCTCCCTGCACATTATGTGACAACAGATCTGGGTCTGTGAAGTTTGCAGTTGAATTTGAATAATAAACGAGTATATATGTTGTAGACTAATAATATACTTCATACATTTGAGTTCGTTCTTTATCCCTTGTAAATCTACTGGTCCATAAAATGTGATATGGACCACCGGATTTATTTCTGTATATAAGTCATATGCTGCTAAATGACTTCCCCTTACTCATTCATTATCATATGATAAATATTGCATGGTGCTTAAGGGCCTCATGGCAGTTTATGGACCAGTCAGTCTCCCCCCAAAAAGGTATATGGACTGAAGTGAAACTGAGGTCCATATACCTTTTTGTGGTTGACTTACCAGTCCAAAAACTGTTATAAGGCCCTCAGCACCATGCAATATTTTTATATAGAGATTATTTAATTCAAATATAATTTCCTAACCTAATTATAAACCTACCTGCAAACAGTCTGCGGTGGTAGTTCTGTATGTTTGGGAACCTGTCCACATAGCTCTGTGGTGCTTGGAGTGGATCACCTTCCGTGTTTCCACTGTGAACAGCCTGATGTGGTAGGTACAGGAACAGTGGCTGAAAATAAGCAAGAGCTCATATTATGACTGCTACAGTATATGGACATGCATAGCTAAAGAAATGTACAAGTATTAGTAATTACCACTTGATTATCTAGGACATGTATAAGAACCTGCAGTGCATGAAGTGGGTCACCACCTAAGTTGCCACAGTCACTGTGAACTGTCTGATGTAGCAGGTACAGGAACTCATAGCGAAAATATATAATTGTGGAAAATACAATTAATGACATTTACATTTGTTTCCATTCAATGAATTTTGTTCCTTTTTGGGTTTGTTTAGAAATATTTATATTGCATTCATTACTGTAAGCTTAATACCTCACATTAATAAATATAAGTATATGGCTATTAACACTGTTATCAATAAATAGCTACAGCATACACTGTTATGTCAGGTGAGATCTAGATTTTTTTTCTTACAGTTTCTCCAAGTAAAATCTCAGTTGTACAGATAGTTAATTACCAACTTTTAGATGCAATGGCTGAAAGAGTTTCTAATGTGCACTGTGCATTCAGCTATTACTATATTTTCATCATTTTGGATTGAAAGTATTTATCGTAAACTCAGAATATCTGGTCTTCATTCAACTCCCAATTTTGTGGAGAAATCAACTGTATCTAATAAGTCAGGACTGCCGATATTAAATTTAAGTAACTGAGAATTCACTTGCTTTTCATGGGTATCAATTCTGTGGATACTGTGGTTTCTATGAACAACAAAATTTAAAGACCCAATGAACAGTGATTCTTCTATTGAAAATATAGGCTTCCCTTTCTGATCCACTTAAAAGAAAACTTATGAAAATATAATTTATCACAAAACCATGACAAAATTAAATACACCAACAAAAGCAAATAAATTCACAACATGCAGACAGAAATTAAACTTTAAAGTTTTAGGCCAGTGTTATGGAATCTTTTGAACCATGAATCTTGAACTGGAGCACAAAAGCCTCAATTCCAATAATCATACATCACTGAAATTGAGCAGGCAAAGAGAGGAAAACAAGATAAGAAAATTCTACAAGCTCTGTAATACTAACTTTATGCAAAGAAAAGTGACAGAATGTTAAAGTTAATGGACTTAGGGCTTGAGCTTTGCATTGCATTCTTTAAAACTTTTATGAAAATGCAAGGTCTAAATATTTTATTGTGAAATTATTAATATTTGTGGAATAGTGATTTACATGGATGTCAAAATTTCTTGAAAGCCACAAATTGAAAGATATTACAAACTACGATCCAGCTGTGAAGATAAAAAACAACTTCCATATCAGAAGAATATCTCCAAAATTTAAGCATCTGTACCAACCAAACTTGTTTTCAGCAGAATCACAACTGTTGATAAACAACAAAAATAAATGAATTTCCAGTCAAACCTGTTATAAAGGTCTGCCATGCGGCCAGCAGAAAATGGCCTTGGTGAGCAGGGGAACTTTTACATACGCAGATGTGCACTATATTATATTCAAACGGGACCTATACTGTCTATACTCGCTTATAAGTGGAGTCCAACTGCAAACAGCATACCCAGATCTGCTGTCGCATACTGTGCCGACAGATCTGGGTCTATTCAGTTTGTTAGGAGCAATCAGTATAACAAACAACAAAGACCCTGATCTGCCAGCACTTTATGTGACAGCAGATCAGGCTCTATGTTGCTTGCAGTTGGACTAGACTTATACACAAGTATATACAGTATATACAGGTGGCTAATATATTAAGTTGATTGCTATACAATGTCTGACTGCAAATGAAAAGTTTTTAATAACTGACCTACAAGTCTATGAGATATTAGAGTAACTAACCTCTGAGACGTTATGATTACTGATGATGTTGAGAGCCTCCTTTGTGAAGAGATCAGTGGAATAGAGGTTTGTCTCATTCCTTAACACATCTAGGTTCCTCCGCCAGTCAAGGCCCCAATATTCCTGCACAAAATAGAGATTAGTGCTGAATAAAAATATAAATATGCAATGATATGAGATAAGAAACTCCCAAAAGAGAATAAGATTTAAAATACCAAAATATGACAAGATTCAAGGATATCTGGTACAGAGATCATTTCAAGTTCTAGAAGCATTTGTATATATCTGTTAGAATCTCTCCCTGTCTCTGTCTGTCACTCTCTATCTCAGGCATTAAAAAATAGCAATTGCCAAATTCCTCACAATCTATACATCTAAGCTAGTAAACAGGGATTATAGCAAAACCAGAAATGTGTACATATGACACAGATGCCCCTGCCAATATGATGTGATTGAAGTGCAAGTTCTTGGTCAAACAGGGACATAACTTCTGGAAAACATTTAAAATCAAGACTGACCTTGGCCCTTTGTAATATAAAGCCTCATACCAGTGTTGGTTTTTGTCAAAAGTTACTGAGTGAAAATTGATGGGCAAAGTTCTAAGTCAAACATGGGCCATAACTCCATATAATATTTGGCTGGAAAATGGTGAAAATCCAACCTGATCTAGGTCTTCTTTACATAGCTCTTCATGCCAAATCTGACTTCAATCCACCAAGTCCTTCAAAAGCTATTAAACAGTAACTGATGGGCCAAATTTTTTTGCCATAAAACAAGGATCTCACGTGAGCTAGGTCTTCTCAATGTAAAGCATCATATCAAATTTTGTTTCAATCCAAAAAATCTTTCAAAAGTTATTGATCAGAAATTGAAATGGAAAGATCAAAGTCAAACAGGGGGACATAACTCAATACATTTTCCATAAAACTGTTTAAATTAAACCTAAACTAGGTCTTCTTAATATAAATCTTCATACTTACAATGGTTTTAATCAAATGTTCAACATTTTTGTAGTCAAAACTGAAGTGCAAAGGTTTAAGTCAAACAGGCAATAACTGGTTTAAGTCAAACAGGGGCCATTACTTTGGATGAAGGTGAAAATAAAATTTAATCTACTGAATATACTCGTGTATAACCCGAATAATTTAGGAAAAAATAAAAACCTCAAAGAAGGGAGGTCGGTTTATCCGTGCACCAATGTTTATTATAGCAGTACTAAGACCATATAAGCCATTGACCAGATCACCTCAGTACATTTGGACCTGGAGGTGCAGGTTAGATGGGTTTATATATATATATATATATATATATATATTCGTCTCGGACTTATGGGTCGACTTATGCGCGGGTCATGCACTTTTTAATGATTTTACCTATTCAGTTTGGGATGTCGGCTTATACACAATGAATAGCCTAAGCTTTTGGGCACAGGTATATTGCTGCTTACAATCATAAAATAATGTTAAAATAAAATAAAGGAAATAAGCAACTGTTCTTGATTGTAAAAAATAAAAAGGGCCATTTTGCAACCCCCAAAAGGGCAAGTTGTTGGATTAAAAAGGTCTTGTGATATGTAAAAAACAGTTTGGTGTGGAGAAAAAATGGCCTGGCATGGGTAAAAAATGGCATGGCATGACACCATCCTAAAATATCTTGTGGACAACACTATCAAGAACTACCAGAATACTGCATCTGGGCTATCATATAATTAAGTCCAGTGGACTACTATATGGTATAATTAATTGCTATATATTTCTTCAAAACATTCCATCAAAAATACTTTACAAATGATAATAATTGTTAATGACATATATGAAGATCAAAGGATAACAGTTTCAACTTCAAATACCTTCTTTGGTTTCTTCTAGGCAACTAAATTTAAAGTGGGCTACCAGGTTATTTTCCTAGCAGCCTCCTGGACTACCATCTAATTTTGACATTTATCAGACACTGTGATATACAGGCACATTTTGCCTGTGAATACCTTACCATAAAATCAGGACAATATATAAATAAGGTCAAGACCTGCATGTTAAGCCCTTTGGTCAAAAATTGTGACCTAAACCTTAATGAAACTGTTGGTGATTACACCATTATTATTTGGAAACTTATCACTGTGTCTCACTTTCCACTAATGTGGGTTAGACAAATAAGTGTACATTAAAAGTAAGTGCACATGTACCTTGCCCATTTTCTCATTTAAAAAAACAATTATTCTGCTAAATGCAGGAATCAACATAGCGAGCACAAAACGTGGGTTTTTTTTCTCATAAAACTCTTCTTAATTTAGCAACCATAATTCTAATTTAAAATGCATGCACATTCATACAATGGCTATTTTTTTACAATTTACACTGCTCCTCTTACCCATGGCAGAAAATAACTTTTCAAACATGCAATCTAAATGGGTCAACTTTACTCAGCTTGAATATTAAAATGATACATGTGCATCTATTTACATGAAAAGAAAAATAACTTACAAATTAGCACATAATATCATGCCCAATGCATCCCTATTTAAATATTTTAAATCAATCTAAATGTGGATGGGATAAAAATGGTCCTACTTTGCCATACTGTGTAGTTGTTTGTTTTAGGCTCATAATGGTCATCACTAATTCTGACAGGTCTGGCCTAATTATCCAGACTAAATGAGATTTAAAAAGGCATACATGTCAGGATGGGATTGCACCTATCAACCTCCAAGGTTAAAACTGAAACATAATTGCCTTTATCAGTGAAAGTTGGATTAAAATGTGCAATGGCATATAAGAAATATCACTGTAAAATATATATATATATTTTTTGTTTTTACATAAATTGTATCATACAGCACAGAAATGATAACCAGAAATGTGTGCATTGAACACAAGTACTCTGCATCAGTGACCTGAACACAATACTTAACTGGAGAGACATACATCTACATACAGACATGGGAAACATTATATGTCCCTTACATTCATGGTGGAGCATACTTAAAACATAATGAAAGAATGAGTAATTCTCTTACTGGATAAAGGTAATGAAAGAATAAGTAATTCTCTTACTGGATAAAGGTAATGAAAGAATAAATAATTCTCTTACTGGATAAAGGTAATGAAAGAATGAGTAATTCTCTTACTGGATAAAGGTAATGAAAGAATAAGTAATTCTCTTACTGGATAAAGGTAATGAAAGAATAAGTAATTCTCTTACTGGATAAAGGTAATGAAAGAATGAGTAATTCTCTTACTGGATAAAGGTAATGAAAGAATGAGTAATTCTCTTACTGGATAAAGGTAATGAAAGAATAAGTAATTCTCTTACTGGATAAAGGTAATGAAAGAATAAGTAATTCTCTTACTGGATAAAGGTAATGAAATAATGAGTAATTCTCTTACTGGATAAAGGTAATGAAAGAATGAGTAATTCTCTTACTGGATAAAGGTAATAAAAGAATAAGTAATTCTCTTACTGGATAAAGGTAATGAAAGAATGAGTAATTCTCTTACTGGATAAAGGTAATGAAAGAATGAGTAATTCTCTTATTGGATAAAGGTAATGAAAGAATGAGTAATTCTCTTACTGGATAAAGGTAATGAAAGAATGAGTAATTCTCTTACTGGATAAAGGTAATGAAAGAATGAGTAATTCTCTTACTGGATAAAGGTAATGAAAGAATGAGTAATTCTCTTACTGGATAAAGGTAATGAAAGAATAAGTAATTCTCTTACTGGATAAAGGTAATGAAAGAATGAGTAATTCTCTTACTGGATAAAGGTAATGAAAGAATGAGTAATTCTCTTACTGGATAAAGCTTACTGGATAAAGGTAATGAAAGAATAAGTAATTCTCTTACTGGATAAAGGTAATGAAAGAATAAGTAATTCTCTTACTGGATAAAGGTAATGAAAGAATGAGTAATTCTCTTACTGGATAAAGGTAATGAAAGAATGAGTAATTCTCTTACTGGATAAAGGTAATGATAGAATGAGTAATTCTCTTACTGGATAAAGGTAATGAAAGAATGAGTAATTCTCTTACTGGATAAAAGTAATGAAAGAATGAGTAATTCTCTTACTGGATAAAGGTAATAAAAGAATGAGTAATTCTCTTACTGGATAAAGGTAATGAAAGAATGAGTAATTCTCTTACTGGATAAAGGTAGTGAAAGAATAAGTAATTCTCTTACTGGATAAAGGTAATGAAAGAATGAGTAATTCTCTTACTGGATAAAGGTAATGAAAGAATGAGTAATTCTCTTACTGGATAAAGGTAATGAAAGAATGAGTAATTCTCTTACTGGATAAAGGTAATGAAAGAATGAGTAATTCTCTTACTGGATAAAGGTAATGAAAGAATGAGTAATTCTCTTACTGGATAAAGGTAATGAAAGAATGAGTAATTCTCTTACTGGATAAAGGTAATGAAAGAATAAGTAATTCTCTTACTGGATAAAGGTAATGAAAGAATGAGTAATTCTCTTACTGGATAAAGGTAATGAAAGAATGAGTAATTCTCTCACTGGATAAAGGTAATGAAAGAATGAGTAATTCTCTTACTAGATAAAGGTGATGAAAGAATGAGCAATTCTCTTACTGGATCAAGGTAATGAAAGAATGAGTAATTCTCTTACTGGATCAAGGTAATGAAAGAATAAGTAATTCTCTTACTGGATAAAGGTAATGAAAGAATGAGTAATTCTCTTACTGGATAAAGGTAATGAAAGAATAAGTAATTCTCTTACTGGATAAAGGTAATGAAAGAATAAGTAATTCTCTTACTGGATAAAGGTAATGAAAGAATAAGTAATTCTCTTACTGGATAAAGGTAATGAAAGAATGAGTAATTCTCTTACTGGATAAAGGTAATGAAAGAATGAGTAATTCTCTTACTGGATAAAGGTAATGAAAGAATGAGTAATTCTCTTACTGGATACAGGTAATGAAAGAATAAGTAATTCTCTTACTGGATAAAGGTAATGAAAGAATAAGTAATTCTCTTACTGGATCAGCCTCATAGGTGTGATCAAAGTAGTCTTCACATCCCTGGTAATAGCCATAGTGCGACTCAAAACCTCGTAAAGTGGGAAGGTACTCCTCCGCAAACATTCCCAGATGCCACTAACAAAATATAAAATAGGTTCATACAAGATCAAGCCTTAAGCTGTTAGTTTGTGTAAATATCTAAATGTACAGTTGTCCCTCATTATAAAACCCCTCAGTATACTGCTTCCCAATTATAATGAGGTATAGTCACGGATCCAATTGAACTGGCTATATTCTATTTTATAATTGCCACATACTTAACTTCCCCTCACTTGAGTTTTGGTTCTATGCTGCAGAAAACCAAATATAAAGTGTTTTTCATGTCAATAAATATGCAAAACTTTTTTGCACTATTAAGACACAGGCTTGTTAAGTATACCTCAGTATAAGGGCTTTAATGTGCCATAAAGAGGGAAAACAGTATAATGAGGGAGAACAGTATAATAAGGGAAAACTTATAGAGGGGTGCTATATAAAGGAGGATAACTGCATAAAGAGGGCAGATTATATAAAGAGGAACATTGAAAAAAGAGTTGCACTATATGAAGAGGGTGTGTAAAGAGTGCACTCTATAAAAAGGGGCATTCTATAAAAAGATGCACTGTATAAAGAGGGACACTATAAAGAAGAAGCACTGTATATAGATGGAGCACTGTATACAGAGGGTGCACTGTAAATGGAGGGATAAGTGTTTAAAGTGAGAGAAATGTATAAAAAGATAATGCACTCTATAAAGAGGGAGCATTGTATAAAGAGGGAACACTGTATAAAGAAGGAACACTGTACAGGACATAACACTGATGATCTTGCACATGCTATTATCACATGAAATTTATCAAATAAATGAAATGCTGTAATTTTTAAATTGTGCACATTTTGGTAACAAAAACATTGAAATTACTGAGACTTTCATACACATGAAAAGAACACAAATGTAAGACTGTATTTATCAGCTGTTAAAAATAACTGACTTTATTCAGTGAACCACAAAATAGTGAACTGATCAAAATGCTTTTAAGTACATTTGATTCCCCCTTTACCTTACATAATGACATGATGTCATGTGTGATATCAGGATGTAATATTCAGCTTAGATTTATAAAATTTAAAAGTAATTGTCCTTTGGACAAATGACTTTTAAAAAGTACTTGACACACTCTAAAACCACTTCTAAAGTAAATACATGTAAATCATGTGTAAACCACTTGTAAAGCAAAATAAATTATGTTCAACGCTTCCTTGACCAATTGTTTGAAACCTATCACTGGCCATGTGCTGTACATTAGAATGGTATCCTGCCATTGCCTGGTATTATGCCAGTTTTAAAAGCCATTTGTACATGGGAAAACACACTGGCAACACTACATGTCTCAAGACAAAATGTCTTGAAAATGTCAAGTGGACAAGCCTTAATATCAAATCCTATATATTAACATATATACTTACTTATAGACCATAATCTGCCATCACATACTGCGCAGGCAGATCAGGGTCTATGTTGTTTGTTCTACTGAGTGCTCCTAACAAACTGCATAGACACAGATCTGCCAGCACATTATACAACTGCAGATCTGGTTCTATGTAGTTTGCAGCTGGAACCAACTTATAAATGAGTATATATTGTTCACATATCTAATATCAAAAATATGAAATGGGTTTGTGAAACATTAAATTATTTATGTCATGTGATAGAGAAATGGATTGTATATCAAAATCAAATGTTATAGCAAGGTCATTAGATAAAGCTGGTATGTAATAAATACAGGATCATTGAAAACAATGTTTTTGCATAGGTGAGAATAGGAACCCATTCACAAAAAGCATGTTAGTTCATATTTACAGACTGATGGCTGAACAAATTGCCTTCTTACTGAGAAACATTCAGTTATGTGATCAAAGAAATCACCATGTCCCATGAAGTAAACATAATAATGTGACTCGAATCCATGATGAAGTGGTGTGAATGATTAGGCACAAAACCCCTAAGTGCCACTGAAAGAAGTAAGCTGTAATCAGTAAAGTACTGTCGAAAATTTACATTGAAACACTAATATATCATTAACGATACAATGCATATCTATATTTAATTGAGTCCATATACGAAAATTGAAACTTTTTTTGTAAAATAGTATACTATATTTCTATAACTGTCAGAATCATTTAGTGGGATGGCCAGGAGCAGCAGGCCCACTTTGGCTTTCATTATTATGCAATATAAAGTCAAACCAGGGCCTGGGGAACAAACAAAATGAAATGAAAGTAAGGCACACTAAATTTCTGGGTGCTATATGGCACTGTATGCATTGACAAAACTAAAAATAAATAAATGATAAAAATAAAGCACATCAATTTTACCCCTTTGAGGTAACAAAAAAGTAATAAAAAAAAAGTTAGTTGTAAATTACTGTAACATCATCTTTAACGTCATATATATTAATATGACATCATAAGATCTATGATTATATGAACTCTAGCAAGGGATAAAAACAAAATGGAAAGTTTTTGTTCATTAATTGACATTACTTGCATGGAGCAAGTCAAGTGTTGTGTCAATACAATCATTAATGTTTACCATCATGAACTTAGCTGTTTTCAAAATTAAATGGAATATCATTCTGGACTTGCATGGAGCAAGTGAAGTGTTACAAGTATCATTTAGAGGAATTACAATCATTAATAAATATTTACCACCATGGACTTAGCCTTTTTCCAAATTAAATGGAATATCATTCTATATTTTGTGGAGCAAAACTACTAATTGGTGATGAAAACTATTGTAAAGTCAGAAATCTTGCAGGGAGCACATTTTGGAGTAGATGGACAAAGTCATGGGAACACAATTTTGTAGGGATCACACCAATTATCTTAACAACCAATATCTGTGTTGTTTTTCATGGTGGATTCAATATAGTGAATATCTGTTGCCATCTCACCCCACCCCTGAATAAATTCTCCATCTGTACTACTGATTTTCCAGAATGAAAATGGCTCTAAAAACTAACAGATCATGTGCTTTTGTCATTTTCATATAATGCCAAAGCCAGAAATTATATTAAAAGTTATTATTGGAAAATTAATGCTTCTTTCAATTTGACAAATAAATTATTTGTGTGTACCTGTTTGTGTATGCATGAGAGAGAATTCATTGGCTGACTGGTATTTAACAGCATAGAATACATAAAAGTTTATATCATGCTTAGGCATTTGGAGTTAAGAGTCTTGCCCAAATTCAGAGAAAATGAGATACTATAAAAAAAAAGAATGAAAAAATTATCAATAAAAAGCATGACAAAAATTGATAAAACTGACAAAAACATGTTTTCATTCCCAAATGCATTTGGTTCATTTTTGATGCAGTATGGTGACTAAAAAACAACAAGGGTGTTACGGAATACCATCTCACCTGGAAAGCAGTACTATGATGTACTATACGAGTCACTTTGTTTTGTTTTTTTAAACTGTAACAGCAAGAAATATGAATTCATATTTTTTCATGGTTTTCCAAACAATGGACAATTTCATCTGTACTTTCATTCATAGGTAGGGGAGGTGGACCTATTTCTTCCACATATGGATTATTGTGTATTCATGGGTAGAGGAGGTGGACCTATTTCTTCCACATATGGATTATTGTGTATTGATGGGTAGAGGAGGTGGACCTATTTCTTCCACATTGGGATTATTGTGTATTCTTTGGTTGAGGATGGACCTATTTCTTCCACATTGGGATTATTGTGTATTTATGGGTAGAGGAGGTGGACCTATTTCTTCCACATTGGGATTATTTTGTATTCTTTGGTTGAGGATGGACCTATTTCTTCCACATTGGGATTATTGTGTATTCTTTGGTTGAGGATGGACCAATTTCTTCCACATTGGGATTATTGTGTATTCATGGGTAGGGGAGATGGACCAATTTCTTCCATATTGGGATTATTGTGTATTCATTGGTAGGGGAGGTGGACTTATTTCATCCACATTGGGATTATTGTGTATTCTTTGGTTGAGGATGGACCTATTTCTTCCACATTGGGATTATTGTGTATTCTTTGGTTGGGGATGGATCAATTTCTTCCACATTGGGATTATTGTGTATTCATGGGTAGGGGAGATGGACCAATTTCTTCCATATTGGGATTATTGTGTATTCATGGGTAGGGGAGGTGGACTTATTTTATCCACATTGGGATTATTGTGTATTCTTTGGTTGAGGATGGACCTATTTCTTCCACATTGGGATTATTGTGTATTCTTTGGTTGGGGATGGACCAATTTCTTCTACATTGGGATTATTGTGTATTCATGGGTAGGGGAGATGGACAAATTTCTTCCACATTGGGATTATTGTGTATTGATGGGTAGGGGAGGTGGACTTATTTCATCCACATTGGGATTATTGTGTATTCATCGGTAGGGGAGATGGACCTATTTCATCCACATTGGGATTATTGTTCATTCATGGGTAGAGGAGGTGGACCTATTTCTTCCACACTGGGATTACTGTTCATTCATGGGTAGGTGAGGTGGACTATTTCTTCCACATTAGGATTATTCTTCATTCATGGGTAGGGGAGGTGGACCTATTTCTTTCACATTATTTTTCATTCATGGGTCAGGGAGATGGACCTATTTCTTCCACTTTGGGATTATTGTTCATTCATTGGTAGAGGAGGTGAACCTATTTCTTCCACATTGGGATTATTGTTCATTCATGGGTAGAGGAGGTGAACCTATTTCTTCCACATTGGGATTATTGTTCATTCATGGGTACAGGAGGTGAACCTTTTTCTTCCACATTGGGATTATTGTGTATTCATGAGTAGGGGAGGTGGACCTATTTCTTCCACACTAGGAATATTATTCATTCCCAGGTAGGGGAGGTGGACCTATTTCTTCTACATACGGATTTTTGTTCATCAGGTCATTCAATTATTTTGTGGTTTGTATCAACACTGAAACCCACTAAAACTGATACCGGCTTCACAGTATCAACGTTGTTCATTCTTATGCTAGCTATGCCATGCCAGCTGGAGAATTCATACCTAAGCTTCATATCTAGCAGGCAAGACTTTAGGTCACAGGCAACTAATTATTTTATGAGCTATAGAACTTGCCTATGTGTGGTGGTATATTAAATACCACATTTAAAAGAATGAAGATTTCTGATTGGCTAAAGTAATTACCAGAAAAAATTAATGTAATTTATCATCAGAAGTCAATGCATATGTAAACTGTACACAACAATAGGCTTAAACCTATAACCATTTGTTGCTGTTACTGCAAAGGTACTATTGAATGTAAATGGGGACATCTCACCAGACTGGACTTTTATAGTGGGTACCTACAAGATCATTTTTATCATTTTAAAAGTTTCCTCTTGGACAGATCGTTCATAGGATGCAAGCATATTCCGTCAGTCTTACCATGAATGTATAGTAATTTAGCCAAACATTAACATTATGGTCTATGAGAACTGAATTAGTTTTATGTGCCCACAAATGATCTTGACCAGCAGTTTTCATAAAGACCACACTAAAGGTGGCGCTCTCCAGTTTCGTACTTTGCATAGGGTTAGAAATTTAAAGAAAAAGAATTAGCCAGGGTTTCCTCACTGGCTGTCCTGGCTATTTAAAAAAGACCTTGTATATCTTAGGTATTGTTAAAAGAACTTTGAATTCCGTTTATTTTGGTGTATGATTGATGGGTGAAATTTGGGTTATAGAGTATACAGCTTGGTCTTACTTAAGATGTGCACCTCTCAAAAAACTGCTAGCTCCGCTTGGTCATTTTCACTTCCTGGACTTCAAAGGTAAATAAAAAAAAAAAGAGCCGATAACTTTTTTTACTTTTTGGATATTTTTTAATTCATTCATAGTACTTTCAGAGGCTGGTATTGTCTGCTCTGGCAAAATTCGTTTCCCTATTTTAATAACTGCTGAAAATAGTGCACTTTTGACTAATTCAGGCTGATTTTTCGAGTACTTTGGAGCGGCCATTTTGTCCGCTGTGTGCTTAGATCATGTCCAGTTTCCACAAGTACAATATGTAAAGAAATTTCAGCCACAGTACATGAAAGTAACATAGAGGTATGCCAACATTCTCTCCATTGTGCATGTTGCAAATGCAAAATACTTCATCTTACACCTGTCACTCACTCGGAAGCATGTATTATCTGTAGAGCGCCCCAAAAAAAGTAGATGAATATGTTACCTTGCCAACCATGTGTGTTCTATATCCCAGCTTCTGGAACCACTGAGGCATGATGGTAATGTTAAGCGGAAGTCCATATGTCTGAGATGCATAGATCACACTGTGCTGGAGCCCTTGATAATAATAATAATAATAATAATAATAATAATAATAATAATAATAGTAATAATAATAATTAAAACTAAAACAACTGTAATGAGTTGCCATCACACATCCCCATGCTTTTCACTACATACTGCAACCCATCAATCCCCATCATCCCAGTACTCAAGCCTACACCCAGCAGCGTATGTGAAGAGTCATTAAATATTTGAAAATGTCCTTCTAATTGAAATTGTTGTATACTGGACCTTTGACTCCCTACCTGGAACCCCAGAAACATGAGTAAAATGATACCCCTCTCACAGATATTCAGAAATGCAGCAACCCAACAACAAAGTTTATGAATTTCCACCCAGAGGTTTAGGAGATGTGGTAATGGACAGACAGACAGCCATACAGAGGGTATAACAATATCCCCGATTCATTCTTTTTTTTTAGAAAAGCATGGGAGTAATAATAAGACAATGAAGAATCTGGCAAGAATTTTATATGGTAATATCATTTATTTTACCTGAACTTTTATCTCAACTATACATGACTATGCATTCAACAATGGATAAAGAAAGTTAATTTAATTATTGTACTGTCTATACTCACTCACAAGTCAAGGCCTGATCTGCCATCACATAATCTGGGTTTATGTTGTTGTTCTACTGATTATTCCTAACAATATGCAACAGTAGATCTGGGTCCATGTAGTTTGCAGTTGGACTCAATTTATCAGCAAGTATATACGGTATCATGTGTATTGACTACCTGTGTGTATCGGGTGTCTTCCTGACATCAAAGCCCCTCTGGTTGGGGTACAAATTGGGGACACATAGTACTTATTCAAGATAATTCCTCCATAAGCCAGAGCATCAATATTTGGTGTAGGAATCTGATCTGAACCATGAAAGCTAACATCATTCCATCCCTGCAACATAAAAAAAGATGCTAATGAAACAAAATTACTTAATAACGAAAACAGAATTCTGAAATAAGTATCTACTGCTTGCATAGCATTTAAGACAACATGATGCACTGGCAGCTCTGCTGTATTTTAAGACTTACCTTATATACTCGTGTATAACCCAATACCAACTGCAAACTGCATAGACCCAGATCTGCCGTCACATAATGCGCCAGCAGATCTGGATCTATGCAGTTTGTAAGGACTACTCAGTAGAACAAACAACATAGACCCTCATCTGCCGGCGCATTACGCGATGGCAGATTGGGGTCTATGTTGTTTGCATTTGGACCCGGATTATACGTTAGTAAATACGGTAAAGTTTCTGGTTTAATATATTTAAAGACCTAATAATCTGGTGTTACCTTAGATAGATGTACAATTCAAGATATAGTGAAACAAAAGGATACTCAAGGGATCACAAAATGATGTTCTCCTTTGTGGACAAGTGTCCTTTTAATACAGAATGATATATGTGAGTGAAGTTAAGGAGAAAGATTCATGAATGTTATTATTAATGAGCATGTACAGTAATCCTTCATTAATTTATACTTTGAATTTGTCCTATAGACTTAACATAGACCATGTCTCATAAACTTAACACAGATTATGTCCCATAGACTTAACATACTTAACTTAACATCCCATGGACTTAACATAGATTATTTTCCATACACTTAGATTACTTCCCATGGATTATGTTCCATAGATTTAACATAGATTACATCCCATGGACTTAACATAGATTATGTCCCACTAATTTAACATAGATTATGTCCCATAGACATAACATAGATTATGTCCCATAGACATAACACAGATTATATCCCATCGACTTAACACAGATTTTATAACATAGACTTAACATAGATTTTGTTCCACAGACTTAACACAGGAGGTAAATGAGCAATATTTTCCATATACATAATCATCAATCAATATATGTTGTCGACAATGTGTATCATGATATTGTGGCATCATTAAACATTTTACATTATGATGTCATTCAACTCACCTTATATACTTATAAATGTCACAAATGAAATTATGAATGAAGTTGCATAAAGAATACAAAGTCAGAACATATATATTTAAATATCTGTAAATGATGTACCACCTTAGCAGTGTTTAACCATCCCACTCATTAGTACATCATATAAAATCATATTATATTAGTTTGAGGATTACCCCCAAATGAATCAGTGTTAATTGTTAGCATATACTGAACATTTCATGAAAAATGGTTTCATAATGTTGAAGAGATGACTATTTGAGTTTGTATATAATTTATAGTGGAAGTCAGCTAGGTGACAGACATTAGACCTGAATGTCTGACAAGCTTTCTGAGTGCCTGTAGTTACCTAACGTCTCACACCTAGGACAGCAATGGTATAGGTTGGCAGTCCATAAACATCAGCATGTTAGGGTTTGACTAACATTATGGCAATATGTTAATTTTTAATTACAGTAATCTGTTAGCTGATGCTAATTACAGTATACAGTAAAACCTGTCTTGAGAGATCACCCCTTCTGCTGCAAACAAAAAGTATTCTCTCAAAACAGGTGGTCTCTCAAAACTGGTTTATGCAAGCTGAACAGTTTTCAAGGTCAAAATTCAACAGTGTTCAAGAAAGAAAAGTACCAACAATTGCTACATGCATTTTATTTTTTATTCATAGTTCTTGTTAAAATATTGCATTCATTTCATCTCAAAATAATTTAATACAGTAATAAAGATATACAGCAATCACATGTACATGTATTAGCATATAAATTGCAAAATGAACTAAGGTAATATTTATTTATATCCTGTCCATAAGTTAAACTTCATACACCTGTCCATTCACCTGTCCATACACCTGTCCATACATTTTGGAGTTAAAGAAGCAAAGTAAATGTATTTACAGATGAAAGCAAAATGCGTAATTCACAGACAACATAAAGAGATTAACTTGATAAACAAAGGGTGTAATGAACTGTACTATGGTGAACAGATGATGGCTTAGTGTGAGGGTTTTAATAACTTTAACATCAAAAGAGCAACAAACAATATACAGTACAGCTCACATGATTTTTCGGAACCCCACGCATCGCGGTGGGGGTGGAGAGTGAGTGGAGAGGATTAGGAAAAACCCCTCCACCATCACTCCACGCGTCCTGACGGAGTTGTCGCGGAGAATAGCCCTGCACACCACGCTCCCTCGCGGAGTCGCATCCGATCACCACCGCGGAGTGGACGTGGTTTCGATAATATGGACGTGGTGTACTGTTTATCACCCATGCAAGCAGAGGTTGAGACGGGAGGGGGGGGGCACCGATTTATCTACATCGTTATCCCTCTGGGGAGCAATTTGCTAACTTTTTTATACTGAAAAAAACGTAGTAATTCAGTTAATTATAAATATTTCCTTGTTCTAACGAAGATAATGTATGATACATAGTGCCAAATCATATTTTAGATGATGATAATGTAATGGCAATGCCTCGCAAACTGTATTAATACTACATTTTGCGCAATGAATCTAATTTTTTTTTTTCTTCAATACTATGTTATCGGAATCTAAACATGCATTCATATCCTTATTTCTTTTTCAGTAAACGCAATACAAAATTGTAATGATCATATGAAAGTCAGTGATATTGTACTACCTGCAATGAAAAGAACGATAAACATCAAACAAATTAATAACAAAGCTGCAGTCATACCTGACTGAAGTGAAACAAAATCGCACAAGTTCCGATGGTTATTCCATGCATGAGTAATCATTCACATATTGTACGTTTTTTCCTGACATCCAATCGCTTAAATAAAGCATTATTAAGATTTCACATCGTTATTTTATTTTAAACTGTACTAATTTGCATTAAATACCAAAGTAGCGGTTTTAAAAAAAATCACAAATGGCCGCAAAAGGTCATCCTAGATACATGTAGTTGACACGTGCAAGTAACCTAGCACAAGAGAAGCCATCAGGACTGCTGATATTGACGTGTTAATTTCATGTGCTAACTGTTAACCTAAAGTACATTGATCTGACAAACTTGTGCATCAGATGAAATTAATGTTTAACTTTTTCTTTTCTTTTCGTTTTCCTATTGCATAATACAGAAAAATAAGATGAATAATTTTAGATCATTAACTCTTCTTAGTAAAGCACCCCCCCACCACCACCACCTCTCTCTCTCTCTCATAAAATATGGAATCCAAATCACTACTGCACAAGTTATCGTAAACTGAAATGTGGAAAAGTTTGCAAGTGGTAAGAAAAGTAATACTGTACTAGACATTATAGCGTAATAGAGGGGGAAAAAAATAAACAAATTTTCCCGTCGGTGGTTGCAAACTCACGACCTCGTGCTCCAATATCAAATATGTGTGTGTAACACACACTCTTATCCATTTGGCCAAAGTAACTGTAGCTGTAAAGCAATATACCATATACAGAAACATGCCAAACACTATTCAAAGAAATTAGTTTATTTCTTGTCTCAATAAGCAACCGCTCCAAAGTCACAAAGATAAAGCTGCATACATTAATATCTGCGTACAAATAATTATAAGAAATAGATCAATATTATGATTGGGTTACTGACATATCATTTCCATAAGATTTACTATTTTTCTATGATGATAAAAAAAATCTTTTTTATACTTTCCTCTTACAAAAATGAGCAAATATTAGGAAACATGCTGAGCATCAGATGAAATTAATCTTTAACTTTTTCTTTTCTGTTCATTTTCCTATTGTATAATACAGAAAAATAAGATGAATAAGTTTAGATCATTAACTCTTCTTATTGAAGTTCCCCCCCCTCTCTCTCTCATAAAATATTGAATCCAAATCACTACTGCACAAGTTATCGTAAACTGAAGTCTGGAAAAGTTTGCAAGTGGTAAGAAACAGAAACACGCTCAATAACCTAAGGCTCTAACAGTCACAAACAGGAAACTGCATTCTTTAATATCCGCGTAAAAATAATTAAAAAAGTATATTTTATTTTTATATTTTCGCCGTAGGAAAATGAGCAAATAATAGGATACACGTGGAAATTAAAATCTCTGAACATCTCAGATTTTAGAATTTTCCATATTATTTTTCATTTCGGTAATAAGCCAAGTTCAGATTAATTACTAACAATTATCAAACTTCCGTTCTTAATGGCGGGACCATAAATGCGGCTATAAAGTACAACGCGCTAAGTCAGATGGCTTCGTGTAATAAAAAAACACGGTTCCCAAGCTGAAACTTACATCATCCTTTGATGCAAACCCTTGTTAATATTTTACAACAGTGTTCACAATGGTCACTGCCTTGATTTCTGTAGAACATCCGCTGAAGTCAAGTCTTTATTTGGGAGAGACAATTGAATTTTCCAACCGTGGGGGGGGGGGGGGGAATGCATGAAAACAATTGTCTTTCTCTGATTTTTGTAACAGACGTTAATCCGTTCCATATTTCACTTAAAATAAATAAATACTGTGATGAAAGAACAAAAAATATCCCGGTCGAAAAAAAACAACATATAAACCCCGTATATTAAATGGTCAGTCCCTTACAGCACACATGCAGTCATAATATTCAGCCTCGTGACTCTACTATTACTGCTTAAAGACTAAGAACGCGGTTTGCATTTCAGAGTAAATTCAGTGTTTTAGGTTTGTTGTTGTGGGGGGGGGGGGTAAGCAGAAGCGGATGTCAATTTGGATTTTAATTGTCCATATCTCAGAGAATTACTTTCCTTTGGAACAAAATGATAAATTTATTCTGTTTGAGAGGCTCAGCAATGTGTACTTCTCGTCAAGTCAGTGCATAAGTTTGTTCATATTTCTTTGAAATAAATTAAAATCATAAACTTATTGCAAAAAAAGTCGATCAACCTTTTATAAACAGTAATGTGTATTGAATATACAAGACTTTTGAAATTATTTTTTTATTGTCCAAATATATGATCGAAATAAAAACGACTGATTCTTCAGATGGTATCCAGTTGTAAATCACTCTTGACGTCTCAGTCTTTCCATTGGTGGTCTTCATTCATTGGCTGTTCAGATGTCAATCAGTAATGTTGACTAGCCCCTCCACGGTGGAGTTTATATCGGCATGCCTGCCGAAACGCGGTGGTGATTTGTAGGTATTTATGCCAATTTATGCCTCCACCGCGGAGTGCTATCGCGGAGCTAGAGTGGAGGGGATTAAGTACCCCACCGCGATGCGTGGGGTTCCGAAAAATCACGTGAGCTGTACTGTAACTAACCTTTTGACAATCGAATCTAGAAAATGATAATAATTTATTAACGACAAAGACATCATTCCCCCAGACATTATGCTTTGACTTCAAAGACAAATGATATACTCAACCGCTACAATCAAGCCCTTGAAGATTTCTCATTATGAATTATCAGCGTTGTGTGGTTTTTCACAAATTATAAAGAAACAATATGAACCTTTGAATGGGCAATGTACGTCCTCAACTGCTACCTTTGAAGAAGTAATGGTTAATCATAATTGGGGATTTACATGACTCTGGTACTACAATAGCAGTTAGTGACATGTACTTCAGTCTGGTTTATGGTCTGTAGCATACAACACTACCGCATGACCAGAAGATTTTAGGAAACCAGTAGTCAGACTCAGCTTTTTTTTATAGAACAAACTCTCCTATGTGGTTGTGGTTACAAAAAATAAAAAATATAGGTCAGTGCTGTTTATCTGTTTTTGATGTGCAGTCATTCATTGCAGTGTTGTTTAGAACAATCTGACCTCTGCTTGCATTGGGGTTAAAGGGTTAAATAAAGGTCAGGGTGTTTATCTTTGTTTTTGCAGTCATTCATAGCATTGTCGAAACATAATTTGCAAAAAAATCATGGTTGCTGGTCGTGTTTTGCAGATGGTCACTCACAACAGTGTATTTATAATAAAAACAATCTGTGCATGATGATTGCGGTCATAAATGACAGGTGGTTGTCCATAGAAGAGGTTGCTAAAGACAGCTTTTACTGTATAATAAACATATTATTGTCTGTGTACTGTCTGATATCTTGGGTGGACTTGTTGTTTTGGAGTAACCAACTTTCAAACTCATCAGTTACATGTCAAAACAACTCGTCCACCTGAGATATTAGACAGTACAATAACCTAAAACTATAATGTTCTTCAGGGAGTCATCAGAATCTATTGTATTACCATATAAGCTATGTCACTATACTACACTCATTCCATTGTATTACCATATAAGCTATGTCACTATACTACACTCATTCCATTGTATTACCATATAAACAATCTCACTATACTACACTCATTCCAAAAACGGGATCCATGACCATACTGAGAAACTTTAAAGTGGGGAACCTTTGCATTTATCTAGAGTGTCCATTAAGAGAGGTGTCACTATACTGGTATGTCTCATAATTTTCTAAACTGCTGTATATTTTTATGAAAGATTAAATGCTATAATTGATCAAAAAGAAGAAACAATAATTGTGGTATTGATATACATCTTATTGAGAGTGTGGTGATTCAAAGTTGACTTGTACTGCTAAACACAATACACCATATACATGTGAAATATTGCTTCAAAAGAACCCATATCAATTACCAAATCATCAGCCACAATGACAATAATGTGAGGCTGTGTTGAGGCAAATGACACAGTAACTGACTGCACCATCCACAGAATGACCAAAGTAAGGGGATGCTGGTACTTCATTCTGGAGCGGTACCTTTCTTCCACCGTCTAAAGCTGAAAATAAATCAAAGTATTGAGAATACTGATGACTTGAAGGGTTTAAGTGACACTAATTTACATAAGATTACATGGAAGAACATAACTCAAGATATATTGCTATTTGTAGTCGTTTCAATACTGTAAACATTACATGTACTTCTCTAAATAATCTTTATTTTGTTATATTTTTTTTTCTGTATATATATATGTTAGTAGAGAATTTGTATTACCATCTGAAACAGTACTAGAGGAATTATTGTGGTGATTTCCTTTTATAGTCATTTTCTTCAACTGTTTCAAGCATTACCTTCATTGGAACAATATCCATGGGAGATAACTACTATTAGGTCTAATCATTCATTTTTAAATCTGAGTTGCATTCCCTGATGTACAAAAGTTACCACAAGGCATCTATACTTCTTACTAATTTTAGTAAGATCATAAAGTTTGTTATGATTATTAGTAATGCAAACTATATTTGGTAAAAGATAATGGGCACCATACCATGATAAGGCAAGGAGGGACTTGAAATCTCATCAAGCCAATACAAATCTAAATTCTATATCAATTTGTTGCAATAATGGTGCACTACTGTGACAACAATTAAAATATAAAGTTTATTAATTTATTTTCATTCTGGAAGATTATCATATTTTAGACCAAACTAGACACATGTACCAATATGGCAATGATCCCCACATCAATTATTCACAAGGGAAGAATATGGAGGCATCATTTAAACTATTCACCTGTCCATCTGATTGTTTTCAAATATAAATAGGTATCAAATGGGATTTTCTTAGCATGTACAACACCTCTGACACAGATTTGTTATCTAATCATGTTTAATATATATTTACACATCAAGTTCACTGCCATAATTTATATCAGTGTGACATACAATGTAAGTTATCTATCAAATATCAAAATACAGACACAGATTAACTAAATGCTGTATAATACACAATATATAAAAATACAACCATGCTGCAATAATGAAGCTAATCTGTTGTATGTATTTTGCATCTTCAATTTAATAACCTTCACTGCAACAATATAACATTCCATTAATTCTATAATTGTGTTCCAACAGCCAATGTATAAAAGAAAAATGTTTAGTCATTCAGTTCACATGATTTCAATATTACATAATAAAAATGTATGCAATCTGGTGCAAATTTCACATAGGTGTATTTAATTTTAAATTTCCAGATGAATGATTCCAAAAATGATCATACACATCTGTTCTTAATCTCAATTCTGCAATGACATCAATGGCCACTGTTTCTATTTTAGCATTGGAAGATGAAGGACCAAGCCATATCTGTACTGCTCTCCTGTACATATATTCAGCAAAGATAGGCTTGCTGGTTTTAAAAATGCCTACAGCTATGCAATTTTTAATATCTAAGTATTTCAGCAACATTTGTCTCACACTTGCTGCTCTGTAACTGACCGATTAAACAGTCTTAAGGTTCTTGTTAATACTTTGTTTATTTCATTGTGTATTTTAGTCATGTGACATGATAATCTCACAAGGACAATGGTCAAGTCTTTCGCTTTGTCTGAATTAAGTTCTTGTTGATAATACTCCATGAGCAGAATGGAGAATCGAAAGATTGATATATGGAACAAACTAATATAATCACAACTGATATAATGACACCCGATATTGAAAACTAGAGGAATGGTAAGCAATTTGCTCATGTAAATATACCCATGCCTCTCCCACATCTAATCCCTACCTCATGATGGAGATAAGTCTATTGTCAAAAAAGGATATAACTTTTCTGAAAATGGTGAGTAACCAATGATTGATCAACATACATAACTTCTGATGATGGCCATAATATGTACAAAATTTCTCTGCAACCCACTAAAAACTGCAAGAGTTTTGCATTAACAAGATCCTGATATATAAATTCTGCTGTAAAATAAAAAGGGCAATAACTCCAACAAAATCAAGAAAGCAAAAAGATCTATCAATATGTGCATCTTTAATTGATGACCAAAATATATACCAAGTTTCATAGCAATCCATAAAAAAAATTGCAAGATAAGTTGTGTTCATAAGATTCTGTCATACACTGTGTTCAGGACAAAAAGGGCAATAACTCTAACAAAAATTGCAAGAGCGCAGTGATTTGTCAACATGCACATCTTCAGATGATGGCCATAACATGTACAAAGTTTCATGGTAATCCATTGAAAAATGAGACCAGATGTGTTCAGAGTATTATTTCGTATATATTACATCCAGCTCCAAGTAAAATAAAAAAAACAATAGCTTTAACAACAACCCCAGGAGTAATGTGATTTGTTTACATCTGCATCTTCAGACAATGGCCATAATATGTATCAAGGTTCACAGTGATCCATCAAAAACTGGATGGAGACTAGAGTATATATTCGCTTACAAGTTGAGTTCAACTGCAAGCAACATAGACCTTGACCTACCATTGCATAATGTGCTGGCAGATCAGGGTCTATGTTGCTTGTTCTACTGATTATGCCATACAAACTGCAAAGACTCAGATCTGTTGGCACAATATGCAATGGCAGATCTGGGTCTGTGTAGTTTACAGTTAGACTCGACTTAATACTGTATAAGTGATAAGCGAGTACCAGTATATAAAAAAGTTGTGTTAACAAATTCTGTCATACACTGTATTCAACTGCAAGATAAATGGAAAATAACACCAACTGTGAGAGGACAGTAATTTGTAAAGATGCACATGTTCAAATAATTACCACAACATGTACATAGTTTCAGGGCAATCCATTGAAAACTGTGAGGAGTTGTGTTCACATGATTCTGGCATACACCATATCAGTCTCCACATCAAAAGGGAAATAACTCTAATAAAAAATAAAAGGAGCAAAGTGAAATATAGATATGCACATCTTTAGATGACAATCATAACACTTTTCAAGTTTCATGACAATCCGTTGAATTATTTAAGACTATATGTAATTGCATTTGCAAGATTCTGTCATACACTGCAATCAGCTGCAAGTCAAAAAGACCAACAGCTCATAAATATTCCATTAGCAGAGTCAGTGTTCTCCCCCTGGACCATTTACCTTCGCAGTCACAACACACTATCATTTCAGCCCACGATGTTTTTAAACACACCAGTATGCTATGCAATTTAGTGCCGATATGTCTTTATGTTTCCCACTATCTTTTAAAACTTCTTTTAAACAAACATTGTCACCTAATTCCAAGCCATATCACTCAAATGACACATTTTCTTATTGCTTCTTGTGTATGTAATCATGATAATTCAGGTTAATTAACTTTAATACCTTACTGCCAGAAATTATGTTGCTATCTATCAATCATGATCCTTAAAAGAAGGAAGTGCAAAATTACATTTTTGTAACCCAATCAATGACTCACTGGATGTATCTAGGTCCAGAACTAATAAAATTAATCATTTTATCCAATATTTCTTTCTATAAACATACGAAAAAAGGATTTCTACTATGGAAACTGTTGCAGATTTTTTACTGTAACCTATTTTGAAGGTTGCTGTTTAATGTTTCTGTATGTAACACAACTGTGGTGAAGCTAGTCCTACAATGTAAGACATCAACCCTGATATGCATGATTAGGGTCAATGTCTTACGTTGTGGAAATATGTTGAGGCAAAATAAGAAAACTTTTACTTCTCTTATAGAGATGTAATAGCATTTCATCAGTATTTTAAACACTGATGTAGAAACATGCACAACTAAAGATTAAAGTGACTATTTTGAACAGTAAAATTTTGACCTTTCTACACTCACTTCTCCATATTTTCAGCAATTTCACCCTATTTAGGCTGGAAAGAGATGTCATTTCACATAAATATTCGAGTACAGCATGGACCCTGAATTATTAGCCTTCGTTACTTGGACGTATATCCCTTGTAACAGTAATTATAGTAGTCTCTTATATGATTTTTTTCACTTCTATCATGACAATGCGAGTTTTTTATAAACATTTCATGATGATCATGCACTCTTACCCCAATGATAACAAAAATTTCATGGGAAGATCCCTAACAGTGATTTGTCCATATGTACATCTTCAGGTCATGACCATAATAATTACCATGTTTCATGCTAATCCATCAGAAACTGAGGTACTAGTTGTTGTAACGAAATAGCGTCAAATACTACATTATTGGGGTGAAACGATACAACTGTGCCACGTATCGATATGATTCACGATACACAGCCTACGATACGATATCGATTCTCAGTTTAAAGAATAAGAAGGCAAATGAATAATAATTATTCATGACTGCTGAAGATTAAAGTAACTTATATAGGGTAGATATCTTTTTGTATCGATTCTTCACCTCTTGTATCGATACGTGTATCGATATGGCAAAAGTATTGATGCATCGATATATCGATGAATCGTTTCACCCCTACTACATTAAGCTACAAGATAAGAAGAGCAATAATTCTAACAAAAATTTCAGGAACAAAGTTATTTGTTGCATCCATATCTTCAGATGATGGCCATAACATGTACAAAGTTTCATGGTGATCCACTGACAGCTGAGATTAGTTGAATTCACAATATTCTGGCATACACTACTAAGCATGTCTTCAGGTGATGAACATAAATATTTACGAAGTCTCATGGCAATTCATCAAAAACTGCATGAAAGCACTATCAAGATCATGTCATGCACTGCATTAAGCATCAAGAATAAAAAGGGAAAATAACTCAACCGAAAACTGCTGCAGCAAAGTGATTTGTCAACATTCACATTTTAAGATGATGTGCATAACACTTATCAAGTTTTATGGTAAGCCATTCAAAAATGTGAGACTAATTGTATTCACAAGATCTGGTCATACATTTAATTCAGCTGCAAGTCAAAAGGGCAATAACTCTTTTGAAAATTGTTGGAACAAAGTAATTTGTCCACATGTGCATCTTCAAGTGATGACCTTAATATTTACCAAATTTCATGGCAATCCATCAAAATCTGCAGGACTAATTATGCTAATGAGATTATATGCCAGATGGAAGGATGGACACGTGGATCCCTTTACAGACAAGTTTTTATATCAAGGTACATGTACTTTGAAGTGATGCCTTAGTCAGTTGAGGTCAAATCATGGTCTTTACTCTTCATGTAGTCATAAAGTTTAGCATTTGATTTTGCAGTACTGTCTGTACTATACACTTAAATAATGTTGGAAAGGTATTACTGAATGTCATTTCTTCAAAGATTCAACACACTCAAGGATAAAGTCCGTCCAAATCATGGTGTATATAATGGTAAAAATGCATTGCATGGGGCTGTCTTCATAAGGGAGACAACAAACAATTGCTCTTGACATCACAAACAACCGACTATACCCCCATAAAATAGTTTGTACCTGAGGGTTTAGTATTAATATGGGTCCTATCTTCCTTCAATAGCAGAGTAGGCTCATTCTATCCAAATGCCAGCCAAGGCTATGATAGCACAGCTACTGAGGGTAGAAAATTCTCAAACTCAGACTAAACTCAAAATTCTGACCTTAATTGGTCAGTAATTTGAAGGTGGTCAATTGGACATCAGAAATTCTGAGTGGAGTTTAAGTGATAATTTTTTGTAACCTTGTGGCTAGGATGAATGACCAATGGAGATATCTCCCGATTAAACTCAAGCCTGATTGTTATGATCTTTATGATTGTGCAAACTGTGAGCATGTGTGTTACCATTAGTTTTAAGAACAGGTAATATAAAATGGTCTAAGAAGCGAAATAACAAACCAGTGATGGACAGAATCGACAGAATGGACTGAAAAGGAGGTAATCACTGGAACAGATGTTAAAAGTCAGTTTAATTCATCTTTAAAGTCACTAGTTCATTTTTTATGACTGCACACTCTTTATTGTTCAAGAAGGGACTGGAATCGAGGTTATCAACAGAACAGGTGGCAAATGGATAAAAGGATTCCATGCCTGCCATCTGTCATTCAGGGAAGGACGAGCCATCGGTGAAGCAAGTAATGCTCAGCAAAACTACATTTTATAGCTCCTAGTCGGTGGAGTTTTACTTTATGAAGAGCAGCAGCATGGGGAAGCATTTTGCGTCGGGACAATGCACAAAAAGCAAAGCTCAATTCCAAAATTAACTTACATGTTTAAACATTCTAACTCGTGTGACCGCTGCATATTTGACTCTATATCACAGAAATAAAGATGGAAAAAAATCATTTTCTATGCTGAGAAAAATTCAGCAAGATCTTCATGCAAGTCTGAACAACAGTACCATCTGGTCTTTGCAAACATGTACTCCAATGGCACCTGCATCACCTTCAAATCCCCCAATAAACTACTGAGAGCAGTAAAGACTGCATCTAGTTAAGACAGTATTCCACTGTTCAGTGGATTTTAAAAACTTAAACTTATTGTTTGTTTTTTTTCTAAATTATTATTCAATGTCTATTGTCTGTGTGCTTGTATGTGAGTGTGTGTACATATGTGTTTGTGTGGTGATGATATTTGACAATGTCATGGTACAGACCATATAATTTTCAGGCCAGGGAGGGGGGAGCTGGGGGTAGTTGGAAAAAAAATTCCAACCCTAAATTAAGCTTGAAAAAAAATTCTTGTTCCGATTTGGAGAAAAACAGAACTAATCAAATCCATTAGCTTACAAAAATATATTATACTGAAGTGGAAGAAAAAAAAGTATCCTGGTTCGAAATATTCAATGGTTGGTCCCCAAGTCTACCAACTATTTTCTGTTCAAAAGTCTATTCAATGCTTCAGAAAAAGATATTTTCTTTTCTTTTATTCAAATTTGAATTTCCAGTAATTTTCTATAGTCTTATATACATAGATAAACTTGTTCTCAATTGTACAATGTTGCTTTTGGTGGTTGTGTGCACTGACATCCCCCCCACCCCCTCCCTTGGGACTTTAAAACACTTTCAGAGTCTCAACCCCCCAAAGACTATCTATCTAACAAACAAACATTAAAAATGAAGAACAAAATTTATATTACATACTTGCTGAAAAAGAAGATGAAAAAAATAAATTGATTTTAAATACAACTTAATAAAAAAGCATACAAAAATAATAATAAATGTTTTTGCACATGTGGAAATTAAATCAAAATTTTAAAGAGACTTTCTTGGACAAGATAGAATCTCCTTTTAATAGTGATCTAATGTGATGGTGAGAAATTATTAGAAATATATTCTGTCCCCTTAGGATAATAATAAATAATATCAAACAGTATCCCAAAATTTATTTCCTTATAAATATTGATATCTATAATTATACAGTCTAGTACACAAATTAATATACAGTAAAAACATTTTGCACATATGCTGAATCCCCAAGTTGTTCAGTGATTCTATCCACTCAGAGACCAGTGAGAAATCATTAATGATGCTGATGGGTGATAAATGATAACAATGAGTTCTGCAGATATGACCTACAGGTGACTAGGCAAGAAATTTACTGAACTCTATAAATACCTAGGCAGGACTCATCATATAAATTTTTTACCTGGCAACACGATTTACCACAATCGACTACAATCTAACACAATCTACTACAATCTGGACTCGGGTCACAATTATTACTTCTGGGCCAGTATCCACGAATGTAGTCCCAGTCTATTTTTAGAGCATTTTTTCCTCTCTCATTTTGGTGGCGATACACGAGTTAGATTCAGACATTCTTGATACTGATTTAAAGGAAATTGTTTATTCTTTCGAATATGTTCATTATGGTGAGGTTGTCTGTGTGTATTTTGGCGACAGTGCACAGTGAGTAACAAGGCATTGTTGCTGTTCCAGAAGTGAAATCTGTGACCCACTGCACATTGTTTTATTTATTTGTTTACAGTCCAAAAAAATGCCAGTTAATCTATGACAAGAACTTCACTGTGAGTTCATCTTTGAAGATACTTTAGATTAACATACAATTTATTAACATATGATTTGGACACACTGGAAAGTTCAGTACTGACAAACAAATGTAGAGACTATTGTTATGTATGATGTTTATATAATATTATAAATATTTTAGGAAATTATAAATGTTTCTTCACTTTAATATCTGCTTAAATCTTAATGTTATCAGGAAAAACATGTTTAACTAGTGTCCTTGAATTAGGTTGTTTTGATCAATATGTTTTCTCAATTTGAAGGTCAAGGTTGAATTTTGTTTACAAGTAAAATTCCATTAAGATGACACATGTTCTAGAACATTCTGTCATGTGACCAATCTTTATACATGCCATGTTTGGTGGACATTTATTCAGTTTTGACATTACCATCAGTCTTGTAAAGAGCTATTACAGTTGTGAAAATTCATTCCAAATTCTAAGAGAGGAATTATTTTAAATATTCATTGGATTATAACAGTGCTCATAAACTTTTGGATTTTGGATTTTTAATTGATGATTTTGGAATTTAAGTGAACTTATTCAGATATTTTGGAATACTTCATTTTGACATCAGCACATCAAAGATTACTAGTACATCAGGACTTTGGAGACCATTAGCACATCATAACATTCAAGGACACAGCCGTGAATTCGGAACATTCTATATTTAGGACTTGTGATTAGAACAATCATTCTTATTGGATTATTAGGATTTCAAAACACATTACTGTAAGTGACTTTTTGATTTTTCATTTTAATTATCTAGTAATAAATTGCTTGTTGATTTTTTTACTTGATTTGTTGGTTTCACTTTCTTTCTGTTACATTTTTCTTAGACCATAGAGTCGTAACACTATATATAAAAATAATTGTGATTTGAGTCATGTCAGTGTCTTGGCCATACAATTTTTAATTAATATCCAAAGTTTATTATTAAAGGTAGACACATGAAATTTTGACATTTTGTGTATGTTATCTTTAAAAATAGAACTATCAAATTAAAAATTTATTTTTTAAGTTTAAATTTTTTAAATTTTTCAAATATGTTCATATTTATAGAGGGGATGATGCTCATTATCATCATCATGTATACATTGCTACACCAAATAAAAGTTCAAATGGTGGATAATGTTCAAATTCTGTCAGAGAAAATATCTTTCAAAGTCAGAATGAAGCCTTTCTCAAAACGCATGAAGACATCTTTCTAGTTCATATTGTGCTTTTAGGTCATTTATACTATTTTTATGGGTTAAAACAGTTAATTTTTGTGTTTATCATTGGGTGATTACATGAGAAACACATATCTGCTTGTTTGGCTTTCAGTAATTGTTTACAAACATTTTTATATGGTACTTAATGGAAGGATGGAGATGAAAACTGACTGTAGTAGTGCCTGAACTGTCTGTGGCACACAGGACAGGAGATGCTGCTTGGGGTTGCTTGATCAATAGAGAATGTTCTGCAGTACTGGTATTTACGCTGCTCACGCTTCTGCACTGCCTCTGCAATTCTCTTCAGTTCAAAGTCTGTAGCTCCAGTATGGATGACACTGCATCAGGTGGAATGATCCTGTGCAAGATCTTTCCAAGACCCCAAGTCTTTCCCTCTGCCTGCCCATCTCATATGTGATTTCATAAGCAGAGAGTGGATGCTTGGAATACTTGCCCATGTGAGAATTTCAGTGCCTGGGACGCTGTCCTGCCAGATTAACCTCTCCAGTCTCCTCCGGCAGCCCATGTGAAAATGGTTCAGCTTCTTGGCAAGGCATCTGTACACCATACAGGTTTTGCATGCATATAGCAGGGTTGGCAACATAATGACTTTGTAGACCTTCAGTTTTGTTTGTAAGGTGATGCCTCTGTGCTCCACACATTTGCATGTAGTCTGCCAAAGGCCACACCTGCTTTAGCAATTCTGGCATTGGTTTCATCATCAATATGGACTGCACATGACAGTGTACTGCCGATAGGTGAACTTGTCCACTGCCACAAGGATTTGGCCATTTACTGTGATGGTAGGCTCTATGTAAGGCTTTCCTGGTGCATGTTGGTGCATCACGTGTCTTCTTGATACAGATTGTGAGACTGAAATTGTCACAAGCTGAGGAGAAATGGTCCATATTCCATTGCATGTCAGACTCAGATCTGGCATTCAGAAAACACTCACCAGCAAATAGGAGATCACGAACAGACACTTCCTGTAACTTCATCTTGTCCTGTAGTCTCCTCAGAATGAAGAGTTTGCCATCAATCCGGTATCTGATGTCAATCCCAATGTCATAGTCATGGAAAGCATCAGTAAGCATGGCAGAGAACATCATACTGAAGAGGTTTGGGGCCAAAAAACAGCCTTGCTTGACTCCATTGGTGACTTGGAATGGTTCAGATGACTGACTGTCGTATATGACACAAGCAAGGATGCCATCATGGGATTGCCAAACCATTATGATGAATTTCTTTGGGCAACCAACTTTTGCCATGATCTTCCAGAGGTCTCCATGACTGACTGTGTCAAAGGCTTTTGTCAGGTCGATGAATGTCATGTACAGGTTGGAGTTCTGTTCCTGACATTTCTCCTGGAGTTGATGAGCTGTAAACACCATTTCTATGTTCCCTCGTCCTTTCAGAGCACAAATTGGCCTGATCAGCCACTCATGTACTCACAAGAAACCAAACCAGTTAGTGATGTCATGGTCATCTTCAAACTCCAAGGATGAACAAGAACAACATAGTAGAGTCTACTAAGGTTGTCTACTAAGTCATTTTAAACTGTTGGAGAATGAAAAATGTCAAAATAAATATAGGTCAAAGGGCGACAATGTACTTTCCCCAGGCCTTTTTACCTTGGAAGTAGGAAAACAGCAAAATGAAGTAAGTAAAACACAAAGTGCATTTGTTTTCATTGTTAATTGTGGTTAAGACATTGATTGACAAAGCGTGGCATTGTTGCATAAGCTGATATCCCATTCTAATGAACCATTTTACATTAAGTATTATTAATTACTAATAATAACTGTTAACTGACATTCTAAAAATTACACCAGAAATGTTCAAATAGATCATTTCAATTAACTTTGTACAACTGATCTTAACATGGTTACATGTCACACATGAGCAATGTCCATATTGTTTAGAATGTTTGGGATCAGAATTTCACATTCATATAGGATCTAATTGTACCAATAGCTGATCTTTCAGGGATATAATTGACTGTATGCACTTAAATTATCCCAAAATGTTATTTATTTCCATCATGAATTTGTTTATGTATGGTAATGTATATTAATTTAGTACTTTGACAGAATGTGGCAGTGTAGCATAAGCTTATATCACATTCTAATTAACCATTCTACTTAAAATTTAATTTATCAACATTTTTATATTTCAAACATATTTTCAGATAGAAATTATCTTGAATTACAATTAAGTTTTTACTGCATTTAAAATTCCTAGAATTAAGGTAGATACAGCAAATTTAATTTTGGAATCTCAAAAGAACTTGGTCCAAAACTTGCACCCTGTGAAACACCAACATTACTTACTTTCTGACAGTTATCACACACATTGTTTGCTATGAAAATCAAAAAGACTTTGTGAGTAGAGTTGAAATAGGTCTGGCATGCAAATATAACAGCTTGACTAAAATTGGTCATAAATAAGCGGGCCAGATACTCAGGTCACAATTATTACTTCTGGGTCAGTACCCATAAATGTAGTCCTAGTCTATTTTTATAGTATTTTTTTCCTCTCACATTTTGATGGATATACACGAGTTAGATTTATATATTCTTGGTATTGATTTAAAGGAAATTGTTTATTCTTCAGAATATGGTGTGATTGTCTGTGTCTTTTGTTGACAGTGCACAGTGAGTAACAAGGCACTGATGCTGGTCCAGAAGTGAAATCTGTGACCCACTGCATGTTGTTTTGTTTACAGTCCAGCTTCTCAAAAAAATGCTTGATAACCTATCATAAGAACATCACAGTGCATTCAACTCTGAAGATACTTTAGATTAACATATGATTGATTAGGATTTGGACACAATGGAGGGTTCAGTACTGACAAAAAAAAGTAGGGACTATATTGGAAAAATAATTGTTATCCTAGTCCATCTACCACAATCGACCAAGAAAATACCACAATCAACATAATTTACTACAACATACTATAACAATACCACAATCTTCTACAATCAAGCATAAAATGCCACAATTGACCAGAATATATTTATAGTTTTATAATTATTATTATAAATGAAATGTTTTCTAACTTGGATAAATAGCTTTATTCACAAGTACAGCAGGCATGATACAAGCAAGTATATAAGCTTTATAAATGGTACAGAATATAATTATTGTTATTCATTAATCAATCTCACATTTGTTCCTTGACTTGTTAATTATATATGTTTACAGCACAGGAACTGACCAGACTATTAACATATGATAATTATAAATAATGTGTAGCTTGCCAGTCGCTGTACTGAACTTTCTGTGTGTGTGTGTGTGTGTATATATATATATATATATATATTGACACAAAAATTGATAATGGCTCAAATTCAAAATGGTTTTCCAATGTTTCAAGCTAAACAAGCTCTTCATCATGGGAATAAACAGCTTACATATAGAAAACAAACACAAAACACAAAATCTAAGAAAAATTCTGGACTCCTGCATGTTAAAATCACTTGGAGGAATTTACAAGAGATACAATAAAAAGTTGTGCAACAATAATAATAATAAACGAGCGGGTCATGTGTCTATCACATAGAGAACCAACATGTTTTGACCTAATTCCATGTTGTAAACAAAGGATGGAAACACAGCATTACGAAAAATCAATGACATCTACAGGATTTGCTCAAGAAATTATATCCTGTTAAAGTTATGCATGGAGGTTCTAAAGGAAAGATTTCAAGAGAATTGTGTAGCTGGATATTGGACAATAATAATAATAATAATAATTAAATTATTTTTAAAATAATACGTTATTATTTGGGTAAATATTATCACAAAAAATTGTGTACTGGTGAAACACTGATGACTGGCTGTAATTTTGATAAGACTGCAATGGGAAGGTTAGTTTTTTTTCATTTATTCCGAAATCCCTATGAGTTTTCAATTGTAATATCCAGTTATCTTTCCTTATGTGTGTGTTCTGTGTCAGTCCACCCCAAGTTTGATTCTATGGGTAGCATCTCAAGGGACTCAACTGAATGTCCAGTCAAGTTGAAGCGGTTGGTGACTTTCGCGTTGATTTTGTTCCGAATGTGACTTTTATGATTATTCATTCACTTATATATGTGTCTGTGTGTTGTTGTGTTTACCTTCCTATGACTTTACGTGTCATTAGGATTATGAGCATTTAGTCTTAGCAAGGGGAATGCTCAGATATAGTGCATGCGAATTGACCTGTCCAAGGTCAGGTCAGTTCACACATTCATTAGGAGCCAACTCAGTATAAAACTGGGTAATTCATGTTTTTCATGTACATAAATATCTATAGACCGACTTCAATATAGCGTTCAGAATTTTTATTTATTGATTTTATTGTATGTGTCCGTTTTCTCATTTAGTCTTTTTTCAAAGGCAAACACAAAATAGAGACAAGACAAACAATAAACACAAAAAACATTCAAAATTACGAAAGTTTACAGAACTATTTCTACGGGAATTACAGCTTGAAAATGTTTGATGTGTCATCTAGTTGGCTTCAACTCGACTGCTGATGCTGTAAATTAGTTGGTTCTGACCTACAACAGGATGAGACATATTGCCGTGTTATTTAATGTAAATTGGTGTAACCACAGATAATATCCTGGATATTTCGTTGTTTCTGTATGGCGAGTAATGACCATATCAATAATAATACCAATAAGAACTACAAAAAAACTACCGGTATTAATTGTAGGTGAGTTAGTTACTAATGAGCAAAAATAATGAATTATTTAATTGAAAATGTGGTGGCTGTAAACAGATGTTGATTTTATTCGCGTGTGGTTGTATTTTTCTAATTCTGATGGTTTAAGTCACTTGGTTTCAGTGTTTTAAGGTGGCGTATCCAGTTAAGATTCTTTTTCTTTCCTGGTTTCTGAACTCCAGTTGGGGTTGTGAGCAATTCCAGTCAGTGTTTCATCACTGAAATTGTGGCATGGGGAAGAGAAGTGTTCTGCAACTGGACTTCTGTCCATCTTCTTTTGTCATCCAATCAGATCTGTGAAGATTGATCCTTTTGTGTAGTGTTTCAGTTTCTCTGACATACTAAAGGCCGCAGATCTTACATGTGATGAGACAAACTACATTCTGTTTTGCACCTTCTGTTTGGACCATGCATGTTAAATTTTTTGCTCGCTACTGTGCCAGAGAATGTGCTGGTCTCTAACATATGTTGACAAGTTTTGCACCTTTTATCACCACTGGGACCAGATTTGCCAGGGTGGTCTTGGCTTGTGATTGGAGTTAGCTTCGCCCTGACTGGAATGCCTTTGAGGTTTTTTGGTCTGCGGTAGGCTACTACTGGTTTCTTCAGGAGGATTAAATTTAGTGTATCATAAGATTCCACGATTGAGCAGTTTTTCTGGACGATTTTAACCTACTTTGGGGTTGTCTGGATGGTAGTTCAAGATAAATGGTATAGAGTCGGTTCATCAAATGTTCAGATAACTCTTCAGATCTTATATATATATATATATATATATATATATATATATATATATATATATATATATAGTATTTCAAGGTCAATTGTGTTAGATTGTGGTATTTTTTATGGTCGATTGTTGAAGATTGTAGTTGACTGTGGTAAATCGTGACCCCCCCCTTTTAAACAATTGTCACGCAAATGAAATAAGAGGATCCAACAGTAATCAACTTTTAAATTCACATTCTGCTATTTGCGATGCATGATTCTCATCATGCAATTGGACTTACCTGCAGATCACCGAAGTATAATTTACCTTCTTTCAAGACACTACATCAAATGATTAAAAACGAATTCCCGTCACAAGTCAAGTGAATATCGATGAACTTTTCTTTCCCACACCTGTCACATCGCGTGATCTGCAACATTTGGACGATGGCGTGAATATATATGAGCCCGTAGCGTGCGCCTCAATGACTAGATTCTAAGGGCACTAACTCGTAAATGTATAAATTTTAGTACTGTACAGGTTATTTCCCTTGCACTATCTCTGCATAAGGTATCCTATTATTGACTTAAAATTGTGTATTTTACTCAAGAGGAATGCAGTATTTTAATTATATAATCTTTTTTGACGTGCAATTGCAAGTTTTTTTGGAGGAAGTATTTAAATTATTTATACTTTTGCACTTTAATTATCAGTGAAAGAAGTAACAAAAGCATCAGAAATGAAATAGCAGAGTTGCAAGAACAGTTAATTTGTAAGATTTGTGATTTAAACTAATAAATCAGAGACCCTTACAATGAACTTTTCCTTCAAAAAAAGATCTGTTAAGAAAATGATGAAATATGGTGATAATAAATTCAGCCAATCAGTATTTATCCCATAGTAAGACCTGGGGGCCAGCCTAATATTTTATCAAAAAGCATGGGATCATCAGACAAAAATATTCTCAATATATATGTAAAAATGAGCTTACCAGATAAATAAGGTATATATTATGTATCTTTGAAATTTCATAAGAAATGTGGATTCTATAATTCTTTTTAACATTCTAGAGTCCACATTTCTTATGAAATTTCAAAGATATATAATATATACCTCATTTATATAACTCCATCAAATGTTGATGGAAATCTTTGATCAACCTTGTCCAAGACCTTTTGCAGATTAAGACTTCATATTGAATTTGATTGAAATCTGATAAAAATTGTGGACTCCATGATTTCAAAGTGTTAAAAAGATATGAATGTATGCATTCGAGTTTAATGACACCTCAGCACAATAGCGGTTATATGTTGCCAACTAAGGGTAAAGTTAAAAAAATGTCAAAAAAAGAATTACATAAATTTTACACTAAAAAATGAGCCATAAATGTCAAATATTGATGGTTATTGCTGATTATCAACTGTCCAATATCCTGTTGAGATAAACTTTCAAGTTAAATTTGTTGAAACTGGATATGTGGAATGTAGTTCATTAACATTAAACTATAATGGACCCATACCCAATGGTTTATGTTAATAACTGTGCACACAAAACCACAACCTTCAAAACCGTGCTCACATAACTGTGACCATCTTAATAGTGATGATATAAAACAGCAAGTATTAATAACAGCTGATAGACAAATAGTATTAGTAACAGTGTGTACACAAAACTATTTGAATTTAATCTATGCATTGAATGCTAAACACAGATAGCAATAACATGTTAACTATCTGTTACTAGACCTAAAGATACAAGTTATACACTATACTGTGTAGATAGTCCATCAACAATCGCTGGCTGTAATCAGTGACGATGCTTTTGATTTTTGCTGCCGATTCTTTATACATGTGTTTGCCTACAGAAGGTTGTTGTCCAGCAATGGATTGTTCTATCTTCATCTCTTTTATGCTCTGTTTGTATCATATTCTGTGCATTTCCAAAGTGTTTTTGCTAATGATTTGCCACTTTAATCATAACCAATTCTCCTAATTATTGCTTATTGGTTACCGCTTTGAAGACTACTCATTAATGGCAGTGTTATTATCCTCACTTATTATTAACTACTTGCTTTTTTGGTGGTCACTTACTGATTGCTGCTTGGAAGACTACTCAGTAATGTCACAGTTATTGCCCTCGCTATCATTAACAACTTGTTCTTTTGGTGGTCACTTACTGATTGCTGCTTGGAAAACTACTAAGTAATGGTGCTGTTATTGCCCTCACTATTATTAACTACTAGCTCTTCTGGTGGTTGTGGTTCTGTGAACTCGGTTTTGAATGTTGTGGTGTTGTGCATGCGGTTATTGAAGAATACCCTGCCTGCCGACCCATTCTTCATCAACCAATGGAGAAGTTGAAACCCTGCTAAAATTGGAAATTACTTTATATGAAAATCCAGGATAACCCATCTGATATAGTGTTCAGGTCTACCTGTCACAACTTTTTGTTATATCACAAAATTTTAAATAACATACAGACCCAAGTGTCTGACTATAAGTTGCATTTAGTAAGTTTAAAAGCTATTTTGATTACTTTGAGCAGCCAAAGTTCCGTATTTCATGTAAAATGAAATTACCCAAGTATGTAAATATGGGAACAAAAAGTACTCAGTACTCTCAAGCTATACACTACTTATCTCACTATACTTCCAAACTCAACTCAGAATCAAAGGAAAGTATTGTTGCCATCCTATATTAAGTGGTAATAAGAACAAACAAACACTTTACTCAATTAATATTCATGCTTTTAATTTTTTAAATGACATGAACAAACCTGCTAGGTGATGGAACCAAGCCAAATTCAACTAGAAATTCTCAATAACAACTACACCTACATCAAGTAAAAAGCAGCTATAGGTAATAAAAAATTTGGTGCATATAAAACTTGAGGAATATTCTCTAAATCTACCTGTATCACCCTAAAGCAATAACTCTTCAAACAAATGCAAAGCACTGCTGGACCTTTACAGTACTTGGACATAAAAAGATTCCCACTGCCAAAATCCTAGACTTGTATATGTAAAAATTTATGAAATGTTAATAATTAAACATATACAGGTGAAAATCCAATATGTTCATATTTATTGTTTACCTGTATTTATTTTTTAGGAAAAGGTAAGTATGTTTGCAATATATATATAGATCATGCAGCAGGAACTATGTATACTGCCTAAAATAATAATATATCATTCATTTATGTCCAATAGGTCTCATAATATTAATAGCTATTTTAAAAAATGTTAATTTCGAAGGTCACCAGGAAATGGATAGTGGGATCTTAGTTATGGATGAATACTGAACACAGCTAACCATATTAATGCCAACTTTTCAATCTGTTGAGCCAAATGCTACATTTGACAACTTTCTTGTCAGTCCTGATCTATCTCCTCACCCATCACAATTTTTATTCCCTATCAGCCCATTACTCATCAAAACATCAGAAATGATGTGACAACTAAATAGAGCCATATCTTTGTTCCTCTCCCACTAAAAAAATAAATAAGGCGCCTTATAAATATGAACAAAAATATCAGCAACCTTTATTCTAAGAATGGTGGTTTTCTGATTATACCTATGAACAATTCTTTTTTAAGTACTTTTAAAAAAGTTCAATCTATGTTCAATTTAATTCTGCATCAGATCATGAGAATATGAAAATCTGGATGTCAGAAAACATTAAAGGTCGGTTGCAAATACTAAGTACAATAACTACAGGTATCTATACTGAAATATGATCTGATGACATACACATATTTTTTTTATACATAGTAGTAGTATATTTTGTGAACTGATGACTAATGGGCGACATGGAAAATAGTTATTTTCAAAATTACTGATGGGAGATAGATATACTTATGCTTGAGCATATTCTTTAACATACTAGAGACAATCAAAGGTACCCAAAAAATTGCATACCATATGAAGCTGCTACAATATTCTAAGATAAATAGCATTCTCTTCATATACAAAACTACTTTCTTGTCCTATGCATACCTTTCTCATGTACCTTCATATACCTTCTTAAACATGATACTTTCATAAACCTTCTTTCTCGTGCATTCTAAATATCTTAGGATGGCTTCTACACTTGATGCTATCATGGCCTCTATAATTTCTTTTTTCTACAAAAGCATTATTTAAATACCTCCACAAGCCTTTGTATACATGATACCATCAAAACAAATCCATCACATTCATTAAAATCGAGCATTATATAAATGAATATCATCCACCTTGAGCAAGCACCAATTTTATCAAATGCTGACAGATCTAAAAATAACCCTTTTGTATCTGTGTGAAAACTGAAACCTCCCATCATTAATCTGGTTTTTAAAAAAACCTATTTCATCATAAAATGTGAGCTATATGTATACAATTGGTCCAGCATATACAAGTATTATATTATCTTTTGACCTATTATTCCTGCATCATGATGTTCCATTCTTTCAAATTTAAGACATTTTAAACAAAATTATGTTTGATGATTTATGTATCAAGAGTGTGTAAAACTGATATACATTACTGAAAACACAAAATAAAAATTTGGCCTGCAGCATGTCAAGTTTCTATTCGCAAAACTACATTTGTAATTTATTCAGAGCTGGTGAAAAAGAGATTTTATAATTTTTTTATTTATATTTCGTGCATGATTCTGGCCAAGAAGTGGAAAATTATACTTGCCCCAAAAACTATTAGTGCACTGAGACTAAGTATTATTTATTAACTAAATGCACAAATTAAAGTAAGCTGTTCAGTGATTTGTTCAATCTCAAAATTTCTTTTGCTCTATAAACCCTACACTCATGGAAGACATAGTGTTAGTATTATTTAAAGAATCTAAATCGTAGCTAATCAGTTGGTAGTATTTTTCTCCAGATTTAATTATTTTATACACTGTAGTTATAAAACACTCAAAAAGAACTTTGCTTCATAAATAGCCACTTAATCTATATCAATCAGCCAAGATGTGGAAATTGTCAACTTTTGCTATTCGTGTACCCCCAACACAATTAAGAATGTGCCAGTAACAAATACTTTCAATGTGGAGTAGTCACTACCAGATGCAATTTAGATGAATTTTCATATGAATTCATTTAGTAATCAGAGTACACTGGAATACATTTTTTTTTTAAAAACTGCCTTCCTTGTGTACCATCATTTTTTAAATGGAACTGTACTTAGTCTAATTAAATTATATCGGGTTTTGACAAGCTCTCACACCTGACCCACTTGCAGTAATACATATTAAGTAAACATTACAGGGAGTTTCAATTTACACACAGATAATTTCATAAATCTACTTTGCTAAGCAAGGAGAGCAGCCATAAAATCTCTAACCACAATAAACCTACCAATGCAAATTCGGTATTCAATAAATAAATTTTCTATTTACAAAGAATTTTTAGTTGTAACATAAACATTTCTATGCCAAGATAGATAATTATTAGTTATATGGTCCCAACTAACCATATACATGTATAATCAAAACTTACCAGGAATATCAGAAAAGTACCTGAAGTTAAATTACAACAAAATCTAAAACCCAGAAATTTTGTTATAGTTCATAATATAGCAAGTATTGTACATGTTTTTCTTCACCTCATTTGCTTAAGCTAAATGAGACACTTCAATAATTATGATATGCATCAACTGTCCAAGTTTTGTGCACATAACTGGTTTCTGGATGACTGTCCTATTTACCAGAAGGAATTATTTACATGACTTGGTAAAGCAATTAGCTAATGTAAATTCACAATAAACTGATATTTGTCAAATTTTATTTATGTAGTTACTGATTTAATTGTCTGACCTTGGCATGGAAAAGGTTTCCACTAAGATAAAGACAACAACATAGAAGAAAATTGAAATATAATTATGTAAATATTAATTTTAAAATGTTACAATGATTCTCTAGCAAGAAGTCTGCAAATTGACACAACCATCAATGCTGTTGGTTTTTTCTACATCATCTTTACTGCACCAGCTAAATAAAAGCATGCCCATCGAAAACATCTTACCATAATATGTACTCATTTATATACTGACCCCATGCACTACATCAACACAAACTGGGTCAAATATCATCACTTAATTTACAAAAAAAGTCAAACTTTGAAAACTCAAACATCTCAGTTATCACTCAAATATTTGGCAGCATTCCCAGTGAAAAGCCTTTTCTTGGCTGTGATCTCGAAACTCGAAACGAAAACTCCACCAAATATTCAAGTCCACAGAATTTTGAGTTTTCAGTTCTCATCTACATCTTTAATGTTTCAGGCCTGAATTACAACAATGAACCTTGGATCTGAACTTAAACAAAGCCTAGAAGTAAGCAATTTTAGTGCATGAAGTCCAACTTTAAGTTTGACCAATCAAAAAGTTGTCGTAAAGTTATCAAAATAGTACGGTTTTCTGCAGGTGGAGTTCTACCACCAAATGAACAGCACTGAGGCAGTGGCATTATATCCTACCAAGGGGAGTTAACCCCACTGTATGCTTTACAGCAAGGAAACCTGCCTTCAAAGGACACAACTGTTTTCTCATTTGAATATCCTTTACAGACAGGTTTCAATGTATTGGATCCAAAAACCACTAATGCCATTGTAGTTATTATTGACAATCAATTCTGACTCTCCAAATGGAGACTTGTATGGTAATGTTCATATCAAAGGCCAATTTATAAATGAGTACACCTCCATTCTTGGTAAAACAGATTTCATACTTTATGTAAATGACTACCATCCAAGACAAATTTCCAACAGATTAACTATTTTCTTGCATAATAAATAATTTTAATAAGATAAATAAGCAAACATTTGAATAAATTACATCTGGTTTTGCAAATACTACTATCACAGTCACAAAATTGAAATTCTGCACGTTAATGTATAGAAGCTCTCATATAATGCATAAAAATTGAGGTCATAATGTTACCTAACTTGTGGAAATATTATCAAACAAGTACAGTATAATCTGTCCTCCTGAGCCTTTCACAATTTGATCCCTATCTTGTACAGGTTATTCTCAGACTGTCATGGGATAAGAACAATTCTAACTCTTGTTGGTATAATAACAATTTGAGGCTTGAATTCAATACACATTTTCCTAAATACCATATATACTCACTTATATATTATGCACCAGCAGATCTGGATATCTGCAGTTTGTTAGGAGTAATCAGTAGAACAAACAATATAGACTCTGATCTGCTGGTGCATTATGCAACAGCATATTAGGGTCTATCTTGTCTACAGTTGCACTTGACTTATGAGCGAGTATATATATATATATATGGCAATCCAACTCATGAGCCTCAGAGAGCCTATGCATGTTAATAGGGACTTAATAAATTCTTCACACACTTGCATATTATTACCATATTATCTGTAATATTTTGTACATCAACAATCCATATAATAGTAATGTTTGTACTTTAATTTTGAGTGCTGAAAACATTACATTTTAAATCTGTAATATTCCATACATAAGAATCAACTGAAAAAATATGATTATTTACCTATAATTATAGTATATTAAAAATTACAGACTGGTAGTGTCAAATTGCATATGGCACCAACGAGGAAACAAACTGTATGTATAAATCATTCAGAAACAAATCAAGAATTATAATTTGACAGCAAAATCTCAATAAGGGTAATGTTAATACATACAAGGAAGCCTGACTCCACATGCTAATGGTGAAGACAGACCTCAACTTTTCCAAAGAAAAAAACAATCTATCAATGGAAAAAAGAATGGTTGCTATGATATTGCAAACCTCTAGATATCAACCAAATTTGTTTATGTTATCTATAACCTGAAAAAGTGCACAATGATCTGTTGGATGTATCTGCACTATGACTTTCCAATTTTTTTTTCTTTGAAACCCTATCCTCGTTTTTCCTTACAAATCTTTGGTGTGAGTACATAGCCTGCTCTTCTATTACAAGCAGGTCAATCCCCTTCAATCATTTAAGATTCCTGTCCATGTTTCTACCACTGAGGTAGAACATCCTTAATAGGTTTCTCACTAACAGATACCCTGAGATATTAGCATATAATGGGTGGGTTTTTTACACGCTGCTTATTTTTATGTCTAGTTTTAAATTTTAAAATAACATAGAAATTTACTTGCACTGTTGCACGTGTACTTGGTCCCTCAAACCATAAAGAAATTAAAACATACAAAATTTATTTCATTCATTCTTACTTTTAAATATTCTTAAAAATGTATGACAGTAAAATTAAGAATAACTCCATTATATGGCATATCCAAATACCATAAAACTGTCTAAATTATCTGTTCAGAACAAAATATATGATTGAAGAAAAAAAATATGCCAGATCTGGAAGTATACAGTTTGTATTTGGTCATGTGTTTCAATGTCTGCAAGAACAATGCTCTATTAAGATTAACATATTAATTACAAATCACAAGAATAAATAAAATCTGATTTAAAATACCATTTTTCATGCAATTAAAAAATATCTTTGAAACTAATTCTCCTATAATTGCACAACAGGAACTTGTTTGTATTTAACAAATAATATCTAGCAAACTGCATCAATGTCACATGGGTTCCAATGTGGACTTATCATCAGATAAAACTGCAATCTGCCAAATACCATATATATTTGCTTATAAGTTTAAGTCCAACTGCAAACTTCACAGACCCAGATCTGCCGTTGCATAATGTGCCAGAAGATCTGGGTCTATGCAGTTTGTTATTAGTAACCAGTATAAGAAACACAGACCCTAATCTGCTGGTGCATTATGTAATGACAGATCAGAGTCTATGTTTTATTGCAGTTAAACTCGCTTTATAAGCGAATATGTATGGTACTTTGTACAGTCTGTCTGAAGACAAGCTCATACTTTCAAACAAAACACTTTAGCATATGATTAAATCAAGCAAATTTAAATCCATGAAAGAAGCTACTTTTGACAGACCAAATCAAATGATTTTGTGCATTTGCAGTACAAATTTAACTCCACTCGAAAACATGCAAAATTTAAAGTGTTCTAGTTTACAGTATTGAAAATGGCATTAACCCAACTTTCATGGAATAATTTTCACAACATATAATACACACTACAGACCTTTTAAACAAAGATAAAAATCTACAACTGAAAATGTATTGAACCAAGAGGGCTACCAGGTTTAAAATCAATGAACAAAGAATAAAAACAAATTGCATAGCAACTAATAAATTTGCTTGTGCAAATATTGCATGCACTCTACAGCATAGAGAAATCAAATCTACTGAACACAGCAATCACCATAACCATTGCACTTGTATAATACCTTCTTTTTTCCATTTGCTCTTCAACTACCAACTGTCTAAATAATGGCAATTTCCATTTACAGTGAAGACTTTTTGATCTGAACTCCATATACTAGAATGTTCTACTGAGATACCAACCCTTACCAATGTGAAATATGAATGTCAGCTCTAAGAAAACCTATGAATCTGAATATAAAACTAGGAATACTTATTTTTATCCAACAATTTATTTTAAACATTAAACCCCACTCAGCAGGCTTTTAAGCACCTTTCTGTGAAAAAACAGTGATCAAGTAGGGACATTTTATTTGAAAAAGTAGGAAAAGGCTAAGAAAATCTGACACAAAAATAGGGCAGAATCCTATGATTGACTGACTTACCTTTTGTAGTTCACTTAACTATATCTCTACTCACAAATCTTCTCATCCACAACAGAAAACTTCTTTTTTTCAGGAATAAACAAGTTTCACACTGCAGCAGCCAACCTTTATCTGAAACTGTAGTTCAGACAAGGTTAATACATTGCTGCCTTTACCGCTCATGAAGCACAACGAATTGGTGGAACAAGCTGCCCAGTCAAATTCATAACACCAGAGAACCAGATGTTCCCTTAAAACTGTATAAATGACAGAAAGCACTAAGAGGCAAAGAACCTCTACATGATGGTTAGTAAATATAAAATGTGCACAAGAATATCTCCAAAAATGTAAAAAGTAGGGAAAGTAGGAAGGATTTGAAGTAGTGAAAAGTAGGAAGCCAAATGAAAAAGTAATGAAAAGTGGGCCATTTGAAAGCATGTCACTGATTCAAAGTTCTTTTGGTTTAAACATGCTTCCCACAATAATTGTTCCTGCCATGTGACATGCTCAAGCCCATTGAAAAAAGACTGCAGAGGCATAGTATTAGTCTGATGTCGATGCCTTGTATATCCCACTTAGAATTTCCATACCATACATTTTTCATCAAGACGCATGTATAATTCTCGCTGCCCATTCATGAATCAACATTTTTTTTGAACTTCCTTGGTTGAATCAGGGCCCTGTGCTAAGCTGATGTGATTTCTAATTGGTCAATATTTAAATGCTTTTGCAATAGAAATGCTTATGTATGTTTTCCCAAATGAATTACAGAGGTTTAAATGAGTGCTGGAAAGTAAAACTAAAGTTGAATTTTTGTCAGACACATTCCAGTGGGTATTACCTTTTGTTCTTGATCATTTTGTGTCAATGAATTTTCCCCTTCCTTTATTAACAACGCTTTCTCAAACACTTAGATTAGAATACGTGTCCAATTACATTATTATGCTATGTTATATGTCAAGTTCTCCTTCATTATAATGTGGTAGTTGCAGTTCCTAACTGCTGACTACATTATTTATTGAACTCCAGTATAGTGAGAACAGGATTTTAAACTGAACTGTGGCATAGCAAGAACCACGCATGTACCAAACTGTAGTATAACAGGAATGATCAAATTTTGTCAAATAATAATGTTTGAAAAAGGAAATAAAGATATCATACTAAGCTTCATGTGTTTTCTTTCAACCCATATTGTCATGAATTTGATAAACTAATTCAAATACGACGGTTTAATTCTGATCCTGGGGTTCATAGCGGTACCACCTCATATCCAAAACTGCGTTATAATGTGGAAAGAGTTGTATTAGATCTGGATAATCTTCATTTTTTTATCAACCAAGTGTAACAATACTTCAATTTTCCTTTTTCAATTACTCTGATGTATATGAAATAAAAACTGAAAGAATACAGCTATGCGTTCTTTTTAAAAAAGACAAAATTTTGGATTGTAACAAATTTTTTTTAATTAATCTGGAGTTTGGTTCCTTCAATATGCTTATTTACAGTTACCATAATCAACCATGAAAAGTTATATCCCACAGCATGATCACTAGGTAATGTGTGCATATGGTAGGACCAGTGATGGCTGGTAATCTATGATATGTGCCAATATTACAGATTTTGATGTCATCTGTGATTCTATTTCATACATTTTTTTAATTTTAGAGATACAGTGAAGAACTAAGTGTATGACTTAACCAATGTTGCATTTATTTCTGTAAAATATCTTTCGTGTTCGGTGTTTATTGCGGATTAAGAGACTGAGCTTTTTCACAGTGTCATTTTGGGTTATGAAAATGTATTCCCTGGGTCTTGTTTAAAAAAAACTGTCTTCTATTTCCGATACAGTTGTTAAACTTCTAACCACAAATTTTTTTTTTCTCATCAAAGCTAGATATTACTTGTACATTGCACTTCAGCACTATGTGATGGAAATACTTCTGTCCAACCTTCTGGTGCCAGAGTAGGCTTCATTTGTTTTCCAAAACTGAAGAGTAGCTATCTGGAAAGATGAGTTTTGTCACTTTAAAGGTTTAATAAAAGTTTTGTAGGAAAAACTTCAACCTGCAAATAAAAGGATCACAAACTTAACCAATAAACCCTTAGAGAATTATTGTTGACTGATTAGTAGTGAATCCAGAATGACAAATAAGACAAGATAAACCATAACATACAATATTTTAAACAGAAACAAGATGTTTTTTCCCTGAGTCAAGTCTTTGCCATACAGAAAACTTTACAATGAAAACGTATTGCAAGGGCAATGCAGCTAAAGCCATGTAATGAAGCAAAATACTGAAAACAGAAATAATGATAACGGGAAAAAGTTTTCTAACAAATGATCTGACATTACAAAGACCCTTCAACATCTTAAACTATATTAAACACGCAATACCAATATACTTTAAACACAAGTCTGATCTTGAAACATTCCTTCAACTTAATTTAAGTATATGGTAAACCTTCTATAACTCAAGCATCAATCACTTGAATTAATGACTCAGTCCCTGTGCAAAATATTATCTTGTCTGTGACCTGGAAAAATCAAATTCACCAAAAATTCAAACCAGAAGTTTGGTGCTGCTGATGATAGAGGCTGAGACTGGTTTAAATTTCCTCACCAGTTTTTGCTTATATACACATACAGTGACATTTTTAACTCATACACCAACCCTCAAATACTCAAAGCCTTCTTCAGTGACCAAGTAACATTTTCTATTGACTGAGACAACAAAAACTCAATGAAAAATGTAGGCCACAAGCACATTTAGCCTTTGAAGTTCTACAGTTCAATATAGTTTCAGTACATAATTGTATCTTTAAGTAATGGATAAATATGGATTTTGTTCAGCTAACATCAGGGATAAAAATACAATTCATAATCGATCATGATCAATCAAAAGAATCTCATTTAAAAACATCTTGATTATTAAATTCTGATCTGACAAGTAAAGGCAACAAGTAACATTTAGTACTATATATAAATATATATATATAATTTCTAATGGAATTGTTATTTTTCAGAACAGAATTTTAATCATTCACTGTAACAGTCTCTATTAGTCTAATATACCAAATAAAAGCTACTGAGGCAATCTAAAATACATCAAGTTCCTAGCAGGGGGAAAGACATTAAAAAAAACATCAAACAATGTAATGCTACTAAATATTTGGCAATATAATCAGATTGAGATTGCCATGTCAAGTCTGAAACACCCTGTCTGTGTATAATTCATTAGGCACAATCTGTGATTATCATACAACTATATAAAAATAATCTTAACATCTATTAGAAAGGTGGCAATAACACATTCTAATGCCACTCCATGAATGTTTATCTCGTTATAAGATAAACAAGTACACAAAAAGCACAATAGCTACAATTAAGGCAATTCCAAATAAATACGACTCTAACTTCCAACACACACAGACCTGACTACAGGTGAAATAAAGCTGCAATCTTTAACTAAACAGATCTTGATGACATGGTTTTTCTATCACTTGTCTCATAATTCTTAATTTTGATTACAAAGATTTTAAAATTATTCCATAACAAATACATAAAGATAGCTATGCTCATTACAGTATAAAAGTGTGCACTATTTAATAAAGCAAATGATCGCAGTAAGACACAATATGATACACAAGTTCATGCAAATATCACTGAATAACAGGCAAATGTTTAAAAGTCAAATGTGAAGGAAACAAATAAGTGTGATGCAGGAATTAAATGCTGTTTTGAGGTATACTATCAGATTATACTTGCACTAAACATGGCACACTATACACCCTCCCTGTGTTTAATTAGTCCTCTATGTAGGTAAGTGAAATATTTGATCAGAAACCACTTTTCTTATTTCAGTCACAGTACCTTTGACCTTTTGACCCCAACAGCAATAGGCTTCTTCCTTACCTCAAGTGTAAGCCACATACAAAATATGGTTAAGGTCTGTGATGTAGAACTAATGTTATTATGGTCATTATATAAATAACCAGGTACTTTCCCTCTTTCTTGTGGTAAATTCTTTAGTTTTCAAAACTGCACAAGTCAATTCTACACTAAGTTTCCGTGTATTATATAAAATGTGTTCCAAAAACAGTTTCTCTGTGAGGAGTGATTTTATAAATGCTAAAAAGAAAACCCCGACTTTATTACTCTAGAACCAATACAGATTTTGAATTCCAACTCTGTATTAGCTTAAAGTGTTCAATGCACACTGAAGAATGATTAACATGCAATTTAAAGATAAAACATGATCAGAGACTCTATCTAAAACTTACATTCATACTTGGATACCTAGCTATTAAAAATAATAAAATAAAAATCATCCCACATAGAATATTTGCGAAAAGAACTGTCACTATTACCACTTTAGGTCCAAGTGACAACTTCTGTAGTGATGTTTTTGTATCCTTGTTCCAGGGGCTGTGACATCATTCTCACAGTTCATAACAGACACAACAGTAGGATATTTAAGAGCAGAGACCAAGCTCTAAAATGGTGCCAAGTAATGAAGAAATCTCCGTACATTTTTATAAAGTTGTAGCCAAAAAAAGCATACATTTTTAGGCCCCATTTTTTCAGAGTAAAAGAAATCACTGGTTCCAGAATCAGAGTTTGGATCTGGATTGTAGGCTTTCCCTTTTTAGATCTTAACCAGTCCATAAGAATATCACACAGACAGATTAAACTTTCTGAAGAAACAAGAAAAAGTTTATATGGGTCCAAATTGTGGGAAAAAGTTTTTTTAAACCCGATGGCTCATATGCTTACAAAAATAGTCAATTAGAACAATTTCCTCTACAACCATAAACAAACTACATAAACAAAAAGAAAAATCTTTCTTTGCAAATTAAATTTAAAATTATGGGCAAAAACTGAATTATGAACAAACAACACTTCCTGTTATTACAAAGATTCAGAATTGACATGCATGACCATAACTTTGTTAGAAAAGCGTCACTGATACAATCATAACTGCTGCTTCTAATCATGTATTTGTGACAGCAAATGAATCACCAAACTGATTGTTACACATTTACTTTGACTACAAGCAAAAAAACCAGTTGTGACCTTGTGAGTTGTGCTTTCATAACTTACTGCTTATAAGTTTTAAAGTCTACAAGAACAATGTGTAAAAATATATTTTGTGTTTAATTTTTAGAAAAATATCAATATTTGAATTACAATTATATAAAGATCATACAACATAAAATAATCATATAAATAGCAAACTTGATAAACAGACAGACAACTGATACACATAATTAAACATACTAATGAATATTAACATGAGACAACAATTCTAATGAGTTTGTAACAATATATAAAGTGTCAAATTTAATTGGTCAGGCACATTTTTAAAAAGCAAAAAAAAGAAAACCTGAGATTGTTGCAACAAGAACATAAGATCAAAAAAATGAATTACAATTAAAAAAAATAAATACAAATTATCTATGTCCCACAAGGCAACTAGATACACACACAGAGTTTGTCAAGATCATTACTTCTGTCAACAATGTCATAAGATATAGTGTTCAACATTATGTGATTGCACATATTTTTTGCTTCACAAGGACTGCCTGCTGAAACTTTAGAAGTTCCAAAGTAATAAATATGCAAAACAGTAAATATTGCAAAAGTGTGAAGAAATCCTAATGACTAGCATGGCAGTTCCTTGAAGAATAGAAGTATCACTTGAAGATAAAATCTATGATATATTAGAAATCATAACAAAATTTAATAATATTATTACAGCTGGCAGTCCCCCCCCCCCATATTTTTCTTTGAAGCTGACAGTTAGCAAGGTCAACAGATTGTATTACATACAGCAAACTGAACTTCTTTAAATTGAGCAATGCTATTCACACATGCAACTGTAAGTCAGAGTGATTTTAAATGAATTATATGCTGATTGTTAATGTAGTAAGACACACACAAAAATACATAACAAATTAAAGCACTTTTCCTGCAGATCACAGGAGATTAACTGTGTGATGGAAGTAGAATATTACAGGAAAAAGAAATGAAAGGAACTTTAACAATAAATAAGCTATTTCATGTTACCTGGCAAATCTGTTGCATTAAACACAAAAATATTTTAAACATATCCAGCAAGAACACATTAATTTGTAAGTCAACTAGACACTTGTTACCTGCTGAAATATCACTCAAAGGCAAACAGTTTCAATGGAAGCAAAGGAAAAGCAAATAAATTGCTGGCCCCTTTAAGCATTTTATATACTAGTGAAACAATTTTTTTAAAAATATTTTCTTAATTTTGCTAAATATCTGCTATTTTATCATCAAACAATAAACTGTAGAAAAATTATCAAATAGCCTTGTGGTATCGTGCACCAAAAGTGCCTTATGCTATGTCTACTTAATCCTAAGCACTTCAATTTTGGGCATCTTGCTCAACTCCCAGGACTCTAAACAGACCAAACAGTTATTAATTAAATGACCAGCTCCATGAATCTCACGAAACGTAGACGAGCCAGTCACCGGGAACTAGACACTATTTATGTTAAGTACTCACTATTACATTTACTACAGTACAGTTTTATAATCATAAACTCACTTTGAAAGAATTAACATGGATAAAAAAAACAAACATTATCTATCAGTTGTTCTTACGAGTCAAAAATTGGAAATTTCTTCCACAATTACGGTGACTGATCATTGATTCACACTGTGATACTTTCAAAGTACCATACTAGAAAATATTACTTAATATTCTTAGATTTGATTTCTCCCCAAGGTTGTCTGTGTCTACTGTTGCCAAATGTAAACAAACTGTCCTTTGGGTTCCCATTAACGACAATAAGTTAAAAAACTGCAGATTATGTAGAATATGCACAATCCTGACTGAACGTCGGTTCTTATTACAGTCCATCTACAGGTTTACTAATACATAAAACTTATTATGAAAGCACTTGCTAAGTATGGTCCTTTGATTCAAAATATCACCAGAAAAAAAATCTTAGCATAAGAAATATATTATTATATGAGAAATGAAACTCATGGGGTGAGATTCTGAGATGGTCTGATATTCCGTGAGATTTTTCCTTGTATATATATAGTATTATCACAGTAACGCAATCTTGATTGCTAGATCATGTCGAGTTGTCAGCATTAGAAAATTCGGATCATTATGAGACGCGAAGCATCGAGTCATGATCCGGATTTGTATGCTGACAACGAGACGTGATCTGATATTCCGTGAGATTTTTCCTTGTATATATATAGTATTATCACAGTAACGCAATCTTGATTGCTAGATCATGTTGAGTTGTCAGCATTAGAAAATTCGGATCATTATGAGACGCGAAGCATCGAGTCATGATCCGGATTTGTATGCTGACAACGAGACGTGATCTAGCAATCAAAATCGCATTACTGTGACAATGATATTTTTTTTATATACCTATCAATTTTCAGATAATTTAATAAAATCAATATATGTAGTTGAAAAACACAAGAAATTGCTAAACATTTCAGCCTCTTTGATATGAATTTCATCTTAAAGCATAAACCGAATTACTTCTTGAAAGGCTGACATGCGCATGAATATTAGTTTTATCATTTTTGACTACCATCACTGTCAATAACAGGAATTCTTCAACGCTTGAGGGCAGACTACTCATATATGTGATTTCCAGTTATTGTGCAGTTCTGAAATTTTGCTGCACGGAAGTTTTCACCAGCTGAATGACTGGAAAGTTCTTTCAGAGGCCAGGTTGAATGAGGTTGAACTGTTTCTGGCGGGACATTAGGAGAGGCTTCGATGGGAACTTGACACGGGAATGACAACATTATTTTGACAGTTATTTACAACAGGATTGGAGAAATTGTTGGAACTTGATGGTACAGATTTGTTGCAGAGAATACTACTCATTTATAATTTCAAATAATTCATCCATTATGCGTGAAACTCACTAACGTTACCATTTATGAATTTCTGTAAATGGGTTGTACTGTACAACTGTAATGTTTTGGTACACGATTTCTGAATATGATCTTGTTTCAGACGAACATTTTGGCAATATTTTACTACTTCAAAATAAAGGAATAAATGCTTTTTTATTGTTGTTGTGACAAAAACATGATTTAAACCTTTTAGATATTTTACATAAAACGCAAGGTTTCTTAACTAACGTCGCTGTGAGAGTTCTGTTTACTGGAAGTATTGGCATTCCAACGCTAGGGGTGCTGCTATTGTCACCAGGAAACCTCAAGGATAAAGTAGTCCCCAGCCTCGTTTGAGAGTATGGTGATACGGGTTTAGAAAACGATAGTATTGTTTTCCTGCTTGTAGGAAATGACGGTAAAATTCTGGCTCTCTCTTGGATAGAAAATTGGTAGGTATATAATAATATGAGATATCACAGGTATGCAAATTCCATGTATAAATGTTCTTAACCACAAAAATCATCTATGCATGCAATATTTATTATACTAGTACCATATATACTCACATGTAAGTCAGGTTCAAATTCAAACTGTATAGACCCAGTTCTGCCATTGCATAATTTGATGGCAGATCAGGGTCTATATTATTTGCAATCGGATTCAACTTATAAGTGAATAGAAATGGTATATTATCTGGTCATTGGATATTGCTATCTTTTGTCTCAACCTGAATTTGGAACATGAAATTTAGTTTTGACTAAAAAAGATACATGATGCAGGTATTTCATAAAAGTCTTAACTACAAAATAAACCATTTTATCATCAAAATTGTGTGTTGCTAAGCAAGAATAAATAACAAAATATATACATGCACAGAGCTGTTTTTGCTAGATAACAGCAATTTACTTAATTCATTCTGCAGCAATTAGAAAATGTCTACCAACAGTTAAATTTCATTAACTGAATGAGAAATTTATATCATAATTCATTCTAAGAAAGATAAATTAGTATCTTTACAAACTTGTAATCCTTCTGATCTATTGCAAAACATCTTTCACCAATTCTCAACAAATTATCTCTCTATTATGCTATTTTAAGTAAGAATCTTCTCTTAAACTCACAGTGCATGCTTGCACTATTTTCCTGCATCTGTCTCTGTTGCTTCTTTAACCTGGGAGCTCTGATCTTTATCCTCTGCCATTGGTATTGACTTGAAACTCATAAATCCAGCATCCGTTGTTGTATACTTGTATACAATTCCTAATTTTTCCAGCTGTGGATTATTCTTGTCTGCCATCTGTAATGCACACCATGTGGCTGTTCTTGCTCTTCTGGTAAGGGCAGTTAACTCTGCAATACTTGCTGCAAGCGCAAGGACATCTGGCAAAAAATAAAACAAGGAGTTCAAGTCTCATATGCAAACCACTATATAATGTTACATGCATAACTTATAACACAAAAACGTCTCACTGTTTGATAACAAAGACAAAATAAGCTCATTTTATGTAACTAGATACATCAACAATGGACAGATGTTCACTGTTAGAGTATTATTAAGACTGTACCATTTATGTCCTCTGATAGGAATGTTCCATTTGTACAGAAAACTATTTGAATGTTATGTCTGGTGAAAATTTTACCTAGGAAAGATTACTATCAACCAGAAGCTGAATAAATCTCCATTCAATTTTAAAGCAGACCTATTGATAAATTAAAGTACAGTGACCCTCTTCTTGACAGTAGACTCTCAAGAGACACCACTCCTTTTATAAGGCACCTTGCCCCACATAAAAATAATGTATCTTAACTATTCTGTCTCTCTCCTGAGAGGCCACCCTTTTTAAAAGGCAACATTTATACTGCAGAAGTGGTGGCTTTTTAAGAGGGGGACCATTATAATACAAGAAAACTGTTAGTTTTAGACAACCATTTAAATATTTGCATCTCTTCTTTGCATATTTAAGTTTTTAATAATATACATTTTTAATAACTTTTACTGCAAATACCCAATGCTAACAACAACCTAAGTGATGACCATGCTAGCATCTACTATACTGTAGCAGACCACAAAATGTATTGGCTTGTTAAACAAAGCAAAATAAATAGTGAGAAATGTACAGTGAAGAAAAATTCTCATTCCAGACTATAATTAGGAATACCCTTTTCTTCGTGATGACGAGGTCCTCCATTTCTGTGCCTGTTGGCAGTATTTACAACCTCTTCTTTACGTCTAGCCTGTACCTTTCTGATTCCCTCAAGCCATCTTTCCAGTGCTGAGTGGATACTGGGATGGACCATAAAGTCTCGAAGCTTCTCCATCTTCTCAACAAGAGTAATTATCTGTGATTGACAAGAGAACAATAATAATTGTATCCAGTACAAAACAAGAGAGCAAATTTAAAAACCTAACTTTAAATTAATCCACGTTAGATAGTCTAACCTCCTATTATGGCCACATACTCTCAAAATCCAGTCCTCTTACAGCCAAACAGATTTTTGTTTTCACTCCATTTATTAATGTTGAAAGTAAGGAAATAATGGAACATGTTCCACTCATCACGCATTTCTACCACGCTACCATTTTAAGTGTCGACTTGAAAGAATACATAGTTATACTGAAATGAAATTGCTTCCAAGAAAAAATACTCTTTTATTATGCTATAAATCCTGCTGATAAAATGGAACACTTCATTCTTTTAAAGCCTGAGAGTCTGGACATTTTCAAATGTTCAGTGACTAGGACAGCTTAATAAACAATATAAATCAGACCCAACTGTATCTGATTCATACACAGACAGTTCTCAAAGTATGCACTGAACCAGCTTTGATTTAAAAAGAAAAATACCATCCCATTTCAATATCCATTTTAAATTAACAGTGATACACAACAGCAAATTAAAGAAATTTATAAGTGCACAACAGCACAGACTTTCCTAATTTTCAGAACAGGTGAGCAAGTTTGATTGATTCTTAGGGTCTTGGGACATGCTTCCCCAGGAAAAATTTGAAATCAAATATGCAAAAGTGGTGCAATATGAGGTTTTCCTGAGGCTTGTTCTGAAACGTATGTACCTTCTTGTGATTAAACAACTGGTGACAGACAGCAAAACAGGTGGAAAAATTTGCTGTCTGTACTGGCTGTTAGGGAAAGCCCTGGCAGCAATTTAGTTGAGTCTCACTGCCATAATGTTATTTGTTTCAGTGCTGCAGTACTTTTTGTAACTTTTTGTGTCCACAATAGATTTGTGTTTGTAAAATAAGCAAAACACTGCAGACATGCAGACCAAAAGGTCAAAAGTCCAAAAATGTAAAATTTTTGAAACAATGTGAAATATTGCTACAACTACACAAAAATCTAAGTAATCTCCATATGAAGACAAATGTGCATGTTAAATTTTATCTGTCTACCTCAAATGGTTTTTACTTAATCATGTTAGCATGGTTCTTGTTGAAAAAGTAAACCAGAATGTAATCATTGATACCATTCCTCACATCTACAAAGCTTTCAGTAGTCTCCAGTAGCTACTGTAAACATTAATTATCATGCACAAAATAAATTTGACTCAAGTATTCTTTACAACAAAATGCTGGTCCCTTTTCCAACTGAAGTTTGTTTTCCTATTTGTATCTTTACATTTTTAAAACTTAACTTTTAATCTTCACTATATTGCCAGTATGAAAACATACTGTGACAGAGCGTATATATAATATCAGAGTTCTTAAAACCCCTGTATTTGCCAGACATGTCCGCTAGAGCAAAGGTTTTAACCGGCATATACTCTGAGCAACTGGACATCAGTCATAGGAATTCTCGAATACCATTATATCAACTTGCCTTTGATTTGTTTATCAATTAAACTGCCAAATAAACATCTTAACAAAGTAAAATTAAAAGGTCACTTGGTCTAGTTGCAGATTGTTTCTTTATAGGACAATCAATAAAGATGCTGCTGACTAAGCGTAATTCAGAGGTCACTAGATCTAGTTTAAACATTGTTTCTTTGTCGGACAATCTATAAATGTGTCGCCGACTAAACTTGTTTGGTCATTATGTTTTCCCAATTGTTTAAACACTTTATACTGTAGCTACCAAACACAAGACAAAAGAGGTGTGAAAGCTTATCTCCTGGTCTTATCAAAACCTTGTAACTGAATGATTGCAGCAGGGTCTGTACTATAGACATTACATAGACACCACGTGGTTTGTGTCACAGTGTATCAGCACAATACCTTAAGAACAAAATATGTGAAGCCTAAATGAGGCCTAAATTGAGAAAAAAAAAGATAGTAGCAACAACAATTAAATTGTATTATCATCCTCCAAGACTTATTTGGGGACCTGATAAAAAAAAAACCTTAACCATGCGACTTTACTGGAAATGCCTGTTAATTAGTGTTATGTATTTTTGAGGTAGTAAGTCGGCATGTTGTTAATTATGAAATAATTTTTAATAAGAACAGAGTGGCATAAAATACTGTTGTTGGATGAAATTCTATTGTACAGTCTGCTGAAAGAAAATATGATTTTTAAAAATAATAAGTTTGGAGAGGAAACAAGTTAATCATGGAAGGATTATACTAACACTAAAGCAGCAGCAAATTTGGAAGCAAACACTTCACATTTTCCAGTACATTTAATAATTAGGTATATCAATGTTTCAGTTTTTTTGTCACAACTTGTTATATCTCCTTTTGAATTCTGAGTAAATGAAGACAAAACCAGTGTGAAATACACCTGTATATTTACAACTTACAATTTTGTTACCTTTATGTAATAAAATCTACAATGCGTTAAGTACATGTATATGAAAAACCCATGAATTAGAGTATAGGTCACATGTTAGAAAATTAATATATTGGTCACATCCCGTTAGAAAACACGTATAAAAAAATGGTAGTCCTTGTTTGATCTGTATTCCATTGTCAACAGCACGTGTGACTAAACAATTGGCCTATATTTTGGTCTGTAATCATCTTACTGAGGATACCAAGGGGATGAGGCTATTCATAGGCAAATGAAAACCTGTCAACAAGTTATGAATTCTCTCTAATTGCAAAACATTCAATGACATTTTTTTTTAAAAGTCTTAATTAAACACAAGTAGAATTTGTGTTTTATGCTGCCGTTGGTAGCCATCGTAGGCATAAATAAAGTTACTTTTCTTCCTGCACAAAAGGAAACTTTCATGGCACAATAAACACGTCTCAATCACTGATCACTTTGGAAAATGCAACAATCTATCAGATTCCATTGCTTTTATTCAAATTTGATGATGACTTCCTTTGATGAAGGGTGCATTTTTTTTATTGACAATTGTAGCCGGATTGCTTTGATGAAGGGTGCATGCATTATTGAAGTTGCTGCAAAAGGCCAACTTTGGAAGACCAAACAAATGCCTGTTTGTTAATCCAACACCAACATTAAAGCCTGGTGGCAACATCATATAATTGTAGAACAAAGTATGGGTCGGAACTGGCAGCTTGTCAATATAAATGATCAGAAAACAAAGGATTTTGTTCAAGCTGGGACCTTGGGCTTCTGTCGACATACACATTTATTTTTTATCTTGACGTCAACATAACAATAGACCAGGGGACTGGGACATTGCTTTTTTGTCGACCCAGGTGGATTGTAGACATAGGTGATGTCAATATAAGTGGACAGAACTGTATATCAGGGTTCTCCATAGGATTTTGAAAGTTGCAGTCCAGGACTCCCTCCTTCCTTTAAAACAGTTGGAGTCCCAGCCCTAAAAATAGGAATCCCAACAACGATACTTTTTTTCCAATAATTCAATATATGTCATCAGATTTATAATGCTTATTCACTGTGAAATATTTAGTATTATAGTAAAAAGAATGAAAAACTAAGGCAACAATGATAATTGTGATTGTTGGTGATGTAACAGCTATAAGGAATCAAAAAAGAGATTACAGTTTCTTTTCTATATTAATTTATTTAATTAGCTGAATTCCATTTCAAATCAATACATTTGCCAAGACACTGAAAGAAGAAACAAATGACCATATTACCAATCACTTTTTTTATTTCATCTTTAAGCAACACAACACAATGTACTACATTCACTTTTTTCTTAAACAAACTTTAACAAACTTCTCCATAACAGGTTTAGGATAAAAATCCTTCATTTCCAGACCTTCTTCCATCACCCTCATCAATTTCAACATTTTCTTATTTTGAACATCCACAGCCCTTTGTCTTGATATGATTACGTGATGAGAAACCTCTCTCACAAGCCACTGATGTTATAGGTGAAACCAGCAACACATCATAAAGCTAATATTGTTCCATTATTTTATCATTTTGCAGCCCATGGAAATGTCCTATCCTATGATTCATTCCATGAATCTCTCATTCTCTGATGTTCTGTTTTTTTTATCAGAACTAGAAGCATTGACTACTTTCTGTCAGCCAGTATAAAAACTATATGCATTAACTACTTCATGTTGACCAGTCTTGCATGAATCAGGCTCGTCTGCAGCCTTGTATCTGGCACCAAAGAAATTATGTCATGTTGCAATCGGAAGAGTACACGTGATAATCACTTGAAAATGAAAGTATATCTGTAAATGACACAGAAAAACAGCTGATTTTTATGACAAATTATGATGAATAATATGAGAGTTTATAATCCTCCAACAAACAAAATAAGTCTCGAAATCTTGGCACTATTTTTCTAAATATGGTATACGATAAAATGTTCCAAACATCGCTGATGGATTTAAAATACACTGGACTAAAAGTGTGCTGAGTGATGCTTATCATGGCAAAGTGTTAAAGCAGAAATCACTTAATAGGTGGCTTAATCTCCTTGTCTCCTAAGATCTAACCTATGCAGCTTCACCTAATCCCATTACTATTACTTGAATTTTGTATCATAGCCCATACACTACATGATTGATACTTGCTTTGTAGAAACAGATCAAATAAAAGAGAGGTTCGCCGACAAATAACTTGCATATTGAGGACTTAGCTGTTGGAATATTCATGTGTCTAAAATTAAAAGTAGGCATACTTTTATGCGGATTTCAGAGTTCCAGAGAACCACACACACACACACACACACATATATATATATATATATATATATATATATATATATATATATATATATATATATATATATATATATAAAGAAAGAACATTCTTTTCTATGATACTGAAGTTATGGTACTATAATGAGTTGATGAAAACCTATGATAAATTTTGTTCTCCTTTTTTTAATAAAAATCATTATTCTTAAAATCTGCAGAAGTCCCTATCCCCAATCAGATTTTACTTGGTGAAAGTCACAGACTGAGTATTAACCTTGGAATGACAGCCAGTATTATAAGCATAATTCACGCATCAGTAATTACCTTGATTAGCAACTACAATCGCACACAGTCCACTTATCTAATTCCGATACTCATTCACATGTATAATACAGTAAATCTGTTGAGGGTAACTAAACACGTATTCCTGCTTCCAACTGCATGGCTATGATTCTAGCATGAACAGTGCCTATGAAATGAAGATCAAACACAAACTTAAACCCAAATCAGTGAAGCATAAAATATGGGCCATAATGACCTACTTCTGCAATGACAGAGTAATGCTCATTAAAATGCATCCCCATACTAAGTTTTGTGATTCTAGATAGGATTGTATATACATAGCTTGCAAAAAAATCTATGTGGTCATGAACTAAATGTAAAAAGCTTAGCTTAAGCCAGTAAAATATGATTTGTAGGTCACAGTGACCTTCTCTTGTTGTAGGGTGTGATACTACATTAAAACCTCTCTTGAGATATCACCCCTTTTGCCAATAAAAAGTGGTCTCTAAAGACAGGTGCTCGCTCAGCAGGAGGGCCAGTTTTGAAGGTCAAAATTCAACTGGGTTTAAAATGGAAAAATACCCACAATGACTGTACATTATTGTATTCTTTATTCACTGTTCTTGTTAAAGTATTATATGCATTCATCTAAAAATAACTGTATTTAGCAGTAAAGATATACAACCCATCATAAAACATTCACACTTATATTTGTGAAAACATTAACATATCCATGGTAGTTGTAATAACAAATGTAATGGTTCTATCAAGCTTTGAGTAAATATGAAATATATACCAATTAAATCAAACGACAGAAATAACTCATTCAGAAGCAGAATAAATTAATTTAGAGACAAAAGCCAAATGCTTAATTCACCCACAACATAAATGGATTAACTCAATAAACAAAGGATGCAACTGACTTACTAAGAATATAACTGATGACAAGATATTTGACAGTGGTACTTTTGGTTTTGTTTAAGTTTTAATAACATTGACATCAATTAAGTAACAAACAATGACCAAAGAACAAGAACTCACTCACCCCATGGATTATGTACTAACTCCATAGACAAACAATGTGCTACAGTGAAAGCTGGGAGAGAGATCTCATTCTCTCATTATGACATTATTGGCATTATGTTGGGCTGTCACAACAGATAAAGAAACAATATGAACCTCTGAAATATGTATATCCATGACCACTTTCTTTAAAAAAGCATAATTGAGATTTATATTACTTTGGCACTACAGCTGTGGTTAGTGACATCAACTTTAGTCTATTTTTGTCCTACTGCCCGCAGAATCACATGTATGTGTTAGTAACATATGATACTAGACTCAACTCATGTTTTTTCTTTTGATCTGGGTTCAGAGCAACTTGCAGACCTTTCTCAGTGATCGCAGTTCAAAAGGGTAAAATAAAGGTCCATACTTGCCATATTACCAGACAGTGTTGGGGGGTTGTTGAGACTCAAAAAGTGTATTTTGAGGTCCCAAGGGGGGTCGGTGCGCATGACCCACCAAAAGCACCGTCATCCAAATGAGAATAAGCTATCTTTTCAAATCAGCCTATAGCAAATGACTGAAAATTCAAATCTGAATCTCACCACAAACATGGTCACAACCTCACATACATCAAATACAAAAGTACACCAAGTTACTGTCTTTAAAATCCAATGGACAGTGGAATGTAGTTTTAATTACATGCAGTCATTGCTGCTTTCAATAGTTTGGTAGTTGGTTTGACAGTAATGCAAGTGTCATTTGTGTTCACAAATATGCCTACACTTGTCCTTCATGAATGTGCATTCACGTCTATGTTGCGCAAGCAATGGCCAAGGTCGCTAAAAATGATAAAACCTGTAAGATGGCAATGAATGTCCATTTCAAAACAATGAATCTGGCAATGAAAACATTCAAGGTTTGTGGTAGTCGGTTGAGTTGCTCAAGTCTTTGACCGCTGCTATTGTAACGTATTTTCAACGTTAAAGTCACACCTACAGCAGTGAAGATTTAATTTATTCTCAGGCTGAATTAATGAAAAAGGTACTAATTTATGCAAATACACAATTTGTCATTTGATTAATGATTTAGTACTTTTAAATTATTAAAATTAAAATTCCATGGTGATAAATGTTTAAGGAAAATATGAGAAAGTTAAGGTGGCAAAACTGTCGAAGCAAATAAGATTATCTCATATCTTTTTTAGCACTTCTAGTGCATTGTGTACTACAATTTTCCTTTGTCCCTTTAAAATGTTGTGTCCCCTAAATCTGGAGGGTGAGGGACACAGTGTCCCCTGACCTTTGGATCCTAGATGCTGTTGTTCAACCTACCGAAATCATCATGTTTTGAATTTTATATATGGAGTAAAAATCCGACTTCAAAGAAACATTGCCGCTGATCACAAACTTTAAAAAAGATAGCTTCAACATTCTCATTCAATGCAGTCAGTGATGTGTAATAACATTTGTTTTTCAACACGCAACTGTTTGATGTACTTAACTTCAGACAAATTGGGTTATTCCAATTAGTGTACTTTACCTATGCAAATTAGCCTAATGTGCTCTCCCTCAGCAGTACTCAAAGGATTTGACACGACACATCACCCTAGTTATTGTGAGCCAATTAAGTAAATCTCTGAAAGATGTCTCTTTATATCTGACCACCTTACCTTTTAATTGTCTCTAAAACAGCTGTATCAACCACCCCGAGGATAGTTTTACATTAGCTCTGAGCAAGACTGTTTACTGTTTATACATATCACAGATTACGGGCATATATCATTATGATCGAGAAATGTATATGTTTTTTAGATATTTTTTTTGTGGAATTTTTTTTTCTTCGCTAAAATTGTTGAAAATAGTGTTTTTCGAAACACAACAGTATCTGGGGGTTTGGGAGTACAAAATAGTGTTTTTGGCGTGACACGTCGTGTTATGGCATGTTTGAAGGTCACTAGTGTTGATATCTAGTTTTGCAGTGGGATCAATCATAGCAGCGTTGAAACATATATATTGCCTAAAAATCATCGAGTTTCTAAGTTTTGATGATTCTACAAAAAACAGTGTTTGAGAAATAAACTTTAAACACAGAAGTTCAGTTAAGTCAGTTATGCATGAAATATGGGTCACAGTGACCTACTTTTGTGATAAGGATGTAGTACTTGTCAACATGCACCTCACCAACTTTTATGATTCTAGATAAAACAGTACATATACAGGGTACAAAAAACTTGAATGAGAAAACTTATTGTAGAGGTGAGCTAAAAATGTGTATAAAAACTGAACAGTTACTGAAATAGCCTGAAAATCCAATCAGGTCATCTACATATAAATCTAAATAGCCTAAGAGTTCCACTGATCTATCTTGAATTTTTTTGGGTTTAATTATGCTAACAAGGTTTGTATCAAAAGAAGTCCAAAACATTTTAAAAATATGTAAACAATTGAAAAACTGCAGTAATACACTGAAAATCAATCAGCTCATCTGTATGTATATAAAGACAAATTAGCCTACAAAATTGCATGCGTCTACCTCCAGTGACGTTTGCTTAACCGTGCTAAATACAAGTTCCAAAACTTCAAAACTGTGTAAAAAAAAACTGACAATGACATCAACAATGTTGTCAGAAATGTTATATCTCACTTATGCTTTGAAGACCAAACAAGATTTGTTACTGGGAATAGTACTTACTCTAGCATGCTCTTTGAAAGAGTCCACCACCAGTCTGTCCACCCTAGAGGGATTAGTGGGCAGCCTTGGCACAACCACATTGTTAGCACTGGAGACCTTTTTTCCAGGGTTCTGCCTAGCCAGTTCGGCCTCTGTCTATACAACAAAAACAGAAAATATTTTAGACAAGTGACTCTGCATGCATAGTGCATAGTTATGATGGTGACAAATACAGTGATCCCTCACTATAAAGCTGTTCCAGTATTACGTTATAGGAGATCACATTATGCTGCAATTAATTATACACAATATTATTATTATATAATATAATGGGATCAGTGACCATAACTGCCTTTTAAAGGGGGCTGTGTTATACTGAGGTACCCTATAGTGAGTGAACAGTGTAATAACAAGTCTTAGACTTTGCATAAACATTACATGTTACCTCTGAACTATGCTCAGATATGCACACCCCTATAAATGGCATTTAAAAACTTAAACAAAATAACTTGATTCTGCTGATGTTGCCCTGGCTGTCACCATCAAAAACATTGGCTTGATAAAAAGAAGATAAAAAAGCCAGGGTCTGCACATTGAGTCCATGCTCAAATGAAAAAACTAAACCAACAACAAAGGATTTGTTTCTAAAAGCAAAAGCATGTCACTCCCCCTACCCACAATAACAATTAATGTCAATCTGTGCCACTGGTACTTGACAGAAGGAAAGGATCAATCTAGCATGTTGAAAGAAATGACATTTTGTTAGGAGTGTGATACAGAAAGTCACTGATTTTTAAGGTCAAAGGGCAACATTTTGTGCCTTGAAGGGGAAGTCATTATGTGACAATGATATTTTAAGTATCATTGGACCAATGCTGACCTAATTTTAGTTTCACGACTTTAGAGATTTCCATGGTTACTCATCAATATTTCATGCAAAGGAGTGGATGTTTACTTGTAAGCAGTATTGGCAACCTGCTTTGATAAAAAATGATGTCAATGTTTGATGTTAATAATAGTGTCAAGAGAAGTTACAGTGAAGCATATCTACAAAAGATACATAAATGACCACTTAAATTTGTCCTTGATGGACAGGAGTACCTGTAGTTTATGTTCAGGTTTAAATATTTTAGCTGAGATACTGATAAAATATGCAGAAATTCTAAGAATGAAATCAAAATTCTAAGAATGAAATCAATGTAAATCAACAGTTTTTGTGTAACCCTGAAAATTAGGTCAGATCACATTCACCAGAACCTAATCAAGTTTTGGAATTCTTTAAAGGCATCTAAATATCCAATTAGGTCAGGTTTGGTTCCACTGTTAAAAGATACCTTGCTTACAAGCTAAGTAGCTTCCCTCACCCACCCACAATGCGTAAACACCCACTATATACAGAATGCATCCTGTATCCTGCAAAATTTGCTCAAGGTCATGAAAAGCTAATCAGTTCCTGGAACCCCACTTAAGGCATCTATATTATTAACTTGGTCCAGTTTGGTCAAACCATATGTTGCTTACAAGCTGTTCCCTGTATTTGTTACAAGTAGATTCCTTCACTAAACACAAAGTATGCCCATGTGACTTTTAAAATTAACTCACAGTCACCATAACCTAATAAGGCCTTGGACTTCTCTAGGTAACTAAATATACACTTAGGACTGGTTTTGGTCAATACATTTTGAGTTATCTTGCTTACAAGGTCAGTGACTGAACCCTCTATCCCACCACACAAACACATGCATACAGAATATTATTGTGATCTTAAAAGTTAAATCAAGGTCACCAAAAGCTCAAGGATCTGCATGTCAAATCTGGTCCAGTTCACATACCTGTCAACCTCCCGAGACAAAAACCTGTACACCAGACCAAAAAAAACCTTACAAAGACCAGAAAAACCTTATGCCGAAGACAGGGCTGAGTGATTGTTTTTTTCATCCACTTGTCCAGGACAAGTGGTTTCAGAAAATTCACTTGTCCCACCTTACTTTTCACTTGTCCCAAAATGGTAATCACTTGCTGAGATTTGATGAGATGTATTTACTTAATCCATAGAAAGAACAATTGAAATAATATACAACATAATTATTTCTTAAAAGAATTTAATTTTTCTAAAACAGTTGTTGATATACGTTTGGCTACTTCAGGTACATGTACATATGTTTTAGCTGCTGGATTTTGAAAAAAATGTCCATGTACATGTCTGCCACCTGCACCAGCACTATACCAGCAGTCGATAGCTGTGTCTGAGTTAAAGTCCTCAAGCTCTGGTCCATTTGGTGAAATGTTCATTATAATTTTTACACTCTCTTGGTTTAAGGAATTCTCACACTCAGTAGCAGTCTTACGTTTTATCCCTCCACTTTCACAAGAATTTTACTTCTTCAAATCGTCCTTATTACCTTCCTTGTGAAAATAATTAGCAAAACTCATTTTATCCACATAGTAAATATCAGCTTGCTTGACAACTACTTCTAAAGTGATCATAACAAACATTTCCTCTTTTAAATACAAACAGAGCTCATTAATTAGCGTAACTGTTTCGCTTCAAACGCAATATCGCACATGAAAGTTGATCTTCTGTATAATCAATTAAAAATGAAAGAATCAAAGGAAACCAACATTGATGTCGGTAAAGTACCTTTCATTAATTTAATTAGGCCGACTCGCTGGATTAAAATCAAAGTGAGCCACTCGTGAGGATTTGGTTTGAGTAAACAGTGCAACAAAGCCACTTAAAATACTGCTAAGTAATCATACCAGCTTTGTTTTGTCTCATGTGTTTTGATTGTCCAATAATTTAGTCAATTAGCCCAATATGCAGTCAAGCGGTAATATAACGTGCGCACATGCAAGAGTTATCAATGACCACCTGTAGGTGTCTTACAGGATGTAAATGTATACATGGAGAGTGGTAAAATCAAATATTCAGTATGCCCAGAGGGCATGAATGGCCAAATAAAGGTAGATGTAGTGATTAAAGCAGGAAAATAAGAACTTGCTGAGATTTTTTTTAAAAATATAAAAAACTGTACAAAATGGTTGTACGGCCGTACACTGCAACACCCCCCCCCCCAAAAAAAAACGTACAAATTACGGGATTCCTGTACAAGTTGACAGGTATGAGTTCAGTCAGACCATACTGAAGATGTTTTGTTTACAAGCTTATATCCTTTTCACTTTGCAAAATGTTGCCCTGTAAAATACTGTTACATTAACCAGAACCTAATCAGGACTTGAAACCCACTCAAAGTATCTAAATATCCAATCTTATCTGGTTTGGCTCAATAGCTTTTGCGATATCTTACATACATGTTAAGTGTGATGAAGAGATGGAAAGAACAGAGCCAATATGTCTCGCTCCCTAAGGAAGACACAACACCTTAACAAAAACTTATCCTGACACTGGCAGAAAAAGAGACTGCTACTGTAACATCACTCTTTCTACTATCATTGTCTTCACAAAAACTTACGCTAACAACATATATACTATATCCCTTACGACTTTCATCTGTTAACCAATTAGCTTCTGCAATCTTGCCATGAAGCCATCAAGGTTCCCTGCTCCCTAGTTAAGGTACATAAAAAGGATGATGATGATTCACTAACCATGATGCAAACAGTGACTACAGCCAAGTGTTGAAACCCAGTGGACAAGGGTCAGAAGTGGTAGCAGCTATGCCCCACTTTTTTGTGATATTCTTTCCAGGAAAGGAAAAAAATGGTAGGTAATAAACAGGTTTGTAATTCCAATGTTACATAAAATAAGAAAATTTTATTAATTCGAGAAGTCAATGGCACTATGATCACTTTTAAGCAAACTACTGCTTCAAGGACATGTACCAACTGCTGCAAATTACTTGAAAATTAACATAATACAAAGCATAATTGAAAATTAAGCAAAACCATTACTCCAACTTAATGAAGAAAAGTTTGTGTACCTTCTTTCTTTCCTTTTCAATATTCTTGAACTGTTCATAACACTCTTCAAGTCTGACATGAAGCTCATTTGCTGGGCCACTCCTTCTTCAATGAGAAAAATGGTTTTAGAAAACATAATTGGCATTTGGAATGGTATTTACAAATGGGGCTACTGGCACATCAATAAAATCAGACCCCCTCCCCAACATCTTGTTAATTCATTACTTAAAGAAGGAAACAATTATATAGAGAATATTTGCTTGTATCGAGTGAATAACGAATATATTCAATCAGAGCAAGAACATTTCCTTTTTATTTTATGCTCAAACATATTGGCTATCAACACGAATAACAGATTGAAGTAGCATATTTCTTATGGTATCCCATGTGATAATGTCAGCTGTTTTTACTGGTTATTTTCTGCTGTTCTGTGTATATTCGCACTGAAAATACATACATGTGATTCTACCAGCAGTAGGCCAAAAATACCATTTTAAAGGCTGTCTACTGCACATACCATTTAGTAGTTAAAATCTACCGCTTTTGAAAATTACAAGAATTTTAAAATTTCTTTATTAAAAATACCGAAACAAAGTATTTTTATGTGTTCTGTCAACACATTAGAGAAACCAGCCAAAACCAGTCGACTGGGGACCGGAAATGTTCCACCAGTACAATGACCAGTGCAATGATGCACATCAGATCAATAGGATTAGAATTGTTAAAGAACAGCTGACATGTGTACACAGCAAGCTGCTAATTGATTACCTTATTGTTGGAATTTGAGGAATTTAAGGCCAAATGCGGGATGTTTTTTTAGGTGTTATAAGTAATAAAGGGATGAAAGGTGGTCCATGATGTCTTCTGAGCCTCTGAAGAAAATCGGCTGATCCTTGGCGGAGGGGAGATAAAATGAAGAGACTGACCATAAAAAATGATTTCAGCAGACACACTAGAGTAAGTATTTTGATTTTTGTCCTGTTTATTTGTTATTGTATTGTTCCAGATGTTTTAAGAGGACAGATCTTAAATTTTTTGTTCAATTCTAAACCTGTGCTTACTCCCAATGCTAAGAAACCACTGGCCAAGAAATATTACAAGTTCAACAATGCTTGGATATCAGAGTTTAAGTGTGTGCAGATGAGTAGCAAAGGTCCAGAGTTTGCATTGTGTGTTTCAAAGGTTTGCATCTTTTGTATTTCATAAACTATTTGAAGTTTTCATGCACATACATTTAGTTCAAGTCCTTGATAAAATATATAAGTTCAAAATATATTACAAGATAATTAATAAATAAATGAAATGATACATTATTCATAAAAGCATAAATACATCATGTGTTTTTTTATATTTATTTAAAGTCTAAATCAATCTTTATTTTTTTTTTATTTACAGTGATGAAACTTGCCAACAGATTTTTGGATCTGAGCCTTTAAGAGAAAGAAGCCCTTGTGGATGAGGCTCAGTGATACATCTTAAGCCCAAGTTAGGAACTTCCTCCTCGGGGTGAACATAGCTTGGAGGAGTATTGGAGAGTGAGTAGTCAGCAACTTTACAAATCCAGCAACAGGAAAACTGAAGTCAGAACTTCTTTGCAGGCTGAGTGTGGTTGTCCTGTTATTATAACATTCTAATGCTGATACAGAGAGGACATTCTCCATTATTTGCAAAATAGAAAGCCATTAAATGGGAAATCTGGACCAGAGAACTATTGAGAGCCTGTTAAGTGTGAAGCTTAATAATCACAGTGAATGTCATCAGTGGTCACTAGACAGTGATCTTGTGAAGGAAACTAAAAATACTATTGGATTTTAAAAAAGAAAAATCTTTGCAGTGAACTATCATATAAACAACTCTTCCTTTTTTATTATTCGACCATATATTGACTCATAATAATTAATTATTATTGTAACATTATCCATCAGAATCCAAATCTGATTCCTGTTCAAACATGCGATTTTATTATAGTATGAAGAGAATACACATTATGGCACAAGAAAGCACTTGTTTTGTTTTTCCATCCCCTTGAAACGTAAAATTTATGCAGATACAAAATCTACTGGTTTAGAGGCCAATCTACTGATCAAAGTTTGTAAATCTACTGGTTTGAAATCCAAGCTCTGTCGCATGTATGAAAATATCAGTAGTAACATAATTTTCCTTTATAATTCAAGGTAAAAAAAGCACATGAAACAATTCAATTTTTTTACATAAATAAAGCAACTTGTGGGATTTGAACCCAGATCTCCTGCATGACAGGGGACTACACGGTACCACGAGACCATGCCTATGTCAAAATTGCAATTCAAATTTCTTTGTCATAATGTTATCTAGGGGTGAAATGATTAATTGATATATCGATGTATCGATACTTTTTCCAAATCGATATCCATATCGATACAAGGGGTGAAGAATCGATACAAGTTACTTTAATCTTCAGCAGTTGTGAATAATTATTAGTTGTTTGCATTCTCATTCTTTGAATTGGGAATTCATCTGAGAAAGCTATTGACAACACCCACTTGCCTTCTACAAATTAACAAACACAATGCGACTAACTCACGAGGTTTGAAATCTGCCCCTCACCAGTTCCATGCTGATTATTTTATCCTGTCAGCAGGCTCAGCCACAGACAATATATGTCGACGTAACATAGACATCCCAGATTTGTTCCCCCGTGTATAATTTAGGTACTTTACTGAACATTTAACAACCACATTTACGCAAAGTTTCTCTGTTGCTTCTCATCTTTTCTACTTGGATCAAATTTGAGGGCTACACTTCCGGTGTGTCACGCAGTGAAATATGTTACATTCAATTCTGATTGGTGGTTATTGTTTGTTCAAGTCTAGAGTAAAACAATAACCACGAATCAGAACTAACTGTAGCTTATTCACTGCATGACACACCAGAAATATTGGCATCCAAACTAGCTCCAAACAGATACAAAGCAACAGAGAAACTTCACGCAAAAGTGGCTATTAAATGATCTGTAAAGTGCTTAATTTGTACATGGGGAACAAGTTTGGAATGTCTCCTTTTACGCTGATATATGTAAGCAGCGACTGAACATGTATACGGGATACATTTTTTTTAGCACAGAATCGACAAGAGGGGGGGGGGCGATTCCACACCATACGAGTTATAGCCACCTTGTTAATTTGTAGAAGGGGAATGGGTGTTGTCAATAATTTCCTGTTTCACTGACAGAAACGAGTGTCTGTGGCCACAGCAGTTGTTTTGCATCTGCAGGAAGTACAATGCGAAGGATCTGGTTGTTAGTCATCTCCACTCCCACACTCGGACTTGTTCTAGATAAGATTTTCCTTGCATGAGGAAATTGCACTATTTCTTCTGTTTTGAAGATAACACCGTAATGCCTTCCAAATTTAAGTGAAGACATGGAATTGTTACGATGTTTTAAAAGCATTCATGCAGTGAAAAACAAAGGGCTTGGTGACCAAGAAGAGTCCTGCACCTGTTCAAATGGAGCAGCCTGAAATGGCCTAAATGGTTGAATAAAAATCACTGACACCTAACATGTAGTCTATTTGGAAATATTTTTTTTTAAAATCTTGTCCAGGATGAGAATGGCATATGAACAGATGATCAGTCTATATCTGTCTGTACCGGTAATCTGCATACAAGAAATACAATCAATAAGTCAACTCATAAAATGGCACAACGCTACCACTGACAGAACTTCTAAAGATGAAAATACCATCAAACTGATAGTGTATCAATAATGCACCGTATCATATGTTTATATCGTGAATCGTATCGATACACGACAGAGGTGTATCGTTTCACCCCTAATCTTATTGATGTCTGCTAATTGCAGTGAAAAAATATTTTTGATAATTCACTCCAGTGAATTATAACATTTTTCTTGAAAGATCCAGTAATTCATGGCCTAGCATAAAATAAATTAAATTATTTTTGTCACTAGACTAAAAAAGTCCCAAAACACCAATGTTTGCAAGACAAGACTGAATCACTGCAAAAAAATGTATTGGCCACATATTTTAATTGCTTTCTTGCAGCTTGCTTGCTACTTTTGCACTGGTAGGAGGGTGTTAACATTATTTGCAGAATTGTCATAACTTAAAGATACAATGCCTAATTACATTCATCTTGATACACTTACCTTTGCCTGAAATTATGGTAAAAAGGCTGAAATCCATAGACATAGCGTGGGACATCATAGAACATATCTGGGTATACTAGAGTGAAATTCCCATATGGGTCTACAGCATACAGTTCTAATCCTTCAGGAGGTACTATACCATGGGTAGGAGCACCCACAAATGGATACACAAGCCCGGTTCCTGGAGGGTATTTCACAAAAGGAGAGAGAGGCTGAAACTGAGCACTGAATCCTTGAGTATCATGGTAAATTTCATCATGATTTCTTCGCTCAATGTTACGCTCTTGAGCATATGGGGAGAGCACATCATTTACGAAAACATCAGCTGGGCATGGGTTTAGGCCAAAAGTTTGGAACTTTTTCTCTTGAGGGAAAAAGTGGTGCTTCAGATCCACTGGAGTTGGATGGTGGAAATCTGGTGGAATCGGAGATAAATGTGCAACTCTGGGATTGAACCCAGGTATCACTGAGGCCCTGAGATGTTTCTCAAACTGATGTGTAGCTATAGGCTGAGTTACGGGTACCTGCCTACCAAAAGAACTTGGTGGTAGTTGAACAAATGGACTAGACATAGAGTGATGCACAGTTGGAATGCTGATATTGTTTCTACTAAAATCACTAAAGGCACTGTCTGAAGGAGATACTGTGGTACTTTTTTGACCCGACAAAAGTAGTCCATTTCCGTGTACTTGGGTCTGCTGTGTAACAACCTGAATGGGTTGGACAGGACTAGGCACTGAACTCCTGTGATGAGATGCTGTGTCCACAAAAGTTTTAGATTGACTTTTATTTTGTCCAGAAATACTAATGATGTCCTTTCTATTGGAATGTGTAAATTGATGCAAGTTAGAAGATTTCTGTAGAAGTGAGATATCAGATGCAATAGGTTTGTTCTGGGAATATGATTCATTGCTTGATGCTAGTGATAGAGACTGTCCTACACCCAAAGCTAACTGACTCAAATTTTTTTCCAAGTTAGAAATAGTGGATGATGCATCTCCAAGAAAGCTGGTCTTCTTTGCCATCACACCATTCTGTTTCAAAATATCTGGGTGAAACACTGACTCATTTGAATATGAACTACTCTGTGCAAAATTGCTTGAAAACTGGGTGCCTTTTGTATTGAATGGAAGAGCACGCTTAGGTCCCAAATTGTTTTGTGCCTCCAGTGTATCCGAAAGTATTGGTGGAGAATGCATATTGGAAATGCCAATGTCTGAACCATTACTTGTAAGATTAAGTTTGGAATCTGTTGACCCAAGTGATTCAAGCTGTATTTGGGACTTACTGGAGGTGTCATGGGAATTTATGAAACCATGTAGCTCATAGAATGAATCATTGCTACTTGATTTACGACTAGTCTGCGAAGACAAACTACTGCGACCAGAGGGATGGCGTGTCGATGTCGTTGGCATGAAAAAATCAAAGTCATTCCCCTCTTGTCCTGAGGTATGCATCTTTGACTCTCCAAACTGAAAATCATTCAAAGCTTTAGACAAGTCTGAACACCGCAAGCTGTTCCAGGGCTGCATGTTTTCTTTGCCCCTTGCCTGATGAACCTGCTTCTTTTCCTCCCAGTAATTTGGAGTGCTGTGAAGTTGACTGTTAAAGGGAAGTGAGTTCTTATCATTCTTTGAGATGGGACTCTCTTGTAAATCTGCAGACCAGGATGAAGGAATGCTTGCTCCATAGTCAGATGATCTGAAAGAAAAAATTTCTGCCAAGTAACAAATGCTTGTTCACAACTGTGGGTGAAAAGTTAACATGTCTGTAAAAAAAATATTATTTATGATACATATATCTTTTCGGGGAGGGGTACAACTTTAAGCAAATCTTGTACCAAACATTTTACCCAGGCAAGTTGATGTTGCTGCAATTTTCATGATTTAAATGTAGAAATATTTATGAGGTTAAATCATCACAGGTGTTATGATCTGCTAAATGTTTCCAATACAGGTTTGAACGTACAAGATTCATATGGGTTATAATCTTTTCTGTCTTCGAGAGTGTTCCATTTGAAATAGCTGGAGCCAGGAGTTTTCCTTCTTGAATGGAAAATGTCCTTATTGCTGCAGTTAGATTGTACACTCTAGTCTTTAACTGTTCATTGTCTTCACTTGTTACCGACATTCTTGCATTATATCCCAAAGAAAATTTGACGGTGAAAGTATTTAATAGTTCAAAAAAACTAAATATTTTTTTCCCAATGCAGAATCTTTTTGTGCCATTACTCAGTCACAATAGCACAAAAGGAAGTGTATTTAGTCAAAATTTAATGGTAAATATATTAAATATTACAAACCTGTCGAAAGAGAATGAATCCTCTCTCCCTGGATTTTGGTACCCATCATGGCTTGTTCCACAGAAGGGAAATAAAGATGTTTCTTCATCAACAATTTTACTGACCAGATCATCAAGGCCAGAGAGTTTGTCACTGGAACAGCTGCTGTTTAAACCAAACTTCTCACTAAAGCTCACTTGATCAAAATATCCAGAGTCCACATGATTGCTTGAAATATCATGATCATCTTTTACACTGGACTTTGGTGTTGAATTAAAACCCTTTGACAGAGTTGACTGGCTTGAATATGAATGGTCTTGAAATTCTTGTTTGAAATCTGGAATCCAGGTTGAACGAACTTTTCTGTGATCAACCCCATACTCAAAAGGTGAATTTAATGGAAACTGAGTACTGCTTGAACACAAAGCATTATCAAAATTTCTTGTCGTCAACTGCATCTGAAAAATGAGAAAAACATTTTCTTACCTCATTTTCATCAACGGATTTTCCCTAAATTGAAAGTGGGAATTTATTCTTACGTACAAATAAATAATAAGTCCCTGTTTTACTCTGTTACTTAATACTTATAAAACAGGCAAATAATTTACAAATTTCAAGCTCTGGAAAATATGGTAGCTGGTTATAAAGCCCCCATTCAAACCACCCACTCATACCAAAGCAATAACTTTTCTGTGAAATGCAGTGCCTTACCTACCTAAGCCATGCCTAGAACATCAATAAAAAAACTGACACAGTTCAGAATAAATGCCAATTTTAACTTGAAGTGACAACAAAGCTGCTGACACTAACAAAGTGATATCCATCTCTTGCTTATGCAGGCAAGAACATGTATGAATAGATACGCTTCAGAGTATACTGTAATATATTTCTTTGATAATACTTACCTATCATAATACATTAGGAAAACATTAATTACCTCACATATCCAGTCCTCTCAAGCTAAAAAGACGTTCACCCCATCTTTTGGCTTGTTACTGGAACAAAAGTGATAAAAAGTCATCTGCTTGCAGATTTATCATTCAAATATATTTTTATGATAATATATTAGGAGAATAGGTAAGAGGTGGAGAGAGTTACAATACTTTGCCATGGATTTAGCCCTGTCTCTGGTCTCCTAATATACATGAAGCAGCTGTAAGTCTCATGTGAGATACAGCCAAGCCTAGGGTTAGCATATGGTCAATACAAGGACAAGGTTCAGAGAAAAGGTTGTTCTCACGACAAGCAAATTCAGCATAAGTAGAACTTGCATATTTTTCATGATGCTGAACAACCTGAAAAAGTAATATCTGCACTGCTGATATAGGTCCTACCAAGTAGGTCTAAAGCCTTCAGGATGAAAGGTCTCGAAGGTTAAAGTTGGATAAAGTTTCTGACCTCCATCCCATGACCTGAATGACATCAGCTAGAAAACAGTTGTGCTTGAATGCTTTGCTAGTGGCAACTGCCCTAACTCTGTGAGCCAATATGCAAAAAAAATTCATCTGGTCTTGGGTTAGTTCATTGTAGGCTGAACAGATAAATAATGGATCCAGAATGACAGAGCCTGAGCAGAAATACTTTTTTTTCAATCTTGGATTGGTACGAGCAAGCAAGATATCCTTCTTCTGATCAACCCAGTTTGCTTCAGGTACAATTTCAAGGCACTGACAGGGTCTTGTACATGCACTTTGAAAGAAGGTTCTAAAGAAGAATGCGATTTCAAGACAAAAGACTGATTTCCCGTGAATGGGATCCTGTTCTTGGCAATGAGAGCATGGGCCATCATGAGAGAAACTGAACCATCATAGCAGAACTACAGACAGTTCAGTTGATGTGTCCTACTGATTCAGTCTGCTGTAGCTAAAGTCACTAGGAAGCAGGTCTTCCATGAAAGTTGAGTCAGAGTGGCTCTGCACAGTGGTTCAATGAGTGTCTTGTTCAGCTACATAAGAACCCATGGTAGATTTCATTTTGGACAAAGGCCAAGGCCTTTGGTTGAGACAGCTCAAAATTGACTAGAAGATTGGAGATGTCTTTATTTTGAATGATGTCCTACCATGATGGTGAAACTCTTCTGAGATCATGGAACAGTAACCCTTGATTGTGATCATATCTAACTTCTCCAAAACCAATAGGAGGAAGTTAGTTATTTGTGATAATGATTCTCTTAAGGGAGAGATGTGTCTCTGCTTGCACCACTGGGAAAAAACTCAATTTTATCTTCTAAGCTTTCAAAGTGGTGGGCCTTCTTGCTAGAGCAATTCAGCTGACAACTTGAGAACTGTTTCTTTATAAGGGCTTGTTTGATATGAGCTGGGTATGGTGTTTAATTTCTCAATTCCTCGGGTTTTTTAAATGGAAAACAGGCTTTTGTGGTTGTTTCAGCAGATGGTGTAATCTCCTGATAGGTTCAGCGGATCAATTGATCTATGATTTTGACCACTTTAGAGAAGCAATCAGGATTAGTTGGCACTCTGATTCCCCAACTTTGTGCAAGACTTTGGGTATCAGAGGGGTTGGAGGAAAGGTGGATGCATTGAGACAATCCCAATTTAGGGAAAGAACATTTAATGACCAGGTTTCTGATCTGGGACTGGCGCGAAGAACATTGGTAGTTTGGTATTTCACCTTGTTCCATATAGGTCCTTAAGATTTCAACCCTAATGGGCTCAGATTTGACTCAACACTGATGGGTGAATGGACCGTTTGTTGTGGACTGGCTAATTCCCTCAGGACAGATAATCTGATGGATCATTAAGCCTGCTTGAAATATAGCGGACTTGAATGTGGATTCATCAACGACAACACCACCAGAAAAATCCCAAACTGGAAGGCAGAGGTCTGGGTACTTGGTTGTCCCTTTGCTTTCTGATGTAATGGCCAACAGTCAAGTTATCAGATAAAATGATGAAACCCTTTCAAGATGTATCATGCCACAATCAAAAGGCATTCACTATGGCCTCCATCTCCAGGAGATTGATCATGTGCTGGAATGCTCCTGAAGGGGTAAAACCCCACTTACTTCTTGAGAGGGCAGGTGGTGGGCATCCTTGCCTGTCATGCTGGTGTATCTGCAGATCATGTCCAAAACGTCTGCAAAATCCATGGATCATCAGGTTAGAATCACCCCATTTTGTGGTACAGTGTTGAAGTCCTCCCCCCTCCCCCGATATCAGAAAAAGAGTGGCACTAAAAGGAAGTGCTCAGAACTGGTACAGATCAGTTGGTTGAGACAGCTTAGTTCTATGACTGGACAGAGCTTGCCATTGGCCTTGGGAACCTGGAAAAGTGTGGAGTAAACTCCAATTGAGTTTATGGCCTTGGGAACCTGGAAAAGTATGGAGTAAACTCCCAGTGAGTTTATGTTGTGAACAATCTCTACAGTAACTGCCTTTTACAAAAGGTAGTGTTTATAATTTCTTGCTGCAGAATGTCACCTTTGTACGGATTTCTTAGGATATCTGTAGCTACAGCAGCCCTTGACAGCAGAGTGGTTCACTGAACATCTGGAGGCCTCCAAAATGATTTGCAAGACCGTTGGGTTATTAGGACAAGGTCTCTCCAATTCACAGTAAAGTGATGAAGTCTTCCCCCACTGGAATGTCAGAAAAGAACAGCTCAAGAATAGCATCATTTTCTGTGAGAAGCACACCTGCCAACCTTCCAGACTGTGGTGAGGTTTTTTTGAGACTAACAAAGTGGGTTTTGTGAAAAACCCATGTTGATATGATGTTACAAATCGAGGTTTTAAAATAAAGTAACATTAAGAAAGTGAAACCAACAATGAAAGTAAAATCAACAAGCAATTTATTTCTAGACAATTAAAGTGAAAATTCAAAAGACGCTTACAATAACATGAATTAAAATCCAAATAATCCAATAATCCTAAGTATCCTAATCACAAGTCCTAAATATAGAATGTTCCAAATGAATTCCAGTAGCCTTGAATGTCCTGATGTGTCGGTAGTCTTGAATGTTCTGATATGCCTGAATGATGTAATCCAGAATATCTTTGAATAAATTCTCATAAATCCCAAAGTCAAGTATTAATCCAATATGAGAATGAGCTCTTTTGGTAATTCCAATGAATATTTCAAATAAATAATTCCTCTCTCTGAATTTGCTCTGAAAGTTAACAACACAACTATATACATCTGATTATTAAAATGATTCTTCATAGACTGAACATTTGAACAAGAATGAAATATTGTCCACTAAAATCTCTATATATAAACTTAAGTCACGTGACAGAATGTTCAAGAATATGCATAACTCTAACAGAAAATTTCCTCTGTGTACGTGACTTTTCTCACACAAGCCATGGAAAATTCCAATCTAAGTACTAAATGCTATGTAAACAAGTCTGTGCTTGAACTCAAATGCAGCAAATATGTTATTTACAAAATGACTAAAGTACAACTTACCTCATGGACACATATTATAAATTCAATATACATAACAAGGACCATCAATTCAGGAGAAGTAGCGATAACAAGATTTTTAAAATGGCCACTGTGGCAGCCATATTAGACATCAGATTGGTGCCATTTTTATTTAGGACCAACTAGACAGTCTGGTGAAAACCCAATGTCAATATGACCTTCTGTTCAGGAAGAGAAGTGATAACAAGATTTTTTATCTGCACCATTCATTTAGGACCAACCATACATCTTAAGAAGTCTTTTATTGAAAACCCCATGTTGATATGACCATCCATTCAGGAGGAGAAGCAATAACAAGATTTTCAAAATGGCTATTGTAGTGGCCATATTGGATGTATGAGCAGCACCATTTTCATTTAGGACCAACTAGACCATGGGATGAATGTGTGTGTGTAAAGTTTCATGGCAATCCTCCAAGTAGTTCAGGAGGAGTAGTGATAACAAACTTGTGCTAACAAACGGACGGATGGTGGACAACGGACAACAAACCATCCCACAAGCTCTTCTGGTCTATGACCAGTACAGCTAATAAAAAAGAGTCCCTTGAAGAGACTGACACTCTACTGCGAAAAGAATTTCCAGGAATTCAAGATAAGACCATTTCTTCCTTTTAACTGTCGAGTGTTGAAACCATCTCTGATATTCTTCAGCGATAACAAGATTTTCAAACTAGCTGCTGTGGTGCACATACTGGATGTCAGATTGGTACCATTTTCATTTAGGACAAAGAACACATCATTAGAAGTCTTCTGGTGAAAACCCTATGTCATGGTCAATTTTTAGGGGGAGTAGTGACAACAAGATTTTTAAGACAGTCGTTGTGGAAGCCATATTGGATGTACGACTGGCACCATTTTCATTTAGGACTTGGTGAAAACCCCATGTCATAATGATCATCCATTCAGGGGGAGTGGTGGCAAGCAAGATTTGTAAGACAGTTGCCGTGGCAGCCGTATTTGATGTACAACTGGCACCATTTTCAGTTAGGACTTGGTGAAAACCCCATGTCATTATGATCATCCATTCAGGGGAAGTAGTGACAAGCAAAATTTTTAAGACAGTTGCCATGACAGCCGTATTTGATGTGCAACTGGCACTGTTTTCATTTAGGACCAGCTAAGTATCATAACAAGTCTATTGGTGAAAACACTATGTTGATATAGCCATCCATTTGGAGTAGTGATAACAATATTTCAGGATATGACTTTCCATTCAGGTGGAGTAGCAATAACAAGATTTCCAAGATGGTGGCTGTGGTGGCCATACTGGATGTCAGATCAGCACCATTTTTATCTAGGACCAGTTAGACATCATAAGAAGTATTTTAGTGAAAACCCCATGTTGATATGACCATCCATGTAGGAATAGCAATAACAAGATTTTGAAGATGGGCACTGTGGTGGCCATATTTGATGTCAGATCAGTACCCTTTTCATTTAGGACCAACTAGACATCATAAGAAGTCTTTTCATGAAAAACCCATGTTGATATGACAATCCATTCAGGAGGAGTAGTGATAACAATCCATTCAGGAGTAGTAGTTTTAACAAGATTTTCAAGATTGCTGCCATGGTGGCCATATTGGACCTCACATCGGCACCATTTTCATTTAGGACCAACTAGACATCATAAGATGTCTTTTAGTGAAAACCCCATGTTAATATGACAATCCATTCTTCTGGAGGTGTGATAACAAGATTTTCAAGATGGCCACTGTGGTGGCCATATTGGATTTCCGAGTAAAGCCATTTTAATTTAGGACCAACTAGACCATGGGATGAATGTGTGTGTAAAGTTTCAAGGCAATCCTCCAAGTAGTTTAGGAGGGGTAGCAATAACAAACCTGTTCTAATGGTTGTACGACAGACAACAGACCATCCATAAGCTCTCCTGGTCTATGACCAGTACAGCAATAAATCTGAACAAACCACAAGTGTTTTAACGTGATCTGCCAATAATTATTTGCCAAATTTGTATATCTTCTTGGTTGCATTATAATATCCCTTATTAAAATATAAAGTAAGCAAACAATGTCTTAACTATGTTTGTTTTTACACATCAGCATTACTGTCTAGGGTTTCTTCTTACTGTATTATTATCTAGGTTGGCACAAGAATTTTCCAATTGGTCAACAAACTGGTGCCATGAAAATTACTGACATTTGATTATTTGGTTGGGCAGCACTATGGAATTTTCCTTTCTGGATCTTGCCCTTTTTTAACTTTAGTCTTTAACCATTTAACTTTAGTCGTCATCCATCAATTACCAGTGTTTTAATTTATATTTTTATCTTTCTCTCAATTTTTTTTTTTCTTTTCAAATTAATAATTCATTGAAATAATTATAAATTATTTATCTATGCAAGTTCTTTCCCAAAAAAATTGAGTATGTCATGTCATGAATCCAACCTAGAAAAAAGTACTTGACACTATCGGTCTGCAGTGGCTTTGCAATCTAATTCAGCTGACAAGAGGAGCAACTTTGAATTCTTCTATTGCAAATTTTTTTTTTTAACTGAAATTAATCACCATTTGAAAAAAATGATGCCATTTGGGTATTTTGCCAATCACTAGCACAACATAAAATATATATGATATGCTGTGTTGAAAATACATTTAAGAGACTCTGAACTTCCTGATCAAACCATTCATCTCAAAGTTTAATTTTCAGATCAATGTACTGTATGATATAATTTTTATAACGGTGTGCAATAAATGTCCTCTTAAACATTTGCCATATCTTTTCTTTATAAAAATTAAACAGGAAATTGGTCACTAACATTATTTGAGAACGTAAATAGGTGATTCTTGTCAAATAACTGACATAATGTTTTGCGAAAATTGTATGCATCCTCAGGACCCCTATTCCATGATTTTTATGCATCCACACAGAAAAATATACATATTTTTCAGACAATTCCAGCATACCGGTAATGGAGAACCGTGATGCTTTTTGGACCACAAATTTGTTTAAATTTAAATTTATTCTGAAGCCCCACATTTCTGGGTGACCACATGAATTTGAAAAAAAAATAAAGATTCATTATAAAAAAATCCACTAAATTCCTCTAATTTTAAATCTAAGACTTTGCTGTGCAATAAAATTGAAGTTTTTTTACATCACAAAGCTTGCATCAAATTTTTATACTTGTATCTTCCTTCCAGAATAACATATATCTTTTCATGTTATCTATAATGATCTACATGTCGGTTGTTGTTGGTTGGATTTGATTTCAACACATTATTGGCTATTTTACATTGAGGAAATGGGAGCTAAATACAATCCCAAGGAAACACTGAGAAGCCAACCACTGTATCATGTTTCAGGATTTCACATTATCGCTCTCAAGCGCAGAGAACAATCAATACAACCAAATAAATTTTACAAAGGGCAAGAAAATTCTCAAAACTGCAGAATCCGAAACAAACCCATAAACTTAATCAAAAAAATACGCAATTCGCAGAAATCTGGACATCTTGCAACGAGGAAAGATATTTTATTCCAATATGACTAACAACAAGTACAGAAAAAAGCCCCTCATACACTGAGATACTTTGTTCTATCAAATTTGTGCTACTACAATTTCATATACAGTATGTTCATTCTGTTGATGACACTGGATATTTACATGTTTATATGTACCAGATAGTTCCAAAGCACTTTGATCATCCGAGCATGTAAATGAGGCAGTTACTGACCCAGTGTTCTCTCTCTGTCTCTCTCTCTCTCTTGATTTCAAAGTTGTCGTAGCAATGAATGCAATTGACAATAAAAGGAATGAACTAACTTTTTATGAAATACTACTACTACAGCACACGCATTCGTGTTTTTATGAAAAAACATGTCGTGACCTTGGAGCTTAATCCTTCTCACGCTGTGTCCGTCGTGGACATGATATAGTGGTCGTCGTGGATTGTCCACGTCGTGGCTCATAGTGGACGGATTAAGTTTTATTGCCCATTTGAAAGTTGCAGCAATATAATTATGTAATAGTGGATGCCCACTACCACGCGTGAAACTTACATATCGGCTCAGCTATAGCACACAGTGCAGAATGCTATTTTTAATTTTGTACGCAATGCCATTTAATATTCAAAGACTCGCTCACTAAAACGCATTCACATACATGTATTGAAAGAGATGAAAGATAAATTGCCAAGAAAAGTGTCACAATTGATGCTTCACAAATTATACTTAATTATCTGAATTTTAATGAGGGGGGGGGGATTCTGTTTTAAACAAACAAAGGGTAAAAGAAATCACACGTAAATACATGTATTAGCATGTTTCGTTCCGTTATTAAAATAAAAGAATGTGAGAAATGTTGTGATTTTGTTTTAAATTACCCAGTCACTTTTAAATGGTCTGCTTAAAATGTTCCCACACAATGAAATATACACGGCGCTATCCAATATACAACCTCTACTATTCCAGCCTGTTTAGTACTTGCGACTTAAATATACATGTCCATGCAACACATTTTCTCAGGAACTAGACACATGTTTACTTTTACCGTAGACCTACTGTTTTTACTCCAACTCTACAAAGCACGTGATGGTGCATTCTATGACCAACAGCTTTAAAAAATATACTTAGGATTGCTGGATTGGTCATCTGACCAGTTTAATATTACCAAATGGATGGGTGAAAGCGATACAAAGCGTGTAATCACTATTAATTTGCTTCAATTGGCAAAACTTTTAAAATTTCTGGTGTTTTAATTAATGTATCATTCAGTAAGATTTATTTTGTGCTTTGGAATGACTTCTTTCTCCCCTTGTTTAACTTGTACTGTATTACACGCAAGCTGAACACATCATATCTATCAATAATGTCTTGTACATCACCCGAAATTGCTACGCCATGTGTTTGCCAATAAAATCTATCTCTATGATTGCACTGATTGCTGTAAACACGTGGCTTCTTATTTTTCGTTAACTACTCCAACCTGGAGGTGGAAAAGTTTTGGCTTCAGAGGTTGTAAATCCCAATTACATCCTGTTCATTTTGAACCGTTCATATTAATTCTAAGGTGGTCGCGAATATTGTAATGCTCTCTCATTGGACTTTCAGTCTATTAAATTTCTGAAACATTAAGTTCGTACATGGTTAATTATGACCAGATTCGACAATAGATAATAAGAAAATAAGACAAAGGACACTAATAGCAGGTGAATAACCCAATGAATTATATAAATTCTTGTTAAATACAAAATGAATTGCCAAGCATCGATTTACATATTAACTTATTTAAATAAAGAGTGGAATCGAAATTGTATTTCTAAATTTTGTACGTAGACGAATTCCAAAATGAAGATGAACGAGGCACATTTCAAAAATGCATACTCTCTAATTATCAATGCCCGTTTCCAAGTTTGCGATAAAAGCTACGGCTAACATCAATCGAAAGTTATGGTGCGTAATCTCTCTCTCTCTATCTCTCTCTCTCATGTTTGCATGTAATTCACACATATTATTTGATTTGATGTGACCTTGCATCTGATTGACTGAGCTTGTTAACAATAGAGCAACTATTATGTCTGATTATGTTTTGATTATGTGCAAGAGAATATGCATATTCATTATGTTATTATCTTAAGTACACATTTTTTAAAGTGCATAGTAAAATAGGTAAAATCAATATATAATATAAAGTTTGGGAGATAGTTTACCTACCGGTAGATTGTGTTTTTACAATACTACATAACCCTGCTTAGTGAAATGGTCAACTGTTCATTTTTTGTAAGCCCAGTGATTAATATCTTGCCCATTTGGGCCTGTTGTTTTTATGCAGTTTGCATTGCTACCACATTTTTCCATTACTGTTTAACCTTGTGTTGCTTTCACACCATCACATTAAGTTTAGTTGTTCTTTACAAATGTAGGTCTGCAAGTATATTATGATATATTATATGTGTCACTGATTGCTAAAATCCTGGTTTCCATAAAGTGGTTACTTGATCAGTTACGTATATTGTTGCTTTTATTTGAAAGTTAATTGGCTGTTCATTCAGTTCAGGCTTGGTGCTTCATTGCTTAAGATACACTGTTCATTGATTACAGCAGAAACTATACCAAGTGCAAGGCTGATTTATTTTACCACAAATATACAGTGCTCCATGTTGCAAGTAAAATAATCACATTTGCAATTAAAAATTCTGAAAATTGTCAACTGTTTGCCATAGTGGCCTTAAGTATCATAATGTGGCAACCTGAAAACACATCAACATACATGTGTACACAACATGTCACATTAAAAATAGCTTTTTTTTTGTTTTTTTTTAACTGAACATAAGTTGTCAGAATTTTACATATTCCCCTACATCACCACCTGACCTGGTGTATGGGACATTACCTTAAATTATTTTGCATCCTGATCTTTACATGTGTTCCCTTACTTAGACACAACACACACACATGCACACACACAGACACATACATTCACAATTATTGTACACAAAGACACACTCGCATTCAAACCTCAAAGTGTTTTAAATTGCCAGTTTGTTTGTTGTTGTTGTTTTTTTAAAGGAATATTGTTTTCTTTGCCCACCCCCAAATGAAAGTAAATAAAATGTAACAAACAGCTATTAAAAAAAAAAAAAAATCATGTACCAAAAGATAACAATAGGGTCCACTTTTCTTAAACTCATCACTTCTGTTATTCACTTTAATGACATATTTTTCCAGCATTTTATATGATAAAACACAACTTTTATAATAGGTGAGATTTGGGATTTTTGATGCACAACATGATCTGTATATAACATATTTTACAAGCAAAATTAGGAAGTTTATAAGATCATCAAATTTGTTATTTCCTATAAAGACATCTTTTCGTGTAATTCTAAATTTGGTTCATAAGTTTGGATCCATTCCACAAATAGTTTCCAAAAGTGTTCAGTAACTGAACAGTCATAGAATAAGTGCTCAATTTGTTCTATTCCCTCATTACAAAAGGTACATTTATCATTATCACTTAAATTAATCTTTTTCAAAAACTGGTTTGTGGCAATATTTCTGTGGGGAAATCTAAAATTAAAGCTAATCAGTTTTGTGTCTTTTGTACAAAGTTTATCCAAAACAAAAGAGTTGGTCCATTCATTTGCACCAATTGCACACACTAGCTGCCTAGACCAAGTTTCATGTTCACTATTCAGCTTTGTTTCTTGGTTTTTATCAGGTTTTTATAAATAAATTTATTCTTTGCTCTTACCCTAAGGAGTGACGTTTTGTCCAAAACTACATGAAAACTATTTCCACTTTTGAAAAATCTTTTAATTTGTTTTTCCACTCCACTGAGATTTTTGAGACAAGAACAAAGTACTGTATGAAATTATTAGTTTGTATTTTTTATTTTATTTCATCAAAACTTAATAGATATCCTTGTGCATCAAAAAGATGTAGAATAAGTACAACACCGCTTGTTCTCCACCTTGTGTATGATTTAAAAATATCTATAGTAACTAAATTAAGAATACGTTGAGACAAGTATTCATGAACAGTAGATGGTTCATTTTTCCATTGTGATAAAGCATAAATAACATCACGCCAAAAAATATTTTTAATTGATTTTGAAATTCTTTACTTAGTTTTTCCTAATTTAAATAACAGTGTACCTCAAAATTTTCAAAATATTTGTTTAGAAACCAGTTTTTGACATAAACCATCTTCTTTTAGTAATAGACGCCTAATCCAGGAAAGTTTATATAACACACAAATGAGTGCAAGTGAATAATAATTAATCCCCCTTCCTTAAAAGAAGCGATAAGAGTGTCCGTTTTAACCCTCTCAGTTTTACCGCCCCAAATAAACTGGAAAAATAATGTAAGTTCATTTTTTATATGGGGTGGAGGACTTGGCAGAGCTGGAAAAAGACGAATGAATTTAGGCAAAATCAAAGACTTTATCCAAGTAATTTTTCCAATGAGGGATACATTTCTTCTGCTCCACCAGCCAAGCAGTTTCTTTACTTCCTTTAACTTTGCTGAATAATTAAGTTTTACCATATCCTCAAAGTTCAAAGAGAAATCTACTCCCATTAATCTAAAATTGGACACTGACCAGTTAATATCAATTTCTGGACATATTTTTTCATTATAATTTTTTATATTTCCAATCCAAATAGCTTTTTATTTCAAAACATTGCAGTACAAACCTGATACCAAGGCAAAGTCGTTTAAAATCTGCATGGTTGTCTTCAAGGAAAAATGAGAACCAACTCATAATAGAAAAGTATCATCAGCGTACTGCCTTAATTTGAACTCCATTTCATTATAGAAAATGCCTGTAATATTTTTGTTCTATTTTAGTTCTATTGCAGGAAGTTCAATTCCTATTATAAATACATAGGGTGTTAAAGAGTCTCCCTGAAGACATCCTCTCTCCAAATCAAAAAATGGGGATAAATGTCCATCATTAATCACACAGCTTTTTGATTTATTGCAAAATATTCTTAACCAGTGACAAATGGATTCTCCAAAGTTAAAAGATTTCAGAGCATTTTTGCACAAAGTCCCATTCAACCGAGTCAAAAGTCTTTTCGAAGTCTATCAATAGGAGAAGACCAAATTCATTTTTTCCTCAAGATATTGCATCAGGTCATACAAAATTCTTGTATTTTCACCAATACATCTCCGTTTCATAAAACCTTTTTGGGTGTCACTAATGATAAACATGAAGACTTTCTTGACCCTATTAAAAAATAGACGCCGAAGCAATCTAGTAATCTACATAAGGTAGTGAGATTGATTTTCGATTTTTTTTAAATTTCCTTTCTTTATCTTCTTTTGGAATGCAAGTAATGATTCCCTGAGACTGAAATTCTGAGAAATGTTGCATATTGTATTCAGTGTTTAGAGACCTAAAGAGAAAACTGCCTAGATCTTTCCAAAATAATTTGTAGAATTCGAAAATAAATCCATCGGAACCAGGGCTAGTTTCATTTTTCATATTTTTAGTGCTAAACCACATTCATCAAAAGTTAACTTACCTTGACAAGACTTTCTTTCAAAATCTGAAACGTTTTTAGCATGGTTAAAAAAGTGGTTACGAGTTTGCAAATTATTTTTGTTTTTTCTTTGGTATATTTTTTCATAAAAATCTTTCTGTTGATTTAATATATTTTTTTGACCTGTTACCCTTGTTCCATCTTCTATAATTAATTCTTTCATTGTTTTGTTTGTGTAATTTTTCTTTTCAAGATTAAGATATTTTGTTTTTTTCACTAGACTAATACCATCTTGCTTTTGATCTTAACATTACACCTTCCACCTATTTTTTCCTCATTTATTCTAAATCTGCTTGTTTTTTGTTCAGTTCTTTTGTCCTAGTGGGGTTATTATTTTGATTCACTAAAGTGTATAAGGTATGTATTTCAGCTTCAATTTTCCTGAAATTTTGTTTCTCCTGTTTTGCCTTAGCTTGTGAATACATGTACTACTAATAACAATAATATCAGTATGCACAATGATAAGTTTATTTATTTTTATTTAGAGATCAAGCTTTAATGACTAAAATAATTTCAAGGATGCCATAGAGAGTATAGATGGCATATGGCCATGGCCATTTTGTAGATGGTATATGGCCATGGCCGTTTTATAGACGGTATATGGCCATGGCCATACCAGATTGTTCACCATGAATGTATACATTTAAACATTTATAAAATTACCCAGCTTAGGGCTGATCAAAATATTTTTTATTCCACTTGTCCGAAGAAAAAGTGGTTTATAAAATTCACTTGTCCCTAATTTTCACTTGTGCCAAAATTGTAATCACTTGCCAAGATTTGATGAGATGTAAGCATTTTAATACAAAGAAAGAACAAACAAAATAATGTACAACATAATTATTTCTTAAAAGAATTTAATTTTTCAAAAACATTGGTTGATATTATACATTTGGCTATTTCAGGTATACATGTTTAATTTAAGCTGCTGGATTTTAAAACATGTCCATGTACATGTCTACCACCTGGACAAGCTGTGTTAAAGAGAGCTCTGATTTTTTTCATTTCAGCCTCATTCAGTTTTGAAAGGGCCTTTCCTAGTGGAGTGTCAGCAACTCTGACTCCATGGATTTTCTGCACAGGCTGGCTAGTGTCATGCATATACTGTGCTGCACAGGCCTTGTGAGGTCCCGAAATGTCATGAGGCTTGATTGGTTCAATCCTGAATTTGTCAGTTCCACTGACAAATACACTGGTTGAATTTCCAACCTGTGCCAGTTTGGAATATTGTTTGCAATAACTGCAAAACATCATTGTTTCCTTCCAAGTCAAATAATTTAAGCCAGGAACACAATCAACTCAATGTGGCTGAAAATTTCTCTGTCTCTTAGTAGTGTCATATTTTAAAGTTTTTGCTGCCACAGATTCTGGCTTATGTCTCTTTGGATAAATAGTTACCTCACACTCAGTGGCAGTCTTACATTTTATCACTCCACTTTCACATGAATTTTCCTTCTCTGAATTATTACCTTCCTTGCGAAAATAATTTAGCAAACTCGTTTTATCCAGAGTAAATATCAGCATGCTTGACAGCTACTTCTAAAGCAATCATAACATACATTTTGGCATTTAAATATGAACAGACACAGCTCATTAATTAGCGTAATTGTTTTGCTTCAAATGCAATATTGCACGTGGAAGTTAATCCTCTGTATAATCAATTAAAAATTAAAGAATCATTACTGTCATTTATTTAGTTCATAAAGGAAACCGACACTAATGTCGGTAAAGGGCATTTCATTAGTTTAATTACACTGACTCGCTGGATTAAAATCAGAGTGAGCCGTTCATAAGGATCTGGTTTGAGTAAACACAATACAACAAAGCCGCTTAAAACACTTCTAATTAATCATACCAGATTTGTTTTGTTTGACGTGTTTTGATTTGCCAATAATTTGGTCGCTTAGCAAAATATGCAGTCAATCAGTAATAGAACATGCGCTCATACAACAGTTATCAATGACCACTGTTATGTATGATACAGGATGTAAATGTATACATGGAGAGGAGTATAATCAAGCATTCAGTACACCTGGAGAGCATGAATTGCCAGATTAAAGTAGAGAAAGTGATAAGGGCAGGAAAATAAGGACTTGCCCGCCATTTTTAAAATAGGAACAAAGCACTTGTCCCGGACTAGCGACTCTGAAAAGTTTACTTGTCTGACTATTAAAATGAATAGTCCAGGAACGTTGGGCATGGAATTTGATAAACCCTACCCAGCTTTAAAGCAGGGTGACTTGAGATCTCCTGCAAAAGAAATAAGTAAATTCTTCCTAGAGGTTGAAGTAGATATATGTACCTCTTAAGTGTTAATCAAAGACATTTTCTCATACCCACCGCTGTTGATCGGAAATGGTCATACAAAAAGAAATTAATTGGCGATCACAATGAATTTAAATACCTAAAATTATTATGTACTGGGGTATATATATATATATACTGTATCTTTCTCCACTTTTAGAACTGCAATAAAGTTACATAGGCATACACCTGCACTACCCACTGCAAGCATTTTGTATAATATATATGTGAAATTCAGCTCCTAACACTTTAATACAATTGCTCTAAATGTTTAGGTTTGTTAAGTTTATGAAGATATTATGGGTAAATCTAACTCAACTCTTTATCAGTTTTTGAAATATGTGGTAGACAGGGATCCTGAAATTCTAATGACTCATACCAGACATTGTTTTCCTGAAAATTAACATGGTGGCCAGATATTTGTGAAACTTAATACAAAAACATTCCAAGGAGGTATACAAAATTGTAACAAAAAAAACAACAACAACAACAACAAAAACATTTTTATATAATTTAATTATTAAATGTAAAGGAAAATGTGTCTATATTTGGTGTTGCTTCAGTTGTAGTGTTATTCTTCCATATGTCACTAGATTTCTCCCAAACTATTAATTATAAAATTATTTTTTCTTTCAAAAAACTATAGTAAAGAATTTCACCCAACAACAGAATTGATGCCGCTGTACTGTGTAAAATTTATTAATTGACATGAAGCTAACATACTACCTTGAAAATACATAACACTTAAATAATGGATATTTCCAGTCGAGTCCAATGGTCAAGTTTTACTTGATCATGTCCTCAAAGAAGTGTTGGAGCATGATAATAAAATCTTGTTCTTGTCTCCAGTATCTTTTTTCTTTTTAAATAGGACCTAGGCTATACATATTTTTTTCTAAAGGCCTGATGACACACCTCCACACAATATAGTTTGAAAGCACATGGTGTGAGCAACTGCTATATGTCTATAGTACAAACCTAAAGATAAATGTCCAATTGTAAGGTTTTGATAAGTCCTGGAATATGCTTTCACACCTCTTTTGTTTTGTGCTTTGTGCCTGTAGAGTGTCTAAACAACTGGGAAAATATAATGACCAAACAAATGATTACAATAATTATGTGCATCTTATGTCCAATGTCCAACATGCCAAGTTAGCAAATGGTCATTGGAGCTCATTTGTTCATAATGCCCAGCAAATATGGCCATTTTACGATCCCTGGTGGAAGAGTTCTATTTATATTCATTACTGGAACAACTAAGCAGAGCAAGGTCTAACAATTTGTAACACGCACACATGGGATAAAATAAAAGGCAAGTCCACTGACTGCACATGCTGGAGACAAATTGACTGGGAAACACGTGGGCTAGCTAGTCAAAGCAGTTATGTTTCTTTCACTAGCTTTAAAACTGCTCGGCAGAAGAATGTTGCGTTACCCAATCAGCAAAGGTGACTGACAGATTATACCAATTATGAAGCCTGAATAGTAGTGGGAAATTTAAACAAGATACATCATACATCAATAGTATTGTCAATGGAACATTTGAGCCTTTATTACCAGAGCTCTATATGGAGTATATATCTATATTAGTGTGTATATCTATTATATAACATAGTGTTTTTGAGTAACACAAAGTCTTTTCTCAAAGGAATAAAGCACATAATTGCAATCCCCATAAAGTCAAATTACAATTACAAAAGAAGAAAGCATAGAAAGCATATTAACTGAATTTTGAACCCATTACCCTTCCATAGGGCAAGGTCCAAAATGTACCCTTTTGCACAGGTGCACATGCATTCCTGCTATGTAAACATGGGTGCATTGCAAAGGCATCCTTGATTGATTTTTAAATGCTTAGAGCCAAAGCAGGTGCATCATTCATGTGTACACCAAGGTACAACGAGGTATTTAAAATAGTGGCATGGTACTCACAATTAATAACTACCGGTCCATATGGTTCTTACCGCCCTGTATAGTTTCATTCAAAGACTTTTCAACAACATACACAAGTTTTCAAGTATGTTTTCTTACAGAAACTGAACCTTTTCATACATCACCTTGTTCATCACTGCATAAAAAGAAACAAAAGTAGAAGAAAAAAACAGCTCTTTAGCGCACCAATACACCAAATGGACACTGTCAAACTACCCTTGTCATGTATCATTTGATCCACACAATTCTATCCCATTTTATTTATTTATACATTATTTTTAGAATGTACATAAATAACAAAATTTCTGAATTTAAAAAGTGATACATTTTATTCAGTTTTAACATATGGTATACCTTCAGACAAATTAAAGGAGTTTATGGCAAAAGTCAAGGAGATTTTTGAACAAATTCAGACAAGGACAATACCAAGTTGTGAAAATTTAAGGAGTTTTCAAGGCAAATCCTCAAATTCATAGAATTTACAAAGTTGTACAAATATTGCTACAATATTTCTCTCATGACAAGCCCAGGGGATGATAAGGTTATAAAAAAAACACTTGGGAGGATCACTGGATGAGGCTTTTCTAGATAAAACCCAACAAATTTTTTAAAATAAAAAATTGGGATGTGCTACTCATCAAGCAAGGGTCTATAATCAGAGAAATATGGTATAATTGTCACTGCCAACAGTGGTGTCACAATTAATTATAAAAATAAAAAATTGGTCATAAAAGCCAAATGACAAAGTCTTTGACCATGATTTTCTATAATTAATTGTAAATGAATACAGTTTTCTTCTGTTTAAAATCTTTTTAAACTTTAAATTTGAACATTTTCACTTCCTGGAAAAGTAGAATACATAAATAAAAGCTTCCAATTAAAATGGCCTTGCTATGACTAGTACAACCAAAACACCAATAACATTGCAGACAATAAACATATCAGCAAGCAATAAATTTTTACTGGAAAAGTAAAGTTAGGACAACACAGGCACCAACAACATTGCAGACGACAAATGTATCTTCAAACCACTTTTCTGCACACAAAGCTACATTTTTAAGCATGTTGTTCATTTCTGATAAAATAATCATAGATCTTTAAATTTCAACTGATTCCCAACACTACTAGCCAACCCCTTGAATACAGTACCTCTCCATTTCTGTAGGAAGCCATTAATTCACCGTGGCACCATGTCATCCATCATCAAACACAAAATGGTTACGGTCTGGCTCCCTCATTTAGATTAACCTGGAAAGAACAGATACAGTGATCAAATTCTATAAAGTACCTCAGTATGCCACTGTTCCTCTTATAATGCTGTATGTTCATGGTTCCCATTAATTGGGTCAAATTTAGTTTTATTATGGCTACTTAATTTGTTTCACTTAATTTCAGCTCTTGGCTCATAAGAATCATACTGCAAGTTCACATCATTAAATACTCAGGGATTTTTTGTTTTAATGCACTCTTAGGACACAGCTTTGTTGGAACATCCCTCAACATAAGATTCTATCATTTGTCAGTGTTCGCACTACTTTCTCAGAAAATAAAATTTCAAAGTCACTGGGTTGATAAAATGGGGGTAGAACACAAAAACTGAGGATGCACACTGTGCAGAAAGTAAAATAGTATTACTGCACTGAAATAGATATAACTAAATAATAGAAAATGTCATAACTTGTTTATATCAGGTACTTTATATAAGTAATTTTAATCTACTTCTAAATTCAGTAGTAAGTTATTAAACAGCTCCAAATATTATAAAAGTATCAATGTTTTTTTCTTCCTCAAATAGGAGTTCATCTTAATTTATTTTTTAAAATAAGAAATAATCACAAAGAATACCAATGCCTCAATTATTTTGGGTGACACCAGGTGGCAGAGTGGCCTAAGGCGCTCACCTTTACGGACCACTGACATCTCACCTCTGTCCGCATGGTCTCAGCTCAGCCAGTGTGAGTATGTGAGAAAGTTTGCCAGTAGCTTCCCATGAGTCGGTGGTTCTTCTTGGGTTCTCCCTCCACCAAATATACTGGCTGCCACGTATACCCTATCATGTGCTGAAAAATGGCGTTAAACCCACAAAACCAAACCAATCCATTGCTTTGAATCCACATGCCACTCCATATTTTTTTGTCATCCTGTTTTTTTCCCCGCATATATGTACTGTGCATTGAAAGTATATTAGTTCAGCAGAGATGAGGAACCAGCAATCAGAACATCCTCTGCCTTTTCTTTTGCAAACTAGAAAAAACTTCAGATGTAAGTGGTGGCCATTTTTAACTGTTTTTACATCATAATAACTTCATCAACATCACAATGACTTGATGACAAGCCAACTTATATAGCAACTTAAGTAACAATTGGAGAATACTGAAACCACTTTTTTTGCATGAAAAAATTGCAGGAATAACATTAAAATTAAAAGTGCAGTTATTTCATCAATTATTTAAAACATCATAATGTTACTTTCAACACCTATCTTTCCATGAGAATCTATTCTTTGCACATCTAGCCAGACATTTATCTACTAAAAACTTGCCAATCTAGGAAGTATCACTATGGCTAATTCTGAGTTCCGTTATTCAACTCATATTGGAAAGAGACAAGGATGTTCCAACTGAAGGATCCATGGCCAATATGGTGACCAAAGGACAGTTGCAAAAAAAAAAAAAATTGCACAAATCAGGTTTTCTTTATGTTATCATTGAGAAATTGGCAGAATTTCAATTTTTGTATATGATATCAAACTACAGTATCAGGCCAATATTTTGCATGTACCAAGTGCTGTTAATGCGTGATTCATGTGCATTTCAATGTGAAGGGGAACTCTGCTTACAAAACAAGTCACTATTATAGCTTCCAAAAACAGCATCATCAAGAAGAGTGCACTGCATTTAATTTCATACAACAATGATACAGATGGCAATATTTCCAGTATTTCTCCTGTGATAACCACTGGAGGGGGGGGGGGGGGGGGGGTTACATTGTAAAATTCTAAAAAAGAATGAGAGGAGCTTATTGTTGGATAAGGTCTATCATCGAGCATGGTTTTAGTATGGAAGAAATATGGTAGATTAAGTTGTACACACGTGTACACATTCACAAATGAATAAGATAAATGAAGCAATATATAACTTTGTCACAAAAAATAACAACAAAAAAAACATTTGACAATTTGCTGGCATATTTGTTTTCATAACAATAAATGTACAAAAGAAATAAAAGACAGCTACAGGAGCCAAAGGGCAAATGCCATTATCCTGAAACTTCAAGGCTAAAATCTCTAAAACCTATACAGTAGCAGTGTTGTGCCTAGAGTCAGCCTGGTGAACAGTAGCTCTCCCTACAGTCAACACACCTTAGTTCCTCAAAATCTAACAAATCCCAAATGCAGCGAGACAAAGGTACAACAAGATTTCCTGGAAGGGATTGACGCTCTACTGGGTAAAAAGAATTTCCAGGGAATTCAAGATAAGAGATTTCTTCATTTTAACTGCTTTATCATTTTGAATTAACAAAACTACATTTAAAACTGTTTTTCCTTGTTTATAACTGAAGTCTGATATTTAATAGACACGAAAACAGAGTATGTGATTCCAACAGAAGAAGTACAATCTAATGCAAATTGCAAAAAAAAGAAAGAAAGTCCATTGGAATTATGAATGATACTCCACAATATGCAAATACTCCGTATAACTCATAATGTTCACAGTTCAAGAGCCGGGCTTGAAGAAGGCATCGAGGATTGTCTGTTGTTTCTTACACCATTCTTTAACTAATGTAGCTTGTGTCAATGACTCCATTTCTTGTGCCATAGCCAAATAACGGTCATCCTTCGCTAATCGTGAATGTTTTTAATCTCGTTATAAACTGGTCGTTCTGACATCTTGACAAGTGAGTGAAGACAAATGACGGTCATGGCTACTTAAATACATGTAATGATTTTTCTCTATTGAAAATCATTTGATTGAATCTGACATTTATTGTCAGTCTCCATCGGCAGAGCATCAAAAGCTAAGCCACATGGCTGGTTAATAAAGCGCTGATATTTAACTTTAAAAAAAAACAAGCAAACAATGTTCTATTGATCTTGTATCCAAATGAATAGCATCAATCACAATTAGATAATCAGAAGATAAACATAGTCTTTCTCAATTGGCTTACCTATAAGCGTTTAGTTATTAATACATGTAATTAACCTTAAAAGTTGACTCTTTTGTATGTTGCAAAGACTTCAGATTAGCCTATTGTCAGCCCTAATCTGTGTCGGCGTGTGTGTCAAGTGTTGTTTTAACCTCATGAGCCCTTGGGCAGTTACCGGGTCTTTGTCTCGTCGATCAGACTACTACATCACCTGTTAACCGTAATTAATCTGTTCCAACGTGTGTCAGGAATTTAGCAGCTAAAGTATATTTCCAAGTTTCAACTGAGTGTTGGTTTTATGGGGTATTTTTGAGCGTAAAATTGAAATTTGGGATCGAAAATTGTTCTGGTGTTCAGAGTTGAGGGGTTTCAGTTTACTGAGGGAAAAAATGATGATATTAAAGAAGGAAAATTTCGGGACTAAAAAAAAATCGGTCTAGAGGGGATTCCGGTATTCTGAGGAGTTTCACTGTATGTGTATATATATATATATATATATATGTATATATACATACAAGGATTTACAAATTTCATAAAAGTCAGATTGCTCTGGACAAGCTAAATGGAAACTGAACTTGCCCTTGGGAAATTTGAGCTTGCCACAAACATAATATTCCAACACGAGTAAAAAGAATAAGATAAAATATGGGACATTTTAAGGGAATTCCTTTTTTTGCATAGATAAAATAGCAGACTCATCTCATCAACTACATCAACAATAATGATAGCTCGACTGTTTGTAATGATTTATTTATACTCACAACTGAAGGATTTGTGAACACTTATTTTATCCATTTACTTAACAATTATCATCTAGTAACCTTGATATAGGCAACATGCATCAAAACAATCTTTGACAATCTGACTGTTAAGAGTCGGCAAGCTCACAAACTGTCCGAAGCTAGGTTAGGACCTGGATGTTGCCGAATCCCGGATATGTACAAATATTACAATTAAAATACAACTGATAAGTTAAAATATAAATATTTATTCCTTATTTGTCAAAACTTGCTTTAAATAAGTATTCACATTATCACATAAGCACAAGAAAATGCAAGACTGACCTTAACATTGACTACATGATGGAAATGACATAGATGAAAGAAATTGTGGCCAGTTATGTAATAGAAGAATGCAGTACATATAAATACTAAATAAAGGTGCTGATATATTTACTGTGGCAAGACCGCAGGGTATAAAACCTGCAGAACATAAAGCATTATGAACGGAACATTACCCCTTTCTCCCTCTCTCTTAATTTTTTGGACTTGCTCGGCAAGGACCTTGGAAACTTGAGCTTGTAGGAGCCAAATCTGAACTCGTTTCAGGAGTCAGGCAAGTGCATTTGTAAATCCCTGAAATTTAGGGAGAAGTGACTTCTCCTTTTGGACAGAATAGGGAGAAGTGAGAGCAGAACAGGGAGAAGTGGCAGCGATGCAAAAAACACTATATATATATATATATATATGTGTGTGTGTGTGTGTGTTATGGTTCTCTTATTTGAATTGTGTCATGTTTTTCTCATTATGCATATTTGCATTTAACATTTGTTCTAAGCAATAATTCAGTAGAAAATTCTCAATGTTGTATGTATTATAAACACATTTTGTAAGTGTATGAATGTATTATACTCATATGCAGTGTATTTTGGCCATATGACTTCAAATAAGCATAGCAGAAACTATACATTGTAATTCATTTTAACTGACAGGAGTACCTAGATCACAGTATTGTAATTACAAACAGGTAAAAATACTTGAGCAACTGCCAGCTAAAGAACAAATTTAATTTGTTTTTTAGTTTCTTCACTAGAAAATGTCAGTTGAAAACATTTCCAAATTATTTTGAAACAACCCCTATATTAGGCTATAACACACACATGGGAGCACATGTAAATGTGTCTTCAGCATCATAGTGTTCATCCATTCAAACCAGTGATCACTGATGAGTAATCTCATCTTTACAACTGCATTTTGAGGGAGTTGATTCTGAATTAAATGTAAATCTTTTGACTGTCAATTTTAGGTATTATAAAAGTAGATGCATCTATTTTTTAGAAACGGATTTTCTTCATATGACCACTCACTTTCTAGCTTCATTGCAACAATCCCAATATAGGATTGAAAATTTATGGTTTTAATATTTGTCTACGTGCTCGCAATAACGTCGTGCATTGGTTGGATATTTTTTTCTTTGCTACTCTTTCTCGTATTTGCACAAATATGTGTCAGGTAAGCTAACAACCTTGACCTTAAGTTACAGTGCTGATCAATTCGACAACATAGAATTGTCCAATACGTTTCTGACCAACAAATTTTAATTTTTAGGCTAAATCTTTTATCACATAATAGTTACAGTTTGCGATCTACATATTGTATAATTTCCTTAATGAATGTGCCCAATGAATTACGAAAATAGACAGTCTAATGAAGATGTACTTCCAAGAAACAGCGATGTCCGCCATTGTTACCCCATAGCAGGTTCACTTATGGTTTCAAACTGATTTTATGAAGAAAAATAATGCAGGCAAAAGATATATTTAGAAAGTGTTTTCACCGATTCTATTCTTAAAACACAAATTGTTATTTACATATACCGGTAGATGATTTAGTTTCAAAACACAAGTTATTAAGTTTTCATCAACAAATGAGAACTTGCGGAAATCGGGCAGCGATATATTGCAGGGGGAAAGAGTTAATTGGTCAATTAGCTATTAAAACACATGCCTGTGAATGTGCAAGAGTTTGTTTTGTTGGCGCAATTGATACAAACACATGCTAAGGCAACATGCCATTCATTTCGCCTGGGGCTTAACACTACTTGGCTGGCTTGAGGGAGCATCTCAAAAGCCATAAACTACAGGCACTTGTGTAGATCTTTAAAAAACCCAAAATGACAGGGCGAAGTCGTTTTTGCTTTTCTAATATAAGAAGGCGAAGTTTAAATTTTTTCGGCGACTTAGTCGCCCACTTTGCCTGGTAGCGTGACACCTGTATATATATATATATATATATATATATATATATATATATATATATATATATATATATATATATATATATATATTACAAACTCAACAAAACTGTTCCTCCAAAAACATACCTGCCATATAATACAATGTGTCACGCAAAGAACACTTTTATTTACACTCCCAAACCCCCTAACGTGATCATGTTTTTAAAAAAAACAACTTTCCAAGTAAACCACCTCAGTGACATGTAGTAGGTATAAATGGTAAACAGTTCTGTTTAGACCTGATGTGAAACTATCCTTGGGGCAGTATATATTGCTTATTGTCATAAAGGCAATTAAAAGGTAAGGCAGTCTGGTATAAACAAGCACCATTTTACATATTACTTAATTGACTGACAAGAGCTTAGGGTGATGTGTTAAGTCTTTTGAAGACTGCTATAGGGAGCCCATCAGGCTAATTTGCATAGTGGAACAACCCAATTCCTTTGAAGTTATTGGTAAATCAAAGAGATGCATGTTGAAGAATAAAAGTTATTACACATCACTGCCTTGAATGAGAATGTTTAAGCCATCTTTATTAAAGATTATTGGCAAGTTTATGAACAGCGGCAACACTTCTTTGAAGTCAGATTTTACTCTATATATAAAACGCAAAACATGTTTATTTCAGTAGTCGGAATAGAATTAAAATGTGATTCATTTTTGAAGGCCAAATGAAAAATGCAGCTACAACAAGCAATCAGCAAAACTTAATTTCAGAACTCCTGGTTGACGGAGTTTGACTTTGTGAACCACAGCAGTAAGGGGAACCATTTCAATCTTTGCACATACCGCAAACACCATATAGACATTAGTCATTCTGGAGTATACGACATCTGTCAACACAGCAGCACCACCTGTATGTAACACTGGGACAAGTCAGAACATATTCGACACGCTGAACTTAACACTCAGGTTAGTTCTCTTTATTATTATTCATTATCTTAATCTTGTTAAAGTACCAACTATTAATCGACCCATGCTTTTCATGATGATTTTAGCCATCAGACAGATCGATTGAAAGATAATACAAACACACACTTATGTTTATACAGTTGATTTGTATTGATAAAGAGATTGCATTAACACCAATATTGGACAGAGACATTTATTATTGCTGCATTACCTCTAAGGCCCCCATAAAACTTGACAAAATTAGGTCCCCTCCCTTCCTCAACAAAACGGTCGGTCCCTAATGTGATGTATATTTTCTTTTTTATACAGAGACAAGCATATATCTCATGGGGTCAAACGGCATCAGATACAGTTCTGACAATGCCAATGTTATGGTCAGCAAGAACTCAGTTCTGACCAGGATTCAATCAGAGAATCCAGCAGGGAAGTTTGAACAACAGTACCATCCAGTCTCTAATGAGTGCAAAGATGAACACAAATGACATTTGCTTTACCATCAAATGACCCTACTGAACTATTGACAGCAGCAAAAAAACTGCATTTAATTAAGACTATTTTCTGCCATCCAATGTATTTTAAATACAGAAACTTGGTGCTTTTCATTTTATTTAATGGCAGTGTGGTAACGTGATTATGCGAGTGCTTGCACATATGTGTATGTGTGTGGTGATGATATTTGACAATGCTAAGTCTGCCAACTAGTTTTTGCTTGTAAGTGTATTAAATGCTTTAAAGGAAACATATAAGATTTTTACTTTTATTCCGATCTGAATTTCCAGTCATTTTCTATTATAGGCTTATATGAAAAGATACCTTATTTTCAATTGGATGATGTTGAATATTATTTGGGGTCATGCACTATGCCCCTCCCCCTCTTGTGACCTCAAAATACACTTTTTGAGTCTAAAAAAAATCCCCAACATTGTCTGGGAATATAGCAGGTATGCATACAAGGTTCTCAACAGATTTCAAAATGAAGAGCCATTTGACCCTCGACACCAAAATCTCTAGTCAAAATGAAAATCTCAAGAGTCTGTTTTTGAGTCATGATCTCATAACTGGGATCGTTCATTATTCATGCAGCAAACAGACGCTTAAGATTTCTTACAACTTTAGGAGATTTATTCTCCTTCTCCTCACAATTGTTACTAACTTTCTGTTTCTTTGGAGTCTGAGGGTCAGAATGATCAGCACTGGCAAATGATCAGCACTGGCAGGTCGTTTCTTAGACTGAGACAGGAAAGAAAATATACTTCTTGAGCCATTGTGATTAATTAATATGAGCCAGTGTATGACAATTCAATGAAGGAAGATGTGTATATCTTGAATATCACTGCCAAGATTTTTGAAAAAATAAAATCCACTACCATTTTTAGTTTCCTTTTGCAAGATCACTAACTGGTGACCACCGATTACATTAATTGTGATTGTTAAGTTTCACACTTAACAGGCTCTCAATAGTTTTCTGGTCCAGATTTCCCCTTGAATCATTTTATTTTTGCAAACAATGGAGAATATCTTCTCTGTATCAGCATTAGAATGTGGCAATGACAAAACAACCACAATCAGCCTGCAAGAAAGTTCAAACTTCAGTTTTTCTGTGGCTGGGTTTTTAAGGTTGATGACTGCTCTCCAATGCTCCTCCAAACTAAGTTCATTCTGTGGAGAAATTTGTTGTGTTGGACATGAGATGTATTCCCAAGTTTCATATTTCTTAGCCAGTGTTTACTAAGAATTGGCAGAAAACTTATGTTTCTGCATTTTGACATCAACTGAACTAAAACATATCAAATTCTCTTAAATATTCCTCTAAAAACATCTTGAGCAATGCAAGAACAATTAAACACTACATAAAATCAAAGGTCTGCCGATTTTATTACAAGACTTGAAAGCCATCATGGACCAATTCTGATCCTTTTATTACTTTATAACACCTCATAAAACATCCTGCATTTGGCCTTAAACTCTCCAGATTACAAACAGTACAGTAATCAATTAACAGCTTGTTGAGTACATGTGTTAGCCTTTGAATCTGATTACCACACATCATTGCACCGGTATAACATTTCTGGTCCCCAGTAGACTGGTTTCCACTGGTTTCTGTAATGTTGGGATACAACGCACAAATATACAGATTCTTTTTGTCTTGAAAAAAAAAAAAGTACTAAAAATAATAATCTTTTTTTTTTCAAAAGTGATAGATTTCAACTATACAATTATATGTGCGGTAGACAGCCTTTAAAACGGTTTAATCCAATCAACTCATAATTGATTCCCTCTTCCTCTATCATAAACATCAAAGACAATCTCAAAACAATCTAACCTTGATTCAGTTATGCCCACAACCTCTTAGCTTTGCTGAGTTCATATTAGCTCTGCTGAGTTCATATTGATTTTGCATAGGGACCAATAAGATGTTTGGTTTGGTTTGGTGCTTTACGGCACAGCAACACATAGGTTATTTAGTGCCGAGGCAATTGGAGTTAAGTGACTTGCCCAAGAACACACCACGGTAGCTGACCTAGGCTGGTCCGATGGTTTGATTCAAACCCGCACCTTTTCAGTTGTGAGTCAAGCACATTAACCCTGAGCCACCGCTGCTCCCCACCAATAAGGTGTAAACAGTAGTCTAGCAAATGTCAATCACTGGTGCATATAGTCAATTTGTTATGGACAGCACACGCTCAGTACAAAATTATGCCAGCGGCAAATCAAGGGTAATTATGACAGATGCTCCAGCCCAAATCAGCGTGCATCACAAAAACACACAGATTGGAATTTCCATGCATCAGAAATGGGTCAAATTTTAAATTCCACATGTCAAAACCAGAGGGTATGTGTCAATTGAGAATCCTGTGCATAAATACTGCAAGAACATGGAACAGATTACAACTGAATCAGTTCCAGAGCAGGCTAAACACAATGAAAGAATGACACTATTGAATTTGAGTCTACCGATTGACATTCCCAATAACATTTTATCAAAACTATAGTATTTGCTTACCCTCCCATTTGTTTGAACCCCCCTATCAAGTTTAAAAACAAAAAGCATCAAGGACATAAAAAAATGCACACAACTTAGCCATTTCATTCATCAATTTATAATTTCTAACCCAATTGTCGCCAGGGGGTCCCTAACACTGTCAACTTATTGGCATTTCAAACCAAACAGGAGTTTCTTTAGTGACACGGTCGCCATATTTGCATGGACGAGTCTATGTTTCAGGCAACAGATGTGATGTACTTCACTGTCTTCGATAAGGTCTGAATAATTACATAAATTTAGGAGTAACATCTCTTTGAACACATGTATGAAAGAGTTTTTCCTTTTATCTGTTCATTTTATTTTAGAAATATTAAAACTAGATGTTGCAAATACTGGATGCAGACGACACAGTTTATACTGAAATGGACTGTTCTAGAAACCAGAAAAGGACAGTGAGCAGTCTGTCTGCTTGTTTACATTGACAGCTTCTGTTTGGTCTGAAATGCCAATAAGTTGATAGTGTTAGGAACCCCCTGCCAACAATCAGGTTATAAATTATAAATTGATGAATGAAATTACTAAGTTTTGTGCATTTTTTTTATATCATTGATGCTTTCATTTTAAAAATTGGTAGGGGGGTACAAACAAACAGGAGGGTAAGCGAATACTATACAACAATGGGTGAGTGCAGGGCTCGAAATTAGCGGTAGTCCGCTAGCCCGAGGCTAGTAGATTTCCTGTCGGACTAGTAAGTTTTGGTTATCAGCAGTCAGCGTTTGTTTACGCCTCTCCCTAATAAAGACTTGACTTCAGCAGATGTTCTGTAGAATCAAGGCAGTGACCATTGTAAACACAGTCATAAAATATTAGCATCAGAAGATAAAGTCAATTTCTGCCTCGGAAAGGTGCGTTTCTATAACAAGAAGCCATCCGATTTTGCGCATTTCGCTTAACAGCGCCAATTATCGTCCTGTCATTACAAGGAAGTTTGGTAATTGATCCTAATTAATCTGATAACGTATGAAATGAAAAATGACGTGGAAATAGTCAAATGTTAGTTGTTAAGAGATTTTTATTTCCAACAAATTTATGGCATTCTACAACTTTATATGCGGAAAGTTATTCAGATTTAAAATCTCTCCCCTCAACCATAAATAAAAACAATTTTGTTTCTTGTGTTTCTTTTGGATCATCTGATTGCAACGCGCGCTGTTATAGAGGGGCTGACCATATTAGACATGGATAGTGAAGCGATCGTACTTTTGTTTTACTTATTTCTTTTTCTCTTAATTTTTCTATTGCACATTATATATAATATATAATATTGAGAATAACCTGTTTTAAAGCATCTCTATCTCTATCTCTCACACGCACGCATACAACATGGAATCCAAATCATAAGTTCAGTAAGAGTTTATGTATTCCCTGATTGCCAAGCTTTCTGGAGTTAGCGACCTCATCGTTCACACCAAGTCATAAAGATGTGTCTTCCGTGAAAGATTTTTAATGATTCTGATAATGTTTAGAAAAATTTTTCACCAAAGTTAACATTTAAAAAGTAACGCTAGAATGCTTATTAATTATAACTAAATGTTACTTTTTCAGTGCATGATACGATGACATTTTTAGGAAATATTCAGAAAATATTAAAATTTGACCATTTATAAATCTACACATACATAAATTTGGAAAAGTTCATAAAAGTAAGAAAATTAATACGAAAACTGTGTTAGACGTGGCGTCATGGAGCAAAAAGCACGAACGAATATTCCCACCATTGGGCATGAACTCCAGACCTTGTGTTCCAGAGTCAAGTACATGTGCGTTTGCATGTGTGTGCGTGCTGGTATGACACTTTATCCACTCAACCACAGTAACAAACTACAAAGTGGTATAAAACACACAGAAACATGACAAAAACTATTCAAAGAAATTAGTTTGTATGTTTGTTTGTTAAATTTTTTATTTTTTTGGCTCGCTAGCCAAACGCTTAAACAGTCACAAACGGGAAACTGCATGTTTTACATTTGCATCTAAATAATTATAAGAATTAGATCAATGTTACGATTACGTTACTGACACATCATTTCCATATAACTACTTTTTTCTATGATGATAAAAATAGTTTTTATATTTTTCCCTTACAAGAACGAACGAATACATTGAGGTCCGATTAATTAGGAACAATTACCAAACTTCCGCTGTTAATGACGAGACCATAATTGGAGCTGTTAAGTACAACGCGCCGAGTCAGATGACTTCGTTTGATAGGAACGCACCTTTTCCAAGCTGAAACTAACATTACCTTCTGATGCTAATATTTTATAACAGTGTTTACAATAGCCACTGCTTTGATCCTGCAGAACATCCACTGAAGTCAAGTCTTTATTAGGGAGAGGCCATTTAATTTTAAGGGGGTGGGGGGGCAGAGGCACATGCTTTGAAACATGTTTCTTGCTCTGATTTTGTTATATAAAGGACACTGTGCCATTCCTTTTCTTACTTTAAATAATCTGCGTCAGCTATACTGTAACATCTCGTATTTCAAAACGAGGCACAATTCCATCCTTGCAAAACAGGCAAAATGTGGCGTTTTATAGAAGGTGTTCAGCCACCGGAAAAAAACCAAAAGTTGAATGAAAATGACATAAAAGAGAGGAATAACTGTTATGATAGGGAAAAGCGTAATCAAACGTTTCAGAAGACATGGTCAAAAGACAGGGAATGGCTGAATTATGATGAGGAGAAGAACGTTATGCGGTATAATTGGGGTACGGAATTCGCAAAAACAAACACAGAGAAAACATCCAGACGGGTAAGGAGACCAGAACAAACCCCATATGGACCCAGAGTGCAGGTGGAGGACAAGAAAGGAGACCTGGATCCCTTTCTGGAATTGGATCCAGATTATCTTGAGAAACAAGGAATGTGAATTGACTGATTGATGATTTGAAGCAAGATTTATACTTCTGTACTTCTGCATTTCATATGATAATGCTATTTATGAAATAAAATTGTTGTTAATCTCAATACAAGTGTGTGACATTGTTTTGTGGACAGGACTAGTAAAGATTTGGCAGGACTAGTAAATTTCTCAGTATACTAGTCCTTCTGGCTACAAAGAAATTTGTGTTAAATTCGAGCCCTGGAGTATAGCATTTTAAGTTCTATAATAAATCCTGAACAAGCATTATTGAGCACATTTGTACAATTAAACTAATTTAACTCAACACTGAAAAACATGAAGATAAAAACTATAGCTATGATTCACAAAATCTAATTAAATAATTTCTTTTAACAAGAAAATAGTCCACAACTGAGGATTTATTGTTTTTTTTAAATAGTATATACATGCTTCGATTACGGTTACCTCTGTTGCCAAAACAGAAAACCTACAGCCTAAATCGACAATAGAACCAATTTATGGCACACAGCCAATACAAGACTGCAATTAAAAGCCAGCTATAAACTTATAAAAATGGCTATACCTAACTCCTCCGCTCCGTCTAAATAAAAGCATCAGTCCCCTACTCATAAAATCGGCTTAAAAATAATTACCTACTTTCGTTATAGAATTTCATCGCATGTCGCCATATTATGCTGTAATTATTAATCTTCAGTCATTCATTGTTTCACATGACAGCGTCTGCTAGCGCTTCAGCAAACATTAGCACGTGAGGAAGAAAAAAATTACAAATGAACATTTTCATTCTATACATTCCATATAAACAAATATATATTGCTATCATGGCATACATTAATTGCATATATTTACCTAATTATGCACCAGACAATCTGGGTCATGCACTCATTTTCATTCATTGCGTAAACAAACCACAACAATGAAGCATACGACATTTTTCTTCCCGTCTAAGGTGAAAACAAAACAATAATATTGAACAAAAATTTGCCCTTTTGGCTCAGTAAATCGTTACCTGCTTACTTTTCCGGTAAAATCTGGATGTCTTTACAAATTTAATATAGAACCATTCAGAATTTCACTCACCTGGTCTGATTCAGAGCGCCATCGTTTTCGTATGCTAATCAGCTGTTTGACATGAGCCTCGTTTGCAAGTAGAGATTATGTCTAAACCATGTATGCGGTCGCCGAACCGGATATCGGTGGTATTTGAATACATAAATAAATAAAAAAAATTTAACGTGGTTTTTATTTTTCGGTAAGTAACGTCAGGTGTTATCAGCTATATTTGCAACAAACAACAGACCTAACAAGGAACCCCTAACAAGCTGAGCTGAGGCAATGTAACTTCCTCGAGGACCCCCGAGGTTCGAATTCGAGACCCATCAGCTATGAGTAGGACGCTCCACCGATATATATATATATATATATATATATATATATATATATATATATATATATATATATATATATATAGTCTTTTATAGCTTTTTTTACACAATTTTGTTGGGCTGATGGCAGCATAACATATACATGTAGTCAGGGTGGTCGCAAGCTTGCGCTGGAAGAAACGGGGCGCCGGGCGACCATCGCCTTCAGGCGCCCCCACTCGGGAAAAGAATCCGCAAACTCCGCGAGATGCCCCCCTCTCTCTCCCCCCCCCCCCCCCCTTAGCGTCAAGGGCGATCACCCGTTTCACCCGCCCCTTACGACGGCCCTGCATGTAGTTTACCCGTTCTAGACAGTTTTTTAATTTTGTCGTCTTTCTTTCTCGTATTGTTTATCCTTTGTTTGTTTGTTTCCCCGTCATTGAAACATGCAGGAGTCAATAATTCTTCTTGGCGTTTGTGTTTAGTGTTTGTTTTGTGAATGTAAATTGTTTCTTCACCTGACGAAGAGCTTGTTTAGCTCGAAACGTTGGGAAACTGTTTTGTATTTGCGCCGTTATCAATTTGTGTGGCATTAGATATATATATATATATATATATATATATATATATATATATATATATATATATATATATTTATATATATATATATATATTAGTTTTACGTGGGTTGGGGGATTTCATCCCGAAAGTGGGGTTGCGGGAAGGCAGTCATCTAATTTCAATTTCAAATCAAAAGATATATATATATATATATATATATATATATATATATATATATATATATATATATATATATATATATATATATATATATATTGTTACGACTCTATGGTCTAAGAAAAATGTAACAGAAAGAAAGTGAAACCAACAAATCAAGTAAAAATCAACAAGCAATTTATTACTAGATAATTAAAATGAAAAATCAAAAAGTCACTTACAGTAATGTGTTTTGAAATCCTAATAATCCAATAAGAATGATTGTTCTAATCACAAGTCCTAAATATAGAATGTTCCAAATTCACGGCTGTGTCCTTGAATGTTATGATGTGCTAATGGTCTCCAAAGTCCTGATGTACTAGTAATCTTGATGTGCTGATGTCAAAATGAAGTATTCCAAAATCTCTGAATAAGTTCAGTTAAATTCCAAAATCATCAATTAAAATCCTAAATCCAAAAGTTTATGAGCACTGTTATAATCCAATGAATATTTAAAATAATTCCTCTCTTAGAATTTGGAATGAATTTTCACGACTGTAATAGCTCTTTACAAGACTGATGGTAATGTCAAAACTGAAAAAATGTCTACCAAACATGGTATATATAAAGATTGGTCACATGACAGAATGTTCTAGAATATGAGTCATCTTAATGGAATTCTAACTGTAAACAAAATTCAACCTTGACCTTCAAATTGAGAAAACATATTGATCAAAACAACTTAATTCAAGGACACTAGTTATACATTTTTTCCTGATAAACATTAAGATTTAAGCAAATATTAAAGTGAAGAAACATTTATAATTTCCTAAAATATTTATAATATTATATATACATCATACATAACAATATATATATATATATATATATATATATATATATATATATATATATATATATGTGTGTGTGTTTATTACTCATATAATAACTATATATATGTTCAAATTCAGTATATATACTTATTTATTAACCCTATTCATATTTTACTTAGCGGGCAGATATATAAATATTGTGGGCAGATTTGAACTTTGAATACAGAATACGAAATGTTATACATAGCATTCTTCCCACAAGGATGAAATTTATTTGCGTTCTGCCCACAGATACAGTGCAGTTATATAAAGTTCAGACTACCGACGACGTGATATTGTGAAACCTTATATAGTCTATAATATACGCAGTCTGAAATATTTTAATATCACATTTATGGCCACTTATCCATATACAAACAACAAAATTCCATTTTTTTTTCTTCAATCAACGCGGAGAGAATTGTATAAATTCACCCCGCAAACATATAGACAATCGGAAAGTCCTCGTACTTTTCCACTGTTTGATGGAAAGCATTGTATGATTGTATTCCAAATGTAACAAATTATGTTGTCATTTTGTTGATATATATGTGCCAGTTTCATGACAACTTCTGCGTATGTTTCATATTTATTATGAAGATGATGACTTATTTGCTGCTTCTTGATGAAGTCTCGGCTTCTCTTAGACCGATACTATTACGGTACCGCATATATATATATATATATATATATATATATATATATATATATATATATATATATATATATATATATATATATATTAAAAAAAAAAATCTGTGTGATGATGGTTGGGGCATATTTTAAATGGGGATCTGAATGAAAACCGTGCAGAGTGGATGCTATATTTTGATGGAACTGAATAATTACCTAACCTTTGGAATGAAATGACCAGGTACCGGTACTTTAATTAACAAATAGGGAAAAAAAAGCATTTGTACTTCTTCACCCAGCCAATTTTTAAGGCCGGTATTTTACTGCGTGTATTGATGACCGCAGAAACTAATTATAGCCTAGGTCGTACCATTATGGAAACATTTAATGACAAATTCAAAAGCCGTCGTTGCTGTGAACACTAAAACGGTAAACGCAGCTGCCCAATCCACGAAATGTAATGTAGTAAAAATCTATCTAATTTTGTGCTGCATTTCAGGGAATACATATCAAGGAATAGAAATTTAAGCAGTAACATGTAAATAATTTTTTTGTAATCTAGAAAGGTAGCTTATTATCCGCACGCTTTATACAAAGGATACTGTGATACTCTACGTTTGCCTGTCCGTCCGTATATTCATCTGTCAATTACCACATCTTCTCCTAAGGTGGAATTTCACAAAACTTTGTAGCTATGTTGCCCCTGTGGCTTCGGATCCTGGGGTCTTTGGCAGGGGGGCAAAGGTAAAAGGTACAAAATTACAAATTACATTGACAAATATTTTCTGACCAAACTCCATATATGCAGTCAGACTGTATTCGGGAACCTTTATTTCATCATTGTCGGAATTGTAGCGTGATTCCAGGCGGACGTGAAAAGAAATTTCGTGGATCCCATATTCTTTCTGATTTTGCTCAGTGAGTTTTAGACCCCATGGATGACACTCGGAACGAGGAGGAGATTATCGTTACGGCCACTGTTATCAATACGCTACAGTCACTGCTCACAATTTCTCGTGATGCGACGGACAATTTCATTGGAACATATTTCAGAACCGAATTTCTAAAACTCTCCATGAATGGAGCCAAAACCATTCACACGAAAGTAGGAAACATACAATTTAAAGATTCCATGAGTTATTTGGCTATGCCTTTGAGTAAAATGCCTAAAACGTTTGGAATGACGGAAATGGCCAAAGGATATTTTCCACACTTCTCCAATACCGAAGAAAATCAACACGTCATGTTCCCGCATTTGCCTGAAGTTCACTACTACGACCCCGACGCTATGTGAACAGAACAACAAGAAGCTTTTACGTTTGGTACCCAAGCCCACTCTTCAGACCCTTTTGATTTTCAAGAAGAGATGCAGAAATATTGTCGGTCTGATGTGGATATTCTACGCCGTTGTTGTGGAAATTTTGACAGTTATTTCTGGATCACGGAAGAACTAGCCATTATACCACCTCAATTCGTCAGCTGTCCATATTCAGCTAAAGCAATGCGTTGGTTACATTACTTGTTTGTAATTCAAGAAAAGTGGATACAACATGCTAGAAACGGTGAAGAAAAGAAGATTGGATCTTATTCTGTAGATGGTTGGCATTTAGAAAACCCATAGATGTCCCACGTGTTATATTCAACGAAAACTAAAAATGCCTTTGACAGGTTTAACATGGCAGATTTTCAGAACAAAACTTACCAACGACGTCAGAGTTTGGAATGTAAAGGGAACCAAGTGTTTGAAATGTGTAAACACGACTACAACTGAAGTTTGAAAACAGATGCAGACTTTTGACGCATCGTCGAAGATTACGATGGGGTGAACATTGAACCTTTGAATCCTCACGTCAGTTTGCTTGGAGGACAAACCAATGCGACACGCTTGTCTGTTCAAAGCTGACGAATCTCAAGGAGAACAGATCAAATATGTCAGTGTGTGTTCGTTGTATCTTTGGGTGTGTAAATATGCTTGATTTCTTACGGGTCACTTTTAAAGTTTGATAGAACACATTGACGTCGAACACATTTCCCACTACGAAAGTTTGATCAAATGTAAAGTTTTTACACCGAGGAACTTGTACCACCCCGTGATGCCTCATCATTGTCACGGAAAACTGATGTTTCCTTTATGTCGTATCGTATCTGTGCTGAAACGTATAATCAGCAACAACCTTGTCGTCACGATGGCCAAGAACGTGCCTTCATAGAATCGTGGGTGAGTGTAGAATTGTTTCATATTATCGATCGTGGATACCGCTTGTTAAGAGTATACGAAAGATGGCACTTTCCTACCACAGAACAATACCAACAGGACGACAACTTGTATTTGTTAGGCTACGTCGACGAGTTTCTGAAATCGACACATAAGCCGGCGGCTATCCTTCCTGGTGTCACACTCCAGACGAAAAAGATCAATTCAAACTATGGTACAGATCTTTAGAAGGCATCGACTTGAAACACGTGGAACAGAACGAAGGAAGACTACCGTTTGCTAAGTCATGCTGAATTGTTTTGGGAAACCTGGCTCAATGTCCGATGTTGCCTATGACCGAATACTTGGTAGATCCAAGTCAATACTTTCAGCTCATCGACGATAAAGGAAAACTCATTAAACACGCAGAATCATACGGGAAGATTTGATCGTGGTGAATTTACGAAGAAGCCATGGAGTTTGTTCCCCAACCCCCACGAGTTTGGGAATGTCATCGTTGCTGCTTATGTGATAGTCAATGCCAGTTTAAAATTGTACTCCGTGCTATAACCTTTAGGAGACTGCATCCTTTACTTTGACACCGATAGTTGCATCTACATCTTTCGATCTGGAGACTATCGCCCACACATCGAAGACTCACATTTAGGAGGATAGACCGACGAATATCCTGAAGAGACTATTTTTAGTTTTGCCAGTGGTGGATCCAACATTACGGCTACCAGCATCGAGATAAGAAAGAACAACTTTATACCAAACGGAAAGTGAAAGGACTATCACTCGAGTCAAGTGGTGAACTTTGACGTGCTAAAAGAAGCCTTAAGATCAAAACTTTCGTCTACGAGAAACGAGTGTGACTTCCCGACCACAACACGGTACCGTACGGGTACAGTCCTTTTCAGCATAAAAATGCTCCAAAACAAAGAAAGGTCATTTTGAGTACAGACGTTCACTGAGAAAGATGAATTCGACACCGAAACCATGGTATGGACTCACTGACTCAAAATTCAATGAAGTCAAGTGCGATGATGTGCACTGCAACCAGAGTGATGCAGCTCGATCTTGTTCTACTATTGAAAAAAATGAGGTCCGTGTATCCATCTATGGATGTCATTCATGCACTCACAAACCACTCTGGATACCACAAGCTCTTTGAGAACCACACATTCATTTGTCTGCTATGTTTGTGGTGAATGACTTTTGCATCATAAAAGCGCAGTATAACCACTATGGTTAAGAAAGTCTATCACCTTTATTTTGGCTGCAAAATTGGAGATCAGGACAAGAGGTGGGCCCCACACATATGCTGCAACACTTGTGCAACAAATCTTCACCAGTGGTTGAACAAGAAATGGAAATCTATGCCTTTTGCAGTGCCAATGATTTGGAGAGAGCCAACAGATCATATCAGCAATTGTTACTTCTGCATGGTGACTCCAATTGGGAAAGGTGTGTCAAAGAAGAAAAAGTGGACTTTACATTATCCAAACATTTCATCAGCTATACGCCCAGTAACCCACGGAGAAGGACTGCCGGTACCTGATGCACCAGAATCATTCTCACTCGAGTCAAACGAGGAAGAGGAAGAGGATGAAACTTCTAGTCCTGAACCATCAATGTCACATGACCCATATTATCTCCCATCCTCCTCCTCTGAACCACACCTCATAACACAAGGTGAACTGAATGACCTTGTCTGGGATTTGGAACTACCCAAGAGTAAGGCAGAGCTGTTGGGCTCCAGACTACAGCAGTGGAATCTCCTGGCAGGTGATGTTAGGGTTTCCATGTTCCGTGACCGTCAAAAGGATCTTGTCCCATTCTTATTCATAGAAGGTGATCTTGTAGCCTGCAACAGCATCGATGGTGTGATGGCAGCCCTCAACATCGTTCATGATCCAGATGAGTGGAGACTGTTCATTGATTCATCGAAGACGAGTCTTAAAGCTGTTTTGCTGCATAATGTCAGTGTTTTGGCATCAATTCCAGTTGGTCATGCAGTCCATATGAAGGAAACCTATGAAAACATGAAACAACTTTTGAGGTGCATAAACTATGACCAACATCAGTGGGAGCTTTGTGGCGATTTCAAGGTTCTTGCTCTCTTGCTTAGTCTGCAGACTGGATACACAAAGTACTGCTGTTTTCTCTGCGAATGGGATAGTCGTGCGAGAGATTCCCGCTACATCAAGAGAGATTGGCCACTCCGACAGTCATTGGAGCCTGGGATGAAAAGTGTTCAGCATCCACCACTTGTTGAATCAAGGAAGATTTTGTTACCACTCTTCCACATCAAGCTGGGTCTGATGAAGAACTTTGTCAAGGCCATGGACAAAACACAAGCAGCTTTCAAGTACCTCAGTGGAAAATTTCCGAAGTTAAGTGAAGCTAAGATAAAGGAAGGTGTCTTTGTTGGTCCTCAGGTTCGTGAACTTCTTCAAGATGATGCATTTCACCGTGCACTGCGTGGCAAGGAAAGACGGTATGGAAAACCTTCCAGTTAGTGGCAACAAATTTTCTCAGAAACAACAAGGCAGACAACTACAGGGAGTTGGTGGAAAACCTCTTCAAGGCATACAAAAGCCTTGGTTGCAACATGTCACTAAAGATACATTTTTTGCACTCTCATCTAGATTTTTTTCCATCGAACTGCGGAGCAGTGAGCGACGAGCACGGCGAGCGATTTCACCAGGACACTGCAACAATAAAGAAACGCTATCAGGGCAAATGGAACCCATCAATGCTTGCAGACTATTGCTGGACAGTGACAAGAGATGCTTCATTTAATGAATACAAGAGACAAGCCAAGAAGCGCAGAGTAGACACTAAATAAGGACTAAACTATGTACTTTTATATACATAATTGTTTTTTTACTTTTGTTCAATATATTTTTTATTTATATAACCCTTTTGCTGTTTTGTTAAGTGTTACATAAACAGGACAGGTGAAATATTATCATGTAAAGCAACCATAAACACATGAAAATACCTAGGTTTACAATTTATGATTAAAAGTCTACTATGTACACAATATACACAGACGTAAAATGTAAAAACTTAAATATCTTGGAAACAGTAGCCAATCAGTTGTTTTAATTGTTATATTTGAATTCAGCACATCAAAATCCCTAATAATTAGCACATTTTATCTCTGAAGCAGACGACTTCAAAAAAATTGTAGACCAGTGAAATCAAAGAAGAATACACGTTTCCTATAGCTTTGCCTGTCCATTGTGATTTTGCCAGTCGATTCTAGACGTTCAAAGGAAAATGGCCTAAACATTCGGATGGACATACACTTCTTTCGGACAATGATATCAAATACAGCGTTTCATTTTTGGAGTGAAACTTCATGAATGGGAGTATATAGATGCAGCTTACTTGAACACGCCAGATAGTCTCCGTGCTGTCAATTCCTTCTCTTGTTCGGTCCAGATTATTATCCTTATGATGCTTTAGAAGAAGAGAGAATTGAATTCGTAGTTTACCCCTGAGCTGCACATTTACATTTGCAAAGACTTTGTACAGATTCAAGAGAAACGCAAAGAACCATTTCACTCTGCACTCTGGGATATAGTTATGAACGAAACTTATATGAATGCTATAAAGAATTCAATGACATTATTCAAAACTTAGTGGATTACAAAGTACTTTTAAAAGAACTGATTCCACATGATGATACGACTCCTGTGAATTGTTGACGACGTGTCGTATGTGTGTTAGTGACTGAATTTTTTGGATTTCGTTTACCGGGCGGATTCTCTTTGGCACATTTATCACCAGTTCATGCAAAGACATAGCGACTAAAACGTTGTTTGTGCGGGAGAAACTCGTGTTAAAGTGCTGCTATTAGTGACTAATACGATTTCTCTACTCATGTGTGAAGAAGAAATTCATCGCATTTTATCTACTCTTCATACTTACCAAGAAGTGTGTGTGTGGCTAGTTGGATACACCAACAGATTTACGACTGGAAGGATGCACCAGACTGGAAAAGTCTTGGATTCGACACTTGAAAACAAGAGGTCGCTGACCGTGCGAAAGACACGTGTGAATGATGAAAGAAACAAAACATGAACTTTTTAAAAATGTTAATACTTTTGTGGTACCATGAAATAAAGTATTCAATATGTATACAATGTCTTGTGTTCAATGTGATTGTCTCGGAATTTTTTAAACTACTAAAGAGGTATGGTTTCATCCTCCATTCACAAAACGATTGACGAACTGTCAGATTGTCAAAGCTTGGAGGCAATCTATCTTTGCCATCCTTATAGCATGTTGCTTGCTGGACCAAGTGGTACAGGCAATATCAAAATCAAACGTGTGATCAAGCACAAATCACTTTTCTTTTTCGATCATCCTCCACAACGTATCGTGTGGTGGTAAAAAGAGTGGCAATCCGCTTACACGTAACTAAAAGACAGTCAAGAAGAATCCATTTCATTTGTAGAAGGGATTCCACGCAAAGACCACGGGATCTTGTCTGTCTGTAGTCAAACACATCTCGTCGTCTTTTATGACATACTAGGAGAAGACAAAGAAGAAATTAAAACTTTAGTTTACACGTAAAGGACATCATCGTAATGCCAACATTATTTACATTACTCAAAATTTATTTCAACAAAGTAAAACGCATCGCACGATCAATTTCAATGCTCATTATATGGTGTTGTTTAAAGATCAAAGAGACAAATTTCAAGTTAAAATCTTGGCTTAACAGTTGGGAACACCTGGACTGAATTATGCTTAAGACAAGCCCACTGAACTGCCACATGCGAATTTACTGACTGATTTAAAACCTAAGACTCCCGATTATGTAAGATTTCGTACGGATTTGTTTCACGATTGGTGTCAAGCGGGAGGTCCAGTAATTTACACGTCGCATTATTCGTTTTCGTCTGTCTAAAAAATATACAAACACCATTCACTTCTGTCCTCTCTGACAATATTCAACAAGACTTCCTTTTTATCTCATCCTCCTGCCAGAATGATTCATGCACTGTGTACCATTAGTCGCAAAATAAATGCTCAAGTGCGTTTGCATTTGTTAGAAACCAGTCTCAAACAAGTGTTACTATAGTTTACTTTGACAGCACGTCAGTTACTAAAAGGAAATATTCCCATTCCTTATCAAACACAATGCTTTTTTTAAAACCATAAACTAGCTTTGACACAACTGGCCGATCTGAAAATCGATACTGAAACAAAGAAACGAATTATCCTAAAACCAGGTAGAAGTGGATCTCTAGAAGGTTTGATTATTCATTCGATTCTACGATGGGATCCTAATACTGTAGCTAAAATGTAAATACTACCCAAAAACCCAAATTCAAAAGACAGACAAAAAAAAGAGAGATGTAGTGAGTTTACACTCGACATCAACCTCTGCCAAGAAAAAGAAGAAACTCCCCAAAACTACCCCTTCAAAAAAGAGAGGTACTGCAGCTAGAACGCGCATGTACACACGAAAACCTCCAAATGTGTCCGTGTCCACTTTGTCTTCTCTTTCTCCTACTCCTCCTCTGTTATTGATGATGACAGCCAAACCTGATTTAAGACAATTGTTTCCCCATCTGATGACAAAATGGAAACCCCCATCTCTAAAGGGACTTCTATATCTTCTCCTACTACAGTCAAAAAGATGGCATCCCCAAAGAAAAAAGTGCAAGACAGAACAGGAGATTTACAAAGTTTACTGGATTTGTTCAAACAAGACCTAGCATGATTTAGTCCGTTCACATCACATCGTCGTCCAGTTGTACCCAAAGTCAAGTTGGCACTACGTCCAGACAATCAGTGGAGACGAATTCCAGTATAAAAGCAGAAGTGTTGGGCAAGACTCACTTTAGTTCCTCTGAACAAGATGTCTTCCTGTCAACGTTCTCACCATCGTCGACGTCCAAAGATGTCTTCCAAAAGGAGAAAACAGACTATCCCTTTTATTTAGCTAAACATGGGGATATCTTGTCAGAACTTACCAAAGCCAATGCCCCAATACAAAAACAGATAATTAAATAAGCACGTACAGAAGTCATCGATACAGAACTCATCGGTACGGTCTGTGAATAATGTTTGAACGCCTTGAAAGGAACGGTTCCTTTGACCAAGATGCAGAAACAGCGAGTCTGACGACATCGTCACATTCATCGTCAAATGGTGAAAAAGAAAATTCCAGTCAGTCACAAAAAAAGTGCTCGTTCAACAAAGATGATTTCTTCCCGTGATGATGGGTCCGTTGTTACAAGTCGCTGCTCCTTTGTTAGGATCGATTGCAATACCTCTTTTAGGAGGAGTGTTGAGATGAACATTAAAAGGACACACCTTTCTGGGAGACATCAATCCAGTACCCATGGTCCTTATGGAAGGACGAAAATTAACTTTAGTTTCTTAGAAACGGTGGATGGAACTCCACCGTTGGTACGAGCAACGGATACCGCACTTATCTCCTAATCCTAATCTCACAGAGATGTCACACTTACAACAAGAGTTACAGTTGTTGATGGCTCTAACAGATTTGTCAGAAACGGAAAAATCGTAACAGTACGGTCTTCAAGTGTGAAATTACAAGGATCAGATTATATGGTGCGTGGACAATGTTGTGTGTATTTTCTTCTTGATCGCAGTCGTGGATTCCCATTACAACATTTACTAAGCTGTTTTGAACGTGATTTCTCTAGAAACGATGCAAAATAGATATGTGGTTAATGATCATTATGAATATGTTTTCTTTAGCTCAAAAACGCAGAATCGATAGAATAATGACACTTTTTTAAATCATTGGAAGTCCAATCTTACTTCTTAACCTTGTCAACACTGTAAATATGTTCATGTTTAACATTGTTGTATTTATCAGTTGTACATGACGAGGGAGGGACTGGCCCTAATCTTTCCTCTTCATTTCTTTGTTGATTTTTAAGTTAGCGGGGCTTATTAAAAACTGTTGATTTAGAAAAATGGTTTTGGTTGGTTTTTGAGACAAAATTCTTTGACATACTCTTCTCTTTGTCGATCTTTGATTGTTTCTAAGAGGATGTTTTCTTTTACGTCCACGTCTCAATTCTGAGGGATGTTTTCCTTCACGTCCACGCTTAAAGCATATCAAGCGGTGCATTCACCAGTCTTGCCATTCATCCCTGACTCATGAAGAAGAAAATGTGTTCCAGTGTTAACGGAAGACTCCTTGAAGCCACCATCCACTTAGACAAAGTCAATCATTTCCTAGACCGGGTTCAAGAAATGGATCTTTTTCCAAATAGGAGACTGGCAAAAGGAACCCAAATCTACTGCAAAATGTTGAAATAGTTGATCAAAGATGTGATGACCGAAGAAAAAGAAAGAGAGAAGAGTAAGTGGGAGGAAGAGAAAAGGCAGGAGGAACAATAGAAAATGTTCCTTCAATGACAACAATACCAACAACAACAGGAGCAACAACCACAACAGGAGCAGGAGTTTCTCATCGCACAAGTGGAGAATTGGAAAAGTGAGGCTAACCAGCCTCACTTTTCCCTGTCCATTTCTGTGGACTTATGGAAACAGACTAAATGGGAAAAGAGATGTGCTGCCTGAGGAGCCCGCCCTGGGATGTGTGACCGTTAATAGAGAGTGTGGCTGAAAAAAAAGCCGTTTTCAGGACCACCCAGTTCTCTCAGGAACACAGATATTACTCAGTCATTGCCAAAAGTGTATGTTTTCTTTTAATGCTTATATATGTTTGTTTTATATGTATTTACCTTCAATAACTAAATCTTTAAAGCCTCCACCCTTCTGTCTTATGTAATAGTATCTCAGTGTGAGTAATGATAGGTTTGTGTCAAAGTGTCACATCACTCCTATTACTGTGAGTGATGATAGGTTTGTTTAATGTGTCACAGCACACATTTTTTGGTGTTGGTTGGTTTGTAATATTTAACAAATTCTTTGATGTACTCTTTTCTTTCTGTCTCTGTGGATCTTTCTTTGAGTTTCTAAGGATGATAGTTTATTTTAGGTCCGCGTGATTCTTCGTGACCTGTATTCTATCCTCTCTATGTATTACACCTAGGAACATGTTTCTTCACTTCCGCTTATCTAACATATAAAGCGTTGCCAGTCTTGCCATTCATTGTCACTCGAGAAGAATGCGAGGCCATATCAATGTTAGAGAGAACAGAGCGTCTCTTGTACCGGATGAAGTACTACTACACCAGCTCAAGGCATCTCCAGAGGGATATGGTCCCTCTTTCTCTCCTTTTACTCTGTGTATAATAGTATATAAGTATGTTTGAGTGTATAGTGTGTGTATATCCCTACCACTTTCAACCCTGATAGTATGTTTGTATATATGTGTAAGCACTTCTACTCTTTTCGATGCTTAGTAGGTGTTGGTGTTGCTCAGTAGATGAGTGGGTACTGGTCAGTCAGATGGCGTGTTGGTTAGTAGGTGGAGTTTTAACATTACATTTCCCCTTGTCCCAAATATTTTTTAACATGGGCATATTGATTATTAGGTATAGTTTTAACATTACATCTTCTCTTGTCATCATACAGTCCCATAATATTAAACATATGGAAATTTTTTAACATTATATTTCCCATTGTTTCTATAAATTTTCTCTTTGTCCCTATAGTACCAGCTTATGATAATTGTACGGACGTTTTTAATATTACTTTTCCCCATGTCCCCATACAGTCCCATAATTTTAAACCTATATGCTAATGTTAAATTCCCCTTGTCTCCCTGCTATCCCATTTCAGAATTTCTACAGTAATGTTAATTCTCATTGTTCAAATATAGTCCCATCTGTTCTCCAAGGATCCCCCTATACTACTGGTAATCCACCATCGGATCAGCCCTGACTGGCTATAGCAGCGAGTCCTTGGGCACTTTACTCTACTTGCCTCGGTATGATATAACCTTGAAAGTGTTGCCGTGCCGTAACCATCTTCCAATAAACAAAACAAAAACAAAACAAAACACAAAATAAAACATGCATACACACAGACAGACATACGTACTATTATTATACATAATAATAGTCAATTTACAACCAATTGTAAATTATGGGTTAATGAAACCAAACATCTACTCGTTTCTTATGGTTTTGGAGAAGCTCGGTATAACCAAGGTGTAGGAGATGAACTCATGTTTCTGAATTTTTTTCCCCAGAAGATATGTATTGGTATTGACATACAAACCGGGAATGCTGAAATTAATGAATTGATAGATTAATAGTTTACAAACTTATTAACTTATTAAGCTCGATTGTAGTAGAGAATCGTATATAAATATTATAGAAAACTCATTTTGCAAACTTAGAGGCAGTTATGTGAATGTCAGGGTTGATACGGGATACAGTTATACTACATACCAAGCGATACACAAACAGAACACCACTTTGTATGTGAATGTAGAGCTTTTGAATTTGATCGTAAACTGTATTTCCTTAAATATCTTTTACCTAAATATCTTTATGTACACCGATCAGAGGATACATATTTCTCTCCTGCGCAATGTATAAGTAAATATACATTGAAATCCATATCAATATATTTGGTATACACACTTAAATATGGAAAAAAATTCAAAGAGTCTTTTAATGTAAACTGTGATGAATAATAATGATACAGCACAGTAATTGTATATGTATATATTTTTCCATCTCACTCACGGTCTAACTATTGTGTATGTTATTGGCATTATGTAATTTGGTCCCGTAACCTACATTACCGCAATAAAAATCGCATTACTATTATTCATACATAAAGACAGGCAGAAACGCATTCAGATATACAGTCAGTCAGAGATTGATAGACAAGCAAAATGCAGATATATACACATATATCTCTGTGAATATACATATATGTATGTATGCGATTGGTGGTTTTATTTAAATAATATCTCCCAATTTTATGAACTGAACAAAACTTTATTGAAAAGAAAAATCATACTCAGGCCATACAATTATGGCATACGAGTCAAGTACAATCGAAGTTCTATTATATGAGTCATCATGGTGTAATGTAAAGAAGAGGGAGAAGAGAGAAAACGCAAGGAGACAGAAAATCAGAGAGAGAGAGAGAGAGAGAGAGAGAGAGAGAGAGAGAGAGAGAGAGAGAGAGAGAGAACACTGATTATCTAAATATTACAAGTCCAAGGAGTATCTAAATAAAAGTGAACTATCAATGATTTAAATGAAAACGCTTTTGATATATTTCACGTAATATATAAAAGAGTTGAGATAGGTTGAAATGTGAAATCAGCATATGTAGCTATCGAGATCTATATTCAGTTTCTAATCCGTTCATAATTTTGCTAACAAATATACTTAAATTTCTCACTATTATTTTATTTTTATTTTTCATTAAATGTTGATACTTTAAGGTATTGACACGTATGTAATAATATTTCTTAATCAAATTCAGTCTAGCCTTTCTAAAGAATTCACACTCAAGGAGGATAATGGAATTAATCATCAAAAATATTATTTTGACATTTTATACATTTTCTTTCTTTATATGGAATTGTATTCCATCGACCAGTTTCAACAGGTAATTTATGGTTTGACGTCCTAAATTTCGAGATAGATAAGTACGCTTTGTTAGGAAATTCTATTAAATATTCTTCCAATTGGATATACGTTTTATAAATTGTAAAATTGTATCCTTTGGACTACAAAAGATAACCAGTCTTGTTTGTCCTGATCTAAGAGGACGGTTTAATATAATTCCGTATGGAACTAATAATATCATTTCTATTATTTAACCATGCATCATATGGTCCTACCCTTTGAAGATTTGTTTTTATATGCATTATCCATTTATGGTCAAAAAGGCATCATTTCTATACACCATACTTGACAATTTACTTTCTTTCCCATTGATGTGTGACATCCAAAAGTTAATCATACGCATGTTTATAGTGATATGTAGTCGATGCAGGCCTGATTCTGTATATAATATATAGACTGGAGTACTTTTTTCGTAAATTTGTTATTTTCCTTACAAATTCATTATGGAATATTTCTATTAGATCCACATTTTCATATTCCCATATTTTACTCCGATAGGTTAGTATTGGTATAATGGTATGGACAAATAATTGTAAATGCGGATCTGAAGGCAAATTGAAGTTTCTTATTTTCTTAAACATAAGGTTAAGAGCCTTACGGAGTTAATCTATAAAATGATTCCTTGCGTTGCAAAATTTCCTGTATTTTGAGAAAAAAACGCCTTAATATTTATAACTAATGATCAACTACTTCTAAACTATAACCATCTAATAAGAATTGTAACTGCTTGACTTTCTTGCTTCAAAAAACATTGTTTTGGTTTTACTATAATTAATTTTTAATGTCTAATCCTTGCAGTATTGTAGAAACATTTTAAATTCTCTTGGAGTTTAATTTGGTTCTCAGCTAGTATGACAGTATCATCTGCATAAAGAAGAATCAAAATGTCGAGTAACATTGTTACATCATCGCGTGAAAAAGTTATTTGAATTCCTGCACTGTAATTATGCCACAAAAATAATTCTAAATCATTAAGAAATAACGAAAGAAGTAAAGGAGAGAGATTTTTCCTTTGTCAAAGACATTATTACAAGCGGAAAAGCTGTTTTTTCTTCACCATTAAACTTAATACAAGATTTTATACCCTGGAACGTGTTATAAATTATCCTAAAAATAATTCCATTAATATTGTATTTAATTAGCTGTTGCCAAAGACCAACTCTCCAAACTGAATCAAATGCTTTCTGAAGGTCAACAAAATAAACTAAATAATTTCTTTTTCCTTACTATCAGAATGTCAATGAGTCAATGCAAAACAAAAATATGATTAGTAGTTGAGTACTTTTTACTAAATCATGCCTGATGCTTTTTCTAGAATACCAGAATAATTGATAAAATTTTTTAATCTTTTGTTCGAGATTGATGTGAAAAAGTTTCCTTAACAACTTACAATAGTTATTGGACGGTCATTCTCTGGATTAATTTGACAACCAGCACATTTGTAAATAGATCTTATAATCCCCTCCAGACAAGCATCTGGTATAATTCCCGAAAACACACTCGGATGTGATTTCTGCGTTAAACATTTCAATTTTATCTTCAGTTAAAAAATTGAATTTTCAGGAGGTAAAAAAACAACACCTAAAATGAGCTCTTTGTCATCATTAGCAATTAACTTGGATAATTTTAACCACTATAACCTGGCAAAAAAAATCACGTCTGAATCATCAAGTTTTGTTTCAAGCACACAAAATATGTCATAATTTTGAACATGATCACAAAATTCGGGGAAATGCAATGACCTGTTCAATTCCAAAACATTCAAAGAAGCAAGTTTAATATCTACCGAATTTTCGGCACGAATAATATTCCATTTTTTCTTATTACAAGATGCTTTCACTGTATTGTCAGTTCTATACCTATTCGAATTGGTATCATTTTCTGTATTGTTTGCGTGTGAAACACTGATATGATAAGTCTGATTTTGCTTCGAATTGCATGTTCCGTCCGCGCTCACCTAGAAGTGGGATTTTCTTTCTTATTGTTATTGTCATCATTGACACATCTGACCAGGTTTGTGAGAGAGGCATGTGCATCCGATGGCGATGCGTGATATGCCGACTCCTTTGTAGCGTATTAATCGCTCTGGCTTGGATATTGACCGAGTACTTGGGTTGATCATGACTACTGTGAAGGGAAGGATCACACGATTGTGCTGAATCAACCAAAAGCATTGAAGGCGAGCAACACATCGCAAGTTTTGCTGCGTTCATTCACATGTTTGTCTAAATGATGATTATACGCATCACTACACTGTACAACAATTTCTGCTTCATTCAAAAACTCCATATCTTGTATAACTTCCGTTTCAGAATCGCGCGGCACCAAATAATCATCACGGGTTCTTGTGTTCAACTGTCTGTTTTCTGAAACATCATTGTTATGAGAGATCCTTGACTTTCCCATCACCGTTTACCAATCAGCGAACGAATCGGCGATCACTCAACCATTCATGATCAGTCTGAAGGGATACGCAATTGTAAATTTGGCATCCGTATTCGACAACTTCTTCGATTTCATCAAAACTAAACCTTGAGTTTACACAAATGGCTATGCTTATGAGTTACAAGACAATGGGGGGTGGGGGGGTGGGGAGGGTGTAGTGAATGATTGACGTTCACTTTATCTAGCTATATACCGATGTACCTTGAAACATGTAAAGTCTACAATCGTACATGTAGAATAAACTCGGCCATATGGACCATTTGAGAATTTTTAGAAAGTCTTTTAGTTTTGTTATCTTCAAGCCAAGTGAATACAATGAAACAGTAAATAGCATTTATTTAATTTTTATTAGTTCAAATATTGAATTATTATTGTTGTTAAAAATATCGGTCGATTGTCATTACTTGAAACATGCTGATAACATTAAATGATGTACAATTATCGCAAAGTCATTCTGAATAATGCAACCTTGTTGCTTCGGAGTATGATTGTAAATTTTATATTCGAAAGTCAGTCTCCAAGGCCTCATTCTGTCGCTCAAGTTGACCATACACATTCCAATGTTACACTTGCAATCACTTAGATACATCGTCGCAAGCCAAGGGAGAAATCCGCTACGTTCCCTTTTCATCCGTTGCTGCCTGCGATACAATTTCCTCGTTTTTCATGAATATGCATAGACAGATATATATACGCCATCAACAGGCCAATGAAATAAGCTATTATACATCAACCGCAATGACCTCTTATCAATCGAAAAGTGTCTGTGTTTGGAAGAGAAAATCCGATTGGTTCACTCAATCATCATTAAAAGTCATGTTGTGTCAACCTTCCGAGAAAACTTTGCTCACGCTCGCAATAATCGGTTCAGTAGATTTAAGCGTATTCATAAGAAAGGAGGAAATCTTACCATAGGCAGCCACGTTGAAAAAAGAGCGTAGCGGATTTTCGTCTGTGGCTTACGACGATGACTTAGATGGTGAGTTTTGCATTTAGTGTTTATACTGCTTATACCGAACATTTATCCTTTGTCATCATTTTATGATGGGCAATCATGGCATCGATATAATGATTACGTTTTAATTGCCATTGACCACAATGACAAACTACATGCAATGTTCATTTTACATGCAGCATTATCAAACAGTGTTTTAAAGATGCACTAAAAGTGCTTCTTTTGGGGAATTTATTATCATTTCTTTAACCCAACCGATCCCAATATCTATATACACATTCATGCGCTTAAATATCGACGCTCTCAAACTGAAGGACTCTTAAAAAATGATAAAAATATAGCATACATAAAAAAAGAAAAAAAAATCTCTAAAAAGGTCATAATTAGCAATATTTGGAATCTCTCTCTCTCTCTCTCTCTCTCTCTCTCTCTCTCTATATATATATATATATATATATATATATATATATATATATATATATATATATATATATATATATATATATATATATTCGGTCTTGTATACTGCCTGAACCACTGGGATAAAATAGAAAATAGTTTATAATTGTATCTTGTATCGTTGGAATGATTGAATATAAGTATATTGGGGATGTAAGAATAAATCACTATAAATATAATATATATTTCAATTCAATGTAGAAGGGCAAAATCATTAGTTTAGCTTCCTAAATCAAGACTCTTTCAGGTCGAGAGAGATGGTTTAATATAACTCGTAACTCGCACGTAAACATTACTTCAATAGACGTTATAAGTTACCTTAACTCGTATTTTGCACTGTTCATAGTTGCCTTGGTTTTCAATGTTTCATCAAAACGTAGTGAAATATTTTACATTTTGCACAATTTTGATAATATCCTGCCCTCGAAATGCATATCCTAGAAGAACTTCATGTTTGACCACACAATAATTTTTCAAAAATGTTACAAAATTAGCCAAGAGTTCGCTCTTTCATTATTTCTTTAGACCATAAAATGTTTAAATAAACAACCTACTTCCATGTGGATCTTTATGATGCAATGAAAATAAATGCATTGTTCCAAATAACCCATAGCAGGCATAATCGTTTCTACGTGTTGCAAAAAGGAAACGACGAGCCCAGCAAAATTTGTATGTAGGTAATTCAAAAATTCGGCTCCTTGAATTCTAAACTCGGAGTACTTCTCGGTTTATTTACTCTTTTGACTAGACGTACAATTACGTAATATATATATATATATATATATATATATATATATATATATATATATATATATATATATATATATATATATATATATATATATATATATATATATCTAAAGGACCGCGCTCGATAGTATAGGAAAACTTCAACAGGAATTTATATGACATTTAAAATAGCGTTAATCAACAGCTTATGCGGTTACCTTTAATTCTAATCAAACATATAGGACAATATTGGCTGATACTGGAGGTTGATTACCCAGAATCGTATTTAGAAAGTGCATGGAATATGAAAATCCTTGCAGTTTGATTTCGGGTGATGAGGGTTGTGGTGGTTGTGGGATTTATAACTATTGCAGCTTCCAACGTCATTGGTGTGATTTCTTTAGTATCAATGTGACTGAAAGTGTGTTCAGTGTCTCGATAAACTTTGGTAGCATATTAACGACTAGTTGACGGGAAAGTTGTAGAGAGTCTGCGGAATTAGTCAAAATTAGGTATAAAGGGCACATTACTTTAAGTCAACAAGTAAAACTACTATTTACAAAGATTAAACATTGCTAGACCTTTTTTTTTTTTTAAATCCTTCCCTGATTGTGATCGGCACATAGTGACACTGAACATTTGTATACATACTTCTTTCACTTTGATCTAGTGTCTGCATTTCTTGTACGCCGTGATGGTATAGTTTGATACCGACTCTATAAGGACTTTCGGAAAGTGGGTAGGCCTATTTTGGTCACGAAAAGTTTTAAAAATTGAATTTTTCTTGCCAAAGTCTTCAATTAATTCATTTAGGTCAACCTCACTGACGTTGAGGAGATGGATACAAATACACTGCAAAGTTGAAAATAGAATTTGTGTTTTGAGGGGGCAACATGTGTGTCTGAATTTAATGTGTAGGATATTAACGTGACGTTTGCCAATAGAATTATACGATGGTGGCCCGTTAGTTTGATTAGATAAACTTTAAAAAAATAATAAAAAAATCAAGTTAAACGCATTTTGGATATCGTCAGGGAGAGAATTCAAAGAAAACTCATAAATCTGAAAAAAAAGACTAAAAAAAATCTGAAGTCTGGTAGGATCGGTGTGATGCCTTGAAAGTTGCGTAGACAATAATTAGAAACCTCAAATCTCCTTTGTGGAAGAAGATCGCTTAAATAGTTAGGCATTTGATCCCTTATAATCGAAAACATTATGCGTAATCTCTTCTTTATCATTCGTTCTACAATAATTTCCCAAGCAGTTTCCACATAAAAAGACTCTCTTGAACAAAAAATGGGTAGACCTGTAACGATTCGTGCAGCTTCGACTTGGATTCTTCCAATATTTTCGAATCTTCCTTTGAGCAATTATCCCAGACTTCACAAGCATGTTCTAAAATTGAACGTACGAATAGTATATATAGTTTAGCTAGAGTTATTCGGTTAAACTATTGTAAGCCGCGCGCAACATAGATAAGTATTTTGATCTGTTCTGAAAAATCTCGCTAGCATGGTTAGTCCATTTAGTATCAGAAGATAATGTTAGTCCAAGGTGTCTATGACTTTTAACAGGAGGCAGATTCATATTATCAAAAGAGGTCTTCAGAAAGGAAAAGTTACCTTGCCTGTTTGCAATTATTAAAATGTAACTTTTCGAAGTATTAAAAGTAACAAGTCATTCGTTTACACATTCATTAAGTTCTGAGGATTATTGCTTACTAGTATTATCCTTTGTGCTTGTAAAGGATCTGTCGAAGAAGTTCCAAGTTCAAGCATCATCCGCAAATAACCTCGCAAGCGAGTTAAAATTGTCTGCTATATCACTGATATAAGTAAAAAATAGTAAAGGCTTTAACAAGGAACGTTGGGGAACTTCAGCAGTTAGCTGACATTTTCCTGATAATGAATTCTGATAGAAAAGTCTGACAACGGTTTTTTTTTAAAGCAGCTTTCACGCCATGATAGAAGTTTACCAAGAATTCCATATTTTGAAGATTATTAACTATAAACTAATTCTATTATCCATACTCTATCAAAAGCTTTATTTCATTTGAATCAAGAAGAAAGCATATTTTATGATAAAGTTTATTTAATTGACGAGTTGTTGAACGACCTGGAAGAAATTGGTCTATAATGAGACGATAGTGTCATGTCTCCTTTCTTATAGATCGACATGACGTGCACTAGCTGCTACTGTGTAGGAAACACACATGTTTCAAGTGATTTATTAAATAATAACTGCAGGGACACATACATTGCTTTAACTATAAGTTTTAGCAGTTTATGACTAATTTGGTTGGGTCCAGCGACTTTGTTTAGGTCAACACTAGTTATTACATATATAATTTCCTTATGTATGATGATGTTGGAAATAACAGTTTGATTTATAACTTCAAAATGCGGCAATTGTGTTTATGATTATTTTCTAAACGTGAAATAGCAAAAATAAGAGTTCAGCAGCTGACACTGTTTTTGTCGCAAAGTTACATGATCGGTCGGTAAGACTAGGCTGAGGTAATAGGTTCGATTACTTTGTGGAATGTACTTGTTGTCTTATAATTTCCAATAAAGTCGAGGATTTTATAATTTCGGGGAAGCCCGATTTTCGTCAAGTTTGAGAAGAAATGTTTCCATACCTGAATTTTTCAAATTCGTAACTCTGTTTCTTTGGTTATTATAATTTTTTATACTGGTTTTGGAGATTTGGTTCTGAGGACCTTAGTCCTCAGCATGTCTCATTTTTTCATCTCTCGCTTTCATTCTGATGTAAACCACGGTTTATCAGTAGGCCTAATCGTGACCCTCTTGTTGGGTTACATCTTTTAGCGAGATATAGAAAGGTTGATGTAGAAGTCATTTCGCATGCCTGATAAACAGTGGTACTGTACAGTTGAATCCAATTTTTGGTTTAACAAGATCGCTTAGTCCATCAAAATTCGCTGCTTTGTAATCCAAAGATCTATTGAAAAAGTACAACTTGCCTTAACATTTGTATCTATAACGACAAAAGGTGGCTTCATGATGACTGATAGAAATTTTAATATGAATTACGCCCTGTTCAATCACACTCGTGTAGTCCGCATGAATTGCGGGATCCAGGAGGAAGTGTCTAGTCTGGGATATTCGAATCGGTTCAGTAAATGTGTTCTAGAGGTTCTATTAAAACGGATAATACATCAGCCACGACAAGTGGTAACACATTTAGGAAATCTGCATTCCAGTCACCAAGAAGAACGACATGTGCTGTTTCATCTAATGCTACACTAAGAGTCAACAGTTCATCCGAATGTTCGGGCGGTATATAATACAAAAAAGTATTTACATGGTTTCATTAAAACTTCAACCCAAATATTTTAATCGATTTGTGATTCAATGTCGGTTCTTTTAACGGCATAATAATGATTCCATGCAATAAACCAGGATACCCCCACCATGACTTCATCCATCAGACCGGTACGGTTTACTATATTCGTGGATTTGGGTACTCTCTGTAGTTACGTTGAGGTCTAGGCGAATTTCCGTGAAACAAAGATTCTTCATACCCTCGGCTATGTTGAGAATTTTTATCAATTTATTGTTTATTCTTCGCATATTTAGATGGAAAATAGAAAGAACATTGAAAACAGAGCCTGATGAATAATTTTTGTCAGGATTTGGATCAGGACTGGTTTCAATATCCTTTCGGCGTGATATCAACCATATGAAAAAACAAATAAAAATAAAACAAATGTTCAGAAAATAACTCAAGAACCTGTTGTTGTATTCTAAATTTGATTGACACTTCTTCCTTATAAGAGAAAAATATATGCCAATATTTATCTAAATGGATTTCATATAATAGTCTAAAAGGTGAATAAAATTTGTGATAAAATACACCGATCTATGCTCTGTAGGGTATTAAATCATTACCCAGGATCAAAAGGAACAAACTGTGTAACTAAGGGCATCAACAGTCCAACAAAATGATTTCTAGCAAAAGAGATGGGCACTGTGACTGTAACAATATTAAAATGTATGCAGGTGAGTTGAGAGTGAAGTTAAGGAAAGAGAGGTTTAATATGCATTATTAGACTTGTTATGAGCAGTTGAGAGACAGTTACGATTATTGTTACATTGGCGAGAATTATTTAATTACGCGAATTACACAACGTGTAGGTCGTATATATGTTATACTACACATCGTATAGCTCAATACAGCATTACAGTAAAACAACAGTCAGTATTTGTTTCAAATGATTTCAAGTTGGTATTTAAACTGATTTTACAATAACAAGCATTTTGGTTGTATCATAGAAGGATTCTCTGTTTTCTTCTGACTTGTTGGCATTATGCATAGTTAACCAACGGATTTGAACATGTCAGTATATATATATATATATATATATATATATATATATATATATATATATATATATATATATATATATATATATATATATATATATATATAGAATCAATATTTCACAAAAATGATTTGAATCATGTATTTAGGCTTGAATTTAGACTGGTTTTACATCATAAACATTTTGGTTGTACCATAAGTAGGAGTTTTAGTAGTTCAGAATAATTGAAATTATACAATGTTAACACATATGTTTGATCATGTCAGGGTATATACATATATTGTTATATAGATATACACAAGAATTAAATCATGAAGAAAAGAAAGAAAGAAAGAAACAACCTTTGTAGACGAATGGTTACGACATATCCAAAATGTATTCACAAAATCAAATTTTCTTGCACTAGACCAAAACTTATTTACAGATGATACATTAATTATATTTACATGCACATTGACACATGAAGAAAGGTGTGGTGGTGTCTAAACAACTTGACTTTGATATCAACAATTATACGTGAATAGCGATACCCATGTCTTTTTGCCTATGTTTCACAGATGAGACCAAATATCTTTAATTGGCTTTGAATGAAACAAGAGGCCCAAGTGGGTATAAGATTGCTCAACTAGCTGACATCTATCTCACAGCTAAATGCAAGGGCAGTTTTCCAATAAATCTGGGTCAATATAATGCTTTCTGACATTTAACAGATTTTAAATTATTTACTAATGGCAGCCATATTGGATGGTGGATCAGCATCATTTGTGAAAACCTGAAAGGACTTATGCCAGGATGCTTTCTGTGAAATTTGGTCAACTTCTGTTTATCGTTTTTTGTGTAAAGAAGTCATATAAAGACTTTCTTAAGTTCAGTAAAAATGGCGATACTGAATAACAGCTCAGCATCTTTGGTGCAAAATTGAAGTTTTTTTATGCCAGGATCACTTGTCAAATTTTGTTAAATTCTGCTGAGCAGCTTTTGAGAAGAAGTCATTTTAAGTGCCTTGTTTTTTATTTCTAGTAATGTGGACAAATTTGATGGCAGATCAACATGATTTGTACAAACTTAAAAGGCCTTATTGCCATGATGCATTATGTCAAATTTGGTCACATTGTGTTCAGCAGTTTCTGAGAAATTGTTTAAAGGTTTTTCTATTAATATCAATAATAGAGACTGTATTTAATAGTGGATTATCATCATTTGTACTAACCTGAAAGACCTTCATGATAGGACCTCTCAAATTTAGTTAAATTCTGAACAGAGGTTTTTGAGAAGTCATCCTTAAGATTTGGCTTTTTTTAAAGTAAAAACAGTCATATCTCCAGGTGGTTTAGCATCATTTGTACAAAAGTGAAAGACCATCATGCAAAAATGTTTTGTGTCAATTTGGTTAAATTCTACACAGCAATTTTTATTAGAGAAGTCATGTCAAGTTTTTTGCTAATTTGTATAAATTGTTCCATTGAAATTTATGCATCTTGTATTCTAAAATTTATGTTTAACTGGTTTTCATAATTTCTGCAAGGGGAAGAACTCTGTAACCCCAAACCTGTGATACTCATTAGTCAATATCATTTGTTACTTCCCATGTTTTTCTTTAGAGAAAAGGTAATTTAAAAGCAAAAATATTTTAAAAATTGCATACAATTTTATAACTATTTCTAACTGCACTGAATTTCATTAATACATGCAGATCTTGTTCAGAATAAAAATCATTGGACATCATGATGATTTATTCTACTTACAAAGTTAACTCAAAATCAGATCAAAAATGCAGTCTCTAGAGTGGTAACATGTTTAGACAATCTGATGCAAGATCACCTCCAAAATATGTGTGGATCTCACTCATTTTCAAACTCAAGTGAGATCTTGTTCATATAAACCTAAATTCCAAGTTTTATCAAAATCTGATCATAAATATGGCCTTTTGAGTGGTAACAAGTTCAGCCAATCAGATGCTAGATCACCTCATTAATATGTATGGATCTCACCCAATACTGAACTCATCCAAGAGCTAGATGATATTAGCCCATTTTTCACATGTGATGAAAATCAGATCAGAAATATGGCTTATTACTGAATCTCAGTGATGTAAGTATATATACCAAGTTTGATCCAAATTGGATAAAAAATATGAACTCCAGAGTGGAAAAAAAGCTCTGACAATCAGATGCAAGATAACCTCATTAATATGCATTTGATCTTGCTCAATATTACATCTGTATGAAATCTTGATGACATAAGTATATATTCAAAGTTTGATCAAAATCAGATAAGAAATATGGGCTCCAGTGTGGTAATGTGCTCGGCCAACCTCTTTAACATGTGTGGATCAAGCTCACAATCAAATTCTTTTACAGGATTTTGATGATATAAACATATATCTCATGTTTAATCAAAATCAGATCAGAAATATGGCCTACAGAGTGGTAACAAGCTCAGCCAATCAGATGCAAGATTATCTCATTGATATGTATAGATCTCGCTCATATTTTAACTTGTACGAGATACTGAATATCTAAACCTATATTCCAAGTTTGATCAAAATTGGATCAAAAACATAATGTCCAGAGTGGTAACAAGCAAATGCTGATGGACAAACAACAGACGCATGGCCATACCATAAGCTCACTAGGCATTAAGGCCAGGTGTGCTACAAACACCCAAAAAACCCAAGGAGTTTAATATTAAATTTGCCAAGAAAATATTTAAATATTTGGTATATTTCATGCCAGATTAAAATTTTGAGCTATAATTGATCCACCACCCAACAAGTAGTATATGTTTGAACTACTTTTTTCTTTATACGGTTTATCTTGTTTCATCTTTTCCATCTTCAATTTTTCAACTTTAGCTACCTTGCATTCTTGTAAACGCTTACCAAGTTGTCTGCCAAGTTCCACTCTACGTGGATCATTCAACTTTGGTGAGGTTAGCTTCTCAACCTTCATTTCATCCTTGATTTATCTTGGCCACCTTCCATTTAAGTTTACAAAATAATGCCAGATAAAGGAAAATTAAAACGAAATCTACTTACAAGTAGCCTTGAAATCAACTTGAATTTATGTTAACACGTCTTGTCTGTAAATTGAACATGTTGAACAAATGGACACAGTGAAGAGTTCAAAATGCAAATCAGAGAAAAATGTGACGGAGGTAACAAAACCAGTACCGGTAGGTATTGTTAACTTTGTGAAAAAAACATATGCTCATCAGCGAGCTAGAAAACGGAACAGATAAAACAAAGAAGCCACCACGATGAATACCGAAACCATTACAAGAAAGCAAAGGTACCACAATGATGAACACTTCAAACTAATTAAATTGACTTTAAAGGGTAATCTCAAATCTGACACAACACTGAACTTACTTGGTGTTACATACATGGAATTCTTTTGAATGTGGGTAAAGTTTACAAAGCCAGAAGGTGTAAGAGATGGCAAAAAGTAGAGTATGCCACTAGAGCCTCCAACGGGAATGGAATATTAAACAGGGTGTGTGGATTCTAGGGACAAGATGGGAAATCCTATGTTAAAAATGTCCAACGGTTTAACATGCTGGGACTGTTTGGCGGGAAATGTAACATTATGGGGCATTATAGCCTCTAACGGTAATTAACATTATGCTGTAGGTTTAACATACATGGGGTAATCTGATCTCTAAGGGGAATTTAACATGGGACTGACACTGTAGCCTCTAATGGGAATTTAACGTGGATACGTCACTTGGGTATCAAAAATGTCAATTGGGAGTCTATGGGAATCAACATAAGGGCGCCATTATAGAAAAGGTACTCTGGCGACGATGGGAAATTAACATTATGCCGCCATGACAGAAATGGCACTTGGGGGTCTATGGGAATTAAGATTAGGCTACCATTACAGAAATTACACTCTGGCGACGATGGGAAATTAACATTAGGTCGCCAATACAGAAATAGCACATGGGGGTCTATTGGAATTTACATTAGGCCACCATTACAAAAATAGCACTCTGACGTCTAACGGGAATTTAAAATGGGAATGGCGCTATGGGCTCTAACGGGTGTAGTGTTATAACCAATCACCAATACCCAGTAGCCTACTATCTATTAGCCCCCCCCCCCCCCCAATCATACTCTCCAATCCCCTACACATACTAACCTACACGCCATTTTGACTTACCAGCACTCGTAGTTACTCATCAACACAGGGGCAGAGGCAGAACATAAAAGAAGGGGGTATACAAGATAGAATTTAAATTCCTTATAAACAAAATTAACTTATCTATCCCCTTACCTCTCTTTTATCACCTTGTAATTAAAGTAAAATCTCCACCCCCTACCATCCCCTTTTAGACATAAATACTATCCACTACCATCTCCATCATCCCTATAATTGTACCAGTAGAGCAGAAGAAGAAAAAAGTAGCAATTCACACGCATATACTGCCTTCTAATACACAAACAAATTCGTTATAAATCCTGCAAGAAACCCAACTATGGTGTAGAATATTTTGCTTGCCTAGATGTTAAATTCTTTCACTAAACTGCTACCCATTGTCGCTTGATAAACATATTGGCAGAAAGTTTTGTTACAAACAGTATCCAGTGTCAAGCTGACCTCGGTTTACTTAATTTTACATTGGTCGTCCAAGATTTAAGACGATGAGTGAAAATGTGACTAGTTTTAGAATTTTGTAAAAACTGTTTAACAATTTACTGGCAGTAAGTTTGCGCAATTTTAATTGTCAAGTCAGCAAGATTTGGTTTTTCGGTTTTGTTACGATAGTACGCGGACTGACCTCGGTTTATCTAATGTGAGTGTGTGTGTATGTGTGTGTTTGTGTGTGTGTGTGTGTGAGAGAGAGAGAGCGAGAGAGAGAGAGAGAGAGAGAGAGAGAGAGAGAGAGAATGCGTGTGTGTGTTTGAACATTTTATCGAAAAAACAATAGACATAGAGACACTTGTTGTTTTTTGTACCCATATACCTACTAACCCACACCCCTTTTTCACTGACAGCACTCAAAGCTACTCATCAACAGTTTTTTGTCGTGCGTGAGAGAGAGAGAGAGAGAGAGAGAGAGAGAGAGAGAGAGAGAGAGAGAGAGAGAGAGAGAGAGAGAGAGAGAGAATACCTTATGCATACTTTTAAAAAAGAATCAAGGCATAGAGACACTTATATTTTTTTGTATATTCTCATGAACAAGAATCACAATTTAGTTTCTAGAACACTTCACAAAAGTCAATTTTTCGTCTTTTTTACTGTTATATTTTTTAGAATTTCTTCACTGGCATGGGTTCTTCTTTTGGGTCAGTACATGTTCTAATAGGAAACCATTGCTGCGTTGATGAAGAAAATACACACAATATTGTCCACACACTTTCGAATCTGATCCTTGTAATCTCACATTATTGAATTGAGCAGATACATAGGTAATACTGTATTCCTTCTATTTAATGCTCTCACTAAAACGGATAATATTCCGGGTTATATCAGGCAAGTGTTTCTTTCATCAGTTATTATTATTATTATTATTATTATTTTGAGGGGGGTACACTTTTACGATTTGTCGTTCTCGCTACCTATTGTCGCTTGATAAAGATACTGACTAGACTTTGGCTTTTCCCAATGTTACAAATGGTGTATTATTTTGTCGTAGATTTAAGACGAAAGTGAAAATATTGCTGTTCAGACAGGAGTTACATTTTTGGCTACATTGTCAAACAAAGACAGAATTTGGTGTGAGCCAGATTTGGATTTTTCAGTTTAGGTTACACATTTTACCATTTTAGTCTGCCTACACTGACTTAACCTCAGCTTATATAATCTTACAAATCCTTTTTTCGCCTAGATTTAAGACGATCTCAGCAAAATCAGAAAGAGTACGAGACCCACGAAATATTGTTTCACATCCTGGAATCAAGCTACAATTTTAACAGTGATGAAATGAAGGTTCTTGAATACACTTGTCGCAAGCGCGATGAGCCACACAAAAGTTAGGAAAATGAATTCCAGTCTCTTGAAAGAAGAGCGGTAAAGAAATAAAATGTAAACACGCAAATAAGTCATTTCATAGTATGTATTTCAGGAATGTTTAGGAATTTTCTTCGCTGTTAGTAGTACCGTCCAAAAGTTTACTTTCAATATGGAAAGTTTGATAGCCTTTGGATTACATGTATGCGCAAAATATGACTGTCAGTCATGGGACCGGGCAGACTGAAAGAAGACCAATATGGCAGCTCGGTGTATAAGAAAAATGTAACGCTCGTTGCATCTTGCTTAGTCTTCATGCAACAAGATAATTACAATACAACAACTCAATACTATCTCAATGCCGTGATCTATTGCGCGTAAAATGCAATATCAAATTGCCTATTTTAGCTCGTATAAATATCTTTGCCTCGTAACAGACATTTATACAAGACCTACACAACTACTTAAATAGTGATATGTGCACACATTCTTAAATCGTAGTACATGGCCATCGAGCGTAGTTTTAGGCTCGTGGTCTCCACAAAAACATATTGACTTCAAAGATGTGCAGCATGTGGTGCCCGACCCGGGAAGTGCAACCGTTAACGAGAGTGATTGGAAAAAATACGAAGAAAAAAAACGGCCCTTTTAAGCGCCGCCCCAGATGTCTAGAAAATAGAGATACTAATCATTTTGCCAAGTTTTTGTTTTATATTTGTGTGTTTTGTATATGTCTATCTTTTACAACTAAAACTTAAAACCTCTTACCCCTTCACTTGTGTTTGTATGTGTGTGAGAGTACAGTAGTGTGTCTATAAACACTTTCTTTCCTTGTGTGACAGCATGTTTGTATCTTTGTGTGAAAGTGTGTGTCTATTTCATACCCCTTCTTTCGCATCATACTCCCTCTTGTGTGATAGTGTGTTTGTATGTATGTATTTAAGTATAGTGTGTGTGTGTGTGTGTGTATGAAGACTCTTACCCTTTTCGTTAGATAGTAGGGTGTGTATTTGGGTAGTAGGGTGTATGCTGGATTGTAATCAAAAAGCGGTTGCTGGATTGTAGGGTGTGCATTTGGATAGTAATCAAAAAGGGGTTGCTGGATAGTAAGGGTGTATGTTTGGATATTAATTAAAAAAACAGTTGCTTAATAGTATATGTGGTGTGTTGGATAGTAGATAAAAAAAAAATTCCATTAGATTTCCCGTATAAATTTTTCACCATGGAAACTTATTAAAAAAAAAAAAAATAGCATAGGATTTCCCGTACGTCCCCAGAAACTTTTTTGTCCCGAGAAACTTTCGTCCCCAGAAACTTTGTGTCCCCACAATACCATTTCCGTGTTAAACCTATGGACAATTTTAACATATGATTTCCCGTACGTCTCCCGAGTGCCCTATAATGTAGGTATCGGACCACTAATTATTTTACAGCCAGGGAACCAGTCTACTGGTGGGGGAATAAAAAATAGAGTACTAAATCTTTTGAGATGTGCCCATTGGGTAATAAATGGGTTCAATTTTGTTCCATTATTAATTTCACAAACTTCAATCTATGTACTATAGCTGACAAACAATATTTACTTTTATTTTGATAGCCTGTATTTAATTTCCTACTGACAAAATAGCATATGTACTCTTGGTGCGAGGCTATGTTATTAGGTGCAGACCAGGGATTCCCCCTGTATAGCATCACGAGACTCGAAAACATGCTGCGAAGCATCTGATTTTTAAGGCTGAAAAAAATTTGTCTAACTTTAATGAATGGATCCATGTGTGGTTTGTATGCCAAGCTAGTGAAGAATTTATTTTTATTTTATAATATATTAACATTAACTTCTATGGGAAATGAATTAGTGGTCCGATCCTTGTAAACCCATGGGCTAATGTTAATTCCTGTACGTCCCCAGATCGGCCCATACAACTACTCCTGTGGCCGGTGATCGATTTTCATTCATGTCAGAATGTGCTCGAGTACTGTAGTCGACTGTTCAAAGTTAAGTAACTCCTTCCAAAAGACGTTGTGACTTAAATTTCATTCTATAATAAATTGTCTAGGTAGTAGCCCTTTATTGATACGTTTTTGAGTAGTAGCAGCGGTGATAGAAGCACATTCGTTCTTAATAAAGCAAATTTATAGGTGTTTCAAAGAAATCCCCTGATAAATCGGGCACAAATGAAACACATTTCCCAAATCGATTATATGTTTTTATGTATAAATCACAAAAAATGCGCTCTCCATCGTGTCTATTTATAGAAATATCGGTTTCAAATACAAAGCAAACCTAGTTTGACCATTTGATCGATATTGTCACATATGGAAATTACTTTTTCTCATTAAACTAGTGTTTCTTGGGTATAAGTGACATGATCCGTGAAAATGTATTTAATAACCTTTTACTCAATTTTCGGCATTTTTTCCGCCTGTCGAAAACGAACAAAAGTCAGTAGCAATTTTTGATTAAATGTAATTATCACCTATTTTGTACCGATAATAGAAGAATTAAAATAGAGAGATTGATATTATGCTTAAAGAGAAAGCTATATAAATCAATAAATTCTGACCATTTCGGTAACTTTGAACAGTAAAAATAAGTTGTATTGTGTCAGTCCCATTTTCTATGGTTTAGGTCTTGTGTAATAAATCTTAACACAACTATGGAAAAAGTAAGATCGCATGCTCGCAACACTGCATAATACTGACGGTTGATAAAAACTAGTTCAAACCGATGTGTGCGAAGTTAGCAGTGGGTTCAATATTCGATGTTCAATATTAAAATATCGAACCCACCCAGACCCTCGGTCGAGGTCACATAAAGGTTTCAAAGTTCAATATAAGGATTTTCTTGTCAGGTCCATAACTTTTCAATTAAACTTTGTACAAATGTGTATATTCACTAGATGCTGTGCTGTGTACCACACCAAGGCTCGTGGTTCCAATTTCAAGGTCCGAGACGAGGTTCAAAGATCAACATAGGGATTTTCATGTACGCTCCATAACGTTTGAACAAGCTGGGGGATTTTGATGAAACTGTGTATCTTAAAATTAGACAATACCTTTCTTATCACACAAAGGCCTGTCGCCCCAAGGCCAAGGTCACAGATAGGGTTCAAAGGTTAACAAAGGGGTTTTAGTGTCCGCTCTATAACGCTTGAATGGGTTGTGGGATTTTAATGAAACTTTACAACAAATGTGTACATCTGAATGACGATGTGTCGCGTACCAGACTCAGGCCCGTGTATCCAACGTTAAGATCAGAGATGGAGCTCCAAAGGCCAACTTAGGATATTCGTGTACACTCTATACTTCTGCTAATATACCTCTGCCAGAACAATTGATTGCATGAAACATTCCCTTGACTGAGCAAACACTTCTTTCATTTAATACCTATGGGTGGGAGCTTTCGTGTCCAATAGACACGTATCTAGTTTATGTTGGAGAGTCATTTGCTAATTTGGACAAATTCCAAAGTGATTTTATTATAAAAGAAAATGCTCATTTTGTAAATGGCTTGCCTTTGATAGGAAACCCCAATTTTACTCCGTTACTGCTAACAGTTTTTTAAAAATATTTTTTATTTTTGCTTCCTTACAGTCGTGCACTATTTTGTGTCTTTGTCTTATTATGTCTTTTGTTTTATGACAGAATGCAGATTTGATAGAAAATAATTTGCTGAAAATTAATATAGTAAGTAACTGTGAAATTGCTTTAATAATACATCCAATGTTTAATTTGAGCGTGCATTTGTAACATTTTCTCTTTTAGTACCCCATTTTAGAACAAGAATAACGAATATAAAATAAAATTGTTCTGATTTTATAAAAAATAAATAAATATAATAAAGGCCTTATGGTTTACAAATCGTTGATCGAATGAAACCTATTTTGAGACTCTTTTTCAAATATGTTCCGATTTGTTTAACATTAGTACTGCACAAATTAACCTCTATTCGGATATTCAGACTAATGGCACCACTGGACCAATGAACCTTCTTTCAAATATGCTGGGACTAATGACCCTTCGAAACAATAAAAATATATTCGAAATATTGAATATTCGAACCAATAAACCCATTTTCAAATACCTTTGGACCAAAAACCCTTGGACTTGTGAACCATTTTCCAAATATTTTCGGATTAATAAACCTTCGAACCAATGAACCTCTTGTTGTCCAAAACCTTCAGTCTAACGAACCTTCGGACTTGTGAACCTTTCAACTTTTTCTTCGAAGTTATGACCCCTCAGATCAATAAACCTTCTGACTATTGACCTCTATATTCTTCGAAATTGCGAACCTTTGGAACAATGGAACTTTGGGCTAAAATGTTAGGAAAATAGGGCTCTTGTGAACCTTCGAACAAATTAACAGTCGGAACATCGAGCAGTTACCGTACTGTCCACTAGTATCTTCTTTCTGCGTCTTCTTAATCGATCTAATCACACATGTACGGTCGGTTTTTCCACAAGACACATTTCTTCTGGGATATATGTCTTCGTTACACTCATGTTTACATTAAGTCATCAGCTTGTACGGTAACAGCCCGCAGTTGTTCGAATATAAATACAGATTCCATGTGTGCTATTTATAACACTCCAAAACGACGTCGCCACTCTTCAAATCTGAAAGATTGACTTCAGTTACCTATGCAAGTCCAAATGCTTTCCATTTACTTTATGGGTGGGAAAGTTGTGTTTTTACAAGATCATCCAGTTTCTATAGTCTTTTTTATTTTTTATTTTTCCATAACATAGAGTAGTGCTCCTTTAAACCATATATAAAAGAAACCACAGAACATCGTTGATGAGTCTGTGTACATATCATTTAACCATCTCTAAAATTAACCAAAACATTTTTTTTCAAGCCGGTTTACATATCATTAAATCATTAAACCACCCCAGAAACAGTGCTTGTATTAACTTTAAAAGCAATCTGAGAATATTATATATATATATATATATATATATATATATATATATATATATATATATATATATATATATATATATATATATATATATAACACCTTTTAAAAAGTATATGATTAACGGAAGAAAGAAAAAAATAACCCTGTAGGTCCATCTGCATGTACAGTAAGTTAGTGCGAACTGAATATACCTGTTTCAAACTTAAGGAAAGACGCTTTTGACAAATATTCTTCAAAATGTTGAAAATTCGTTGTTACTTTTCGTCGATGTACTGACCTACAAAGTCTCGAAATGAGATCTCGATTTTGTAATGTCGAAACGGTCAACAGCACGTTTGACTCGGTACATTGTCTTCTATGTGGGGCTTTTAACAACACATCAACTGATTGTCTGTCTACTTAACCGATGAAAGAAAAATTATTTTGTTCCGAAACGAAAGAAAATACATATATTTAGGTAAAAGAAAAAAAAGGGTAAAGGAACAAAACAACCCGGGCAAAAGAACCCAGGACGAATCGACCCTGAGATAAAGTAACTCTGGAACCGGTGGGTATAAAGTACGAAAAGGACCGGTCCTTTTCTCGAAAAGGACTTATCGTCTGCGAAAAGGACCTAGTATATTTTTGCTAAGAGTTTCAATCAATATTTCTATTTGACGAATGAAATAATTTGTGTATTAACTGATTTTACATAGCATTAAATTTATCTTTTTAATATAAAGTGTGTAAATGGGTCCTTTTTCACGAAAAGACCCAGTAGTGGTATATATACAGATTTTTGCACTTTTTTCATTTTTTTCATTTTTTCAATATAAAAAGTATGTCATTTTGGGACATCGCTCTTGCTCTGACCCTCAACGCCTTACTTTTTATATTGAAAAAATTAAAAAATCAAAAAAGTGTTATGAGATTAAAACGGAAGATATTTATCAAGATTTGTATAAAGATCGTGAGCTTTTTGACTTAAGTGATTATCCTGACAATTCTGGACTTAAATGTAATGATAATAAAAAAAAGTACAAGGCAAATTTAAGGACGAAACTAACTTTATTCCAATAAACGAATTTATAGGACTATGAAGTTAAATGTACTTGATTACAACGGACGATGAAAAAATAAAGAAGCGAACTAAAGGAATAAAGAAAAGAATTGGGAATAATGTTATTGGATTAAATGATTATCGTAAAAAACAAAGACAACACTCTGAGGTGACTGTGATAAGAAGCAACAAGCATAAATTACAAACTCAGGTGGTAAACAAAATTGGACTGTCGGTGTTTGATGATAAAAGATTTTGGACTGGTAGACCCGATACGTTAGCATTTGGTCATTGTCAAATTACTGGAGAAAACTGCCAGGAATCAGAAGAAATTAACAATTTCCTTAGAGAAATGGGACTAATAGATTGTCAAATTACTGGAGAAAATTGCCAGGAATCAGAAGAAATGAACAAGTTGCTTAGAGAAATGGGACTAATAGATTAAAAGTGCGAATAACACAAAATTTTGTCAAAACAATAAAAATAATAAGTATTATTAATAATTACCTGTGGAAGTGAGTTAAGTAGTGGTATATATACAGCATTTTGTCACTTTTTTTGTTGTTGATTTTTTAATTTTTTCAATATAAAAAGAAGGCGTTGAGGGACAGGGCAAAAGCGATATTGAAAAATGAAAAATTAAAAAGTGCCAAAATATGTATATATACCACTACTGACTCCGAATTTTTTTTACTAACAGTTTCAGACAATATTTCTATTTCAGTGATAGGTGACGAACACAGGTTCGTAAAATGGCCCTATACAATTTTTTAAATTAAGATTATGGTCTGAATGTTTCCACTAATAGTGATTAATAATTGAAAATAAGTGCAAAGTTGTGGATTGGTCTGCGCTTTGAGTTCATTTTCGGCGCATACGGCTAGGGCCGGTCTCATGGAGGAAAACCATCTTATATCAACACAAACTCTATATATGTAGTTTTCGTTTAGCATTAGGTGTACGTGACCGCTCTGCACGTTTACGCTTCTTCTGGTTTTGCTTTTTTCCTGCTGAAGCAGATATGTGTACCAATCGCCTTCCGTCTTTAGAAACTACAATGTTTGTATTGGTTTTACCACCGTCGTTGAGAAATTTTCTTACTCTCCCGTCTTTCTGTTCCTGCTGCATGTTTGTCCATTGATCTATATCAATCCAATGATGTTGAAATGTTGTGCTCAACTACAAATTTCCCATATCTCGAAGAGCACGATAACGCTCAATTTGTTCACCGGCAACAATATCATACAGTGTTTTGATAAATTTAGGCAAGTCACATAATTTCCAGTTTGTTGCTGATTTCAAAATATGGTTCCCACTTTCTGAATTATTATTTGTCCATGTTGTAGAGATTTTACCTTTTTTAGCAGGCTCGATTACATGTTCAACTAATAAGGGCAACGACTTGTTCATGTAAGGCATGACTTTTTTATCACCCATATTTGCATCATTTTTGTTGATTAAATATCTCAACCCATTGACGTGAGTATTGAACGTGTCACAATCCCGGCTTGCTACAATTCCTTCATCACCAAACAGTGCAGATATAATTTCTTGTCTATCCTTCAGTGGATATCCAACCTGATCTTCCATGTATTTGTTAGCATTTTGTTTCAAGTGACGGGTGCACAGAACATGTGTACATCGACAAAGCACCGCTTTATCGCGCTTTTGAGCGATGATTCCTCGTAACATCATATGGTAAGATCAGAGAGTTCTTTGTCAGTTAAATTGTCAGAAATATCATGCATAAAAGATGAATATGTTCGAGAATGTAATATAAATGTACCCGTGGTTTTTATTGATTTCTCATGCAAATCGTGCTTTCTTCGCATTATATTTACTCCCAAAAATGTTGTATAAAGAGTCGTTGATGAGTAACACACTAGAATAACGTACTTTACTGTTATCGTTAAATTTTTATCTTTTGAGTAAAATCTCGAACCAGTAAACCAATTTATTTTATTTTAACTTTTGAAACATTTTAAAATATTTTATTTAAAGCACATATTCAATCCATTAAATATTGATTTCTGAATATATATTTTATTATATTAAACAGATAATATAATAACACTTTCATGTAGCCAAAGATCACAAAGTTATTTAAAGTCAGCATTATATTTTGTGTTCTAGAATAGTATTAGATTCAGTAAATTGGCAGATGTCATCAAACAGTGTCTGTTTGTGAAGTGAAGAAGTACAAGAAGTCATAGGAAGGAAAGTCGGGTGCGAAAATCGTAGCGAATCCTACTCACAGATCGCTCACAAAGCGGTCTGTGAAACACTTGACACCTTGCAGTACATGTAGATTTCGGGAACCCTGATACGCCAGTTAGCTATTAGAGGTATAATCCTACTGTATCTTACTGTATTTTCTTTCTCATATCTCATCTTTTGAATATTTAAATGAACCTTTTGTTTGTTTAAATGTTTGTTTAAATGCACACCGTTTGAATCGTTAAATGAACTTTTTGTTTGTTTAGATGTTTGTTTAAATGCACACTCAAAACAAATTTATGCTATTGTAAAATATTGTATCTATGCAATTGTAAAACAAAATACATATTATAGTTATCTGTAAAGTATAAATTTGCAATTGAATCTAAAGCTTCGCAGCAAAATGGCTGGGAAAAAACTGGAGGAATATTTTCAAACTGAAATTGGCACATCGGATGGCAATAGAGTCCTCTTGGCACACAGGAATGCTGGGTGCCAAATGTTGGACTGCCAAGAATGGCAAGAATGGCCAGAAGCAGAAAGACCGAGACCGGCAGAAATTCTGCAAGCGTTGGTCACCAAATGAGTGCCTGTAGAGGCAATCGGTGCCCTACAGAATGGGGGTAGAGGGCGATACTATCTATATGCCGCAGGATACAATCCCATTCTACCAGAAGGGGTATTTGAAATCAAGGGTAGACAAGTGAAAGTAGCAAAGGCTCCTCCAATAGAAAGGACTATATAGCCCAAGACGGCAGAAGTCCATTTTACTGTACTCCCGCTTGAGGTTCCAACCAAGGAACTAATAGATAAACTAGAAACAAAATTCAAAATCAAAACTTCAAAACTATCAAGGAAAGAAAAGCCACATACTGGGGTTATCCGAGTATTAGTACCGTGGTAAGGAGAGTTATGATGGAAATGGAACAGGCTAAAACACTCCCAACCTTTTTTTACGTGATGGGATTTCTGTTAAAATCCTGGTACAAGGGGTGTATTTATCACCGCCCCTGCACCAGATGCTGGCAAACGGGGCATGTGCCCCGGGACTGCACAAATCCTCGTCATAAGCAAGGAAACACATATGCTGCAAAGGCAGCCAATATACCAGAAAACATAGCCCCAGGCGAAATTGAAGCCTTTGAGTGGGAAGATCCCGAACCGGAACCGGAAACGGAACCGGAAGGGCATATTTGTAAACCAAAGGGGGAAACAAAAATGGCAGAACAGCCTTCTGAAGAAACAAACATAGGGGAAATAGGACTAGAATGGATGGACCTTGAAAACAAGGAAAGTCCGCCTTTTGAGACTCAAAAAGGGAAAAAGAAACTAAGAAACAAAAGAACGAAACAACAAAAGAAAAATAAAAAGGAAATTACAATGAGAGAAAATAAGACGGCTCCGTATTATCAATTGATAGAGCCGACGTTCGAGGAATCGGACGATGAAACAAAAAACTCAACTGAAAAAGAAGCCATTGCTCCAAAATTCATCTCAGAAAGAGAAACTGAGAAGGAAATGGAGGAGCAAACGGCACAAATCACATTACAAGAAGAGGATTACAGTCAGGGTATGGATGGGACGTTCCCAACAACCTCGACTCCTATACAATTGCAAAAAAAGAAAGCGAAGAAACACCCTATCGGCAGAATGGCCCTCGAGAGAGGAAGTTGATGAGACGGTACATCAACAAAAAACTCCCAAAGCAGGGAGATCTGCCTCCCTGCCGAAGTCACAAAAGACAGGAGGGAATAAAAGAAGAATAACATTAGCACAATATAGGGAAAAGACACAAACTACACATAAAGCAAATGGGAAAAAAGAAGATCAAAGTGAAAGTGAAATAGAAGTAGAAAGTGACTTAAACTTAACACAATAACTTAAAAATAAGAACAGCAACAAATAGGAACGTAAACTATAAATGTTTATGGTATGATGGAGGGACAAAACCTCCGTGTGACCATAAACATAAATGGAATTAAGGATAAAGTAGATCAACTGAGAGAAATAGCAAAATCTTTTGATATAATACAATTACAGGAAACACATAATATAGATAAAAAATTAAAGAGGAAAATAGAGGAAAAACTAAATGGGATAGTGTTAGAAAATAATAGTAAAAATGAGAACTGGGCAGGGGTAGCAATAATACTAAAGAATATAGCCTTAAAATTAACATGGGAGGAATTTGTAACTGAAGGGAAATTTAAGAGGAGGCTAAATCATATAAAAATTAACGGGTGTCATTTTTAATATGTGCATGTGCCAACATCACACAGGACAAACATAAAAAAGTTAAAATTTATAACAGATTTAACTGAATATATACAAGAATTTTCGATGGACAATTTCATAATTGGAGGGGATTTTAACTGGGTGACGAACAATATAGATAGGAGTGGGGGTCTGAAACATAACGAATTAGAAGCCAGATGGGGGGAAATCATTAGAACTTTTATAGAAAGAAATGAGATAGTAGATGTCTGGAGGGAAATAAATCCAGACAAGATAGAGTATACATATGAATATGGAATCAGACAAGGAAGTAGATAGGATAAATTTTACATATCTAAAAGAGAAGTAAATCAAGTTTTAATGTGTGAAATTCAAAGAAATAAAATATCGGATCACAATCCAGTTACACTAAACATAATCACTAAAAAGAGAAATAAATGGGGACAAGGATACTGGAAATTTAACACTTCTATCTTACTGGAGAGTGAATATACGGGAAAAATAGTAGAAATCTTAAATAATTTTAACACGGAAGGAACAAAGGATATCCTGCAATCGTGGGAAGATCTAAAAGTTTTGATTAAAAAACCTACGAGGATATATAGTACAAGATAAAATAAAGGGGGTAGAGCAAAGATATAATAATATATGTAATAATAAAGAAGAAAGTGAGGAGGAAAAAGAAAAACATAGGAAAGAATATGATAATGTACAAAATTATAAAAAGGCAGGCAATAAAATAAGAGCAGGAAAATTTGATAATATATACATAAAAGCAAAGGGAATATATAGAAGGGAGGAAATAAGGAGCGGGAAAGAAAAAAACATGGAAACCTTAAAGAAAAATAATATAGTACTCAAAGAAAAAGAAGAAATATTGCAAGAAATCCATGATTTCTATAAGGTTTTATACACATCGCAAAATATAGGATATGAAGAAATAAATAACTACTGTAAAAATGTACAATTTACAATAATAAATGAAGACAATAGAAGTATATGTGAAACCTTTATAACAGCAGAAGAGATTAAGAGAGCCATAATACAACTAAATAAAGGAAAATCGTCAGGCTCAGACGGCCTCACTGCAGATTTTTATAAAAATTTCCAAATGCAACTGATTCCAATTCTAGAATATGTATATAATAGAATTTTGATAAATAAAGAAATGCCAGGAAAAATGAAAGAGGGAATTATCACTCTAATATATAAAGGGAAAGGGGAGACACGAGATTTAAAAAATTGGAGACCGATTTCTTTATTGAATACGGATTATAAAATATTAAGTAAAATTATATCTAATAGGCTTAAAACATGTATGGGAAAAATAATAAACGTAAATCAAAGTTGTGGGGAAGGGGGGGGGGGAGAAGTATTAAAAACAATTTATTAAATATCCAAACTGTGATAGAATATATAGAAAATAAAGGAGAGAAAGGAGCGATGAGTCTATACGATCAGGAAAAAGCGTTTGATCGTATAGAACAAAGCTATATAGAAAATAAAGGAGAGAAAGGAGCGATGATTCTATACGATCAGGAAAAAGCGTTTGATCGTATAGAACAAAGCTATATAGAAAATATTTTAATTAATTATGGCTTTGGACCCATATTTTGCTCATGGATAAAAGTGCTTTACAAAAATATAACATCGGTAGTGCAAATTAACGGAGCGAAAACCAAAAGTTTTAAGATTGAAAGATCTGTAAGACAGGGATGTTCCCTGTCCATGCTTTTATATGTGCTAGCCTTACAAGTACCGTGGTTAAAAATAAACAACAATAGAAATATACAAGGTATTAAAATACCAAATTCAAAAAATGAATTTAAAATGCTCCAACACGCGGATGATTACACAAATTTTATATATGATGGTTTCTCTTTTAGACATTTGGAAAAAGAATTTTATGATTTTGGAAAAGCTTCGGGGTCAATAATTAATCATGCAAAGACAGATACTTTTAATAGGAAATTGGCGTGGGAACCATCCCGGTTTACCACCGGAACTTATAAAACCACAAGTGAAGGCCTTAGGGATATACTTTGGGAGAAATGCTACAGAAACGAATTATAACCTTTTAATAGATAAAGTACAAACACAAATTGAAATATGGTTATGTTCACCTTTAAACACAATGGAAAAGACACAGATTGCACATACATATATATACAGTACTTTATGGTATACAATGCAAATAATGGATTTTAAAGATAAGTGGTTGGATATTTTAGACAAAAAAAATAGTTCATTTTATATGGGGAGGAGGAATGCACCTTCTCCGAAGAGAACATTTATATAAATCAAGCATGGAAGGAGGGCTGGGAATACGAAACTTGATATATAAAAAGATTGCTTATATTCTGAATAGAATACGGAACATACAGGAAAAAAAGAATTTTGTGTGGGCGGCTATTTATATATATTTTGATGGATATGTAATCAGTAATATGCCTGAAATATATAGTAATAACAAACTAATCAAATTAATTGAACCACCGAGAAATCTATTTCCAACAAAAAAATGTAATTATGAAATATAGGAATGATAATAAAATATGGACAGAGGAGAAAGACAATTTAACATATGAAAATATAATGAAGGGTGTAAATCAAAATATTCGGCATAAAGTAGAAATAGAAAATCCGGGCATAAGATGGGAGGGAATATGGAAAAAGTGGAAAAACATAAGATCAAATCATAAACAAAGCTTGATGTATAAATATAATCATGATGTATGGCTTACGGAAATTGTCGCCTTTAAAAGGCACGTAGCCAATCGCATAGCAAAGTGCCCATTGTCTAAAAATACATGGTACACAAAAGACACGTGATTTTAAAGTGTAAAAATATAGAAATAGATAGGGAAACAATAATAAATAGGATAATTAAACAATATGGAGTATATCATGAGGATAACATATTATACACTAACAATATAAAAGAAAACAAACTGTATGAAAGTATAATAACTTTCATTACCAATACTATGGTAACATGTTACAAATGTTTTAAAGAGAATTAAAAATATCCGTTTAATTCTTATTTAAGTAACATACAATTATTAGTTCTTGTCTATTTCATAATAAACATAATAATCAAAACAAATTTTAAATTTAGATCAACAAGGAGCCAGCACAATAGGATGCTGACTCCTTAGAGGACCCAAGTATAACCACTGTGGGAGATGGGAACCAGTATGCCCTCCCATTATGGGAGAGGTGCGTCGTAAAGGCGACCTGGATCATATTCACTCACATGTTAGAAAGGCCAGCCTCACAAATTCAACCGGAAAGCTTTGAAAAGAACAATCCAATAAAAGATAGACAGGAACATTATATCATAACAACTAACAACAAGAATTTCGCAGTGGCTAACATAATTTAACTCCACATATAAGAACAAAATGGAAAAATACATAAACACGGGGGGGGGGGGGTATGTGACTCAAAGTAAGATATGAGGACGAGTGACACTAATGCTACATGGCTAACGCGGAGTAGTACGGGTCACATCAGAGTACCTGAAGAATGAGGCATAACCTAAATTAACATTACGAAACAAGAAAACAAAAGGAAAACAATATCACAAACTAACAACTGCGGAATTCTATCCTGCCCCTACACACCACAGACACACAACCCAAAAATATTCCTTTTTTTTTTTTTCTTTTCTTTTTTCCCTTGGAATGAACAACCAAACTTGTAAAAAGTTAAAATATGGTTTTAAAACCATAATATAAAAGAAGACAGGGGGAGCACAAAGTATAGCCTTTGGACAGAGAGAATAAAACATCATACACAATTAAGTCGCGAAATAAACGGGCGACCGATGATATCTCCGACACAGGCTAAAGAAAATGATGCGCCACCAGTCTCTAAATCCAAATCTCCATAAAGAGATTGTATATTTTGGAACCTGTTTTGTAAAGTTATTTTTTCTTGATCCTACAATAAAGTAAATAATAACTATATTAAGATTTGAAAAATTATAGCCAGTCCAAACAAGAATACAGGGGCTTATAGCATACGACAATACATATATAGCAAACACACATATAGCATACACTGGACTTATAAAAGATCCCTGGCAAGGATCACTTAAATATAATAATATAACATGGCAAGGAAACCAGCCGCAAGGGTAATACCTGAAGAGGGGAGTACGAGCCATAGTGTAAATTTCTTTAGGACAAGGGTGGAACGAATGGGAACCTGGAAACGGGATCCAAATCAAGTACGCCCATCCAAAAATATATACAAAGATGAACCCTAGTCCAAAATTTTTAAAAATAAAATTTCTATTCAAAATTCTTTTTTATTTTTTCAAAGAAACCCACAACAACAGACCTATGGAGGTACATACAGATATATAAAAAAAAACCCTTTTAAAAACAACTTTCGGCACAAAAGGGGGACACCTCAAAGGGTTATAGCTCAACATAGCTAGAGGTCCAAAAGGGGTCCACACAAAAAAATAATTAAAAAAAATATTGCTTTAATTAAACGGGTTTTTGCCAATGAAGGACACACTGATCATACAAAGTATTAAATAAACGGTATTAATATGATGTTTAATTGTAGCGGCATTAATCAAACAGGTTTTGCACATTGATGGTTAGATGCTGTCACTATTATTGTTTGCAATTAAACTAATTAAGGGCTTCTTTCTATCTTTGCTCTAGTACAGTGTACACTTTCAATAATAATGTACATACAATTAAATAATACATTATAAATTCAGCTAATGAAAATAACTTACGGTGCTCATTGTTTTAGTATACAAGGTTTATTTAGTATAAAGATAAATCCTACATAAATCTACTTTTAAAAAAGACATTAACATGCTCAGACCAGTATATAGAGACGAAAACAAATCTAACAAAAACATTAGCATACTGAGACCAATATATATAGACGGAAAAAAAAAAAAAAAAAAAAAAAAAAAAAACCCACATGGCAACTGTTTTCACGATTGTTTTTCAGTGTTATTTATTTTATTATTTCTCAATACAATAAAGTAAACTATTTAAACTGAGCACAGAGGTGAATGAGAAAAACAGCCTTACATCATTTCATTTCATTATATATATAACAACGCCATTATCTCGCGTAATATCGGGGTTTGTTTCATTAAATGCAGATTTTAATTGCTGAACGTACCTGGGAAATAATGAGAAATATTATATTTTAAACAAATATAAATATCACTTTTAAATCCAAGTCGAAACTTAATAATATTTCACATGGTCCGAATCAGCCTAGCATTTGGGTCGAATCTGCCCGTAATTCGGGCCGAATCAGCCTGGTCCGAATCAGCCATGGTCCGAATCAGCCTGTTCTCCCATTTTTAACACTTTATAGTAAAAAATATATATTAAATGCTATGTCAAATGAGTAACTAGACAAAATAATTTCATTTGTGAAATAGAAATATTGATTGAAACTGTTAGTAAAATCATCCCCATCCTCGGTCCTTTTCGCAGACGGTAAGCCCTTTTCGCGAAAAGGACCCATGTTTCACACTTTATAGTAAAAATTATATATTAAATGATATGTAAAATTAGTTACTACACAAAAAATTCATTTGTGAAATTTAAATATTGATTGAAACTGTCAGTAAAAACGTACTGGATCCTTTTCGCAGACGGTAAGTCCTTTTCGCGAAAAGGACCAATTTGTAACACTTTATAGTAAAAAGATATATTAAATGCTATGTAAAATGAGTTACAACACAAAATAATTTAATTTGTGAAACTGAAATATTGATTTAAACGGTTAGTTAAAACATCCTCAGTCCTTTTCGTAGGCGGTAAGTCCTTTTCGCACTTTATATCCACCGCTCTGGACCGACACGTTATTCACCCCATCCCCACCGCACCCCCTTCTCGCATTCATCAATGTTCTCATTTCATAAACTACACGGGCACACATAGCTGTAAATTATTATTTATTAGGAAGTAAGTGTTTCTTATCTCGTTGGAAACGCTTGAGGAATATAATCGCCCACTATGATCACATGACTTTGCTGTTCAAAATGGCAGTCGTAACTCGCTAGGTTTACATGTACCTGTAACTATATTAGGAGTACGAGATCAAAGGTTGTATTGTTGTGTGCGTCAGCTATCAGATAATGTCACTCAGCATGGTAAGAAAAGTGGGAGGCTGCCACTGATTATGTATCGCAAGTAGATCTGATTATTGTTTCACGGTTGTCAGGAGTCTACACCATGTAGAAAATGGATAAATGTCTGTTTCCTGATAGTTATCTGTTAATACTGCAACATTCTCTTCCGTGTGTTATCTGCAGTATAATTTAATATAATAGGAAGTTAAAGTGGGATTAACGCCAGGATCAAGTTTTTCAAGATATCAAGGTTTGTTGAACTAGGCCAAGATAATCGACTGCAATTGGTGCATCCATACCTTTAAGACCCAGTTTGTGCAATTTCTTTGCTTTTTGGGGTCTCATTATCTTTTCCTCCTACTTTCTTTTCTCCTTTTGCAAACACAAGGATAAGTAATGCATATGGTCCAACCTTCCAGACAGTGTTGAAGGGTTATTGAGACTCAAAAGTGCATTGGGGGGGGGGGGGGGTCGGTGTGCATGACCGAAAAAAGTGGTATCATACAATTGAGAATATAGAACAAATCTGATACAATCCTATAGAAAATGACTGGAAATGAAAATTGTAATTTAAGAAAGTGTTTTCTTTTAACCATTTAATATGCTTTTAAGAAACAAAATGAGCAGTCATATCATCACACACACACACACTTATATATGTGCACACACCCACATAATCACAGTCACACATACAGACAAAAAGAAAAATACACCAAGATTCTGTCTTCAAATTCCATTGGACAGTGGAATACTGTCTTAATTAGATGCAGACTTTGATGCTGTCAATAGTTCAGTGCAGGGTTTGAAGGGGATGTAAGTGTCATTAGGGAGTGACCATTTAACCGTTGGTGTGAAGTGGAGGGCTGGGAATATATCAATGGATTTTATATACTCCAAAATGACTAATTTCAATATAGTGTTGCAGTATGTGCAAAAAATAAAATGCTCCCCATTGTAAGTTGATTAACAAAGTCAGACTCTGTCAACCAGGAGTTCTGAAATTTAGTTTTGCTGGGTTTTGCTTTGGCTGATTATTCCCTGAATCACAGCTTCATTTCAGCATTTTGCATTCAAAATATGAATCACACTTCCACGCTGTTCCAACTACTGAAATAATCATGTTGTGCACTTTATATATGGAGTAAAATCCAACTTAAAAGAAACATTGCTGCTGATCATAAACTAGCCAATAATCTTTAACAAAGATGGCTTGAACATTTTCGTTCAAGGCAGTTAAGTGTAATAACTTGTTTCTTCAACATGCATCTCTTTGATTTACCTAATTTCAAACAAATTGGGCTCTTCCACTTCATTTACTGTACCTATGCAAATAACCCTAATGGGTTCTCCCAAAGCAGTGCCAAAAGGACTGCAACACAAAATCACTCTGGCTATTGTCATTCAGTAAAGTAATCTGTGTAGTGGTGGTTGTTTATCTCTGACCACCTCTACCTTTTAATGGTCTCTATGATAATTAAGTGTATAAACTGCCACATGGTGATAGTTTTCTCTGTGCATTAATCATGGCTGTTTACCGTTTATATTGTGGTGTCATGAAAGGTCTCTGTCTCTTATTTTTCTACAGAAGATTTACTGGAAATTGTGTTTTTAGAAACACAACCATGTTGAGTGGTTTGGGAGCCAAAAATTTTGTTTTTCATGTGACACATATTTTGGCAGGTATGGTGATGATAGAGACAACTTTCAAACCTACTATAATGGAATGGGATGCAGAGTCTAACTGTCATGGGTGGGAGTCGAATGTGGTTTGTCTATCTAGCAGTTAGTCACACATACTACTAGACTTAAAGGTCCAGAACAGCTGGGCCTCATATACTATACCTTGACTACTGTATTCCTCCCCTTTTGCCTTGACATTTGTTCTCAAATATCATTCAGATTTACCTCAGAGCAGTCAAAACACATTTTAGATGAGCCTCAGAATGTAACGGAAGGGGATATAAAGTCTGACTCTCTCATGGTTGGAAATCAAACCCAGTCTATCTCTCTCACAGTCAGGCATACAGACAGTACTCTCTCATTGTATTGCTGTCAGCGAGAGCCATATAGTGAGATAGCCTTATAATGAAGTCCATTATGCATATAATTTTACTATTACATAAGGAAATGGGATCGATGGCCATATCCACCTTATAACAGGAACCATGTTGTAATGAAGAGTCTTATAGTGACAGTGGTGTACTATTAGACTACAAGGTCTGGACCAGCTAGGCTGGTTGGTACAATACACACAGATTGTGTTGACCATCTTTCACTTGTGCTGGTGTAGTTGTCACCTAGTTACACTCCACTCCACAGCGTAACATCCATCTGTTACTGGTGAAGTCAGGCATGTACTTCACTGTGATTTAGGTATTACCTGTTATAAATTTATGACAGGCATGGTTATCACCTGCTGTGAAACCTTTGAAGATGGAGTCAATAAGGTAATCCTTTAACTGGTCAGGTACTGGTAGACTTCAGTTTGTGTCTTAATGTTGACTGGAATTTGCACCCACTGAGTTAAGTGCAAGAATTTCCTTAATTACTCCAGTATATGGCACTGAACTACACTCTAGATTATTCTTCACCAGCATGAGTGTAGTATGATCAATCCACGTCGCGTGTTCAGCAAGTGGCTTCATGTACATTGACTGCTACACTACTAACTTTATAACCCTATCTATCTATCTGTCTGTCCATCCATCCATCCATCCATCCATCCATCCATCCATCTATCTATCTATCTATCTATCTATCTATCTATCTATCTATCTATCTATCTATTATCTATCTATCTATCTATCTATCTATCTATCTATCTATCTATCTATTTATTTATTTGTACTGTCATAATTGCAGACCAGTTGTATCCAATGCTATTTTTTAAAAAGACATCTGGTGTATTTTTAAGAACAATTCAAAATTCATGATCAGAATGAATTATTAATAAAGTAAAGGATGAGGAAATTGAAGAATCAAGGAAGGCATAGATCATGTTGGGAGATTTCCATATATTCCATATGTGTGATGAGAATGGAAACGATCTGTCAGTAACTGAGTGCAAATGTTTGATGAAATATATATACCTTCTACCCTACTTCAGCAAGCATGTCGCATACTGTCATAGAATTGATATTAGATTGTTAATTTGACAAGGACAGAACCTATTACTCAATTCAACTGCTAGATCTAGACAGGGCTAAGAGTTATCTTGTCACAAAGATACATTTTCACTGATGTGTATCACATTTTTAACAAATCATAAAAATACAAAACGTGCTAGATATGAATGAACATAATATCACATGTAGCCAAGTGACTCAGCATTTCTTTAAGTCTGACATTAACTGCAACTCGTACATAATGCATTAATCAAAACTACTGTAGCTTTGTTGTTTATTTCTGAATCCAATGTTCCCTCTACATTTGGTAGCTTGTTCAATTGGTACCATTATACCTCTAAATAAAAATGTAAAAAATGGAGAGATAACTTTAAAAGAATTAATCTGACAAAGTTTAATCTTTCATGAGACATAAACTCTTGTATTGTTACAAGTGCATGCCAAGATTCATTAAAGATATCTTAAACAGTTCTTAAGATATTAACCAGATGAGTGTGATAAATGGATGGACTGACACAATTTGAAATAAAAATGGGATAACTATTTAAATGCTGATGAGACATACTCCATTTTTTCAGGACATAATGGCTAGTCACAGTAAACAAGGTTTTGTTTTTTTGGGTTTAACACCATTTTTCAGCACATGTTACATGGTGGCCAGTTCATTTGGTGGAGGAAGAACCCAGGAAAATTCTGGGAAGAACCACCAACCTGCGGGAAGCTACTGGCAAGCTTTCTCACATACCCATGTTGATCGAGCCGATACTCAAACCCATGCAGACAGAGGTGATCTGTCAGTGATCTGTAAAGACAAGCCCCTTAGACCAATAGGCCCCCCAGGGCCCCCACAGTAAACAAGCATACAAAGTTTCATGACAATATCTAAAAGGGTTCAGGTGATATTAACAAACAAAAGTGTGCCAGATGGATGCTGAAATATTGAATATTCGAACCAGTGAACCCATTTTCAAATACCTTTTGCACAAAGATATAGTCATGTGAAAGTTCTGTTATCTCACTAACAAACCTATTCGAATCAGGTAGCATAAATCGGGAAATTGAAAGTTTCAGGACAGTTCTTGTAGATCAAATGTTATAGGATAATGTTGAGTCTTTGCAGCATAGAAAGGAAAAACATCGTACGTCTTAGTGAGATAACAGAACTTTCACATGACTGTATCCTGGTTCCTTTCCTTTGTTAATCAGTGCGGGGAATTCTTTCCACCTCTCAAGAACAGTAGGAAAAGTGCACTTATGGTCCACAGTGAAGAGCTGCAGTTTGCATAAAGGACTGTACATGCTGGATGTTAAGCTGTTCCACAAATATTGTTAAATCCTGTATTAGCCTGAAACCACAACTTTTGACAAAACTTTGGAGGCACACTAGCAGAGTCAGGCAAAGGTACCTGGATGCTTGGGCCTTTTGTATACAAAATAATGTGTATAAAACTCTCTTGACACTCCGACTACGTCAAGCGATTTGTGGTCTCTGCACATTTTCTCCAATCCAAACTTTATTATTTTTTTTAGTTCAAGAAAGTAAATCTATGTTTCATTAAACATTATCCTAGTCAGCATTTATATCAGTCAAAGAGTGTCCAGATTTTACAGTATGCGTTTTGCTCAGTAGCAAAATTGTTTCTCTTTCTCTGACATTTTTATGCCACTGTCATTTATCTATATTATATCACATGCATATGTCTACAGGTGTCGCTGTGCTGTACATGCAACTGCAGATTATTTTATAGAACATTATTTTGTCTATCGATAAATTTATGGTTAGGTTCAAATAAACAAAAAATTATAACAAAATATTCAGAACTTTTCAAATACCTCTCATATATAAATCGTTATTTTTTTGTTACAACTTTTTGTACTGTATTGCCTTCGAATGTTTTTACATTAAATTTCACAAATATATGTCCGCCACATTAATATTTGGAAAAATTATCTGGCAAGAGCCATTAGAATTTCAAGATATCTGATCATTGGTAGAAAAATCCATTGCCCATGAGCCCAGGACAACTAAAAATTGATGTTGGGTAACCATTATTCCCAACGTGAAAGCCCAGTTGGGCAACCAAATGATTTTATGAAAGAATGATTGTGTTCTTCTATGACAAACATTTGATCATTTTATTGTCCCTCTGGGTATTTACAGCAGGATATAATTTCATAGTTGAGAATGTGTTTGGTGATTACTGTCAGAGAGAGGCCACACTACGCACATGTATCTGCAATTCATTATCAGATTAAGTAATCGCAGTCCATACTGCTAGCTCCTCGTGGTGAACCCATAAAGAAACAAGACTCGCAAATGTTTGTCTTTTGTCAACACACCAACATATGGTAACAGTTTATTTCATCCCTGGCTTGACATACTGAATGCCTTTGATCTAGTGCATGTATTATGTTTTCTTACTGGTCTGTTGAAGAAATTGACACTCATTGTAGATCATGTGACAGTTGTTTCATTTGGCTAACTTTAGCTAAAGGAATATGGCATTCAGATAAACAGACCAATCACAGTTGTTGTTGCATGCTACGTTGGCTTGTGGGGTAATATATCCCATGTGGAAAGTTAATGGCTCCCTGGGATTTTTGACACAGGATTAAGAAGCCAAATTAATGATTCTGTGAACCATAATGATGTAAACTCAGATAAACATAAAATATGGCTATGTTTCTGGTCAGGGGAGACCAACTACTAGAACACTGACAGATTACAAGACACCACCAAATAAAAAGGAAATTGTTTGATTATCTTTCATTTATTGATCTCAAATAAATTAAATATGTGTGTAAATTTGTTTGAAACTTTCCATTAGCAGGACTTTTGGTGAGTTACAAATATTGTTACAAGTATTGTGTGTAGTTAGGACAACAACAATAACAACAACAACAAAAATATATACATATATATATATATATATATATATATATATATATATATATATATATATATATATATATATATATATATATATATATATATATATATATATATATATATATATATTACAGCAGTCTAGCAGTCTTGGGGGGAAACTGCAGGTATTTACACGGCAACCTGAGAAATAAGCTTGGTAAACAAATCTTTAAAGCAGGTTGCACGGGAACAACCATGGATTTTCAACATTTTTCAACCTGTTGATATATATATATATATATATATCATATATATATGAATGAGATTACTACCGGTACATTGAGTCAAAAGCAAGTACAGTATGATTAATCAGATGGTCAAGCATTGGTCAGTGCATATGCTAGGATTGTGGGATTTGTGCTAATTTCTTTAAAACAATGGTATAAAATAACCCCATAATTTTGAACAAAAATCATGCAAGCCCTACTACTGTTTTCATCCATCAATACCCCCCATTGTTTTAGAACCTCGCCTCCTTTTTTTCAAATGCCCCCCCACCAGCCAATTTTTTTTTCCTTCAGTTTTAGAGTTTATCTTGATTGGTCACTTTTAGTTAGTGAAATTATCAATTGATCAATGAGAATTTCTGTGATTGCTTTTGGTCAAAATTCAGTTCTGCACTGTTTCTGTAATTTAGACTTGGGTTAATCAATCACTGACTGGTTAGCAGAAATTGATGATCATGCTACCATGAAATGTTAGGTGATTCCAACACTACTAATGGCATCTTCATGTCAACAAACGTTCCATATCTGTACAGCTATATACGGTGTCTGGCTCGATATTGAAGAACAGGGCTAAATAAATCCACTTGTCTTCTCATCCTTTGAAGTGATGGGTGGGTCAGTGGGTCACTAGCAGATGATTTTCAGCCAAATTTTCCTGTATGGTGGACAAGCTGGCACTTTGTCCTATAATTGTTTACAAAACTTTGCCATTTTCATCAAGGCATACAGAGACAAAATCAGCACATAAATTACCATTACAGATACTGACAGAAAACCATTTTCTGCTTTTTCCATTGATGTATGTTTTACAATATTTTCTTAATTTATTTAAGCATTCATACGGCATCAGAAGTAAAGTCTGTTATTAGTTTAGCAATGTGGCTGCCAATTAAATCATTTTGGAAAGGTCTATACATGCCAAAAATGTACAGTCACATTAGTGGCCTTGTAATTATTATTTTCCCACCTCAAACTTCATGTGTCCATTGAAATTTAAGCTATTCTTCCTTATAACCGCAAAGGTGACAAACTAGTTCTGAAAAGTTTGAACAACATCTCACTGACTCCTGAACCTGGATTAAGAGTTTAAATAATTTTCAACCTACAGTTTCATCCTTTTTTAAAAAATCTCATAGAAGTTAAACTTATGAACAATTTCTGAGTGTTTGAGCTCAAAGAAGGTTGACTGTTATTCTAAAGTGAAGGCTTGGTAATTTACACCCATCACTATAAAAGATATGGCAGATGAAAAGATCTCAACAGATTGAGTCCTTTAGTGTCAGATAGGTTACTTCCCTTTCTATCAAGTAATTACTTCCTCCATTATAGGTATTTTGCCAAACAATACATAGTGAAAACATATGAGATCTATTCATTTTGCTCTTTTAGCTGGATATTCTACAGTAAAATATCTACTTTGTGGAGGCAGTCTCTTGCTGGAAAGTTAGGTAACTTAAACAGTTCACAAATAGAAAATTACTTGTGCTCTCTAAATATGGGACCCATTGGACCATTGCAAACAGTGGTCTTTCTGTAGGTATTTTTTCCAGAATTTGTAGGTCAGTAACTCCTTACCTGATTCACTTTGTATTTTGAATACAATATCATCACATATTCTCAGTCCTATTCTTACCCCTAGGGGCCACCATGGGTGCCCCATAGTGTCAAGAATTACAGTGGGGACAAATTTTGGGTAAATTGTTTTCATCTCATACATTTCTATAACCTTTAATCCATTTAACTTCATGTTTGAATATAACATCATCACATGCTGTCCTTAAGCATTTTACCAATCCTGTCCCAGTGTGCAGATATAGGGTCAATAAGAAGACAGAGTTTAAAGTTTTGTTAAAGTTTTGGTTTACATTTTTTTTATAGCAGTTATTTTCAATAATGCATGACCCAAACCATTTCCTGTATGGAAAATAAAATCATCATATGCTTTCCTTTTTGCCATAATATAGTCATTGTTATGGGTCATATCCTTGAGTTGGGCAATTGTGTCAAGAAGTCAGACACTTCCTGGTTACTTTTTATATGCTTGCCAAAAGACGCAGTGTATACTTTTTTCCATCCATCTGTCTGTCCATCTGTATGTCTGCCCATCTGTAATCATTTTGTTTCTGTGCAATAACTTCAGTTTAACACCAGCTACTTTCACCAAATTTTGTGGATGTGCACTTGAGACTTGTTAACATAGCAGACAAAAGTTCAAGGCCACTGGATTAAAAGTTCAAGGTCATTGTGTGGAATATTCAGTGCAAACAAGACTTTAATTAATTTCTAATGATAATTTACTCTTTTTACTTCCAAGCAGACTACTGAAGACACAGGGGAAGCTGGAAGCATGCAGAATTATCGGGACTATCCATCGCAGCCAGCGGAACAACTCCAGCACAACAGAGAACCATCATACAGGACTCCAAAATCTATGCAGGGGTAAATAAAATGCACTACAAAAATCTTTAGCCAGTATTAATTAGATCCCGCTGTTTATCTGGAGAGGCAACAAAGAAATAGCTTCTGTCTATACACACACCAGCATCCATATTTTATATTCTATTTCATTTGATTTCATTATGTCCATACACACTCCAGAATCCATATTTTATATTCTATTTCATTTGATTTCAATATGTCCATACACACACCAGAATCCATATTTTATATTCTATTTCATTTGATTACAATATGTCTATACACACAACAGAATCCATATTTTATATTCTATTTTATTTGATTTCAAAATGTCCATACACACAGCAGAATCCATATTTTATATTTTGCATTTCGTTTGATTTCAATATGTCCATACACACACCAGAATCCATATTTTACATTCTATTTGATTTGATTTCAATATGTCTATACAAACACCAGAATCCATATTTTACATTCAGTTTTATTTGATTTCAATCATATTTCATGAGAAGCTTTCTTCCAACAAGGCCTCAGATGAATTCCATCATGGTAGATTTTTCTAAGATTTTATTTCTTAGAGTAAAATTCATCCTTCATCACCTTACAATATGTGTCCTATTCTCTTATAAAAACACTCTTGTATTAACATATTGAGCTCACCTCTATGAAGTAGAGGAGAGCTATCACACTACATATACATATAAAAGTATATACATGTGTACAGCCTCACTGCATCTTGACCATTCTTTCTTTCTATGTCTTAGGCAAGGGTTTTGTGTGGGTGTGGGTTTCATGGCACCTACCCCATTGTGAGGGGTGAAATAGAATAAACAACATAGACCCTGATCTGCTTGCGTATTGTATAATGACAGATCTGGCCAGGCCCCAGTTTCACTGCACAGTAAAAAAAAATTTCCTAAATTGGTTAGTAACAATGATGTTTGGTTCACAAAACATTCAGCAGGCACCAGGGAATTAAATACAGTAATAAGATTTTCAATTTGTCTGAAGTATCAACAGCAAGATGATGTAAAATCTCAGTTTCATGAGAAATGTTAAGAATTTCAATTAAACTGGGGCATGGAGATCATAAAACACTGGGCTTGAGTTTGAGATTGAATTTTCATTTTCAGTCAATCAAACATGATGTTACAAATGTTAAGTTCTTTGTGATTGGCTGACACATTCTCTAGCTCAAACTCATTGTCAGAAGTTTTATGATTTCCAGGCCTTGTTTTATTATATTTGCAGTTTAAATCATGTTAGACATGGGCAGATTTACCACTTAGAGATATCATTGTATTATATAGAAGTATCATTCTATTATATAGAATTATCATTATATTATATAGAATTATCAGTGTATTATATAGAATTATTAGTTTATTATATAGAACTATCAGTGTATTATATAGAATTATCAGTGTATTATAGAATTATCAGTGTATTATATAGAATTATTAGTGTATTATATAGAACTATCAGTGTATTATATAGAATTATCATTGTATTATATAGAATTATTATTGTATTATATTGAATTATCAGTGTATTATATAGAATTATTAGTGTATTATATAGAACTATCAGTGTATTATATAGAATTATCAGTGTATTATATAGAATTATCAGTGTATTATATAGAATTTTTATTGTATTATATTGAATTATCAGTGTATTATATAGAATTATTGACTTTTGTTGAGGTGAATATGAAGGTTATGAAGAAGTAAATATTATATTGACCTATATGAAGTGGATCTCAGTACGATGGGTTTGCTATTTCATATTCACAAAATCAAAGGTATATAATTATTTTATTACATGATTTAATGCACAACATTGAAATGAAACTTGTTTCAGAATAATGAAAATGACAATTCAGTCGCATGAGACCACCAAAAGTTGGTTATGATGTGGCACAAAAGTCAGTGACATCAAGATAGTGGTGCAATATGATTAATAATCATATATCACATGATGTCGTGTCATCTGATGAAAAAGCAGCTCACAGGAATAATGTAATAAATTGAGATACTGAATTCCCTGAGATAATAAGTACTCCCTCACTATAAAACCCATGATTATAATACATTCTTCTGATAAGGCCAATATGGTCATGGATCACATTTCATGAAGTGGTATGAAAATTATATGTACCATGTACTTCATTATAAGGCGGTCTCACTATAAGACCAATCAGTATAACACATTACACTTCAAAGGCCAGTATGGTCATGGATTCTGTTTCATTAAGTGATATTAAAATTATATGTATCATGTACTTTGTTATAAGGTGGTCTCACTAAAAGGTGGTATACTCAATGGCTCTGATGGACAGCATTATAATGATGGAGTGCTGCATGTACAGAACAATAAAACCTCAGAAAGTAATGATACAATTTGATATTTTTTTGTTTTGCTAAAATATTGTAATCCAAAAATCTCTGAACCAAAATAAGACTCCAGTTTATGTTACCAAAATACTCAGATTTTCAGCAAATGATCATGATAGGAAGAGTAAATTTGAACCCTAAATAAAAACGCTTGTAAATGATTATAGATTTTGTAATATGTACATTTATATATATTTTAATATACTGTAAAACATGTCTGTTAAGGATAGGGATCATACAAATTTGTTTTTTATTAACAGGGGTCCTTTATATGGAGGTGATAATGTAAACAAAAAAGGGGCCATAAATATTGTCCATTCTGAGCGGACCCCATAGTCCCATAAATATTGTCCATTCTGAGCAGACCCCATAGTCCCATAAATATTGTCCATTCTGAGCGGACCCCATAGTCCCATAAATATTGTCCATTCTGAGCAAACCCCATAGTCCTGAAACTCTCTCAGCACAAAATTATAACTTATGCTCAAATTTTTTAAAATTTGATCTTCTCTCATTTCGCTTCAAGAGAGGTTAGACTCATGGAATTTTCATTATTATCTAATAGTGTCTCAACATATAAACCTGATGTATAGCAAATCTAAGTATGAATTTTTTATTTAAGAGTTTTGAGTCTGAGTTCAGTTCTTGTGCACTGACTTTTGTGACTACATGACCAAGTGTCTTTAATATACAGGTGTCTGCTGAGGCAGGTTTCACTGCATATTTATGAATAAGATAATCTCGTCACCCATTTGCTGTTTAAAGATATAAAAAAATCATCATACTTGATACCCATATCATTCATATTTTCTTGACATCATCAGAATGTGTTCTTTTCCAGAAATGTGGCTTTGTCAACTCATGCATCATTGCTGTCAGTAAATGACCTGGAACGGGGTCAAATGACAAGTGTTCGGAGGACTTTTTGTCTTTTCGTCGCATTTGATCTCATCCTCACCTTTATACTGTGGGTCATTTATACACAGGTAATTAGACTCCAAAGTTGATTTTCTTTATAGAGAATGTTTGATAATACAGCACTACCTCATTATAAGGCCATTCATTATAATGCTGTTCCTGTTATTTGGTAGGTATGATCATGGATCTCATTTTATTAAGTAGTTGTAAAATTATATGTATCATGTACTTCATTATAAGGCTGTTCATGTTATTTGGCAGGTATAATCATGGATCCCATTTTATTAAGTAGTTGTAAAATTATATGTATCATGTACTTCATTATAAGGCTGTTCCTGTTATTTGGCAGGTATAATCATGGATCCCATTTTATTAAGTAGCAGTAAAGTTATATGTATCATGTACTTCATTATAAGGCTGTTCCTGTTATTTGGCAGGTATAATCATGGATCCCATTTTTATTAAGTAGCAGTAAAATTATACGTATCATGTACTTCATTATAAGGCTGTTCCTGTTATTTGGCGGGTATAATCATGGATCCCATTTTATTAAGTAGCAGTAAAATTATAAGTATCATGTACTTTATTATAAGGCTGTTCCTGTTATTTGGCAGGTATAATCATCGATCCCATTTTATTAAGTAGTTGTAAAATTATATGCATCATGTACTTCATTATTATGCTGTCTCACTATAAGGTGGTAGACATCATTATAATGAGGGTGCGATTTCTGACATAATGGAGATCTGACAGACACCTAGTATAAAAGTTCATGTTCTTGTTAGTTGTGGAATTTCTGGTCCTCTTAGTTTTAGTAGCCTGTCAGTAAATCAAAAGGTCAACAGAACATTACCTCATGTATAGGTAGTCATTAGATCTTCTTATTTTTATTTGATCTCAGTTTTAATCGGACTGAAAGAGATCTTCAAATTTTCTGAATATGGAAAAATACTCTCAGATATAAGTTGTGACTTATAATCCCTTTCTGCATTTAGCTGGTAAAATATTGTTTTCCTTTATATTGTACATTGGTCTCCCTCTTATAAGCCCACCCTCTCTGCAAGAGGAAAGTGGCAATAAGGGTGGCTTTTCTAGATGGGAATCACACAGATGTGAGTAAAAATTACATATAAAGTATGAAAGGCGTAACTAAATTTTTTAATATTTTATATTTTCATTTAAAAATCACAGGCATGCTATGGAATCAATGTGGTAACACTTATATTAATATTTTAAACAATAATTATGAATAATAATCAGTTGTGTTGCAAAAACCTCCTTGTCAATAAAATCAAGGTACAAACATCTGGCTGTAAATATAATTGCCCAACCAGTCCATTTTTTCACTGTTGAATAAACTAGAGTTTATAACTGATGATGCTTATTTTAATCTTTCTGACCTCAAATTTCTCAGCACCAATCAAAGGACTCTTCCTCTTTTCGTTTAGTTGAATTGCTTTCACTTTTCCTTCAAAATGGAGAATGTCTGACAGCATTTTGCACTTTTTGTTATAGCTTATTCCTTCATTGGCAATTTGTACTTATTACACAAAATGCTCAGTGTTTACAAGGGTGGTGAGCTTGTCACATGATCAATTGGTTTTGGTCTTGTACTCTTTCAAATACATTTTGTAATCTAAGAGAGAGATGCCATAACAGTTAATATACTTTTTTTTATGTTGACTGGATGTCATGCTGACTTGAGCTGAAAAATACTTTGCTTCCCAGCAGTTAGCTTTTGTCATCTTGATAATTATCAGTGGTAATAATAGTCAGTGATTATCAAAGTGACAAAACTTGACATCTAAGGGACACACAGAAGTAAGGATAATCAGATTATTTCCCTCTTTGTATGGATTAAAGTTAGGTACTTTATTGGCATGTTGGAACAAATGTCAGTGTGTTGAATTTAGAAATCAACAAATATTTGTGCTGTTTCTAGGTTTCTAATTGTAAGCCCCATTATGTGGCCCTCGTGAGGGGTAAATTTGACAGTTTTTGCGCTAATAAGCCAGACACTGGCCATATTAGAGGGGTGGTTGTCTAGAAGGGGTACTTTTGAACACAAACTCGTTGGTGCCAAGGGATTCTGGACATATAAAGTGGGTGGCCACTAGTCAGTGATGCCATTCAGTAGAGGGACCGCTGTAATCCATTTCCAAATTTAGCTGGTAAAATACTCCCAAATATAAGTTGGAACTTGTAATCCCTTTCTGCACTTAACTGGTAAAATACTTTATTATATATTTCATAAAGAGATATTGAGTGGGAGAGAAATGATATTACCACCATGGTGATGCCACTTTTATTGCCACAGTGGCAATATGACTTTTGGAACTGCTTTCTTTTCCCAGTTAGGAAATATATCTGCCTTTATGTATGTTATTTAAACCTGTATTGCCATATTTATGCCCATTTCATTTTTCTTCTTCTTCAGCTCCTTCTCTCTCTCTCTCTCTCCATCAGGATGAACAGATCTTAAAATATATGTCAAGACTTTAGACCATCTAGTATACATTTATGTAATCAATGAGGAGGCATCATCAAGAGATGTACTTTAGAACAGATACAGATAACTCTAACTGCCATATCAATCTTGTTCAGCTAAGAAGACCATGTGTTATGGCTTTGTCCACTCCCTCAAAGTGTAATAATCCCACGGTGGCTAATATTTCATTGATCTGTGTCCATGCTATTACGACGCGTGGTGTTCAGGGAAACTCTGCGCTCTTTGCATCCATGTATTGTTTCACCGTTGCCTCGGCTCCATCAATGTAATTCTTAACAAAAGCAATCGACACACCAGAGTCTCTGATTCCGCCAATTTCAATGACTTCAGCCAGTTTCTTTGCGACGGCGCCTATCAGCTCAAAACATCATATTGAATGTCCACGTTAAATAAACAGGGTACAGTGCTCCCACTTTATACAAATTTTAATGGGAGTCACAAAAGTGACACGTTATATGTAAGGACACTGTATAGTGTATACTTTACTCTATTCCAACAAAGCTGTGTCATAACAATGCATAAAAGCATTAAAATAAGGTATTTAATGATGTGAAACCATATAATAATTGTCTTCATTAACCTTGTTAATATGAAACAGGCAAAGTCTAGGAGAAACAAGTGCAGCATCAGAGATGTGTGCACTGACTGAAATATATTGCTTGTACTGACTTGAGCGCTTGTCAAAATTGAAGTGGAGGATTACATGAGAACAGCAATAATATTGTGTTATGTCATGGAATAGTTCTGCATAGTGTTATGGATACATTCTTTGCCTGTGCAAAGAATGTGTTTTTGCATAGAATATTAATTGCTTGATGAAATTTAACGTATATTTAAAAACATGAATTTGTACAGGGAAATTTATTTTTCTTTGCTTTCTTTGTTCTGAAATACGTATTCTCTGTGTAATATGGGAAGCAGAATGAGGGGCTTTATCCTGAGGGACTTTATAGTAAGGGAACATTGTGTTTCTTTTCATTAGAAGTTAGTGCAAACTGAAGAAGATTGGTGCAGTAACAATTACAGCATTTTATAAAACCAATTTTATTTGCATGTATTAAATTTCACATTTTCAATATGTCAAACTAATGGGGCACTATTAAATTTCACATTTTTCATATGTCAAACTAATGGGGCGCTATTAAATTTCACATTTTTCATATGTCAGACTAAAGGGGGGCTATTAAATTTCACATTTTCAATATGTCAAACTAATGGGGCGCTATTAAATTTCACATTTTTCATATGTCAAACTAATAGGGCGCTATTAAATTTCACATTTTTCATATATCAGACTAAAGGGGGGCTATTAAATTTCACATTTTCAATATGTCAAATTAATTGGGGGTTATTAAAGTTTTTACATTTTCCAGATGTCAGACTATATTGGGGTAACTCAATTTTGTATCTTCCAGATGTCAAGCTATAATAAAGCTATTTAACATTTTCTGGATGTCAAATTATATTGAGACTTTTAAATTTCACATTTTAAAGATATCAGTTTATATTGGAGCTATTCAATTTCACATTTTCCAGATGCCAATCTGTATTGGGGTTATTAAAGTTTACAATTTCCAGATGTCAGATTCTTTTGGGGCTATTGAAATTCACATTTTCCCAATGCCAATCTGTATTGAGGCTATTCAATTTTACAATTTCCAACTGTAAGACTCTTTTGGGGCTATTGAAATTCACATTTTCCAAATGTCAACCCCTATTGGGGTTATTCACTTTCACATTGTACAGATGTCAGTCTGTATTGGGGCTGTTAAATTTCACATTTTCCAGATGTCAGACTATTTTGGGCTATTAAATTTCACATCTTTATGATCACTTTCTGGAGAATAATGAATTTCCCATAATAGTTTCACTTTCTCATACAGAAGTTCTAAATCTGAGGCAAAGAAGAGGCATTTTGATATATTAGACCATAACTGTGCCCTGATTTCAATATTCTGTGCATATTTTAATGGGGGTGACATACCCCTATCTTCAGCAAATTCAAAAATCTAAAGAAGTTGCACTCTACTTCCCACCTTTTTTATTACACATGTTAGTGTAAACTATACTCACCTGCTTTACATGGAGCAGACATTACTTTGCATATTTTGTCCAATGGAGACAACTCTTCTCAGCCAGTTATAGATTAAATAGTAACAGACATGTTTAACTTTAATGTCTTAGGTCAGTGGTCCCCAACGTGATGCATGCAGGCGCCATGGTGCCTGCCAAGGTTTTTTGTGTGCCAGCGGAAGAGGTTATAATAAATAATAATAATTTTAAAAAATGGGTCAAGTTAATTGGTTGGTGCCTGCCACTCTCTCATAAACTCACAAATGTGCATGTAGGCACAAAAAGGTTGGGGACCCCTGTCTTAGGTAGTGTGTATTTGGCTTTTCTCGTTTTGCCTACATTGAATGATACAGGAAGAATTTTGTTATTTATTTCTGAAAAGTGTTTTAAGCTTTTAAAAAATTACATCAAATCTTTCCAGGAACATCGATATTAAAATTATGATGCAGAAAGAATTTTTTAATTTTTTTTTACAACTTTCATCAAATCCGATATGTTAAATGAGCACAAGAACTTCCATACCATAGGGTTTATGAGATATAGATTGAATAAAATATCGCTCGTATTCTGGAATTTCCACATAAAAAGTCTTATTCATTACCTTTATTCTATCACACATAATCCAAATGTGAGTAATATTATGAATTTGTTTAATTTTCAGCTTATTGGAGATAAGCCAATATGGAATGCTTTTAACACACAAGTTGCTCAGTACACCTTTAGTACGTCCCTTTTTGATACAGTGGTAAGTCAAATGTTAATTTAGATTATTCTGCAGCATTAGGTCTATCTTCATGCTTTTTTTTCTTAGCTCTACTGGTCAAAAAGAATTCTAAACAAATGGTTGTATCAACATTGAGTTTTCACCAAAAGACTTCTTATAATATGTAGTTGGTTCTGAAGTAAGATGGTACCAGTATGACTTCCAAAATGGCTGCCATGGTGGCCATCTTAAAAGTCTTATTGTTACTCTTAAAGGAATGGTCATATTGACATGGGGTTATTGTTAATAGATTTCTCATGATATCTGGTCGATCTGACATCATAAAATGGTCACTGCAGTAGCCATCTTGAAAATGTTATTATGGCTACTCCTTCAGGATGGATGGTTGAATTGACATGGGTTGTCCACTGAAACATTTCTGATAGTATTTAGTTTGTCCAAAATGAAAATGGTGCTGATCTGACTTCACAAAATGGCTGCCTTGGCAGTGATCTTAAAAATTAGTTTTGGCTTCTCTTCTAAACAGATAGACTTATCAACATGAGGTTCACTTTTTGAAATATAAAGTTGGTCCTGACTGAATAATCTGACCTTTCAATATGGCTGCTACAGTGGCCATAAAATCTTGTTATGGCTACTCCAGATGAATGTTTTTTTCATTAAAACACCTTTTGCATTATGTAGTTTGTTCTGTATTAAAATAATGCCAATCTAAGCTCCAAATTGGATGCCTATATTGCCATCTTGAATGTCTTTTAACTTCTCCTGAATGGATGGTCATATTTACATTTTCACTAAAACACTATAACAATATACAGTTTGTCCTGAATGAAACAAGGTTCTGCTGACCTTCAGCATGGTAACCATAGTGGCCATCTTGAATTAATGGCGGCATAGACATGGGGTTTTCACTAAAACATTTATTACAAGGCTACATTGGTCCTGTGTGAAAATTGTGCAGATATTGCTACTAAGATGTACATAATATTGTGAGCAACTTTGAAAACCAGACCTACTTCACCTTGGGGTCATGTTAGAGATCACTGCTTGGATTATTGTACTTCATTGAGCTTATGAGCACAGTAACTTCTTCATATACAAATAAGATTCTGACCAGACCTGGTATTTTTGTTTTTATGAATAAGTTCATAGTTGGCACTCTGACATTGATTTGAAGTTCAGAGGTCTTGGCTGAGGTTTTTATCTGCTTGTGATGTCATTTCAGTAACTTAATTTGTTTACAAAAATATTAATTATGGATTTAATCAAACTTAGCATGTGGGTATATCTTGACAGTATCAGAGATGAGTTTGGTGATCATCTGTCTATGATATCAGGGTCAAAACCAGGATAAAGTGTTTTGTTCTGCACCTATCTTGTGAACATGTTAACTCAGATATAAAATATTTTTGTTGCCAAATTTTGTATGTTGGAATTCCTAAAGAATATTTGAGATGATTTTAATACTAAGCAGTTAAAGAGAATAAAGGAGGGAAGAAACAAACTTATTGTGGACTCTGGAAATTCTTTTTTGGCCAGAAGAGCATCAGTCCTTGTGAGGAACTCTTGTTTTTGGAGAATTTATAATATTATTATGTGTGTTTTGCTTTCAGTTCATATTTCACAGTTATGGCAGTAGAAGTGCCTAGTCTGAACTTGATCAGAAATGCTTAGCTTAAACTGTATTAAATGTGGTTATTATTACTATCAATTATTTATTATATTTAGTTGAGAAACAGAAATATTTGCCTCAAAAATATCTTAATATGTTCATATTGTGACCTAATTCTTCATAGAAATATCTAAAATTGTAAATACTAAGATATGAACTTGATTTTAACTTCTGTGGCAAAGGGGACAAAAGTAACATTTCCTCATTCAGGGCAAGGGCAAGTACTTTTTGGCTCTAATGGTCATAGACCAGAAGAGCTTATGGGATGGACTATTGTCTGTCGTCTGACGTCCGTCCTTTAGCACAAGTTTATTATTGCTACATGTACTCCTCCTAAACTACTTGGAGAATTGCAATGAAACCTTACACACACATTCATCCAAAGGTCTAGTTGGTCCTAACCAGAAAAGGTGCTGCTCAGATATTCAATATGGTCACCACAGCAGCTATCTTGAAATCTTGTTATCACTACTCCTCCTGAATGCATGGTCATATCAACATGGGGTTTTCACTAAAAGACTTCTTATGATGTCTAGTTGGTCCTAAATGAAAATGGTGCTAATCTGATGTCCAATATGGTCACCTTGGCACCATCTTGAAAATCTTGTTATCACTACTCCTCCTGAATGGAAAGTCATATTGACATGGGATTTTCACCAGAAGACTCTTATGATGTCTGGTTGGTCCAAAATGAAAATGCTGCAGCCCGGACATCCAATACGGCCACCAAAGTGGCCATCTTGTTATCTTGTTATCACTACTCCACCTGAATAAATGGTCGTATCACATGGGTTTTTTACTGCAAGGCTTATTATGAAGTTGGTTTTAAGTGAAAATGGTGCTGATCTGACATCTAATAAGGCCACTGCAACAACAATCCTTAAAATCTTGTTATTGCTACTCCTCCTGAATGGAAAGTCATGTTGGCATGGAATTTCACTGGAAGTAAAGTTAGACTTAAATAAATATTTTGCTGATCTGATATCTATGGCCACCACAGCGACCATCTTTAAAGTCTTATAGCTACTCCTTCTAGATGGAAAGTCATATCAACATTGGCGTTTCACCAGAAGATTTCTTATGATGTCATTGTTGGTACTAAATGAAAATGGTAATGATATGACATCCAGTATGGCCAGCATGCCAGCCATATTGAAAATCTTGTTATTGCTACTCCTCCTAAATGGAAAGTCATATCGACATGGGGTTTTCACCAGAAGACTAATTATCATATCTAGTTGGTCCTGAATGAAAATGGTGCTGCTCTAACCTAATATATGGCTGCCACAATGAACGTATTGAAAATCTTGTCACTAATTCTCCTGAATGGATGGTCATATCAACATGGGGTTTTCATCAAAAGTCTTTTAATGGTGTCTGGTTTGTCCTAAATGAAAATGGTGCCATCTTATATTCAGTATGGCTACATCAGTGTCTAATTTAAAAAACTTATTGCTCTAGAATATCAGAGATGGTTTCAACATTCAGCAGTTATAAAGAAGAAATGGTTTTATCTTGAATACCTGGAAGTACTTTTCAGACAGTAGAGTGTCAATCCCTTTGAGGTGCTCATTTGAAGAATCTCTTGCCCCATGTAAATATCTACTTGCCCTGAAATGATCTTGTCTTATATCCATCTTTACATAGATTTCTTTGCTATAGGCATGATATAGCCCCAAACATATTTAGCACATCAACTGTGTTCAGTTGACATGTGAAATTCTTGTACTTGAAAACATATAATAGCACAAAATCACATGACTCAAATAAGCTAGAACAAAGCAGATTATTGAAGAATACAAATTTTTTAAACTCAGTATTGTATGTCTTTTCATTCCTATAAATTTCAGATGATATCTGCAGCAAGGTTCACTTTTCTAATATTGGGTTATGGCTTGTTCAGACTCCGCCATTGGTGGGTTATATCTGTAAGTAAAATAAAACTTAACTGGCTAATTGACAATATACGATGTTAAACAATGAAAACTGTTTAGATCACTTGAAGGTGTGACAGGGATAATTAGAAATAAAAATATACGTGTGAGAAATATAAACAGACATGAAAGACTTGAACACATGCTTTGTAATTTTTTATTTGAAAAGCATTAATAAGATTTTCACATAAATAAGTTCAAGTTGGAAATATTTGCATAAATTCATCCCACCTGAAATTACAAACAATCCTGTATGCTTATTATCTATATTATGTATTATTATTATTTAATTATGTATTACCTATATACTCACTTATAAATCTGTTCCAACTGCAAACAACATATAGATCCAGATCTGCAATCACATAATGTGCTGGCAGATCAGGGTTTATGTTGTTTGGTCTACTGATTAGTCCTAATAAACTGCATAGATCCAGACCTGCTTTTGCATTATGTGATGGCAGATCTGGGTCTGTTTGCAGTTGGATATGACTTATAAGCAAGTATAGACAGTATGTATGTATTATTATCTATATTATGTATTATGTATTATTATTATTATCTATATTATGTATTATTATTATTTATTTTATGTAATAATGTGTTTTTTTTTACTACATAATTTAATTTAGTGATGCTGCTAATATAGAAGTGAGATGAGTTTTCACTTCTACTCAACCACATTGTACTTTTATTCAAAGATTATAGTATTATGAAGTCATTTTCACTGTTTTTAGTTTACTTTCTAATGCATACTAGTAGTGTAAATACTTTTCTGTATGTTTGTCTGTCTGTCTGTATATCTTTCTATCTGTTGGAGAATCAATCTGTTAACTTCTATAGTCATAAATGAATTTATTGTTAAATTTGAAATGATACTCATTTTTTTCTTCAGATAACTACAACAATGACATGTGTCTACCTTTTAGTAAAGTGCTTTTTATTTAACGTAAGTTGAGTATATATAACAAAACATAGACATATTCACTCTTTCAATCCACTGCAACTTGCACAAGTAAAATTGAAAATGAATGTTCTTTATTACAAGAAATTTCATTACAAAACATAATGTCCCATACAAACAGTAAAAGTGATCATTTGGGATATTAGTGCTCTCTGTCCACATTAAGCAGGTTTCCTTAATATGAAGGAAAAAGATACTTCCATAAAAAGGAAATCTGTTTACTAAGTATGCATATAGGAATCATGGGTATTTAATTCTGGACTCATGAATGTGTCCCTAATGCCCTTTACATAGTTATGTCCCTTTAAAGCAGTGTTGCTGTAATGACAGACATTACTGTGTTATTATTACCTTCTCAAGAGGGAACTGTTCTCCAGTTATGTTGTTTGCTGTGTCTGAGCCAAAGACAGGGGAACTATACTCCACTAGAGAAAACTAGGAGGATAGTTCCTAAAGGAGAAAGCAGTAATAAATTTACTACATCACACAACATCATGCGACACCATATAACATCAGCGTGTGGCAATAGTACCCACTTCAACGGGTATATTTCCCATAGTCATGTATATCATCCCATAATTTAAGGGAAATGCTTACTCTCCTGAAATAAATTCTTGTAGTCAGACAATCAAAACTTTTGAATTTGTCATGTGATGTACTAAATGCATAATCCAGGTACTCGAATAAGTTTTTGTTTCATTTTATTTTTATTACAGTGTCTAAACAATGTGAATCAAGGAAATTTGATTTTAGGTAGGAATTAATAAAGAAAATGCCAGAGAAACTGGTTTATTTTATTTCCTACTAATTATGCTGTAGAAAACATTAGGAAGAGCAAATTAACCTACCAAGATATGTATGCTTTATGATCAGTAGGGAAATAGGAGCATTTGACAAAATTTTTAAATACAGGGGAACCCTGGTATAATACAATAGCTGGGGTCCATAACTACTGACCACACTATGTACTGAACTGTGTTATAGCAGGAATAATCCAAAATTCAGTGAATGCTTATATGAGTTGGGGGGAGGGGTTAAGAAACAAAATTCCAGGCAAACATATAGTAATAACTTTACTAGCTGCTAATTTATTTAACAGTCAAGATTAACACAGCTCCATGCTCGAAGAAAATTAATTATTGCTGTGTAAGAACATTAATTGTGATCTGTAAGCCATAGGTTTCTGAAGTTTAACTGAATCATTTTTATATATTTGTCAGCTTGGTTGATGTTTTGAATAGTGTCAGGGAATAAGTGACAGCTAAGAGTGAATAAGGAGCTATGATATGACCATGTTATATCCAAATTTGTGTTATAACAAAGCATGTTATAGTAGGGTTCCCCTGTAATGCTTTTGAATTTAGATCTCAATTTTGTTTAAAATATGTAATGCTATGTTTATATGATAAGTGTCATTCTAGCAATTAAGTTCATTTTTAGCTCCACTGGTCATATACCAGAAGAGCTTATGGGATGGCCTGTTGTCCGTTGTCTGTCTGTCAGCACAAGTTTGTTATCACTGCTACTCCTAAACAACTTGGAGGATTGCCATGAAACTTTACACACATATTTATCCCAAGGTCAGGTTGCTCCTAAATAAAATGATACATCTCTGGCACCAATATGGCTGCCACAGCAGCTTTCTTGAAAATATTGTTATCACTACTTCTCCTGAATGGATCATCAACATGGGGTTTTTGCTAAAAGATTTTTTATGGTGTCTAGTTTGTATTAAATGAAAAAGGGATATCCAATAGAGCCACCATAACATCTATCTTGAAAATCTTCTTATCATTTCTCCTCCAGGCCTGAACGGAAAGTCATATCAGCATGGAGTTTTCACTGAAAGACATTTTATAAAGCCCAGTTGGTCGTAAATGAAAACTGTGCTGATCTGAGCTCCAATATGTCCACCTTGGCCATCTTGAAAATCTTGTTATCGCTACTTCTCCTGGATGGATGGTCAGTTCGACATGGGGTTTTCATCAAAAGACTTTTTATAATGTCTTGTTTGTCCTGAATAAAATTTGATCTGACATCCAACATGGCTGCTTTAACAACCATCTTGAAAATCTTGTCATCACTACTCCGAAGAAACTGAAAGTCATATTGACATGGGGTTTTCACCAGAAGACTTCTTATGATGTTTAGTTGGTCCTAAAAGACTTGTTATGATGTTTAGTTGGTCCTAAAATACTTGTTATGATGTTTAGTTGGACCTAAAAGACTTCTTATGATGTTTAGTTGGTCCTAATTGAAATTGATGCCAATCTGAAATCCAGTATGTCCACCATGGCAGTCGTCTTGAAAATCTTGTTATTGCTACTTCTTCTTAATGGATGGTCATATCAGCCTGAAATTATCACCAAAAGACTTCTTATGATATCAAGTTGGTGTTGAATAAATATGGTGCTGATATTACATCCAATATAGCCAGTATGATGGCCATCTTGAAAATATTGTTATTACTACTCCTCTTGACTTGATGGTCATATCGATATAGGGTTTTCACCAAAAGATTTCTTATGATATGTTGTTGGTAATTAATGAAGTTAGTGTTGATTTTCCATTATTATTAAGTATCATTTTATTCCTCAAGAATATTGGATATGGTTTCAACACTATGCAGTTTAAAAGAAGAATGGTCTTATCTTGGATTCCTGGAAATTCATTTCAGCCAGTAGAGCATCAGTCCATTTGAGGGACTCAAATTTGTTCAGTTTGCATAGTATTTTGGGCTGATGACTTGGAATACTGAATACGTTTTCTGTTCTGTTCTTTTATTATTTTAAATTTTTCCTCTTGTCTGTTTCAGTTTAATGACCAGTTTTTTGGTGGCAAAAATCCCCTCAGCTATGTGCTGCTAATAGTGTGTTTTGTTATGGCATGGTTGGAAACATGGTTTTTAGACTTCAAAGTCATACCTCATGAGAAAAAGCTGCTTCAAAATGGTGAGATTCAGTTGTCTGTAATTTTGTGTCCACTTTAATCATTTGTTTTTAATGAACGAATAAATATAATAGTACCAAAAAAATATATATTTTTATTTTCAGATGCTTCTTTAAGTACGGGCTTGTTATAAAATCTTGATGCAAAGACAAAGTTCTCTGTACAACAAAATTATAGAACAAATAATAGTTTTGATTTTAAAAAGGCAAAAATGTTTATTGAGTAATTCAAGGCCACTAACCCATAATACATAACATAATAAACATGATTCATTATTGTTTCTTCAGGAGTGCAATATGGATATAATGTGGAACAAGAAAGGTAGCTCTGTATTTTTACACTGCAGTTAGGGGCCTGCTCAAAGAAGTTGGCAGAGCTCTGTAGTAATCATGTCAGTCTCTACATCCATCGGTCCATCCATCCATCAGCAATTTTGTTTCTGCACAATAACTCCACGGTTGCATCTAGGATGTGCAGTTGTGAAAATCCTGCTAAAATTGAACACTTTGTGTAACAGAATTTAATCTATGTGGGCATAGTCACACAAAACATAAGGATTGGGCCCAAATTGTAATGAATGACATGCCCTTTATTTCCAAGAAACTTTAAGGTAAAAATTGCTTGTTTTGCTCCTGTACAGTATTGTTATTGTGGAGTGGTGAATTACATCATGGGTCCTGTGTGTTACAAGCTGAATTCTGGTTGGGTATTGCACAGCTTAGAAACTGATTGCTTTATTTGTACTATACATACTCTGATGTCTTTTTACTTATCAAGGTAATTCTAGGTACAATCAAGTGGTTGTGTTTTTAAACTCTGCTGACTACCATTTCAGTTGGCTGAAGAGTGATGGCAGCCGAGGTATGCCAAATTCAGTTGAGTTTCTCTAACGAAAAGAAATATATCATATTTAGTTCATTGTGATTAGACGTATTTGTTTTGTTAAAGAAAATGGACCCCTAGTTCAACCGATTCATTCTTCAGCTATCATGATCGCTCTTCTTGAATTAGTTGGATTTCCAGCATTCCTTGTCATCATTTTGAGGTGTTATGTGTACAGATTTCCCATTCTCCTAACTTTGGTTTTCTAACACAAGTACTTCTGTTTAAGGCCCTGCCAAGCAATTTGTACTGAGCTGGGCATTTTGGAATGTACCCATTGATAATACCGGTAATTATAATTCTTTTCATATGTGTCAGATCAGGCTATACCTGCTACCATAAGTAACAGTAGACAGTACTACCTGTGGCTGTTGACCCAGAGTGGACAGCTACACCTGGTTCCTTCTGAAAAGTCCTCTCTTGCGAATCAGACAGCTCAGCAGATATGCTTATCTTCCCGGCTGTGAAGGCAGATGGCAAGAGCTGTGTGAACAGTGCAGGGAATCAGCTCAGGTGCAGTAGGACCTGATGGCCATCCACTGCATCCGGACTTGTCTTCGGACGTCTCGACATTGTCATGCCACTGGATTCAGACAGGTCTGGACAAAAGAGTGAGGTTGACTTTCCCTCACTTAAATACAACTCACGTGCAAGTCATGACATCACTCCCCTCCCCGCACCAGATACCTTCAAGTCCTTTGGCAATGGATGAGCGTCAAAGCAGTAGGTGTGGATACACTGAGAGCTGTAGCTGCAGACCTACACTCAAGCTGCTCAAAGCATAGGGTCGCTTTTCACTGGACCGCTGCAGCAAAGGAACTCAGCAGCCCCCTGGATGACTGAGTAGACCTTTTTAGGATCACACTGCTCACCTCCGTAGCATGAGGAAGCTGCTAGAAAAGGTGCCCTAAATATTGCCTGCTTCACCTTAACCCTGGTCAGCATACTGTGGCTGACGGGGATCCCAATTTAGTGGTCGAAAATCTAACAAGAAGACAAAGGTGATGCAACTCACCATCAGTGCCAGGAATATGCGCACACTAATGGACAGTACAGCAGCAGTCTAGTTGGTAGAGAACTGGTCAGATTCAACATCCAGATAGCAGCCCTGAGTGAAACTTGCCTAGCTGAGGAAGAACAACTCACCTAAGTAGGAGCCAGCTACACCTTCTTCTGGAGTAGCCAAAGCAAAGAAGGGTGACGTGAAGCTGGTGTTGGGTTTGCCATCAAATCACAGCTAGTCAGCAAGCTCACAAATCTCCCAATGGGCATGAATGACAGACTAATGCATATGTGACTCTCACTGTCTGGAAAAAGACATGCAGCTATCATCAGCACCTATGCACCCACCATGACCAAACCAGATGAGATCAAGGACAAATTTTATGAAGATCTGGAGTCTCTTATTGCAGAAGTACAGAAGGCAGACAAGCTCATCATCCTTGGTGACTTCAGTGCTAGAGTTGGCACAGATCACCAGACGTGGCCAGGTGTCATTGGCAAAAATTACTTTAGCAAATGCAACTACAGCGGACTCCTCCTACCGAGGAAATGTACTGAACACGACCTCCTAATCACCAAAACAGTCTTCTGCCTGCCAAACCACAATAAAACGTCTTGGATGCACCCACTCTTCAGGCACTGGCATCTCACTGACTATGTCATCGTCAGGAGAAGAGACAGGCAGGATGTCTGAATTACGAAGGCCATGAGAAGTGCAGAATGCTAGACTGACCACAGGCTCATAGTCTCCTAGCTCAATATCCAGATTCAGCCTAGCATATGACCACAACTCAAAAAAGTGCCCAAAAAGCTCAATGTCTCCAAATTGAATAGGAGATTGTGAAACAGGCATTTGTCAAAGAACTGTGCAGCCAACTAGAAACAATTGATGTGAACTCCGATAATGTCGAGGAAAACTGGGCATCCTTCAGAGACTCTATGTACACAGCTGCATCCAAAACCCACAGTTCCACCACATGTAAACATCAAGATTGGTTTGATAAGAATGATGCTGCACTAAAGAGACTACTGAATGAGAAATGTCAGCTACAAAAGGCCTGTTTAGAAAACAGCACTTCATCATCTCGGAAGGGAGGCATCAACAACATCAAGAAGACTGTCCAATGCACACTCAGAGAGTTGCAAGACTCATGACTGAGCAACAAAGCAGATGAGATTCAGTCCTATACAGACAGGAATGATATGGAGGACTTCAATGATAGCCACAGTCATCAGGAACATCTCCAGTACCGAGTGCTGACAACACCATACTGCTCACTGGCAAAGAAAAGATACTTCAAAGATGGACAAAATACTTCAACAACATCCTTGATATACAATCATCTATCAGTGAGGAGGCAATTAATCGACTGCCCCAAGTATCAATCAACACATCACTTGCTTATCCTCCAGAGCTGACTGAAACTGAGAAGACAATTGGCCTACTGTCAAATGACAAAGTACCTGGAGTGGATGCTATACCAGCAGAAGTTTACAAAGCTGGAGGCTCACATATGGCACAGAAACTGACTGAACTCTTCCAGTCAATGTGGACTCAAGGAACTATACCCCAGGAGTACAAAGATGCATCCACTGACCTCTTGTACAAGTAGAAAAGCAACAGACAATCCTGCAACAACCATCGGTGCATCTCCTTGCTGTCAATAGCCAGCAAAATCCTTGCCAGAATTCTGCTGAATCGCCTTGTGCATCACATTGTTCAAAGGTTCCTGCCTGAGTGTAAATTTGGCTTCAGGAAAGGACGAGGGACCACAGACACAATGTTTGCAGCTCATCAACTCCAGGAGAAATGCCAGGAACAGAACTCCAACCTGTACATGACATTCATCAACCTGACAAAAGCCTTTGACCCAGTCAGTCATGGGGGCCTCTAGAAGATCATAGCAAAATTTTGTTGCCCAGAGAAATTCACCATAATAGTTCTGCAATTCCATGATGGCATGCTCACACATGTTGTGGACAACGGCGAGTCATCTGAACCATTCCCAGTCAAGCAAAGCTGTGTGTTGGCCCCAAACCTCATCAGTATGATGTTCTATGCAATGCTTACTGATGCCTTCCATGAATATGACACTGGGATTGACATCAGATACTGGACTGATGGCAAACTCTTCAATCTGAGGAGACTCCAGGGAAAGACTTAGTTACAGGAAGTGACTGTTCGTGATCTCCTGTTTGCTGATAACTGTTCCCTGAATGCAATAGAGTATGGACCATTTCTCTTCAGCTTACAACAATTTCGGTCTCACGATCACTATCAAGAAGACAGGTGATGCACCAACCTGGACCAGGAAAGCCTTACTTAGAGCATACCATCACAGTAAATGGCCAAACTCTCCTTGCAGTGGACAAATTCACCTATCTCGGCAGTACACTCTCACATGAAGTCCACATTGATGATGAAACCAACCCCAGAATTGCTAAAGCTAGTGTGGCCTTTGGCAGACTACTTGCAAGTGTGTACTAGCGCAGAGGCATCAGTCTACAAACAAAACTGAAGGTCTACGAAGCCATTGTGTTGCTGACCCTGCTGCATGCATGCGAAACCTGGATGATGTACAGACGCCATGCCAAGAAGCTGAACCAGGAAACTGCTGATGAAATCACAGATGAGATGGGCAGGCCACATCACCAGGATGTCAAAAGAGTGACTACCAAAGAAGATATTCTGCGGTGAGCTGAAGGAGGAAAAACAATCTCAGGATGGTCAGAAGAAATGTTTCAAAGATTCCCTCAAGTCATCCTTGAAACATTTCAACACTGACCCTGAGTCTTGGGAAGATCTCACACAGAATCGCTCCACCTGGCACAGTCTCATCCATACTGGAGCTACAGACTACAGACTATGAACTGAGAAAATTCCATTGGCAGTGCAGAAGTGCAAGCAGCTTAAATCTCAGAACTGCAGCACATCCACTATTGATCAAGCAACCCCAAGTGGCATCTCCTGTCCAGTGTGCCACAGACAGTTCAGAGTACGAATTGGCCTGATTAGCCACTCCCGTACTCACAGAAACCAAACCAGTTAGTGGTGTGATGGTAATCTTCAAACTCGGCAATTCTTTTGATATCAGTGATTCCCTTCTAATGAATGCTTGGTACACAAATATTCCAAGATTACAATGCTTCAGTTGTGACTATCAATACAGTTTTTCAAAACTTGGGTACCATATATACTCCCTTTGAAGTTGAGTCCATCTGCAAACAACATAAACCCTGATCTGCCATCTCAAAATATGCCAGCAGATCAAGGTCTGTTGTTTGTTCTAGTGATTACTCCTAACAAACTACAGAGACCCAGGTCTACCAGCTTATTATGTGATGGCAGATCTGGGTCTATGCAGTTTGCAGTTGGACCGATGACTTATTAGCAAGTACATATGGTATTTAACATACTGATTGGGCAAAAGTTTATTTTGCATATCATCATAGGCAGGACATATCATGTACACAAAAATGTACAAGATATTCCGTATCAAAACATAAACATAACACATTATATTTATTCGGAAATCATTAAAAATAACAATTAGTGATACCAGTAAATAAAGGAAAAATTTAAAGTTACATTAGTGAACTGGATGCCATAACTCTTCAGTGAAATTAACAGTAAAGTGGATACACAGTTCTGTGCTAAAAAGTTTATATTTTTTTGTTCGCCAAAGTTCTCAAACAGTATTAAAATGACTATATCCTTTAATTAGTAGCAAGTACATATGGTATTTAACATACTGGATTAGCTTTTTTCTTAATATCAAATACATGTATGTCATAACAGAGTGATATTAATGTAAAATGGATAGAATTATAAGTCAACCAAAGTTTTTGGTAGCTTAAATTCCTACATTTTTATTTCTGCCAAACTAGCTGATCAACTTTAGATCAAGCATTACCTTAATTAGGACTTTAAATGTTCACATCACACAAACTTACCATTGAAAATCTGAGATCGGGGGCTCTTCAAGGTGCCTTTGTCAACAAAAACTCTCTTTAAATTAAAGCTGAAATTGATTGTATACAAGTGAAAATATTGTTTTTTGGAGAGATGGCAACTAAACAAGCTCTGAAAGTTCAGTGTTTTAGTTTTGTAATCCACAAATGTTGACATACTATAAGAATTACTGTACTGCATGAATTGGTTCACTCATTTTGTATACTTGAAATGGATAATAAGTGTTGACTTCTTATGCAGCTACTTATGGTACTTACATAGAAGTATTTACGTACTTGTATGCATTTTATTGAACATTTATATGACTGTATGAAGATCCATCTGTAAAAAATTTTAATATAATTGTTGGGCATAGAACATGTAGAAAAATGTAAGAGACCAGACTTTGATTACTACTGGCCCTTCGGCAAACAGGAGGTAACCATGCCCTTATAGTTTCATGTGACTGTTTTCTCACTGCCGTGCCTGCACTCAGATATCCACTTGCATAGTCTCATAGAGAAAAGTGTGACTTTGAGCTGTACATTTTTTGTTTTTGTGCTATGCCTGTTAATGTAATGCATACCTTTACACTAATAATTTCATATTGAGGTAGGAAAAAGTATTTTTATTTAGTGAAAATTTAATTTGTAGCAATTTTCAGCATAAAGTCTCATAACCTACTAGACTAAACAATACATGTAAACTACAGTACTCACCAGCAGATTGTTTGGCAATTATTGAGGCTTTCAAAGCTTTGAGCCCAAATTAATACAATGAAAATGCTCATAAAATAATTATTTAACCAAACATCTAACCGACCAACCATGTTAGGCGGTCCAAGCAAGACCTGTCAACACTTGTATCATGTAACAATTTGTAAGTAACATTCATCTCTGACAGTGTTAATGACTCCTAATGCATTTCAGAACATCGCTGTTGAAATATCTTTTGATGTTCCATTGATTTATCTTCTAATTTAGGATATAGTTACACCAAAAATAATGTGATTTTCAAGTACAAATTACCTTGACAAACATCGCTTAAATGAGCATAAATCTGCATTGTGGCTAAAAATACGCCAGTTAGCAAAAACACGAAACAAAGTGTAAGGATACTATTTTACTCATCTTTGTGTATGTGCATGTGTTTATGTCTTCAGTTTTGCTTTGTGTCCAGTCAGTATTAATTTATAAATGCCATAAGAAAGTGAAGTTGTTACAGGTACAGGTATTTATACTGTAAGTAGATGCTGTTTTCATATATTTCTGGAAGTCAAAGATCTGAGTTATGGGTTACTTAATCAATCCTGAAACATTTCTCGGTGTTTTCCTATTGTAACACAACGCTATTCCATTAACTAGATGGCGATGAATGTCTGAGTCACCAGGTATTGTTTATATTGGGCTACTTTCCATGTGGCTGTTAGTGTTCTCCATTCTGATTGGTCAATGGCCTTGTCAATCACTAGCTTGCCATAGGGTCTGTATTGTTTCAAAGTGTTCAGACCAAAGTTGTACCAAATATTATATTTCTTTAAATAATATCCTTTATACAATAACAAATTGCAGGAAAAATCAGAAGCTGCACAATTGAAGATATTATTCTAATCCACACACAAAACATATTTTATTACAGCAAACTCTTACGAATCAGAAAGAGCTCCTTTGCTGCAGAATCACAATACATATGAATCAACTGTGACAGATGATAATGGAGACTTTTACTCTCCACAAGCAACTCCAGAAGGTAGGTCAGACTCCTAATAATATAATTATATGGTCAAGTCAGTATTAATGGTCACCTATTCATAATGGTCAGACTAAATCAGACCCATATTACTATATAAAAATTCTCAGTGTAGTGGTCAAATGTGCAGTGTGGTCAGTTGCCACTGCAAATGGTCACCAATACATGTGTTTTCAATCTGCAACAGTAAGGTTGGCATGAATACTTCCATCCTTTTTGTTTTACAAGTTGAGAGCTCAAAGTTTATTTAATTGGTTTAAACAAGATGCACAAAAAGACATATTCTATTTTCTTTACTCAGAATTGTAAAATAATTTCTTACCTTTCTCCTGCTTATTATAGTTCTCCTTCCATACTTCATTACTTAGGTTTTTCCAGTTAAGTGACCCTCTGTATAGAGGCCACTCATCTCTAAAGGCCTTCTTTGGCTAGTCCCCAGGGTGACCACCGTACACAAGTTTGACTACAGTATAACTTAAAGATATTGAAGTGCTGTGGGTCTAACATTTTTGTTACAGTTTTTGGATGTTTCGAGGTTTAAGGTTTTGAAGTTTTAGTCAAGAAAAGACAGTGCATGAGGACTAAACTCGCCATATTCAAGTAATTGATATTTTAGTTAATAAAGTTTTGCTTTGACAAACAGTAAGTTGAAATTGCAGTATTTCTAGTTGCATGTCCAATAACTACAAAGTTTTCGCTTGAAAATAAGACACCCAAAATTTATGTATATATGCAAGAGATGGGAAAAGAGACTAAAAGACTTGAAAGAGAGTCTACCTTGAAAGTTGTCTGCCCATGAACTACCAAGTGTTTCACTTAAAACTAAGTCACCCAAAATATGTGTACATGTGCAAGAAACAGGAAAAGAGATTAAAAGACTGAAAGAGAGTCTACCTTGAAAGTTGTCTGCACTATAACTAAAAAGTTTTTCACTTAAAAATAAATCACCCAAAATATGTTTATATGTGTAAGAGATGGTAAAAGAGACTAAAATACTGAAAGAGATTCTACCTTGAAAGTTGTCTTCCCTTGAAAGTAGCCTGTCCAATAACCACCGAGTTTTTAAATACAATTAAGCTGCCCTAAAATTGTGTACATGTATAAGAGACAGGAAAAAGATACTTAAATACTGAACTAAGTGTCTTCTTTGAAAGTTGACTGTCCTGTTACTACAGTGGTTTTCACACAAAACAAGATGCTCACAATATGTATACATGTGCAACAGAAAGAAAAGGGACTAAAAGACTGAAACAGAGTCATCCTTGAAAGTCGCCTGCCCAAAAATGTCAGCTTGAAAATAAGCTGCTCAGAATGTGTGTACATGTACAAGATACAGGATAAATAGGTTTAAAGACTGAAAGAGGGACCAACCACTTTGATGGTTGGATGTCCAATTACTTCAGAGTCATTCATAGAAAAGTGTCCAGAAATATGTATGGAAAGAAAATAAAAGACAGAATTATTGCAGAGATAGAAATACTTGTAAACAGATATAGGAATGCAAAGAAAGTAATCATGAAGAATTGTTAATGGTCAGTCCAAAATAAGGCAAGAGTGATAACATGCATAGATGGTAAATGTTTAAAAGAAGACAGTAATGCACATTTTGGCAGAATTACAGACAATTTTTAATTTGATAGTAAAGGTGTGAGTTGCATCCAGTATCAATTATTTATAAATCTATCTATTAAGCATGTAAAAGTATGTCTAAAACATCTAATGCATCATGAAAAAATTTACCTAATTTAAATAGCCCATCATTTTAACATGACATGCCAAAAACCTATATAAAAAAGGTAACATGGTTTTTCTTTGTGAAGACATTCATTAGATCAGTATTATTGGGAAATTGAAAGAGCCAATTTTGTTTGGGTCAGTATTATTGGGAGACTGAAAGGGCCAGTTTTCTTTGGATCAGTATTTTTATTGGGAGATTGAAAAGGTCAATTTTGTTTGGATCAGTATTATTGGGAGATTTAAAAGACCAATTTTGTTCATGATGCATTACATACTTTAGATATGCTTTTACTGGGTATATGTAGAAATTATACAGTTGGCAGTAAACTCCTACATTCACATTTCTGTCCACATCTAAGAGACTAATAACACTGTTATATGCATTAAATAACACTGTTATATGCATTAAATAACACTGTTATATGCATTAAATAACACTGTTATATGCATTAAATAGTCAATCAAGGCAAAATCACTCAGTGACCTTTAGACAAAGCCACAAGACCTGATAATCTCCATTATTATTTCATAAACAAAATTCTAGGAACATTACTAGTCAATTATCAAGATATAAAATCCAGTATTTCTGTTACAATTATTCTGGCAGGGTATAAGAACTTCAGCAATGTCATAACTGAATCATGTGACTTACAAGTAGGGTGTAATAAGGTCACATGACAATGTGCAATACTCAACTGGTAAAAGGAAAATGGTAGCAGGCCTGTGCTTTAAAAGTTTAAAATACAAATATCTAATTTATGATCCAAATATATGAAATGATTTTAATATATGTGGAAATAGTTACTGTGTGGTTTATTATCAGTGGAAATTATCTGCCAAGTGAAGGCTAGATTTTAATTCAACACTGAGGATGCGTTGGTTATTCATAATGGGTTTTCTTTTTAATCCAAGGGAGGTAACTGCTAAAACTATCATGGTATTTATAAGCCTATCATCTGCATAGCCAACAATGGCAGCAAAGAAATTTGTATGTGTTATTCTTTCAACAAATAAGTTTATGTACATTTTATGAGGTATGAATTCATCACATGTTAGTTTATCAGGTTGTATGGAATGTTATGACTGGCTTGAACCTAATACAACCTTTTCCTTTACTCAGGGTGTATGGGGTTAAAGTTGGTCATAACATTCTGTACAGCCCGGTAAACTTACATGTATCTAATAATGGCTAGCCTTGTAAACTTTGAACAACGTAAGGCATGGGAATATTATAAGTAAAGGCTTCTTGAGTTAAAATTTGACAGAATGTGGAAACAGTAGTGGATGAACTTATCATAAAGCATAGACATAACATTGAATAATTATAATATAACATTCTACTCTTTAATCAACATCTTTCTGTTGTCCATTGAAAGATATAACCCATTGAAGTGATTATGCAGTTCAACAGTATGCCTTTCTTAAAAGGAGTTAGTAAGATCTACAACTGCAGACCCCAAATTTACAACTCTATCCTGTTACAGGTCATACATGTAATTCATATCCATAACTCCATTATAACAAGTTTTGACTAATGTCAATTTTGGTTGTCCATAATATATAATGTAACATACAATGTACTTTTTATTTTCAAAACTGCACTTGTTATCCTTGACAAGAATGACTAGTGATAATCTGGAGAAAAAAACTCAGGAGATAAATTTCAGGTATTCAGAGGATTCTGTGTACTATGATCAGACAGTTAAGATTATGTGATAATTTCATTATGACACAGCAGTGATTATGAGATACTTTTCTTATGCCATAGCAACATATTTTTTATATTTTATGCTTCTGTGAACAGTGACAAGCAGAATGTATACAGTACCTAGACATAATTGAGTTTACACTTCTCTACTCCCCCCCTCCCAGTTATTATTGACATTTTTTAAAATCATTAAAGTTGAACCTAAGTTAAAAATATATTGTTGGCTCTCTCATGACTTCTGTTGCTGTTGTGATATTACTCTTGCACAACCCCCTAGATGGCAACAAATGGCTCCCGACAAATTTGTCAGCATTAGTACATGTAGTATGGCAAAAAGGGCTCCAGTCAGAAATGTCAGCATTAGCAAGATAGCAAAAGGTCGCCAGTCAAAATTGTCAGCATTAGCAGGATGGCAAAAAAGTCTCTAGTCCAAACTGTCTGCATTAGCAGCATGTCAAAAAGGGCTGAATCAAAATTGTCAGTAGGCTAGCAAAGGGTCTCCAGTCAAAATTGTCAGCATTAGCAAGATAGCAAAAGATCTCCAGTCAAAACTGTCAGCATTAACAGGATGGCAAAAAGGACATCAGCTAAAATTGTCATGATTAGCAGGATGGTATAAAGGGCTGCTGTCAAATTTGTCAGCATTAGCAAATTGGCATGGTATGATTGTAATGAGAATGATTCTGTTCGTCATTTTGAAGATCAGTCAGATTTAGGCACCACAGCGATATGAGGAAAAACTCAAATATTAAAAGGGAACAAAAGAATTGCCTGATAACATTTTTAAGCGTCTAATATATTTCTCATGTTTCTGCGAAACAAATATACAAATGAACAGAAGATGCATGAGTTTGAATACCACTCATAAATCATGCATTATATTAATAATGGAGGCCTTAGGCAGCTTCATATATCAAGAATTGATGTTTCAGATTTTGTATTACCTTTTTAAAACAGCTTGTTTGAAATCCTGTTGATACTTGTTTTTCTCAAATACTTGTACTGCAAGCTTAGAATAAAGGCAGATGAATTACGTGAATGTTTTGCCTGATAATTATAAATGGATACCAGATCAAGACATGGCTTCATGAGAAGTCATGAAGATGACATGATTTTAGTATATCGTATATCTTCATTGTATAATGAGTGCCAGACTGCTGATCGCGTAAATAGTCCGGTTCAACTTGACTCTTATGTAACTCTGTGAGACATTCACCATACTACATGGTCAAGACCACACAGAGTCTCACAAGAGTGGTTGAATGAAACTAATAGTAACCATGGTGTCCAACCCAGGCTGATCCAATTGTAGGATTTGAACCCACACCCATTCTGTCGCAAGTCTGGCATGCTAACCACTGAGCAAACATAGCTTTGTACCTCTCCTACCTCCATAAGTCCCCTCTTATGGGCCTATTTTACGTCCATGAGCCCACATGGGGTGGGATTTTTTTCTTCATACTGGAGATGAATCATTATGAAGCTATGACAATTCATTCTGTGACATGCTTGCTCAACCTTTTGACCTCACAGTTGTACAACAGTACTTTAATTGCAGGTTTGACCTGAATGCACAGGCCTTCTATTTTTTTCCTCAGTTTTTTATTATTTGGATTTGGGCATTTTTGAGACAAATCTTGTTATGCACAATAAAGCAAAAATCTCTAAAGGTACATTTATGATGAAAATCTTGTAAGCACGTTCAAGCGAAACTCACTTAAGATAGAAAGTTGAAATTTTGTAGGCTCATTTTGTATTAATATGTAGATGACCTGATTAGATTCCTAAGCCATTTGAGCAGAGTTTCCGTTTAGACTTTTTTTTTTTTTTTTTTTTTTACATAAACCTTGTTAACATGAGTTAGCACAAACCATTGAGGTAGGCAAAATTTGTATTGAGTGTTTATAGGCATATGTAAAAGACTTGATTAGATTTTCATACCATTATAATAATGTTTCAGCGGTTTTTGTTGGTTAGTTTTTTTTATGTTTTGGTTTAAGTTTTCAACCTCCTGTCCCATCATTTGGTCGAATGTCAAACTTATTCTAATCTTTGCAAAGCTACAGCTTTCTGTATGCTACCTAAATTGATTGAACTGTTTCAGTCTTATGAGAGAAAAACTAAAATCCTGACCTTAAAAATCAGGGACTTTCTATATCACACTCCTAACAAAATTATATTTTATATTCACCTTGTTAGATTTTTCCTTATCTTTTGTGAAATATCAGTGCGACACAATTGCATTATTTGTCATAGGGTGGGTGGTGAAACAGGTGTTGTCTGCAAAAACAAACCCCTCTCATCTTGACAAGAGCTTGATCATCGACTGAGACATTCTGTTTTCTTCTGTCAACTGGAAGCCTCAACTAAGATAATGGTGATTGGAATGGGCCATGGATGCTTTGTGTGTAATCGGATTTCTAATATTAAAAGATTTTAGGTTAAGTCATTTTGTCATGAAATGTATCATACTCACTCTACGATATTTTTTTAACAAAGAGTAAAATCTTTAAATTGGTTAGAAATATGTTTTAGTTTGTATTTAACATGTAATATAACTCTAAGGCAAAAATAGGAAATGAATTTGTTTGGTAAGTCGTAATTATTAAATGATCATGTTACATTTTTACAAAACTTCTCAATTTGATGGTACATTCCTACTAAAATCATGCTATAGTATATCAGATGAAAAAACTACCAAGTTTAATCGAATATTTTAAGTCTAAATATATTGATTGAAGAATTATTATGGATTGTTTATTTGTAAAAAATCTGGCAAATTATAGATGTATGACAGAAGCAGTATTGGGGTCTCAATGTACACTCACGTTAAAGAGCCAGATGAATACGGTGTCATATAGTTGTAATTATCATTAGACGTCGTTATTAATGTTTCTCTCAGTTATTAGGAAGGATTAATAAATCATACAGTAAATTCACTCATTGCAAGATCCAGATTTCAGGTTTACCCGGTGATTTCCCGACTTTTTTTGGAAGAAAAAAAAAAGCATTAATTAAAGATGGAGCCGCAAAAGAAACGTAATCTTGGGATAATCCACATATCTTAACATAAGGAAGTATCTCATAAAGTCCAAACCATGTATGCAGTTTTCGGGTGTGACGTTTAGTTTAACTTCCTTATACATAGTTGTATCATCGCGGTGATCCTGTGTTCCCACGCTACCCGAAAATCGGGAAACTGTCGGGAGTAATAACAGGTTTGTTCCCGACCGGGAAAAGCCCTTGAATTTTGCAAATATTGATCAAAGTCGGGGAAAACCGGGAGTTTCATCCGCCACTTGATCACCCAAAAAATACATAACATATCGGGAGTTAAATTTAATGAGTTGTTACCGCAATTTTTGCACTTTTCAGAACATCCGAGATACAATTGCTGTATAGATCATTTGGGTGCTTTCCGTAAAAATATTTGTATATGCTCAGGCGATTGGATTTGTTAAATAGACTTGTTACCTCTTGGTCCGATCCATATCAGTATAATTTTTTTTATTTATGTAGAAGTTATGAAGACCAGTTCGGCGTCGCTATGTGTTAGTACGGCTGCGACGTGTGATCGTGCTGAGTGTAAGAGAAAAATAATAAAGCTTATATTCCCCAGTTCCCCTTTTGACATGTAAAGTCAACGAAAATGTATTATGATAAAACTATGCTTATTACTTGGTAGTTTACAGTGGGAACACTGTGTTAAGCGTTATCGTCAATAGTAACCTTCGCCTCCCCCAAGAAGCCTTTTGCAATGAATTTTACTTTCTGACCTTGCTAAATACTTAAGGGGTGATTCCAACAATAAAATTTTGGGGACCCCATCCCTACAATTGGGAAGTTTTATCGCGAAACGAGTATTCTGGGGAATTTTTAACACTCTTATGATTTCTACCCTCCTATCCCTCGTCACTCGTAATTGTTGTTTCAATTTATTTTCAGATGTCCCTTTAGAGCAGATCAAAACAATAATATTATAAGGGTTTGTGCATAGTGTAAAGAAAAATTAGTTTATTTTGTTCTTGTTTTGTAGAGAAGTTGCTTCTTGAATAGCAGCGTTTTACCGTTGTTGTTGCGTTCTTGGCCTAAAAATAGCTTCTGTTTTTAATAACAATTCCTTAATATGAAACAGATTTATTTGTTTATTCATCTAACCTAATATAAATTATTTAGGCTGCATTATAATAATTTTGTTTGTTACTTACAGGTGATACTGGAATAAGGTGCCCTATGGTCATATTTCACCGTTAGTTTCACATCAAATTAAAGTTATGTTCTGTTTTAAAGGATAGGAATCGTTGCAGCATATTTACCAAACAGACACAAGCCAACAAACTAGAATACTGAACACTGTTAACAAGTATATTCCCTTTACAATGTAAAAAGCATGAAACGGAATTTCATAAAAAAAGCAACAACATAATTTGGTTCATTAGAAGTAGAGTAGTGGAAAGTCATTTGTCATTTCACGCTAGACCGCGTAACTCCAAGCATATATTGGCAAACGAATCTCAGGCTGTGTGTTGAATTTAAGTAATATAAAGCACAAAATGTGTGTATCGATCCTTACCAATATGTATTGTGAATTATCAAATTAGCTAGTAAAAAAAAAAAAAATAATAATAATAATATATAATTAGGGGAGGAACACATATCTGTCGCTGTAAAAATGGAGGAGCTGTCTGCTCGCTTGTCAGCTTTTCGTCAATGCACTTATGTTGGAGAATCCGAATACTTACAGGGTCCACGCTAGGGGATGATTCGGGCGAAATAGTCGCCTTAGAGTCAGCCATTTTACCTTTACAGGCCCAAAAAGCTAAGTTCACTTCGCCGAGTATTGATTTCAAGACATTGCCTCCACCCCTTTTTGTTTCAATACAGTGCAGTAATAATCAAAGTAAAACGACGACCTTTTGTAAATTTTCCCTTTAGAGAGGAAGGTGGAAATATAGAAAATGAAGTGTTATGTTCTTTAGTCAATTTTGGTGCTAATTTGATGATCATAACTACCAGAAATGACATTGCTTTTCTACAGAATTCCTGCCGAAAATTCACACATGATCCATGAAAAACAAGTGAAAAATCTAATTTTTGTAGTCCAATATGAAGCAAAGTACGACTCAGTAGACGTATCCAGGTCCATTACTAAGAAAAATAATAATAGTATTTCTTCATACATACAAATGAAAAACGGCCTTCTGGTACGAAAACCGTTGCCGATTTTCTAATGTAACGAATTTTCGAGGTTGCCGTTTTACGTTATACAACAATTGTAGCGATGCAATAAAAGAAAAGTGTTACTCATTTTTTTAAAACTTCTAATAGTATTTCACCAGAATTTAATTATTTGACAGGCAAATGAGCAAAAACAGTAGTTTCAAGTGACTATTTTGAACTTTGTACAGCCGCTTCTATCTATTTTCGCCAACTTCTTCCTATTTTGGTGATGGAGTGGTAATTTCTCCCAAATACTGGAATCACGCTTGAATTATTATGATTCATCGCACTTAAAAGTAAGGCCAAGCTGATTGGAAGAAGGTAAAAGGTCTGGCAAGCAATATTTACTGACTTTCGATTTGGATATTTCAAAAAAAAAATTGGGGGGCTGCCAGGCGGCCCCAATTGATATAGCAGAATCATTCCTGTACTTAGAAATGTAGCGACTACTGGGGCCGTTTTCAATGCAGAATCTCATCCTTTGGGTGTCCTTGACAATGACTGCATTAAATATACAGTCCATAGTCAGATTACATTGAAAATAAATGTTAAGGTACCAACTAGATATAAGTGGAATTTAAAAATTAAACAAAATTCAGTCCTTTTCATACAGAAGTAGTTAAGGGTGGGTACTGAGAGCCAAAATTTTTTGATGGCACTATAGAGCCAAGATGGCGGCGTGTGTTTTTTAATGTGGTGGGTACTGAGAGCCAAAAATTTTTGATGGCACTATAGAGCCAAGATGTCGGCGTGTGTTTTTTTAATGTTGTGGGAGTTGTTTGAGTTTAGGATAAAAGGAGGAGAGTTCGCTTTAGGATTCCAATGTTCTTTTATTGGAATCCTCCTTCTCCTTCTCCTTTTTAACCGGTGAAGACGTGGTTTTTATATATATTAGAATTTCCGACGTGAAGGAAAAAAACATCCTTTTCACCTAAAAGAAAACTACTTTTGATAAAAAAACCATTAGATCGATAGAAAGAAAGAGAAAGGTTATATTGATTATTTTTTTAGATCGATAGAAAGAAAGAGAAAGATTGTGCGTGCATCTCTACTCTAAAACAAAATAACACAAAAAAAACCATTAGATCGATTGAAAGATTGTACGTACATTTCTACTCTAAAACAAAATAACACAAAGCCACTTACTTTTTTTCTCTCCAGTCTGTTGTATTCATCCAATTTTTTTACAAAATAATTCATCAATATAACATATAACACCAAAAAAAAAACACACAAGAAAACAAAGTTCACTTTCTGTAATGCTTGTCCTTCTTGAATTGAAACACTGTAGTCATAGTTTCCTTTTCTTTTTCATTCTCACTGTCTCTCTTGAATTTCTTCTTCATAGGAATCCTAATTGTCACAGAAATCATGTCTTCCATTTTTTCTTCTTCATCATTCTCACTGTCTTCCATTCTTCTTACTCTCTTCTTACTTTTCTTGATGATATGTTCTTCTTCTTCTTCTAGGTTTGTTGTTGTTGAATCGGCTTCCTCCCTCTCCTCTGCTAGAGTTTCTTTTTCTTCTACTTTCTGAGGGCATTCATAAGACCAATGTCCTGGTCCTTTACAATGATAACAGATATCTTTTCTTCTGTCTATCTTTTGATGTTGACGTTTGGGACATTCTGGAGCCCAATGTCCTTTCTTTTGACAGATATAACAAATATCTTCACTTTTATCTCTGTTTTGGTGTTGCTGTTGTGGACATTGTGTAGCCCAATGTCCTTTCTCTTTACAGATATAACAAGTATTTTCACTTTTATCTCTGTTTTGGTGTTGCCGTTGTGGACATTGTGTAGCCCAATGTCCTTTCTCTTTACAGATATAGCAAGTATCTTGTCTTTTATCTATTATTGATCTTCCTTTAGCTAGATAATTCCAATAATACCAAGCAGGAGGATGTCCTTTATTGTGACATCGATCTTTTCTTCTTGACTCTTCCATCTTCACAGTTTGAAAGTACAATTCCAAAGACTGATTCTGAAGGTACGAAGCTCTCTCTTTATATACTCTCCTCTCTCTATATAAAGGGGCCTGGGTGAAATCTGAATCAGTTTCAAAGTAAAGTTCAAGATGAAAAGATCACACCCAAACCATGATAAAACAGAAGAAGAAGAACAAGAACAAACCAAGAGGCCACGACGACAAAGGTATTCCGTGCCGCCTGAAACACCCTTAGAGGAAGTACTGGCTCAAGTCCATGCTAGTGACTTTGAAGACGAAATGAGTGAACAACAACCTGAAACCCAAACTTCCAAAACCAAAGTCACTACTACTAGTACCAACACCAGAACCCCTGACCAAGAAAGTCCTACTACTAGCGCTACCGCTACCGCTACCGTGGCTCCTGAAAATTACTATCGGATTCGAGAGACACAAAAAATCACTTCTCGAAAATTTAGGACCACGGCGTATACTCACACAGTACACTTCAAAGACTTCAAGTCTCAAGTACCTCCAGAGAAAGCGGCGCGGTTCATTACCAATTTGTGGGAATCTGTGTTACAGAACTTAAAACGGCAATGTGGAGCCAAAGAAGACGATCGGTTGAGACTTGCCATTCATCATGACCAATTGAAGAGTCCTGTTTGGATTGAATTTAGTACCCCGGCAGAATTAACGCCAGATAAAGTTATGTCAAAAATAGAACATGTACAACAATCAAACGACAAATTTACCATCACCGATGGAAAGGCTACCGTTTACTTGACTCACGTTTCTCCACCTCGAGGAAGTGGACGAAGTAGAAAACCGTTATTGGTGGATGATCTTCTTACTACCAAACGCAGTGTCGTTCAAATCAACAATACTGAAGATTCAATGTGCTTGGCTCGAGCTATCGTGGTAGGTCGTACCTATGCTAACAAGAATGAGAGCAAAGAATGGAAAAAAGCCTGGATGAACATTAAACGATCGCAAAGACCCCAACAACGAAAAGAAGCAGAACTCTTGTTACAACAAGCAGGGATCCCTAAAGAGACTGTGTGTGGTATTTCTCAATTACAGCAACTTCAAGATGTTTTGGCTCCTCATTATACATTAAAAGTTCACCCTCAAGAAGTGCGTGGAGCTCTATTGTTTCGAGGCCCTGATTTTCCTGAAGGAAAATACATTCATCTATATCACCATCAAGAACATTTTGATACCATTACCAGTATTACTGGATTTTTGGGATGCTCTTACTTCTGTGAGAAATGTAACAAAGGGTGTAATAATAGGGAGCGACACATTGCTTGTGGAGCAAGATGTCGAGGTTGTTTATCCGACCCACCATGCCTTCCTGAACCAAAACAACATCACATGTATTGTAAAACCTGTCGACGCCGTTTTGTCAGTCCTACTTGCTATCAACAGCATCGCAAGACCCAAGGTCAGCAACAAAAATGTGCTTGTGAGTTATTACAATTGTGTTCTACGTGTGGACAACTCATTCGTTCCAACAACCCCAAAGCACACGTTTGTGCTGGCAAGAAAAAATGTTCTATTTGTCATCAGATCGTCGATTTTGATCATCGATGTTTTATTCAAAAGTTTGACAAGATAGAGAAGAAAGAAGAAATAAAGAAGATGAAGAAAAACAAGAAACAAGTAGATTTCATCTTTTTTGATTTTGAATGTATGCAAGAAACAGGTACTCACATTCCAAATTTTTGTGTAGCCCATCGGGCTTGTGATCAGTGCATTCAAGAATCGATTCATTTTCACTGTCCTCATTGTAGTCGGATTCCAGGAGGACGTGAAAAAATCTTTCGTGGAGTGAATACTTTGTCGGAGTTTGCTGAATGGGTTTTAGACCCTACCACCCACGACAGTTGGAGTGAAGAAGACATTCATCGTTACGGAGATTGTCATCGGTATGCAACCGTCATAGCTCACAATTTTTCGGGATATGATGGACAGTTTTTACTTAATTATTATTTGAACCATGGAACCGAACGTCCTGAAGTCACCATGAATGGAAAAAAGCTCATCTACATGAAAGTAGGACAAGTTCAATTCAAAGATTCGATGAGTTATTTGGCTATGCCTTTGAGTTGCATGCCAAAAACGTTTGGTATGACAGAAATGGCCAAAGGTTACTTTCCTCACTTCTTTAACACGGAAGCTAATCAACAGGCCGTCCTACCTCATTTACCTGACCTTCATGATTATGACCCCGATGGAATGCGACCCGAACAGCGAGAAGCTTTTCACGCTTGGTACCGGGCTCACCAGAACGATCCTTTTGACTTTCAAGAAGAGATGCTCAAATATTGTCGATCGGATGTAGATATTTTAAGACGTTGTTGTGGAAAATTTCGAGAGTTATTTCTCGATAGTGCAAAGGTTGATCCTTTGAAAGAGGCATCCACCTTACCTAAAGCCTGTTCCTTAGTCTACAGACAACATTTCATGCCCGAAAACCAACTAGCCATCATCGACTCCAACAATTGGGTCTTTGCTAGTCGTCAATATTCGGTCAAAGCTTTACGTTGGCTTCATTACTTATGTCAAAAAGAAGACAAATGGATACAACATGCTAGAAACGGTGGAGGAGAAAAAAAGATTGGAGGTTATTCTGTGGATGGTTGGGATTTAGAAAACCCGCACATTGTGTACGAGTTTCAGGGATGTTTGTTTCACGGATGCCCTACTTGTTATCCTGACCGAGACATGAAAAGCCCTTATTCAGATTCTACCATGGATCAGTTATATGAACAGACTTGTCAACGACGATTTCAGTTAGAAAGTCAAGGTTACGAAGTGATAGAAATGTGGGAACACGAGTACGATCGACGTTTGAAAATCGATCCTGAATTTAAAACCATCACTCAAAGTTACGACGCAGCCGACATCGAACCTTTAGATCCACGTCACAGTTTATTTGGAGGACGAACCAATGCTACTCGATTATTGTACGATGTGAACGAATCCCAAGGAGAAGAAATCAAATACATCGACGTGTGTTCTTTGTATCCTTGGGTGTGTAAATATGCTCGTTTTCCTACCGGACACCCTGAAATTTTAACAGAGCACATCGACGTGGAACAGATTCGTCAATACGAAGGATTGATCAAATGTAAAGTTTTACCTCCCACAAACTTGTTTCATCCCATCTTACCTTGCCATTGTCAAGGAAAATTGATGTTTCCTTTATGTCGGACGTGTGCCGAAATGTGTAACCAAGATCATCCCTGTCACCACACAGAGGAAGAACGTTCAATGATAGGAACGTGGGTCAGTGCCGAATTGTTTCGGGCATTGGATCGTGGATACCGTTTATTGAACGTGTATGAAATTTGGCACTTTCCAACGACAGCCCAATACCAAAAGGACGACGCTACTCATCATCCAGGCATTTTTTCGGGGTACGTGAACCAATTTCTCAAACTGAAACAAGAAGCTAGTGGTTATCCTTTGTGGTGTCAAACTCCCGAAGACAAAGTTCGATTCAAAGAAGAATACCGTAACATCGAAGGCATCACTTTAGAAGAGGTAGAAAAAAATGAAGGAAAAAGATCGTTTGCTAAAGTGATGTTGAATTGTTTGTGGGGAAAAATGGCTCAACGTACGATCTTACCCAAAACGGAATACGTGGACGATCCTTATCGTTACTTTCAACTGGTGGACGACAAAAGTATTTTAGTCAAGCACGTCGAAATCGTCCGTGAGGATTTGATCATTGTTAATTTTGAAGATGAACCCAAGTTTGTTAAACCTGACAAGTTTAGTAACGTAGTCATTGCCGCCTACGTGACTGCTCATGCTCGTTTAAAATTGTATGACGAAGCATTAGAAGTCTTGGGAGATCGTGTTCTGTATTTTGATACTGACAGTTGCATTTACATTCATCGTCCCGGTTGTCCCCACCCTACCATTCAAGGAGATCGATTAGGAGCCTGGACAGACGAGCACCCTCAAGATACCATCCTGAGTTTTGCTAGCGGTGGTCCTAAAAATTATGGGTACCGATACCGAGACCCTCAAGGTCAACTTCACACTTCCTGTAAAGTCAAAGGATTGACTCTGAATTATCGAACTAACCAAGTCGTGAACTTTGAGGTTTTAAAAAATGCTCTGCTGTCTGGACAAGTGAAAGATTTTCAAGTAGCCACGTTAGAACCTCACAAGATTGTTCGCCTACCAAATCATAAAATTGTGACTCGACCTGTTCAAAAAGTGTATCGCATCGTGTACCAAAAAAGAGTGAGACTTCCAGATCACACGACTTTACCTTACGGACACGCCGATTTGGAGAAGTATAAAAAAGGAACCCCTTCCAAACCTAACCCTTCATTCTCACTTTCAACGTGGACCAAGAAGCAAGAAGAAAAAAAAGATGAGTCACCACGACTTGGAGTGTGATGCAGTACCATGCGATGAAACGGATTCTGTACGGTTTGGTATTGACGTTAATGACAACAAGGTGAATGTGGATCCCTATTTGCATATCAGAATACCTGTGACTTTATTTGGTTATTCCAAGTATGAAAGTCGACTGGAGTCATTCCAAGACAAGTGGCCAAAATTTCTAGAAGGACCTAAACCGGAAGGTTTAGCTAGATCTGGATTTAAATACACGGGAGAAGGAGATAAAGTTCAATGTTTTAGTTGCGGTGTGGAACTTCGCCATTGGGAGCCTACCGACTCAGCTTACATTGAACATGCCAGATGGTCTCCGCACTGTCACTTCTTACCTTTAGTAGCCTTAGAAGAGTACGGGTACGATGAGCCAGATGCCAAACAGAAGAAGAAGTAGTAGTTTTTTAAAAAAATTCCATGTCGGAGGAGAATACTTCTTCTTTAGAAGAATACGGAAACTTTTACCAGAGTACATTCGTGGCTTGCCTTTGGAAGTGCGCGAAAAGATTTACCAAGAGTTTGCCAAAGATCTAGCCCGTCACCACTAAGTGTCTAGTATTGTTTGACACAGCCTGGCTATAAAAGAGTGGGTATGCCTGAACTCTACACGCCACTGGTGAAACGGATTCCGTGGAAGGAAAGCATAGATAAAATTAAGACCTTAGAGGATTATAAAAAAGTGATACAAGAACTGTGTCCATTAAATTTTGGACGTTATGTGGTATGTGTCTTAGTGACTTCTTATCTTGGAATTCGTTTTCCAGGACATTCGTTGTGGACTATTTTTGAGGACAAGTGTTTGCCTTGGATTCTTTTGAACGATCCGTGGTTGTTTTGGACTCAATTGTTGTTGAGTTCCAAAAAACAATATGACCCTGTGTTCTTCTTCGGACTTAGTAGAAGAAGATGAAGACTATAAAAACTTAATTTTATCAGTCCACGAAAGACACATTGTACGTAAAGCGTTGAGAGGTGTAATGAAAATTAGTGACGCACTTCCATGTGAAGAAGATATTCGTCACACTTTATCTGTGTATAAAACATTTCAAGAAGTGTGTTTTGCTAGTGAGTTACACCAACACCTTTTCCATTGGAAAGATGTACGACCCTGAAGAAACCTTGGTTTCCAATATTGGTTACAAGAAGTGGCCCAGTTCAGCAAAGATTTGGCCACTTATCCATAAGGTTCTAAAAGTGAAAAAAGGGGAACCTCGATGGGAAACCCTAAAAGAAGAAAAAGAAGAAGAAGTACCTGACACCACCACTGTGTGGTTCCAATACCTCTTGAGGAGGAACACCACCCTTCTTTACCACCACCACCGCTACCGTCAGAGGATTCAAAAAAACAAAAGACGAGAAGAAGAATGTCACCCCAAAACACAGTGTCTTTCATGACTAGGACACGAAACTATTGTTGTACATTGACGTGTTTATATGACAGTTTGATGGTTTCCGTAGGACCCTTCATTGTGTACCTGATGATTTTACTTTGCTATTTTCTCACTCGTACTGTAAAAAATGAATGACTTGTAAAAAATATGTTATTTTGTTGGTTGGTAAGTTACTTTTTTTCTCTAAAAAATAAACGTGTATGAAAATCGTATAAAATGCCTTGGATTTTTTGTCTTCTTCTCAAAAATCTTCTTACCTCAATCATGGCTACATCTTCTTCTACCTCGTCTGCTTCCTCCTCCTCTTCTGTGGTGAAAGTAATTGACGAAAAGTTAGATCGTCAAAGTTGGAATGCTTTGTATCTGCGCCATCCATTTAACATGTTAATTGCTGGACCGAGTGGTTCAGGTAAAACCGAATTTGTCAAACGATTGATCGAACACAAAACTGATTTGTTTGATCGTCCACCTCAACGCATCGTGTGGTGTTACAAAGAGTGGCAACCGTCTTACACGTTATTGAAAGAAAGTCAAGGAGAAACCATTTCCTTTATGGATGGTATTCCTCACGAAGACGATGGAATCGTGTCTGACGTGAGTCAAACTCATTTAGTTATTTTTGATGACATGTTAGGAGAAGACGAAGAAGAAATTAAACTTTGGTTTACACGAAAAGGACACCATCGTAATGCCAGCATTGTCTACATTACTCAAAATTTATTTCAACAAAGTAAAGCCCATCGAACCATCAGTTTGAATTCTCATTACGTTGTCTTGTTTAAAAGTCCCAGAGACAAATCTCAAGTACAAGTGTTAGCCAAACAGTTAGGAGCTCCTTGGCTCAATTATGCGTACGACGATGCCACTCAAACCCCTCACGAGTATTTACTCATTGACTTAAAACCGACCACTCCTGACTATTTGAGATTTCGTGCCAGTATCTTTCACTCTTGGAGTGAAGAAGGGGGTCCTGTCATTTACACGTCCCCTTCAGCCCATTTTTAAAAAAAAAACTATAAAAACAACCTACGACGTCATTTCTGTCTCACACTCTTTTTGGAGAGAAGATGACTTCCTTTCAATCTCATCCTTCGGCTAAATTGATTCGTGCATTGTATGGCATCAGTCGTGAAAAAAATGCACAAGTCCGTGCTCATTTGTTAGAAGCGAGTCTTAAAGAAGTGTTACGATGGTTTACTTTGACAGCACGTCAATTACTACAAGGTATCATTCACATCCCTCATCAAACTCAACGTTTTTTTTCAAAGACATAAATCGGCATTGTCACAACTGGCTGATCCTAGAATCGATTCACGGACTAAAAAACAAATCATTTTAACTCCTGGTGGAAGTGGTTCTTTAGGAGGGGTTATGATTCGTTCCCTTTTGAAATGGGATCCTAATGATACCAAAACCAAAACAACTCCTAAAAAGAAGAAGAAAAGTCCAAAGAAGAAGAAAACCAGCCCCAAGAAAAAGAAAAGTCGTACCCAAAAGAAGAAAAAAAACCACACCTACTACCACCACTAACACCCGACATAAAAGAGGTACTGCAACCAGGACGCAAACGTACACCCGCAAAACACCACCACTACCCTTACCATCACCACCAGCAGTGACGAGGTCTCCTTTTGCGTCCACTTCTTCCTCTTTGTCTTCTTCACCACCCCCTTTTACCATGATGCCTGTAAAACCAGACTTAAGATCCGTGTTTCCTAATTTGATGCAAAAATGGAAACCTATTTCGAAAGTGACCCCGTCGGGACCGTCGACTTCAGCTGATTTAGCCATGGCAGCAGCCACCCACAAAGTACCATCCCCTAAAACCAAAGTCCAAGAAAGAACTGGTATCTTACAAAGTTTAGTGGATTTATCCAAAGAAGAATTGAGACGATTTAGTCCTTTGAAAACACCTCAACGTCGAGTCAGACCTGTCGTGAAGTTGGTACGTCGTGCAGACAATCAGTGGAGAACTGTTCCAGTATAAAATAGAAGGGTACCCTGCTAAAAGACTTCAGACTTGTTTTCTACCGACTAAAAAAGATGGCTCCCAAACGTGTACACCACCAAGAAAAGAAGAAAACCACCAAAAAAGGACGACGACTTCCCCCTCGTCTGGCTAAACATTTGGATGTCTTGTCTGTCTTGAGCAAATCCAATTCTCCCATGCGAAAACAACTCATTCAAACAGCTCCTAAAGAAATCATTGATACCGTGTGTGAATGTTGTTTGAACGTGTTGAAAGGAACGGTACCTTTGTCTAAGATACAGAAACAAAAATTAGGGAAACATCGGAATGTTCTTCGTCAAATGGTGAAAAAGAAAATACCTCTTCAACAAAAGAAAAAAATGTTGGTACAACGAGGAGGATTTCTACCTATGCTGTTAGGACCGCTGTTAAAAATAGCCGCTCCTTTATTAGGAACGATTGCTGGACCACTTTTAGGAGGGGTCATGCGATAACCAAAAAAAGAAGATAAAAAGGACCACCCTTCTCTGAAATGACCACACCTTTTTGGTACCTTTGAATGAAATGGAAGGACGAAAACTGACTTTAGTACCTTACAAACGATGGATGGAATTTCATCGTTGGAACGAACAACGGATACCTCATTTACCACCCAATCCTAATCTTAACGAAATGTCTCAGTTACAACAAGAATTACAATCCCTGATGGAACAAAACAATGTGTCTGAAACAGAAAAATCCCAACGGTACGGTCAACTTTTACAACGTCTACAACTCTTTCGCCAAAAAGCAGTCGACGAAACAGCTTCACCCACTCTGAGAGATTTTAAGGCTCTCATGAAAAGCGAACCTAAAGTGACTATCAAAAAAGAAAAAGAAGAAAAAGAAGAAGAAGAAGAAGAAGAAGAAGAAGAGTTTTTACTAACTCCACCTCTTAAAAAAATAAAAAAGTTAGCCACCCCGGATTGGATAAAAAAGAAGAGGTCTACCCCTTTACCCTCAGAAGAGAAAAAGAAAGAAGTAAAGAAAGAAGTCAAAACAGAACCGATAACCCCTGATGTTCGAACTCCCTCTTTTACCCCAGTAGCACGTCGGACACGTAAACAACAACAATCCAAAAAGATACCTCACGAAGAAAAGAGTATTGGAAATTGGTTAACTTATTCTTGAGGAAAATCATCATCATCATGGAGAAACTGTTAGCCACCATTTATTACAATCCTGGTCATGCTGCTGGTTACGGAGGAGTTCAAAAATTATATCGAGCTGCTAAAAGTCAATTGAAAAGTGTACGTTTGCCTGAAGTACGACGATGGTTACAAGAACAATCAACGTACACGTTACACAAGCCCATTCGACGTAAATTTTCTAGAAGTACTACTCAAGTGGAAGGGATCGATCATCAATGGCAAGCCGATTTAGCGGACGTCTCTCATTTAGCCACTTACAATCGTGGTCACAAATATTTGTTTTGTGTCATCGACGTGTTTTCCAAATTTGCTTGGGTCGTGCCTTTGACTTCTAAAAGCAGTACCGAATTGGTACGAGCCTTAAAATTGGTCTTGAAACAAAGTGGACGTCAACCTTTACGATGGCAAACGGACAAAGGTACCGAATTTCTAAACCAAGCTTTTCAAAAAGAATTGAAACAAAGACAAATTCATTTTTTTACGACCGAAAATCCTGAAACCAAAGCCAGTATTGTGGAACGTTTTCAAAGAACTTTGAAAGAACGCATGTGGAAATATTTTACACATCAACATACTCTCAAGTACATCGACGTGTTACCTCATTTGGTCAAAGCGTACAATCAATCGTACCATCGTAGCATTGGATGTACCCCCGAAGACGTCAGCCCTGAAAACGAAGTGTCTGTGTTTGATAAATTATTTGGTTCACCCCAGCAGACCAAAAAAAAGAAGAAAAAGAAAACATCCTTGTTGAAGTTATTAAAGACGGGAGATTGGGTTCGCATCGGAAAAACCAAACGTACTTTTGACAAAGGTTATTTACCTAACTGGACTACCGAATTGTTTCGTGTCACTACCCCCGTCCGTGGACGTGATCCTCCCGTCTATAAATTGGAAGACATGCACGGTGAAGTACTCAAAGGAACATTTTACTTGCCTGAGTTACAACGAGTGACCAAAAAAGAAGACACCTTGTACGACATCGAAAGCATTCTCGAACAAAGAACACGTAAAGTTGGTAAACGTCGAATAGAAGAAGTCAAAGTACGTTGGAAAGGATATCCCCCTAGTTTTGATTCTTGGATTGCAGCTTCTCAAGTCGTCGACTATAAAAAGAAAAAGAAGTAAACTCACAACATGCCATTCAACACAGTAGCCACCCAGACGACTCCTTCGGAAAGTTCTTCTCTTCAAGAATTACAAAAACAACCCCTTTGGGTGTGGTGTGGAGAACGTGTGCCTAAAAATCAAATCGTCTTTTTCTGCCAAATCTTTGTAGTGTATTGTGTCATCGGAGCAGCTATTGCCAATTTGAGTTTACAACAAGGAGACAAACAATTGTGGACCATTTTACTGAGCAGTTGCATCGGTTATCTTTTACCCAGTCCCTCTTTGAAATTTACGAACACGAACGACAATAGTCACCACAACAACAACGCCAGTCCACCTTCTTCTTCTTCGTCCAGTTACCACCACCACCAAAATACTACCAGTCCTCTTTTGGAACCTTTTGAACATCCTTCTTCTGTTCACTTGAGTGACACCTCGGACACCAGAACCACTACTTTGGAACTATGAATGACCAATTTTATTTAACGTTACCTAGTGACAGTTCCATGGATGTGTTTCCCAACAACACCTTATGTTGTTTCACGGCCAAATTACCTCAAGCCATTCAATTGGATCACGATGCTCATTGGGAAGTGAGTTTGGTAGAAATCATTCATCCTACGCAAATCGTAAACATCAACAAAACTCAAAACACTATGGTTGTACAAATCTTGAACAAAAAAATACATGATCACTTGGTAAATAATGATCCTGAAATCTGGAAAGAAGACCCTGAAGATCCAGACATGAAAGGATCATTCAAAAAGTTAGTACCAGATCCTAAATCTACTAGTCCTACTGTCTATTCTCAGATTACTCTGAGAATTCCTACAGGGTATTATTTTAGTCCTGAACATTTGGTGGACACCATTAGAACCCAGTTTGCACGCCAATTTAGCCAAGCCATATCAGCAGCCAATAAATTTGTAAGAATTGCTTACCATGCTTTGGCACGACGTTTAATTGTCCAATTTTTCAAAGAGAGAGGGCAACTCCTTACTGAGAAAGATAAAGGTTTACCTTTGGAAGAGAGAAAATACTTAACCATTGAATTTTGCTCTGGATTGTTTGGTATTTTGGGTGGAAATAAAGATTTTAACGCTGAAAGTGATTTAGAGTTTGGAACCAACGTAGAATTTGGACATAAATTTAAACATCCTATCGAATTGAATGGTGGACTGAATTTAATGTTTGTCTACTCTGATGTGGTGGAGTACAACGTGGTGGGACACACCTCTGCTCCCTTACTGAGAGTCATTCCTTTCAAATTAGATATTGGTGGTGGTGGTTCTAGTGTTACTGTGGACGAAGAGGGTGGAAGTACTACCACTAGTAATGCTAGTGTTGGTGGCAACACCTTTCACGTTCACCGTGAATTTGTACATCCTCATTATCTTCCAGTCAGTAAATCGTATTTTGACAGTGTCCAGATTAGTATAAAAGGAGATTTAGGACAAAGTGTTCCATTCATTGACCAAGGAAAAGTCACGGTGAAACTACATTTTCGAAAAAAACAAGTTCTCTAACATTCCTCAAAAAAAATGTATCCAGTGTACCAAGGAGTGGCTCGACAACGAGGACATGGTTTAGGAGATATGTTAAAATCAGCTTTTCGGACGGTAGCTCCTATTTTGAAACCGATGGTGACTCGAGGATTTCATGCCTTAAAAGATGCTGCTTTGACACAAGGAAAAGAATTTTTGCAAAACGTCCTCATCGACAAACAAAATCCTAAAGAAGCCTTTTTGAGAGCAGGCAAAAATGTGTTGATGACGACTGGTAAAGATCTTTTAGGTCTCCGAGAAAATCCTATAAATACGCTTCACGCTTCAGACTCTGGCATTACTTCACAGCAGCAAGGACAAGGTAGAAAGAGACGACAACCTCAAAATCCTTTCAAAGTTCATAAAAGAACACACGACAGTAGTACTTCCAGAAAAAATAAGAAAAGAAGAAGAACTGGTAGAGAATTAGACGTATTTGATTACTAAACTGTGAAAATGATGCACCGAGATTCTTGCGAATGTACCAAGTCCGAACTAGAACTGTTTTCTATGCGTCCCACCATGATGACAATGCAAGAATCCCAATGGGTGGAATTTCATCCTGTATCGTCTTTGACGGATTCAGCTCCTATCGAATTTGATATCAAAGGACAAACCGAAGATTACATCGATCTGAATAACAGTTACTTGTACCTGAAACTGCTAGTACAAAAAAGTGACAACAGCCTTCCTGTGGAAGCTTCCCTAGTAGCTCCCGTCAATAATTTCTTTCATTCTTTGTTCAGTGGAGTAGATTTGTACTTGAATAACAAACTGATCAGCAGCAGTTTGGATACTTACCCTTACCGTGCTTATTTGGAAAATCTCTTGTCGTACGGAAAAGATGCCAAGAACACTCATCTGGATGCTTCGGTGGTCTGGAAACCTGACACCGCGGGTGCCTTCAACGACATAACCCCGTCAACAGGGGCGAGGATTGACCAGACTGATGATGCTGCTCATAAAATAATTCCAGCAGATCCCCATAATGTGGGATTTAACGAACGCCGAAAGAAAATCAGAGGAAACAGTTTAGAACTGATGGATCGTTTGCATTTGGACATGTGGTTGCAAGACAAGTATTTGTTGAACGGAGTAGATGTACGTCTGAGACTGAATCGCAGTAGTGCCGCTTTCCATTTGATAGCTTTTGCTAACGAGTGGAAAACCATCATTCAACAAGCCAAACTTTATGTGCGACGTGTAGAAGTCTTACCCAAAGTAGCTAACGACATCAGTCAAACCTTGAGCAGAACCACTGCTAAGTATCCTCTTAGACGTGTGGAAGTGAAAACCTTTACTGCAGCCGCTGGACTCCGATCCATAGTCGAAGATCACATCTTCCAAGGACAGCTCCCTAAACGTTTGATCATTGGTATGGTTTCTAATGCAGCCTTCAACGGAGCCATCAGTCAGAATCCGTTCCAGTTTGAACACTTTAACGTCACCAAGATAGATGTCAGTCGAGATGGCAAGACCTTGTGTACCAGACCTTTTGAACCTGACTTTGGTGGCGAGAGAAATTACTTACGATCTTACTTGACCCTGTATGAAGCCACAGGACAGTTAGGCCGAGACAGTAGCCACGGCATTACGTACGAGGATTATGCAGGAGGGTATGCCTTGTGGGGATTTGATTTCACTCCGGACCAAGGCAGCGATGAAGGACATTTCCACCCTATAAAATCAGGCCCCCTTCGTGTGGAACTTCAGTTTGGTCAAGCTCTAACCCAGACAGTGAACGTCATCTTGTATGCAGAATTTGATAACACTCTAGAGATCAACAGTTTGAGAGAAGTCATTGTAGACTATTAGAAGAAACAAAAGATGCAGAACGTAGAAGAACCTATCGAGATAGATGAGGGATTTTGTGAAGTGATTCACCAGTCACCAACTACCACAAAGGATAATGATAATGACGAAGTCATTTATTTAGTACCTCAAATAGAAGAAAAAAAAGAAGACAAAGAAGAAGAAAACCATTCCGTTCCTGTGTTTACTGGATTTATGGTTTGTCGATGGCCAGAACACGAAAAACAGTTAGTGACCTGTTATGCTCAGGAATTGAGTCCAATCATTAACAGTCTGATTAAAGAACAATGTTATGGATGTCAAAACGATCATCCCAGTCAGATACAACACGACAAATGTATGATGTTGACAGGTGAAGAACAATTGGATGAATATTTGGAAACGGCCTGGACACAACTCTCAGATGAACACGTGTTGACACAGTGGTATAAAGTCTTACAGACTTCTTCTTTTCCTCCATTGACTTCTCTGGAGATCAAACGGATCGAAGGACTCATTCATCAGAGTGCAGAACCTATCCGACGTGAATATTCTTGGAATTACAAGACAGAACAATTCAAGCATAAAGTCAGGTGTGCATTGCTGACTCAATATTTCTGTTGTTGAAGGACAAAAATGGATACCAGGGAACTTCATTACTTATTGAATCGCGGTTCCTATACTTCTTCTTGGAATCCTGTGGTATGTGCTAAAGATGAACTACCTCATCGTAAACCAAAAAACGTTCATGCCTATGTCATCAATACTGACGACAGTCATCTACCAGGAACCCATTGGATTGCCGTGTACTTTCCCAACAATCACAATGGTGTGGAATATTTTGATTCATATGGATTACCTCCTTTGGAAAAAGACATCATCGAGTTTATGAGAAGAAATGCCGTCTCGACTCGATTCAATAATGTGAGACTACAAGGATCAGATTCAATGGTGTGTGGACAATATTGTGTTCATTATCTTCATCAACGCAGTCTTGGATATTCCTTAGAACATTTATTGACTTATTTTGATAGTGACTATGTTCGAAACGATGCTAAAGTACAACAATGGTTTTGTGAACGTTATGGTTATCTCTTGTCTTTAGCTCACCATCGTAATGTACATCAAAATGATGATGTCCATGTAGAAAGTTTGACATTTACTTTACCTTCCCAACGTTGTCAACCTTGTAAATATGTTCCTGTTTGAAAAACATTTTCTTTGTTACATAGTTAGTTTTTTATAATGTTGGAATAGTTCTTGTTGAATAAACCATTTTGTGAATTGTTTTATAATGTTGGAATAGTTCTTGTTGAATAAAACCATTTTGTGAATTATTGAAAAAAAATGGCGTTGTGTTGTTTTTTATTGAATTTGAAAAAAAAAAAAATAATGAATATCACCTTTCTCTTTCTTTCTATCGATCTAAAAAAAGTTAAAAACCTTTTTTTTCCCTCTATTTTTTTATTGAATTTGAAAAAAAAAAAATAATGAATATCACTTTTCTCTTTCTTTCTATCGATCTAAAAAAAGTTAAAAACCTTTTTTTTCCCTCTATTTTTTTTATTGAATTTGAAAAAAAAAAATGAATATCACCTTTCTCTCTCTTTCTATCGATCTAATGGTTTTTTTATCAAAAGTAGTTTTCTTTTAGGTGAAAAGGATGTTTTTTCCTTCACGTCGGAAATTCTAATATATATAAAAACCACGTCTTCACCGGTTAAAAAGGAGAAGGAGAAGGAGGATTCCAATAAAAGAACATTGGAATCCTAAAGCGAACTCTCCTCCTTTTATCCTAAACTCAAACAACTCCCACAACATTAAAAAAACACACGCCGACATCTTGGCTCTATAGTGCCATCAAAAATTTTTGGCTCTCAGTACCCACCACATTAAAAAACACACGCCGCCATCTTGGCTCTATAGTGCCATCAAAAAATTTTGGCTCTCAGTACCCACCCTTAACTACTTACAGAGGTATATAATTCTTAAGGACTTTTTGTCCAAATTTAAAACAACACTTGTCTAAAATACTTTCTTCATACAAACATATGCAGTTAAGCAGAGTAAAGTTAACATTTTTATTCTGTAAATTAAAATGAGTTACATGCAAATTTATATCAAATTTAATAGTTATATTTGTTTTAGTGATACATCCTGTGTTTTGGCAAATGGTCATACGATTAATTTAGATGTTATGGGAGAGTCTCAGAATAGAAACAGCTTTTGATTTAAAAATTCACGTTTTCTAAACCAGAAAGTTTTTTTATTCCATTCAGTAAGTGTCATAAGTGATCCTTTGAAAAAAATAATTTCACCAGGAAAAAAACTGGAAAAGACCAAAAAACATTGTTTCAAAAAGCGTGGGAGCGATGGTGATCAGAAACCAGCCAGAAGTCATTCTTCCATCATTTAAGAGATGATTTTGTTATTTATCTTCGATAATCTCCAGACTTCAATTATGTGTGTGTGTGTGTATGTGTATGTGTGTGTGTGTGTGTGTGTGTGTGTGTGTGTGTGTGTGTGATAAAAAGCATGTATGTTAGAAAGAGAAAAACAATACTCCCTATTTTGTTCAATTTATTTTCATTTTCTTTTTTAATATCACTAAGATTTACTTAGATTTCGATATTTGACAGGTTTGAGGGGGGGGGGGGGTATGGGTAAGGTCCAAGCAAACCGAATCGTTTCACATATTATAAACAGGGCTCAAACCCTTTGGTTGAAGTTGTGTGTGCGCGCGCATGTGTATTTGTACGTATACATATATGTCACTAATACTCTCGCAGGCGGGACAGGAAGTCCTAGCATACCAGGATACAAACTTATTTATATATATTATTCACTGTTTCTGTTGAACTTAACTACTGATGGAAAATATATTTCTAGCAAACTTTATCAAAACTATAAAATCTCAACTTTGACGTCCCCACCGGAAAACTGATACCTGTGTCTTGTCATTCCAAGCGAGACAACAGATAATATGTACTTTTTCAAAGCCATTTTTGTTCTGTAACTTGTATTAAAGTTTTGATGTCACGATTGAGATGATGGGTTGACTGAGATACAGTCTGGGGTATACTCAGATTGCTGTTGCTTATTGTAGGTACTAGTAAAGGTGCTGTTAACATTTCATGGCTTAATTGAAGTTACGTGCAGTGTGCCTAGTGCTCTCACTGAAATATGCACATATTTCTTCATAAAAATAGAAACACTCCCTGTTCTAGGTATCAGTTGACATTAAAGATAATATTATATGATACAGGAAATAGGAGCGCTATTCTCAGATCTAAACCCATTTTTTCGAAGAAATTCCGGTTCAGCGAACTTAACTGAATTATATCGTTTACTGATGGCAGACTCTAAATGGAAATCATACCACCCCCACCCCCTTTCCCCACAAAAATCGAACCTGTGAGACAGTGGCTTAGCAAGAACTCATTCGAAGGGGGACGTGATATTTAGACAACACATATGGCAGATATGTAATCCTTTCAATAAATAGGCATACATTTTTAATGGGGTGTAATTTAATACATAGGATTATCTCTCCATTAAGTGCAACCATTTTTTTAAGAGTTAAAATCAAAATGAAGATCTCTTGTAACATAATTTAATAAAATAATCCATGTTTAAACACCCTCTATAATTTTGTCGCAGATATTTGACTCCGTCATACCTTTTGACCCAAATAAGCGAAACGTAAGAAAATTGATCGTATTTACGCAAATGTTATAACCTCTGCCTGTCTTTCTTTGATTTTATCTCATACATTCTAGTATGGATTTCTACGTGCGCATGTACAAGTCCCTGACTCTAACCTTTATCAACCTACCATATTTCCTGTCTAATTATAAGGGATATTTTCTTTTCGTGCTTTAATACCGGGTATATTCATTACGCGGTAAACAAAGCAAAAAAAAAAAATTATATATATATATATATATATATATATATATATATATATATATATATATATATATATATATATATATATATATATATCCAGTGTCATTGAGTCGATGATTTTATACATGCAGGAAAAGAAAATTTCCATTTATTTGTATGCGGTTATGCTAGTCTCTTGCAGTAGATTACATTTTTTGATATAATATATTTTTGACCATATCTGTCGACAACAGTAAGACCGCAAGCTAGGTCTACGATTTCTTTCTGCCATTCTTGATCACGTGGCCTACAGCGACCATAGCTTCAGAGAAGCGAACGTTGGCAAGGCAGACGGTTGAAAACAATTACCTTACCTAAAAGTTAATGCAGTTTCCACTGAGCGAAAAAATATGAAAATTATTCCACCAATAATGTTCTATATTTCACTCTTAATTATATGATCTATTTGTCTGTCAGTCTGACTATCTATGGAGCAGTCATTATGCTTTTGTGATGGAAAACAACTATTTTCTTTTTTTCGTTCGTTCGTTCGTTCGTTCTAGCTCCTTGCACTTAAATTACCGTGTCTCTTGTACCATTTTATTACTTCCGCACCGATGTTTACTCAGGTAAATCAATATAGGTTCAGAGTCAAGAAATTATGTCTCACCACTCGTATGGCGCATCGTACGATGAGGATCAATAATCACACGATTGTGTCATACCGTAAGAGTTTTGTCAGTTTAAAAGTGACTTTTCAGCTTGTTAAAGGAGTTTGTTCAAAATGATACAATTCTATAATATTTTGAACCAATTGAAGTTTGAATATGGACACAGCAAAACAGACGAAGGTAAATGATACTTTTTTGTATCATTTTCATCTTCAATGGGTTACCACGTTCATTTTGAAGAAAAAAATAATCCCTATTTTTGTCTGCATTTAACAAAGAATATCCGCATTTCTAGAAAATCGATAAAGAAATCGGTATAAACAGCACAAAAAATAAATTTTCCCCTCAGATTGCAATATTTTCAAATACCAGAGATATTTTGAGAACAGTTTAAGCATTTGATGTATACATTTAAAGAAAAAACAATAACGTAATTTTGATGTGAAAAACTGCACGCTTGGATTAATCGTCCGTATATCCACATTACTGTATGATGAAAAACACCGCATGACGTGGAAAACATTCCTATGTAGTTTTCATCTTTTTCTTTTTCATCCTTCGTTTTCGACATAAGTTTTTGGTAATGATTAAAGATAATATTATATGAAACAGGAAATAGGAACGCTATTCTCAGACCCAAACACATTTTTTCGAGGAAATTCCGGTTCAGCGAACTTAACTGAATTATATCGTTTACTGATGGCAGACTCTAAATGAAAATCATACCACCCCCACGCCCTTTCCCCACAGGAATCGAATCTGTGAGACAGTGGCTTAGCAAGAACTCTTTCGAAGGGGGACGTGACATTTAGACAACACATATGGCAGATGTGTAATCCTTTCAATAAATAGGCATACATATTTTAATGGGGATGTGATTTAATACATAGAATTGTGTCTCCATTAACTGCCACCATCTTTTAAGAGATAAAATCAAAAAGAAGATCTCTTGTAACAAAATTTAGTAAAATAATCCATGTTTAAACACCCTCTATAATTTTGTCTCAGATATTTGACTCCGTCATACCTTTTGACCCACATAAGCGAAACGTAAGAAATTTGATCTTATTTACTGCACCCGTATCCACCCCCAGCAACGCAAATGTAATAACCTCTGCCTGTCTATCTTTGATTTTATCTCGTACATTCTAGAATGGATTTCTACGTGCGCATGCACAAGTCCCTTACTCTAACCTCTATCAACCTACCAAATTTCCTGTCTAATTATATGGGATATTTTCTTTTCGTGCTTTAATACCGGGTATATTTATTACGCGGTAAACAAAGCAAAAAAAAACAACGTGTTTTTTTTTTTTTAAAAGTGATATTTTTGAGGAGTGGCGAAGCCACTTGGTTATATATGTGTATGTGTGTGTGTGTGTGTGTAGATATATATCCAGTGTCATTTAGTCGAGGAATTTATACGTGCAGGAAAAGTAAATTTTTATTTATTGTATGCAGTTATGCTAATCTCTTGCAATATATTACAATTTCTGTTATAATATATTTGACCATATCTGTCGACAACAGTAAGACCGCAAGCTAGGTCTACGACGTCTTTCTGACGTTGTTGATCACGTGGCCAACAGGAAACATAATTGTAGAGAAGCGAACGGTTAAAAATAATTACCTTACCTAAAAGTTAATGCAGTTTCCACTGAAAGAAAAAATTTGAAAATTATTCCCCCAATAATTTTCTATATTTCACTCTTAATTATATGCTCTATCTGACTATCTATGGAGCAGTCATTATGCTTTTGTGATGGAAAACAAATATTTTCTTTTTTTCGTTCGTTCGTTCTAGCTTCTTGCACTAAATTACCGTGTCTCTTGTACCATTTTATTACTTTCGCACCGATGTTTACTCGGGTAAACCAATATATGTTCAGAGTCTAGAAATTATGTCTCACCACTCGTATGGCGCATCGTACGATGACGATCAATAATCGCACGATTCTGTCATACCGTAAGAGTTTTGTCAGTTTAAAAGTGACTTTTCAGCTTGTTAAGGGAGTTTGTTCAAAATGATACAATTCTATAATATTTTGAACCAATTGAAGTTTGGATATGGACACAGCAAAGCAGACGAAGGTAAATGATACTTTTTGTATCATCATTTTCATCTTCAGTGGGTTACCACATTGATTTTGAAGAAGAAAAAATCCCTATTTTTGATGCATTTAACAAAGAATATCCGCATTTCTAGAAAATCGATAAAAAATCGGTATAAAGAGCACAAAAAATAAATTTTCCCCTCAGATTGCAATATTTTCAAATACCAGAGATATTTTGAGAACAGTTTAAGCATTTGATCTATACATTTAAAGAAAAAACAATAACGTAATTTTGATGTGAAAAACTGCACGCTTGGATTAATCGTCCGTATATCCACATCACTGTATGATGAAAAACACCGCATGACGTGGAAAACAATCCTATGTAGTTTTCATCGTTTTCTTTTTCATCCTTCTTTTTTCGACACAAGTTTTTGGTTCTGTTCTGTGCTTAGGTTTTATATTGTCTTTACATTTAGCTCTCGTTCTATTTTTTAATCTCAGAAAAAAAGTATTGCAGTGCACATACAAATATATTTTACTTACGTGGAAAAATTGGAGGAATGCACTGATTGTTAGGAAGCCCTAGATAATGTATATATTTTAACCTGTATTACTATTATTATTATTATTTACCGTTAAACCTAGAATCATTAGGATGAGGTTCAATTATGACCCAACAAGTAATAATCTGTATCATTAGTATATATCTGTGCTACATTCACATACGTTGATATTATTCTAAGGAAAGTTACTGAGAGATATAAATGGAGTAAGGATTTGCATGGTCTTAATAATGTGAAACAGACCCCATGTCTTGTATTCATTCACTTCCACATTCGTGTACAAGTTTGAAATCACTCTTATTGTGAGTCTAAGAAAAACTTAATAACAGATTGAAAGCACTACTGGTGCCTAAGTTTACAAACACTGATGAGTTTATCTCCCGGGAAATAAGAGTACACGGATGCAATCAATAAACAAATACAATCCGACAATGTATCGTGTGGCGGGTATGACAGTATGTTGTCGGAAACGCAAACACTTTTTTTTATTTAAGAAAGTGTAAAACAGCAAATACAGTCCCAAAACTTATCGTTGGTGTTCTTATGTTATTTGAGTGTTTATTCAATAAAATTCAGTCCTGCGTGTGCTTTATTTTGAATTCGATCGCTGCACATTTAGTTGAAAACAAAAAACGAACTATAACGTAGGCCTTATTTACAAGCTATCAGGTTAAAGAATAATCTCCTCGCGCTTTCAGATAAATATTGAACTTTGTTAGCCATGTGATTGAAATAATCAATCACCTTGTCGATTTTTGTTTTTGTTTTCAAAAAGACCCCCCCCCACCCCACCCCTGAGTATTATCGCAATGTTGATTCATTGAGAGGTTTTGAAATTCTTTATACATTCTGTTGCTGTTTTCTCGTGTCCGCCTTGACCGAAATAATCGTCTGCTTCCATGTGTCAGATTTTCCGAACATATATGCAAGACATCAACTGTGTTCATTTGGTATACATGTACTATTACAGCATTTGAAAACAGCGCAGTACGATGTGCGCTTGAATGCTTCGATATGACCATGCGAAAGAAATTTAATATGATTGCTTAATTCCAACAAAAAGGAATGATCAAACTTAAAATAACACGAATCGCTATCGATTGTAAGGGATGGCAAATTAAAATTACAGACAAAACCTGAGCCGCAGTATTTCTGGGAAACAGTTCCCACCGTTCCATCAACCCACTCCCGTAGACACAAAGTTTCTCACCACAAACCGTATAGAAAACTGATCGAATCATGTGAGAATATTTTAGTTTCACATTTATTAAATTCTAGAATTCCTTCTCCAGAAAACGAATGGTCATTTTGTTCGAACTATTGAAGGGTTCTCGGTCAACGGAAAAGCCAGCATAATAAAGCATATGCAAAGCAGCGAACAATTTAGACACTGTATTCAATTGTCGTTTCTTCATGTAATTTTCCAAGAATTTTGCGTGAAACGTTTTTTTTTTTTACCGAACAAATATTCAATAGGGCGTTGATATCTCCACTGAAATATCAGGACCCCCCCCCCCCCCGTTCAACTAATCATCTCACACTTTCTTTCTCAAATTCTGATGTTTGTCTTGCCTTTCTCGAAGAAAAATAGTGACGTCATCGCGTCGTCGTTGGCGGCATCATCGCAGCGTTAAAATCTGTTGTTGTTGTTGTTGTTTTTGTAAACCCATAACTCCACAACTACTAATAGGAATGTGATGAAACTTGCTACACTTAATGTTTAGCTAGTGGGGATTTTCTTTTCGTCTACAACATGAATCCCATCCCACTTGGGGGAGGTCAAAGGTTACCCTTAATTTCTACATATTTTGATAGAATTCAGTGCTCATTTGGTGCGATGCATACATTTGTCTTTGGATATTTCTTTCTAATATTCCATAAGTAGACAGTTAACTTTGTTTTAAACCATCATTACCCCTGGATCATATCTTAGAATGTCATTACCCCTTGGATAATATCTTGGAAACCATTTCGATCCTCACCCAGTAACCATATATACACTTCCTCGGCATGATAAGGCCAATTCGTGGTACCAGTCATTCTTGGCTCGTGGGTCACTCCCTGTCCCTTTGGGACTAGGCTCCGGGATCATAACTTAGAAACCTTTCTTAGCCCCATTCATAAAGTGTGTTAGTGTGTGTGTGTATATATATATGTATATATATATATATATATATATATATATATATATATATATATATATATATATATAGTTGGCATGAAAAGGGGAATTTCTTATGCATTTAGCATATATTTCTGGGCCTGTACTTACTACTTATCCCCCTCCCTCCAGGAGGAGGGGGCATGTCCCTGGGGTCATGACTTGGAAATCATTGAGATCCTCACACTATAACCATATATACCCTTTCTCGGCATGAAAAGTTCAATTCACTTATGCAACCAGCGTTTGTCCATGGGTTTCTTCCTGCCCCCTGGGGATTTACCCTAGGGTCATAATTTAGAAACTGTTAATAGCCCAACACACACACACACACACACACTTGCATGGCATGAAAAGGGTAAGTCGCTTACAGTAAGGCGTTAGGCTGAGGCTGAAAGAATTCCTACAAACTAATAGTGATATATTTCGATAGTTCTTTTGCTTACAATTTGTGTTCTCGATGGAATCCTTTTATTACAAAAATTTTGTTTGGTTTTTTTCTATAGTATTTCAAAAAGCAATTATGTGTAATCGATACGTTCTACCTGTATAAAAGTCGGTGACTTGTTTAATTGAGTACATCACGTAGAAAAGGTATATTGTACAATAAAGTCAAGCCCACCGTGATGTTTTGGATCAGTGATTAGAACAGCTGGGGTAATAAAAGGGATATTTACAATTTATTAGGACACCGTGCAAATAGTTGTAATATATAAATAACTCAAAATATGTTTAGGTTATAGGTGTAGGAGTATTTACTTCAACGTGGTTAGTACTGGTGTGTTTTGGTGTTGTCAAGGTAGTAGTAATGGCACAGTTCCGAAACCGAGTGGTTGTGACTTGAAGCTGGATTAGAATGTCCCGATTTTTTTTCGGGTTGCACAGGAAAAAGAAAAAGGAGACGGATGGTAGGTTAAGTTTATTCATAAAAAAAAACAGTATTGTGGTTAGGAAAAAGTTGCAAAGAATTAATCACTGTTGTACTTTGAATTGAAGACTGTCTTTTAATGTATTATTACGGTTTTCATCTTGCCATACACGTTCAGACACGAATACAACTTCGTACATATGTGCTCTCTCTCTCTCTCTCTCTCTCTCTCTGGAACAATAAGTAATGGTCGGATTTGACACATATCAATGAATTGTCCCTCAGACCTGGATGACGGAAACATATTGATGTAGAAAATATTTTCATATATGCCTCTGAAGATTGACTAATTTCTGTGATCAATTGGATGATGATAGTGACTAATTTCTGTGATCAATTGGATGATGATAGACTGATTGTGTTACTTGGTGGTTTAAATGATGATAGACTGATTGTTTTACTTGGTGGTTTAAATGATATTTCATAAAACAATTGGAACATGAGTCATGAATAATAAAAAAAGAAGCTTATCTTCCAAAAAATTCATTAAGGTAAAGGATATTATATATTCCATTTAATTTTTAGAACTTTACCAATATTTTTCAAGAAATCATTGTATGAATCTGCAGACCAAACATTAGGTTAGGATAATGAGAAATATTCAACTACAGAGGCATCCGACATTAAACACTTTTTGTAAAATAGTGTGTTTGGAATTAAATATTAAAGTAAATGTGTCGTATGGATATTTATCGACCCATCAAAAACAGTATGCAATATTGTAACTCCTAGAAATTAACTGTAATAGATATTTGTAAAATACATATACTTCAAGTGTAATATTTAAAAGCATTTGTAATTGCTAGTGTGTGTATGAATTTATTTATAATTTGCTAAAGTTGGATTTACAATTAATTCATAGGTCTTTATAAGTTTTGAATTTCCTATTTTCTTGTTTTTGAGTATTACATTGTATTTCTTAAAATGACCATAAAATCTTCAGAAAATGGAGGAATAAAAAAAATATCAGTCAGTCAACCGGTTTCTTTGAATTAGTGCGTAACAACTTCTAGAACTCCATACAACATATCTAAATGTATTGACCCCCCCCCCCCTCTCTCTCTCAAACGATTTGTGCATCAAATAATCTAGTTATGGAAATGTTTATTTAACACGTGTACTTTTCATTTAAGTGATTCTTCCACTATATGACAAAACCACAGTTTGTGTGGCAAACAGACATGCGCATTCTGAAAATAGATTCAATACAGATATTCCATTGGTACTATGCTAGGTTGATGGGGGATGAAAAGGGCTGTTCTTGGCTCCTGGTGCTCGGCCACATCTCTGGCGCTGTGCACCTAATGACCCGAAATAGCCCGTGAAAACAACAGCTTATTTACGCGCGAATCCTTGTAGTGATACTACGGATATCGGATGCAAGTTTGGGAATAAAATGTATTGAAAACATTAAAATCTTTTGTTTTTAGTAAATTTTGCCCTTTTCTTCGAGGTTTGAAACCTTTTTTAATATTTTGAACCTTTATAAAGCACATAATATATTGTGGGAGGTAATGTTAGTAGCTTGAGAAATTGCCAATTTCACGTAGCCTTCATTAAGTCTCTCCAGAGGTATTTGCGTCAACGTGTCAACGCTAGCAGCTTTAAAAGCATTTTCATTTTAATATTATTTTCATTGAGCTGTTATTATAGTTATCTGCTCTGTATTTACGATAGCTGATTTGCCAGAACATGTATTTAAAAAAATAAAAAAATAAAAAAATAAAAAAAATTATGGAGTCAGTCATTAATGGGTTAGCCTCGTCCAAGGACACTGCCACTTACCACTGAAACAATGACAAACCAGACTAAGGTATTTAAGCAGGCGTATTTATAAGTATTGAATAACTTTTCGCACTTAACATGTCCACAGCTTAAATACCAAAAATTGAATTTTAAATGTCTCCGAAAAAAATCAGCCTGGTGTAAACTTGAAGCCTATCCACTTGGTGTACACATAATAATACAGAGAAATAAGACAAGTAACTTGTTTTATCTTTTTTAGAGTTATAATAATTCCTTGGCAAATACATATCTTTTAAATACCTTATTCAGAGCTCATAAAGATAAATTACAGGACAAGTATAATCATTTGTGAGCTTTACAGAGCAAGAAAAAATATAAAAAAATCTGATGTACGTTTTCCATAACAGGTAAGATGAAATTCAGTATGTAAATATTTCTTTATACTTCTCACCAAATTACTAGGATGATGCCTTACAACATAATAATAACTTCATATTACATATATGTTGAAATGGGAAGATACAATAGATACAAAATGCATTTAGAGGCGCTTCAAAATTTGGTTTCTTTTGCAAAGATAATATGGAAGATGAAAAATAAAAAATATTGTCATTAAAATGTGATGATAATACGAGAGATCTAAATGCCAGCATTGTGTAAAATTATTGATGTAAAATGCGACATTGAAATGAAACATACAGTTTTAACTTCGAGATCATGGACTTATTACACTGGCGTTTTGAAATCGAGTATTTAATATTAAATTCTCAAGTGGAGTCTAAAACAAATTCATTTGTATTGATTTTTCCTGTTATTTTTTTAAAATTTCTAATTATTATGTGTATTTTGTTATTACAAGTTTCTAGGGCAAGGGATAGCTTAATTATTTCATGCACTTCATATACAGATAAAATATATGTATATACTTTAAACAAAACAACTGAACCAGAAAGCCACGCCGTTTAAAAAGGGTCTTGTTTAACGTTTATTAGTTATTTGTCGTTATAGTCTACTGTGTATGTCAACAAGTGATTTGATTTCATTTCATTTCTCTCACACATAAGATGAAAAATTTTGTTTGCTCAAAGCACCAGTTTGCTTCGACAGGCAAGCATTTTTAGTAATCAAACTCATAATTTTAAACCATCGACCAACCAGCTATGTCTAGTTAACAATCATCAGCTATAAAAGAAATCATTGTCGAAACATATTCATTAGTTTATGATCAACGAAGTAACGACAACAAATCGACACAGTTCAGCTAACTGTCACGCAGTGTTTTCACTGAGCAATATATCGGATGGCAGGTTACTAGGCAGAAATGACGTAGCACAGAAGCGATAATAAGCCATTCAGCATGGTCGAGAAACTCAGATTAAAATTACTCTTGTGGAAAGGGATTAATAATGGAATTACCCCTAGAGTTTTATATCATGCATAGATTGAATTTTTATGATCTTGATTACATCGGCAGCGATTTTAACTTCAGTGCACCATAAAAAGTCAAGGGGCGACGATTCCAATTTTGACGGACTGGCCTGGCAAGGATGATGAGAGAAAATGGTCCCGAAATTCACAGTATCCTCTCTTTATGTAAATATTGGGCTAGTGGCGTGAAATTGTACTTAACCAACAATGATTTTGTTGTCCGAGCTAGTTGGGCAAGGCGAATGTCGTCCACTTAAAGTATGTATTACTTGCCGGTAAACCATATTTAATTGGCCAAAAGTGGGAGAAATCAAAGGAAAAGTTCAAGTACAAACGGAGGAAGACAAATAGATGGCAAAGTAGGGTTGCGGAACATTTCGTGCCCGTTCAGAGTTACAGAAACCTGCAATTCCTTATCACGATTGTATGGTCCACAGTCATAAAAGGAAAAAAGGCACGATAATACGCTTGTCTTAAAATTAAAATTGCACGAGATAAAATATTTATAAAACAGCTGAATACAAAAAAATCTAATGTTACAGATAAGCATACCATCCTTTGTATTACTTATGAGACCTCAATTGGGTCTTTACTGAACGAATATCCAATGGAATTGTGTCAATCCAGATTATCTAGTAATTTACATATTTACATATAACTGCGGTTTTTAAACTTTTTTTTAGGTAATGCAATATACGTTAGGAAGGCACTTTCTTAATTTAATTCTCTCTCTCTCTCTCTCTCTCTCTCTCTCTCTCTCTCTCTCTCTATATATATATATATATATATATATATATATATATATATATATATATATATATCCACTCCGCCCCGCTTTTGGCAGACAACTAGCACATTAAGTCGGTAAACAAATTCCAGCTATGTTCCAAAACAGCAGATAATAGTATATTCTTTTATACATAAGAAAGATAATTGTTGTTTAACATAAGAATGTACAATACACTAAGTACAGCAAGTATTTTGTTTGGAGCCGTTACAGCCAGATTTTAATGTAATTGTTTACATTGTAGTGAAGAGCGACATGCCGATCATTATCATATAGGCCTAATTGCGTACTTCGGAGTAGACAAAAATATCAACATGCTTTTATGGTTAAATTAAATTGCATTATTATTATTATCTCGCCTGCACAAAAAGGTGCAGTAGAGCTTTCACTATCCCCCCCCCCACACACACACACACACATACGGCGTCGTAGACGTTAATACTACGTGTATGTCAGTTTATCGAACTCTGTTGCTTGTACAGTCATTAAACTTTATATGGGCATATATCCGGAGGAGTACTACACCACCATACAAAAAGTAGGTCACGATGACTTACTCTTTGCTCAGCAGTGTACACTATACATTTAGGTAAGTTTCTAGGACAGAGTTGCGTGTATATCCGTACATCAGTTAAAATAGATCCGGGTAAATGGTATTTAAAAAATTTAGATTTAGTTTGTTTATCTCAAGCAGCATAAATCACCTACTAGTCTTGATAATGATCTCGTTGATATGTGTAAATATGGTACACATTACCGCCAGGGCCGGATTAAGACCTTTAGAGGCCCTAAACACTGAAAAGAGTATGTCCCCCCCCCCCCCCCCATATGTAATTGTTTGTGGCTTTATTTTTTTTTTGTGCCCTTGCTTTGCTGGTGCCCAAAGCAAAAAAAAAAAAGAAAAGTATTTTGTGTGTGTGTGTGTGTGCCCCTGCTGTGCTGGTGCCCTAACCAGGTGCTTAGTCTTAGTCTGCCTATTGGGTAATAATCCAGCACTGGTTACCGCTGTCGATATGCATTATGTATTGATCACATTTAAGAGGTGTAATTTCACCAAATATAACACTCCTGATAACAGAAAGCTGATCCTGAATTTTTCTTTTGGCATGAAATATATGTATAGCAGTTGGTGATATTTAGATAAGTTTATTTTCTTTTGGGATGAATTGTATGTATAGCAGTTGGTGATTTTTAGATAAGTTTATTTTCTTTTGGGATAAATTGTATGTATACCAGTATACCAGTTCGTGATTTGTAGATAAGTTTTTTTTTCTTTCTACTCCTAATGTTTTCTCTTTTTTTTTTCTCACACTGGATTTTAATTGGATTGTTTTTAAGGAAAAATGTTGACAGGGGATTGGAAAATCAGCTGTTAAAAATCGTCTGGTGATATTTTCAACCCTTTAAATCAATCGGTGTACAAACTCTAGATCAAACAATACGTACATCGCAATACATACACTTTCCACCAATCAGCTCAAATACACACACCGGCTCAGTATCATCACACGACGTAGATCTTAGTATCTTCACACGAAGTAGATCTTAGTATCATCACACAAAGTAGATCTTAGTATCTTCACACAAAGTAGATCTTAATTCAAAAAGTAAATATTGATGTGAATTTAAGGGTGGTCAAGACTCGTAACATATCTGCTAATTATGCTCATCCACGAATGGGAAGGGACACATGGTGTTAGTTTAAACATATTTCATTTCATAAATTTGTAGTTGGAGATTACAAGATATACACTATAGAAGATAAAGGATTATAACGAAAGCCAACAAGGGAGTTGATAAAAATATGAGAATAAAGAAAAGAAAGAAGATAAAAGGAGAAACTGTTAAGGAATATTTATAGACCATTGTGTATAAAGTTGAGCAGATAAGGATGGAAGGAAAGAAGAAAAGAAAAAAATCGATATTGAAAGTGAACAGTGCTTCCTTGTAGAGCAAGTCGTTACAGACGCGATGGTCAGACATTGGAAGAAAGGGAACTGTTGTTTACGATTGGACATGAGCATTGGAAATGCGCGCGTGTGAGTAAAGGGTGCGCTTAAGTAAATCTCTTGGACTTTTAGATAGATTTATGAACGACATGAAAAATACGAATGTTTACTTCATATGGAAGCGTTATTTCACCATTAAAAAGTATTTTAAAGTTAAATTACCATATGGTGTAAAGGGAATGAAACAGTTAAGTGTGTTGTACTTGGTAATACACGCAAGAGAAAAATTACTGTTGTGTACTTTCCAAGTCCGCAAGTACATAAACGTGATTCAAGCATATTCTTTATATGTATATAGAGCTTCAGTTTGCCCTAAGTGGAGCGTAAAGAATTTGAAATTTCTATCATCCCCAATAAAAGTGTCTGAGTAGATGAGTGTCACGATTATTTAATACGCTTTTGAAGTGTCACGATTATAATATGCTTTTAAAGTTTTTTATGGAGCCGCTTTGACGACTCTCGATAGATAATGTGTTTCATTCTTAAATGACTAAAGGAAAAAGAGCTGTAGTAAAGACTTGTTCTAGCTTGTATTGATTGAAAGCTGTTTACGTTACACAAGTTATAGCGAGTAATCAACCAGTCAAAGAAAAATGGTCCAACTAAGGTTTTATTCGTCGCTGATGGTTTTCGTTTGCACAGATACAAAGTGATAGGATATACACTGTATTGTCATAAATTAGCTTTTAAATGAAAGTTATGGTATTTGTTAATATTTTTAAATGTATAATTTATTTATCTTTTCTATATGCAGATGAATCAAAAGTTGCAAATATTGCATTTCTGCCTGTCGCATAAGCAACTACAGCACTTCAGCTTTAAAAAAAGCATAGTTAAATTGCATAAATTATATGTCTGTTTGACGTTTTTGCGATGTAATACCATATGGGAATCTCATAAACGGCCCTATACATTCACTATGTATGTTTTTTTAATTTTTTGTTTCAGTTATATTTTTTTTTTGTCACTGAATAGCCTATAACATCCATAACATTTTTCTGTTTGCTGCTTAACAATTTTACCGTAACTAATTAAGAACACAGAAAATGTTTATTAACTACATATTATTACTTACAAAGTAAAATATTGCTTCTATTAAATTATTTTGATCGGATTTCGCTTAAAACATATTCAATTACTTGGCGTTAAGCTATGACATTTAAGAATATAACTCCCATAATGCAATTTTCAAATAAAAACGGTATATTCGTGTCATTTTCGCATAGCTGTCCATATCAAAAAGCTAAACTCGTCAATACGATATGAATTTTCTTCAAATGATTCGAAGAGAAATGAACATTTTTGCTGATATTATAAAAACATATAACTTCCGTAATGTATAACATCCATAAATAGCCAATGAGCATCGGGTCTCGTTCCCATCGATTTTTTTTTTTTTTTAATTTTTTTTGTTGTTATTTTGTTACATTTGTGGGTCATTTTTTGTAATTAAAGACTGAATATGTCTATTTATCAGAAAAATTCAAAAAGTTTCCCTTTTCCTAAACTTTAAAATTAAATAATTTTTTTCGAAGTTTGGGCCATTTTCCTGGGATTGGGTGTAATATCACTGACAGCTGGTGGAATCAGAAGTGTAAGATAGGGAGGGCTTGAACCAATTGTCATTTTTTTCATTTTGTATAAAACGGTAAGTTTATGTTTTTGGCCTCTGGATTCAATACTTTCACATCCTAATTCAATAGTTACAAAGTTTGTTGCACCAGTCACGGGTCTACTTCATTTTGTATTTGTTCGAGTTCATTTTTCTCAATAATGTACAGTTGTCCCAATCCATACTACCATAGTCCAGAATAGGTCGTATAAAAGACGTATATATAATTTCTAAAGATTTTTCTGTAAAGTTGAAATCTGATCCCGCGCAATACATAGTGTTGCTCTTGTCCGTCCGTCCGTCTGAATAACTGTTCCGTTTAGGTCACTGTTAATCCGATGGTCATTTATATTCCACGAACCTCTTCTTTTTTTTTTTTTAAATGTTCACAAACACCGTCAAGTTTTCAAATGTTCACAAACATGGACAAGTTTACAAATGTTCACAAAGACGGACAAGTTCATGTCAACACAACCAGGGAAAAGTTGTTTTGTTTGAAGTAGATTGAAGCTGAATATTGCATTTATTTCATACCATTTATTGATACATTTAAAGTCAGACACATATATGTTTTGCACGAAGTGCAGTATATCTTACCTTTTTGTACCATACACGCATCATTTCAATTGCGCAGCATGAAGGCATCCAACCATATTTTAATGGATTGATCCAGTCTCTGTATATACTCAAAATGATGTCTGTTGATTGTTATAAGCGTCTGCATGTATTTCTACCCCCTTTTAGTTAATTACTTTTCTTCTTGGGAGCCGCGGTAGCTCAGTTGGTGGAGCGTCGGACTCGTAATCCAAGAGTCGCAGGTTCGATACTCGCCCAGGCCAGCCAGGGTCGGCTGCTTCGATGTGTAGTTGGGAACTGCACTTAGCTGCCATTTCCACGGCATGATAGAGCCAGTAATGTGTTAAAAGCGCCGTTGAAACCAATTTTTTTTTTCTTCTCGACAGTGGAGGGGGTCATAATCAGGGACGTAGCAAGAAATTCTGCGCACCCCCACCCCCCCCCCACCCCCCAAAAAAATTAATTCTGGGGCTCTATCCCAATAAAAAAAGTTGTTTGATGGGAAGTTTGCCCCCCACCCCCACTCACGCAGTTTCGGGGATTGCTTCGGCGGTTGCTACGCCACTGGTCATAATTGTGCACTTCATATGAAGTATTAGAAACAAATCGAATAATTTATTGTTATGCTCCCGCCTTGTTCTTTGGAGGGGGAATTCAGTGTTACACATGTGCATTTCTCGCGTACGTCAGTACGTCACGAATTTCGTTTCCGCTTAATTACAGAATGACTGAATGGATTAAAACAGTTTTGGTATGCGGTTTTGTATAAAAAGTCTTAGGTTACGTTCGACTGTCAGCTTTTTCCGTCAAAATGTGACCAAGTTATGGCTCCTGTTTGACTTAGTTTCCTTGCATTATGAATTTCGTTTCCATTCAGTAACGTTTGATGGTGTTGTTGTTGTCGGTTGTCTTTTAACGGCATTCTGAGCACATCATGTCGAGGAAATGGGAGCTCAGGGCCTTCCCCAAGGACACGCTGAGGCCACCGACCCGGGAAGGGCTTCATGGCTTGAATCAACTATTTTATCATACTTAATATCATGAATAAACTAGGTCAAGTTCGATTTTCATCCTTTTTCCTTCCAAATTTGACCGAGCTATGCCTTTTTTGATCTCGAATTTTGCACTTGCACATGGAATCCTTGTCCTATGGACGCATTTCTGTGTTTGCCAGCATTGACAAACTGAAGCCTTAACTTATTCAACGAGTTTCATTCATTTTATGTGAAATTAGAGCAAATGTGGGATTCACTTTACTGGTATAGCATGACAAACATCAATGAGTTTATTCCAACTACCGTATTTCTGAATAGTGAATTGAAAAATTTCATACAGCTGCTGTAAATTTAAAAAACAAACTGAGCAAGTTCCAATTTTGAAGGATTAGCAGGCAGAAGATTGAAATTATTAAACGAATTTTATATGACATGAATATGACTGTACGATTGCATTTATTACATGGCAAAATCTCTTATTTGGTTTACACTACATACATAGTATAATAGTGTAGTAAAATAGCACTGAAGTACATCTATATGCTTTTTTGCCTTCTATAACACCATTATGCCATTTGCGACGTCGTTATGTAAGAACTCACACATTTAATATCAATAACATAAAATGAGATTATGAAGTGCCATGTCCATGATACCATGTTATAATTATAATTACATGTATTAACTTTTCTCACAGGTGAACTGAGTTACTGCATATACAAAATATTTTATGGTTTTCTTCTCCAGTATGGAAAATCGATAGTGTTATGATAATAATTTGTCAGTTGCGACTTGTGAGACATTGTATTGTATCATCCCCAACGGGGTCGGATCGTAGTCACAAACAGGGCAAATATTGGTCATTGAGACCTTGTCTTGGAGTCCCAGGGACATTTGAAGTGTCCGGACATATCGTAGTATAGAATATGGGAAGAATATTTTTACATTTAATTTTATTCCTGTGCATTCAAAATTCAATTTGAAGTTTACATCATTATTCACTAAATATTTTTGAAAAATTTAACAAATGTTTATTAAGGAAAAGTGCCAAGGCTGTGCACATTACTAGAAAGAAATGGAAACAAAATTATTTTTGTTTCAATTAAAAAAAAAAAAAATTCTTCTTAATTGTAGTTCACGTGCCTAACCAGGGTTGTTTGGTGTCCGCAGTAGTCAAGCATATTGGCACTGTCTCTGGCTGATGGCGTTGTACTTTATGTTGTTATGTATGATGTTTATATAATATTATAAATATTTTAGGAAATTATAAATGTTTCTTGACTTTAATATTTGCTCAAACCTAAATGTTATGTATCAGGTTTACACATTTAGCTATTGTCCTTGAATTGGGTTGTTTACTTAGTATTTGAGTTCAAGGATGGTTTTGGTAAAGAAGTTGTTGATTTAATTTGAGGTCAGGGTTGATTTTGCTTACAGATAAAACTTGAATTTCCTTTAGAATTATATATTGAAAGTCACATACAACATATAATTTTCTAGAACATTCTGTCACGTGACCTATCTTTATATATACCATGTTTAGTGGATGTTTTCAGTTTCGACCTTAACATCAGTCTTTAATGAGTCATTACAGTTGTGACAAATCATTCCAAGTTCAGAGAGAGGAATTATTTAAAATATTCATTAGATTATAAAAGTGCTCATTGACTTTTGGATTTTGGATTTTGAATTGATGATTTTGGGATATACGTGAACTTATTCGAAAATATTCTGGAATTCTTCATTTTGGCACATCAGCACATTAAAGACTATTGACACATCAACACATTCAAGGATACAATAATTCACTCGGAACATTGTATATTTAGGACTTGTGATTAGGACACTTAGGATTATTGGATTATTTGGATTTTAATTCACGTTACTGTCAGTGTCTTTTCATTTTGATTTTAATTATCTAGATTACTTGTTGATTTTTACTTGATTTGTTGGTTTCACTTTCTTTCTTTTACAATGTTCTTAGACCATAGAGTCGTAGCATCGTAAAAAGAGTAAAAAGTACATCACTAATTCTGGCAAAGAGTAGATCCAACACTCATGGTTGTGATAATACTATTTTACCTGATAATACTTATTAAAAAAATGAATAGTTGCAGAAACTGAAGAAGATATTAAATACATAGATCAAAGAAATATTTGTTTCTTGTGCTGAAAGTAGCTTACCATTAAACAGTGCATACAGCAACATCTTGCGTAGTTGGGAAATTACTGCAAATCTTCTGTCTTTTTGTTTGTTTTTCTTTTCATTGATCAACGTATGCATTCATTGTACAACTTAAATTAATAATACGGTATCCCCTTTAATAGTAATATGTATTCGGATATTTCTGGAGAACAATTAAGTTGTACAAGCTATACAATCGTGTAATTTTGGTGAGATTTAAAATAAAAAAACCTAAGCGCTGATCTTGATGTATTTTTTACAGTAAAATTTACCTTCTAATGTTATTACCAGATGTAGAAAAAGATACACAATATTTCTGTAAATTTATAAAGTTTGTTCTGTAAAATTAAATTGTTTGAATATGAAATGTAAACAGAACTCAGAATAGCAATCGTAAGTATGTTCTTTGTTGCTTATAATCTTGGACAAGTGAAAACAAATTCTGTAGGACGATTGATTTTTCATAAATTACTTGTCCAGGAGAAGTGGATCACAAACAAAAGAAAATTGCGCAGTCCTGCTCTTTATAACAGACAGCCATGCCGTATAAGGAGTGGGATGAATATATTGGCTATATTCCTTGACTGTCTATCAGAGACGAGTTGAACTTAAACATTTTTCATAGGGTTGTCATATCCAGGCCTTGCATTCATAACTCGTCTCATTTTTCAAAAAAATGCAGGTCTATACCTTGTTTATTTGAAAAGTATCATATAACGATTTCATTAAAGTTATCTTTATCCAGAGGCTTGTTACATCAATACCGGTATGTGAAATCGAGACCTTTGTATAAACTGTAAACAAGGAAAAATAGTTCCATTCAGCACGAGAGATTTGATTCAAGTCCGATAATTTTTTTTTTAATTTTTTTTAAATTTTTTTATTTATATTTATTGCTTAACTTTACTGGAAAGCCAAATATATTGCTAATTTTCCTTACCACTTGGGATAATCAGGAAGATGCAAACACAGTGACTACGAGCGGAATACGCTCAAATTACTCGCAGAATACGGTCAAAACACGGGGCTGAATGTTCGTTAACGGCAAGTTTCGCGATTTCCTCGTTTAAGCTTTCTACTTTCGAGAAACTTTGTTGCACACGGAACATTACAGTCTATCTAGTCTCAGAAGAGTAAATTGCTTGTGATATGTCGTGGGTTTTACATTTAGTTCAACACTTTATGATTAGGGTATGAAGAATGTAGCTTGTATTTATCATGTCATCAGACTTTTCCCATGAAATGCACACACACACACAGACACACACAAACACAAGAAATAATAAGGTCACTGTCACAACTTTTAAAGGTGTATCATAGCTGTAAAGAATGTTTTCATTGTTGTCGAGAAATTTTGTTGTTATTTACTGACGTTATCGTCAGTTGTTGTTTCCTAAATTTATTTTTTTTTAATTTTTTTATTTTTTAAATTAGTGTAATGCGTTCAATTTTGGTTACACGGATAATACGGTCAAATAGCGATTGCAGGGATTTATTGTATTTCAGTCTTAAATTCTTCCAAAATGATATACAACGTTCATCAATTATACTTTCATTGATGTGGACTATCTAGATTCACGAAAAATGCTATCCGTAATGTGTAATAAAGACTTTCATTGACGTGGACTATCTAGATTCACGAATAATGATATCCATAATGTGTAATAAAGACTTTCATTGATGTGGACTATCTAGATTCACGAATAATGACATCCATAATGTGTAGTAAAGACTTTCATTGATGTGGACTATCTAGATTCACGAATAATGACATCCATAATGTGTAATAAAGACTTTCATTGACGTGGACTATCTAGATTCACGAATAATGACATCCATAATGTGTAATAAAGACTTTCATTGATGTGGACTATCTAGATTCACGAATAATGACATCCATAATGTGTAATAAAGACTTTCATTGATGTGGACTATCTAGATTCACGAATAATGATATCCATAATGTGTAGTAAAGACAATACAAATAAAATGGTTTGTATTTTTATTAGTTCACAGACCACTTTTGTGGGAGGTGATTGATGCTGGCATACGTACAAATGTGGCGAACGTAAAAAAAATGTTCTGGAGTCTAAAGTGTAGATCAATGAAAGTGTTCGGAATACAATAAAAACTTGAAATCACTATTTTAACGTTTATCCCGGCAAGTTCCCTCTGTCATGGACGTATACTTATCGATACCAAACTTGTGCATGTCTAATTTGCATACAGGTAATTTTGAGGTGTGGGTGATCTTAATGATTTTTTGGGTTGATTTTAACGGCACTTTTAATACATTATTGGCTATATTATGGCAGGAAATGGGAGTTTAGTGTCTTTCCCAAGGACCCATCGAGGGAGCTATTATTATATATTATATCAGTGTTGTTGAGTATGTGCTCTTTTTAAAAAAAGAGTGCCGTTTATATAGGAAAATTTTTACCTTGTATCTTATGGATTTTTCCCTTTTTATACGCCCGCCATAAGGTAGACCATATTTCACCTGCACTTGTACAAATTGCACCTGCATATAAAGGTGAGTAATTCTACCATATCAGAACTACACCAATGAGCTACTTTTAACGCTCGAGTGACTTTCCGTGTTTAGGCTATCCATTTGTTACACCCTCAGTATCTTGGACCCTATTTTACCTACACTCATTGAACTTGGACGTGGATGCATCTCAAGGAGGGTAACTCAACTTTACCAAAAGCAGGTCACTGTGACCCAAGTTTTAGGCTTGACTGACTCTGCTATTTTCCACTATACCAGTTAGCATATTGACGTCAGCTCCAAATGTGCTCCTGTTTGTGAGGGGGTTCATGTATACTAGTAAACACCTTGTTTGGAATTTTATTATAATAGATAAAATACTTTTTAGTTTTTGTACAACTAGTTTAGCATTTGATATTTAGATCATTTTTATTATACACCCACTAAAAGGGAGAACAATGTTGTGATGTTGTCTGTCAGTCCAGCTGTTACTTTTTTGTTTCTGCACATTAACTTTACTTTACACCATCTAATTTTTTAAAACTTTATGGCTGGCATGCACTTGGGATAAGAAAAAAGCCTATTAATTTTGGGGTAAAAAGGTCAAGGATCAAGGTCACTGACTAAAGGAAGAAAAAAAGTTTCTGCATAATACCCCCTACAAAAATGACTAGCTTAATTCAAGACAGTAGCATGCTCGCTGAAACTTCGCACGCGCGAGCCCACGACTTCGCTGTATAGCACGTGGAAGCTGTATTTGGAACGATAACGAAGTCGCGGCGACCTCGCGACGCGCTAATCGCGCGTTTTCAACGAGCTTCTAGCAATCCCTCTATTGCCTTATACAAATGCAATCCTAAACCAAGCAACGCGCGAGCTTGTGATAGCACGCGCGAGCTAGCAATTAGCATACAAGCTCGCGACGCGCTCTCAACCAGCTCGCTAAAACTTTCCACGCGTTAACTCGCAGCATGCTTGCAACGAGCATACAAGCTCGCGACGCGCTCTCAACCAGATAGCAGGAAGCTCGCTAATACTTTGCACGCGCGAGCTTGCAGCAAGCTCGCAACGATCTCACAATGAAATTGTAACAAGTTCAGTACGTGCTCACGACAAGCTCGTGACAAGCTCACGGTTAGCTAGTTGCACTTACTGGCTGATGTTTAGCAACCTTCGCTATCCCTGGAGAGCGTCATAAATAAATACGCAGAGAAATCTCAACAACTGCGAAGCATAAAAAATTAAAGAAACAAGAGAAGAAAAAACCCCTCATATTTTACAGCCAGAACAAAAGGTTTTTTAATGCACCAGAGTAGTTTTGTTTTCTCATCAGTGCTCAAGTTTTGATATATCTCTATGTATTGTTCCAATTCTAGAAATGGGTGAAGTCGACATAAATGAAAAATGAGACTTTATTTCGATTTTTTAGGATAGTATTTAAAAACGAAGAAGTGTGTTTTAGAATCTAGCAGGGGTGAAACGATACACCTGTGCCGCGTATCGATACGATTCACAATACACAGCCTACAGTATGTTACATTATCGATACACATATCAACTTTATGGTCTTTTCATCTTTTTTAGGTCTGTAAATAGTAGATGTTCCCCTTTTATGTGTGTTGACATCTTGATAGCATTTCCAGTATGCCGATTACAGACAGACCTAAGCATACCATCTGTTCATATTCCATTCTCATCCACGACAAGATAACAAAAATACTTTCATACTGTCAAGCTTTGTTTGCTATTAATCATGTAGTTTCACTGGTGACCTCTAAAATATATGAATAAATCAAAGGAAACAAAGTGGAAGGAATGAAAACAGATTCATAATTGTTTGAAACAGTATTTATCATAATTACTAGAAATAGTATTTATCAAAATTAAACATTCTTTTGTACACGTGTGCAAGTTTACCAGTAGTTTCTATCATAACATTTCAAAGTTTGTTAAAATTAAACCTCACAATAGAGTACCATGATGTACTGATATGGTGTACCATTTCTTTTGTAATAGCACTTCGTACACAAAATACATCTCATTAGCTGTCTTTTTTAATTAAGCATACTACTTCCTTTGCAAAATTGTTGCACATAGAGCAAATAAAGGAGACTTAGTGGGGGTATGATCTGGATCATATCCAATTAATATGGAAAGATGCCAAAAATTCAAGCTGATCCACAGGAAGACAAGCTCTTCAGTGTAAGGAATCTCTATCTGCTGTTTTCTCGAATATGTTGATTTTTTATTTTGTTGTTTGTTTTTTTGTTTGTTTGATGACTTAAGACAGTTTACTTCACTTCCATATATAAATCCATTGGGGTGGGGGTGGGGCGATGTTGTCAGATGGTTAGGTTCCCCCTCTCCATCTGTAAAAGTCATACACTTTTTGATGAAAAACACAAATTTTAGTGATTTGAAATACACTAAACCACCTCTTCTAAACAAATCCTTTCAGAATAAAATAATGCATCTCCCCTGCTTCTTGTGTGACTCAGGTACCATCCACTGAAATAGATTACTGCAGAATCTACTATGTAACCTGGAAAAAATATGACAATTTACCTATTTGGCAAAAGCATTGAATTTTTTAGTTCAACATAGAAATATCATCAGAAATGTAGCCAAATAAAACTATATTCCAGGATTAACTAAATAGAACAAATATGGTACAAAGGAATGACATGTAGATTTCAGCATCAATATATAGATGAAGATGTTTTCAGCCGGTATATAACTGGATTACAGTAGCTTAAGAAAAGCATATTTGCTTCTTACTCAGTTATCGTTTTGCTGATATGTTTGTCAGCTTTATTATGATGATATTCAATAAATATTGTTCATACCAGCTGGATTAATTCAGTGCTGTAAGGAAATCGACAGTCATTATCAGGTACTATGTAAGGTATGTACTCATCTATAAGTCGAGTTCAACTGCAAACTGCACAGACCCAGATCTGCCATTGCATAATGTTCCAGCAGATCTGGATCTATGCAGTTTGTTAGGAGTAATCAGTATAACAATCAACATAGACCTTGATCTGCTGGAAATTCCCTGTGTAAATAACTACCTCAATTTCTAATCACTGAGTAGGAGCTGGTAGTTGTCTGCACCTTTTTTCCATTATCTCCAATTTGTCAATCTATCTCATGATCTTTTTGCTTGGTGGTTACTCTCCATATACATTAAGTGGATACCTACCTATATTCTGTCAGTTGTGCTTGTTATCAATCTGTATTTATCTATTTATCTGATTGTCAATCTATAAATCTAAGAGTGAGGATCCAAAGGTAATACATGAAGCTTTTTTAAAAAAGGACAACCATATCCAGCACAGTATTATTTTTTATAATTTATCTTTAAACAAAACATTGTTATTAGTCCAATAAATCAGCCCCCAAACCTGTACTGATATTAATGGATGCTTTGGATTTGTTCTCACCTTTTCATAAAATCATGCAGTTGACACAGACAGATCTGTCTGCAATACATCAGTGTACATTTTAGACAGTTACCAGTATTTCTTCTGGGTAATGAGTTACGGCTGGTTGAAGGGGCCTTTCGGCTATATCTACAGAATATTTCTAGATGAAATCCTTTGTTTGACAACTTGTAAATCCACATGGAATAAAACAACCATACCTCCTGTAATCATTTCGAATATCATGGCTAAATCGGGGCTGTTCCATCAGAACCAGCAACCAATCAGATGCGACTTTCACTCATTTGCTCATTTGAAAGTTTTGGTTGTGTTAGTCATGTGACTTAACTCAAGAATCTGTAGATTTGTCATGTGAATGTCACATGCACTTAGGAAACAAGCATCTACACATAACATGTAAAAATATTTCAACTTTCCTTATTATAGTGGATTTCTCGTTCAGTTCATTTAATGCGTGATTAGACAAAAAAAATGGCAGATAATATTTGTCAAGCTGAGTCACATGACCACAGTATTCTGGTGGCAGTACCCCACACACACACCTCCCTGGTATTTTCATGGCTTCATTCCATTTCAGGATCTGATGATGAAACAGAGAGGAAAGAGTCTTCATCAACGTCACATGGCCACAGTCGCAAGGCAAGTGAAACATCCATTAACAGTTTTTATAGTAGTGGGGTAAGTCTGTAGCATTGCTCCAACATACGCACACCTCCCACCATGCCCTATGAAGAGCTTAAAGCACTGTACAGTTTTTTTGCTACAACCACATGGACTTGATTTGTCACAGTTTGGAAACGTAGGGGCTTGTTTTACTTTTGCTAAAGTTTTTTCCAAAAACTAAAACAAAAAAAAACATGCTCAGATTTTGTCATTGTACAAGGAGAGGTTTGTCATCAGTATTGTTCTTGGAGAATTACAGCATGTGACCCCAGCAGTTGTAGGACACATACTTACCATATATTCTTGTGCACAAGTTGGATTCAATTGCAAATAGCAGAAGCTGATTTGATGTCACAACATGCTCCAGCAGATCTGGATCTGTATTGTTTGTTCTATTAATTGGTCTTTACAAACTGCATAGACCCAGATCTGACAGTGGATTATGCAGTGGCTGATCTGGGTCTGTGCTGTTTGCATTTGGATTCAATATACACAAGTATATATGGTAGATGTACTATAAAGTTCAAGTGATTAGTAGTCTTGTTCAAGGTGTATCTACTGTATATACCTGTGTCTGTATCAGAACTGGAGATGGGAGCTGCAGTAGCTCACTTGATTGAACATCAGAATTGTATTCCAAAGGTTGCAGGTTCAATACCCACCCAGTCCAGCTCGGGTTGACTGCCTTGGTGTGTCCTTGGAAAAGCACTTAGCCCTCATTTTCTCAGCAAGGTATAGCCAAATAAAGAGCTGTTAAAAATCAACTAGTCATCCAGCTGTAACAACACAGACCCAGATCTGCTCTCAGAAAATTGCTGGTAGATCAGGGGTCAGGGTGGATGCTGTTCATTAGAGCTTACAATTGTAAGTGAACAGTGTAGATTCTTATCTTAGAATAGACCCTGGCAGCAAAGCTGTAATAATTTCTTTCCCAGCCACTTGTCCAAGACAATTGACTTTGGAAAAGTGACTTGTCCTGACTTAATTTTTTACTTGTCCCTTTTTTCTAGCTCATAATTTCCTTATTTTACAGTGTTTAATGCCAATAATGATATCATGGGCAGCATATTAAACTATGTGGGTATGACTGTATTGTACTATTCATTATTGGATTATTTACTGTATGCAAAGCGATGATAAGCAAATTCAGTCCTTTGGATCATACCTTGAATGAATGCAGATAACAACCATTAGGTGCCGTTTAGACCACCGCAGTTACAAAACAAGGATTAACCAAGAAATTGCTAATGTATCAAACTGTTTTTTAATTCACAACTTCATGGTCAATCCTACGGTCAGTCCAATAATAGAAATAGCATCATGGTCAATCCTATGGTCAGTCCAATAATAGAAATAGCATCATGGTCAATCCTATGGTCAGTCCAATAATAGAAATAGCATCATGGTCAATCCTATGGTCAGTCCAATAATAGAAATAGCATCATGGTCAATCCTATGGTCAGTCCAATAATAGAAATAGCATCATGGTCAATCCTATGGTCAGTCCAATAATAGAAATAGCATCATGGTCAATCCTATGGTCAGTCCAATAATAGAAATAGCATCATGGTCAATCCTACGGTCAGTCCAATAATAGAAATAGCATCATGGTCAATCCTACGGTCAGTCCAATAATAGAAATAGCATCATGGTCAATCCTATGGTCAGTCCAATAATAGAAATAGCATCATGGTCAATCCTACGGTCAGTCCAATAATAGAAATAGCATCATGGTCAATCCTATGGTCAGTCCAATAATAGAAATAGCATCATGGTCAATCCTACGGTCAGTCCAATAATAGAAATAGCATCATGGTCAATCCTACGGTCAGTCCAATAATAGAAATAGCATCATGGTCAATCCTACGGTCAGTCCAATAATAGAAATAGCATCATGGTCAATCCTACGGTCAGTCCAATAATAGAAATAGCATCATGGTCAATCCTATGGTCAGTCCAATAATAGAAATAGCATCATGGTCAATCCTACGGTCAGTCCAATAATAGAAATAGCATCATGGTCAATCCTACGGTCAGTCCAATAATAGAAATAGCATCATGGTCAATCCTACGGTCAGTCCAATAATAGAAATAGCATCATGGTCAATCCTATGGTCAGTCCAATAATAGAAATAGCATCATGGTCAATCCTATGGTCAGTCCAATAATAGAAATAGCATCATGGTCAATCCTATGGTCAGTCCAATAATAGAAAAAGCATCATGGTCAATCATACGGTCAGTCCAATAATAGAAATAGCATCATGGTCAATCCTAGGGTCAGTCCAATAATAGAAATAGCATCATGGTCAATCCTAGGGTCAGTCCAATAATAGAAATAGCATCATGGTCAATCCTAGGGTCAGTCCAATAATAGAAATAGCATCATGGTCAATCCTAGGGTCAGTCCAATAATAGAAATAGCATCATGGTCAATTCTAGGGTCAGTCCAATAATAGAAATAGCATCATGGTCAATCCTATGGTCAGTCCAATAATAGAAATAGCATCATGGTCAATCCTATGGTCAGTCCAATAATAGAAATAGCAGAGGTAGTTCAAATAGATTGCAGTTAATTTTTTTTGAAGAAATTTCCAGTAAACAAAATGTATGATATTTCTGTAAATTATTGTGCCGACATACGTGCATAAATAGCAAAGGTTGTCAAAATGGCAAAGTAATGTAACTATTGCCTTTTATGTGTGATGTGCTGTTATTTACTTGCAATTTTGTTTTTAGGATGACTAACGTGTTCATCTTACCATTTTAGTTTCCCGTTTGTCAGCAGTACAGCTAATTTTTATTGTTTAAAGTACATGTATCAAACATAAAGTTTCTTATTTTTAGTGTTAGTCACCCCTCAAACATAGCAGAGAACACCTGAACTTGGAATATTCCAAGTCATTGATAGAAACAGTTGGGGTAGATGGGAGCCATTGGGAAACAGACAGAAAATAAATATTGATAAAAGTGCATCATCCAGGATTAGTATGCCAGTGGGAAAAATGGTGGCAACCATTATGTCACCGGTCATTGACATACAAATGAATTTTCCTGCCAGCATACCAGTCTAATATATTCTTTATCAAGTACTGATATGTTCTTGAATCCTATCAGATGTAAAAACAATATGATATTATCTGGTAGATTACCGTATATACTCGCATATAATCCAATACCAACTGCAAACTGCATAGACCCAGATCTGCCATTGCAAAAGCGGCAGCAGATCTGGGTCTATGCAGTTTGTAAGGGCTAATCAGTAGAACAAACAACATAGACCCTGATCTGCCAGCACATTGTGTGACAGCAGATCAGGGTCTATGTTTTTTGCATTTGGGCTGGAATTATACGCGAATATATATGGTACACCCTGCAAAACCTAAATCTTCTGCCTGTCGGTTACTTTTTGTAATATTTTTGGTTTCCATCTGCCCCTGACAGTTCCCGTTGGTGACTAGGAATGACGTGAATGTCTAAAAAGACACTTAATTTTGCCTCAGTTTACAGGAGAAAAGACATTTCTAGCTGTAAATAATTATCCATTTTATTATATAAAATCAAGCTGATTTTAATTTGTCTGAATTTATGGTGGAAGGTCTGAGGCCTTTACAGTAGCCTAAACTCTATTTACTTCTGTATAAACAATATTATGATTAGTAACAGTTCACATTCACTCCTGACATTTAACTCTTTATTAAACTCTCCAAAAAAATAATCTTGAAATTGTTGCCAATTTTCTTTTTTAAATTGAATAGAGGAGACTATTTATAGGTATTTTCTGCATCAAGTTACCTGTTTATCAAACTGATTACAGATCTGGTTTACTACTGTACCAGCAGTTTAGAAGACACTTGATCCCAGACACACATCACTAATTATTAACTGACTTGTTTGTTCTTTGGGGGAACATTTATTTTATTCCAGACAAAATAAATAAAACCATTCTTTGTCTGCAAATGAATGTTTTTGACGATGTTTAGAAACCCATTATGCCCCACACAGATGTGAATCTACCAAAGAAGCCGGGGTGGTGGGGTGGTCAGACTAACATTTAAGGGAATGATAACACTGTTGTGCAGATGATGACGTCACCGAATAACAATTTGGAGACAGGTTTTATTAGTTACCAGTCAAATGACATTGGCCTACCAGTTTAGGCCCATACCAGCCAATGACATTGACTTACCAGTTTAGGCCAGTATCAACTAAGTAACAGTGATACTGTTCATGACTGGATGCTTGTTATAAATAGAAACTATAGTATGTAACTGATATTTCTAATCACATCTTACTTATCACAAAATATTGTTTAATATTATGTTAATTAGAACACTTTGTATTGATTCCAATACATGTATGTAGAAGGATCAAGTTTATAGAGAACTCACAAGCAATGGCTTGAAATCTTTTGGTAAAACAAGGAAATGGATGAACCAAAAATGTTTTCAGCCACACTGCACAGATATTAAAATTCATAATTATACCAACACTCCAATGTGGAACAGGTCGATGTATCTAATTAATGGGCAACAACATATATGTATCCAGTGGTGCATGGCATTGTACTACACTTTTCTATTTTTTTTTAACATTTCCTGTTTTTGTGTGCGAGAGTGTATCTCAAAGTGTATGCGAGTGTATCTCAAAGTGTATGTGAGTGTACTTCATGCTGCCACTTTCATCGTATATAGTTATACAGGCTCTGAAAGTTTTAGTCAGATTGGAAAGTTTTATTCAAAATAGAATACAACCATGGATATTGATATTCAAATAGAATATAACAGTGGATACCCAGATTCAAATAAAGTATAACAATGGATACCCAGATTCAAATAGAATATAACAGTGGATACCCAGATTCATTTAGAATATAACAATGGATACCCAGATTTAAATAGAATATAACAATGGATATCCAGATTCAAATAGAATATAACAATGGATACCCAGATTCAAATAGAGTATAACATTGGATACCCAGGTTCAAAAGGAATGTAACAATGGATACCCAGATTCAAATAGAATATAACAATGGATATCCAGATTCAAATAGAATATAACAATGGATACCCAGATTTAAATAGAATATAACATTGATACCCAAATTCAAATAGAGTATAACAATGGATACCCAGATTCAAATAGAATATGACAATGGATACCCAGATTCAAATAGAATATAACAATGGATACCCAGATTCAAATAGAGTATAACATTGGATACCCAGATTCAAATAGAGTATAACATTGGATACCCAGGTTCAAATAGAATGTAACAATGGATACCCAGATTCAAATAGAATATGACAATGGATACCCAGATTCAAATAGAATAGAACAATGGATACCCAGATTTAAATAGAATACAGCAATGGATACCCAGATTCAAATAGAATATAACAATGGATACCCAGATTCAAATAGAATATAACAATGGATACCCAGATTCAAATAGAATATAACAATGGATACCCAGATTCAAATAGAATATAACAATGGATACCCAGATTCAAATAGAATATAACAATGGATACCCAGATTCAAATAGAATATAACAATGGATACCCAGATTCATATTTTGTCAATTAATGTTAAGGGTCTTCTTTCAAAAGAAGAGATATATCCCATTGGGTAAAACAAAAAAATGCACCCAATTTATGTTTAGAAGAGACACATAGTACAGTTGAGGTTGAAAAGTTCTGGGTTATATGGTCATAGGTGTATATTTAGCCATAAATAAAAAAGTAGTGTTGGAGTTGCTATCCCGTTTAGAATAATTTTGAATTTTTTATTCACAGAGACAGATTTGATTGCCAGGGCAGATACATTGTTTTAGATTTATCAGTTAATGGACAGAGATTTACACTAGTGAATCTATACGGTCATAAAGATGATAATGATGACTTTTTTTAAGAAATTTTAGAGAGGATATTGTAAATTTTGATCATTTTTCTGTTGTTATTTGTGTGACTAAATGTTATTCAGGACATGCAGCTGGACTCTTGATATTTTACATGATAAACATTCCATGGCCCAAACATCAGTACAGTATATAACAAATAAACATGATTTATTAGATTTATGGAGAACAGTCAATCCTGACAGTAGATTATTTACTTGGCAACAGGCAAATACTGAAATAGTTGATTCAAGTATTTTGTAATCTCCAAGTGCTTTTCTACTTTTTAGACTACTCTGTTATTCCTGGATATAAAATAAATAAATCAGCAATAACACTAAAATTGCCTGTATCTGCATTACCTAGAGGTTTTGGGTACTGGAAATTCAATTCCAAGTTATTAAGGCAAACTTAATATATTCATTTTGTTAATAAACATGTGTCCAACACAGTAGAAGAATACTGTTGCAAAGATGACAAGATAAACTCACTTCAGGTGAAACTAACTTGTAATTATCAATTATGTTGTGAAATTCTTAAAATGATTATAAGATCAGAATCAATTAGGTATTCACAAGCTTATGCAAAACATGAGAAACAAAATTTCAGGAAGAGTTAAGCCAAAATACATACTTTAGTGAATCAAAATAATGACTACTCTTTTATGGAACAACTGAACAAATTCCAAGCAGGTTTAGAAGAAATGAGGGAAAAAACAGGAGGATGGTGTAATTTTAAGATCAGAAGCACGGTGGTACGAGTTTGTTGAAAAAAATAAAAAATATTTTTAATCTTGAAAAGAGAAATTACATAAAACAATAAAAGAATTTATTATGGAAAATGGAACAAGGGGATATATTAAATCAACAGGAACATTTCTTTTGAAATGTACACAAAAGCAAAACCAAAAATAATTTGCAAACTCGTTACTTCTTTTAGATCTTGAAAGAAACTCATGTGACAGTAAGTTAATGTTTGAGGAATGCTGTTTAGCACTGAAAAGTATGACAAATGAAACCAGGCCTGGTTCCGATGGATTTACCATTAAATTTTACAAATTCTTTTGGAAATATATAGGTGTTTTGTCGCTAGGTCTTTAAATCCTGGATATGATATGAAACATCTTTCAGAATTTCAGTCTCAGGGAATCATTACTTGCATTCCAAAAGAAGATAAAGACACGAGATTCATGAAATATTGGAGACCAATCTCACTACTTAGATTGTATAATTTAGTGTATATAAAAACTAGTATTGTATGAGCTTTCTGGACTGTAAATATTTGATTTTTAACAATTTATCGAATGATTGAGCTTGTAAAACATGTTTTTATTTTTTTACTTAACCCACAGCTGAATCTGGAGTTTTCATTTAGTTCTGGCGCACTGAACATGTATGACCTCATTCATGCCAAAAGAGTCTTTTATTGCGATCTTTATTGCTATAAGTGAGGTCAACAGTCCTTTGTGTAGCATTGAGTTATTCCAATTGAACTGTTAAAGGAGGAGAGTTCTTTTTTTTTATTTTCCTCACACGGATAAACAACCAGACCTGAGTAAGCATGGATTGCACTATGTAAACGAGATTTTAAGGAACTCTAGTCCTGTCCTAATCAGTGGCATTGCAACTGCCCAAGCAACTATCACAACTGCAGTGGGGGCCCAGACTTCCCATCAAACAACTATTTTTATTGGGAGGGGGTTCCAGAATTAAGTTTATTGGAGGGGGGCAAAAGTTCTTGCTATACCACTAGTCCTAGTACCAATATTAGCACCCTTACCTCCTTTCTAGACCTATCCAAATGTTAGTCAATGCTATGTTGTCATAGCTAGAACTTTGCCAATATCAGCACCCTTACCTCCTTTCTAGACCTATCGAAATGTTAGTCAACGCTATATTGTCATAGCTAGAACTTTACCAATATTAGCACCCTTACCTCCTTTCTAGACCTATCCAAATGTCAGTCAATGCTACCTTAATTTAGCTAGACCTGTACCAGGATATGGAGAACCTTAGTGGGATAAATCCCCATCCATACATCCTGCAAAACATCTGCTTTGATGTCTGTAATTATTCCCTGTATATTTTACTTGGCATGTGATTTTATATTGGAATCTACTCATATATAAACTGATTTCCTTCTGTGGAACTTTCGGACAAGAAATTGAATTTTTAGATCTTTTTTGTTTAGAAACAAGATTTTAAATAACTAGTAACATAATCAATTAAATTAGTATGTATGTATGTATGTATGTATGTATGTATGTATGTATGTATGTATGTATGTATGTATGTATGTATGTATGTATGCATGTATTTATGACTTTATTTCCTCTTTAAAAGAGATTGCATTCAGTCATTTTCAATATTACATAATAGAGAATGGAAACTTAAGGTGACATTAATTAATATATGGCACACCAATCGTTTCAAGACATGTATAAAGGTACAAAGAGTATCATTAGGCCTCCACATTAATGTAGCAGAATATGGCCTATACTTCCACACATGCTTGGGTTCAAACCAGGACTTGGTGAAATTATCTTTTCACAGATTAAAGGAAACACACATGGTTTCATGGTATTGGTTTTTGTTTACATTAAATTAAACCCTGAAAATGGAATTAAAGAATATTCAGTACCCTAATTATTTGAATACTAGTTAAATGACAATGTTCCATCCTGTAATTATGAAAATATTCTATTGTCGTTTGGAAAGAAGAAAGAACATAACAAGGATAGACAGATAAGGAAAGATATGGAAAATACCTGGAAAGGTAACAAACACTTGAATTAAAAAGAATATAGCAAATACCATTTACATATAGAAAAAAATGAATATGGCATTATAGTATCATTACAGCTGCACTTCATGATAGGCAGGTATCAAAACAAGAATAAAATAATCAATCCTTACTGATAAATATATCTATATATAAAGCTTTGTCATTTCCTAATTTTAAGAAATAATATTCAACTGCTGAACTAATGTGACTTGTGACCATTCATTAATCAAGCAACATGACAAATTACTTGAGCATGATGTAATTAAAAATTATAGTTACCCTATTTATGGAACCAGGGTTGTAACTTTACATTTCTTACAGCTACAGGCCTCTGACTTCTGATATTTTCTCTATGTGAAGATGTACATGTATGTAACAATGAAAATAGAACATCATTACAATGAGCAAATTCTAAGAAATGAACAGACTAACTTAACAGACATACAGACAAACAAACAGATAAACAAAATACTATTTTTAGTATTCCAGTATTCAGTTATTTATCTAATCCCTGTATTTTAAATATATATATATATATATATATATATATATATATATATATATATATATATATATATATATATATATATATATATATACATATACATATACATATATACATATATATATATATATAAATTACTTTATTCAGGACTTAAGACAATAAAACATTGTGATGAACTACAATGTCTTGAATTCTGAAACTGCAAAGAACAATACTATACCCATTAGTTTACAATTAACTTCAAAATTATATAGTAAGTACTTATTAAAGCATTGGGACTCTTACACCATTATAATAAAATATCATGAAATCCTATTCTGAAAGAAAAGAGACATCTATTTAAAATCATGAACATAATTACTTTAAATTAAATTTAAAACAGTTTACTGTATAAAGAAATTACCTTGTATATTTTTTATTCTTAATTTCAAAGGATGTTTTAGTGGTTCTTTGGAGGACTATGGCTTACCTCTAAATATGCATTGGCAGAACTAACGTATGTCCCTACACAAATTCATGTTTTATAATCTATACCTAAAACCAACCAACCAGTTTATCTTGTTTTTTATGGGTGACTGACCACTGGACCTATTATGTCTAGAGTTTAGTGCTCTAATACAGGTAAAACAATTGCATGTATAAATGAGGTTCCCCATGGGGTATATATGTGATTCAATAATAACATAACACAGTAATGGTTTATCTACATTTACTTTATAAAATTGTATGCCTGTTACATTAAGATTATATTTTTTTAGCCTAAATTTAATTGATATGATATCCAGTATGTATGACACCTGGAAATGCAAGAGTATTTGTTTCATCTTCTAAAAATGGCTTTTTTAAAAGGACATCCAAGAATTTAGATATAAGTATATGGCACACTGTGAAATATATGCAGTATAACTTATCTTTGATGTTGAATTGAATATTGATTACTGTTGATGATCTGTAAGAAGTATCGGTCATATAGAATTGTATACATTTTCATGGCCATTAGACAGTGTGAACTAATATTTGAGTACAAACTCAGTCACTGAATATAACATTGAACACATCATTGAAGCTAACTTTTGTATAATATCAAAGAAAGTCTTAGAGTGTACTGACAAAGTACATACTCTATTTGAGATATTTTCAGCCAATGTAAATTATATAAAAGAACAGCAAACAGCTATTGAATGATGGAACTGAATGGTTGTCAAGCTATTACTGTAACTTCTTATATGAAAAGAAAGACAGAATTTAATAGCTTTAATCAGTTCAGAAACTTTTCAATAGAAGAACATTGGAAAAAAGTGTCCCAATATATAACAGAAGATGGAAAGTTCTTCAAATTTGCCAATTCATTCATGTAGGAAATAATAGATCTTTAGTATAAAATCAACACTATTACTTTTTATATTCCAGTATTTGGAGTAAAATATATTATGCATTCATTGCATAGTATTTAAAAGTTGCCTTAGAAAGAGATTTTGACCTGCTTACAGTACATTTAAAAAGTTGCCTTAGAAAGAGATTTTGACCCATATACAATACATTTAAAAAGTTGCCTTAGAAAGAGATTTTGACCTGCATACAGTACATTTAAAAAGTTGCCCTAGAAAGAGATTTTGACCTGAATACAGTACATTTAAAAAGTTGCCTTAGAAGAGATTTTGACCTATATACAATACATTTAAAAAGTTGCCCTAGAAAGAGATTTTGACCTGCATACAGTACATTTAAAAAGTTGCCTTAGAAAGAGATTTTGACCTGCTTACAGTACATTTAAAAAGTTGCCCTAGAAAGAGATTTTGACCTGCATACAGTACATTTAAAAAGTTGCCTTAGAAAGAGATTTTGACCTGCATACAGTACATTTAAAAAGTTGCCCTAGAAAGAGATTTTGACCTGAATACAGTACATTTAAAAAGTTACCTTAGAAGAGATTTTGACCTATATACAATACATTTAAAAAGTTGCCCTAGAAAGAGATTTTGACCTGCATACAGTACATTTAAAAAGTTGCCTTAGAAAGAGATTTTGACCTGCTTACAGTACATTTAAAAAGTTGCCCTAGAAAGAGATTTTGACCTGCATACAGTACATTTAAAAAGTTGCCTTAGAAAGAGATTTTGACCTATATACAATACATTTAAAAAGTTGCCTTAGAAGAGATTTTGACCTGCATACAGTACATTAAAAAAGTTGCCCTAGAAAGAGATTTTGACCTGCATACAGTACATTTAAAAAGTTGCCTTAGAAAGAGATTTTGACCTGCTTACAGTACATTTAAAAAGTTGCCCTAGAAAGAGATTTTGACCTGCATACAGTACATTTAAAAAGTTGCCTTAAAAAGAGATTTTGACCTGCTTACAGTACATTTAAAAAGTTGCCTTAGAAAGAGATTTTGACCTGCTTACTGTACATTTAAAAAGTTGCCTTAGAAAGAGATTTTGACCTATATACAATACATTAAAAAAGTTGCCTTAGAAGAGATTTTGACCTGCATACAGTACATTAAAAAAGTTGCCCTAGAAAGAGATTTTGACCTGCATACAGTACATTTAAAAAGTTGCCTTAGAAAGAGATTTTGACCTGCTTACAGTACATTTAAAAAGTTGCCCTAGAAAGAGATTTTGACCTGCATACAGTACATTTAAAAAGTTGCCTTAAAAAGAGATTTTGACCTGCTTACAGTACATTTAAAAAGTTGCCTTAGAAAGAGATTTTGACCTGCTTACTGTACATTTAAAAAGTTGCCTTAGAAAGAGATTTTGACCTGCTTACAGTACATTTAAAAAGTTGCCTTAGAAAGAGATTTTGACCTATATACAATACATTTAAAAAGTTGCCTTAGAAGAGATTTTGACCTGCATACAGTACATTAAAAAAGTTGCCCTAGAAAGAGATTTTGACCTGCATACAGTACATTTAAAAAGTTGCCTTAGAAGAGATTTTGACCTATATACAATACATTTAAAAATTTGCCCTAGAAAGAGATTTTGACCTGCATACAGTACATTTAAAAAGTTGCCTTAGAAAGAGATTTTGACCTGCTTACAGTACATTTAAAAAGTTGCCCTAGAAAGAGATTTTGACCTGCATACAGTACATTTAAAAAGTTGCCTTAGAAAGAGATTTTGACCTATATACAATACATTTAAAAAGTTGCCTTAGAAGAGATTTTGACCTGCATACAGTACATTAAAAAAGTTGCCCTAGAAAGAGATTTTGACCTGCTTACAGTACATTTAAAAAGTTGCCTTAGAAAGAGATTTTGACCTGCTTACAGTACATTTAAAAAGTTGCCCTAGAAAGAGATTTTGACCTGCATACAGTACATTTAAAAAGTTGCCTTAGAAAGAGATTTTGACCTGCTTACAGTACATTTAAAAAGTTGCCTTAGAAAGAGATTTTGACCTGCATACAGTACATTTAAAAAGTTGCCTTAGAAGAGATTTTGACCTATATACAATACATTTAAAAAGTTGCCCTAGAAAGAGATTTTGACCTGCATACAGTACATTTAAAACGTTGCCTTAGAAAGAGATTTTGACCTGCTTACAGTACATTTAAAAAGTTGCCTTAGAAAGAGATTTTGACCTGCATACTGTACATTGAAAAAGTTGCCTTAGAAAGAGATTTTGACCTGCATACAATACATTGAAAAAGTTGCCTTAAAAAGAGATTTTGACCTGCTTACAGTACATTTAAAAAGTTGCCTTAGAAATAGATTTTGACCTGCTTACAGTACATTTAAAAAGTTGCCCTAGAAATAGATTTTGACCTGCTTACTGTACATTTAAAAAGTTGCCCTAGAAATAGATTTTGACCTAGATACAATACATTTAAAAAGTTGCCCTAGAAATAGATTTTGACCTATATACAATACATTTAAAAAGTTGATCTAGAAATAGATTTTGACCTATATACAATACATTTAAAAAGTTGCCTTAGAAAGAGATTTTTGATCTGCACACAATACATTTAAAAAGTTGCCTCATAAAGAGATTTTGACCTTCATACAATAAATTTAAAAAGTTGCCTCATAAAGAGATTTTGACCTTCAAACAATACAATTAAAAAGTTGCCTTAGAAAGAGATTTTGACCTGCATACAGTACATTTAAAACGTTGCCTTAGAAAGAGATTTTGACCTGCTTACAGTACATTTAAAAAGTTGCCCTAGAAAGAGATTTTGACCTGCATACAGTACATTTAAAAAGTTGCCTTAAAAAGAGATTTTGACCTGCTTACAGTACATTTAAAAAGTTGCCTTAGAAAGAGATTTTGACCTGCTTACTGTACATTTAAAAAGTTGCCTTAGAAAGAGATTTTGACCTGCTTACAGTACATTTAAAAAGTTGCCTTAGAAAGAGATTTTGACCTATATACAATACATTTAAAAAGTTGCCTTAGAAGAGATTTTGACCTGCATACAGTACATTAAAAAAGTTGCCCTAGAAAGAGATTTTGACCTGCATACATTACATTTAAAAAGTTGCCTTAGAAGAGATTTTGACCTATATACAATACATTTAAAAAGTTGCCCTAGAAAGAGATTTTGACCTGCATACAGTACATTTAAAACGTTGCCTTAGAAAGAGATTTTGACCTGCTTACAGTACATTTAAAAAGTTGCCCTAGAAAGAGATTTTGACCTGCATACAGTACATTTAAAAAGTTGCCTTAGAAAGAGATTTTTGATATGCATACAATACATTTAAAACGTTGCCTTAGAAAGAGAGTTTTGACCTCCATACAATACATTTAAAAAGTTGCCTTAGAAAGAGTTTTGACCTCCATACAATACATTTTTAAAGACTAGAAGAAACCTGCTTGTTTCAGCATTTACTAGTACAGAGACAAAAAATTACTATTTGGTTTAACATTTTGTCAAGATGATGGAACCTTCTATAAAGACAAAGACAACTGCTAGAGGGAGTGGCAGATACATGTATATTCATTTTAAACTTGTACCATATGGTAAACATAAAGCTATTATGTAAATATAATAGATATAGAGCAGTGGTTCTCAAACATATTTTGTTACCGGACAACTTGACTATTAAAGACAACGTTACATATTGGATATGAATGGAGCTTGCGGACCACCAGTGGTCTGCAGACCACAGTTTGATAACCTCTGATATAGAGCAAGCAAGGACATGTGAATGTATGTTGACATTCAGTGTGTGTATGTATATATGTATGTAATTAACTAAGAATGTATGTATGGTGTATATATGTCTAGATGTGTGTGTATCTTTGTGTATGTATGTATGTATGTATGTATGTATGTATGTATGTATGTATGTATGTATGTATGCATGAAAGTAAATAAGTATATGGGTAAAAGGTTGGAAAAAAAAACTGGAAATGAAAATAGTTGAGTAGAACAGACATATATATATATTGTAGTCACTTAGTGCGAAAATTCACAAATTATGAAAATACAAAAAGAAGTATGATCACAAATAACATGCTAGAAGAAGAAAACATCTAGGAAATATAAGGAATTATTTACATGTCGCTTGCACCGTTTAAATAAATTCCAGCATCAGCTTATCTTAGCAACACTGGAAATCAGACAGTTTAAAATATTGTGTATGGTAGATGATATAAAATAGGTCCATTAACCTAATCAAATCTACAAACACATTGTCTACTATCATGTTCAAGTTCATTTATTCATCTGTACATCAATGCTGATCCTTCTGCCAGTAAACACATGAAAATTGGCCATCTTTTTGACTTAGAACATGATTTTAAAAAACTAATTACATTAAGTATGTGTGAATGTATATGTATGTATTTTCATATATATATACATATATATGCATGTGTCTGTATGTCTGTGTACATGCATGTATGTAATTGATTGCCTGTATGTATGGTTGTATGTCTATGTTTGTTTGTTGAAGTTTAGTTGATAAAATAGTACCACTAATGTGTTTCTTATTATGTAAATGCAAACTGACTCTAAATAAAATTTGATTCTGAATACAGCATTGATCTGGTAGCCATTAGTGGAAAACTTCAAGCGAAGATTTGATTATGGCTGAAATATTTCTTCTCAAAAACAATATATGCATCAAATCTTTATTTATTGGTTCATTGCAGTATTACCATCAGTTGTACCTTTTAAATCTATGTTGAAGGAAAAAACCACAGAGATCCTGTCATGTACATTTCCAAATGACCTCATGCAGTTTACTTCAGAATGCTTCATGCAGTAGCAAACGAAGCAGAATGAAATTTAGAGTAAACATAAATACCACAAGATTCATTAAACAGAAAGTGTGTTTCCCTTATGCTAAATATTAAATTGAACTAATTTATTTGTGGTGTTATTTTAAATTTTATTCCAGAATCGTATTTGCTTTTCTTTGTATACAAATGTTAAATGCACTTTAAAACAGTGAAATACGTAGTTTAAGGAATTGAAAAGGATTAATTACTGTGGTTCATGATCTCAGTAGTTTGGAAAAAAATCATGTAGAATGACTTTCTGTTTGTTACACAAACATGTACATGTATCATGTTGATGAAATGCACAAGTATTACATCGATATTTTTGAAACAGTGTTTACAAAGATAAAAAAGTACAAGTTAAGGGCAAAATGAGTGCCCACGTTAGAAAGTATGTAAAGCTGTAGTCTTCTATTTACAACTGATGTCCTGCAGATAAGTTTACATTAGTATATGTTATTATCGGTAGAGATAAGCGTTACTAAGTGCTGAATGAAGAGTGGCAACAAAAGCATAATGCTAAGAATGGTAACTCTATTTGTCTTTACTTAAACTCAGTTGCGTTTTTCCTTTTGGGGTAGGCAGTCATTATTTAAAATCATAATGAAACTTGCTAGTAGCTTCCCATGGCTGGTGGTTCATCCCAGGTTCTTCCTACACCAAATACACTGGCTGTCATGTATAGCCTATCATGTGCTGAAAAATGGCGTTAAACCCATAACAACCAACCAACATTTAATAAATCATATGACCAGTTAAATGTGTTTAATAATATATTATACATAACATTTGACAAAACTTGACCTTTAATGTAGATTACAAGATTGTTTCTGCATCTATTGCTAATAGGGTCAAGAAAAGCTACTTCCCCTTATTGGTGAAAATACAAGAATTTTGTTTGACCTAATTCACTATTTTGATTAACAAATTAATCATGTCTTCTGTTATTAATAGACTTTGAAAAAACTTTGGACTCTGTTGAATTGGAGTTTGGGGAAAATGCATTGAAATCTTTAGCTTTCAAGAATCCATTGGTCACTGTTTCAGGGTATTTTGCAATAAATCAAAAAGTTGTTTCATTAATAATGGACATTTTTATCTCCTTTTTTAATTTAGAGAGCTGTTGCCATGGAGATCCTTTTGCATTCTACTTATTCATAATAGGAATTGAACTTCTTGCACTGGATTACATGCATTGGCTATAATGAAAAAAGGACTTAAAATTAGGGCAGTATGTTGATGATGTTTTTCTATTATGAGATGGTTTCCCGTTGTCCTTAAAGGCAGTCATGCAGATTTTTAATGATATTGCCATGGTATTAGGTCTGTACTGTAATATTTTTAAATCAAAAGATATGTGGATATAAAAAACCAATTCAAATGAAAAAATAAGTCCAGAAAATGATATTTACTGGTCAGTGTCCAAATTTAGATTTGGATATGAAAAAACAAATTCAAATGAAAAAATAAGTCCAGAAATTGATATTTTCTGGTCAGTGTCCAAGTTTAGATTACTGGGGGTAGATTTCTCATTGACCGTATAGAATATTGTAGAACTCCGTTATCATATATACTCACTTATAAGTGAAGTACAACCGCAGTCTGCACAGACCCGAATCTGCTGTTGCATAATGCTCTGGCAGTTTGTTAGGAGTAATCAGTAGAACAAACAACATAGACCCTGATCTGCCAGTGCATTATGTGATGGCAGATCAGGGTCTATGTTATTTGCAGTTAGACTGAACTTGTGAGTATATACAGTATTCAAAGAAGCTGATGGAAGTAAAGAAACTGCTTAGCTGGTGGAGCAGAAAAATGTATCCCTTATTGGAAAAGTTACTTTCATAAAATCCTTGATTTTGTCTAAATTTATTCATCATTTTTCATCTGTACCAAATCCTCCATCTCATATAGAAAATGAACTGAATAAATCATTTTTCAAGTTTATTTGGGCAGTAAAATAGAGGATTAAAAGAGACACTCTTAAAGATTTTTCTTAAGGATCATTGAATGAAATATGATGTCTAATATGATTCACTTACACTCATTTTAATGTTATACAAAGTTGTTCTTCATTAGGCATTTTATAATCAATGAAGATGGTACATGTATATGGCAAAAATTGGTGTTGGAACAAATAGTTTGAAAATTTGGAGGTACACAATTATTGAAATTGGGGAAATGTAAGAAATTTTTAAATCCATTGAAAATACATTTTGTTGTGGTGTTATATGCTTTATCTCAGTGATATCAGCAGTTTGATAAAAGAAAATTTGAATTGTTTTTAAAAAAATTGGAAATAGTTTTCATATAGTTTTCAACAAAACTTCATTCTTTAGGGTAAGAGAAAATAATACATTTATTTATAAAGACCTGATAAGAACTAAGTCACAAAAGCCAAATGGTAAACATTAAATTTGGTCCAGGCAGTTTGAGTTTGCAATTGGTGCAGATGAATGGACCAATTCTTTTGTTTTGGCAAAATGTCATACAAAATATACCAAACTGATTAGCTTTAATTTCAGTTTTTCATGGAAATATTGCCACAAACCAAAGTTTTAAGAAAAAAAAAAATCATTTAAGTCATGATGATAGTACGCTTTTTTGTAAGGAGGTTGTAGAAAATATTGAACATTTATTCTATGACTGTCCAATTACTGAATATTTTTGGAAATTATTTATGGAATGGATCCAAACTCATGACCTGAATTTTAGAATTACACAAAAACATGTTTTTATAGGAAATAACAATTTTGATAAGCTTATTAATTTCTTAATTTTGCTTGCAAAATATGTTATATACAGATCACATAGTGACTTGAACATCCCAAATCTCACCTGTTATAAACAATTTATTTTGTCATATAGAAGGCTAGACAAATATGTAACCAAAATGAATTACAGAACTGATGATTCTGAGAAAAAGTGGACCCTATTGTCAACTTCTAGTATGTGATTTTTTTCTTCTTCTTAAAGCTGTTTTTTTTTCATATGTTTTTTGCAAGGAAACAATATTACATTTCAAGAAACCAGTCAATTAATAACACTTTGGGATTTGTGTCTTTGTGTACAATATTTGTGTGTGTGTGTGTGTGTGTGAGAGAGAGAGAGAGAGAGAGAGAGAGAGAGAGTGTATGTGTTTAAATAGGCAAATATATGTAAAGGTCAGGATACATAACAATTTAAGGTAATCCAACATACAATAGATGTGATGGTAAATGGGTTTATATCATAAAGATCTTGGATGAGTTCATTTATAAGCAAGAGACTATGCATATTAATTATACCTTTATCATTAAAAAGAATTTTTATCAGACTATAGTAAAATAATTGACATGACAATAAAGTTTGAGAGATAGTTTAACCAGGGTTGTGTTCTTACAATACATGTACTACATAAGCCTGCTTAGTGAAATGGTTAACTGTTAACTTATGTAAGCAAGGTGAGTGATATTGGGCCTCTTTTTGCAGTTTTAAGACGCTGAGAATGAATTAGATTACTGAGATAAAATAAAGGGCAAAAAATAATCCTTCCTAATTTTATATAGACAAAAAAAAATCCAAGTTAAAGAAATGCAGGACCTAATTATTTCCTATACTATGTATATATTGATACCATATATACACGCTTATAAGCTGTGTCTAACTGCAAAACTGCAGAGACACAGATCTGCCATCACATAATGCACTGGCAGATCTGGGTCCGTACGGTTTGTTCGGAGCAATCAGTAGAGCAAAACAAGATAAAACCTGATCTGCTGGCACATTATGTGATGGCAGATCAGGGTCTGTGTTGTTCGCAGTTGGACTTACTAAGTGGTACATAAATGTGCATAAGCAGATAAGAACTGAACTTGGTGTTTGATTTGAAATGTTTTTTATAATAAATTGTTTAAAAAACTTTTGTGTACCAGGAAGGTGATTTGCTCAAGCTGGTAGACGAAGCATGGGACACAGTATGGGAACTATTTACAGTCAAGGATGGATGGAAACTGGAAGGGGGAAAGAATGTGCAAGAAGGAATTGTACAGAGTGTTTACATGAAGAAGTATGGCAGAAAAGTATTCAGGTTACAGGTAAAGATTAAACTGTTAAAGCTTATGTTTTGACAGTCGGGGTGGGGAATACTGTATATACTAGCTTTTAAGTCGAGTCCAGCTGCAAACTGCATAGACCCGGATCTGTTGTCACATAAAGTACTGGCAGATCTGGGTCTATTCAGTTTGTTAGGAGCAGTCAGTAGAACAAACAACATAGACCCTGATGTGCTGGCATATTATGCAATGGCAAATCTGGGTCTATGTTCTTTGCAGTTGGACTTGACTTATATTTGAGTATATGTGGTACATAAATCTGTCGACTTTATTATTACAATCATTCCTCACTATAACAAAATCTAACTGTTACAAATTTCTGAAAATACTGAAAACCAAAGTTGGAGTCTTCCCACCTGCAACTATACACTTCAGATGGAAGTCATCTCAGATAACTGCATTTGTTGAACCCACGTTAGCGAGAAAGTAAAACATTTTTCTCCAAGTATCATCTTCAACAGCTTGTTATGGTTTGGGTTAAAGCTTGTCATTTGTCTATATTTCTCAAACATCTTGATGATTCCTATTATATGTGGCATGAATCATTATGAAGCTAAGACAATTCATTCTGAGACACATTCACTTGTCCTTTGACCATTGGGGTCAAGGTCACAGTCATATAAAAATTGTGCTAAGGTTTTGGGTGAAGTCTTTTCATTTGCTTATATTTCCTAAACCCCATTGGATTCTAATTATACTTTGCTTCAATGGATTCTCATTATACTTGGCTTGAATCATTATGAAAGTGAGACAATTCATTCTATGACACCATTGTTTGCCCCTTTGACCTTGGGGTCAAGGTCACAGTTGTAGCAGATTTGCATCAAGGTTTTGATTAAAGTGTTTGATTTGCTTATATTTCTTTAATTCCTTGATGGGTTCTGTTCATATTTGGAATGAATCATTATGAAACAAAGACAATCCATTTTTAACACATTTGCTTGCCACTTTGACCATGGGGTCAAGGTTACACTGACAGAAAATATTTGTAAATGTAAGATTTGGTTAGTTTTTTTGGTTACATTTAATAAAACCCATGATATATTCTGATCATACTTGGGATATGAAGCAAGAATATTAGATCTGCAGCACACTTGCTCAAATTTTTGACCTTGGGATCATGGTCCTACATTGTAAAGCAATGCTTCAATTATGACCTTGACATGTAGGCTCTAGCCTTCTTGTTAGCTATGAAAATGTAACATTATACACCTCCAACTTCACCCCTGGAGCTGCATCCATTATCTGAAACCTTTTATGGTCATATACTCATCCTTATGAAACATTGTACCAAATATGATCTCCCTTATTCAGTTAGTGTAGAGGGTGGTCAAGTTAGAAGCTATCTGTCACTCCTAATCCCCCCCCACCTCACCCACTCTTCACTTCCTCCTTTCTCTTACCCTTCCCATCCCCTCACCCCCAATCCCCCTCATCCAGCTTCATCCACCCAAGACATACTTTTTTGTTGTGATCTACTCATCCTTATGAAACATACTAAATGTGGTAACTCTTACTGAAAAATGGATGTATGGACAGATGGACAGTATTGATCGCAGTATTTCTACTTACTGTATATACTCGCTTTTAAGTCAGGTCCAGCTGCAAACAACATAGACCTGACCTGCTGTTACATAATGCACTGGCAGATCAGGGTCTGTGTTGTTTGTTCTACTGATTACTCCTAGCTAACTGTGTAAACCCAGATCTGACCGCATTATGTGACATCAGATCTGGGTCTATGCAGTTTGCAGTGGATTCGACTTATCCGTGAGTATATATGGTAAATTTGGATATTATAAATATTGAGAAAATACCTTCTTGTGACAGGCAGTTCAAACAATTGTTTTGAAAATATATTGTTATTCTTAGGGACTATTGTATGCACAAATCAGCTAATTACATACCGTATTCTCTTATAAGTCAGGTCCAGTTGGAAACAACAGCTTATTATGTGATGGCAGATCTGGGTCTATGCAGTTTGCAGTTGGATCTGACTTATATGCGAGTATATATGGTATCAGAAAACTTTATTTGCATGTGATAGACTTCAATCTGTCTTTTTTGAGGAGGCAAGGAAAATTTCAAAAATTGTTTGCCAGGGGTATTTTGATGTCACAGCTTGTACAGTATTTAAACTTAGTGACATGACTGGCAAAAGGTTCATTAGTGACATGACTGGCAAAAGGTTCAATATCTTTATTTTTTTATTAATTTTTGTTTGTTTGTTTGTCTGTGGCAGGGTATGATTGATTATCCACCTAAAGATCTATGGGAGGAGATGGTTCATGGACTCTGCGATTCTCCCAAATGGAACCCTACATTGATAGAGTGTAGAGTAAGTTATTTAGTCTATTTTTCCCCCATGTGGGACCCCTTAGTAATAATTATGAGTAAGATATGTGGCCAGTTCCCCACAAAGGAATTCCACAGTGATAGAGTGTGTAGTAAGTTATTAATTGAGGAAAGATTTTAGATTGAATTGTAAAAAAAATGGAATATCAAGTAAAAAACACACTAACATTATTTGCAAATTTTTCTACAAATATACTAATTAAAGCTGATGTTTTAATGCATACTGCAATGTATTCCGTAACCATTGCTGTTTTAATGCATACTGCAATGTATTCCATAACAATTGCTGTTTTAATGCATATTTTATCACTGGATAAGTTGAATACATAATTTGTAAAGAAAGGAACAGAAAACTCATACAAAAAATAATTACTTTTGTATTAGGACAACATAAATTCATTAAAAAAATCAAATTCCCAGATTTATCCATACATGTATGTTATGATTTGTACACAGCCCATTAAATAGTATTTGTTTGGAAATGCAAACAGGATATGTGCCCCTTAAATATCCTTGGTTATGAATAGCAAGTGGGAGATATGCATCTTAGATAGTCTTCATAAGGAATAGCAAATGGGAGATGTGCCCCTTAAATAACCTTGGTAAGGAGTAGCAAATGGAAGATGTGCCCCTTAAATAGCCTTTGTTTGGAATATCAAATAGGAGGTGTGCCCTTAAATAGCCTTTGTTAGGAATAGTAAATGGGAGATATGCCTTTAAATAGCCCTTGTTAAGAATAGCAAATGGTAGATGTGCCCCTTAAATAGCCTTTGCTAGGAATAGCAAATGGGAGATGTGACCCTTAAATATCCTTGGTTATGAATAGCAAATAATAAATGGGTAATGGGAGATAAGCCTTCAAATAGCCTTGTTAAGAATAGCAAATGGAAGATGTGCCCCTTAAATAGCCTTTGTTTGTAATATCAAATAGGAGGTGTGCCCATAAATAGCCTTTGTTAGGAATAGTAAATAGTAAAAATAAGGGAGATGTGACCCTTACATTTCCTTGGTTATGAATAGCAAATAATAAATGGGTAATGGGATATATGCCTTTAAATAGCCCTTGTTAAGAATAGCAAATGGTAGATGTGCCTCTTAAATAGCCTTTGTAAGAAATACAAATGGGAGATGTGACCCTCAACTATCCTTGGTTATGAATAGCAAGTGGGAGATGTGTGTCTTAAATAGTCTTCATAAGGAATAGCAAATGGGAGATGTGCCCCTTAAATAACCTTGGTAAGGAGTAGCAAATGGAAGATGTGCCCCTTAAATAGTCTTTGTTTGGAATATCAAATAGGAGGTGTGCCCTTAAATAGCCTTTGTTAGGAATAGTAAATGGGAGATATGCCTTTAAATAGCCCTTGTTAAGAATAGCAAATGGTAGATGTGCCCCTTAAATAGCCTTTGCTAGGAATAGCAAATGGGAGATGTGACCCTTAAATATCCTTGGTTATGAATAGCAAATAATAAATGGGTAATGGGAGATAAGCCTTCAAATAGCCTTGTTAAGAATAGCAAATGGAAGATGTGCCCCTTAAATAGCCTTTGTTTGTAATATCAAATAGGAGGTGTGCCCGTAAATAGCCTTTGTTAGGAATAGTAAATAGTAAAAATAAGGGAGATGTGACCCTTACATTTCCTTGGTTATGAATAGCAAATAATAAATGGGTAATGGGATATATGCCTTTAAATAGCCCTTGTTAAGAATAGCAAATGGTAGATGTGCCTCTTAAATAGCCTTTGTAAGAAATACAAATGGGAGATGTGACCCTCAACTATCCTTGGTTATGAATAGCAAGTGGGAGATGTGTGTCTTAAATAGTCTTCATAAGGAATAGCAAATGGGAGATGTGCCCCTTAAATAACCTTGGTAAGGAGTAGCAAATGGAAGATGTGCCCCTTAAATAGTCTTTGTTTGGAATATCAAATAGGAGGTGTGCCCTTAAATAGCCTTTGTTAGGAATAGTAAATGGGAGATATGCCTTTAAATAGCCCTTGTTAAGAATAACAAATGGTAGATGTGCCCCTTAAATAGTCTTTGCTAGAAATAGCAAATGGGAGATGTGACACTTAAATAACAAATGAGAGATATGGCATTAAATAGCCTTTGTTACGAATAGCAAATGGGAGATGTTCCCTTCAATAGCCCTTGTTAAGAACAGCAAATGGGAAATGTGCCCTTAAATAGCCTTTGTTAGGAATAGCAAGTAGGAGATGTGCCCTTAAATACCCCTTGTTAAGAATAGCAAATGGGAGATGTGTCCCTTGAATAGCCTTTGTTATGAATACCAAATAGGAGATGTGCCTTTAAATAGCCTTTGTTAGGAATAGCAAATGAATGATGTTCCCCATCAATAGCCTTTGCTAGGAATACAAAATGGGAGATGTAATGCTTAAATACCCTTTGTTAGGAATAACAAATGAGAGATATGCCATTAAATAGCCTTTGTTAGGAATAGCAAATGGGAGATGTTCCCTTAAATAACCCTTGTTAAGAACAGCAAATGGGAGATGTTCCTGTAAATAGCTTTTGTTAGTAATAGCAAATAGGAGTTGTTCCCTTAAATAGCCTTTGTTAGTAATAACAAGTGGAAGACGTGCCCCTTATATAGCCTTTGTTATGAATAGAAAATAGGACATGTGCCTTTAAATTGCCTTTGTTAGGAATATCAAGTAGGAGATGTGCCCTTAAACAGCCCTTGTTAAGGATAGCAAATAGGAGATGTGCCCTTAAATAGCCTTTGTTAGGAATAGCAAATGGAAGATGTTTCCCTTAAATAGCCTTTGTTAGGAAGTAGAAAATAGGAGATGTGCCTTTAAATAGCCTTTGTTAGGAATAGCAAATATGAGATGTGCCCTTAAATAGTCCTTGTTAAGAATAGCAAATGGGAGATGTGCCCCTTAAATAGCCTTTGTTAGGAATAGCAAATGGGAGATGTGCCCCTTAAATAGCCTTTGTTAGGAATAGCAAATGGGAGATGTGCCCCTTAAATAGCCTTTGTTAGGAATAGCAAATGGGAAATGTGCTTTACCAGTACATACTATGGTATTGTAATAATGACAAGAGGACTAAATGACAGCATGGTTTATTTTCCATTGTGAGTGTAAATTCAAGGTGTAGCTGACTCACAAAACAATAAAAATGTCACCATGGTCCTCTTAATAAATCATCCCTTCTGCACTGAAAAGCTGGTCTTATAGAAGGGGTGGCCTCTTTTGAAGGTACAAAATTAATATACAATTTTGTTGTCAGGCAAGAAGCCCTCTGATAGGAGGTGGGGTCTCAAGAAGGATACCACTGTATTATATCATGATAATGAATTTACGGTACCATCTATACTCGCATATAAGTTAAGTCCGACTGCATAGACCCAGATCCGCTGTCGGATAAAATGTGCCAGCAGATCTGGGTCTGTCAAGCTTTTTAGGAATAATCAGTAGATCAAACAACATACCGGTAGATCTTGATCTGCCATTACATTATACAATGGCAGATCAGGGTCTGTGTTGTTTGCAGTTGGACTTGACTAATACATGAGTATATACAGTACATGACTGACTTCATTGTTGACTAAATCATAGAGTAGGAAGAGAATTCTTCTAATGAACATTGGTGTCATGTCTTGGGTATCTTTTACATGAAAAGCTTTTGAAAAAAATGTGAGACATTTGGTTGCTTTTTTATGTAAATTGACATGAAATTTGTGTATTCTTTACTGAGAAGATTTGTGAATACAACAATTAGGACTTACGCGATTACCTAGGAGACATCACAGCACTATACCACAGTGGATGGGAAGAGATGTGACAGCTGTGTAGAGCAGTGATGAATTAAGCTCAGTAATTCAGAAACTGAGACTATTTTCACACATCTTTAATCTTGTTGTCAAATAAAAATGGTTTTGCATTATTTCAATCCATTAAAGAATCGGTACATTTCATTGATTTTTTTTTTTTTTTGTGGGGGGGTGATAAATTTAAGCAATAATATCTCTTGTCCACATTGAATCTATGTAATTTTGCCATTCAGGGTTGGATCTGAATGATGTGTCATGTGACTATGTTACATAGTGCATGAAAGGGCTTATAGTTATGTCTCTTCAGTAAGTGATATATGACTATATGTACACTATATTTATTATGAGTTGTTCAATTTTATCATCATAATATATATATATATATATATATATATATATATATATATATATATATATATATATATATATATAACTTTTCAATCAGGCACCAGTATTGTACATTCATTTGGTGATTTTCATCAAATTATAGATGCTATTTACCCTACGAAAGTGTAGGTGTTGCAAGGAAAGCATTGAATATGTAATAACAGACATTCAAAAGACATTTCTAATACATCGTGCATGAATTCTACTGTACCTATTAAAGAGTGATCTTAAAAGGAAGAGGATTCAAGAAGCATTATTGCAAAAATCTACTGAAAAAGGTTCAGTCTGTACTTTGATAAATACTGGCTTTATAGTTTGGGTTATATGAATCAAAATATTCAAAGCTCATGGCTAAAGAATGACTTCTTTTGCGGATTCTTTTGCATATAATGTAGAATTTAGATGTTTTTACAGACTTGCATTCAAAATTGCATTTTGTGGAATTTATCAGAAAATGTTGACCTCAGTTACCATATATATATATATATACTCATTTATAAACTGGATCCAATGACAAACTGCATAGACCCAGATCTGCCATCACATAATGGGCTGGCAGATCTGGCGCTGTGCAGTTTGTTAGGACTAATCAGTAGAATAAACAACATACACTCTGATCTCCTGGCGCATTATGCAATGGCAGATCAGGGTCTATGTTGTTTGCATTGGACACATCTTATACGCAAGTATAGATGGTACCACAATCGTGTTTGCTGCTTTTTTTAAATATGCTAAACTGAGGATCCCATAAATATGCTAAACTGAGGATCTCATAAATATGCTAAACTGAGGATCCCATAAGTATGCTAAACTGAGGATCCCATAAGTTTGCTAAACTGAGGATCCCATAAGTTTGCTAAACTGAGGATCCCATAAGTATGCTAAACTGAGGATCCCATAAGTATGCTAAACTGAGGATCCCATAAATATCTCATACCATAAGTGGAAAGCTGTTTGCCTCCATGATATTTCTAGTGTGAGTGGAAGTTTCCCAAATATAGTGTCACCTGCTGCTGATTTAGATATGAGAAAACTTGTTTATGAGCTGGAACTCACCCCAATTTATTTGGCATGGATCAATTTATTTGGCATGGATCAATTTATTTGGCATGGATCAATTTATTTGGCATGGATCAATATTTTTATAAATGGCTAAATAAACCATAGAAAGTATATCACAGCAACCAAGTTTTGGTGCTCAAAAAAGGTTCCTCCCTATATACACCCACAGTGCACATTTGATGTCACAGTGTTCCTCTTGAAAAACCCCATTCAAGAGAGTCCACCCTCTGATCAAAGGACATCTTGCCTGACACCAAACTAGTATACCATATATACTTGCTTATAAATCGAGTCGAACTGCGAACTATACAGACACAGATCTGCCATCACATAATGCACTGGCAGATATGGGTCTATGCAGTTCATTAAGACTAATCAGTACAACAAACTGGGTCTATGCAGTTTGTTAGGAGTAATCAGTATATCAAACAACAATACCCCTGATCAGAGTGTATGTTGTTTGCAGTTGGACTCAACTTAAAAGCAAGTATATAACGTATTTTGTACCCTAAACAGAGAGTACCACTTTATTAAGGCTTGCTTTTCAGTAGAGAAATGGTGGCCTTATATTAAGAGGGAGGGGGACACTGTAGTATTATAGGAATGACTGTCTGGATAAGGGTGGATGGACACAATTTTTAGACAGTTTAAAATAAATTCTTGGAAAGTAGGTCACAGTGATACAGCTATGGTGCACAGCACACATCCTTTCTAAGATGTTCCCTCAGTGCAAGTGTGGTGGCAGTCGGCCAGAAATGTACTGGAATAGGAGCTGGGGTATGATTTTGAAGCAATTTTTAATAAATCCTGGAAAGAAGGTCACAGCAACCAAGTGTTAGTGTGCAATACACATTCATTCCAAGATGCATCCTTAGTGCAAGTTTGATGTCAGTTGGTGAAATAATAGGACTGGGCAGGGAGGATGGACACAATATTCAGATATTTTAAAATAAATTCCTGTAAAGTAGGTCAGTGATACAGTTTTGATACAAGACACATGTCCATTTTAAGATGAACACTCAGTGTAAGTTTGGTGGAAATAGGTTAAAAGGTATTGTAGTGGGAGCTCAGGTATGATTTTGCTAACCAATTTTTTATAAATCTTGAAAAGTAGGTCACAGAAACCAACTGCAACACACATTCGTTCCCAAGATGTACCCATAGCAATAAATTGATAGGTTGATGTCAGTAGATGAAGTAGGTGGTATAGGAGTTACAGCCTGGACAAGGAGGATGGACAGACATATGGTCAGACAGAGATACAAAGTGAATATTGTACATTGCCTGCTTCTTGCAGTACGGTATATATTTGACACTTGTTTTCTCTTTTAGACATTACAGGTGTTAGCAGATAACATAGATGTGCAATATAATGTGTCAGCAGAGGCACTTGGGGGTCTGATATCTGCACGGGACTTCATCAGTTTGCGGAAATGGGGATACCATGATGGAAATTATGTGTCCATAGGTTGTGGTTGTACCCACCCTGATATGCCTCCTCAGAAGAAATATGTGAGGTAGATCCAGCTGGTGTTACCTCATTTTGTATATTAATTGTTGAGAGATTTGTTATGTCTGTTGTTCTATGCATTAATTTCATGATGTTGGATGGTAAATTGTAGAACTTGAAAACACATATTTTACATCACTTTTTTGTACTTAGAAATGCAATATTTTACTGTGAATAATCATAAACTACCTTGAAGATACTTCTTGAAATTTAAATATTTTCTTAAATATTAAAAAATTTGAAACATAAATATCAAAATTCATTTGAACATGATAGTTTAGTTTAAAACCATTGATATCATAGATTATACAAGTGTAAGTGAACATGCTCAGGAAAATTTTCCATATTGGGCCTTGTTTTAAAGTTACGGAGATTTGAAAATGATGTCTGTTATGATGGAAAAATATAGTTCCTTTCCATATATGTAATAGCTCTAAAAAATGAAAATATCTCAAGAAAAATCTCTGATACAGTTCACTATAACATAGATTGCTATAAAATTACATTATTGAATGTGTGTGTTTTAAAATGGAGAGGTGTACACTTTTTATTTTTATAGTTTAAAGAAGGAGCACAGCCTGTGATCTGCTGGCACATTATGTGGCAGTAAATCAGGGTCTGTACTTTTCTCATTTAGGTGTGCATTTCCTATTGAAAAGCCACAATTTTGCCACCCCAAACATGGGGCAGCATTTGCTGGCTTTTATTTCATAACAAAGGATGCATGGAAATGTGTGACAGAAGTTGTTAGTTTAGTTATTGATTGTAATGTTAGTTTCTTATAATATGTCACCTCACTCCTGTGATCTCTGTTGGACAGTATTTTTTGCACACCTCTGTTGTCTCCTATTTTAAAACCTTTTAAGTGAGAAACGTTAGTAGTATGGTAAATATATCACCAGATGGAGACTAAATAAGTAAGGTTATATGTACAAATGAGTTGACATGAAGATTAGTAATCACTGTATCAACCTCTGCAAGTCACACATTTTGGTGGATCTATAGTTATAAAATATATGCCAGCAAATGCCATCCCATGTTTGAGACAGCAAAACTTTGGACTTTTCAATAGGCAATTGACTCTGATGTCACCCATATATGGATTGTATATTGTACTAAGAAAATACGATAGATAGTTTATGATGTATGAATTTGTTGTTTTTAGGGGAGATAATGGCCCAGGAGGCTGGATGTTTCAACCTATAGAGAATGAACCAGATAAATGTTTATTTACCTGGTTGGTCAATACTAACCTTAAGGTAAGTAGCATTCTCAGAACACCTTCAGAAATACATATAATTAATTATTAATACCGTGGTCCCCCTCTTGTAAGGCCACCCCTTCTGCAGCAGGAAAGTGGCCTTATAAGAGTATTGGCCTTTCTAGAGTGGGATCACACAGTTGTGAGTAATAACTACATATAAAGTATAAAGGTGTAAGTAATTTTTATATATTTAATATTTTCATTTAAAAATCACAGTTATATTATCTGGTTAAGGACTTAATGTGATAAAACTAATATCAATGTTATTTTTTAAAAAATATGAATAACCATCAATCGTGGTGCAAAACCACCTTGTCGATAAATTCTGGGCACAAACTTTTGGTTGTAACTATCCCTGTACATCCGTCAATTCCATCTTCCCACTCACTATAATTGAATGTATGTTGACGATGTTTATTTGAATCTTTCTGACATAAAATTTCTCAGTAGTGATCAAAGGACTCTCCCTTTTTTCATTTAGTCTGATTGCTTTCACTTTTCTTTCTAAACTGAGAATGTCTGAAGACATTTTGTGACAACTTATTCTTTCGTGGGCAATAAGTAATTATCACATGAGATGCAGTGTTTACAAAGGAAGAGAGCTTGTCACATGATCGACTTTTTATTTTTTCCCCCTCCAGTCTGGTACCCGGTTATGTACATTTCATAATCTATGAGAGGGAAGCCAGAAATGCTAACATACCATTTTACTATCTGGCGACCAGATGTCACGCTGACTTGAGCTGAACAATGCTGCGCTTCACAGCGGTTAGCTTTTGTCATCTTGATAATTATCGGTGGTAATAATGGCCAGTAATTATCAAAGTGACAAAAACTAACATCTAAGGAACACATGGCAGTAAGGATAATTGGATTACTTACCTCTTTGTATGGATTAAAGTTACTTTATTGTTATGTTGGAACAAATGTCAATGTGTTGAGTTGAGAAATTAACAAATATTAACGAGATTTTAATCTAAACAACCATTATGTGGCCACTCATGAGGGGTAAATTTGACCATTTTGGCACTAAAATACCGGCCACTGGTCACGTTAGAGGGGTGGCTGTCCTTGAGGGGTACTTTTGAACACAAACTAGTCAGTGCCAATGGATTGTGCCCATATAAAGCGGGTTGCCGCTGGTCAGGGGGGCCATTCAAGAGGGGGACCACTGTATGTTTGTCTATTTACACTGGGGCTTGCATTGCACAATTCATATAAATATAGGTTGATGGGTAGGTATGAAGGTAGACTGATGGATGATTGTTTACTGGTATTTGAAATACTGTCCACATAATATTCATCTTGAAATATTACACAAATTTTAAATTTGTATTTTAATTCATGGCTGATGGATATTCAGAATCTCATTCCTGAGACCTTTGCAGATGAACTGATATTTTTGATCAGTACTGTCTACACTTGCTTATAAGTTGAGTCCAAATGCAAATGGCACAGACCCAGACCTGCTGTAAAATAATGCACCAGCAGATCTAGGTCTATGCAGTTTTTTCGGAGTAATCAGTAGAAAAAACAACATAGACCCTGATCTGATTGTGCATTATGCGATGGCATATCAGGGTCTATGTTGTTTGGAGTTGGACTCGACTTATAAATGAGTAGATATGGTACTAATGCATTGTTTCCCTCTAACATGGCAGAATGAGGACATTAGATTAAAGGTGCATGGGAGCAGATATGATCCCACGATTACATTTTCATGCATTGATATATGGCTGCCATTAATGAGGTGAGATGAATGTGACATTTGCCATCTATTATCTAAATCAGAGTGAGCTATTTTAAAATGTTATTCATGTTATTCATGAAAGTGTTTCATATTTTGACAAGGTAATCTTTTATTGAGTTAAATTATATGCAAGAATATGTTATAATGGGTATGTTGTATGCATAACAATATTATGACAGGTATGTTTTATGTGATTCATTTAATTGGCAAGGTAATCTAATATTGAGCAAAATTATATGCAAGAATATGTTATAATGGGTATGTTGTATGCATAACAATATCATGACAGGGTTTGTTTTATGTAAATTCACATTATCAGCAAGGTAATCTTTTACTGGGTTTAATTATAAGCAAGAAAATGTTATAATGGGTATGTTGTATGCATAACAACATTATGTAAATTCACACTATAATGAATTAAGTAACAGTTTCAAAAATAAAATGTATCCTATGAAATGGGATCCATGACTCCATCTGTTTTATAAAATGAACAGTGTTACAGCAGTGCTTTATAGCAAGGGACCACAGCATCTGAAGGGTCTATCATATGTTGCTGTCTTGCTGCTATACATTATAAATTGGACAGTGTTACAGCAGTGCTTTATAGCAAGGGACCATAGCATCTGAAGGGTCTATCATGTGTTGCTGTCTTGCTGCTATACATTATAAAATGGTCTATAGAAGAACAGCAGTTTTTAAAAGATAAAAGACATAAGATAGATGCTGTTTGGACATTGGTTGGAGGATAGGTTGTTGGGTGAGTGAATAGGCAGAGAGAAAGACATATTCTTGAACAAAAAATAGATAAATTGATGGATGCAAGCATGGGATAGATGAATGAATGTTCACATAGACCAGACATCAAGATTGGAAAAATTAAGCCCTTAATCATTTAAATGCAATAAATAAAGTTTTTGAAGAAATATTTGCAAGGCAATAAAGTGTTTATGAAGAAATGCTCGTTATTTTATTGTTTATCAGCAGAATAATAATTAATTCAAATAACAAATGCAAAACACATAATTATATTTTGTCTTTTCTTCAGGGCTGGCTTCCACATGCAGTTGTTGATCAGGGTTTTTCTAGTGTATTAATGGAATATCTGAAGATAGTGAGAGAACATATAGAGGATGTAAAGCAATCAAAACAGGAAGATCCCATATAATGTATGGGCAATTTTCTAGTCACTACAACTCATGATTTTTCTTTCATTTTAACCAAAGAAATTGAAATCTACCGGTGAAGAATCCAAGGGACTTAACCTATGTAGTGTATTTCCAAGGAGTCCTGCAATAGGGCAGTATTTTTGTAATTCAAGATTTGTTGAGATTATGTTTGTGCTTCATACAAAGTTTTAAAAGAGTTCTATCTCAGAATTTCATTTGTTTGAAAAGTGTATAATTTCAGAACTTCATTTTAACCAAACATCGAAGAGTCTTGCAATATTTTTGTACTTCAAGACTTCACATTTTCTGCAGATGCACCGAGTTTCAAAATACCCAAAGTCTAAGTTCCATGAACAGACTCAATGTTTATGGATGTACAAACCAAGTGCAAGTTGTGAAATGTTCATATAGTGATTACTTAGCACATGTGACATTGGAAAAAAATAGTCCATTTTCATTGTCACTACCAAATACAGTTTTCAGGTTGAAACTAGATGAAATTGATGCTCCTGAGATCAAAACAGTCTAGGAACAAACTTCTAAGTTGATAATTTCAAGTGCCAAATAGAATACTTTCTTCCAGCAATTTGCTTTTCAAAGAGTTCCAACAGCGAAAACAATTATTCCAAATACATGTTTCATAGATTTAAAATTTTAGAAGCTTTTCAAAATTTTAAAAATTGAATTTTGCAGAAGTTCAGATTATTTTTCGACAAAGGTAGATCTGTATACAAATTGTGCTTGTCTCCTAATGTCAAATCTCTGATAAAAAAATCTTGTCCTCCAAATACTAGGTTTCAAAACTACATTCCCTCTCATCATATGCTTCTCAACTCTTTAAATTTAACCTTTTTGGACTTACATTCCTCCAAGTTGAATATGTAGGAACATGTCCCCAAATTATAAAAGCATTTTCATGGTCAAACTCATGTTCAACTCTAAAGTCTGACATCTGATTGGCTAATGTCAAATCGCTACCAATCAGACGCTGCTCTTTTGCACCTCTGCTATCCCCTGTTGGTTGCCTGGAACCAGCATATGCAAGAGGTCAGAGGTCACCCATTTATAAACTTGGGTTTTCCTTTTGGTTCTCTGGTTTTCTCCTTCTCAAAGACCAATTTACAACTTGATCTGTACTGTTAAGGCAATTAGTACAGTGAAACTTGCCCTAGTCAACACCTCAATATAAAGGATACCTGTTAATAAAGGACAATATTTATGAATTGCTTTGTTAACATCACAAATATATATAATCTAGATATAAATGATACAGTCCTCAATGGAGAAAACGATTGTTGTCACATGAGTGTCCCTAATAGTCGGGGTTAATTGTATAAGTTGTGACCTCTTGATACATAATGAAAATAAAAATAAATGTCCCAAATAGTCAGGATTTACTGTATAAGTTGTGACCTCTTGATACATAATGAAAATAAAAATAAATGGCCCTAATAGTCAGGATTTACTGTATAAGTTGTGACCTCTTGATACATAATGAAGATAAAAATAAAATAGTTCATTATAAATTGAAAAATCTCCAAATGTTTGCAGTTATTTTAAGCTCAATAAGCTACTGTGCGGTTGCTTTTTTGTGAGGTACCAATTTTTTTTATGGTTGCTACAAATCACAAAATTAAAGACGCAACATAAAAAAGATTGACAATTACAGACAATATGACCCACTCCCCTAGCAGAGTCATATCAACATGATATTTAAGTGCCAAAATATTTTGTCACTTAAAAGAAAAACTATGAAAACTTGTACCCTTAAAAGTAGATGAATATATGGTATTTCTCCAATTTTAGATCTGAAGTAAATTACCATATATATTCGCATATAAGCGGGGTCCAAATGCAAACAACATAGACCCTGATCTGCCATCGCATAATGCACTGGCAGATCAGGGTCTATGTTATTTGTTCTACTGATCAGTCCCTACAAACTGTATAGACCCAGATCTGCAGATGCATTATTGAATGGCAGATCTGGGTCTATGCAGTTTGCAGTTGGTATCGGCTTACACGGGAGTATCTACGGTACTGTAGCAGTCAAGGTAAATGAAGTCAATAAGTAGCCTAATTGGTCTGGACCTTGGTGTGCATACCTGTTTTCATTATTACTAAGCAGAAGTTGGAACACATTCTGATGTCATCAATCATCAGATTGTTGTGAATGTAGGAGTAGTAGAAAATCACACTTAAATATACAAGCCAACACTTGTAAAATAGCTGAGCAAAGTGAGGTAAAGTAAATATGATAAAAATATGAATATATGATTTCAAAACATTGATTTTTGAACAAAATGATAGAGCTAAGGAAGGTCCAATTGTCATTCTCCCTCAAAACATAATCATTCTTTAGCTAAAGTGGTATCTACAGATGGGCCAGGGTCCATGCTACCTGAAAATGTAATGGGCATTAAGGAACATTTCCTACATATTGCTGTGTTTCAGTTTGCAGAAACACTGAATTTGTACAATTCTGTTATGGAAACCTGTTTAACCTGGAAAAGTGAGTCACTTGTAGAAAGAAAAAAAAAACAAATTTCTATTCACCTGATTTGTTTCTTTTCACCTGATTCAAAGAAGCATTCACTAGAATGTGCATGTGCAATAAATGTTAAGTCTGCTGCATTCTGTGGGATTTTTCTCTGCTGTTGGTTTTCTGTCTATTTAATGAGGCAAATTTTAGTCAGACATGTGAGGAATTGTTATGTAATATTTGTAAATAAAACAGCTCATAATACCCGACAAAATTCAGCTAATTTTCAAATAATTGCAACTGTAAGCTTCAATTTTATTGATATGCATATGAAATAATACAAACTTTCTCATGCAGCTTTGCTGCAGTTTTCTTGTTTGCAACATGGTCTATTCTAAAACTAAACATTTACAGGGGAAATCCTCCCCCCTTCATTTAGAAAAAGAGGGGAATTTTCTGAATATAGTAAGAATTTAATGAAGAAAAAGGTATGGCTTCAAATATAATACACAAGTTTTGCACATTCAGTTGATTTTGTGGTGCAACTTTTAAAAATTTAGCATGAATCCAGCAATCGCACATCCTAGAATGACATCATTGGAGTGGGACATGTTATAAACAAGTAAATACAGTGGCTTGTAGGTTCATAATTCTCAATATACATAATGTGCAACGAGAAAAAAAATCACCAGTCTTCTGATCCTCAAGCAACGAAAATGACCAAGTGTAATGCAACTATGTTGTTATATTTTTTCAACTTTATTTTATACTCTTTTTTTAAAAGTCTTTTTTTTTTGTTGATTTCTTTGTACTGTCAGTCATGTATCCTGGTTGACTATTTATTGTTTCAGTGCATGACTTACATGCATGCCCTGTTGTCGTGAAACTGTTCAGCATAAAATTCACTAAAAACTCCAAAATTGAAAACAGAATCTTTAAAGATCTTCAGAATTTGGTGTGCACATAGAAATACTTCTAATAAGATAATCCCATCATTTTTGTGTTTCAAACCTCACTCTGAACAAAGTTAGTAAAGATAACATTTCAATTTGAACCAGAGTTCAGTTTTTATGCACAGACTGTTTCATTACAATGGGGTGCAGTGTTTTTTTTACAATTTTACAATAATTGCATGTTTTAAGTTATAGTTTGGTGTGTATGGATATATAAGAGTTATCATGCAGTAATTATTCATCAGTTAAGAAGTAATCATAATAGTATTTTATTACCATTTTATTACAGTAATTACATTTTATGTCATAGTTTGCTATGCCATTATGCACGAGTTCTGTGTAAGTTATTGTGCAGTAATTATATTGCTTTTAAGCAGTAATTATTAACACTATTTTGGTAACATTTAGTTTTTAAAACTTTTTATTTTTAATGATATCATGAAAGCTATTAATATCTATTGGAGGAAAAGATTGCGGAAAGTTTCAGTATTTCTTGTTGATAATACTTGCTGTTTATTCCTTGAGTGCAGCACTGAAATTAGTTTTATGTTTTATGCATTTGTGTAATTTATAAACTGACAGTTTTAAATGTGATGATATGTATCTAGAACCAAATACACCAGACAGTGTAGTTACAATTTACCTTTAATAACAGTGGACAGTTGTATATGATATGTATCTAGAACCAAAATATGCCAAATGATGTAGTTACAAAGGACCATTAATAATGGTGGACAAGTGTACTTGATATGTATCTAGAACCAAAATACATCAGACAATGTAGTTACAAAAGACCATTAATAATGGTGGACAAGTGTACATGATATGTATCTAGAACCAAAATACACCAGACAATGTAGTTACAAAGGAACATTAATAATGGTGGACAAGTGTACTTGATATGTATCTAGAACCAAAATACATCAGACAGTGTAGTTACAAAGCAACATTAATAACAGTGGGCAAGTCTGAATGAGATGAGAGTTTGTTATTTGTCTAGTTGCATAATGATTGTTTCAAATCAATGTAAATTTGTGGATTGTTTCAGATCAGTGTAAATTTGTGGATTGTTTCAAATCAGTGTAAATTTCTGGATATTTATGAACATGCAAATCTCTAACTCAGGAAGTAAAGTGTGACAGATTTGATGTTTACCTACCGTATGTACTCATGTATAAGTCAGATTTAACTGCAAAACTGCATAGACCCAAATCTGTGCTGGCAGATCTGGATCTGTGCAGTTTGTTATGATTCATAAGTAGAATAAACAACATAGACCCTGATCTGTTTGTGCATTATGTGACAGCAGATCAGGGTCTATGTTGTTTGCAGTTGGACCCAAGTTATAAGTGAGTATATTTAGTACTTAATTGAAATGGTCCTGAAACATGAAAATGGCAGTATCATGTGACAACATTATTTATCCCTAATAAGCCAAGTGGCTGACCTTGTACATTTTTAAAAAGTATGTGCAGGCTTATTAATAGTATATCACTCCCTCATTATAATGCAATTCATTATAACACCATTCCTGTTTTTAGTCGGGGATGGTCATGGATCCCATTTCATTAAGTGGTAGAGAAATTTTATCTATCATGTATGTCATTATGAGGTGGTATACTTACTGACTTACAAGTACAGCGTTAGAATAAGGAAGTACTACTGAGAGATTTTTGTGTAAAAATTTGTCAGGATTTTGAAACAATAGTGTATGAACCTAATATTATGCATGGGCTTATTGTGGAAAAATTAGTGTATTTTACATATCACTATGGTACCCCACTATAAAGCCCTTTACTATCCAGCAGCCCCTCATATAATGTAAGTATGGTAATTTATCCCATAAAATTCTCAGTTTAGTTTTATCATTACTACTTATGATTTTTTTAACTTGTACTTTGTTTCACATAATCAGATAAGCTGTTTCTGTGGTTTTGTGTACAATATACCCCTCTTATGATACAGCTTTCCATCCACATCTTCATCCAGTTACTCATAATGTGGTACATTTGTGACTTCCAAGTACCACATTATGCTGAGGGACCACTAGGTATTCATAATGTGGTAAACTTCTGTGGCTTCCAAGTACCACATACTGAGGGACCACTAGCTACTCATGATGTGGAACATTTGTGGCTTCCAAGTACCACATTTTGCTGTGTGATCACTAGCTACTCATAATATGGTACATTTATGTGGCTTCCAAGTACCACATTGTACTGAGGGACCACTAGCTACCCATAATGTGGTATACTTATTTGGCTTCCAAGTACCACATTATACTGAGGGACCAATAGCTACTCATGATGTGGTACATTTGTGGCTTCCAAGTACCACATTATACTGAGGGACTACTAGCTACTCATAATATCGTACACTTCTATGGCTTCAAAGTGACCACTGTACATGGAAAAATGATGAATATGCTGAAAAATCATGTTCAGCAAACTCATTCAGAATGATACATTGTGAAATGTTTGAGTATGTAACTTTTCTTTTTAAATTTAAACTGTTACATAGCCAAAGATCCAAGAAATCCAAAATCACGACAGAATTTAGAGCTTGGTGTGCATTGTCTACTCTTACTTGAATATCTATTCCCATGTCATTACATAGGAAAGTATGGGAAAATGTAACCCATCACTAAGTGTCCATAAAATAATTGCACAATGAGATTGAAAGATTTATCAGATATGCACTCAGTTTGAAGATCATAGACTCTTTTTACCAAACACACAAAGTATGTTGGTGAGTGAATTTTTTCACGTTGGAACAAACTTGAAATACATTAGTTTTTTGCATCAGAAAGCCTTTGCGGCTAATTTGTGACAAGTTGTAAATTATCAAAAATTTCCCAAGGTCATGTATAATTTTAGTTGACTTTATCAATTTTCTTTCACAGGATTGTTATTGTGATTATTAGAATTGTATAAGCATTTTCCTTTTAAATATTTAATAAGAGACAGATCACAACCATATCATTTTATGTCCAATTACACCCAGAGTTCATAGCACTATGATATACCTAAATTAAAGATAATGTCATATCATCTTGTACTTTAAGGATCACATCATTTTCAGCTGTTGATTTTACAAATGCAGCATACTGTATTATTCGCTTATAAGTTGAGTACAACTGCAGACTTCAGAGATGTAGATCTGCCGTCGCATAATGCACTGGCAGATCTAAATCTATGCAGTTTGTTAGGAGTAATCAGTAGAACAAACAACATAGACTCTGATCTGCTGGCACATAATGCACTGGCAGATCTAAATCTATGCAGTTTGTTAGGAGTAATCGGTAGAACAAACAACATAGACTCTGATCTGCTGGCACATTATGCACTGGCAGATCTAAATCTATGCAGTTTGTTAGGAGTAATCAGTAGAACAAACAACATAGACTCTGATCTGCTGGCACATTATGCAACAGCAGATCAGAGTCTGTGTTGTTTGCAGTTGAACTTGACTTATAAGCAAGTATGTATGGTATCTTAACAGTAATTTTCAGGTTGATTATTTATTCATAATGATGCAGTTTAGCAGGGTTATTTTTATTGATGATATCATTGAGACTTTACCTCACAATAACCAGTCAAAATGGATACAAGTCAAATGGCAGGGATATTAATGTCAATTGATATATTTTTGTGGGTATCAATTTTTGTAGTTTGCAATTTTTTTTATTTTAGATTGTATTTAAATTTAAGCATATGATCATTGTTTGTTGTGCCTTTTAATTCAAGGTTTAGAGCAGCCATAAATCAACAAAAAATGGTAGGGCACCAATAAAAGTGAAGTTACAGTACAATGATCCCTCATTATAAAGCACCTCACAATAACACAGTTCCTGATGTAACACATTTATAGTAATAAATTCCATTGTATTGGTTGAATTATATTTTTCCATACATTGTGATCTCATCTATACCACAGCATACTTTCATGGCTCCCCTGAACAGCTGTATAATGAGGGAGTACTGTATTTAAAATGTGTTTTAGAAAGTTATTGAATGACAGTAGCAGTATAATGAGGGAATACTGTATATAAAATGTGTTCTTGAAGGTTACTGAATGACAATACATTAAAACCTTATTTGAGTAATCTCTGCTATAAGCAACCACCTGTCATTTACGACCAAAACTCATTGTGAATGGATCACTTTTATTTTATAAATGCAATAGCATCAGCTGCAACCTGCTGAACATGACCAGCAGCCACAGTTTTAGGCAAAATATGTATTCATCACTGATATGAACTAGTGCATTGCAAAACCAAATATAAACACTGCTGACCTTTATTTAATCATTGGTAACCATGATTGCTGAGGAAGTTCTGTTTAAGTAGAGTTTAGATTGCTCTGAACCCAGATGAAACAGTCTAGTCTACTGTCTTTTTTTTTTTTAACCTACAGCGTCATATGTTACCAACCATAAACCCGATTAAAGTACATGTAACTAACTGCTCTTGTAGAACTGAAATCACATAAATCCCCATTATAATTAACCATTCCTTCTTTAAAGGCAGCGGTCATATGTGTATATAGTTCAGAGGTTCATATTGTCTATGTATTTGTTGTGAAAACCCAGCATAATGCCAGTAATGCCATAATGAGAGAATGTGAAATCTTCTCACATGACTTTCTCTGTAGCATTCAAATGTTTGTCTGCAGTGTTGCTGGGTGAATGAGGCATTTGCTTTTAAATCAGTTAATAATGTTTCCAGGTGAATTAATTATGTAGGCATTGTAAGATTCCTATTATTTGGTGCTTTATTGATGTTACAGGTATTAAGACATAAACACCATTATTGATGTAACAGGTATTAAGACATAAACACTATTATTGATGTTACAGGTATTAAGACATAAACACTATCATTGATGTTACAGGTATTAAGACATAAACACCATTATTTATGTTACAGGTATTAAGACATAAACACCATTATTGATGTTACAGGTATTAAGACATAAACACCATTATTGATGTTACAGGTATTAAGACATAAACACCATTATTGATGTTACAGGTATTAAGACATAAACATCATTATTGATGTTACAGGTATTAAGACATAAACACCATTATTGATGTAACAGGTATTAAGACATAAACACTATTATTGATGTTACAGGTATTAAGACATAAACACTATCATTGATGTTACAGGTATTAAGACATAAACACCATTATTTATGTTACAGGTATTAAGACATAAACACCATTATTGATGTTACAGGTATTAAGACATAAACACCATTATTGATGTTACAGGTATTAAGACATAAACACCATTATTGATGTTACAGGTATTAAGACATAAACATCATTATTGATGTTACAGCTATTAAGACATAAACACCATTATTAATGTTACAGGTATTAAGACATAAACACCATCATTGATGTTACAGGTATTAAGACATATGTAACATCATTGATGTTACAGGTATTAAGACATAAACACCAACCCCAAAGTGCCACTGTTATAGATGTCCTTATCTGTTATAATCATAGTATGTCAGTTGCGTCCTTGTTTATCAAGTTAATCCATTTATGTTTTGTTTGGCTTTTGTCTCTAAATTTATTTTGTTTCTGAACGAGTTCATTTTGTCTGTTGATTTAATAGCTACATAAATTATATACTCCATATTTTCCCAAGGCATGAGTTGAACTGCTACATTCATTATTACAACTACGATGGATATGTTAACATTTTCACAAATATAAGTGAATGTTTTATGATGGATTATATATCTTTACTGTTACATACCGGTACAGTTATTTTGAGATGAATGCATGTAATACTTTAACAAGAACTGTAAAAAAAGAATACAATAATGTATAGTCATTGTGGGTATTTTTCCATTTTAAACCCAGTTGAATTTTGACCTTGAAAACTGGGTCTCCTGCAAAGACCTGTTCTGAGAGGCCACCTGTCTTGGGAGACTGCTTTTTGTTGGCAGAAGGGGTGGCCTCTTAAGACAGGTTTATTCTCTTAATAAACTAGCTATTTCTGACAAAAATGTGCTTGCATTAGCGATATTAGTTAAATCACCCTATGCTTACATAAATCTGACATGTTTATGTGATGGAAAATGAATTCAGGCAAATAAGCTGAACAAACCACCTCAATTTCATGTTCCTGTTTAACTTGTATTATCTGTGTGTAAATTCAGTGCAAATGTTGTTATGCAAGAAATGGCAAGTGATTTGGGTAATGTTTCTGCTCATTATTTTATATTCTGACAAAATTGTGTTTTATATAACATTTTTAATCTGTAAGATAGGTACTAATGGAATTTTGATACATTGTAGCCAGACTTTACAAACTGTGATAGTCATATGACCTATTAGCTTAAATAGTACAAGAATGTGTCCAAATGTGGGAGTTGCTTTTTGATTGAAATATTAAGATGCAACAAAGATGTAAACTGGGTTTCTACCATGGTACAGTGTGTCAGAAGATGTAAAGGGGATTTCTACCATGGTACTATATGTCAGAAGATGTAAAGTGAGTTTCTACCATGGTACAGTGTGTCAGAAGATTAATATTATCCATATTGTTCACAATTTGTGTACAGTTAATTTTTTTTTTCATTTGCAAATAATTATTCATAAAAAATATTAATTATTAAGTTAAGCTAGAATCACATAATTTTCAGATTTTATTTAATGTAGATTCCTCTACAAGACTGACAAATTTGCATGACATTGGTTCACCATAAGTATCCTATCAGATTTTGCAGTTTTCAGCTTGGGTTTGAGTTTCCTGCTCAAAATGTTTTTAGAATATGGGACTAGATCTACGATCCCAAAACGCACACTCCGATCTGAGTCCATCCATAGTCTTCATCCTTCGTAGGATTTCAATAAAGCAATGTAGAACCAGATCTTCTAGACAGCGCAATATGTAATTATGATGTTCATGATTTGGTTGGTTTATTCACAGGTAGATATTATAGTATTTTTTGTTTGTGTTAAATGTTGACATTTTTAATTTTAATTACAATAGTGGTGAAAATGTGTTTATTTTATGACAGTTACAGTGGTACTTTATTATAATGCACCTCAGTATAACACTGTCCACAATATAATGTGTTGTGATCATGGATCCCATTCTGCTGGGTAAACTTCATTTTTGATTGTAATGTACCCCAGTACATGGCAACCTTGCCTATATCACCATATACTTGTATGGTTACCCTAAACAGTCATATAAAGAGGGACCACTGTAATTCATGATCATAGTGTTTGTTGCAGTATAATGTACCTCATTATAAGGCAACCTCACCTATATCATGGTACACTTTTATGTCTCCCCTGAACAGCATTATAGCAAGAGACCACTGTAAAACCTGATCACAGTGCTTGTTGTATACTAAACCTGAAATATGAGATGATCCATTCAGTTCTTTGTCATTTAAGTGTATTCTCTGTACATAAGTTTTTAACCTCAATTTCATTTGAAAAATTTGTTTATTTAGGATTGCACAAGAGTGCTGATTTCATATGTAATTTATGAATTGAGTTGAAAAATTATGATTTTCAAACAAAACTGAACAAAACTTTTAAAATTGTTTAATAAACTGCAAAAAGTTCATATTTTGTTGAGCAAAAATAAACTACTCTATTTTCTATGAATTTACAGTTTTTCATGTTGCACCAGATTTTGTGGATATCATGTACTACAAACTTCAAACTCTTACACAGATCCAATGAACAATGATCCTTTTGTAAATACAAAAGGATTTGTTCACAAATTTACAAATTTAAATATTCATCAAAATGTCATTTTTTATAAAGCCATAAAAGTTTATACCAGCCAAAATAAACAAGTTCACAGTATTACATGAAAAAAAGTATTTTGTCATTATTTATATTCTAAAAAGATAAAGGCCCATGATTGTACTTAGAGAGCATTTAGACACCAAGTATTATACACCATTACCATGTGCTATCACATAAAATGTGTAATATTGAAAATATGCAATGGGTTTATGATATCTATGACATCATGTGATAAAAAATACCATATATACTAGCTTATAAGTCGAGTCAAAACTGCACAGATCCAGATCTGCTGTTGCATAATGCTCCAGCAGATCTGGATCTGGGCAGGTTTTTAGGAGTAATCAGTATAGACCTTGATTTGCCGTGCATTATGTGATGGCAGATCAGAGTCTGTGTTGTTTGCAGTTGGACTAAACTTATACATGAGTATATGTGGTAACTATACTTAGCTCATCAGTTTGAAAGTGCAGGATAGCTGAAGCAGTAAAGTCGGCATTGCATTACTATCATTGTCTTCCATTGTTGTTTATTGTACCAAGTTGATTAAAATCCAGATCTGCTCATAATAAGTAGATCTGACAGGCACCGATAAAAGTTCATGTTCTTGTGACCTTTGAAATTCCCGGTCCACTTAGTTTTAGTAACTAATCAGATGAAGCATTGCATTTCATGTTAGAGAGAGTTATGTTTTGAATGATGTTTTTCACTTTCATAAATGTGAGAGCTGTAATCTGATTGGTTAATTGAGAGGTCAACAGGAGATGACCTCATATCAGTGTCCATCAGATCTCCATTATGTTGGAGATCTTATTTTTAATCCGATTAATATTGTTCATGTATGTTTGTGTGATAAAATGTCGACTTTGATATCCAGGTCCTGTTTTCAGCCTGTACATAAAAACTTGATACATCGAAACTCCCAGATATCAACCCTGGTCACTTAAAATCCAAGTTCTTGTAAAATTTAAATGCACATTCCAGTCCCTGCAATTAGATTGCTAAATATTTACCTTTTCTTCTCAGACTAGCTCTCAATTCAAAACAAAGCTCTAATTCCAAGTTTTAATTATAAACATTTTTACTGTATTTGCATTCACCCTGGATAGTACCATAATATTGTGCAAAAATAGGTCACAATGACCTACATTGCAGGCTCCAATGACAGTTCTGTTGCATGAACTCATGCTTTGTGCAGCCTTGAAAAGTACCAGTAATATGAGTTCTTATTGCACTACAATATCATATACAGGTATTGGTCACTCTGACCTCAATTTTAGAAGCCACATTGGCTCGTTGGTTAGTATGCCTGACACACAGCCTTTAAGGGTGTGGGTTGAAATCCTACCATCAGATCAGCCCAGGTATATTCTTCAGCAAGGCACTTTACTCCAATAGCCTACTTGTGCTGGTGCCATAAAATCCCAAATTACACTCAGTGAATTTTTGTAACAGATTATATGCATGTGAGTTTTGCTTGATTGGAAAAGTCACTTATATTTTTCTTTCCAGTTTTGAAGTAAACCTTGGCAAATAAGGCATCACTATGAAATTGATAACTCAGTAAATTTGTTTTCCATGAAAACAAAATGAATGCATTCTGTAATAGATTGTGTTGCTCCATCAGTATTGAAAATGTTGTTATGTTTATGTTTGTTTCATCCATTATTTTAATAAGGTTACATATGTTTATCACATGTGAATTACACAAATATGGAATAAAATTGATGCAGATATGTTGGTTTTTTTAAATCATTTATGACAACTTATTGTATATAATCGCTTATAATTGAAATCCAACTGCAAACTTCATAGACCCAGATTTGTTATCACATAAGGAGCCAGCAGATATGGGTCTATGCAGTTTGTTAGAACTAATCAGTGGAACAAACAACATGGACCCTGATCTGCTGATGCATTATGTGACAGCGGATCTGGGTTATGTTGTTTACAGTTGGACCCGACTTGTAAGCAAGTGTATATGGTATGCAAAAAGCAAGACTTCCTAGAATTTGTTATTTGTCATATGTCAACCATTAAACTTCATTTTTGTCAAGTTTAATTTAGTGTTAGTTTGCTGCTTGTAGAAAGGAAATTACAATGAAACAAGGCAAATTAGAATGAAAGAAAGCAAATTACAATGAAACAAAGCAAATTAAAATGAGACAAAGCAAGTAATTCTACTGCACCATAATTTTCACTGTTTAACATTTCTACACATGTTGAACTCTGCCCAGACATTTGGTTAGTCAAGTCAGTTTTGGGGAAAATAATGGCCTCAGATCCACATTTTAAATCCCCTTTCTCAAATTGAGATTTTTCAAATATCTTTCTTTTTGTTTGGCTCTCAGCAATCAATTTTTACTAAACAACAGCAGGCATTGAAGATGAAAATGCAGCCGTAACAACTTGAAATCAGTGAAAAAATAGTCTAGTTTTATCCCTAAGAAATATGTGAGGATTTCCTTAAATCTGATTAATTTCTCAACTCTTCCAAGAATAACAGGATTATCAGCAGTATAATTTTAGCACTATAAAGCTATTTTCAATTCTCTCTGCTTTCAATACAACTGTCAATAAAAAAAAAAAAAAAATCTTTGAAGAAACAGAAGAATGATAAAATGTAAATTTTTAGAAATTTAGTGAAACCAGGGTTTGCAAGCTACACAAATTTGCCTTTTTTGGTACTGTTTTCATCAATATGTCTTCAAATTTTAGTCTAGACTTAAGATATTTGATTGATCAAACTTAAGTCGGTTATATATATCATCCAATCAAATTAATTGATTCTAGAATTAAGTCCAATTGTATGACATTGACCCTGATGATTTTGGGGGTGGGATGGTCAGTGTCTTACTGTCATGATAAACAATGTCCTGTAGCTCTGTTTTGTCTGCTTCACCAGGTTAACTGGAGGCCAGTTTTCAAGAATATCTCACAGTTAATAATTTTGGTCAGTTTATGTTACTGTAGATAGCTTAACAAAATGTATGACTTTTTAACCCCATGGTAAAAATCCTATTCATAACAAAAAGGCTTATCTTATACTATTAGTGATGGGATTGTTATTATAATATTAGTAGTTATGGGGGACACTATGGGGACAAGGGAATTTAACATTAAGATGCCATTTTGAAAATAGTACCCTCTGGTAAGAAAGGGAAATGTAATGTCAAAACCATCCATGGGATTAACATTGGGGTCCCTCTGGGTAATTATGGAAATTTACATTTGTGGATTGCTCTGTGGTCTATGGGAATTTAATGTTAAAAATGTCCATAGGATTAACATTGTGAGCCACTCTTGGGACAAGGTGAATTTAACATTACACTGCCATTTTGAAAATATGACCCTCTGGGGACAAGGCAAATTTAATTATAAAAACGTCCTTAGGTTTAACATCGGATGACACTCTGGGGACAAGATAAATTTAATGTAAAAAATGTCCATAGGATTAACCTTGCTGGCCACTCTGGACATAAGGGGAATTTTAACATGGTAATTTAACATTACACCATAATTTTGAACATATAACACTGTTGCACAAGGGGAATTTGATGCTAAAACATCCATAGATTTAACATTGTGGGATGGTGTGGGGATGGGGGAAATGTAACATTAGGTATGACACTGGGGAGAAAGGGAATTTTAGGAATAAATGTGAGTATGGGTTCTAATGGAAATTTAACCTTGTGGGTCACTTAATTATATTCCAACATATATCCTTACTAACCTGATGATATAAAGCAACTAGGGCACACATACATTTAAGATTGAAGTTCACGTGACTAGATGAATAAGGTTACATAGGTGAGTTAGAAGTGATTTAAACATGGCACCGATATGTATATACAACATCGCTGCCATTAGACTGAGACTAAATGGTTGTAATAAAATTCAGTAACTGAAACGGAATTTATCTGAGTGAAAAAGGAATATTTTCTTCAAATGGCACAGATTAAAAGTAATAAAAAAAAAAATCCAAAACTGACACTGAATTTACCTGAGACTCAAAGAACAACAACAGAATATTATTTTTTAAAATATGGTCTACACTAAAAGCAATACTAACACTATGAAACTGACACAGAATTTAACAGGTCCTAAAACAAAATCCCGGAATATTTTATTAAAATGACTGACAAAAATAATCCTGACAAAAATTTCAATTTTTAAATAAGTAACAGTTTGATAAAAAGATACAAATTGTAAAAATTTTTACATTTATACATTTACAAAATGTACATTTAAATTTTTTAAAAAAATAATTATGAACAAAAGCTAAAAAAACAAAAACAGAAAGAATGTAAGCAAAAATAAAAAAGAAATAAATGTACCCCCAAAAATGATAAAATAGCAAATGTACAAAATTTACAAATGAATTTAATAAACAACAAGTTAAATAAATTTAAAAAAAAAAAAATACAGAAAATATAAAATACAGAATTACAAAAAAAACACGCTTATTGACCAACACATACTTGCTGACCAACACTCACACACATACGTACAAACTTATGTTAGAAGCTGTAAAGTATCTTGAAAATTAAGAAACATATTCTTACAGACCCACACACATGTTTAAAGACAAAAACCCAAACATACAAACAGCAGATGAGGGAAAGGAGAGTTATGGGATGGTCACTAACACACATGATTACAATCCAACACCCATCTTTACCAACCAATATCCACCTTACAAACAATATGGACAAGAGAAAGGGGAGTTTTTTTTATAGCCATTAACACATAATTACCATCCAGCAATCGCCCTTTCAAGCAAAACAGATAAGGAAAAGGGAATAGTTACGGGTGAGTCACGTCTATTTATGGACAAAGAAACACATACACCTTTATTATCCAACATCACACATACAAACAAAACAGAGGAGAAAAAGAGGATAGCTGAGGGGTACTCGTGCCTACTTGTGGACAAACAAACACATCCTCATTAACAAACAAACATGCATACATCTTTATTAACAACGAAGAAATACGTCCTTACACACAAACAAACAATGAGTAGGGGACTATTTTTGATAATGCATACATACATACATACACATATATACATACACATATATACATACAGATATACAAAACTGGGTGAGGGGGTGGGTATAAGCACTAACACACACATACAAACAAATATACATACAATCACACGAGCCATTTATGGGAATTGAGTCATGGATGAAAATTTTTAAAAACTTTTTTAAAAAATTAAAAAATATTTATCCATGCCATCTGTTAGAAGAAGTACAAATATTAGAAATGTATACACTATACACAATTATAAAGAATGTTTAAGAAATGCAACCATGAGTCCATGACATACATTTGCAGGAAGTCAAGTCATACTCATTAGCATTAATGCATCGTTTAAGTTGCGTGACTAGTGACTATATGCAACAGATTCGTAAAATAATGAAGTCAAATGCACACAATTATTCAGCCCCAAATTGCATGTAGGTCACTATGACAAACTTTTGAGGATCAATTTCTGCTTTATCACATTAACGATATCATATTGTAAAATTAATTGTAAGATTAAAAATATCTGAAAAGTAGCAAATGTGAATCAGTCTTTATTATGTTGTAAGCCATGTTCAGAGTCTCTTGTTTACCTAATATGGATATTACTGACTAATTGAATTAACTAAAGTAGAAATAATTATATGCAGGTATTGCAGTTCTAAGTAAAATAGAGACATTAATTTAGTTCGCTTTTGTTCAGTTCTATTGGAAATATGTAAAATGTCAATCTGCTCCATTGACACATCTTTAAATGATATAACGTAAAAGGTTATTGAGCAGAAATGCAATAACTGAAGGGCAAACGTCTGAGCCAAAATGGAACTGATACAGTATATGTGTCAACATTCCAGGATAATCAATGAATATCATACTTAAAATATATTTTATTAGGGAAAGTAGCCTGAAACTTTGAAAACTTCCTCAATTCTCTATTAGTAAATTCCTTCAATATTTGCAAGAAGTTTTTTTGTTTTCTTAACTTACAAACAATGTAGTACATTAGTTGAACAGAACTTCTCCCATGATGAGCCCAGAGGGACAGCCTTGTAAAAACTTAAACAATATTATGGGTGGGCTTAACATTAGACAGATATCTATAGTAAGTATTTGCTTAAATTGTTTAAAAGTGTGGTATGGACTTTATCATCGGATATGTTAATAGACAGGTAAATATTTGTGTGAAAAAGATACATCTCTGATTGATTGGTGGATGGACAGTATAAACTTGGATTGCCAGACTTTGATAGCAATATAAGCCCCTCAATATCATTAAAAATTTATACCGTCTATACTTGCGTATAAGCTGGGTCCAAATGCAATGTTGTTTGTTCTACTGATTAGTCCTTAAAAACTGCATAGACCCAGATCTGCCGGCGCATTATGAGACGGCAGATCTGGGTCTGTGCAGTTGGCAGTTGGTATCGGGTTATACGTGAGTATATACGGTAGCTAGAGATATGAAAATCAAACCTTAAAATATGAAAATTTAGTAATTATCCTAAGTCTAATAGCTGCTGGGCAATTCATCTTTCTATTATTCTGTAAGAGCCTCTCCCTTTTCCAGAATAGTGATGGTCACCATCAGTCCTTACTAGTTCATGAAATGGTGCAAACTGATAAACTTTAGTAAACATGGTAAAATTTAAAATGAAAATCATTTAATGCAGGACGAATACTATTGGGATACTAATCATTATCTTTCATATTTGTGCTATGTTTTGTTTTTTTTTTGTTGTTTTTTTTTTACTACCAATTTAAGCATTGTCGTGGGGAAATTGTTCAGCAGGTCCTATATTAACAGAACATTGAAACTTGAAATATCATACCAGCGAACGTTTGTTGGATCTTTAATTTATATTGTAATGCAGTATAATTTAATTGGATGAGCATTCAAATTTGGGTCAGTTTAATCTACGACTATCGGTTAACTCTATTACAATATTATTTTAAACTCCATGACAGCAACAATAAAACATGCTCTTTACAGACACTCATTCTTTTGAACTTTTCACAGAATATGCATTACAATAGATATAACTGTTCATGAAATAGAATGATTTGTGGTTGTTAATTGGCAATGGAATGGTAGCAAACGGTCATTTAAGGGCTGTGTCATCTCGTCGTTGTGAAAGTAATCTGTGTTCATTTAATATCCAATTCACAACTACAGAATGTACATTTCAACAAATTCCTAATTTACTTCGAGTCAAAAGAACTTCTATTCCTTTTTGCAGCTTTTCACTAAAGAAATTTCTATTCGAAATGATAAAATATTTAGGATAAGTTTCCAGTACAATTTGCATGAGGCGAGGCATGTAATATTGATACGTTTAAGACACATTTTTCATGGCTTAAAATTTGGTCAGCTGCCAAACCACGCACAGACACAGAGAAGAACGTGAAATAAACCATTATCTTAGGATATGACAACTAGATTTGTGTTTGTAAAATGTACATGTCCTCCGCAAACAAAAGGCTCAAATTCAATTAAACGTCCTAAACTTTTGAAAAGTTTGAGAAATTCCTATTTCAGGAATGTTCATGCATGTCATTTATGTATGCATTCAACAACAACCATTTTTAATTTCATGTTCCTACAGATCTAAGGTGACCAGTATAAGCATGTAAAACTTTCAATTGAACGGTCAACAGGTATTGGCCAAACCCCCGTGGCAGTGGACAAAGTTCACCTATCTCGGTAGCACACTGTCACGTGCAGTCCACCTCGATGATGAAACCAATGCCAGAATTGCTAAAGCATGTGTGGCCTTTGGCAGACTACATGCAAATGTGTGTGAGCGCAGAGGCATAAGTCTACAAACAAAACTTAAGGTCTACAAAGCCAACGTGTTGCCGACCCTGCTGTATGCTTGCAAAAACCTGGACGGTGTACAGACGCCATGTCAAGAATCTGAACCATTTTCACAGGGACTGCCCGAGGAAACTGATGAGGAGAAGATGGCATGACAGGGTCCCAGACATGTTCTCACACAGGCAGGCATTCCAAGCATCGAAACTCTGTTGATGGAATCACGGCTGAAATGGGCAGGCCACGTCAACAGGATGCTAGAAGAGCGACTACCAAAGAAGATCTTCCATGGCTAGCTGAAGGAGGGAATGCGATCTCAGGGTGGTCAGAAGAAACGCTTCTAAGATTCCCTCAAGTCATCTTTGAAACACTTAAACGTTGACCCTGAGTCTTGGGAAGATCTCACACAGGATCGTTCCACCTGGCGGAGTCTCGTCCATACTGGAGCTACAGACTTTGAATGGAGGAGAACTGAAGAGGCAATGCAGAAGCGTGATCTGTGTCAATCTCAGAACTGCAGCACTTCCTCTGATGATCAAGCAAAGCCAAGCGGTTACTTCTGTCAAGTGTGTCACAGACAGTTCAGAATACAAATTGGCCTGATCAGCCCCACTCACGTACTCACAGAAACCAAACCAGTTAGTGATGTCATGGTTATCTTCGAACTCGAAGGACGAACAACACACACAATCAGAAGACATGATTTTCTTCAAACAAGGTGTCTAATACTTTCTTATCCTTCGAATAGAAGACAACAAGGAGCCTTGTATTTTCTTCGAAATCTTTGACGATAAAATCATAATTTGTTTTCAATTGTCATACTTTTTGACAATTGAACCTACCGCCACTCCACGCCACACCGAAGAACTCACCAATAACATGTCAGCTGTGATTGCTGATAAGACCTAATTAACTGCATTCACCTTAGACAGTTAGACAACTGACCATATTTTCGTTGAATTAAATAGTAACTTTTGAACATAAGTATCTTAATATAATAAAGTTATATTTTAATAATGAATATAAAGATATTCTCTCAGAAAATGTCCGTATCGATTCCCTCTGAAATTAAGCAACGCGAATGCATGTGCTCTAAATTCAATACATGAAGGTATTCCTTATACTGTTTTTATGTAAATATATCCTTTCTTCTTTCCTTTTTTAAATATCTCTCTTTATATCATTATATGTTCTTGAATAAATTTACAATACGCTATCGTAGGATACAATACTTCTAGACAAGAATTATTTTTATTCAAATACATTTACGATAGTACGCTGACACATAGAAAAAACGAAGTTAATTTACTTTTTTCCCAATAGGTGGCGTTCTGTTTACATAAGATTTCCCCATGTACTTTTATGTAAACAATACTATATCCGTCCTTGTTTCTTTCATGAATAGATTTCTAAATATAAAGAAATATTTCTGTTTGTAATAAAAGACTGAAGATTCTAATGACAGTTGCGACTTTTGAGTTTTGCCAACGGTGGTCCTAACAATGACGACTGGCAGTGCAGAGATAACCAACGTCTTGTTTGTTTCTGATACAGTGCAATCAACGCGTTCAATAAACTGGGTACTGCAAAATGTTCACTGGTTATCAAATACAAAATTAATACTTAAAGTTAGGTCAAGATCAAGAAATCGTGTCACAACGGTGGATTCTCATAAGATTGTACGTTTGTCAGATTATTAAATCGTTAGTCAACACGTGGAAAAAGTGTACCAGATTGTCTTGAAAAAGCAATAACTTGGGTATCGGCAGTAATATTTTGCGATGCATGTCTTTGATGTTGAGAAAAATACAGTTTTTGGAAGAAAGAAAAGGTCTGTCAGAATATGCTACCCCATAGCTCCTGACATTGTAAGAACTGAATGAATGACAAATATCCCAGAGTTATGCAAAACCGAATGTAGTGATAGTAAAGAAGAGGATTTTTTGTGAGAAATTTACATCTACGCTTAGCAAAGAAAAGGATTTATGTGTTGATATAATTAAATTCTGACCATTTTACAAAGATCGGATTTTCTATGGATGTTATTGTTTTTGTTGTTGTTGTGATGTATTTTTGAAATTTCATTGTAATTCAAGGGAAAATATATCAAAAAAGTAAGTTTATCTTAGTCTTGATTTTTTTTATAGCATAAATAAGATATTCACTCACACTCCATGTTAAATTCTCTCTCTCTCTCTCTCTCTCTCAGTGTTTCACACACACATACACAGATACACATGCATTTTATAATGTACCTGTATCTCACTCAGTATTTCACATGCACACATACACACAATTTAATAATGTACCTCTCTCTCTCTCTCTCTCTCTCTGTTGTATGGTCTGTAGCCTTTTAAGCAAGACCCACAATATTAATTATTGCCAGGAATTGTTCCATATAGCCAATACAGAACATGTGGTAGAATGATTTAGATTTAAACCATAATTGTCACTATTCCACTTTAAGATACCTCTCTCTCTCTCTCTCTCTCTCTCTCTCTCTCTCTCTCTCTCTCTCTCTCTCCCTCTCTCTCTCTCTCTCTCTCTCTCTCTCTCTCTCAGTGTTTCACATATTGACAGACATATACATATTTTCTATTCTATCTCTCTCTCTTTCACACACACACAAACACACACACGTGAAAATTATTAATAATCTTTTAATTTCTTTGTGCTACCATAAACTGTATACATTTTTATGGAAGGTATTGAAATGGAATAAAAGAAAGATGAAAAACCTGTTTTACTGAAGCCATTTTGGGATATGACGCCAAAATTATCATTTTATTTTATGCTTGCCCGTGAATTGGTGAATTTTCCAATAGAAATAATTTGGATAATTCACTCGAGTGAATTATGACAAATAGTTCTGCGCTGAGGTCAGTAGATAACATTATGATCAATAAATCTGATCTGCCATTTTATCACTTGCTTGGTCTAGTGGTAAGTATGGCCACCTGTCAGGCAAGAGTACCAGGTTCAAATCTCACAAGATACTTATTTTTTACTTAAATATTTTTTGTTTATGTGCTTTTTTGCCTTGAATTAGGAAAAAGAATATGTTACTACTGATTTTTTCCTTGTGAATATACACAAAACACAGCAGAACATAAACGGTAAACAGCTGACATTATCTCGCATGATACTGTAAGAAATCTGCTACTTCAATCTGTTGTATATATTGCTAGCCAATATGTTTGAGCATAAAATAACTGTTAATATACCAAATAATAATAATAATAATAATAATAATAATAATAATATTATTATTATTATTATTATTATTATTTTCTTTTATTATTATTATTATTATTATTATTATTAATCTCCAACAAATTTTGTGTCAGTTTCATAATTCTAGTATTACTTTTGGTCCCGTCCAGTTTAATAAAATATTCAATCTTTTAAGTATGCGATAAATTCCTAAACAGTTTCGTAATTTCATGAATACTTTTAGTCTAGGCCATATTTGTAAATATTACTATCCTGGCTTTCTTTAGCCTTTGCTAAGTTCCATTTCAGTTTCGGAATTTTAGTATTACCTTTAGTGTCGGCCATTTTAATAGCATGTTCCAGTTTTGTTTGTATCCTCTGAATTCCACGTCAGTTTTATAGTTTTAGTACAAGTTTTAGTCTGTGCCATTTTAATAAAAATATGAATCTTTTTGTTGTATTCTTTTCAGTCTCCGCTAAATTAAGTTAAGTTTCCGAATTTATCACGACTTTTCGTCTCGGTCTAATGACAGTCACGTTGGATATATGGGTGCAACCATGTTAAAAACACTCATCCTTCACGTATATAACCTCATTAAAGCCGCTATTTTGAATTTCACCTAGTCACGACAATTTTCCATGTTAAGCCTGTGGGAGTAGTGGCCCACAATGTTACATTCCCATTAGACCACATACCGTCTCATTTGTTCCTAAAATGGAGTCTGTTTTAAATGTCCCTTACCGTCACACAGACCCAATTTATTCCTTAAAATGGCTGCCCATGTTAAAATTCCTATAACCACCGAAGCATCCAACAATGTTAATCTTATGGAATTTTTAACATTAAATTCCCATAGATATCCATAGTGCTATCAAATGTTAAACCTATTGACGTTTTTAAAATTAAATTCCCTTTTGAGCTCATACGGTCATGTTGTCAAAATGGTGGCGTAATGTTGTTTCCCTATGTGTTCGTGGTGCCATACTCCATGTTAAAATTTCTCCTGTGCACAGAGTGGCTCACAATGTTAATCCTATGGACTTTTTACCATACATTCTGAAATATATTTCTGTACTCTCGTTATTGTACATACATCGTACAGAAGTCTTTACCATTGTATATAGTTTATTTCTCACTTGCGTTAGCAAGATAAGACATAGGTATCACTTTTCCGCCGGCGGAATCGGCATCAACAAGGCGAAAGTCTTATTTTAAAGTGTTCCCAGTTCAGATACAGGGCGAATACATCAATGCACAGGCGCACTTCAGCCGCCAAGAGACGCTGGTGAGCATACAAGGGAATCAGGTAAGTCAACGGGTTCCACAGAATAGTTTTTAAATGAATGTGCCTTTTATATTTTGTACAAAAACGACTGCCTTTTAATGTTTTTTTTTTCTTTACATATATATCTAAGTATGTAAAGTATGTATTCATAAATGTGCAGTATCTTTTCTGCATTAATGTGGATCGGCTAATTTTTAAGTATGTATTCATAAATGTGCAGTATCTTTTCTGCATTAATGTGGATCGGCTAATTTTTAAGGGAAGTAGGTATAGCATTTGGTTATTTAATTTAAAACCTGCATCTGTGTAACAAAAAAAAATCATACACACACACACCTATTTATAAGGTCATTGAAGGTGCTTGCGAAAACTGGTATTATGAGCAGGTAGGCTTAATTACCAGAATACAGGTAAATATGTATTTCCTGTACAGGTAAGGTGACCATGAAAGCTGGTTGGACTGTATCAAAGTCTCATTGAGATTTTAGTCCATCTTTACGGATCTGGAAGTTGTTAGTGATATAAAAAAAATCAACCATAAACTATCAATAAATTTTGAAAAAATCCCCCATCCCCACTCCCACCAACTATGAAGAAACGAGAGAATTATCAAATTATTTTAGTTGGAGCTCTGAAACATATCAAAGAGCAAGATCTCAGAATGGAACATTGATTGCAGCTAGACGTGATTTAGAGATAGATCAAAGACTGAGTAAATATGTTTTTGTGTAGACAAAAGAAGGAGACAAAATCTAAAAATAGATCAAAGGGCATCTTATAGAGTAAGACTAAAGCAATATATTATTAATTGTTAATTAGTAGTGATAACTCATTGTATTATCTTCAGTGAAATTATAATGTATTATAAAATGACGCTACTTTGCGGAATGTGCTTTCCTTTATGGTAACTCGGGATTTTGAGCTTGTTTGAAACTGTAGATCACTGACTGCAGCCAAATCCTTTACTTGCTTTTGTGGAAACTATCTTTATTTTGACGGTTATTTCTAATACAAATGAATAAACAAATAAAAATCAGATAGACCTTCTGTCAATTTATTATAACTAAGACATTTTCAGATGTCATTTTTATCTGTGGTATTAACTACTATCAGCGGGCTTTACACTTCAAGCTCAACATTTTATGCACTTATTCGATTTTCGTTGTTTGTTTTTTTAAAAAATGTTTGCAAAATTCACAAGAACGTATGGAAAGTCGTCACTGACATGACGGAGTTTGACTAATTTAAATATTGAATAACGTGCAATCATTCTCGATCATAAGGTTTTCAAACGTGTGTTATCCGCGTATTATATATTTGAAGAATTCTACGTCCAAATTCCTATTCAAAGAAAGTTATATCGTCATCTATTACTTTGGAAATCCAGTTTTGCTCATCTAATTAAGCTAGATTGGTTGATTCCCTGTAAATCTAGGCATTTTAGGAAGCAATACCGTGCGTAAAAATTACATTGTTGATTTTGTTACACAGCAAAGCAAACCTTTGTACAATAAATGGAGTATTTATCGCTATTTCATCACACACACACACATCCACAGTTTACTTTATAACGACTGACCTTCAGTAAATATCTATAATGCAGTACTTTGAGTACTTTGATTTTCCTTTAATGTATAATGTAGCTCGCTTGTAAATGTTTCTCTTACCAAAGGTATATTTTCCTCTTACGTTTGCATCAATAGTAATAGGCAAAATATCAAGTCTGGCTCACTGCAGTATTAATATATATAAACACAAAAATTGATACTTAAAGTAGTCAGTAAAAGCAATTTTCTTTAATAAACTAACGAAACAAATGAAAAAAATAAGCATTTTCAAAAGTTGGTGTTTAAAGTAGTCAAATAAAAGCAATTTTTCTTGAATATACTACTGAAATAAATGAAACAATAAGTGTTTTCAAAAGTGATTATAGTTCCTATTTCAGTCTCCATGTACATACAAAATATGGTGTTTAAGGTGGTAAATAAAAGCATTTTTAAAAACAAAATAAACTGAAATAAATAAAAATTAAGCGTTTTCAAAAGTGATTATAGTTGCTATTTCAGTGTTCATATGAAGAAACACAAAAATTGGGGTTTAAGGTAATTAATAAAAGCATTTTTCTTAAGAATTTCAAACAAATGTGTTAACGGTTGCTATTTTACTAAGGATTTTAAAAAAGTGATAAAGGTTGTTATTTCAATAAAGATTAAACAAAAATAACAAGGATTTCAAAATGCAATAAAGGTTACTATTTCAATAAGGATTTCAAAAAGTAATTCAGGATGTTATTTTAGATGCTTATTTCAAAACGTAATTGAAGATGTTAATAACATAAAATACTAAAGAAAGTAATTATAGAAGTTAATAAAAATAAAATATTAGTATTGAAAATAAAGTAACTCAAGATGTTATTTTTGATGTTAATTTAAAAAAGTAATTCAGGATGTTATTTTAGATGTTAATTTAAAAAAGTAATTCAGGATGTTATTTTAGATGTTAATTTCAAAAAGTAATTCAATATGTTATTTTATATATTAATTTCACAAAGTAATTCAAGATGTTATTTTAGATGTTAATTTAAAAAAGTAATTCAAGATCTTATTTTAGATGTTAATTTCAAAAATTCAGGATGTTACTTTAGATGTTAATTTAAAAAAAGTAATTCAAGATGTTATGTTAGATGTTAATTTCAAAAAAGTAATTCAAGATGTTATTATAGATGTTAATTTCAAAAAGTAATTCAGGATGTTATTTTAAATGTAAATTTTACAAAGTAATTCAGGATGTTATTTTAGATGTTAATGAACTAAAATAAAGTATTATGTAATATAGCTTACAAGGTATTTTACAAAACTTATTGATATCTTATAAATTATGAAATAAATAAAGTTTATAAGATATATAAAGTTTAGAAGATATCTTTAAATATTTCTAAGTTATCTAATTAAGTTGATATATCTAGTTTTTAGAATAAATAGTAATTTGGCTTGCTATATGTTGTAGTAAGAAGACGAATAACGGGAAGAAAGCGACAGCTGGATCACTGTATCTTTTCAAAAGAACATGTAAATATTTTGTAAAATGAAGATAAAATATGGCCAAACTGATGAAAATAGATTAATTAAAAACGGAAACCAAATTATGAGGAGTCTACAGATAGAGTAGAAAGATGACATCAAATATTTTACAAGAATTTACAAAAGTGTTTCGCTTTTCGTACGATGGGCATACATTAATAGCATATCTTTTTACTGAAATATTGGTTTTCTAAAATCTTTGGATTGAATTATCTGATTATGAGCACATTTTCTTTGTTATACGTGTGTGTTTCAATATCAAAAAGTGAAAACAATTTATAATACTATCAGGGCCATCAATCAGCAGTAGTGTACAATTTGTGTTTTATTGGCCACCCATATTTTAAAAAAAATACTATAATCTAAATTAAAACTCACTACACCATTCGTACTTTGTGCAATACAACTTCATATAGAGATAAGAGAACATTAAAAGTTAAAAGTTATTAGACCGGCAAAATTTGGGAGTATTTTGAAAATCATTTTAAAAAATTGCTAGACAAGTTACTCGAGGGCATTATTTTACAAATTAAATAATTACTAAACCAGCCAGCCTATGAAGACAACTGTATTCATTTTAACAGTTTTCAGAGGGTTGAATATAAATATTTCATGAGTTAAATATGAAAGCAACATTGTCAGTATCAAGAGATAATGTGTATTTGCTTATAAGTTAGATGTACGATGGTTGATCATTACCAGTCACTTTCTTCAGCTACTGGGAACTACTTGATAACAAGAGCTTTGACACAGAGAATGTAATAATATGCCAGTAGGAAGTAAGTTGCTGTTAATCATCAACCATCTTACTATTCTCTTGAACTACTACTACTACCTATTTTTGATACTTTTATTCTAAATTCAGTCTGCAAATAAATGGAAATGTGATAGTTGCAGATGAAAATAAAAGAGATGTAAAAACGTAAAACAAAGAACAAAATATGTCAATAGTATGCATATAAACATAACGGCGATATATTGGAAATCATTGATGATAAAAAGTTTAGATGTAAGTGTGGTAGAATGATGAAATATGTATGTTTTAACAAGCAGTGCAAAACAAAGGATACCAAAAGTTGAAACAGTAACTCCGAGAACACAGAAAAAAAAACAGAGAATCACAATAATGAACACTGGCACCATTGAGAAAAATAAGCTAAAGAGGAATTATGCAAACACTTAGAGGAGGAAAATAAACAAGCAAGCAAACAAACAAACAAGCAAATGAAAAAAATATGTTATAGTTGATGATTTAGTTGATTTTTTTAATTTATAACAATTTAGCAGTGGACTTATGATTAAAAAATAATTAGCAATAAGTGCAACATATCCTTGCCCTGCAACTTAGTTGAACACTTTTTAATCAAGGCATTACATAAATATTTAAAGAGATGAAAATCTCCTGCACAAAACAATTAATTTACATACAAGCCAATAACATTTTTGATAACTGCTTTTATCTAGTGAACAAGAGTTCCACTCAAAGAATAATAACATAAATGTAAATCAATTTTGCATAATCTGTAATAACTTAATTATTCCAAAATATCATGATTGGAGATATATAATGGGTAAAAATAGATCAGTATTATAAAATAACAAAACTTACCAGATTTCAATAATGCTCAAATTACCCATTGATGAGAAACATGCAATTGGGGGACAAGATTGAGTGGAATTAATTGGGAATTTAAGATGAGAATGTCAACTGATTTTGACAAGAAAATTATCATGGAAGAGGAAATAGGCCGGTTAAACTTCTTTTTACCAGACAGTAAAGATTTGAGAGAAGAAAGAATAATGGAACTCAATTGAAGTATCAGGTCTTATATGATATGTATTTTTTTGGTGCACAAGTTCAAAACAAAATATCCATTACAAATCCTGTTTATATTTTTAAAGACACTCATAAAAAAGTATTTGAAAAATTAATTTTGGCTGAACAAAGCTATGGCTCAAATGAAAAGATCAAAATAAGATTCCAGAAATATATATCAGATTTGCGAGATATTCTTGAACATTGGCATCCAATTCTCCCGTCAAAGCAGATGGAACAGTAAGATGTCATAACTCTCAGGATCAATGTTTAACATTGTATGACTAAAGTCCAGACAAGTTCTGTTGATGAAAATTTGATCAATCATTGGTGTGCTAATATACATGAAGACAATCTGTATCCATGTAAATTGCACTAAATCAACTACCAACTTAACTGTAAACAAACTAGAATTCTTCAAATAGCTGCATATCACTGTGTTTTTCTTAGTTATTCTTACCCTCCACCCCCAAGGGATGAATACAATTTCTTGAACTGTTTTATACAAATACAGACTATCCTCAATAATAATCTATGCGTTCCTATTAAAAGCTCAGGGATTTTGATCTATGCCCTTGAGGTTATGAACAGCTTGATTGAAATTGCTGCATCTCTAAAACTGTCATTGGACTATGTACATCAGTTTAAAAAAATGGTCTAAGGACCTCTATAGAGGCTAAAAGACATAATGTTATATGATATGGTGTTGACACGATAATACAGATTTTTTTTCTTTCCTTCAAATGTTATGCCTTAGGACATTTACATACAGAATTATAACACAAGGTATGACTAATGTAAAGAGGGATGGAAGGATGGATTGATGGAAATAGAGGATGGAAGGAGCATATTCAGTAGAACACTGATGGCTCAAACACAGATTCATAGCTTGAGTTGAGATATTATATATATATATACTAGTTCGACTATTTCCCCTAAGCCCTGACCACTCTCATTAGCAAATCTGTAATAATCACACACATTTTAAAAAATGTTAGACTTCTTGTGTTTAATAAAAATAATCTAAAATATAAAACAAATCCAATCAATACTTTAGGAGTCATCCAAAGTTATTCTATATTCTCCACATTTTAGTCTACTTTATGGGACCTTGCCAGGTTTTGCTCCCACATATTTACCTGTATTATGTAATTCTGTGCAATCACTAGATCATATGACACAGTCTGACAACTTAAGTGCACAATATCATCAACAGCAAGATTTAGCAAGAAAACAAATGGAGTTTACTTCCTTGGTGTAAGAAAAAACTCTTAAGTATTGCTCAAACAGGTGAAAAGGTACCAAGCCGAATGTACCAAGTATTTGCGAGACCTATTGAAAGAACATGCTGACCAGGCATGAGCAGAAATATTAACTGGGATTTGCCATCAATCTCTCTATCCAAGAGGAAACCACTCTCTTCTGACTTGGCAAGCAGATGACTTTCTAGCACTTTTGCTGCTAAAACAAGCCAAGAGACACGGTGAAGGTTTTTCTTTGCTTGGGATGGCTGGATTTGCTAGTTAGTCAATGTGCTCCTAAGGTATTATGATTTGACGAGGAATCTATTAATCCTTTTTCATAATTGTAATGGATACTTCATGGATGGAGAAAGAAAACAAGACAAGAGCAAAGTAAATAAAATATTTATTGTCTGTACTAGATTGCACATCCCCAGTTTATTTAGTGAAAGATACAAAATGACTTCAAGTATGAACTGTTATTCTGCCTTTTCTACTTAGTATTACGTCCCAGGAGATTTGAAGATTTACTGAAATGTATAAAACAGGCTTTAAGATAAAGCTCACTTGATAGAGTGGTACTTTTGCTGTCAACCTTATACTTACAAACTATATATAGATATATAGATATAGATATATATGTGTGTGTGTTGGTGTTTGTGGAGAAAAGGGACTGATTCTGCAGCTGAACAGACAAATTTCCAAAATTTACTCAAACATGTTAAACAAATTTGGACTAATAAGGCAGATTTGCTCTTAAAATAGCCTTTTTGAATGATGCAATAGCAATCTTATATAAACAATCTTATATTATATGTGGGTGAAGGGGTTGTGCTATGGTAAAAATTGTACAGTTTTTGTGGAATGCTGATGTTACTTACAACTGAACCCGAGTCTTGATACTGGTTCACATGTTAGTAAGTAAGTTATTGGTATATTCGCCTCTTTGAGTGCTATTCCACTAATATTACACATGACAGAGTCAGAAGGAAAGTTTCATTGAGACCCAATTAACAGACAGGATTTTCAACTGATGCCATCAAATAAAGGAGTACTTTCTTCATTTGAACGTCTAGAAACATTGATTTGACTTGCCTTCTGACCCTGGTCTAACCTTTTAAATGAAACAGCCATAATATATTAATTTGGAAAAAAATATAAACGTGTTCATATGACTTGGATGACCCTGGCAATAAAATGTAACTGAAGGGCAAAGTGCTAGGTCAAACAGGGATCATAAATCCATTAAATTTACCTGAAAAATTGTGAATTCGAACTTGAACCATGTCTTTTATTATGTAAAGTCTCATACCAATTTGGCTTCAATCCATAAGTCATTCAAAAGTTACTGATTATAAAAAAAATATCGTGACTGACATTATGTGATGTGATGGACGGACATGATTAACACTACATGCCCCTTCATAGATATTGTCAGGGCATACAAATATTCTATATACAAATGCAACTGGTTTAATGACAGATACAAACGGATCTTACAATAGACTTTTCTTTCTTTTACTTATATACAGTTTTGAATTAAACATCTTTACACAAAAATCTAAATTAATATATACTCTAACAATACATTGTTGATGTACATAGTATATCTTGGTGACGGTTTTGGTTTTTAAGTTGTTTACATTAAAACAGTCTGCAATATTATAGCAAGATAAATCTGTGTTCTTCCTTTTTACATTGCGTGCAAAAAGAACTTTTACTACAAATAATCAAAGTATTGAGAGTACTGCAGGCTTGGAGAGTTCAAGTGATACTAATTTACATTAGATCAGATGGAAAAACATAACCCTAGAGGTATTGCCATTCATGGTCCCTAATAATATCATAAAAATACTGCTCAGAATATCTATATAATAATTGTCTACATTTTCTTTTCATTATATGTCATTACAGATTTTATATTAACATTTTAAACATTATTGGAGGAGTTATTGTGGTTATTTCCTTAAAAAGCATTTTCTAATATTGTTTTAAGTATTACAAGTGGAACAAAATCTAAGGGAGATTACTACAACGTCTAATCATTTGAATTGCTTCCCTTGACATTAAATTGACCCAAGAGGCCAGTGGATCTATATTTTGTTACTAATTTCAGTAAGACCATACAGTGTCTTACTATTATTAGTAATACAAACTATATGAAGGAAAAGTGAATGGTTATTATGTCAAAGACATAGGGGTTTTTAAATCCCTCCAAGCCCAAACCAAAAATATTCTGTCAAGACTCCATAATGAAAGGCACTACCATAACAGTAAAAACATACATTTTCTCAACTCATCATGAGACATAAATTTTGTCTATACAAATGGGTGTCTCGATAAAAATCAATAACTTTATTAAAAGAAAATAAATTATTTATCCATGAACACTTACTAGTTTGTGCAATTAAATAGTCTGAATAATTGATGTTTTACTGACTGTCAAATGGAAATTACCATATTTGTATTTACGTCATCAAGTCTTCAATATGAGCGGAATAGTTTTAAAATGTTTGATGAAATACAGGCGAATAGTAACAAATGCTTCATGGTACACTTTTTAAGAGCATCAGCTGACATTGTTTACAACTTGTAGTATATAGTGAAGTTTTAACATTTGCTTTAATATTGTCAAAAATATACATGATGGCATCAACTATTTTCCTAAGAGTGTTTCGGTTAGTATTTGTAGTATTTGGTCACAACTCTGAGCTGTACACTTGTTGACATGATTAACTAGCTGGTGAAGGTCAGTCTAAAACCGAGGGCCATTCCTACACCATCAGACACAAACTTGACAAAGGCTGTATTGCTGCTGGTGGTCACTGATCCTGGTACTTCCTGTAAAAAAAAGACAGAAAAAAGTATCTTTTAAGCAGTGCTGTTCTGAATGATCAATTTGGTTAAGAGTTGGTCACTTTTAGTGAAATGACCAATTAAGTGATTAAGATTTCTGTGATTGATTTTGGTTTTAATTCAGTTCTCCACCACTCCTTCTGTTTTGGACTTAAGGCTATTTGAAAAATAGCCCAAGTTTTGACATGATGTCACGTCGATAAATCATCGAATATTAATTATCATCAATTGGTTATAAGAAATTGATGACTGGTCATAAATGTTACCCAATTCCCAACATTAAATACTGGTTGTGAATTCTACAGGCAGCAAAATCAACCTCTCTCATATAAACAACAAGACTACAGTGAATGGCACATTATGTGCCAGTCCTGTGTTTACTAGTCCTATATGGAGGCACAAGTAGGGCACAGTCGACTTTAGAGATAGTAGACCAATGGGTCTCAATGACCTTGATCTTTGCAGGTATGCAGTCTTGAACCAACCTTACTGTGCATAAATGATTTTTTCTTATCAGACTTAACATGACTGTGACATTTGACCACAAAATCTATATGTTTCTTTATTACCTAAGTCCGAGCCATCTACAAAGTTTGGTCAACAAACTTCCACAAGAACAAAAGTTACTCTGCAAAACCCATTTTTCTTTGAGACACAATGACCTTGACCTTTGGACCCCCAGATCAGTAGGCCTCTTCAATACCTTAAGTGCAAGATCTCCACAAACGTTGGTCAAGTTATATCATCCAGAACTAAAGATATTATGCAAACACATTTTTCTTCATTCAGTTACAGTAATCTTGACCTCTGACTATCTGGTCCCAAAATCAATAGGCTTATTTCTTACCCAAAGTGTAAACCATGAACAAACTTTGGTGAAGGTACACAGCTGAGAACTTAAATTTTTGTGCAGAAACTATTTTTCATTTTTCAGTAACATTGACCTTGACCTTTAACCATTTGACCCCCAAATCAATAGGCTTCTACACCTTGCTCCAAGTGCAAGCCATCCACAAAGTTTAGTGCAGGTGTACAATGTAGAACTAATGTTATTGTGTGGAAACCATTTTTCTTCTTTCAGTCAGTGTAAACTTGACCTATGGACATAAAAATGTATTATGTCCTACATGTAAATCAGCCATTTTACCATATTTGATGGTTCTATGAAATGTAGTATCCAATACAGTGCTGCAATGGTTATACATAGTTCCCAATTTTTCCTTCAGGCCTTAAAGGGAAATTAGGAGAATATGGGCATTCAGGAGCCATGACATGATATTACATAATTCAAGGTGTTGACAATATAAAGGTGCATATCAAATTAAATCATTCAAGGTGTTAGCAATATAAAGGTGCATATCAAATTAAATCATTCAAGGTGTTAGCAATATAAAGGTGCATATTAAATTAAGTCATTCAAGGTGTTAGCAATATAAAGGTGCATATCAAATTAAATCATTCAAGGTGTTAGCAATATAAAGGTGCATATCAAATTAAATCATTCAAGGTGTTGTCAATATAAAGGTGCATATCAAATTAAATCATTCAAGGTGTTGACAATATAAAGGTGCATATCAATTTAAGTCATTCAAGGTGTTGACAATATAAAGGTGCATATCAAATTAAATCATTCAAGGTGTTGTCAATATAAAGGTGCATATCAAATTAAATCATTCAAGGTGTTGTCAATATAAAGGTGCATATCAAATTAAATCATTCAAGGTGTTGACAATATAAAGGTGCATATCAATTTAAGTCATTCAAGGTGTTGACAATATAAAGGTACATATCAAATTAAATCATTCAAGGCGTTGTCAATATAAAGGTGCATATCAGATTAAATCATTCAAGGTGTTGTCAATATAAAGGTGCATATCAAATTAAATCATTCAAGGTGTTGACAATATAAAGGTGCCAGCCAAATATGGCTGAAACCCAACATTCCTCAGTAAAGTAATGCTGCAGAAACCAAAAGTCAGGAGTACAGATAATCAAGAGCCATAACTCCTGTAAATGACATCATGGAATGCTTGAAATAAAACTCATTTTAGGTCTCATCAATATAAACTTTGGTTGAAATCCAAGAATCCTTAGTAAATTATACTGCATTAACTAAAATTATGAGGATGGGAAATTAGGGGGCATAACTCCTGTAAATAATGTCATGGAATGCTGGAAATTAAACTCATTTAATGTCTCATCACTATAAAGCTGCTTGTTAAATTTGTTAAAAATAAAGCCCAACTCACCCTTGTAAAGTTATGCTGCATGTTAAACTTGTTAAAAAATAAAGCCCAACACACCCTTGTAAAGTTATGCTTAATGTTAAATTTGTTAAAAAATAAAGCCCAACACACCCTTGTAAAGTTATGCTGCAGAAAGCTAAGTCAGGAGGAGAGGCAATCTGGGGTATAACTCCTGTAAATGCAATCAGAGGGAATAACTCTTGTAAATTTTGTCACTGAATGGTGGAAATCAAATTCATTTAAGGTCTTATTAATATAAAACCCATGCCAAATTTGGCTGAAATCCAACAAACCTAAGTAAAGTTATGCTGCAGGAACCAAAGTCATGAGGACCAGCAATCAGTTGGCATGTCTCACATAAACGACGTCATGAAATGGTGGAAACTGAACTCACTCAAGGTCTCATCAATATGAAGGAACATGCCAAATTTGGTTTAAATCCAACAAACATTGGTAAAGTACTGCTGTGAAAACCAAGGTCATGAGTATGTGCAATCAAGGGCATAACTCGATGTCATGTAATGCTGGAAATCAAACTCACTCAAAGTTTCTCATGCATATAAACCTGCATGCCAAATATGGTTGAAATCCAAGAATCCTTGGTAAAGTTATGCTGCAGAAACCAAAGTCAAGTGCAATCATGGGGCATAACTCCTGCATATGATGGCTCTATTTCTAGGTCTCATCAATATAAAGCTGAATACCAAATTTGGTTCAACTCCAACCATTCCCAGTAAAGTTATCATGCGGAAACCAAATTCACGAGAGATGGATGGACAGATGTGATTAATATAAAGTTCCACCAACTTCATCAAGTGGGGCTTTAATCAATTGTATGGAGTTGTCATCTTTACTTGTTAAATAATATGGTTTCAAGGTCTCAGCAAACTCAAGGATTGGCTTTTTGACTCGTGACTACAGGGTTATAAAACTTTTACATTAAAAATCTTAAACATAGAATTGCAACATTCACACCATCTCAATGTAACATTTACATCAAACATGGGCTATTCAAAAGTGATCTCTATATCTCACTATTTGCTAAAACAAGTGAAGCAAACAACCATGCTGTACACTTACATCCCCACAGTATCTGGAGAATATTTGCGCAGAGTCACTATTCCCATTGTACAGTTCTACATAGTCTGCGGCACAACTGACTGGATCAAACATCCTCATGTCTGTAAATCTCAACCTAATTACACGACGTGCTGGCACCTGGATTAGCCATGTACAGGTAGTTCCTGTGGTATAATTGTCAGGATAACCAGGACTGGTCAGACTTCCATTGATACCAGTCAGGTTTCCTCCACAACCCAAACCTGAAAGTAACAAAATATATGACATGGAGTAAGTACATAATCCCAGATTGTGCAAAACTGCAACATTGAAAACAGGTATTATATATTGAAATAGATATCTAGTTTCAAGTCATTATTTTAACTGTAAGAAAAAAAAAAGAATTCGGTTTGTTTACACTGTCACCACTCTGCTGATCCAGTATCACATTATGCAAGCACATTGTTCAACCATTAGCTAAGCTCGCCTGTGATGACATTTCAATATCACATCATACTGAGCATTGATGTTGATGACAAAAGAGGTATCTATGATGCAGGATAAATACAAGTTTGTTTCCATGCCTTGTATGGGGAGTTGACACCGGTTCAAGTTAGTATTATTTTAAGTCATAGCTTTTTAGTGATATCAAGCACAATGTTGTTCTCTAAAGATGTTTAGAACAGGTGACTTCCTTGAAAGGTATCACAATAATTATAATACAATTTCCATATACATTTCCTTTATTTCTCCATTTTTGTTAGTGAGACCTAGCTTAAGCACTGAAAAGTCTCTTAAACCAGTCTTAAGTTTGTAGTTCAGTACACAAGTTTTCAAAAATACATTAAAATTTCATGACATTTTAAGAAAAATGACTGCATTTGAATACAAGAAATTCCAACAAATTATATCTTGCCTGCTCCCCTGCTTGACTAATGTTTTCATTTTCATATGACCTTGACCTTGCATGAGGATCATAAGGAGGGTAGGAGTGCATTAATATAAAAGGGCAAAGCTTTCTAATTCTACATTCCAAGCATGATAGCTATCCCTCCCATGGTTGAGGGCCTATCACCATATTGACAAAACTTAAAAAGTTTAAGATTTTTTTCTCTCAAAAAACCTTGACCTTCGATGAGGGTCAGAAGGAGAGTAGGGTGCATGGATATGGAAGGGCATACCTTGCTAATTATATATTTTAAGTATAGCTATCTCTTGCAGGGTTTGGGTCTTATGTCCATACAGAAAACTGTAATCGAAAACTCAACCAAGATTTTCAATCTACCTTGACCTTGCATGTTGATCAGAGGGAGGGTAGGGGTTCATGAATATAAAAGGGCACAGCTTCCTGATTATAATTTCCAAGTGTGATAGCTATCCCTTTTAGGGTTTAAAACCTATGACCATACAGAAAAAACTTAACAAAGAGTTTCAAATGAGGGTCAAAGGGAAGGTAGGGGTGCATAAATATGAAAGGGCATAGCTTCCCGAGTCTACAGTCCAAGTATGATAGCTATTCCTCGAATGGTCTGAGACTTATGACCACAGAGAAAAACTTTACCTGAAAACTTAACCAAGATTTTCAAATCACCTTTACCTTACCTGAAGGTCAGAGGGAGGGTAGGGAAGCATGGATATGCAAGAGAAAAGCTTATTAATTACACAGTCCAAGTAAAACAGCTATCCCTTACAGGGTTTGAGACTTATGACTATACATAAACCTTCATCCAAAAACTTAACCGAGATTTTAAAATGACCTTGACCTTGTCTGTAGGGGTGCAGCTGTGTGGAGATAAAAGATCAATGATTATATATTTCAAGTATGAAATCAATTACGGTACTCAGAGGGTCAGGGACTTATGACTACACAAAAAAAACTTTAGCCAAAACCTTAACTCTGTGTTTTCCCACTTTGCCACTGTCAGAATGAGTTACCTCAGTGTCTTGCCTATGCTAAAGCACGCGAGACATAAATGACCCAATTTTTTTTTTTTAAGTTGCCTTTCTGGAATCAGCTGAACTGTAACCCTTGTCATCCTGCATGAAAGCCAACTGGCTGAACTTAATCAGTCTGTCATTTTCTGTTTCAGCTTTAATGCTGTCAAATGAATACCACCAAAATCTGGCACTGGTCATCAGGACTCTAGGAGAAATCAGGGGAAAAATGAATGCTCTTTGTTGTCGTCTTTTTAAGCAGAAACTATGTAAGATTGCAAAAGTAGCTACATGGCTAGTAAATTTAGTTGTTTGATGCCTGTGCGAATGATCTCTGTATCAAGTCCGACTCAACCTACCTTGAGTGGTTGTAGTGTAGGTAATGTCATATCCTGCGTGAGTGATGGAACTGTCTGACACAAAGTTGAGCCACACCTCACTGGTCATAACAAAAAGTGGATTCGGCAGGCTGGAGCCACATAACTTGGCCAATAGAGGGGAAATAGATGTTGAACCATTTCTAATCTGTTGGGTAGAATATAATTTTTTAAAAAAAAATCTGTTGTTTTTGTGTCAAATACATATCACAAAATAAAATGATACAGTAGCATTGCCTTTTTAATCCAACCAAATGGTTCTTATTCAAATTGTTAGATTAACCCCATTCAAGCAATGGATAGGATTTAAAAACAATTAAAAACCAATTTTTTTTCTAGTGAAATATGTTTCTTCAATAATACTTACCTGATCATAATGCCTTAGGAGAACTACTACTACCTCAAAAATCCAGCCCTCCCAAGCTAAACCTTTTTAGCTAAAAACTAAAAGTTATCTGCCCAGCTAGTTGGCAGTTGGATAGTGTGATCTCCCTTTGACACACGGATTGGCACCAAATCCAGTGAATACTTCAGTTACTATTGGAGCGGAAGGCACACTTTCTATATGGATGTAACTGTGGGGAAGCTGGGAGGTTGTATGTGTGTTATGATTGTGTAAGTATTATTGAAGAAACGTATTTTACTAGAAAAAATTGGTTTCTTCATCAAATACGTTACCCAATCATAATACCTTTGGAGAATAGGTAACGGGTGGAGGGAGTTACATCCCCTTACCCCAGAGAGGTAATCTCCAGTCCCTTAAGGTATATGAGACAGCTACTTGAAACCCGACTGGAGAATAGACTCCATATGTCAGGGAGCGGCTCCGAAAGGGAAAATCTTTCACTCCTGCAAATCCAGTGGAAGTCGTTAAGCCGCGTTCTTGTAAAGCTGTCGAATGAACCAGGAAGGTAGCCTGTTGCACCTCGGCTATAGGTCCTACCAGGTTGAGCTGAGCCTTCTGGGATGAAAGATCTCTGAGATAAAAACTGGAGAAGTGGACTCTGACTTCCATCCCATGGCATGAATAATGTCAGTTAGGGAACAGTTTCATTCAAATGCAATGCTTGTGGCAACTGGCCTGATTTCGTGAGCCAAAATGCATAGCAAATTCATTTGGTCTGGGGTTATTTCCCAAAATGTGGAGTGAATAACCCATTTTACCCAGGATGAAAGTGAATGTGCTGATAGGTCGTCCTTTTGCTTCTTTGAGGGGTAAGAAGAGGCGGGATCTCCCTTGGTGCACCGGCTCAGTCCTTTTCAAGTATGATTTCAGAGCTCACACTGGGGCCTGTAGATGACCTTGAGATGAAGTGTCCTGAGTAGACCGAGATTTCACTACAAAAGCCTGATTCCCCATGAATGGGAGCCTGTTCTTGGCAATGGAAGCAGGGGCTGTCATGAGTGATACTGACCCATCTTGTTGGAACTGCAAGTAGTTTGGGTCAACTGATAGAGCATGTATTTCACTGATTATGCCTGCCGTCACTAGTGCGAGTAGGAAGTAGGGCCTTATATGATAAGTGAACCAACGAAGCCCTCAAGAGCAGTTCAAATGGTGTCTTATTCAGCCAGGTTAGCACCCATGATAGATTCCACTTGGGCACAGAACCAAAGCCTTTGGACGTGTGAACTCGAAATTTGACAGCAGTTTGGATAGGTCTTTGTTTTGTCCGACATCCTCTCCTCCATGATGATGCAGTGTGTCAGAGATTGTGGAATGGTAGCCTTTGATTATGATTGGTGCTAACTGTTTCTCAGCAAAGAGCCATGATAGTAGGAAGTTAGCTATTTGAGGTACTGATGCGTTCAGAGGTGCAATTTCTCCAATAAGACATGATGGAGAATCCTGTAGCCATTTGACATTGGTCGGTGATGGCATTAGCTGGAGATCAATTGATAAGGTACCAGGCTTACCAAAATCCATAACAAATAGGGGCCTATCATGGCTATCAGCTGCCCTGGGTCTGTAAAAGTAACTGGGCACAAAGGCATTAACTGACCATAGAGTGTCATGGAACCATCATGCTACTATACAATATGTCGCCACTAACTGGATATCTTTCCAAGTGAGGATCTGTGTACAGATGTGGGGACGGAATACGTGATATTAGATCATTGTTGGCAGTCCCCTCAGGCATATTTGAAAGCTAAATTGCGTTCGGTATTGACCATGAGCAATCTATATCTGATGGCATGGAGAGAAATTGGGGCGGAACGATCCCCTTCTCTCTGCTTTTATCCACATTGTTTCTCAAGAACTGTGACTTTGAACTTGTTTTGGATCTGCCGGACTGTTTCCCCCCAAAAGAGCCCATATTAACTAGGTACTGTGGCACAACTGGCCATTGAGCTGGGTGTATTGTGGCACTCCTATCATTCCACCTTACAGGCAAGATTTTTGGTATTGATCTGGTGTCGGAATGGCATACTGAATATTGATCAACATAAGCAGGCCCATAATTCAACATAATAGGCAGGATCAGCTTCGTTATTGACCTCATGCAGTCAGATTCAGATGGCAGAGTCCGATAGTGATGGAACAGGGTCATTGAATCCTCCATAACCTTGTCAAATTCCTTATGTTGGAGTGGGTTATGGGATATGTAATCTGCAAAACTGGTCCCTACTAACACTGTGCAAGATGGCATCTGAGGTGCTTACTGATGAGGGCTTCGCCATTCCCATGGCTGCTATGTCTCTGTAATGTTATCAGCCACTCAAATCGACAGCAATATCAGCTGAACACCATTGGTCTTGTTGATTAGCACGTCAACATATGCTGGAACTCTGGATCAAACCCTTGACAGATAAGGAGGAGAAGAAAACAAAACTCTGGTGACAACAAGCAAAAGACTTCTTTGATTTATGCTCAGAAAGCAGAGTCATATCTTGTCATAATGAGATCTAGCAAAGATGATGGAGCTTGTAAGTATACTTCATCATCTGTAGTTGAACGTGGTGACGCTGATGCCTTCTGTGCAATCTGAGATTTGATCCACAAAACCAGTCCATACAGTTGATGTGTGAGATAATATCTGAGTAGGCTTGCTTTGATCTCAATCTCACTCCAATGTAGTCAATAAAGGTTTTCCGTCTTTTGGCTTACAATGTGCGATTGACTGTGGTGGTGACCCTGTTGTGATCAGAGCCATATGGCAAAGTCTGGTCATGGAAGAACAGGGCCATCGTAGTTGGCACGATGTAGTCCAGTTAATTAAGTTTGGACAGGGTACGGGATATTTGATCCACATAGCTGGTCTGTACATCTTAAGTGCAAGACAGTAACTGAGGTGGTTTGTTTTTATTTTGATCTTGCTCAATGGCAAGTAATAAAGGCGACTGGGTGTTGAGACCATGTGGTAAACAGCCTACTGTTTCTGCCAAAGAGGTTTATCATGATGCGGCATTGAGGGAGGAGTCGGAGCTGTTGCTGGCGGTGATAGCTTGAATCGCTTCATAATTGATGAACCGTGTGGAGGGCAATACCCATTGAGAAGCAAATCATTCACCACCATGACATCAGCATGTATACTGATGATGTCTTCATCCCTCAAGGTGCACTTTTGCGCTTCCCCTTTAGTATCCCTAGAACTGCAGCCCATCGACTTTCGGTCCACAATGTGCAAGTCTGACATGTATTCGTAGATTGGCAAAAAAAGCAAACTATACATGTAGAGTGGTTGTCAGTCAGAAGTTGTAACTGAAGTATTCATGGGATTTGGGACCAATCTCTGTATCAAGGGGAGATCACTCTATCTAACTGCCACCTATGTATGCAGACAACTTTTTGCTTTTTATGATTGGGCAACGTATTTGATGAAGAAAAAATACACAAGTATCAGTACTGATTATGTATATAATTATCATAACATGTACTTAATTAATTAATGTATAGTTAAACTTAACTATCTTTGCGTTACTTTCATGCTAAGAGATAAAACACAATTTTGACAGTTTTGAGAATCAGTCAATTAAATGCATCATTACAGCACTCCCTCACTATAAGAACCTTCATTATACTACCATTCCTGTTATAAGGTCCATTATTATAAACACCACTCCCTCACTATAAGGCCATTAAATATAACACTACTCCGTCACTATAAGGCATTTAATTATAACACTACTCCCTCACTATAAGGTCCTAATTATAACACCACTCCCTCACTATAACATCCATTATTATAAACACCACTCCCTCACTACAAGGCCTGTAATTATAACACCACTCCCTCACTATAAGGCCATAATTATAACACCACTACCTCACTATAAGGCTTTTAATTATAACACCACTCCCTCACTATAAGACCCTTAATGATAACACCACTCCCTCACTATAAGGCCCTCAATTATAACATCACTTCCTCACTATAAGGCCCTTAATTACAACATTACTCCCTCACTATAAAGCCCTTTATTAGATCACCACCCCTCACTATAAGGCCATCTATTAGATCAGCACTCCCTCACTATAAGACCCTTTACTAGTACACCACTTCTTCACTATAAGGCCCTTCATTATAAAACGACTCCCTCACTCTAAGGTACTTCATTAGAACATCACTCCCTCATCATAATGCCCTTCATTATAATACAACTCCCTCACTACAATGCCCTTCATTATTACACAATCTTAATGCTTTAAGGCTCTTCATTGCAACATGGTTTGTGTTAAAAGGCAAGAATGACCATGGATTCTATTTCATACAGTGGTAGTAACATTATTTGTATCATGAACTTCATTATAAAGTGGTCTTGCTGTAAGGTGCTGTACTCTATGGCACCCATTGACAGTGTTACAATGAGGAAATACCATATTCTGTTAACTTGTATGTTCTAATTTACTGTATATACTCACTTATGAGCCGGGTCCTATGACAAAGAATGTAGAGACCGATCTCCCATCACAAAATACGCTGGCAGATCAGGGTTTATGTTGTTTGTTCCTGCTTACTCCTAAAAAGCTGCATAGACCCAGATCTGCTGGCACTTTATGTAATGGCAGATCAGGGTCTATGCAATTTGCAGTTGAACCTGTCTTATACGTGAGTATGTACAGTAATCTTGGCAAAATGCATACACTTCAGGATAATTATTTAAAAATATGTAATCTATATTTATTATAGCAAATTTAAATAATATCAACCAGCAAGAGTACAGCCAACAGCACAATTTGATATGCCCAACTTGTGACATTATTTAACTGTGACATGTATTGCTCATCTGGCCTACACAACTTCACAGCCTACCACTGCACCAAGCAGGTTTATGTAGTATTGTAAAAACACAACCCTAGGTAAACTATCTCCCAAACTTTATATGATGTTGATTTTACCTATGTTACAATATCCTGATAAAAAATCTGTTCAAAAGACAAGGGCAAAATTAATATGCACAGTCTCTTGCTCATAATCGAATTCATCCAAGATCTTGATGATATCAACCCATTTACCAAGTTTTATAGAAACTGGATGAGATATATAGTCTTTAGATCTAGTGAGGTAACAAGCTCAGCCAATCAGATGCAAATTATCCCATTAATATGTGCTGATCTCACTTATTATAGAACCTGTCTATGACAATGAACAATGATAATATAAGCTGAACGTGGAGCAAACTCCAATTGGAATTTGGTCTCCTAAGTGGTAACAAGCTAAGCCAATCAGATACACGAATACCTCATTAATATGCATCAATCTTGCTCCTAATCAAACTCATCCAAGACTATTTAACAAGTCTGATCAAAATATGATCAGAAATATAGTCAAATAATATGCTTAAAATTTCACTCACAATCATACTCAACCAGGCTCTTGATGAAAGAGGCCTGATTATCAAGTTTAATCAAAATCCTATCAAAAAAACAGTTTCCAGAATGTAAAAAACTCCATATTAGATGCCAGACCACCTCATAAATGTATGCATAGGTCTCAATCATAACAAAAATCATTATATATCTTGATTATATAACCCAAAATCAGACCTGAATTAGGGCTTCCTGAGTGGTAATAAGCTCAGCCAATCAGATGCAAGATGACCTCATTAATATGCATCGATCTTGCTCATTATAAAAATCGTCCAACAATTCAATGATATAAGCCCATATTTCAAGTCTAATCAAATCAGATAAGAAATATGGCTTCCAGAGTGGCAACAAGCACAGCCAATTGGATGCAAAATTACCTCATTAATATGCATGCATCTCAATCATTATCAAACATGTAAACGATCTTGATAATATAAGCATATATTCCAAATTTGATCAAACTCATATCAGAAATACAGCCTCCAGAGTGGTAACAAGCTAGGCCAATCAGATGCAAGGTCACCTCATTAGTATGCATGGATCTCACTTATTATTGAACTTGTACAAGATCTTGATAATACAGACATATATTCCAAGTTTGATCAAAACCAGATCAGAAATACAGCCTCCAGAGTGGTAACAAGGTCAGCCAATCTAATGCAAGATTGCATCATTAATATGTGTGCTCATTATCCGACTCATCTCAGACAAACATCTTAATAATATTGTCATTTCTCTGACTTTCTGCACCGTGCTTTGTCATGTTTGTTTCCTGCATAATTTTTCCTTGACAAAAATGATCTTTCAAAGATCCAGTGCATTTGTAAAGATTGCTATATAATTTGTAAGTTTTATATACTGTCTAAACTCGCCTATAATTTGAGTCCAAATGCAAACAACATAGACCCTGATCTGCCGTCACATAATGCGCCAGCAGATCAGGGTCTATGTTGTTTGTTCTACTTACAAACTGCATAGACCCAGATCTGCCGGCACATTATGTGACGGCAGATCTGGGTCTATGCAGTTTGCAGTTGGTATCGCCTTATATGTGAGTATAGATGGTATATATCATATTATAATTGGTTCTCATTGGAAAATTAGAAAGAGAACTATTAGCCAAGAACTATAATTTTTTGAAATAATTCAAGTTGCACTATAAGACTAAACTTAAACAATTTTCAGGGCTCCATGAGCATAACTGTGTTATAAAAGATAAAGTGGTATAATTAGGGGCTTTATAGTGAGGGACCAATGTAATTATATCTACCGTATATACTCCCTTATAAGTCAGGTCCAACTGCAAACAACATAGACCCTGATCTGCTGTCGCATAATGCGCTGGCAAATCAGGGTCTATGTTGTTAGTTCTACTGATTACTATTAACAAACTGCATAGACCCAGATCTGCCAGCACATTATGAGATGGCAGATCTGGGTCTGTTAAGTTTGTGGTTGGATCTGACTTATCAGTGAGTATATATGATATTTGTTCTCATAACAACACAAAAGCAAGTTTCTGACCTCTAAGTAATCATAGCTACAGTTGGGATGTGGTTCTATTCGTAAACTGTTGAAGTAAAGTGACAATGTGGTCCCCTGTGGGGCCGAAATACGGATCTGGCAGTTTGCATTTCTTGGGTAGTAGCCTGGGTAACCAGGGCTAAACAGCTGTCCACTTGATCCTGTGTAAGTTCTGTTACAACCTAAAGAAAAACAAGCAAATTCCAGAAATTAATGTGCCCTACTTTGTTGGAAGAAGGGGAATGAAGTTCTGTAGAGGAAAGGGATAGGTGACAATGCACAATGGTGATATACTGGTAGTAAATGAGTTATGGTACATTTGTAAAGGAAGACACTACTGATGACGTAGAACACTGATAATGGAACCCATCTGAGGTCTGAATACAAAATATGGGTCCAACATTTGGCAGCCATCCACTAAACAATGATATAGGAAGCTGATAATCTAATTCTGTTGAAGTTATATCAATACAGAACTGCAAATACAATTTTCTTGAAATCCGATAATAATGAAGGAAATTACTGTATTGAAACAAAAGTGGTTGGGTCCAGTCCAACAATCTGGGACCACAACTCTCTGCTAAATGATGAAGCTGATCAAATGCAGAAAAATCAAACTAAGCGAAAGTGACATCAACATAAAGTTGCATACCAACAATCAGGAACCATAACTCTGCTTATAGATGATGTTGCATTCTGATCATGTACCTAAGCAACACTGACAATCAAACGTTGATGAAGTCTTATCAATATCAAGCTGCCTACTAAATTTATTAAAAATCCATCCTATCACCTCAATTCAAGACCTGGAAGTCATTGTGCAGAAAAAAAAGTGGGTGGGTCTGAAAATCAAGTGCTGTAACTCTGCTAAATGATGTATGACAATCTAGGGCTGTAACTCTGCTAAATGATGAATGACAATCAAGGGCTGTAGCTCTGCTAAATGATGTAGAATTGCTGACATTGAACTCAGCTGAGGTTTCATCAATATCAAGCTGGAAACTGTATTTGGCTGTAATCCAATTAAACTAGTTGAGTTTCTGTGTAGAAATGAAAGCAAATGGGTCAGACAACCAGGAGCTACAACTCCACTAAATAATGACATAGAATGCTGATAATCAGCCTGAGCCAAGGTTCTATCAATATCAAGCTGTCTACCAAATCTGAAAAGAACTCATTTACAGGTTTTTACTATTTATTTTAATCACCAGGCAGCCACATTTGATAGTAGATCAGCATAATTTGTACAAATTTGAAAGCTGTGCCAAATTTGGCCAAAATAGGTGGTTTTTGAAAAGCTTACAATTGAATATGTTGACAGACACACAGAGTGGACATCGACAAACTTGACAAGAATGTGTTAAGCTGTCAATGGACTCTGGCATGGTATGCACTTTGGTCGAGGTTCCCCCTTCAGGAGGAATGCATGAGCCAGGTATTTGTGTTCAATATGTAATCTGTACAATACCACCTCATTTCTGCGGTTTGTTCTATACAAGGGATGCTACTCTCCAATAGTAGGTTTGATGTTCTGAAGTTTATTTGTGGATTCATTCCACATATTTTGCCAAGTATGATGAACATGCTGATTTATACAATATTTAAAAACAGTATACGGAATCTTCCATTCAGAAACAGGTGACTGCAGGTCATTACCATGTATACCAATGTGACTAGGTAGCCAACAGTACAGAATACTTTTCCCTGACTGTATGAGAATATCATGCTTCTGTAATATATGGGATATTAATGGGTTGTCATACTTAAGATTCTGCAAGGCTTTCAATGTGGAAAGGAATAAGAAAAGATGACTAAATTTGAGGTTTTATCTGGTCATCTGCTGTACATTTCTCACAAATTGTTCAAATGAAAAATGTCATAAATCTAACAAATGGATTAGAAAATTGTATTATAATTGACCTCCATTACATCATTTTCTACTTGTTTTGTTATATATACCAACCACAGTTTGATTAATGAAACTAAGAATTAAGATCTGACTATACTAACACTGAAATTACATTTTCACAGTCACAGAATCCGTGCTTTCCAAGGAAATGAAATTAATGGTACAGTTTATTTTCCTAAGCATCAATTGTAAACACTATATATGGACCTTCCACATTCTTAGCAGGAAACTCCAGAAAATGTTGGAGATGTAACAGGTATGCAGTACTTACTTGCTATTGTATAGTTTAGAGAAAACCCTCTACTCTGGGAAGTAGCTGTCACAGCATAGTTGATCTGAATTGTTCTGCTTATTGAATCAAAAGGCGGGGGTCTTTGATTTGCACAGTAATGCACTGATTTTCCCATCAGTCCCTGTAAATAGAGACAGTACAACCTGTCTATACTGAACACACAAACGGCTTAATGTTTCATTCAACTAGACTCTCATGTGGCTCTTTGAGATCTTTACCAAATGAGGGTCTGGTACAATGCTTCATTGATTTCTTTTAATGTTAGAAAGCACTTTGGTCAAGCTTTGAAGAAGTGAAACTACAAATATATTTACCACTATATCCAAATTTATCTAGATATACTTTCTTCAAAAATATAAGTCAAAATTTTGTTGTAAGCAAATCATTAAACATCACTATGTAGCAGATGTCGATGCAAGAAGCATGTCTCAATTAGCCAATGAAATTGTCCATGCTTATACAGAACATGATGTCATCTCATCATCACAAGGATGTGTTATGTCACCTCAGTCCATCAGCTAATCAAATTACTTTTCCAAGGTTAAGGAAAGCCTCGTTCTGGTGTTACAAGGAAAAGTCTATTTTATTTACGAGTCTTTTGTTTGGTGAATATCTCATGGAGCCATGTGAGAGGTCTAATTGAAGGAGACTATCAAAGTGTCATGATCTTTTGTCCTTTATAGAGAGGTGTTCTATATACTGAAGTGACTTAAATGTAACTTAAAGAAAGAAAAAGGGTTCTTGTCCTTTATAAACAGGTCTCTGTAATAAGGAGGCATCCACTCAGGCAGTTTATACTGTATTAGGCATAATACCCACACTGTGGACTTAATAAATTATTATTTAGGTAAATTTTACGAGGTTTAAACTCTTCATAATAAGTGTACATGGATGATATCATAAACAAGGTCCACATCACATGTACAGTATGTACATACTAGAAGAGTTAGCTCCCTTTGTCTATGTTGGGAGCTCTTCACTTTGGAGGTGCACTGTCTCTCCCAACATCGTTGTGCCGAATAAAGCATTATGTGAGGTTTGTTTTCAAGACTGATTTAAACCATTATGTCAAGTAGTAATTTCCAAAAAAAATATGTCCCTGGCAAGTTTCAGCAGCTGCTTCCCTCCCACAAGGCAACTACAAGACATGCTCACTGACAGCAAGGGCATTGTTTTCACGAGTTTTGATGACAAAGAGAGATGTACACTAATTAAGGCATGTGTGAGTATTATGTTGAATTTGGTACATTAGCTTCTGTGGTACAAAATAGTAATCCTGATGTAACTTTAGTAATTTTCAGCCATTTGACCCATTTCTCAATTTTTTCAAGTAATACTGGATCACTCCAAGATTGAGCAAAAATACAAAATTTCATGCTCAACTGAAGCAAACCGAGAACTATCTGATATCAATGCCTTCACACACAAAGTCTTATTAATTATTTTCATGAAAGGCGGAAATGTAAGTTAGAGAACTGAAGGTGGTATGAAGTGACCTACAGGAAATGATTGCAACATACCGTACATACTCGCATATAAATCAATACCAACTGCAAACTGCATAGACCCAGATCTGCCATCGCATAATGCGCCAGCAGATCTGGGTCTATGCAGTTTGTAAGGACTAATCAGTAGAACAAACAAGATAGACCCTGATCTGCTGGCACATTGTGTGACGGCAGATCAGGGTCTATGTTGTTTGCATTTGGACCCGGCTTATACGCGAGTATATATGATAGTAAGTCACTGATGTAAAAACTGATTAGTTCAAAAAGACAAATAAATACAACAGCAATAACCATACTCATTAACATGCTATTATTTTTCTACAAAAAGGAAGATTTTCTTCTAAAAATTATTAGATACTAATTTTCAGTCCATAGTGGAAACTTCTCAAAATCTGAATGAAATATAGTCACACAATAGCGATATGAATTCATAAATTTTGTATAGCAAAATTTTCTGAAGTATCAGACTATCAGTAAAGCAAAAGGCTTTACAGTCGAACAAGCTTAGCACTCTGAATCTGATTATGTAATGATTCATACACTTCCTGGTTTGACGTTGGTATGAGGTAAATTGGAATTTTGAATAAACAAAGGGTGACTGGCAGCTGGTTGTATATAGGTGGAGCAAGGTGATTCATCACTCTGGTAAAAAGAGTGGTATACAAATTCAAATCTAAGCTAAGCAGAAGTTTTTTTTAATATTAACAGAAATAAATCAAAACTCTTATATCCCAATTTTGAAAATGTATGGTCATTGTGCAGAATAAATGACACAGAAAAGGAAACATCATCATAACTTGTATCCAATCCTTACTTTCATTCTCTTTGTGTCACAATACACATATGCATATCTAGTCAAACCAGATCTTGTATTCTCGAAACCCAAGCTTATGTTCAAAAACCTGAAGCCAGATATGATAGTTATAGCTAACCTAACTATCTAAATTGTTTGTGCGCCTGATTACTCCTTACAAACTGCATCGACCCAGATCTGCCGTCACATTATGCTATGGCAGATATGGGTCTGTGCAGTTAGATTTTACTTATAAGCCAAGTAATTTCAGTAAAGTCTTTTATTTTTGTGGGTACCATATCTACTCGCTTACAAGTTAAGTCCAACTGCAAACTGCACAGACCCAGATCTGCTGTCACATAATGCACTGGCTGATTTGGGTCTATGCAGTTTGTTAAGAGCAATCAGTAGAACAAAAAACATAAACCCTGATCTGCATTATGCAACAGCAGTTCAGGGTGTGTGTTGTTTACAGTTGGACTCAACTCATAAGTGAGTACAGTATATGAAGAATACTTTTTGATGGTATTAGTTTTATGGATTGGGCAAAGCCTTCAACATTTTTCACAGAAGGATTATTGATCATTGGATCATTAAATTTGTGTGTTACAGCAACCACGAATCCATGAAATTGGTACACCATGAAAAATTGAGAATTCACAGTATTCCCTAAGACAATTTAAACCTACCAGTGGATAGTCTTTTATCTCCAGATATTCTGTCATACAGTTTGTGGAGTTCAGAAGGCTGAGGTCTGACATGGTCACGTGAAGCTGCTGGTTTTCCTCTGATGTGTCAATTGTCCAGCGACAGCGGAGGTCCTGAGTAGCAGGGTTTGGGAATGAAGGGGATGTGATAGTTTGCGGACTTGTACTGGCTGTATATATTCCACCGCACCGAGCTGTTGTATACAATGTTATGCATGTATAAAAATTAACTCTATTAAAAGAATACAACAGTAATTTAGGAGCCCTATCATTGCTTTTTTTATAGCAAAGGCATCAGTTGTGTAACAGGGGAGGAGACAGATTCCAAGTGTCACAGTCGGGAATCGATCCCGGTTCATCTGTCTCACGGTCGGATGCACATACCACTAGACTAAAAGGTCCAGACCAGCTAGGCTGGTTATTAAGTGGCCTCATATACCTAGACTGCTACAGTTGCAAACCATATATCATAAAATTTCATACGCATAAAATATTTTGAAATTTAGATGAATAAATATTCACAAATCGTATTCATATTAGTAGTAAATATAGTTATACATCATATATATATTGATAATAAACAAATGGTAAACAATTTATTGATTTTTAAGTTAAAAGGTATGAGACTGAAACACTGAAGTATCTGATTTTTCAAGTTTCAAGCCCACAGAAGTTTATGCCAAGATTCTATACAGATGTCAAAATGTTTGGAACAGGTGATGAAAAAAGAATCATTTTCAGACATGATACATGTATAACTTTTAAGAAGAAAAAGGGTTGACATATGCTTGATCATTACAATAGTACTCCAATAAAAAGGGGTCCTGCCAAATAACTTTTTAACAAGAAAAGCAGGCTTGTTATTTGACAAGTGCCTGAAAAAAATAGGTTTTACAGGAAATGACTAAGTCAGCTAATAGGTGCTGAATCACAGAAAAGTACAAGTTCTTAACATTTTGTCCAAGAAAAAAAAAGAATGAACAATTAATTACACTACCTCTGACTAGTTTCTTGCATCTTCATTTGTCAAAGTGAGTCAAGTGAAGACTTGGTATATGATCATACATATTCAGTAGGAAAAAATACCAGTTCACTGTGACATGATGTCATGAATGATGTCACTGTGGCATAAAGTTGCTCAATGCTTCACACGAAAATTATACAAAATTGACGTGAAAAGAAAGTGTTAAAGTAATTAGTGGGGTAAGGACAAGGTTCAATTAGGGCCAATTTTGGCCCCCACATTAGCGATAAATTAAAGTGTCTGGAAAAGTATTTGTAATGGTTATGCCATATCCACTATTTGTCTATGGAAACATATGTATAAATGATATAATGAAATAGTGTGAATTTAACAGTTAATTTTGTTCCTAAATGGGTGTGTGTTCAATCAAAAACTCAAATTTTGCCTGATTTCTGCATCTTTGAAGTCCTCAAAAACTATCAGCGCAGTTGAAAACACGCTTGATCATTATATAGACACTTTTTGAGAGAAACTATATGAATGGTACTGGCTAGAACAAATCGGCAATAACGGCCCTTTTAGAGCATATCTTTAGCACTTTGCCATTATTCAGTTGCTGCATTTTGAATGTTTTGTACAATTTTTTGTTTTTTATTTTTCAACTTAATGTGTACATGTGTTGCATATATACCTGTGCGAGTGTGCGCATGCAAAAAACTGAAACCTCATCAAATACCTGGCAAAATGGTCAACCATAATTGCTCCATTATTTAAAATTAAACTATAAATGAATAAACTGATTACAAGCTTCAACTCTGGTACAAATTATCTTTATCCCTGAGTAAGCTGCTCCTTTAAAAAAAAGTCCAAATGTTTAATGACCCGGTATATGTCTTTGGGTGTGTGCCCAAGCATACTCAAGTATGCATAAATTCTTTTTATGAATAGATTCCCTATTAAGGCACAAGAAAAGCATTATTTAAATTTTCAGACCTAAAAGTTTGTTTCTTTCCCTGTTTCATAGTTTAATTGAACATTATACAAGTGGTGTACTTGTATTCGAGGCTTGGTTCTATGTTCACAAGCATAAACCTGGACAAACATTACCATGTCAATTTTGAAAGTCGACACCACTGCAAGAGGCAGCTGGTCATGTGTTTGGTTCACACATGGAATGATGACATTATCCTAACCAATGGGGATCTTAGTTGAATTTTACCACTCTTAAACCACTGTGTTAATGACATGGTCATCAGAAACTACTGATGATGCCAACCCGTACAGAAAAATCTCACCAATTCACATGAGCTGCTCATAAGCTTCACATGTCAACCTTTATAGAAACATATGCAAATTGGGTAGATTTTGCAAGCTCATGTGTGCAGTTTGTTAGATCTTGTGAGCCATTGAAAATCTAACCAAATTTTTTCATGTGCAGATTTTGCTCAAGTGAGAATTTGAATGTTCACATGAGAATGTATGACTTAGAAAACATTCTTTCCCATTACGTCTGACTATGTTTGAAAATAAGGCAGTTCTAATTTCTCACGTGAGAAATTTGGACTTCGATTCTGATCAGACACATTTTAGATTTGATCTAAGTTGGTTTTTCTCATGTGAGTTAGAGACCCATCCCATTCTTCCAGCATTCTATAAAGAATTATGCTTCAAGAATTTTGCTTTAAAAAACCAAATTAAATAAAAAAATAAAATCACATAAGGTTAAATGTGGTTTTCTGCGATTGAGACCTAATCCGGTATCAAGAAGATAACGCCGGTTATTTCCCTTGTTTACAGTGTGTGAGCTTCAACACTCTGCTGTAATTAGTGTATATACATAGTGTTTCATTAGTAAGTGTGATTCAAGCAGTCATGCTGTTCATTGGGATTAAGCATGCATGGATAAAATGAGACTTGCTTTCACAAAGACTGACATTTTTTGACAACAGTTTCACTTGAATGAAGAATCGATATGAATAGGCATTATATCTAATTTTCATATACTAGTATCATTCATTATTCTTTCCTTCATTTTCAGTAATACTAGCATTTGAATACCCTACACTTTTTCTCATTTATCTCTATTCTTATTTATCTCACAACAGATTGATTTAAAACAATGAGTGGAAATTACAGCTACTGGATCCTGTATAGATACATGTGCATTGAAACAATATAAAATGCTTTATAATTCTTTTTTCATAGGTTAAAATAAAACAAACATGTACAAGCTAATAATTTATTAGCAGAGTACAGAAATGAAGATTTATGATATAGCTTTGTTAATCTCTATGAATGAAACACAGTAGGAAAATGGGGTGGGCTTCATCATATGTGGCTCATTTTTCATTGTGTCTTTAAATACGTGGTTCAAGGCAACGATGAAATCAACAAAAATTGGTACCCTACGAAAATTAGTGATACAAAAGTACTGTGTTATTTATAGGTAATTCAAATTTTAGTAGGCAGAGAACAAACATATGGTGTGGGCTTACTTTCAAAAATCCCCCCTCCTCGTTTACAAGGAGTCTTTGAACAGGAGGATGATGGACTTATCTTTGGGCATTATCCTATCATCCATGACAGATGGAGTCAATTGTTGAAAATCACAGTGACTAATAGTTTGTAAATATTATGCATCGATTCTTACCATCTTCCTGGGTATATGTGGCATTAAAGCCACGCCTAGCAATGGTGCCATCAGTGTAAAACTGCACTAGGAGAACATTGGAGGTGGAAGTGATAACAGAGGGTGTAGAATTTCCACAGTATGTCCCTATCACAGGATCCTCCATACTAATTCCATCATACACCTGTCATGAAAAGACATCAGTGTGAATTGCAGGACATATGTAACAGTAAGAGAGCATGATGATCAATGTTCAATATCAATGTTTACATATACAATTTAGAATATGTGTGTCTCTTCTATAATCACATACATGTAAGACTCTCTCTCCATGTACATTCATTTGCATTCAAGACATGACATAAATATATTTGGCAGAGACAGCTTTTTTTTTCAAGGGCTTACTTTTGAGGCCAGCTTAAATTTGAATTTTTAGGATAAAATGTGACAGTTTATATAATTTTTGTAATATTTTGTATCTGTTCCACTTACCCTGATAAAGTCATATCTACAGATAGCATGGTTCTCAATGTCCATATCTCTGATGGTCAGCTTCACCACTTTGTTGTCTCCCACAAATATTGTCCAGCGGCAGTCCAAATCATTTGCATAAAAGCTGCTATTATCAGAGACAATGGATGAAATTGATCCCAAAGTTTGATTAAGAACTCCTCCACATCCTTGGTATATACCTAATAATAATAATATTAAAAATATAATAATAATAATAAAAAGCAATTAATTAATAATAAGACTTTATTCAAAGCTGGAGACAAAATTAACTTTAATGGAATTAACCTTTTGTGTCAATTTCTAAGATTTACTTATCTACTTTAAACTCACACATACCTGTAACCTTAAAACTCACACATACTCAAAACCATACAACTCACATACTTATAACTTTAAAACTCACATACCCAAAACCTTGAAAATCACACATATTTTTAATCTTAAAACTCACACATACTCATAACCTTAAAACCCACACATACTCCTGACATTAAAACTCACACATACTCATGACCTTAAAAGCTCATACATACACATAACCTTAAGATTCACACATACTCATAACCTTAAAGCTCACACACACACACACACGACCTTAAAACTCACACATACCCATAACCTTAAATCTCACACATACTTATGACTTTAAAACTCACACTCATAACCTTAAATCTCACACACACTCATGACCTTAAAACTCACACATACTTATGACCTTAAAACTTACACATACTTATGACCTTAAAACTCACACATACTTACAACCTTAAAACCCACACACACTCATAACCTTAAAACTCGCACATACTTATGACCTTAGAACTCACACATACTTATGACCTTAACACTCACACATACTCATAACCTTAAAACTCACACATACTTATGACCTTAAAACTTACACATACTTATGACCTTAAAACTCACACATACTCATAACCTTTAATCTCACACATACCTATGACTTTAAAACTCACATACTTATGACCTTAAAACTTACACACACTCATGACCTTAAAACTCACACACACTCATGACCTTAAAACTCACATATACTTATGACCTTAAAACTCACACATACTCATAACCTTAAAACTCACACATACTCATGACCTTAAAACTCACATATACTTATGACCTTAAAACTCACACATACTTATGACTTTAAAACTCACACATACTTATGACCTTAAAACTTACACACATTTATGACCTTAAAACTCACACATACTTATGACCTTAAAACTCACATATACTCATGACCTTAAATCTCACACATACTTATGACTTTAAAACTCACACATACTTATGACCTTAAAACTTACACACATTTATGACCTTAAAACTTACACACACTTATGACCTTAAAACTCACACACACTTATGACCTTAAAACTCACACATACTCATAACATTAAAACTCACACATACTCATGACCTTAAAACTCACACATACTCATAACATTAAAACTCACACATACTTATGACCTTAAAACTCAAAAATACTCATAACATTAAAACTCAAAAATACTCATAACATTAAAACTCACACATACTCATAACATTAAAACTCACACATACTCATGACCTTAAAACTCACACATACTCATAACATTAAAACTCACACATACTCATGACCTTAAAACTCACACATACTCATAACATTAAAACTCACACATACTCATGACCTTAAAACTCACACATACTCATAACATTAAAACTCACACATACTCATGACCTTAAAACTCACACATACTCATAACATTAAAACTCACACATACTCATGACCTTAAAACTCACACATACTCATAACATTAAAACTCACACATACTCATGACCTTAAAACTCACACATACTCATAACATTAAAACTCACACATACTCATGACCTTAAAACTCACACATACTCATAACATTAAAACTCACACATACTTATGACCTTAAAACTCAAAAATACTCATAACATTAAAACTCAAAAATACTCATAACATTAAAACTCAAAAATACTCATAACATTAAAACTCACACATACTCATGACCTTAAAACTCACACATACTCATAACATTAAAACTCACACATACTAATAACTTTAAGTCTCACACGTAAGTTTTTCTATTTATGATATCAAACAAACAGTTCAGACTTTGATCTGCCAGTAACAGCACATCTGGGTCTACATTATCGTATTCCACCAAATAAACAAACCCAACACATGAAAATAAGCGAGGAGGCTGCATTTAATTACAACCCCAACTGCCAGACAGACACATCCAACACATGAAAATAAGTGACGAGTCTGCATTTATTTACAACCCCAACTGCCAGACAGACACATCCAACACATGAAAATAAGTGACGAGTCTGCATTTATTTACAACCCCAACTGCCAAATAGATACAACACATGAAAATAAGTGAGAAGGCTGCATTTATTTACAACCCCAACTGCCAAATAGACACAACACATGAAAATAAGTGAGAAGGCTGGATTTATTTACAACCCCAACTGCCAAATAGACACAACACATGAAAATAAGTGAGAAGGCTGCATTTATTTACAACCCCAACTGCCAAATAGACACATCCAACACATGAAAATAAGTGAGAAGGCTGCATTTATTTACAACCCCAACTGCTAAATTATCTTCTTCTCTCCAAGTTCACTTTTTGTTATTTTACAGAACTAAACACAGCATGTGCTGATGTCATTTTCCTGTCGAAATATACACATGGATTGAGTTCAATTGCAATGGCCAAGTCATCTGCATGGTCATGTTTTATTTTGAGTCTGTTGAAATGTGGATATCATATGTGTAAAATTTGACAGTTGAAGGATGAATTCCTTAATTGGATATATACAAGTCAAAGTTAGGCACCTGCTTACATTAAAAATGGGAGGGGGGATGCATTTATTGAGGCTGGTGCATTTATTAAGCAGAATATGGTATTTGCAGCTGGGTTCACATTAAATACAAGTAAATATGGTACACTGTGATAAAATTAGGAAAATTATGACAGCCATGCAGATAGCAAACATAGATTAAACTGGCATTTACCATAAGTTTGCCTGTATGCTGCTTGGAAACCACCTGATGTGACTGAACTGTCGGTAATGAAGTTGATAATCATCGAGTTACCAGTGGAGCGAATAAATCCTGGCACAACATTACCACAATAACGGCCAATCAGTCGTGCATTTAGGTCAGAGCCATCCCTAATATCCACGTAGTCATAGTTACAGGTGGAATGTGTTTCTAGGTCCAATTCCAAGAATCTGAAAAAGAAATATGAATTATGAACAATCTTTCCATAGAATGCTCTGCTGGGCATATTTCAGATACCTAGCAAAGGCACTAGGAGCCTGAAAAGAAGGTCACTGTGACATATTTTTGCCACAGGTAAGCAGTTACCACTTAAGAAGAACACACTCATCAAGTTTCATGACTGCACATATAACAGCATCAGAACAACTGGGCTAAATGCAAAAACTTTTCGTAGATGCCTACACCAAAAATAACAGCTTCTTATAAGTGATACCAATGTCTAGCCCATGCTTCAAAGGCAAGACAAAAATTGTAAAGAAAAGCTTAATTTGATAGTTTTCTTCTTAAAATATTAACCATAGGTTAGAGAATTTTTTTTTATTGATAGTTCTAAAAAATTTTTTTAAATTGGATGAAAGATAGTGAAGTTGCAACAATTTAAATTTGTACATATTGTATGGAGAAAATCACCTTGGTGTCTAAATATCAGTGAATCATGCTGTATCACGGTTAGACAAGCTTAGTACCAATGGTGTGATTATATCATCATTCATATATATCCCAGGATATGACTGAGTAGCTATCTATTGGAATTTTGAATGTTCAACTAATATGGTAGAAAATCACTTACCGGTTCTTAAACCCCAAATATTTAAACTGCCCTCCAATCTGAATTAAGCCTGTGACCCCCCAATGTTTTCAAGCTAAGGTTGGTAGCATTCACATATCTAAACTAAATGGGTGTCCCCTGGGCACATGGGATTATATGAGTGATACCTGATGGAATGTCGGATGAGCTTGGCAATTCGCCAATTAAATTTGATCTAAGACTGTCTCAAGTGAAAAACTCATGCTACAGTAGGACCCCGCTATAGCACGGTTCGTTATAGCACGCTTCGTTATAGCACGCTTCGTTATAGCACGAATTCAGATATAACACGATCGTGGCATGGCTCCCGAAATTTCATCTATTTTTTCGTACATGAAACAAAATTATTTTTTCAAAGTACGAAAAATAATGTGTAAAAAATTAATTTTCATTTTGGGGAAGAGATTGTGTGTGAATTCGGATATAATACGAACGTGGCGTGGCTAACGAAATTTTACAATAATTTGCTATAGCAGGGTCCTACTGTATATTGGTCAAACTTTATTAGTTGCAGCACTCTCACCAGATGGTCTGATTTCATATTTTTTCCAGGATATTTATATAATGAAAATAAATAATAAAAGCTTTAATTATTTCAACACAAGTATTAAGACTTCAAAATCCTAGAGTCATCCAAGAATACAAGAGATAGTGTGAGAAATATGATGAGCTTGAAAATTAAAAATGTGATGTAAGAATTATGTACTGAAGCTAGTACTATTACAGATAAACTAACACTACTAATAGTACTATTAATGACAGCTCTCTCACATTATAGTGCTTTTCATTATAATGTGAGTCTGGATGTAACGCAATAATGTAATGAACCCTTGTGACCAAAATTTATTTAAAAAAATATAAATTTAGAATTTTTAACATCCATCAGCTCAAAAGTTCATGTTATGATCATTGTATGTAAATTGGACATAGCAAAAATGTATTTTCACAACCTGCTTTTGTCTGTAATTAGATACTATTGTATCAGTCAGTGTCAGATATTGTTTTACTAACAGGCTATAGCACACCCAAAATTATCTATGTCTCTAATGAGCCGCTGACCATTGTAATTGATCTGTAACAGCTACTGTATTTGGTAACAGTGCTCAGGACAGCAAAAATTGCCTCTAGCACAAAAGTGACATCACAAGGTCAGCCACTTCAGCTCTGCAGACACACATCACTGGTACATCAATGACATGTAGCCTTTAACCCTTCCTGTGATCTGTAGTCATCCATGTGTCAAAAAACAGTTGTATTTGTCACGCACAATTAGCGACTGAAGTGCCATCCGACAGAAAGCGATGGCAACTTATAGATGCTAATTTACTTAATGTACCCACTAATAAGGTCCTTAAAAATAGTTATGTCTCCTTTATTGTGAAATCAATTAGATTTAAGAGTGATTCAGATACTAGAAACTCTGTTTCTTTATTACCAAAATTATATGTATTAATGAATGAATTAATGGTATGGAATCATGCTGAATGAATGGTGCTGATTCTATTTGGATTACCATGTATACTCACTTATAAGTCAAGTCCAACTGCAAACAACATAGACCCTTATCTGCCATTACTTAATGCACCTGCAGATCAGGGTCTGTGTTGTTTGTTCGCTGATTACTGCTAACAGACTGCATAGACCCAGATCTGCCAGTGTATTATGCAATGGCCGATCTGGGTCTGTGCAATTTGCAGTTTGACTCAACTTATAAGCGAGTACATAAGGTATATGCATGTAGGTTTGTAATCTCTGTTATTTTGTGCTTTAGAATTGGCAAATCTGTGCTGCACACTGTGTGACATCATTCAGTTGCTAATCATACGTAACTGGCGCTTTCAACTGGAGATGAGACATTTTATGGTCAAAAATAACTTGACATCATTCATTTTGATTTTACAAATAGATTATTACATATTCATTTATATCATTGCAAACTGTTTAGAAGTGGTAAACATTTGATTCTGAGTTCTTAATGCAAAGACGAATTATGTTCCTTATTTCTGGAAGTGCTGGCCTGAACTGCAATTGGAATTTAATCATATGATTTACTTTTCCAAGTGACTGAGACTTTTTCATCATTTAAAATTTTTTTTGGGACAAAATTAAATACACAAATACAATTAAGTGAAAAAATATATTTAATTTACATAAATTAAAATGATTACTATATGTTTGACTGGCATTTTATCCCCACCCTCACACCCATACACATATATGCCCACCATCACCCCCATACACATATATGCCCACCATCACCCCCATACACATATATGCCCACCATCACCCCTATACACATATATGCCGCCCATCACCCCCATACACATATATGCCCACCCTCACCCCCATACACATATATGCCCACCATCACCCCCATACACATATATGCCCACCATCACCCCCATACACATATATGCCCACCCTCACCCCCATACACATATATGCCCACCATCACCCCCATACACATATATGCCCACCCTCACCCCCATACACATATATGCCCACCATCACCCCCATACACATATATGCCCACCATCACCCCCATACACATATATGCCCACCATCACCACGATACACATATATGCCGCCCATCACCCCCATACACATATATGCCGCCCATCACCCCCATACACATATATGCCCACCATCACCCCCATGCACATATATGCCCACCATCACCCCCATACACATATATGCCCACCATCACCCCTATACACATATATGCAGCCCATCACCCCCATACACATATATGCCCACCCTCACCCCCATACACATATATGCCCACCATCACCCCCATACACATATATGCCCACCATCACCCCCATACACATATATGCCCACCCTCACCCCCATACACATATATGCCCACCATCACCCCCATACACATATATGCCCACCCTCACCCCCATACACATATATGCCCACCCTCACCCCCATACACATATATGCCCACCATCACCCCCATACACATATATGCCCACCATCACCCCTATACACATATATGCCGCCCATCACCCCCATACACATATATGCCGCCCATCACCCCCATACACATATATGCCCACCATCACCCCCATGCACATATATGCCCACCATCACCCCTATACACATATATGCCCACCATCACCCCTATACACATATATGCCGCCCATCACCCCCATACACATATATGCCCACCATCACCCCCATACACATATATGCCCACCATCACCCCCATACACATATATGCCCACCCTCACCCCCATACACATATATGCCCACCATCACCCCCATACACATATATGCCCACCATCACCCCCATACACATATATGCCCACCATCACCCCTATACACATATATGCCCACCATCACCCCCATACACATATATGCCCACCATCACCCCTATACACATATATGCTCATTCATCATATTTTAGATTATTCTAGCTACCATCCATACTCACGTATAAGCCGATACCAACTGCAAACTGCATAGACCCAGATCTGCCATTGCATAATGCGCAAGCAGATCTGGGTCTATGTAGTTCATAAGGACTAATCAGTAGAACAAACAACATAGACCCTGATCTGCTGGCGCATTATGTGACAGCAGATCAGGGTCTATGTTGTTTGCATTTGGATCAGGCTTATACATAAGTATAAACAGTATATGGTGGTTCATTTCATAATGCAGTCAGCAGTTATGAACCCAAACTACTGTGTCATAATGAGGGCAAGCTGTACAAACATTATTGTTACTTTTAATGGTCTGATAATATTTATACTGTAACTACTAAAGCACCCTAGCTACTACAACTACTACTGTTACTGCTGCTACTACTACACCTGTGACTACTACTATTATTACTACTGCCGCTGCTACTACTACCATTACTAATACTTGATAGAACTCCCACTACTATTACTTCAGATAGATAAATAGAAAGATAGATGAGACTGAATTTTTTTTTTTTTTAAAATGATAAATTTAGTTAATTAAAAGTATTAATTACAAAATTATATGAACTGTAAAGACTTTTGAATCATCAAGATTATCAGCACTTACTTCAGATCAACAACTCTGTTGGGTTGTACAGTGAGTAGCCATGTGCAATTTGCATCATTATGGTAGTCCACAGGGTGGGTGGGTGTCTTAATAATACCAAATGGAGCAGTGAAGTTCCCACCACATTCTGTAAAATAGATTTACCATGGTATAATTTAGATCTTACTGTGATGTCTTAATAATACCATATGGAGCAGTGAAGTTCCCACTACATTCTGTGAAACAGTTGTTGTTGTTGTTGTTGTTGGGTTTAACATCACTTTTTCAGCACATGATAGGCTATACATGGCAGCCAGTATATTTAATGGAGGAAGACCCTGGGAAGAACCACGAACCCATGGAAAGCTACTGGCAAGCTTTCGCACATACCTATGTTGGTCGAGCCAAGACTCAAACTCATGCGGACAGAGGTGAGATGTGTGAGTTATCTGTAAAAACAAGTGCCTTAGACCACTAGACCACCCAGGGCCCCTCTGTAAAACAGACGTTTACCATGGTATAATTACATCACCATATGGAGTAGTGAAGTTCCCATCACATTCTGTAAAACAGACATTTACCATGGTATAATTACATCACCATATGGATTAGTGAAGTTCCCACCACATTCTGTAAAACAGACATTTACCATGGTATAATTACATCACCATATGGAGCAGTGAAGTTCCCACCACATTCTGTAAAACAGACATTTACCATGGTATAATTACATCACCACATGGAGTAGTGAAGTTCCCACCATATTCTGTAAAACAGACATTTTACCCTGGTATAATTACATCACCATATGGAGTAGTGAAGTTCCCACCACATTCTGTAAAACAGACATTTACCATAATATAATTACATCACCATATGGATTAGTGAAGTTCCCACCACATTCTGTATAACAGACATTTACCATGGTATAATTACATCACCATATGGAGTAGTGAAGTTCCCATCACATTCTGTAAAACAGACATTTACCATGGTATAATTACATCTTACTGTGATGTCATAGTAAAAAAATGTGCTTGATTGAATTTCTGGCTAAACCAAAGCATTTTTCATAAGATTTATTCTGAATAGAACATTAAACTGATTGCCATGTCTCAAAGAATATAGAAATCATTCAACCTGTCGGATAACTTTCTTCTAAAAAGAGTACTCATATACGATCTTCTATATTTATAAAAATACATTTAGTGTAAAAATAGGCGATAAGACCATGTTCTAGCATTAAAACATCTAATGTGTAATCAGAAATTTCCATAGCTAGATCTCAACTAAACTTCAAATCCAGTGAAATTAATAATCAGGTCATTTTACTATAACAAGAAGTCTGAAAACAGAATGTACTGTATATACTCATATATAAATTAAGTCCAACTGCAAACAACATAGACCCTGATCTGCCAGTGTATAATGCACCAGCAGATCATGGGTCTATGTTGTTTGTTCTACTGATTACTCCTAACAAACTGCATAGACCCAGAGCTGCTGGTGTATTATGCGATGGCAGATCAGGGTCTATGTTGTTTGTTCTACTGATTACTCCTAACAAACTGCAGAGACCCATATCTGCTGGTGCATTATGCGATGGCAGATCTAGGTCTGTGCAGTTTGCAGTTGGACTCAACTTATCAGCAAGTATATACAGTAATTTATATTTAACACCAGTTGATATCGGGGCCCCGGGTGGCCAAGTGGTCTAAGGTGCTCACCTTTACAGATCACTCACATCTCACCTCTGTCTGAGTGGGTTCGAGTCTCGGCTTGGCCAATGTGGGTATGTGAGAAAGCTTGCCAGTAGCTTCCTGTGGGTCAGTGGTCTTTCTGGGGTTTTCCCAGGTTCTTCCTCCACCAAATATATTGGCCGTCATGTATACCCTATCATGTGCTGAAAAATGGCATTAACCCCACAAAACCACAAATGAATTGACATTAATAGTGAGCACAGCTCAGTGATGAGTATCTTTCGGCATCTCTTTAAAGTTACTACAGAGCACCATTCATGAAAATATGTACTCATGCTTAATATGGCATATTTATACAATGTGTATTGCCAATGAGCAACTTGTGACAATGCTAAATATGACATATTTATACAATGTGTATTGCCAATGAGCAACTTGTGACAATGCTTAATATGGCATATTTATACAATGTGTATGGCCAATGAGCAACTTGTGACAATGCTAAATATGGCATATTTATACAATGTGTAATGCCAATGAGCAACTTGTGCTAAATTGCAAACATAACAAATTTATAGAATTTGTTAAAATTTAATCATGCCAAAATATTACAAGTCACAGGAAATCATCAACTTATTACTGTATCTTGAATTTCTTACATGATCTCATCCATGACAAATTCAAAGCCTTACCTGATGTTCTATAGGTGGCCCTGAAACCACGATAGGTGAGCGAACGGTCTGTAACAAACTGAATGTACATGCTGCCGATGGCACTGAGTGGTTGTGGGGCAGTTCTGCCACAGACTTTTGCCAGGAATCGCCCAGATGTATCATTCCCCTCGTATATAGCCAGGTAGTCAAACTGACATGATGAACCAGCTTAAACACATAATTGGGTAATGAATTTGTAATTCAAGAGAAAGGTTCTAAAAAGTAACATAAAAAATCAGCAAGAGGTCAATAAGAGTAATTTGCAAAAGGACAATCAGAGACATGGAATTAATACATATTCTTTCACAAATATATGCTAAGACATCTATTAAAATCTGCAATTAAGTGAATCAAACTTGATTAACAAAAATCAATTACATATATAAAAATAACAAGATGATTACATATATTAATAACAAGATGATTATGTAATAATAACATTACATATATTAATAAAAAGATTATTACATAATAAAAACATGATTACATATATTAATAACAAGGTTACATATATTAATAACATGATGATTACATATATTAATAATAAGATGATCACATATATTAATAATAAGATGATTATATATATTAATAACATGATTATATATATATTAATAATAAGATTACATATATTAATAACAAGATGATTACATAATAATAACAAGATGATTATATATATTAATATAATGATTACATAATAAAAACAAGATGATTACATATATTAATAATAAGATGATTACATATATTATTAATAAGATGATTAGATATATTATTAATAAGATGATTACATATATGAATAACAAGATTATTAGATATATTAATAACAAGATGAATACATATATTAATAACAAGATAATTACATATATTAATAACAAGATGATTATGTTATCTGGTATGAATGATGTGTATAATGAAATTCTGTTATGGATGGGTTCCATGTATAGGACTAAAATCATCATCCTCATCTTAATTTCCTGAATTCATATCAGCAAATAAATCTGATTTTCAGAACAATGATACTAAACTCATGTTTTGCTCCTTTTAGCAATTTTTCCTCAGAAAACTCCTCGATAGCACTTTTCCTCAGAAAACTCCATGATAACAACTCTTTGATAACAACCCTTTTCCTCAGAAAATTCCATAACAACCCCTTTTCATCAGAAAACTCCATTATAACAACACTTTTTCTCAGAAAACTCCATGATAACAACCCTTTTCCTCAGAAAACTCCATGATAACAACACTTTTCAGAATTGGAACATCTGTTGTCATGAACTACTGGTAGTTGCCCATTTCAATTTGCAGGATGAGAATTTCCTGTCAAACTGATTTAAATGTTGAGCTTATCCAAAGTCAATGAATGTGTGAAATTCTGGTCACACTGACCTACTTTTTAGGGAAGAGAGTTGCATTCATAAAAAAGGCATCCACACACAAAGTTGTATGACCCTGCTGCTAATAGTGCTTGAGAAACTGACCTAAATTCAAAATCTTAGCCATGTTGTAATGATGCACAAGTGTACAACTCTATATGCCCCTGACACCCATGGCAGGCATTAAACAAGAGGCCCAAATCTGCCCAATCTTGCTCACCTGGCTTACATAACTTAACAGTTGACCACTTTATTAAGTAGCCATATACAGTATTATAACTTACGTACACTATCTCCCAAATTTTATATCATTTTGAGTTAACTTATTTTACTCCGTCCTCATAAATATTCTTTCAAAACATAAAAGCAAACTTAATACGCAAAGTCTTTAGCTCATAATCAAAATCATCCAAGATCAGATGCAAGATCACTACATTAATATGCATGTATCTTCTTGCTAATTTTTGAACTTGTCCAAGATATTGATTATATAAGGCTTAGCACATATTCCAAGCTTGATCAAATTGATCAAAAATATGGCCTCCAGAGTGGTAACAAGGTCAGCCAATCAGATGCAAAATTACCTCATTAGTATGCATGGATCTTGCTCATTTTTGAAATCATCCAAGATCTTGATGATATAAGCTCATATTTCAAGTCTGATCAAAGTCAAATAAAAAAATATTACTTCCAGAGTGATAACAAGCTCAGCCAATCAATTAAAATGCATGTATTTCACTCATTATCGAACTTGTTCAAGATCCTGATGATATAAGTACATATTCCAAGTTGAATCAAACTGGATCAGAAATACAACTTCCAGAGTGGTAGCAAGCTCAGCAAATCTGATGCAAGATGACCTCATTAATATGCATTTATCTCACTCGATACTGAACTTGTCCAAGACCTTGTTGATATAAGCCCATATTTCAAGTTTTATAAAATCGGATCAGAAATATGGCCTCGAGAGTGGTAACGAGCTCACCCAATCTGATGCAAGATGACCTCATTAATATGCATGTGGATCTTACACGTTATCAAATCTTATGGATATCTTAATGATATAAGCATATATTCCAAGATTAATCAAAATCAAATCACAAATATGGCCTCCAGAGTGGTAACAAGGTCAGCCAAACAGATACAAGATCACCTAATTAATAAGTGAGGATCTTGCTCATTATTGAACTCAACTAAGAGTTTTATGATATAAGCCCATATTCCAAGTTTGATCAAAATCAGATCAGAAATAGGAACTCCAGAGTTGTAATAATCAACTGTTGATGGAAAGACAATGTACGACAGATGATGTATGACACACGATGCATGACGGATGAACAGCCATACCATAAGCTCACTTGGCCTTATGGCTAGGTCAGCTAAAAATCATTGGTTCCAGTCAGTTTATTAGAACAGGTGCCACTGCAACTTAATTAGTGTTCTGCAGAACACTATATCTTCCCTGCAGACATCAATATGATGTATGTACTATACTGTTTGTAATTTTTCATACACCATACAAGAATGCTGAGCCATACCTTTTATGAAATCAAACTTATAACATCTTTAAAAGTGCAAAGAATCCAAAGACCTACAAATAATTTTCATTTTATGCTATATAACATTTTTTTGAGTCATCATTGTATGCCTCATATTAGAACTACCGTAATGACGGCAAGTCTTGGGACACGAAAAAATAATTATTTTTTTTCGTGTCCCAAGACATATATGCATGTAAAATATATAAAATTTTCGGTGTCCCAAAACTTGTAGACACAAAAAAAAATGTAAAGAGAAAATTGGGAAGATCGCCATACGTCACACAGCAGTGACCAGCTTGTTCAATTACCATGTCAATAAACTGTTATAAACTACTATGATTGTTTTATGTTATTATACTGCATGTGCATATTTTCCGATTTCTCCAACATGATTTTAAATAGAGGTAAATAAAGACTTCATAATTCACGGGCCGCTTATATTTAACAGGAGACCTGTACTATAGAGTACAGTACTTACACAGTGCAAATCGTGCTTGGCGTCACTTATATCCTTGTTTATTCCCAAAAATATTCGATGCAGATTTTGCTTTATTCATTGGTTTTACCAAATCACATTCTTCCAGATTGCATTTCAGCTACATGTTCATTGCTGTTTCATTTATTTGGATTCACTGAATTCACACGCTCAACAGTTACTGTTTTTCAGTGGTATAAGCGATCCTACAAAGTGATGTAATCTATATGAAAAGGCACGCTTTTTAAAATGATATAAAGCACATAACCAGCATAAATTCACATAACCGTCATATATTCATGAAAGAATGGTCGTAATATATGTTAAAATTCTGAATATAGATCAGTTAAAAGCATCATTGATCCATTTTAGTTTTGTGTTTCAGCTTCACAAAATCATAATTTTTCACACATTATTCATTCCACTGTTGATTTTGGCAAGTTGGTTGTTATTGTGTCTCCTTTGTTTATAATTGGTGGATTTGTCTTTTGTTTCCCGACAGCAATCCAGGCCAGTCAATTGTTTAAACCCTGAAATTGGCTTGGGTAAAGAGGAAATTTTGTCTGGCGGCACTGCCGGTACTTTGATGTGTGATTGGCTTCTACTATGTAATATTAGCACGATTACCGTAACTGAGTAAACAGGTACTTATTTTAAGGTCGTTTACATCAAAGCAAACTACCACAGAGTTTTTATTTTAAAAGCATTATTTCTTAAACTTCTTCATCGTATTTTAGAGATATTTTTTAAGTTTAGTGCAGTGGTGCCTATGATTTAAATCCAATGTGTGTACTTCATTCATCACAAGTAAAATCTTCAATGTATAGGTGGTGAGGCCATGATGTAAACAAGCGCACAATAAATGCGTGAGTTGAAATAAACACTGTTTTCATTTTTCTCATACTGGTATCACATTTTAATGAATTAGGTATTTCCATTTTTAGGGGAAAAAATGACATAATTACAGATGACTTTCGACAATTTTAATGCAATAATGCATAAACTGACAATAGTAAACTAGAGCACAAAAGGGAGAAGTTACTGTGGAATATGGGTATAACATACCAATAATGCTCAATTCTGGACATTGTCTGATTAAATTAATACATATTTTAATTTGGTAGAAATAATAAGAAAACAGAAAAATTCAATATTTTTCTTGACCCTTCAAACAAACTATAATAATTTATAAAATTTCCATGTAATAATTCATAATGAGAGTCCCTTAACAACCACGAAGATATGTTTATTTTTCATGCGGCTACAATCAATAAAATACAACGATCGATCGGTAGGAAAAAAAATGTTTTAGGTGTCCCAAGACTTATAGTACATGACAAAATTGCTTTAACTTCGTGTCCCAACTTTTAAAGGTTATAAAAAATTACTTTTGAAAATAATTAAGGGTGTCCCAAAACTTAGTGTCCCAAGACTTACCGTCATTATGGTACAACCACTTTGTGTGAAGGGAAGTAACTCTTACAAGTAGGATTTTTTTTCTCTGGGTGGGGTGGATAGGTGGGTGGGTGGTGGATGTTGGCATTAATGCATGAACCTGACCTGTGAATCATGGATTCATCTGGAAAATTCTCATACTTGCCAAGGTCTACTCTAATTCATGCTTGTGAGATTCACGCTAATACTTAAATAATCGTGCAAAAAAAAAAACAACTGAATGCACAAATATCGTGCATCAAATTTTCAAGCCCTGTTACTTTTTTTTAAATTGGTCCTATATTTAGAAGCTTTTCCACTTTTCTTAAATGGAAGAGGGAATTTCCCCCCTAAATTTTCAGTTGTAGAATAGGTCCTGGCCTGTGTATGACTTTCAAAACTAAAACACAAAACTCTTAACATTCTTGATAGGCCTGCAACAACCACCATCACCATCACTGATCGAAAGTGATATCTATGTCTACCTGCTAATGCAGTCAATACAATGACTAATAATAAGTTACCTTCTAGGATAAAGTTGTCAGAGTCAAACTCCAGTACAATGAATTTCTGTGGATCCGAGACAATGGTGTAGTTACAGTTAAGATTGTTTTCATAGTTGTTAGGGAAACCCGGAGAGATAAATATACCAGCTGATGCTTTTAGAACACCACCACATACTGAAATTAAAAAAACAACAGCCACACCATATTAATTATGTAGACACGGATATAAAAACACAATCTCTCAACTGTGACAAGATTTAGCTGCAATGACAAAAAGAGGACTGATCTAAACAGTTTGCCTGTCCCCTCAGCTTCATGACAGGAAAGCAAATTTTTAGTAAATTATGTTTCTTCAAGAATGCTCACCTGATCACATTAATGTTAGGAAAATAAACTCCACTACCTTCCAAATCAAGCCCTCCAAAAAAGATGAAAAAATTTGTCTTTTCTGTCTATATACCATATAGGCAAAGGGAAGAAACTGTTACCCATTACCTCCCCTTACCACCAGTCAGTGGCTACCTATCAACTGGATGTTTACCAGTTTTAAACTGAACAACACATCAACTAGGATGCTCACAATTGTGGGGAGGTGTGGGAGGGTTTTACAGTAATGTGATCAGGTAAGTATTTGGAGAAACATAATTTACTAACGAAAATTTGCTTTCTCCTTTGAATAATTCCCTGATCACATTAACGTAAGGAAAATAGGTAATAGGAGGAGGAAATGTTGAGCATCCTACTTCTATCACGGGCACACTTCGAGAGCAGAATGGCTGCATTCCCTATATGAAGCATAACCTTCTCTCCTAACATGAGCAGTACAGCCAATGTTCATATAACCTGTGATGCCCATATACAGATAAGAAGAAAAATATGAATTCTTCCTGCTGATAAAAATTTCAGGCGAATCCAGCAAAAGTGCTAAACCTATGCATGTGAGGAAGTTGTGCTGACATCAACTGGGCCTGGTGGTCATCTGGACCACAAGATTCAATTCTTGTGTCTGTGAATCTAGATCAGAGATAAAAACTCGAGAAGGTTGACTATGCATGACAGTCAATAGTTTCTATTATGCCTCAAATCGAAATGTTACGTTTGAACGTGAGGCTTGCAGAGATCACTCTAATATCATGAGCTGAAATATTTATGATGCATATCTGATCTTTTGAGACTTCAGAGTACACCAAGCATATTATCCATTTCAGCCACGATGTTAGGGCTTGAGGGGTTATATCCCCTTTTCCAGCCTTTACTGGAAGAAACCCACATCATGCTCCACAACTTTTCTCCATGATCTCAAGTAATGATTGAGAGCACAGACAGGGTCTTGCATTGCTGCCTCTCTTGACGTATCAATTGAAGAGAATGAGTGTATGGCCACTCTTTGATTGCCCATTGTCGGCAACTGATTCTTACCAATACCGGGTTGCTTCATTCAGTCCACTGAACAATCTGATATGAACTGGAGATAGTTCAGTTCTATTTAAAGGGCATGCAATTTACTCACTCTGCATGCTGAAGCTAAAGCTATCAGAAAGCATGTCTTGTATGTTAACATCTTCAGCAAGGTTCTGTGTACAGGCTTTAACTGATCTGAGTTAAGCCATGTCAAAACCCATGAAAGATTCCATTTAGGAAACAGGGTGAGTGATTTTGGCCTATTAAAGTCAAAATTGGCTATCAGGACTGATAGATCTTTATCATGACCAATATCTCCTCTACCATGATGCCTGAAAGTGTTGGAAATCCTGTAGAGCTAGCCTTTTGATAGTAACTGAAGCTAACTCTTTCTCCTCAAAAATTCAGAGCAAAAAAGACAGCCAACTAATGCACTCAAAGGGACAATGCTGTTGTCCTTGCACCAGTCCCTGAAAATGCTCCACTTTCCCTCATAAGCCTTCAAAATGGAGGGTACTCTAGCTTGTGAGATTCTCTCCACAACTGCAGGTTGAAATTCCTTTCTTTAAAAGCTCTTTTAACAAAAGCCAGGCCAGAGTTGTTTGAGCAGGTTCAGCCTCGCCAGGATTTTCCTGGAAACGTCTAATCATTAGATTGAGCAGATCCTTCACCCTGGATTTGTACAACCTGAAAGGAGCTATCAGAATCACTTTGCAGTTCTGACACCACAATTTCTGAATTATTTTTGGTACCACAACACTGGGGGGATGGGGGATGGGCAAAGGCCCAAAACCCCTCCCAACTTACTGATAGTGCATTCATGGTCCAGGCTTGTGGGTCCATGATTAGAAAGACAAATATGGGCAGTTTGTGATTCCACCTTGTAGCAAAAAGGTTTGTCATTGGACAGCCCCAAAGCACACACAATCCTATGAAAGACTGATGAATGGACAGCTGACCATTCTTAATAGTGAGTTGGCCAGGACATTAAGCCTGCCGGGAATGTGTCTGATCTAGGTGGTTATTTTTAGCTGGGAGCACCAGTGCAGAAATTTCCAAACCAGAATGCACAGGTCAGGAGATTTTGTCCCTCCCCCCCCCTCCCGTTTGAGGAGGTAGGTCACGACCACCGAGTTGTCCGACATGATAATGACTACTTTCCTGTAGAGTTGATTATTCCAGAAATGAAAAGTGTTGATTATAGCCTTTATTTCCAGAAGGATGATGTGAAGAGGCAACTCCTCCAGACCCCACCTGCCACTTACCCTGGTGAAGCAAGATGACAGGTGGGCTCCCCAACCATATGTACATACTGTAACCTCTGGTTGGGGCTTTCTAGAGGAATTCCTGCTGTGAGCCAATGTTTGTTGCACCACTGATGCAGGAATAATACTACTTCGGTCATGATCATAACTTGCTGATCAAGTCAACCAGAAATGGGGTGCCACTGGGCTAGCAAGGCCATCTGCAAAGGGCACATTAAAAGGCAGTCAAGAAGAATCAAATCCACTGCAGCATTGAACAAACCAAGGAGTTGCAAAAAATCTCACTGAAATTCACTCCATCTCGGAAATCGACTCTGAGTTTGATAATCCATGCAACACGTATGTGAGGCAGGTGGACAAGATTGAGATTGGTCAGCAACTCCATGCCCAGGTGGAAAAAATGCTGGGATGGGTTAAGATCCAACTTTTCCCAGTTCACTAAAAAGCCCTAAATGACCTAAATGGGACAGAAGATCATTCCTGCCTTTCACCAAAATTTAATTTACGATGTGCTTTTGGAGGATGTTGTCCAAATATACCACAGTCGCTGTTGACATAACCGACTGGAACAGAGTGATGATACAGTTGATGATTTTTTAGAACACCCATGGACTGATGTCGAGACCAAATGGAAGTAACTTGCATGAAGCCAGGTGAATAGAGATGTAAAAATATGCATCGATTAGGTCTAGACTGCAAATTCATCCCTTTTTATGAAAAGTCTGATTGACTGTGCCATTTCCATTTTGAACCTTGGATTGCCCATTCATTTTTCATAAATATTTTAAACCTATACTGGTGAAAATAATGGAGTCTAGCGCCAACCTGTAGGCTGTCTGCAGGATATTGGGGTGATGAGTCAACAACAGTTGTTGGGAGGCTTGTGGAAAGAGAAACCTTGTTTCTCATCCTCTTTATTGAAATGCCTTCAAACTGAGGGGTCTGTTGCTGCCTGAAATCAGACTGAGGTCAAAGCTGTTTCTGTTGGGTGGTAATCAGCTCCTATCTCTTTGCCGACAATCATCTCTTCATTGAGGCTGAGACTGATTCTTCCTGAATACCAATCTAGGCAGCAAGGCAAGTTGGAGAGGCAGTTCTATGCTCCCTGCCTCTGCACCTCCTCTATTCTACCGTCAAAGAGTAACAGTGACCTGAAGGGTGTAGCATGGACAGCCAAGGAATGATGTAGCTTGAGTGATGACGAGTAAAGACAGACGTCTCATCTTACTATATCTAATAATCTTGTGCAACCCTGTTGATGACTTTAGCAATCCTGGCTGTACATTCCCATGCATGATTGCTGCCTGATGTTTTGGCCAGTCGAAGAATGGCTAGCTATGCTAGGTTTAAAATAGAAGATGTTGCCACAATGTTGTGCACGAGCTACAAGGTGGTATGGAAAAAAAAACATTCTTATCCACCTTTTATAACAGTGGGGTCATCATATTCACTGCTGCAATGTTGTTATTCAATGTCAGAAGCACAGTGGTAAATGTGTCTGAATTTGTTCAATACCAGCATGACAAAAACGTCACTGCTTTCAAAAAGAATGCCCTAGAATTGCCCAGATCAGATCTTATCCAACAGGCAGTCTGATATTTCCCTCATTTTTGCTGACTTCGGCAGTAGACAGATGGAGGGATATTTGTCCTTGTCTTTCAATTCTACTGAAGCCTTCACTTTATAGACTTGGCTCACAGTTGGTGGTTGTGAGCATTCTGAAGTCAGCAACACAACATATATTTCCTTGACAGATGCTTTAAAGCTGAATTCAGTTCATTCCATTGTTGGATCTGAGTGTGCAAAGTCATCAAGGTTATCCCCGCACTCACTGCATGACTTGTCCTCATCTGGCACTAACTCCATGTCTGCATAGAACATTCCCAGAGGCATGGACGAGGCAGTTACATCATCTTTAAGTGTGTCAAGGTATCTCTCCAATGGATAAGCTGTGAACAAATGACTCCATGGTTGAATCAGTGACTGATAAAGTGCCATGCATTGTCTTGCTAGTATGCACTGCAGGATATGTTGCTGGATGTCCTGCTGAATGGTTGGCTCAGTTGCTGGCTGGATGGTATGCACTGCTGTTGACTGGAATGTCAGCTCTGAAACCACCCATTCAGAATCTGTGGCAAAATGGACAGATCAATAAACGTATACCTGTATGGTTCCACATACCACGGAACTGTCAGCCAGTATGCAGCAGTGCTCTCCGAAGTCACAGATCTCTAGTCACTAGACAATAGGTACGGTTGGCTGGAAGGTTGGACTAGCTCAGGTCTGCAGCCAGAGCGATGGTGTATGGCATGAAAGGATGGTGATGTGGATCATCAAGATCCAACAAATATCCCATGCATTCGGACTCACAATCCCAAATACCATGCTAGACATGTGGGGCATAAATTATGCCCACTGGGTTGCCTAGATAAGAGGGGACACTCCCCCAATAACTCCAAGCCATCCATGAAGGTTTGCAATGGATGTGCAGACAAAAACTGTCCCAAGGCCAGCAACTGCATTGTTGCTTCCTGTACCAGGTGATGCATCTGCGATTCTGTCAGCATCTGGGGTGATGCATCTGTGACTCTATCAGGGAAGAATGCAGGGATGGCAACTCCACAACCCTTTGTTCCTCCAATTCGCTGGATGTAATAATCACAGTTGCCACTGTATGCATAATTTTTTACTTGGGGGTGGGGGTGGGGGGGCGATTATGATGTCTCCCACTACACTAGCAATCAATACTGTCTTTGGGTGAAGGCTCAAAGTTTTGCACTCCATCTGAGAGTTCAAATATATCTCCTTGTTCATTATGCTTTTCTGTACCATAGTGGATTAGATGTCTTCTGACCATAAGGTACAAACACTGCCAGCTGAGGATGATGAACACTTCTTGTAAGCAAGACACATCTCATACTGTCTTCATTACCTTTAAATTTCTTGCACTAACTGCATTTCGTTTAACTGAAATGACAAGAGTGACACAAAATTTGGAAAATAACAACCCTAAAGTGTACACAAATAACAAAACAAGCAAAAAAATACATGCAGTGAGCACGAATAAACAACCAACAACACACACCAATGATAACGTGTTGGAGCACAAGGTCAGAATAAATGTCCACAACTGTGAACAAATTCAGAAATATACTGATAACAAATAAAAAATAATGATTGCAACATGTAGCAAATACATTAACTCTTTAACTACTAATGCTACTGTAGTGGCTCACTACTCTGCCTAGCTGCTGGGCTCACTACTGCAGCTGATTTGGGGGCTGACTACCAGAGCCTGATGCTGCTGCAGCCAAATGACAACTTTTTAGCTGATGATTTGGGGATATGGGCTAATTGTTTTAGTTATTTTCTGTATATTAGACTGATTTAGAGACTAAAACCGTGCATATATAAAAGCTATAACTACCTTACGTCTGTTTTATTCTTTTATCCTGCTGACATCCACAAGATTGGTATAAAATCCATTAATAGAACACAAAAAACTATATGTAAACACTAAAATTTATGTCAGTCTTTTATACAAAGATATTGGTCAAATATATACATGTAATTACTAAAAAAATTTTAACTAGTCACTATGTTCTACTACTTCTTAAGTTCTGCATGGTATTTATAGAATCAGTTATGCTTTATACACAGACAGACAGTGCACTGTTTGTCTATTTCTTTCTTCCCCTCATCTAAACAAAAGTTGGACCGACACTTTTGGTAAACACTGTCTTTTGGAGCACGTGGCTCTCTTGTCCACACTTCACTGTCTTCTTCATCAGATTCTGTCTCAATTTTGGACCGACTTGACAAAGAAGATAGTTCAATGTCACTACAAACACTTCTTAATTCAATATTGTCAAGTTCGTCCTTGGAAAAACCTGAAAATTCGGATTCTCAATCGCTAGCGTAAGCAAAAACCATTGTTTCCACTGTCAACTACAAACACATGTATTAACTAACACGTGGTACAAAATTGTAAAAAATCCCCGGATTTAGTAAGAACAATCACTTGTTAACTCTATTTTGATTGGTTGAATGTCCTTTTACTTCCAATTATTGACCAATAAGACCGACTGTAACATGAACATACAGTGCGGATCTATCCGTCATCTGGGTACAGGGAGCATAACCAGCAAGCGGATCTATCAGTCACTGGGAGTAGCAGTGCTTTGTTTACAAGCGGATTTATCAGTCACTGGGGAGGCAAGGCACATTTATGCAGCAGATATACACGTCAGTCGAAGTTAAAGAGTTAATACTAACTAATGTAGTGACTTTCTGGATCAATGCTTTGAAATCACAAAGATATTCAAGGATTTTGGGAGGTTTTGCAGTACTATGTTGACAGAACCAGCAAAAACTTACAACTAGTAAACATCTGGTTGATGGGTAACCACTTAGAGGTGATAAGAGGAGGTAATGGGTAAGAGTTTCTTCCCTTTGTCTATATGGTATATAAACCAAAAAAAAAGACAAAAAATTTCATTTTTCTGGACAGCTGGTTTCAGGAGGTAGCGGAGTTTATTTTCCTAACATTAATGTGATCAATGAATGTATTGAAAGGAGAAATTATTACCTCTGAACATGCCACTATTTACTCAAGCTCTAGTTCTATTAATCATGTCAAAGTTTCTTCCTGAAAAATGAGACTTTTAAGATGTCTTTCCTAATTATTTAACAAAAGTGAAATTGGCAATGGACAACAAATTAACACTATGGGATTGCAATTTAGTCTTTAATTATTCTGAAATCACTTTTCTTTATTTGTTAAATAAAACTTATTTAACTTTAAAATTTCCAAAACTGTAAAGAATTTTTAAGCATCAACTCTTTCTTGTAGGATACAAAGACTCCTTAATGTACAATTTAAAAGCACTATTTTTGTTATCTATTTCTATTCTGACAAAATTCCATGATCATCAATATAATCTAAAGCAAGATAGTGCAAAACTTTAATTTATGGAAAAAAATGTGAAAATTTTAAGTGAAACTGGGGCCAAATAAAGGGAAACAACTACCATTTATACTCGCTTATAAGTCAAGTCCAACTGCAAACTGCACAGACCCAAATCTGCTGTCACGTAATGCGCTGGTAGATCTGGATCTATGCAGTTTGTTAAGAGTAAACAGTAAAACAAACAACATAGACTCTGATCTGCTGGCACATAATATGACTGCAGATCTGGGATTAAGTTGATTACAGTTGGACTTGACTTGTACGCAAGTGAGAATGGTACAATAAAGAAGTAGTTAACAATTGTGATAACATTTTAGAAATTGTAGAAATTATAAATGAAAACATTAACAAAAGTCATCTAGAGATGACATATCCCTCCAGTCCCCCATTTAAGTAAAGAGTCCCTCTGAAAGTATTTTATGGTCCAGCACTCTCAGTTTTTAAGTAAAGAGTCTCCTGATTTGGGAAGATACATCCAACAACACAAGATGGTACCCCCAACAGAGACAGGGACAGGGAGGAAGAACACTGGCACAAAGGGAGCGACATCCGCAGACGGAGATTACGACTCAGGCTGCGCCGCAAACCAAAACTACGCCAAGTGCCCCCCACGCAGGGCCCGGGTCAACAGTTTCTCCACCTCCACAAACAACACCGCTCCCAGCTTCTATATTGCCGGAAGCTGGGAAACTGATTTCCTTGCCAACAGCTAAAATTCCAGCACAGCAAGGGGCAGGGCAAGGAAGGGAGGAGGAGAAAAAGGACGAAAGAATGAAGAAGAAAAAGGCTAAAGAGAGAACCAGACAACAGGGGGCAGAAAACAAAATCCAGCCACCACGAGAGACGGCAGCGCCGGAAACTCAGCAGGGACCGAAAGCGACGGCAAAAAAACAACAACAACAACTAAATCCGCTGCTACCTACGCCGTCGCCTGACATCAGACAACAACTGCCGGCATACCTAGAAAATCAGGTGAAGGACTGGGGGCTCGGGGAGCTTACTAAAAACAGGGAGGCGGCCAAGCAGCACATAGAAGACTACAGAACGGTCTCTATGTGCTTTAAAAAGAACAGATGTGACGGAGGGCTCAGCAAGGGATTGAAATCCAGCTTCAAGCAGGCAGCGTCAAATATCAAAACCCTGGGGGAGACCTACAGTGGGTGCCCAGTCCCACTAGCAACGCTGCTATGCAATCACCTGCTTTCAACCTGGAAGCTCTCGTCACAGCCTGTAACAGTATGGCCGCCGATGAGGGACCTCGTGGTTGCTGACCTAGTTGACCCAGCTAGCTCCAAGGGCCACATCCGAACCAAGTTCGAACCGCCTGCCCACCTGAAGCCGTTCCTGGTTCCACCGACTGAGGTTACACCTCAGCCCTTTTAAGGGCTAAAACATTGCCTCATATGCCTAAATCAATGGGGTTTTCAATTTGGCATTTTCGAAAACCCCTTTTGATCATACTTTTAAAAAACAAAACAAATTTGACCAATTTCGGAACGCCGTCTAAAAAATTATAACTCAAAATTGTAGTGTGCGTGATACGAAAACGATACGAGTAATTCTTACTCAAAGATTGGTATTGTTTTTGAAAATAACATGTACACTTTGTACACAAAATTCTTTACAACTGGAATAATCGCGTTAAATAACAAAATTCTTTAAACTTGAAGTATTGCCATAATTGAACAAGTGGCTAACACTTTATTGGTATTAGGGACAGCCCGACTTAGATAACTGGGCAGAATTTGATCAAGCTGCCTGCCAAGCTCCAGACACGCTAAATGCCAGCATGCTTGCATGCATTGCTATCACACCTGCGAACATTGAGGTTCTAATCCTATGTACAGGTTGAAAGTAAATCTACACACCCTCCTATATCGCGCCTACAATGAATCCCATTCACTTGGGGAAACCATGCAGCGATGGAGGGGTGTAAAATATATAGTGTGCTTTGCACACAGTAATGCACCAATGGGTTATAACTCTAACCCATTGGTGACTAATTAAATAGGGCGCATCGCGCTCATTAACCCGACGTAAATGGCCGAATGGCCGCACACGTCGTTAATTTAACAACAAACAAGTAAAGAGTCCCACTGAAAGTATTCCTATGATCCAGCACCCTCAGTTTTAAGTAAAGAGTCCCCATGAAAGTATTCTATGGTCCAGCACTCTCAATTTATATACTACTTATATTACACTTTGTTTCCATTCATAAACAGTTTGAGAATTATGCTCCAGAAACAAAATTGTTTACATATACATTACATACTGAGGTATATAAATTTGTGAAGTTAAGAGATTATACTCATATGTTCATTTTTTTTTTCTTTTACAGGAAGATCGTGAAGTTCACAGCTCATAATTATTAAACAAGGAAAGTCAATTAACAAGACTATTGTTACAGAACAAGAAAATCCTTATTTGTTGAGCCTGCATTTAATTTAGGTAGAAAAAACTTGAACACTGAGCTTAATCAAAATGTCTTTAACACTGACCTTAATGTATGGTGTGGATTTATGTACTGTATGGTGTGGATGTACGTACTGTATAGTGTGGATGTACATACTGTATGGTGTGGATGTACACACTGCACACTGTGGATGTACATAATGTATGGTGTAGATGTACATACTGTACGGTGTGGATGTACGTACTGTATGGTGTGGGATGTACGTCCTGTACGGTGTGGATGAAAGTACTGTATGGTGTGGATGTACATAATGTATGGTGTGGATGTACATACTGCACGGTGTGGATGTACATAATGTATGGTGTAGATGTACATACTGTACGGTGTGGATGTACGTACTGTATGGTGTGGATGTATGTACATATAGAAGAACATGTATTTGCTATGTCGAGCTTCAGTCAAGGCAGACTCAACAAAATCCTGACTTGAAAGACTGCTGTTTTGAATCCATCATGAAAGACCACATTTTAATGTATGGATCAAATATGTCATATGAGAAGAACTTGAGACAACTTTTTGTTGGCAGATGGGGGTAATGTGTCTGTAAAGACTGGTTTCATTCTATATGCCCAACCTGCAGTCCAGTTGGCTGAGAATCCATTGCCATTTGTAGAAGCATCAGAGCGGAACTTGACAACCATTCTGGAAGAGGAGGAGCTCTGGACTGGAGGCTCAATATTCTGACACCATCGTCCCAATGGAATCAGTGTACCATTTGGAATTGAGTCACTGACCTGGAGTAGAGGAAAAGAAATGTCAAAAATACAATGCATATGAAATAATATATGATTGTAAGAATAATAAATAAAAACCGAACTGAATTCATTTAATATTTTCGTGGTTTAGCTAAAAGTGTCGATTTTGTTAAGAATTCAATGCATGCATATGCCTCTGTTAACTTCATAGCTGGAACATTTTTCATTGGTTCTTTCAACTCATGTTTGCTCCACAACTATGAAATCCACAAAAACGAGTAAATTTGTACTAAAAAAATAAAAGTAACTTCACAGTAACATAACAATAGTCATTCAAGTCCACATTACCATGTCTTCAAAGAGAAGTCACTTTTTTGGAAGCAGATTTAATCTAGAAAAGAGTTCAATAGACAGAAAAGAGTGAGTTAAACTTCACAAGAAATATAAAGTGTGAAATTAATATGTTAATGAAGTCTGGATGAATTTTAATCGCACGATTTGTGACAAAATCAGCACAAGAGCAAAACTCCAAAATTACCATATATACTCGTGTATAAGCCGGGTCCAAATGCAAACAACATAGACCCTGATCTGCCATTGCATAATGCGCCAGCAGATCAGGGTCTATGTTGTTGTTTGTTCTACTGATTAGTCCTTATGAACTACATACACCCAGATCTGCCGGCACATTATCACTGAACTGGCACTCATTCAAGGTATTCTTTACATGTATCTACATACTATTTTTGATAACAAAATCTATGTATACATTTTTGTGTCATCACGCTTACAAGCCATTACAGATCAAAGCTGAGTCATTACCTTTGACCTTGAATTCAATGTCAGAGTAATGACTATCAACTTGTTTACTGAAATGCAATTAACTACAAAAAGTCTGGTCAAAATGCAACTGCATATAGATGTCAATGTATATATAAGCTCAATGAAGTAAAAAAATGTAAGAAATGACCTCTGACTTACTCCAAGGTCAAGTAGGTCAGGTTTTCAAAATCATTCACTATTGTGTGGCCATGTTTGTGGTCAAATCTGTGCCATTTTTATCAGGACCAACTACATATTGCTAGAAGTGTTGTAGTAAAACTCAATCATCCATTCAGGACGAGCAGAAATAACATTTTTAAACTGACCGCCATAGTTGTCATATTGGTATGTACAGACAAACCTGCCCTAATGGTTACCTTTATCTGGTTTACACCTGGTCTCAATGACCATTCTCATTTCTCACCATGGAAATTTCTCAAAAGAAGTAATATATTAAACAGTTACCTGCTTTCCACAGTCAACTGCAAGGTGTTTCGTAACCAAACAATACTTTCTTACTGCTTTAAGCAGTCACTCGAGCACATCTAACATCACAGCTCATGTATACAAATTATGCGTTTTTGCAAGAAAGGCATTGTTTTAAGTAAAGACGTGTCATGTGAATTGATGCATAAACATGTGTAACCTTATATTCACTGTACTCAAGTCAATTTGTCTGTGCAACTTTCAATTGGCTAACCTCTCCATTGTAATTTTAACAATTTGAATTAAGTCACAATACTGCACAGAGAAAATAATTTTGGGGTAAATACTCAAGGTAAATCGTTGTTCTTATAGCAGTCCCCCTCCATTTGGGTAGGTGGGATGTGCTGATTGTCACGGAATGGTATAAATCCCTTTTATTTATTAAATACATGTACTCGGGTTTCGTTTTCCATGTACAACGATACCCGAGAGTGATTTATGTATATTGTACAATATTTCGAAACAGTGAGTTCGGTTCACCCTATGCCGCACGAGCGAAGTGCTTTCGATGGGAGAAACCGAATACATCAAGTGCAGGGACGATGTAGGACTGCATCGTCTGTGTATAAATGCCTCACCGTAAGACTAAATCTTTACATTACGGAACGTCTTGTCAGTGAGCAGTCTACTTAAGGATTTGCACATCTTCAGCTGTAGAGGTATGTAAGTTATTTATTAATTTCTGATGTATGTTTTCTATGTAGCTTCGACTTGCATAGTACAATGCAAATATTTTCTATTCTTGTTTGTGACTTAACAAGAGCTTTATATTAGCAATATAAAGTGGCATTTTTAGGAAACGTTTAGTACCATAGGATTATTATCGGACACGGGTAGGTTCACTTCTGATCTTGTTTATTGCTTTGTAATGTTGTGCCGATAATGTAATTTGTATAATCTTACCGTATATAACGTCACTACGTGTTATCGTATATGCCCGTGTCAATCATATTACACGGTGTTAGATTTATTTTCAGCTGATCAGAGTCGACGAGGTCCCAGCTATGGAGCTGACCATAAAAGTTGACCATAGCAGCTGTAAAGCTAACCATAGCAGCTGTAGAGCTGAATTAACAGTGTGTTGCTCGAGTAGCAGGTGATTGGGCGTTGCTGACCGATTGGTGGGCGCTGATCGCTTGATTGACCAAGGAATTGAATGGTGGTCGGGGACTACCTGTAATGCTGACTGCTTGACTGACCAGTGTGACTGGTAGCCAAGTGTGCTAGTGATGGAGTGTTTTGAGTTACTCCATACATGTAATCTTTTAGCCGTGGGCTAATTTTGGGGTTTGTGATACCCAGTGTTTTGGGATTGTAAAGATATTTTGTGTGATATCTATCCCATTGTTTTCATCATTTTATTATTTGAATAAAGTACCTCATTTTTCATTATCTGAGCGTATACATTTTTACTATATGAGTAAAGTACAACATTTTTACTATTTGAGTAAAACACATCATTCTTTTCGTCATCTGAAATTACTGTGAATCCTTAACCGTTGTCATTGCACTGTGTAAGGTTATTTATTTGTATTCATATTTGGGTTACATTATTAGGTTCGTGCGGATTATGTTAATTTGTCCAATATTTTGATCTTATACACGCACGTATTAAGCATAACCTATTTTCCATTCAAGTAATTCATCAATAAACATTGCATTTGTATCACCATCAGAAGTGTTCTGTTATAAATCCGAAATCCAACCCGGTTATCTTGTTACACTGATAGACTGTACTAAATGTATTCATCATACAAGTTTCACAGTATTAATTTTACCTTGAATATGCTTTAGTTGATCAAATTTTACCTACTGAACAATTTCTATCAGTGTTTACTTCATAATAATAGTTAGAGGATTAAGAAATTGGCGAAATTATTGTAAAATTTAGGTAGCCATGCCACGATTGTATTATATCCGAATTCATACACGATCTCTTCCCCAAAATGATAATTAATTTTTACACATTATTTTTCGTACTTTGAAAAAAAAATTTTTTTTTCATGTATGAAAAAATAGATGCACTTTCGGGAGCCATGCCACGACCGTATTATATCTGAATCTGTGCTATAACGAAGCGTGCTATAGCGGGGTCCCACTGTATGTATTCAGCCATTACACAGCCCCATTACCCCCCACCCCCAGTTTTTCTTGATATCCAGTGGTAAAGGAATCCCCTTCTTAATTTTTTTGAGGTTCCTTGGTAACTTGCGCCCTCACTTATAGTGCAGTCTATGTTTTTGGACACCTTGTGCGCATGTTACAGTGGGAGACGTGTAGTATGGAAAAGTCTTCATAAATCCATGTGAACTAATGCATTGTGGTCCAGAAAAAATGAACAGATAGTCATAATGTACATACCAGATCTTCATTAAATATCTATCCATGTCTGAGATGAAAATGTTAACCTATGCATTTGATCGTCAGGTTACTCTTTTTAATCCAAGAATATGTAATGGACCACACTACAGTCGCTATTTCATCTATGATATTCTGCTGGTTCATAATTTTCAAGGAATGCTATGCCAAATTTTGAAAGAACATAGAACTGAGAACGAAAACTTTTCCATATTTGATAGTCATGATCGGAAAAGTGTTTCAACTTAAAAGGATGTTCACAAGTCTTTCAACAAGGGTGATCTGTCAATCATTGGGTTCATACTTTCTGTACCGTATTTAGCTGTGTATAACGCGCACCCCGATTTTCGACCCAAAATGAGTGGGAAAAACGTAGTTCTGCCATATAACGCGCATGTGATATAATACATTTTAAAATCGTGACTACCGGTATTTCGCTCCATTTTCATAGTGCAACAACAGTCGGTCATTTTGGATAGTGAATGAAAAAGTGGCCATATTGAAATTGTATTTTTCCGATTTTATGGTTGGCCCTTAAAAGGGCCCTTTAAAGGTTCATCTAGTTGATGGAGTTCAATCTATTGCATCAAATCCCTCAAATTCCTCTTCGTCGTCATCACTCTCGAAAAGTCGCTGTATGTCCTCGTCTGTCATCATTCCTGGTGTTGCTGCATAATAGCTTTCATCTTCGTCTTCGTCTTCGCTCTCTGTGTGGTCTTCATGCTTAGCATTGTCCTCCCACAAGATGTCATCCTCTGTGCCATCCATTTTATTTGAGATGCGGCACTTTTTAAAGGCATGGATGATGATGCATGGCAAGTCGTGCCGTCGTAAAAATGCATAGGCCCAGCTCACAGACCCCTTGCAGTCGTCTATTTCTTCTGTTTTGCAATCAATATTGCCTAAAAGCGAATCTCTGTCGTGGATACTGAGATTTCCTGTCTTCTTCTATCCATGACACATTCAAGGACTCCACTCTCTACGTCCAGATACTTTGCACTTGTCCCTCTGTCTGCCTGTTTTGTTCTCGGTATTTTCTTCAGTCTTTCTTTCATTCTTCTCTACTCCCTAACAGAAGACTCTCCTACATTAAACTCCCTCCCAGTAGCTCTGTTACCATGTGTTTCTGCATAGGCAATGATGGTTAGCTTGTCTTTCACTTTGTACGAATTTCTTATATGACCCATGTTGATACTTTGACTATATTTGTTCAGATTCAAGATCGAACACAATATGCTATGTGAAAGTTTAGGTCCGGTATTTATACTTATTTGGATTATCATTACACCTCTAAAATATATCTCCATGTCCAAGCTAGAATTTACCAAGACAATGCATTGTACTTATGTTTGGCCCATCAAAGCTTTAGCCGGCGCTGATTATCTTTAAAAACACCACGCTGAGTCAATTAAACACTGCTCGCTGTATTGTAACAAAGAAGTACCGTATCAAATACTGTTGTTTAAAATGAGAAATAAAACAAAGAAACAAGTTTATTTTCTGAAGAAAAGTAAATACATTGCAAATTTACCTAGACAAAGCAACGTGACTAAGTTTAGCACATCAAAGATTTAGCCGGTGCCGATTACCTTGAAAAGACCACACTGAGTCAATGAAGCACTGATAACCGTTAAAAACACCACGCTGAATCAATTAAATATTGCTCACCGAGACAAAGCATTGTAACTATGTTGAGTGCATCAAAGCTTACCTGGCGCCGATTACCGTGAAAAGGCCACATTGAGTCAATGAAGCATTGATCACTGTATAGTCGCAAAGATATCTCAAATACTATGATTTAAGATGAGAAATAAAACTAAGAAACAAGTTTATTTTCCAAAGGAAAAACTAAATGTTTTCTGACTTCATACATTAACGCTGTATCAGTGTTACCGTAACAGGCTAACCGTAGTCACAAAAAAAATGAGAACATTAACACTGCTTGAATTCTAAATATTATATTTCAATTCAAACACGAATAAATGAAGACAAAATTAATTAGATCCACAGTTATCGAATATTGAACATTTACAGGTACGGTAATCATATATTTGTTCCGCAGATAACCTTGAAAAGACCACACTTAGTCAATGAAACATTGAACACTCTATAGTCAGAAATAAATACAAAATACTATCATTTAAGATGAGAAATAAAAACTAAGAACCAAGTTTATTTTCCAAAGAAAAAAATATTATCCGACTTCATACATTAATTGATTATTTTGTTCCACAACGTGTCAGTGTTACCGTAAGAAAGAAACCGTATTCGCAAAAAATATGTCCCCTAAAGGTGCCTCTGATGAGAACATTAACACTGCTTGAATTCTACACATATTATATTTCAATTTAACCAAGAATAAATGAAGAAAAAATGTATTAGATCAACAGTTATGGAATACTGAACATTTACGGAACAAGTACGGTAATCCTCACAGTGGTATTTGTTCTGCTCCAATGCGGAACTTTGCACAGCTTTTGAACAAGTTGCCAGTCGTTATGTACATGTATTTCCGGTCGAGGCACAGAACAATACGCTACACAGTGATGTGAAATGAAACCAGTTTATTAACATAAGCAATCAAAGAACAAGACTATTTGTAAGCATTATTTATTTCTTTAATACGGCTAGTACCAGTAAACAATTTAGTTACAATGCAATGTACAACGGATTTAATATTTCACAAGGAGTGAATGGGACACATGTAGGCGGCTATAGTGCCTTCATGCTCTCGTCAGATCGACCTGGAAAAAAACTTTTTTTTATAGTTCTTGTATAAAACGCGCACCCCCGACTTAAGATAAGAAAATTAGGTGAAAAAAGTGCGCGTTATACACAGCTAAATACGGTATTTGGCTTTGGTTTGTTACTTCTGATGGAGTTAACTCAAGCTGCAATATACAAGCAGCTGCCTCCTTACTAAATATATATGCAAAAACTCACTAGACAAAACATAGACAGAGGGGAAGCCCTTTTCCATCAGAACTTCCAAATACCTGAAAACAATTCCCTAAAAAGGAATTTTAAAAAAACTCTGAAAATTTAAGAATATATAGACTGAAGATTCATTTTAGAATAAAACTGATTAAAATAACAGTAAAAACAACAACAATAATATTGTTGGGTGTACAATATTTCTTCACAAACCTAGTTTGATAGTTGAACCTTCATTAAGAGGACTTCTGTGTTATGAGGCCAGTTTGACCTTTTCCCGTAGGTGGCCGCTTACGACAGGTTTGACTGTATACACATATAGTTTAGAAGGGGTAGTGATAAATAAGAATTGCAAAATTTGGATGCCGGTTGCTGGATGGATGGCATACCTGCCAAACTTCCAGACAGTGGTGGGGTCTTTTAGAAACACAAAAAAGTGGGTTTTGTGTTTCCAAGTTGGTCCAGTGACCCAAGCAAGAGACAGTCAAACAAGTCAACAGAAAATGACTGGAAATTCAAATTTGAATCAAGAAAATAAAATACCTGTTTTCTTTATAGAATTGAATTCATTTCCAACAAAAATAGGCTTTTAGACTTAGCATTTTCGTATATCACTGTGGCATTCGTGATCATGGTAGATGACAGCAGTGTTTCAACATTTTGCCTTAAAAAAGGAATCACACTTCTAACTTTACCATGCCAACTACCAAAATTGTTTTTCATGATTGCATGTATGGAGTAAAGTCTAACTTCAAAAAAACTTTGTCACAGTTCATGAACTAGCCAATAATCTTTAACAAAGATGATTTGAGCAGTCTTATATAAAGCAATGAAGTGTAATAGCTACTGTTTCTTCAACATGCATGTCTGATTTACCTAACTGCCAAAGAATTGGTCTGTTCAACTTCGTGTATTTTACCTACTGTATAAGTCAACATTTTTTTACTGAAAATTCAATTCATGCCAAGTAGGGGTTGTCTTATAAGCTCGACATACAAAAAATTTGATAACTCCAGGAGTAATATTGGAAACTCTTGATGTTTGCAGTACATACAAATACTGTCAATTCAAAATATTTTTATGTTTTCATGCCCCTATTCCTATTCAGAAATGCTTATATGGTATGCACTGTGTTTATCCATTTGATGACAGTATTCATTACACAATACTTTTATCTACAAATATTTGGATTTTAATAATTTGAAAACATTTCTGGTAAATTAAATATTACCCACCACAAAGTGAAGTGTCCGTCAATGTTGTCTACTGTGGGTGATTACTAGCACATATATTGCTTCCATTTCCGTCCAAGTCTGAAGAACCTGTATTTGTATTATATTTTGTGTTTCACTGTATAAACACTGCGTTTGATGCAATAAAAGTTTTGATTTGATTTATATCTTTCTTTCCATCAGCCAGATCTAATTCCCAAGTGATATTTTCCAAGTTGTCTGCCAGTGAACATGGGCCTATAAGCCCTTGGCTTGTAAAGGCAGCTTTGACTTTGTTTTCAAGTTGATAATCCTTTTCATTGAGCCACAAATCTGATACTTGTTCAGTGCCAGGTAGAGTCCTACAACTGTCTCCCTGTGTGCATTTGACCTTAATCCCTTATCACCCTCTTTTCTTTCCCACGTGACAACCTTTCGACCAAGCTGCAAATTTGATACTTGTTCAGTGCCAAGTAACAGAGAATGGTTATTTGAATTCCCTGTGATCTTGCAGCACAATTGACACCTGTTTGTTTGCATACTTTAATAGATTTCACAGACTGTATAATGAAAGTGTCACTTACAGAGCCCAAGCTCAGTCTCCACATAAGCACCCGCATGACAGTAAAGACGACAAATTGGAGTCGGACAATATTTAAGATGACTAGACAACGATGGAGGATTTTGGCAGTATATTTGGTCACTCAGATGATGAGGATGAATTCTTGGGCTTTCTACCAGATGACATTAGACAGTACCATTTATAGGATACTGTGAATCACAAAAGTGTGGACTTGACTTTCATTGTTTATTTGTAAGATGTGTGGAATTAACATATTATGGGATATTGTGAATCGGATCACTCTGGGCTACTATTTGTACACAGGTTTGTGACCTATAAAAGAATTTGTGGCTTTATCATATATATGGATTTAAAATTTCAATCATTATGGATTTCTATGAATTTTATGACATGAAGATGAACAAAATGTAAGTTGTCAATTTATTTGTGGCATATTCCACTCAATAATATAACTGTATTTTACATTGGTTTTGTCTTTAATTTTCCTATCTATCTATCTATCCATCCAGCCAGCTTGGCTTGTTTATTTTTCCAAAGTGCAACTCTGACTCATGACAACAAGTCACCCCTTCAGACGGATCTGACTTACAAAATACACCCCAACTTAAAGGAGGGTCAAAGACAAATTAGCTTTTTGTAGCCCTAAAAAGGGGGGATGGGGGGGTCAACTTATAGCACAGCAATACTCAAAGGACTAACAACATGAATCATTAAAGCATTGTCAATCAATTAAGTAATCTGTGGAATGGTGGTTGTTTATATCTTATCACCTTTAGCTTTAATTGCCTCTATGACAATTAACTACATAAACTGCTCAGTGGAGATGAGCATTAAGTGTGAAGCTATGCAAATTATGACTGTTTAATGTTTATACAGGCTATAGGTTATAGGCATATATCATGGTGTCAAAAAAGGTCTCTCTCTCTTATTTTTTAAATTAGATTTATTGGAAATTATGTTTTTATAAACATGATTTGGAAGTCGAAAATGACATCGTCATATGGCGGTTTGGGATGGACACAGGCCCATCACATATTAAACTTTACTGGTCTTCGACCAGGAGAGCTAAGAATTATACATAGAGAAGCTCAGACAAAGAGTACCCTAAAATACAGATGGCATGTTTGTACTGACCTCAACATAGTCATTATCACATGCCCCATGAACCTCAATGTCAAATGGTGGATTAAAGACCAACTTGACAAAGTATCCAGACTGCACAACAATGTCCCAAATACATTCCACGTTGTGAGGGTAGCTCCTTGGCCAGTTAGGGCTGGACAGGAAGCCACTGCTGCTATGGTACAAGCCACCACAACCTGAAAATGTTATTAATAGTCAATTCAATTCAATGACATGGGTTTAAAGAGACCAAGAATCAATAAAATCCTCAAGTGATAATATTACATGTACTTATACAATTTGATAAGTGATACATTCTGAAGATTTCTTAAAAATCCTGTAACATCTAGACCACCTAAAAGAAAGAGTGTAAAAAATTATAACATAGCTCACCTCTATGAAGCTTCCAGTCGCCAATGTAAACATTAATTATCATGCAAAAAATAAATTTAGACTAAGGTGGTCTCCGCAACAAAATGTTGGCCGTTATGACACTGGACATAAAACAATAAAAAAGAACATTCTTTTCTATGATATAAAAATAGAGGAACTATAACGAGTTGATAAAAACCAGAGATTCATTTTGTTTCTCTTTTTAAAAATAAGAATCATTGTTCTTAAAATGTGCTTCAGAAGCTATCATCATTGTCCACCCTTAAAAGCCAGATTTTACTGGGTGAAAGTCACAGGCTTTTGAGTACCTTGGGAATGACAGCCAGTATTAGAAGCATTGTTTTTGCATCAGTAATTACCCTAATTAGACACTACAGCTGAGGCTTCACATGAAATGCACGCAGTCCACTTGGTGACATGTAATTCCTATACCTATTCACATGTATAATACACTGTTAACCTGTTGAGGGTGACCTATCATAATATACAGTGTATAGTCAATAATATGGAAAGTTTACCATTGATATTTATTCCTACTTCCAACTGCACTGGTCATAAAGGGCTGTATATAGCATGGATAAATCTATGCAGTTATGAGCTAAAAATAGATACTTAACCTATGTTAGTGAAGCATAAAATGTAGGTTACATTGACCTTCCTTGGTTGTAAGGGTGCAGAACTAAAGAGATGCATTCAATTATCAAATTGTGTGATTTTAACATTAACAGCACCTAATAAATGACCCACAAACAAAACATTTCAACTAAGTCAATGAAGCATGAAATACAGGTCACAGAGACATCAGAGACCTCTTTTTTGCAATAAGTGTGAACACTTACCAAAGATGCATTCTCTCACCAAGTTTCTTGATTCTAGGTAGGATAATATCCACATTGCATGCCAAAAATTCAAGTGATCATGAGCTAAACATACAAACTTAACAAAAAGAAAATAAAACTCAAGTCAATAAAGGCTGCGCTATAATGACCTACTTCTGCAATGAGGAAGTAGTGCTCATCAAGATGCATCCCCTAACCAATGTTCATGATTGAAGATGGGGCAATATATATATAGCATGCAAAAAATCTATGTGTTCATGAGCTAAATGCAAAAACTTAACCTAAACCAGTAAAATGTGAAATGTAGGCAGCAGTGACTTTTTCTGTACAGGTGTGGTACTAATAAAGATGTATACAATCATTTAGTTTATTGATTCTAGCATCAACAGTTAAAGAACACAATTTAACCAAAGTCAGTAAAAATATGGATCATTGTGATCTACTTCATGATTCCAGGTATAACAGTATGTATGCAAGATGCAAAAAATAATATTTGGTCATAAAATAACACAAAATTTAACCAAAGTCAGTGAAAATATGGGCCACAGTGACCTACTTCATGATTCTAGGTATAACAGTATGTATACAGGGTTCAAAAATCCTATTTGGTCATGAGCTAAATGTAAAAAACATAAGTTAAACCACTAAAATGTGCACTGTAAGTCACAGTGACCCTCCTTTGCTGTAAGGGTATGGTACTAACAGAGACGTACAATCATCTAGTTTGACGATTCTAGCATGAACAGAGTTTGATAAATTAACATAAAACACAAAATTTAACCTAAGTCAATGAAGCATAAACTTTGGGTCACAGTGCTAAATGCACAGACTTAACCAAGAATGAACAACTAATGTACATGTATATACAAAGTTAGCCCACTCAGTTCCATGCCCATGGAGTAAGTGCTATGAAACCCACTCCAACCTGTTGCTTTTATATGTGCGGATGCTAATGCCGAGGTTAGTACAATAGCTCTCCTCTACTTTGTAGATGAGATAACAATGAGAAAAAACATAGCCCAAAAATGTGTGTCCTAATTGGAAAGTGTCCAGTCACTGATTATACTGTAGTTTGGAAGGATGGAACCACTTTTGCCTATGACCTATGGTGACTAGTAGACTAGTACCCCCCCCCCCCCCCCGATTAATATACCCATAAAGTTTCATGAAAAGTGTAAAAAAAACTGAGCTAAATGCAAAACTTAATGTAATCACTGGAGCATGAAACCTAAGTCACTGTGCTTGAGAAACTGAGCTAAATTCACAAACTTTACCTATCACTGGTGTGAAAAGTAGGTCACTGTGACCTACTTTTTGCTTGTGGTGAGTAGTATCCTCCAAGATGAATACACCCATTAAGTTTTATGACTATACATACAACAGTGTCAGAGAAACTTAGATAAATGCAAAAACTTGGTGCCAACAATGATGTCAATTGTATCAGAAAAGTAATCCATATGTATCTCCCCTGCATCACAGGTGAGACAATAACTAGAAATGCATTTATGAAACATGTATGCCTCAACACAGCACCTGAAAATTGATGGATGTACAGAAGAATGGATAAGGGTAACAATATATGCTATACTACTGTTGTAGTGAAGCATTAAAAAAGGAAAGGACATTTCAGCCAGACCTACACAACACCTTGTACAGCAACCACCAAAGTTCAAACAATGACGTACCTGTAAATGCATGCTTCACACAAGAAAACACAAACTTTCTTTCCCAGTAGTATCCACTTATGGAACTGCTTTCTGTCTGTTGTGGCTCTGATACAATTTTTGGTACCTCTCTGACAAGTCCTGCTTTCCATCAGACCTACCTAACTGTCCAACAGTCCTCTTGAATTTACCCATTTACTGTTTTATTGTTTTGCTAAAAGTTTTCCTACTATGCCAGTGCAAAAGTGCAAAGTTGCCCCAAATGAAATAAACATTTAAACAAGGATAAATAAACTTCATGAAGCAATAAAAAGTGGATGGAGACATAAAATTTATGGTATTTCCACTTGATTTCCTGCCCCTGACAAAATAATACTTGTATGACTAAAGTTCTTACCTCCAGATATAAAAGTGTAGGCGAGCATGAAACCTCGTGCTGACTGGGAGGAGTCCGTAAAGAAATTTATACGGACTGCATTACTCTGTGAGGTAAAGGATGCAGGCAAGGTATCACCACAAAATCGACCAATGGATGGAGAAGAGGCATAGGGTCCATTAAACAGCTCAAGGTAATCGTAGTTACAATTTGGATGGAGTTCCAATTTTAAATCATGGAAATCAATCTGTACAGAAATAAGATGAAATGCTAAATTTTCTTAATATGTGATTTCTATACATTACTGTTTATAACACATTTTTCCGATGACTTCTTTGATTTCAAACAACATAAAAAATTAAATGCTACCATACTTTCATAAACCTCAATATACCACAGCCCCTCTTATAATGCAGTTTTGGTCATGGATTCCATTCAATCGATCAAAGTTTGTTTCATCATTCAAACTTAAAATATTTCACTTCATTTTAGTTTTTGACTCATAAGAACCAATTATAATGTGATTTCACATAATTCAATACCGTATATACTCGAGCATAAGCTGATACCAACTGCAAACTGCATAGACCCAGATCTGCTGGCGCATAATGCGCTGGCAGATCTGGGTCTATGCAGTTTGTAAGGACTAATGAGTAGAACAAACAACATAGACCCTGATCTGACGGCACATTATGCGACGGCAGATCAGGGTCTATGTTGTTTGCATTTGGACTCAGCTTATATGCGAGTATATACAGTACTCTATTTTTGTGTTTAAATCCACCAATATGACACAGCCTTGTTTGAACATCTTTCAATATAAGGCTCCCTCACTTATAATGCAGGTCACTATTTTGACTGCCATGAATAGCATAATAAAGATGGGGAACATACATTGTTACAGGATCCAGTATTCCTCTGGAGTCAGCCTGAATTTCCTCAGAATGAAAAATGTCCTTTCAGTGTCTGCATTGGAATGTGGCAATGTTAATACAACTCAGTAGAGTCCACCAAGAAGTTTGTTTCCTGCCTGTGGGTAGATTCAGGTTGCTGACTGCCTGCCAGAACTTCTCAAGATTGGTGCTATCTGGGTCAAATTTGGGAAGTTCCTTTTCACATCGACTTTATAGGAATGGCAGAATGCATATTCATGTCCCTTTGAACTTGATTCCAACCACTGACAGTGAAATTCCTGTTTCCAGCTATTTTTGAATTTTGTGTGATATTTTTTGGTTTCTTAGATTTTGGCATTTTAGCACTGGGGGATCACATATGTTTAGATATAAACAAACGTGATATACCAATACCAAACCAACCTGTTTTATGCCACCTGAGCTCTTTAGTAATGTCTAATCTTATCATAATCCATTAACATCTTTAATCCTTTCTGAATTACTACTGATCACACATAGTACAATCCAATGATTAATTTTAGGTTATTGTCTGTCGAATTAGCAATTAAAGTGTCATGCTCACAGTCCAATGATCACAGGAAGTCTTTACCAGAAATATACTACACTGGAAGCAAGGTGTAAAAACAAAAAACCCTGGAAAAATGTCTGTTCTGGAATATTTTTAATATTAATTTTAAGTATGCGGGAGATTTCAATGAGTGATGGGAGGGACAGGAGACACCTTTATCTTGGTAGGAAAACATGTATGTCTGCAAGTCATTGTGGGTAATTTTCTACAAGGCACTGTGAGTAAAACTTGTAATGTTTTATTTTAACTGCCTCACATGTTACATCAATACATATTTTTTTTATGATAACTTTATACCTGTCATACCCATAATTTCTGCACCAAAAATTACCCACAAGGACTTGTAAAGATGGCATCCATTTGTACAGGAATTTCAGTGTTTGCTATTGTCTGCTACAAACTGTACTTTTAACTTAAATAAAAATATATTTACTTGAACAAAATAATTGGACTCCCTGTTATTTAAGGTTTGTATATAAACACCAAATTCAGAAAATGGAAGGATGTACCTGCTCGACCCTGTTTAAATTAATTTTAAATGCAGATTAAACAAGAAACAGTCAGCACAATATACATAACAAATAGATATCCTGAATGACAATATTACTGCACTTACAAAATTATTTAAAATGTGCATAAATTTAAGCAACAGTATACAGTACTTCAATTATGTCCATATACACAGTGGCAATATGTTTTTTTTTTCTTAAATCAAGTACTTCAGTTTTATTAATTTCCTTACAAGATATCAAAAGAATTTTCTCTGACATATCATTTTTTTTTAATTAAGAAAAATAATGTCAGATAAATACCATATTTTGCTGTTGGTATTTTCTACAATTTTGTTAATAACTATTTATGATTTACAATGAATTACAGGAATTAATTATAAGTTAAAATATTTGAGATAATTTTTCAGCCTTTCAAGAACTCAATTCCACTCTACTTCAAGTGTGTCTTTTTTCATCATCATCTTTATTTTTCCACTGAAGTAAGTTTTTTTAACCTAAATGCTTTTTATGGCTTAAATTTCATTAAAACAAAGTACTCAATGCACTCATACATATCTAAAGACAATACAGTGCTCAATGCACTCATATGTATCTAAAGACAACAAAGTACTCAATGCACTCATACATATCTAAAGACAATACAGTACTCAATGCACTCATGTATCTAAAGACAATACAGTACTCAATGCACTCATATGTATCTAAAGACAACAAAGTACTCCATGCACTCATACATATATAAAGACAATAAAGTACTCAATGCAATCATATGTATCTAAAGACAATACAGTACTCAATGCACTCATATGTATCTAAAGACAATAAAGTACTCAATGCACTCATACATATCTAAAGACAATAAAGTACTCAATGCACTCATATGTATCTAAAGACAATACAGTACTCAATGCACTCATACATATCTAAAGAGAATACAGTACTCAATGCACTCATATGTATCTAAAAACAACAAAGTACTCAATGCACTCATGTATCTAAAAACACATTACTCAATGCACTCATATGTATCTAAAGACAACAAAGTACTCAATGCACTCATATGTATCTAAGAACAACAAAGTACTCAATGCACTCATATGCATCTAAAGACAACAAAGTACTCAATGTACTCATATGTATCTAAAGACAACAAAGTACTCAATGCACTCATATGTATCTAAAAACACATTACTTAATGCACTCATATGTATCTAAAGACAACAAAGTACTCAATGCACTCATATGTATCTAAAGACAACAAAGTACTCAATGTACTCATATGTATCTAAAGACAACAAAGTACTCAATGCACTCATATGTATCTAAAAACACATTACTCAATGCACTCATATGTATCTAAAGACAACAAAGTATTCAATGCACTCATATGTATCTAAAAACAACAAAGTACTCAATGCACTCATATGTATCTAAAAACAAAGTACTCAATGCACTCATATGTATCTAAAGACAATAAAGTACTCAATGCACTCATATGTATCTAAAAACAACAAAGTACTCAATGCACTCATATGTATCTAAAAACACATTACTCAATGCATTCATATGTATCTAAAGACAATAAAGTACTCAATGCACTCATATGTATCTAAAGACAACACAGTTAAAATAACTTTTAAAAAATTAACTTTTTCATATTAACCAACACTGGTGGCAACTGTTTTCATAACTGTATCAGGAGATGAAAATTTACTTTCTGCAGTGTGTTTACATTTATGTCTGCTTTCATCCCTTCATAAATCACTTTCATCTACTGTGGTAAACAATATTTATAAAACCAAAATTACTGTTCTCCTTTTCTCTAGGTAAAACTAGCTTTTGGACGACAAATAGTTCTTAATAGAAACTAGAGCATGTTCGATAGTTTATTTTTCCTACCACCTTCTCCTTTCCCCCTACCCTTCTTCCAACCATACCAATATCCAAACATTAGTCAGTGTTATATATTAGTATTATCATGCATAGACAAGATATACAAAGTTGGTAAAACAAAAAAGTAAAAAATGTCACTGTTTTTTGAATTTTTTTTACATTTGACCTTTGACACTACCCCCTTTCCAGGGACCCTGGAAGACAGCCAACAATAATATCTCTTTTGCACTGGTTACCTGACAGATGATTGAAAATACAAAGATTTGAAAATCTAATCCATCAGTTAAGAAGATGGGATAATACACAGATGGAAGTATGACCAATGGACAAAAAGTATCATAATATCCCCAATGAAAAAAGCATGGAGGTAATGATGAGAAATAGTTTGCATGAATGTTCTTTTATTTTTTTTAAATAAAAAACATATAGCTGGTATTTTTCACAGATGTAAAATTAAGCAGTTTCATCCTAAAAGGAATATCTTAAATTTCTGTAATATATATTATAACTACTGCAGCTATAGAAAGGTTATAATACATAAGGTGATACATTTTTAATGGATTGGGAGGTGGGGGGTGGCGTCATCCTGAGATGACATATCACAAAAATTTCTCACTGCTAAAAATAATTGCTAAACAGTAAATTACCCTTATCTGTGTTCCTTCTGGAGCCACTATCAACCAGGAGCAGGCATCATTATGGTCATAGTTGCTGGGGTAGTTGGGGCTGCTGATAATTCCAAAGGGATTGGTTAGAGTTCCTCCACAGTCTGAACAAGTTTGTAAAAAATAAATAAAATGTGAAATAATGTGGTCTTAAATAGTTATACAAAGTGTCTGATTAAACAAACAGTCATTTTTCAACAACTGGATATATAATAATCCATCCTTTCTTAGAAGTATACTAATAAATCAGTTAATTTCTCATCTATATGTAAATAAGAACAGATAAAGAGAGAAATGGTCCATATGGCAAAAAGAGTCACAAATACCTTAATTCATTTTGACTGATTATAAGTAACAACTATACTAAACATAATGATTCTCTAGAACATGGTGTGTTACCTGCAAAAACTGTATTGATGACTTGCAATAAGTTTAACACAAAGCCATTATACAGAATAGAAAATGAATGTGATATCTGACTGCCAATTGTTACCTGTGAACAATGGGTCAATTAAGAATTACCAGTGAAGTTGTAGATCAAGGAGAAACCTCTATCGACCACACTAATGTCTGACTTGAATCGTATCCACAAGTAGGTGCTTGGGGAAATAAGAACTTGGGCTCCTGTCCTGTTTCCACAAAACTGGTCCAGTACAATTCCATCAGAGTTGTATCCTGGAGGAAACAAAAGAACAACAAAATTGATAAAAGTAAAACATTATAAAATACCTGTGTACTAACCATGTCTTCCATGACCAATGTGAATATTCCCCTTCCTTTTGTGAACTTAGTCTTTTACCTTAAACTAGTAAGCTCCCAACTAAAAGTACTTATTAATATAATTAAGGTGCAAAATTTCCAACAATATGACCTACTTCAACGATGCTACTACAGCATTCCCACTCTTATGAGGCCACTCATTTTGCAGCAGGAAAGTGGCCTTATAAGATGGGTGGCCCTTTTAGAGGGGGATCACACAGATGTGAGTCATAATTACATATAAAGTATGAAAGGCATAACTAAGTTTGACATATTTAGTATTTTCATTTAAAATCACAGGCACATTATGGAATCAATGTGATGAAACTTACATCAGTGTTATTTAAAATAATTACGAATCATCATCAATAGCAGTGCCAAACAACCTTGTCAATAAAATCAAGGCACAAACATCTGGCTGTAACTATCAATGTCCACCCATTCCAGTTTTCCAATGCTGTAAAATGTATAATGGACAACATTTATTTGAAGCTTTCTGACATCAAATTTCTTAGTAGCGACCAAAGGACTTTCCCTCTTTTCGTTTAGTTGAATTGCTGTCACTTTTCTTTCTAAACGGAGAATGTCTAATGACATTTTGCACTTTTTGCAACAACTTATTCCTTTACTGGAAATTTGTGGTTATTCGACGAAATGCTCAGTGTTTTCAAAGGAAGCAAGTTTGTCGCGTGATCGACAGGCTTTAGTCTGGTACCATTTCAGGTACATTTAAAAATTGATGAGAGAGAAGCCACAATGACTACATACCATTTTTACTCTGTGGTGACCGGATGTCACACTGACTTGAGCTCAATGATACTGTGCTCTCAGTGGTTAGCTTTACAGTGGTAGTAGAGCCAGAAATTATCAATGTAACAAAACCTGACATCTAAGGAACATACAACAGTAAGGTTAATCAGATTACTTGCCTCGTTGTATGGATTAAAGTTACTTTATAGGCATGTTGGAACAAATTTCAATGTGTTGAATTTAGAAATCAACAAATATCTGTGAGATTTCTATCTGTGAACTTCATTATGTGGTCGCTCACAAGGGGTAAATTTGAGAGTTTTTATGCTAATATGCCGGCTGCGTTAGAAGAGTGGCCAACCTAGAGAGGTACTTTTGAACAAAAACTCGTCAGTGCCAAGGATTCTGTCCATATAAAGTGGGTGGCCACTGGTCAGGGGGGCTGTTGATGTGGGGACCACTGTATGAAAATCAGAAGCACATTGTCTTTACTATTCTTTGACCATAATGCACTGTATGAATGTGCCAATATGGTGCAATTTAAGAAACCTTAGCTCAATTATGCATGGAAAAAGCAGAAAGGCAAACAGGGGACATAACTCAGTCACATTCTGATGGAACTAAGTGAAAATCTAACCTGTGATATGGTCCTTGAAAAGTTATTGTGTAAACAAAATTTGTGATGCAAGTATGGAGGAACATAGTCAACATAATAACAGTTGGTACCGAAGGTTATGTTACATATATTAAAACTTACCCTCTTTGAACTCTACCAGATCATACAGACAGCGGTCATGATGTTCCAATTTCAGATCCAACATACGAACAACAATGGAGGAGTTGTAAGGGTTGGCATTGTTCAGGACCCAGATACACTCCTGGCTGTTAGTGTAGTTGCCCATCTCATAGCCTGGAGAGGTAATGTTGCCTGGACTGGTGGACAGGGATCCACCACAAGCTAAGAGTAGAAACAGTAAATAATAATTGTATGCGAATAGTATGCATGCCTTCTCTCTCTCCACCCACCCCATTACAATCTATCTATCTATCTGTCTGTCTGTCCAATGACCTATCTATCTATCTATTCATGAACAAATAACACAATTCAGTTATCAATTTCCCATGTCTCCAAATAACTTGTCCTGTCTTTGATCTAACGGCAAGAGGAATATGCTGATAACTTTTTGTGTCAGATTCTTCAAATTAAAATGAATGAATTTAAGGATGGAGGGTATAGTTATATATCTACCAAACAAATTTGTTTGAAAAAAATTCCATGAGAAGAGAAGCTTGTGTATGGCTGATTGGTTTTGGTTTGGTTTGGTGTTTTATGGCACAGCAACACAAGTTGGTTATTTAGTGCTGAGGCAATTGGAGAAAAGTGCCTTGCCCAAGGACACACCATGGTAGCTGACCCAGGCTGATCTGATAGTAGGATTCTAACCCACACCCTTTTGGTCATGAGTTTAGCATGCTAACACCTTTGCCAACATGGCTCCTGCTTCCATCAATCACCTTCTACAAAAACAGGAGGGTGCATTGGACCTATTCTACATCACTGAGACCACAGTGGGTCATATAATGAATAAAAAGTAGATGTTGCTGAACTGAATTTCTTCAGGGAAGGTCACAAAAAGATAATGTTCTGAGTGAGACATATAACTTAAAAATATAAATTTTATCCATTGCTAGAAAAAAAAAAGAGGACTTTTTTCGGAAGTGAATGATTAAATATTTTATTCATCTTTTCAGACGAGATCCTTTGCTTAAATAATGCATAAAAGGGACACTCTTCATATTTGTTGTTGAGATACCTAAGCTGGTAATATATGGGGTTAAGTAAATGATTACTGAAAATGGAAAATCTAACCCATTATGAGAAAAATGGAAAGATTAAAATGATTTCTGCCAATCAGAATTTTAAAATTTCTTTTGTATAGCAAGCTGAGTTTGTATTATCCAAAACTGACACAAAAATGGACCCTCACCTTCAGTTGTCTCAAGATAAAAAAAACTTTTCTAAAAAAAACTATACTGTGAAAGAATGCAAACAATACTTAATCATTTTATACAAATATCATTAATATTTAAATCACTTTCTTGTTACACCTGTAATAACAATACTGACTGAATCATATTATGGTTTGACTATTATAATATTATATAAATGCTCTCCTTTGCATGTATTTTCATATGCACTAGTATCTGTTCTAATGGTTAACTTCCCCCCACCCCTTATTGGTTGTTGATCACCAGTACCAGACATTGAAAGTTTCTGTACAATAGCCTTGTGACTAAAATAATTTCATGAATTCAGTGATACTGAGAAACCTTGGGAAGTATGCAAAAATGATATTTTAAAATGATTTTAAGTTGTGTACATACTCGCTTCATTATTAGAAGTGTAAGTAGCCTTGAAACCTCCATTTGACACGGACCCATCAGTGCGGAAAAATATAGTCATGCTGTTTCCAGACGATTCTACAATGGCTGGAGGTTGGCTACCACAATAGCGACCTATCATAGGGGAATCTGGTAGAATGCCATTGTACACCTAAAATCCCAAAAACAAAAAAAATAATACATTTTTCAAGAATCAAATATGATAACTATCATGATGAAAGTGATGAGGATAATGATCACAATATTAATAATAATAATAATAATAATAATAGTAATAATAATAATAATAATAATAATAATAATAATAATAGTAATAATAATAATAACAATGTCTATTCTACAACTGAAGTTTTATCAGAACCCCCCTCCTTTCCATTTAAAAAAAAGGGGGGGGGGAGAATTTTCACAATACAGGAGGAATTTAATGAAGAAATAATGGTAGAGATTGAAAATGTAAATTCAATTGAATGTTCAGTGGAATTTTGAAGAAATTTAGCGCAAATCCCACAATAGTTCATTCTAGACTAGATCCTGTAATAAGAATAACAAGAATAATAACTTGAGCCACTTCCATGGCTCACCATGGAAACCCACCTCCACTTTTTATTACATATATATCCACACATCCCACTCTACCTCAACCAACATCTGGACTATGATGCAAGGCTTGTAACTTTGAAACACATTTAAGATATTATGTATCCTCCTGTTATGACTACTGTATAAAGTTTGGTAAATTGTAAAATTTCAATATTTGTATATCTGACCTCCACCCCATCCCACCCCAGGGGGAGAGGCCCAAAAGTATACTTCTCTCACAATTGGTTACCAAATGGACAACCTATGTACCATGTTTGGTTAATTTCTGCCCAGCAGTTTAGAAGAGGATAAAAATTATGGACAAACAGATGGTGAGTATCATAGTACCCCCCCCCCCACTAAAAGTGCAAGCATAATAATGGCAACTCCATATAAAAATTATCAGGGCAAGGTTGAACAATACTTGTTTCATTTTTAAAAATGTCCAGTGTTACTTAAGAACCTCATGTTTGAAAAGAAAGAAATCAGAAAAGAAGGACAAAAATATATACCAACTTACTGCAACAAAATCGAAGAAACAAGTGCTCTGTGATTCAATGTTCATGCTGTTAAAAGTAAGGGAGACACGCCTTCCATTCTGAACAGTGATTTGCCATGTACAGGATCGTAAGTGTGGGTAATTTCCAGGGAAATTTGGTGACTGAATTGTTCCTGTTGGGGTTAACAGGATTCCTCCACATTCTGCAATAGATTAAATTCTCAAATTGTCATGGAAATGGTACAGAATCATAAAACTAGAATCTACAGTGCATTTGCATGGAAAACATGCATGCTTTTTCTTAGACATTCATTCCACTGGGGTTCCACCACCCCACCCTCATAGCTCTGCCCCCAGAGGTTCATCAAAACTTTAAAATTGCTGGGTACACCTAGCAACCATCCATGAATCTATGAGCTATGGTGTTCTTTCTTTATAACACTATTCAATGAAGCCTTAAAAGTGTCCTTATAATGAGGTATGACTCACATTATAAAAGGGCCATCTTATAATGAGATATGACCAACATTATAAAAAGGGCCACCTGACTATGAGGTATGACCACATTATAAAAAGGGCCACCTTATAATAAAGTATGACCCACATTATAAAAAGGGCCACCTTATAATGAGGTATGATCCAACAAAACTAGCATAATAGAACAATAAACACCAAAGATGATGTGAAACAACATAATAACTGGTTCTCAACAGCAGGGAACTAAAATAAAGTGAAATAATGAAAATGAACTCTAATTTTCATTTGTGCCTAGAATGAATATACTAAGTGAATGAAAATATACACAGTACTCCCTCACTATAAGATCCTTCATTACAACACAGTTCCCCCTCACTATAAGGTCCTTCATATAACAGTTCCCCTCACTATAAGATCCTTCATTAAAACACAATTCTCCCTCACTATAAGGCCATTCACTATAACACATTTCTTTTTATAGGAAGAGTATGGTCATTGATCCCATTTCATTAAATGGCCAAAAAATTATATGTATCATGTATTACATTATAAGGTAGCCTCATTATAAGGTGATATGATCTACATCTCTCATGGACAGAGTTATAATGAGGGAGTACTAACCAATAGTTTATTCAAATATACTGCTCTGTTTTAAAGATGTAACTGATTGATTTCAAACATTCAAATCTATAGTCTCGGCTATGAGAGTTGCCATGATGGATATAGTTGTGACTTCACTAAGTCAAATCCGGTCTATTGCCGATACGTTGGTCTACAGAACTGCTGTTGCAAAAGAGTCAGTTTTGGAATTGTTGAAAACAAAAATCACACAGAACAATGATATTAAACTATATAGTAAATGATGAAGATGAATTCAGATTATGGAGACAACATGAGGAACAAATTTATAAGGCTGTCAAATCTGTGCAACCTACTCTGGGAACCTACTTCTCTTCATTATGGCAAGATACCGTCTATACTCACGTATAAGCCGAGTCCAAATGCAAACAACATAGACCCTGATCTGCAGTCGCATAATACGCCAGTAGATCAGGGTCTATGTTGTTTGTTCTACTGATTTGTTCTTACAAACTGCATATACCCAGATCTGCTGGCGCATTATGTTTCCGGCAGATCTGGGTCTATGCAGTTTGCAGTTGGTATCGGATTATACGTGAGTATATACGGTAAGTATAATTACTGATTCATTACATAAACTCAAAATATTATCAAGATACTGCTAAATACTACCTAAGACATGTATATTTAATATTTTTTCAAATTATATCCAAACATATTAAAACTTACTACAATGTACCAAAACTTCAAGTCACTTTTAGTCAAATGACACCCTGTCTAATAACTGGAATGGACTTAATCTAAGAAATGTCACAGTGTGGACTTTACTGCTTTCACAGAAGAGCAGCTTACAAATATGGTGAGATATCCTATGCACTGCAAAAATCTTTGATTGAAGAACAGAGAGTGAGAAACAATCCCTTACAAGAGTGCTAAAAAGCAAAACTTTGGTAAATATCAAATTTTCTACACATTTTACATTTAATACAACCAGTTTGTCACAAGCAGTTCATTTTTCATCAAGTAGCAATGATGATACAAAATGTATTACCTGAATGGGATCCATGACCATGCCATATATAAAACTTTCAAAGAAAATAATAACACAAATATATAACATAAAACATTCAAACAAAATTACAATATAAATCTTTAGCACAAAACAATAACATAAGACTTTAGCACAAAATTATAATATGAAACTTTCACAGAAAATTATCACATAAAACTTTCACAGAAAATTATCACATAAAGCTTTCACACAAAATTATCACATAAAACTTTCACAGAAAATTATCACATAAAGCTTTCACACAAAATTATCACATAAAACTTTCACAGAAAATTATCACATAAAGCTTTCACACAAAATTATCACATAAAACTTTCACAAAATTATCACATAAAACTTTCACACAAAATTATCACACAAAACTTTCACACAAAATTATAACATAAAAGTTTAATGCAAAGCTTTCACACAAAATTATCACATAAAACTTTCACACAAAATTATAACAAAACTTTCACACAAAACTATAACATAAAACTTTCACACAAAATTATAACATAAAACTGTAATATAAAACTATAATACAAAGCTTAAATACAGATTTTTTTTTTTTTTTTTTTTTTTTAGAAAAGGGCATCAAGGGAGATTATTTGTATTAACTAATTGAATTACCCTCTTTAAATGAGGACATTATTATTATTAGAACTATAAGATAAAAACATTAACACAAAACTATCAATGTTGCCTGAAAAGTAATACCTTTGTCTCACCATGTTTATGCAAGACTAGTGAGAAAATATGAACTACCATCATTAACCTAAATATTCAGACCCTCCAATTTTCTGGACACCACCTTTTTCAAATTTTCAATAATTTTCAATAGTCCATAAAATTTTCGGACACCATGTATGCCTTTAAAGTCAATGAAAAATACAAAATTAAAGTTGAAGCATTAACAAAGGAATGTTTTATCTGCTTGAGTATTCAAAAACAGGTGATTGAATGGACAGCCATCAGACCATTAAACCACTTTGATTACCATGTTATTACATAGATTAATTACCTGTGTTATTACATAGATTAATTACCCATGTTATTACATAGATTAATTGAAGGTGTTTTCAACAGGCATCAATAAAAACAGCTGACATGCTCCACATCAATAAAAACAGCTGACATGCTCCACAACTCATGATCTTGTAATGTGATATAGGTCCCAAGGACTTGATGTTGACAATTCACATTTGCGGTAAAGTGGATTAACTTGTGGGATATAAAGTTTTTAAACGTGTGCTGGTTATTATCTTTGTTTTCCTTATCATGTAAGCTAAACTGGGTTGACAGTTATTTGTAATAAAGTCATGAACATCTCCAACATGCAAGTTTCACAAGTTCTTGTCGATCTAGTTTTATTCAAAGGCAGATTTTCCCTTGATAACCTCATATTGGTTGCAGTCAGTTCAGTCTTCATACATACTGCAGCATTACAAATAATGGTATTCTGTAATTAAATTCCTGAACCAGTCTAAGTGATTTGGCTCATTTACAATTTTATAAATCACTGCCATATTTGGAGTTGTATTGTAGAGATCGGTTCAATCATTTTTTAAGGAAAATATGGATTACCTTTCAGATTTTCAGAGGCAAGTTGATATGAATAGATGTATATCATTTTGGTGATACATTCTGTTGTCAAAGACAATCCTGATATCTTGAAACAATCTCAGTATTGGAACTCACTCCAATTAGCAGTTTGCATATGTTATTATAATCTGGGTCACAGTCATAGATAAACATGAAGCAATAATTAGGACACAGTCATAGATAAACATGAAGCAATAATTAGGACACAGTCATAGATAAATATGAAGCAATAATTAAGACTTGTTTGGCTTTATCAATTGATTTTGTTAATACTTTATGTCCATTCAAACAGATTAAGCAACATGATTTCTGCTATGGTTTGTGAACCTGTCCAGAGTTTACGGAAATTAAAGTAATTATATCATTTAGGGCCAGTCACTGGATAAATCTAGATACTTTTCACACTTATCACCAATGGCAGTACATGTACATGATGGACAGATTGACACAGTTTTATAACAGAAAGAAAAACAAACACCATAAATGCAGCCCGAATTCTTGATTTCTTAACAAAAAGTGTTCTTTATTGGTAAGCAAGGATATAATACAATCTACCATATATACTCGCGTATAAACCCGTCCAAATGCAAACAACACAGACCCTGATCTGCCATCACATAATGCACCGGCAGATCCGGGTCTATGTTGTTTGTTCTACTGATTAGTCCTTGCAAACTGCATAGACTCAGATCTGCTGGCACATTATGTGACGGCAGATCTGGGTCTATGCAGATTGCAGTTGGTATCGGCTTATACGCGAGTATATATGGTAGTTTATTTTGACCAGTTCCAAACAACACTGAACTTGCTGGGTGCATTGATACACAATCCTGCAAATAGAGATATTATTTTCATAACCAAATATTTAGGAAAAATGACAATTTTCATTAGTACATGAATTATCTGGACAGAGAGAAAAGTAATTATTTTGTAATGTCTGGATACAAGGTTTGAAATTAATGCCAATGCACTATCTTGTGGTCCAGATATTTAGGTTAATGACAGTAATATGGGATCTCTCTCTGTACCTGTGCTTGTTTTCAATAAAAAAAAAAGACATACCAGTCTATAAAGTGTTCTTACCTTCCACACTAGCCTCAAAAATTAGGCTGAAACCAGGTTGCACACCTCCATTGTTGGTTTTTAATCTCAGATATGCAAAACTGTCTGATGTCACAACAGGTTGTGGAATTCTTGATCCACATGCTTGGAGAAGAATATCACCTGAAAGAATTTCAAGAAATTTTTTATTCAGAGTTAGTATTCCATTCCAAAAATATGTCCATATTTGGCAGTTATTTGATATTTCTGCTATTTATAAATGTAGATTCCAGCATATACCATCTGTACTCGCTTATAAGTCGAGTCCAACCACAAGTTGCACACTCAGATCTGCCAGCACATAATGTGCAGGCACATCTGGGTCTATGTAGCTTGTTCAGAGTAATCAGAAGAATAAACAACACAGACCCTGATCTGCCATCACATTATGCGATTCGATCTGACTTATAAGCAAGTGTAGACAGTAAGTCTCTATTTGTAAATGCTGTAGATTCACAATTTATTTGTGGGTACCAATTTTCATGGATTCTATGAGATGCAATCTTTGAAAGAATAAACACAGTGATTCATCTGTGAAAGAAAATAGTCCCTCCTTCTTTAAGAGGAATCTTTAAGAGGAATATCCATACACACAGTGATCCATATGTGAAAGAAAATAGTCCCTTCTTCTTTAAGAGGAATATCCATACACACAGTGATCCATATGTGAAAGAAAATAGTCCCTCCTTCTTTAAGAGGTGTATCCATACACACAGTGATCCATATATGTGAAAGCAATAAGTCCATCCTTCTTTAAGAGGAATATCCATACACACAGTGATTCATCTGTGAAAGAAAATTGTCCCTCCTTTTTTTTAGAGGTGTATCCATAAGATTTAAGAACTGATTAAAATGTCATTTTTTGCAAAAGAAACAAAAAATGATACCCACAAATCTTATCAATCCAAGGTAGCAGTTAAAAGGCTACTTTCAATTTTTGATTGGTAGTTATTGTTAACTTAGACTGTAGTAGATTAGTATCAACACTGACAACTAATCAGAATTGAAAGTGTTCTATTCACTGCATGACATAAAAAAGATGCTATAGAACAAGGGTCATAACAAAGTCAACAAATTCTGTCATCAAAGAAACTTATTTGAGAATTATGAGCACTATTTTTTATTAAATACAATCCTATAATTAAGTCTAAATTAGATTTTTTTACATGTTAAAATTAGGAAATTATTGAATCACTGATTACAATGTAATTTCTGCAGTGAAATGGAGGCTTTATCCGGTAAATAGCACAAGATGGTGCCATGGGGTCTTGCAATGGCATTTTCAAATTTGTCTCCAACTTTCAAACCATCTGCATACAGAAATGTATGGTCATGATAGGAGGCTCTGATTTCATTGAATTTACTCTGAAAGATGAATAGATTGAGGACATTTTGTAATGCCTAAGATACAATATTACTTTGGTGGTAGTTTTATAACCAAGGTGGTAACTTGAGTGTAGAGAATTTGCAGAATTGACGAGATTAATTTTTGCTGCTTCTATATGAGTGCAAAATCATATGCCAAAATGTGGAATGAAATTTGGTTTCTGATTTGGGCTTAGGGTTACAGAAAGTAAATGAGAGTAGTCACTTTGCACATTTAACCTAAATTAAAACTTTAAATACATGTTTGGTTTGAAACAAGGTACTCTGTCTGAATTGGAATTGTACACTGCTAATTTTGGAAACCTTACTTCCAGCATAATATTTGTTTATAAAGTTAATATGGGGCCAGATTTTGTTTTTGAAGTTAGCATAGGGCATTCTTTGATTCTCAGTGAGTTTCGAAAGACTGCCTATGTTCTAGACTTGGAAGGTTTCAAGAAAAACTAAGGTTACTTTTAGGCAAAATTATTTACTAATGAGAGTTATTAGCAATGGGTGCATTGCAAATGGCCCCTCTCACTTTCATTCGATCAGCAGGGCCGTAAAGAGAGGAAATTGTGTTGGAAAACTAAAGTTAGGCAAAGATGGGCATTCAGGTGTGTTATGTATGATGTTTATATACTTAACTTTTGTTTATGATTGTAAGTTGTATGGTTATTTGAAAATACATACTTAACTTTTGTCCCATGGTTTACATAGTATTTTCATAGGCATTTCACAATTAGACTTTTGTGACATATGTCAGGTAGGCCAGTATTTTTTCCATTAGAATTACTCATATTGTGACGTGACATAGGTCATGAAGGCATGTGTATTTATATACAGATTTTGGTAAACAAATTCATTCCTATTCTAGAATTGTGGTTCTAAAAGATCAGTCTGTAAGGAATCTATTTTAGTTGTATTGTTGAAAGCAGATATAATTTGAGAGGAATTATTTATTTACAATATTCATTGGAAATTTAAAAGTGCTCATTGACTTTTGGATTAAAACATGATTTTGGAATTTATGTGAACTCATTCAAATACATTCTGGACTACATCTTTGTGATACATCAGGTTATTCAAGGCTGATGGAATTCATTCGGAACATTCTATTATTTTGGACTTGTGATTAGGACATTTAGGATTATTTGGAATTTAACTCACAAATCGTAATTGTCTTTTGAATTTTCACTTTAATTGTCTGGAAATAAATTGCTTGTTGATTTTACTTACATTGTTGATTTCACTTTCTTTCTGTTACATATTTTTAAGACCTAGAGTTGCAACAGGTGCCATAACTCCTCTAAATGATGATGTAGAATGCTGGAAATTAAACTTATACAAGGTCTCATCAATATAAAGCTGTATGCCACATTTGGTTGAAATCCACCAAGCCTAAGTAAAGTAATGTTGCAGAAAACAAAGTCAGGAAGACATACAATCAGGGGCCATAACTCTTGAAAGAGATGACATGGAATATTATAATTCAAGCTCATTCAAGGTCTTATCAATATTAAGGTGCATACTAAATTTAGCTGAAACCAAAGAATCCATGATAAAGTTATGCTGCAGAAATCAAAGCTAAAAGGACTGGAAATGTGGGGCCTTTACTCCTGTAAACGATGTTAAGGAATACTGAAAACTGAACTCGTTCAAGGTCTCAGCAATAACCAGAGTGTAGTCAATGATTACATAGCTCACCTCTACTTTGACAAGTCACCAATAGCCACTGTAAACATTATCATACAGAAAATAAATTTAGACTAAAGTGATCTGACCCGTTTCAAACTAAAGATTTTTTTTTAGCAATCTTTCATCTTCACATGAGAACTTTTAATTGTTTAACACATTTACAATTTGAACTTTTAATTGTTTAACACATTTACAATTTGAACTTTTGATTGTTTAACACATTTACAAATCAAAACTTTTAATTGTTTAAGACATTTACAATTTGAACTTTTAATTGTTTAAGACATTTACAATTTGAACTTTCAGCTGTTTAACACATTTACAATTTGAACTTTTAATTGCACTAGATAGCAAGCATACTGTGCTGACATATTGTGAAACCAGCTACCTACCTACCAGAACAACAACAACAACAACAACAACAAAAAGCAGCTTATGGTACCATATTATTTTACTACTGGGGTCTGGGAGATAAGGAATGATGATAGAAATAATGATTACTGTGTATCTTTTACTTACCTCGACCATTTTCAATGGTATTTTATTGTTTTAATTCATTTGTAGACTATATTTTATCCTTATATGAATTTACAATCTTGAATTCTGCCAAACAACATCAGAATATAAAATAATAATGTGAATCATACGTACACAAGCTATGAAAGTACTAAAATTAGCATTGAATACATTTAAAATGCAATATGTTTAGCATCATTATTCATTTGTTTCCCATTTGATGAATGATTTCAGTACACAACTTCACAGTACTCTTTATCTGAGGAAACTGAAGACTAGATCTCGGTGTCCAGGTGACTCTAATGCAGAGAAATAAAATTGATTGCAGTAGTTCTCAACGAAGTATTTACTGAAGAAAGGGATTATATTGTACAGTTATGAATTTTACTCTATTTGTAATGCAAAGACAAGCACAAAGTATTTTTATTCCTAAAAACAGAATTGTTTGGGACACAATTGATATTACCCCAAGGAACCTCACAGGGCAAAATGCTATCTATATATACTAACTTTTCTAACAGCTTATTACAGAAGTTGAGTGATGTAAAGGTAACGTGCTTGTCACTAAATCACCACTAAATGTTATATCAGCAGTTGAGTGGTGTAAAGATAACGTGCTTGTCAGTAAATCACCACTAAATGTTATATCAGCAGTTGAGTGGTGTAAAGATAACGTGCTTGTCAGTAAATCACCACTAAATGTTATATCAGCAGTTGAGTGGTGTAAAGATAACGTGCTTGTCAGTAAATCACCACTAAATGTTATATCAGCAGTTGAGTGGTGTAAAGATAACATGCTTGTCAGTAAATCACCACTAAATGTTATATCAACAGTTGAGCGGTGTAAAGATAATGTGCTTGTCAGTAAATCACCACTAAATGTTATATCAGCAGTTGAGTGGTGTAAAGGTAACGTGGTCAGTAAATCACCACTAAATGTTATATCAGCAGTTGAGTGGTATAAAGGTAATGTGCTTGTCAGTAAATCACCACTAACTGTTATATCAACAGTTGAGTGGTGTAAAGGTAACGTGCTTGTCAGTAAATCACCACTAAATGTTATATCAGCAGTTGAGTGGTGTAAGAAATCTATGCTTGTTCCTCTTACACTATTTCTTTACTTCTGTCTTTCTTTCTTCTGATTTTTGCTGAATAACTGAAACCATTATCTATCCAAAGATAAAAAATTGCTTAAAATTGACCCTGAAAGCAATTTGTTTTTAAATACTGCTATTTCAACTGGTTGCTTACATTTGTCATTATCTAGCTCATATTTGTTTATCATTCCCCTGTTTCCTGAAGTTGATTAGTACAAATCATTGCTCGTGACCATTCATGTGTGTGTGATGGAGAGAAAGAGAAGCAGACAGAGAGACAGAAGCTATAAGAATGTAGAGAAAAAACTGGAGTCGACTGAGCCTTTTGGAGTATATCCTGCACATCTTTGCCAGTGTTCAGTTGCTGGATTTTTAATGTCAAATACATATTTTCTTTTATCTTTAAACTTGAAATGTATATGTGCATGTGGATCATCAAAAACAGGCAACATGGTGAACCATAGCTGCTCCATTTTTTTAAATCAAGTTATAGAGTAACAGTTTGATTGCCAGCCTCACTTCTGGTATAGAATTCTCTTTATCCTTGAGTAAACAACCTCTTTTAAGAAGTCCCGATCTCCCTGGACTCGTGTGTGTGTGTGTGTGTGTGTGTGTGTGTGTGTGTGTGTGTGCGCACACACACATGCTTGGGCGTGTACACACAGATGAATGTATACACATTTTTGTTATGTATGGACTCCATATTGATGTAAATGTGAACCATTTTTTTTACATTTTTCACACCTGAAATTTTGCTGATTTTCCAGTTTAATTGTTCAGTCTAATGTTGATAAAAAGTGGTATATGTCTTTTCAAGGTTGAGTTCTATGTTTACATGCTTACAAGAAGACCAATGTTATCATGTCAACTTGAAATTCAATGCCATATGACCCTGATTATTTGAAGTACAAGGGTTTGGGAATAAAACTATATAGAAACTGCTATGGTGTATATCTGGATATTCATAATGGATCATCCTTAATTTCCAAGTCATTTAATATAAAATTTAAAAACTTGGATAAATAAATGCAATAATATGGCGCCAACTTCTCCAGAAAAAATCTAAAGCTGTTTCCTGATTATATTAACCACTGAATATACAGGAACTTAAGGGATAAATACCCTCTATTTAAAAGAAAAATAAATAAAAAATATTAATGAGATACCATATTTACTGTAAATATTGGGACATTGTATATGTTGGGACAACATAAATTAGTTTTTAAAGTGATTATTTTGTCTACTGTATGTTTTGGGACAAATCTTTGTTTTTGAGTTGTAAGTTTTGGGACACCTTTTCAATCATAATATCAATGCTTGGCTGGTAAAATAATTAATAAAGGGTATCAATTGTAGGATTTGAAAATGAAATCAATAGAAACTTGCATGTTCAAAAATGAACTCAAACTTAAATTTTATTAAATTATAAAAAAAATTTTAAAAAACGGTCAGTTTTGTTTGTTTACACCTTTCTTACTAACTGCAAACTTTTGAAGAACAAAATTTGATAAATCTAGGGGCAATATTGGAAACTCTAGATGTTTGCAGTACAAATTATTGTAAATTCAAATATTTTTATGTTTTTATGCCACTATTCCCATCCAGAAATGCATATAGACTATGGTATGCGCTGTGTTTATCCGTTTCATTACAGTATTCATTGTTTGACTTTCGTCTCAGTTTCTGTGGGTTTTACCAACTTGTTCACTAGAGTCATCATATCTGTGGTAATTTGTATCACTTTCTAATCTCAGCAGGATACCGAGGTAAAAAAAATCAGTTATCCATCATCCCATATCTACCTCTTAGCGCAATTTCATCGTGTTCACAAATGATAAATGGTGCCACATATCATGTGACTGGATGTGCTTACAAGAATCACGGAGACTGAAAATTTTTCATTTAGTTAAAAATGTTAATAAAACAGGAGTGGAAGCTACCTCAAGACATCACTTAAATTTGTTTCATATTTTTTCATCTACACTATTACAATTTGGTCGCATGCCAAGCTTATTCTTAACCTCTCAACCAATAAATATTATGGGATATACTGAATATACGATTATTCCTGGAAGATCACGAGCTTTGCCATGTATGGGATTAGGAGAATGGGGGAAAATAGATAGCCTCAACATAGCGACCAGTGCTATCGAAAAAGATCGTTTTATGGATTTTGTTCATTTTCATAAAAACAATCACTGACCAATTCAGACAATTAATGATTGGCTGGTGCATTAGTATCAGATTAAAGGTAAAACACATGCCTTTTGGTGCATTAAATCTCTTTTTTTATGGGACTTGGCATCTAGTTTGTGCAAATCCCACTAGGGTGCATCCTGGCTGAAACATTGCAATTGTTGATGGAATGACAGATGGACTGATGGACAAACTGATGGATGGACAGACAATATGATTACTATAGGGCTCTGCCAACTTTTACCGTATATACTCGCGTATAATCCCAGTCCAAATGCAAACAACATAGACCCTGATCTGCCATCGCATAATGCGCTGGCAGATCAGGGTCTATGCTGTTTGTTCTACTGATTAGTCCTTACAAACTGCATAGACCCAGATCTGCCACCGCATTATGTGATGACAGATATGGGTCTATGCAGTTTGCAGTAGGTATTTGTTTATATGCGAGTATATACGGTAAAAATCCTAAACTGTCAATCAGTCATACTAGTCTCTTTAATCAGCTGATATGTATGATGTAGCAGACTGGTCCTCTATGCATTTGTTACATATGTAAATGTGTTCTATGGTGACATCATGGAACATAATCTGATAGTAAGACCTTGCAGTAATATACAATATGGTCATATATCTAGCAAAGAAGTATAGATGATCATTGTCAGTCAAACATTTATTTTTTTAAGTGTAAACTGACAACTTATGAGGTAAACCAAAATAAAAATAGCTTTACTGCTGCTTTGAAAATGTTTAATTGTACAATTTTCAAAAAATGTTTTGAGTCTACAATGTCTTCTACATTCACACAGAGCACCTGCCATAGAATTGTTACATACACAGAGTTAAAAATTGGATGCATTTTTCATGTGCAATTGTGTGTTCTGAATGCTGGACACCACAATTTTCTCTCTCATTCCTTATATGTGATACAGTTTGCTCACATGAGAAAGTTGTGTAGGATATGCCAATTCCAAATGAGTGCACTCACTGACACTGTATATGACTTCATTATGCCTATGACATCAGTTGAATTTATAGGCAAGTATCTCTCAGATGTCAGGTGTCTCTCTTTCCATTAAAATTAACTGATAACAAGACATTCATACTGAATTTATTCAAATGACATCCAGCAATTTAGTAAAATAGTGTAATAGTAAAAATGTTCTTTAATGGGTATTTCAGTTTTTTTCTCTTTATATAGTATAATGACCTCTCTAAGCAGTCAGAATAAACAAATTAACTGTCCTCTGCCTATTATTAGACAGATGTTGTTCATATAAAGGACAATTAAATAGGGATTTTCATTCGGGATTCCTGACAGTGCTTTGATATAGAGTCCTCTAAGGCAGGGTTTACTGCGCACAGCATCATAAAAATAGTATATTTAATAATTTGAAATCACATTATAATTGCATCACATCTATGATTGCTTGGTTGGTAGAACAATAAAATTGTAATCCAAGGGTCACATTTTCAATACCCGCCCAGGCTAGCCTGGGTCGGCATTCTCAGTGTGTCACTGAGAAAGACACTTAGTTCACATATTCTTGGCATGATATAGCCAATAATGTGTAGAAAGTGCTGTTCGAAACCAACCAACCAGCCAACACATCACCCAAGAACCTAAATCAACTGAAATTAAGTAAATAGCAATCACAAAACCAAATTTAGACAATCTGGTAAAACTGATGAACATACCAGCATTATATGATGGGTTGCAGTATATTGAGGGAGACTAAAGTGAGGGAACAAAGTAAAAGTTTGAAGTCATGTACCTGTTGTATTGTAGTCCCTGATCTCCAAATAGTCAGCTGCAGTGCAATTGACTGCTGGTTCAAGATTAAAAGCAGTAAAGGTGAAGGTGAGATAGTGTCCTGTGGGACCGTTTACTGTCCAAATGCAGTCAGCGTTATTATCGTAGTTAGAGGGATAGTTTGGGCTGGTGATCACACCACGTTGTCCAACATAGTGTCCGCCACATGTTGCTGTCAATGAAGGAGATGAATGAAGTCAGATACACAGACAAATCTAAAAATTATTATTATTATCCATGGATACTGTTTTCCTGTAGATAAGATTTGTATATTAATGGTTTCATTACTTTTTTTGCTGTATCTACACTGAAAAGATGGTTCACAAATATTCAGGACTTGCATGTAGAACCACTCTGATTTAAAAAAGGAAATTCTGTTCATAAGACTGAACCACACCAAAATATTATTAGCTTAAATAAAATTTTAAAATGAAAGTACACAAAGAAAACTGGTTACAAATGTGTATTAGCTTATTTGATGAATTAAATCAATTTATAACTTCTATGACAATCTTATGCTGATATAACAATAAATATGAATTGTATGGAGGTGGGATTTCAGGGTCAATTTGAGACTTCAGGCACCCCAGCATGCATTATTTTTCTCTTTGACAATGCCCTCAATGTGCACTGAGCATGTTTTATGGAACAGCCCTAAGGTATAAAGAGAATAATTCATGAATATATTATTCAACACCATGAGATGCTTCTGACCTTTTACTTTAACAATTTAAATATCAAACAGATATGGTATATAATATAACATTTTACCTATCTTGGATGTTGCTTGGAAACCCAATCGAAGTACACTGGCATCAGTTCTAAATCGGACAAAGAGAACATTTCCGGTAGAGAAAACAGTTCCTGGACGTTCAGATCCACAGAATCGGGAAATAACAGGGGAATTAATTGTTCCACCATCATGGAACTCCACATAATCAAAATTACATCTGCAAAACAATAAAACAGTCATAATGAGACAATACAATCTTCTCCACAGCATTTCTTACAAAGTGTTTCTCTTTTGAGAACTGCTTTATTTCAGAATTTTTATTTAAGTTTCAGCAGTTTTTCAATGTATGCTTGAATTAAACATTTCTGAGATGTAATTGGTGTTGTATAATGTAATGGTTTTCTACACAGTATCAGACTGGTTGAGTTTTTAAAAAAAACTTAACCTAATCTGATCTTCATTCATTGATGTAAAACAAGGATAAAATGCACAGTCTCTGTATAACATCTGCAGCTGTGTAAACACAGTACATTATACATTTTGCCTTTTTAGGTGTAAACCTGGGTGACGTGTGGATCAGAGGGTTGGGCAAGACAAGACAGATTTGAGGTCAGTGGTCCTGGGTTGAAGCCCAAATGACTGATATCTGTTTTTTACCCCCAGGATTTATTTGAAAATGGAGTTCCAAGACCAACAATAATAACAACAAAAACTATGTTGGTTGTCATCGACCTGCATTGCAGCAGGTGAAAATTACCAATATAACCATGATGCTGAAAAGCTTTCATGACAGAGGACAAATATAATAGTATAATACAACACTCCCTCACTATAAGACCCTTCATTTTAACACAGTTCCTGTTGTAAGGCAAATACGATCATTGATCCCATTTCATGATGTAGTAGCAAAATTGTATGTATCAAATACTTCATTATAAGGTAGTCTCACTATAAGGCAGTATACTCAATGGCTCCATGGTGTTATAATGAGGGAGTTTTGTGTCTCACATTATAAGATGGTCTCACTATAAGGTGGTATACTCTATGGCTCCAATGAACAGGGTTATAACGAGGGAGTACTGTATATCATGTACTTCATTATAAGATGGTCTCGCTATAAGGCAGTATACCTAATGGGTCCATGGTGTTATAATGAGGGAGTATTGTGTCTCACATTATAAGATGGTCTCACTATAAGGCAGTATACCTAATGGCTCCATGGTGTTATAATGAGGGAGTATTGTGTCTCACATTATAAGATGGTCTCGCTATAAGGCAGTATACCTAATGGCTCCATGGTGTTATAACAAGGGAGTACTGTATATCATGTACTTCATTATAAGATGGTCTCACTATAAGGTGGTATACCTAATGGCTCCATGGTGTTATAATGAGGGAGTATTGTGTCTCACATTATAAGATGGTCTCACTATAAGGCAGTTGACTCTATGGCTCCCATGAACAGCATTATAATGAAGAATGACTGAATTATGGATGATCTTGTATAACTAAATTACAGATGATGGTGCTGAATTGAGTCTGGTAATATGGGTAAATCTTGTATTTGCAAAAACAGTTTTAACTTACTGTGCATGTGATTCTATATTAAAGTCTCCTGTAAAATCAACCTGAATCCTCTTTGTTGCTGGTGCTGTAATCACCCACATGCAGTCCACATTATGTGGATAATTCGCTGGATAGCTTGGTGAACTGAAGACACCACTATTATTGTTATTAGTTAATTGAAGCTGACCACCACAAGTGACTGAGATCTGGTTGAAGATGAGGTTAAATCCAGCAGAAGACCCTGAGCTGTCAGAAATGAAATTGATGTACATGAGGTTACTGCTTGTCTCGAGCCTTGCTGGTGCTGTGTTGCCACAATAGCGACCATTGGTTGATGGTCCCAGGGGTGGTGAGTTGTAGTAGAATCCATTTAAAAGCTGGCAATTGTAAACAAGGATTGAATGAAAATTGAATTCATAGCAGGATACAAAGTCAGTCTCGTCTGCTCAATCAAATATCTGTTCTATACGATTATTGACCTTTGTTGAGGTGAATATTAAGTTTCATGAAAAGTAAATCTCATATTGACTGATGCAATGCAGAGGTAAATATGACCAGTTTATTGGTTCATACAAACATGATTTTCACATAACAAAGGTCTATACTTGTTTTAATGCATAATTTAGTGCACACTTTAAAATTTAACTTGTTTCTGAACAGTGATAATGTTATTTCAGCTGCATGGCACCATATCTCATATGTTATAACATAATGTGAAAGTCAATGATGTCACAGCAAGGCAATATGACTATCACAAATCAAAGTACGTCATATTGTCCATTTAAAAAAGCATCTTTCATGGAAATCATATAAGAAATCATACAAAATTTGACTGGCATATTTGACAATTGGTTGAATTCAGTATCTTAAGTGGGTTTTGATGGTGTCAGATTAATGATGCTATATCAATATATAACCCAGAGTTGCTTTGCATACTGGCCAAAACAGAGCACAAAAATTACCTGAATGTAGTCCCCTCCACAAGATCCCTGTGTTCCCTGGATGCCAAATGTGCCATTAAATTCCACAGAAATGTTTCTACCAATGGGGACCTGAATGTTCCAGGTACAATTGCTGTTTGCTGGGTAACTATTAGGATAGCTAGGTGATTTGAGAATACCTGAAGTAGACTGTAGCAACCCTCCACAAACTGTAATCCAATAAAACATAATATCACTTATTTTAATTATAATTATCTATTAATATGTTATCTGACTGCTCGACTGACTGATTCATTCATTAATCAACTGATTTAATTGATTTTTAGATTATCAATCAAGAACCAATGAATCAATAGCTAAACTTATGTGCAGCCCCTTCCAACTATACACTGTCCTTCAACAATGATACAGTAGAATTTTGTCATCCAAACTCCTCAGCAAACACAAAACAGGCCACGGCCTGTATGCTGAGACTGTCCCCAAGCTTGTGGTAAATTAGTGCTGCACACATCAAGTTATATCCAAATACCAAGTAACATGACTCTGTAACAAACTGTACGTAAGAAACTGACCACATACAAAAATGTGGTCAGTTAATTTAGGATGTGAACATACATTTAGATGGACAGACATACAGACACACCAAAGTGATTGCCAGGGTGGGCTTGACAACATTTTTGGAATGAACATGACTTTGTGTGAAAAGGTTTGGGCTGTGCCAAATCTGCACATATTTGGGGGACACACATGTTTTCAGATAAACTGATAATTTATACAAATATTGTTTATATAAACAAAGTTCTACTATAGCAAACGTCACACAATGAGGTCATTACAATTCAAACAATGAGGTCATTACAAGTAACACAATGAGGTAATTACAAGTAACACAATGAGGTCATTGCAAGTCACACAATGAGGTCATAACAAGTCACACAATGAGGTCATTACAAGTCAAACAATGAGGTCATTACAAGTCACACAATGAGATCATTACAAGTCACACAATGAGGTCATTACAAGTAACACAATGAGGTCATTACAAGTCACACAATGATGTCATTACAAGTCATACAATGAGATCATTACCAGTAACACAATGAGGTCATTACCAGTAACACAATGAGGTCGTTACAAGTAACACAATGAGGTCATTACAAGTCACACAATGAGGTCATTACCAGTAACACAATGAGGTCATTACCAGTAACACAATGAGGTCATTACAAGTAACACAATGAGGTCATTACAAGTCACACAATGAGGTCATTACAAGTCACACAATGAGGTCATTACAAGTCATACAATGAGGTCATAACAGATTATGAAAAGTCTATATGCAATGGCTATCTGATCTTATTTATCATAAGTTTTTATATCAGTAGAATGCAACAGCATGTAGCACAAACAGTTTGAAAGACACTATTCAGCAATATTAAAAAAAATAATTACAGTGCATCTTCATAGATATACATAAACTGTATATTTCTCATTTTGTATCATACACCTACCAATTTTCTACCCAAGAAAGAGCCAGAATTTTACTGTCATTTCCTACAAGCAGGAAAACGATACTATCGTTTTCCAACCCTGTATCACCATACTCTCAAACGAGGCTGAGACTACTTTATCCTCGAGGTTTCCTGGTGACAATAGCAGCGCCCCTAGCAATGGAATGCAAACACTAGCAGTAAACAAAGCTCTCACAGTGACGTTAGTTAAGAAACCTTGTGTTATATGTAAAATATCTGAAATGTCTAAACCATGTTTTTGTCACAACAAAAATAAAAAAGCATTTATTCCTTTATTTTGAAGTAGTAAACTATTGCCAAAATGTACGTCTGAAACAAGATCATATTCGGAAATCACGTACCAAAACATTACAGTTGTACAGTACAACCCATTTACTGAAATTCATAAATGGTAACGTTAGTGAGTTTCACGCATAATGAATGAATTTGAAATTATAAATGAGTAATATTCTCTGCAACAAATCTGTACCATCAAGTTCCAACATTTTCTCCAATCCTATTGTAAATAACTGTCAAAATAATGTTGTCATTCCCGTGTCAAGTTCCCATAGCAGCCTCTCGCAATGTATCGCCAGAAACAGTTCAACCGCATTCAACCTGGCCTCTGAAAGAAACTTCCAGTCATTTAGCTGGTGAAAACTTCCGTGATGCAAAATTTCAGAACTGCACAATAACTGTAAATCACATATATGAGTAGTCTGCCCTCAAGCATAGAAGAATTTGTGTTATTGACAGTGATGGTAGTCAAACTGAGCGAGTGTTGTTTCACAAACTTCATTCATAAAACTAATATTTTTTCAACTACATATAGTGATTTTATTAAATTATCTGAAAATTGAAAGGTATATAACAAAAATATCATTATCACAGTAATGCGATTTTGATTGCTAGATTACGTCTCGTTGTCAGCATACAAATCTGGATCTTGTAATGATCTGGATTTTCTAATGCTGACAACTCGACGTGATCTAGCAATCAAGATCGCGTTACTGTGATAATACTATATATGTATCAGACTCTAGCCTTGTCACTCACAGCAAATTCACAAGTACTTTACACTTAAGATTCTCTCTCTTATTCTCAGTTTGTATCAAACTCAATTTGACATGCTTACCAGTCTTGTAGCTCAGCGCAAAACCTGTTCCATTGATGGATATATCGGATTTGAATCGGAAGGTGGCATATCTTGTAGTGGACAGAAGTGGAGTAGGATTTCCAACTCTACCACAGAACACACCCAATATTCTTCCAGATGTTGTAAAATCTGCAAAACAAATTGGAAAAGCAAAAGTAAAAATTCATACTGCTATTGACATGCTATCAAAGCACTGGCATACCTGCCAATCTTTGAAAGTAAACAATCAGAATGCAGGCCTGGTATGTGTGCATGTGTGTGCAAACCCAGAAGCCCCCCTACCCCCCCCCCCCCCCATCCCCCTGGCTGAAATCGAATGTAGCATTTGGAATAATGAAAAATTATATTTTCTCAATGCCCTCACAGCCTTTCTTAGGATAAGTGTTTCTTGAAGCTCAAATGTTTCTTTATATCAGTTACTCCTCCACAGCATATAGCTATATATCCAGCCTATAAACCTTGCAAAAAGCATAATTCTGTCCTAATCAAAAACTGCTTATGACATCCTTAAACATATTAGTGGATTCATCATTGTATTTCTGCTTAACTTTAGAGCCATGACACACTTCATGGTCTTTGCATGAAGTGTCTCATTTGCTTCATTATCTGCCTGCAACATGATTATCAGAGTATGATCCAAGTCAAGCGTATGTTAATTATCATTTGGCTGCTCATGTGCACTGTAAAAAAAGAAGTCACATGACATCCAGTTAATCTCTTTCAAGCGAGAGCGAGACCCTTCTGTAAATATGGCTGCACCCATGAAAATAAATGCACTGTAAATTTTGAATTTCTGGTTTTAAATTTGGAGTTCTAAATACTGGTTTGATAACTGAAATGAATCTGACCAAATTGGAATGGTTTTGGCAGGTATGCATTGGTTAAGAAACAATTTATTTACAGAACATTAAACCTTTTTAGTGCCCTTTATAAAAGTAGGTCTTTTTCTACAAGTACCAAAAAAAAAGCATATTTTGAGAAAGTAGAAAAGCTAAATCATTATTTCCTTGGCATTGCTTCTTTCTTTTCTTTTCTTTACCTGGTGCTTGTCAAAAAGGTATAGGGAACCAGATGATATAAAAACAGCTGGAAGCTAATTTAATTATAACGACATGGTATAAATTACTGTGTCAAAATCTCTTACTTTGTTATCTTTGTCTGCAATAAATCATCTTTTCATTATTTTTCAGAAATGTTGCTCAGTAAATATTACATATTAAGTACATTTTTTTAAGGAAGGTATTCATCATTTTCAATCAATACAGTAACTTTTAAATTTCTAGAACAACCTAAAAAGGTTGACTCTTAGCATACTGACATGTTCTTTAAAAGTTTAGAAATACTTACAGTCATAGATTGTCAGCGTATCATAGTTGCATGTACTGTGGCTCTCCAGATCAATGTAAGTAATGTTGATCCAAAGTCTGGTCCCTACTGGACTGCTGACAGTCCATGCGCAGTCCAAACTGTTGGGGTATCCATTGGGGTAGCCAGGGGAAATCACTGTCTGAGCTGCATCTGTAGCCACCAACACACCCCCACAACCTGGCACTGAAAAGAATTAATATCAGCATTCATAAAATATGGAGGAAACAGACACATATTGACCAGTTGTGGTCTACATGTTGATACAAAGCCCTGCACAACTTTTGTTTGCAATAACAAGTTATATTTTTAAGTCACAGAAAGATAGACATTCTACTACACTCAAACTTTGCAAGATTGGATGTGGTTCTGGTTTTGTGGACAGAAGTTATTCATTGCTAGCTTGCCAGCTATGACTAATAATAATAATAATACTTTATTTATAGAAGGCAACTCATTTAGTCAAGGACTATTCTCCCTTGAGCCCCTTTCAAGGAAAAAGTATAACAATCTGCATCATACAAAAGATGATAGTGATTACTATTTATTTTAACATCACTTCAGTATTATAAACACTAACTTCTATTATAATCTATTAGTAACATATACATACTCATGATATCTCTTCTTAAATACTGTAATATTTTCTGCAGATTTTACATGCAGTGGAAGTTTGTTACGCAGAACTGTATTAGAGTATTCGAAGCTTTGCTTAAATTGCTCTATTCTTGGTTTTGGTAGATGAAGGTTTCTATGTGATGTTGATTTCAACTGGTAATGCGTTGTAAGGCCTGAATAAAACCTAAAGATACTCATGTGCAGCTCCATTTAGACATTTATATACAAGAACTGCCTTGTGAAAGTCCATGTAGACATTTATATACAAGAACTCCCTTGTGAAAGTCAATGTAGACATTTATATACAAGAACTACCTTGTGAAAGTCCATGTAGACATTTATATACAAGAACTGTCTTGTGAAAGTCCATGTAAACATTTATATACAACAATTGCCTTGTGAAAATCAATCCTTTCATATGTTGTAAACCATTTAAGTTCTGCAAATAAGGCTTATGATGAATAATCAATAGATGCATCTAAAATAATGCATGCTGCCCTTTTCTGAAGTTTATAAATCCGGTCAAGCTGAGATTTGGCCAGTTTCCCCATACAGCTGAACAATATTCCATTATTGGAAGAATACATGTATATGAATTGTAGTATACAATATGAGCTTCTATAGGGAAATATTTCTGGATTCTGCTGAGTCGGGCAATTTTGGATGACAGTGCTTTACAAAGCTTGTCAATATGGTCATCACTTTGTAAAGTATTATTTACAGATACACCTACAAGCTTTTTATGTATGACATTTTCCAACTGATGATTACTTATTGTATGAGATAATTTTGGGTTCTCTAACTTATGACTCACTGTTTCTGCTCAGTTATTAATTACCAGTAATCTACTGACACCTGGACAGAGACAGACACCTGTTGAAACTCATGGTGTTAGAGAAAAAGACCAATTGATTAGCAGCAAATTAAAAAAGCCCTGTAAAAAAAATTCTTTGTTCCCATTTCTCAATACCAGTCATCCACAGATGGTGTTAGTCATGAAATGTTTGGGGTGGAAACACAATCAGAAATAATCCCATACAAAAATTAAGACTTTACTGAAGTTATTATGGTGCTAAACTGCTAAGTTACTCCATATTACTACAGGGTGTTATAGTCTTTTTCCAAGTAGTATAATATTATAGTAAGTTTTAGTATAACACAATAAGAAACAGGAAGACAGTCACATGCTTATCGCATGTGTCTGAGCCTAGAACTGATGAAACATGCTGGTCAGTGATAGCACTGACAGACATACAAACCAAACGACACTTACCTGTGTGGTTAAGCCTGTGGCTGGAGTTGTAGAAACAGGCTGATCCATGGTCACACAGACAGACAGCTGCTGTTCAGTGCTAGTATGGACTAACAAACAGACACACAACAGATGGACACATGGTTGCGTGGTGTGATTGAGCATGGGGGTGGTGTTACAGATGGAGGATGAGAAGTAGCAGAGACTTCCAATTGAATCAGAAGCCATGTCCAGTGGAGAAGAGTTGGAGAAACAAAGCAGATGAACAAAAAGACAGGGAGAGACAGATAAACACTTACCTGGTGTGGTTGAGCCTGGGGCTGGTGTTGTAGAAATAGGTTGGTCAGAAGTAGCCTGCCAATTGAATAAGAACCCCTGTCCAGCAGAGGAGAAATCAGAGTGGAACTCAACAAATAATACATTGGTGGAGCTAATAAATGGACTTGGTGCAGTTATACCACAGTATGAACCTAGCACTGGGCTGTCAGGCTGGCCTCCATCACGAAACTGGAAAATGAAAGCAAGAACAAAAGTGAGAATGAGAGTTTTGAGTAAGATTGTGTACTGTATGCCCCTTTTACAAAATTATGAAGGGTAAATCTCCCTCAAACTTGATGGAACTTCTCAAACAAACCATTCAAAATTCAATGCCATACAATTTGTATCAAGGGAATGATTACAATTTAAAAGCAATTTGATTGCAAATGTCATGATTATCCTTTTTTTGATCAACAGTTAAACTGTGGATTAATCTGATGAAGTCCATCCAGTTCTCTATGTCCATTTCTTCTTTCAAGAGATCTCTTGTATACAAGTCAAAAACACCCATCCGAAACATATCATCTCTTGACATATTCTTCTGTATTGTATGCACCAGACTCTGACAAGGATGGACTATTTTTACACACTAGACTCCAACATGGATGCAGTAGGTTACACACCAGACTCTGAGAAGGATGCAGTATTCTACACACCAGACTCTGACAAGGATACAGTATTTGCATGCCAGATTCCAAATAAGATGCAATATTCTACACACCAGACTCCAACAAGGATGCAGTATTCTATACACCAGACTCTGACAAGGATGCAGTAGTTTACACAGCTGACTCCAACTAGGATGTAGTAGTTTACACCCCAGACTCTGACATGGATGCAGTAGTTTACACAGCAGACTCCAACAAGGATGCAATAGTTTACACACCAGACTCCAACAAGGATGCAGTATTCTATACACCAGACTCTGACAAGGATGCAGTAGTTTGCACAGCTGACTCCAACTAGGATGTAGTAGTTTACACCCCAGACTCTGACATGGATGCAGTAGTTTACACACCAGACTCCAACAAGGATGCAGTATTCTATACACCAGACTCTGACAAGGATGCAGTAGTTTGCACAGCTGACTCCAACTAGGATGTAGTAGTTTACACCCCAGACTCTGACATGGATGCAGTAGTTTACACACCAGACTCCAACAAGGATGCAGTATTCTATACACCAGACTCTGACAAGGATGCAGTAGTTTACACAGCAGACTCCAACAAGGATGCAATACTTTACACACCAGACTCTGACAAGGATGCAGCATTCCACACATTTGATCCCAACAAGGATGCAGTCGTTTACACCCCAGACTCAGACATGGATGCAGTAGTTTGTGTTCACATTTGCAAAAGTTCAAATTGTAAATGACCCTTTTTGCAAATGTGGACATGTCAGAAAATGTGAACATTACTTTAATCATTTGTTTTCCAAAAATACAATTATTGCTTGTTGATAATATTTCATTACAAGGTCTTTTATTGGAGACATCTGATGGAGAAGTTACATAAACTATTTTCAGGAATGAACAAACATTTTTAAAGGGCTCTGGAAGATTTTCATAACAGTAAAAGCAATGGAGCACAGATACCGTTACAAATATTCATATTTTATAAACATTTCAATGTTACTTTACATTTTTCTTTTGTGGGGTTTATTATTACTTCTCTCTTTTATCACTTCATTTACCTACTTGTGCCAGATAGATTCTACTCCTTTCCTACACATGTTAACATGGTATACAACAAATTAATTATATGATTGTACACTTGACCAAAATACCACATATTATGTTCTGTACATCACATGTCTTGCTGGGACAGGACATCCAAAATATCATATATGATGTTCTGTATGTCACATGTCTTGTTGGGACAGGACATCCAAAATATCATATATGATGTTCTGTACATCACGTCTTATTGGGACAGGACATACAAAATACCATATATGATGTTCTATATGTCACATGTCTTGTAGGGACATGACATCCAAAATACCATACATGATGTTCTGTACATCACATGTCTTGTTGGGACAGGACATCCAAAATATCATATTTGATGTTCTGTATGTCACATATCTTGGAGGGACAGGACATCCAAAATACCATGCATGATGTTCTGTATGTTGCATGTCTTGTATTAAGAGGACATCCAAAATACCATATAAAATTATGATGTTCTGTATGTGATAGGGAGAGGACAACCTATATTGTAAGACCTTATGTTTGATCGCTTTTTTCCATCAACTCATTATTCTCACATGCCACGTTTTTGCATCATGAGGTGGTACCTTTGTTCTGAGCTCTGTGGCATCAGCATAAATCATGGTACAACAAAGTGGGTAGTATTACATAAAGGGGAAAGATGTAACTGTACAATGATGCCAAGTAATGTAGACTTTCTACTCACATTAAATAATACAGCCGAAAAAGACCAAATTTTATTTAGGTCTAAAATTACTGGTTCTGGAACCAGAGTTTGAGTTCAGATTTTAGACTTTCTGCCATTAGATCTAAACAAGACCTATATGAGCTGCACACTGACAGATGAACTTTTGCAAAAAGTAGGGTAAGTTTGAGATTTGGAGTATAAAGGACCAGAGAACAAAAGTCATGGATCAAACAAGCAAAATAAAATACAAATTTATTTTTCACTCATCTGCTTATGTGCGGGCAAAATAGCCAATCAAACGCAATGTCTTTTATACATCTAAGCATCTGGCAAAATGAAAATCTCTCTGGAACAGATGTTTGGATGCAATCAGAAGTAACCAACAGAAAAAACACATTTCCTACCCTATTTCAGGCAACAATGAAAACAATCTCCTTAGGAAAATGAGTTCAAAGCCAATATAACATGATTAAACTAAACACAACAGTTTTAATTAAGAATTGAAGTTATGAAGCTTTAAAATCAATTAGATACTGCAGGAATGGCTGTAGCAAAGCAAAGGAGATTCTTGTGTAGTGTGTAATTGATTTTCAAGCTTCATGAATTCACAAATCCTGTCAAATATGAACTTCAATTCTTATAATTACAGATAGTTATAAAAATAATAACGAATCTCAAGAAATAAATAGCAGAACTATATTTTAAACATTATTTACAAATATTGTCAAATCACACAAGAAAGTTCCATGAATACATAAGTAGTTCTTGTCTGGTGTTATAAACTAATAACTTCTAGTTTTTTTCTGCATCACATGATGTGATATTAACCAATCTAAATGCTTGTTACAAAGGCTTGGTAAATAATTTTAACTAATCATTTATAACACAACAATCTACTGATATTTGTTCTTCTTCAAATCCTGGAGCAATACATGTACTCAAGATATGGTCTCACTTATATTTTTAAGACTGTTTCTTTAATTAGCCTGTTTTCCCGTTTTGAAAGTTTTAAATCAATTCTATCAAAACTTATATTGATATTCACTGTGACCGTCAGCATTATTATATGTGCTGACCCTGAAAGGTCAAAGCATATTTAGCATTTTAGACGTTTTTAGTTCAAATTCAAATAATTTTTAAGGGACAATAACCTTATGTATCCTTACCTTTAAGAAATCAAATATACATCCCAATGAGGAACTCTCCATGTCCAAAGTTTCAAATGCAATGCGGATTCTCATCCCTATATCCACAGTGATGGTCCATGTGTAATCCACATTGTGTGGATACTGACTGGGGTATAAAGGTGATGCCACTTGACCTGAGGATCCGCTCAGGGCACCGCCATATGCTGATAAATGGACAATAACAATATTTTATGAGAATTTTATCATTATAGAGTGGACACTAAAATGGAATAGAAACCACTCCTTCATTTTAACATGCCCAGATAACGTGCAAGCCCACTTATAATATGGGGACAGGTGTGGGTCCCATTTTTCTCTTATAGAAACTACCACACACAAATAGGCCCCTATTTGCTGAATGTGAATAAAATCGCTATCTAAATTAGAAAATGAAACCTTGATATATTGCTCGTTTTTTTGTAGAAAACAGTGGTTAGTGCCAAAAAATATGGAATCAACATCATCAAATTCACAACATTAAAGGAAAATACACATATTTTGATAAATTTTAATTTAAAAATATTCTAATTACACTGTAAATAACAATATATGATGAAGTATTGATCAATGAAAATGTTGGTAATGCCTACCAGTGGCAACACATTAAGAAATCAATAGCAATTATTTAATAAATAAGTCTTGTCAAGTGAAATTCATGTTTCAGTTTTATTTTTTAATTTGGTTTCAGTGTAATTGTCATAAATGTAATATGCCCTCTGTATTCAAACAATAAAAGTGTTAATCGACCATTACAAGCAGTGCCCGTGAGCATTTCTGTGAGAACCTAAGTAGTGACAACTTCGTTTTGATCTGCAACTTCCTGAAGTGCTTGTTGCATTGTTACAATCAATTAAAAGCAGACCTGCTTTCCTGTTAATTGCATATATTTCTTTATCAAATCAAGCAGAAGGGGTAGAATAAAAAAGTTAAAAGGCATGCAAATCCTACATACATAAGAGCTAGTGGTCACAGTTGGGTGTCAAGTCAACTTATAAATCATTTCAACTGACCAATCAAACATTGTTTTAAATATTATGTAAGTAACATCATTAAAGTATTTAACATTCATCAGTGGTTTATCCTAAACACTTGCAAATGTGATCCAGGATAGCAAGGGAACCAAGTGAAAGGCATACTCAGTACATGAAAAGCTCAGCTTTATAGATAGGGTTATTTACGGAGAAGCAAGATCCATAATTTGTAGTGAACTTAATTCCTGAATTAGTACTCAGAACTTTGCACAGAAATCTTGCAATTACTTGCAATGAAATCACAGCCTAAATATTTTATGGATAGAACAATAAAATATCAAGTTTCAGCATTGTTGTTTCTCAAAATAACTGTCCCTCTCTTTTGAAAAAAAGAATCAAGTTCGGTACTGAATCAAAAATAACAATAGAATGTATTCACATTTTACATGCAGCGATGTATTACATAATGTTTTGCTGGTACACATGTGATGTGTGTTGAAACCTCTTGGAGTAATGTTTTTTTGTGATCTTTCAAAGTTTGGTTATCTTGAAAATAAATAACACTATTTATTGAAAATTATTCCCAACACAATTATAAAATGAGTATACAACCATTTAACCACACACCCCACTAGCATTCTGTCTTTTCACTGTTGATGACCATCCCTTTCTTAATTTTCAGTCACTTGCACCCTCATTTATACTGTAGTCTTTATTTTTGGAACCCACTGTGTGTGAGTTATCAGGGGACAGGTGCATTATGATTTTAATGTGGATGCAAACTGCACAGCCTAAGATCTGCTGTTACATAATGCACCAAGAGATCTGGATCTATGCAGTTTGACATGGATAATCAGTAGAACAAACAACATAGACCCTGATATGCGGTGCATTATGCGATGGCAGATCAGGGTCTATGTTGTTTGCAGTTTGGACTCAACTTATAAGCGAGTATATACCATATATATATATCATAACTGAATGTCAATAATACCAATTCATCAATTAAACTTACAAGTGCTATACTGTGCTACAAATCCCTGGCCAGTGCTGGTGGGATTGGAGCGGAATTTCATCCAGATTCCATTGAGAGCAGTGATGTTGCTCGGCATGATGTTTCCACAGAAACGGCCAATCAGATTACCGCTGACACTTCCTTGCCTCAATTCCAGGTAGTCATTGTTACAGTTGGCTTGATACTCAAGATTAAACAGACTGTAAAGGTGAATAAAAAAATACAATCTAGACACTGTTTGTCTAATGCTTCTACAGAATACCATGAGATGGTAGAATTTATTAAAAGTCTGTGAAATTAAAACCCATTTGTCCGACAATCCTCTTTTATTGGATGTATTTAAGGGCAATGAATTGTGGAAAATTAATAAATATAGATTATGTCAACCTTTAAAACAAGTTCTGTCTCTGATATAATTTAAAATGATTATACATATTACATTTCATGAAAAACTAAAACATTACTTATTTACATAAGACAGACAAATTATCCCAATTTTTTAGTCATCTGAAATGTCAGCATGTCCCCTTAACTCAATCCTTCTTTATCACATGATGAAAAAAAAATCGGACATTTAAAAAATCCATTTAATATTTTTTATAGTACATGTGCTTAATATAAAATGACATCAAACAAGATGTCAAGATATTATACAAGGTCAAGATGTGATGCTCACCACATTCGAAATAAAGTTTAAAGTCATTGCACTGCTCCCTTTTGTTGTTATCTGTGAGAGCTTTGGTCACCATGAACCTAGAGTCTAATACTGCTTCAGACATTACACTGAAGAAGGCCCTGATATGCAAATTTTCATGTACCTGAATGACAGCTGTAGAAAGTTGCCAGGTGCAGCTCTGACTGTCCAAACACACTCAGTATTGACTGGGTAACTGTTGGGATAACCTGGACTGGCAAATGACCCTTGCTCCGAAGTAAACTCACCACCACAACCTGCAGAAAGCAAATATCATGAATTCATGTGTAAGCATAATATTATTAGATAGTAACACCTTGCTAATAAAACCACTCAAGGGACTTGATTTGTCTTATTACCGTCTATACTCGCGTATAAGCCATGTCCAAATGCAAACAACATAAACCCTGATCTGCCATCACATAATGTGCTGGCATGTCAGGGTCTATGTTGTTTATTCTACTGATTAGTCCCTACAAACTGCATAGACCCAGATCTGCCGGCGCATTATGCAACGGCAGATCTGGGTCTATGCAGTTTGCAGTTGGTATTGGCTTATACACGAGTATAGACAGTACTGTGGTTGTCTTAGTTCGATGAAGCCCAGTACACAAAAAGGTATATGGAAAATGAAAATTGCAGCACACCCTCTTCAAAAAAGATCTGATTCAATTTTATGACCTGTCATAGTCACAGGAAGTGGTGCACACAGTCATTTTAATGGTTTCAGAACATATAATTTTCCACCAAAACAAGGGTTGTAGGTTAGAATAAATAGTTTAAAGTTCAAAAATTTATTGATATCATGACAGTGACTGAAGTCTAATTTATTTAGCTGAAATCACAATCAGTTAATTTCTGCTCAAATTAATTTTGTTAAATAGCTCTCCATTCTTATTTTTTCAAAAAAGCATGTAAATTTAGTGACAATATATGAAATGTGGATGAGGAATCACCTGTTGCTGAAACTAAACACTTTCAGAGTGATTTCTGGTTGGGTTTTTTCTTTCTTTATTTCTAATTAAAATGATCGTAGAAGGAATGAGATGGATTAGCCAAAAGGTTGATGCCAGTGTAAAGTGCATAGGGGTTTCATTTCCGACAGTATGTATCTAATAATTGAAAATGATGACAAATTTTTTATCAAAATGAACAATACAACAAATTACTCTGCATGGAATATCAGATATTGAAAATTTATCACATGATTACTGTCTTCTTTACATTACCACTTCTACAACAGGTCTGAAAATGACCATATATACTCGCTTATAAGAAGGGTCCAACTGTAAATAACAAAGTCCCTGATCTGTCATTGCATAATGTGCTGACAGATCAGAGTCTATGTTGTTTGTTCTTACTGATTACTCCTAACAAACTGCACAGATGAAGATCTGCTGGTGCATTATGTGAAGGCAGATCTGGGTCTATGCAGTTTGCAGTTGGACCTGACTTACGGTATGTATAGATGCTAAAGAATCAGAAACAAGTCACAGACCTTTTCTTCAGTCAGTGTGATCTATGTCATCATGATTTAGCAGCCCTGGCTCCTGGTCTAAGCAATCAGGTCTACTGAATGCATGGAGGATAATTTGGTTCTCTGAATTTTATTGTTTTAGTAGAGTGGTCTTAAAACTGAGGTTGTAATTTACTGTAATGACAGGATTAAAATCAATATCTAATGTAGAATTTAAACAGTTCACTGATGATTATTTCTAACATATACTAGTGGAGTAAATCATTCTTACATGTTGGAGGTAAAGGGATAATTTTAAGACAAGATTAAATGGTCAGCTGAAATTGGAGAACAATATTCCTTAACACCAATATGACTAACAAGCACATCAATGAGCAGGGAATTTTTTGCTACTTTTGTGACATATTTTTCTTTGTTATTCATTCATCAAACAAAAAATTTATATTACCTTACATTGTACAAATTCAGCCTGGCTAACAAATGTATATTAGGGTTTTTAGAAACATAACAGAAGAGCCAATGGCTTATATAGTGACTAATGCAGGTATTTCTACCTGTATGCAATTTATCTGACCTCACCTGGTCAGCTCTATTGACCGGTGTCAATTGATCATCCATGCAAGTCAGTCATGTGCTTAAACATTAATAACTATTGGTCAATATCCAGGGCAGTGAAAATATAAATGGGAACTTGCTATGATGTATCATGACTTGAAAAACTTAAATACACAAAAACTTACACATACAAAAACTTTCACACACAAAACTCACACACACATTTAAACACACACACTTGGAGAATCTAATGTTAACAAAAATAATGTTGCCATCATCATCATCACTGGAAAAGCAATATCTTTGTCTTACCGTTTACTTAACACTGGCTTGACTGTTAAGTGCAAACTAAACAAAAATTATGCTATTGTATAATTTAATAAGTAAAACAACTCACTAGATGTGGACTTAGTATATATAGCTCTGAATCCAGTTCTATGAATGCTGAAATCAGACACAAATTTGACATATAGAGCTGATCCCTGGGATGTTACAGGCAAGGGTACAGCATTCCCACAATATGTGCCAATTAGAGGAGCCATTTCATCATTTCCATCCATCACTGTCACAGAGTCATGGGCACAGTCTGCAACTTCCTCTATATCCATGTGGGTGAAGGTCAAGGTTATATGGTCACCTTCATGGGATGGAAATAAAATTCATTAGTTAGCTAATCAAAAACAAGTTACCAGCTTGGGGTATTTTGTTGTAGAAAGTGCAGGAAATATGAATATACAATTCTTCAAGAATTATCTTATCATATGCACTAAATGTCCAACCTAGAAAAGAAAGGACAAAGCAGGTTTTGCCCCTCTAAAGTTCTAAGTTCAATTCTAATTGAAGAAATATGTGCATGATTCACTTGTAACAGAGAAGAATTAGGTGCAGACCAATCAAAGCTCAAATCTGAGACTTCCCTCATGCCAAGCAAGTACTCTCCATCTAAACTATCTGACTCAATGTTTATGGGCATTTCTTGCAACATCAGGGTTCCCACAGGTGACTCGAATCCAATTATCTGACTTTTCCCTGACCAAAGTAAATTTTTCCCTGACCACATGTTTCATATCACACACACACACACACACACACACACACACACACACACACACACACACACACACACACACTTTCCATTTGTAAACATACAAAGTACATGAATTGACCATATATAAGTCCATGCTTGATAATAAGACCACCTCTCCACTTAAACAAATTTTAAAATTTTTTATGTTAAGAACATTTAAGTTTAATTTACAATTTCTCAAGATAAGTGTCAGTTCAAAACAATAAATTCTTAGGAAAACACACATCATCACTAAGTCTACAACAAGCAACCAATGTTATAATGATAAACAGTGGAATAGATAAGCCGATCATGACCTTTATACAAAGTCATACATTTTAAATAGTGTTCAGTGAGCAGTGTGGAATCTCATTTTATCTCTGTCTCTCTCTTGCTCATTGCCATGATGTCAGCTTGACTTTTCAGCATTCATTCTTTTGAAAAAACAAATAATAGTTTGGTGCCTTTTTACGTACTGGATACTGTAAGAATGATGTTAATAAAAAATGAGCAAATCAATGGTTTAAATCACTGTTTACACTTGCTAATCATAGTTAATGCAAGGAAAATGGTGTCAGTTTTTCTTCCAATTTATTTTACCCACAATGCTTTAGAAATTTCTGTTAAGGTCCATTGTAATGGTGATGCAAATTACCTTTCTTTGACGACACCATCAGGTGTTATATACAGAATATTGTATATATGATCTGACACTATATGAACTTGCGATTGACCCATCAGATTCAAAGGATTTTATTCTGCTACTTAATAGGTATAAGTAATACAGGCAATAACAAGTACATTGCAAAAATGTCAAAGTCATGGCGTTCAAGTTTGTTAACTATGGCAAAGTTTGTAACAAGGTGAACATGGCAGGACAACATTGTGTACATTTCTTTAATAGTAAGAAACTCTATCATAACCAAATTTGAAAATGTTGACATTACTAAGTAGTCTGGTGTACTGAACTAGTGATCAACTTAGTCAATATCCTCAGCTTACAGAAGAGAAAAGTGCATACACACACACACACACACACACACACACACACACACACAGACACACACACAGACACACAACCAAGGGACCCCAAAAATCATATGGCTACATCCTAATTTTATTATAACAGAGATAAAATATTATATCCACAGATGGGACCTTGCAATGTGCTTTGTAATATATGACATTTTGTTACATCTGATTTCATTATAAATGGATATATACCTGTATATAAATACCAGCTGCTCATATAGACCGCTTCTAGCTGGTCACCTAGGTGGTTGCTATACACAGGTTTGCCTGTATTTTAAAAATGTTCATGTGGAAAGACTTACTGGAGTGATCTGCCTGAATAAGCCAGCTGCAGTTGCTGGACCTGTCATAAATGCCTGGATAATTTGGAGATGTAATCTCTCCATTAACTTCAGCGTTCATAATCCCTCCACAACCTGCGACATACCAAATGAAAATGTTAACACTGATAAAATGATCAATTAATATGAGCTCCAGGCTTGGAGATCATGAAAGTCTTGAACTTGAGTCTGCCAATCAAAAAAGACCTTTGAAATGTAATGTCATTTGTGATTGGTCAAAACAAAATTGTCAGCTCAAACTCAAACTCAAGATTTTGATGATTTCAGGCTTGATATGGATTATTTATGGATTTAAATTAATGTATAAATACGATCTGAAATCCTCCTTAACAATAATATAACTTTTATTAAAAAGTCAGATTTGCAGGTGTCTTAGGAAAAATGTTTATCTCCTTTTCCATAATAATGTAATTGCTTATGCTAAGATTATTGCAGTGTTTCTTGTACACCTTTTCCTATTGATTACTGATTATAATCAACAATTATTATTAGAAGTATATGTACATGACTGATAATAGTTTGTAATGCTGTCTATTCACACCTGTAACACTTTTAGCTATACTACTTAAATACCACTGCTCTTCTCTGCATGACTATTCCCAATTACTTTGAAACCAGTCAGGAAAATTAAAGAATTGAATTGAAAAGAAAATTAGTATTTTTGTCAGGAAAACCATTCAAAATCATTTTAGAAATAGACCTTATAACCACATGTGAACTACAATTGACACACTAATTCCATAATACATAAATGTTATTTGATCAGAACAATTTTGTGTGATGATGCGAAGAGGCTTTCTTACCAATCTTGTATGAGGCCTTGAACCCTCTGGCTGCAACACTTCCATCAGACCGCATTCTGATGTACATTGTATTGGAGTTGGTTTGGTAGACACTGGGCACTGGCAGGGAGTTACCACAGTGGCGTATTAGCTCTGTATAATTAACAGTGGGACCATCATATACCTGCATAGTACAGAAAATACTGATTAAGATTTGAAATAGTAAATTATAAGAATGTTTATAGCCAAAATGAAAGCTTTGTTTGGTTTATCTCCAAACAATGAATTTAAAGAGGCAACAAAAATTAGCCACATGTGATGCAGAAATCCTATCCCTCCCTTTATCTTACTGATAAATTCCTATCAATCAATAACAGGTCATCTATTTGATAATTCAACTTCATGATTGTACCAAAACATTGTCTTTTGCATGTTTATTTTATTGTAATATTTTTGAGGAAAATAATTATTAAAAAGTTTATTTTGTTTCAATGCATTAGTATACATACAATATCCAGTAACTGCCAATTCCAATCAGTGCCTTAAATCAATATGCAATATTAGCAACGATAGAGAGAAAAATTAATGAGCATAAAATACTGAAGTACTAGTATTATTTAAAATTAAAGAAAGGTGCCTTTCTTCCTTTAGAGAGGCATGTCTGGCAAATGCTTACATGAATGGCGTGCATGTATAGTGATAGCCATAGAATGGGGAAGTAAATCTTGGAACCAATTTCTCCTTGAAAAACTTGAATTTTCACCACCATTGAGAGACCAAGTGGTCCTTTCAACATTAATGAGATCCCAAGTTAAATATTTTATCATTTATCAAAGGAAGATGTTTTCCTGATTATTTGCGTCCTTGTACACAAGGTGGAGAGAGATCCACCTATAATAAAATTAGTCAAACATCTGAGAAAATGGATGAAAATTATGAAGAAAAACAAAAATTGTAAATCAATTGCCAGATTACAGAAGCAAGATACTAAATTTCACAGACAGTGATTATGTACCCTCTTGACAAGAGTTAGGCATGAAGGAGAAGCCTGTTCAGGTAGGGATGAAACACCTTTGACCATGCTCTGTTTGAGCAGGTCAGGTCTATTGGAATTTTCCTAGAGATCTCTATCGCTAAATTGAGCAGATAATTCGTACAGGATTTGTCCCACCTGAGAGGTGTTGTCAGAATAACTATGAAGTTCTGGTCCCTCATTTCCATATTATCATCGGTATAGAAACAGGGGAATAGGCACAGCCCCAAAACCTCTTCCAACTGATTTATTGAGCATGCACAACCAGGCTTCTTGGTTCAGGACTGGGGAGATGAAGGTAGGTAATTTGTAGTTCCGACCTCATTTAAAAAAGTCTTTCAAAGTGCACAAATCTGCTGAAAGACCTACAGATGAATGGACCACTTGGTGTGAAAGGTCAGGCCCTTTCTTGACAGTGAGTTGGCTAAGACATTGAATCTGCCAGTAGTATGTCTGATCTGGATCGTGATCTTTAACTGCAAACACCTACACAGAAAGTCCCAGGCCAGAACATGTAGGTCAGGTGACTTCATGCCCCACTGTTTGAGGAGGTTGGTCAGAACCACCGAGTTGTCTGACATGACGAGAACTACGTTTCTGCTGAGTTAATCCTTCCAGGAATGAAATGCATTTACTTTAGCTGTCATTTCTCAAAGGTTGATATCAAGTGATTTTTCCTCTTGACTCCAGTTGCCACTGATCGTGGAGAAGTGGGGTAACAGGTGAGTCCCCAACCCCAACCATATAACCTGGTCTCTGAACAAACCATGATCTCCAGTTGGGACTTCTCCAGAGGAAATTGTACCATAAGCCATAAATTGTCTTGCCACAGATGCAGGAATTGTTCTATCTTGGTTGAGATTATAACACAGTGATCTAGACAACCAGAAAAGGGACACCACTGGTCCAGCAAGGCCATTTTCAAAGGGCGCATCAATAAGTGGCTGAATAAAATTAAATCTCCCGATGTGTTGAACAAGCTGAGGAGTGGCAAAACCTCTTTTGCTGAAATCCACTTCCTGCTGGAAATTGACTCTGTGAGCTCAATAATCTGCACCAGGCAGCAAAATGAGGTTGAGATTGGTAAAAAAATTCCATACCAAGGTGGATAAAATGCTTGGATGTGGTAAGATCTGACTTCTCTCACTTCATCAGAAAACCCAGCTGAGACAGAAGAGAAAAAGGATAGTTTCTGCCCTTCATCAATGAAGAACTTACCATGTGTTTTCAAAGGATGTCAAACATATATGTTGCCATCAATGTTGACGAGGTCAACCTGAACAGGGTGACGATGCAGTTGATGGTCTTTGTGAATGCCTAAGGATTGATGTCGAGACCAAACAGGAGTGCATGGAACTGGTATATAGTTCCTTGGAAGCCAAACCAAAGTAACTTGCGCACCATGGGTGAATAGGACCTTAAAAATATGCAATGGTTAGATCTAGACTGATTGCAAACTTGACCCTTTTGGCTGAAATCCTGGCCAACCTTGTTGTTTCCATTTTGAACCTTGGCGTGGTTATGTACTTGCTGAGCTGACTGAGATCTATGACTGAGATCCATGACTGAGATCTATGACTGAGATCCATGACTGAGATCTATGACTGAGATCCATGACTGAGATCTATGACTGAGATCCATGACTGAGATCTATGACTGAGATCTATGACTGAGATCCATGACTGAGATCTATGACTGGTTTGAGTTTTCCATTGGCTTTGGGTACGAGGAAAAGCCTGGGAAAAAACCCTGGAGAGTTCAGCTTATAAACTCTCTCCAAGCCTGCTTATATAGTAGAGAACATATCTCCTTCTGCATAATTTCTGTCTTCTCTGGATTGGATGGAATGTCTATCATGGAAGGTGAAGCTGAAAGTGGAGGTGGTTGGATAATCAAAATGTGAAGCCCCTCTGAAATAACTTTGATTGCTAATTTCTTTTGCAGAAAAGTCAATCCAAGGCTGCTGAAAATGAAGGAGTCTGATGCCAACAGAAGGATTGCTGGAAGGCAGTGAGGGTGGCAAGTCTCTGGTGCTTGTTGGGAGACTTGGGGAAGAAGAAACCTTGCTTTCCATGTCCTTTGTTAAACTGCCTCCTAAAATGCTAGACCTGTTGTCACCTGAAATTAGACTGAGGCCAAAATTGCTGCTTTTGGGTTGTGTTCAGCCTTCTTTCATGTTGCCAATGATCATCTATCCATTGTGATTGAGACTGAAGTGGCCTAAATGTTGCCGGTGTTGCCAGGAGATGCAGCTCTTGTGCTACCTGGTTCGATACATCCTCAGATCTAAGGTCAAAGAGCAATGACATAACAAAGGGCATTGATCACAGAGCCAAGGAATGATGAGGCTTCAGAAAAGACAAGCTTAAAAAGCAATTCGTCTGACTAGATCTAAATTTGCCAAAGACATTAGGACATTAGCCATGGAATGATGCGCAGCCCTGTTAATTACCTTGGCAATAAAGGCTATGCATTCCCATGCATGATCATTGCCTGATTTTTCCACAAGGCAAAAAATCACTAGCAACACCAAATCTAGCAAAGAAGATGAGACCATCATGTTCTGCACTAACTTGAAATGGAGTTGAAAACCTACAAATCCACTTTATAAAACACTCACTGTAGGGGTTGTCCTCATCGGGCATTGTATGTCTGCACAGATCATACTCGGGTCTGTTGGTTGAACTGGCAGCTGGGCAAGCTGGAAACTGTGCTGGATTGGTGACTGGATCGTTGGCTCAACAGCCAGTTGCATGGGCAGCTTGGCAGCCAATTAGACACAATGAGCAGCGAAACAGACAGACCAATTTAATGGATCCCTGTACAACTCTGCGGAAAATGGAAGTATGGATCATCAAAAAATACCCCATGCGTCCAGACTGACAGACCTGAAGGCAATGCTCAGACAAGAGGCGGGGAGGAGACTTATGCCCACTAGTCTGCCAAAGAAAGGGAGGAGACTCTCCTGTAAACTTTAAATCACTATTAAAGATATACAACGGAAAGAAATTCTCCCAAGGCCAGCAACTGCATCATTGCTTCCTGAACAAGTCTCCTCATTGCAACTCATGCAACGTCTGGAAAGGGTGTAGCATTGGCATCTCCTAAGTGCCCCATTTCTCCAACCCCAGCTGGCCAGATGTAATGGGCACAGCAAGTAATATAAGCATCTTTTTTGATGGAGGATAGATCATCCTGGCATCAGCACCTATCTCTCCTTACTTTATTAGCTTTTGCTCTGAATTGTGGACCATACTCCCTCTAACCACTTTGTGCATACACGTAAAAGTAGCTGAAGACTCTGTACAAGTGACGATGTGTATCATTGCTTACTTTAAATTTCTTGCACTTGGCTCATTTGGTCATCATTGTTTACTGAAATGACAAAAACATAAAAAAAACAATGGAAATAACAACCCGAAAGCATTCACATGTAACAACACTCGCTACTCAATAAGCAAAAATACAGATTGTGTGCACAAATAAAACAACCAACAAGTACCAATCATACTATATTGGAGGAAAAGGTCAGAAAAAATGAAGTCCACAAACGGCGAAAAATTCACATAGTATTTATCACAAATAAAATATGATACTAACATGTGGCAAATACATTCATAGATGTTATACTGACTTGCAAGATGGATGGGTAAAAATAATGTTGATTTTCTTGGATTTCAAGAGTTAGCAAAAGCCTAAACTGGTAAACATCCAACTGATTGGTAGCCATCTAGCAAGTGGTAGGGGGAGGCAATGGTTAAGATTTTCTTCCTTTGTTTATATTATATTTAGGCGGGAAATACCAAATTTTTGTCTTTCTGAGACGGCTAGATTCAAGAGGTGCTGGAGCTTATTTCCTAACATTAATGTGATTGGGGAATGTGTTTGATGGAGAAATGTTCATAACCTGGACTACCAGTGTTTGATGGAGAAATGTTCATAACCTGGACTACCCGTATACTCACAGACACATAATCAAATCGGCAATCTCTAGATCCCTCCACATCAAAGTCTTCAAATGTCAGGTAAACATTTCTCCTCTCTGGTACAGTAATTAGCCACTCACAGTCAGTGTTAGGGGGATAGTTACTGGGGTAGTTCCTAGACACAATGGTGCCAGTGGGGGTGGTGAAGTTGCCTCCACAGCCTGTAACAAACAATATTCAAAACAAGGGTTCCACATATGAAAGCGTAGCTGATCTCCCAATTAAAGTCAGTCATTTCCTCCAGGTTTCTCCTGTTTCATCACCATAGAAGACCACATTATGCCAATATCTGAGAAATTGAGAGCACATTTTGTGTGAGTTGGAAGAACTTGTTGTCTAATTGAATTATAATAAAAAACATTTTTTTAAAAAAGAGTTCCACGAAAAGCAGTGTCTCACTTGAGAACAGTGTTATTATGACATAATGTTCCGTTAATGCAGGCAAGACAGGAAATCCTAACATATCAGGGTACAAATTTTAGATGTATATTTTACCAAAAGTTTCAGCTCAATACAGTATTTGATTTAGAAGACATGTGACTTTTAAAAGCTTGTAACAAAACACATTAAGATTGTTAATGCTGCCATTGCTTCTGTCACTGCTGGAAACATGATAGTAATGTCTTGTCATTGAATGGTTTTAGTTTGGCTTGGTTTGGTTTGGTTATGGCACTACAACACATGATGGTTATATCATACCAAGGCATACAAAAACAAGACAATGAAAGTTCTGCAGAACACGGTGTCTAATCCATAAAGCATAGTGAAAAACTAAAACTTACCACAAAGCCTTCTAATTCTTGATGACAATGACACTTTCACCATTAGAAAAATGTAATCTAAGTCTCGCAATTTGATAAAGGAAGAAAAACAACAATGCTATACTCATTTGAAGATATTTTACCTGAATAACAAATTTGTTTAGGAAATAAGCATAGAACACTGGCCCTGACATGTTACTCTATTACCCACACATGTAATACAAATTTGGCTGTTTTGTAGAAAAACATAATCTTCATGAAAGGAATCTTATGTTACAATTCGAGATACAATTTTGTATTTCTGAAAATCTTCAATACAATTAAAAGCAAATAAAAAAATACAGAAATCAATCAAGTAAACATTATTTTTGACTCAAAGTTTTTCTGTGCTTTGCATAACACAGTAATCCTAATTCTGCCATGACATAATGAATAAAAGCAATGGTATAATTTTTTTCATCAACCATCCCCCATATTAAACTACTTCTTTACAGGGACCTTATTTGGTAATAACAACATAATTATCCCTAAAATCAGACCACTTTCAAGTTCAGTCCACCTTTTGCCAGTCAAATGCATGGTGTTAATAAGTAGATTTTATTTATTATTCCTTTAACTCTCAAATCTCAACTTGTTCCATTTAAGGTAGCAACATTTGCATGTGTAAATGGCTTACTTTAGTTTACTGCCTGCAAACGTTAAAAAAATTAGCAATTGTGTATACGAACATGCATGCGGTTGATCTGGTGTTAGCTGATGCACATGTTCAGGTGGTATTACGTCTGGTTGCAGTATCGATTTTTATCATCATCATCATCATATATATATATCAAAGGCTGATCAAATACCATAGTCCAACATCCCAGAATATTCATTTTCAAAGTCTGACAAGTAAAATTTGCCAAGGTGCTAGTCTAGGACAAGTACTTTATTCCTACTTTAAAACAAGTCATGCAAGTGCTACTTTTCATACTTCAATCACTTTATCTGGCCATTTATGCCCTCCAGGCAAACTGAATGCTTGAATCTACCTATTTTCATTTATTCATTCACACCCTGTGATTTTTCCTGGACAAGTGGTTGAAAAAAATGTTGATCAGCCCCGATATATATATATATATATATATATATATATATATATATATATATATATATATATATATATATATATATATATATGTAACAGTATCAAACATTATCATAATGATCGTAAAGATATTTAACCTAAATTTAACAAAGATATGTCTTATAAATTGAATCCTGTCATAATATTAGGTAAACGACATACAGCAAATGAAAAAATTGCTAGTTGAGTAAGGTATGGCATACACATTGTCAGTGGGTTACATATAAATAGCTGTCAGCTTTAAGCAATATGTGCAGATCAGGGAAAGGTTAAAATTGGTTCAATTACTGGAATCATACCACGCACACATTTAAACATTTTGCTAAACATTGCAGCCTTAGTTCAATACCTCCGGCCAAAGCCTTGTACAGTGCCCAGAATCCTTTCCCTGACAGAGAGCTGTCGCTGCGGAATCGTACAAACATCATGTTGCCAGTTGAAGTCAGCACCTGTGGTGAAGTCTGGGTGTGACAGAGCCTAGCCAGTCTTGGAGCTGCATCATCAGGGCCACCATATATCTTGCGGTACAAATCAACAAATATTAAATTATAAGTTTGGATAGTACACATGTAAAAGGACTCGCAATATGCTTTGTTACAATTTTTTGTGTTGCTGGTGTCAAGTAATTGCAAAAAGGTAGAGAATAAGTAGGAAAATCATTTGCTAGGCAGCAACTTTACAAATGGGTGCCAGATCCCAACCACCTACATAGGAACCTAACTGCACCACACACAACTTTCATTGCTCCTGGTATCCGCAAATTATTCAGCTAAGGTCTTGGTTCAACCCCTACAAATTCCTGTGTCAAAATTTCTTTTAAATTCTTCTAGAACAGACAGCAAATTGAAATTCTGGTAGTCAAATTTGCACCTTAATATAACTAATTTTGAAGTACACACACATGGTTTTATCAGTGTGTACATATATATATATATATGAACCCCAATCTAATGCAGTAGTTGGGATCCATAACTGCCAACCATGAACTGAACTGCAGTATAGTGAGAATGATTGAAACTTCAATGAATGCATACATTATGAGTGATGCCAGGGGGGAAAAAGAGTGAGAAAACAAAAAAAAAACAGTTCAACATATAGTTTTAATTTTACTACCTGCCAATTTATATAACAATCAGGAATAGACTAGCACCATGCTCGATGAAAATTAATCATTGCTGTGTAAGAACAAAATGTGTAAGCTACAGGTTTCTGAAACTTAACTGAAATGACAAGAATGACAAACAACATAAATAATAATCTGAAAGTGTCCACATGGCTGATGTTTTGAGTAGTGTCAGAGAATAAGTGACATTTAAGACAAACAAATTGGAAGCCATGACGTGACTGTGCTACATCTAAATTTGTATTAAACAAAAAGTGCACTTTAGCAGGGTTCCCCTGTATATAAATGCAAGACCTGATATTTATCCATCCAAGGTTGATGGATACTGATGAGTCTTTAGATTCAGATTCCCTCTATCTCAGAGACAACATGGTGCCACCATCTGTGCCCCTTCAAGAGTAATTAAGGGTGGTTGCAGGTAAAATGCCACAGTACAGTGAAATGTCAATTATGCAGATGCCAATTATCCCGATTATTTGCTAGAATGGACTACAACCATGTCCCCCGAAATTTGTACTTATTACAATTTACATGTATTTATAAAGTCCGATTTAAAATTAACCAATCAAATGTCTTAAGTCTAGATCTAACATTAGGAATTATTTTGGTGAAACTATGGCCTAACCTATGCCACTTGCAGCCAGGTGCTTGTTATATGCCAGTAAATACAGTAATTTATTCCATAAGCTTACCTCTAAAGCATCGTATCTACATTCACTGTGACTCTCTAGATCAAAGTCTGTGATTGTCAGCTGGATATAGGACCCCGTACTAACAGTGATCGTCCATACACACTCGCGGCGGTGGGGGTAGGGATTGGGGTAGTTTGGACTTGTGAACTCTCCTGTTGCTCCTGTAAGGTATCCTCCACAACCTTAAAAAAAAATAAAAATGTTATTGCATGCAGAGAGTGATCAATGAAAAACTGAAAAAAGTATTAACAAGAATTCCAGGATATAATGTCTTCGCAGCTTCCCTGCAAGACACAAGTGGAATGTGCTAGTCCTGAAAGTGCAGAGTATGCAATAATGATACCGCCCAATGATGACAATAGTCCTAAACAAGTTTGAGAAATATTTTAAGATAAAACACAAAAGCCAGATACAAAATTTTAAACAAGATTTTTGAAAGACAAAATAATTGAAGGACCTACATGATTGTTGACATAAATAGGTTATCTAAGAGTTTTAAATCTTTTCCCTCTCAAAACAATGACAAATTGAATGAGCATGCATTTTTAATGAATATAGTGATAAAACCAAATCTGCTATGATAATATTCACATTACAAACTATGTTGTGCACCTTATATAAGTGTATTAACTTCTGCTATATTTGTTTTCCTGTATGCAGTATATGTTAATTTTGTAGATTTTGTTATTAATTACATGTATGTTTTGTTTAAATTGCAGGGCCATAATGTAAACTAGCATCTGGCTAATGTCACCCTGGATAAAAAAGGAAATAAATCATCATCATCATCATCATCATAATAAATTATCATCATATTCATCATCTTCATCATCATCATAAATTATCATCATATTCATCATCATAATAAATTATCACCATCATCATCATAAATCATCATCATCATATATTATTATCATCATTATCATAATAAATCATCATCATTGTCATCATCATAAATCATCATCATGATCATAAATTATCATCACCAATGTCATCATCATTATCATCAACAAATCACGATAATCATATGTTAATATGCTTAACATATAAACGAAATTGAAAAAATTAATAAAGCCAAATATTTATTTATCATTAATAATATATTATTTGCAATTTCTATACTGACCATTAGTGATATATTCCAGTCTAAAGCCATTCCGTGCGACAGAGTAGTCCGACACAAACTGAATCCACATAGTGTCCCCTGAAGAGGCGATGGGTGGTGGTAAACTATTACCACAGTAATTTCCTATGAGATTTCCATTTGCATTTTCACCGTCACGGACCTAGGAAGCATAACAAATATTCTTTGAAAGACTAAAAGTGTGTTCATATGACACAGATGCCCATGCCAATTTGGTGCTCTTAAGACAGCTTAAATCAATGTGCAAGGGCAAAAGTCCAGGTTAAACTGGGGTCATAACTGAGTCAAATATTGTCAGAAAATGTTGAAAATTAAACTTACCTAGGTCTGTTTAATATCAATCCTCATACCAATTTTCTTTTTCAAAGACAGAGAGCACTTTTTGGTTAATCTTGTCTCAAAAATACTGTAGGCTAATGCATGGAAAACTGAATACTGCATCAAAAATGCAAACCAATAAATGAAGAGAGTTTCCTGTGAGTCTCAGAAAATATATATTTCTTTGGCTATAATTAAAATTACATACTATAAAATAATTTTTGCTATAATTAAAATAACATACTATGAAATAATTCTTGTCATGGGTATCAATTTTCGTGGCTTTGCTAAAACACTACATTTTTGTCTCCATTACCACCTCTCCATCAATTTCTCCATTGCCACCTCTCCATCACTTTCTCATTTACCGCCTCTTTATCTTTTTTTGCCATTACCACCAATCCAAAACTTTCTCCATTACCACCTCTCCATCACTTTCTCCATTACCACCTCTCCATCACTTTCTCCATTACCACCTCTCCACCACTTTCTATGCTACCACCTCTTCATCACTTTCTCCATTGCCACCTCTCCATCACTTTCTCCATTACCACCTCTCAGGAAAATTCAAAACACATCATGCATAGGATACTGTTCATTCATCTATTTCTATGGGTATACATTTTTGTGGTTATGCCAGAAACTGATGTTTATGTCCAAACTTAAATTCATGAATTGTGAAAGAGGACATAATGTCTTTACAGAAGATAATTATTCAATGGGCCTTTAAATCTGTGATTTGAGGCAACAACAAAAATCCATAAAAATGAGCACTTCGTTAATCAAAGTAAATTCTCAGTATCCATGATACAGCTCACATTTGTTATAACACAATTCCTGATATAATATGTTACCACTATGAACCCTGTGACCAAAAATTATAAAATTTACCTAAAAAATAATAATACAAAATTGTCAACATCCATTAGCTGAAACATTTATGTGAAAACCATCGTACTTGAATTGGAAAGCAACATGAAGCTTAGTATTTATATCAGTGGTCACCAACGCGATGCCTGCGGATGCCATGGCGCCCACTAAGGTTTTTTGTGTGCCCACAGAAGAGGTTATAATGAATAATAATAAATACAAAAGATGGGTCAAGTTAATTGGTTGGTGCCCGCCACTCTCTCATAAATTCACAAATGTGCCTGTAGGCACAAAAAAGGTTGGAGATCCCTGATTTATATCTTTGTTTCCATTTTCATACAATATTATTTGACACAATTGGATACATTTGACACACATTTTGTTTGTCCCCCCCCCCAATGCATACATCAATTTTTTTTTTCATTCTTGCTTTATCGCAATATAATGCAGTTAGCAGTTATAGACCCTTACTACTAAATTACAATGAGGGACAGCTGTACAGTTCACTTTTAAAAATCTAACTTCGAGGAATAACATTGAGAATTTTATTAAAACTTCCAAATTTTTTCAAAGTGTAATACATAAATAAATCATTTAAAAGACGTACAGGTGATAACTATAAAATATCCCAAATTCATTGTACAAAGCGTTAAGAAAATTATGATGTAATCAGGAAAAAGGTGCAAATTTATGATACATACCTCTAAATGATCAAAACGGCAAGATGTATGTGTCTCAATGTCAAAGTGTGAGAAGGACACGTTGATTGTATTCCCTAATGAAGTATCGATGATCCATGTACAGTTACGATTGGAGGGATATGAGTTAGGGAAGTTGGGACTTTCAATCACGCCACTGTATGAAGTTAATCTGTTGTTGCAGTCTGAAATGTTATAGAATAGCCTGTTAATCACATGAAGTCATTGTCATAGCATTTCCAAGAATCATTTGACATTTTGTTCTTTCATACTGTGTAATATTACATTATTATGCCAGCTGTGGCAAATACATGTTAGAGGTGACCCATTATACTTCCAAGACAGGTCATACAACACCAGTGACAAATATGTCCCATTATACTTCCAGGACAGGTCATACAACACCAGTGACAAATGTGTCCCATTATGCTTCCAAGAGGTCATGCAACACCAGTGACAAATGTGTCCCATTATACTTCCAAGACAGGTCATACAACACCAGTGACAAATGTGTCCCATTATACTTCCAAGACAGGTCATACAACACCCATGACAAATGTGTCCCATTATACTTCCAAGAGGTCATGCAACACCAGTGACAAATGTGTCCCATTATACTTCCAGGAGGTCATGCAACACCAGTGACAAATGTGTCCCATTATACTTCCAAGAGGTCATACAACACCAGTGACAAATGTGTCCCATTATACTTCCAAGAGGTCATACAACACCAGTGACAAATGTGTCCCATTATACTTCCAAGACAGGTCATCCAACACCAGTGACAAATGTGTCCTATTATACTTCCAAGACAGGTCATGCAACACCAGTGACAAATGTGTCCCATTATACTTCCAAGAGGTCATGCAACACCCATGACAAATGTGTCCCATTATACTTCCAAGAGGTCATGCAACACCCATGACAAATGTGTCCCATTATACTTCCAAGACAGGTCATGCAACACCAGTGAACAATTTGTCCCATTATACTTCCAAGACAGGTCAAGCAACACCAGTGATGAATATGTCCCATTAAACTTCCAAGACAGGTCATGCACCGCCTTTGACAAATGTGTCCCATTATACTTCCAAGACAGGTCATGCAACATCAAAGACAAATGTGTCCCACTATACTTCCAAGACAGGTCATGCAACACCAGTGACAAATGTGTCTCATTAGACTTCCAAGAGAGGTCATGCAACACCAGTGACAAATGTGGTTTGTTGAAATAAAACTCATTGACAATTTGCTTTATATTGTGATAATACTCCATTTAACACAATTACATTTTTGGAACTCTTTGAATAATTTCAATAATTTACCCTCGAAGGCTTGAAGGATTAAAATTTCAATTAATTTTATAAATTTAATAACCACCATATAAGTTCAGCTATAAAATATACTAGTAAAAAGAAACAAATATTTTTGGTGAAACATGTCTGCACTCACTGCAAAATCGGATGTCTAGAAGAAAAAATATATGAAAATTATAAACACAAAAGGCCCAAGTGGGCCTGATATTACTCACATTCAAATATGATAGCCTGTGAATGCAAATTCACACACTATCCCCACACAAGGATCTGCAGCAACTCAGTGGTTAAAGCACTGGACTCATGATCAGAAGGTTGCATATTTAATTCCCAACTTTTGATCAGCCTCGATCCACATTAATATGTATGGATTAGTGTGATAACTGAACTCATCTGAGATATTAATGATACACACTAACATACCAAATTCGATAAAAATCTCATCAGAAATAGTACAGGACTGAGCAAATTTTTTTTTAACCACTAGTCCAGGACAAGTGGTTGCAGAGAATTCACTAGTCCCACCTTACTATTCACTAGTCCCACCTTACTTTTCACTGGTCCCAAAATGGTAATCACTTGCCGAGATTTGATGAGATGTATTTACTTATCCATAGAAAAAACAAAAGAAATAAAATACAACATAATTATTTCTTAAAAGAATTTAATTTTTCAAAAACATTGGTTGTTATACATTTGGCTTCTTCAGGTTCATGTATATATGTTTTAGCTGATGGATTTGAAAAAAATGTCCATGTATATGTCTGCCACCTGCACCAGCACTAAGCCTAGCAGTTGATAGCTGTTTCTGGGTTGAAGTCCTCAAGCTCTGGTCCATTTGCAGAAATGTTCATTAGCATTAGCAAACTCATTTTATCCACAGAGTAACTATCAGCTTGCTTGACAACTACTTCTAAAGTGATCATAACATATATTTTCTCTTTTAAATACGAACAGAGACAGCTCATTAATTAGCGTAATTGTTTCACTTCAAACGCAATATCGCACGTGGAAGTTAATCATCTGTATAATCAATTAAATATTAAAGAATCATTACTGTCATTTAATCAGTTCATAAAAGAAACCAACACTGATGTCGGTAAAGTACCTTTCATTAATTTAATTACACTGACTCGCTGGATTAAAATCATAGTGAGCCGCTCGTGATAATTTGGCTTGAGTAAACTCAATGCAACAAAGCCGCTTAAAACACTACTAATTGATCATACTGCCTTTCTTTTGTTTGACGTGTTTTGATTTGCCGATAATTTGGTCACTTAGCCCAATATGCAGTCAAGCGGTAACAGGATGTAAATGTATACACGAAGAGGGGTAGAATCAAGTATTCAGTACGCCAGGAGGGCATGAATGGCCAAATAAAGGTAGATATAGTGATTAAAGCACAAAATAAGGACTAGCCAGACTTTTTTAAAAAGCACTTGTCCCGGACTAGCGACTTGGAAAATTTTACTTGCCCGACTTCAAAAATGACTAGTCCGGGACGTCGGGCTATGGGATTTGCTCAGCCCTGTAGTACATTGTTTTTAGTAAATTATGTTTCTCCAAGAATACTTACATTAATGTTAGGAAATAAACTCATCTGTCTCTCGAACCCAGCCATCTTTCCCATCAATATACAAAGGGAAGAAACTCTTACCAATTTCCTCTCCTTCCCACCATTAGGTGGCTACCCAACAACAGGATGCTTACCTGTATAAGCTGAGTGATATATCAATGAGGATGCTTACATTTGTGGGGAGGTGTGGGAGGGTTTTATAGCAATGTGATTGGATAAGTATTCATGTAGAAACATAATTTAGCAAAAAGATTACTTTCTCTGTTGAACACATTTCCTGATCACTTTAAAGTCAGGAGAATGGGGAGAGGAAATGCATGAGCATCCAACATCTGCCATGGTTACCCTTCAAATGAGATATTATGTAAGTCCCTATATGAAGGATAAACCATTCCCCAAACGAGAAGGAACCACAACCCATGGTCACATGACACATGATATCAGTATACTGGTAATGAGAAACACTTGACATTTTCTTACAGGGAAACAATCCTGGTGAATCCAGAAAAAGCTATAAACTCGTGCTCATGAGGTGCTTGTGACGTCGTTAACTTTGTCTGGTGGTCACCTGGGCTGCTACAACCAGTGGAGCCAACAGATTCAATCTCTACAATGCTGGCTCTCGGAGATAGAAGCTCAATAAGATTGACTGTGTATCCCAGCCAATGACTTTAATGATGTCTCAGATCGATATGTTGTGTTTGAAAGTAAGGCTCGCAAAGATGGCTTGAATCTAGTGAGCTGAAAATTTCATGAGGTGTATTTGGTCCTGACACACTTCAGGGTATGCTTAGCATATCACCCACTTAAGCCAAAATGCCAAGGCTTGATTGGTTATGTCAAACTTCCCAGCTTTTAACGGAAGACAGAGGTGTTTTGGGGTCACACAACTGTCTTCCATGTGTTTCAGGTAGTGTCTGAGAGAATTAACTGGATCTTGCATCATTATCTCTCTCTGCATATCAATCAAGGACAATGAGTGAATGACCACCTACTCATTGCCTGCTGATGGTAACCTGTTTTTGACCATGAAGCCTGGTTGTAAAATTAGGACCATGGATCCATCTCATTTGAACAGGAGATAGCTCGGGTGACGGATGAATAGATCACTTGGTGTGAAGAGTAAGGCCCCTTTCTTGAAAATGAGTCAGCTAGGACATTAGGCCTGCCTGGAAAATGTCTGATCAGGATCATGCTTTGAGCTTGGCACACCAGAGCAGAAAGTCTTATACCAGAATGCATACGTCATATGATTTCATCCCCATCCCTGTTTGAGGAGGTAGGTCACCACCACCAAGTTGTCCGACATTATGAAAATTACCCTTCTGCAGAGTTGATCCTTCCAGAAATGAAATGTGTTCACTATATCTTTCATTTCTAAAAGGTTGATATGAATTGATTTCTCCTCTGGACTCAAGTTGCCGCTGATCATGGTGAAATGGGTCAAAAGGTGAGCACCCCAACCATATAAGCTGTTGTCTGTACAAACCATAATCTCCAGTAGGGGCTTCTCCAGAGGAATCCATGCAGTAAGCCATTAATTGTCTTGCCACTGATGCAGCAATTCTTTTATCTTGGTCAAGATTGTAACAAGATGATCTACATTACCAGAAAACGGGTGTCACTTAGTCAGTAGTGCCATCTGCACAGGGTACATGAAAAAGCAGCCATGAAGATTCAAATCAACTGCTGGACTTAGCAAACCAAGGAGTTACAGAAACTCTCTCATGGAAATCCACTCCCTGTTGGAAATAAACTATGTGAGCTTGATAATCCATGCAATGTGCTTGGAATGAGACAAATGAGGTAAAGATCAGTAACAAATTCAAAATCCAGATGTTCAAAATGCTGAGAAGGGGTGAGATCTGACTTTTCACAATTCACCAGAAAACCCAGCTGAGAAAGAGGGAAAGAAGATTGTTCCTCTCCTTCACCAAAGATGAACTTACGATGTGCTTTGGAGGATGTTGTCCAAGTACGCTGTCGTCTCTATTGATGAAGTTGACCTGAACAGGATGACGATGCAGTCAATTTATGGTTCTTCTAAATGCTTAAAGGCTGATGTTGAGACCAATTGGGGGCACACAAAACTGAAATAGTTCCTCAGAAACCAAATTGAAGGAACTTGTGTGAGGCCAGGTGGATAGGGACATGCAAATATGCAACGGTCAGATCTAGACTGATGGCAAACTCATCCTATCTGAGTGAAAGTCTGACTTACCATGTTACTTCCATTTTGAACTTTGGTACAGCTATGTAATTGTTGAGCAAGCTGAGATTTATTTTGACTTGTGAATTCTCCAACGCCTACTTGGTGAGTAATGAGCAGATCTCCTTCTGTAAAATTCCTGCCTTCTCAGGATCAGATGGAATGACCATCATGGAGGGGGAAGTGGAAAGGGGTGGGGGCTGGATAAATGAAATCTGTAACCCCTCTGAAAAAACATGGATCACCCATTTGTTTTGCTGAAAAAGGCCAATGTAAGTCTGCCAAGAATGAAGAAGTCTGGTGACAACAAGCAGGTTGTCTGCATGCAGTCAGGGTGGCAAATCATTGACAACTGTTGGGAGGCTTGGGGAAGGAGAAACTTTGCTTCTTATCCCCTTTATTAAACTGCATGTGGAACTATGGGGCCTGCTGCCACTTGCTGCTGAACAGTGTTCAGCCTTCTTTCATTTTGCCTACAATCATCTCTTCATTGTGGTTGAGGATGATGTGACCTAAAAGTCGAAGGAAGTGGTAAAGAAAGCTAAAGGGGCAGTTCTTGTGCAGCCTGCTTCCTCACAACTTCAATACAGCTGCCAAACAGCAATGGCATACCAAAGGGAAGTGAATGTAAAGCCAAGGAATGGTGAGGCTTAAGTTACAATGAGACTGGTGCCCATCTCACTCGATCGAAATTGGAAGCCTTCATGGTGTTGGTCATAGAGTTATGTTAATCACCTTGGCAATGCAGGCAGTAGATTCTTACACATGATCGTTGTCTGACCTTTCAGCAAGGCCAAAAATAGCTAACGATGCCAGATCCAGCATAGCTGAAGTGGACACATTACTCCCCACCAACTTGGAGGTGGCATGAAAAACATGACAATCCACCATATAGAACAAACGTATTGACTTATTCACTGCTGCAATGCTCTTATCCAAACTGAGCAAGTAAGCAATGTATGAGCCCAAGTATGTGTGGTACCAGCAAGATGAAAATGATGCTGGTTACTGGTTTTCTGAAAGGAAAGCCTTGGAATTCCCTGTGTTCTGGATTTTGTCTGATAGATGTTTGGAGATCTCTTTGATCTTTGCTGACTGGGGAGGTAGATGGAAGGAGGGGTATTTGTCCTCATCTTCAATGTCTACTGAAGCCTTAACCTCATAAACCTGGCTCACAGATGGCGGCAGTGGCCATTCAGTGGGATACAAAACTCTATAGATCTTCTTGACAGCCACTCTGAAACAAAACTCTGTTTATCTCTTAGTGAGGTCTGAGAAAGCCAATTGACTGAGGTCCCTGTTCTCACTGTGGGGGTTGTCCTCATTAAGTATTGCTCTTCATGTCTGCATAAAACATACCCAGCGGCATGGACGAGGCCATGCCATTGTCCATATGTGCAACATGGCAATTATCCACTGGATACGCCATGAACAACGGACCTGCTAGTTGAACTGGTGGCTAGGCAAGCGACACAACTTGTCTTGCTGGTACAGATGACTGGAAAACATGCTGGGTGGGTGGCTGGACAGTCAGCTTGGAGTCTGGCTGGAATGCTGGTTTGGCAGGCAGCTGGATGGACTGGGCAGCAAAAACAGACAGACAAAATTGACAGATCCTTATATGACTCTGCATATAATGGATCTATGGTCACTTGTCAAAAAGAATGTACAGCTGGGTGACTGGACTGGCTGGTTGGTGTATGGCACAGATGGCTTATAAAACATATCAACATCGGTGTTATATCCCGTGCATTTTGACTTACAGGCCCAAAGGCTATGCTCGAACATGAAGGTGGACTTATGCCCACTGGGCTGCAAGAGAAAGGAGGAAAATCTCCCATCAAATCCAAGCCTGTATTGAGAGACACAATGAACAGAGGAATATAAAAACTCCCCCAAACCCTGCAACTGCAACATCATTTCCTGTACCAATTTCTGCATTTGCAACTCTAGCAGCACCTGGGGTGAGTGTAACACGAGCATCTCTTAAGAAAACTGGTCTTCCATATCCAGCTAGTTGGATGTAACAGTCACTGCAGGCAAAGTTTGCATGGTCTTGGATGACATGGCATCAGATTGTCCCCTGCTACACTAGTAACTGATGTCGTCTTAGAATGAAAACTCAAGATGTCACTGTTTTTGAACAACTTCGACTTCACCCATCTCTCTTTTCTTTTCAAACTCTAGAACAGTACCATGGGCCATATCCCTTCTGTCTATTTAGCACAGTGAAGCAGAAGCACACGTAGTGCAAGCAAGGCACCTCTTGTGAGAATCCTTGGCAACCTTAAACCACTTGCCCTTCGAACATTTGGTTATCATTGTAATCACTGTATAACTTAAACTACATGAATGACCAAAACAATGGGGAATAATAACCCATAAGTGTTCAATATAATAATGCACTCATTAGTAAACAAGCAAAAAATTAAAGCAGAGTATGCAAATAAAACAACCAACAATGAGCACCAATGATACCATGTTAGAGTACAAGGTTGGAAAATCTAAGTTTGCTAACTGCTAAAAATGTACACAATTATTAATCAAAATACAAAATGAAGGATGCAAATATGTATGAAAATGATCAATACTATATCAACCTACTAGATGGATGGGTAGAATTCAAGCTGATTTTCTTGGAAAATATACTGCTGCAAAAGCTTAAACTGGTAAACATACGGATGATGGGTAGCCAGTCAGCGATAGTAAGGAGAGGTAATTGGTGAGCATTTCTTCCCTTTGTGTATATGGTATATAGACAGGAAAGATGAAATTTTAGTCTTTCCAGGAGGAATGGATTCAAGAGGTAGAGAGGTTTATTTCCTAAAGTTTAATGTGATCAGGGAATGTCTTCAGTGGAGAAATTTAGTGCTCTGGATATTTACAATAATAACAATAATGTCTATCATTGCGTACAGTGCCTTTCAAGTGCCCAAAGAGTTTTAGGTACCTCATTATTTTGTTCTTTTTTTGTGCAGGCCTAAATTCAGATTTCCACAGCAGGCTGAATAAAGAAGTCTGAGTTAAAAATTATGTTTAGATGAAAGTTTCTAGAAGTAAAGATTGACCCCAAGCCAAAGAATGTGATTCTCTAAATGATGCCATACTTACTGCTCAAGTAGAATGCATGGAACCCTCTCCCAGCCACTGATAAATCTGTACGATACTTCACCCACAGTCGGTTGGTTGTCGAACTAATTGGATCAGGAATAGATGTACCACAGAATTTTCCAAGAAGACGGCCAAATGCATTGGTCTCTCTCACCTGAATTCAAAATGTGTTGTGAATTCATTTATTTCCACTGGTATCAATTTTTCTTTCAAAATATACAAGTTTCCTCTGAACTTAAATTTTTAGATAGAACAGCAGATCCTACTGTCTTACTGTTTGTTGGGACTGTAAATTAGTAGTTTGTATTCAACACAAAATCTATGAAAACTGATTGCCCAAAAATAACAGTGAATCTGCAGTATTTCATTTGTAGTGGTCTACATTATACAAGGCCACTTACTAACCAGCTCAGATGGTCTGGATCTTTTTGTCTAGTGACATACAAACTGGGTTTGAGTTTCAAAAGGTGACCGACTTTGTATCGATTTCTGTTACACATTACTGGAAAGACACATAAGCATTAACTATTTTTCTAATGCAAAGAAAATTTTAGCTAGGGTTCTCAACATTACAGAAATCTGAGAAAAACAGTAAAGGAAAACGACTACAAGTAAGAGATCCACAGAATGCTATGCTTTACCTTTTCATCAAATTCATTTTACCATAAAACTGACATAATTACTGGTCACTGAAAAGGAGGTTACTGCAACCTACTTTTGGTAGTGACGAGTACTTTAATAAAATGAAATTATCCCGTCAAATTTAATAAATTTACATTAAACTGTGTTCAAGAAAAAAAGGCTGAACACAAACAAATTTTCTGCCATTTTGATTAACATGTGGTCTATGACTGGGGATTTTTAATGAGTGATTGATAACAAGTGTTCCACAGAAACGAGTGATTGATAACAAGTGTTCCACAGAAACTGGTGTCCCACCTGCTAGTCAGTTTACCCCAGTATCTGACTTTTTAAACTTTCAAACAGAATTTTACCCTTGTTGACCATGATGCATCATGTTTTTCTACTTAAGTAGACATGACAGGCAAGACAGGAACTCCTTGCATATCAGTGTATAAACCTTACACCTATAGGAATATTATCCTGAAGTTTCATTTTAATACAGCAACCTATATTAAAGACATGTAACTTTAAAATTTTCTAACACAAATCATAAACATTGTTTACACTGATGAAAACTGCTTTCTGTTTAAACAGGAAAAACAGGAACTCCTAGTATATCAGTGTATAAACTTTAAGACCTAAGGTAATACTAAACACAAATTTAAGTTACTGCAGCAACAACTGTTGAAGATACATGTATGTGACTTTCAAAACTTTTAACATAAAACTTTAATATTGTTCACAATGATGAACAAAGCTTTCTGCTTTAGGAAGGCCAGAAGAGCAAGATAGGAATTCCTTGCTTATCAGCATATAAACTTAAGACTCGTAGTGATATTATCCTAAAGTTTTACTTGAATGCAGCAACTGATTTAGAAGATACATGACTTTCAAAAACTTCAATACAACATTTTTAACATCATGATACAACAAGCTTTCTGACAAGACAGGAACTCCTACCATATCATGGCATAAACTTTGGATCTATAGTGATATTCTCCCCACAGTTTCACTTGAATGCAGCAACTGATTTAGAAGATATGTGACTTTCCAAGACTTTAATGCAAAACTGTTGATGATAATGATGCTGTCACCACCACTGGAGCTAAAATAGTGACGACTGTATCTCACCATGCTTACACAGGTGAGACAAAAATGGGTCCTGTGTACATCATTTGTGGTGTAGTGGTTGGGCAGAAGAGTCTTACAACTTGGGAAGAAATTTGTGGGAGTAATGGTAAACTGTGCACAGTTTTAGACTTTATGAGGTGCTGAACACAGCTGCAAAAGAATAATTGACATACCGTATATACTCGCATATAAGCCGAATAATTTAGGAAAAAATAAAAACCTGGAAGTAGTGTGGTCAGCTTATCCGCGGGCTAAGGTCTATTATAGCTGTACTAACACCATATAAGCTATTAATCAGGATACCTCAGTACATGAGGACTTGGGGGTTCAGCTTAGAAGGGTAAATATATATATATATATATATATATATATATATATATATATATATATATATATATATATATATATATATATATATATATATATATATATATCTCTGTGTGTGTGTGTTTTAGGTTATCTCATTTTACCCATTTCCTCTATTTCTCATTATATGTCATCTCGGACTAATGGGTCAGTTTATGCACGGATCACTTTTTAATGTTTTTACCTATTCAGTTTGGGGGGTCGGCTTATATGCGAACGGGTTTATATGCAAGTATACGGTAAACTTATGCCGTTACAATATATATATATACACAAAATAACCTCTTTTCCATTATATACATTGATTTATTAAATACCCATCTCCTGACATCCTATAGAAAATAAATGATGTGACAGGATTTAATATTTCCCGCACAATGGACAATGTAAAGCACATATCCGGTGCTAATAAGCACACCTAGGTCCCAATAATTGTGTTACTGTGTAACAGGATGTTACAGTGTATCTCACATGACACAATAGTACATAGTGTTACATCTTATAATGTATATATATATGTGATCAGTCATAAATAGAGAGTCCTGTATTCGTAATTAAAACAAGATTTCCTTCAAGAATAGCTGTTTTTCTTGTACTTTTGGGAATAAATTTTTTTAATAAAATTTTTTTTAACAAATAATGGTATATAATAAATATATTATTATATTTGTACTGTTGGATATTGTAGTCTTGCAAGCTTGTCCCATTACAATCAATATATATTTTCATACTTTTTAACAAATTTATTGATACTGATGGGGATAACTGCACTATGTTGCTGATAAAAAGCTAAATTTCACTCAGTATAACCACCAATATACATCACGGCTAAAACACGGTATTGGTGCTGATAAAGGAATTTTCATGTTATATGCATGAAATAGAAAAATTAAACAAGATATGAACCAATTTTAAAGATTGGTAAGCCTGGCATATACCTCTCTTACTTTCCTGAAAATTTCAAGAGGTTAGTGTAACCCATTGTTGAGATATGCATGGAAACAAGCTCTAAAAATGGCCATTTTTGAGCGTTATGTAGTCTCACTCGAAAAAAGCTTGAATATAAAATAGAGAATTCTCTAAATATCATACTGAAATTATGCATTTATTGGTCTGGTTTTATGCGGAATTCTATCCTGCAAATATTGCTTCTTGAATTAAAGAAATCGGTAAAATATTATGGATTTTATAAGCAAAATACCGTCAGTAGAAGTTTTGTTTCAACACTGAAATTCAAACACTAATCTGTTGTTATATGCCAACATTTTGTACAAAATAACATTCATTATAACTTTTATTGACATCTAGAACTCGACTTTATATTATAATAAGTAGTAAAACCATTTAAATCACATGGCTAGCCAAGATATTCGATTGAGAGCTTGTTCTTTGTCAAACTTTCCAGTTCTAAATTTTGTAGTGTCTGTAACCTTTACAAGTTTATATGGCAATAATTTTGTTGTTTCATTATGGAAAAGTATAAATCCTACAAAGGCTCATGTGTATCCATGTGATGTCCAAGTTGGCCAAAATTGGTGGTGCTGTATTGTACCATTAAAAAACAGCAACTCAATAAAAAAAGTTACAGACACTACACAAACAGGTATAAAAATGAAAGATAAAAGTATTGTTCTACTTGTCATTAAAACATTGTTTTTCTCAATAGAAAGTTCCATCTTATGTGATGTAATGTTGCATCATCTATTTACCTCTGCAGCCAAGAGCAAAAAAGTGATGCAATAACTCTCTTGATTGAATATTGCATCATTCTTGCAGCACTGTCTGTTTGAGTAATTTACTACAAGACAATGTAACCTGAATTTCTTATCCTAGAAGAAGCTGCCTAATTACTTTTTCTGTTCTTTACCATGGTACATCCCTAAGACATGGGAAGACGACAAAAGCAAACCTCTGGGAACAACTCTGGTAAGTTTGTATTGAATGGTAAACCACACTCTTAAATTGTAGTGTCTGTAACCAATATCCCCTTTTTATACTGTCTATGACTTTATCCCTGTTTTTTTTTAAAAAAATGAAGCCAAATTATGTTTCCTATTACAGTATTGATGTGTAAGGCTAAATTTTGACATATTGTCTGTCTGCAATTTGTAATATTTTGGTATATTTATAGTTTCTTTCATCTAGATTTCTGATAACAGGCAACATTTTCAGTGATTTCTTACAATATGCAATTGAAACTGAGTATTTTTGCATTCCATATCATTAGACTAGTAAATTCAAACAGAAATATTATGAGAATTCAATGAGCTCAGACTTAGTATTGGATACATTGCTGATATTGTCAAATGGTTACAGACACTACTAGACATGTGAATTGACCCGACTGTTGTTTACATTATTAAGGAAAGTGTGCAATCATTGTAAATGCTAGAACATTGAATAATCATCAGGTTTTATGCTATTTCTTTTTCAATCAGATACTTTTCTTTAAGAATCTGCAGGTTATTCCAGTTTGCTTATGTATGAAAGCATATTGCGTACTCATTACAAGTATGTTTTGTAAAGTCTAAATTTCATCCGTATACATAGAGGAACAAAAATGAGAATGAAGTTGTTTGCTTTTAGGAAGCAAAGATAAGCCAGAAGAAGATGAACAGAAGATTAAAGCTAGAAGGGAGAAGACGAGGCTAAAGGTACAAGCCTGGAGAAAAAAACAGAGGGAAAATAAGGCGAAACATGAGGAGCTAAAAAGGGTTGATAGAGAAAGAAGAAAAGATGCAAGACTACTAAAAAAACAGCAATCACTTTCCGATTCAAATCTTCAACAAGAATTAAGAAGGAAAAAACGTGAAGAAATGAAAAGGTATCGCCAGAAAAAGAAAGAAAAAGCAGCCCTGGCAATATCGGTTAATAAGAGTGTTGATTTAAGAAGTCCGAAAACTGCTGAATTAAGTAGAAAGAAGAAAGAAGCTGTGAAAAGAACCCAAGCATGGAGAATGCGTATCAAACTGAATGAAAGTATACAGCAAGAGTGTATTCAGACTGATTGTGAAATAGGAAATACTGGGTCAGCCAGAGATTCACCAATGAATAAAGTGTTACCTAAAGCAAACTCTGTACAGACAATTAAAAAAGGTAAAGGAAATATTACCAAATACCCCAAAGAGAAAAGCAGTCATCATAAGTAAATTAATTGAATCTCCATCAACATCAAAGTTTCTAAATAGGAATATAATGATAATGACACCGGATTGCAGAAAAAAACTTGAATTGACAGATACTGTTATACAATCTGTGTCAGAGAGCATTTCAGAAGTGAAAACAAGGAAAGGGGGTGCAAAGAAACATGCATACAACATCATTTGTGACGCATTACTGAAGAAATATAAAAGACACAGACTAAAAAAGTATTTCAAAGTATCAGTGAAAGGGCAAAAACCTAGTTCTACATGGTGGGAGACGAAACAAAGAAAAAGAAGAAGGGATGCACTTAACTCTCCATTAAAGAAATCTGTGAAAGATTTTTTTCTAAGTCCAGAAATCAGTAGGGAAGTGCCTAATAAACGTGAAACTGTGAAAGTAAGAAAAGGTGGTCAAAAAGAAATACTTCAAAAACATGTGATGACTATGACATTAGAAGAAGCCTACAAAGACTACAAGTTAAGGAACCATAGTCACAAAATAGGATTAACTTCATTTTCTAAATTGAAACCAGTGAATGTTAAAAAGGTGTCTGAAACAAGCAGAAGATCATGCTTATGCCAAAAGTGCTGTAACGTGGCCCTAAAAAGTGAGGCACTAACAAATGTAAAAAAAGCAGTGAAAGAAAATGGAGATTTGGATGAAATTTCAGTAGATAAGAAAAGCTTAAGTGATGCTACTTTTTGTAAATACGACACCAATCCAGCTATTAAATGTTTAAGAAGAGAATGCAAACAATGCGGTGTGAAATGTTTGCAGAGTTACCTTAAACCATTTGTTGAAAAGTATAGTGACAGGCAGATATCATGGCATCAATGGGAAAGTATAGAAATAGCAAAAGATGATAAAGTAAAGCGTTGCGTCTCCTGTGTGCCTAAAGAAACAGACATAAAAACATTAATTACATGCTTAGAAACTGACATGCAAGAGTATCCAGAGCACGTTTTCAGGGCCAAATGGCAACAGCAACAGATGGGAATTTGTGTTGATAGAATTGGTGAGGGTTCTATTGCTATGGTCATGGACTTTAGTGAGAACTATGGGGGTGTTTTTCAAAGTGAAGTACAATCTGGATTCTTCGACAGGAACCAAGTTACAATACATCCAATCATGTGTTACTATACAGAAAAACAGGGAGAAAAAGAATTCAAGATAAAGCATGCCATTATTGGCATCAGTGAAGAAACCAAACATGATGCAGACTTAGCTATCACTTTTGAGAACAAAGCTATAGAAATTCTGAAGAAGAAAGGTGTGAAAGTAGAGGAGATCCATGAGTGGACAGATGGCTGTGCTGCCCAGTATAAGGGGAAGAAAGCCTTTGCTGACATAAGTCTGAGGAAAAAGCCATCTGTAACACGAAATTATTTCGAAACTTCACATGGAAAGAGTGTTTGCGATGGTCTCGGTGCGACAGTCAAGAATGCTTGCTACAGAGCTGTAATCAGCAATAGAAAGGTGATAGGTTGTGCAGAAGATGTATATCATTTCTGTACAGAGAAACTGAAAATGGAAAATACAGATAATGAAGCTAAAACAGTTTCGAGAAGGGAGTTCATCCTTGTTAAAGATGTTGAGAGAAATAGAGAAGAAACTGATGTGCAAACACTGCAAGGTACAAGAAAATTACATGCTGTAAAGTCAGGAAGCAATGATTATGAACTGAGCATAAGAAATCTGAGCTGTTATTGTGAGCAATGCATGAAGGTTGACGGGAGATGCAACTTCAGCGAAAATGTTAATGCCTGGGAAATGAGAAAGTTAGTACTCAATAAAGATAATTTAAGTCAGAAAGGAAAACAACTTAAAGACAAGAATCCATCAACAATAGAAAATAATGACAAGAAAAGAAAACAAGGAAGTAACCAGAAAGATCATAACTCAGCAACAAGCGAAAAGCCTAATAAGAAACGGAAGTCAACAGAAAGACAAAACATTGTGACAAAGAAGATCAAAGTTGACAAAAAAGCACCAACCAACACAGAGAAACCAATAGAGAAATACCACCCTGGAGAATTTGTTGCTGTAGGACTTAAGCCAAAGAAGGGACCTCTAGATGTATACTTAGCAGAAGTAATAGACATTCTTCATAACGAAGTTAGACTTAAATACATGAGAAAGTCTGGCAACATGTATGTTTGGCCTGAAAAAGATGATTATTCACAAGAGGCTCTAGATGCTATCTTGTACAGGGTAAAAGCTCCACAAATAGTCAATGAAAGGGGTCATTTCAAGTTTAATGCAGCTGAATTGTCTAAGCTCAAGTCAAATCTGGAAAAAAAATCATAAGCACTTCTATTTGAAATGACAATATAAAGTCAAGGTTTAATGTGTAGTGTCTGTAACCTTAAGATCAATCACATATGGGTCTGTGTTTGAGTCAGCACCTTGGGTTGAACAATACTTTAGTGACTATGATTTATTGAACATTCATTATACTTCAATATTTTACTCTTACAAACACTATTTAGTATTAAACTTTCAAGTGCTATTTACCAGTTCATAATTTTAACACAAGTATTGGACATATACCTGTTACAATGTGGTTTTATCATTTTATTAACTAATCAACATTCATTTAATGAATAATTCTAGTCAATGTGTTCATGTTGAATTATTTTTGAAGTGAATTTTATGGAGATATGTATGGTTCTGCAGCTGTATTGAAATGCTATAGTTTTGTAGTGTCTGTAACCAATTTTATGGACAATGTACTTCTGACTCTTATGGAAGTTTGCAATACTTTTGGCCAGTATTAATGATTTTGTTTGTTTAAATATTCTTCTTGGTGTTAGATAAATGCCTAAATAAGATTATTCTATGTCTTTTATGTTTGTTATGCAAAAGTTTCATGGTTAGGTTTTTTTTCTTAGTGATACCTTTGTCATAGATGTTTTGATTTTGTTATTAAGTTGTTTACCACTTCCAGTTATGTTGTTTACTTTAAATGTTGATATCATGTTACTGATGTTACTGTGAAAAAAAATAAAGTTTTAAAGTTTTCATGCTGTTTTTCTTGCATGTTATACACCAAGTGTAGTGTCTGTAACTGTTGTTATACCAATGAATTGAAATAATGGTTAAACAAAATCGCATGCATGTTCAAGCTAAATCTAACTTGATCTGACTAGGGGACACCCTAGGGTATATAATGAGCTTCATTGAAATGTTCTATCAAACATTTCAATTTTTTAAGTGAGTGAGACTACTCTCAGCACCAATACCGTGTTTTAGCCGTCAGCAAATCTGAAGAAAAAAAAAATTGCTTACCTGGGTGATATTTGCCTTATAACCAAATGTGGTTCATACTACTGGACATTTTCTCTTCTGACCAATCAGAAAGCATGTTACATTCACTGATGTATAAGAATGACAGTTTTGGATCTGGGCCTGTTATTAACAAATATGAACCCCTTTAAAAATCCATGATCACTCACCTCTACATAGTCATAGCTACAGAAGACATGTGTTTCCACATCCAAATCCACAAATACCAGCTGAATGGTGCTGCCTCTAGAAATCTGGATTGTCCAAAAGCACTCTGCATTGTGGCCATTAGTGTTGGGGTAATTGGGGGATACAAAGCTTCCTGTGGGCGTGCTCAAATCCCCACCACAGCCTGTGGCTGTAGAATCATACGACAACCGAAAACCTCTTGCTGATTGAGTATTGTCTGTCTTGAATTTTAAGTACATACGGTTGCTATGGGAGACAATAATTCTGTCAATGTTTGTGCCACAATAGGTCCCAACAAGTGGAGATGAGGAGAAGCCACCATTTCTGGAGAAGAAAAAAAATTAAAACTGTCAGTCTAATCTGCAAATATGCTGCAAAACATTAACATTACTACAAATGTGTTCATACAACATAGATGGCCCTACCAATATAGTACAATGGAAGAAACCTTGATTCAATATGCGAGGGCATGGATCTAGGTAAAACAGGGGCCATAACTCTGACAAATTCTGATGGAAAAAAAAGTGAATATGAAAAGAAAGTGAATATCTAACTTGACACTGGTCTTCTTAATATACAGCTAAATGGTACCTATGAAAATATATGCAACAGACAGTAGCACTATATGCTTCCTGCACAGAATAAGGTGCTAGGGGGTGGGGTGGCATAAATAGCATTGGATAAAACCTTATGGTCAGATATACAGCTCATTTTGAATGGCTTTCAGTAAAGTGTTCCATTTATAATGTGTATTCTGAGATGCCAACTACTACCAATGTGAAATATGAAGGTGAACATTAAAACATTAAAAAATGAAATCTGAACATAAAAATAGGAACACCGTCTATACTCGCTTATAAGTTGAGTCCAACAGAAAACTGCACAGACCCAGATCTGCAGTCGCATAATGCGCCAGCAGATCTGATCAATGCAGTTTATTAGGAGTAATCAGTAAAACAAACAACACATACCCTGATCTGCAAGCACAATATGTGATGGCAGATCAGGGTCTATATTGTTTGCAGTTGGATTCCACTTATACATAAGTATAGACAGTACTCCCAAATTTTATCCACAAATTTATTTTAAGCATTTAACCATACTGCTTCAAAGTCATTTTTATTTGAAATGTGCTTCCTACATTCTTCTTTCCTGCTGTAGGCCATGCTAAAGTGCACTGAAAAAATACCTCAAAGACAATAGCAGCGTATGATTATTCAAGGGAGGGCACCCCTGCAGGGTTATACCAACTTCTGGCCACTCTTCTTAGGTGTCCAAAATTTACATTATGAAAGCCTTGAACTTTCAAGTGTTAAGGGAATGCATAGTGTCCATGTTAATGTAAAAATGAATTGTATAAAATCATTGAAGAATACCCATTATCCATTTTTCTGAACATTTGAAGACATACGTTTTTAGATGCAGCACTGGTTACCACTATAGTTTTCTCTCTGCAGGAATTGCTGTAATATGACCCTCAAAGTCAGAATTTACAAAGCTACGATTCAATGGAATTTTGGCCTAGATGAGATGCTTTTACAAAATATTTCTATATTTCTCGCATCCATATTCCTGAAATGATTTTTTGCAGAGATATTTCAAATGACACCAGCTTTTGAAAACTAAAGAAAATTCAAAGGTTATTAGGCTTGAAATTAGAAAAAAACAGCAACTTTCTAAAAATGCAGAACCATGAATGATAATATGCTGAATGTAATGGAAGTACCATGATGCAGATCAGAATATTTTCTTCATTTTGCTAGGTATATGTGACCCAGTGAGTCATTTTATTGTGCAAATAATTAAGATTTGTAAACAAATTTACACCTTGCCTCAATCTAATTGCTTGTTGACAGATTTTTGTGTCAAAATAGCATTTTAGTAATGACAGCAACTTTTGTTTAGACCATTGTTGTGGAACTCTGTAAAATGACGAACTGAACTGAAAATCAGGTTTAATAGAGGCACATATTTATCATAATGTTTTTGTTTTGCAAGTCATATTGTCAACTACTTTAAGGTACAAAAAACAGCATTAAAAAAAAATATATTGATGTCATAAACCTGCCACAAATCAGTCTATTTTTGAGCATACTTCTGCCATAAATCATTAGTCACAATAACATTAGTTGGATAATGGATATTAGACTGCGCCTACATAGAATGAAATTTACATGATTTAACTGTCCACTAAATAAGGTTTCTGTGATGTCATTTGATCATTCATAAGACTGGGTCCTTGCACCAATAACAAAACTGTAAAGGTAAAACTGGTTCAAAATCATCATTCTGATTACAATATGAAATTAAACTGAGGAATATTCAAAAATAAAACAAGAAAACCAATAAAATAGTAATAGTTGAATTTATTTAATTCAAACAAATTGAAAATGTTGTTGGAGAAATAACTGGAGGAAGTGGCACAAAATAGAACGAAATGTCAAGTGACGATGAAGATTTTACAAGAATTTTTGAAGCTTTTACTACACTATTAAGTTACTGACAGAAACTGTGTTTTCCATGCATACATTTTAAAAAGTTACTGACAGAAACTGTTTTCCATTCATACATTTTAATAAGTTACTGATAGAAACTGTGTTTTCCATTCATACATTTTAATAAGTTACTGACAGAAACTGTGTTTTCCATGCATACATATTAATAAGTTAAGGATGTCCATATTTGTAATATCATTTAAAGATTTATATAACCATTTACTCAAGTTCGTCATCTATTTTGATCTCTATAAAGCCATTACTGTGTCCAGCAATTGTCAGCTATTGTATTCACTAAGAGGCAATAGAACACCTACATATTACTGTCAGTACAAAGCCAATTCACAACCAAGATACCTATGTCTCACCATTTACAACCAAGATACCTATGTCTAATCATTCACAACCAAGATACCTATGTCTCACCATTTACAACCAAGATACCTATGTCTAATCATTCACAACCAAGATACCTCTATGTCTCACCATTTACAACCAAGATACCTATGTCTAATCATTCACAACCAAGATACCTATGTCTCACCATTTACAACCAAGATACCTATGTCTAATCATTCACAACCAAGATGCCTGTCTCACCATTTACAACCAAGATACCTATGTCTAATCATTCACAACCAAGATGCCTATGTCTCACCATTCACAACCAAGATACCTATGTCTCATCATTCACAACCAAGATACCTATGTCTCATCATTCACAACCAAGATACCTATGTCTCACCATTCACAACCAAGATACATGTACCTATGTCTCACCATTCACAACCAAGATATCTGTCTCATCATTCACAACCAAGATACCTATGTCTCACCATTCACAACCAAGATGCCTATGTCTAATCATTCACAAACAAGATGCCTATGTCTAATCATTCACAACCAAGATGCCTATGTCTAATCATTCACAACCATGATACCTATGTCTCACCATTCACAACCAAGATACCTGTCTCACCATTCACAACCAAGATACTTTATGTCTCACCATTTACAACCAAGATACATATGTCTCAGCATTCACAACCAAGATACCTATGTCTCACCATTCACAACCAAGATACTTTATGTCTCATCATTCACAACCAAGATACCTATGTCTCAGCATTCACAACCAAGATACCTACATCTCACCATCACAACAGAGATGCATATGTCTCACCATTCACAACAGAGATGCCTATGTCTTGCCATTCACAACAGAGATGTATATGCCTCACCATTCACAACCAAGATACCTATGTCTCATCATTCACAACCAAGATACCTATGTCTCACCATCACAACAGAGATGTCTATGTCTCACCATTCACAATTGTGATACCTATCTCTCACTATTCAAAATCGAAATACCTATCTCTCGCAACCAAGAGATAGGTTGTGAATGATGAGACAACCAGATAACTATGTCTCACCATTCGCAACTAAGAAAGAACCCTGGCTGAATGTCTATCAGTACTCATTCTTATAATACAATTAAATACCTGTTTTTCATTACTTTTCCATGACAAATGCTGGTTGTAAGACCATGTCTCTCACCTTATTTCCAGATAGTCAAAGTTACAATTAGGATGATTTTCAACTTCAAAATCAGTGATGTTGATAAGGATTTGTCTTCCAAATGGGGCCACAATAGTCCACACACACTCCCTCTGGTGGGGGTAAGAATTGGGAAAGTTGGGGCTTGTGATGACTCCTGTCGAGGCTGTCAGATCAGACCCACACACTGTTAATCACACAATTTTCACTATTATAAAACAATCACAAATTTAGCAACACAACTAAATTAGCAAATAAAATTATTCATCATAATATCAAAATAATACAACTGCATGCTGCTAATAATGTAAAAGTTTAATTTTTGTGCACAAATGCTCCTTACATTGAAATTGCTAAAAATATTATAAAATAAAATACTTCAATAAAGGACCAAAATATTCATTTATCTTGTTAATATAATTATGTTTGTAATCATATGGACTTTTAATACCTTGTTCTGGTAATTTTCATCACAATAATATACAATCTCTGAGAGAAAAGGAAGGAACAAAATAAAATGTACATATTAAGTCTATCAAATTTTCTCTTAAAAAATATCCATCAATAGCTAATAAAACACTAAAAGTTTTAAACAAAGCAGCATTATCCCCACACTTTTCTCAGTTATCATTATTCCCATTACACACACACACATCCCCATTCCAAAGACTAGGTTCCAAGTGGTGAATTACACACACACACACACACACACACACACACACACACACATGCACACACACACATGTCCCCATCCCAAAGGACAAGTTCCAAGTGGTGAATTACACACACACACACACACACGTCCCCATCCCAAAGGACAAGTTCCAAGTGGTGGATTACACACACACACACACACACACACACACACACACACACACACACACACACACACACACACACACACGTCCCCATCCCAAAGGACAAGTTCCAAGTGGTGAATTACACACACACACACACACACACACACACACACACACACACACACACACACACACGTCCCCATCCCAAAGGACAAGTTCCAAGTGGTGGATTAAAATTCTGAAACCATTATGCACATCTACAGAACACCCTCAATCATAACTCAAAGTTTGAAGTCTATATATAAAGTTCTGTAGGAGCAGTTGTGCAACATTATGCATGCACACACACACATGCACACATTTGGCAGGATCACCCAATCCCCCCCAATTCTTCGAAAAGAATGGGGTTAATTAGGATGTGATGACATATGGATTAGAATGGAAAACTCATAAATCTGGCAGCAAGTAAAAGGTAAGTTCTGATGAAAGCGACAAATATGGCTAATAAACACTAAAACAATACTATCAAATAGAATAAATAAAGATACAGAAGACAAGGTGTTTACTCGACAATGTGTTTACTTTTAAACATGAATCCCTCACCAACAGGAGTACATTTGGAGTAGCCAAAAATATGCAGCCTGGTATGAAGTAAAGTACAAAAGTCACTAAATTCAGAAAATTAGGTCACAGTGACCTACATTTGGTTTGTTTGAATTGCTCCCTTTGAGATGCATCCACATTCTAATTTTCATAAGTGCAGGTGAACTAGGGTCCAAGAAACTGATGGTGTAATGAAGGGATAGCAGAAATACAAAAGTCATCAAAGAGAAAAATTTGAATCACATTAACCTAGTTTTGGTATGGATGTCAATGAGTCACTTCTGCTGAGAATACCTAAATATTGTGAATTCACTATTTTTTATTGGCTACCAATTTTCATGGATTTTTTTTGTTGGCTACAATCCAAGAATTTCAAGACCCAATGAACAAGAATGCTTCTGTAGAAATAAAAGGAACCCTTCCCCATTCTACAAATTTAAGAACTGATGAAAGTGTCATTTTTTGAAAAATGTGACAATGAATTCACAGTTATCAGTGTCACCTGAAGGACTTACTCAATCCCTGTTAACTTCACAGTATTCAGTGTCACTTGAAGGATTTACTCGGTCCCTCTGTTAACTTCACAGTTATCAGTGTAACCTGAAAGACTTATTCAGTCCTTCTTTACTTTACAGTAATCAGTGTCACTTGAAGGACTTACTCGCTCCCTCTTTACTTCACAGTATTCAGTGTCACCTGAAGGAATTACTCAGTCCCTCTTTACTTCACAGATTTCAGTATTACTTGAAGGACTTACTCAGTCCCCCTTTACTTCAGTTAGCAGTGTCACCTGAAGGACTGTCTCAGTTCCTCTTAACTTCACAGCATTCAGTATTACTTGAAGGACTTACTCAGTCCCCCTTTACTTCACAGTATTCAGTGTCACCAGTCCTAATTTAAAGTATTATGTTCTCAGCGACCTACAAAAACTCTAAATGAATGAAAACTTGAAAGAAAAATTTAGGTGCACAGTGCTTTGAGTTTTAGAAGTTCTAATTTATATAAATAGGCTAATAAATAAATAATTAACTATGTATTAAAAATATAACATGCAATCTAAAGCTAAGATTTGTGAACTTTAAACAAAATTAAAGGATGCACTTACATGTGGAAGCATTGAGGGCTACATAGGAGGCAGAGAATCCTTCATGTGCAAGGCTGGCATCTGACACAAACAGAACCACCATCACATTATTTGTGGAGGTCAGGGTTGGTGGGTATGCGGAGCCACAATATCTGAAAAAATATAGACACAACAATACTTTTCTGACTCCTACATTACTATTATTACTACACCACTCCCATAAAAATTTTTGTATTTAGTAAAGATGGAGTTACTTCCATTTTGGGGTTAGAACATGTGTATCCATCATAAGCAAACACTAATAAACTAAAGTTTCATAGTTTGAATTACACTCATAAACCACCAGATCAAATCCCACCAATATGTTTGCACTAGTTAATTCCCCAAGACAGTGATTTTAAATGTCACCGTACACTTCTTCATTAATAGCACATTTCAATGACTTGAGTACAACCCTGTATTGTTTGTACTAATAAAAACAACGGGCACATAGCAGTTACACAGTTCCAGAACACTACACCCAAATCTAAAAAAAATTACCCAAAAGGGAAAAGATAGCATTTTGTATTACATTTAACTAGAACTTGCAAGTTAATTTTGAGTGTATCACTGCAAATTTGTAAGAATAATCCACAAATTAGCCAGAGGCAAAATCTTGTCCACAGTGTACGATGCTAACAAGAAATTTATCTAACCCTACACATTGATGTTACTGTGATATCAGCACCTTCCATGTATTTAAATTTATTTTCTTAAAGAAAATGCAAAGTATAGGCTCCTGTTCGCTTAACATGGAAAAACCAAACTTAGTAAATGAAAGCACAATATATAGCTGTTTTCAGTGATGAAAAAAGCAGTTAGCACGAGAAAATTTGATATCGACATAATGAAAATTTTAATAAGAAATCATGTTCTGTAAGATTTTCTTTAACAAAAATTTTTTCTCAATAAACAACAATATACAACTACATCCATATTGAAAAATAATCAACTGAAGAAAGAAAAAAAAGACAAAAATTTGTGTTTAATAAGAACTTGGAAGTTATTTTCGAATCTATCACTGCAAAATTTGAAGAATTATCCACAAATTACCCAATTTAAGGCAAAAACTTTGGAGTTGACTCAAGTGTGTGATTTTAACAAGAAATTAGGCTGAACCTACACACTGATGCTATGGTGATGTTAGCACCTTTTATGTATTGTAATCGGCTGAGATAATTAATCTTTTAATTAACTCGTGTCATTGCACCTACACCTAACAAGACTTCTTTAATTTGTATTTATTTCCTGAAGTGCTGCCACCAGTAGGCATTTCCCAACATTTCTGATAAATATTGTCATATACATGTATTGTTATTTATTGTGAAAATATTTTTCTTAAAAAAAAAAATCTTACAAAACATGATTTCTTACAAAAATTTGCAAATTTCATGATATAAATTCCAAATTTCTGCATGCTATCTGCTATTTTCAATGATGTAGCCAGTGCTAGAATTGTGCTTTTATTTACGGTGTTTGATCGTAACTTTTTAATGTTAAGCAAATAGGAGTCTATATATTGCTCTTCCTAGAAGAGAAAGAAAAGGGATCCACACATGCCCCCCATTATAAGTGGATTAGCGAGTTATCAGGACACACTAAAATGAGGGAGTGGTGTACCAGGGCATAAAGTACACTGTGACAGCAAAAGGCAGTTATGAAATAACTGTTGAGAATTTAAAATTTCCCTGACATGATGACCAAGGCATCAATTAACCAATTAATTATGTCCAGCTTTTTACGATGCATGTGATGCACCACTACTGAAGTGCAATCTGGTTGGATACTGCGTCTAATTGCTTGTTAAAGTCACACTGTGTGTAGACGTGTACGATATTTGCTTAAGTCAAATCTGGCAACTTGTTCTTCAAAACTTGTAGTGATATGTACGGGAACGAGTCATTAAACTCAAACAGAGTACTTCTCATTTGTTTTCTTTTCTTTCTTCTTTATGATCCCGATGTAATGTCCAATATAAGTGAGACTGCCATGTGCCAACTCTTTTTATTAGTAGAAACAACATGGAGTAGAAATTTGGTAATCTGTTAGCATGTGGCACAGACAATTTAATTTATTCTGACATATCAAATCACTAACCTGAGGAATACTTCAGCGCAAACATGTTGATGAGTTTGGCTTTGCCAGTTTATGAGTTCAAATCAAGTTCTATAAGGGAAGTAACTCTTACTGAACTGTTTTGTGCAAATGTGAGTAGTGCATATAAACTTCATTGCATTAAAATCATTAACATATAACTGGGCTTAAATTAATCTTTATATCTCATATTCCTATGTATATCTGTATACAAGAATAATATTCATGTTAGAAAATAAATATTACAAATATTATAAAAAATCAAAATTAAAACTCCTGCTCTCCCATCCTCTGACTGTTAACCATAATTCTGAGTCTGCCTCTCTAACTGGTACCCTCTGTTTAGTCTCAGTCTGTCCAGATTGTATCTACACAGAGAATTTGCAAATATCAATCTGGGGTATATAATCAAAACTACACCCCTTTGCAGATATCAATCTGAGGTATCAAAACTACACCCCCTTGCAGATATCAATCTGGGGTATCAAAACTACACCCCCTTGCAGATATCAATCTGGGGTATATAGTCAAAACTACACCCCCTTGCAGATATCAATCTGGGGTATCAAAACTACACCCACTTGCAGATATCAATCTGGCGTATCAAAACTACACCCCCTTTCAGATATCAATATGGGGTATCAAAACTACACCCCCTTGCAGATATCAATCTGGGGTATCAAAACTACACCCCCTTGCAGATATCAATCTGGGGTATCAAAACTACACCCCCTTGCAGATATCAATCTGGGGTATATAGTCAAAACTACACCGCTTTGCAGATATAAATTGGGGTATATAGTAAAAACTACATCCCCTTGTAGATTGTTTAAATCAAACAGATGTCTTTGGACTTTATCCCTCTAAAAACTGTTGACATTATGAAGTTGTTTATAAAGTCATAATGTGTATGGTGTAAAAAAAACATTATACCAACATACAACTAGGCTGATCTTATAATATTTTTCCTGAATAATAAATTTTGTTTTTTACCTTGAAGGTGTGAATTGGTATGTTTTATTTTCATTACTGGTTTCATATACTTTACTCAATGTTCACAGTGCTATCTAGCATCCAAAAATTTGGAGCAACCTCATTTTATGCTTTTTTATACATAGGCCCTGGTTTGGCTTTCGTTTGCATAGCAATGAAAGCTGATGTGGGCCAGGTGACCCAGGCTAGCCCTTGCTTATGCTGCAATCAACACTTCTTGACACCATCGCTTATGAGTTATCGAGGAAGTGATGTACTATTATTGTCATTATTAATATTATTATTTGTTATCTTTTACTGTTTTCTTGATGTCATTTCTGACTGGTCTTGAAATTGAACCATTTCCTGTCCTGTGACCTATGTAGTATTCTTGCTGTTCCAAGAAGAGTCACTGTCTGTAGTAGGTCGGGCTTTTGTGCTATACCTACCATCTTCAGACTTGTGTGGTATTACTCTTACTGTTCCAGTCATCATTGGTACCGTCTCTATCTCAGTTTTCCAGACTCATCAACCAAGTTCTCTGGTCAGGTCAATGTACTTTGTTACTTTTTCTTGTTTCTTGTATGTGATGTGTGAGTCACCCGGTACTGCTATGTCTATGACGTACATCAGGTTTCTCTCCTTGTCAACCAGTACTATCTTCTGCCTCCTCTGCTATATCCTGTGATCAGTCTTGATGCTGAAATCCCATGGGATTTTGGCTCTGCTATTCTCAACGATCATCTCTGCCTTGTGATCATACCACTTGTTTGTGCACTCAGTGATATTTCTTAGCTGCCAATGCATGGCGAGGGCTAGTTTGTCCCACCTATTTTTGCTGCACTTTGCAAACACTGATCAGATGATAAACTCTCTCATCCCAACCACTGCAAATTCTGCAGGATTATTATCATTACTATCACCACACTTTAGCAGAATATACTGTTCCTTTTTTTTTGTTAAACGGTACTTTAACACATTATTGGCTATATCATGCCGAGGAAATAGGAGACAAGTGCCTTTCCCATGAACACACCACAGCAGATGTACAAAAATTTAAATTATAATGACATTTTCATATATTTTTGGAACAAACTTTAAATATACAGTCTCAGCAGAAAGACACACCATATATGTGATGAATTTTGCATTATAACCCGGGGGGGGGGGACAGGTTTGGAATATACTGTAAAAAAGCAATTGCTCTATTTATTATTATTATTATTATTATTATTATTATTATTATTATTATTATTATTATTATCATCCCCAAGATTTTTCAAACAGCATCAGGGGACATTGTGATACCCTCCATCTGTCCTGTTACCACATCTCCCCCTATCCTGCTGGATGGAATTTCACACAACTTTGCAGTTATGTTGTCCCTGTTGTGGCATCCGCAAGAGGGGTGTCATCCTTGACTCCCACCCCTGGGGTACCCGGGAGGGGGAAAAAGGTCAAATATATTAAAAGTGCAATTACATTAACATTTTCATTGTAATGGATTTTACATTATGACATTGTGACAGTGCCAGGAGATGAGGTTGTGTATGGGGTCAGTGGGTGGTTGCGGTCTAGGAATATACAGTATAAAGTGTGGGGATTTGCAATTGTAGGTCATTGCAGTTGCTTGAGTCACTATTACAAAATGCAGAATAGTTTTTTCTTGATTACATAGAAATTGGACTATTGAACCTGCACACCAGGAATCTCATATTTCTGTTATATCCTTTTGCAGGTTCATGGATGCAGAATAGGCCCGATGTGCCCTCCTGTAAGAGACAACTAATCAAGGAAACCTGTTTGCCATGGGATGCATCCCATGATGACATTCCTCCTGGACTTTTTAAAAGAGTGCAATTTATATAGAAAGATTCTGACCCTTTAGTTTAAGAATTTTACCTTTTTTTTCTCTATCTTGTTTGTATGTATTTGGGGACCCTTTTTTTCTTTATCTTGTTTTGTATGTTTTTGGGGGACCCTTTTTTTCTCTATCTTGTTTGTATGTTTTTGGGACACTTTGCAATATCTTTACCTTTTATTTTTGTCTCAAGGTGCACATTTACTTTTGGTTAGATTTGGCAAGGTTTTAACCATTTTTGCTAATTAATTTTTGCGTAGCACTATATAGAAAGGATTGTGCAGATGTGCCTTTAAACCCTACATACATGCATACATACATACATACATACATACATACATACATACATACATACATACATACATATTTCAGTTACATATCGATCTGTGCAGTTTCATCCTGTAAAACCACATTTGATGACAAGATGCAAGAAAAATTTCATATTGTTAAGACAAGTATTTACATGTTTTATTCAGGCATCATATAAGGTTCTGAAAGAACTGGTTAACATTGCCATTTGAATAGTCATACTTCTCAACATGAACACTGCCACCTGAATAGTCATACTTCTCAACTTGAACACTGCCACCTGAAGTCTTACTTCTCAACGTGAACACCGCCACCTGAATAGTCATACTTCTCAACATGAACATTGCCACCTGAATAGTCATACTTCTCAATGTGAACACTGCCACCTGAAGTCTTACTTCTCAATGTGAACACTGCCACCTGAAGTCATACTTCTCAATGTGAACACTTATCAACTTTAATTGATGGACTACTTGCCCAATCTGGTCTCGATCACAAAAATGAAATTTTCTTGTCTTTTTCTCATAAAAAAAGAAAAAATATATACAAATCTGGATGCTAAAACATATACAACTGTATTTAATACTTTTTTTAAAAGACATAAGATAAAATTCCTTCAATGTTTAAAACCCAGAAATTTACACAAAAAAATGTGGATGTTTTGTACTAAGTCTTATAATTTGGAAATAAAGATCATAACTAGAAAAATTCTGAAATTGCACTTCCAAGTTCAAAATTCTCATCCCTGTTTCAGCAAACATTTGAACTTATTATACCATGTATACCAATTTCATGACTTCCTATGCAAATGCATTTTGTGACATAATTCAGTATTTTCCTCACATTGGAAGTTGAGCACTGTTAAGCACACTTAGGACCCAATAAGTTAACTGTTACAGAACATAATGTCACAACAGCACTTGAACACATGTCACGTCATGATATATATTTATGCAATCTAAAACGATTTCTTTTCAAGAACAAGTATTCTCTTTAATTTCGGGAGAATCAATAATACCTCAATCTTTTACTTGAGAAATGGGGGGATATATTTAATAAATATATAGTGTTGTATAATTGGATATAGTGGTATCAGCCAAGGTATATATGGTTTGCAAGCTGGTCCTGTTGTACTTCATTATTGCCACATAATCAACATTGCAAGCACTATACTCTAATCCATGGTAGGTCAGTTGCTATTGCATCGGACTCATAATCCATGGGTCGTAGTTTTGATACCCGCCCAAGCTTCCTCTGTGTGTCTATGAAAAAGGTGCTTATAAAATATGTATGAACCTCATTTTACATGATGATAATGAAAGTATATAGCTGTAACATCCTACCTGCCCAACTTGCTGCTTTGCACAACACTTGAATTGTCATACACTTCCACGTAGTCGTAATTACAGCTGGGATGGTTTTCCATGCTGAATGTGTTAAAGGTCAGTCTGATGACAAACCCTGGGGAGCCAATAATGAGCCAGGAGCAGTTCACTCCATGTGGGTATACATTTGGATGACCAGGACTGGTAAAGATACCAGTGTTGCCTGTCAGTGTCCCACCACAGCCTAGGGAAATGTGGAATAAAATAAGAAAAATATGCATACTACAGTTAAACCTCTATTAGCTGCCACCTCCATATAAGTCATGTGCTCATAACAAATTCACTTGTTTCCATATCTTTTTGCTATATAAATATCCTGAATAAAATAGCCATCTGCATTATGTGCTCAGAGGTCACTGTATTATATGATTTATTTATATAAACAGTCAGATTTCCATAAATCCATGTCTTTTTAATGACAAGAGATTAAGAGTCAGAGTTAACAACAATAAACAAAACAAACATGCATGATTGCACTCACGCACACATGCATGTGCACACACACACACATGCACGTGCACACACACACACACACACACACACACACACACTATATTTTTTCTAAAATGAGAATTCTGAATACTGCTGCAGCTTTCTCTTACTAATCCTAACTCTCCTTTGATCCTTTATCTTTCATTTTGCCTGATCAGGTGTCCACCTGCCTACAAAGACCATTGTTGGCAAATCCCTACAAATCACTACAAACAAGTGTGACTGTATGTATCTGTTAAATTATTCGAGCCTTTAATCTTGAGGTATCTGTGCCTAACATTGGTAAAAGAGGACCATACCACACTTTAATCTTGAGGTATCTGTGCCTAACATTGGTAAAAGAGGACCAGACCACACTTTAATCTTGAGGTATCTGTGCCTAACATTGGTAAAAGAGGCCTAGACCACACTTTCATACAGTTTCTCAACTTGAGCATGTATTCAACTCAAAATTTCCCCCCTCTGTACATTTTTGTATAAAGTAAAATTTAGCGATAGTATTTTAATATTGAGTTCAAAAGTAAAAAAATTGTTTCAAAACATAGGTTTAATGCAATTATTCTAATGTAGTTAACAAATAATCAGCATACAAATGTTAGGCAGAGTTTTAACTCAAAAGTTGAAACATTTTATAAAAGCAAGACCAGATTTCAAACCTGAGCTGCAACTGCTATGCATTTTGGCCTTTTTTAATCACATATGGTGCCATCGGAACATGTAAAAATCTCCTAAAATTTAAACAGCCTTTGATAAATACAGGTTACAGTACAGACACTTCTTTTTAATGTATGGAGGTTAACATTTTGCTGTGTATCTGATTAAATTTTGACAAATTTGTAAATCTATAATAAGACTGGAGTTGTATATGATCAGAAAGTCGCATGATACCGATGCTTCTGTGGCACAAGTCAGTAAACCCATGTCTATATTATTCATGGGTCATTCATCACACTCATACATACATGTACAATGCATTAGACTAATAAAAATGATTGGTGAAATGGTAGAAATGAAGATAGATAGGTTGTACAAAACCATTTTGAATGATGACCATTTCTGTACATACTCACTTTTAAGTTGGATCCAGCTGCAAACTGCACAGACCCATATCTGCTGTTGCATAATGTGCCAGCATATCTGGGTCTATGCAGTTTGTTAGGACTAATCAGTAGAACAAACAACACAGACCCTGATCTGCTGGCACATGTATGCAATGGCAGATCTGGGTTTATGTTGTTTGCAGTTGGACCCAACTTATATGCGAGTATATATGTTATATTAGAATAAGAAAACATATCTTGACAAATCAAGATTTTAACAAAATTCAAAAAGTAGCTATATGATCACACCCAGCAATTTAGTCTTATTGTAGAAGTACATAAATACAATGTATTCTAAACTGAACATTTGGCACAAAATGGACAATTAGATAAATCTGACCTCTACTTGCTCAAATACAAACAATAAGGTAATAGTTTAGGAGACGAGTTATGAAATATAATCCAACTACTGTTTGTACTAAAGTAACTATAAATATGCAATTACATAGTGTTCAGTGTAGCATGTAATGCAAACACTCATGTGATGTCAGAGTCAAGGGGGGTAATGGACAACAGGTCAGAAAGGTCTTTGTTGCTGCCAACATCATCTCTTCTATGATGTCTAAACATGTCTGAGATCATGGAATGGAAGAAAAGAAAGAAGTTAGCCAGCTGGGGAATGGAGGCTGAGAGTGGTGTGATGTCGGTAATGTGACACCAGTCATTGAAAATGTGCTATTTCCCCTCATATGCCTTCAAAATGGAGGGTCATCTAGCTGTCTCAATCCTCTCCACAATCAAAGCACTGAACTCCTTTTCGCACAGGGCATCCCTGACATGTGCCAGGTGTGAAGGAGATTTTTCTGGACATGGATGGATTAAGGGAGGCCTTGAATACCTGAGTAGCATGGGGGTCGCTATGATTTTCCTGGGCACATCCATTGCCAGATCTGTCCCATTGGAGAGAGGCAATCAGAACTAAGCCCTGCCCCTCATTTCTGGATTAGTTTTGGTATTAGAACTGCTAAAGGGAAGGCATATGCCCATATTCCCTCCCAGCTGATTGAAAGGGCATCAACGGCCCATGCCTCTGGGTCTGGGGGTGGAGAGATGAAGGTGGGCAGGCAGTTTGTTGTTCCACCTTGTTGCAAATAGGTCTAGCATCAGTCGGCCCCATTGGGCTCAGACTTGATGATGAGACTACTCCTTGATAATGAGTCGGCCAGGACATTAAGCCTGCCTGGGATGTGTCAGACTTGAAGTTTTATATGGTATTGGGCACACCTACAAAAGTACTCCCATACCATAATACAAAGGTCTGGTTATTTCATCACCCTTGTTTGAAGAGGTAGTTCATTAGGACCAAAATGTCTGACATTATCAGAACTGTCTACATTTGGATGCAATGCGTTGAGAACTGTCTACCTTTGGATGCGATGCATTGAGAACTGTCTACCTTTGGATGCGATGCGTTGAGAACTGTCTACCTTTGGATGCGATGCGTTGAGAACTGTCTACCTTTGGATGTGATGCGTTGAGAATGGCCTTCATTTTCAGGAGATTGATGTGAACAGCCTTCTCTTGCAGTGTCCACTTGCTGATGACTGTCACAAATTCTGGTAGCAAGTGTGCCCCCCAAACCAACCAACTGGTGTCTGTACAGATTGTGATTTCCAGTTGTGCGGCTTCTAAAGTTATTCCCACCACTAGCCACTCCCTGTCGTGCCACTGAAGCAGTAAGTGTTTGATTTTGGTTGAGATCATAATGTGGTGATCTAAACAACCTGAGATCGGGCACCTCTGTGCCAGAAGGGCCATTTGCAGAGGTGCATGTAAAGGCAGTCGAAGTATAACAGGTCCACAGCTGCATTCAGCAGGCCAAGGAATTGAAGAAACTCCCTTGCTGAAATGAACATAATGGTGGACATCTCTAATGCACGAACAATACTGTCAATTCATTTGGGAGGAAGATGAACCAGGTTGATATGAGTTAGAAACTCCATATCTAGAAGAACGTAATGTTGAGAAGGGACAAGATCCGACTTCTCTACATTGACTATCCACCCTAAACTGCAAGTGAGTTAGAGAAGGTTGTTCATATCATGAACCAAAACTGAACTTACAGAATGTTTGTACAGTACATCGTCCAGATACGCCACTGTTGCTGTAGAGGAGGACATCCTGAAGTGGAATATAGCACAGTCCAACGTTTTGGTGAAGGCCCAAGGGCTGAAATTGAGGCCAAATGGAAAGGCATGGAATTGGTACACTATCCTGAATTTGCCAAAGTGAATGTATTTGCATGATACCATGTGAATAGGTATATGGAAATGTGCACTGGACAGGTTAAGACTGATCACGCATTCATATCGCACAGATGGATGGAACGTTTGCTCTCTCCATCTTGAACTTCAGGGCAGTAATAAACTGATTGAGTTTGCTCAGGTCAATAACAAGTCTCAATTTTCCGTTGGTTTTCATAACCAGAAATAGTCTGGAATAGAAACCTAGGGAGTCCATTTTTGGACTGCCTCCAATGCCCGCTGTATGAGCAAAAGATCTATCTCCTTCTGTAAAACTTCCATCTTCATTGGATCGCTTGGGATCTCCGTCATGAAGGGGGACGATTAAAGTGGAGGGGGCTGGATGAACAAGACCCGAAGCCCCTCTGAAACGACTTGGATAGCCCAATCATTTGTTGGAAATACATTGATCCAAGTCTGGCAGAACACAAGGAGTCTGGCGCCCACACGAGGGTCGCCATGTGGAAGGGATGGCAAGTCGGTGATGGTTGGCAAGAGGCTTGGTGGAGCAGAAATCATGTTTTCTCTCCAATCTCCCGACCTGCCTGTGGAAGTTAGGGGCATATGGCCACCTATAACTTGCCTGGTTACAAAAAGGTTGCCATTTTTGCTGAGAATTACCCCTGCAGTCATTCTGTCAACAAATGTCCCTTCTCTGGTATGCTGCCTGATGAAGTTGTGCAGAGATAGGGGCTTGCACAAAGAACTGATGGGGCAACTCCTGTGCTGCCTGCTTCCTCATCTCCTCAATCTTACTCCCAAACTGAAGGGGAGGAAGCACAGATCGCTGCATGGTGGCATTTAAGAGAAGATGATTGCAGGGGTGTGTCTCTTCTTATAAAGTCGCGGTTACAAGAGCCCATTAGGGCATTCGCCATCATGTGGTGAGCACCCCTATTGACTACCTTGGTAATACAGCATAATGATTCCCAGTCATGGTCACTTCCAGCTTTTTTGGCTAGGCAAAAGATTGCAAGAGACGCCAGGTTGAGTAGGGAGAAGTTGACAAGACGTTCCTGACCAACTTAGATGTGGCTTTAAACACTTGTCTGTCCACTTTATAACAGAGTGCAGGTGACATGTTGATGACAGTAATAACCTAGTCTAGGCTAGGTACATTGGAATGATAAACATTAGTATGTGATTTGTATCATAGTGGTGAAAAAATTGCAGGCAACTGACTCACTGAAAAGAAGACCCTGAAATTAATGGGTCACAAATTTGATCCAAGAGACGTCCAGTTATTTCTGCAGTCTCTGATGATTTGGGTAAAATTCTGAAGGATGGATCTTTGTTATCTTCATCAGCATCCACTGAGGCCTTGACCTTGTATGTAGTATTGACTGCTGGTGAAAGAGGACATTCTGATGGAGGCAAAATTCTGTATATCTCTTTGATTGCTGCCCTAAAACTGAATTTTCCTTTCCATGAATGGATCAGAATGTTGAGGAAAGTCAGTGTCGCCTCCCCCCCCCCTCCGGGTTAACAAGGGAATTGTCCTCCTCCTGAATGCTCTATATCCTAGGGTATAACATTCCGTACAAGTGTGCCGCCGCCAAATCGTCACCATGTGTAAAAAAGGTTCTGCCTGACGGATATGCTAGTAGGGCTGGTGTGGTCCAGCTGGGGAATGCTGGTCTGATATGGTTGGTTTGGCCAGGCAGGACAGCTCCAAATGTGATGTTGGTTCGCCATGTACTGATATCATGGATATGATCAGTCTGGCTGACCAGAGCAGTCTGCTGGGCATAGGACACCCTTGCTGTAGGAACTGCACTGATGCTACCTGGATTTTATCTAAAGGGGGGAGCTCCCCCCTTGTCACCAAAATAAGGGAGAAGTAGAAGAAAAAAAAGGGAGGTAGGAGGAAACGTCCATAGATCAATATTTACCCAACACTTAAGTATCCGTCTATCTTTCTTCCTGCTCCACTCTGTTAGAGCTCTATTGAAATCAAAATCCTCAAAAGATGTCTCCTCTAGTTGCATAAGAATTAATCTGTTGATTGTTTCTGAGCTTAATCTGTTACTTATCTGTGTATGAATATTGTTCTGTGCTGAGAACCCCCTTTCACAGCCTGCTGTCTGAAGGGGCATATGCATAGCTGCTTAGCCAGCTTGAACAAGTTGGAAACTGTTCTTTATCATTATGTACAATTTTCCACAGCTCATAGGTATTGTCTCTTGAATATATCTGCTCCAAAATAAGATTTTTCATTAACATGAGCTCTGCCAAAGTTTCACTTTCTTGAATCAGTGCTTTGCTGTCTACTATGACAGATTTCTTATCTGATCCATAATGCTGCATTAGGGTTTTAAATCCATCAATGCCATAGTCTGCTTATTCAGACAGAGGTGTTTTTATCAAATAAATACCCTTACTTTTTAATATCTTTTTAGATTCTTATTTATTCAATTTATCTTAACCCTTAGAGTGCTATATAGCTTTGTAACACAAGATCCCTCAGGGCTGAATTGTTTGAGAAAAGAAATGAAAATTGCACTCTACCTTAAAATTGGCTGTATTTTATTTAGGCTTGGTATCCTGCCTTTTCTACATTTAATTTCAAAATACCACTGAATAGGGGGTTTGACCAGCATACTGTCTATTTTTGTCCATCCAGCCGGTACATCTGACTCGTATTCAACATCATTTTCGGGTTCAAAAATCACTCACTGATATTTCCATTAACACTTTCCCAGCAACAATAATAAGATATACTTCAAGACTTTCAAAATCATTTGCATCATCACTATCATATGTCAGTATTTTCTGAATGAAATTGTCATCTGAAGATGAACCATGCTGGGAGTCAGCAATTTGGGGTTTTCTAGGTACCCCATATTTTAAACACGCATACGTAAAACTTCCTTGATGAATGCAATGTTCAAACTATGACAGAATGCTTGTTCCAGGGCCCAATGTGCCAATCAATCTTAGTTTAACAACCATTCATGTCAAACCGAAGTACCCAGATGTGTAAACAGTTGCCTACCTGAAAAAAGATATATGTTGCGACAGGTGCTACGAGACCTCTATCAGCGGCGCGACTTATGTTGGGACAAGCACTTTAAGGGTTAACAGTTAAATACAAATTGTATACTGTGCAGAGTACATTTTTATATCCACGACTTTAACCCTTTTCATAATGAAGCCCAATTAGCCAAGCAGTTATGCAGAACTGGAAATTTTTCATTCAGTGGTGTATCGGCATGAAGGAATGATGCTGGTCAATATGGCTTTAGTGGACAAGTTTTTCAAATAATTTTTAAAAGTTATGTACCATTTTAAAAAGCATTAAAAAAAATTCTTTAAAGTCATATATTTTTTCATTGAAAATTTTAAAATGTAAAAAAATTTGTTGAAAGTAAAGTTAAGTAAACTAAAAAACAGATTGTCAAAGGTTATTTCAATTTTATTAAATTTACTCACATGAGAATTGGAAAGTAAGCAGAACAGATCCTTACTGGAAAGTCGACAAAGCTTTTCATTTTGTTTCAGCATTTGTATTCCATATTAAATTATAATGTAAAAATATCTGAGTTTTTTGGGGTTTATTCTGGTCCTTTTCCAGGAGTGTAGTAAAATTTCATAATACTATGCAATCATCTTAACCTTGGTATACAGGTGAACTTTATGAGCAGTGAAGTTAACAAAATGTCCAGCTAGCTTGAAAACCAACAGTGAAAAATACCAATGAACTAAATTATCATCCATGAATTTCATTTCAATGTAGTCAAGATCACGATGACCACTGCCTAAAATATCAATTTCCCCCGCAAAATTGTATATATTTTCATCATAATTGGCATCCACATCAGTCATCAGCCATCACTTGCCATTTCAGTACTATCATCCATCCATGAATTTCATTTCAATGTAGTCAAGATTACGATGACCACTGCCTAAAATATCAATTTCCCCCACAAAATTGTATATATTTTCATCATAATTGGCATCCACATCAGTCATCAGCCATCACTTGCCATTTCAGTACTGTCAGCTGACTTGATCTTTGCTCGTTAAAATAAAGTTTTGACATACAATTTTCTACTAACCAGTTATCATCAACTCTCTTCATTTCGTCGAAAAGTCAAGATCCCTATCTGCATATGTCAATTTTCCCCCCAAATTTGTCTATATTTTCATAAAAATCATCATCCACATCACTGCCATAATTCGCTGCTTCAGTGATATCCACCATGTTGAGCTCTGCATGTTAAAACACGGAGTCGTATCCCGATGGCAAAGGTAAAGTACAACTGGAGTCGTATCCCAATGGAAAAGGGTTAAACTAATTTATGGGAGTTCTTGCACATCACCGCTCTCCAAGTGTGTAAATTGGTAACAATTTTGTACAATTTGCGCACTTGCACGCACTGGCAGCATCTCTGGTACTGTCGAGCGATGTGCTGTTTGCCAGTCCAAGACAAGATATTCATGACAGCTGAAACCATATATTAATTGTCTGGATGACTGGACTGGTTGGTCTACAGCTGGGCCAGTGTACAGCAAATGATATATAACTTGCAAGTCGGTCCAGTGGAAGGTAATCCCACATGCCCGGCTTCAATGTTTCTAGTCCATGCATGAGCGGGAATAGGGACTTATGCCCAGTGGACTGCCAAAATGGGATAAAAATGGTCCTAGTTTCGTCCAACTCACTCATTGGCATTCTAGATGACACAGCTTGCTGTATTATGCGCATCATACATGATTCAAATATAGCTTGAGTGGAACTATTTGGCACGACTCTGACTGGCTCTGAAGTCATCATTGTCATAGGTGCTGTCTTAGGTATCTTCGTTTAGGGTGGCATCTCGATGTCCCCTATTAAACTCATCAATGATTCCAACTTCGGATAAAAGCTTAGAAATTCATCTTTGAAGATTTAGAGCATGCATTTTTCTGCGGCCCTTTAATTGCCTTTACAAGACATTGGACCAAATGTTTTCTGCTGCCATTGAACACACACTACATGGGTGTGAGGAAGAACATTTTGTACAGGCAAGGCACGTCTCATGGTTGTCCTTCACGACTTTAAAGCATCTAAACTTCTTGCATTTCATTGACATCTCTGTAATGAAAGAGAGAAGAAAAAAAAAAACAAGTGCATCCAACAAATATATAAATTGTTCAAATAGGCTAACTCACATTACTGAGAGGACCTAAGAAGTGAGTATTAACCTGAAATTTTACAGCACAAAAAAATCAAACAGACACAAACCTCCTTCTGTTGTCTCATATCTGGCCTCAAACCCTGTGTTAGACCTAGAGCCATCAGTTTTGAACTTGAGCCACATAAGGTTGTTAGTGGATTCTTGTGGTGCTGGAATCTGGCTGCCACAGAAATGTCCGATGAGGGGTGCATCTTCTGTACCACCATCTCGAATCTGGATAGCAATGGGAAAGAAATCATTTTATTCTGATTAACTATATTTTGCATGTATTTTATTTACCATATATACTCACGAATAAGCCGGGTCCAAATGCAAACAACATAGACCCTGATCTGCCATTGCATAATGCACTGGCAGATCAGTGTCTATGTTGTTTATTCTACTTATTAGTCCTTACAAACTGCACAGACCCAGATCTACTGGTGCATTATGCAATGGCAGATCTGGGTCTATGCAGTTTGCAGTTGGTATCTGCTTATACGCGAGTACGGTACTTGTGTGATTGTTCCTTATATAAACATTCATATTTCATCATGCCATAAAATCAATATGTTTCATAAACCCATTTCGTATTTTCTATATTAAAAGTGTGTTAATATTGCATAATATATAATGTACTTTCACTATGCTTGTTTGTTGTGTACTGGCTTGAATCATAATCCAAGAGGTTTTCATTTTGTGAAAAAATAAATATTGCATTTGTCATCATTTCAAATGAAAATGTGAAACTAAATGCATAGTTTCAATCTAGCCCACCACACTTGCTAACAATAAAACAAACTAATTTCAAAAATTTCTTCAGAAAACACTCACATAAGATCCTCTATATTAAAAATGGTATGCAATTACAGGAAAGTTTAAACTACAGCATATACTCACTTATAAGTTGAGTTCAACTGCAAATACCCAGATCTACTAGCGCATAATGCACCGGTAGATCTGGGTCTATGCAGTTTGTTATGAGACATAGGTTTCCCTATTTTATCCAGTATGTTTCAAGTACAAAGTGTAAAGTTGATAAAATAAAAGAATTTCTACTCTGATAAGTTGCCATACCTCTAGGTAGTCATAACGACATGATCCAGTACTGCTTGGACCCTCTATGGAAAAGTTATTGAAGGTTAAGATCACTCTGCGGCCCATGGGAAGGCTTATGAGATAGATACATTCCCTGTTATGGGGATAAGTTTCTGGGTAGAACGGGGAACGAAGAATTCCAGTTGGAGCTGTGAATGTTCCACCACATCCTGCAAGAAATACACTGAATGATCGTTTCATACCATATATACTCGCTTACTAGTCGAGAGTCCAACTGCAAACTGCACAGACCCAATTCTGCCGTCGCATAATGCGGCAGCAGATCTGGCTTGTGCAGTTTGTTAGGAGTAATCAGTTGAACAAAGAACATAGACCCTGATCTGTTGGCTCAGTATGTGACAGCAGATCAGGGTCTATGTTGCTTGCAGTTGGACTCTACTTATAAATGAGACTATACAGTACCTATAATAAACAGTATAGTTTGTTTATCTAAATATGATGTCATTAATTCAAACAATTTAAGAGCTACTACCAAATCCCCATAATAAAGTTACCAATATGACCTGTGTATAATGAGCAACTTACCATATGGACCTGTGTATAATAAACACCTTACCATATTGACCTGTGTATAATAAACACCTCACCATATTAACCTGTGTATAATGAGCAACTTACCATATTAACCTGTGTATAATGAGCAACTTACCATATGGACCTGTGTATAATAAACACCTTACCATATTGACCTGTGTATAATAAACACCTCACCATATTAACCTGTGTATAATGAGCAACTTACTGAACTGACCTGTGTATAACAAACTTATTGTATTTGACCTGTGTATAATGAACAACTTACTGTAACACAGTATTGACATGTATATAACATACAGCTTACTGTGTTGACCTGTGTACTTTGAACTTACTGTAACACACTATTGACATGTATATAACATACAGCTTATTGTGTTGACCTGTTTATAATGAACACCTAAATGCTAGCAGCATATATGCATATCTGCCATTGCAAAATGTGCCAGTAGATTAGGGTCTATGCTATTTGAATGATTGGTTTTGTCCTTAGTGACAGCAACAGTTTGAAGATTATATCATGTCAAGTCACCACAACTCCACTATTTGGTTGAAATCATGAGCATTATGCAATGGCAGATCTGGGCCAACTCTAATCTCTGTTGGACACGCATTATATACAAGCCTATACAATATACCAAGTACAGTGGTCCCTCACCATAAAGTACATCAGTACAATATGGTCACACATATAACACAATACAGTATACCAAGTGGTCTCACTTTAAAGTACATCAGTACAACATGGTCACTCATATAACACAATACAGTATACCAAGTGGTCTCACTTTAAAGTACATCAGTACAATATGGTCACACATATTACACAATACAGTATACCAAGTGGTCTCACTTTAAAGTACATCAGTACAACATGGTCACTCATATAACACAATACAGTATACCAAGTGGTCTCACTTTAAAGTACATCAGTACAATATGGTCACACATATTACACAATACAGTATACCAAGTGGTCTCACTTTAAAGTACATCAGTACAACATGGTCACTCATATAACACAATACAGTATACCAAGTGGTCTCACTTTAAAGTACATCAGTACAACATGGTCACTCATATAACACAATACTGTATACCAAGTGGTCTCACTTTAAAGTACATCAGTACAACATGGTCACTCATATAACACAATACTGTATACCAAGTGGTCTCACTATAAAGTACATCAGTACAACATGGTCACTCATATAACACAATACAGTATACCAAGTGGTCTCACTTTAAAGTACATCAGTACAACATGGTCACTCATATAACACAATACTGTATACCAAGTGGTCTCACTTTAAAGTACATCAGTACAACATGGTCACTCATATAACACAATACTCTATACCAAGTGGTCTCACTATAAAGTACATCAGTACAACATGGTCACACATATAACACAATACAGTATACCAAGTGGTCTCACTTTAAAGTGCATCAGTACAAAATGGTCACACATATAACACAATACAGCATACTAAATATAGTGGCCACTCATATGCATTGCACTTCAATATAACATGATCAGCATTATAACACAATACCGTATAGTACAGTGGTCCCTGACTATAAAACGCTTCAGTACGACATGGTCACTCATATAACACACTATGATCATGGTTCCCAATTTATTATACACTCATTTTTTCTCCAATAATCCAACCAAGTTAGAACTGTGCAGTATTTCTCCACACTGCATTGGATCATACTACACATGTACAACACATGTACAACACACTACCAAGTTAGCTTCTGGTGCTATGCACATGTAAATACTTGCTTTTATTTCTCTGTGTGTGTTATTTGCATACAGTTGTGTATTTCCCTAGAATTAACAGAAATGAAACAAGTTTACTTTGAGTAGTGTCTTCTTTGCATTATTGAGTAAACAATGAATTGAAAAGAAGTATCTTTATCAATCAATAAATTACTGTTTTGGATATTGCAATTTTAAATAATCCCTTAGTGCACCAGTGATGACACTGGAATGTTGTGCCATAAAGATCGTTACTGTTGTGTCATAAAGATCATTACTGTTGTGTCATAAAGATCATTACTGTTGTGTCATAAAGATCGTTACTGTTGTGTCATAAAGATTGTTACTGTTGTGTCATAAAGATTGTTAATGTTGTGTCATAAAGACCGTTTCTGTTGTGTCATAAAGATCGTTAATGTTGTGTCATAAAGATCATAAAGATCGTTACTGTTGTGTCATAAAGATCATTACTGTTGTGTCATAAAGATCGTTAATGTTGTGTCATAAAGATCATTACTGTTGTGTCATAAAGATCGTTAATGTTGTGTCATAAAGATCGTTAATGTTGTGTCATAAAGATCGTTAATGTTGTGTCATAAAGATCGTTAATGTTGTGTCATAAAGATCATTACTGTTGTGTCATAAAGATCGTTAATGTTGTGTCATAAAGATCGTTAATGTTGTGTCATAAAGATCGTTAATGTTGTGTCATAAAGATCGTTAATGTTGTGTCATAAAGATCGTTAATGTTGTGTCATAAAGATCGTTAATGTTGTGTCATAAAGATCGTTAATGTTGTGTCATAAAGATCGTTACTGTTGGTGACACATAAAAGAGGTATCTACTACAAAAAAATAAATACCTCTTTTTTTCCATGCACTGTACAGGGAGATGAAATGGGTTCATGTTAAAAAATGGTTTTTATTTTCCCATACAAATGTAGCAACCTATAAATACTGATTAAATTACATTTTTCCATATAATATACCCCAGTATAAGACAACCTCGCCTATATTACGATGTACTTTTATGGCTCCCCTAGACAATGTTTTAGTGAGACCATTGTGCTCTATATCACCCAGGCGATGGCCTGATGAAGCTCACTGCAGAAAATGGCACAAACCACCATCCTTGGATGGGCATCCACTCACTATAATTTGCATGTACTGCAACTAAGGGCTGAACCTGGGACCACATAAGCAAGAAGCTAGTGTGTTTCCACTGCACTATCCTTTGAGCATTGTAATAATGGAACTCATCCACGCACACGCTAGATGACATACACATATGTATACCATCAACCTTTTGGTTCCCCGTTTCAAAAGTTTTCTTCCTTAGTAATGCCTTCTGAAACAAAAACCAGTCAAAACATCCCATTGTACACTTGAAAAATCTAACAACAATCTGGAAATGGAGGAGTCCCACTGAAGCCCACTTACCGACAGCCCATGTGGCCCTGAATCCTGAGCTGGCCACTGAGATATCTGACCTGAATTTTACAAAAAGGCTGTTCTGGGTTGTTATCAAGGTGGCAGGAATCTGGTTGCCACAGTAACGACCCAATAATGGGGCCGTTTCATCATTCCCATCTCTAACCTGTAAAATGATACATTAACATAATATCGACATACAAGCAAAATATGGAAAAACTAATACTGATAGTAAAAATCCTCTCCTAGGCAAAATTGTGATGGAGTGTCACTTGTTCAAAGACCAGGAAACTCAAATAACTCAAATCTTAAATACTTTATATATTAACTTATAAGTCGAATGTAACTGCAAACAACGTAGACCCTAATCTGCCATCGCATAATGTTCTGGCAGATCAGGGTCTATGTTGTTTGTTCTACTGATTACTCCCAACAAATTGCAATGACCCAGATCTGCCTATGCATTATGCGCCAGCCGAGCTGGGTCTGTGCAGTTTGTAGTTGAACCTGACTTTTAAGTGAGTATATACGGTATATGGTTCTTGAGAACTTGTTGACATATTTCATCCTCTTGAGGAGCTTTTTTCACTAAAATAGTTAAATCAATGTTTATGACACATTCTTCAGTGCAATATTAAAAACTGTGCCTGGACCACAATAACTTCCTCTAGCTTAAGTTGACTGGATAATTGTTAGGAAAAATCAGCCAATGTGTACTTCAACTTAAAGGAACAAGCACCTGTCCACTGAAAGGTATGAAAGAGATTTTTTTGTAACATTATCACAGCTTTCTCTTTTCAATTAGGCTTTTAATCTACCTATGAATTTTTTTATTTAAAAAATGCAGAATAATTTTACTCTTGCAAAGGAATTACAAATATTTAAATTACTTTGAACTCTGCCATTGCAGAGAAGAGGACTACTTCAACAAGAGAAATTGGTGTAATTAAAAGCAAGGCAATATTACTACCCTGATTTTCAATGTTTTTTTGAAAATAATTCACAAATCGCTCAAATAAAATTTTTGAAATGGGATTTAATAACAGGCTCTAAACCATATGGAAAAGAAATAGTTTCTCTTTTGTCACCCATGTGACTAAGAAATCTCATAGATTTACAATCTTCACTCTGGTCTCTGTCCAGTTGTCTAAGGTCAGTTTGATGATGTCATAATACAGTATGATGATGTCATAATACAGTATGATGATGTCATAATACAGTATGATGCATTAAACATGTTAGCAATTAAAGCAATGTATACAATGGAAAACAGACATGGTGATCACATTTTTTTTCTTTTCTATTCTCTGTGAAGAACAAATGAGTGAGAAACATAAACAATGTAGGGGTTTCTATCTAGACAAGGAAATTCAAGTCACGGATTTACTTACATTATGTGTCTTTGAGACAAAAGACAAATAATCAGCCCTTCAACTGGGATTTCCTTGCCTCAGTACCAACCTGAATATAGATTTTATTGACTTCAAAAGAACCATTCTGATAAGTCATGTGACCTTCTAGATCCATATACAGTAAAGATTGTTTATTACATTCTTGCATACAACGTTTTCTTTGTTACAACGTTTGAGTTTAGTTTCCCCAGCCAAACTCCTAATTACTATGGATTCCAAATGCTTTGTTATAACGTTCCTTTGTTACAATGTTTAATTGGCTATAGTGTTTCATTAGTGTGGTCCGCCTGAGAAAATTAGCTCAATTATAACGTTTTGATCACCTAATGTGATGCAGCCAGATAAACAATAATGGTCATTTAAATAGGAAGGCATAACAACAAAGGTGCCAGGTAACAAAATTGTGATAGTTACATATCATTCATAATCAGTAAGTAACAAAGGCATGATAATCATACCTCATTCATAATCGGTACTTTAGAATCACAGGTTGTTGGTTCAAAGCAATTAAAGCATGAAAAGAAATGTGTTTGTTTTATACTTTTTGAATAAATAATTTGGAAATATCCTTTAGTTATCGATATATACCTGCAAGTGGACTACCGCTCTAAGTAAATCTCTCTCGGTTTCATTTTGAATTCTGACTGTTGTGAAAATTATTGAAAATTTGCTGGTCAGAAAAAGACAAAATGTCTCTTTAGACACAAAGCTACAAATAATGAGGAATAGAAGCAGGCATTCACAGAAACTGAGTGTAAAATAAATGTATTGTCTGCAATCAGTATGATTTATCAAGCATGGCATGATGTTTCCACAAATTGTTTTGCAAACTGTTTTGTTAAGGCAGGGTTTAGTGAACAAACAGATGTCATTACCAGTAATAGTGATACTGATGATAATGATCTTACTCTTGCTATGGTGCATGACATGTTACACCTACTTGGGTCTGGTAACGAGGATGTTGATTTGTCTGATTATGTTAATTCTGATAGTGACAATGTCACATCTGTGATAGCAACAATTAAGCATATTTGTGAAATTAGTGATCACCATGAAGCAACTGATGTTTCTGCTACTGGAAGTGATAATGATGATGATGATTCAGTACCAGCCATTGTACCCGGAGCCAGCAAGGTTCTTGTTACAATATTGGACATTAGACTGTACCTACAAGCTCAGTGTGACACACGTGATATTCTTTATGAGCATTTGCATGTCACTGACAAACATATCAACAAAAAACATCAGAGTACTCTTGACAATTTCTTTCCATCCAAATAAATAAAGGACTAATATACTAGTCATTAAGTTATTGTACAAAGATGTTTTCACATGAAAGTGACTTTCATCATTCATCGGCTGGTACATGTACATGTATGTTGACACTTTCATTGGATTGTAAAACTTACTGGTTTGTAATTTTTTCTTTCTTCATGATAACATGTATTTAAACAAAATGTACGTTATTTGAAAATTTTACTATTACATAGGAGTTCTGACAGTAATCATACCAGTATAAGTTGTTTACTACATGTATTTAAACAAAATGTACGTTATTTGAAAATTTTACTATTACATAGGAGTTCTGACAGTAATCATACCAGTATAAATTGTTTACTACATGTATGTTCAACATCAAGATGGACAAGTGCATAAACATTTAAAAAATAAACGAATTTGGATATAACGTTTCTGTTATAATGTTCTTAAAATCCCAGTACCCTGTGAAACGTTATAAATAATCTTTACTGTGAAGGTATAGGTAAAGTTCAAGGTCACATAAAGTCATTTTTACCTCGACATAATCGTACTGACAGGTTCCTTGACCTTCTAAATCCATATTTGTAAAGGTCAAAGTCAGCATGTCCCTTGTTCCTATGGTGATGACCCACACACAGGTAGCATCGTTGTTATAGTGGTTGGGGTAGTTGGGTGAAATCAAAACCCCCGTCTCTGATGTGTAGGTGCCACCACACTGGTCACCAACTGAAATCATTTTAAAGCTTTATTTATCTAAAAATAGAATATTTTTGCATGAATCTGGATGAGGTAAATTGAAAAGAGGTGCAAAAAACAATGAAATACTGAAACAAGAATACTGCAAGAATTGAAGGTTTTCCATAAATGTCTGACTTTAATCATTTCATTTGGTAGTGAAAAATTCATGCAAGCTCTTCGAATGAAGTAGTCATTTGAAGCTACTAATGATCTACAGAGTTACACTGTAAGTTGCTTGCACATGAAAAGTATACAATCATGACTTCACTCATTGAGGAAGTTGATAGGGAAGAGAATTTTGTGGAGGTTTAGATGACTTCACTCTCACTCATTGAGGAAGTTGATAATGATGAAAATTTTGTGGATGTTTAGATGACTTCACTCTCAATCATTGAGGAAGTTGATAATGATGAAAATTTTGTGGAGATTTAGATGACTTCACTCTCAATCATTGAGGAAGTTGATAATGCTGAGAATTTTGTGGAGGTTTAGATGACTTCACTCTCTGAGGAAGATGATAGGGAAGAGAATTTTTTTTCAGTTTAGAGGCCTTAGACATGCAGTTTATGGACTGAAATTTTTGTTTACCATGAATATTCTGACATTTATATATAACAATTTACTCAACAATGTTAACTAAATGTATAATTTCTAGAGGTATGTAATGTTTATCTCTTACATAACTAAAAATGCACTTAAAAAAATAACAAGTTCTGTTTAACATGGTGTCTCACCTATGTCCATATTCTTGTCAGTATAACCACTTTTCTGACTCATAAATGCAAAACGTTAACATTGTTAACAATGACAACACAACCACTGTTGGAAATGTGACTACCATATCTCACCATACTTATGCTGGTGAGAAAACAGAATTCTGTGCAATGCTGTCAAAATGAAGGTAACTTCCATAATCTGGCCTTTCTGTAACCCATCCTCAGCTGCAGACTGGCCCATCTATAACCCAGCCTCAGCTGCAGACTTGCTCCTCTGTAACCCAGTCTCAGCTGCTGACTGGCCTATCTGTAACCCAGCCACAGCTGCAGACTGACCTATCTGTAACCCAGCCACTGCTGTAGACTGGCCCCTCTGTAACCCAGCCTCAGCTGCTGACTGGCCTATCTGTAACCCAGCAACATCTGTAGACTGGCCGCTCTGTAACCCAGTCTCAGCTGCTGACTGGCCTATCTGTAACCCAGCTTCAGCAGTAGACTGGACACATATTTGGTGCCTACATAACCATTACACAACTACTTAATTAAAACCTCTATAAACTGGCCACTTTTATAAAATGGCCAAATATGTGGGGCTAAGTGATGGCGGTTTAGTAAAATTTTGCTGTATGTGTCCACAGATCTTAAAATTTCTTCAATATAACTTGTCAGTCAGAATTTACCAACTTACTTTTTATCCAAACAGTATAAAACTATTTGTATGAATCTTAGCAATTACTTACTAGGTATAGCAGCATAAGTGATATGGAATCCCCTGTCATTCATACTAGAATCTGAGTGGAACTTCACCGATGCATATGGCCCAGTGGTGCTCAGAGGGGGTGGGGATACCGTACTACAGTACCGCTTTAACAGTGATGAGGACTCCAACATTCCGTCACGAACCTGAGAAGAAACCAATATTTCAAATACAATTTCTTTCTTCAATAATACCTACCAAATCATAATACATTAGGAGTTTAACCACTACCTGACAAATCCAGCCTTCCTGGGCTAAAAAAGTCATTCACCAGTTTTCTTGGCTTGTTTTAGCAACAAAAGTTATCAAGGGTCGTCTGCTTCCCTAGGCAGAAGTCAGACTAGAGTGGTCTTCCCTTATATATAGGGACTGGTGCCAAATTCTGTCAATCATCAGTTACTATTGGAGTGGAAAGGCATGATCTTCCAGGGATGTAACTGTGGGAAGGGCTTGGTAGGCCGTGCCCTATTATGCTCAGGTAAATATTATCTTAGAAACATATTTCAAAAATTTGGTTTCTCTTCAAATACACTACCTGATCATAATATGTCAGGAGAATAGGTAAAAGGCAGAGGGAGTTACATCCCCTTACCTTAAAGTTGGCACTATCTCCAGTCTCGTAGCGTATGTGAAGCAGATTTGAGCTTGTGAGAGATATGGATTGATGTTAGAACAAAGTCTTATGCATGGACGTGGTTTTGAGAAAAAATTCTGTTCCCAAAAATTCCATTTAAGTAGAGTAACCCATGTTATTACAAAACTGCTGAATGACATGGGAAGGTAACCTGTTGTGCTGCTGATATAGCTCCCACCAGGTTAAACTGAGCCCTTTGTAATGAGAGGGCTCTGAAGTAAAACTTAGAGAATGTTGTCTCTGACCGCCATCCCATGGCTTGGATGATGTCACTTAGGCAGCAGTTGCGCTGGACGGCTATATATAATGCATAATAAATTCATCTGGTCTTGGGTTAGTTCCTTTTATGCTGAGTGGATAATCCATCTTATCCAGAGCAACATAACCTAAGTGGAAATATTGTCCCTTCCTTCTTTGAAATCTCCCTCATCTGTTCAGCTCAGTCTGCTTCGAGTACCACCTCAGAGCCCTGATGGAGTCCTGCCTATGCCCCTGGAAAGGACCAAATAAGACAGCAATTTCAATACAAAGGACTGATTCCCAATGAGTGGAAGCCTGTTCTTGGAATGAAAGCAGGGGCTGTCATGAGAAAAACTGAACCATCATGGCAGAACTGCAGATAGCTCAGGTCAATCGATATGGCATTTATCTCTGATTCTGTCTGTTGTAGCAAGAGTGGCTAGAAAGGAAGTCTTGTATGAGAGGTGAGTCATGGAAGCTCTGGACAGTGGTTCCAAGGGTGTCTTATTTAGACACCTCAGACCCCACATTACATTCCATTTTGGACAAAGGGTCAAGGCCTTCAGTTGAGATAAGTCAAAATTCACAAGAAAGTCGGAGAAGTGTTTGTTCTGGCCTTGACTGTGGTGGAAGCTAACTTCTCCTCAAAGAGCCATAGTTCTGGCCTTGACTGTGGTGGAAGCTAACTTCTCCTCCAAGACGCATATGACGAAGTTAGCTATTTGTGGTACTGAGGCTTTTAAGGGAGAGATGTGTCTCTGTTTGCACCACTGGGAGAAAACTCGATCACCAGTTCCCCTCATAAGCTTTGAAAGTGATGGGCCTTCTTGCTCAAGCAATTCTGTCCACCACTTGTTTAGAGAACTGTTTCTTTCTGAAGGCTTGCTTGATATGAGCCTGGTGTACAGGTTCAAATTTTCTGGATCAGATGGAAAACCTACATTTCAGCTTATTTCAGCTGGCGAGAAGGCGGGATCTTCCCGGGAATCTCTGCTGCTAGGTTCAAGAGATCCATGATGTTTCCCATTTGATGGGAACAATGTGGATTAGTCAGCACTCTGATTCCCAAGCTTTCTGCAAGACTTTGGGAATCAGAGGGGTAACACAAAATATGTATTTATTGGGATCATTAAAATTCGGGGAAAGTTGACTGCCCAGGATTTCAGATCTGTGACCGGTGAGATAAGGGTCAGTAGCTTGGCAAGGAAGTCTACAATGGGTCGACACCAATGGGTACAGATGGACTGAAGACTAAGGGGTGCAAGCACCATGCAATGTAGATCAGCTAATTCTGTCTACACATCTATGGTTCAAACTGCACCCCATACAATTAACACAGGTGGTGGATTATCCTCAACTAGCTTGAAAGCTACAGTCATCCCACACACATAATCCTGACCATTGTTGTTGATACCTGTAATTAGAGAAAGCAAGACAATAACATATACAGGTGAAACCAGTCAAAGCATTGTACTGAACTTACTGTGAAGTGGATGCAATGAATAAAGATAAATGTCACAGAAAAATGCAGAAATGATCTTATTACACGGAATAAATGATCATTCCTTGATTGTCTACAAAAAAGGTAGAGTACAAAGTTGATTTGTAAGTACTAAAGACCAGTATTGGGCAGGCAATTATTAAGGCACTGATTATCACATGACAAATTAGTGCAAAATATTTCTCTACAATGAAGACAGAGCAAGATTACGATAGAAAAACAAATGAAGTATCCTTAAAATGGAGTATCCTCATCTGAGGCAAGCAAACTTCTAGGAATTGCTCAACTGATGAAAAGGCCTAATTTAAGTGGATTGGAATTTGCAAGGCCTAATGAATGAGCATGCTGACCTGGCATGTGCAGAAGTAGTAACTGGCAATTGATGGGATTTGGTGCCAATCCCTCTATCCAAGGGGAGACCACTCTATTATGACTTCTGCTTAGGCAAGCAGGCAACTTTTAAGCACTTGTATTGCTAAAACATGCCAAAAAGATGTTATGATTGTCCTTTTTATCTTGAGAGGGTTGAGTCTGTGAGGTAGTAGCTGTACTCATAACATATTATGATTAGGAAATGTACTTTAAGAAGAAACAGAAAAATTAGCTGTACTGGTTGTATCAAATGTTACTTTAATCTTAACAATATGAAATTCAGCCTAAAAAGTCTTTCAGAGATAATAGAAGATTATAGCACATATTTCAACCAACCATTTTGATACATTTATTTCTGATGTTTTTGGGATTGAGAGCTCATACCCACAGCCCTTCTCCAGACAGGGTACCATGGGAGTGGGTGGAAAGAGTCTCACACCAACAGTCTTTCTCTAGACAGGGTACCATGGGGATGGGTGGGAAGAGCCTCATACCAACAGTACTTCTCTAGATAGGGTACCATGGGGGTGGGTGGGAAGAGTCTCACACCAACAATACTCCTCCAGATAGTGTACCATGGGAGTGGGTGGTAAGAGTCTCACACCAACAGTCCTTCTATAGACAGGGTACCATGGGGGTGGGTGGGAAGAGTCTCACACCAACAGTCCTTCTATAGATAGGGTACCATGGGGGTGGGTGGGAAGAGTCTCACACCAACAGTCCTTCTATAGATAGGGTACCATGGGGGTGGGTGGCAAGAGTCTCTTGATTTTTGAACAGTTTCACTACTTCATTTTTTACCCTTTAAGTCCCTTTTCATAAACAAGAGTCCCTTGAAAGGACTGATGATCTATTGGATGAAAAGAATTTCCATGAATTCAAGATAAGTCCATTTCTTCTTTTGTACTACTGAGTACTGAAACCAGCACTGATATTCTCAAAATCCCAAATTTGGTAACAAAACTATTTTCTGATGTTTGAAGTAACATGCTCACAAAATATCTGTAAGTGCAGTACAAAATTCTTTGTCATGATCTTTGACCTTGAACCTGATATCACGGACAAAAGATCCTTGAAATTGTCTCAGACAATGTCAAAATATAACCATAGGCCAAGTTTGCTTAAATCTCAAGTAATAATTTTTGGAGAAAAAAACTGAAATTATTAAAGTCGTGTCATTCAAGATATTCTTCAAATATATACACACACTTGGTTAAATGATAAAAATCCATTTATACTTGTTTGTGTCAGCATGCTTACAAGTCAGTACAGCTAAAAACCTGAGTCAAGTCCATTGACCTTAAAATCAATGTCACAGTGCTGTATATGTACAAGTCACTGTGCTCATAAGCTCAATGAAGTACGAAAATGCAAGCAATGACTTTAAACTTATTCCAAAGGTCAATTAGGTTTGGTTTTCAAAACTCATTCACAAAAGTGCAGATATGTTGGTGGTCAGATCTAAAGTAGCAATAGCAGGACTTTCAAGATATTGAATGTCAGATTGGTATCATTTAATTAGGACCAACTAGACATCATATAAAGTATTTTAGTGAAAAGTGGAACAATCTATTCAGAATGACTAGTGATCAGATTTTTAGGATGGCCATGGCAGCCCAATGGATGTAAGGACATGTCTGATGGGTACCATTTCCATTCAGGAGAAGTAGCAATAATAAGATTTTCAAGATGGCCACCCTGGTGTCTATACTGGATGTCAGATAAGGACCATATATTTCATTTAGGACAATCTGCAAGTCATAAGAAGTCATATAGTGAAAACCCCATGTTCATATGACCATCCATTTAGGTGGAGTAAGAATAACAAGATTTTCATGATGGCCTCTGTGGCAACAACATTGGATGTCAGATTGGCACCATTTTCATTTAGGACCAAATAGACATCATAAGAAATAATTTAGTTAAAACTCCCATATTGATATGACCACCCATTCAGGAGGAGTAGTGATACCAAGAGTTTCAAGATGGTGGCCACAATGGATGTCACAGGCACACTGTTTTCATTTCGTATCAACAAGACATCATAAGAAGTCTTTAAGTGAAAACGCCATGCTGATATGAACATCAATTCAGGAGTAGCAGTGATAACAAGATTTCAAGATGGCTGTTTTGGTGGCTTTATTGGATATCCCAGGGGCACCATTTTTATTTAGGACCAATTAGACCTTGGGATGAATGTATTTATAAAGTTTCATGGCAATCCTCCCAGTGGTTTAGGAGTAGTAGCAATAACAGATACCAGATGCTGGACAAAAGGCCAATACATTAGCTCTTCTGGTCTATGACCAGTAGTGCTAAAATTAACCAATTTGATCTATGAATTACTATGTCTTGCTTGGTTGACTGCTGCAATGTATATTTTATGACTTCCAGAAACTTTGACACAAAACATTAATAGAAAATATAAAGATTGTTCATAAGGGCTTCCCATTATCATCAGAAAAGTGAGACCTATGTCTCAGAGTTTGCTAATGGAGGTGAGACTAAAAAGCTTTCTCTTCTGTGTGATGTCCCACTTAATCATTATGATATAACAAAGAATATTAGACAAGGGTTTTGAGGAACATGCTGTCTTGCCTTTTTCTGAGTTATGAGTCGCACAAAATCTTTAATACTAACTTGCACAAACACTTTAACAGTGACTTGATACTGCTGTCACCTATAAGCTCTCTATGTGTCACATTCTTCTCCAAAAATGGTGAGACAAAAACAAAACTTACCTCAAGATAATCAAAAGTGCAATTAGGATGTGTTTCTATGGCAACTGTTGCAAAGCTAAACATAATCTTGTTGCCAGGCTCCACCTCAATGGTCCACACACAAGTTCTGTCATGTGGGTAGTTACCCGGGTAACCAGGACTGTTGATGCTGCCATAGTTTTGACCTCTAAGGTCACCACCACATACTGTAAATTAAAATGCATGTACTGAACTTGAAATTTGTGTTTAAAACCTGGTTATGTTTTCTTTTGTTTTTTTTAAAACACAGCAACACAAGTAGGTTATTTAGCACTGAGATAATTGGAGTAAAGTGCCTTCCCCAAGGACACACCATGGTAGCTGACCCAGGCTGATCCAATGATAGGATTTGATCATTTCCGTCGTGAGTCAGACACACTCACCACTGAGCCACCATGGCTCTTTTAAAACCTGGACCTCGACAAAAACTTTTATTAAAATTAGAAGCTGACATTTTCATGCAAACAAATGAAGAAAAAAAAAAATCACATAAATATAAATACTTTTCACATATCTTAGAAATCTTTTTATCAAATCACCTTCAAACTGGATTCAAAAGTTTGGAATAATCATTAAATAATGCATTAGTTAATGACAAAAGACTGACTGGACAAATAGTTAATGAGTTGAATTTTTAAAAAAAAAATTTGCTACCTAAAGATTTCTATTAAAGATAAGTATGACGCTGCTAGATTGAAAAACTCTCTTATTTCATCTAAGAGTTTCTGTAATTTAAATGTCAAGTACTCACAAAATAATAAGACATTACAAACATATTGTACTGTAACAAAAACTGATCTTAAAAAAAATGTTATATTTGTATCAATTGGTTCTATTAAACAACATCAAAAAAGACAAACAAAATGACCACATACAACCATTAAAAAATAAACAATAAAAAGTATTCAAACATTGTCCTACTATATTACAGACATAATTCTCTTTTTACAGAAATAGATGCATAATTTTTTACTGCACTAAATACAAATCTTCAGGCAGAATTTCTTCCAAAATTAAAAAGGCTTCTGTGTTTCAGTGGTTAGCATGCCAGATTCACAACCAGTGGACTGACGGTCAGAATCCTCTCCAGACCAGCCTGGGTCAGCTGCAATGGTGTGTCTTGGAACACTTTATTCTCTTTGCCTCCACCAAAAAACTGTCTTCCAAGTCCTGATATGTCACACCAACTAATCAATCAGTCAGTCAGTCAATCAATCAGTCAGTCAGTCAATCAATCAATCAATCAATCAATCAATCAATCAATCAATCATTCAATCAATCTATACATTAAAACTGATGATGTGTCTTTAACTGCAAATAGGACAGACAACTAACATTCATGTGTACTAAATGTACTATTGGACTTTATCTATAGTCAAAATTCTATGCCCTTGTAGCATTATAAATGACATATTGGAAAAATATGGTACTAATTAACTCTTGCAAGTAATTTCTTGGGTTACATTATTGCACAAGCACTTGAGATCCTACACATAATTTTAAACTCAAGAGTAACATTTCTCACATTCCTATATGTGCATGACCATGTTTTCCAGTGTAGAACACTGGTGCAGGATAGTTCTATCCTAATTCACATGTGACCTTTATCCCGAGTTGTGGACTATTTTGACCTTCTACTGCAAGCATAGTGCACACAAAGTAGCAATAACTTCCTGATTTTCATCATCACTTGAACATTCTTTCACAATAATCAAGATAAACATTAATTGCAACACATTTATGTACTAAAATGAGCAGTGGTTGAGGTTAAGTGTCCCTCAAACAGGCCGCTTTGCACTGATCAACCTAGCTACATGTATGGCTTCTGTAGTCTAATTTAAAGTAAAAAAAGCCATTGTTGTAATTGTTTTTTTTTTAAAATTCATATTCTCATTATTATTTCTGAAGGATAAATCAGTTCTAGATCAAAGATGAATCAATGACTATTTCATTATTTTTTGTCTATCTCGATTAATCTTATGGATAAGAGTGGACTTTATTTTTTGACCTGCTTACATTTGTATCATTGCACAAGCTATCTGCTATACACAATTTGGACACTGTGCATTGCCATTACCACAGCCATTTCAACCACTGTTCTTTGAAAGCAAAAATGTGTTTAAACATCATTTAAAGTTTACACTGAATTTTCAGTGTAAAATCTAACTTTTTACTATCTAAATTTTCATTCGGTGTTTTGCTGTTTGAAAGTTACATCAGTATTCAAAATACACCATTCTGACTTCGACCCTCATTTTTCATTCAAAAATGTAAGAAAAAGAATCCTTTATTATGCTTCGGCAAAGCCTCATGTCTGATGCAAAATTCTGACTCTCAGGTGGAATTTTCCTATCCTACACCAATGCACATGAACAATTCTATAATTATTACTCCAAATGTTCAAAAGCTTGCAATACCTGGGAGGGCAGAACTCCACTGAACTTGAAACCCATCGCTGGCTACCGATGCATCAGAGCGGAACCAGAAATATAGCTGGTAGTGGGTGCTGTTGATAGGTTGGCCATTATTAGGCGGTGTGCTGCCGCAGAATTTTCCAATCATGTATGATGAGGCGGTCGGACCATCATGAATTTGTAGGAAGTCATAGTTACATTCTGTGTGAGCTTCAAGGTTGAATCTTGGGAAATTTATCATCAGAATCTGCAATTAAAATAAATTTGTGGACATCTATTACTGTCAAACATGGTCTGATGACCACTCATATATACAGAAACCGTCTAGACACAGCTGCCATCATTTTCAAATTCCTTCAAATTTTCCTGTAAAACTGGCCTGCATATACTAACCACCTGCCTGACACAAACAACAACTGCTATTTTGCCATCTCACAGATCCAAAAGGTACTGTATAAAGTGGCTGGGAAGTGTGTCTACTCTGTATTCTGTATAAAATATCACATTTGTGTTGATCTATCAGTCTATTGACTATTTTTAGAGAGAGAGAGAGAGAGAGAGAGAGAGATTGAGAGAGAGAGAGAGAGAGGAAAGAAGTTAGTACAATAAATGATTGTTATATTGTTATACACAGTTTTGTCTTTACTTTGATGATGATAACTGTATCTGACACAACTACATGTATTTTCTATATGTAAAAATGGAATAACCTGTATTTTATTCTGTTGATCAGATGGATTAATGTTAGATACCAATCTATGCTTTTTCAAACCAATGTTAAATGAGAAATGTAATTTGTGACAAAATAAACTGCATTCATTTTTGTGACAGTATTACTTTTGATACATTTTTTTTCATGATAATTTACTTTCATTTAGGGAAACTAAAAATGTGTTCATAGAACTCAAATGCACCACCCCAGTGCCTCATAAACTGACCCTAACACAAAGATAGCATTGGGAATTGGTTGAAATTTAAAGACTGATGATTGGTCAATTAGAACCGATCAAAATCGATTTTAATCAGTTGGTGATATTTTCTTTTCTTCTTCATGGTAACATTTATTGCAACTCAAAAAGTCAAACAGTTTAATTGCATATTTGTCATCTGCCATATTGTTGCTGACTGCAAATTGGATTGTACTTAACAATGAAAGGCTATTTACTGCAAGCTTTCATTTCCATATTTTAGTTTTCTTGGTAGATGTTGTCCCAAATAATCATTCAACCAGTTTATTTATATATTTGTCATCTCCCATTTTGGTAGGGCTTGTACTAAAGTAAAATATGCCATGCTATTTTAACTGGTGGTTTCACTTAATTTATTTTTCAAGGAGATTTCCAATTTAATGGCACATGAAGAATCAAGGGTAAAAAAACTACCCCCTACCCCCCAACTTGTGTATAATTTAAAATCATTGGCATTTTGTAAAAAAGATCCAAGCAATCAGATAGTCAGAGTTTTGTGTACAACAGTTTTATTCCATTAACTGTCACTGCCACCAGTTTGTCTTACAAAAGCTCTGGTGGTTAATGAGCAATAAACATGTCTAAAATTGTCCATCATTCAGTAAAAAACATCATCTTTAGTTGCAAAGCAGCATAAACATTAGAATTAAAGGTATAAAAATAAAGATTTCCCAAGAAGAAAACTTTTATTTTTTTTATATTTGATTATGAGAAACAAACAAAATTCAGTGAAATCTGGTTATGGCCTTTATGACTGAGATTTGAAGTTACTGGTGTTATGGAGTTATATATATTTTTCCTTTTAATAATGGTATAGTTTATTAGTTTATGATCTCTGTTCTTAGTCTAAACAGCTGTCATCTTATGAGTATACATACGGTAGGCTCGATCAATATTTCACCTATTTGCTTGTAGCTTTAGTCATGTGACGTATTTTCCGCGCACGAGAGAATAATGAACTTTTGACCTAGTTCTCGTACTTTTAGGAGTAAACATTATGTTGACCAGGAATTATAGTTTAAGGTCACATCCGAGGAATGAATCGTGTTTACTAGAAGGAAATTATTTCGAAATACCATGTTGTTTATTGAAGACGTAGTATGGGTTTTTGTTTTGATTCTGTGCATTAAGGCTATATATATAGGAATTATAGCAGGTATTCCAGATTCTTCATAGTTACATTTGAACAGACAGGATATAACCAAATTGGTTCAGTTTGTGTGTGGGATATTCTTATTTGGAGATTTATTTATTATTAATACAGTACATTTAGGATTCAGTACTGTTTTTAATCTGAATTATTATACAGCTCCGTGGAATTATCGGAAACATTTCTAAAACTTGTGAGATTCCAGATTCACAAGGATTATTTGGATATAACTTAATCTTATCAACATATTAGCACAGTGAAGGCTATTTCATTCGGAATAATACATTCGGAATAGTTGGATTAACTTCCGGAACAGTGAACTTTAAAACAATTTAGGACTTTTAAGGATATTCTATACTGTAAGTTATTTTTAATTCTTTCACTTTGATTGTTTGTTGAAATATTTTAATATTTTATGAAATTAAAGATTTGTATTTTAAATCTTGAAAGCTTGTTTGAGTATTTTCTTTTATTACATAACCCCTAGTCGTAACACTGGACAGACATCGAAAGTAACCATGTTTCATTGCCCTATATTAAAGATCTTTACAGAAAAAGTGCAGAAAAGGGGTAAACTAAATTTATCAGTGACCTTGACCTATGACACAAAACCTTGACTGTGATACATGAGATGCCATCAAACTGAGAAGCATAAATGTACCATTGTTCATCCTTGATAATAAGACCTCAAACATGCAATGAAACACATCTTCCAGCAATGAAACCCATCTACATTTTCACTCATACATAATAGAAAGATATTTTCCATGCAAACAATTCTGTGACAAAAATACTGAGCTGTGACCTTGACCTTGAGGATAGGACTTCAAACATGCAATGCAACACATCTTCCACTGACAATATTTAAATATACCAAGCTTCATACATGAAGCTTAAACAACTGAAAGCAGAAGGGCAATTGTGACAGAAATTATTGACCTGTGACCTTGACCTTGAAGACAGGACCCCCATGTGGTATGTAGCAGACCTTTTCATCCCTACATCTCAAATGGCTCTAAAATAAGAGAGTGGAAAGGAAAGTGTAATAGAAAAATTCTACATTTAAGATAATATTAACCTTGAAAATAAGAACCCTAATGTGGTATATAACACACCAGCTAATGATAACATATATGTACACCAAGTTGCATCACTAAATCTCAAATTGCTGTAAAGTTACAGTGGAAAAGAAAGTGTTTTGGAAAACATAAAATATTGAGCTATGACCTTGACCTTGAAGATAGCACCTTCAATGAGGTACATGATACACCTTCTAGTTGTGATCCATAAGTATACTAAGTTTCATCCCTTAATCTCAAACAACTTTAAATTAATTATGAAGTGGAAGAGAATGTGCAATGGATGGATAGACATCTGGATGGACATACAGAAGCAAGGGTACTATGTAACTATCTATCAATTTCATATTTAATGACAACTTTCATACCTTTCCATATGTAGTGGTAATTCTCTAGGCACTGCTAACACAATGAGGGGTTTGAACACCACTGTCAAACAGGTAACAAAAACTGTCATACCTTTCCATATGTAGTGGTAATTCTCTAGGCACTGCTAACACTATGAGGGGACTGAACACCACTGACAACTGGGTAACAAAAACTGTCATACCTTTCCTTATGCAGTGATAATTCTCCAGGCACAGCTATCACAATGAGGGGTTTGAACACCACTGTCAAACAGGTAACAAAAACTGTCATACCTTTCCATATGCAGCTAACACAATGAGGGGTTAGAACACATCTGTCAAACAGGTAACAAAAACTGTCATACCTTTCCATATGTAGCTAACACAATGAGGGGTTAGAACACATCGGTTAAATGGGTAACGAAAACTGTCATACCTTTCCATATGTAGTGGTAATTCTCATGGCACTGCTAACACTATGAAGGGATTGAACACCACTGACAACTGGGTAACAAAAACTCTCATACCTTTCCTTATGCAGTGATAATTCTCTAGGCACAGCTAACACCATGAGAAGCCTGAACACCACTGACAACTGGGTAACAAAAACTGTCATACCTTTCCAAATGTAGTTGTAATTCTCCAGGCACAGCTAACGCTATGTGGGGCCTGAACACCACTGACAGCTGGGTAACTAAAAGATCCATTCTCACCAGAGAGTAAACCACCACAAGCTGGAAAGAAAAGATACAGAACACTGTCTCATTAACTCAGGATAAACAATTTTAACTATTTTCAAACACCTAAACAGCACCTAGATTGTGATTTCAACGAAATCTGTCTGACCTAAATGTTCTCTTGTTGCCAGATATATGTATGATATACATACATTAATCATTAATCAAACATATAACATGGTGGGTTTTGATTCTCATATTTTTAAGCAAACCTTTTTCTTTCATCTATTAAATCCTAATGTATGTATACTGCATGACAGTTAGGTAATAGGTGCTGTTACTCATGGCACAAATTCAATTCCTGCTTGGAACAAATTATACCACTCTAACCTATTTGATTATATTTGTGACATTCTTTGTAACTTTCTTTCATATAATCATGTATCCATACATATAATGTGGGATCCAGGGATAGGTGTTTTCCTCTCTGTTTGGTATATAGGTGTCAATGTACATTTATAATTTCATGTATATACCTTGCATTTCTAAATAGAAATCTAGTGGGTTTGTGCAATTAGCCGAGTCTTTATTTCTGCTTTCCCAGTGATATAATTCTAGTATACCATAAGCCCATACCTTCAACCCTGTACCACCCTTTCTTGGTGATGAGCACATGGCCAAGTGGATTAGGGCACTGGTGCATTAGAGCCACTACTCTCAGTGCATATGCGATTCCTGCTTGGGATGCATTATAACAATCTAACCTGTCTGATTATATGAGGTTCAGAACAATTTTTTATATGCTGTGGAACCTTTGATTTTTGCCAGCGGTGGCCAGAGGGAGGGTCTATGTGTGTAGTGGTCCTGGGTGGCAGGACTATCGTGATAGTTTCCAACAAATGTTGAGTCGTATATACTTACAATCATTTCAATCCATAATGAAACTCAAATATTACCATAGTAAATCCATAAACAAGTAATAGCATATAATATCATATTTTGAGTGGACTCTGGAAGTTGAGATCATTGCATCCACAGGAATTTTGATGTTTCTTGCATACAAACGATGAAAAGTTATGACAAAAATACAGTTATTTGTATATATTTATAGTATAGATGCAAGTATATCATTTTTTTCTTAACTTGTCATTGTATTTTAAGCATGAAACATCAAACTCCTGTGTGCTTCATCTGTGTGACATGTTTTTTCCTAGAATGTTGAGCTTCTGGCACCTAAAACTGTGGCTTTGAACTAGCACTCAAGGTACATTATTGATGGGCATTTAGAAATATTGCTTTCATAGCTTCATCTGACTTGCCTGGCACCTCCCTGAACATAGTAACAAAAGAGTGTTGCTTTTTGCCACAGTTTCAGCATTTGAGGAATGTATATGTTTATTACATCCTGCTTGGTTGATAAGGGCTAACTTGAAAAAATCTGAAACACCTGGGCTTACAAAATTGTTCTTCTACTTGTACTTTTAACAACACTCGCAAAACATGGCATTCAATGTTTTGTAGTATCCCAGTCTTGAGAACTTGTTTGACCATTTGCTGTTGAAACTTCTTTACTTCTTCGGATTAAAATTTGCATCTTAATCACCTCTCTTTCTCTAATTCATGATGCTTAATGCTATCTATGATAACTCCAGCAAAAATAATAGTGTGTGTCTTTCCTATGATGTTATTAATTGTTAAATACTTAATTGTGATTTATGCTATCAAACTTATTTGACTGGTTGTTTTACTATTGAATAACCAAATAAAAAGCTTGAATAGGTGCTTTATTTGCTTGATTGGTCTTAACTTTCCTCTTCATCTTATCATTATTACTTTTATTTGAAAAAAAGCCATGATAGTATTTAATGTCACAGCAATGTTAACAGTTTAATGCCTGACAGTATGCCTGACAGTATGCCTGACAGTATGCATGACAGTACAGATGGGATCACTCGGGCATGGCAGTGTATACCTTAAGCTGCTTTGATGGTGGAAGTATGAAGCCAGGAGTAAGTAGCAATTATCACTGATGCTCGAGACAGTCTGACACCTGTCATACAAAGATTTGCCATCCCATGCTTGCTTGTTTTGTCAGATATTGGGTATGGGTTTTGAAGTTATTCAATTTTACAGTTGTGAAGTTAAATATAAGAAAATGAACAAGATTTATGTTGATAGCTACGAATGTCTGACCTGAGTATTTTGCAGTCTGTCAAAATATCATTACCATCAAACATGTCTGGCATATACATGTGTATGTATATATATATATATATATATATATATATATATATATATATATATATATATATATATATATATATATATATATATATATATATATATATACACACTCACATACATGATGTCTTGCTGTCTGCATCACAAAATACCAATGTAAAAGTGGAATGTGGCCTCAACTGGATCTATAAGTAACTTTTAATTGATATGAATAGAAATATTTAACAAAAATGTTCAAATGCTGTCAGTTCTAAAAACAATTTCCTTTCACAAGCAATGTTGTGGATGTATGCTTGTATTTAAAAGCAAATTGAATTCATAATCAGAAAATACATGTAGCCATCTGCTACAATACTATACAATTTGAGAAAATTTACACATGTTGTAAATGAGACAAAAATATGAATCTATAAGAACATAATGCACTTATTAAGCATTATCCATTTGGTGACTGCTACAATCTCCCCTTGTGCTGATAAAGGCGATATGGACATCCCCTACCAGGCAAGGGGCCACAATATGAACACAACCAACTGAAACTGTGTCCATATATGTATTCCATATGTTCATACATGAACCTGATCACATGAACAGTAAAGACATAGAGAATTAGTCAATTCTTTCCTTACATGCATTTCAGCTGTACAAACAAAATCTAAAAATGTTCTGAGAATTATATGCTGATGCTTTGAAATACTTACTGGCATAACACACAAATAAATTCTCTTGCAAAAAGTTTTTGTTTGGCACAAATGTTTGGCCCAATTACTATCATTCTTTGACTGTGCTATATAACTTAACTTTACCCATGAGCCAAGGCATGACAAAGGTTAAACAATATTTATCATAAATATATCTATTCATAATAAACTCATGATAAACTCCTAATCATTTATGATAACTTTCATTTAAAAACAAGAGGTCCAAGTGGGCCCGAGAGTAGCTCACCTGGCTGACATTTGCCTAACAGCCAAATGCACGAGCAGTTGGCCAAGAAATCTGGGTCAGTAGGATGCTTCTGTAGAATGCTGCTAATTGCATGTTATGAAAACTATTGTTTCAAGGTTTCTCTCTTTGTTTTATCTTCATCAATATTCTATGGCACATCAGTAACATTTATTCAATAATGAAAAGCCTTTACTGTTTAGCATTTTTTTAAAGCTGTTTAAATGTTTTTCTATTTCTAGTAATTGTGGTCATGTTTGATGACAGATTGACATCATCTGTATAAATCTGAAAGGCGTTTAAACTAGGACACTTTCTGTCAAATTTGGTCAAATTCTGTTGTGCAGTATTTTAAAAGAACTTTTTTTTTTATTTTTCTAATTTTAGTAACAGCAGTCTTATTTGATGTCAGATTGGCATTATTTTTACAAATCTGAAAGGCCTTCATGCCAGAATGCTTTGTGGTCAAATTCTGTTCAGCGCTATTGAGAAGAAATCATTTAAAGGGTTTCTCTATTGTTAGTAATGGTGGCCATACTTGATGGCAGATCAGGATCATGTGTATAAACTTTGAAGGCCTTCATGCCAGGATTCATTGTCAAATGCTGTATTCTTCATCAAATGTTGTCAATTTCTGTTCAGCTTATTTTTAGATATCATTAAATGGTTTTTCTAATTTTAGTAACTGCAGTCATATTTAATGGAAAATCAGCATCATCTGTACAAATGTTAAAGGCCTTTATGCCAGGATGCTTTCCGTCAGGTTTAGTCAAATTATGTGCAGTGTTCTTTCAGAATAAGTAATTTAAAGCTTTTTCTATTTTTAGAAATGGCAGCCAGATTTTACTTCGGGATCAGTATCATTTGTAGAACTTGAAAAGTTTTCTTGCAAGGATGTTTTGTATCAAATTTGGTTAAATTCTGTTTAGCAGTTTTCAAGAAAAAGTAATTTAAAGGTTTTTCTATTTTTAGTGATGGTGGCCATATTTGATAGCAGATCAGCATCATTTGTACAAATCTCAAAGGCCTTTATGCCATAATGCTTTCTGTCACATCTGGTCTAATTCCATCCAGTGGTTTTTTTAAAAGAAGTCATTTAAAGATTTATATATTTTTAGTAATGGCAGCCATATTTGATGGCAGATAGGCATAATTTGTACAGAATTAAAAAGCCTTCATGCAAGGATGCTTGATAGGCATAATTTGTACAGAATTAAAAAGCCTTCATGCAAGGATGCTTTCTGTAAAACTGAACAAATTCCACATCAAATCTGTAAAATTTAGTTTATGTGGAACAATAATTTTTACCAAAAGTATGTCTGTTTGACATGATTTTGACCTGCAAATATGATGCAACTGAAAGGCAAAGTTCTTAGTCAAACAGGGGCCATAACTCCATTAAATTTGCTGGAAAATGGTGACAATCGAACCAGATCTATCTCTCCTTATTGTAAAGCCACATACCAAATTTGGTTTTCATCCATTAAATCCTTCAAAATTTACTGAGAGGAAAAACTAAATTTGCAATGGACATGACATGATATGACAATGGGAAGACATGACATGACATGACAGAATCGACAGACAAAGGTACAACTAAATGCACCTCTTCATAGATATGGCAGGAACATAAAACAGTTTCGAGTCATACTGAGTCTTGGTTTTTCTCCTATAAATCTATATAAATTCCAGGCCAGGGCTTAAGCCTAAGAACCCATATCTTCAGCAGAGTGCTCTAAATACTGAGCCCATTTAATGGTCTTCAATTGGCAGCATTGAGAAAATAAGGATTGATTTTTATTTATGAAGTCTGCCAAGTTTGTTCTTTTTAAAAAGGACTGAATGTTATATACTGTACCATCTTTGAATGCAGTGTCTTTTGCTAATTACCTTGCTGGGACTGCTCACACAGAGTCCCTGTGAATCCACTTGGACAAGTACATACAAAGCCATTAACACGATCTGTACAAGTTCCACCATTTTGACACGGTGAGGAGCTGCATTCGTTGATGTTGATCTCGCATCGCTGACCTATATAACCAGGCTGGCAGGTACAGATATATGAATTTCCATTATTCTGGAAAGGGAACAAAGAGAGTGTTTACATTTGTCTTTTATCTATTAAATTTTAGTAGCAGTCTGAAAAACACTGACAGTAAATTAGCACAGATTGTAATACAGCGAAATCCAATATTTTTTTTGCAGGGTAACAATTTTCATGGAGCTTAAAGGCCCAATGAACAAGTATCACTCTGTGAAACAAATGGTCTCCTCAAATATAATTACTCTTAAAGGCAATATTCAGGGTTTCATCAGGTGAAATGGAAAAGTGAATAAATTTGCCCATTCAGAAATAACTGAAGGGAGCCAAACATTTACTATGATACAAAATGTTTTCATTTAATGCCTCTGAAATCCTCTCAAATGCATGAATTAATGTGAGTCAAATAAGCAAGAAATGAAACATACCTAACAGACTAACACATACACAGACTAACTATCAAACAAATAAACCCACTAACAAATCAGCTAACCAGAAAGGGAGCTAACTCTGTAACTAACCTGACAAACAGCTCCATTCATGCATGGGCTGCTGCCACAAGCCCCCGTAATGGGTCCCTGAGGTACACACCCTGATGGACCCTCTCCATTACCCACATATCCTGGAGGACAGGTGCAGTATCGACCAGATACCCCTGAAAATTACAAGATGACGATATATTAGCATAGCAGTTATGTTTATTCTTTCATGAGTGGCTAAAATTAAGGTTCCATGGAACATGGTGTCAAGCTTGTTAATGGCTTTAAGCAGGTGAGACAAGAATCCTAGCATATCAGTTACAAACTTTAGGTATACACTAATATTGTCCTAAAGTTTTACTTGAATGTAGCAAGTAATGTGCAGCAATATGACTTTCAAAAACTTCAACACAAAATCTGACGACAATGTCATCTCAACGGGTCATGTCATACCATTCATTGGTTCAATAATAAGGAACTACCGAATAAGCAAAAGCATACAGGTTAATTCTTTATCTCAAACAGTTGTGGTGCAAGTGTATCTTGGGATGATACGGTGTCTCACACACCAAAACTGGGCTGCTGTGACCTATTTTCATGGGTTTATTCAAATCGCTCAAAATATCGTGTCCAAGCTTGAATTCCAATACTTCTCCACCTATCCCACCAAAACTGCAATATGAGTTTATCTTGGGATGAATGTATTGTGCACAAAACCATGCCCCTGTAACCTACATTTCTGAGTTTATTCAAAATTACTAAAACTATGGACCCATGCCACAGCAGCAGGGGTGTATCTTGTGACCTCCTACTCACTAGAAAATTTAATTCTTAAATAACTAGAGTAAAGTGGTTCCATGGGGAAAAACAAAAATATTTCAAAGGTCTACTATAATACTTTCGACATCAAATACAGTATTCTTACAGACAATAACAAAGGCAGAAATATTACAAGCGCCAAATGACAACAATTAACAATTAGGACAATAAAATGAACAACAATTAACAATTAGGACAATGAAATGACAACAATTAACAATTAGGACAATGAAATGACAACAATTAACAATTAAGTCAATGAAATGAACAACAATTAACAATTAGGACAATTAAATGAACAACAATTAACAATTAGGACAATTAAATGAACAATTAACAATTAGGACAATGAAATGACAACAATTAACAATTAGGACAATGAAATGACAACAATTAACAATTAGGACAATGAAATGACAACAATTAACAATTAGGACAATGAAACGAACAACAATTAACAATTAGGACAATGAAATGACAACAATTAATAATTAGGACAATGACATGACAACAATTAACAAATAGAACAAACGACATGACAACAATTAACAATTAGGACAATAAAATGACAACAATTAACAATTAGGACAATGAAGTCACATCAATTAACAATTAGGACAATGAAATGAACAACTATTAACAATTAGGACAATGAAATGACAACATTTAACAATTAGGATAATGAAATGAACAACAATTAACAATTAGGACAATGAAATGACAACAATTAGCAATTAGGACAATGAAATGAACAACAATTAACAATTAGAACAATGACATGAACAACAATCAATAATTAGGACAATGACATGAACAACAATTAACAATTAGGACAGTGAAATGAACAACAAATAAGAGAATAAGCATATATAAATCATGTTCAAGTAAATATTCCTAAATTGCTGGCTATTGCTATTCATTGAACTTATCTGATGGTTAAAACTGAGGAATAACCTATGCTCCTATGGTTAGAATATTCACTGTAAGCAGTAGCAATTTTACCTGGACTCTCTGAACATGTAGCCAGTGGGTGACATCCTCCATTGTTAACGTTACACACACCAACCCAGGTACATGTGACACCATCACCTTGGTAACCTAGAGTAAATATTTGAATCATTAACATCTGAAGCTTCAAAGTGATAATAATACAAAAATCAGAAATGATACAGTAAATAAAAAAGTATTATAGGCAAAAACTGCAAAACTTTTGTAAAGAATGGACAAGGTTCACTTTTGAACAAGTTTGGCCATATGTCAGGTTTTAATGAAATTTTGCTGAATGTATCTCACTATGTCATGGGTATTAGTCTTTATTGTGTTTTTGATGCAAAATGATGATGTCTTTTATAGTGGAATATGTCAAATGATATCCTAGTGATGTGCTTTGTTTGTGTACAAGTCAAGTTATTGTGTGGAAGCAGTTTTCTTCTTTCAGTTCCTGCGACATTGATCTTTGACCTTTAGAGGCTAAAATGGACAAGTTTCTTCCTTGTGCCAGATGCAAGCTGCTTATAAAGTTTAATAGTGATTGATGGTGGAGAACTTGAGTTACTGTGTGGAAACAAAATAGGGAAGAGACATACAGACAGATGGACAACATTATAACATGGTATGCTGTACCTTATGGTAGGCATATAAAAATTAAGCTTTTACACTGTTCACAAGCTCAGTCAATCACATGCATGTCTCATTAATATACATAGAGGTCACTCATAATCTAAAACATTATATATCTCAATGATATAAGCTTATACAATAAGTATAATCACAATCTGTTCCATCAGCATGTTCACAAGCAAATGTAGATAGCACAGACAATTGACAATGCATGACGGATACCATAAGCTTACTTGGCCTTCAGTAGGTAAGGTAAATATTAAATGAATAAAATTACATTATTTACAGTACCATATTTACTCGCGTATAAGCCACGTCCATAATGCGCTAGCAGATCAGGGTCTATGTTGTTTGTTCTACTGATTAGTCCTTACAAACTGCATAGACCCAGATCTGCCAAGGCATTATGCAACAGCAGATCTGGGTCTATGCAGTTTGCAGTTGGTATCGGATTATACGCGAGTATATACGGTATATCAGAACCTTAATGGGCAGCAGACTTCTGGTACAACTCAGTCTGTTGAATACCATACATAACATATAAAATGACCTCACTAATTTTAAGCGAGAAGTAGATATCAACTATACAAGGTTGTGTTGGTAATGGTGAGAAACTTATAAAAGTTGCAGTGACTTATGATGAACAGATTAAATAGACCTTAGAAAGTTGTCCGTAATCAAGCATATATATTCATAATTACTAATGTACGTGGGAAAATTATCGAAGGCTTGATTAATAACAGAGATATATTCTATAGCACAGTCCTATATTAATGTATGTGGGAACATTATCAAAGGCTTGATTAATAACAGAGATATATTCTATAGCACAGTCCTATATTAATGTATGTGGGAACATTATCGAAGGCTTGATTAATAACAGAGATATATTCTATAGCACAGTCCTATATTAATGTATGTGGGAACATTATCGAAGGCTTGATTAATAACAGAGATATATTCTACAGCACAGTCCTATATTAATGTATGTGGCATCATCGAAGGCTTGATTAATAACAGAGATATATTCTACAGCACAGTCCTATATGTCTCTGTTAATAAGAAACTTTAATAGGTATCTTGTTTATGGTCTTGAAATAGCAGATTTATCATTTGTACAATTCTATGACTCTAAAAAAAAGTACATTATCTCCATTTCTATTCAATACAATTTTATCAATACAGTGTTATTCTAAGTAGATCTTAATGATACGAAAAGGGTGAAACTTGTAAATGCTATGCAATACAATTTTTGGTTCTGTGTTCTGTTAAGGATAAAACTTTTGATAAGCTTCCTAGAATTGCTAAAATACATGAAAAATAATCTTATGGTTTTTTTTAGTTTTTTTCTTCTTGTTATGGTAATGATATTTATATTCACATAGGAGTAAATTTTTCATAAATCTATGTTTTCAGATAATGCAATGATGGGACTTCCAGGTTTGAGGTATCGGATTATACGGATTCCAAATTTCCAAGCATAACAGTCCAGGACTTCCCAAAATGAAAAACAGTGGAACCCTGTCCAAATTTGCTGATAATGAGTAAATCTGCAGAAAATGTAAATTTTAGGTAAATAAAATCAAAATAGGCAACAAAGACTAGCTTTTCCTATGAATGAAAGTTTATAACATGAAATATGTGTTTGATATTCATTGAATAAATCAATATTCCACACCACACAAAAACACTTTCTTTACACAGGCTATCAGGAGCATGCCCTTATGCAAAACATTTCTATGACTTAATGAGATTTTTTTGTTGTCTTAGTAGATTCCTCCACTGTATGGAGAACCACAAAGTCAGTACACAGATATCATGATAGCCAATTCACACATAAATGAAGCTGTGCTTGTTCCCTTCATTTTACATATTGCTTATTTAACTCTGAGTTCTGATTAGGCCATCACTATTCTTACTAACCTGGAGGGCATGGTCCACATTGCCGGGAACCTCGTGTGTTGATACACTGCACCGAGGGAACCATGGAACATCCACCATTATTGATTTGACATTCATTTATGTCTACACAGCTGAAGCCGTTGCCCGTGTAACCTGATGAAATTAAAAATACATACAAGAGTACAACACAAAGAACAATAGTACTGTGAATGGCACATTATATGCCTGACCATGTTTAATAGTTTTCGATGTAGACAAACTGAAATTTTTTTACAGATACCCTTTTTCTTCTTTCAGTCAGTGACCTTGACCTTTGACCATTTTGAGCCCAAAATGATAGGGTTCTTCATAACCTCTAGTGCAAGCCATCCACAAAGTTTGGTAACTGTGGATGGTGAACAACTTGAGTTATTATGCAGAAACCAAACTGGTAACAGACAGACTACATCATAATATGCTAAATGGCAGGCATATAAAAATCACAATCTGCTATTGTAAGGTAAACAAATCTGAATGATTATGATAGAATAAAATGTGTATAATTAGTGACTAAATTCCCAAAAATAAAATTAATCATAAAGTATAAAATATCTGTATTTCCAATCAGTTTTGAAATAATGTTCCATCAAGAATAAGCATTAGGACTGTTACTAAATTTCCTGAAAATGTGAGGATTCAATATATTATGATGTGCATTATGTTGACAATGTCTGGTAGTTCATTCAATATTGGCTATCTCTTATGTCCAGGTAAAATTGTGTGCAAGGTCTGATAGCACTATATATATATATATATATATATATATATATATATATATATATATATATCCTAATTTTCAGGAGAAAATTAATGTGGCAACCATATATTTTGTTAAATTTCATATACAAACATTTTCAAAGGAGATATAAAAAGTTGTGACAAAAAAGAAAACATTGATATAACTAATTAATAAATGTACCAAAAATATGTCATTCTTGGTTCCAGATTTGTTGCTGCTTTAGTATTAGTATTCTCCTTCTATGATTCACTGGTTTCCGTTCAAACTATTTATTTAAAGAAATTATTTTTTCTTTCAGAGGGCTGTACTATAGAATTTCACCCAGCAACAGTGTTTTATTCCACTCTACTATTTTTTTAAACTTAATTATTAATTGACACCAAGCAGACTTACCACCTCAAAAATTCATAACACCTAATTGATGTGCATTCCAGTAAAGTCTGTTTTATTTTATCAGGTCCCCAAACGAGTCTTGGAGGATGATAACAGAAGTTAACTGCTGTTGCTAGTCACTTTTTTTTTCATTCAGGCCTAGGCTACTCATATTTTGCTGTAAAGGTCTTATGTGACAACATGTTGCTACACAATATAGTTAAAAAACACATGGTGTGAGGGATCGATGTACTCTCTGTAGTACAGACCCTGCAACAATTATTCAAATATAGGGTTATTTATAAGTCCAGGAGATAAACTTTCACACCTCATTTGTCTTGTACTTTGTGGCTATGGAGTGTTTAAACAATTGGGAAAACATAATGACAAAATAAATGCATGGAATAATTATGGGCACCTTATGTCAACTGTCTGATATGTCAAGTTAGCAAACAAATGTTCATTTGCATAATTTGTAAGCATATGCCCGAGACCGAATCTATCAGAAGTTCTACAACAGGACTTAGCTACACAATCAATCAGAAGTTAGGAAGTCTAGCCAAGAATGCAATCTATCTTCTGACATGCAAGATCTGTGCCACTCAATATGTTGGTGAAACTTGATTTCAGAAAGCAAATGAATAATCATAAAAGTCACATTCGCAACAAAATCAATGCGAAAGTTGCCAACCACTACAACTCGACTGGACATTCAGTTGAGTCCCTTGAGATGCTACCCATTGAATCAAACTTGGGGTGGACCAACACAGAACACACACGTAAGGAACAATACTGGATATTACAATTGAAAACTCATGGGGATTTCAGACTAAATGAAAAAATCTAACCTTTCCGTTGCAGTCTTATCAAAATTACAGCCAGTCATCAGTTTTTCACCCGTACACAATTTATTGCGACAATATTTACCTAAATAATAACATGTATTATTTTTTATTATTTTAATGTTATCATTATTATTATTATTATTATTGTCCATTATCCTGCTACACAATTCTCTTGACATCTTTCCTTTAGAACCTCAATGCATAATTCTACCGGAATGTAATTATTTTAGCAAATCCTGTAGATGGCATTGATTTTTCGTCAAGCTGTGTTTCTGTCCTTTGTTCACAAATGTAGAATTAGGTCAAAACATGGTGGTTCTCTATGTGATAGACACAATAACCTGCTTGTTTATTATTATTATTGTGGCACAACTGTTTATTATATCTCTTGTTGTAAATTCCCCCTAGTGATTTTAACATGTGGGAGTCCAGAATATATCTTAGGTTTTATGTTTAGTGTCTGTTTTGTATAACATAAGCTGTTTATTCCCCTGATGAAGAGCTTGTTTAGCTTGAAACGTTGGGAAAACATTTTGAATTTGTGCCGTTATCAATTTTTGCATCAATATTTATTGTATATATATATATATATATACACACACACACACACACACATACATACATACATACATACATACATACTGAACATATTGTTACTGAAAAAAACAATAATGGGCTTGCTACATTTGGTCTAAAAAAAATATACAGACTAAATATAGCAACTGTATAGGAATTTTTATTACAAAATATTGGGATAAGGATATGCCAATATTACCAAATGAATAGCACATTTTTAGTACCTGAACAATAAAATTAGGTGAATTAATTTATTACAACTCAATGCCTTGAAATAATCATTAAAACATATATATTCATTACTGATACTCCTTTTCTCTATTGTACTGAATATATCCATCATTATTAATCATTCAATGTCCTTTTTTATCCTTTTTCTGATAAAAAAAGATATAAGAAAAATTGGCATGTACTTTTTCACAAAAATATAATGATATTATAGGGACTTTGGAAAAATTATAGGGAAAATATATAGGAATCCAAAAGATATAGGATTTATAAGGATTTATATAAAATGTAAGGATGTCTGGGAGGCATGCAATAGCATACACACACAGTTGAATGCCAGATAGAAAATGAATATCATATATACTCACATATAAGTCAGTTCCAACTGTAAACAACATAGACCCTGATCTGCTGGCACATTATGGGTGTATGCAGTTTGTAAGGATTAATCAGTAGAACAAACAATATAGACCCTGATCTGCTGGCACATTATAGGTCTATGCAGTTTTACAGTTGGATCTGACTTATAAATAAGTACATACAATATATGTCAGGTATCCAACACTCACAACATCCTCACTAATGCTTAACCTTACAACATAATTTGAAAGCATGACAATAATCTTGGATATTCGGAAGTTCTATTTCTCTATCAATCATGTCAAAGCAAAGCAAGAGTTTTGCAGAACACTATGTCTTGCCTTATTGCTAGTACTATTTAAGGTAAAACCTAGTTCCCCAAGATAACAAATAAATACCATTCAAATTACCATTTTTGGCTTAAACTGGGGCTGTGAGGATCTCATTCCATAAGTTAATACATTTATTTGCTAAACGAGGCAGTGAGGATCTCATCCATAAGTTAATACACAAAATGCTAAAAGAGACAGTGAGGATCTCATCCATAAGTTAATACACAAAATGCTAATATGGACAGTGAGGATCTCATCCACAAGTTATTAACCATAATGATAAAAAGAAGCGATTTACAAGCATCATAAGTGTTTATCATTTCCTTTTCAGATGAACACCATACCGGAGGTGATGAAAGACTGACTTTTTTAAATGTACAATCCACAACTTTAGACAAAAAATTCTTACCCCGAAACTCCATTAGTCTGCATATTGACAACCACATTTTGGGAAAAAAAAGTGTTTCACTTATATTTTTAAAGAGCATTATAACATAAGGACTAGATTGCGTGCCAAATTAAAGTCTTGAATTTTGATGATTGCCATGATGACAATGACCAAGTTTTCACTAGTCATATAGAAGATCTCCTTAAAATATGCCAATGCAAAATCTGTTCTTATAACCTGCATGGCATGACCCAATTGAAAGAGAAGACTTGAGCATCCAAAGAGCAACTAACCCGGTTAATCTTATACTCTAAATTCCATGGATTGTTATATCTCACCTGCCCCTCTATTACATGATCTAAAACCTACAATAGCAGACCTGCCAACCCTAATAAGACCTTAGTAAGGCAGTTGATACTGTTCCTTAAGTTATACCAATTTTCAGTACAGTGTAACAAAATATCACATACTGCTATTTGTTCACTTGAAAAACATGTATTTGACATTTTCTTTTAATTTCACATGGCAATGTCAATCATCTCTTCTGCCACAAGACATACTCAAATCAACACAAAATGATGTCCAATAAATGTAATTGTTGCCATTCCTGCTTTCTTTCCAAGAATCTTAATAGATCTTTTTTACTTTTCTGCTGACTGTTTGAACTTTTTAAAAGACTGGTGGTCCCTTTTGCCTACAACCTGTTTTCATTTGTTGGACCAAATTTCTAGATAATACTCTGAACAATAGCTTTGTGTTTGGCATGAAAAGCATCGACAGATTAAAACATCTGAGGTACTCCTGTAAAGTTAGTCTGGTTCCCTGACCAGCTCATCTGAATCTAATATGAAAGCCCAGATCAAGACCAAACCTGGACAAGCCAATATACAGATTTGACTGCAACAATCATATCTTTTTATTTTTGATATTCTTCCATAAGTCCATAATTTAAGGGTCATTTCAGTCAGACTTATGATCAAATCATAAGGGTTGGCAGGTTTGTAATAGTCACTAGACCAAGAAAAGTACGTCACTAAGATCCACTCAGTATTCTAGCTAGGAAAGTATAGAAGGGCATGGTACCCCATTCCCAACTCTGTAGCCTCACCCCTATTTTTGGTCTTAGTCTTGCACCAGCTCCTATTTCATTGGTTAGACTGCCATACCATTTTTTGTCCCCAGTACTGTGCCCCCTCTAGATAAGCATGTTATCTCTGACACGTGCTACTCACAGTGTGCAGTCTGCAATTGACTTTTAGTAAGTACCAATACCAATATGGCATGCTAAGTATTTGACTTCCCATACATCACCCAAAAGAAATGTTTGCAGATCAAACATGGCTTTACTTAATGGGACTGGAGTAAAAGAATGTGCTATTTAAGGTACAATAAGTCATCCAAAAATAAATTATACGAGTTTGGGTTACTCATGCATGAAATAGTCAAACTCTCTTATATTAATCAGTAGTAAATGTAAATAAGTCTGTAGAATTATTTTTGACAGTTAAATTTTATAAAGTTATTACAAGCAGCTATATAGGTAAATTTGTAGAGTTGGTTTGATGTACTGTCTCCTGTACACTAGAGTTGGTTTTATGTACTGTCTCCTGTACACTAGAGTTGGTTATGTATTGCTTCCTGTACACCAACATGAAATTAAGTGACCTTAAACAAGAATTCCAATGCACTCTGTGCCCTATTTAAGGAACTGTGGCAATTTTCCCTTTACAGATTTTAGCTGAAACACTACCATCTTTTAGGGATGTAAATATTAATCATTAACATGGATGCGCCTATCAAGTTTGATCACTGCACAGACAAAAATATGAGAGAAATGGAACTAAACATAGACATTATATATACTCACTGGAGCTTGAAGAGAGGGCCACTGTGATCTACTTTTGCTAGTGATGAAAAGTACTCCTCAAAAGTAAAGCAAACATCAAGTCTTATGACTAAAGATGCAACAGTTTTAAAACAAAAAGTGCTAAATGCATAAAACGTAAAATTGTTTCGTATTGGAAAAAGAAGAAGAAGAACAACAACAACATAAACAAGACCAACTAGAGCACCATTGCAAATCACCACACTTTTCATTGCACATTCCAATCCCACTTCCAATACCCCCAACAACACCCCAACACAGTACTCACTCGCCCCACACACACACATGACAGTGACCCAGGGGTCATAAAGAAAAATCAGTCACATGTGTTGTACATTCCTGCTGTGGCTGCATATATAAAATTTGGTCAGAAAATATTTTAAAATGTCATTGTAAATTTTGTACATTTGACATACGACCCCCTCTCAGGGACCCCAGAAGATGTGCTATTGGACAGACAAACAGACAGACTGGTGGGATGGGATGGGATCAAAATATCCCCTGCTGAAGAACAGACATTTGAATTCCCTATGAATGAATTTTATTGTTCCCTAGGTACAGTAATTACCTGCAGGACAAGGACCACACTGAAAGGAGCCAGGAAGGTTGATGCACATGACAGGGGGATCTAGGGAACATGGCGGCCTATTGCTGTTGCACTCATCTACATCAACTGAACATGCAGGGTCAGATCCTGATTTTGTCCAGCCCGAGTCACAAATACAAGTATACTTTGGCTGGAAAAGAAGAAAACAAAATGTTACCCCAATTATAAGCTTTTTCATACCTATTTCATTGAAATAATCTTCTTGAATGCCATGCTGTAAACAGAAATGCCATAACATGCTCCCGAATCACTATCACATTATTTCTATAAATTTACATACATTTGTCCCAGTTTACAAAATTGGTTTGGTACACATGTACTTGCAACAACATGGTTTAATCCATAAACATAATTCATTTGTAAATTAAACCATGATATGTTCATATTTTATTTTAGCTAACTCACACGCACGACTGTAGAAATTTTATGTGAAGATTTTAAATATTTTCCAAGGATTTTAAAAAATTTACTCAGACTTGCAAGCTTCTGAAATATTGGTATGGGTATGTAGGTATGTATTAGAGTTTAAAGACACATCAGCACAATTTTGGCTATATGGTATCGATAAAAATATAAGTTCTAAAAATGAAAATATAAAGAATTCCACAACAAAATTTAGGAAGGTAATAACAGCCTTCACATTATCTTTTGAAGTAGCCAGCTCAAAATCAAAAGTACAGGGTTAAGTCAATGCAACAATATAAGAAAAATGTTACAATTTTGTAAATGTACATGGCTACAATGATAGAATTTGTAGAAGTAAAAGGTTCTTGAGCCAACAGCCGGCAGTTAATGAGAAGGCAGTAAACCCTTCAAAATAAACAACATAACATGAAGTACAGTAGCTACAAAACGAAAGATAAAAGGTAAAAATGTTAATATTCTGTAAAAGGAATATAAAATAAAAGATAAAGGAAAAAAGTAGAAATCACACATTTTTTTAAATAAAAGAAAAAATACTTAAATCTGCTAAAATTGTCATTATGTTATTAGCAGCATATACATATAATGAAGCATAATGTAAGCAAGCAAAGTGCAAAATGTTGCAATGAAATGTACTTATTTTAATGATTGTAAAACAAAGGACATTACAATAGTACAATTTAAAGTACCTGGATACCAGATATATTACTATAATTTATGGATACATTGAATTCTTACCTGGCCAGGTTGTACTCTAGGATTGTTCACACAGGTGCCATGGCCACAAAGTTGTTCATTAGAGGCTCCAGTACAGTCATCGTGTCTCTCTGTACACCGTATCCCATGCCAATCAGCTGTACACCGACATCTGCATTAAAAATTGTACAGTCGTGTATAACCTACATGTCAGTATGCAAGTGCTTACAGAATACTCCCTACAATATATGAAGTATAAATACAATTCTTCAAATAATGGGGAGATAACTCTAAAAGTACTAATATGACAAAAGTTAAACCTTGTATGGGACAAACTCTTGTCAAGATACAAATCTACACCAAGTTTCATCCCGATATTTTATACGATTCTGGAGATGTTAACTGGAGAAGAGTGTGACAGACAAACAGATGGAAGGACACAATTTGTAATACAAATGGGGATACTCCTTAAAATACTGATCAGAAAGATTCCATGTTTTTATGGGTCACAATGTCTAGTCATGATACAAAAGCACACCAAGTTCCATGAAGATATCTCAAAGGGTTCAGGAGATGTTAAGTAAACAAATGTGTGTCTAACAGGTGCACTATAATTATATTGCCAAGATGCTAAGATTTAGTACTTTCTGATTTTTCTACAATGAAGAATGTTTATAAACAATTGAAAATCATTATTACCTGGAATAAATATGTCTTCTGGATCATATTTGCCAATTTAAATTTTTAAATATTATTGAAATAATAACAGCAAAAAATATATAAAATGCACAAGAATTTGTAATATTAATTGTGTCAATGAGCCTTGATGGGTTTTTCCTTATGTTAGACTGGTCCCAGCAGACAGTATGAGGAACCAACTAACTGAATACAGTAACTGAGTTAGGAACCATTCAAATAGTAAATATTATCATTCCAATCATAATATAGACATTTCAGTAGGCGAGTCAAATATGGGAGATTAACAAAAAAATAAACCTCCTGACTTAAAGACAAGGTCTGATGCTCAAAGCATAATCAAAGTTCCCATGATACTGATATAGCCATCAAAATAGAGTATGGGAAAGAAAGGGAGAAAAGAAATATTTTCTATTTATATAATTTTGTACTAAATAATTCTCTAATGTCAAATGTAAAATCAATTAAATATGTAATAAAGGAGCAATACACAGGTTATTTTAACCAAAAGCTAAAAGATGCATGTAGCTATAAGTAATTGTCAATTTATCATATTTTAATTTACTTCTCAAAATTTAACTAATTAGATTGTGGGACATATAAGTCCAATGCATCTACACCAGCCTAAACTCTGTGTATTTTTTGTATACACAAGTACTGGATGCAATCTTGATACTGAGACGATTACAATCATGAAAATATTGTGTAAAGAGTGAAGACAGCAAGTTTGAGACCTTTTTAATACATGGCCCTTACCATATATATAACAAGTCTCTTAGCAATGTCTAAAACCTGCTGCCTTCATACTGTACATGGGTGCCACAGTAGCTCAATTGGTAGAGTGTTGGACTTGTAATCATAGGGTTGTGGGTTTGATACCCACGCAGACCATCCCAGGTCACCTGCCTCATTGTGTCCTTGGGAAAAGCACAGAGATCCCATTTCCTCAGCATGATGTAGCCAATAATGTGTTAAAAGTGCCATTAAAACAAACATAAAGAAAAAACAAAACACGCTATACATAATTTTTCATCATTTTGACCCATTTTAGTATCAAGCTTTCACAATATAATGATTAAGCAATGGTTCACACCCCCTCTGGACTTTTAACTCTTAGAAAACTAAAACAATTGCTCAGGTACAACAATGATCTTTTTTACTCACATGTTCCAAAAGTTGAAAATAAATTCAACAGAGTAGACTACACATAGAGACTGAAGGTTATATCATGCCAAGGCAAGTAAAGGGTCTTGTCCATGGACACACCACAGCTGCCGATCTTGACTGATCCGACAGTGGAAATAAAACACCTGCCCTTCTGGTCATAAGTGCAAAACCTTAACCACCTAGCAGCCATGACTCTCAAGTTAAGAGAGAAAATGCTGATCTGGAAGAGGATCATCAACTAGTCCTTGGTATTGGGCTGTCCAGTTTGTACAGGTCTGCTAATCAAATTATAGGTCGATGTGCAAGGAATAAGTATTTTCAGATTCTATGAGAATTTCAAGAACATTAAGTCAATCAAACTGACTGAAAAATAATCTTGACCTTCATTTTAGAAATGTCATCTAGATCGTATTTGGCACAAACAATTTCTTAAATATTGAGATCTTACTAGGAGATATTAAACCCAAATTTTGTACTTCTTCTATGTCAGTGTGCCTTGACTTGTTTTAAATCTTTTTTAGTTAGACTGGTTCCTGTGGGAAGCTTAAAAACAACTTGAATAAAGCCAGGAACAATTCAAGATGCAATGAAATGGCACTAATAACTATGGCAGTAATAATGATGGCAAAAACCCATATGAAGGACAATTTTTATCTGCAAGTATCATTCTAGTATTTCAGGCAGTTCACTTCATGAATATGATATACCATAATGACGGTATGTCTTGGGACACCATAAGTCTTGGGACACCCTTAATTATTTTAAAAAGTAATATTTTTATGACCTATAAAGTTGGGACACGAAATTATAGCAATATTTTCATGTACTATAAGTCTTGGGACACCAGAGATTTTTTTGCCTACTAATCGATCGATGTATTTTATCGATCGAAACAACATTTGAAAAAAAAAAAGACTTTGTTGTTGTTAAAGGGACTATCATTATGAATTATTACATGGAAATATTATAAATTAATATAATTTGTTTGAAAATTCAATAAATATATTTAATATTCCTGTTTTCTTATTATTTCTACCTATTTAAAATATGTATATTTTTATTGGACAATGACAACGATTGAGTATTAGGGCATTGCGGGATGTTGTACCCATATAACATCTCCCTTTTATGCTCTAATTTACTATTGTCAGTTTAAGCATTACTACATTAAAATTGTCGAAAGTCACCAGTACTAGTTTGTTTTACCTTGAAAACGTAAATACCTAACTCGCTAAATGTGGTACCAGTAGGACAACAACGAAAATAGCGTTTGATTCATTGCTTGCATTTAGTGAGCTTGTTTACATCATGGCGTCACTGCATATACATTGAAGATTTTAACATGCGCTGTTTGAAGTACATCACTTGGTTTCGAATCATAGGCACCACTGCACTAAACTTCAATAATAACTCTAAGATACAATAAAGAAGTTTCAGAAATAATGCTTTGAAAATAACTGTAATACCATTTAAACTCTGAGGGAGTTTGCTTTGATGCAAGCGACTTTAAATAAGTACCTGTTTACTCAGTTACGGTAATCGTACTACTATTATGGAGTAAAAGATAAATCACACATCGAAGAACTACACCATTGATGGCTACTAATCATATGCCTGGTTGACTTCTTTGTTTAATAAATAATTTTTTTTAAAATTTTACTGGTAAGCATCACACATCTTGTGAGAAATTAAATTCACCAATCAGCAAAAGTCTCTTAAATTTTACATATTTCTACTCAACCGATCAAGTGTTCATTCCTTAATTGATACACAATGATAGCCAATGATTGGTCAATATAATATCAGTCTTGGGAGCCAATTAATTTTGTACCGCTATTATGCACGGCTTCTTGTCCCGTTCTCAATCCACTTTAGATCTTTAAACAGTTAATTGGTTTGGATTAATGTTGTAGAACAACGGGTACTGGCATTGCCGCCGGACAAAATTCCCTCTTTACCCAAGCCAGTTTCAGGGTTTAAACAATTGACTGGCCTGGTATACTGTTGGAAAACAAAAGACACATCTGCCAATTATAAACAAAAGGAAACACCAAAACAACCAGCTGGCTGAAATCAAAAGTGGAATGTATAATGTGTGGAAATTACAATTTTGTATTAAGCCGAAACACAAAACTAAAATGGCTCGATGATGATCTTCTAAAGTCGATCTATATTCACAATTTTAACCTATATTATGATCATTCTTTAATGTATATATAACAGTTACGTGAATAAATGCGGGTTTGCCTTATATAATTAAACATGTGTCTTTTTTTATACAGATTACATCACTTTGTAGGATCACTTATATCACTGAAAAACGGTAATTCTTGAGCGCGTGGATCAAACTAAATAAAATAATAGCAAGTGGATGTATAGCTAAAATGTAATCTTGAAGAATGCGATTTGGTAAAAACAATGAATAAAGCAAAGTCTGCATCTAATATTTTTGGGATTAAACAAGGATATAAGTGATGCTACACACGATTTGCACTGTGTAAGAACTGTACACTATAGTACAACTCTCACAGTAAACCCTAAGCAGCCGGTGAATTGTGAAGCCTTTATTTACCTTTATTTTATTTCATGTTTGAGAAATCGGAAAATATGCACATGCAAAATAATAACATAAAAAATACAACCATAATAGTTTATAACAGTTTATTGATGTGGTAACTGAACATGAGCTGGTAGCTGCTGTGTGACATATGGCGATCTTGCCAATTTCGTCAGACATTTTTGGTCTCTATAAGTGTTGGGACACTGAAAATAGCTATATTTTTTAAATGCATACAAGTCTTTGGACATGGGAAAAAAAAATTATTTTTGCATGTCCCAAGACTTACCGTGGATACGGTACATGACATTTCTCAAATGTATTTAATTTTTTTTTTTTCAATTAAAGATAAACTTTTTTGGCAAAACAACTAGAAGTGTTGAATGCAAGGACATGGACAGGCACTTTAAGCAAATATTGATACTTACGTGAAAGAACCAGGGGTATTAATACATGTTGCTCCATTCTGACAGCCAAGGTCAGTTCCTGCATACACTGCACACTCATTAACATCAGTTTCACAGGTGGTACCCTGGGGATTACAAATATTTTGGATCTTACATGAGTGTCCATTTGATATGAAATTTATGACATAAGTTGAATAATACTACCGGTATATACCACAAGCTACATACAAGTGACATATTGGATTATTTAATGAGTTTCATAAAACTTTCATGTTCAATGAATGAGTTTAAGATAATTTATCACACGATTTTAAGGAATTTGCATTAATCCATAACATTACTGTGTGAAAAAAAAGATGAGCATTATGTGATAAATACATATATGAAATGGCTTTCTTTGTATGGAGCAATGAATATTGTATATACTCACTTACAACTCAGGTCCAACACAGAGCCGGATCTGCCACTGTATAATGTGCCGGCAGATAAGGTCTATGTTGTTTGTTCTACTGATTACTCCTGCATAGACCCAGATCTGCCGGCGCGTTATGTGACAGCAGATCTGGGTCCATGCAGTTTGCAGTTGGACTCAATTTATAAGAAAGAACATACAGTATACAACATATTTTTAAAAAGTTTACAATTTCCAACATGACTGTTAATGAAGTTTCAGGCAGTACCAGAAAATAGATTCCAAATGATTACCAGCCTGAGCATTGTGGAACTATCTACTATTTAGTGACAGACAAGTAAAAGGAGGCTTTCATTTTAGCATGTATTAGCAAGAATCATGAAAAGATAAATTTGTTCTTTTTTTCTACACAGATGAAATCTTGCGGGTTACCAGATAGGTTCTGCAAATTCCAAAATTTTAAGGACAAATAGTTATTACACCCATCGCATCAGAAATACTTTGCAGATGTTTTGGTTTAATTTCTTCAAAATGGGCCTAAATCCTCTCTATTGCTTGGTATATATACATACCAAACCTTCTAAAATCAGTGTATATGCTCCACATGAACAACATCTGATGTTTGACCAACTACAACATGCCCAAATTTAACTTCTGAGTTTCTCATTTAAAAAACAATATATATATATATATATATATATATATATATATATATATTCAAACTTGATTAATAATACTGAAGCTCTAACATGGATATTGATCTCATATTATACTTTAGATGTACACTTCAACAGGTCTGAAACTGCCCTAGAAGTTGTTTCTTTTTAAACAGCACAAGGCAACATCAAGCAGATAATAAGTTCCCAGTCTCAACCAAAGTTGGACTAGACAATTTAATTTCATAGGCAAGATGGCTTTCCAACAAACAGCTGAATCACTTTCTAAAAGACTCTGGAATGAATACATAAAACAAGTGCTACACATAAAGAAAACTCATAACTATAGCCCTGTACTGATGAATAGCAAACACAGGGAGAAAGCAAGTTTGATTGCTACAGCAAAACACACCACCCTTACTATGTAACTGAGTCTGTTCCAAAGTCAATATCCAACAATATAAATGTAGCCTAGTGCTCAGCAGTGCAGTATCTACTGGCCTATTGATATCAGTGTGATGTGGGTCTGATGTCTGCATTTCTGACTATGTTTTAAAAGAAAGTAACAAAAAGGCTTGTGTCCAATTTTAAGCAAAATTGTACTTCAATAGCTATATAATGACATCAAAGCTTACATGAAAGACAAAATTTGGGAACATATTTGAGTCAGTTTTCAAAGTAAAGTGAAGGGAAAGTGGGGAGGGTATATGGTACACCTGTATTAACCAAAGTTTCTCTGGAGAAATGTCTGAAAGCAGTTGACAAATTTTATAGACCACTAATAACTACCTAATATGAATTTTTTTATAGCGATATATTTATGCAGGGTCCATGGGGCAATTCAGGTGAAATAGTCACCCAATGCCTGTCATTTCGCCCATACATGCAGCGAAGCAAAGATGACTTAGCCTTTTCTCAAGCCAACATCTACAACCCCACTCTTCACTTTTTTTATATTGCCTGCTTTTGTATTCAGAGTACAATATTGACTTCTGTGTCATTTTTTTTGTTTGTTTAAAGAGCAATGTAAGACAGTTTCAAGGTAGAATTTTCATGATTCTGATAAATTTTTGTGTCAATTGAATGATTATTTATGTCTGCAATTATGTTTCAATTTATGGAAATCCTGTAGAAATTCACACATGAAGCCCAAAGAAGTGAGTGAAATTCCATCAATTTATAGCCTAATCAAGACTAAATTATAACACTGTGGAGATTTATACTTTGATTTCTATTAAAGTTACTTTATATTTCAATATGTAAAAGTAATAAAAGAAGACTTTTACCTCAATACCTGACACCTGTTTTTGATAGTAACCTATTTTTTAAGTTACCTTTTTTCAAAAACAAAGTTGTATTACAAATTTGCTGAAAAAAAAATAAGAAAATGTTTACTTTTTTCATTATGTTTATGAGTATTTCTTTTGTACTTATACTATCTGACTAAAAGGTTGAGTACAACAGCTGTTGTAAACATTCAAAATTTTAACCACTCTACAACTCACTTCTCCCTATTTTCCTACCACTTTGCCCTCTTCTGGTAAGGAGAGAAATTGCTTTACAAAAAAATATGAATTCAGCATTGACACTGATGATGTATTCAAATCCTTTATAGAAACAGAATACATTTGCTTCATGTACTTAAAAGAACAACTATGAACACTTTTTCAGTAATTATGTCCAAATTGAGTGAAAAATCTGCACACCAAAAAAAACCCATTGCTACCAAAATATGCGCAGAAACCAACAAGAATAGTTAAATTTAGGGGAAAATTAAATGGTGTGATCAATCAGTATCTTACCTGCCATGCATCAAGACACCGACAGAAGAAACCATTATATGTATCTACACATGTGCCTCCATTTCTGCATGGGTTACTGCCGCATTCATTGGCAGTCAAAAGCTGTCAAACACAAAATAAAGAATTAGATAACAGGAATGTATGTGCCAAGTTTCAATTAATTCTGAAATACAGCCTTATTTTCATTCCAGAATAAGACAATATTTAACATTCTATCTCCAGTAATTTGTCTTGTTAATCTCAAAAACAATTCACATTCTTATGTTAGAAATATGGGGACCTGGTATGGCTTTCATAAGAAATTCATTCTTATGCTAGAAATCTGTGGACCTGGGATGTCTTTCATAAACAATCCACATTCTTATGCTAGAAATCTGGGGATCTGGCATGGCTTTCATAAAACTTCCTCAACTTGAGTATGTTCTTAATTCGAAAAAAAGTCCCTTGTCATTTGTTAAGCTCAAAATAACTAGCTTGTTTCAAAATGTAATTTGTCACATTGTAGTTTCAAAGGAATCAGCGTTCAAAACTTGGACAATAATTACCTTTTTGGCTGTGTTGTTATGATACGTGAGAAACAACATAATGGAAATTTCCCATATGCCTGATGATGGTGTCCCCAATTTAGATTTCCCCTTTTTTCTTGACCCTGGTTAACAATTTTGCAAAATATATTTCATTATTCCTCATTGGCTGACCTATAAAACCGTATTTTGCAATTATCTCAATTTGCAATATTTTACAAGGGAATGTAGCTGTAAGAGAAATCTGCTATTATCTCAATTTTAATTATGTTATTATCTTAATTTTAATTCTGCTAATATCTCAATTTTAATTATGTTATTATCTCAATTCAAATTCTGCTATTATCTCAATTTAAATTCTGCTCTTATCTCAATTTTGATTATGCTATTATCTCAATTTAATTTCTGCTATTGTCTCAATTTTAATTCTGCTATCATCTCAATTTTGATTATGCTATTATCTCAATTTTAATTATGCTATTATCTAAATTTCAATTCTGCTGTTATCTCAATTTCAATTTTTTTAAAAAGGAATGTAGCTTTAAGAAAAAAATCTATTATTCTCAATTTCAATTTGTTATGAGGGAATGTAGCTTTAAGATAAAACTGCTATTATCTGAATTTCAATTATTTTTTATAACGGAAATTAATGTAACTTAAGATAAAACTAGAAATATGCAGACATGTACCAAGCCCTTGTATTTTCGTAATAATATCTATGATCCACATTTGCCAGGTCCCACCACTCCCACACCCCAAGTTTCATTCAAAGAAACTGGATGAACATTATTTTATGATTGCTGTGCACAAATGTAACCTTCAGTCAGTTATATCTGAAGATTATACATTTCCATCTTAAATGTATAGGAGAAGCTGTTTAGAAATGATAACACATTAACGCACATTACACAAACCTATACATAAATTGACAGGATCATATCACACTTTGCATCCATATTAAAGGAATGTTGCATCATTTCCATAGAAAGATTTTTAAATTCATTCATTCATTCATTCATTCATTCATTCATTCATTCATATTCCTTGAACATAGTTTATTAACTAGAAAATATAGTTCTAAAGTTCTTACTGTACAAATGTTGATTAACACATAGGAGGAGAATAAAAATGAATTTTCTGCAAAAATGAAAACATATTTTCTGATTATTTTTTTTGCTATTAAACCGAATATATAATAAATGGCATTTTGTTTTATTGTTGTTGCTTTTTTGCAGCTGACTTTATTTTTTTTTGTTGTTTCAAGATATATTTTGTCTGGAAAATTTTCAACATTGAAAAAGTTTTAAATGATATGAGAATTGAAAAATAAAGTGTACTTACATTGCGCAATTGAGTGACCTCAGTTTCTAACTGTTGAACCTGTAACAGATGATGTCAATAAACAATTGTAAGTAATGAAATAGTAAAATGACTTTGTTGCTAACAATTGTATAATTCACAATTAAAAAGAAAACATACCATAATAATTTTTTTTCCATAAATATAGATAATAATTAGGCAAGAAAGGTCCTTACAAATGCCACAAGAACTGCATTTTACAAAATACATATGACCCTGAACTGAACCATTGATGTATCAAAACGCATTACCCCGTAAACCATTGATGTATCAAAAAGCATTATCGCACAAACCAAGGGCTTACCTCAATGGGTGGCATACCCTGGTCAATAGCATGACCCAAGGTCAGGAAGGCCACAGGAAGTTTATGTTATTTATTCCAAATAGGGTGTAAATTGGATGCAAAACAAAAATATACCCCTCTCCCCAGTATACTTTTTGAATCGATGGCACTTTCCAAGGACATAATTCAAGAGAAGGACTAGTACAAGGTGATAGGTAAGAATCAAGTTATGCTATTATATTCAAAATATGCATTAAATTGGATAAGCTTTAGTAAAATAATAATAGTAATAATAAGAAGAAAAATATTAATAATAATAATAATAATAATAATAATAATAATTATTATTATTATTACTATAATAATTTAATTAACAAGTCTGATCAAAATCTGATCAGAAATATGGTCTCAGAGTGGTAACAAACCCAGTCAATCAGATGCATGATCACCTCATTAATATACATGGAGCTCCCGCATTACTGAACTCATCCAAGAGCTTGATGATATAAGCCCATATTACAAGTTTAATTAAAATTGGATCAGAAATATGGCTTCAAGAATGGTAACAAGATCAGCCAATAAGATGCAAGATCACCTCATTAATATGTGTGGATCTTGCTCATTATCAAACTTATCTGAGATATTGATGATATGAGCATAGATTCCAAGTCTGATCAAAATCAGATCAAAAGCATGGCCTCCAGAATGGTAACAACAAAATGTTGACAGACGGATGGATGAAGGACACAGCACTGTACCATTAGTTCACTTGGCCTTTTAGGCAGGTGAGCTAAAAAATTGTCCTTTTTTTTCACCAAATGTTGTGGGACCTAAATCCTGAGCCAACAGTTGTTTTAAAATTAAGGGAAGAATGGGATATCAGAGTACACAAAATCCTGGGCCAAAAGTTGTATAGGGATTAAGGGAAGACAGGGGTCATTTATATTGTAAATATGAAGTGAACTGAGTGAGGGGTTATTTGAATATTAGGGGAAAAAAATAAAATGAACCAAAAAGTTTCCTACTTCTTGACCCCATGGCCACATTCAGGGACGTAACCCAGAGGGCAACACATTATAGGGAATAAAGAGAATTTGGGATCATATAATATTCCAAATTTGTAAAGAATTGGATCAAAAAGGTAGTTAAAACATAACAGATGGCATCAAAACTTTTGCCAAAAAGTGTCTTACATGTCGACCTCATGGCCCCACCCAGGGGTAGGAGTAGTAAAATCAATAAGGTCAGTGTGTGATGATGTTATATTCCAATAAGTAAAGAAAACACTTTAACCAAAATGTATCTCCATTATAATTCTTGACCCCATGGCCCCACCCTGGGGCAAAACCCAGAATCAGGAGTGGCACAGAAAGAAAGGAAGTTACTGAGGTATAAGTACTGGAAACAAAATGTAACCAAAAACTATCACCAAAATTTGTTGCCATTATAATACTTCACCCCCATAATACCAACATGGGTGTAACCCAGGGGTGGAAGTGGTACTGAGAGAAGGGGTATATATGATGATGTTATGTTCCGAATATGAAGTGATGAACATTTTTTAAAAACCTAAACCTTTAACAAAAATGTGTCCCCGTTATATTAATGTACTCACAGGCAGAACCCAGGAGAAGGAGTGGAAAGGAGAAAAAGGTTTTAGCGGAGGCTAAACAAAAATCCAGAATATTATATTAAAAAATATAGCTGTGACAAAACTATGTGATGATATTATATTCCAAATATGAAGTGAATCTGTTATGGAGTTACTAAGCTACATATAGAGTTACTAAGCTACATATAGAGTTACTAAGCTACATATGGAGTTACTAAGCTACATATAGAGTTACTAAGCTACATATAGAGTTACTAAGCTACATATAGAATTACTAAGCTACATATGTAGTTACTAAGCTACATATAGAGTTACTAAGCTACATATGGAGTTACTAAGCTACATATGGAGTTACTAAGCTACATATAGAGTTGCTAAGCTACATATAGAGTTACTAATACATTAACAACAAATTCACTGTACATTTACAGCTAAATACATGGAAGACAAGAAACCAATTTATCTCTAGCAATATAGAATCTTATCCCACCTCTGACAATTTCTACAATTTTTGACTTGCCAAAAAAAGGCCACCAGTTGACTATTTATTTTTCAATACCTGTTCTCTGTGTCATGTATCTAATAAGTGCAAGAGAGTTACATCCCCTGACTAGCTCTCCTACTGTACATAATGCTGCTAGCAACCTATTTTTAGCCCAGACCATGAACATAAAGTTTAGCAAAAAAAGGCTTCTGTCAATTCTGAAACAATTTTCAAAGCTCCTTTTGAAACATGATAAAAACCAAGAAAATGATCCTACTGAGCAAAAAAAAAAGGACTGTGCACTCAATAGTTTTGTTTGTTGTTGTTTGTCCTTCGAGTTCGAAGATGACCATGACATCACTAACTGGTTTGGTTTCTGTGAGTATGTGAGTGGCTGGTCAGTCCAATTTGTGCTCTGAACTGTCTGTGGCACACTTGACAGGAGATGCCGCTTGGTTTTGCTTGATCATGCTTCTACACTGCCTCTGCAATTCTCCTACGTTCAAAGTCTGTAGCACTAGTATGGATGAGACTCCACCAGGTGGAGCGATCCTGTGTGAGATCTTCCCAAGACTCGGGGTCAATGTTGAAGTGTTTCAAGGATGACTTGAGGGAATCTTTGAAGTGTTTCTTCTCACCACCCCCGAGATCGCTTTCCCTCCTTCAGCTCGCCACAGAAGATTTTCTTTGGTAGTTGCTCTTCTGACATCCTGGTAACTTGGCCTGCCCATCTCAACTGTGATTCAATAGACTACCACAACATACTCAACATCTTTTATCTGGACTCCCCCATGATAAATGAAATGCCTGAGGCATTTAAAAATTTCTGAATATTAGTGCGCTGTACAAGAAAGTTCTTTATTAGTGAACAGTACATCAGTGCATTCCCTCAAAGTGCTCCCAATGCACCTCTACACACTTTCTCAGTTTGATTATCCAATTATTAAATGCAAGTTTGTATTCACTTTTGGGTACGTTGTTCATAAAATGGAAAACTGTACTTCCAATCCCATAGAGGTGTTCAAACTATCTGCCCCTCAACAAATCTTTGGTATCGAGATTCAGCCAAAAATCACTTGGAGCTAAATCAGGGCTGTATGGGGGATGCGGCAAAATTTGGATGCTGTGCTCCTTCAGGAAGTCTGTTAGGATGGCAGATTTATGTGCCAGTGCATTGTCATGGAGTAGATGAAATAGCTCTGATACTGATGTGCAGACAGCCGCAGTTCAGCAGTGTTCCACAACTTTTGGCAACACTATGGAGACATAAAAATGTCCAGTGACACTAGCAGAGTCAGGCATAGGTACCTGGATTAATGGGTCTTTAGCATAAAATAAAATGCATATAAAATTCTCTTGACAGTCCAACTACATTGAGCAATTTGTGGTCTCTGCTGCTTTTCTCCGATCAAAACTTTATTGTTTTCTCTTAAGTCAGGTTTAAAAAAATAAACCATAAGTTTTATCACCTGTGACAATCTCATTCAAACGTCTCTTGTCACTCTTTTCATATTTGATGAGTAGCGGTTTGGCGATTTCAACCAAGTCTGTTTTTTATCAGCCATGAACAAATGTGGGACCCATGTTGCACAAACCTCTCTGAGCTTCAAATGATTCTTCATTATATTAAAAAGACTGACAAATTAATGCCCGTGATAAAGAAATATCTTCCACAGTGTATCAAGCATCTTCAGCAATTGTCCCCTTCACATCTGCCACTTCCTGTCCACCAACTGTAAGTATTCCAGAATGTGGGTCATCCTTCAGGATTCATGACCATCTTTAAATCAATGAAACTACCTCAAAATTATTGGATATGACAGAGAATCAGATCTGTAAACTTGATCCAAGTCAACCTTGACATCAGTCAGAGAGTACCCTAAGAGCACCTGGATTTTAAAGTATGTTCTTTGCTCAGTAGCAAAATTGTTCTTCTTCTCAGACATTTTTAGGTCACTGTCATTTACCTATGTTATGTCACAAGCACATATCTGCAGGTGTCCAGCTTGCTGCATATGCAGCTGCAGATCATTTTAAAGAACATTGTTTTGTCTATCGATTGGTGTTAAATTTACTGACAGGTTCAAATAAACAAAAAAGTTATAACAAAATATTCAGGTTAAATGAAATAGATTTGATTTTTGAAGATATTTGGCAGTCATGGAATTGTATTTTGTATGTTTTTCCACCCAGTATTAATTCCACAAATAAAATTATAAACTTGTGTCCTTTGCTCATCATTCTTAATCAAAGACTCTTTAGTGGGATAAATTTGTTATGTGGCTTGTTTCTGACAAGATAAAAGAATATCAAGGTTCAGTGTGATGTATATTTGGTGAGACATCATGTCTGGCAATTAAGAAACTAAACAACTAATAATACAGTGATCCCTCACTATAAAGTACCTCAGTACAATACCATCACTGATATAAGACAAGCATGGTCATGGATGCAATTATATTGGTTGAAATATATTATTCCATATAATGTAATTCATTATAAGGTGGCATTGCCTATAACACAGTACACTTTATGGCTCCCCTGAACAGCGTTTAGTGAGGGACCACTGCATTGCAAACTCAACTTGTGAAAATACAGTCAAGTCTCATTTATCTGCCTTACATTTATCTGACTAAGGCTTATTTACAATGCAATGATTGGTTTGGTTTGGTGTTTTATGGCAAAACAACACAAGTAGGTTATTTAGTGCCTAGGCAATTGGAGTAAAGTGCCTTGACCCAGGACACACCCTGGTAGCCAACCCAGACTGATTCAATGATAGGATCTGAATCCACACCCTTTGATTTGTGAGCCCACTGAACCACCAGAGCTCCTGCCTCCATTAGTCACCTCTTGCGACACTCATCAAACTGATTTTATATCCCCAGGGGATTGCAGTGATAGGAACCCTGTAGATCTTGCAAAATCTTATTCATTTATCCAAAAGACAGACTAATCCAACAAATGATACTTTTTAGCATAAGATTTATGAAACTAGAATGTATTTTAATATTTCTGAATGCATATACTTGCTTATAAGTTGGGTCCAACTACAAACAAAATTGACTCTGATCTGCCATCGCATAATGTGCCAGCAGATCAGGGTCTATGTTGTTTATTCTACTGATTGCTCCTAACAAACTGCAAAGACCCAGATATGTTGGTGCATTATGCAATGGCAGATCTGGGTCTATGCAGTTTGCAGTTGGACCCGACATATAAGTGAGTATATACAGTATCTATCCCAAACAATCAATTCATATTATAGCTCTATAAACTGTGAATATGGATTTGCTAAAAAGTTGTTGTACAATTAATGACTGCAAAGATAAAACAAAAACATTTTGCTACCATTTCACAACAAAAGTGTTATGAAAGTTACTGTTACCGTCTATACTCACTTATAAATTGAGTCCAACTGCAAATTGCACAGACCCAGATATGCTGTTGCATAATGTGCTGGCAGATCTGGGTCTATGCAGTCTGTTAGGAGTTTTCAGCAGAACAAACAACATAGACCCTGATCTGCTGGTGCATTATACAAATGTTGTTTGCAGTTGGTCTTGACCTATAAGCAGGTATATACTTTAACTAATTAATTTTTTTCAAAGGCATCATTTTTCATAATTTTGTACAAATATTTCTTTTTGGTTGGTACAATGGTCCTTCGCTATAACTCACCTCAGTATAACACTGTCCCTGATATAACACAGGTATGATCATGGATCCCAGTATAACACTGTCCCTGATATAACACATGCATGGTCATGGATCCCAGTATAACATTGTCCCCGATATAACACAGGTATGGTCGTGGATCCCAGTATAACATTATCCCTGATATAACACAGGTATGGTCATGGATCCCAGTATAACACTGTCCCTGATATAACACAGATATGGTCATGGATCCCATTATGCCGGCTGAATTACATTTTTAATGCATATAATGTACCCCAGTATAACACAACCTCACCTCTATCTTGGTGCACTGTTATGGCTCCCCTGAATAGTGGTATAGTGAGAGACCACTGCACTTAATTTTATGGATGTGCCTCTGACAGAAATGGTATTTATGGCAAAGATATCTTAAATTGTGAATTTATATCTGTGGTATCTACATAGCAATGAAGTAACAGTAAGCTAACAACCCATGAGTAACAGTGAATCCACACTATTTATTCTATGAATTTCAATTTAATTATGATATAAAATGGATTGGAAAGCTGCAAAATTCAAAGAAATAAAACAGTAGAAGTTGCTTACTTAAGACATCATGTATATCAGTTTTCTTTTCATAAGGACTAGATTTGTTTCATTCAATGACCTAACTACAGTATCTCAAATCTTTCAAATTTTCATTTTTCTGTACCTTATTGCTGTGATGAAATCTGGATGGTAATTCATTACATAATACAGAGTAATATAAAGACTTTGCAACTAAAAATTTTCTAGATAGAGCCCTGTGACTACCTACAAGTGAGGAAGTTTTCAAGTTTGAGAATTTCCCTCTTATTTTCAGAAATAAAAAGACTGATTATCATAAAAAATTTCAGTCTAAATCTAGATTTCTACAAAAAGGACATCCTTGTCTCTGTCTCTTTTCAATTATGAGTTGATTGACTCTAACTCTCTGAAAGAGACTTGGAAGTAATCATAGTAATACTTCCCAAATTGGTAAGTTTGGCAGATGAACATTCAGCTAGATACAAAGAAAAGAGCCTAAAAATGAAAGATAGATGCTGAAAATAACATTACATGATGTTTCAAGCATCCAGGAATACCCACACTTTTAATTTTCAATGTTATTCCTGAAACTTCTGAATAAAAAATATGGAGAAATCATTCAGTTTCCATAACCTCAAACTACTCCTTAGGTTGCTATTAGTGATGACACATCAATGATACATGGCATCAGTGAGGTTATTACGACACAATAACAAGAACAGACATAAGGGCAGTTCAGAGTGACCACTATTTATATCTGACTTTTTTTCTAGCATGCAACAGAAAGGCCAACGATGTTTCAAGTGTACATTTCTATCCTAATTCATTGTCTTTATCCAAGTTCTTCTACCAATAAAGAGTATTACATCTAGAATGTCCAATCTCAATTTGAGAAGTTTAAAAACTTTTAAGTGAAAGAGGGCCCTGATCTGTAATATTACTCTTAATTAAATGTAACATAAGTTTGACTTAGCATGCTTTGAAGAAAATGCAATTTAAGTAATAGCATAAATTTGTGATGCAATGAGTCTGAAAGTTACATTTTACATGCAGATGTGCTAAGCAATATGAGTTTTATTTACATTAACCTGTAAACTGACAGAAAAAAAGTGTCTAAAAGTGAAAATTACGTTTATGTAATAGGATTCATGACAATCAAGGCAACCATGGATGGTGTTCAATATATGTTAGTTCATGCCTATCATTTTCTTAAAAAATGAATGCACTTATGAAAACACCATTCATGAGTATCATAAACGATACGTTATATGCCCACCATGTCAAGTTACTTTGTGGAAACCATTTATCTTCTTTCAGTCTCTGTAACCTTGACCTTTCCCTATTGACCGTGAAATTGACAGGTGCCTTTCTTGTCTCAAATGCAAGCCATCCACAAAGTTTGGTGATGTTTGTGGCATAGGACTTTAGTTATTTTGCGGAAACTATTTTCTTTCTAGGAATTACTTTGACCTTGGAATTTCACCTTTTAACCTCCAAATCAATAGGTGTCTTCCTTGTCTCCAATGCAAGTCATCAAGAAAGTTTCATCCAGGCATGTGGTGCCAAACTTCTACAGTTTTGTGGAAATTATTTTTCCCCTCTTACAGTCTCTGTGACCTCGACTGTTGACTTTTGTATCCCAAACTGAACAGATCTCTTCCTTGTTTTACATGCAAGCTATCCACAAAGTTTGGTCAAAATAGATGACAAAGAACTCAATATATCATGCATAAATCATTTTTCTTCTTAAAGTTACTGTTACCTTGACCTATAAACTTTTGACCCCAAAATTAATATGTGTCTTTCTTATCTCAAATGTAAGCCATTTACATAATTTGGTCAAGGTATCTACTATACAAGTCAAGTTACTGTGTGGAAAAAATGTTCCTTTTTCAATCCCTGTAACTTTGACCTTTGACTTGTAGAGCCCAAAATCAACTGGTTCATTCCAATCCACAAATGCAAGCTACTTACAATGTTTGGTAATGGTAGATGGTGGAGAACTTGAGTTATTGTGCAGAAATGATATAGGAAATAGATGGATGGACAGCATGATAGCATGATATGCTCTACCTTCTGGCAGGTGTATAAGAAACTAAGATTCTATTTATACAGAGGCATGCTTGTACAGGGGAATGTATTTATTGAACCATCTCAAAACTTATAAATTTCTTGTTGTTAAAATTAGGGCAAAAATATGTAGACATGCATTCTAATTCCAATATACTTTGTCACATGCAAGAAACAACTTCCTTTTAGTTGAGCTCGCCTTTTATTTAGGTAGAAAGTACAAAAATTAAAAATGAACCTAAAGAACCATAATATTGACATTAATCTAGGGTGTGGACAGACATGTGGAGATACAGTCAGAACATATGGACATATGTATGGAAATGCATATAGATGCCAGTGATCTCTATTTCAACTATATTTTGAAATTCCATGCTATTTTGGGATGCCAAGTTTTACCCTTGATTGCAGTTGACGAACTGTACGTTGCTCGGAACTAGGTGTTCTTCCTTCAGTAACCTGTTACACATAAGATATGCACTGATCGATACCATACACTCTTTGTCTTAAAATTATTGTCAATTTTTTAGAATATATATTAGAAAAGGAAATATACCTCTAGAGCAATGTTTCTAATATTCACCCAGCTGAAATTTATTCTAAAAATTCAATGTAAAAAAAAAAATCTGTGTAAATATTCGGCTAATTACATGAATGGTAACTTGCCCAACACATATTCTTTAGCTGTCTGGGCATGCTGGGCACAAAAATTGTGATCCCCTGTACACTGGATTATATAGTGATGCAGCTGTTTAGTTTATCTGCACATTTTTCATGCTGCAATGATGATATGCAATTTCAAGAAGAAAAAAAAGAATTTTCCCTAAAAGCAGGAAAAGTGTCTCTATTCTCCATTGTGGGATTGTCATTCAAAACCATCAGTCCTCTCTGGGACTATTATTCAATCAAAGCAGACTTAAGTTGTTTCAGCACTGAATAAACTAAACTTGAATCGTAATGCCTGAACATTAATAGCTCAAACACCCAGAATCACTCAAGCTGGTGTTTAGGATCTTGCAGAAAGTTTATATATAGTATTTTTCCAATGATATGACCAGGGGGCCAACCTAATAAATTTGTGAAAAAGTAGAGGGTGGGCTTTTAATCAGACAATGATTTCCTTAATAAATAATTGCCAAGATTTTGTAAAAATGGGGGATGGGCTTATCAGCAAGCATGGGCCTATCTTGGGATAAATACAGCAGTGCTGCTTATGGATACTGTAAAAGTGACCTACTGTATATACTCACGTATAATCCGATACCAACTGCAAACTGCATAGACCCAGATACGCCATCGCATAATGCGCTGGCAGATCTGGCTCTATGCAGTTTGTAAGGAGTAATCAGTATACCAAACAACATAGATCCTGATCTACTGGCACATTATGCAATGGCAGATCAGGGTCTATGTTGTTTGCATTTGGATCTGGATTATACCTGAGGATATAAGGTACTCTATAAGCAAGGCCACCTTATACTGAGGTATGTTAATAGTAATATAGGATATACTGCACAAAGAATCACAAACAAAAGTGTATTTAAGGATGATCACTTTTGAAATGTTGACGTATTTCAACTATTTTAAAAACTGATATTTTTACATAGCTAAGGTTCCACGTAATCCAAGATCACAAAAATATTTATGGGCTGGTATGCATTTTCTTACCCTACTCTTAATTGAATTTATATCCCCAAATAATGATCATTACATAGAAAAGTACAGGAAAAAGTATCCTGTCACTAATTGCCCATAAAATAATAGTTAAATTAGTATTTAAAAATTAATCAAATTTGCACAGGTTGAAGATCACAGATTCCTCAAATACACAAAGATAAGGGTATGTTGGTGAGTAAAATTTAGTATGACACAATTATTGAGATCACATTTGTTTTCTGCAACAGAAAGCTTGCACGGCCTATTTATGGCAGATCATAAATTGCTAAAGATTTCCCAAAGGTTTCATATATCATATATCTTTAATTGACTTTATCATTTTCTTTCATAGGACTGTTATTGCAATTAATTAAAATTGTGTAAGAATATTACTCTTTCATTATTTAACAATGATTAAAAGTTGATAAGCTGTCATTTTACATCCAATCTCTCCCAGAGTTCATAGCGCTATAATACACCAAGGTAAAATGTGATGTCATATTGATGATATCATAATGTAATGATCACATCATTTTATGCTATGCAGTAAGTATTGATTTTACAAAAGCAGACATCCTTAATTAAGATGATGTTGTCATTAGTTCTCATCAGCCCAAAACCAAAATCAATTAGTCAAATTAGTTGCAATAATTGAACAAAAATTAGTCACTTGATTGGGATCCATCTCAATACTTGTGTTATGTATGGGACTGTATTAAACTGAAGACCTTTTATAATGAGGAATACTGTTTACACTCATTTATAAGTCGAGTCCAAATGCAAACTGCACAGACCCAGATCTGCTGTCACATAATGTGCCAACAAATCTGGGTCTATGCAGTTTGTTAGGAGTAATGAACACAACAAACAACATAGACCCTGATCTGCCATCACATAATGCGCTGGCAGATCAGGATCTATGTTGTTTGCAGTTGGATTTGACTTATAACTGAATATTTACAGTAATTATATCCCAAATCACTGGCTCAAAATGCCATCTCTCACACTGATTCACTTGGACCCTTGGGAATTCAAGCTACCAAGGTTCTATTCTAGATTAATGAGTGACAAAAAAGAGTCCTCTAGAGATGACATATTCCTCCCAGTCCCCTCCTTATGTAAACACTCCTACCAGAGGTACCATATGGTCCAACACTCTCAATTATTACACTACTTATGACAGTACCCTATAGTCCAGCACTCTCAATTTTTATACTACTTATTATAGTACCCTATGGTCCAGCACTCTCAATTATTATACTACTTATGATAGTACCCTATGGTCCAGCACTCTCAATTTTTATACTACTTATGATAGTACCCTATTGTCCAGTACTTTCAATTATTATACACTACCTATGTTACTACCCTATGGTCCAGCACTCTCAATTAATTATTATACTACTTATGATAGTACCCTATGGTCCAGCACTCTCAAATGTGATACTACTTATGATAATACCCTATGGTCTAGTACTTTCAATTATTATACTACTTATGATAGTACCCTAAGGTCCAACACTCTCAATTATTATACATCTTATGATAGTACCCTATGGTCCAGAACTTTCAATTATAATACTACTTATAATAGTACCCTATGGTCCAACACTCTCAATTATTATACTACTTATGATAGTACCCTATGGTCCAGCACTCTCAGTTTTTATACTACTTATGATAGTTCCCTAGGTCCAGTACTTTCAATTATTATACTACTTATGATAGTACCCTATGGCCCAACACTCTCAATTATTATACTACTTATAATAGTTCCCTATGGTCCAACACTCTCAGTTTTTATACTATTTATGATAGTTCCCTCTGGTCCAGTACTTTCAATTTTTATACTACTTATGATAGTTCACTATGGTCCAGTACTTTCTATTTTTATACTACTTATGATAGTACCCTATGGTCTAGCACTGTCAGTTTATATACTACTTACACTACAATTTGTTTCCATGGTAACATACAGCTTCAGAGAGTCATGATCCAAAAATGAAAATGTTTATGGATATAAATAAATCAAGACAGATAAACAGATGAAAACAGTGACAGCTATAGCCTCAGGTTTGAAGTATGTATGGTCCACCCTCCTGTAACTGTGAACTCCCATCAAGAGTTTTCCCTCTTTTTATTTTGCTTAAATATTTAACCTTCCTTGAATAGCAACCACTTCTGAATGGCAACCGCCCCCCAAACCCACTGGTAACTGTTTAATAGACCATTTGCTAATTAATAGCTGGATGCAAATATTTAACCAGAGTTACCCCTCTTAGCAAATGAAAGAGGGACACAAAATTAATGTTCCAATTTTCAGAAAACAGCTGTCATGTGCATGAAAGACTATCTGACTGTTATTCAAATGGTATATTTGGTCAAAGTTTGATGAAAGTGAACTTTTAAAAAAATTGTTTAATTTATATGGCTCAGGAAAAGAATTTGTAAAGTCTGTCCTACTAGAAGGGAAATAACTCTTGAGAAAGAGTTCATAAGAACCATAACTCTTGCTATTGGCACATCACTAGTGTGGGGGCCACAGTAAATAATCCAATGAGTGCATGAGAAATTCAAACCAGATACAGCAAAACCTTACTAAAAAGACCAATCACAGGACTGGTGATGTTACTATGAGCCTAATATTGTATTGTGACATAACCACCTTTGTATGTATCATAGTGAAAAAATTCACTCATCAACACTCACTTTTCTTGATGTATCTGAAAAGAGGAATCTGTGATCTTTAAGTTGTGCAAATTTGATGAATTCATAAATACTCTTTCAACGACTTTTTTATATACAGTTAGTAACAGGGCACTGTTTCCATACTCTTCTATGTACTGACCCATGCAAACGGATAGATTTAGCACTCCCTCACTATAATGCCCTTTAGTATAACATGGTTTTTGTTAGAAGGCAACTTAATGGTCATGGATCCCATTTCATTAAGTGGTAGATAAATTATATATATCATGTACTTCATTACAAGGCAGTCTCACTGTAAGAGAGTATCTCTATAACTCCCACAGACAGCATTATAATGTGGGAGTAATGATCAAGCCAAGTGTGGGACACAAACTGTTGTCATAATACAACTGTATACAAAGTTTCATCAAAATATCTCAAATGGTTCTGGAGATATTAACAGGACAAGAGTGTTATGGATGGACACAATTTGTAATAAACATGGGGATAGAACTTAAAATGCTGACCTGACAGGCACCATTTTTTACAGGACATGGTGTCTAGTCATGATACGAAAGCATACCAAGTTTCACGAAGATATCTCAAAGGGTTCAGGAGATATTAGGTAAACAAAAGTGTGATAGATAGAAAAGCAGACGTCAGTATACCTCCCACAAACTTTGTATTGTAAGGCATATAATGTAAAAGCTCTTCACAATGAAACAGGGGCAACTGAAAACAGGTATTTATAAGTTTTCTTAAATGAAACAAAACTGTGGAAAACAATAACTGCATGAAACCACAATGAATGAAAAATGAACGATATAATTTGTAAAAAAGAATATCATTCCGAGACATCCTAATTTTTTATCATGTAACATGGGTACTTTTTATCTACCGTATATACTCGCGTATAATCCAAAACCATCTGCATAGACCCAGATCTGCCATCGCATAATGCACCGGAAGATCTGGGTCAATGCAGTTTGTAAGTACTAATCAGTAGAACAAACAACACAGACCATGATCTGCTGGTGAATAATGCGCCAGCAGATCAGGGTCTATATTGTTTGCATTTGGACCCGGCTTATACTCGAGTATATACGATATTTCAATACCCACTTGTTTAATGAGACATTAGCTGCATCTTTCAATTTATACAAGTGATCCTTAAAATCATTTTCTTATTCTTTTACATTTTTTTTAAGACAAGCACATGTCAAATATAGAAGAAATTTCTACCAAGAACAAACAGTGATATGATTGTGTCCTTTCTGTTGGTATTTATTTGCATTCACCCCTTAATGATATGTAAGCAGGAAAAACAAAGAGTTCGATCAGAACAACTTGTTGCTTGGGTCGTTTGGTGGAATATTTACACAATAAGTAGGCATGGAACACCCTTGAATTATATGCGGAATCATCTGCACTCTTACCGTTAATTCTAATCGAAGGTAGGCTTTGCCTTTCTTTTTTATTTTAGCTTAATAATTTATTGAAAAGTTGTAGCACACAGAACACTGCAGACACCTAAGTCTCTGAAAAGTCCATTACTTGTAATAAATATATTGCAGTTTTCAAAATTACTTTGACACTTTTGTGGTTGGGGTATGCAAAAATTCAACTTAAATTCCTTATTACAACCAATTTCTATCTTACTCTATATATATGTTTAATCACCGTCAGAACTTTTCAGAAATACCATATATACTCACTTATAAGTCAAGTCCAACTGCAAACAATATAGAGCCCGATTTGCCATTGAATAATGCACCAGCAGATCATGGTCTATTTTGTTTTGTTCTAACAAACTGCACAGACATAGATCTGCGCTTTATTCGCCAGCAAATCTGGGTCTGTGTAGTTTGCAGTTGGACTCCAACTATAAACAAGTATACATGGTAGATCACACCTGTGAAGAGAATTTTCAGACTTTTTTGAAGTTTTACTGTCATTTACTAATGATCATGTCCAATGTTTTAAATTATGCTGGATAATACGACCTACTGGTTATGTTGTGAATATAGTCATATAGTGATTTCTGGATTTTATTGTACTTTTGATACAGTTATTTTCCAATACTCCAGAATAACCATCATCGATTCCAATCATTAAGACTACAGACTCCTAAAAGATTTATTACATTTACAACATTTTTTTAAAAGAAATGTACAATACCAAATCAATTTGTTTTATTTTATTTTTTAGATCAATCACACTCTTTCAAAAATTTAAAGATCTTTTCAGCTGGAACATCATCAAGAACACATTCCAGGGCAAAAAGGTTTCTCCATTAGTTGCCTCACACAACATGCAAGAGTGCATATTGGGTTGTTGGCAGCATAAATACCTGTCAGTTTAATGTAACAATTTGACCCACATGCAATCAGTGTGTGGTGTGATTTATTTTTTTAAAACATACAACTGAAAGGACGTTAAGAGTGTGAAATCACCTCCAAATAAACACAAAGCAGACCATTTAAGCATTATTTATTACACAATCCATGCTGCAATAACCAAACTCTAAGCAGCGCACTTTTTACAGGAATATCATATTAAGTACAAAAGTTCTGCAGAATGACAAGTCTCACCTGCTCTGCCCTGGCATAATCCAAAAAAACATGTAAAGTCTCAAGAACATAAAAAGTAGGGCACCGTAACCTACTTTTGCTCATAGCGAGTTGTACAATCCAAGATGAATTAATCCATCAAGTTTCATGACTGTACATACAAAAGTGTCAAAGAAACTGAGCTAAATGCAGAAACCTAATGTAGACACCTACCGTATGCCAACAACAACAACATCAACACCATTAGAAAAGTGATACCTATGTTTTGCTATACTTGGCAGGTGAAAAAGAAACTAAATCATAATATAGGATATTTGTCCATATTGATGCATCCTATTTCAACTGTAATTATAAAATGTGTTAGAGTAACATTAAACTTTTTTACAGATTTTGCCATTCTTTTAGAATATTCCCCTCCCCCTGACCCCTAAGAAAATAGTCTTTGCATGTCTTATCTACCCTTAATATGTTGTCAAAGCCAGGTCTTTATGTACAGTAAGGGAGATATTTTATGAAGAATTTCTGATTAAATCTGTGCATACCCCAAGCATGAAGTCTTGAATCAATGTAAAAACCAGAAGGTATTGAACACAAGTAATAAACTTTTCAGAGACCAGAGTGTTTGCGGTGTTCCATGTTTTCTAGGAAGTATAAAGCTAACAATTAAAAACAGACCATATTCACTTTGATAAGCAACAAGCCCTGTATTTGGAGCCTATTCCATGCATTACATAAGCATATTCCACACCAAGTTATCATATTCACAATGGTATGATTCTCCACAGTGAGAATGAAAACACTATATGTACTTCATCTGACACATGAAAAAGGTAAATATAATCATTGATAGAGATCATTATTAATGAAAAAAATGTGCATTTCAACCCTATTAATATTAGATGGTTTACCACTGTTATAATTTTCATTGTCATTAACACATTTTAGATATTCAAACCAATTAGTAAAGAAAAGCACATGGTAATGTGAACTAGTAAACACTTACAAGTTGAAAAGAATTATGTCACTTCACTGTTATATTCAGCCTCAATCTTCTGTTTTAGAGCATCCAAGGATTCTGCTGCTCGCTCATACGTATTCTGTACTTTAATTATTCTGTGTCTTGTTCTCACTGCAGTTTTTTTTTTCTCTGGACAATGCATATTTATCAGTTCTACCCAACACCCACTCTGCATGAGCAGCCATCTATTTTGACAATGGAATGCATACTATACATACAATACAGGCCTGGAATTGTGTCCTCACAAAAAGGGGCAGAGCAAACAAATATATTTTATGATCTGTATGAAGTTTTAAAAGAAATTTCATCCACTTCTTTCTTTGAAAACATTAACTTTTATTTCATCTAAAAGCATTAAAAGTTCAAAACTTTTTACCTGTACATGAATGATCTAACTGAAACTATCATTTTTGTGGTACTAATATTTGCAGCTAATGCCTCCTTCATATTCATTACATGTTTTATATGTTACACTTGTGATCTACATCAAAATTCAATACAGTTTTCTGAATCCACAATCTTCCTCATTTTCAAAATTTCCATTACAAGGCTGGAAAAATTGTCTGGAAGCCCCCAAATTTAATAATTTTGCTGGGCAAGTAAACTTTTTATAAGTTGCCCAGACTTTTTTTTATCATAAATGATAAGGAGAAAACTGAGATGTTTGTAACATTTTTTTGAAATTCTAAATTCTGGGCTCATAAATTTTGAATGTATTGTTCCAGCCCTGCAAAGTTCTCTTCCAGATTAATGCTAGACTAGTCCTTTCCATATTACATAGGATAATCTCTTCCTGGATTACCATAGGATTGACCTTTGACATGTGTTAATCTTACCCTTGAAGTTAATGACTGGATTGCTGTATTACTACCACCCTGACTCTCAAGCACAGTCACCTGATATACAATATCCATTTGACATTTCATTTAATATATGTATATCTATTTAATTTCTTTCTAATAATATATACAGTAAAACCTGTCCTAACGATCACCTGTGTTCAGTGGTCAACCGGTCACGGCGGTCATTCTAATTTCCCCCTGACAAATTTCTTATATAAATGCCCTGTATTTAATGGTCACCTGCTTTTAGCAGTCAGCGGCCAGGTGTTTCCTAACCTAACACTGGTTTCACCCTGCCTTAAGGAGTCACTGGAGCGTATCATTAGTGACCGCTCCAAACATTTCATATCTTGATTGTACTTACCATAGTCCAGTCATGCTGTCAGTCAAACTCAACATGTCAGCTTTGAAAGCAAGGCGTTTTTGCCCTTACATGATAGAATCGAAGCAATTCATTTGCTGGATAGTGGACAAAGTAGCCATGTAATTGCAGCAGAAATGAGAGTCGGGAGAACTCAGATCCAAGGGATTATTAAGTGCAAGTGAGATATTACGGCCGATTTTGAGAACAACATTAATCTAGAGTGTAAGAGATTAAGAAAATAATCACACCAAATGAGTATAGATACATGAACACTGCACTTGTGATATCCCTTACGGTTTATATGCTAGTAACAATAGCTGCAGGAAGTTTCTTTTCATTCCCTAATCATCAAAGGTCTCTCACAAACGCCAACTGTCTTTTGATCTCTGTGAGTTTAAGCAACTGCTTAATCCATCAACTGCTTGAAGTGTGAACTCCTTTTTTCATGCCTAATTATACCAGCTGGCCTAACAAAAAGTCAGTCCTGTGTTTGACAATCACAGGTAAGCTGTCAATTAGTAATTTTATTTAGACGCCATTTCTACTGATAAGTGATGATTTAATGTACATGATGGATTTAAGTGGAATGCTAATGCTATTCGGTGCATAGTACATGAATTTGTCATGAACCAAGTTTGTGAGCTGAAATTGCCTTCAGAGGTCACCTGTCTATGAAGGCCACTTTGGCCTTTTACCATGGGTGGCCGCTGTAGACAGGTTTGACTGTATATACAAAATAATAAAAAGCATTATTGATATTTACATGATAAATCAATAACAAACAAAAAGTATGCATATTAATTTAACCACAAGGTACATATAGCCCCCTGACATTATCAACCCTTAAAATGTGTCTCTTACTTGTAATTGGTATAGAAGAACATGTGTAAATACTCTTTAGAACTGTAATAATTAAAACAAAATATATATTGGATATGGTTAGGGAGAACTCAACCGATAAGAAAGAAATCACTGTGATAAGCTAAGATTAGCAAAAATCTGCAAAAAATATCAAGGAATTGATCCCAATCTGAATAAGCTAAGCTAACTTTCATGATCAAAATATTTTTTTCCAAACATTTTAGAAACTGAGCTGCGGTTTAATGATACCTACCCTAGATTCCACTTGAGTGATCCTGGAAGTAAGATCATTTAACAAATTTTGCACTTGTCCTGTAGGCTGCAGATTGGCTAGACCTGCCTCCACTTGTCGCAAACGAGTCTCAATATTGGGAGGAATCTGAAGAAATCAGAAGAGTTTAATCAGTATTGCATCTTTAAGTGAGCCCAGGGGACATTCTCCCACCTCAATCTGCCAGTGTCCCCCTAAATTTAACAAATCCCTATATTATGAACATTATATTATACCATAGGTACATAAAATGTCCCCCTGACAGCTCAACCAAGGTGCAACATTGACTATGACTTTCAGGGCAAAACACCATACATAATCAATTATAACTCGAGTCCAACTGCAAACTGCACAGACCCAGATCTGACATCACATAATGCACCCACCAGCAGATCTGGGTCATGCAGTTTGTCAGGAATAATCTGTTGAACAAACAACATAGACCCTGATTTGCTGGTGCATTATGCAATGGCAGATCAGGGTCTATACTGTTTGCAGTTGGACCCAACATATAAGCATATATATATGGTAGGTCCAATATTTATTAAATTGTTACTACATAAACTACACTGTATACATATTTAACAGACAACTGTACCTACATATATTGCTACTCTGAAATCACTTGTATTTCAATTAGTTTATTTATTGTAATCTATCAAAATTTGAATGTGAGAGTGCACTTAAGTTTAGAAGTTCCATTAATATGGGGCCAGGTTACAAAGTAAACTGAGTTATTGACACAAGGACACATGGACACACAGACTAACAGATGGATGGGTAGACATGATCAACTGAAATATATCCACAAAAGTGCAAATATAATTATATAACCTTAACACAGATGATGCTGCTGAGTTGGTACCTGCCAGAGGGTAATACCTTGTTCTCTGCTTCCAACATGTGCGATTCTGAGTTTGCCCGTGTAAGAAACAGTCTTGTATCCAGGACTATGCAAAGGAGGAAGAGCCCTCTACCAAAAATGTGGCGAGCAGTAAACATTTTAGGGTGATGCAATGACCTAAATTATAGGTGAAAGCTACAGTGCACATGTGAAAAGCTGCTACAGTATTACTTTATCTTTTGATGAAACAAAATTATCATCACTGAGTTCAGCAATTATTCTACTGAACACAATTTTTTTATGGATTTGTGCAGACATAACTGAATTGTGTGGGAGTAAGCTATTTTTGTACAATTTCTTCTGCCCTTCATGCACATTTTTGTGGGAACAAGTTACAGAAATGCATGAATTGCATCGTGGATTCAACATGTACTGGAGAAAAAAATGTGGAATCCACCTATGTCACATGAGTGCTATATCACCGACTGTAGATAACGTAATTATGCTTATGATATCATGAACATCTGCAAATACTTTTTGTGGTTTTAATACTGAAACAGCTCACACAACTGGGAGAAGTGGAGCAGAACTTTGCTTTGAACCACCTGACTTTGCACTGTTTTACTGTCTAGGGTGAAGTCAAAGTCACTCTATTCTTAGCTGAATCAAGGGAACAAATTCAATATGTACTCTCTGTGCAATGATGCTTGACTAATTGTTTCAGAGACCTGTGTGGTTGACACATATAACATATGGCTTTATTTGGTTTAGGTTTGGTTTGGTGCTTTACGGCACAGAAACACAAGTAGGTTATTTAGTGCTGAGGCAATTGGAGTAAAGTGCCTTGCCCAAGGACACACCACGATAGCTGACCTAGGGTGGTCCAATGGTAGGATTTGAACCCGCACCAGATCAGTCGTGAGTCCAGCACGCTAATCACTGAGCCACTGCGGCTCCAGGCTTTATTTGGTAAGATAAATTAATTAACAGTAGGATTAAATTTCTGACTTAAATAGTGATTTGTAAAACTGCTTACGATGAAACAGTTTGTGAAATGTGAACAATTTAAATCTTAATGTCAAGATCTGAAAACGAAATATAGTACTAGTATAACGAATGAAAAGGAAATATAGTACTAGTGTAACGAATGAAAAGGAAATATATTACTAGTATAACGAATGAAAAGGAAATATAGTACTAGTACAACGAATGAAAAGGAAATATAGTACTAGTACAACGAATGAAAAGGAAATATAGTACTAGTATAACGAATGAAAAGGAAATATAGTACTAGTATAACGAATGAAAAGGAAATATAGCACTGGTATAACGAATGAAAAGGAAATATAGTACTGGTATAATGAATGAAAAGGAAATATAGTACTGGTATAACGAATGAAAAGGAAATATAGTACTAATATAACGAAAGGCTTCTGTACATTGGGAAAGTGAAAAACCAAAGAAATTCAACAATGTGTTGAATCAGAATGATTTTAATTGGTATATTAAGGATTGCAAAGGATTTTTGGCATTCCTCACTGTGTAATAGTGATGGTAAAAGAAAACGACCATGCATGTGGATAGGAGACATTTGCTAAGATGACTAATCATGGTCAGCATTCTCAACATTATAATTTTTTTGATGATTTTATTGGTATTAATGTTTTAATCAGTTATTTTATTCATATTTATGTTGTACATGTTTACAGATTTACAAACTATGAAAAAACACCATCATCATCATTAATAAAATTTGATTTATAAATTAACAGATTAGTATATTGTCCTATTACTTGTGCTTATTTGATTTATCCGATATCTGCACTATACCCATCTACTTTTTCTGCATCTTCCTCTTGTCTTTCTTTTTGCTTTCTATCTTTCTTTCTTTAATAACCATAATTATACAACTGAAAAGGTAACACTTCCTTGCTGTGGATAATTCATGATTACTAGGAATTTCCCTTCCTCAGAGCATAAATATCTTAGAGTTCTAAATGTTTGGCAATATCACACTGCCTTCATCAGCGACTACTGTTGGTCACGTGACTTACAATGGTCACATGATACGAGGAGACTGATGTAGATAGGTGATAGTTCAAGCCCTTTGTCCCTGTTTAGTGTTGGCCTCCACTTTCGTATTTCGATTGCCTCCTTCATCTTCCTTTTCCATAGGTTGCCCTCAGATGTGATGATCTTGGTCTGATTGAGAATGATGGAATGTCCCATATTGCTGCAATGTTCATGTATTACAGATGACTCTCTACTGATGTATTCTTTAATCCTTGTTTCTAACACTCTGCCTGTTTCACCAATATATCATTCTCACAATCACTACATTTGATATGATAAACCACACCACATTTCTTCAAATTTTTCTGTTTTGTCCTTCACATGTGTAAGTTGTTGTCTTAAAGAATTGTATGGCTTGTGGTATATATTAACCCCATGTTGTTTGAATACTCTAGCTAGGGTTTCTGACATACCGCGGATGTATGGCATACCGATATTGGTTCTATTTGGACCACTACTGGTTTTGTCAGGTGTTCTCTTCTTCTTCTTTGGAAGTTTGAAAATCCACTCTGGATAGCCATTTGCTCGTAGTGCAGCTTTTACATGCTCTATTTCTTCAATCCGATCCATCTCATCAGTGACTAGGAAGTTAGCTCGGTAAAGTCAAGATCTCACTTAACTGACCTCTTGTGTTCTAAATGATGATTGGAAGAAAAGTTAAGGTACTCGTCAGTGTGGGTTGGTTTTCTATACACATGGTTGATCTGTCATCATTTAAGTGCACACATGTGTCAAAGAATGGTAATTTACCATCTTCTTCTTGTTCTGAGGTGAACTGAATATGTGGGTCAATAGAGTTGAGATAATCAGAGAACTGAACATTGTAATCATGTAGTTCAGTCAAGGTATCGTCCACATATCTGAACTACATAGATGGTGGGTTCATTGCCGATTCCATGGCCTTTTTCTCAAAAACTCCATATATAAAGTGGCAACTATTGGTGAGACTGGGGACCCCATTGCTGCTCCCTGTTTCTGTTTGTAAAACTGCCCATTGTAGATAAATTATGTGCTGTCCAAATACAGTCTTAATAAGGTGCAGATGTGTTCAATCGGGAGGTCACATCTGGATTTCAGAGTAATGTCTGCCTCTAATTTTTCTCTGATTACACTCATAACTTTATCCACTGGAATACTGGTGAAAAGTGCTGATACATCAAAAGAGACCAGTTTTCTACCTGGCGGTACCTCTAGGCCACTGATCTTTTGGAAAAAGTGTACACTGTTAATGATATGGTGTAATGATATAGTGTTCCATTTTGCCCACTAGAGGCCCCATGACCGAAGTTAGATATATGGCTAAAGCATACAGTACACTGCCTGAACTAGATACTATAGGTCGGAGTGGGGTATCCTTCTTGTGGATTTTAGGCAACCCATATAGCTTCGGGATGTTTTCAGCAGTAGGGTAGAGATGGTGGTACAATGTGTCCGATATAATTTGTTCTTTCTTCCATTGTTTAATACATTAATCAGTTTATTTCTTACTGATGTTGTGGGGTCTCTGCTTAATTTCTGATAGGTGTCTTTGTCATTGACCAACAGTCAGCTAGAGTATTCAAACAACATGGGGTTAATATATATCACAAACTGTACAATTCTTTAAGACAACAACTTACACATGTGAAGGACAAAACAGAAAATTTGAAGAAATGTGGTGTGGTTTATCATATCAAATGTAGTGATTGTGAGAATGACTATATTGGTGAAACAGGCAGAGTGTTAGAAACAAGGATTAAAGAATACATCAGTAGAGAGTCATCTGTAATACATGAACATTGCAGCAATATGGGACATTCCATCATTCTCAATCAGACCAAGATCATCACATCTGAGGGCAACCTATGGAAAAGGAAGATGAAGGAGGCAATTGAAATATGAAAATGGAGGCCAACACAAAACAGGGACGAGGGGCTTGAACTACCACCTATCTACACCAGTCTCCTCATATCATGTGACCATTTTAAGTCACGTGACCAACAGTAGTCGCTGATGAAGGCAGTGTGATATTGCCGAAAATTTAGAACTCTAAGATATTTATGCTCTGAGTAAAGGAAATTCCTAGTGATCATAATTATACAGATTTACTGAAAATTTTGCTAAATATATATGAGTGACACAAAAAACATTAACATAATAGACAATTAAATAAACAAGAACACACAGACACACAAACACACATAGATGAAGTATAAATCTGTGCTGAGACTTCATCATCATCATCATCCATTTTTCCCCCCATCTGTATCTTAACCCCCAACATCCACGTCTCTGTCCCTAACAGTATATCAAAATTCAAAGACACTTTTATGCATCAATGACTCCAACAAATGCTGTAGATATCACCGGCATGCCAAAGCTTTAAGAATAATATGTACAGTCTATGACTCAATCCTAAACAATGCCATGCTTTCTTTACTATTTCTGGGAGAAACTTTTTTAAAGGGAGGTAAATCTATATGGAACTATTAAACTACTGTATCTACTGTTTCAAACCTCACTAAGATACTAACTAAAAAGAAAAGGGAAAAAGTATTGTAAGGATTTTTAATTTTTCAAAACTTACCACTGTTGGAGCTGTCTGCATCTGAAGAATAGCATCTCTGTTGGCTCTTACCTGCAGACAAACAATAACAGATGAAAATATTACTTGCAGAATTAAATACAGAAATACAATAAATGCAAACTTACAATACTCAGTCATAGTTTGGGGAGAGAGATCTGAGAGGGATAAAATATTGAAAGTTCAAAATAAAATCACACTCTGTAAGTGAGAATATTTTAGCGTATTTAAAGTTTAGCGACTCTATCATCGCAGCATATTAGACATATCAAATTGTAGCAAATAACTAATGGGAAAAAGATGCAGATTTTATAAAGCTTATAATGTTTTGTGGTACTTATATCTATCTTGGAAAAATCAGGCAACACTATGTAAACAGAGAAGAAAAGAACATATGATCGCTTTAGCACAACCCAACACAAACAAATTGTCAAACTGTGCATAATACAATACTGCATACACCTTTTAATCACAAAACTCAGATGGCATAAGATTTTAGTAAAAATCAGTGTGCTCGTTAAATTTTTAAAAAAATGTATGCTCACTAAAAATATAAACCACCAAATTAAAAATAACAATAATATGTTAAAATTACCTTAAACAGAAATCTGCTCATGCCCCTACAGTTCCTGAGAAAATGACCTTAACCCAAATCTTGAGAGGCCAGCCAAACATACGGATGTACGGATGTATGGACTGACAGACAAAGGCTAACACTACATGGCTATATCCCCAACCACATTCATGGTGGGGTATAAGACTAGCGGAGTTTGTTGGGAAAGAAATTTTAAGTTGGTAAGAAAACCTTATCAGATGACAGCAAAAATCCCTTACTAATCAGCACAATAAATTGTATGTGATTCATCTTAGGCTTAACTGAACCACTGTTATGATTTGACTGGTTCATCTAAAACATCTATAACAAAATTTCAATGATAACTGATAACAGGGGACAAGATGTACTGAAGATGATACATTTTTAGAACTATTACCTTTACTTTGCACCATGTAGCGACTATTGTGCTGAGGTGCCGTAAAGCACAACTACATACATACATACATACATACATACATACATACATACATACATACATACATACATACATACATACATACATACATACTGAAGATGACATATGGAAAATGGTTTGAAATTGTAGGGTATTTTGCAGAGAGTCTACTATCATGTAAGTTTTCATAACTTATTTCAAAATATCTGGCCAAAAGTACAGATCACTCTACTAATTAAATAGAACTATTAGTGATAGGTCCATTGCAAAGGGCCCTATTCACTATAATTTACTCTGCAAGGCCTTTAATCTGAGGAACTTGTATTGGAAAACCAAAGACAGGAGAATGGGCATTCAGGGGCCATAATTCCTCTAAATGATGATGCAAAGTGCTGGAAATCAAACTTATTCAAGGTGTCATCAATATAAAAGTGCAAATTTAGTTGAAATCCAACATTTCTAAGTAAAGTTATGCTGTGGAAAACAACGTCAGGAGGACAGGCAATCAGAGGCTATATCTATTCTAAATGATAATGTAGAATGCTGGAAATTAAACACATTAAAGGTTCATCAATGTAAAACCGCATGCCATATTTGATTGAAATCCAATCCTTGGTAATAATGCTGCTGGAACTAAAGTCAGGACGAGGAGCAACCATAGGCCATAACCCCTGTAAATCAGACAATGTGGAAACATTGGATATTAATCTTATTCAGTGTTTCCTCTAAGGGTGCAAGACTGAGAGTCAAAAATCAGCTTTGTGTCAAAACTGGGGGTCTGACTGACTAAAAAACAAACCTTGATGTCACAACTGGGGGTCAAATTAAAAATTTGGGGCTCTGATGCACAAATGAGGGTAAAGGGAAACACTGTCATTCAAGGTCTCATTAATATAAAGCTACAGGGCTCTCAGGGACCCATGCTTCTGGGTCAAATACACATGAATTTCTCAAATTACGCACCCTTTCTCCCTGTAATACATCCACGTGACGTGCCTCATTTTGCCCCGGGATGCTCCCCCTTTTTATATTTTGGTCAGCCGTGGCCAATCTGCAGAATAGCTATAGGTCAGACTTAAGTAAACACAGGCATGAACCCAGTGTAACTAATTAACAGTTAATCCTTATCACTGTAATTAACTTGTGAAAAGGACTGCCCCTCTGAAGGCTATTCTGATGCACTTCAAAGAAATCAATATTCTGTTGAGCTTGTATGTAAGCATCTGTAATGTTTTCGAGCAGAAATCCCAATGTTAATGGATGGACATGATTACCATAAGGCTCAGCTGACTTCATCAAGTGAAACCCAAATTATTATTTTAAATTGTGTAGAATATTTACGGGAATGATCCCAACACTGATTGCTGTGATTTTTACTATGAAATGCATTGATCTGCACTTGCACCTGAATTGTAGAATTTATGTCCATTTTTGATGAATATTCTAAAATCTGACACGAATCCTTACAGTGTGTGACAAGTCTGTGATACTGTGAATCCTGCTATTAGCACAGTGTTGAACTTAGGATCCCAAGGGCAGAGGAGACTGTATCGATCTGTCCTCCAAATTTGGGGAACAAAGAAAATTTCAAAGGGACAAATAAAAATACTAGAAAGTACCTCACGCACTAACAGTGGTAAAATTTTTTTAATCTTTTTGGTTTTAGCAGTTTTGCTACCTTACAATCAGGAACAGGACATGAAGTCATTGGGAAGTGACAGTTTAATATTTTTTATTTCACTGGTGTTCTTTTTGTTTCTTAATTTTTTTCTATTTAGTTTAAATCAACATTTCTTTATCTTCTTCATTTTCTCAATATATTAAGACTCAATAATTCCGTAAATATACATTGCCTTGCTACATTTATAGCATTTTGATATTTTACCATATACTAATCAAGCTTTTATCGAAATGACTGACACCCTACTGACCACAAAAAAATTGGTAGGTATTCGTGAGAAGTCTGTTTCATTCCACGATTATCTCTAAGTGCAGAGTACTGAAATCATCTAGGTCATTTTTGAGAAACTAAACTTTCTTAAATGTTTGAATTAACATGTTCACAAAATAAGAATGGTAAAAAAATGTCTGTTATCACCATTGACCTTGAACCAGATATCAAACTTGCAATTCTCTCCCAAGCATTTTTATAGACTTGTCATTAGGACCATCAACATGCCGTAGAAATGATCAATGAACTTGTCTCAGATACTGTCACATGCTAAGTTTCCAATCAAGACCAACTATATATCCTTTAGGACCATTCCGGAGAAGTAGCAACAACAATAAATAGCAGCCATGTTGGATGTCAGATTTACACCATTTTCATATTAGGCCATTTACGTGGTATAAGAAATCTTTAATTGAAAACTGAATATAAAAAAGCACACCCCTGGGGGTGGAGAGAAGTCTAGATTTAGCGGGAGATAGGACTAAAAATTGCAGTATACAAGCTCGTTAGAGACATTAAATTTTCAGGAATAAAGTCAATACAGCATGTTAGCAAAAAATATGTTCATGAGTAAGTAATCCTAAAAACTTTACCATATCCTTTTTGGCCCAAAAAAGATTTCCATGTACTTTATATCAACAAAAAACAGGTCTTTTGCAAATGTAGTTTCTTCGCCAGATTTGCTTCAATTTTGTGCTTTTAACAATTTTGTGATTCTATGTAGTTTTGCAAAAAAATATCATACATTACTGTATTTTATCATTTTATTTTGTAAGTTTTCAATATGTATAGTAGTTGTCTGCGCCATATTGCTGGTGCTGGTATATATTTGATATTTGTTGCTACATGTACATATATGCTGAAGACTGCTTTTTTACACTCTAGAGTAGAAGAATGCCTCAAGGGAGATTAGTTATATACTAATTGAGTTACCCTCCTAAATTATAATTACAGCACTCCCTCACTATAAGGCCCTTCATTATAACACAGTTCCTATAAGGCAAGTATGGTGATGGATCCTATAACATTAAGCAGCAGTAAAATTACACGTATAGAGAGGATATTTGCTTAAAATGAGTGAATAACAGATATATTTCATCGAGTGGGTGAAAAACTCAGTATTTTCACGAGTGGCACAGCCATCAGTGAAAATACTTAAGTTTTTCACCCACGAGATGAAATATATCCGTTATTCACTCAGAGAAAGCAAATATTCTTTTTATTTTATGCTCAAGCGTATTGTCTAGCAATTTGTATAACACACTAAAGTAGCTGATTTCTTAATGCATCCCGCGCGATAATGTCAGCGGTTTGCCGTTTATGTTTTGCTCTGTTTTGTGTATATTTGCACATAAAATATCAGTAGTTACATAATGCTTCTTCCCAATTCAAGGTAAAATATCAGATAAAAAGAAAATGAAACCAAAAAAAAAATTATGTCTGTTGCTGGATTTGAACCCGGTTCGCCGGGATGCAAAGTGGCCATCTATACCACTACACCACGCCAGCTATTAACTGATAGTGAAAAAATATCATGATATTTTTTCACTGCAGTGAAATATCACAATTATATCACTCGGAAAATCCAGTATTTCCTAGCATAAAATAAAATGTATTTCTTTATAAGGTGGTGTAACCATAAGGCACTATACTCTATGGGAGTACAGGCTTGTGACAGTGATTTCCTCATTTCTCATGAATATGCATAAACTCGCTTAACCAATCACTGCAAGTGTCAGTAAAATCTTCTCACCACTGTGACCCAACATGACCTTTCATGCTGTTTGAATCATAGCCAATCAAAGTTTCCCTTTCAAACAAGACTGATAAAATTGGCACTTTTATTTATGGGTTGGAGACTTATACATTGTTTTGTTGACAACATATTCTTCTTTATGCAAAAACATGAGAAACAAGGAAATCTCTGCACAGACAGCCATGGGTGATAAAGGAGTATAGCGGATTGTCTCCCATGGACAGTATTCTAATGAAGGAGTGCTGTATTATTATTATTATTATTATTATTATTATTATTTTAAGTAATATGTCACAGCTAGAAGATCAATCTGATGGTAAAAACGATGTTGGTGCTGGATGCATCATCACATGTGCGTATAGGATTAATGAATGAGGGTCACGCACAACACAGTATCTCACCTGTAAACAGTATTATGATTGCACAAGCTTCTTCATAAGGAATGGGAAACCTCAGTACATCAGGGTACAAGCTTTAGACATAACGTGCCTGGTACATCATATACCAAAGTTTCTGCTGAATACCGCAAATGATTTAGGACTTTCATAAACTTTTTTTTAAAAATCTTAACGGTGGTGATGATGATGCCTTCGGTGTCAGAAAAGTGATACATGTAACTACATCTCACCATTTATATGTGAGACTAAAGTTGTGCCAGGAATGAGATTTGACCATCCATGAAAAAAAATCTAATCAGTCTCAAAGGTGGAAAATAGGATCAATAATAAATTGTAGGTCTAATAATTATATAAGAAAATACCACTGTTACTTTTCATACTCATAATTTTGTGGACATTATCAATCCAAAAAAAATCATAATTACTTTTTGTACTTTAATTTTTCAATTAGATAACTTTTTTTTGGTTAAAACTTAGTAAAAATTCTGTAGTTAAGAGCAATCTGAAAATTACAATGAACATACGCACCATTATTTGTTTTTTTTTATGGTAAAGCAACACTAGTAGGTTATTTAGTGCCAAGGCAACTGCAGTAAAGTGCCTTTCTCAAGGACAAACCACAGTGGCTGACCCAGGCTAGTCCAATGGTAGGATTCAAACATGTACCTTTTCAGTCATGAATCTGGCATGCAAATTACTGCATGAGCCAGCATGGCTCCTTAAATAAAACGTACACCTGAAACATTATAAATTAAAAGGGTACTATAAAATACAGACAATACTACTGTCTTCTTGTCTAAACAAAACAATTTGCAACTGTACAAAAAAGGTTCATGTCTCAGCATATTATAAACAAATCTTTTAAATCCAAGCTTACATAAATTTAAATACATATAAAGGTAAAATATGTATGGCCATGTGAACCTCAGGTATGTATGTACCAGGCTACACGCGTCATTAGAGATAAGGACCTATGTAGGTAGAAGACTCTAAGTGATACAAGAGCTATAAAACTCGTTAGAGATCCGACGTTACTTTGCTGAGCAAACATCATCAACTCTTGATCCTGCACCATTGTTATCATGGAATAAAATGACATCATACTGAATCATAATTAACAACAATGGGGTAAGATAATAGCTCCATGATAACTACTGTATTTTTTATATATGGACTTCATGTCCCTGACAGGGTTGCCTCTTAAAGGGGACTGTAACCATCAGCACACAATGCTACTGTTGTGTTATTCTCTGCTATACTTGTATTTATCCCACTTAAATAGGAAGTAAACTTGAAAATGAGGTAAATTTCAGGGCTGAAAATCCCTCGCCTGCATATTTTTTGGTCCAGAATTGTATGTATGATTTTGAACAATTGCAGGAAAATCTCAAATGTAACCAAGCAGAATATGGTATTTCTCCCATGATAAGATTAGGGGTCAAATTGATAAAATTGTAAAAACTGTAGAATATGGACTTATTATCAAAGATAGAAATAGAAAATATTTGCCACATTTTGTTTTTATTCAGGGTTGGGGTTGAGTGGGGTGGGAGATAATTATAAAGCATTTACCTATCATACAAATACAGTCGTTTCAGATATTTCCAGTTGTTTATTTTGGGTTTATATGTTTTATTTAAAGCTCTCTAAGTCCTTTTTGCTAAATATTACTCCTTAATTTTTTCTCTTTTCGCTCATAATTTTCAAGTTTTTGAAAATGTAATGTTTCTGTTTATATATATATATATATATATATATATATATATATATATATATATATATATATATATATATGTATATATATGTGTATATATATGTATATATATGTATATATATATGTGTATATATATATATATATATATATATATATATATATATATATATATATATATATATATATATATATATATATATGTATATGTATATATAATATGTATGTATATATATACACTTGTGTTATAATGAGGCAGTTTATAGTGAGACACAGTATACAGTATAGTGTGCTTATTAATATAGTCACTCTCTTGAATTTCAATGAGATGCCACTATACTAGTGAGTACCTGTGTTCATGAATGTGAATAAAATAAACGGTTAACAGCTTCTCAGATCATACAGGGCTGAGCAATTTTTTTTTCATCCACTTGTCCAGGACAAGTGGTTTAAAAAAATTCACTTGTCTCACCTTACTTTTCACTTGTTCCACCTTACTCTTCACTTGTCCCACCTTACTTTCACTTGTCCCAAAATGGTAATCACTTGCCGTGATTTGATGAGATGTATCTATTTAGCAAACTCATTTTATCAACATAGTAAATATCAGCTTGCTTGACAACTACTTCTAAAGTGATCATAACAAACATTTTCTCTTTTAAATATGAACAGAGACAGCTCATTAATTAGCGTAATTGATTCGCTTCAAACACAATATCACAAGTGAAAGTTAATCTTCTGTATAATCAATTAAAAAAGAAAGAATCATTACTGTCATTTAATCAGTTCATAAAGGAAACCAACACTGATGTCGGTAAAATACCTTTCATTAATTTAATTACGCTGACTCGCTGGATTAAAATCAGTGAGCCGCTCATGAGGATCTGCTTTGAGTAAACACGGTGCAACAAAGCCGCTTAAAACACTGCTAATTAATCATACCGGCTTTGTTTTGTTTGACGTGTTTTGATTTGCCGATAATTTGGTCGCTTAGCCCAATATGCAGTCAAGTGGTAACAGAACGTGCACATATGCGATAGTTATCACTGACCACCTGTAGGTGTTATACAGGAAGTAAATGTATACATGGAGAGGGGTAGAATCAAGTATTCAGTATGCCCGGAGGGCATGAATGGCCAAATAAAGGTAGATATAGTGATTAAAGTATGAAAATAAGGACTTGCCCGACTTTTTTTAAAATAGGAAAAAAGCACTTGTCCTGGACTAGTGACTTGGAAAATTTTACTTGCCCAACTTCGAAAATGAATAGTCTGGGACGTCGGGCTATGGGATTTGCTCAAACCCTGGCATATGTTTTTAGCTGCATGTACAAAAAGCAACATTTCTGACACATCTCACACATCCATTTCATGGCACAACTTTTCCATTGGTGATATTAAAGGATAAATACAATACAGTGACATACATATAGATTCCTGTCAACATTCCTGCATTTACCACAAACAAATATCAGGGTCCAACAAATTACAAAATTTTATGGTAGCCCAGTATGCTACCAGGAAATAAACTATGTAGCCCAATTTAAATTCAGTAGCCCAGAGACAACACTTTAATTATGAAACATATATCTTTAAGACTTCCCTATCTCCTTATTATGAGGCATTATTAGCCATTCTCCTATGTGAGAAAATGGGCTACCTGAATGTGAGAAAATGGGCTACCTGAATGTGAGAAAATGGGCTACCTGAATTCAACATATGGAAACCCAGACCCTGCATTCTGGAAGCCCCTGACTGAGTTCTGGACACAAGATTTGTCATATCCTGATTATGCTGAATTTGATGGCTTGCCATCATGAATCCCCCCCCCCAATTTTTCCATATAATGCCCTCTTTGAAACCTGTTTTCACACAGAAAAAACTCCTGTTCAAAATTGTATCCTACAAGTTGTGATTTTCCAGAATTTCATTAATTCAGAATACAGAATTTTCAATGCAAATTTGTAATAATTCCTCAAAATATGAAGTGGTTGATATCTCTGCTAACATGAAGCGATATTTAATTCATTAAAATTGAATGATATCTGGGGTTTCAGATATTTGTTGTTGTTGTGTCTAACTAGTTACTTGTAAGCAATTTCTTTGTCAACTCATTAAATGTGAACCTAATTGTGTGTATCTGAGGTACAAGGTTGAAGACAATCATGGGCAGTATAAGGTAGCAATAAAGTCATATGGCAAACAGTCAGGAATGCAACCAGTGATTCCACTAGCCATATCGATTGAGACTAACTGCAATGGGAGGGAGTATGTTATCAGAGTCTAATATGAGATATGAGGATTACACCAATGGTAGTATGAGAATTACAATATATGTGTATGCTAATTTATGATAATGCCCATGTACAGTACTTGGCCATCCTGAGTTCATACTATAACAAAGGCAAAGTGACATTATGTCTGTCAAACTAATAATTACATGTAAAGAATGAACTTCAGATTTTTAAGAACATTTTTAAGATTTTATGTTAAATAGCTTGAGGCCTCAATTCCAGTCAAATACCGAATAAGATTTGATGTTAAATAGCTTGAGGCCTCAATTCCAGTAAAAAACTGAATAAGATCTGATGTTAAATAGCTTTAAGCCTCAATTCCAGTCAAATACTGAATACGATTTTATGTTAAATAGCTTTAGGCCTCAATTCCAGTCAAATACCAGATAAGATTTTATGTTAAATAGCTTTAGGCTTCAATTCCAGTAAAAACTGAATAAGATCTGATGTTAAATAGCTTTAAGCCTCAATTCCAGTCAAATACTAAATAAGATTTTATGTTAAATAGCTTGAGGCCTCAATTCCAGTCAAATACTAGATAAGATTTTATGTTAAATAGCTTTAGGCCTCAATTCCAGTCAAATACTGAATAAGATCTGATGTTAAATCACTTTAGGCCTCAATTCCAGTCAAATACTGAATAAGATTTTCAGTGTCAAAACTTTTGCACTACCAGTCATATGAATGTTTAAAATATTTCTAACTGCTTCCTGTCAAATATTATTTTACCAGATTTATTTTATTCTATAACTTATTATGAAATTTTATATTTGTCTGATTTTCATGGAATACTGACTGATTGCAAATATAGTGATAATAAAAAAGCATGATAATAATGTGCAATAACAGACAGTGAAATTTTCTTTAACAGATATATCTATATAAAGGTCAATATTTATAAAGGACAAGATTTATGTACTCTTTGTTTCAGTTTAATTACATATTTTCACCCCTCCCCACAAGGACACCTGTTCATTAAAGTCAACATTTTGTGCTACTTTGGATGTCTTTTATTGACAGGTTTCACTGTTGTAAGTTTAGCAATTTTTACAGCTGTGCTCAGTGGCTACAGCTTCTTACATCATATATGTTAAAATACTTACAGTTTGTAAAGCTGCTTTTAAATTTTCACCATCCACATTGATATATCCACCTGCTGTAGACTGAAATGTGATGTTATGATTCGTCCCACTTTGAAATATCAAATGTCCACTTTGTGTCAATATCCTTGGCCTGCAAAGAGAAAATAAACACAAATTTTGAATGAAGATTATGTAAAATATAGTATAAACCAGGACCTAACCTATCAAATTTGTCAAACGGGTCTACCAGGACTACGTCATGAATTGCTCTGTATTTACTTTTATACATACATAAAAACAAACTTTATGAAGGGAATATAAATGTTAATGACATATAAGAGGACACAAGGATAGCCCTGAAGCCACAGCAGCAGTTTTATATTTATTCTTGCATTCTTTGGGCAACTGAATTTCAGCTGAGCTACCAGGTTCTTTTCCTATTAGCCTGCTGGACTACCATCTGATTTTGAAATCTGCTCCACCCTCTACAGTTTTTTTTAATAAATATTTTTCACAGGGAAAAATATGATTTACATTCCAGTGCTCAAACAGTGGTCGCCAAACTATCCCTCAGCTAATAAATCTCACTTCTACGTATCAATTAGTAATTTTCTAATGGTCTTGATCAGTGGTGGCATGAGGGTTTGAGGTGCCCAGGAGCAATGTTCAATGTTCTTTAATGGCGCCCCACACACAGAGAATAGTTTTTATGTGAGTTGCCAAACTCCCCCCCCCCATCTAAGCCCTGAAACTGGGCGCTTAGATGAGGGGGGCAGGTGGTCGTAAGCAGAAAAAAATGCTCCTGACCTCCTGATGGTACCCCCCCTTGTCTGGCACCCAGGGGCAATTCCCCCCACCCACCCCTCTGGTCTTGATTCCCTAAATGACATAAAAGGGTTCTGTTGAAAATGTTTTGTTCTCAAATAACAATTCTTTTCTGTTTCTCATATGAAAGTCGAAAGTCAAAAACCTTTTCTAAAAACCCTTAATATTGTTTAGGTCACTTAAAAGGCAATACAGAGCTTCAAAAATAAGATAGCCCTGTGCCTGGGACCTGTCCAAATCATACATGAACCTCTCTTCCTCCAGGGACTACTTGCCCAAGGTTAATATTGATTTTTTGAGATATTACATAAAAAGTCTTGATAACCTATAGGTTTTTACATGTGACAAGTGATTATTCAAAACACATTTGCTTTTGACCTTTGTGTAAGATAATTTTTCAGGAAGTACTTTGACATCTTTCACCTACTATCTACTATAGTAGGCAAGAAAAAAATTAGTACTGTCCTTCAATTATCTTGTAGTTTCTAAGTAAGCAAGACAAAAATTGAATTGTCAATAGAAAATACTGATATGCAAAAATATTTATTTATTTATTAACTGAGAAGATATTTTCTCCATCTTGAATATTAAGTCCTTAATAAACTTATGAATCTTTTTGCGTGTAGAATGATTCTATCTGAATCTTTTGAGTTTTATCTCGATAACCATAACTGTTTGGATACAACTGAAAAAATAACACATGCCTTCAAAAAGAGGAGCATCCTCAAGTCAAAATACCACCAACACCACCCTATCCTCAAATCAAAGCACACAAATGTAGCTAAATATAAATCAATCAGGCCAGTGGAATTACCAGATGCATTCAAAACTCTTTCTCTGGTTATGTATATTTCACTACATATGCCAATTTTCTTTGGAAAATAATGTTCAGTAACACCCTACAATATTTTAATAGCTCGATCAATTACTGCCATGGGTTAGAAAATATATGCAAATTAAAAACATTAACCAAAACCTTAACTGTTACAACTGCCAGCGGAAAAGTGACTGGTATGTCTTGCTTTGCCACTAATGTGGGCTCAACATTTTATTAATTTATATGCAAATCACACTAAAATGGAAACTGGTTCAATGACATTTCAAATACATGAAAAGGGGAAACAGACTACAGTGTTATACAACAGACTACAGTGTACAGGCAATTGTCTCTGTTAATAATCAATTAGAATGTGTAAAATACAAACAGCTTCCCTCCCATCTCCACGTTTTCATGGAAGAGGAAAGTTGTTTGTATTTTCTGACATTACTGACCGTTTAAATGTTACGAAACGAGTACAAAATTATCAGAATATTTTTTTTAAATAATCTATTTTTATAAGCCAGTCATACAATTTAAAGGGCCTGTGCACAGGTAGATGATGCAAATTGTTGAAAAAAAAGCAAGCGCCTGACGACAAAAAATAATACAGAGTGACAAAAGTTCCGCAGATTATTATCACCTATTGATACTGGACCCTGTACATTATACTATGTTAACGAGAGAAAAAAGTTCTTCAGATTACTGCTATGACCTGTTGACACTGGACCCTGTACATTATACTATAATAACGAGTGACAAAAATTACACAGATTACTGATTTGACCCGTTGACACTGCCGTTCATACTATAAAATAGTATGATTGACAGGATCCACTGTCCGAACGGATCATAGAGGTGGAACTTTTGTCATATGGTACGAATTTTTTTTCCTCAGACAACTGCAGCACTAGTATGGCTTTTCTTACCAACATTAACAGATTACGCTTGCGTCAGTCATCTGTGGTTATCCAAATCGGTTGAGGTGGGAGTGGGGGGGGGGGGGTTACATGCTGCTGTGTGTTGGCGGGGGGGGGGGGGGGCTAGGCGAAAACTAGAGAAATGGCAACATCACTGATCAGAGGAATGTCAGACCTGATAATTTGTACAACCTAACAATAATCTGACAATATATACAACATATAAAGAAAACAAATTGATGAATAATACGTAACCTTGCCTTGATTGTACTTAATCTTAATGGTTGTCTTTAGCGTCTTTTTAGAGACAATGAGGATTTGTGAGACAATTCAAGGGAAATAACTCCAAATTGTTGACGAGGGAAATTTTGAAACGCTGCAATACGGTCGTAGACATCCGTACCATCACTTTTTGACAGTCCATATGGAAATTTGTTTGCTTATGTCTAAAGAATATAAATATATTTAGACATGTATGTGCTATATATATAAAGTTAAGAAAGTAAAAGATTTTGATCGATCGACTGAGAGAGATAAAGTGAGAGTGAAATACATCAAGCATTATAAAAAAAAATATAGTACAGTTATACACAATAAAGTAAACGCCATACTTACTTTCATGTTATTGTCAAAAGACACAATTATACCATTTATAATTTTAAGGGTTTTTTTGTGTTTTTGTATGCAATCTGTTTATATTGGTATTTCAGCGTATATTTTATTTTTACCTTGCACGGGAAAACCGAATGCATTTTGGGTTGATACTAAAAACGAAGATTATATATTTTCCGTTGACGGGCACAGATGTGCATAATTACGATATGATACTGATGAAATATTTTTGAAAGAAAGTTAAAACAGGAGAAAAGTGAGCAACAAATCTTTAATAAATATATCTCGCAAAAAATGTAACGAGAGAGAGAGAGAGAGAGGTTTGTAATTATTCTCATGCGAACATTTATTGTTTGACTGCCCTCAATTGTTTAAATTGTTTCTTTCTAAAAGTATATTCAATGTTTACCCCGTAATTTCCACCGATAGTAGTATATACATTCCCCGTTTATCAAGGGATATAACTGCAAAATGGTACCTGTATTATGACAGGCTTCCCTAAAAAGATTGAGGTTGATTTTTTTTTTCTAGGAATAAGGGAATCATTATGCAAGACTAGTTTACAATTTTATTGTAATAAATATATAACCCATACTTCGGCTAAAACTTGCACACATCCAGAGAGAGAGAGAGAGAGAGAGGGGGGGGGGGTTTGATTCATGATAATAATAATAATTTATATCTGTGTTATTTTCAAGGCAAAATTTCTCGATTATTCTATCAACTTGCAAATCAAATATTTTATAACTTATTTCCACCTTCAGTGTTATACAAAACTAATCATCGATCGTAATAGTTTTATTTCATGACAGAAAACTCCTTAAACTTTATTCAGAATAATTAAAAATAGCACGTGGAAGAAAAGAGTAAAGCTACAATGATTAAGACTCCAAATTATAACATTAATCTGTATTGTGCATGCTGAAGAAAATGTTGACACCGTATAAGGAAAAAAAAAAACAAAAACCAGCATAGATATGTGGATATATCAATTACAGGACGACGAGGTAATGAGAGGGGCGTATCTTTCAATCTATAGTTCCTGCTAACAACGTATAAGGCATATATGTAAAGATTACCTATAATGATAAATTTGAAATTATACTCACTGCTCTGGTTGAATTTGTCTTTTCGTCCTGGAATTTTGTGAAGTTTTCTGCAAAAGTACAATCAAAAAGAAAACCCTCCAAAAAACAGAGCTTGTCGCTCGTGCCATGGCGGAGGTATATAGTAACCTTGGTCTTACTTCTATAGTACCATCTGATATAGGATACTCTTCTCATTTATTGCATACGGAGGAGAGACACAAGCAGGGCGATTCTATTCATTTGCTGGGGGTAGGGAAAGTGCTTACTAACTTTTTATTACATAATCATTGAATTATCTTACTTTGCAGGTTGCTGTACATTCACATTTTCATGTAGAAACATGAATGCTTTAAATGTAAATAATGTTATTAATATTAAAGTGCAAGGGATACATGTTAGAGTATACTAGCTCGTATCTAAGCAAGGCACCCCTCTAATTAAAATATCGCATCCCGCCGCTTAATTATGATTCGAAACGGTCCCGCAGTTTGAGACTGTCGCCGCTAGGAACGGACAAGATACAGCCGTGCCCTAAACACGTTATTTGCTTATTATGTATTTCGATAGTACTTCACTGTATTGACATGTTATGTAGTAACGTGGATTTATGGGGGACGCTTTACATTATAATTGTGTAAACTTTATCAGTGCAATTTTAATAATGTTTGAAATTATTACATGTCTTCTACATACTGTAGTGGCGGATTTAGAAGGGAGCTGAGTCGCCCCCAACCCCACTTTCTCCAATTCTTGCAGGTATTGGTCCTAAACCACAGCCGGAACTTTGGCTCTTTTGATCCCCGCTCGTGGCCTCGACACCTCCCATACCATGGGGTACCATTATCCAATCACGCCTCCCACCAACCCACTCTTCCATCATATTCTGGAGCCCGACCAATTCTCTCTCTCTCTCTCTCTCTCTCTCTCTCTCTCTCTCTCTCTCTCTCTCTCTCTCTCTCTCTCTCTCTCTCTCTCTCTCTCTCTCGTCAACATATAGCGTATAGCGTGTTTTGATCACTATGTTATCCCTGCATAATAAGGTGCGTAAAGTTTATCATAAATTTCAACTTTATTTATGTTGCAAAGAAAATTTTTAGATTGACAAAAATAACTATATTTGTATAGAAATGATACAATTTATATATATATATATATATATATATATATATATATATATATATATATATATATATATATATATATATATATATATATAGAAAGGATGTGTTATTGTTGATTTCAGTTCTATACGCTTCAATTGAGCATAGAAGTCAATCTTTCGCAAAATTAACTAAACATTTAGCATTTTCATAAACAAATATTGCAATGGTTCTACAAAGAAGAAAAAAACGTTTTTATACAATATATAATTCATACACGTCATTTAGAGTACATATTGTTTTGCCGGCGATTTCACGTTGTCCCTTGGAAGTTTCGAATGACTGTGAACATACATGTTAAAGGCTGACCAGAAGTGTCACGGCATTCAATCTCGATATATATATATATATATATGCATAGTCATGGATAATGTGGAGGAAAAAAAGAGTTGTAGGCAAAAGATTATATATGTCGACTTAAATACATAGAGCACCAACATTAAAACCAAGAATGTCTCGTGTTCAAGGTTCTGGCTTAACTGCCGTATTTATTCGCGTATTATTCTCATCCAAATGCAAACAACATAGACCTTGATCTGCCGTCGCATTATGCGCCGGCAGATCTGGGTCTATGCAGTTTGCAGTTGGTATCGAATTATACGTGAGTACAGACGGTAACTTATTTTTCTCCTTTCATTGTAATGCTAAATATCTCATGGAGATAACATGCACACAAATCTTAGGTTAAAGCTGTAATCTGAATACTCGCAATGCACACCACAGGTCTAGAGTTCAGGTTCCACTGTTGCGTTGAACGGTACCTTTGGTAGTCAACAATTTTCTTCCCATTATACTTCTATTTCCTATGCCTTTAATACCGTTCTTGGTCAACATTAGTTTAAAGTTTTTTCAAGTTTACCAGTGTAGAATGGACGTTAAACTGCGCAAAGCACAGACACATATCCGGCGTCGCGTAATGGACCGATAGATCTGGGCCTGTGGAATTAATTCTCCGCATGATTTGAAGTTAACAGCGTGGACCTAGATGCTCCAGCACATTATACGAAACCTCAGAGATGCAAAGCAAATATGTTTTGTTTCGTCAGAGCCAGGATCCTTTCTTACTTTCAAGCTAATAAATCAATTTTTTTTTTTTTTTTTTTTTTTGTTTGTTTTACTGTACAAAAGAAGAACTAGATAAGAAGATATACTGGAAAAATGGACAGACCGTATCCAATTGATAGACAAGAAGAAAAAAGAGACGAGAGGTCAAATTCGATTGATTGATTGATCGATATTTAACAGCACATCAACACATGAAAGGTTATATCCTGCCGAGACAGAGGTACATCACCCCGCCGATCCCGCCAGGTATGGGCATGATTCGAACCCTCACCTTTCGCGAGTCCGGCCATTTAACCACTGAGTAAAAACTTCAGTAATCAAAAAGAGCAAATGAGCCCTATACAATTTATTTATTATCTACTTATCCAAAGATTTAACTTTCCAAGTTTTGTTATGTTTTTTTTTTTTTTTTATTTTTATTTTTTTTATTAAAATCACTTCTGTCGGGGGGGGGGGGAAGAGAAAAATATAATCAATAATTGAACTGGAGAGTTTTAATGGGAACATGTAAATGGAAAACGTCAGTTTACCGTGTCCGATGACAAACTGTCAGAACAGGTTATGGATTACGGGACATGCATACATTCGCTAATACACTATATAGTAGGTAGCAATATAGTAAATGGTCTATTAGAAATTACAACTCTGGAATTTACGGTGGATGGTACAAGGGCGCAGCTTGGCTATTTTTCAATTACTCATTGTTTCATAATCTCTCCAGATAACGGTTTTGTAAATTCAATTTGCACGTCAAGGGTGCAATTTGTGAAGGAGACCTTTGTTTTGATCTTGGTTCTCCGAAGTGAACTTTCTTACCAGATTGGTGACCATTGTGTAAGGATGTATACATGGCTTTTGTAGTACAATTTAACTGACACATGTAAATGACCACCATCTTACTTTGGAACTATAATGCCACCGACAGTAGAAGAAATCTTTAAATGCTGTGGTCGTTGTGACTATCAACTTGTTTGTACTGTGCTAATGAATATATTTTATTAACTGAGGGTTGATATTTAACGGCATATCAGCACACACAAGACTAGTTTGTGCCGAAACAATGAGAGCAAAGTGCCTTTTCCATAGACATATCATACAGCCAATCCGGGCTGGTATAGGCGTCCTTTGAACCTTCTATCCACTCGTGACGAGTCCGGCACGCTCACTGCTGAACAACCGTAGATATCTTCGATGTCTATCAAATGTACTTTTGACTACCTTAAAATATCTCGTCCCATCTTTATGCTGAGCTGCCACCAGAGAGACATAAAGGTGTAATCTCTTATATATATATATATATATATATATATATATATATATATATATATATATATATATATATATATATATATATATATATGCCTGTTCGTGTTCTCAAATTTTGATTCATTTTTAAAACCTAAAACTTGCACAAAACCTCTTTGTTAAAAAGTACAAAAATCTGTCCAAGCACATTTGTGCACAAGTTTTTCTGGGAATCGCAGTAGCTCAGTTGGCTGTGCGTCGAACTCTAATCCAATGGTAGTGGATTCGATACCCGCCCGAACCAGCCCTGATCGGTATCCTCAGTCTGTCATTGTCATAAAAGCCAACCTACTAACTTGTTTTTCGGCAACAACGTTTTTTACTTGTAATCTGATAGAAAAGTGCCAGTTATAAAGTGTGTTCGGGAGACTACCGCCAACATTTCAAAAAGGTCCTCTCTTGATAGAACGTAAACATACGTAGCATATCAGATAACAATTTCGCACATGTTGACAATTTCGTCGAAAAACAAGTGCAAATAAAGTGTTTTTGGCAGAGTTTAATATAATTCTTACTGTTCTCAGACTTTCGCCTCCAAGTCAATATCATATGTGATTACTGTGAGTAACAAGCAGACATTGAAACCGAAGAAACGATGTGGAGATTGACTTAAGTGCCGATAGGACCTTGAGTTAGTCTATAGACAAGCCAGCTTAGACCAATAAAAAAAATCTTTGTATCAGTTAGTATAACTTGTACAATTATTGAGTTTATTAATATGGACATAAGTGATATCTCAACATATGAGGACGTCAACGCCTGATATGGACATAAGTGATATCTCAACATATGAGGACGTCAACGCCTTATATGGACATAAGTGATATTTCAATATATGAGGACGTCAACGCCTGATATGGACATAAGTGATATCTCAGCATATGAGGACTTCAACGCCTGATATGGACATAAGTGATATCTCAACATATGAGGACGTCAACGCCTGATATGGACATAAGTGATATCTAAACATATGAGGACTTCAACGCCTGATACTTTTGTGCAGTGGCGTACGAAGGGTAAATGGCGCCCGGGGTGACAAATATGGCCCAAAGGGCCAGAATAAGAGGCCCGAAATTTTATCAGAAATTTTGGCGCCCCCAAGACCTCTGGCGCCCGAAGCACCTCTGACCCCCAAACAACTTAGTGACTCTAACATGTAATTTATTCATGATTTTGCTGTAGCACCAGAAAACAGGTAAAAAAAAATGTATCTTACGGTACAATTCTGTATATTTAGGGTCGGATTTCTGAGAACCACTTGCTCACCCTTTCCAGTAAATATAGTAATAATAGTTCCACTATATCAGTTATCCTAATTTAGTAAGTCCTTAACCGTGCCACCAAACTGTAACTTCGCCTGTGTGATTTCACGTGTTAGCTTGAGGTGGTTGTGACATAAACAAGGAAAGTTCTACAAAGAGGACTACAATATAGAGAATATATAGTAACTTCATTGGCACTTTGTTTATTTGTATTTACAGCAATAAGTCTGTAAAATTTAAAAAAAAATTCAATGAAAAATGAGGATAGGAGGCGCTTTGAGTAAAACTGAAAACGGAAGAAAAAGTGGAACTATTAAATCTGTCGTTTTCTCACACCTTTTATAATTTCCATGCTCCAATTACTGAGTCTGGCAAATTTTGTTTGAAATGCTTTCATTGTGCATTGATTCATAGTATAATCAAACCGGTATTTGGGTTCCTTTCAGCAACACTGAGTTATGCATATTATGTAGTGTAGTCTGGGTTCACTTTTACCAAAATTGACCTATGCACATTATGTGGTGTATTCTGGGTTTACTTTTACCAAAACCGAGTTATGCATATTATGTGGTGTATTCTGGGTTCAATTTTACCAAAACTGAGTTAAGCACATTATGTGGTGTATTCTGGGTTCAATTTTACCAAAACTGAGTTATACACATTATGTGGTGTCTTCTGTGTTCACTTTTACCAAAACTGAGTCGTACCCATTATGAGGTGTACTCTGGATTCTCTTTTACCAAAACTGAGTTATACACATTGTGGTGTGTAATTCGGGTTTTACTTTTACCAAAACTGAGTTGCACACATTATGGAGTGTACTCTGGGAAATGACCAAATAGGTCCTAATTTTGTTAATATACAGGTTACAAAATCATAATTCACGTTTATCCTTGTTATGAAAAACATTTGCAACACATGTTCAATAGGTTTTGACTTATATTTACATACCACAGTTAATCAATTTAGCATAAATGTCAAAAAATAATAATAAAAAGTTATATTTTTAGCTTCACAATGAATTTATTTTGTGATAAAAATTACATTCACGGCGTGAGTCTGTGAAATTATCCTAACTTCTGTGAGACTTTGCCTCACCAAGTGAGATATCAAAGGCATGTTTTCTCGTCTTAGTAGAATACAGTGTGGCTAAGTCGTTGCCATTCGGACTCGGAATGGGAGGGACGTGAGTTCGTGTCCAACGTGTTCTCGACATTTTTGCACTTCCATCGGCTAAATCCTCGTTCCTCGTTATCCGGGGTACGAGAATTAAACCGACGCTAGTGCGAGAATGTGGTGATTACCGTTCTACCTGTCAACAAGGCACTTAGCCTTGATCGCCGTAGTCTGTTGCCTTCCGCTGAAGGGGGCATGGGAGGGAGGAGAGGCCGTAATTATTCGCTTCCCTTTCCGGGGTTCTTCCGTACTCTCAATTGATTTTTTATGCTATGGCCTTATAAACCTCAACAAAGATCGAGAAGGTCTTTGTCAACATTCTGGCTGAATTGATTTGGTCCCCAATTTATCGAAAAAATCAGACCCCATCACTCATAAATTTTCAAACCACCCACCCACCTCCGATCCGCCCTCGCATTTGAGCCCTTTATCTGGGACAAATGTACGCGACTTTCCATGTAATGTGATTATATAATGATATATCAGCCAAATTCAATTTGATTTCGGGCATCATCAAATTCGATCGATCAATGCCAATTGGCGATTACTAACATAAATTGGTCATTCCCATAATCCTTTCAAGTAGTGCTGATGCCATACAGTTTGGACCACACGTGAATAAGGTGAGTGCACGCAGTACGATACAGATGATTCAATAGGTTTGAACTTGCGTTTTGGAAATTGTTAAGTGACGATATATGGAGAAGAATTTAAAGAAAGATGACTATTTTTTAAAATGTTTTTAGTGATTTTTAATTGAATATTTTATTCATGTTTACTCTGTTGTGACTTATTATTGGGTAGTAAACACCTTTTGGCTGCATCAGTTTAAATGTTTGTAATGACTAGAATTATTGTAATTTAAAGTAAAATTTGTAATTTCAGATCATCTCATATTAATCATAGAAAATAAAATTATCGAGTGTTCTTGTAAGTATCTTTCGTTTTACATCAGCATACGAACTTAGAGCAATAATCGACAGATGCCTTGCTTACTGAATTAGTCCGTGACCAGAAGTTTGTCTTAAATTTAATAACTCGAGAGGACAAATACGGATGTGTACCTTAGTCCCACCTGCACACACTGATGTTGCAAAACAACGTCTGCAATGACGAGAGAGAGAGCAAGAACACATCAATATATATATATATATATATATATATATATATATATATATATATATATATATATATATATATATATATATATATATATATTATCATCCAATGGACACCTTGAATTTCAGATAATTACTAGAACTTTATCCTAGCTGTGGAGTAGTGACTAAAATGGATTAATGAAACTGTCTCGAGTCTTAAATCAACAATAATGTATAATTTTGATTTATTTGTCACTTAGAATGAAATAATAAAACCTGACTTCCCCTAAAGTTGGATCATGCCATCCTGTGTTTACAATGACATTTATATACTTACTCACATTGCTGCCCGATCTCAGTCGAATTATAGTGAAGAAGATAGCAGAGTCAATGGCTTCAACCAAATAATTAAGGTACATATTAAAAAAATAGTAAAAATATTAAGGTTAAAGTTATGTATTTTATTTTGTAAATGCTAGAGACCCCCCCCCCCACACACACACACAAAGAAAAGAAAACAGCAATTCAATCTATATCTGTTCATTCAATTCCTCCATCATCACACACAAGAAAGAAAGAAAGAAAAGATATTACGATCATTTCATTCCATAACTTTACATTTCCAAAAGCGCCGAATGAGAAAAACCTTATTCTCTATCGAATTGCAGTGTTATATCTGAAAGAGTACCAATGCTCTCTCTTTCTTTCACTTTTTCTATATGTCTGTTTGTCTGTCTGTCTAAGTGAAGAGATTGTATTTGAGAAAGAGTTGGCTCTCTTTCTCTCTACCCCCCTCCCCCCCCCCCCAGCTGATCAGATAGATTTTGCGAACATTGCCTTACACTTATGATCAATTACGAAATAAAGTACGTGTTTAAAGTAATCAGAGAGAACATCGGTAGAAGTAACACAAAAGCTGATGTGTCTATCATTATTATGGTATTTTGCTGTAATTTGTATCTACACTATGCAATATTTCTAATGCACGAGGCATCTTGAAAAGGAAATCAAGCAATATATGCAGGAATTCGAAATAAATGGTCAGTTAAATAATGTTAAATTCCATGATAACAAATTCCCACTTTTTCATTATCTGAAGGCGTGTCCGCAACTATGACGACAAAAATAATAAATCAAACGTTGATAAATCCTAATTTATTTTAAACACCATTATTATTGTATAGCTAAAATAGTTGGAAACGTCAAAGTGGGATATGTCATAAATACATTCGTGTTTTGTATCCATATCATGCAGATAGATCATTTACATATCGTCGGTCCTCTCTCTCTCTCTCTCTCTCTCTCTCTCTCTCTCTCTCTCTCTCTCTCTCTCTCTCTCTCTCTCTCTTATAAAGGGAGGGCCGACATGATGGTAGGTGACCTGGTCTAAGGGCATATTAAAATTTGTGGCCCAGTCCGTCATTTGATGGGTGGGCTGACTAGTGCAGTTGTCACACACTCGCTTTCCACCCTTGCAACTCTGCGTTCGATAACTGGTTCCAGCAAGTGCGAAGGTTAAAGCCGCACATGCAACGTGTGGAGTTCCTTAGTTGTCATTACTGTTACGATGATTGAACCTGGTACCCTCAAGTAACTTAATTACTACTTTTGTTCCAGAGTTTTAATCCAGGACCGGAAATGTACTGTGTGATCCATTTTTCGGACTTATCCTTGATGAGTTATATCATGTGGTCACGAGCTTCTGACTGTAATATATCACATTTACATTCCATTGGATACTAAATATGATAGTTATCACCTCGGGGTGGGTGCACCAGCAGAAATGGACATTACCTAACCTTGGTGACTGCTTCCGGGTCGTGATTGGCATATGTACGCTTGTCGAATGAAGGAAAAACTATTGCGTAAATGTTTGATTGAAGAGACATCCTGACTTTAACTCTATATGTTTTCCTCCGTATTTATTGTGGTGACAAGAATGCACGAGTTCATATGGTATGCACATGTGGACGATTCTAGCGCATAAACACATTCGTGCTAGCCCGTTTTTTTTTGATTTTTTTTTTTGTCAGTTTTGTTTTTTCTCGTTAATGGTATTTTTAATTGTGATTGATTTTGTGGGAAATCGGTCCGTTCATGATCCACTTTCCTCTTCATCAAATCCATATCTTGGATGCAATTGTCACCTCATTATTTATGAAATATACCCGATTTTGTTCAGTATAGGTTCTATGCGGGATTAAAAATCTCTAGTTTTAGCGATTTTCACGCGTTGTGGGAAGGGTGGTGGTGTAACCCTAAATGGGGTAATCATAGAAGGATAAGCCATGACGTACCAATCTTTTCACTTATTCGGTTTCTCCATTCTTTGACGAGTTTGAAAATGTATACATGTTGGTAGTTAATGAGTGTTCTCATTATAGCTAATGATTTCAGAGATGAGAGGGTACATTATCAACCCTGAAAACCGTTTAGTGCTACCTTAATGATCATTTACATTCTGTACAGGCCATTTACTTCGGATTTTAATTTAATGCTTGAAATTTATTGATATTATCTTATTGATTAATATTATTATTGATATTATCATATTGATTGATATTATCTTATTGATTGATATTATCTTATTGATTGATATTATCATATTGATTGATATTATCTTATTGATTGATATTATCTTATTGATTGATATTATCTTATTGATTAATATTATTATTGATATTATCATATTGATTGATATTATCTTATTGATTGATATTATCATATTGATTGATATTATCTTATTGATTGATATTATCATATTGATTGATATTATCTTATTGATTGATATTATCTTATTGATTGATATTATCATATTGATTGATATTATCTTATTGATTGATATTATCTTATTGATTGATATTATCTTATTGATTGATATTATCATATTGATTGATATTATCTTATTGATTGATATTATCTTATTGATTGATATTATCATATTGATTGATATTATCTTATTGATTGATATTATCTTATTGATTGATATTATCATATTGATTGATATTATCTTATTGATTGATATTATCTTATTGATTGATATTATCTTATTGATTAATATTATTATTGATATTATCTTATTGATTGATATTATCTTATTGATTGATATTATCTTATTGATTAATATTATTATTGATATTATCATATTGATTGATATTATCTTATTGATTGATATTATCTTATTGATTGATATTATCATATTGATTGATATTATCTTATTGATTGGTACTACTCTTATACTCCAGTAAAACTTTCCTACGTGTAAGTATGATCAAAGAACTGAAACCTCATAAAACACGACACATACAAAACTGCATTCGTATTCTCTTCTGATTTAGATGAAATCAATAGTTTATACGGCTTATGATGTATGGTCGTATGACAGCCACAACGTATCTCTACGCCATATCAAACTTGTTCTTTGCCCCAAATCGGAACAAAACACGTTTCCAGTTATGTGTATTTATTAGTCAATCATAAATACGCACTATCATGACCGAATATACTTGGTCAGTTTGATAGCAACACCATGAGGGCTCGGTGATGCAGAATAGACTCGATGCACTCTTCTGCATACGGTAAGAGGCGATTAATGTCGATAGGAGCCGCGGTGGCTTGGTGGTTGTTAGCGTGCCGGACTCACGACCACAAGGGTTCGAATCCTACCATCGGATCAACCGACTCGGTTACTGTGGTATGTCCATGGGCAAGGCAGTTTACTTCAATTGCCTCGACACTAAATAACTTACTAATGTTGTCGTGCAGTAAACACAAAACTAAACCAGCCAATTCAATACCATGAAACAGCTTTGCGTTTGTTCGAACATAATACATACAGTCTTTTATTCTGAACAGTCACCAACACCAATTGTCACTAAGAGAGTAAAGCAACCTACTTTTATCATCCAACGGGATTTTGTTTTTGGTATTTATAATGAAATATTTGCTTTTACATTTTCATTCATGCCTTTCATTTCGGCAAATATCGAAAAAGAAGAGACACGTAAGTGACAATGCACCACTTCTTTCGTTGTTGCATCGGAGTCTAAAGATTAAGGATCAAGGTCATGTGTTGATATTTGTCACAACCAAAACTATGCCATTTAATTACACTGTTTATGTGATGTTTTCAAGATCCCTCACAATCCCAATCGAATCGAAATAGCTATATGGATCCACTATAGAGAAAGCTAACACTTAGAGAAAATAATTGCATTTATGACGCATCTGCAGCAGTTGTTGCAGTCCTTCTTGTTGGAACCTATATCTTGCACACCTGAGAGAAGGTCATGATCGCTAGCATTTTAAACCAGCAGTGTGTGTGTGTGTGTGTGTGTGTGTGTGTGTGTGTGTGTGTGTGTGATATTCGCCCTGTTACCCCAACTTCCTCCAGGATCCTCGGTGCCTTAGTGGTTGAGGTGTTGGACTCGTGACCATAATGGATACGGTTTCGATTCCCATAATCTGTTCAGCCCAGATCTGCTGCCATGGTCTGTCCTTGGGCAAGGCATATTACCCTTCTTGCGTCGGTACAATGTAGCCTTCAAATTGTTGCTTTGCTGTAATACACCAAAACACATTTCTTCCTCTTTCCCTCGAGGTGTACAGTAGAACCCCAATAAAACTGTACGATATCTCTTCTCATTCATCAACAAAATAGTAAATTGTTTCCATCGTGGAGTTGTGAGGGTGCTTTGCAATTACTTCCACCAACCCCCTCTCCACCCAGAAAAGAAGCCCGATTAGTATGAGTATAGACAACATTTGTACAATTGTACATATTTCTTAATGAGAGTTTGGGACAGACGATTAGTAATTTTTTGCTGCACACACACAAACACACACACACACACACACACACACATTACTACTACTAATAATACGTGTTGTACAAATGATGCATATACTGTGACTTAACTGGTTTTTCTTTTATCATCTTAAGTGACCCAACAATACTGAGTCTAAATTAAAAATTAGGGTGACTCTAAAATAATTTTTAGTTACCCTTAATTCTTGACTTTCGACTGTATCCGTACACCACATACATACACACACATATATACATACATACATACATACATACATACATACATACATACATACATACATACATACATACATACATACATAGATACATACATACATACATACATACATACATACATACATACATACATACATACATACATACTACTGCTTGTTGAGTATATATGCATTTCACTGTCTCCTTCATTGATCAAAGACAAGAGGGTCTTACATTAAATTGAATTGGGTTTTGTGTTTTTTTACTCAGTACATTTTTGGAAGGCATTTTACTTTAATTTTTCTGTATTGGAGATTGTCATAATGCTTTTAACTCCTATCCAACTCAATCCGCTTTTCCATCTGTATTAAATATCGGCAGAATGATTGTAACTCCTCTCCAGCCCCAACCGCTTTTCCATCTGCAACGGAGTAACCCAAACTTTGTCAGGTTGACTTTTATATAACAAAATAACTCGTAATCTGATTTTTTTTCTTCAAAAAAACATGAGATAACAATTATTTGCAGTGAATGTATAAGCAGATATGATAATATCTATTGATAATAACTTTCCTAATCGAAAGCTTAGATTTAACGTATATTTGATTCCCTATTGTAATGCTATCGGCGCTGGTAGTGTTGTCGTTATTGCCCGAGAGTAGGCTCAGAGGTCGCTGAGGATATGCCTAAGGGAAGTAATTCGGAAATATACAAGAGCTTTGCAACTCTTTAGAAGTGAAAAAAAAGCCACCTCAATGACAAATAAAATATACAAGAATATACAAGAGCTATTGCAATTCTTTCGAAGTAAAAAAAAAAAAAAAAAAAAAAAAAATTAATAATTAAAAAGGCCACCTGATTGACAAATGAACAAATCAAAAGTAACATTGTCAACTCGTAAAACGGACAAAAAGATAAACATGTAAGATGAAAGAAAAAAAAAGGTAGAACGAACACTCATAGTTTTACAGAAATATTCATTCAATATAAATAATTGTAATAGCTACTGCGTTTGATTAGCATTTTGCAAAAAAAAAAACCAAAACCAAAAAAACCCCATAAATAGAGGATTTAAATACACACAAATTTTGTGTATCACTTAATACGAATACAAAGGAAATCACAAGCTAAAATACAGACAGATAAACAACGCTAAGTACAGAAAGATCCATGAAATAAGTTTAAACAAGTTTTTAAAAAAACCCAAAGTTAAAAAAAACAAAACAATTTAAAGTAAAAGAAACTTAAAGAGTAGTTGCAGACGGCTGTTTTAGAATGCCTGGTTGTGTGACATTTCGTCGAAAATGGAATCATATGTATGTGTATATATAATGTTCAACGGCATATCAGCACAATCCTGGCTACATAGCACTGAGTTAAAGTTACGCAGAAAAAAAGTACAAGTAAAAATAATTACTAAAATCTTTAGGTAGATAATCATTTTTGAATAAAAGTAAACATGTACTCATCTAAGATAAAGGATAAAAGGTTAAAATAATCTAAATTCTTAAAAAGATATATAAAAAAATTCAAGGTAAAAAAGTAAAATCCTCAAGATGTGTCAAAACATTTTATATAAAATACATTCTTTAAGAAAATCTAACATTAGGGTAAAACGAACATTTGGTAACCATTTGTAATCGTAAATTTAGCGTTTCTTTTGCTGTTGAGTTCTGTTTTGACACGAATGAAAAACTGTTGACAATCGGCGACGGAATAAATAGGCCCCGCAGTCTGGAAAGTTTGTCACCACAACAATTAAACTTAAGGTCCAATTACTTACTTTCGCTTACCGTGACGTTAGGATTAAGATAATCTGGGAATACTCGTATTGTTTGTTGTTCAACATATGTGCCAAATTTAAAAGATATTGATAGACTCTATACATTGGATTTGTTCATTTCTGAGGTTGTAGTTAAAGTAAACGTTTTTGTACTCAGACAGTGTCGTAATTACATAGCCAAATTCAGTGAACTGAAAAAAGCAGTATAGCATTTTTCCAGTAAGTTATGTACATTTAAAAATAAAACATGTAAAATAGTTTTTTTTAAATCAATACGCAACAATATTCACGATATAGTAGCCCTCTGAAGTATGAAACATTATGGCAGCTTTGGGACAAGAATCTGACCAAAGGGAAGAGGGCAGTGGTTGAAATGAAATTTGCCTCAGGTGAGAAACCAGAAGGAAAAAGCAATTAGAAAGTTGAGGTTATACAGGGCATGCAATTTTTGGATTACACTTTTATTTTATTTTTATTTTTATTTTCATGTGTTTTACTTTTTTTCAACCACGGTGAGATACAACACTACCGGGATGGCGATAGGAACCGAGGGATACCATGGGCAAGAAGCAAGGGGTGGGGGATGGGGTGGAGGGAAATTATGCTCTTTTGCTGCACTTTAATGTTCACGCTAATCAAAGATGTTTTTCTATGCAGTCGGAATAAATCTGTCTACGTTAACGCCGATCAAATAGATTTTAAACTTAATGATATTTTATTTTGTAACTTATTTGATAGGAGAGCACAAATTTCTTTCATGCCATTACCATAATATTACTTAGATCAAAATTTGTTTCTTCCTTGTTTATTGGTTGAAAATATTTAGATGAAGGAAAGGCAATCACTTCTGTTTCATACACTGATCACATAAAAGTGCGATAATTTCAAGCTAAAGCTTTAACATTTTACTGTGTTATATCTCTAGACACTAAGCATTAGATGAATTCTTACAACGATATAATATTATGCATTATAGGTGAACGCTTTAGATACGTCTTTAACTATTTCTATCTCTTTGTTTCTGTCTGTACCTAATATATATATACACACAGACACAGACTGATATACCGGATTATCTCAGATGCATGAATTCTGCACAAGGTCTCATGAGAGAGAGAGAGAGAGAGAGAGAGAGAGAGAGAGAGAGAGAGAGAGAGAGAGAGAGAGAGAGAGAGAGAGAGAGAGAGAGAGAGAGAGAGAAAGGAGTGTTGTATTGCCAAACAAAATAAGTTGTTTATGCTTGCATAGTTCCTGATTTTTCATCGCTACGCTCCTTTTTCACTCGTGGCTGCCTGCGACGACAAGATTTAAACTGCACAATGAAACAAGCTTTTACACACCAACAAAAATTTCCTTTTTTGTCAATTGATAAGTGTATTTGGAAGAGAAACTTTGATTGGCTCATTCAAACAGCATGAACATTCAATTTGGATCAACTTTCCGAGACAATTTTAGTCATGCTCGCAACGATTGGGTTAAGCTGGTTTATGCATATCCATCAGAAACGAGAAAATCTTATCACAGTCAGCCACAGGTGAAAGAGGAACGAAACGCATTTTCACCCGTGGCTTGCGACGATTCCAGCATGTGTAGCAGCAAATGCAGATTGAACAGCCCTTCACAAGATCTTATGGTACCGCTGAGCACCTGCATAGTGGTCCATGATACCTCATACTCTTTCAGAATATATCGCTGCCATAAGGCTGTTTTGACCCCTAGGTCATCTAAACCTTAGTCCATCGTCTCCCAGCATTAGTGCATGAGCATATTGGCTGTATCCTACCTTCTTTACTCGCTGACAAAGGCGTCACACTTTCGGTGCTCGCGAGGCCGCAGATAACTAGCATCCTCCATCGTAGTGAAAGTAGGGAATCTCCGGACATTGTTCCCATGATGCACTGCGTTCATTAGTCTGGTTCCTGCTTCGTATGCTCCCTGTTATTCACGCCGCTACTCGAGAGACTTGGGAGACACATATTTTATTAGTTACTGGCCTATGATATTGGCTTGCCAATTTAGGCCGGGTACCAGCGAATAGTTTCTCATTATTTACCGCGTTACGTGCGTATGAGTATTTCGGCAGTGAATTAAAATGTATAAAAACAAGAAAATTAAAAAAGCAGAGAAGTCTACATTTTCTACACAGAACTTCAAAATTTGACGATATATATTTGTGATATTCATTGAAGAAAGTACTATTCCACGGCCGTGAGAAAACACTTCCAATGAAGAACCCATTCGTGGAAAACATTTCTATGTCGTCAAGCGATATCGGCGTTATTGATCCCAGGGGCGGATCCAGAAATATCGTTTAGGATGAGCGTAAACAAGTAGGCGCGGGGTCTGTGGGATGGAACCTCCATTTTGAACTGGAGGGGGGGGGGGGGTCTCCTACATTTTAAGTCCTTCCAAGGCATACTTTTAACCATTTAAGTACAAAGAAAACTTACTCTAGGAAACGTTCCAGTTTTTTTTTTTGGAGGTGGGGGTGCGCGCCGGATCTTCGCCTCCCCCTCTCCACCATCCGCCGCTGGTTCCAGTAGATACGTCCGGTGCTGAGAACCGCCAAGTAAGTGCACACCACCGATCAGTGCACATATGACTGAAGCTTGCTGCCTATTTCTTATTATGTCAAAGATTATTCTCTGCACGCATAAAATAAACAATTAAGAGGAGTCAGTCCAGATAACATGCAAGTTAGGATTATTCGACCAAGTACAGGATATCAGGAAATAATGTAATATTTCCAGATGTCATCACTCGCGATCAACCAGTCAGAGGCCGGTATCTAGGGTGTTTATGGCGCTGTTACCAAAAATGTAGTCCACTTTTTATTTCTTGTCCGAGTGCGCTGGTAACCTTGGTTATTGCGAAAAGAAAAGGTATTATGGTTAAAATTCAGCTGAACCAAGGTCATCTGAGCTGTGATTTATGTCCAACGATATCTCTGGTAACAAGCATCTAAACACTCCCCTGTTTTTATTTCAGAATTTGGATAGGTGATTTACTCTGCCCCATGCAATATATATATATATATATATATATATATATATATATATATATATATATATATATATATATATATATATATATATATATATGTATATATATATGTTGGGAGGTGGATGGATACTAGGCGAAAATGTACTATTAACCTCATTTTAGGATTTGTTTTCATGAATCTCTCAGTGAGAAATCTGTAGTAAATATATGCGGCAGCTCGAGCACTCGTATTTTGTTTTTTGTTTTTCATTCCATATAAGGGATACGAGACCACTGAAAATGAAAATACGTAAAAAATAACTAGACCAGCGGGATAATTTAGATCAATGAATTGAAAATCCTGCATATGAAGAAGAACATAATAATAAATGTAGATATACAAGTTCAAATAGTAGCTAAATGTACTCTACATCATGATAACGATTGCAATGATCAAAATCCTAACCGTTTTGCTTTTCAAAGTCAGGACCTTGGTATTGAAAATCAAGCTATAGAAGAATACGTACGTAAACAAAGTAAACTATGCATACATTCTGGTTACAAACTAAGTGATGAATTTTAAATGAAATATGCTGTAAATGCATATAGATATGAACACACACACACACAGACACACACACACTGTAAAAAGACAAACCGTCAAAGTACCCGAGGAAATAGAGATGCGAACAACAGACAGTAATGAGATGTTTGATGAACAAGTAAGAGAAAATGAGACTTTAATAGATGATTACTACGACAGAATTTAAAATGGAGAGATTGTTCATTGCACAAGAGGAAGGAGAATTAAGGAGTTACGTAAATGTTGTAGAAGTTGTCAACTCGAAAATACGGCAAAAGGAACTAAAAAGTGAATAAACAAATCAACTTCAAAAGAAGAATTACGATGATGGCAGCCCTATATTTATTGTCCGTGATCATGTGATATCATTGAATCAGACGATAGTCGAAGACATTTTATGCAAGAGATCTCTAGAGCTTAATCATGTCCTCGCTCGCGTATTCAAATCTACATTTTCCACGTGCATTATATAACTTGCACGTTATCGTATTCTTTTAACTCTTTTTAATTTTCTTTTTCCTTTCTCAATCGCTGATAGATGACGTTCCCCTTCTATGGACCTTTTTCACTCGGACAACCATTTCCTCCTGCCGGTGTCATACCAGCACAGCAGCCAGGTATGTATGTATGTATGTATGTATGTATGTATGTATGTATGTATGTATGTATGTATGTATGTATGTATGTATGTATGTATGTATGTATGTATGTATGTATGTATGTATGTATGTGTGTGTATGTATGTATGTATGTATGTATGTATGTATGTATGTATGTATGTATGTATGTATGTATGTATGTATGTATGTATGCATGCATGCATGCATGTCTGTACAGGGGCTCGTATCGTTGCTTACAATTTACCTATATATATATATATATATATATATATATATATATATATATAATAATAATAATAATGATAATAATACTAAAACTAATAATACTAATAATATCCCAAGGGAGGACACTTCTCACCTTTCTCCTGCAACCTATTTTAGAATCAACACTGATATCTCAGGCTACACTTCACGTAGCGTAATAACTTTAGCACCGATGTTTAATTCAGAGATTCGACCTTTTTGACCGACATCAAATTTGACTCACTATTCCACTTTTAAAGAATGCCAGCCCGTTTTCCAACGTTACTGGTATACATGATCATGATTGCGCCCGCTTAACATGCAAGTATAACGTGCTGTATGGAATACTGTCCTCTCATTGTTTGACCGAAAATGACGTACTGCGCCTTCTAATAACTTATTGTCAGTCAACCAATAAGAGGGCAGTATTCCATTGTGCGCGTTATGTTTGCATACTAAACGGGCGCAGCCATGTCCAGCAGGAACATTTAACCCACAGGGGCTCGTTACAAATGAAATTACGAGTATCGGTCAATGGATAGAGGGCTGGAGGTCCAAAACTGTTGCTCGCATCCCACCCAATAAGAAGCGTGGTTTAAATGTCAACCTATACGAGTAAATAAACTCACCTCTCTTTTAAAAAGAATGTCGACGAATGCCGGTCACCCTACTGACAGAAAGTTATATAACCACAGCATTCTTCCAAATAAAATAATGTAGATATCCAGTCAAACAAACATCCAGTGAGTTAACAACTACAGCCAAGTAAATGCAAATTAGTACCGGCAAATCTCTTAAATTCTCAGCAACACTTCTACATCTAGCACAGTTTCTGCATCCAGTAATACTCCCTTCACAGAAATATCCAACACCTGTAATACTTTTTCTTCTGCCAAATTCAATACTGCATCTGTGGTGAATGTCCATGGTGGAAACTTTTCGGTGGAAACTTTCAAAACAGCCACATACAAATTCATGTATATGGCGCTACGGTTACTCCTTATAGCTGACCTAACTGTTGCGACTCTAGGTCTTAAAATAATATAACAGAAAGATATTGAAACCAACAATGTAAGTAAAATCAAAAAGCAATTTATTTCTAGACAATTAAAATGAAAATTAAAAAGACGTTTCAATAACGTGACTTAAAGTCCAAATAATCCAATAATCCTAAGTGTCCTACTCACTAGTCCTAAATATAGAATATTCCGAATGAATTCCAGTAGCCTTGAATGGCCTAATGTGCTAGTAGTCTTGAATGTTCTGATGTGCCTTAATGATGTAATCCAGAATATCTTTGAATGAATTCACATAAATCCCAAAGTCAAGAATTATTTCAAAATAAGAATGAGCACTTTTAGTAAATCCAATGAATATTTCAAATAAATAATTCCTCTCTCTGAATTTGCTCTGATTTTCACAATTGTAACATCTGATTACTAAAATAAATCCTTAATAGACTGATCTTAATTACATCAAGTTTTGAATGGGAATGAAATATTGTTTACAAAACATGTATAAAGAATAAGTCACCTGACAAAATATTCTAGAATATGAGTAATACTAATGGAAATTTACTGGTGTACCTGACTTTTCTCGGGTCAAGACATGGAAAGTTCCAATCTAAGTACTAAATGCTATGTAAACAAGAATAACCTTGAACTCAAATGCAGTAAACATGTTGTTTACAAAATGACCACTAAAGTACGACTTACCTCATGGACACATATTATAAATTCAATATACATAACACTAACCAAGTAAACCATGTAACAACACATAGGAATTTCAAGCGGCGGTCCAATTTTGAAAAATTATCCTGTTCGTTACAAATGTTCTATTGATTAGAATGACATTTGCTCTTTTAATTGTTATTTATTGAAAAATTATACTTCTAATAGTTATTTGTTATCAAACTATTAAATACTGCTTCAACTCGCGTCTGGGACTTTTTTCACTCGCAGGAATTGAAAGGTGCAGCGTCTGAGCCAGAATGAAATGTCGAAAAAGACGTGTTCTTCTTTCTCTTTCTTTCCACTCTAAATGAAAACATTGTGATAAACAGAATCACAAATGGGTAATGATTTAATATTGAATTTATGAAACGCGTTGTTGAATAATTTCCAGCTTTTGCTCAAAGGCTCGCAAAAGCTGGAAATTATTCAACAAGTTTCATAAATTCAATATTAAATAATTACCCATTTGAGATCCTCTCTCTCTCTCTCTCTCTCTCTCTATTAGAGTTTCCGTAAACCTGCCAATTAAAATGTTTGTTCTTCCTATGTTTCTTTTTCCGTCTGTCAGATTCATATATACGATATATTATCTCTTGCCGAGGCATGAAAATGATACAGTTTGCGCTCTTAAGAACAAAAAGGCCCAGATGACATTGTTCAAAAGAAATCCCTCCATATACGCAAAATAAATCAACAAGTAAATATACAAATAAAAGAAATATAAAATGTTTCTCATATATTTTTGTTTGTTTGCAAAGAAACTTATTTGACAAACTTATATGTCTACGTCTGTCTCACTGTTCTTATCTGAGGTATAAAATAACATATATTTATTTATTTAATATAATTTGGTCGTATCAAAGTCATGACAAAATAACCTATATTTATTTATTTAATATAAATTAGTCGTATCAAAGTCATGACAAAATAACCTATATTTATTTATTTAATATAATTTGGTTGTATCAAAATCATGAGAATAACCTATATTTATTTATTTAATATAATTTAGTCGTATCAAAGTCATGACAAAATAACCTATATTTATTTATTTAATATAATTTGGTCGTATCAAAATCATGACAAAATAACCTATATTTATTTATTATATATAATGTGGTCGTATCAAAGTTATGACAAAATAACCTAGATGATGACATCAACATAACGCTGAGACTTTACTTACATACAAATTAATCTGAAGTACAAATTAGGAAAAGAACTGGTGTAATGAAAGAAAATAAAGCATCCATTCAATATATACTTTGTAAGGTATATCATAATTGCCAGAACATGAACATTTGATATATTTATCTATAAGGACCTTCATGTTTTGGACGTTTCCTATTTTAAAACAGATAGAGCCTTAAAATTTTGTATATAGATAAATATGGTTCAAAATTACTATTCTTCATACATTCTGAATAAAATATAAATGAGCTGATGAGCAAGGATCGAAGCACATACACAGACACACACACGCACAAATTCCATGACTATTTCGTCAACGCTTAAAATACTAACGCAGCAGGAGAATTAGCTTTAACATTGTCGGGGTAAAAATTAAAATCCTACTGTGTTTTCCAGGATAACCAGCACTTTTAATTTTCTACAGTGTTTTATCCAGCTACGTTAACAGAGTGACGCCCACAACCCGTCTGTCTTTGAAAATTTTCGAAAGCATATTCATTATATTATGACAGCAAAACATCACAAATTACACTGGAATTAATGTATACATTTATAGCCATACTAGTACATCACAATACAAATGTGTTCATTGCTTCAACGAATTTTTTACATTTATAATTTTAGTTTGAAAAATCTTATGGATTAAGGAGCGGAATACTTATTACATATTCTCTGTTTCCGCGCCAATTTGTTTTCTTCTTTGATACCAGAAATCAAAGTTTATGCCTGTGGCAAAAGATAAAGTAATTAACAAAAACTATACTACAGAATAACATCTTTTACTTATTTTGACATATAGGTGGGTGGCATTGAGATTTATTGATCTTTTACTGCAAATAACCTACATAATAAATAAAAACAGGAATGTTTACCTAAACATTTTTTAAATTGAAATTTTGTGAGTAAATAAGAATATAATAACAATTGCAAAGAGTAATATTAATCAGCGCAATGACAGGACGATAGTATTTCAGGACTTATTGTGCGTTTTTTCCGCCTTGTGTTGGGAACACTGTTTAGGTGGCGCTCTACAGTTTCGTATTTTGCATAGGATTAGATTTTAAAGAAAAATAAATTCCCAGGCTTTCCTCACTGGTTGTCCTGGTAATTTACAAAAGACCTTGTATATCTTAGACATTGTTAAAAGAACTTTTAATTCCCTTTATTTCGGTGTATGATTGGTGGGTGTAATTTGGGTTATAGAGTATACAGCTTGGCCCTACTTCAGATGTGCACCCATTAAAAAACTGCTAGCTTCGCTTGGTCATTTTCAGTTCCTGGACTTCAAAGATAAATTGTAAAAAATCGAGCCGATAACTTTTTTTTACTTGTTATAAATTTTGTAATTCATTCATTTCACTTTCAGAAGCTGGTGTTCCCTACTCTGGCAAAATTCTTTTTCACTATTTTAATAACTGCTAAAGTTAGTGTACTTTGGACCAATTCAGGCTGATCTTTCGAGCACGTTGGAGCGGCTATTTTGGTCAGCTGTGTGCTTAGATCATGTCCAATTTCCACAAGTACAATATGTAAAGAAATTTCAGCCACAGTACATGAAAGCAGCATAGAGGTATGCCAAAATTCTCTCCATTATGCATGTTGCAAATGCAAACAACTTCATCTTACACCTGTCACTATCTCAGAAGTACGCAATATCTGTAGAGTGCCACCTTAAAGTAATCTAGATATTTCGACTGTAGTTTTTCTTATGTTATCACTTTCTAAAATATGGCACAATAACTGATAGAGTTTTCTCCCTACTTATAAATTTAATTCTTTATGACGTATGCTTGATGTTTCCGAACTTCAATTTCAGTGCATGTGCCGGTTTATGGTGTTGAACCTCTAGTATCTGGAGTTATCGGCCTGAGCTTCCTGGCAGCAATATTTCTATCTCTCCATCGTAAGTTTTCGCGCACTTTATCTGAATTCGTATTTTTTCTTGTTTCTTTTAAAAACAAATTGGGACTTAGGTTTTAAAGACAGCATGAAGAGCAGATTTCAAAGAAAGAGAACTCGCCACTTTAATTAAAGATCGAACAAAACGCAATCACATATAGATACAAACAAAACACGAACATACTTTATGCATGTTTAGATACGATGCGAAAAGATATGCACACAAAATAATTCCTCTTTTAGGATGTGGTTTCACCAAGAAAATTCATAAGAAACACCCATTTAATTGTGATTTATCCACGGCTGTTGATACCACGGTCAAGAAACAGGTGACATAATGCATACTATTTAGTACAACACTCCCACCCTCCAAGCAAGCTAAATTTAACGCGTCAATTCTTTTGGTGAAATTCTGTAAAACTTGATTCTGCAGGTACCGCTTATGGAAGACTTACCAAAAAAAATTACGGTGAACCGCAAGTCAATAAGTATAGCACCGCATGCCCCTAACAGGTCACAGTGACCTATATTTTCTTGTGTCCATTACAAAGGTTAATTTTCACCGATAGGGGCTTCCTTTTCTTAAGGATACATTTCAGATTTTATTAATTGTGTTTTATTTCTCTTTCATTTCGAAATTTGCACTTAAAAATACACTAAACAAATTAAAGAGATTACTCTTATGAGCAAAAATTTGCGAAATTTGCGAAATTTGAGCGTTAATCTAATGTAAAACCGGAAGTTTTTGCGCTAGTTTTATTTGAAGGCATTTCCGAGAATGTAGTGAAACATATACAAGATCTTCGTATGCGTCTCACCACTATTGTAAAAACAAACAAACAAACAAACAAACAAACAACAACAACAACAACAACAACAACAGCAACAACAATAATAACAACAATAACAAAAAGCCTACACAACACTTAGATATTGAGTAGCATGCAAACAATCGAAATGCAGTTGTCATAAATTTGGTTAACAATGGTATAGCATCAAAGATGTCCGATTTGCATGCAAGCAGCCCTGCAGTTGTTCAAGGGTTATAAGTTTAAATGTATCCTCAACGTTTGAAGCGACATTTTAATATTTTTTCGAAATGCTTACCTCTTAAAAATTGCTCGAATTCTTATTCGGGTATTTGCGTTGTCAAATAAACAAAAAAAAAAAAAAAAAACCACAAAAAAAAAACCACAAAAAAAAGAAGACCGGTCGTAAAAATCTACATGACAAGAAAAAACTGCAGTTTTTAAATATTAAAATACGTTTGATTATTTGCTTGTTAGTGTTTTAAGCAAACTGTGCTCTTTGATACAAGATCTTAATTTACAAGCTCAAGCCAAGGGACCCACAGGCGCATTAGCAGTTATTTGAATAATTCAATATATATATATATACATACATACATATATATACACCTGAGAGTTTTGGTTCCGATAGGTGTCCGCTGTGCAATAAGTTTGTTACTCATAACTAAGACACTTTCTGTAATGTTTCTATACATGACTATGTTTGATTGATCAGAGAATATCAAAGTTTGGCAATTGGTACCCCACGTTTGCTGTATAATGCAGCTTGCATAGCTGAGAAGAGAATATTGAAGTTTGGCTATAGGTACCCCACGTATGCTGTGTAACATAGCATACATAACTGAGAAGAGAATACTGAAGTTTTGATATTGGTTCCCCACGTATGCTGTATAACATAGCATACAAAACTGAGAAGAGAATATTGAAGTTTGGCTATTGGTTCCCCACGTATGCTGTATAACATAGCATACAAAACTGAGAAGAGAATATTGAAGTTTGGCTATTGGTACCCCCCCCCCCCCATTTGCTGTATAAATATATATTATTATCACAGTGATGCGATCGTGATTGCTTGATCACGTCGAGTTGTCAGCATCAGAAAATCCGGATTATTACGAGACCCGAAGCGTCGAGTCATGATCCGGATTTTCTGATGCTGACAACAACACGTGATCTAACAATCTAGATCGAATTACTATGATAATGATATTTATGTTATATACCTATACATTTTCAGATAAATTAATAAAATCCCAAAACGTAACTGACAAAAAGGAAATTGCTTAACATTTCAATTTTTCTAGTATGAGCTTTATCTTAAGTCATAAATCGAATTTAAATTTGTTTAACAGCTGATATGCTCATGAATATCAGTTTTATGAGTGAAGCATGTGCAACAACAGTCACTCATTTTCATTACTAACACTGTTAATAACACGAGTTCTTCGACGCATGGGGGCAGCAGACCCATATATTTGATTTACAGCTATCGTGCACTTGTGAAATTTTGCATCACGGAAGATTTCACCAGCTGAATAATTAGGAAAGTTTGTATCCAAGGCCCAGTGGATAGCGTTGGAACTGTTTCTGGCGGAACATTGTGAGAGACTCCAATGGGGACTTGGCATGGTAATTACAACATTATTTTGACAGATATTTACAGCGGGATTGGACAAATTGTTGGAACTTGATACAGATTTGTTAGAGAGAATGCTACTCATTCCATTTGCATATCAAGTGATGATACGGCATAGTTATTTAAACTTGTTCAGTTGTAACCTCGAGGAAAAAGTAGTTCCAACCTCGTTTGAGAGTATGGTAATACGAGATCAGAAAACGACAGTATCGTTGTCCAACTTTTCGGATTTTACGGTAACATTCTGGCTCATTCTTGGGTAGAAAATTGATAGCTATGTAATAACATAGCATACATAACTGAAAAGAGAATATTGACGTTCGGCTATTGGCACCCCACGTATGCTGTGTAACATAGCATACATAACTGAGAAGAGAATAGTGAAGTTTGACTATTAGTACCCCGCGTATGCTGTATAATGGAGCTTACATAACTGAGAAGAGAATAGTGAAGTTTGGCCATCGGTACCCCACGTATGCTGTATAATGGAGATTACATAACATAATCTTTATCACGAACACTCAATGCACAGTGAGTTGATAGGATTTGTCTGCCAATTGACAACAGTGACAAGAACGAGCAACGACAACAACAAAAGTAAAATCAACCAAAAGTGCACGTGCCAACCCTCGCCCGTAGTCCCTATTTTCTAACTTGCCGGGAAAGCTTACATGCAGACCCAGTATACACTGATTTTATCCGGGTAGACAATACTATAATTTCTATTGTCATATCGATTGTATACGCATACTCAATATTATGTGTTTTTATTTATGTCATATCGATTGCATACGCATGCTCATTATTATTTGTTTTTATTTTACCTGCCTGTAAAACCATGTGAGCTTATGTTATGACCCTGCGTCCATATTGCGTCGTGCGTCGTCCACCGTGCATCGTCCGTCTGTTAACAATTGTTTGTTACTACTCTGGAGGCCATATTTCTGATCGTATGTTGATTAAACTTCGAATGTAAGCTTATATCAAGATCTCAGAGGAGTTTGGTTATCATCGAAGTATACGCATGGTAATGATGTGATTTTGCATCTGATTGACTGAGCTTGATTCAATTTACATACACGAACCTACGGAAGCCATATTATGTTTATCTGACTGAGGTATGTATATATGTATGTATGTGTATGTATGTATGTATGTATGTATGTATGTATGTATGTATGTATGTATGTATGTATGTATGTATGTATGTATGTATGTGACTAAAGAAAGTGAATTGTTTATAACATGTACCTATTAATTTTAGAAAAAAATAGCAAACGCACAACATGTGCTATACAAATGGTATTTTTATTTATAAACATTCCTTTTAAAAAGAGTTTTAATGTTTACCCAATAGAGCAGGTTCACTTCCTACTTCACTTGTAATAGCTAGCGCAACGAAAGCGTGACCTTAGGCCCGCTCGCGAAGCGAGCTCTTATGGCAATGCGTATCATCTGCACATTAGTCCAGTTGAAAAACATTTGTTTCCGGTTTTCTTTTCAGGATTCTTTATTTTAACGACTTTAATGGTTTACTCTGTAGAGTATTACGCATGATAACACAAATTTCAGAATAAAATTAACGATAGTAAAAAAAAAAGATAATTTTTCCATATGCAAACACACAACTCTAAATATATGCTCAATATTCATCGAAAAAAAATCATATGCTACTTAGCACAAAAATATTACCTTTGCACGGGCGAAATACGCGCACATGACGTGATGCAAAACATCCAGTACTCAATAATGTTGTTGTCCAAGCTTATTCTTCTACGTCAGTTTTGAGAAGCGCTTATTCAGTACTCCCAATATATTTTTCAGTCAGTACATGCGTATGAAGCAGTGTTCGTTTCTCCTAAACTTTGCCTATTTCAATAATAGAAATAATTAGATAGAGGATCATCTGCTAGCAACGCAGCAAACTTCCCAGAGGGCTCTAATTTGACACTTTGTTTTGCACCATATCAAGCGGATATAGGTATTTACCCCGATTAGGACATGCCACTGGTAATGAGGTTCGGAGAGCTGTTTTCTCTAATGGGAAAGTACGGGAATTGATGATGTTAAAGTTTGAATTGGCGATATTACTTATTGCAAGTTTTGAAACTTTGACAAGATTAACACCATCTATAAGAGAGATACCAGTAAAAATAACTGATTACAATGCGCCGTCATCTTGCCTGTTATTGCAGTCGTGAGCATTGGAGTAGTTTCCCCTTGAAATGCATAACGTCAGATAGACCCTTCATTAAGAACATATAAGATACAGATTTATGCCATTTGGACTCTCTCTGCTTTTCTTTCGGATGTATGTCGGGCAGTAATTTACAGAAAAATCATGCATTTCGTTCAGCCGGAAATTTCTTCGCAAAAAAGAAATCGCAATCTATTCGGACCAGCTCGGCTATTTCCACGATTGGATTGACCATAGGTAGATATCGGCATGTATTCGAGGTATGATCCGTAGGATTTATACCTCAAAGTTGTTAATTGGATCGACGTATTCATTGGCATAAAATCAGTTTAAATTCTTCGCTGGAAGTGTAGTGTGTATATCATACAGCCGAAATACTCCCCCTTTTAATTTAAAATAATGTTTAAAATATCATGGAGTAATCGTCAAACATCAAACATACACTACTAACCGAGACTTTCAATTCTTAGCCCTGATCAAACATCATACATATTTCTAGACAGTCGGCGGAGTAATGAAGACATTCAACGTAGTGATTGATGTATCAAACTAAAGTGCCTTTTATTGAGAGAAGTTCCGAAATTGGCACATGATCAATGTCTGAGGCCACACTACGGTTAACGGAATGGGCTGAGGAAGTTCCGAGTGATAGGCACTTGCAATATCTATCATTGTATACGACACAGCTATCGAGGCCCTTGGTTTATCATGTTAAGTTCCGAATCAAATTTAAACAACTTCCTTCAATGATCACTGAAGGTGAGAGTTACATGTATGAGCCTAAATATAAAGAGGCAAAACTGAGATTAAGAGTTACAGGTGAGAGTTATACGTACGAGTCCGAATATATTGAGGAAGAACTGAATTACAGGTGAGAGTTATATGTACTAACCCGAATATATAGAGGACAATCTGATATTGAGAGATTATAAAAACTAAATCGTCGAGGTGTGGTAAATTGTCTCAGGAATACACATTATTTAACTGGATGTTCTCAGCCCAAAAGTTATGGATTTATTATCAGCATATTTTTGAAGACTTTACTGGATACGGGATAGAAAATAAAAACGTTTACTCTTTACACTTAATGGTTAAAAAATCTAGCTTTGCACTGTGGCATTAGAGGAAATTAGCCTTAACATTGCCAACATCGTCGAAGCCACAGACTGCACAAGCAATCCTAAAAAATTTCATTAACTAAGTATAAACTACTACGGCATTTTTGTTGTGTAAAAATGCAATGATCTCTCTATAAATACTATTTATGAAATTCCGTGAACATACTGAGGTGCTGTAATTATCTATTTTTTGTTGTTGCTGTAAGTACATATAGCAGACTGTTGTTGTGTGAGAGCGGGAAGTGCCGTGATGACGTCACTGATTGCGCATCCTCTATACAAAATGTGATATGTCCAAGTGCCATATAGTTTTGTATCTTGAGGTCAAATATCTACCATGCCAGACCGCAGAGTGAGAGAATAACATTGAATTACATTGTTTTCTATTTGCACCGCTAACAATAATTTCAATATAAAATTGCTTGCACCTCAAATAACTTTCTATGTCCGCTTGAAACCAAATCACAGACAAACAGGTAGAGATGGCTACAGATGGAATGATGGATGAAGATGGATAGAAGGGTGGTAGAAAAATGGACGAATGGTACATGTATAAATAGATACATGTAGCTATGTAGTTAGATTGATATTCAAAAATCGATCAAAAATGAAAAGTCAACGAGAATAAAAATCTTTAGGGCTTTAGTCAAATTATCTTGGTTTCTTGGGTGTGTGTAAAAGGCCCCGTAAATCTTACAACAACAACAACAACAACAACAACAACAACAACAACAACAACAACAACATTCACATTCCAAGGGCAATATGGCTACGTCTTACCGAAAGCACGACTCCATTGGAACTGTGTAGTGAAAGCGGATTAACATTTTGTAAAGGCATTATTGACTGCAAAATAATAGTGGTCTCTATATGTAACATTTTACCCAGGAAAGAACTTGTTTGCCTCCACAGAGCACGTGATAGGAGTAATAATACCCAAAATATAAATTTTTGCCAGTCGGTAATTTGCTAAAATGTTATGTCGCTCATATGCTAAAATAAAAAATTCCATAAAAGTTCACGATACTAAGATATTACATTTCCAGTACTATTAATGACAATAGTAATTATTAATGCATTAAATACTTATGCGGCCTCAAGCAGCGGGAGCATGTGTGTGTGTGTGTGTGTGTGTGTGTGTGGAGTTGGAAGAGAGAGAGAGAGAGAGAGAGAGAGATAGAGATAGAGATAGAGAGAGAGAGAGAAAGAGAGAGAGATAGAGATAGAGAGAGAGAGAGAGAAATCTGCATCACTGTGAGATTTATTATGCCTCAAGGCTGTACCAATCACATCAAATGATAGTAGTGGTAAAATGGATATTTGAGATTTTTATTACTGATACGGGTCCGAGCCATGTAACCCCTATGATTTTACCCATTTCGCAAACGTGTATGAATCTACGATGATCCCCCACGTGGGCACGTAAACGCGGGCGCTGCACCCGGTTTCGAAAATCTAAACCCGCATTGTTTCGAAATCCCACCCCATCTAAACCGCACAAATGCGCCAAACACGGGATCGCTTGTGGGGTAACCCGGTAACTACGATACCCTGGTCACGAAGTGGGTTACATTTCGTAAGATCTCGAACGGACACACAAACACGGGACTACCTTGTAAACGTGGCAGCGTGGTTTCGAAATCCTTCGCACGCGACGAAATTTCAGCCCGCGCTTTTTGTTGATCAGCGCGCTCCTCCGCGAGAGCCCAACTATATTGATCACATCTCTGTTTACAGCAATGATATTCTCTGATCAGCATTGTGCTGGCTCGTACATTAAAATAACAGTGCACTTTGGCTTGTAGAAATACCAATTCGAGCGGAGACTGATTCCTTTTGTGTGAGAATATTATACTAAATGATTACACCGATTGTATATATATATATATATATATATATATATATATATATATATATATATATATATATATATATATATATATATATATATATATATATGATGTCATCGACAACACTGCCGTTTGACGTATATAGTATTGTGCAAGAATTTGAGTCTGTGGTTGATGCGGGAATTAAATTGGCCGTGCAGTGGTGTCTTTGTGCAGTCACAGAAAAGGTCAAATCACTGTTTAGCCTAAATGCATCATATCAGTGTATCAAAGAGTCTCCAAAGGCGCTGGATGATTTTTCAAATACGTATCTAGAGCATATTGATAAATTAATTGAGTTAGGAATCGTGTTAGAGCGCGAACGACAGAAATTTAGCGAACAATATAATAAGTAGTGGGAAAAGTAATTGTATAATATAGTACAAGAAAAGTATAAGTCGCTGACGTTGACCGAGTTGCCCATTGACGACATCGAAGACAGCGATGACGTTAAAATGACCCGTGAGGATCACCAAGGGCAAATCAATAAAAAACATTCCTTGATAATATTAAATATCAAAGGCATCCACACTCACTAGCCTTCAGAGGCTATACGAACTGATGTACAATGCCGCAGAAACGGAGCAGTGCAGATAATGGTAGCAATTCTCAGAAGCCGTTTCCAAGTCCAATGAAGGAAACACCACATCTGATATATACAAGCACCCAAGGACGTTTGACGTTGTTGGATACAAACGTTCAAAGTCTGGTGCAATACTCATTGATGGGTAATTTGAGCTCATTTGGCCCGAGACCGACTTGATGGAAATTCTGTCCAGGCTTGCAAGCGAACTTTACAGTGATTCTGGAAAGAACAAGCCTGTTTATTTGCAAAATTCTGATTTACAATTTTGAACAACCATAAAACAAAAATATTGTATGTCGTTTGATGGACTCCGTAAAATTCCAACCTATCATCTGGATTATCCGCCTTGCCCCATTATCCATGTACCACCGGACGTATGTGAAGAGATAAATCAAGGGTGACTGAAAAAACAACAGGAAGAAGCAATTGAATAACGTCGCATGTATATAGAAAGTTTAATGGCATTGGGACGTAGTTATTATAAATGTGTATGTCTTGGAAAACTTGAACTTTGCTGCAGAACATGCCATTACGAATAATGTAAATCAAACTCGCTCGTGTTACATGTTGGTACCGGCGCTCGATCATGCCTCAAATGCGGTATCGGAGTCAAGTCGCGTAATCAGCTTTGCCAACCATGCGGATGTGTACGCGAGTATTATCGCACGCGCCGGTGAAGACTTGCCAACGCGAATGTGGAAAACGTCGTCGGAAGGCAGTGGAAATAACTTCCAGGATTGAAGCGATTGCGGTTTCTGATGCTAGCAAAGTAAAAACAATATTACAAAAATTTATTGTCAAATAAGCAATTAGATGATGTTTTTTATTATGAGAGTATGCCAACCGGATATTAGCTCAAGCAGTTTGCGAGAGAACACGGAATAAGAGGTGCAAGAAAAACAGACATACTTGAGTAATTGTGACTTCCCCCAGACGGACCACGTCCGACTGTGCGGCAGCTTCGAGCAATAGCAGCACAGTTAAGTATCAAACTTCCTTCACGGGACACCTGGGCAGAAATCATACGTGCGGTCGCCGACGAGGAAAACCGCCGCCGTATGGCAGTTACTATTGTCGCTGAGGCTGAGGCTGAGGCTGTCGCGAATGGTCGTCAACGAGTCCAAGTCTCAGAGTTCTGGTCGCACAAGCGCGTCGGTGATTTCGAAGATTACCGGGCAAGCATTCCAAACACATACAAACCAGGCAAAGACGCTGTGAAGCTTCTCTCGGACTTGCGTCCGGGAATCCTATCAACATTGCAGCACTCGGTGGCTTCGCCACTCGTGGGCACCTCCGTGTTCAAGGTAAACAATATTCTTGGTGCAAATTTTACTATACCTAATTCTTCCTCAACCAAAGGTTCCAAAGACTGAGTTAAAATCTCACCCGAGTGGTTTCATAGTGGTGCCCTTGTAATCTTGAATCGCGCAGACGCTGAGGCTATCAAGAACGAAATCGACCAAGGTTTTGCAAAGATCCTCGAGAAGTTTGATGATTACACCCGAGAAGATTCGGAATGGACTATTTCCACATGCACGGAAGTTCATGGTAAGGTTTCCCCGTACAAACCTTTCCGAGGGTCGCGTTATATTCCAACGCCAGCGTGTATTCCATGACTGGCATCGGTAAGTTTGAACGACTCAATAATAAACATGAAAAACGAAGACAACCAGTGTTGTCCGCGCTGCATCCTGTGAGCAATAATACAGATCAACCTCGAAAATACAAACAACATCTGGATGAACTCGAGTTTGGTAACGTAGAATTCCATGTATAAGTTACTGCCATCGGTAAGTTTGAACGACTCAGTCCTGACATCGCCGATAATGAGTTCGCTTGGAACAGCGACCTTAGTCTGATTGAACTATTCCCATACGCACAAAACAAAGATTTATGTAGGTGGTTTAAAGTTAATTTGTTGTTGTTGCACGGTCCAGAGACGCGGCACCATTACGTGTGGATAAAAGACCTTTCCCGGATGGTGTATACGCACAGCAAACACCATTTTGAAATTAACCGCTGTGCAACGGAAGATGAAAGTTCCATATGTTATTTACCCGGACTTTGAATGTATGAACGTTCCCGTGGAAACCCCCACGGTTACATCGTATACGATGCAAGTTGCTGAACAAGTCCCATACGGGTTTTTCTACACTGCAGTCAGATGTGACCGAGCGACTGAACCGCCAATTTGTATCGTGGCAAGGACTCGGTTGAGATGTTTATTAAATCGCTCGAGGTTACAGCTGAATGGATTCGACAACAGCTTTCCTCTCTCGCAGACATGATTATCACCCGTGGTGACATTAGCGAGTTTTCCGCGGGGACTCATTGCTGGATCTGTGAAGGAACATTCAGTTCCACCGATGAAAAAAAGCGTGATCACTGCCACATCACTGGCGCATACAGAGGAGCCGCACACTGCGCATGCAACCTGAAGTTGCGCATTTACCCATCACGAATAAGAATTCCATTTGTGCTTTATAACCTGTGCGGGTATGATAGTCACTTCATCATGCAAGCAATTGCAACGGCATCAAACGCGACAATAAGTGATATTCCCAACAACACGGAAAAATACATGACGTTTCGACTGGGTCAGCTACAGTTCATTGACTCGCTGCAGTGTCTCAATTCCAGCCTGGACAAACTCGTTAACAACTTTGTGGCGGGAGGCAACCATCGCTCTATGATTACTCGTCGATACTGTGGCGCTTCACCCGATGAACCTGGAAGGCTCAGCTTGCACACCTGTAAAGGAATCTACCCCGTACGAGTACACGAGTGACTGGGAGAAGTTTTCTGAAACTCAGTTATCATCGATTGAGACCTTTTATTCGTTCGCTGTCCCGCGAAGGCATTTCCGCCGACGACTACGCGTACGCGAACAATATTTGGTCCGCGTTTGGTTGTCGAAACCTCGGTGACTACCACGATTTGTACCTTCACGCGGATGTACTTGAGGCGTTACGCAACACCGCTATGCGCGTGTACAAGCTTGACACATCATACAATTTTTCATCACCGTGAATGGCCTGGCATGCCTTGCTGTCGAAAACCCTGGTCGAGTTGGAAGTGCTCACTGACATCGATCAACATTTGTTTGTCGAGCGTGGTATCCGCGGCGGGATTTCATTATTGAGTCACCATTATGCTCGCGCTAACAAACCGCGCGTGGACGGATACGACCCTGCCCTCCTGAACAGTAACATCATCTACCTGGACGCGATGATGTAACCGATACAAGTATGTGAGTTGCAGTTTGTCAACTAAGCGCACGTGAACATCCGCGAGTACGACAGCAGCAGTGACGTCGGGCACTTCTTCGAATTTGCGCATACAATGATTACACACTGGCTCCAGAAGCGCTGTCGCTGTCCCGCACGTAGTTATCCCCGTACCAGTCGGAGCTCATGGATGGCAAGTTCGTTGAATGCATCAAGCTGGTTCCGAATCTGCGCCGGAAGCTCAATTAAAACCTGGAGTTTTATCCGCGGTTGGGGATGCATGTGTGTAAAGTCCACCGGGTGCTGCGGTTTCATCAGCGCGCGTGGATGGTTCCGTACATTCAGATGAACACGTACCTAAGAACGGCTGCTTCAAACGAATTAAAAAAGGAGAGACCATGGCCAATTTGCGGAAGTGAACTGGCGTCGACCTTGTCCGGGACAGTGAACAAGTCAAACTTTGCAAGCTCATTGCGGGCTCTGCGTTCTAGTCACGCAAGATATTCGATGGTGGACTCGTTGCTGTACACATAATAAAATCAAAGCTAAAGTTAACAAAATATATTTACGGTGGTGCGTCCGTGTTGGACTTGTCAAAACTTCTTATGTATGAATTCTACTAAGATTCGATCAAGCCACACTAAGTGACTACGTCAAGATGCTGTACACGGATAAGGATTCGTTGCTGATGTATATAACCACCAACGATATACGCAGACATGGGTGCTGCATCGCTCGCGTGCAAGTTTGACAATAGCGAGTACCCGAAGGATCATCCGTTGTTCAGCGACATCTACAAGAAAGTCGTGGGGAAATTCAAGGACGAGTGCGCTGGCAAGCCCATCGAGGAATTTGTGGGACTGAGACCAAAAATGTACTTGATCGAGGTTGGCTCTGGTAAAAACATTAAGAATACCATAGGTATCCCATGCGTGGTTGTGCACAAGGATCTTAAACACAACATGTACGTAGAGTGTATTCGGTAACGACGTGAATTATCCGGTCGCGGTGAGTTTATCCCCGCTGGACACCAAGCGGTGGAATTTCCCTGACGGGATCACTAATTATGCGTAAGGGCACGCGCAGATCCTAAAATAAATCTTGGAGGTAATTCCGTATTCGCGGGAATGACTTGTAATTCCTCTCGCACAAATGCTCGAATAGGAGGCTGTGCCTGTCGTGGACGAAGTCCACTCGCTGGCGACGCCAAGTGGTAGTGCGTTGGTTGTCCCGGAATATCAATCCGGTCCTACACCGTGAATGTATCAATGGACCAAACCGGGTTAGTAGCAAGACGTTGTCCACTTTCCAGCTCCCCCGGGGCATACAGGTACCGAACCAGATTGTCCTCGACTAAGTCTAACGCGGGTGGCTGAGGCGGCATATTTAATACAATGACGGTCGACCGTGTACGTGTGATAACCATTCGTGTTATTAACGCGAGAAAACCCGTTCGCACAACATATTACGGAAATGATCTTGGTGACGTCTGGGGATTGTTCACAGGCGCGCCAAAGGTACTCGCGGCCCTGACATCGCGCGCTGCACCGATCGCTAAACAAGTTGCAATGCGAGTCGTTGACAGCATTAAAAGCGCCGCTGCGGATCAGTTGAAAACTCTTGGGTTGCAGGCGATCCAATCAATTCTAGATCGACTTCAACGAGTAGTGACTCGGCAGCCAAAGTTTCAACCATAGGCGGTTACGCTTCCGTCAACGGCAACAATGTCCGTGCCGGACCGTAAAATCATCAACGAAGCTGTCTAACAACGTCTAGCTGAGTTAGCACAAAACAATACTGATTCGATGATTGAAAATCTGGCAATAGGGAGGAGATTACGGTTACGTAAAAAGTATCGAACGAAACCGATAATGCATACAATTTCACCATGGAAAAATTCAAAGATGAATCCGATACCGCGTTTGACATTGACGCGCCTGTGTTGGTAGATCGAAGCGTCCGAGAGTTTCAGTATTATTCGTACCCAGCTAGGGAACCTAATCTAACTGGACAAATAGAATTACAAGTGCAGGATACGTCTCGGTATTTTCTTCCATGTGAGGCCTTCTTGGAAATTGATGGAAAACTTATACAAGCCGACAATCCAAATTACACCGCCATTGCCATGGTTGGATTTGTCACCAGCGGTATCATGGCGTTATTCAACAGCGTACATTATCTCATCAACGGAAAGGAAATCGAAGCATGTTTGGACCAAGTCAACGTTGCCACAACGATCTCGGACTCGTCAGATACAGTGACGATTATGCAAGATCTGCTGGCTCAACTATGATATTTGTCAAGGATACAGCCGACCATGAATATCACGTACAGCATACCATACTACATTGCAAACGTCAGAAACGCGGCAGGAGATGGACCAACATCGGCTATAACTGCCATCAATGGACATTTTAAACTTGAATTCGCGATGCGTCGAGGACAACTTCATGGAACCTCGTTGTCGTTTTCGTGTGCGATTCCTCTCAGTCACATATCCCGGTTCTGCAGGCTATTTTCGGAGCCAAACACATAGTCGTGTTAAGTCGAAAGGACAACCATGACGATGATGCAATTTGTCGTGATGGTGGTGCCGCTGCTGACAAGGTTGTATTGTCAAAATTAATATTATGAATGCCCTTCGCTGACCACAGACGGACGTTTTGTTGTCGTTTATGGTGTCAGGAGGCACGTCAACGCTGTCATTTCTCGCGTTCACCACACAGTCGGTATCAAGCAACGTTTAGCAGTTTTCATTGCAAATAACTACCCAACAAGGTGTCAGCGCACCAAAACACATGTTTATTTGCGCTTCAAACCATAGAACGGGTGCGTATAGACGGACAGACCACTAGTGCGATATTTGACCAGTTAGGAGTGTCTGAAGTTTCTTTGTGATTAAACGGTCACCACGAACCCTCGGAAGAAATTTTTCTTGATTTCGAAAACAATTATGTCGCACGTACATATCACAAGCTATGGTCGTACTTGCACCGGCATCGAAACATCGACATGGGTCTGTAGATATCCCAGCGTCACTTCATTACATTGTACCCATTTTATTAATTTGCGGCTCGTTAAGCAGTACATGGTCTACACGTACTTCAAAGCATTTGTTACTGATATCCCCGCCGGCGGTTACAGTTGCATTGTTTTGATCTCTCCGATAAGCTTCTGTTGTTGGAGCGTACAGGTGGCCGAATGAGGGTCATTCACGTGCCTGTGGAAAACTTGTCAAACTCATAATTGTTTTCATAAACTGAAACTGAACAGCACAATTACAAATAATGTTATATCACGAAGATAAGATTGGTCTTAGCAAAAACATACTTGTGAAAATAAAAAGCAGAATAAGAAAATATTGTGGAGACAGATGGAAACTTTCTAGGACAAAGTTGACCGGAAATGTCCCTGTGTGGCTAACCCAAACGCAACTTAATCAGCTCAATGCGGCCAAACAAAAGAACACCTCGGTAACATTAAAGTTGTCGAATTCAGAGGTGACGCAAATGCAAAAGAGCGGTAGAATATTTCCATTCCTTGCGGCGATTCTAGAGTTGTTGGTGGCTACGGCTCGCGCGGTTGCAAAAGCGGCTGCAACAGGGGCCGTCAGAACCCATCCGGGATGGTTCTGAAAAAGGCGATCGGGAGACCTACAAGAAAAGTTAAAGGTCTGCGACTACCCGTGTGAACTCAGAGCGGAAGAGGTTGCATACGCGGTAACACCTCAACAACTATTTTATTTTGACTCGTAACGGCTTGCACCGCAACGTGAAGTTGTTGATTATTTGCACAGAGGCTTTACATCAAAAAACAAAGTTCCGCCACAGCTGTTTTATTCGATGCTGCTCTTGCAAACTCGAACAGACGGCCCATTATGTGGATATCTCGCCGTTGAAGCATTTCGTGCACTTGAGCGTTCACCGACACCACAAGGGCTTGTCGACGCTGAGTTTTCACTTAGAAGTTACGCTCGATAGTATACAATGCATGTTGACATTTACGGACGCACAAGCGCAACGATCTGCTCCGACGCAGATGTACATCTGACCAGGTTTGCCACCAAAGCGGATATGGTCGAGTTAGCCAGCCGGGTTGTTGTTGGCGTCGACCCATGCAAGCTTGTGATATTTCAAGATCAAAACTGGAAAATTGCAAACATCTAACGTGGACATCAACGACGTTATTTTGAAGCCGCGACTAGCCATCTCTGGCTGAAATCACTGAGAACCAGAGAACCAAAGACTCTGGTGTGTCGGTGGAATTCATAAAACATTACGTCGATGAGCACACAGAATCGAAAGTTAGAAAATCTATCGACGTAATGAGCGGAGATCTTATCATGAACGGAAATCGAATCCAAAGAACGCAAGAACCCATCGATGATGCTGATGCTACAACGAAACAATACGTGAATATGAAAACCAGTGAGTGATTAAGTGATATCAAGGTCGTGGTTGGTAACATCGGATTTGTACAAACATTTACGAAGATTGACGGCACATAAAATATACAAAGAGGAGGAGAAGCAGAAATCTTTGGAATATTGTTGTACCAAATGTAAATATTGACGGATTTCATCCCAGTGGCAACTTTAAACTGGTTGCTGATAGATCCGGATATTGTTTCTTTATCGTGTATACGTCTATTAAGACCCTATTGGCTGGTGGTGGTGGTGGTGGTGTTGGGGATTCTTAATATTATAATATTAGAACAAAGACAATAATCAGAAAATCCTGATACTGAAGCTAAAATATTAAAATTTAAAGATTCTGTATTCAGGTCAGATGACAAGTCATTAAAAACTTTTTCGGTTGCAGGCTTGTTTAAGATCAACAATTCTGAAAGAATAGAGATACATGGGATAAATGTTGCGAATGAAGCACAATTAACCGTTTTCGGTGTTTGTATTTAAAGTCCGCTAACGTTGTATAAATGACAGACTTTGTTCCGGGCGATGTTGGAGCTGGGGAAGACAGTGTGTTGGATCAGCTGGGAGAGCGTGCCACCATCGATGGTCATTCTATACCGCTTGTCGATTAATATCTGCGCCAGAGTGGCGTTAACAAACCCTCATATACACTCAAATGTAATCTACGCGAGGGTCAAATCGAAATTGACCGTTGGAACCATGATATACCAGATGCGAGTTGTGGATTCGGCGCGGCAACCACCTTTGGCCTTGGCGTGGCGGGAATTGAGACTACAGCGATTATCAATGGCACACAAATCGAATTTGCCGTCAGACCTATATCAATTGTAACCGCTGTTGCGGGCGGCACTAGAAAATCAATTTCGTTATGGCTGCACTAACGAATACGCGTCTACGAGGAAATACTGGTGGCAGCACAAAATAGTCTCAGTATAATTGCCAATCTGTACTCGGTGACCATTGGCGACGAACCCATTACCACAACGGAGTTCGAGGCAGCGTTTGCGGAAATGGAAAACTTCCGACGACTCCTTGCGCAGATACGGAACCAGAACCGAAACATGAACTTAATTTACAGGCAATAAAAATCGAGTAAAAGCGCTATAGAAAGATGATTTGTGTTGGCGTGCGGTTCGAGTGTAACCCACTTCGTGCGATCTCGTAGTTGCCCCTCGAGCTGTATCCGTGTATGGCGCGGTGGTGCGGTTTCTGCGGGTTGGGATTTCGGAACCGTGCGGGTTAGATTTTCGAAACCGAGTGCCGCGCCCGCGTTTGCGTGCCTTCTTGTGCGCGCACGCCTGGACATGTGTTTATGTACCCGCGGGGATTCAACGTAGATTCATACATGTTTGCAAAATGGGTACAGCTATGGGGGTTAGAAGGGGCTGACCCTGATCAGTAATGAAAATCTCAAATTCCAATTCTACCACTACTGATGATACATAATTTCGATGTCTATATTTAGCTACGGAACAAATACTTTTAAATATCATCAGTAAAGTATGATCCGCGTTCTCTCCAAATAGTTAATTTAGTGAATTAGTTAAGATTATATACATTCACGTCTCTTCTCTTTCTCTTCATGCAAACAGTTCTTTGATAATGAAAACACACTATTCATGCAACACGTATATATAACAATACTCGACCCTCTTGTATCTATAAATAGGTTTTGTCGACACATAAATACAATCCTGGTTATATAGTGCCGACTAAGAATTAGTAAAGATGGTACATGTTTCGAAAAAAAAAAAAAAATTGGAAAAATCTTCAGTAAGATACAGATAAAAGTGGGCTGATATGAGCTATTATCCCACAAAGAATCACAAAAGATTGAAGAAAAAAAGCTCCTCATTGTTTGTTTCTTATTTTTTTATATTTTAAATAAGTGAGCAGATCAACTCCGAAATTGGCAGCTTTTAATTCACACATTAGGCCACTGAAATTTTGCATATGAATAAATAAATAAATAAATAAATAAATAAATAAATAAATAAAGAAAGAAATAAACGAAAGAACGAATGCTTAAATAAATCAGTCAAGGTAGGCAATTGATACTGTACTACTCAAAAGGTCTATATTAGAAATTTTGATGTCATATTAGGCTGAGGAATGCCCTGATTGAATAAATAAATCAACAAATAAATGTATAGATAAAATGAAATTAAGGTAATTTTTCATGCTAAATTCGTAGCCTACATATAATTGAGAAATGTGATTTTTTAATGACTTAACATCTAACTAAGGATTCGACTCCCTGGCTGTCTATATCTTTTAAAAATAAATGGAAAAGATACAATTCAATTCACCACAAAACATTTTGTTTGATTAAGTTTTTGTAAACTTGAGACACAGTACGTAATATAATGATTAATCAAATTGTCAAAAAGTAATGCATATTGTTTTAAATGCAACGTGTTAAATGTTTTTATTCTATTTGATAACAGTTTGATTCTGTTTTGACTTCCCTTACATCCGTACATATTTGCTATTTCTGGTTGATGTAACACATAGCCCTTAAATTAGCATCATATTTTAGGTTTATTAAGTCCTGCCTGAAACCAAGGATGAAATCAGTGTGTGGTGTTCAGTTTAGCTAACCTGCATGATATCGTATTTTTCAACCAATCTAAAAGAAAAAAATATGAATTCATATTTTAAAAATTTTATCGGTGAAAAATATTTTTCCCCATAGAATACGGAAGTATCAAGCAAAATACTTACAAACTGATACTTTGAACTTTATTATTTTAATTTTTCATAATTTTAGGAATAAATCTTCTTGCTTTCATTTTTTCAAACTTCACTATACATGATCATTATATAGTATGTAAATTTCGATGTAAAATGGAAATATTTCAATATTCAATTTTGAGCACCTCCTAAGCACAAATTATATCAATTTTTAATATTTATAGATCTCGCTCATAATATACACAATGAACTATTGCCTCCAGTTATCGGCCTGCGCATGCACTAAATCGATATCCGTGTTTAGTAGTGAGATTGGTATGAAAAGTCATTACGTAACTTGTTTTGATTTACCTCAGAAACTAATATTAAGTGTTTGCCTGATAGTCCCAAACATTCTAGAATAATTTTACCCTGTTGCTTTACCCTATCGTTACAGATTGCGGAGATCCACCCGTACCACATCGTTACACGCTGAGTTCTTTTACGGGCAGATACCGAGGTTCCACTGCGGAGTACATCTGCTTCACTGACGTGATACAGTTTATCACAATCAAGTGCACAAACATAGGCTGGGAAAGTTTGCCTCCATGCCCAGGTAAGTTTTTCATGGCTGGATTGCTACCTTGCTCGCCTACTTGTTTGTTTGTTTTGCATGGTTATTTTATCTTTAACCATAATATCTGTGTCTGCAAGTAATGCAGGTCTAAATCACTGTAACGTTGTGCATTTTTCAGAATATGCATTCATTTAGAACACCGACTTTTCCCGCTTATAGCAAAAAAGAAAACCTTGTTGATTTTAGTAAGTAAGTAGTGACAGAACTGGACCATAGCTAAATTAAAACTAGTAAGGACTTTTTGGCGTGGAAAACAAATACAAAAAAAAAAATGAGTGACTAATTAATTTAAATCTCAGCTCTATAGTTACTTACCTGCTCTGTACCCCAATATTCCTGGACCATAGTGATAGCTGGGCCGCTAGTAAATTAAACACAATACTCTCGTCTTCAGGGACCACAGTGTTGTTTTTATTTTTAGTGCAAAAGCCAAAACACAAAATAACACTGGTCTACAATTTTTTAGAAGTCGTCTGCTTCAGAGATAAAATGTGATATTTATTAGGGATTTTGATGTGCTGAATTCAAATACGACAATTAAAAAAACTGATTGGATACTGTTTCCAAGATATTTAAGTTTTTACATTTTACGTCTATGTATATTGTGTACATTGTAGACTTTTAATCATAAATTGTAAACCTAGGTCTTTTCATGTGTTTATGGTTGCTTTACATGATAATATTTCACCTGTCCTGTTTATGTAACAATTTAAAAGGGTTATATAAATAAAAAATATATAGAAACAAAAGTCAAAAAACTATTATGTATATATAAGTACATAGTTTAGTCCTTATTCAGTGTCTACTCGGCGCTTCTTGGCTTGTCTCTTGTATTCATTAAATGGAGCATCTCTTGTCACTGTCCAGCAATAGTCTGCAAACATTGATGGGCTCCATTTGCCCTGATAGCGTTTCTCCATTGTTGCAGTGTCCTGGTGAAATCGCTCGCCGTGCTCGTTGCGCATTGCTCCGCAGTTAGGTGGAAAAAATCTAGATGTGAGTTCAAAAAATGTATCTTTAGTGAGATGTTGCAACCAAGGCTTTTGTATGTCTTGAGGAGGTTTTCCACCAACTCCCTGTAGTTGTCTGCCTTGTTGTTTCCGAGAAAATTTGTTGCCACTAACTGGAAGGCTTTCCATGCTGTCTTTTCCTTTCCACGCAGTGCACGTGAAATGCATCATCTCGAAGAAGTTCACGAATCTGAGGACCAACAAAGACATATCCCTTTATCTTAGCTTTACTTAACCTAGGAAATTTTCCACGAGGTACTTGAAAGCTGCTTGTGTTTTGTCCATGGCCTTGACAAAGTTCTTCATCAGACCAAGCTTGATGTGCAAGGGTGGTAACAAAATCTTCCTTGATTCAACAAGTGATGGATGCTGAACACTTTTCATCCCAGGCTGCAATGACTGTAGGAGTTGCAAATCTCTCTTGATGTATTGTGAATCTCTCGCACGACTATCCCATTCGCAGAGAAAACAGCAGTACTTTGTGTATCCAGTCTGCAGGCCAAGCAAGAGAGCAAAAACCTTGAAATCGCCACAAAGCTGCCACTGATGTTGGTCGTAGTTTATGCACCTCAAAAGTTGTTTCATGTTTTCATAGGTTTCCTTCATATATGGACTGCAATACCAACTGGAATTGATGGCAAAACACTGCCATTATGCAGCAAAACAGCTTTAAGACTCGTCTTCGATGAATCAATGAACAGTCTCCACTCATCTGGATCATGAACAATGTTGAGGGCTGCCATCACACCATCGATGTTGTTGCAGGCTACAAGATCATCTTCCATGAAGAAGAATGGGACAAGATCCTTTTGACGGTCACGGAACATGGAAACACTAACATCACCTGCCAGGAGATTCCATTGCTGTAGTCTGGAGTCCAACAGCTCTGTCTTACTCTTGAGTAGTTCAAAATCCCTGACAAGGTCATTCAGTTCACCTTGTGTTATGAGGAGGAGGATGGGAGAAAATATGGGTCATGTGACATTGATGGTTCAGGACTAAAGTTCCTGATTTCCAATTTTGCAGCCAAAATAAAGGTGATAGGCTTTCTTAACCATAGTGGTTATACTGCGCTTTTGTGATGCAAAAGTCACTTCACCACAAACATAGCAGAAGTTATCTACATTGTTCACACAAGTACGAGGCATCTCTGCTCACAGAAATGTGTCCCTTTGCAAAATCAAACACTGACAAATAAGAGAGCACGACACTGTATGATTTGTAGAGCTGATATAGGGCAATTGCTTCAGCAGAGTGATGTAAGCTTAGTTATGATTACATCATCCATAACTTATAGGAATAGCAGTTCATATCGTGTATGACGCAATACCAGCTTCAGATTGCATCATTCATTGTTTTGCCTAAAAAGCAAGTACTGGCCAAACAGTCATAGATTTATTCATAGATCCAGTCAAAGATGTATTTTAGTCATTTCTGGTTTAAATTGAGATCCCTTACTTTTATAACTGACTGATCGTCCGCCATTCCCAAGTCAAGGGTTGTATATACTGACCCAGTATCATATCTTTAAAACTAGAGCCAATCAACAATTTTAAGCATCATTTTCGTTCTCAGTGACCCAGAATTAGTAAAGTTTGACAATATTTATTGCGGAAGCATTTTGGCTGTAGACCAGTGTAATTTCAAAATCTTGATGAAACATAAATGATGGAGCAAAGCTATAATGCGATAAACTCAACATTGTTCAGAGAGGTGTTCGCAACAGACAAGTGTCCTCAATAGGCAAGTGTCTAATATAGACAGGTGTCCATAATAGACGGATGTATGAAATATAAATGTTCAAAGAGAGTGTTACGACTCTATGGTCAATGAAAAATGTAACATAAAGAAAGTGAAACCAACAAATCAAGTAAATATCAACAAGCAATTTATTTATAGATAATTAAAATGAAAATACACTTACAGTAACGTGAATTAAAATCCAAATAATCAAATAATCCTAAGTATCCTAATCATAAGTCTTAAATAATGAATGTTCCGTATGAAATTCAGTATCCTTGTAAGTGCTGATGTGCCAATAGTCTGTAATGTCCTGATGTACCAGTAGTCCTTAATGTGCAGATGTGCCAAAATGAAGTACTCCAGAATATTTCTGAATTAGTTCACATAAATCCCAAAATCATCAATTCAAAATCCAAAATCCAAAAGTCTATGAGCACTTTGTTAATCCAATGAATATTTTTTAAATAATTCCTCTCTCTGAATTTGGAATGATTTTTCACAACTGTAATGACTCTTTATAGACTGATGTTCAGGTCGAAACTGAAAACTGTCCACTAAACATGGTATATATAAAGATGGATCACATGACAGAATGTTCTAGAAAATTATATGTTGTATGTGACTTTTAACACACAATTCTAAAGTAAATTCTACTTTTATCTGTAAACAAACTCAACCTTGACCTCAAATTAAATAAACAGCTTGTTTAACAAGACTGTCCTTGAACACAAATACGAAGTAAACAACCTAATTCAGGGACAAAAGCTAAACATGTAAACATGATACATAACATTTAGATTTGAACAAATATTAAAGCCAAGAAACAGTTATATTTTCCTAAAATATTTATAGTATTATATTAACATCATACATAACAGAGAGACAACTATGTATTTGTTGACAATTATGAGTTACTTTCCTTGATTGTACCTTCGATACCGACTGTCTTAGGCATGATTACATCTATTTATAACATCATTGCAATATATATATATATATATATATATATATATATATATATATATATATATATATATATATATATATACATTTTCACACAACACAAACATGATTCTGATGTGTAGTAATAGTTTATATATATACATCGATGATGTATGTATAAATAGATGTGAGAATGTCTTGCAGTGTGGTGGGTTGGCCATATGTCTGATTTGTCGGATTGATGGGCTCAAATCAAAGAGCAAACAGTTTAAGGGTTCGTCCTAACTTCAGTTGCGGACATAGCCTCATGGCCACAGGGAGTTGAAAAGGTCTTTGGTGAACCCACCGTGAAATCCGTTCACACTTTCGACTGGGTACTAAGGCGGTGGTAACGATTCCATTATGTTCCTTATTTGCTGAGGAAATAAAATATTTAGCTGGGCCAAGCACCCAGTCCAAAGCTGGGTTTTAAAGATTATGACAAGTGAAATATAGTATACTTTCTTCACACACACATTCAAAATAGTAAAATATATAATTAAATTTTGCTACTTGAAAAAAAAAAAAATTGTTGAAGACTTCTATATTTGATCATCCTGTCCAAATACAAGTTAAACAAATTAAAGGCTCTGCTAAAAGGTTTACAGGCTCGTAAAGAATTGAGAAGTATGAACAAGCAAAATGTGAACAAAATCTTCACTAAACAACTTTGAGATTTCATTAGAGAAAAATGTAAACGAATGTAGATTTTATGATGGGAACAGTCAAGAACTGCATGAATTTTTCAATGACATTGAACCATAGCTTAAGAAAATTGTCATTCGGAAAGTCCGGCAGGTTGGTTCTGGTAAAGTTCAACTTGACTTTAAGACTTATGAAGAGACCACACAGGAGGGAGAGAATGTTGAGTACAGATACTTTTACCACATAACAAGACCTAGGAACATAATGAACAGAGGTGAAATAGATAATGTCATAGAACGTTTATTTTAAATTTTACATACCAAATTTTGCAAGGAAAAAAGCGAAAGTACGAGGTGGATGTTTGACAGAATTGAATATTTCACATTGTACGTAGATATATATCAACCTCTTCGAGGAAGCTCGTATATATATATTTGCCTGAATAGGTTAAAAACAAAGTTAGCTTGCATAAATGTAAAAAATGGGATGACAGATTTTGTCTCTATGCCGTTGAATCTGTGATCATAACGTTGATCGGCAATCAAAGTACAGTTTGGTTAGACACAGTAATTTGTTTGACAGATGCCGTGTAACATTACACTACATACCAACACAAATGAATGAATATGATATCTCTGTAAAAGTGTATTAAATAGTTGAAGACAAATATATTAGAACAGTTAGAGTGACAGAAAAAGAAAAAATAGACATGATGATTCATTTTAATGAAATAGCAACTGAGTTGACTTCGTCGCTGGAAAAATTTCATTATGTTGGCATTACATATTTATTATAATTTGTGTTATCACAAATAAGCAAACGAGATGGGAAGAAATATATCAGCAAAAATGCTTGAAGTTTTTAAATACAGAAGAAATGTTTTCAGATACCCAAAGACTGTTTAACAGCGTAGACAAATCAATAGACATACTGCTTAAAGAGGGATCAGTTGTCAAAGTCAGAAACTATCTTGGTCAATTTAAAGCTTCATATGCTGTTTATGGTGATTTGAAAGTGTACTAGTTAAAACAGATGAAGCACATCACCATCTCAGACGTTATCGCTGTCCTTTGGGACGAGGACAAGGTTTGCACCAAAGATGAAGTGACAGTGACGAAAGCTAAGCACATTCAGTTACGATTTTGTCTGTACTTTGTTGGTGGAAGAAAATCTGCTCGGAATATCAGATGTTGGTGACTCAGGGTGGATTTAGAAGTGGATTTGCAACACATTTGCACGACCACTTCAAGGACTATGCCCTGGCTCCAGATAAACTAATTCTAGGCGAAACTTATTTATTTTCATTGCAAAAGAAATTGATAAATGATTCCAAAGGTACGAGACCGACTGTGTGTAAGATAATTTCTACGTTGAAAAACAAAGATAAACAAGTGATACATCCTAGATACTTGAAACCTTGCCTGAAATTGGGGCTAAAACTGAAAAATATATACTGAGTTAATCTTGTTTAAACATCAACCTGGCTACAGACATATATTGAACTGAATACCAGTTTAAGACAAAAGCTTACAATGATTTTGAAAAATACTTCTTCAAACTGATGAACAATTCAGTTTTGAAAAGCAAATCGAAAATCTCCGAAAAGGCCAAAAGAAATACATATGTCCAAACGATACTAAATGTTTCAAGTGTCAACAAATATATAGGAGTGAGGAGAACAATTATTTACGATGACTTGGTACTTGGTCTCAAACACAAAGCGATCAAACTAACCAAACCTTTCTATGGTGATTTTACAGTGTTAGAGCTCTCCAAATGTTTTGAAGTATGATTGTTACTAAAGCAAATTGAAAAATAAATACGATGAAGAGACTACTTATGTCGGATACCAATTCATCGTGTATCTATGTTGAGACAGAAAACTTCACAGTGACATGAAGAATGATGTTGTCGCTCCGCGACAATGCTCATCCAGAAGGAACGACACCTTCGAGATCTATTACATTGTTGCGAAGCAACAAAGCTTACACCAGGGGTGTTATGACACTAGTGTCTGTCCCACAGATATGGTTAACATCCCTCAATGGAAGACAAATGTTTTGGGAGCTTTCAAAGATGAACTAATTGGTGTACCAATTAGAGAGTTATGTGGGTTGGTAGCAAAACTCCATGGATACAGGATTGATAAGGAAGAAATTTTGTTTGCAAAGGCATACAAATGTGTAATCAAACATAATTAAATATCTAAGATGTACATAAACTGCTTGCTCAATCGCAAGGCGAAAAATGATCAGGAAATGAATTTAGTCAGGTGATACATTCACCAGGTGAACAGAATCACGAAGAACAAAATAGCATTGTATATGCATGATGACAAACGCGTTTTGCTTGACAACTTATAATCATTACATTACGGTATCTTACATTATAAAGGAAACTCGAATGCCATCAAACGTTTGGTTCTTTTTTAAATTTAAAAATATCCCAAATTTATCCTTTAATTTCATCTGGTATTAAGTGACTCAGTTGCCTTCCTGTCCTTGCTGTAAACGACTACTATAAAGGTGTATTTTCTCTGAAATCTTTAACCAAAGAATTGTACTTCTGAACTATCAATCATACTAATATTTTAAAATGGTTACCACTGAAAGTTTGCTTGGTCAAATGACTTGCTTTCTTTTTCACGTCATCAGGATTCCCTCAATCATCATCTGGAAACAGAGTATTGGTTCGTTGATACAAATCAACAAGTAACTCTGACCACTTATCCAATTTATCTTCTGGATCTATCACGTTCACATTTTCATCTCAGAATGACCTCTTTTGTCGTATGACCTGTTACATAGACAAGACGGAGAGATGCTAACTATATAATCCAAAAAGTCTTTGTATTCTGTGTCTGTCATATATAGTGCAAACCATGTTTCATCGCAATTAGTCCCTCCAAAAATTATCATGTTATGAGGTTCTTTCAATTACACGTATACATGGCGAACAGAGAACTGATTTCAGTTGATTGTTTTGAATGCTAACTTGATCACCAAACACGAAACAGATGTACAGTTTGTTGGCATCTACATTTTTTTTCTGTTGATTTGAAAAGGAATACATTGTTGTACGTTAGCAAGTTTATATCCACTAGCATGTAGTCTGTTATCGTGAGCACTATTCACATCACGTCAGAGGCAATGAATTTCAGAATAAAAATTGTTAACACTTACATTACTAATTTATATGTCCTTTTGTTTCTCATCGAAGAAATATTTAGCGGCTTCTGCAAACGGTTGTATCAATTGAATACCCTGCAAAAAGTCATGTTTGGTAGACCTTCTATCGTTACTAAGATTTTTTCTGTTGCCGAGTTGTAAAACGTTTCAGAATCACTTCGTTCGGTTTTGTTTTACACAGTATCAAAACATCATTCAAGTTCATTCGATAGAATCAAGAGTAAAGTTTGTTAAAGGTGTATTGGCTTCTAGTCTATGATTCTTTCTCTCGTAATGTAGTCGTAGAAGAAAGCAATTCCATTTATGTATTTGTCATTTACTGATTGTGCAATTGATTCAAAAGTAATAGTATCGTACTGCAGACACAATATTTTTTGTGTGGATATTCATGATTGCCACCTTCAATAAGTTCAGCTGCTTTTACGAGTGTACTGTTAAATCTGAAATGTCGAGGAAGAGCACATGGATAGTGCGGACAATGATCTGTAAGAATCTGGAAATCAAGTGGTATTCTAAGCTTCTTTTTATATATCACAGACCGTACAGCTTCAGTACCAGACTCTTGCTGATTCCTGCACCTGATCTCAACTTCTGCAGTTTTATTCATGATGCCTTGTTCAATCCTGTTTGTTTTAACCAATACAGGAAGCCACACATTTTTGTATGTCGTGAAAATGTTGTAGTAATCAACTTGAAAAGATCATAACTGCAATATGATATAGTGATATCTGTCATAAGCATTCTTCCCCAATTAATTACCATAACATTGTTAGCATCTTCTTTCACCTTTACGTCAAACGGCACGAAGAAAACTACCAGGTACAGTCATGATATTTGTGCTGAGCTTTGGTATAGAAAAATTGCAATGTTTACTCGGTTTAACGGTGCTAGTGTGTGTGTGTGTGTGTGTGTGTGTGTGTGTGTGTGTGAGAGAGAGAGAGAGAGAGAGAGAGAGAGAGAGAGAGAGATACAATGGTGTGTTGGATTGAGATATTTAACTCATTGAGGCATTTTCTCTTGCTTGTTAGTATTTATGTATTCTCCGATCGTGGACATCTTGTATATTGGAGACTTTTGTAACTATAGCATTTACAGACACTTTCTAAGTCTTTCTGATTTGTTTCCCTTTCAGTTATTTCGACTACTTTTCATTCAAGTTTTTATCGGTTATCTCTTTGTACGTTCCAGTTGCAATTTCTTTCTTTAATTCCTCTTTAAACTCTTTTATTCTCGTAGAAATTAATTTATTTTTGTCTTTCAAAAATCCAATTTTTTTAAAAACTGTGATTTATCCTTATTTGGCTATTTATATAACCGAAAAATGCCTGAAGGTGGTGATGAAAGTCCCAAAGATTACATAAGAGATGACTTTGAATACATTCAGTCAATCGAAAATACTGAAACACATCTGTATGAAACTAACTTATCAAGAGAATGTTTTGTAACTCACCAAAAGAATCCTAAGATAGAACTTATCAAGAGGTATTACAAGGGGTACATAATCCGTGGACTAAAAACAGATGAACAACGATATCAGTTAATGGTAAATGGTTTTAGAATTACAAGACAGATGGAAACAGTATTAGAAGAACAAAGTCAAACAATCCACGAGAGATCCTGGGTGAAAGAAGCAATAAAGATGGATTTGTAAATAAACATACAAAAGAGAATGATTTGAAACAAGCTAAACTATCACCCATACATTTATTCCAAATTATTTGTTCAAGTAAATTTGTTAAACTGCATATGAAGGTGATGTGTTGTGTTTCCTACATTACAAGAAAGGTCAGAGGCACAGCCTAAATCTCGAAATATGACTGGAAGAGAATATCTGATTGTATCATCATTTTATCAGACAACCAATAAAAGTCCCTGAGAATATCGAGATTCGGACAATAGACACACATGTGACGCTTCATAACAAAGAATTAGAGGCAGAAAATAGTATAGAAGGGTACTACTAGAAGATTAAAAGTGGAGAACTTCCATCTGCAGTGAAAAATTATTCACTACTCAGAAGGAAAAAGAGCTAAGGGACTGTGTAAACGCTGTGGAAGTTGTCAAATCAAAAATAGATCTCATGCAACTTGATGCTGAAATGTGTGAAAACATATTGAAGAACTTAAAATGGGCATAAACATAGAAAACGACTCAAACAAAAGGCGTTTTTGTAAGAACAGTTGAACGGGATTGAGAGTGTGAAAGCTTAAGTAGTTCGACATCAAACAGATTTGGGTAGCAATTTCAGAGGAACCATTGGAAAAATCAGTTTAAAATACCATTAGGTGAAAGGTTGAAACAACTGTTTAAAGACAGGTCTATTAATAGGAGCAATTATTATAGCAATGTCAATGGCTGTATTAATAATAGTAGCAAAGTTGGTAAAATGTGCTGTTTATCCTACTCAGACTCCACGTGCTCACTTAACTCTACTTGCTTCAGGTGCATTATTTATGGCCAAAATACAATATTTACTGATTATTTGTTTCTTTAATCCAAAAGAACAGCAGCAGTATTGATTTGAATTATTTGTGTCTAAATAAACTGGTTACTCAAGAGTGCTGGACAAATATTTTTTCCCTTGCTGAACACATTTTGTTACTTGTATTATCATTAATAAGTTGTTGCTATCATTTTTGGTCAAAGGCATCAACAAAACAACTAAAAACTACAGCAGCCCCGAAAACCTTTTTAATCAAAATAAATGAATGTTTGTTTATTTCATGGTCGATGTTGTTTTCTGGCTTTTCTAAGTTGGACATTGTCCTGACTTCCTGATTGCCATGTGTCATCGTGTCAGATACAACGTGTATTGGAGGTACAAAATAATTGGCATAACTAACAGTATGAACGTTGTTGTTCTGAGACGTCAGGAACTCGTTGTCGTCTTCCCTTCGGGACAACCAGCAGCAAGGTGTTCCAAGGGAACAAGACTGTGCAATAACTATTCTGTTTTGAACCTTGGCTCCTAAAATAGAGACTACATGAGACCTAATGCTTCGATTTAACCTTGAAATGCATTAATCTGTCAGACCATTACTGTCTACCATAAAGGAGTATATCCAACCTGTTCGCTCTTCTTTCTTTGCCATATAATTCATTTTATCAGGTGAAAATGTTCCCCAGTACTCAACAGTACCAGATCTACAGTTGAATATCCGTTTGTAAGCAGCTGAAATAGCAGCAGATTTAGGCTACCCTAAACCATGGTGCACATTTTTATGTTCTTCTAGCCATTTATCAATCAAGTACTTGTTTTTTCCCTTGAGTTATCTCCATTCATGCCGTTGTGGAATTCTAAAATTGCTGGAGATCAGCTTAAATTGTTTCATATCTATGCTGTTGTCATTTGATTTGAATTCATCATCATTATATAAAGGTATTTTACATCCAGACAGCAGATATCTCCTCTGGAAATAAATCTAAAAAGTTATTTGCTGATTTGTTAACTCTGGTATGCTGTTGTGTACCAAATGTATTAAGGAAATCCCGTTACCAGATGTTGCCATCAAACCGCCCAGTTTAGATGATTCTGCTAAAAAATTTCATGTCGAATTGTGGTTTATATCTTTTCAGATTGTCATCACTGTCAAAGTTTAAAGTGTAGTTATAAAACGTTTTGAGTGGCTTGTATGTGAAAAAATCTTTATCAGTATATTACATTGTTATCTCGTCAAATGCATTTGCTATTTTAGCATCATTAATGTGAGTTAACCAATTTAATGTATTAGACTGAGTTGCAGGACAAGAATAAGGTGTTGTACTAGTTAGACTTTAAATCTTAAGCCCAGTATTTACAATTACGAAATTAGTGTGTTATTGGCAATTCTTGTGCAAATATATTGGTTATATATTTATTATTTTTCCGCACTCACACGTAATTTTCTGCTGATTCTGCACTATAATCTTTCACTTTCCCCCACTGTAATACCAGATTAATCTCGTTCGTTTAACGCTATCTCCTCAGCTCTGGTACTTGATACTTCCTTTATCTATCTCCTCCACCAATTTCTCTCTGTGGCATGTGTAACATTTTACAACTGTTCCATTTATTTCAGTAGGTTAGTTTCAATTGCTCTTGGATGTCAGTCAAAGTCTGTATAACCACACACTATGAAAGGTGTATTGGCTTTTATTTCTTCAAGATATAACACAAATTATTCCCAAACCAACACATTTTGGATTATTTTGTGGTAATCCATTGTGACTGAAGGTTTTATGGATAAATTGAACTTGGTAAATATTGTGCATGTGAAAATTGTATATTTGATTGAGTAGTTCTATGAGTCTTCACCAAACCTTTTTTGAATGAAAATTGAAAGCAGTTTAAATCTCCTGATGATTGCATCTATGTGATTTTCATTGCCTTTAACGTGTTTACAATCTTGTAGACCGGCATATAGTTTTTAACGTTGTATTTGTTTTTCGGCTTATTTGTAAGGTTGTTTGAATGAACTTCGTATTTTTCTAATGTTATTTCTTTTACGTTTTAGGATTTTGCCTACTTTATAGTCGCTTCGTAATGTTTTTCATCTGCATCTTTTTTGTGATAGGTACGAATTCACATGATGTGCATGTTTCAACTCCTTCATTTTGTACTGGACTGTGTTTACCACGTCTTAAACATTCCCAAAACTGGTTAACCCTGGAAAAGCTAAAGGTTTTCGTGCTCAGATATACTGTTATTGTGATTCATGCATTTATTTAAACTGAATAATGTTTTCTGCTGGATCCCAGCTGTTAAATTATTCGTCATATTCCTTCCATTTGACAAGTACATACATTCTGGATGGTCTTCATGAACTTTTCATTTCTGTTATATCATCTTATTTGTCGTACTGAGAGAATTCTTGCTCGTAAAACATGTCCTCAGTATCTGTCTCTTCAAGTCTTCCAGTTTGTAAACAACAGGATCACCTAGTATTACAAGTCTGATTTAGAATATTTCCTCGGTAAAGTTAGGGAGGTGCCCCGTTACAAATATTTTTTTTTACGGTTGTAAGTGTTTAATTCATTTTAATTTTTTTTAGTTCCAAATGTATCAGCTAACAAATAATTTTTTGATCCATATTTTGACATATTTTCCTCCTTGCTATCTCGACTGAGGTCATGTATATTGATGCGCGATGAGTGTTATTGTATGCATCATTTAGCTCTGGCAAAAGGTCAACACATTTTTGAGTTGTTAGGCTTCTGGTAAACCTTTCCACCAAAGCTGCCTTTTTTGTCAATGTTTTCCATTTCCCGTAAATCCTTAACTTTCGTGTTGCAGAATCTTTTTCTCTTTATCAAACTGAATCTATTAATGCTTCTTTCTTTGAAGATTTCTCTGAAAGCATCGTGTATGTCATCTCCAGTTTTTGTTTGTACTGCCTGAGCTCATTCGTACTTTGAAAAGACAGATATTACTGTCAAGATGTATTTGTAACCATCTTTGTCTTGTTCATATGCTTGAATATCAACGATTTCTGCTTGCCGCTGGTTATCCACGGGAATAAATTAGACCCTTTAGTATACAAATTGTTTTCTCGATTGTTTGCTTAATTTGTAGGTAAATTGCTCAGTTAACCATTTTTTACAATCAGATCACGATCTTTTTTTCTCCCGTTTAATTTGTTTCCACAATAGATTGATATTTGTGCAAGCAAATGTACTTTCAGGACCGTAGTAAAGTTGCCTTAAATACTGTTATTGCTCGGCCATTTGAAACGCTATAATACACCCGGAGAATACTTTATGCTTGATAAATTGTCTTTAGGCGTTATCAAGAAACAAACAGGAAAACTATCAATAACTGGAACTTTTATTTTCAGCAATTTGCAAAATGTCTTCAATCCTTTCAAACGTATGAATTATTTCAGATTGATGTCAAATTTTGCCATTTCTATTGTTGACTCAAAAACATCAGCTTCAGATACTTAGTAACCATGTGATGCTTCACATCCAAATTTTTTGTTTAAAAATTGTATCTCTGTTTTTGTCGAATTGTTGTAGATTGACCTTGCAATGTTGATGAGATCTTCAAGTTGTGGTGTAAATTTAGGTGAATACAAAGTTGTGTATTTCTTTACATCAAATATGTAATTTAAGGCTTTCTCATACTACACAGCTTTGATCATCTTGTTATCAAGATTGATTCTGCTTATCTCAATGATATTCTCACTGAATACAATCTGTAAATCTGCATTGGTTCTTAAACATTGCAGCACATCTTTTTATGTTTGACATCTATAAGTCAGTATTTGCATTCTCGTGAATGTTGTTTTGTATCACAACCAGTTATGACCATACCTTTATCCCATCGAAATATTAAAAAAAACATATTATCTCCTGATGCCGATATTGTTGCTTTTATGTTTAGTTCATGAAATATATCTATCACCTCTCCGAACACTGTTGACTCTATCACACTGTAGCATTGCCCCATCAATTTTATTTCATGAATTATTTCAAATTATTTTGTGTTTTGATTTTGCACAATAAAGAAATAACAATGTGGTCCCTGAAGTCGAGGGTATTTCGTTTAATTTAATAGTGGTCCAGATTTGAAATATCACTCTTTTCCAGGGACTCGATGTTGTTTTTAGTTTTCATGCCTTAGTACGGAAAATAATGCAGCTATGAAATATCAGTATGCTCCAAAAATATTGGGGAACAAGAGCAGGTAAGTAATGGCAGAGTTGACATTTGAATTAATTAGTCAATCATTTGTTTATTTTATCTGTTGTGTGTTGGCTACATCTCACGCCAAAAAAGTCCCTACTATTTTTAATTTAGCTATGGTCCAGTTGTATCATTATTTGCCCTCTGTTTTTGTAAGAAAAGCTTGTAGGTGTTTCTGTTGATTGCGCATAGATAAGGCCGAGACTCTGGCTTTTACTCAGAATTCAACCTTTTGAACTTATTTCCACACCTAAGAGAAAGGCTGGAAAAATATTGTTTGGGTGCTAGTGGCTATAGCTGAAAATTACAGATATCGGTTTTCGGTTCAAGTAAACTCTCAGTCTTGGTTTTGAAACTTTTTTGAATTCAATGCCTGATTATGATTTTGCACTAAGCATACCCGACGCCATCTTGAGTTGCGAGTAAACTAAGAAATCCACGTAAAAGAAAGCCATATGCCTTATTGCGAATCATAGTTCGTTGCTATAGCAACATAGCAGTTCGTACATATTTGAAAGGGTTGAAGTCTTGATTACTTCGAACTATCATTACATGAGAACAAACTTCATTATAATAAACAGGCTTCTAAAACATTATTTCTAATCTACCTGATTGCTACATTTACAACTCTTTCTAGACTAACAATTTTTCAATCACCGTGTTTAACAAATGGCGCGTATGCTGAGTGCTGATTCTTAAACATGGTCGTATTTTGGCGGTGCTCCTGACCAGGAACACGTTTGCCTTGTCTCATTTGTTGGCCTATTGGCTGAAGTAATTATTTCGAACAGTGTTACCGTGGGTTAACTAGGTTCGACAGAAGTACGATGGCCTACACGGGGGCTGCCGCATTTAGTTTTAGACCTTTTTTGGTGGAAAGTTCTTCCATATTTACCTTCCCCTGACCACTACGTGTCACTACACGCGTTCGCCTTTAAAGTTCTGATTACGGGTAGTGAGTACATGTGTACCTGACCCAAACAATACTGGATAAAAAATAAAAAATCGACTCCGTAAACACTTCCGTATTCTTTTATTACTATGAATAAACTTTATTTCCGTAGAAAGCTACGAATATATATTCTCAAGCAATAGGGTAAACAGTCACAACAGAACAGAAATAATCAAACAATGACACTTTAATCATAATGCTTACGTACAGTATATTTCATTGTCCTTATTCTGAAATTTCATTGTGCAGGAACATTTATCAATATGCAATCTGTTCCATTAATAAAACATAATTTTATTTAACTTATTCTTCTAAAATGTGACTTATAGAGGAATTCTCAAATTTTACAAATTATCTGTCCAAAAGCGAGACCTAAATGATCAAGTTATCAGAAAATCAACCATTTGAAACACATACTGGTTTAATTATTTTTACCTTTTGATATATCATCACAAACTATTAAAAAAAAAATCCTTATGATTACTTTCTTCCCTTTCTTGAAAATTGAAACATGGACTTATTAAAATACCATATTTTCGAAAAATTCCTCAAAGTATCGGCTTACTTTTATCAGTCGAGTAATTTTTTTCTTTCAATACTGCAAATAATGCTCATTACGATTATTAACGTACTATATGAATTTGATAAAAAATTAAAAGAAAGCATAATTAAGAAGTTAGAGTCACAAGTGTTTTCATCTTATGTAGTTCTCAAGCCCCCCACCCCCGCTTTTTAACTTCGTTGTAATAAACACTTCGCTACATAGTAAACGGCATCGTTTATATTGAACATGTTGAAACATACTGAAATTGAGTCGTAATGAAAGTGAACTCATTTATGTAATTATTTCCTTGTGCAGTAGAATTATTTTTGCAATATCGTAAATACATTGTGAATAAACTATATTTTTTGACATAAAACAGTTGATATATTTTTAGTCTTCATTTAATTTAAACATTTGATATTCACGGGTATACAGAGCAGAAGTTTATTTATCACGTGACATTCAAAGGTGACCAGAACATAATTTTTTTATCACGTGACATTCATAGGTGTACACATCGAATAATTAATCTAATTACTTGTTTAATTTATTACTTATTTAATTGATTTATTTGTGTGTTGATTTACATATTCACTTATTTACCTACTTGTGTGATACTTTCATTTAAAAACAACAGAGTAAAATAATTAGTAAACATAACAATATGTGAACGAAAGTGAAGGTATGAAAATTATGACTTGTTCTGGCTGTGATAATTCATAATGAGAAAATCTTTGATGAAAAATTTCTTGTTGCAGAGACTTTGATGAGATTAGTTAAATAATTCAAAATTTTAAACCACGATATAAACAATTGAGGAAAATAAAAATTATCCTCAATTACTTCCACTGGTTAAACAACATCTAATCTGAGAGAATTAAACGTGGAAAGGCCCGAATTATCACAGCAGTGAAACTTTAGGGTATTGCATTCAACAAATATGTTTCAGAGCGATGCGTGCTTATCTTAACGACTTGCACCAATAAATGACATTTGCACAAAATGTGCACGAATACAGTTTCTATTGTACAAAGCACTGTGATATAAGTACCGTAATGGCGGAATGTCACGTGATACAAATATGCCCGTCCCATTTGAAACTGCAATAGAAAGGTCTATATGAACTGAAGTAAAGTAGCGGACAGGAGGTCGTCACCCTTGTTCCGACGCTACTGTTTCCGTCCGTAAATAAGACCATGTTTCCGGCTGCCTAATTGACCCTCGACGTAGTGTCATCTGTCATCAGTCGTTGCATAACATAGATTCCAATGCACCGCTAACCAATTCAGGTGGCTGGACAAGAGCTTGCCCAACCCAGTAGAGCAAATATATATATACACACACACATACATATTGGCACCAGATTGAATCCTCCGAACATCTGAAGGGCATATTTCAAGAAGTTCCTCTAATTGCGTACCGTAGACCTAAAAATCTGAAGGACTATCTGGAACGTGCTAAGATAACTTCAAATAAGACCACATATTCAGGCACATTCTGCTGCAAAAACATGCGGAGCCTAATTTGCAAACATATGCCCGAGACCAAATCGTTCAGAAGTTCGAAGACATGAGTTAGCTTCACTATTAATCAGAAGTCAGGATGTCGAACGAACAATGTAATCTATCTTCTGAATGTAAGATCTGTGCCACTAAACCGTTGATTTCAGAAAACGAATGAATAACCACCAGACTCACATTCGCAACAAAAATCAACGCGAAACTCGCCCACCACTAAAATCGACTGAACATTCAGTCGAGTCCCTCGAGATGCTACCGATTGAATATAATCTGGGGTGGACCGATATAAAACGCACAAGTAAGAAACGCTAATGGATACTACAATTAAAAACTCATGGGGAGTTCGGCCTAAATGAAAAAGTCTAACCTTCCTAATGCAGTCTTATCAAAATTACACCCAAACACCAGTTTATCAGACGCACGCAATGTCTGCCATAATATTTACCCAAGTAAATATACCGTAACTATTTACATGTAAATAATATTATCATTATTATTACCAACTCTTGTCCATTATTCCGGTACACCATTCTCTTGACATATTTCCTTTAGTACCTCCATGCATAACTTTACCGAGATATAATTTCTTTTGTAAATTTTGTAGATGGCGTTGATTTATAGCCACGCATAATTTCATTGCTTTGTCCCCAGCATGGAATTAGGTGAAAACATTTTGGTTCTCTGTGCTATAATCCCTTCTTTGATTTTTGTTATATAACATTTTTGGGTTGAACGCATCACAAAATATATATGTAGTTTACCCGTTTTAACACCGTTTTTCAATTTTGTCTTCTTTTGTTCTTCTACTTTTTATTCCTTATTTGTAGATTTCCCCATGTCATTCAAACATGTTTGAGTCAAGAATTTCTCTTTTTGGCTTTTGTGTTTAGTGCTTGTTTAGTGGATGTAACTTGTTTCTTCCACTAACGAAGAGCTTGCTTACCTAGGAACGTTGGATAGCTGTTATGTATTTGCGCCGTTATCAATTATATATATATATATATATATATATATATATATATATATATATATATATATATATATATATATATATATATATATATGTATACCTTCGGCATTTTTCATCCAATTTTCATGAATTAACAGAATATACTTATGAGTCTCGTTTCAATCACTGGGAAATATTTCCAACCAAAACGTGCCGATTTTAAAGAAATGAGTTTGTACAAGATAGGCGGAGTACTCTTCACTTGGAGGGGTCAATTCTTGACAGGACCAGACACCTTTGGTCAGAGTGTCAACACACACATTAGATGAATGCCTAGTTTTGCTTTTTCAGTGGGCGTTGTTTTATTGTTCGCCCCCCCCCCCCAAATCATTAGTCATGCAAGTAACATAGGAACGGGTCTCATAAAAGTTACATAACCATTGAACATTTGAATAATACTAAAAAGGGATATCATTCGACCACAGTAAGCGCAGATTATAATGTGTTTACTATAATCTAAGTTACTGTGCACCTAACTATCGACCCACTCTATCTATCTATCTATTCATGTGTGTCTATTATCTGTCACCAGTTCGTATGCATGTATTTTTTCTTTATGACTGCATACATGGATACATGAACGTTATAAGAATGTATGCTATTTTTCTTTGAATAAACGCATAGAAAATTATACTTTAACTTCTTAATACTTTTTATTACATACTGTCTTTTGCTTTTAGTATCTTGTGGTAACCCCCCATATATACCTGGTCTCCAATTGCTCGATTTTACAAGTGGAACTGTGGAGGGGGATATCCGCTACTACATATGCGCAGACCGAGACCAAACATTTTCTCCGGCATCTCCCGCCAGTTCCGCGTGCTCTAGTGTCACATGCCAGAACAACGGGTTGTGGACAAGTTTTAGCTTCACTTGCAATAGTAAGTTTTAGTATTTAAATAAGAACGATATTTGTTTTCTATGAGATTCAGCAGAGAACAATATACAAAATAGACCAGAAATCTGTACAGTAAAAGGTCAATTATCCGAACACCGCTTCTTCTAGCTTTTGATGATAGGGACTAATGGGGTGTTCCCGTGATACAACATTTCTTCTATATACTATAAGTTATTCGTAAAGTTAATTGATGACCAATTCTTCGGACAAAATCATCGTCTCCTCATGAGTCCGTTTTACAGGAGGCAAATAAATTGATAAGTCATACCTGCCAACTTTCTAGACAGCGATGATATTGTTTTCATTTGTATATGGGGGGAGGGCGGTCTTGCGAGAGAGAGAGAGAGAGAGAGAGAGAGAGAGAGAGAGAGAGAGAGAGAGAGAGAGAGAGAGAGAGAGAGAGAGAGAGAGATGGGGGGGGTGTATCACAGTCCTGAGTTATTGAAAATTTATATTGAATTAAAAGTTGCTGTTAAAATGGTTAATTGTACATAGTTGTCACAATAACAGTATAATAAATGTCCGAACAAACTAGCTAATTTAGTGTTCTATATTTCTTTCATGACTCTGATGCTATCAATGCCATTGTGCGTTGCAGTTCTATATTATTTTAAACTAATCCATTTTTCAAAATTTAATTTTCAAAGACAAATGCCAAAAATCTAGTGGAAAATAATTTTATTTCATACTAAAATATTTCCGGATTTTTTTGTCACGTTCATTTTCAGCGTCATTGTTCCAAACTGCTCAATCATAATGTCCCAGTTTCTTCTCTGCATTTTATTCTTTTAGGTCGTTTTTCCATTAGCAAACATGATGTCCTTCAATCAGACCTCACGCCACTCTCGGTGAGATATTCGCCATACATTTGAGTAGGCATGGACTGTGTGATACGTAACATGCTCATTGATAAAAACAATGTTAACGCCACCAGTCCCTGAGAACTTGTCGCCACTGGCGGAAACAAAGGCGATTTATCTCCCATTGATCAGGTCACCGGTGTCAACGCTTCCTATTTATGTTGTCCCGGAGGTGCTGAGTAATGCCTCAGCATGATTAACAAGCATTATTTTTCCCGTCTTGCAGCAGCATCAGCTGATCCCTTGGGGGTTCAGGTATATAGAATAGGCCTGATGTGTCCTCTCGCATAACTTAAGACGCAGCTAATGGAGGCAATCTTTTTGCCCTAGTATGTGTCCTATGATGATGTTCCAGTTGAGAAAGTCTTGAATTTGTTTGAAAGAGTGAGGTTTATAAAAAATGGACTTTGTATTATACTGATTTTACCCATTTTGGGCTTTATATTTGTTTTGTTTGTCTTTTTGGGGATACCTAAACTTACTCGGCACGGCACTGTATAGCCAGGGTTGTGCGGATGTTCCGTTAAACCCATTGCATACATATACATTCATACACCAGCTGAGTACTAGTCTATATCAACCCATTGATATAACGGGTTTGTTATTCATTATTTGTGTTCTTCTATTCTTCAGTTAGGCAAAGAGCACGTGATAGCAGCACTAAAAATGTGAAACAACTAAAACCCAGAGAGCTAGTTCAGCTCGATACTGTATAGCTTTTCAATATCCCCATGAGTAATTTACTGCTCCCACTCTGCTTCCTCATTCGTAGACTTTGCAATGAATAGCTTTTACCTTGTTTTAAATGTTCTTCAATTGTTAAATTAACAGTTTAAACTGCATGCTTGAGACACTCTATTACAGCTCTCCATCAAAAAGTTTTTTTAATTAAACATGTCATATTACGAATGCTGCCATCCTGACAACATGTAAAACAGAACGAAAGTATACAGATTCTTCAAACTTTCATCAGTAACAGCCACGGGTATTACCTCATATATCAATCGGTTTCCAAACAGCACCCAATTCATTCAGCTAAAAGACGGCATGCGTTTTATGAAAGCTAATACTTGTCTTTCCTCATTTGCCAACATGATGTCACTTTAACGGCAGCTAATACTATTACTATTGTCGCAACTGCTGCTGCAACCACTCGTGCCTTTCTTACTGCTACTACTAATATTATTACTACTACTACTGCTACAACTATGTCTAGTACTGCTACTAGTACCACCGACACTACTGTGCCATTTTCAGCAAGCTTGATTACTTATTTCAGCGCCCCCTGTAACGACCAACCCTGGGGGTTCTCTTTCTGGTACATCGGGCACCATCACCTCTCGGAATCGCCCGGGCAACTACAGTCCTCCAAACATGGCTATGTACAGATACAGCATCGTTACTCCGGGAAAATCAGTAACCTTGACCCTCAACGGCGCTTTCGGCATAGACAGCACTGATTTTTTGAACATCTTCTGTGGATTTGACTTGCCCACAGGCTCACCGTAAGTAGCATGGTATCTCCGGTAAGGGACCGACCGTTTAATTTCGGACAAATGGAATCACAGGTGACTGACGCCAGCTTCATGTTTGCTGCTCCCACCCACCCCCTCCCCCCCAAAAAAAAGAAGAAAAAAAAATAGTGTGAAGGAAAAAAGAAAAATCATATCGAGTTGACAAAAGTTCCTCAGATTACTGCTATGACCGGTTCTGTCTACCGGATTCTGTCTATATGTCTAAAATACTATAAAAGAAACAAGGTTAGTAACTTTGAAACACTCCGTTCTACAACTGGCCCTCGATCTCTGGCTGCCATTTGGCCCTCGATCTCTGGCTGCCATTTCCGTCCATGAAGGCACTCAGTCATCATCTATGCCTCATTTTACACTTATTGTTCTATCCTTTAAACCAATGTTTACTTCACTGACCTGAACTAAACTGAAGTAACAGGCCCCAGAACGTAAGAATTTAGCGAATTTTTGCCTGGTCCAACAAAGTTACGCTTACTTACAGAGATATGCGACGCTACTAAACATTCCTTCATCAATTTAAGTACAGAGGTAGATACAAAAGTAAGTTTCTACTTACTACTAACTCGAGTCAACTCTCGGAATACTAATCCATGGAAGAATTTCATACGTGTTTACAAATATCCAATCACATATAATTCCATAAATACCAAAATCGCTACCTCCTGAGTGAAGAGCGCTTTTGCGGCACACACGAGTCAGCGGCGAAAGATGATTGATTCAAAAGTTACTACTTACGTTTTTAGCAATTACATAAAGAAAATTTTGTAGACTCATTATTTACCTTATTATTTTAAAAATCGAAATGGTATGTATTGCAATTATTTATATTTTATATAGTAACTTTTGAGACAATCAGTTTTCGCCACTGACTCGCGTTTAAATAAGTCGCATTTTCATGATGCATTTGAAATTAGGTCCACGTTGGTTGAAGAGTTGTGCGATAAAAGCAAAAAAAAAAAAAAAAAAACAAACAAAAAAAAAAACAAAAAACAAAACAAACAAACAAAAAAAAAAGAAAAAATAAAGAAAAAAAAATAGAAAGAAAAGAAACCATAAATGAACTGTATAATCGAAACGTGGAAGTCAACCTGGCATCTGGCAATCTCTCTCTCTCTCTCTCTCTTAAAAGTGTTCCTGTTAGGAATCGGCTTATATAATGTTCATTGATCATGTATGTTGCAAAATTAGGAAAAACTAACTAGGTTTTTAGGAGTGAAAGTTCAATGCAACTGTGGTTAGCGCTGCTTTCTAATTTTCAACATAGGGAAATATGTGCTTACGAATTAAACAAATAGGAAATGATTTGTCCCCTTTAATCATTTGCGTTATCCACAATGGATTACATTTTAAATTGACTTAATTGTCCAATAGAGGCTGTATGTATGATGATTTTACTGACAACAGGTCAATTCATGCCAGGTTAGTAGCAGGTAATATGGGCATACACGGCCCAAACATACTAATTTTCCAATGTCCGAAAACCACATAAAAATTGCCACGCTACGGATTCTAAGTTGTGCCTGACGACGGCAATAATAGATTTGTGTATTTTCAAATGTCTCTAAAATTTACAATAAACTTCTAGATCACAAAAAACATTTTACGATGCAGATTGAGCGCCAAAACGTTTTTTTACCCAACGAATCGGACACAACTTTGGCTTCGAACGCAAGAATTTTTTTAACGGATGTTTAGATATAAAGGGATTAATATTTTTGCAATATATTCCCATATTCCCTACTACTTGTTGTTTACTCCAAAAGCAAAACCACTTCACTCTAACTATTTCTAGGCCATGAATGGTGCATTTTCTAGCATTAAAAAAGCAGATTTAATTAGTTGATATTAAATGGAATACCATCATAAGTTGGTTTTGTTAATTTGATTTTCCTGTTTCTCATACTTACTAGTCCTACGTCGTCGTCTATTATATTTCTCATGGCAAAATATGTATTTTGTTTCAGAAACAAAATATGTTTGTTTCGACATATAGTTAGATTTGTTCCTTTTCCAAAATGTTCCATCTGTTTTCCGAATACGGATTTGTTCATCAATTTGAAAGAAATCTTTTTCGAATTTGATTGTTGGATTTTGTCTCAAACTCGTGCTCATTTCAATGTATGATTTAAGAGACGATTGTTGGGCAAACATTATAACTGTGTGTATTTTTTTCAGTTTCAACCCCAAGTGCACGTAAAGCTTTAAATTTCCGTAGTGAATTACATATTTCTCTTTGCTTTTCAATGCGCATCCTAGTTTTATTACAGTTGTTTTTGTATCTTTGTAATCATATGCTAACAAGTTTTGCAAGGAAGATAAATCATTTTCGTCTAAGCTAATTTATCCGGAGCTAACCGGTAATCTTTGAAATGTCGTCTAGGTGTGACGATATCTTCAAATCCATGTCTAAAATGCAACCAGTATTATAGTCGTCTGTTACTTAAAGTAAATGTACTTCCACCCAACTAATATGTTCATTAGTTTCCCATCTAAAGTTTTCAACTGACATGTGTTGGTTTCTGGTTTCATACAATTATTTTGTATCTAGGTACATATTGAATGAACCTAGCCTTTTGTATTCACCACAATTTATTATTTTTATTATTATTATTATTATTATTATTATTATTATTATTATTATTATTATTATTATTATTATTATTATTATTATTGCAATCAGTGTCCAAGAAGTATTCGTGATTTGCTTCATAGTATGTATCAGATAGCATGCCAGTTCTACCATTTATTCTACTCTTAATCGTCAAGAACATATCAGAGTATGTCAAAGGTTAAAGTTTTCTCCCTGATATTTTTAATGATGCATCATTTGCTGGTCCTGCCGCACCGAAATAATGAGGTGGTCTAGTTGGAAATTTGTCATACAGACATACTTAAACTCTTCAAAACTGTCGCATAGCATCAATAAATCTTTCATGACTCGGTAGTCGTGAAGATCACCCAGTGTTTAAACATTAAAATGTTCCATGACATTATATACATACTGGTAGCCGTCATTTGATATGCTTGAAGAACTCAGACTTCAACACAATTTTTCTATCAATGGTATAGCTGTTTCGTTATTATCGTTAAAAATTATTTATGTATTTATACCGATAAATAACTTTCCGTAAAACCTTTGGCGTCATATCTCTAAAATGTATCTGTGTTTCTGTGAACTTTTCATCACTTTTTAGTCGTGTTCTTTTGACTATGCCGGAATCTAAAGTTATCTTCAAATCCGATGGTTCTTTTAAATAGTATTTCTTTTCCTTCATTCATGAACCTATTGATTACGAAATCCTTGATGACTGAATATATTATTGCTGTCGTTGTTTGGTATGATTTTTACCTCTTCATCTAGATCATACTTTACAAGTGTCTTGATGCACAGATGGCTCTCATGACGGATCAAGTTATGAATACACAATGGTATGCAATTTGGATATTTAAATTCAAGTTGCTTTCGTTGGGATGCCTTTCAGTTGTCATGACTACACATCTTGTCTTTAAATATGTTTCTATAACAATTAATGCATGTATTTGTTGAATTAATATGTTGTTGGTCTTACTATATGAGCGTTATAAGTTTTGCATTTTTTGGTCTTAGTTCTTCGTACACTAAATTTGCAATTTTATACAAGGCATTATTAAATACTTTAATACAATCTGTTCCTATGTAAACTGTTGGTTTTCATTTCTTGTGGATTGATTTTGAAAGTCCAGTTCCATTGTGCTCAACGTCATGGTCAAAGATAGATGCATATTTAACATGCAAAAATAACCTTAATGGAATTTTGTTTGACTATTGGGATTGTCCAGGATATACTCAGTTTTTGTATATACCTATTTTATATATGTGGTACTATGATACTTTCGAAATCACAATAAATAGTATACAGAACATTTAATTAATTTCAATAATTCTTGAATTTTATAACAGCGCTAATCTTAGGCATTATATCTATCGAGTTGTCTACACTTTAACTTAGTCCTCAGTGCTGTGATACTTTTTCTGGTTTACTGAACAAATTCAAGCCTTTTTTTAACAAATATGTTTCTTTCCGTGATGCCTATTTTTTGTGATGACACCAATTTTCAAAAGATGTATTATTCAATCGTAATGGTACCTTCTATCAACATAGAGAGCAAATATGATCAGCATATCAACGTGTCTTACTTGTCTGAGTTAGTTGAACATTTTTGGATTTAAGATGGTTCAATTGTTTCATACACATTAACCGATATATCGAATTCAATTTCGATTTTCTTTAATGTCCCTAATTTTATAAGACATCTATCAAACGCATGGCTGTATGTATTTAAATTTTTAATGACTTATCTACATGATCACTCGGTGTATTTAATACACTCCATAGCATAAATGAAACATCTATCTTCTCTATTATTCATTTTACGCAAGACTTTTTGTTTTTATTCGATGCAGGCAGATCTATGTATAGGCTTTCCCTGAGTGGTCGGTATTTATCTAGGTGCAACGTTAAGTACTCTCTTCTGTCAAATATACATCTTGTACGCTCGCTTCTTTTTGTCCAAATTTTGTTTGAAGTATTTCAAAGAGAGTTTCTATAATATTTGCATAGTTTATTATGTTAATGTGGTGGTTCTGTGAAAAAAAGATCTCTATACCCAATTTATAGATTTCCTTTGATAGGTTGTTTAATAATTCTAACTGTTAAGTCTGGCTGTAGTTTTATCAAGCCTGCGTTAGTGGGGAGCGAGACATAGCGGTCACTTTTCTGACGGAGGCGGCGACGACAACGGTGGCGGCGGCGTCATTACATTTTTTAAGTATTTGGTTAACGTTTTTCATTTGCATATATTTACTAAATCCCTTCATTGATTCTAATCATACTTATCACAAATCATTACTGACGACATTGGAATCTTCGACATCATCGCTCGCCCCGTTTCCTTGAGGTCAATGTCCCTGTTACAGACAATTTATGTTAACGTTTTGATTAAAGTTTTTTCAGTTGTTCATAAGCTCTGTTAGATATTCTCATCATCCTTGACAATAATAATTTTGAGGCAAACCATAATTCATTCAATGGCACTTTCTCTCTCTCTCTCCTAAGACATTGGGGTCAAGGACACGGCCAGAGAAGAATTGCGTTAAGGCTTTGTTTAAAGTTTTTTCATTAGATTATATTTCCTCAATCCATGGGGTGAATTTTCTTCATACTTTGGATAACTCAGTATGAATATAAGACAGTCCATTCAGTGACATGTACGCTTGACGCTTTGACCTTGGGATCAAGGTCATAGTGTTAGAATATTTTTGATTGTGTTATGAAGTTTGTCATTTGATGATATTTCCTAAATATCTTCATGGATTTTCTTTATACTAAAAAGAGAAAAAACAGACCTGTATAACCTCAACCCTATGCGAGCACTCGTGACAAATTAACTTACCCCACGTGTCCTGCCGGAAAGGTCACCTTCACGATCACAAATAAGACAACTGTTAATGTTGGACTCAGAAGCTACATATTATTATACAATCTCTCCCTCTAATTCAGTCCAATAACAGACAGCATTATCAGGAGGATTGGCCGAGCGAGTTTGGATCAGCAAAAACACAAAGACTTGTTATGAAAAGAAATGATTAATTTGTTATATAATATATTTGTAATATATGGGTAAGTTTATACCGACACTCAAAGATGCGCAATTTCTGAAAGTCGGTTACATAATAATTTTTGTATGTAGTACACAATTTAGTTTAGACAAATAACAATTTCTACAAACGGAAATTATTTTGTGCACATAACAGACATGGATAATATTGATATTTGCTTAATATAGCAGATATAAAACTATTCTGGTCACTTAACGGATATGAAATTGTGAGACAATGCTGAACACATAAATAAAGAATCCGTGTTATTCACACAAGAGACATGAATTTATGAAACTGCGTTGTTTACATAACATACATGAATGTATGAAATTGTGATATGGTATTGTTGATATCGCATATATGAGAGTTTTCAATTGTGCTACTCACAAAAGGAACATGAAGATATTAAGTTATGATGCAATACTGTTCATATAACATACATTTAGTTATGAAACTACGCCGTTCATATAGTATAAAAGAAGATCACCATTGGACTGTAATGGGGAGTAACACAAGGAATGAACCCATATACGGCATTCCTTTCAGTCTGCAGAAGAACTCCGTCAGAACCTCACATGTCGGAGCATGTCGTCAATACGTTGACTACTCAGATGACATGACACTGAGCTGGCTTACACATGTCTTTTATACCTGGCACAACTGGTTCCACAACCAATATTAATAGGCCTACCGTTGGAAATATATACAATTGAATCGTGTGCTTTACAAAAAACGTAATGCGTGTTGTGGTATAAACAACATTGCAAATGTCATGTTTGCATACACAAGAAACATTAATACAATTTTTCGTCTAGAAAGACGGTGTAGAATTGCATGATAACCTAGTTTATACACGAATCTCTCTACCAACAAGAATAATCACACTGGTTTATAGGAAGCTAGAACCATCCCATCCTTTGGTATATACAGCATTATTAATTCAACCCAGTTTGACAAATCTTGATAAAAATACAACAGTAAACTGAAACAGAAACTTTCATATCTGACAGCACTGAGTTATGCGAACATTGTCTGACCTAAATGAAATTCAGAGAAAAATTCCGAATCATGTAACAAAGGAAAATACTTTATCAAATACAGATGACTGAAAGAAAAGGGGAACATTTACAAGTATTACATACCTCTGCTACTGAAAGATAACTATCCTAAAGGCGACATTATCCAGACAAGGCATCAGAATGTGTGACTACACTGAAAAATTCAAACCCTATCTGCTGGTACATGGCGGGAACAACTGACAGAAAACATGAGATAAGTGAGTTCCCACTACCAGCAATTTGCACAAGCCATAGAAAGTCGGTCGACGAAGTGAGTGAAATTATACAAGTCAGAATCGTCCCGCATAGGTAATGCTGTACGTGGCCGCAGGACCCATCCTATAGTTACATGGGAACACAATGCAACTGCAACTGTGTGCGCACAATTCCGCGACAAACTTGTCTACAGACGGACCGACGCTATTTCTACACCCCAGCATATTTTATCGGGGGATAAAATATATTTGTTTTCAGAGAATTCACAAACAATACTAATACAATGAATAAAGTAATGTGCATGTTATTTCAACCATTCTTTGGCAATGCAGATTCAAAATTATTCGGACATGTAATTTTACATTTATTCCATTTTTGTCAAGCGTAAGCTGACCAAAGTTTTCACACACTTCACACACTCGGTGTGTAAGAATTGCATGCTACTTGCAGACAATTCTATATTGATTCCATTTTTCAACAAGACAAATTTTGATGTGGTGACTCCACTATCCAGCCTGAGAAATGTCCACCAACATGTTGTGAAATATTCAATACTCTATCGATTGACGTTTTTGTTTCTGTATTGCATTTATTATATAAACTGTCATCGTTCTCAACTGTGATAATAAAGCCACACAATGTAAAACATATTTTATCAACTGATAATAGGCATAAGTGCCACACAAATGTAGGTCGCATTTAAAAATACAAAGCTTAATTTATAACCAGTTATTAGCAAATAATATGCTAATTTGTGTCAAATAAGCAGAATGTAACTCCAATTTTGTTGTATCTAACAACCTGAATCGTAAATATAGCTGTAAATCATTTAATGCTGATTTCTCTTGTCGCTCGTTGCTCGTGGCAAGGCCCATATAAGCAGGTCATGCAATTATAGGTCAATGATTCACAAATACAAAACGTGATGTCTGTACATTTATCAGCAAATACTCACCTATTGTTCTGCTGGCTAAACACAAAATGAACTTAAATGTTCTGTATTCGATAATTTGAATGTGAAATACCCATTCAAATCCTTTAAATTTTGAATTCTGTTGTCGACGTGTCACAATACCTTTATTAATGTGGCTGATGCAATAAAGAAATTTTGAGAATGCAGACTGGCTATCAATACAATCTATACCGTGCAAACTTGTCTGTATTTTCTAATGTACATGAAGAGAAATAGCGTGCAGACTTGGACGCGGAAATACAGACAGTATCAGTTGTTCATTTGCTCAATTTAGTTCACTGATTTTTCAATGCAACATAGCTGTGTGCCATTATTTAGGTTGTGCAAAGATTTTTGAACTTATTTTGTGCTGAACACAATGAAGAATCAATAAATTAGTATGTGGCTGAGGGACAAGAGGACATTTTTGTTTTCTAGAAATATGAGTGATCTATAAATGCTCTCGTATAGGGATGTGTGATTTTAAATTTTGATTTTAACATTTTAAGTGACCCAGCGCCCAGCGACAACTACCCTTTTACTACTTTTGTATGTATGTATGTATGTATGTATGTATGTATGTATGTATGTATGTATGTATGTATGTATGTATGTATGTATGTATGTATGTGTATGTATGTATGTATGTATGTATGTATGTATGTATGTATGTATGTATGTATGTATGTATGTATGTATGTATGTATGCATGCATGTAGCACAAAAGTGGCTATGGGGCTAATATAGATATATAATTTTTTTCACAGGACTGTATCGTATACAGCTACTTCTGTGAATCCTGGACAAATCGCCTGTGCAACGGGATGTGTCACCGTAGTGTTTGTCGTAATACCTGGAGGCGTCGGAAGTCAGGCTGGCTTTGACATCACCTGGCAAGCCAATCTGTAGGCAAATAACAAGAAAAACAATAACAACAACAATTACTGCAACTACCACTGGCACCACCGCTACCACTAGCCCTACACTACTACTACTTATGTTACTATACTATTACTACTTATGTTACTACTAATACAATTTCTACTACTACTACTACTACTACTATCATTACTTCTGCTGCTATTTTCGTTATTAGTCTTTCTCCTCCATCTGCCTCTCATCGTCCTCCTCCAACTGCCACCTTTATAAGCAGAACATTGTATGGTACTCCGAATGTTTATACCAATGCTACTGTTACTACTACTGAGCCGCGGTGGCTAAGTTCTTAGAGTGACAGACTCGCGAACTCAAGCGCACGGGTTAGAATCCTGCCCAAACCAGGCTACCAAAGTATGTCTGTAGCCATGTCGCTTTAGTCCAGTTACCTCGCCACCATATAACCTTCATTAGTTAAGGTGCCATTAAACACCAAGTAAAGAAAATAAAAAAATACCCTTGCTGCTATATCTATCTATCTATATATATATATATATATATGTCTATTTATCTATCTATCTATCTATCTATCTATCTATATATATAGATGATAGGATTCGAACTAGCACCCTTTCGTTGTGAGTCTGGCAAGCTAACCACTGAGCCACCGCGGCTCATATACATATATATGCAATAAAGAAATATCTTCTATTTAATTGATTTGTTATTCAAGTATAATTTTATTCTTGATAATGGATTCTTGGTATCACATTTGTTGAATCTCTTGAAGTGTTAGATGGCCGAGCTCTTTCTACGAAACATCCAGCTTTGAGATCTCGACAGGTTTTGAAAAATGTAATTACAAGAGATTGATTGAATACATTTACATGACCACAACTATCGAGGCAAAGAGGTTTTGACTCGGGACCCTGACTTCGGGAATTTTGGTATCTTTTGTTTTAGATAACGAGTTAAAAAAAATGGAATGTATTACTTTTAAACCTGTCCTCTTTAACTTATCTAAAAGGAGTCAAAAGTTCAAAAGTAAATATCTGTTAGACCATTACTGTCCTGTAATATCAATTCACTCTAATATGAACAAAGTTTATTTATTTATTATTGACAGCGTTATCTTCGTGTCCACCAAGTATTCTCGTATTCTGTGATGTGCCAAGAGTATGTGTGCTATTTTCAGAAGTGTACAAAATATCAGCAGAAAAAAGTACTTCTGGGGATTACAAAATTCTTATTTTATACTAGGCAGTGAATTACTGGATTTTCAGAGTAAAATAATTGTGATATTTCACTGCAGTGAAAAAATATCATATTTTTTCACTGGCCGTCAATAAACATTGATAACGTTATAACTAAGAAATTCGGAACTTTTTGCAAGACGCTTGCGTGGTGTAAAGGTTAAGATGGCTGCCAGGCGAACCGGATTCATATCCAGCAATAAGCACATTTTTTTTTCTTCATTTTCTTTTACTCTGCTGTTTTACCTTGAATTGAGAAGGAGCATTATGTAACTACTGATATTTTATGTGCAAATATACACAAAACAGAGCAGAACAAACGGTAACCTGCTGACATTTTCGCGCAGGATGCAGTAAGAAATCAGCTACTTCAGTGTGTTATACACATTGCTAAACAATACGCTTTTGCATAAAATATAAAGAATATTTGCTTGCTCCGAGTGAATAACGGATATATATCATCTCGTGGGTGAAAAACTTAAGTATTTTCACCTACTCGATGAAATATATCCGTTATTCACTCGTTTCAAGCAAATATCCTCTCTTTATTTCGACACAAAGTTTCTTGCATGAAAGGGAGATCAAAGTACAATGATCATGATCAAGGTGATATCCCTAATAAAATAAATGTAAAAACGCTGAAATTATACATCGGTGCTATGAAGAAAAACACCCTTTTCCCCTACACATAGATTTACAATATATTAAAACATGTTTAATGAAGTGAGTTAGGCAATGGGTTTGGGCATCCTGTAAAACTGAGGAATACGAACAATTTATTATACATTTCACAATGAGATATTGAAATATATCAGTGGGAGAAAAATGATAATGCCACAGTGGCGATACCACTTTTATCGCCACAGTGGCGATATCGCTTTTTAACTACTTTCTTGTTTCATTTAGGAAGTATATCTGCCCTTATGTGTGTTATTCAGTGGCCTTATGTGTGTTATTCAGTGCCCTTATGTGTGTTATTCAGACCTTTAGTTCCATCTTTACGACTACTTGATTTGTTATGTTTCTTCTCTCTCTCACTCTCTCTCCCTCCCTTTCTCTCTCCCCATAATGATGAATAGATCTGAAAATGTGTCAAGACTGTTGATCCTCTAATATACATTTATGTAATCAATGAAAAAGTGCCATAACAAATGACTGAAAATGAACACCACACAACAAAAAGTAGGCTTCAAGTATTAATTGTTTTGTATAATTAGTTTTCCACGTGAATCGTGCAATTTGTCAGTGACGGAACTTACATGACCTGTTGATATTTGATATTCTGTGTCACCCATACAGTATCGTGTACCTGTTACAATCAACAACAAACGGTACACAATTTTAATAAAAACTCTTGATTACATATATTAATAAAATTGTTGGAGAAATCAGGCATTGACTAGTGTCGATTGCAAACTGAAATAAAGTGACAATCGAAATTTGGGTGCAGCATCTGTTACCAAATATGATAGCAAGCTTGACAACACACAATGCAGAAATGAAGAAAAAAAAAAATTGAAACCAAAATCCTTACAAGGAAACTCACACTCATTAAAATATGTTGTTTAATGATGATACGCTCTGAAGTCTGTTGGACCATTCTGTCATGTTTCTAAAGTACCCCAACCCAGCAATATTCACTGTATCACTCCGCGCAAGACACGTGTCAACGAAAATTAAAATCTCTTCATTTCTGTATGAAAACAGTCATTAATTTGACAAATGACACAAACTGAAGCATTATATGTACAACCTAAATTTGTAAAAAGTCACTGTCCTAAAATTGTTGTAAATTTCCAAACTGCTTTTTATTGACACGGTAATTCAGTCCTTAATCGGATTGAAACAGAATGGAGAAACAAATCCATGCAAATCGAACGTTTTTGTCTTAGAAATATATAATAAAAAGAAAATCTATGTTTTCTTAGTAGATATATAGAAATATTTCACTCGTGAAATGGAAATATTTTGTATTGTCACGAGTGGTGAAGCCACTCGTGACAAAACAATGTTTCCACTTCACTCGTGAAATATTTCCATATATCTACTCAGAAAACGTCATCTATATATAAGTTTTTATACCCTTTTATTATTTTAAAATAATTGTCATATGTATTCCTCAAATCATCACATCACCTCGCTAAAGATACAATAGCGACAAATTATTCCTCTTATTGGACTTTTATGGCTATTCTAGGTTATAATTTAGTGACTTGTTACACATTTTTTCAAGGCATTTTATTTATCTTTTTTCTTGTATTCATTAGGAAACTTAGTGGAAACAAACATTTTTTCTTGTATTCATTAAAAGACTTAGTGGAAACAAACATTATTTCTTGTATTCATTAGGAAACTTAGTGGAAACATACCTTCTTTTGGGAAAATTAGTGGAAAAAATATCATAGCTATGGGTCATAGCAGATTTGCAGATTTCAAAAATTGGCAAGAAAATGAACAAACACGTATCTCATTAGCTTATACCCCATTTTTTGCATGATTTGTTGCTGTTGTTGTTGATATGTATATATTTATACCAGTAACTAAGGACTGGTGTGTACATTTTCAAAATTAATAATATCCATATCTAGGATAATGTACGTTACATTAAAAATACTCAGCAAGATATCAAAATATATCTCTCATACATGAAAGGCACAAGGAAATGTCTAACATGTCATGGTATTCATATTTTCATATTTTTAAATGTACCCTTTATGATTCGTGACTTTCCTGCAAAATATGTTTTTTAATATATTTCAAATATGGAGAAGAATCCCCAGCCGAAAGTCTTAACTTCTGCAACAATCGCGATCGGAATGAGCATGCAGCTATGCCTACACGAAACCTCATTCGAAGTGAACTTCTTGTGCACTACGCGTAAACTGGAAGTGCACTCCAATTTACACACAAAGTGAACAAAGTAGTGCACTTTTGTGAACAATTCAGTAGACTATAATGAGCATGGTAGTGCACTAAAGCAAGCAACATAGTGCAATAGAGGGAATAATGTAGTGCTCTTTGGTGACCGATGCAGTGTACAATGATAAATAAAGCGTACATCATGTTGAAGTTGTTTGTACACTGGAAATATTTAGGCCGATATGTGGTAATATATCAATTAGGCCGATATGTGGTAATATATCAATTAGGCCGATATGTGGTAATATATCAAATGACTTTAGGAATTGTTGTTATTCTCTAAATGAATGAATTAATGAAATAACGAATGTATAAGTGAATGAAAGAACGAATGAATAAACAGTGACGAGTTATTTTAGACGACTGAAGTACAGAAATAGTTTTTTTTCAAAGTTTATCGTATTTAATATGATCATCAAAGACATAGCTCATATAATCAGAAACATTTTAATTCACATCGTTTATTTTAAAATTTTTATCCTTCATTCTTATTTTGTGTTTTATAGGTTATGTTTCAAAATGAGCTGAGTCAAATATACATGCACTTATTTACTCTTGTAACTTTCGTGATTGTTGCAGGCATTTATAACTTATGTATCAGTATTATACAGCTGGTACAGCATCAGACGCATAATCCAAGGGTCGCGAGTTCAATACTAACCCACGCCAGCCCGGCTGGGCTGCCTTTATGTGTCTCTGGGAAATGCACTAAGCTCCAATTTTCTCGGTATGATATAAACAATAATGTGCTTAAAGTGCTATTTAAAAAAGAACCAACCATCTAACTGTCAATACCTTTCTTTGTCAATGCTCTGATGATATATCCAGCTATGTAGAAGAAAATTGTCTGCTCGTTATCCGTCATAGAGACATGCAGTTTATCAGAAGTTTTGGTTATATGTGCCAGCCATTGAGAAAACAAATATCCCATAATAGCACATAAGTAAGTTGCAGGAATTTGCTCAAAGAATGCTTTGCCAAATTCTTTTCTCTGAAAAGTGATGGAAACTTTTGTGTTAAGAAAGTACGATACTTGTACAAATGCTTTAAAAGGAGTTCTCGTTCCTAATTCGATATTTAAATCTACTTTGATAAATATTTTTGAAAAAGCTTACAGGATAAACTTATGTACTTCTGGAGAATTCGTTAAATTTGCACTTATTTTTTTTACCTCTAAATCACCATCTTACTCAAAGTTTTTAAATGTTATTGTGAATGCAGTTTTGAAAAAAATCAGAAAATGTTGCCCTCTTTGACAGCACAACTGTGTAAATTAAAGGCCCGAACACGCTTATCAAAGCAGTCCTTCCTGTTAGTAGGTGATCACTGGCTCATATATTTACCCATGGTGCTTACTCTTGAGATCACGAATGCCAGACATAGGGCATTTATTACCTTTTCTTACATTCTGTGTTCTTTGTTTTAGTATCGCGTGCATTTTTCTTTCTCTATCGTCTCCAACATTCACAGAACTGTCACTAAAATATACGTAGTCCTCGGTCTAACCGTTAATAATTCATCAAGATCAGCAGCCTTATCCCATGATGGAAAATCTGTGTTTGACAGTAGAAAAGCATAATGATTTTCTTAGCTTTAAAACACTGACATACCACTGGCAAGATGCAATTCGAAGATGTGCAAAGTATTTATGGGCAAGGAGTAATCACAGGGGATCCTTACAAATGAAATTAAGACTAACGGTAAATAGATATAGGGGCTTAGTCGTCCAAAGACTGAAAGAATATTAGGCAGATATCTTACCATAAAAAATTGAATGCCTGATGTCAAGAGGATGTCAAAGACAGGAAAACACACATAGACGATACTACAGAAAAAACCCCATTCAAGCAGTAATATTTCACTGACCTGTCAGTATGTAACAAAATAAACAGCTGTCAAAATTACCGGAAGTTGATAGTCGCTAATTGTATTAGAGGAACAATAGCCCACGCGATATGTGGGCGAGAATGGACGAGATTCTTGTCCCTTTTTATTGTAGGTCACTGCTACTAACAATTTTACTACTGCTACTACTACAACTACGGGGCACTTTAACTCCCCTACTTCTATATTTATTATATGATTAAATATAAAGAATTAGGGGAGTTAAAGTGCACATGTGCCCTAATTAATGCATTATCATCATTAGCATCGTTATCATCATAATAATTTCTCTAATATATAACGAGACGCTACATGTAAGCGGAGTATTGTTTTATTCAATATTGGTTCACTATAATATTCAGAAACACTGACATAACTTATATCATGGAAGTGCGGTGAGTGCATCCGTTACAGATAAATGTGCATTACCTTGTTCATTATAGTAGAGTACGTTGTTCACTACAGTACAATTTGGGTTGTCGAGTATTTATCAACACATTTTATTTATAATTTTGTTTGCTTGAAATACTTTTTTTTACAGAAATAACCACTGGTGATGATGTCATCCAAATAATGGCGGTTTTTTTTTTTTATTTCTGCCTCGACAAGAACAATGTCATGGTTTGTAAGGAATAAAAATTATGTATCAATATAAAGACACTAATCCTTGATTATCATGTGAAAATGCTTTCGACAGTAGAAAGTTTGAGGTAGCTTGAAAATAATCGACTTTCAAATCCAATCATGAAATGCGTTAACGTTTTGTTTCATTTTCATTTATTATTAATCGTTTTGCGTTTTGCGTTCTCCGTTTTCACAATGCATTTATCACTTCATTTGCGTTCATTCTGCATTTCATATTATTTGCTTTCTTTCTTCATTTCGTTTGCATTCATTCTGCATTGCGTTTGCTTTCATTCTGCATTCAGTTTGCATTTCTTTTCGTTTCACAGGTAAAATTACCCGTTTCAGCATCTGTAAAAGGGTCATATTGATATACCAACATAAGAAAATTAATATGATGCTATCCAGGTGTTTGCATTTCCTTTATAGGAAGCGATGGAACTGAATATAAACTAATGAAATTGACCGGCTTGTGTGTGTGTGTGTGTTTGTTTTTTGTTTGTTTGTGTGTGTTTGTGTGTGTGCAATTGCCTTCAGCGACATTGATGGGACATGGACACAATTAATATTTTATATATTCCGATGAATAAATATTGAAAAGATCAATAAAATCGTGATTGTTATTTTAAATTTGTAGGTAGTTGATTTGTAAAATTTTTGGTTTAACTCATTTTATGAATATCGCCATGTAGGGCTGCCTTCCAGTTTTATTATTTCTTAAAATCCATTTTATATTTATGTTTGTTTTTCTTTCTAATATTATATTTAAAATTGTTTGAATACAATATAAATTAGTTTAAAAGTGGTTACAATTCTCCTTAATACAATTTAATTTGTTTGTAGCGATTTTGGCGCAGCTTGATTTTTGTGTGTGTTTGTTTTGTTAATAAAAGGTCGTTAAATTCTCCATAATACATTTTTTTCTTTTTTGTAATTTTATAATGATCAAATGAATAGTGATTTACACCATCAATATTATCTAATGCGCTTAAACTAGTTTCATTTATTTCATAAACACCCAATTTATGTGTTTGGGATCTTATTGTATGTGTCACTGGGTAAATTCTCCAACCATGAAAAAGTAACGACGAAGAACGTTCCGAGTCCATGGCATTTATTATTTAGAGATTGAAACACAGATAAAGAGGCAGGCCTGAAATTAAACATTGATAATGTTCTAGTTTAGTATCAAATATAGCAATCGATTACATATAAATTACATAAATTATATATAGTGTCTCATTTACCTTATTGGATTATAGGTATCACCTGACAATACATATTTGATAACAAGATATCATATATCTATTGAAATTAGGCTAGAACTATATTTAGCAGAAGAAAAGAAAAAACATATCATACTGACGGAGAAACATATGTTCACAATTAAAAGTCAAATGGCTGTACATGATTCTTTAATAAACTAATTTCACAAAATACATACTGTTATATACGAAAATAAAATCACACTAACCTGACAGGTTGATTCTAGTAGGTACCAAAAATACGTATCTGCAGGATAATTGAAAAGTAAGTACTTTAATAATACAAGCAGGGGCTATTATAAGAGACAAACTACTCATTCACCTAAGGTGCTGATTGTGCTCTTACGACTCTATGGTCTAAGAAAAATGGAGCAGAAAGAAAGTGAAAGCAACAAATCAAGTAAAAATCAACAAGCAATTTATTTCTAGATAACTAAAATGAAAACCAAAAGACACTTACAGTAACGTGAATTAAAATCCAAATAATCCAATAATCCTAAGTGTCCTAATCATAAGTCCTAAATATAGAATGTTCAGAATTAATTTCAGTATCCTTGAATGTGCTGATGCGCCAATAGTCTTTAATGTCCTGATGTGTGAGTAGTTATTAATATGATGATGTGCCAAAATGAAGTACTCCAAAAAATCTTTGAATAAGTTCACATACATCCCAAATTCATCCCATTCAAAATCCAAAATGCAAAAGTCTATTAGCACTTTTATAATCCAATGAATATATTTTAAATAATTCCTCTCTCTGAATTTGGAATAATTTTTCACAACTGTTAATGACTCTGTATATACTGATGGTAAGGTCAAAACTGAAAACTATCTACTAAACATGGCATACATAATGACAGGTCACATGACAGAATGTTCTAGAAAATTATATGGTGTATGTGACTTTTACCACACAACTCTAAAGGAAATTCTAGTTTTATCTGTAAACAAAATCAACCCTGACCTCAAATTAATCAACAACTTGTTTACCAAAGCCCTCTTTGAACTCAAATACTAAGTAAACAACCTAATTCAAAGACAATAGCTTAACATGTAAACCTGATACATAACATTAAGGTTTGAGCAAATATTAAAGTCAAGAAACATTTATAATTTCCTGAAATATTTATAATATTATATAAACATCATACATAAAAGTGCATAAGAACAAAAAAAAAAACAAAAAAACAACAACCTGAAAATACGGCTCACCCGCTGACTTACCGTATATATCCTGAAAGAGTCACACCATATTTTAGTATATGGCATGTGTTATAGATATCCCTATGAGTTACAGTGAGAATTTTGTATTTAAAACTATTAGGCTGAACTATTATTATCTGTGACATTAATTTTTATTTCTTCTCCATGAAATAAAACATTTTCATACAATTCATGTGTTAAATTTTATTTTACTACACTATAAGTTACACCTTTGACTCTTTTAATAGTATTATAGTTATTTAAAAATAGAATTCAATACATATTTGCTTTTAATCCTATAAACTCAGTAAAAAGTTTACAATTTGCCTCATCTTTGAACTTATCATATACATTTAAATTTTCTGTGCTTCTTAGAAAATGATCTTGTGGATACTCAACTGTGTCATAAAGATGTATATCTTTTTCATATCTGTAAATATATCTAGCATAAATGAGTCTGTATCAGGATATAACAGTTTCATCTTGTCACCGTATTTTACTTTTAAATGATAATAATAAAAGTTATACAATAATATTTTGATAGATCAAGTACCGCACTGCCAGTGTAGATTGGTTTATTTAACATTATTTTTGTTTGTAACATACTTATACCGACAAAATCTTCATTGTATACCTTTTGTCCTGAAAATGATGATCTGCTGAATAATGTTTTTTTTTTATCTGTTTTCTAAAACTGTACATCTACTCTATTTGTTACCTTTTCCATTTTCTTTCCTAAAAAGCGTTATTAATTTGTTTATAGAAATTTGATTCATAACCAGTATCTTGTTATCTTGCTTCACTTCTTAGTTTTATATTACGATTAATATATGATTTCATCTATGATCTTTGTTTGAATGTTATTATTCTGTGAACTTTTATGATATTTAATCCTAGTTGCACAAACAATTTTAGTATTCTGTAATGCAGAACAATGTTTTTTATTAATCAGATTAGGAACTAGTTTCTTTTTTACCCAAACAACTTTTGTGATAATCTGATAACCAGTCATGCTTTACTTTGATAGCTTCAGTTGTTAATGGAGGATCACTATGTGCATCATGTAATTCTTTATGATATTTTAGATCAACTTCTAACAAGTATTATGTTGGACTATTATCAGCAGCATTTAATATTTCATCAATGTTTATTTTTTTGGATCAATCCATTGGAACCCTTTATAGGGAAGAGGTTGTGTTATGGACTAGGAACATAATGCATTTGGATCAAGGTATACAATATATGAACATGGTTTTGCTTATCATAATCTGGCGTATATTTATTATTTGCTCTTGCATATCTTTGTCCTGCAGTAATTGATATACCACCTCTGATTGATTTTTGAAACAATAAGTGTTTATCAAAATCAGCAAGAAGTTCAAGAAGTAATCATATATCAGTTTCAAAATATAATTCATAATAATCTCCTAAATGGTTGCAGCCAAATTTATGCCAAACCAATTTGCCATGTGCGTGATCATTATCAGATATATTTTTATTTCTTAGAGCTGAATACAAATCTTTTTTTTCAGGTAATTTTGTTTCTTAAATTTTTCAAAGCTGTCTATATATTCATTTGGGTAAATACCCTTCTTTCGTAATACTGAAAAATCATAATTGTTTTCTATAGCAAACATTTTGGTGATCTTAAAATCATTATATTTCATAGCTTAACTTTTTGTTTGGTCAAGTCAACCCATAATAAGCTGATTCCTATCAACGAATTTAAGCTCTCAAATAGAATAATCATATATTTTGTTCCATATTCTTAGCTGTGCAGGTTATTTGTTAAATTTGAAGCTTTTGAAATTTCATTCATCATAAGGTGTCCATCATATCCGCCTAAATTATGGAAAATAACAGGACTTTTTGTTTTATATGGCTTAATTTTAAATTTTAAATTACATTTGTTTTGTGCTGCTCCACGATAGTTCCCACTTATATAGCGATGATCTCTTACTTCATCATTATTTAATCCTTTTTTACATATATAAAAATTTGTTTAAGTTTGATATTGTTTTGCATCCTGTTTACTCATTATTAAATTTGCTGGTTGTTTGAAAAATATATTGATAGTTTCTGTCATAAATGTAAGATTTTTCATAAACTTTTCAATAACATATTTACCCCTATAATTGTTGAGCTCATTATTGTTCCGTACTTCGTAATAATATATAGCAAAAAGAGCATGGTATACGTTTTGCAATTATTTCAGTTTTATTCCCTTCATTTTCTTATTCTTTTGTTTTATTAAGAGCCTCAAAATCAGAATATATTTTAAATGGAACAGGCATCTGGTTTTGATGATTTATAAAATGAAGTAATTTATGTCCTTCATCAAGGCCTACGATTTGTTGACCTGCTTCATTTTCGATGTGACTATCTAGTAAATAATTTTTTACCAAACAAATTTAGGCATAAAGACAAACATAGATGTTTTGCTCCCTTAATGATATTTTATGTAATAATCTGAAATATTTTTTATCCAAACATAGTGAAAGTTTGCTTCTTCTTTAATTAATTCTGATATTAATAATACATTAGTCATTTTAATTTAATTTGTCTTTTTATATTTACTTACATATAATGGATATAAACTATTATCATATTCATAAATATTAACACATAGATTGTTGAATTTTTCAAATTTAATAATATCCTTAATCTTTACTGGAAATATATTCAATGTTATTGAACTTTAGTTCTTTACCAAACCACTGCCTGTATTTCGTTCTTCATTGTTGATCTTTTTTTGAGGATATAATGCATATAAAACAGCCCATTAAAAAAAAAAAAAATAAAAAAATAAAAAATAAAAAACAAAAAACAAACAAACAAAACAACAATTATCTTTATTCATACATTTATGCATGACTTTTTTCATTTTTTTATTTTTGACCCTAATGATATATATGATGATCCAAGGAATGTTTCATATTTTGATATATTTATATTTAAACATAAAATACCTGAAACAGTCCAGTTAGAACTTGTTCACAATACTAAGCAATTTTTTTTCCAGTTATATCATAACTTATAAACAAAGCAATATCAATCTCACTATCATTTAAAATAGCGATCATTGGGCTTAATATATGCGTCCTCAATTTTTATCACCATTCTCTTTTTTAAAATAAATTGTAATAGCTAGATGGTATTTCATTGATCCTCGTTCTTTTATTTCCTTATTGAGTAGATCACGTATAACTTTTTATTATTTTCTAAGAATATTTTTGTATCGTATCCTTCTGTTCTTTGATGTTTGTATTTGACGGTATAATCTCATAATTAACTGCAAATGTATTAGTTAATTGTGCTGTTTGTTCTCAAATTGTTTTTCCTTTTGTAATTTTATAGGTAAAAATCGGTCTAAAACATTTTGTTAAAGCATCTTGTATCGAAACCAATAAAGTTTATTATTTTCAGACACTCTTTTCTGTGGAATGTAGTCTTGGAATCACTACTGGGATTGTTAAATACGTTTGTGAATGTGCTAATAGATGTAATTCAGGTAAATTCAAAATTGATGGCTTATCTTATACACTTTACTGTATTAATAAACTTGTGGAATAATATAATAGACCAGGTTTTTTAAAAAAATGATGAAGAGAGGAAGATAGCCATACAAATTTACAATAAACAAACTCTTATATGTGATATGTACAGGAAAACTATGACAAAGTGACCAAAGTATTTGCATATGAAAAAAAAAAATCGTAAGGAATAATAACTCTTCTTATAAATTTTGTACATCTTTGAAAGTACCCATGAATTGACTTACGGTCTAAACCCTTTCCGTTTAACGTGTGCTAGTTTCTTTTTATCATCCCGTTTGAATATTTTTTTCACTTCTACTGATATTTTCTTTTTGTAATTCAGGCTCATAGAATGTACCATCATTGTTTTCACCTTTTGAATCTTCTATTTCATAAACAATTGGGTTAGCATATCTGATATTTTGATTTTAAGCATTTCTTCTGTCCAATTTGGAGTATATTCTTTCTCAAATTTATTATTCACACTCTGTGGGACAAAGTTCTTAAGAGCTTAACGGTATATGACTGTGTGTCAATTCATCCATTCTGGGTTTTTGAAGCATTTTTCTAGGAATGAAAAATAGAATGCAATCATGGCATGAAATTTAGAATGTACATTCTCTCTCTCTCATGAAATTTTCATTTGATTAATGGCAAGTCTGTATTATTAATATCACTGTTGCAAACAAGGTTTCATTTGATTTTATCTTGGTCAATCGATATATTTTTGCATGCTTTATATAACTGTATGGTAGTCATTTGTATAGGCCAGTTGTTCAGGACCTAAAGGAAAATGAAGCATTTAGACCAGCATTTTTTTGGCTTTAAAAATACCCAAATAAACAGCTTTGCAATGAGGAGAGCAGCTGCAAAAATTTCAAAGCATCACTTTTTAGCTCACCTGTCCATAAAGCCAAGTGAGCTGAATGGTATGACCCTGCATCCATCGTCTGTCCGTCAACACTTGCTTGTAACCACTCTGGAGGCCATATTTCTGATCAGATTTTTTATCAAACTTGGGACATAGGCTTATGTCATCAAGATCTCATATGAATTCGATAATGAGTTAGATCCATGCATATTCAGTTGGTTGTCTTTCATCTCATTGACCATATTTCAGATTCATTTTTGATCAGACTTGGAATATAGGTTTTTATCATCCAAAGTTTGAAGTTTTGATAATGAGCAAGATTCACACATGATAGACTGAGTTGTTACCGTTCTCGAGGCCATATTTCTGATCCAATTTTGATAAAACTTGGAATATAGGCTTATATAATCAAGTGAGTTCAGTAATATAAAGCACACGTGATTCAGACAAGTTGGATAGTGAACGAGATTCATGCATAATAATGAGGTGATGATGCACCAGATCTGATAAGCTTATTTCCAATCGAGAGACTATTTCTTATGCGATTTTGATCAAACTTGATAGATAATCTTGTATCATCAAGATATTCAACGAATTTTATTATGAGCGAGATCTTTGCATATTAATGAGGTGATCTTGCATCTGGTTTTCTGATCTTCTTTTCACTTGATATATTATTTCTGACCCAGTTTCAATATCACTTAAATAGGTGAATATCATCAAGATGTTGGATGAGTTTTATCATGATTGAGACCTGTGTACAATAATGAAGTGATCTTGCATCTGATTGGCTGATCTTCTTACCACCCTAGAGACTATATTTTTTATAAGATTTAGATGAAAAATGGTAAATATGTTTATACCATTAAGATCTTAGATTAGTATGACCATAAGCAAGATTCACACATATTAATGAGGTGATCTTGCATCTGTTGACTTTACTTGTCAACAATCTAGTGACTATTTCTGATCAGATTTTGATCTGACTTGTTAAATAGTCTTATATCATAATGATATTGGATGAGTTTGATTATGAGGAAGATCTATGTATATTTATGTGGTAATCTTTTATCAGATTGGCTGAGCTTGTTACCACTCTGGAGACCAAAATTTGATTCGATTTTGCTCACACTTGGTAAATAAGCTTATAAAAAAAAGGTTCTAAGACAAATTGGTGCATATTAACATTAATGAGGCGATTTTACATCTGATTGGCTCAGCTTGTTACATCTGTAGAGATTACATTTCTCCTCTGATTTTGATAAAATATGGTAAATATGTTTATATCTTCAAGATCTTGAATGAGTTCTATTCTGAGCAAGCTCTGTGCATATTAAATATGCCTTTATCTTTGGAAATAACTATGGTAGAATAGGTAAAATTGAAATGATATAAAGGATTTTTGAAGATAGTTTACATAGGGTTGTGTTTTTACTACATAAGCCTGCTCAGTGAAATGGTCAACTGTTAATTTACGTAAGCTATAATATTCATTGTCATGTTCTTCATCATGTAGCATTAAAAGTTACAGATAGGAAATCAGAAAATTAGGGATTATCATTTTAGAACGAGGGTTAGTGGTACTATAATTAAATCTGTCGAATAATTTTACTAAAATGTGCAATATTATTTTAATATGGTTTAATGTTAATTCATTTGTTTCATATTTCATCAGCTGTCAAGATATCTGCATGCAGCAGGAATTTTCTTTTGTACCATACATCTCCCATGATAGACCCATGCTCAATTATAACCCCATCCCCCACATAAATAAAACTGAGCAAAGTCTAATTTTAGGATGCTTTATTTTGTGGTAAAACCACTCCACATTTTTCACAAAATTTATAAGGTGGGACCCCAGGGCTTATTATGGGAGATATACCCTAGGATCTTGAGAACTTAACTTGCAAGTTTGTGTCACAGTCTTCATTTATTATACTTTTTCACAAACACTGTCATCGGGGTCAAGAGTAGATATTATTGAACTGAGTTTTATACTTGTTCAGAAAGGTAAAAATAGGTTCAAATTTTTATTTCTCAGGAATTTTGTATACACATGTCTGTGTAATTTGTCTGTACTAGTCATACAATTTCCAATTTCTTAGACAGGAGGAAGTAATCATTGAGGCTGCCAAAATCTAACATTCATCTTTGTATGCATGCAGAAGTTGACAGAGCCATAATTTATGCCAGGTTGTGAGTGCAGTTGTATAAACTTGTGAAATCCAGGTGAAGGCTTACACATGGCTATCACAAACACTTTATGATTTCAGCTGCACATAATGGTTGTTTATGTCCTACTTTTCCTAAGCAACAGGTTTCTATAATACTCCTGTAATAATGTTGTATCTGACATGTTGTGTATGGATGACTCAAAGCTCGGTGTATATCATAGAAATCCAGTTAAGATCCAATTCGAATGATGCAGTTCTTGTCAAGCAGATGATCTTCTGTACTGGTGAAGAAATAAACCTTTTGATCTTTCTGCCATATATTTAAATACTAGACTTGTTATTTTTCTCACTTAAGAACAAGCTGCATCATGTTGGGGCTGCATTCTGCTAGACTGATCCATGCAACATATTGTTAACATCATCTGTCCAGGCAGGTGTAACACATATATGTGTCTTTTATGTGCAAAGCAATGCAAGTGCTGAAAAATTGTACACATTTTCATTTTTGCTCCAGATCTTATCACAAGTCATAGCAAACTTTGTTTTCAAATTTTTAAATTCGAACTCTTTTATTTACTTGAACAAACATAAGATCTTGAAGACAATTTATATATCTGTGCTGGTACCCCTTTTGCCATGAAAGTATTTTTTACATTTCTCTTGAAAAAATGGAAGCTAAATCATTTTGTTTTAACCCCTCAGCAGTTTTATTGTTATAAAAAATGTACTTTGTTTCTGTTGGTTGCCTAAGATATTAGACTAGATACATTTATTAATCTTGCTGACAAGATTTACAGATGGTATAACAACTTGCCCTTCTAGACATATAAAGATGACTGCAAAATCATGCTTCATGTCTTGAAAAGGCGTCAAGTTAAAGAAAATGAACAAGTACTACAAATAAAAATGAAGAGGTGAAAACTGTATTTTATGACATTTATTTATTTCATGTACATATGAGCAAAAGATTATGTAAGACTAAGTTTGTGAAGAAACAAGTTTTGTCTGGTGGAAAATATTTTGTGTGAGCAAATGTGTGTGTGTTTGTGTGTATCCTGTAATAACCCATCTGCAGACAGGGGTAACAGACATGGAGATAAGCAAACATTTGAGCCTGTGCTTGAGTACAAATATACAACCTCAACCAGTCAAACAACATGACTGGTCCAGAATAAAGCCTCACGCTCAGTCTCAGAACTCAATATCTGCTTGTCATTATTTGTCAACTCTCCTTGTTATTTCTGGCATATGTAAAACAAACCTGTATAGACCATGACAAATAAGCAATAACTGAGCTTACCTGTCTGCAGCTAGGCTTGATTAACAGAGCACAGTCTGGATGACAAACTTTTATGTATTGAGGATATGAGTATTTGTACATCATGCTACAATGTACAAATAGAGCTGAAGTAAAGAAAAATTACTTATGTGTTATTTGCCTTTTTTCCTCTCTTGAAGCTCAGTAATATAAGGTATTTTTACAAATATTTAGCTCACGTGACTGTAAGGTCAAGTGAGTTTATGGCTTGACGCCTAGTTTGTCATCCATCTGTCCGATAGCGGTTTCCTGTTATCTCTCTGGAGTTTTTCAAGTTTGTACAAATGATGCTGATTTGACATCGGATATGGCTCTCATTACTAAGGATACAAAACTTTTGAACCACATCGCAAAAAACACTCAACAGAATTTTATATAAAATTTGAGAGAAAACATCCTGGCATGAATGGCTTTCATTTGTTTGTTTGTTTGTTTTTTATTACAAATGATGCCTGTCTGTTATCAAATATGACCACTGTTACTATCAATAGACAAACCTTCAAATGACTTTTTGTCAAATACCACTCGACAGAATTTGATCAAATTTGACAGAAAGTATCTTGACATGAAACACTTTCAGATTTGTACGAATAATGCCAATTTAACATCAAGTATAGCCTTTATTACAAAAAGTGGAAAATTATTTAAACAACTTCTCAGAAACCACTCTGCACAATTTGGCCAAATCTGTTGCAGAGCATCATGGCATGAAGGACTTTTAGGTTTTTAGCTCTACTGGTCATACACCGGAAGAGTTTATGCGATTTTCTGTTGTCCATCATCCGTTGTCCATCTGTCAGCACAAGTTTGTTATCGCTACTCCTCCTTAACTACTTGGAGAATGGCCATGAACTTAGCATAGTCATCCAGTATAGCTGCCACAGTGATCATCTTGAAAATCATGTTATCGCTACTCCGCCAGAAAAGATGGTCATATTGACATGGGGTTTGCGCCAGATTTTTTTTATGATGTCTAGTCTTGACGAAATACAAATGGTGCTGATCTGACATCCAACAAATCTGCCATGGTGGTGATCTTGAAATTGTGTTGTCACTACTCCTCCTGAACGGATGGACATATCAATGTGGGGTGTTCTCCAAAAGAGTTATATAGTTTATTTGTACCCAAAACAATGGTGATGATCTGACATCCAATCTGGCTGCCACAGTAGGCATCTTGAAAACCTTGTTATTGCTACTCCTCCTGAACAGATGGTCATATCGACATGGGGTTTTCGCCATAGTGGCCATCTTTACAGTCTTGTTATCACTGCACCTGAATGGATGGTCTTATTGATATGGGGTTTTCATTAAACAACTTCCTAGCCTGTCTAGTTGGTCTTAAATGAAAATGGTAACCTTGGACATTCAATATGGCCAGCACACATCCATCTTGAAAATCTTGTTATGACTACTTCTCCTTAGCGGATGGTCATATGAACATACGGTTTTCATAAAAGACTTATTATAATATCTAGTTGGCCATAAATAAAAAATGGTATCTATGTGATCATGGCAGCCATCTTGAAAATCTTGTTTTCACTACTCCTCCTGAATGGATTATCGTATCAACATGAGCTTTTTACAACGAGACTTCTTATGATGTGTAGTTGGTCCTAGACGAAAATGTTGCCCCTCAGACATACAGTAAGATTTCTTATAATGTCTAGTTGGTCCTAAATGAAAATGTTGCCCCTCCGACATCCAGTAAGTTTTCTTATAATGCCTAGTTGGTTCTAAATGAAAATAGTGCTTATCAGATCTCAAATACTATGGTCATGGTGATCATCTTAAAAATATTGTTATTGCTGCTTCTCCAGAATTGATAGTAAAGACTTCTTTATGATATGTAGTTGGTCCTAAATAAAATGATACAAATCAGATGTACAATATGGCCATCATAGTAGCCATCTTGAATATACTTTTAGCTACTTATCCTGAACTGATGGTCCTATAGACATGAAGTTTCCACTGACAGACTTCTTATGATATTGTAATGGGCATGAAATCTAGCCTTGAAATATTTTTTTTAAAATCAAGTTTTTTTAATCGTAACGCTCTTGGTGGTAAAGCAGGGTGGGTGGGTGTTGTCAACATTACGGTTAACATTAAATTTCTTCATTAATACCTAGAGTTATCCAATGCCAAACGATGGTTGGTATGATTCCCGTTTATATTTCATATTCGCATATAAACTGATTCTAAATCATCCTTTGAACTGTTTAAACTCATGATGTTACACCATGGATCGATGTGTAAATCCATCCTCGGTAAGAGCCTCGTTTCCAGGTTTGTCACATTTGGAACACTTCCATAGTTATCTCGCTTCATAAAAAGGAGGTCGCTTACGGTATCATCCATTTTAAAGCTTAACATGTTCTCTTTATATTGTAAATTGTGACCGTTTGGACATATATTTGCTGTATTCGAACTTAGCCAAAACATTTAATAATATTAAATTGTAATCAAAATTATTAATTAATGTGTGGTTTTGTTGTTATTAGTAGCAATGTACGGTTGCCCCTGCGAGCGCGCGCTTGCAGAATTTTTCCTGCAGTTGCTACCCAGCGAACGGCAGAATTTTCCCTGCCAGGCGCAGAATTCTGCAGAATTCCGCGGGAAGTATAAAAGGGCTAGTCAGCGTCTGTTCTAGGACCTGATCGGGTTTCCGAGGGTCGTGTTAAGAGTTCTGTGTGTGCGTGAGAAAGTTTTTTTTACAACTTTACTACGAAGTCCATATAAGGCAGTGTGAAAAGAAAAGGTAACTCTTTTGTTTATTATTTTCCGCGAATCAGAAATTTACAGTTATTTCACTATGTCTTTCTAAGTAATTGCCAGGAAAAATAACGTTTCTTATAATTAATTTTGGACAGGTCTAAAAGTAAGTTCTGAAATCTGCATCTGTAAAATCTAAACCTTCAGGATATTTATTCTTTAATTTTTACGGTTTCAAAATCAGCAACCTTAGCTTAAATAGTTATCCAATCAGTTAAATTATATGCAGACAGTATTTTTCATGATCTTGTGAGGTCAAGTCAAGTGTTTCTTGCAGACCTTATTAAACTAATATAACTTATTACAGTTCAGTAGGAATATAAAATTATGGAATAATAATAATAATAATAATAATAATAATAATAATAATAATAATAATAATAATAATAATAATAACAACAACAACAATAATAATGTAAAAGTTTGATTAGGAAGCCACTGAGTGTTTCTCAAGGCTCTTTTCATAAGTTATTTGTTATATTGTAAAGCTATTGAGTGTTTTTCAAGGCTCTTTTCATAAGTTATTTGTTATATTGTAAAGCTATTGAGTGTTTCTCAAAGCTTTGTGCATAAGTTGACAGTTATTATTGTTATAGCCATTGAGTGTTTCTCAAGGCTCTGTTTGAAGTTAACCCTTAAGAATATAATTAAATGTTAGCCCTTGTTTCTAAGTCAATCCCTGAATAATAAATTAATTTAAAATCTGAACATTAAAACTTTAGATATTTTTAACTGTGTATATTAAATTCTATCATAAATAAGCTGTTATTTAAATTAAGTATGTTGTCCAAATGCACACTACCACTGTGATATTAGTCATTATATAGAAATAATGCACCTGTTATTTGAGTTTTGAATTTGTACTGCTACAGTATATGACTTTATGACTATTAATAAACCAGATCAAACTTAAATTGGAGTCTCCGTTTCATCCTAGTCCCATTCTTATAGCTAGGATCGCCCACTTCATCAGGGAATCACAGAGATCTCTTGGAGTTTAGGTCTAAGTTTAACTGGGCCTTTATTTCTATGGAGAGTTTATCGGCCACAAAGAGCATAGCGAGTCATTGAATGGTCACCAAGTTATCGGCCAGCGCTATCCCGTAACAATATCTAGTTGGCCCTAAATGAAAATATTGCAGATAATGGTGGCCATCTTGAAAATCTTATCACTATTCCTCTTAAATGGATGTTCGTATTGACTTGGTGTTTTCATCACAAAAAATCTAACTATATGCAGTTGGTTCTAAATCAAATGATTCCAGTGTGACCTTCCAAAATGTTTGAAAAATCTTGTAACAGCTATTTCTACTAAATGGATCGCCATACCAGCATTTTAAAATGAAAAACACTTCTTTTTAAATGTATGATTATTCCAGTATTTTAAAATCTTGCTGATCTAACCAAAATTGCTGCCTTGATGGTCATCCTGAAAATCATTATATGACCACTTCTCATAAATGGATGGTCTTAATGAAACTCTATAGCAATATGTAACTGGTTCTGAATGAAAATGGTGCTTTTCTGACCTCCAGCATGGTACAGTTGTGGCCATCTCCAAAATCTTGTTATCACTACCCTTATATGAATAGTCACATTGACATGGGCTCTTCACTATATCACTTCCTGCAGTATTTAATTGGTTCTGAATGAAAATTATGCAGATCTGACCACCAGTATATTTGCACTTTGGTGAAGATATTTTGAAAATCAGACCTAATTGACCTTGGAGTAATGTCAAAGGTCATTGCTTGCTAGGGGTGAAGCGATACACCTGTGCCGTGTATCGATACGATACATTATCGATTCTCAGTTTGAAGAATAAGAAGGCAAACGACTAATTTATTCATGACTGCTGAAGATTAAAGTAACTTATATAGGGTAGATATCATTTTGTATCGATTCTTCACCTCTTGTATCGATACGTGTATAGATATGGCAAAAGTATCGATGCATCGATATATCGATGAATTGTTTCACCCCTATTGCTTCCACTTTTGTACTATATTAAGCTTATGAACACAGTGATTTGTACATATATACAAGTAAATTTTGACCAGACCCTTTATTTAATTGCATTTCAATGAACAAATTGATAACACTCTGACATTGATATTAGGGTTAAATGTCTTGTCTCGGGCTTTTAGCTGTACTGGCTTTTGAGCATGATAACACAAACAAGTATGAATAGATCTTAATCAAAGCCAGTTTGTGGATATATCTAATGAATACCTTGAATGATGCCCCTTAATCACTTTTTTGTTTTCTCTAAAATATATTAATTATAGATTGACCCAAACTTAGCATGTGGGTATATCCTAACATTGACTGAGACCAGTGGAATCATTCCTTTCTGCCCATGATGTCTAGTTCAGTTCAATGGCCATGACAAAGAATTTTGTGCTGCACTTACAGCTATCTTGTAAACATCTTAACTTAGACAAGTAAAAAATTGTTTTTGTTGCCAAATTTGTTATGTTGGACTTTCTCAAGAATATCAGACATGGTTTCAATACTCTGTAGTTGAAAAGTGTAAAAAGACAGAAGCAACAGACTTACCTTGGATTCCTGACTTGAAAGTTCTTTTCATCCCTTTGCGGGATTCAGCTCACCTGGCCATAAGCCTAAGTGAACTTACAGTATGGCCCCTGCATGCATCTTGCGTCTGTCAACATTTGCTATTGTTAATATATTCTACAAAATCACATAACCATCTGGTATCACTGCCCAATTTCATTATATACACATCTGTTATCATTGGCTGATCCACTCATATACACAGCTGTTATCACTGACTGATCTACCGATATTCACAGCTGTTATCACTGACTGATCTACTCATATACACAGCTGTTATCACTGACTGGTTTACTCAAATACACATATGTTATAACCGAATGATTTACCCAGATACATACCTGTTATCACTGACTGATTTACTCGGAAACACATCTGTTATCACTGACTGATTTACTCAGATACATAGCTGTTATCACTGACTGATTTTCTTGGATACATATCTGTTATCACTGACTGATTAACTCAGATACACATCTGTTATCACTGACGGATTTACTCAGATGCAATATGTTATATCTGACTGATTTACTCGAATACACATCTGTTATCACTGATTGATTTACTCAGATACATAGCTGTTATCACTGACTGATTTACTCAGATACATAGCTGTTATCACTGACAGATTTACTCGAATACACAATTGTTATCACTGACTGATTTAGTCAGATATCATTGACATTTACTCAGATACATAGCTGTTATCACTGACTGATTTACTCGAACATACATCTGTCATCACTGACTGATTTACTTGGACACACAGCTGTTATCACTGACTGATTTACTCAGATACACATCTGGTACCATTTTTTCTACCACTGAAATAAGTGTTTTCCTGCTAATAAACACCTGAGTCAATGATCAAACTGAAGAAATAGACAAATTATATAAACACTCAAGTCATCGATCAAACTTAAGAAATAGACAAATGATATAATTTTGTAAGCATGAGTAAATTTGGTATAAATGTTTGAATGAAACTGATCTAACACATTGCTTTGCAAAATACAATTAAAAATGACCGTCAACATAGTTGCACATTTGTGTACGGTGATATAAAATGGAACAATTCGCTAGGATCTGGTCAGATTTAAGATAATTAAAGTGTACATTTTTTTAAAAGATCTCTTTATATTAAAAAGTGTTCATTGAGTGAACAACATAATTGTAAATATTATATAATAGGAGAAAGGGTTAAAAATTGCCAATGTGTAGGTCATGTACAGAGAAAGTTAATCTGCATTTGAAGAACAAAATTTACCTATGAAAACAAAAAGTTTATTGTGCTGAAGTATATTTATGACAATTAATGAAAAGAATCTCAAATACTTTGAAACCTAAACTTACTACTCTTTTTGGACAGAGACTTTCCATAGTTATTCTATTATACAATCTTTCCAGTGGTCCTCATTTTCCCACTTTTCCTATTTTTTTCTAGTTTTCTGGCAGACTTCCTTTTTTCATTAGTTTGTCCAAAATGGCCCTAATATCCCTTCCTGTCTTTAATTTTATGTCGACATATGATACAAATTACTGTTTTGCTAACCATATGTTGAGAGACTTCTAATTTTCCTCTTTGTATTTTTCATCTCGGTACCTTTTATGAAAATGAAAGATGTGCTTTTAAGAAAATAGAGGAAACCCGGGCTTAAGAGATAGCTAGTATGTGAGTAACAGCATGCTTTTGTTCAAGTTTACAAAGGTAAGTCGATTGAAGGTTTACTTTTTCAGTAAATTTACATGAATTTGATAAAAATGTTCTTTATATAATATCCCTAATTTCCAAGACTTTTTCCCTACTTTTTTATTTAAAAAAAGTATCCCTACTTATTTTTATTAAAAAAGTAGTTCTACTTTATTCCTTCTTTTTCACCAAAATGTTCTGGAAAGACTGCTTATAGAAAATATATGTTGGTATTTCCATTACTATTTTTTGCAGGTCATGCACCTGTCTTGTGTTTGAGAGTTAACTGATTACAATTTACTCATGATTAATGGAAAAAAGAAACAAAGAAACTATCTACATGTACGTGTCAAAACTGTTTTGATCCTGATGACCTACTGTATCTAAAATTTTATTTTTAGATCTACTGGTCATAGCCCAGAAGAATTTATGCAATGGCCTTTTGTCTCGTGTCCTGTGTCCATTAGCACGAGTGTGTTATCACTACTCCTTCTAAACTACTAAGAGGATTGCCACCAGTCTTTACAGACACATTAAAAGCAAAGTCTATTTGGCCCTTAATGAAAATGGTGCCTCTTGCACATCCAGTATGACCACCACAGCAGCCATTTTGAAACTTGTGTTATTGCTACTTCTTCGAAACAGATGGTCTTATTCATATGAGGGTTTTCATTAAAAGACTATTAATGATGTATAGTTGGTCCTAAATAAAAATGGTGTTGATCTAATATCCAATATGGCTGCCAAGGTGGTCATTTTGAAAACCTTGTTAATGCTGCTACTCTTGATTGGATGGTCATAATGACATGGAGTTTTCTTATGGTGTCTAATTAGTCCTAAATCAAAATGGTGCTGATTTGACCCTCCTAACATAAGGAAAGAGTAGTCTTCTTCTCCCAGCTCATCCAAGGGTTCTAAATTGTTTATTGCCTCAGACATACTCCTGTCAATGATCTTCATCAGTCGCCAGTCCTTAACTGGTGACCAGGTACCAGGCACTGAGTGCAAGGTCAAGCCATCAGGTGCTTATCACCGGGCACCATGCACAGGTCACCGGGCAAAGCTGCAGATACTGGTCAGCAGTCATCTGGCACAGCTAAAGTTACCATGCACTGGGCACTGGGTGCTGGCCACTTGGTATGAAGATGAATAACTGGGCGAATTGAATACTGGTCACTGGGCATTAGGAGATGAAGATATTTTGACTTTTGATAAGGCAGTAAACAAAGTTTACCTCCTCATCCCCCCTCCCTCCGAGCTGTGTCCAGAACTGTATTGATACTTGGATATGAGAACTTTTGGTTTGGAGATGCTGTCAGAGACACATAAGAAGGACAATCTCCTGTTGCTTCCGCATTTATATCTGTTTAAGGGTTCTGCTTAGAGATTGGCACAAGGTAAAGAGGCAGCTAGACAACAACAGAGTGGTTGGTCAGTTCCTCTGCCGCCCTGCAGCCACTAGTGTCACTGGGCCACTTAACCCTCCTGGCCTGGACTTGGGAGCATCTCAAATGTGTATTTCCATGGGGACTTGGGCTCACATACATGTTCAGATGCTTGAGGCTATGGAGCATAAGGCACGCTCTTTAGTTACTATATAGCCTCACACGCCGATTTTTTTGTCTGTGACCTCCTTTTAACCTTGTAAAGGAGGAGTCTTTGTCTCTAGCTGCTCTGAAAAGACTTCTGGTCGTTGTAACCAAAAGAACGAGACATTTGCTCTCATTGTTAATGGCTCTGTTGGAGGATATCATACATCTTTGTAGGAATGCCACATTAGATTCTTATAAGGTCCTGCTGGTTCGCAGCAAAGACTATTGTGGGTGACCCCACTGGATGCAGAATCTTTGTTCAGCGGGTTAATACCCATAGTGGAATTTAAGGATTTAGCAAAGGACTAACAAATGAAGCAATAGCGCATCTAAATCAGAATATTATATTGTATATGATATATATATTTTAGGTTCTCTGGTGAAAAATAGAACAACTATGTCACAGTCTGGTTCTTCTGTTCAAGACACGATAAGAAAGTTGTTTGAAAAATAAATATTAGGTGAACAAGACCATGAGTCAGAGGAAAACATACAATCAGATTTCCCGAATACATTTCATCTTCAAAACTTAGACTAATCTATGTTGATGGTATGATGGCATCTATCTTTTACCTAGTAATATGGTGATGCTAATATATAGTATAGTAGGGTACAACTAAAATGTACAAAAGTCATCAAATTCGTTTGCTCTAGGAATATATATTGAGTTGATAATGAGTTGATAAAACAAGAACTGAAAACTCAGATAAAAACTCTAAAACAATTATTCAAATTACAAATAATGAAGGCAAAGAATACGACAACGCCTACTCACATGGCAACAACAACGGCAAAACCAAGGTGGATAATAATTCTGTCAGTCTGGCATATGAAAATGGATAAGAAATGGCGATAAGAACTATAAAGATCACGAGACAAATAGACAAGTATTTATACCCATGTTTGTGGTAATAGGAGCAGGTTTATCTTATTTTCTTAGCTATTTTAAAAAAAAAACTCTTTTTGGTTAGTAAAACAAACCAATTAATGCAAAAAATTATCATAATTGTATTATCATCTAACGAGAAATAACTTCTACTGCTGATGCAAGAAAACAACATATTTCATTACCATACGATATCAGAAAATACTTCTGCTGCTTTTTTTGCCCACCTTAAAAAAAGTTACACTAATAGCAGCTGCTATCATACCAATAGCTGTAAAAATTGTAGCAATAGTTACACCATTTGTCTTAAACACTTCTTTATCATTTTATCTACTGTTAACTTTTCTTTAACTTTTGACTCAGTGTTCTTTATGTTGTATATAAAGATATTTTCAAAATGTGTAAAATGACCAAATAATTGTGCTGTTTTGTTTTTATAAGATTCCAATATCTCATCTAATTTAGATTTTTTAGAGAAATTTTGTTCTTTGGAAATATCTTCTTTTATTTCATATTTAGTGTTGTCATACAATTCAAGGTCTGTGTTTATTTATGTTATTTTCGAATTTACAATATCAATAGCACTCACATAATCCCTTAATTCTCTTTAATCTCGATCAGTAAACAATCTATTAACATTTTAATCTCTATTATAACAGTTTTCTAAATATTTGTATAGATTTTGAATTTTATTCTTCATAAAAACAGTATTTCCAGCTTTGAAATAATTATGTAATTCGTTTACATCATCTAAACTTTCTTCTGATAATTTATTAAATATGTTTTATGTTTTATTTCTTGACTGTTTGTTGTTACGACTCTAGGTCTTAAAAAATATTACACCGAAAGAAAGTTAAAATAACAATGTAAGTAATATAAACGAGCGTTTTATTTCCCAACAATACAAAGTGAAGTTAAAGAGATACTTACAATATTGTGAATACAATTCCAAATAATCCTAAATGTCCTAATCACAAGTCCAAAAATATAGAATGTTCCGAATGAGTCGCAATAGTCTTGAATGTCCTGATGTAACATAATGATACAATCCAGAATGGCTTTGAATGAGTTTAAAAAAGTCCAAAGTAATGTATTAATTCAAAAGTCAATGAACACTTTAGTAATTCCAATGAATATATTAAGTAAATAATTCCTCTCGAATTATATCTGATTTCAACGGCACAAACAATAAAATTTGATCTCAAATGGATTCCCAAAGACTAATCTAAAACAGGAATGAATTATTTCTTTACCAAATCCCTATTTATACACATTTTTACTTGACTTATATTATAACAGGATGTGAAGCAATAAAATGGAAACAAAAATCAGTCTAACTGTCAACAAGACTGGTCTTGAACTCAAATGCTTGTAAACATTCTGTTTACAAGTTACCAGAATCTAAAGTACAACTTACTTTCATAGACGAGATTTAAACACACATCATAGATTAAATATACATAACATTGTTTTAATAATTGGCTGCTTTAGTATAACTGTGTGATCCACATAATATATTCCTTCTTCCTCTACCATGGAAAACACATCTACAAATGTAGCAATAAGAAATGTCTTTTCTTTAGATTTAAGTTTTGAATTTGGTTCTTTCCATTTATTTCCTTCTCTTGTCCAGTTTAAGTGCTTTATAAATTGACTTCAACCTATTTGCGTAGCTATATAGTTAGGTAATTTCATGCTATTTGGTTTGCTTGGAGTGAAAATTTGAATTGTTTGTTTCTTTGTAATGAAGAAACAAAGTTTCCAGTTGATGTAAGAAGCCAGCTTATTACGTTACTAGTGATACCAGACAATGCTGCTGCTTTTTTTATTATTAACCTAACTCAAACAAATAGCAAATTGTCACAACATTTTTCTTAAACACTTATTTTACCAAATGTTACATTTTCTGTAACTTTCAACTCACTGTTGTTTATATTTTCTTTAAAGATGTTTTCAAAATATGTTAAATATCCAACTATTTGTGTTCTTTTGCTTTCAAAACTTTCCAACATTTTAGCTTTTTCAGTCCTCTCTTTTGCGTTACCTATGTCTATTTAATACCATCCATTTCTTTGTTATATGTTTCAAGGTCTGATTTAATTGAATTTATTTTTTAATTTACAATTTCTATTTCATCTACTTGGCCCTTTAATTTTCTTTCTTCTACAATCGTAAATAATTCAGATCAAAATCTTTCATAGTATTTACCTAATATTGACTGTGATTCTCTTAATTGCTAATCAAATTCTTCATTTGTGTGATATGTTTCCATTTCTATGTCACTAGGAAGTTTAAATGTTTGTCCACTTGTAACTGTTAATTATAATGGTATATCTGATCTGAATGTGGCCATGTATATTTCGTCAGTAGGTGGCTTATACTGTTGTAATACTTTTGGCTATGTAGGTTCCTCATGCCACATATTTCCTACTCTTATTAAACCTAACAAGTACACAATATCACTTCCGCCTTTTTGAGAAGATATAAAGTCAAATTAAAGAATTTTTTCTGGTTTCCTAATCTTTGAAATTTCAATCATTTCTTTATCAATTTAATTCAGTTATATATCTTTTTCGTTTATAATTATATAAGGTATAATTTAATCATGTTGTGTTTTAGCTATCCCCAATGTATGCTTGATAGTTTCTTTGTATTCATCAACTAGCTGTATATTTAATTGTTGAACTGCTTGTTGACGAGTGTCAAATCCCTCATTAGATAAATTATGACTGAAAGGGTCTCCCGTAGTTACATCATTTTCTTTATCATATGTTTTTATCATAATAGTCATCAAAATATTCAGCGTAAACAGGATTCTCAAACTCTTGACTACTAGCTACTTTAACTATTTTGCACTATTTAAGTTGATTAAAAAAAAAACAATTAAAATAAATTGGGTTTTGTATAATCTGAGCAAGATAATAACACCGAAGCCAACCTACATGACGAATACAAACAAGAATTAAAAATGACTATAGTAAATGGAACATGCAGGGAAATAACTAGTAAACACTACACCTACAAGGAGTTAAATAAAATGAATTCAAAACAAATCAAGAAAACATATGACATTTTTGTAAATGACAAATCAGCTAAAATATCAAAGTCACTGTCAGATTTAGTAAAACTCGGAGTAACATCTTTGATGAGTAAATTTATTTCAATTGATAATTTAAATGAACTACAGAAATAGTTGAAAGAAGACTACTTAAGAACAAAAAGAATTAGATGCTTTAGTGGGGTTTTATCTTTCAGGTTTGAATTACCGATTTCAGCATTAAGCGCTAGTCTAATAACTTTTAAGCACATTAACATGTAAAAGGAAATAGAGTAAATCATGAGCGAAGATGATATCATGACTGCTTCACATCAGGCGCTAGTTATGTTAGAAAGTCTATAACTTGAAAATAATTTGAAGATAACTTGAAAATAAACTTGAAGATAAATTGAAAATAACTTGAAGATAACTTGAAACTTTTTTGAAATAACTTTGACTCAAAATTATTTTTTAATTCCAAAATAAATCGAAAAGAAGACAGATCTTCATAGAGCTGAATTTTGAAAAGTTCAGAACAATTTTAAAAAGCCAAAGCAGAAAAGCTAAGAAAAGAGCAAGGAGAAATTAAGTTTATGATTGAGAAAACTAAATTGAGTAACTCAAACAAACTTTATTACTTAATAGGTGGCATAGCTGCCTCATGAATAATGGTTGTATATATATATATTCACGTAATAAAACAAATAAATCAGAGCAAATACTGTATCAAAACATACAAAGCAGTAATGAGACCCAGCCATTCGGTGAACCCATTTCCAGAAATGTTGTAGTGGACAAAAAATTTCAAATTTACATTAATAAATGGCAAGAGAAACTAACTACATATATGACACTATTTACCATACAGCAATAAATTCAACTCTTACAGTAATTTTAAATTATATTTACCAACTAATATTGATTTAGAAGAAGTGCTAAAATCGGTCATTCCAATCTATTTGAGTCAGTTTACAATTTACTATCTAACAGCACAAGAGATACTACCAGATAACATAATTAAGCCATGATATTAATTCTAAGTTTAAACATTTATATGGACTCTGGCATTAAAGTTAGTATGTTATTACTGACTTTTGTTGCGGTGAAATCTATACTTTAAGGAACCAGTAAACCACATATTTAACGACATGAAGCAGCATTGAATATGATGGGTTGGCTGTTCACATGACTTCATTTTCACAGTAATATTTTTCTTACATGATTTCATGCAAAACTTTGAACTTGTTTCACAATAGTGAAACTTCTATTTCAGCTGTATCATGCCGCAAATGTAGATCATGACGTCACGTAACATCAGTGACATCACGACAGCTCAATATTCATTGGTTATTAATTGAGTATTGACAAATATTAAGCCTGGGGTGAAGTGGCGCAGGATGCCCGAGCTTGCCACATGAAAGAGGGCCCAATATGTTTTAATACTCAGTCAATAAATGTTTTGGTATACACTTTTAAAAAAAACATATTAATCATTCTGTCATGTTATAGCGTAACACAATTTTGGAGAAAAAAATAAACGTTTTATTGAACATTTTACATGTCCTTCATTTCATGAATGAAATCTGAACACGGAGTAATACACTCTACTTTACTGCTATGGAAGCACTCGCGTACATGGGGTGATTCTTACTGAGCAGTTAAAGTAACAAGGTTTGTAAAAAAGGATGGAATGTTTTGTAGCCAAAGAAACACAACGAGGTATTAATATTAGAAAAAATAACGCAGTACATCAATGAAAATTGAAGATATCATTATGAAAATATGAGTCAGAAAAAATCCGTGTAAGGTTATCTTTGTGATTGTCTCACTGTTGCTGTCATGGTGGCGTGTAAATTTGAAAGTGCAGTGTGAGCCAAGACCGTTGCCATGGTATTGTGATCCATCGGTTTTGGGTAATACCTCAAGAAAGTACATAGATTCATTTTGGAGTCGCTTGTGTTTCATTTCATTCCTAGTACAGGATAAAACAATGCTATTCAGAGTGGATAAAAGTGATCTGTCTACGTGAAAAAGAATTGTTGACTGATAAATTGTATCAAAGGTCGGTTTGATTCTCTCTCTCTCGTACTAACTGCAGCAAGTAGCAATCAATAACCATCCATTTTCAATAATTTTGTAAATCATATTTAGTTTATATTTTTTTCTCTCCTTGCAATTTTAGTCTTTGAATGTATTCAGATTCTCTTTATTTAATATGGATGATAGATATTTTTCTTTGGAAGAGAGCTAGATCTAATGATTCTTCAGCACTGGCTACAATCATTGTCGGCCTCTTGTGGGCATCACATTTATGACGTGTTTAGCGTTCGACGTGTCCGTCGCCATTTTTATTTAGCAGTAGCCAGAAGTAGTTCATCGAATGCGGACACGTGTTTATCGTATTATGAAATCGGTGAATATTTTTATTTAACTACGGTTTTACTTAACTACAGTCAATACCGCTGGATACTGACCGGTTATGGGAATATTTATAAAGTATATAATAAGATGATTTATCACACATCTCGTGACACCGTTTCAACCACTGGAAAAAAAAAAATTAATATGCCTATGTTATAACAACTATATTTTTTCTTCTTGCTTACCATAATTTCTTCACTGCTGTAGAAATTTAGTTGTTTCCAATGACTGGTATTCGACAGCTTTCACACACGCTTTATTACCATTTTAAGATGGAATACAGTAATAGAAACATTATATCAGTATATGTATCTTTTAACAGGTTACCATTGATACATTGATCGATCAGCCATTGCTCTGCATTTTTGTCTCAATATTCATTCAGGGATATCGATAGAAGGATAAGAAAGAAAAGATATATAATCAATTACATTTGGCATCAGATTTCTGTTTGCGGTTTCTCTGGTCGCTGAGAAAAGACGATTTTTTTTTCGTTGTTTTGTTTCGTTGCTGTGCAACGTGGATCTCTACTTTTGTGGACTAGAACTTACGGCTGTCGTATTTAGTGTCGGTCAATTAAAGTCTACGCTTCATCCAATTCGGTCACGGCATAGTAGTAGCGAAATGGGCTGTACAACCCCCTGCGGGGTGAAGTGCTTTAATACTTACTGCGTCGTTCACGCCTAGAGATACAGAGACGGGATCCGACTCCTGACCTGTTGGAAATGCAGGACAGGCAATCTTGCCGTCTATAGCATATGCAAGAGATGTGGAGACGGTCACCAGGCTGAAGCGCACAGACATAAAGGCCCGCCGACAGTATGGAAAGATCCTTAGGGAGCTTGTGGCCAATGCCAACCCCACACGCAAGGCAATCTACAGCCGTATTAGAACCACGCTGGAGCAAGAGCATATCTCCGCCTGACCTCACCAGTCGTCTATTTAGCGAAAGGACAGGTAGAATAGCATACATAGCTGCACACACACGCCTGCCCTCAGCGGCAGACAACAACCACCAGCAGCGATATTTCATTTAGAGATTTGCACTATTGGATACCACAGTCCACTATAGCCATGCCTAGCATAGAGAGAATGAACGCCCTGGTCAGGGAGGGTTAGATCACCGAGAGCAAATACAATGATATGCTGGAGGCATTACTGGCCGCCTATTTAGAAAATATCTACTTATAATGGCATACATAGCTGCATACATACGCCTGCCCTCAGCAGCAGACAACAACCACCAGCAGCGATATTTCTTTTCGAGATTGGCTGTACACAATAGAATACCATAGTCCACTATAGTCATGCCTAGCATAGAGCAAATGAAGCTATCTCCATGCCGGCCTACTTATCAGCCAGCCGAGCAGAAGTGGCGTACTCTACGTTTTATATACTGACTTCGAGGCCCTTAACGTGCCTATGAAAGCAAAGAGGTTGACCCCACATACAACAATACCTATAAGACCTCAGGCAAGCCTCAATGCGCCTTCTGCTAATCATCAAACGATGTGACGGTAAAACCAAACTTTCCGTGATATACAGAAGAAAGGACGCGGTAGTCCTTGAAAGCCTGGAGAAAGAGGTGAGTGGAATTAACCCACCCTCGTCCTTTGGTGATGACGTCAGCCAACACCGCAGCGTTTGAAGCGGCTAGGATCTGTCACATCTGCCGAAAAAGCCTGGGTGATGACTAGGTGAGAGATAATTGCCACATCGCCAGCCGATGCTGCGGAGCTGCCCATAACAGCTGTATCCTCCAGCGTCGACTAAGCCCCCCCCCCCCAAAAAAAAAAAAACAAAACAAAAACAACAAACAAACAAAACAAAACTAAAGTCCTCGTTGTTCCACAACCTGAGGAACTACGACGGTCATCTGATGATGACAGTACCGGGAAAGGCCTCAACGGCAGACATCAATCTCCCCACTACTTTAGAACCCCCGAGATGAGCTGGGACGCTCTACGTAAAACCATAGGCGGAGAGCTCGAGCTACTAACAGACAATGACATGCATCTCTTTGTTGAGCAAGGGCTTCAAGGTGGCATCTCCATGGTGAGTAAGCGATACATAAAGGCCGATAACCCAATGTGCCAGGACTACGACCCCTCCAAACATGCCACCTGGATCGTCAACCTTGACGATAGAACCTTTATGGAAGGGCCATGATGCAGAACCTACCCACGGCCGACCACCGCTGGGTTGACCCCGAAAAGATTGATTTAAGTAGCATAGCTCCAGATGCTTCCAAGGGCTAGCTTCTCGATGTGGACTTGGAATATCCGGGACATCTGTACGACTACCCTAAATCCAGAAGAACACAGACCTGTGGGCTAAGGCCAAGAATAGTTTCGACAAAGACTAGTTTAAGCTGCTGAACAATTTCGTCTTTGGCAAGACCATGGAAAATCTGCGGAAAATCATACGCGTCGATCTGGTCCGGCCCGAGAGACAAGATGACAAGCTACGACGTCTGATTGCTGACCCAGCCTTTCAGATGCGTGAGATCTTTGAGGATAACCTCGCGGCGGTACATTTCATTCAAGCCTGACTCAATCTTAACCGCCCCATCTACACAGGCCAGGGCGTCCTTGATCCATCGAAATATTTAATGTATGACTTTTATTACAACCACATCAAGGAGCGTTACGGTGCTAAAACCAAGCTGCTCTATACCAGTATCGACAGTCTGCTGCTGGAGATAGAGACGGAAAACATCTATGGGGATATGGGGGAGGACGCAGACCTCTACGATAATGACTTCCCGGTAGGTCACTTTCGACATAATGACACTAACAAGAAGGTGGTAGGAAAGTTTAAGGACGAATATAACAGAGTTTCTATCGCTGAGTTCGTGGGCCTATGCCCCAATATGTACTTTATCCTGCGAGCAGACAGTGTAGAGTCCCAAAGGGCCAAGGGTGTAGTGAAATCGACGGTCAACACTGACCTACGACATAAGCTATACCTCGAGAACCTCACGAAGAGAAGGGAGTTTCGCCACACCAACGAATATGTACATAGCACAAATCATCAGATAGGGGTGTATAGCCTGACAAAGACGAGCCTCTCCCCGCTGGACACGTAACAAATATATCGTTCGCGATGGGATCACGACCCGAGCCTATGGCCACCTCCAAACAAAGTTGGAGGCCGAGAAAGAGTTTGAAGTGTTTATGAACCCCTTACTCGAGACCTAATCTCGCGATCTGCTCGTTCGAAAGGTACTCTGAAGACATGGCGTTATAGCATGAGACCTCCAATTTGACTCAACGAGCTTTTCGCTGGGTGAGAAGACCTTTGGGAGGTAGTTGGGCATCCAACGGTACGACCTGCAACTCTTCTGACACCAACCCACGGCGGGGCGACCGATAACACACCCCATCGGGGGACTTATTGAGGTCGTTTATGGCAGGCTGGCCAGGGATTTCCCATTAGTCGAGTATAACGAACGTATCCAGAGACCATAACGGATCGGTGGCGCGGCGATTCCCACCTTCAGCTAGCCGAGCGCGTACAAGTACCACACCAGAGCCAGCACACTGAGGTGCTGGCCGGGCGACTTTCTCTGGGGCGTCGCAGATGGGGCTGACTGGCCTTGAGTCAGTAAACCGCGTCACCTTTTCGTTCAGACGTCAACCAGGTGAACCTCGTTGGGGTCGAGACGCTAAAACTCAAGCAGACGACTTTGCTCGGCGCTAGCAGGTAGATCTGCCACACGGTCTGTTTTCTCAGGCACTCCCTAACAGTGTCTATCGAGACCATGGCGGCCGCTGCCAGCTTTTTAGCCGCCGCCGTCCGCTTCCAGTAACTTCTAGGGCTGTAGAAGACGGATGCAAGATGGGCCTCCATTGCTTCAACATATTGGGCCTGCCTTCAGATGGCTGCGCGCACTCAGACTGCAAGCTTGACTTCCATCCAACCCGTAAGGAGTATGCGGCCAAGCCGCTCGCCTATGGCGAGTCCCCAGATGGTCTCTAGGTCGTGGATTAGGTCCCCGTCGGCCTTGTGCCTTTCGTTGCTGCGCGAGTACAACAGATCGTGCTACGACGTGCTGTAGCAGATTAACGACGCAACTGTCCGCGAGAAGATCGCACTGCTGTGCGCGTCAGCGGTGGGCAGCCTATAAAAGACGAGGTCAACGCCCTAAAGACCCAGTAACGTTTTTTTAGAGTCAACGATGCCCTAGGGCCGGAGGACTTTGATCGGGACAAGAACAATATTGTAATTTACGATGACGTGGTGCTGGAGGGGCAAAAGAATCCCACCAACCTCTTTAACCGTGAGAGGCTCAAAAACGCCAACATGTTGCACCTAGCCCACCGGAACGCCCATATCCCAATTGTGATACTCTATAATGCCAAGATGATAGTCCACTTTTGCGGGACTGACGCCCACGGCCTGCACATTGTTCATGCTACATGGTGTGCCGCCGATGGACTGGCGTGAGTTTTGCCACTTTTATACTGAGGCAACCGCAGCACCACACAGCTTCGCCACTGCGAACCCGACCAGTACCGGCCCAGCAAAGTTTCAATCTGATCTGGATCGCACATGGATATGTAATTAGAGCGTGCCTGTAGACGACAATCTTTCGAGCAATGTTGTGTTCGAAAATGACGAGCAGGGACGACAAGATACGCCTGCTGAATGAGTACATTACGCGTTACGCGGCAAGCTCGCCGCCTAGCAGCTCGAGAAGCAAGAAACGGTTTTCGAGGTTGAAACAAAATTTGCACCCGTCATCAAGCCTGTTAAGGCCGATGAAGAAACCCATGTAGAGGTCAAGGACGTGAAGCGGGTCCTCAAAGAGTGGGGGAGGAAACAGTCGCGACGCTTGCAGGCTTACTGAGCCGCATAGATGCCCCAATCCAGCCGCAGGAGCCCTCGCCCGCTTACATGTCAAGAATGCTTACTAGGGTGCATATGTTTACTAGAACATGGAGCCGAGGTGATCGCGGCAACAATCTCCGAAAACTGGAAAGAAATGCTGCTACACCAACGCGACAAGAGCCTGTCACCAAAAAAGTTGTTAGAACGCTGGCGAAAGTGGGTGTACCGAGAGTACACATGAGCAAGAATGGCGCCCGGCGCCGGGTGGGTTCAGTTTATAAAATGTGTCGAACCATAATTAAAAAGTCCAGATTGCCAAGGTGGCCGCCGCCTGGTGTTGGGGCATTACCTGTCGTGCGGCGAATCAAAACGATGGAGGCGCCAGTGGAACCTGAGACGTATAAACGCGCTGAGGCGCCAGAGGAGCCTGCCGAAAAAGAAGAGGAGTTTGTCGAGACTCCAGAAGAACCAGAGTAAATTTTTACAGAGGAGAGTAAGAAGATTATTGAAACATATAGTAGTGAGAAGATGGCGGCAGTTACGAACTCAAACCACAAATCTTATTGGTGTCTCCCACAACCGGCAGCGTATCGCCGCAGGATTTGGTGGCGTTTGTGTTTGATGAGACCGGTGGGGGCGAGGTTGTGGAACAAAAACCGGGCAGCTGCAGAAGAGGCAAAGAAGAAAACGGTGCAGAGTAAGCCGCCGAAGCATCAGCAACAGCGCACGGGCAAACACCAACCTGGGGCTATGGCATGGGGCGCGGTTGTTTCCCCCGACAACGTGGAAGAACTTGTGAATCTCATGGAAAGAGCATACCAGCCCGGCAACAAGTCATTCGGGCTAATCTTCGAGGCCGGCGCCATTTGCCGGCGGCTGTTCCAGGCCAAAGCCATGGACAGGCCCACGTATCGGTCGTTAATTAGGGAGATTTTTGATGATGTCTATGACTCGTCCAAAGGCGGCGACATAGATAGACTCACGCTCGCCATCCACAGTCTCGACGGAAACATGTCGGCCCAGCTGCGGGTCAACCAGGAACAGACCGCGCCGCGCACCACCCGGATGGTCTCGGCAAGCTTGCAACCGGCGTTCGACATGGTCTTCCCAACGTCCATCGAGGCCCATCGAGGTCGCGAGATAGCGCCGACGTCGCTGCGGCTGCGGCTGGCCCAACATTCATGCTTAGCCGTTTGGCGGCCTTCCGACCAACAACCTGCTCGTGTTCATCTTCGACGTCGCCGCGACTTGGAAGGACGTCCGGCTGCCGTCGGATGCCTACAAGATTGACGCCATTTAACAGCGTTCCAGTGGCAGATCACGGCACGGGGGTGATGGCATCAAGGTGAGCATCTACGCCAACAAAGCCGACCATTTCCGAGGCTATTGAGGTCGACTTTGCGGCCTACCGCGTGGACGTTGTGCGTTCGAGAATGCAAACACTGATGGGATGGCGAGAGGAGGTTGATCTCGCGGACACCGTCCTTGGCCTGGACTACCACATTGCGCCAGGCATCGTGCAGATCACGTCTACCATCGCGGTGTACCTCACCTGTGACGCCGTTGTTGCATACGCAATGGCCTCCTTTCAGGACGTGCAGGATCCTGTCCTCGACATGGGGGCACCCGTGCTGCGGAACCACAGCATACGTGATCTGCAACACTACTCATACAAGGCCAGCGATCCCAACCAAAAGGGCAGGATGGACCTACTGGTCCAGGACATTTCACTTTCTTCCAGCTGAAGCTTACCTCTAGGTTGTAGGTCCGATCTCGAATTCGGCGGACGACAGCGACTGCTCTGCGGCGGACAAAAATTGCGCTGGACAATAACTGGATCGTGACTCTATTCGACAGCGCCCGCTACCTCATTTACCTCATTGACAACCATCAGGTCAAGGTCTGCTTAGACCACGTTGGCATTGTCATGACCATCCTATTCTTGACCCGCGACAGTGACGACTACGCTCGCAGCGTGGAGCCAACGATAATATTTGTAAAGGACACCACAGACCACACTGACAAGGTAGTGTTTACCATGAAAAATGTTAGTAATGCGGCTGGGAATGCCCAAACGCAAGTGACGGGCTCCGTCAATGCCAGCTTCAACCTGCGCTCCGCGATAAGACTGCTAGACGCGCACGGCAACCTTTCATTCGTCATTTTACTGACTCACATGTTTGGCTTCTGCCGCGACGTGCGCAAGGTCATCTTTGGCACCAAGCACACCGTATCGCTGATCCGCAAAAACACCGACGACGACGCCATCTTTGGCGCCAATGCCGCAGACGAAGGCAAGGTCATGCTTTCGAAGCTCACCCTGTTTATGCCGGCCGTGACTCCATCGCCGGAGGTCGAAACCAACATGCTTAAATTCATGCAAGGAGGGCAGAGTACCCTCTCCTTCCAGGCCATGACCACGGACACACAACAGCGCGATTACCGGCCAGTTTTCGTCGCAGATCAGCGCCCACCAGAACATCTCCGCACCCCGGCACGTCCTCGTAGCCCTCCAGCTCTCGGCGAGAGAATGATCAGGAGCTCAACACGATGGCCTTCGACAAACTTGGCGCAACGGAAGTCACGGAAGTGAGCCTGCGCCTCAACAGCCACCAAAAGCCAACTGATTAAATTCTACTAACCGCCAGATCATAAGATTCACCGGTCGAGACCAAAACGTGGATTCTGGTCTGCAGATCAGCCAGTAGGACTTCACTGGACAATACCCGATCTACTACTTCAGCCTGGAAAACCTCGACTTAGTCAAGCAGTCGGTCGTGTATATGTATTTCAAGGCCTGCGTTCGCCGTCATCCTCTCGGATCAAACGATGCTGCTCGAGGGTGCTGGGGAACGAATGAGGGTGGTGGAGGCGACTCTTTGTGTCCTTCACCGAGGGTCAGCTGTATATTTACATTTTTACCTTCTGTCTTTTATCTTGTAGTACTTCGTGTTTAAGTTTGGTTGGAAGAGTCTTCCTTTTCTTGGAATTTTCTGTAATGACATTTTTAGACTTTTACCTTTAATCGGCGCCAGGTAGCCACTATTGTGCTTATGTTATGTTGGAAGGGTTTATCTTCCTAGGTTCTCTAGGGGTTGAATGATATTTCTTCCAAGGTTTTATTTATTTATTTATTTTTTCTACTTCTTTCTATTTACATTTTTATTACTTTACCATTATTAGGCGCCGTTTGACCACTATTGTGCTGACGTACCATTGGACCCTGGTAAATACATACATACACACTCTTCATCACCTTCCCTTACAACGTACATATTTAATATTAGTTCCCTTTGTGGCAATTATGCAGGATGCAAAGCTGGAAGCAAATAATGCATCACTATAGATTATATTGATGGCGCCATATAAAACACGATATCCTCACAAAGACGTATATAACTAGGTCAGCCAAAGAGTTTATCGCTATTGAGCTAATATCTTTCATCAAATCTCTTTTGCTTTTTCGTAGATATTAGATCCCTTCCTAGTCATGAAGTTATTTCTAGTAATTTTGTTATTTTCCTTGAGTTTAGACCTTTCCATTATCTTTGATAGTTTTTCTTCTCAGTGCCAAAATGTAAATATTTATTTTTCAACATTAAAACTAATATTAGATGACAGGTAACTGCTGAGTTATCATGTGGGTGTGTCTGGTACGCACGAATGTTTATACCTAACTAGAAGCCAAAGCGGGCTTTAGATCTTCCACCTAGCAGACATCCGCCTAATAGATTAATGTAGTTGTAGCAGTTCGTCAACTAATTCAGATTAGTAGCATGCTTCCTGTCAATAATCGTTCACATTTTTTAACTATCTTCAAATGTTTGGAAAAAAATTCTTCAAATATCTGCAACAATATTTAATGTCAACTTAGGGTTATTTCTATAACATCAAAAGGTCCTTTGTTCGTTGCATTATATTTTGTCAACATTAGTCAAATTTCTTTGTTGAATGCTTGGCAAGAAGTCTATATTTCGTAACCACGAACACATTGAAAGATGGATATACATCATTTGTACAAATTGCAAAGGGATTTATGCTAGAATGCTTTAAATGTGGTCAAATTCGGTAAAGCAATTTTGGAGAAGTCATATTTTATTGTCTATTCTTTTTGTAACACTGGCCATATTGAATTGCATATTGTCATTTTTGAAACGTCCTTCATGTCAAAACGTTTCCTGTTATAAATGGTCAAATTCTGTTCAGCTGCTTTTGAGGAGAATTCGCCTTAAGGTTTTTCTAATTTTAATGATGTCGGCCACGAAGGTAGGCCTGCATCAATTGTTAAATATAGATACGTGAATGAAACAACACATAAATAAATAAATAATTAAATAAATAAATAACGGCTTTTATCCAAGGATGCTCCCTCTCAAGTTTATTATATATTTAAAGAGATTTTTTAAAAAGATGGTATTATAAAAAAATAGCAGCTATATATATCCAGTTAAATAAATAAAAATAAACACTTCGATGTTGGATTCCTAATACGACGAAAAGGCGAGAAAACTAGTACAACCCTCGTAATAGTATTCTTACTAAAAAGGAATTTTAAACAGACTCATAACGAGAAGATCGATATTATTTTCATCACTCTTTTAATGAGAAGCAATTAATATGTCATTTTAGTGATGCTCTTTGTTCAATATGCAAGGTGACCAGTGCAAATAGAGGCATATTCTACACAGTCTTACATTCAAGCCTCAACATATACTTAGCTATATTGCATTTCAGGAAGAAAGTAAGATTTACAACGCACACATTTGTAAGTCAAAATCACAATAATACATGGATCTAAACTCATGAAAATAAAACAAAAGAAGAAATGTAAAGCGGACAAGCAGTAAAAAAAATGAAAATAATATACATCCAGAATATTCGAACCAATTCACAGATCTTCACATGTGCTTTATACTAAACAAAATTTATACCTTGTTTTCAATATTATGGCACTACAGAAAACCATTAATACAATGGACATTTATTATCATGAAAACTATGCACAATGAGTCAAGGAGATCGTGAGTAAGTTAAGTTATATGCAGGAATAGTCCTACTTTGTTACTCTTTCATTTTGGAAAATACATTCTTTAAATAAAACTGAATTGTATCAATGTAATTGTATGTATACTATTTTACAGCCTTGACTTGTCTATTTATGACGCATGCACATCATATTCGTTTTATTAAAAGAAACTGCTGGTATCGAGTTCGGATAGGTATATTTGTGAATAGTATTACAATTTGCATAAATATATAACTTTTGATCTAATTTACGTAAAACAACTTAAATTAACTAATTTTGGCTCAGCATCTATCATTCCTGTATTTACTCTTTCCTTCATCCAACGAAGATTGTCCTTATAATTTACAACGCATTTCTTTGAATCTTTTTCATAGTTTTGAGTAAATTGAGCATGGTATTCTATAATTGTATCGTATGAACAAGTAGTTGAAAATGTCTAGTAGAGTTTTGAAAAAAAAGAAAAAAGAATTATCTCCAAAGTTTTCTACGGGAAGCTGTAACTTCGCAATGAAAGAAAAATGTGGCTTGCTGTAAAAATGCAAAGAAAATACAAAACATACAAAAGTGAAGTAGAGTAGTTTCCAAAAGCTATGAATTTATTCCTATTATCACAAATTGCATCAAATTGTATCGAAGGATGCTAGTCGATAAAAATTAAAATCTGAAGATTACGAGTTTCCAAATATAAATTTTAGCACGTATCTCTTTTCTATAGAGAATATAAAAAATCGAAGGCATGTCATGAGTGTAGGGCTGCCAATTTGGAGTTGGTAATTAAATAAACGATCTTTAGGGATATTAATTATTTAAATGTTTTATTATGTGCCAAATTTTTAATAGAGGAAATAATGAATAAATATATCGTCATGTGTTCCATGAACAAAAATCAGTTGACTCTCTATCCCATCTGTGATTCTATATAAAACATAGGCTAATGTATTCTTGACTCTTATCTCTATTTAAATCCGATTATACTTGTTTTTTTGTCTGTCTGCATGTCTATCTGCATGTATGCTTATACCTAACACTAGGCCGAAGTGGGCTTGTGAGCTCTTATAAAAAAGCGGTTGTTGGATAGTAGGGTTGTGTTTTAGATTGTAATCAAAAAGGGGTTGCTGGATATTAGGAGTGTGTGTTTGGCTTGTAATCAAAAAGCTGTTGCTGTATAGTAGGGGTGTGTGTTTTGGATTGTAATAAAAAAGCAGTTAATGGATAGTAGGGGTGCTTGGGTGTTGGATAATAGATAATTGGTTTGTGGATAGTATATAAACTTGTTCATGGAGATACTGAAGGTAGTTTTGTTTTAAATAATACGAGGGTAAAGTAGGCATATTATAATAGGAAGTAACTAAGGGGCCTTATAAATGGCGCTATATGATTTTTACTTAATTTATAAGAGGGATCATAGAGTGCTATGGGGGTTAGGGACATTAGTTTTATTTAGAAGCGATAGATAACTGATTACGGGATAGTATATAACCGGATTCTGGATAGTAGATAACTAGCTGGTGGATATTAGATAAGTGGCTACTGATATATAAAGATTACGAGGATGGTGGTTTTGTTTTTAGAATAAAAGGAGGGTAGGGGAGGAATGGGGATATTACAGTATAGGGTAGAGATTTTAGCTATATATTGAAATTAGTGTTAGTGTTATGGTTGTTAGTCTTATTGTGAAAGGCTTAACATTCTATTTTATACCCCTTCTTTTACATCCTACCCTGTTCTTGTTATAGACGACAAAGAAAAAAGGAACCCTACACATAATAAACCTGAAGACGTTGGAGCCTATGTCATCCATACAGACGCCCGTCATCGTTCAGGACCTCTGTTAAGATACTCAGCTTCAATACACTGTTAAAAAACACCTTTCAACATGGCAGCCTCAAGTTTATTGGCCGTTTATCCCCATAAACTTTTTCCTCCATTTGTCCCTATAAATTTTCGACCCTATTTAATACAGGACTCTTCTACCGCCTTTCATTTAGAGGGTAATCAAAACTCACATTTCGCTTCCAAACACACGCAACACTGTTACAAACCTGGCAGATTCCACTGACGTCATAGGGTTTTTCCGTTTTAGAGTGCAGACCATCATGCTACGCTGTTACAAACCATATAAACCAAGATGGCCGTTTTGGCTCTAGAATCTTTTGACCCTATTGAACACAGGGCCCCGTTTGAGTAGCAAGTACCATCCTCTACTATTTACATGTTTAATTCTCTCGTAATATTTAGCTCAGAGTTTCTTTCTAATATTACATAGCAATCTGCCGTTTGCACAATTTTTCTCCTCATAATATTTTGTCATAAAGTCTGAATAAAAGTGCCCTCTTTTTACATCTATTATGTTTATATGTCTTTTTTCTTTTTGTAAAATGTTTTGTTATCAATAATATGTTCTTTTTGTCCTGTTTTCAGTTGCATAGCCACACTGGTATTTGCTGCTATGGGGCACCCAGAAGCTACGCACAGTTTCACTATAGACTCCCCATAGCCATTGTTGTTGTAATATGCTGCACTATGACATCGTCCATGGAAATTCCTAACGAATGTTACGTTTCAAGGTAAACTTCTTCTAATTACTTTATTTACACTTTCAGACTTTTGTGTGTCAGTGTTGAGATATGTCTTCTGAACAGTCATTTTCCCCAGCCGATAGTTAACAAACATTCGTATCATTGACTCGGTATTTGTAGAGTTTAATATTCTAAATTTGCCAGGCAAATATAAAATTTTAACCACCTAATTTTCATTTGCACCAGTGCAAACATATGACTTAATCTTGCAAAGGGCATGATTACCCTGATAACAGAGCACCATCGCATCTACTGCTTTTGACATAGTCCCCATTATCATAGATACCACAGTATTTATGAAAGACAGCATTAAACTCTGCATGACAACCCTCACTCAGGTCTATTGCAAAATTCTTTCTCATCCTCTCATGTTCAACTTAGGTTTTTCCTGGCATTAGATTTGTAAGTGCATTAGACTTTTTAATAACCTTTCTGTGATTTTGTCCTAGGTGCCTTGTATCGATTAAAATCTTAGCAAAAGTGTTCGTCATACCACCCTCATGAAGCTCTACAGCTGTCTGGTAGCTACTACTATCAGGATCAGTTGTCAACTGTTTCCTCCTTATGAAATTGAAGTTTCAGTTGTTATGTATATTTAATCTATAATGTGTTTAACTTTTGTCCATGATTATAAATTGCACCTTAGATTCTGGTCACTAGTAAACAGAATGTTTTTATAGCATTTGAGTTCAAGTCCAGTCTTGCTGACAGTTAAACTGGGTTTTTCCCCATTATATTGCTTCACATCATGTTGATATAGGCCAGGTGAAAATGTGTATAAATATGGATTTGATAAACAAATAATTAATTCCTGTTTTAGATCAGTCTGTGGGAATCCATTTGAGATCAGGTTTTATAGTTTGTGCCATAGAAATCTGATAAAATTCAAGATGAATTATTTACTTAATATATTCGTTGGAATTACTAAAGTGCTCATTGACTTTTGAATTAATACATTACTTTGGACTTTTGTGAACTCATTCAAAGACATTCTGAATTGTATCATTGTGTTATATCAGGACATTCAAGACTATTTGAACTCATTCGGAACATTCTATATTTTTGGACTTGTGATTAGGACATTTAGGATTATTTGGAATTTGATTCACAATATTGTAAGTATCTCTTGAAGTTCACTTTCTATTGTTGCTGGTTTCACTTTCTTTCTGTTATATATGTTTTAAGACCTAGAGTCGTAACACAGTTCTAAAAGACCCTCTTTTGATCATTATTTTTCATCACAATATTCCTTTGAACAGTTATATTTGCACTACAGATAGAGTTATTAAACTCTTCCCGAGATGTGTGAAATTGACCATAATTGTAGAGTTTGTTTTTGGTCACCATATTAATCACCTTGTTTTTGTGAGTTACATTTTCTACCTGAATGTAACTGCACTGAGTTGCGGGGTGGAATGGTGTTTTCTCAACACCTGAATACATTGCATTATTGTACATACCATCACATTAAATGTTTATAATGCATTGTCTTGACTCGCAACAAATTCACTTCTTTTATTTCATCTTGGATCATTTCCATACATTTCCTACTCTCAGCCTCTATGTGCTGCAGAATTTGATGCCTTTTGCATGCCAATTTATGATGGTGCAGGAATATTGTCACTCATAAGAACTGATATTAGGCTGGAATTTCCAATAAATGTTTTAGAAAGGCCAATCTGAATGCCTTTGTTTATCATGGCAGTTTTTTGACCGGATTATTGGTGGGTGCCTCTTCATACAAGGAAAATATACCAGACCTGTAGGTGCATATTTGCAGTTTGTCCTTTACTGCCATGCTAGACCATTTTTCTCCTCGCTTTCCATCTCCCATTCTAGGCTCCCATCACGTATGGGATATTTCCTCTTGTGTTCTGTGAACACCTCATTCCACATTTCCTCATTTCTCTTGATCTGTACAAGCCTGTATATACTATTTCTGCCAGAATCTTGCTTTTATATTTTATGTTGCTGGGTACTTTTTAAATTTAATAATTTCTTATTTACAACTCTCTTTGTCAAGGTATTAGTTTCACTGGATAGGTTATCTCCCCAAGTCCATTGTTTGAGAATGAGTTAACACATAGTAACAAAATCTGAACTTTAACACTAAAATGGTGATTTTTTTTAATTATATTCAGTGATCTCCCCAGAAATTTTCGACAGCATCGGGGTATGCGTGTTTGGGTCATAAAATGTTTTACAAAGCGCGTGTTAACGTCATAAAAGTGAAACAAATTAATATAAAGGAAATAAAAAGAAGTGCATATATTTACATAGTATTTTTTATTTACCTAAGTTATAACAGTAACAACAATGCATATCTCATTTATTTCTTAATGTAAATAAATGATATTCGTCTTTTCTTCATTTCACCATATAAACTGACTGCAACATCACAATTAAAGTCTTTTAAGGGTTGTCCTTCAGTACTGATTGCAATCAGGTAGTTCTGTACCCTCTGTGACATCCTGTTCCTTAAAACACTCTTAATTCTATTCATTGAGGAGAATGACCTTTCACAATCTGAAAAAATGGAACAAAATTTATTAATGAATGTACAAAAAAGAGACAAATATACCTGAATCCTAATTAAGTTAATTGCCATGGAAAAATTCTTCAGGTACAATTTACACAGCGTATCTGCAAAATATATATGTAATTACATAGTCTTATTTTCAAGAATTTGATATAGACCGGGTGGAATAAACTTTTGAGGTCATGACTTCACTGAATAATAAGTAAGAATATGGATGAAATTATTTTAGTTATATTTATAAAGGAATACTTTTTATTTGGTGACCCGACAAAAGAGCGCCGACAAAAGGGCGCTGACAAAAGAGCGAGCGACAAAAGAGCGCCGACATAAGAGCGAACTACAAAATATCACAACCATTTATTGTATTGCAAATAACTTTAATTTAATGTCTTAAATGAAGGGTATAAAATGACATTGGAAATCATTTCTGCAAATAACTTCGGCAGTATATGATTAATTTTGATCCTTCCTTTAAATAAAAATTACATTGCAAGATTGTTGGCAATGCTTCGCAGATAGTCTATCAAAACAGCATTATTGTAAGTTGGAATGATGACCTGTAATCTTCTGTTCATCTGCACGTACTTGTTTTTAGAAGCTTCAGGTTGATTCACAAGGGATAGATGCCGTTCAATTTCTATTTCGATGTGATCTTGCTCCAGACGAAAATGGTTTGATCAGCTTAAAACTTGACGGATGATTGCAGTCGACCGTTTGTTGGAATGCACGATGCCAGGCTTCCACCGAGTTGTTTGTTCGTGGAAGATTGTCGTCGATACGATCATGCACATTCCAGAGATCTACGGCGAAGCGAGGATTGTCTCTCCGGTTTCTTCTACGTCGTCCGATGTAAGTGTCCTCCCAATAATCTACAAGTGGTGTAATTTCGGCAGGACTTGCTTCCGCCAATTCTTCGAATGAAACTACGACGTTATTTGAAGGAACAAAACTCAAGGCAAGCAGCATCTTTACTGCCTCGTTGTCCTGATATAGTTGCGCTAGACCAAATTCTTGGACTTTTTTTCATAGACATTGTCCTAGGTGGAAAAGACAACCAACAAGACGCGTTTCAGGAAACACGCATTGAATTGCATTATGCACAGCTTTCTCATAATCGGACATAATGCTTCGTGGGTTTAGAAAAGGTTTAAGTTCTTTAATTTTCTCAAAAAATTGTACAAATGTAGTTTCTGCTTTGTCCTTCATGAGGCAATAAATCAAGGGCAATGCCCTGCTATCGATGGATGGTAAAAACCTGGAAACTTTGAAAGTTCCATCCACAAACCAATGCTCATTTTGCTCTAGAAGGTTGATGTTTACCGTAGTTCCGAATATCATAATTCTCTTCTCGTCATCCGATCCTGAATCCCATAAGACAAACTGTGCACCTCGTGTTGATGTTTGAAGAGTTTCAGGAATCGCTATTTCTGCTACATTTTGAGGATTAGGAAATGGAAGCTGTTTGCTTTTTCTTTGTCGTTCGATCGTGCGTTGCGATGCTGTGTATCCCGGTAAATGAGGTGCAACTTCCAATGAAATTCCACTTCTGGCTTGTTGTATAATCTGCCTCGGTTTTTCGACTCCTTCCACAGCCCGTCTACGTATAGCCGACACGACTTTAGATGCTTCATTTTTAGCGGGCTCAGGAGTGTGATTGTGTTCCGATGATGAGATAATATCGTCGTTGAGCATTTTCATTCTTCCACGACAGCCATCTTTCTTGTAGCATCTCCATGACGTACTTCCGTCTTTGTCTTCACGGTCCTTTCAATATCTGTATCCGGAAACCAATAGCATAACCTTTCCTTTCTGTGACTCTGTTTTCTCCATGCTAATTTTTGTAAAATGCCGAAATTTTTTACTATAACTAAAATTAAATTATTTGTTATTTTTTATTTGTTATCAGTCCTAATTATATGGCGCTATTTTGTCTTGCTCAATAATTAAAATATGTTGGAACATATGCGCTCTTTTGTCATTTGCTCTTTTGTCGGCAATAATTGACATATGGGGTATTGTCCAGGGGATATTGTCTTATCGGCGCTCTTATGTCTGGCGCTCTTTTGTCGGCGCCCTTCTGTCTGGCGCTCTTTTGTTGCTTGCTCTTTTGTCGGCGATCTTTTGTCGTGCGCTCTTTTGTCGGGGTGCCTTTTTATTTATATCTTTTCAAAAGAGGTAAAACTGGATGGTAAAAATTGTTCCGTTTATTACTTGGATAGACAGAAAAGAGAAATGAGAAATTAATAGGGCAGCACTCACTTAAGTTAGCAATATGGAAAACTTACCATCCGATCCAGCAATTTCTACCTAAGGGAATAACGTCTTCCATTCATTATTAAATCCCGTCCTTCGTTTCTTGATATCATTCTTTTTGGAAATCATGCTGGCACTATTCGTGACGCCAATTTCTGATTGTCGTAACCAGGCCAACATGGGGCTAGCCGGGCGCTGGGTAATTTTTCGTTTCTTGGAAGGTGGTGTGTTCATTTTTCACAAATTTTTTAAATTTAATCGGTGTAACTGCTTTGGCTGTTAATGAAAACGACTGACATATATATATAACACTACCAGTAGACTCCATTGTTGCTGGCCAATCACGTGACTAGGTGCAGGCAAAACCCTCACCAAAGGTCGCGCACCGGAGGTTACGCAAGCCATAATAACGGTTACGGGAGTGAGCAATTATCCTGGATTATCTTAATAAAATACCCCAGAGGAGGTAAGAACAGGTGTCATTTGAGTGGGGCTTTAAATTAGGTGACAGGATGTTTGTTTAACAGATTAATTTTATAAGGGTAGTGGGAAACATCAAAGCGGAGCGGCACAAGAGCATAGCGTAGCGGCAGGTTCTAAAGCGTCGGGGTTGTCGGAGTTTGAAACGATAGCGTAGTGGGCCCGCTACGGTAAAAGGCCCTCGGGAGAACACTGATTATATTACAGTTAGGAATCATTTGAAGAGACATGCCTCTCAGAATAAATGATGTTTCTGCGCATACTATTTTGTCTGCTACATTTAAAAAAAGTAATCAATTCTACCCGCTAATCAGTTATATTGTTTCTTTACATCACCTTGTTCCATGACTTATGTAATCAAAAACAGGAAACCAAATTGATTGAAAATGTTTTTTTTGTGTAAATTGAATAATAATGAATTTCTATTTACCCCTTTTGTTTGAAGTCAATAGCATGCAGATCAACCTCTAACTTTTTGGTTTTAGTTGTCCATAGGAACTTGTATTGCACAGAACTTCCTCTTTCCTAGTACCAGTGTGTGAACGTGGTCTTTTTGTGACAAGATTGTACTTTTCCTCTGAAAGTCTTTTATATAGTGTTTTTGTGACAACACTCTCTACACTTTTCTCACTTTGTTTTACCCTTGTTATGAGGAACATTTCCTGGTTTTAAGTGAAACTTTCTCCTATTAAGAGAACCTTTGATATTTCTCTTTACTTTTGGCAATTTTGACACTGTAATATAACTGTAGCTTAAGCTTTGAGTTTGAAAGTGTGAATTCAGTATCTGTTTAGTATTGTTAGAACTACATTCTAAACTGTTTATATTATTTATTTGCATCAATGGAAGCTTATATCAGTTCACGGTCTGGCCAGACTCACATTTGGCCTCAAGTTCCAGACCTCTACATTTATCAATTTCTCATGTGACAAGTGATGAAAAAGAAAATGAACCTGTTAGGTACCATAAACACATCTTAATATATGACTTAAGAAAACAAAATCTTCAATTAAGGAAATTTTAGGCATCCAAAATATGATCTTTATACCAGAAACTGATGAAAATAGGGGGTTGTGTAATGTGATATCTCTTATTACATAGTACTTATAGGTGGATCTTTCATGCATGCACATCTGAATAGGAGACACACAGGAAACGTGAGACAAACTATTAAAATCACTGCATTAATTCAGTTATCTACATCTATAATGTACAAGCATGGTAAACATTCTTGAAATGCAACATTCATTCTAATCATCTATAGGCATTACATAGGTGTTCATTATTATCATTTAGAGCGCTTAGAATATCGAGAAAATTAGTATAGTACACATTTGGTGTCTAAGGTTGTCAATACACGAAAATGCAAAAAATGTATGTTTGGTATAGGTATCAGACCACTAATTATTTTACAGCCAGGGAACCAGTCAACTGGTGGTGGTGGTGGTGGTGGTGGTGGTGGGGGGGGGGGGATAAAAAAATAGAGTATTCAATATTTTGAGATGCTTCATTGAGTAATCAATTTTACCCATTATTAATTTCACAAACTTCAATTTATGTACTATAGTTGACAACAAGATACTTGCGTTTTTGATATCCTGTATTTATTTTCATACTGACCAAATATCATATGAACTATTGGTGCAATGTTATACTGTTAGGTGCAGACCATGGGTCCTCCTGTTTAAGAGAATGAGGCTCTAAAATGCTGCGGAACACATACTTTTCAAGGCTGAAAAAATTCTATAACTATCATGAATAAAAGCAAGTGGGGTTTTATGCCAGTTTAATGTATAAATTATTTTTATGTTTTGATATATTAACATTAAGTTCTATGGGAAATTAATTAGAGGTCCCATCCTTTTAAGATTAGATGGGCTGGAGACGACGGAAGAGCATGGAAAAGCACATATCATAAATTACTTTTTCTCAAGCAATTTAACACAAGAACATTTAGGTAATATACCAGTGCTGAGAGACAGGTAAGTATACAGTAAACTGGAAAAAATAACAATTATGTGTGATGCGTTTGAAAAGGTAAACCCAGATAAATTCCCATGAAATTTTATATTGTATCCCAGTATAATGAAAGAATGCCAAATTGAATTATGGAATGTATTAGCCTGATTGTTTAATAAATCTTTAGAGGAAGGAAACGTACTAGATGGATGGAAAAGTGCGGAAATAACCACTATCTGCTAAAATAAAGGAAGCGAACATTAAGCAAAATACTATCGATCCATGAATTTAACTTTTGTTGCCGACAAGACCATGGAGTCAATTGTGAAAGACGGTATAATTTTATATACGGAGGATAAAGAGTTGTGTAAAAACATCAATAAAGATTTCGGGCAGAACGATCTCCTGTAACTCAATTATTAGGGGTTGTAGATAACTGGATTGACATTGTGGGAAGAGGCGATACCATTGATAATGTTTACCTGGACTTTAGAAGGGATCCTCACCAACGATTACTAGTGAAGATGGAATCCTCTGGTATAAGAGGGTATGTACTAATATGGCTGTAGAATTTCTTGGAAAATAGGAAACACATAGTTAAAGTTCTAATGTGAATGTTGGCAATAGTAAAAAGCGCTTATCACGATGATCAGTTCTATTCTTATCGTATCTTAATGAACTTTGAGATGTAATACATAACAGTGCGAATCTCTTTTACAGATGACACCAAAGTGTATGTTACAACAGAAATCAGGAAATGTGCATACATTTACAGCACGACTTGAATAATTTGTCTCAGTGGTACCAAGACTGACCACTTAAATTCAATCCTTCCAAATGTACTAACTATGCCAGATACAAATATCATATGATACTACAAGTGAAGTTGAGATTTAGTAAACATGCCATAAAACAAGTGTAAAATTCATTTAAATGTAAGTGCTAATAAAATGTGCATTCTCCAATCTGGATAAATCAATGTGAATAAGATATTAATACACTCTCATTTGAAATATGCAATAGTAATTTGGTCACTTTTATTTAAGAAAGATATTATTTCTGTGGAAAATGCAGAACGTAAAGCAAGGAAATTAAATTAAATTAAGGAATTACTCAAGAATGTCTTATGGCAAAGTCTATTCTCGATCATAGAACTGAAATAGCTTATATGATTCAGTTGTTCAAAACCATAATTGGATATGATAATGAGAATATAAAGTCATTACAGAAAGTGAATACTACCAGGATAAGAAGATATTAAGCATAATTACATAAATATTTTCACAGATCTAGTCGTAGTGCAGGCAAACACTCTGCTTGTGTTGAGAATTCATGGAGTGCTCTGCCAGATGATGTAGTAAGTGCTGACAATATTAATATCTTTCCTAGACAATACCCAACAACATGTCTCAAGGATTCTAAAAAAGCAAAAACAATAATCTGATCACGGTGTATATTTATTAATCTAGTGAAAACAAGTCTCATCATCAAAACCACCACATCACTAAATGGAATAAATACTATTTTAGTGTGCAACATTGGGGTTTCCCAAAACAGAAAATACTGAACTGAACGACCCAGGTGGATTAGGTGGTAAGACAATTGTTATAAATAGCTACGTTTGTCTTATTACCTATAAAAAAGTTTTGCGAGCAGATGCAGATTTATCAATAAAAATGTTTTATGACATTAATTCATCAATATGTCCATCAAAACTATTATTGATGTATACCAGATTGGGAAAGTCATAATGAGACAAAATTAACTATCTATTTAAACATTTCACTATCTATATTTCTCCACCGTAGTTATTCCTAGATACCACACATTATGTATGCAGATATGATTATACAACAAAATTTATATAGAATGATACAAATATAATCAAACAGGTTAGAGAGTTGTAATTTGTTCCAAGCTGGAATCGAACCCGCACTGCAAGCAGCAAACATGTTCCATTTTTTGTTAAGGATGAGAGCATGACTGAGTGGATTAGAGCGCTAGTGCATGATAGCAAGGCGATGGGTGCCATTGTTCTGGGCGAGGGTTTGATTCCTTCTTGGAATGAATAATAAATTATCACTCTCTAACTTTATAATCGTTATTATATTTGTCTCATTATATATATTATAACTTCCACACAACGGAAACGCATTTCTAACTACTGAATACATTTTAATGATCAGAAGGAAAATATAGGATACTTTTGGAGATTCTTAACAAATGTAAGGACCCTATATATTTGCCTGGTAATATAAACTTACATATTTATAGGGTAAGGTAGTGAACGATTCAAGCACATTATTCCATCACTGATTTTAAAGCCAAGGACTTTTTGTGGTTCCTCCTCTGTGTCAGCTGTATCATCTGTGTCTCTCAGTTCTAATCTTCCTGCAGCAATCATGGCTAGGACACTAATTTTGCCAGGAACGTTTGGCATCAAAGCGCACACTGTTGCTCCACTGTCACCTTCGTCTGCAAAGACACATTCTTCTGCTCCTGGTTGTGTTTCTATCAAGACATGCAATGTTTCACACTGTAGCAATTCACGTTCACGATAGTTTGCTGAAACTATAATACCTTTTGTCATTTGTGTAGAGGCTCCCCATTTGTAGACTTGTAGCCCACATATATCAACATTGGGATCACTGAATATATGTGAAGGACCTGTGTTTTCATCGGGTCTTTTGAAACCTGTATAACATCTGTTCCTTTGGCTGACTTCCACCTCAACTGCAGCAATATCGAGAAAGTTTATCTCCACTGGACCATTCTGCGCAGGATCAGGTACACAAATAGCTGTTCCAATGGATATATGATCTTCAAAGCACATGTATCCAGCACTCCCTCTAACAAGATTTACCACATGTCTGCATGTCAAAATAAGCAGATTTCCTATGAGATCGAACACGAAGGCTTCAACAGTTCCAGATCCAAGTTCGCAGTTTCCATTTTGCGAAAGAGCGATCAATGTTCCTCCAACGTAAGACAGGCTTTGCTTTCTGCACTATACAGAATATTTTATATGGATGACGATAATTACTGAGTTTGGCCTTGATTTGCTTGCAAACTGTTTCTTTGTCTGCGGGTTTCTTCAGCTTAATGTGAACTTGAAGCTTGTTATATATTATTCCGAATCCCTCGACTTCTTCAATCCTGAAAAAAAACCTCATAACATTACTGTATAGCTGTCTAATCAAGTAACTATACGATAAAAAGTATCATAATATCATTCAGAAAGGAGTATCTGTTATTCAAAAGTTATATCCAAAGGTCAAGTTCTTTGTTTGATAGATTTCTGCACATGTGATATTTATTAGGCATAACAGCTAGCTTTTGTGGCATAATCAAAATTTCAACTGACCGTCCCACCGATTGTCCTTTTTATGTTGTGGTCAGAATGACAAAAGTTTATCAAAACTTATCAGTGATCCACGTAGATACTTATTATCCATACGGAGAAGTACAATGTTTTGATCTAATTCCAGGCCTAAGACAAAGTACAGAAAGCATGCTTAGCAAGAAGCAATGCCATCTAGGATTAAAAACTACAATAAGCTATACAATTGTTTATCGAATTAAAGTTATGCGTGGAGAAGGTAGTTCATGAAATTTGTCATACGAATGTTGTAGCGGAATACTGAAAAAGAAATAATAATAATAATAATAGTAATAATAACAACAATAATTTCATGTAAAGAGTCAGTAATTATTTACATAGGTAAATTAGTCGCAAATATTTGCGTAAATCAGAAGACTGATGTTTGACTAAAGTATTGACAATACAGCATTGGTAAAGTAAAATTTTTTCACTAAGACCAAATTCTCATGTCAGTATTACCTGGATATATTTGTATGCACGCATTTTAAACAGTTTTGATTCTTCATTTTTAAACGTTTATTCACTTTTGTTGTATTTAGACATTTTTATGAAAATCTTGTTAGCACGGACACACATCAACATATTGGTGTTGACATTTTTAATGTATACATTGATGAACTGATAATCCAATGCTGCAAATTTTGGATTTTCAGAAACGGTTTTATTTTATATTGCTTTGGCTTTCTTGGTAAAAATATGGAATCACACACATGACATTTGGGATGGGTATTTACATGTACATGTTGAAGACTGATTATATTTTCTGCCTTTTAATGATTTTTAAAGTTCTATCGAATTTATTTTTCACATTTGGGATTGAGCTTGAAGTACAAATCTAGTTCCATACACAGTTTTCGTCCGGCAATAAAAGATAAAAGTTATACTTGTCAAACACATATATCAATATAAATATTATTTAAATTATATATATATATCCTGGATCATACATCATATGCTTTGATACATGATTATGATTATATAACAAATATTTATATAGAATTATACCAATATAATCAATCATGTTAGAGAAGGCCGTTTGGCCTTTAAATTCATGCTTTGCAGCAATCACAAAATACTCAAAATTTCATAACCGCAAATAGTAATCAATTCGAAGTATAATATATATACAACAAGTAAAATATATTTGTCAGATTGTAATAAATATTAAAAAACTTCATAGCTCACTGAAATTGATTTACCACGATTACTATAAATTCACCATTTGTTTGTGGGTACCAGATTTTCTTGTATTTCTTGGTTCCTACAGATCACATATTTAAATGCCCAACGAGCAATGGGCTTATGTGGAAACAACAGGACCCGTTCTCGAATACACCAATGTAAAGACAGACGAATACATCAATTAAAGAAAAGACAACAAAAAACAGACACAAAAATAGATTCCGATCTCATTAAATGCATTCGCAATATATGGGATAAGATTAATTTTTTTTTGGCAGATATGTTTATAGTTTAGATGGGAAAATATCTAAGTGCTGTAATCATAATTCATGTAGCATGGAATCTCTGGCCAGGACTCACTATTACATTTTATTGATGATAAACAAGTCTTCTTTCTGAAAAATAATATTTTAACCACTTGCTATTACTCCCATGCAAATATTCAACTTTTCAATCACTATATGAGAACATTGTAATTTGTTCCATTTTTGTTTAGGCGTATATGCATCAACATTTTTGTAACAATTGCCTCTATTTTGAAAATGCACTGTTTCTCTCATCATCATTTTTTTTCAAAAATTACAATATTAGAATCCATGATATATTTTTGAAAGTGCTTGCATTTTTATTGATATGGGGATGGTATGTTAGTTATATCCTCGATATGCACAAATATAATTTTTGGAAAGTATATATTTTAAATGAATATAGCTTTTATGTGTACATAAGGAGAAGAGAAAATTACCCAAATAAGTCATCGGATGGCAATTCTACAGGTGGCAAGTGATAGTCAAATTTTTCCTTCGCAACAGTTCTCTGTAGCAATGATGCAACCTCAAAATGCAACTTTTCTTCAATTTTTAAACTTTTTTCCAGTTCTCTTCTCAAGATTTTTGTTGTCATATCTTCGATTATGACAGTCAAATCCACTATTAGCGCATCAATGTAATTGCTGTGGTGTCTATTTTTGAAAAGTTTCCGGAACCTCTCCCTTTCCTCTTGATCCCTTGCATATTTACAAGGATCTCTGATCACTGCTGGTGGAAGAATTTCCATGAAATTGATTTTTGTTGTATCTTTAATACCTGCTTTGCATATTTGTTCAAAATTGACTTGGTCTAGTACTCTGTTCATAGTTTCAGGCTCCATGCCAGTGGAACGTGAGAGCTCCTTCACCATTTCTTCCCTCACAATCCGAAGCTGTGCATCGATTACAATTTCTGTCAAAGCCTGGACCGACATACTATCCTCTTCATTTTGGAATCCATTCAGTATTGCATCAGCGATGCCACAATCACACGTGAAGAAGGCTGTTACAGCATCTTTAATGTCTTTAACAAACTCTGGCTTTGCAAATCCAATGTGTGATACAACGTCCTTCTCATTTACATTCTTGTACAAGATCGCTTCTATACAACTAAGTAAATTGACAACTCCTAGTTCTAAGCATTCGGAGATATTGTTTGATACATCCTTTGTCTCCAGCCTGATTATAAAAAATACAGTTTTGTAATTTAGTTCCCTGTTTCCAGTGTTGTTTGAAGTGTCCTGTAATCGATGAGTTGAACTCTATAAATTGTTTGCTTTGTCTGTCAATTTGTGGGTCAGTCTCAATCACAAATAATAAATGTTAGAATGGACCATCCAATATATGCTTTAAGTCAGCGATGCATCTCTAAAAAAACAAAATTTGTGCAATTGATTAAAAGATTTTAAATAAAAACGCAAGTATGGCCAACATCAATATACACTGCATGGTAAGAAGTATGCGTGTCAGTACTGAACATATATAATAATTATGGAAATATCAAATCCTCTATTTTGCATCCAAATATTGACATTATTAAATGTTAATGAGTATTCCATTTGCATTGGTCTAACGAATAAGTACTAAAGAAGGATATTTTACAGTATTAAATACGGCCCCCCCCCCCCTCCAAAACAACAACAAAAAAAAAACTTCCTATCCGATTCACATCTACAAATGAAACATTCGATTGTTTATTCACGCTTACTCTCTTACATAATATGAAAATATGCTTCATAGAAAAGTTGGTCGGATATCATACTTACCGAGAAATCATCTTCTGTGACGATATGGGCTGTGAAAACAGGCACTGTTGGATCTTCTGGCTGGTAGTGTTGACTCCAGTTCTTTAAGATGACGGTTTCCGTAGGTTCATCATCTCTAAGTTGATTGTTACTGTATGCAATATTCCCAACAATAACTTTTCTCCTGACGTCTCCAATAATAACAATCTTTGGAACTTTTTTCATAGCATCAAGGGAGTTTCTTGTAGAGAAATACTGTTTTCGTAGAAGTTGGTCTAAATACAATGGTTCAGAAGTAAATAAGAATACAATTTTATTCCAAAGATTCCTGTCATTTTTTTGTTGTTGTTTTTTTGTTCTCAGTCTTGCTTTCATGTTGTGGTTATTATGCCCGTTCATACTTGAAATAATTTTCTGGTGGTGATACTCAAGTAAAATTGCATCATTTACACTAGTTTTCAACGTGAGGAATTCAAGCTTAGTCTAATTGGGTAGCAGTAATAGAGGATGTCACTTTAGCGACTAACGGGACTCCTGTGTCAAACTGGGTCAAAAGATTATGGCGACAAATGGGAAATTAGCATTAGGCCGCCATTTTGAAATGTATGTTTGTAACAGTATTGTATTAGGTGACGGTCCACTCTCTAACTGAAATACCGTTTTACATCATACGTTTTTTGACATCTATGCAGTCGTGAGCACATTGTATACATTGTTACATTGTTAGAAGTTCTTGACCTCAAATGAGACCCTATGAACTCTAACAGGAATTTAATATTCAGGCTACATTGTCACATTGGTAGAAGATGTTGACGTCAAATGGGACCGTATGACCTCTAACAGGAATTTAACATTGAGGGCACACTGTAAAATTGCTAAAAATGATTGGCCTCAAATGGGGCCACATTGTTACAGTGTTAGAAGTTGTTGACCTCAAACGGCACACATACTATTCTACACGCTGTGTGTAGTGACCTTCTGCCTAGTGGCTATTTGTATATATCCGAGATTTATATATAAAGCATTAACTGTACCTCAGATAATATTGAAAGTGTCAGTAAAATTGTATATACTGTATTGTACTGATGATGTAAATAGCTTTAAACAGGGGAACCAACTCTTAACAAGACTAAAGTGGACATGACTAAAAGTACTATTAAAATTCCAAAATTGTCACAGACTTTAGCAGAGACTGACAATTATCTGGAAAATAGTTTAAAAATTTGACCTACACTAAAAGTAGTACTAAAATTTTGAACGGACTTTAGCGGAGACTAGAAAATATCCAGAACATTAGATTAAATTGGCTTAAGACTAAAGTAGTAGTAGTAAAATTACAAAACTGTCCTAGAACTTAGCGGAGACTTAAAATAGTCTGGAAAAATGTGAAATCAGAATCGCAACGAAATTTCATAACACATAACAAAGGTCCACTTTTTTGTACTGTCTTTCTCTTTTGAATTTTTTGACTGGTATGGGTCCTTCCTCTTCTAGCGTTTCTTCTGTTTGTCTCGCCTTCTTGAATTTCTTTACTGGAATGGGTTCTTCTTCTGTTTAAGTTTCTGCTTCTGAATGCTCCATCTTCTTTCTCCTGACATTGATAGCAGATACTTTGATGTTACCTCTCTTTTCTCCTGTCTTAGAGGTTTCTTTTCTTTGACAAGGTGGACATTCTGGAGCCCAATGTCCTTTCTCCTGGCAGATATAACAGTTATCTTTAATTTTTCTCGAGAGGAGTAGTCAGAAGACTTGTTGGAAGTATACTTTTGAGTGACTTTCTGTAAATCTCTGAATGTCCACATTGTCAAAGAAAAGAAACCTCTAAGACAGGAGTAAAGAGAGATAAAACTAAAGATACCTGTTATCAGTGTTAGGGAAAAAGGACATTGGCCTTCAGAGTGTCTCAAGAAAAAAGAAAACAAGGGGAAGGAGCGTTCAGAAACAGAAACATAAGAAGAACCCATTCCAGTAAAGAAATTCAAGAAGGCGAGACAAACATAAGAAGCAGTAAAAAAGAAAGAACCCATACCGGTCAAGAAATTCAAAAGAGAAAGACAGTAAAATAGTGGACCTCTGTGATGTGTTGTGAAATTTTATTGTGATTCTGATTTCAAAAGAATATACCAAAAGAAAACTTAAGTATATTTTTGTCGTAATTTTTCTTTAGGTATTGATAAAATACTCAAACACATTTTAACAGAAAAAAAATGTCCTGTTGGATAGTAAATGAAGGGTGCTGGATAGTAGATTACTGGGTGTTGGCCACTCTACCTTTTTCTTTGGTTAGTAAGTGTGGAGTGTGGAGTGTTCTACACCCCAAATGGCATGACATTTGTAATTTTTTGTGCAGATCTTTCACAGTTTGTAAAAATTGTAAAAAAAAAAAAGGTTTACAATTTGTAAAAAAAATTGAAAGTTTAAATTTCTCCAGACATTTTTCAGTCTTCGCTAAATTCGGTAAATTGTTTTTATTTTTTATTTTAAAAAAATGGAAATTTGTACATTTTTCACTTTTAAAATCTTTTTACAATTTGTAAAAATTCTTTTTACAATTTTTGTATTTTTAGGGGAATTTCTTCAATCTCTGCCAAAGTCCCTATGAGTTTCAGAGTTTTAGTACTACTTTTAGTTTAGGCCAAAATTTTAAAAAACTTTGTCCGTATTTTTTCAGTCTCAGCTAAAGTACGTACTAGTTTCGGAATTTTAATGCTAGGTTTAGTCTAAGCCAAAATTATATAGATTTTTTTCGGATTTTTTCAGTCTCCGCTAAAGTTTGTATGAGTTTCAGAATTTTAGTACTACTTTAGTCTAGACCAAACTTTTTAATTTTTCTGGATTTTTTTCAGTCTCTGCTAAAGTCCGTACGAGTTTCAGAATTTTAGTACCACTTTTAGTCTAGGGCAATTTTTTAAAAATACATTTTACCAGATTTTGTTCAGTCTCATCTAAAATCTGGGACATTTTCGTAATTTTACTACTACGTTTATGCTAAGCTAATCTAATATATGTTCCGGATATTTCTAGTCTCTGCTTGACCTGTTGCTGTTCGATATTCTGTGTCACCCATACAGTATCGAATATCGGTTTCACCCAATGACAAACAGTACACAACTTTAAGAAAAGCTCGTGATTAAATATAGTATTAAAATTGTTTAAGTATCGATTATAACTCTCATAACAATCATAATCATGTCTGAAAACGATGTAGAAATCAGGCATTGATGAGTGTTGAATACAATCGGAAATTAAGTGACTATCAAAACAGGGGTACAGCATCTGTTATCAAAATAGACTGCAAGCTTGCCAACAAACAACAATTCATGTTTGAGTGCAGATATGAACAAAAACAGAAACTCACAATCATTAAAATCTGTTGTTTAATGATGTTACGCTCTGAAGTCTGTTGGACCGTTTTGTCATGTTTCTATAATACCTCAGCCCCAGCAATGTTCACTGAATCAATCTGCGCAAGAAATGTGTTAACGAAAATAAAAGTCTCTTCATTTTCGTATGAAAACAGTCATTAATTTGACAAAATACACAATTTGAAGCATTATATTTACAACCTTAATTTGTAAATAGTCGCTCTCCTACAATTATTGCAAAATTTTGGAACTTCTTTTTATTGATGTAGTAATGCAGCCGTTAATCGCATTGACGCATAATGGAAATATAAATACATGCAAATCGAAGGTTTTTGCCTTAAAAATATAAAATAAAAATAAAATCAATGCTTTTGGGTAGATATACGAAATATTTACTCGTTAAATGACAATACAATGTTTTGACTTCACTCGTGGAATATTTCGTTATATCCACTAAAAATAACCGTAGATATCCTCTATATACATATAGTCTCTAGGCAGAAGGTCACTACACACGGCGTGTTAGATAGTATATGTGCCATCTGAGGTCAACAACTTCTACTACTGTAACAATGTAGCCCTATTTGAGGTCAGCCACTTCTAACAATGTTACAATGTGCCCCCAATGTTAAATTCCTTTCAGAGTTCATAAGGTCTCATTTGAGGTCAAGTACTTCTAACAATGTAACAATGTATACAATGTGCTCTCGATGGCACAGATGTCATGCGACGTATGACGTAAACGGTATTTCAGTTAGAGTGCAGACCGTCGCATAATGTAACACTCTTACAAACATACACTTCAAAACGGCGGCCTAATGTTAATTTCCCGTTTGTCACTATAATCTTTTGACCCTATTTAACATAGGAGTCCTGTTAGTTGCTAAAGTGACATCCTCTACTACTGGTAGCTATACAATGCAAATTTATAGTAGAGTTCATTTTGGCATATTATATCTACATTGGATCGAAACATCAGATTTCATAAGCAACAGTTTCAGTAGAGATGATAGTAAGCTGTATGGACAACAATGACCAACAAAGGAGTCCTGTCATGAAAAATATTCAACAGTTTCTAAGTTACTCTTCTGCACTATCATAATTCAGATATGCAATTTCAGCAATAGCTCTTTGATGCGAATGATTACTAAACCGTTAGCTAAATTCATACTGCAATAAGTATTTCTTAGGCAGCTATCTTCAACTTAAGATAAAACACAACAACAAAAAATAGTATTGCAAAAACGGATTGATTTCTTACTTCTATCATAAAACAAAGAAACAAGCAAAGAAACAAACAATATAACGAATGGTATTTCTAAACACTGATTGATAGATACTTCTTTCTTTTTTCCATCTTATTTTTTTTTCTTCTATCTTTCTTTCCTATGTTTTCTGTGGCAATGCAATGAAAATATGTTGATATATAGCGAGATAAGCCATATACTTGTTTATCTGAACTATGTTGAGTATTGTTTACAAACTAAAAAATGAGAAACAGCAATGGTATTAAATGATTCTAAGGCTTAAGAAAATGCAAAATATAAATCATTTTGATACTGTGATTTGTATCTTCCAAAACTGCACATATTCATAAAGCATGCAGTATATATAAATTAGATTTAATAATTACAGACGCAAAGGACAATGAATTCACTTACTTTGAGTATGAGCGGTATATCGATCCATCTGTTTTTCAAATCTCTCATAGATGCTATTCGTCAGCTCCAGGAAAACTTCAACCCTTGGATAGCAACTCCATGACAAGTTATATAAATCCCCTTCAATATCTTGATGTCTTCCAATCACTGATTGAGTACCTAAAATAAAACAAATGGAAAGAATGCACCGACTCTGAAGAACCTGCGGTCCCTAACAACACATATATTTCTCATAGTGTGGTCGGAATTCTGATAGCTAAGTGGATTAAATGTTTGATCTTGAATTAACACCTCTGAATGCTGCAGTCGGGCGTTTGTGCCCACACTTTGGTGATGTGTGAAAAAGAAGAAGAAGAAGAAGAAGAAGAAGAAGAAGAAGAAGAAGCTGTTACATTCTTAAATGTTGCCAGTACTTGTGTGTCATCGGTCCTTAAATACCTCGAAAATCTGGTTATGGGACGTTACTAAATATCGCCGTGTTTAAATATCATTAAAATCGTTACTAAATGCCACCGTCTTTAAAACAATATATTAATTATGCTGGAAACGTGTGTGAATCTTTTTCTTTTTTGATTCATGGCTTTTCATTGTTTCATTTGATTATTTATTGCAAAAAAACTTTATCGGACGGGTAGTAGTACGTAAGAAGGAAGAAAGGAACGAAAGGTTACAGAAAATCCACAATGTCGTCATATTTCTAACCCCATTTATTTTCTGTGTCCATAATTGAATAATCTTGTTCTCTCTGATGGCATCTTTTGTATCGTACATATAAAAGACGGCAACAGTTAGTAATGATTTTGGAGACATTTAAGCATGAATAAATGTTGTAACGGATGGAAGGATATTTAAGCGCAACAGTATTTGCTAACGGCCATGTCCTTATTTCACCGAAACGTTTTTTTAAGTTTAGTTAAGTTAACAATTTTGTAATAATAATAATAATAATAATAATAATAATAGTTAATAATAATAATAATAGCAATTAATATTAATATTATTATTATTATTATTATTATTATTATTATTTGGCATTTGATTGACTGGTCCGAACTCAGTCATAATTTTAATCCATGCAGGTTGTTTGATTTAAGAAATGAGGCAAATGTTTGGTTTCGATTCTATCCATAGAATCCAATCTCGAACAAGGACCAACATAAATAAAATTCTTAATATTGGAGAAAATCTGATACAGGGGATCTTGTAGAAAATAACAGAATTATTGAAACTGATCAATTTATTAGATACCCCCCCCCCACCAAACAAAGGAGAAAAAACACCACAAAACAAATAGGATGAAAATAGATAAATACTGGAGGTTGTCAACCATCCTTCCTTCCTTCTTTAATTTTTATCGTTATTACTTACTTATTCTGTCATCTACATGTTTATGTTGTAAAAAATAAGACTTAAAAGCAAAATGAAAGAGAAAAAGCTATGATGAAAAACAATAATCTTTCTGCACTTCATGAACTTGATTAACAAATTTGTTAGAGGATGGTGATATTTAATAACGATTATATAGACATTTAAGCACGGCAAAATTTAGAAACAAAATTGGCGACATATAAGAAAAGCTGTGGTGTACACATATTGTTCTTTTGAGTGACTGTGGCTCTAAATAGGCCTGTTGAAAACTTCTGAAAGTACACACTTGTATTTACTAACACATTTTAGTTGTGAAATCAACTATTTGTTTTAGATAGATTGTTTTACATGTTACTTGTGAATCAGATTCAGAAATCTAAGGTTGTTCAGTGGTTTCATATTGACAAAAACTTACTTGTCCGAGACAAAACTTCATCAGCCCAACCAATAATTTCTATTGTCCAGGATTTCGGGCTAATGGATTTGTTCAACACTGGTGTCCACATGGTTTAATAAAATCCATTACAAATATATTAGACTAGAGTAAAATTGGCAATTTATTTATAATGCCCCTATGCTTGCAATGGGGGCATCTTGATTTTGTATTGTCTTGTCATTCTGTCAGTACAATGATGCTTGTTAGCGCAAAAACAACTCAACGTAGACACATGAAATGTGGCCAGAATATTTGTGTGCATTTGTAGATGAATGATTAGAATTTCAGGCCATTACAAAAAAAATTTCAATTTTTTTAAACATAGTTTGAACTTTTAAGATAAAATCCTTGATAGCAAGATTATGTACCAATAGTCTCTCGATGGAATTGAGATTCTACTGGGCAAAACTAATTTTCAGGAATTCACGAAAAGTCCGTTTCTCTCCGATTTCATAATTTTTCATTGCTGAGAATTAAAAACGCCTCAGATATTCTTGAAAAACTCCAATATAATAAAATTATTTTATATCTGTTTAATATAATATTTTCACAAGATAAATGCAGTACAAAAACTTTTTGTCATAGCCTTTGACCGCGAACCTGATATCACCTACCATCCATTTATTCATATACCTATATATTTGACAGTTTATGATTCTGCCAGTCATCATGAGAACTATGTAAGTTATGTTTGTGATTTTCTCCTGTTTTCACAGCAAATTGATAAAAACTGCGTTCTCATCTTCCTTTACTGAAGTTGTATGCATCTGGTGCTAAGATTTGTGCATATAGTCGTGTCTTGTATAACACTTTTATCTTGGACAAAATCAGACAGCATCACTAAAAAACCTCCGCAAAAGAAGACACCTACTTGAAATCCTTGCACATCGCTATCCAATCAGCAAGTACATAAGATCAATATTAGATCCAAAATGGACATTTATAATCTATATAGAATCAAATATGCTAATTTAAACCTGTTCGAAATGTACTTGTTTTTGTTTCTATCGTCAAACTCAGTCGACACGGAACCAATCCTGAAATTAAATCTCCAAGGTGGCCTTGTGGTAAAAATGTTAAATGAGATTAAAAAAGCTAAAGATGTGACTCGTGTAAAACATGGTTCCACACTTGAGTTTCAAAGTCTAAGATTTTACTTGTACCATTAAATGGATTATAGCAACATATCATGGCATTAGTAGATATAAAATGGTATTTTTAGATTTTTATACATACCCTTAATAAAGGTTTGATCCCAGTCCTCCACCTCCCCAGTGGGCTGGGGCCGCTAAAACTATTAGGGAACCTTTAAAGTTCTGTCTTGCTCCAGCCCCAACTCCCCACCCCTACAACCCTATGCCCATCTAAGGTCTTACTAAGTAGATTACCAATTAATTTGTCAATTAAGAAAGATTATGCTTAAGCATATAAACATAACTCGTTGGTATAGCACATTTTCCTGCCTATCGATTGGGCGTAGTGATCAGTGCAGTAGGAGCTGCATCGGAAAGTAGAGTAAGCCTGCACTAAATGTGGTATTGAGAGAAAAGCAAAATTTGCTCTTTGCAGGCGCTGTGGAGCTGCGATGCTGAAGGTGTGACGAAAATATAAGGCCACTTTTGAATATGAGTATAGGTGGCTTTCGTTGATAGCAGTACAGATCTTTAAATTAGAGACTCATATGTACACCCATATTGACTGGTATACATATATAATAAATTTATTTACAAGAAAGTTGTGTGGTTAGATATACCAACAGATAGATAGGGGAGTACACGAGCTTACCAGGTTATTAGAACGAGAGATTACTCCTGAGACCTATTCTGATGGGCTTGCCGCTCTTAGTGTGCAATCACCAGCAGCATTGACTTTCCTGTCGAGGTTAGTAATATTGCCAAGTTTGAGCGCTGCAACGAAACGATTGCAGTTAATGTCTTTGGCTGGAAAAATAGTTTCTACCCGCTGCGTATTAGCGAGGAAGTCAGACCACACGCAGAAAAGAGCCACTATGTCTGGATGAAGAACCTAAACCAAATGGTAAAGCATCACAAAAAGCACATTAATAAGAAGCACATCTACTGCCAGTGTCTTCAAGTCTTTAGCGGGGATGACTAGTTGGAAGTTCACGCCAGTGACTGCCGTGGTATGGGCGAGAAGCCACAGCGCATGCTTTTACCGGAGCCAGGTAAAACATTTTAACCTTTCAGAATCACCACCGCCAGAAATTTGTCCCATACATCTATGCAGATTTTGAGGCACTGAATGTGCCAGTGGAAGGTCCTGCGAACATTCCGAATCAAAGCAACACGCAGAAATTGCTGACCAGGTCCCATGTAGCTTTTGCTAACAGATGCCAGGCAACAGATGCCACACACAGGACGATCACACAGGCCCACTAGTAAGTGGATTCCCTATGCCAACACCGTGCCATGTTGGCGAATTCCAGCTTTTTGAGATGCAATGCATTCTGACCCCACACCCCAACATAAATGTCCAAGTAGTTAAAATGGGGTGGGAAGGGTCAGAGGAAACTTGGTCGAACGTGCAAGTTTTTTTCTTCATGATGTTGCCCTTTTATGCCGGTTTCGGTTCGATATTAATTGCATCATATGCCGAAAATCACCACCAAGCATAATTAACAATCATTTTTGACCCCATCATGCATATTGTTTAAATTAAAATAACCCCACCAGGTATAATATTTTAGTTGTAGTACCATCTGACACTCCCACACCATCATTTCTGGAATAGCCCTCAGGAGTTTTGACATCAAATCAGGAGGATTTTCGTCAACCTGAATGATAGCATGCAAATGGACAAAATGACGACAATCAAACAAATTTCCTTTTTCTACATTAAAGTATGCACATCATCTCATCACATCAGTCCTTTCACGGTAACTTGTTGCCTTTCATATTGTCTTTATATGTAGCACAAGCATTTTTAGCCTTTCTTAGTAGATTGTTGCCTAGTTCATATCTGTGGCAGTCCTCATCATTGTTGATCTCACCACTTAGAAGACGATGTATCATTACTGGATCCAGGTTACCTTGGGAGTCCGCCTGAAATTTCCTCAGAATAGAAAATGTCCTCAACGGAGTCAACCAAGAAGTTTAAATTGTTTCCTGCTTGTGGGTAGATTCAGGTTGCTGCCTGTCTGCCAGAACTGCTCAAGATTGGTGCTGTCTGGGTTGAATTGGGGAAGTTTTTCTTTCAACTGACTTTACAGGAATAGCAGAATGCATATTCACGACCCTTTGAACTTGATTTCAACCACTGAAATTCTTGTTTCCATCCATTACTGAGTTTTGTGTGATATTTCAGTTCTTTAAATTTTGACGTTTTAGCATTGGGAGATAATGCACACTTAGATATCTCGACAAATGGCACAGAGATATCTTCCAGTATACACCTGTGCTTTCAAGCCTACTACTGCATACAATTCACCCATCTATATGTGTCTTCCAAAAAAGATTGTATTTGAAATTCCTGTCAGAAATACCATCTAAAAGACTGGAAGTGAGGAATATTGTTATCTATAATAATAATAATAATAATAATAATAATAATAATAATAATAATAATAACCACTTTACCTCAATTAAATTGCCAAGCATTTGCTACAGCAGACATATTTTATAGTTTTATAATCATGTGATTACACTGTATACATATTTTATTTCTTAATCTCAAACCATCTTTTCATTATCTTTTGTCAAGTCACATACAAAATTCAAATCAACAATATCTGAAAAATTTTCAAAATTTTTAAAAACTGATTTAAAACTGTGAAAAGTGAAATCCAGTTTGCTGGGATGGAAAGCTAAGCGAATCTCTTAATTATCTTGTGCAAAATATTTAAAGTTTGAAATCCAGGTTGTCCAAAATTTTCCTGGAAATTAAAACTTTTCAATGGAAATTTGCCAGATCCCATTGGAAACACCAAATTCAATGGAAAAAAAGGCTTGAACAGAGAATATCTACTGATAGGTGTACCTTCATAATAATGAAATAAAACTGGTACATGTGTTTAAGTTTCAAGCCTATTATTGTGTACAATCCACCCATATGCAGGATCACATCTGAAATTTTTGTTATTATTTGCAGTCAATCAGCCACCTTGATTTTCTTAAATAGGGTATTTAATGTTCCGCCACATATACATGTAGGCTGGTTCCATAGCTCACACAAGGAGTTATGGTCCTTTGTTAGCATGCCAGACTCAGACCGAAAGGGTGTGGGTTTGAGTCCTACCATCGGATCAGCTCTGGTCTGTTACTGAGGTGTGCATGGCACTTTACTCCTATTGCCTCGACACTAAATAACCTACTTGTGTTGCTATACCATAAAACACCAAACCAAAACAATAAGCTTACATAATAATTAGTTGCATGGAAACAAATGGTACAGGGTATATGGTATTGCTGTTTTGCTGTGATCAAGAAACAAGAGGAATCCTGGGGTCCTGAGTCATTTTTCTGTATATGTTCAAGACATAACTTAATGAATATGAATTAGAATTTGTGTTTGTAAAACACGTATGTCCCCACTGATGTAATGTTGCTACCAGATTACTCTGAAGACCAAAAAAGGCTAAGTCGCAAAGATTTTAAAATGTTGAAGAAAATTTGTTTAAAAAAAAATTGTTTTGCTTGTTTTTGTTTGTAGTAGCGGATTATGGCACATCAGCACAATAGTGGCTATATGGTGCCAACTAAAGGTTGATGTTCGAAAAATTTAAAAATGAATCGCACATAAACCCTAGGAAGATAAACCTGCCAAATAAATGTAAACATGAAGTACTAAAGGTACAATTAGAGTGACTTGATAAAAAACAGATTAATTTTGTTTTTCTCTTTTTTAAAAATCTTTCTTCTTAAAAAATTTGCTTCATAAGCTATTATCATTATCCACCCCTAGAAGCTAGATTTTACTGCATGAAAGTGACAGGCTTTAGTGGCCTTGTGGTGACGGCCAGTATTTCCACTATCAGAACCATAGTTCATGCATCAGCGATTACCTTGATTAGACACATGACAGATAAGACTTCACATGAAATGCATACAGTCCACTTATCTAATATGAAACATTTACCGCTGAAAAAACATATTTATTCCTACATGTACATTCAACTGCACTAGTCAGGAAGGGCCTTCTGTGCAGACTAGGATGAATACACCATGGACCAATCTGTGTGACCATCAGCTACACACAAATACTTAACCCATGTTAGTAAAGTATAAAATGTAGGTCACAGTGATCTTCTTTGGTTGAAAGGGTGTAGTACTAACAGAGATACATCTAATTATCAATTTGTATGATTCTAACACAAACAGCACCCACAAATTAACTTTAAACACAAATTCAACAAAGTCACTGAATCATGAAATATAAGTCACATAGACCTCTTTTTGCAATGAGTATAGTACTTATCAACATTCATATCTTGCTAAGTTTAATGATTCCAGACAGGATAGTATATGCATAGCATGCCAAAAACTTGTGTTCATGAGCTAAATCCCAAAACGTGACCAAAGCCTGTGAAAAATGAAATATAGGTCACGATAAGCTTTTGCTGCAAGGGCATGGTACTACAAGAGATGCATATTCCTCATCAATTTCATGATTCTAGCATGAACAGTCTGAGAACTGAAATCAAACACCAAATGTAACTCAAGTCAGTGAAGCATAAAAATATTTACCAAAATGACCTGCTTTTGCAATAAGGGAGTAGTGCTCATCAAGATGCATCCACTCACTAAGTTTAACAATTCTAGATAGAATAGTACGTACATAGCCTGCACAAAACCTATGTGATCAGGAGCTAAATACAGAAACTTAACCTATGCCAGTAAATGTGAAATGTAAGTTGCAGTGACATTTTTGAATGAGTGTGATAAAAATAGAGATAGATACAATCATCTTGTTTAATGATACTAGCATGAACAGTTAAAACAACAACTGAGATGAACATAAGTCAGTGAAGCATACAATACGGGTGACAGTGATCTACTTTGTAATGTGAATGTTGTATTCATCAAGATGCATCCCCTCACCAATTTTCTTGATTCTCAGTATAATCTATGTATACTGGGTACAAAAAACCTATAGTCATGAAATGCAAAAACTTAATCTAAACCAATAAAATGAGAAATCTCGGTCACAGTGACCTTTTTTGGGAAGGGTGTGATACTAATAGAGATGAGTACAATCATCTAGTCTGATGATTGTAGCATGAACAGAGCTTGAGATATAAACGTAAAGGAGAATGAACTCTTATTTAAATATGTATCTTAAATGACTCTACTAAATGAATGGACACATAAACCAAAAGTTTATTAAAACCCACAAAGTAATATCTGATCTGTCCCTGGAATTGTTAAAAAATTACACATAACAACAATGTTAAACTATATAGTAAATAATGAACATGAATTCAGATCATGGAGATAAATGTGGAAACAGTTATTAAGGCAGACAGATTTGTGCAACCTACTCTTAAAACCTACTGCTTTTCACTATGGCAAGAGAACTACATATAAACTCTAAATTTTATTAAGATACTCTGAAATACTGCTAAGATGTGTACCTTTTCATATCAAAGCAAATTACATCAGCATTATTTGTCCAATATTAAAAGGCCTCTATACCAGGACATTTTCTGCCAATGTTGATCAAATTCTGTCCAGCAGTTTCTTGAAATACAGTTGTGTAAATGGTTGATTGGCATCATTGGTATAAATCTGAAAGCCTTTTATGCCTGGATACTTCTGTAAAACATTTGGTCAAATTCTTTTAAGCAGTTCTTCACAAGAAGTTTCAATTGTTTAATTTTTAATTGGATGGCGGATTTGCACTGTTTGTATACAAGCTGAATTTGTCAGTTAGTCTGGAGGCTGATGGCCTCAGAAAACTTGTATTGGAAAATATTGCACTTACCCTTATTGTAGGAGTGTTCACTGCCGTAAGCTGGTAGAATCTTGAGCCATGATGTGCAATTACAATTCCCGCCCCCACCCCCATCGCTACAATGCCTTTGGTCGCACCAAAGATCGAAGGGAAAATGAGATGGTAGTATGAAAGCTCCAGAAGAGGCTCTCATCACATCATCCAAGGATGAAGATTCAGATAGGCCCAAGAAGTAGCAATAGCTCTAACTTCCTAGACTTTAATCCTCATAAAAGAAAGGTCATTTTCAGTGAGGGACTTCTTTAAGCCCTAACTGGACAAAGAAGTTTATTTTAATCGTTCCCAGCACTTATACAAATGAGACTGAGGACCTTGATATGAAGTGGAGCTACTGAAAGTAGCTGATTCTTATCTATGAACCCAGGCTGGCAAAGAAACAAAGGAAGCTTCATTCAACGGTTCCCAAGGGAATTTCGACAAAGCCCCAAAAACATACAACAGATTCCATCCAGACATTAATGAGCGAGAAACCAGTCTCTGAAGTTCAAATTATCTGGTGAGATCAGAAAGATGAGGATCTGAGTGATGGTGAGACCTTGAAAGACTTGAGTGTGTTTTGAAAGGGCCACACTATAGCCCTTAATAGTGGACACTGAACATTCTCTCACCTCAAGAAGAAAGTAAAGTTGCCCACTACACTAAAGAGGGGCAGTTATGATCAATGTGTTTCCTACTGCACCAATCACAGAAGATTTTCCACTTTGCATCATAAACTCTGTAAGTGGACTGCTTCTTAGCCAGGGTGATGTACCTTGCAACCCTACTCAAAAACTGGTCCAAGTGGATGAATCGCTTGAGATGAGCCAAATATGAAGATGGATAATCTATGGCTGCTGTGAAGCGGAGACCCACTGTGGTTGGACAGCAGGTCTCTCCTCTGTAGTAACCTTATGGGCTTGTCTACCAACAGGTCAAGGAGATCGCTGGACCACTACCATAGAGGCCACAGCAGAGCTACCAGAATAAGCCGAGCAGTGTAGATTCTAACATGGAGGAGCATTTGCAGAATCAGTCTGAAAGGTGGGAAAGCACATACTAACTGACAGTCCCACTTAGACTGAAGGCATCCACTGCCCAAAGACAAAATTATGTTCAATTAAATAGTTTGTCAAGTACATTTAAATCTTAATGACCTACAGTTTTAGTTCCAGAAACTGCAGTTGCAAACACGAGGTCAATTGCTTCTTGTTATCTCTCAACTTAATGTAATCCTTGTTGTTTTCTTTAAATTTCACTTGGCGACATCAGTCATTTCTCCCATTGTGAGCAACACTCAAATTGACACATGACATCCAATAAACATAGTTGTTGCCTTTCCTGCTTTTTTTCCTCAAGAATCTGAATATTGCTTTTTATACTTCTGTGCTGATTGCTTGAACATTTTTAAGACGGATGATGTCCCTTTCGCCTTCAATGTGTTTTAGTTCTGCTGAATGGCATTTCTAAATAATGCTATAATGTAAAATAGAAAGCTTGATCATGCATGTGTTTTGCATGAAACACATGGGCAGATTAAAGCATCTGAGGTATTCCTGTAAATTTATACTGGTTCCCTGACCAATTCAACTGAATCTAATATGAAAACCATGAACTGGACCTAACCAAACAAGTCAAAATCCAGTTTTGATCACAATGATCACATTTTCAATTATTTGCTATTATTCTGTAAGTCTGTAATTTAAGGGTCATTTCTGTAAGGCTTATGGTCAAATTGTTGTCAGATCTGGGGTTCTTCCTTTCTCCAAGTGCAAACCATCCGCAAAGTTTGGTAAGTGTGAATTTTAGACAACTTGAGTTATTGTGTGGAAATGAAATTTGTAACAGACAAACAACATTATAACAATACACTCCACCTTGGAGCAGGCATATTAAAAGTAGGTCATTGAGACATAATTTTGGTATGGTTTGGTTACTCCCTTTCGAGATGCATCCACATTCCAATTTTCAGGAGTGCAGCTGATTGGTTTCATGTTTCATGGCACATCAACACAAGTAGGTTATTTAGTGCCAAGGCAACTGGTGGAAAGTGTCTTGGCCAAAGACACACTATGGTAGCCAACACTGGCTTACTGACAGTAGAATTCGAACCTGCACCCTTTCGGTTACGAGTTCAGCATGCTAACCAATGCACCACTGTAGTTTCAGATATGTTCCAAGATACTGAGGGTGTAATGATTGTGATTAATATTATATCATGATTTTAGTGTTGTAATATGAATCATACTGGAAGCCACCCATCTCATCCCAGCCCTAATGAAGAACACATAAAAAACATTGTTTGTTCTTTTATTATCAGTTTTTGGTAGAATTACTTCACCTGTCGACTTTGTTGAAAATTACCTACTTGCATAGTACTGAAAATTCTGTTTCTTGTGAATATGTGAAATTGGTGGGTGTCTTGATTTACCTTCGGAATTGAAATGAACTTTAAAACAGGAGATACAAAATCTTGAAATTCATTGATTTACATTATGTACACTATAAAATATTTAATTATCAAAAACTACATCTCAAAGATTACCATGATACCAATTTTCCAAAGTTTTGTCTGAGAAAAGATACATCACAGTGTTACAAATCAAGTATCCTTTCTCCTGCTGCTTCCCAGTCCTATCAGTGTTGTTCCCCCTTTTGTGTTAGTATATATTTATTTCTAATTCCTGCAACTTTGTACCCAAATTACTGTACACATTTTTCTCCGCTAAAACCAGTTTTAACAATGTTAATTAAAAAAGAGATAAAAAGTATGAAAGTATAGCCTATATCCATACTTCATAACTGATCTATCATACTTGGATATCCCTTCTCTAACTGCTTACCTTTCATACAAGAGTTGTTCTCCCTTGTGATTTGTCCAATCTCTTCCTGAGGGTTTACTACATTCTGCTCAACTGCACCAAGTCTTTCTCCAAGCAACTTTACATCTGTCTCAACTTTATAAAGTCTATCTCCATGCATCTCTACATTCTGATCAAATTTTTCTATATGCATCTCTAAAGTTTCCTCAACTATACCAATTCTTTCTAGAAGCAACTCTACAGATTCCTGAACTGCACCAAATCTGTCTTCATGGATCACTACATTTTCCTCAACTGTACCAAGTCTTTCTCCATGCAACTCTACATTTTCCTCAACTGTACCAAGTCTTTCTCCATGCACATCTACATTTTCCTCAACTGTACCAAGTCTTTCTTCATGGATCTTTACATTTTCCTCAACTCTTTCTCTATGTAACTCCAACTCCTTTTCAACAGCCTCAAATATTTTTGTGGTGCTTTTTCCATGCAACTCCAACTCCTCTCTGACATCTTCAAACCTTTTTCTGGTGCTTTCTCCATGCAACTCTACATTTTCCTCAACTGTACCAAGTCTTTCTCCATGCACCTCTACATTTTCCTCAACTGCACCAAGTCTTTCTTCGTGGATCTTTACATTTTCCTCAACTCTTTCTCTATGTAACTCCAACTCCTTTTCAACAGCCTCAAACATTTTTGTGGTGCTTTTTCCATGCAACTCCAACTCCTCTCTGACATCTTCAAACCTTTTTCTGGTGCTTTCTCCATGCAACTTCTTTCTGATATCTTCAAACATTTCTGTAGTGCTTTCTCCATATAACTCCAACTTCTTGTCGACATCTTCATACTTTTTTGGGGTACTTTCTCCATGCAACTGCTTTCTGATATCTTCAAACATTTTTGTAGTACTTTCTATATGTAACTCCAACTTATTTTCAACATCTTCATACCTATTTTTGGTGCTTTCTCCATGCAACTCCAACTTCGTTTCAACGTTCTCAAACCTTATTGTTAGTTCTTCTATAAGTTGTCTAAATTCCTCTTTCAAAGAGTTAACATTGTCTACATGTTTTTTCCCCTGCATTCCAAGTTCCTGTCTTAACTCTTTTATCATTGACCTCGAAGCTGTCAACTCATAGCCCAAACTGAAGACATCGACGGAGTCATTATCAATCTGCAAAGAGAAATGTCTACACATGAAGCTAAATGCACTTCTGGCAAAGTTAATTATAACACTGTACACTGTTGTAAAATCTATCTACCTCAAGTTATGTTGTGCCATCTGCCTTTTCATGGACTCAAAAAAGGGATGGATAAGTGATGTAATTGTTCAATGATAGAAAAAGAGTTTCAACTCATGTTAAGTGAGGTCAGGGACTTATACTTACATTTAGCAATAATATAATTAGGCTATCTAACTGAAGAGACAAATATGTCTATAAAATATTATTGTACATGTCACCTGGTTTTGTGCAATCCTGATAACAAGGTATTCATACACAATGTTTACATTCAAATATTACTTGAAAAATGGAATATATATATATATATATATATATATATATATATATATATATATATATGTGTGTGCGTGTGTGTGTGTGTGTGTGTGTCCCTGGTGAGACACATAAAAAAGACACACAGACAAATGATATACAATGGGGAGGACAGCAAATTTAGTAAACTGCAGAAACGCACCATATTAGTATGCTCTTTTTGTCATTCCTACCCATCCATACTCTCACACCTAGCATTCCTACCCATCCCTTCACTCATTCCTAGCATTTCTACTGATATCCTTCACTCATCTCTAGTGTTCCTACCCATATCCTACACTCATCCCTAGCATTCTTACCCTTTACTACACTCACCATAGCATTCCTACCCATCTCTGCACTCATCCCCAGCATTCCTACCAATCCATACACTCATTCCTAGCATTCCTACCCATTCCTACACTCATCCATAGTATTCCGACCCATTCCCTAAACTCATCCCAAGCATTCCTACCATCCATTCTCATAGAAGATACAGATTAATATACTTATCAGGTCCATGTACTGTAAACATTTTGGCAACTCAAACATCAATTGCTTCAATACTTGGCATCACTCAAATGACTTGCTAAGGGTGCAATCTTAAGAAATATCAGCAACAGAAAATCCATTAAAACCAACAAACAAAAAACAAAAAAAAAAAGATTTGTAAAACATATATGCCATTCTGCAGGCAAAATGTCAAGCTAGAATGAATTGCCTAAGCGCTAAGGACATAATCAGGCCATCTAAATAAAAATACAAACACCATTTGTTTATGTCATATGGTTTTTGTACAATCCTGATAGCAAGGTTTTCATACAAAAGGTCTATGTTCAAATATTTCCTGAAAAATGGAAAATCTGTCTTAGCTGCCTCAAAATCTAATCAGTTCATGAACATATGCTTACAATCAATGCTAAAATATCTTGTTTATGTCAAGGACTTCTGTGCCATTGTGCTGAGAAGGATTCCACCCAAAAAGTCTTGGTTGAAAAATGTAAAAAGTCTTTTAAAACATTTCCCTTGCTGTGATCTTCACCTTGAGGGGGAAGGGGGGTAGGGCTGTAGCTGTGGTATACAACACACCAATATTATGATCAGTGATTTCTTCAGACTGAAAAATATATTTCAACAAAGTAAAGCCCATCATACATCAGTCTCAATGCCCATTATGTGGTCTTGTTTAAAAGTCCCAGAGACAAACCTCAAGTGCAAGTGTTAGCCAAACAGTTACGCACTCCTTGGCTAAATTATGCGTACGACGATGCCACTCAAACACCTCATGCTTATTTACTCATCGATTTCAAACCCACCGCTCCCGATTATTTGAGATTTCGTACCAGTTTGTTTCACAATTGATGTCAAGAAGGAGGTCTTGCCATTTACACGTCTCCTTTGGCAGCTCTCTGAAAAAAACAACTATAAAAGCATCCACCATGTATTTTCTTTCCAACAGCCTTCAAGATAACTTCCTTTCAATCTCATCCTCCTGCCAAATTGATTCGTGCCCTGTATACCATTAGTCGCGAAAAAAATGCACAAGTCCGTGCCCATTTGTTAGAAGTCAGTCTCAAAGAAGTCTTACGATAGTTTACTTTGACAGCACGTCAATTACTTCAAGGCATCATTCACATACCCAATCAAACCTAACGCTTTTTTGAAAAACATAAAAGTGCGTTGTTACAATTGGCAGATCCAAGAATCGATCCGCAAACTAAAAAACAAATAATTTTGAAACCTGGTGGAAGTGGTTCTTTAGGATGTGTCATTGTTCGTTCTCTTTTGAAATGGGATCCTAATGCTCAAGCCAAAACCAAGAAGAAGAAGAAAAACCCAAATCCCCTAAAAGATACATACAAACACCACACACAAGAAAAAGAAAAGCCCAAAGAAGAAAATCTCCTCCAAGAAGAAAACAACATCTCCTCCTGCCGGAAAGAGAGGTACTACTGCTAGGATGCACACATACTCCCGAAAGCCACGCAGTGTGGTGACGGTGTTTCCTCCTGAAGCCACTTCTTCTTCTTCTTCGCCCTTCGTGGTGATGCCTGCCAAACCTGATTTAAGACCGTGTTTCCTAATTTGATGTAGAAATGGAAACCTATTTCGAAGATCACTTCTTCTCCGGTGGCGTCTACTTCTGCTTCTTTAGTCACTACGGCTGCCGCTAAAAAAGTGGTCTCACCTAAAATCAAAGTCCAAGACAGAACAGGCGTGTTACAAAGTTTACTGGATTTATCCAAACAAGAATTGACACGATTTAGTCCGTTGAGTGGTACCAGCCATGAAGTTGATACGACATGCTGACCATCCGTGGAGACGAGTTCCAGTATAAAAAAGAAGTGTGGGATCAGATGGACCTCAGTCATATTTTACTCCTGACACAAAAGATGGCCCCAAAAAGTGCACACCACCCTAGTCGTCCCAAGAAAGGCAAAACAAAAAAAGGACTCCCACCTCGTTTCGCTAAATATTGGGATGTGTTATCAGTCCTGACTAAATCCAATCCTCCCATGTGAAAACAACTCATTCAAACAGCCCCGAAAGAAATCATCGATACAGTGTGTGAATGTTGTTTGAATGTGTTGAAAGGAACGGTTCCTTTGTCCAAGATACAGAAACAGAAATTAGGAAAACATCAGAACGTTCTTCGCCAAATGGTCCAAAGAAAATTCCCCTCAGTCAGAAGAAAACAATGCTGGTGCAACGAGGAGGATTTCTACCCATGCTGATAGGATCTTTTTTAAAAATAGCTGCTCCTTTGTTAGGATCGATTGCTGGACCCCTTTTAGGAGGAGTCATGAGATCAGGAGGGAAAGAAAAAGAAGATAAAAAGGACACCATTCTAAGGAAAGACAGCACACTTGTACCTTTGGATCTTATGGAAGGACGAAAACTGACTTTAGTTCCTTTCAAATGATGGATGGAACTCCATCGTTGGTACGAACAACGATACCTCATTTACCTCCCAATCCTAATCTCAACGAGATGTCACAGTTACAACAAGAATTACTATCGTTAATGGATCGACGTGATTTGTCAGAAGCAGAAAAATCGCAACTGTACAGCCAAGTATTGCAAAATCTTCAACTCTTTCACCAGAAAGCTTTAGACGAAACAGCTAAAACAACTCTGATAGATTTCAAGGCAATGATGAAAAACGAACCTAAAACAACTAAAACAGACACCGCCACGGGGATGATAGAAGAAGACGACACACAAGAAGTGTTTCAAACTGCGTCTGCTCTCATACCTAGTAATATTGCAGCCTCCTTGTTGACACACTCCCCTACGCCTCAACGAGAAGAAATGAAAGCTCGGGTTAAAAAGATGATGTCCACACCTTCTTCAGCAGAAGAAAAAAAGAAAGAAGGGAGGACATAAGTGAAAAAAGACATCAAGAAAAAAGTGACCACTTCCCGACCGACTCTTGTTTCTTGTCGGACACGTCAAGTTTTGTCCAAACCATCAATATCCCATGAATCCAAAAATAGTATCGAACAGTGGGTGACTTATGAGGGGCAACATTGTATCATGGAGACACTTTTAGCTAGCATTTACTACAAACCTGCACATGCTGCTGGTTACGGAGGAGTTCAAAAATTGTATCGGGCACTAAAAGCAAACTGAAAAGTGTACTTTTGCCAGAAGTACGACAATGGTTAACCAAAGTGGCTGGCATCGATCATCAATGGGACGTATATGTAGCCGATGTCTTTCATTTGGCAGCGTATAATTGTGGTTACAGATATTTGTTTTGTGTCATTGACGTGTTTTCAAAATCCGCTTGGGTCATTCCTTTGACTTCTAAAAGCAGTGACGAGTTAGTACACGCTTTAAAACTGGTGTTGAAACAAAGTGGTCGTCACCTTTTACGATGGCAAAGAGACAAAGGCACCGAATTTCTAAAGCAAACTTTTCAAAAAGAATTGAAACAACGCCACATTCATTTTTTACCACCGAAAATCCTGAAATCAAAGCCAGTGTCGTGGAACGTTTTAAAAGAACATTAAAAGAACGCATGTGGAAATATTTTACACATCAACACACTCTCAAGTGAATCAACGTGTTACCACGTCTGGTCAAAGCTTACAATCAATCGTGCCAGCGAAGCATCGGATGTGCCCTTGAAGAAGTTGACCCTGAAAACGAAGTGAGTGTCTTTGATCGATTGTTTGGAAAGCCTAAGTTTGGACACAAGAAAGCAGTGGTGCTCAAGATGGGAGATTGGGTTCGCATTGTATAAACCAAACGCACTTTTGACAAAGGTTATTTACCTAACTGGACCACCGAATTGTTTTGTGTCACTGGGTAAGTTTGTGGACGTGATCCTTCTGTCTATAAATTGGAAGACATGCACGGGCAAGTGTTAAAAGTAACCTTATACTTGCCTGAGTTAGAACGAGTGACCAAAAAAGAAGAAGACGTGTACGATATCGAAAGCATTCTCGATCAAAGAACACGTAATGTGGGCAAACGTCGACTGGAAGAAGTCAAAGTGAGTTGGAAAGGATGGGATATCCTAGTTATGATTCCTGGATTGCCGCTTCCCAAGTCGTCGACTATAAAAAGAAGAAGTAACCAACATGCTGTTCAACACAGCAGCTACCTCTCCTTCACAGAGTTCCTCTCTTCATGAATTACAAAAACAGCCTTTATGGTTGTGGTGTGGAGAATGAAGAAACAGAACTGGTGATTTTGAAATCTGCTGAATGCAATCTGGAGATAGGGAAAAATTCCACAACGGTGGAAACAAGCGATTGTTATCGCAATCCCGAAACCTGGAAAGGATCCAGCGGGTGTAAACTCATATAGACCTATCTCTCTCACCAACAATATATGCAAGATCATGGAAACCATGATCAACAACAGGTTGAAATACCACCTGGAGAGCAAAAACTTGATATCCCACCTCCAAAGCGGGTTCCGTAACAATCGGTCCACATTAGATCAATTAATGCGTCTAGAATCAAGTATCAGGCTGGCCATTAACGCAAAGAGAAAACTTCATCTGAAATTGATCACAGTTCTCCTTGATCTAGAAAATGCATATGATATGATCTGATGTGGACAAAGGATTGATTGCCAACTAAACTATTACGGAATCTCAGGCCGAACTCACAAGTGGATATCTAACTTTCTATCAGGTCGTAGCATACAAACAAGGGTGTGAAACCAATACTCAGACTCGTTCAATCTAGAGAACGGAACGCCACAGAGGAGTGTACTGAGTCCAACCCTTTTTAACATCATGCTAAACGACCTCGAAAAATCAGTCGACCCATCCTACCTGGACCTATCACAAGTTGCTGGCGACAGCGGAATCTGGAAAGCGGGAGATCCCGCCAGCGAAGCTGTGGTCGGCCGATTGCAGGTGGGACTGGATGGAATCGGTCGATGGGCCGACTGGTGGAGATTTAAACTCTATCCCGGAAAGACACCGGGTGTAATGTTTTCCCCTAAAAGTAAAACTCGTAGGGATCAACCAAAACTATACTTAAATGGACTGAAATTAAAATTTTAAAAAGTAGCCAGGTTCCTAGGGATGCTATTCGATGAGCACCTAACATGGAGCAGCCACATAACAGAGCTTGTAAGACGGTGTGGGCAGGATCTGAACACTTGAGGAACCTCAGAGGGACTGATTGTGGAACGGATCAGTCCACACTTCTTACACTATATCGGGCACTCATCAAATCCAAAATTGACTATCGTGCCAAGTGTACACTTCGGTAAACCCTAATTTACTCAAAACATTTGATCAGATCCAACACCGAGCTCTAGCTATCTGCACCTGTGTTCTCGGTAGCACTTCCAGAGGCGAATGTAGAATCCTAACTGGGGTACCCCCTCAACCTAAGAAGGGAAGTGTTTCTCCTGCGGTATGCGGCTAGGATAGGATGTAGCCTTTCATGCAAAATTTGTCCGGATCGGATAAAATATGGTCTGGACGATGGAAGTTTACATGCGAAATCTTTTCCAGATGTGGTTAAAATTATCGCCCGGACGAAAGAGGCTTACATACAAAATCTTGTCCAGATGAGGTCAACAAAAAAAAGGATGCCGACGATGGAAGTTTACATGCGAATTCATTTCCGGATATGGTGAAAAGTAACGCCCGGACGATAGAGGCTTGCGTGCAAAACCTTGTCCGGATCAACAACAAAAAAAAAAAAAAAAAATAAAAAAAAAAAAAAAGGTACGGACATTGGAAGTTTACATGCGAATTGTTTTCCAGATGTGGTTAAAAGTATCGACCGGATAATGAAGCCTTGCGTGGAAAATCTTGTCTGGATCAGATACGAAAAATTGTCCGGACGATGGAATTTACATGCGAAATCTTCTCCAGATGTGGCTAAACATGTTCCCCGAATGATGGAGAATTACGTGCACAATCTTGTCCTGATCAGATTAAAAATCTTGTCCGGACGATGGAAGTGAACATGCGAAATCTTTTCCAGATCTAGTTAAAAACATCGCATGGGCGATGGAAGCTTGTATGCGAAATCATGTCCGAATCTGGTCAGAAATATTGTTCAGAAAATAAAAGGTTACACTCAAAATTATCTTTGGAGCTTGTCAGAAATATGATCCAGATGATGGAAATTTATATACAAAATCTTGTCCTTATCTTGTCAGAAATATAGTCTTGATGATGTAGATAAAAAAAAAAAGATGTCCAATTTTCACCCATCTGCACTTGCGCGACCGAATTATCCAATCCAAAACGATGTCTATTATACACTGAAACATCCTTGAAAACAACATTCCCTCGGAAACAGATTTTTGGCTGCAATGAGAAGTACAAAATCGAGTTTCCTTCCACCATTTTAGGTTAAAATAAAAAGAATCTATAGAGGAAGATGAGTTAAACTACTACTTCTATTCATTAGTTTGATATGAAACGATTATAACGGATGTGGTGAAAAGTATCGCCCGGACGATGGAGGCTTGCATGCAAAATCTTGTCCGGATTCGATCAAAGAAATGGTCCGGACGATGAAAGTTTACATGATATTTCTTTTCCGGATGTGGTTAAAAGTATCGCCCGGATGATGTAGCCCTGCATGGAAAATCTTGTCTGGATTAATTGTATCATTGGTAGTGATTGTGATATTGACGAGAGCGGCAGCAACAACAATAGACATTATTGTTGTGATTGTTGCTGCTGTTATTATTGATATTTCTATTGTTATTGTTGTCATTGTCATCATCACTAGTATTAATATTAGTAATAATAATGCCCTTCCTCCTTCTCCTCTCTCCCCTTCACCCCTCTTTGTGTACTGCTTTATTGTGAGAATTATAATGCCTATATAATTCCAACGAATGCTTGGGTGCACACTTTATATTTGTGAGGTAGTATTTAGGATGGCTCGCCGACCAGCATCTACCCATGAACGGGAATTAATGACCAAAATTATTAGATGTATTGCCGGTAATAAACAAAGGAACGGCACTTTGTCCGAATCTGGAATGATGTTTGTTCTGCTGAAAAATCGGGTTAAGATGCAAAAGTTTTAATTGCAGAAGCAGGGATTTAATGCATGTTTAATTCTGTGAAGAAAAATTTTTCGGATTGGAATGTCCAACGATTTAAAATCATCTTTTGGTTCAAACTTCAAAATGACCTCATGCAATCTACTGCAAATTGTAAGAAATTTTGGAAAACTGAAGGAAAGTAGGGGTTGCATGGAGTAAAAGTGCAGTGAATAATAATGGAGATTATAAATGATAATGAACATTTGCAAAGAGATTACATGGTTGTTCTTGAAATAATGAACACATGATATTAGTTCACTTCTCAGTCAATTTCAGAGTGAAAATATGGTTCATGTAGGACAGAGAACCAATGAACACAATTTTTCGAATTTTACTGATGTTAGATTGCTGGGGTGGAAATAGCAGTTAACAGTGTTTACAAGGGTAAGGACTACGGTATAGATGACATGTCTTTTGAAGTAATAAAAATATGAAACGGTGATTGATTTCCTGAATAAGCCGGTCTCTTTATGCTTTAGAAGTGGTCACATATTTAGCTCGGTGACTGCGCAGCACAGCACAATAACACAAGTAGATTATGGAATGCCCCGGCAATTGGAGCAAAGTGCTTTTCCCAAGGACACACCATCCTAGCCGATCGGGGCTGATCCGATGGTAAGATTCGGTCACGCGTCCGACACACTAACCACTGAGCCATCGAGACTCCTCGATATTCTCTTACCAAGGTTGTTTATAAAGCGTACTGCGGTGTGCTTTACAGAACAGGCCAGAACAGAACTTTAGGCATCTGGCCCATAATGCAAAACATATCAAATACAATTTAATATATACACACGCCATAAACAGTATTGTAAAATGCACTAGTTTAATTTTGATATCGATACTTTTTAGCCGTTTATTTCTTAGTTTAAAAGCAAAATGCAAACACATTGACATACTTGTAAGACTTATTTTCTGACTGAATATTAGATTTGTAAATTTATCCACTGAAGGGTTGACATAACGCATCTCGTTAATATATTTCCGTCTTAAATTGGTATAAGATGCATATATACATACTTAATGGTACTTATATTCTACACTTTGTATTTTCTTTAAGACATAGTTTGCAAACTCTTTGATCTTTTTCAATTTTAGTTTTTCTTCCTCTTTCACTCATTAGATCATGTTTAGAAGATCGAAAAGAGATGCAAGTGTTTCTCTGAAAATGAAAGGTAGTTGTAATGTAAATATTTGTCAATTTCCCGAAGTGACTTATACTGACTATAATATACATTTTTTGTAGAATCCCCTATCTTACTTGACCAGATCTGTAATGAAGAATCAAATAGACGTTGTCTGAAAATAGCTAGAAAAGTGTTTCAGTCACCCATTTGTTGCGCTATCCATGCAAAGCCAAAACCATGAGAAAAAAGCAAAAAGCTAAAACAAACAAAATATTAACTTTTACTGGAGCATGTTCTTTTACCGGCATCATCAAATTTCCTTAACATAATATAACATTGGAAAGGGTATCTAGTTGTCGTCATATGTATAACTTTACACCATTACTTTACACTTCTCAGCATATAAGTTGTACTCAGAGGGTATTGTCCACATTCACCGAGACTGACATAATTATTCACAGTACATGGTATATTCAGATATCTTATATAAAATCTGCTAAATTGCTTATGCTGCTGGTGAATATTATTCGTACCTTCATATTTTTAACCGTAATATAAGACTGGTTTCACCATATCATCAAATATTTAAAATATATCATTTATATGTAATATTCAAAATATGTGTTGATTCCCAAAAATGCTAGATAATGATTTCAAGCTTGAGATGCGAACATATGCTAGCTTTAGTTCAGCTCAACCTAGATGTGAAATGCTACCCCATATATTTATAAAATGAAACCGTTTAAAGAAGGTTGTTCCTATAATACCAACGTTCATAAATTCTCAAAAAGCACCCGTTTCGAGACAATTATATTTTTGTTGCTAGATTAATTTCCATTCCTGTTTCATTTTAAAATTTATATATGGCATTAATTTGTTGTTGCAGTAACCGTACAGTTTCAGTACAATTAGAGACATCATCTGCATACAATATTCTCTGGTGAAAATACCCATATCACACTTAATTCATTATTTTTGAACTAAAGTATCAATACAAAGAAAAACAAATGTTAGCAGAGAACACATCCTTGTCTTGATCCCACATTGCAATTTAAATCCATTTGGTATTCGAACACAGGATTTCAACAAAAATAGTATATATTCTTTAAAACTTGTATTTCTATCAATAGCTTTCTGTACAAGAGGAATCCATAGTTTATTATGATTTACACAATCGAAAGCTTTAGGACAATCAACAAATAAACAGTAAAATCAACTAACAGATTTACATGTATACTTATGAATAGTTGCATTCAAGCTAGATATGTTATTACAAGTACTGTAGTGTTTTCTAAAGCCAGCCTGAGACTTACTTTTGAAATTATAGCTTTCTGCCCATCAGTAGTAATGTGGGGGTAAATAGCCCCAGGGGGGCCTCTACAGCCTCAATTGGAAATTAACATGGATAGGGCACTATAGCCTCAAGTTGAGCCTCGAGGAGAAATTAACATGGATGGGGCACTATAGCCTCAAAAAGGTTTATAGCCTCAAAATGGTAACATTGTTAGAAGTGGCTGACCTCAATTGCGGTGACATAGTAACATTGTTAGAGTTGACCTCAATATGCGCCACTATAGGTACGCCACTATAGGTACGTACGGGAAATCCTATGCTAAATTTGTCCATATGTTTAACATGGGAATGAGTTTATAGCTTCAAAAGTGTTTATGGGGGTAAAAGAGTTTATGGGGATCATAGCTGTGTTTATTGGGGCAGAAGTGTTTATGGGGACAGAAGTGTTTATGGGGACAGAAGTGTTTATGAGGACAAAAGTGTTTATGAGGACAGAAGTGTTTATGGGACAGAAGTGTTTATGAGGACAGACGTGTTTATGAGGACAGACGTGTTTATGAGGACAGAGGTGTTTATGAGGACAGAAGTGTGTAGTGACCAATACCCCGTCATCTACTATCCAACACCTCTCACTATACCATGAACTCGTCGTGTGAAGTGACCAATACTCCGTCATCTACTATCCAACACTCACTTTTTGATCATATTCAACACCCACCTTTTTTGGTTACTATCCAACACCCCGCACACACTATCCAAAATGCCTTGTGTGGTGTCTAAAAACCCCACACCTACTATCAGACGAAAAGGGTATGATGTGAAAGAAGCGATGAAATCACACAAACATACTATCCAACACTCACTTTTTGACATACTATCCAAAAAACTGCAGACCTACTATCAGACGAAAAGGGTATAATGTGAAAGAAGGGATGAAATTACACAATCATACTATCCAACACTCACTTTTTCGATATACTATCCAAAATCCACTTTTTGATTACTATCCAACACCCACTTTTTGATTACTATCCAACACGCGGTGGGAGTGATCAACACCCCCTACACTTACTAACCAACGAAAAGGGTAGGAGTGCTTTACACACATTATACTTGCATACACACAAATCTACTTTCACATAAGAGTGGTAGGATTTAAAAGAAAGTGATGAAATAGACACACACTACCAGATACAAACAAGGGTACATGGCACGACTGGTGGCACGGACGTGATGGAAAGCATCCCCTCAGATTTGGTACGCGGACGCGATGGAAAACATAACCCAGATCGATAGAGAGAAATGTGAAAGAGTTGGTACCTCAGATCGATAGAGAGAGGGTGAAAGAACATGTGCATAACATTGTTTCAAATAAATTTACAACACAACACCATTTTTTTCAAAAATCAACATTTTTTAATAAACAAGAAGAAGCTTCTCCAACACAAAATACAAACAAACATTTTAAACATGAACGTATTTACACGGTTGACACAAGAGACACTTACTTTTTTCCTTTTTGGTATATTCTCTTTTTAAAATATCACAATCACCATTTCATAACACATAGCTCAAGTTCATTTTTATATTTCACTGTCTGTCTCTTTTCTTGAATTTCTTCACAGGGATCACGGGTTCATCTTCTTCTTCACTGTCTTCCAGTCGTCTTGACTTTTGACATTTCTTGACCACGGGGATGGGTTATTCTTCTTCTGGTGCTGCGGAGCCCTCTGCCTCTTCCCGCTTCTCCTGGTTCTCTTGTTTCTTAGGACACTCTGAAGACCAATGTCCTTTTTCTTGACAATGATAACAGGTATCTTTCCCTTTGTCTCTCTTTTCTTTTCCTTGGTTTTGACGTTGTGGACATTCTGGAGCCCAATGTCCTTTCCCTTGGCAGATATAGCAAGTATCTTGACTTTTATCTCGAGAGGAGGAATAGTCCTTAGTCTTACTGGTATACTTTCGAAGGACTCTCTGTAAATCTCTGACCAGAAAGGCGACCTGTCTTGACTGCTCTTCCATCTTCACAGTTTGAAAGTTGAATAACGAATAGTTACTCTGAGGGTAAGAAGCTCTCTCTCTCTCTCTCTATAGGGAGAGAGCCTGTGTAAAACTCAATCAAATCAAAGTTGGACATCAAGATGAAACGATCACGCCATTTCAATGAGAAACCAGAAGAAAAAATAAAGAGGCCACGACGGCGACTTTCCGTGCCGCCTCAAACACCGCTAGCTGAAGTGCTAGCCCAAGTCCATGCTAGCGATTTCGAAGAGGACATGAGTGAACCCGAAACCATACCTTCCACGAGACTAAGAGAGTCTAGAACTCCTAAAAAAGAAAGTCGTTCTGTAGCTCCCGAAAATCACATTTGAGAGACGCAAAAGTGACATCTAGAAAATTTAGAACCACGGCTTACACTTACACGGTCCGCTTTAAAGACTTCAGGTCTGAAGTGCCCCCCGAGAAAGCCGCAGGTTTCATTACCGATTTGTGGGATTCTTTGTTAGAAACATTGAAACGGCAATGCGGAGCCAAAGAGGACGATCGGTTGAGACTTTCTATCCACCACGATAGTTTGAAGTCTCCTGTCTGGATCGAGTTCAGTACCCCGGCAGAATTAACACCGTCTAAAGTCATGGACAAAATTGAACACGTTCAACAATGACGAGTTTACCATCGCCGATGGAAAAGCTACACATCACATGACTCACGTTTCACCTCCGAGAGGTAGCGGACCACGCAAAGTGTTATTGGTGGACGAACTTTGCAGGACCAAGCAAAGTATCGTCCAAATCGACAACTTCCAAGCCCGATGTGCTTAGCCCGTGCCATCGTCGAACGCATTCCGACAAGAACGAGACCGCAGGATGGAAAAGAGCATGGAAGAGCATTCGACACCCGGAGAGGCCCAAACAACGAAAAGAAGCAGAACTCCTGTTACAACAAGCAGGCATATAGAAAGAGACCGTGTGTGGCATTTCTGAAATGTAACAACTTCAAGATTTCTTGGCTCCTCGGTATACCTTGAAAGTACACCCACAAGAGGTTCGCGGAGCTCTGGTGTTTCGAGGACCCGATTTCCCCGATGGAAAACACATTCCCGTGTATCATCATCAGGAATATTTCGATGTCATCACTGGTATCACAGGATTTCTTGGATACTCTTACTACTGCGAGAAATGTGACAAAGGATTTAACAGTCGGGACCAACACATTCATTGTGGAGAGAGATGTCGGGGCTGTTTAACTTCCACACCATGCATTCCTGAAGAACACATTCATTGCTCGACGTGTCAACGAACCTTTGTCAGTCCCTCTTGTGACGAACAACATCGCATGATACAAGCTCACCAGCAGAAAAGGTAAAGTGGTTGTGACTTATTGAGATTGTGCTCCAAGTGTGGACAGCTGATTCGAACCAATAACTCCAAGGCACACGTTTGTGTCGGAAAGAAAAGATGTCGTATTTGGGACCAAATCTAAGACTTTGAATATCAATGTTAAATTCAAAAATATGACAATACACTGGAGAAAGAATTAAAAGGAGATCAGCAGACGTGGATTTTATATTTTTTGACTTTGAATATATGCAAAAGACGGGTATTCACATTCCTAATTTCTGCGTCGCTCATCGGGCTTGTGAGAAGTGCATACAAGAACCTATCTATTTTCACTGTCCCCACTGAAGTAAGATTCCAGAAGGACGTGAAAAAATCTTTCGTGGCCCCAACACTCTTGCCGATTTTGCTCAATGGATCTTGGATCCTATCGACGACACTTGGAGCGAAGAGGACATTCAACGTTACGGGAACTGTCATCGATATGCCACCGTCACAATAGCATGGCTCACAATTTCTCGGGATACGATGGACAGTTTCTGTTAAAATATTATTCAGAGCAAGGCACCGAATGTCCCCAAGTTACCATGACCGGAGCCAAACTCATCTACATGAAAGTGGGACAAGTACAATTCAAAAATTCCATGAGTTATTTGACCTTGCTTTTGAGTCGAATGCCTAAAACATTTGCATTGACAGAAATGACCAAAGGGTATTGTCCCCACTTTTTCAATACCGAAGCCAATCAACAAGTAGTGCTCCCGCATTTGCCTGACGTTCACTATTACGACCCCGATGGGATGCACACCGAACACAGAGAATCCTTCCACGCTTGGTACCACGCTCACGTTTCAGACACGTTTGATTTTCAAGAAGAAATGCTGAAGTATTGCCGATCTGATGTGGATATTTTACGCCGTTGCTGTGGAAAGTTTCGACAATTATTTCTCGAAAACAGGGAGAAGTCGATCCTTTGAAGGAAGCGTGTACCCTAGCCAAAGCGTGTGGATTAGTGTACCGAAAAAAGTTCATGCCCGAGAACACACTAGCCATCATAGACCCTAACACTTATCTCTCGGTCAGACGTCAATACCTTGCCAACGCTTTGCGTTGGTTGCATTACTTGTGTGAAAAGGAAGACAAATGGATACAACATGCAAGAAACGGGGGAGAAAAGAAAATTGGAAGTATTTCTGTGGATAATTGGGATTTAGAAAACCCTCAGACGGTGTACGAATTTCAGGGATGCTTGTTTCACGGATGCCCGACCTGTTTTCCTCAACGAAACTTGAAAAGTCCTTTTGCAGAGTTCACCATGGTAGAGTTGTACGAACACACATACCAGCGGCGCCTGAAGTTACAAAGTCAAGGATACCATGTGGTAGAAGTGTGGGAGCACGAGTACGATCGACGTTTCAAAACCGATCCAGAATTTAGACGCACTGCCGAAAGTTACGACGTGGTAGACATCGAGTCTTTAGACCCACGCCACAGTTTGTTTGGAGGACGAATCAATGCCACACTCTTGCTGTACGGCGTAGACGAATCTCGAGGAGAAGAAATCAAATACATCGACGTGTATTCGTTGTATCCTTGGTTGTGCAAATATAAGCGATTCCCTACCTGGCACCCTGAAATCCTGACCGAACACATCGACGTGGAACACATTTGTCAATACGAAGGATTATTCAAATGCAAAGTCTTAACCCCCCCCCCCAATTTGTACCATCATGTCTTACCCCATCATTACCAAGGAAAACTGATGTTTCCTTTATGCCGTGCGTGTGCTGAAACATATAATCAAGATCACCCTTGTCACCACACGGAGGAAGAGCGCACTTTGACAGGAACGTGGGTGAGCGTCGAATTGTTTCGGGCTCTGGATCGAGGATACCGCTTGTTGAAAGTCTATGAAATTTGGTACTTTCCTACCACCGAACAATACCAAAACGACGACGCCTCGAATCCAGGCATTTTCTCAAGCTACGTCAACGAATTTCTTAAACTGAAACAAGAAGCCAGTGGCCATCCCTCTTGGTGTCAGACTCCAGAAGACCAAGTCAAATTCAAAGAACAGTACCGTTTTGTAGAAGGTATCACTTTGGAAGACGTAGAAAAGTACGAACGAAGAAGATCGTTTGCCAAAGTTATGTTGAATTGTTTGTGGGAAAATTTGGCACAACGTCCGATTTTGCCCAAGACGGAATACTTGGCAGATCCCAGTCGCTACTTTCAACTGGTGGACGACAAAGGAAAACTCATGAAACACGTATAAAATCATCCGTGAAGATTTGATCTTGGTCAATTACGAAGAAGAACCCAAGTTTGTTCACCCCGATGACTTTAGCAATGTCGTCATTGCAGCCTACGTGACAGTCAATACTCGCTTAAAATTGTACGATGAGACTTTAGAAGTGTTGGGAAATTGAGTCCTGTACTTTGACAACGACAGTTGTATGTACATTCATCGCCCAAGTAGCCAACACCCCACCATCGAAGGAGATCGTTTAGGTGCATGGACCGACGAACACCCCCAAGAGACGATCCTCAGTTTTGCCAGCGGTGGGACCTATTGTGGACTTCAAGTTCGATCACGACGACATCGAGTACGATGCGGTGCCTTGCGATGAGACGGATGCCGTACGCTTTGACATCAGCGATGCAGCACGACCTTACCGCTCCTCTGGGACCATCGAAAGCGATGCCGTTCGTGTGCCTTATCTCCCCACTAGCGAAAGCGGATGCAGCACGACGCCCTTTCTTCTTTATTGGCCAATGTGATGCTAAGCGTGTACCTACCTGTGGATGCCATCCATTCACTGGCAAAGAATACACGTTGCCTGTGGCTTTGAAAGTCTATTCCAGACGTTCAAAGATAAATGGCCTAAATATCTGCAAGGACCTACTCCCAAAGCTTTAGCCCGAGCCGGATTTGTCTACTTGGAAGAAGGAGATAAAGTCAAGTGTTTCAGCTGCGGTGTAACACTTCACGAATGGGAGTATAAAGACTTAGCTTACTTGGAACATGCCAGATTGTCTCCGCGCTGTCAGTACCTGCCTTTTGGTCGGTTCAAAGAAGTAATATGTCGGATACCTTAGAAGAGCACATTCATTGTTTGCCTGCGGAGCTGCGAGAACGCCTTTACCAAGAGTTGGTCCAGATACAAGTGAAACACAAAGAACAATTGCATCCTTTACGACATAGATGTTTTAACCATTGGTATCTGAATGCTATAAAAGTACTGATTAGTTTCAAGTATTCAAATGGTCAGACATTCATGAACGACTACATGACACCTTTAAGAGTTTGGATGGCACCACCTACAATGTGACACTGTTACACAGAATTCGATGGAACGAAGTTCAGGAAAAATTTACAAACTTAGAGGAATACAAAAAACGTTTAAAAGAAGTGTTACCTCAAGACGAAACGCCGAGTTCTGAACAGTTTCTACTTAAAAACGAGGATACGCTATTTCGAAATCTATTATTAATTTTTATTCACTATTCAGTGAATAAAAAATATGATAATTTCTTATTAAAATCAAGCACGAAGGTAAGAAAAATACTAAATAGAATAAATTAGAAGTGAGAAGGAGTGGTCTGAATTCCAAAAATGATTAATAAATAAATTGGGCCAAACTTCATTCTGGAGGTTGCCATTTTGCCTAAAACTGCGCGATTTTCACACCCAAAGACTCCAGAGTTTGTACTTAAAAATTCCTTACTAAAAAATTCCTACATTATGTTATAAAATAATTTGAATCTAATAATGAGGAACAATTCGTTCCTCAACTACCTCTACTATTGAATATGGCTATAGGCAGCCATTTTAGAACACCCAAAAGGGAAATCTCAATTCGAGACCCCTGTTGACATCGTACCTATACAGAGCGCAGATGACTACAGGGTGGTATTCAGCAGCTTTTATAGTAGCGTTTGTAAACAAAATAGCCGCTGACTCCATACTGATAAAATTTCAGTTTTCCAATGTATAAGAAACACATGTCATATTCACAAAAGAAAGACACAAATATCTTTATTTCACAAAATACAATCTGTCACATCGTTAAATACATTATTTTCATACTTCAGTATTCAATCAAATGAAAGGGGATAATTCATTTACGAGATTATTTTGTCTACAACCAAATTACGTGGGTTAAAACTTCTCACGTCACTTGACTTACGTCACACATAATATTGACCAATCAAAAAAGAGAGTAGACCGCACTTACAGATACAGCATGGTGGACATTGTTTATAGTGGGAGTTAAGTCGATCTGCTATTGGCAATATCATCGTTAATCCTATATGTTTGTAACTTAAGATGCATGCGGGTAAATATATGTTTATATTTAATCAAATCCCTATCTGAAAATCCATTGTCAATAGCGATATTCCCGATCTATGAGCTAGCGAAGTGCACCGTCTATCGGCCGCTAAACGTAACACCAAGCACACTAATTGTATCAATTGCTATGAACTGTTGATACATCTAAAGCATTGATACACTACAAACTATGTAGCAAATATCACTTGTGCCAATTTCAGGAAAATACAAATCTTAGACGAAGATTTGATGCGAAGAAATGTGGATTCATTGCACCATGAGACCATACGTAATCTATAAATTCCAATTTCTCAACACGAGGATTATGCAGGAGGATATGCTTTGTGGGGTTTTGATTTCACTCCCCACCACGGCAGCGACGAAGGACATTTCAACCCTATAAAATCAGGCCAACTTCGTGTGGAACTTCAGTTTGCCACAGCGCTAGTCAACACAGAGAACGTCATCTTGTATGCAGAATTTGACAATACTCTGGAAATCAACAGTTTGAGAGAAGTGATTCTAGACTATTAGAAAAGATGGAATACGAAGAACCTATGGAGATATGCGATGAGGATGTTTTCTATCCAGAAGAAGAAGAAGAAGAAGAAGAAGAAGAAGAAGAAGAAGAAGAAGAAGAAAAAGAAAACACTATAGTCATGATGCCAAGATGGCCAGAACAAGAAAAATATTTGGTCTCCTGTTTTGCTAAGAAGTTAGCTCAAGAAATCACACAAATGAACAGAAATGATTATTATATGTGTGATTAAAATACATACCAAAAGTTTCATGATGAGTGTAGAAGAAAAGTTGGCACAGTATCTGGACGACACATGGGATAGGATCTCAGAAAGGCATATTTTGAGAGAGTAATATAAAGACTTGTAGGATCATTCCTTACCTCCACTCACTTCTCTGGAGACCGAACGCATCGAAGTTTTCTTGCAACCAAGTACAGAGGCTGCCCGCCGTATTTCATTTTACTACTTGACAGACATTTTCAAGGAAAAAGTGAAGTGTGAATTGAGAACTTATCCATTTAGTGCTTTCTTTTGATTGTGTATACTCTAGAAAAAGATGATAAGATAGAATTTTTGTGTGTGAACATGATAGTGAGTCTTTTAGCTCAGATACGAAGTGTGCATCGATGCCAAAATGCTTTAGATCAATGACAGTTAAGTTTGACTTCACAACGTTTTTAACCCTGTAAATTCGTTCATGTTTAAAAATGTTTGTTTGTATTTTGTGTTAGAGAAGATTCTTCATGTTTATTAAAAAATGTTGATGTTTGAAAAATATTGTTGTATTGTTTATGGATTGAAAAAAATGGAATGTATATGCTCTTTTACCCTCCCTCTATCGATCTGAGGTACGAACTCTTTCACATTTCTCTCTATCGATCTGAGTCATGTGTTCTTTCACGTCCGCGTACCGAATCTGAGGGGATGTTTTCGATCACGTCCGTGCTTCAAGTATGTAAAGCGATGCGTTCACCAGTCTTGCCATCTACCCTTGTTTGTATATGATAGTGTATGTCTATTTTATCCCTTTCTTTTAAATCCTACCACTCTTATGTGAAAGTAGATTTGTGTGTATGTAAGTATAATGTGTGTAAAGCACTCCTACCCTTTTCGTTGGTTAGTAAGTGTAGGGGGTGTTGATCACTCCCACCGCGTGTTGGATAGTAATCAAAAAGTGGGTGTTGGATAGTAATCAAAAAGTGGATTTTGGATAGTATATCAAAAAGTGAGTGTTGGATAGTATGTTTGTGTGTATCAAAAAGTGAGTGTTGGATAGTATGTTTGTGTGATTTCATCCCTTCTTTTTCATCATACCCTTTTCGTCTGATAGTAGGTGTGGGGTTTTTAGACACCATACAAGGCATTTTGGATAGTGGGTGTGGGGTGTTGGATAGTAACCCAAAAAGTGGGTGTTAGATATGATCAAAAAGTGGGTGTTGGATAGTAGATGACGGAGTATTGGTCACTACACACGACGAGTTCATTGTCATAGTGTGTGGTGTTGGATACTAGATGACGGGGTATTGGTCACTACACACTTCTGACTTCATAAACACTTCTGTCCTCATAAACACTTCTGTCCCCATAAACACTTCTGTCCCCATAAACACTTTTACCCCCATAAACACTTTTGAGGCTATAAATTCATTCCCATGTTAAACCTATGGAGAAATTTAGCATAGAATTTCCCGTACGTACCTATAGTGGCGCATACTGAGGTCAACTCTAACAATGTTACTATGTCACCGCAATTGAGGTCAGCCACTTCTAACAATGTTACCATTTTGAGGCTATAAACCTTTTTGAGGCTATAGTGCCCCATCCATGTTAATTTCTCCTTGAGGCTCAACTTGAGGCTATAGTGCCCCATCCATGTTAATTTCCCCTTTGAGGCTGTAGAGTCCCCCCTGAGGCTATTTACCCCAACATAACTACTCCCATCTATGCAACCGTTTATTCAAAATAGCTGTAAATATTTTGCAGAATGTATTTATTAGGGAAATTCACCTATAATTGCTTGGGTCGTTCATACTACCATTCCTAAATATCGGACATATTATACTTTTTCTTCATTCATTGGGAAACCTACCAGTTTAAAAATTTATATTAAAAAGCGCATTAAGAAATGAAATTAAATAATACATGGCAAAGTTCACTGGTAACAAATGACCAGATTCTTATCGAGACCTAGAGTTTTATTTTTCGAAGAGCGAACGCTATCAATTAATTCTTCATTTGTAATTTATTCTTGAGTTCAAAATCGTCATTCTCATTTCTCACAACACTGCCATATTAGTCCATGCTTTCATGTCAATTAGACTTTAATAAAGAACGAAAATAGTCTAACCAGTCATTCTTTGTTACTTTAGATTCTCTTACATTTATCCCGTCCTAGTCTTTTCCCTTAAAGACATGGCAGAATTTACTAGGATCAGTTGATCAGTTTCTTGATGGTTAAAGTTTATCTCTCACTGACTTTTCATATAAAGACTTTTAAAACAGACACAATCTTTTACATGAATTTTTAATATGAACGTTTTCATCTGATGAATAGTTTGGTTTGTAAATCTTAATTTTCTTAAAAGCTGATATTTCCCCCCCCGTTCAGCTTTATAAAAGTCTAGATCCCACCATGGGAGTTGTAACCTCTGTGGTAAAACTCTTAGTTTCGCTTGTTGCTTTTCAATATAAATTCCCTTATAAAAAGACCAAAAAAAAAAAAAAAAAAAAAAAAAAAAAAAAAAACTCCACCAATACGTAAAATCCGTGAACGGTCCCTCTTTATTATTTTCTCAGACTAATTCAAATCATTGATTACGTCATTAAATTCCTTTGGTTTCTATACAATTGTATAAAATTGTATGAAATTTTAATAAAAAGAATTGATATGTTGTATATATATATATATATATATATATATATATATATATATATATATATATATATATATATATATATATATATATCAGATATAAAAATATACGATTGTATGTATGACTTTGTCTCTACATTGTGATTTTACTTTCGTTTCTAGGAGATTAACGTCATAAACAAAATGGCGTCATGGCGTGATTTCGTACATATACGTTCTAGCGAAATTTTTTATACAATGTCTTAATGCATAAATATAATGGAAAGTGACATGTTACAAGATACATAAAACCGGACCATTAAGATACATATGTATCTATTGAAAAATATAATAGTAGAACATATATAAAGACATAGACAAACAGTTTTATTTTCCTTTAAATATGCAAAATGGATTAAATATTATGAATTTGAACAATTTTTCAATCTTACAAAAATGTACAATAATTGTACAAAGTGGCATAACTCGACAGTTTCTATAAAAAAAATACCCTTAAAGTGTGTCGCGGCGTGGATCGGGGGATGATCGCTAAAGTTGTTTGTGTTGGGTCTATGTTTATTCATGCCCATGAGCAAACATATATTTGATATGGATAGCTTTCATGGTTTATCTTTTTCGTCGCATGTTGCCACACAATTTAATGACGGCTTCCATAACTTGTAAGGTTATTTTACAATTTTTGCATACTGTCATTATTGAAAGTCTATTAAAGTAAACATATTGGATTCACCGTTTGGATACAAAGGTTTTAGTTCAATAATTATGTATAGCTTCATTAATTGATACATTCTTAATATTTAATCAGTAAATCGCTTATGTCTTGAACATTCAATATATTTCTGCTCATGAAATGGCAGTAAAGATTCCCCATTTATGTCTTTCAATAGAAAAATTGCCAATCATCATCGTCGTCATCGTCATTACCGTCCTGATCGTCGTCGCTAACGCTACCATCAATGACATATTCATCACATACATAATCCCTTGTATTTTGATCTCTTTTACTACAATGATGTTTTATCAACGATTCTCATGCTACAATAAATCGGAAAATGGGAGGATTTGTCTCCGTCAAAAGTACCCAATTTGTATATGAAGGGAAACAACTCTGTGGAGACTACAACATGACCCACACTATTACTGCCATTATTTGGAATGCATTACGTAGTAAAGGAAAATTATCGCCTTCATACACGATATGTACATATAAAATATTTTCCACAGTATGTATAATCTATCCTATCATATTTACAGCTATATAGCTATAAAGGTTAAAAAATCTGTTAGCAGCTCTTGATATACATATTTGATTCTTATAATTTCTCAATAAATAAATCGATTACATTTTCTTTAGAATCGTCATAAATTGGTGATCTCTCAAGTGAAACATATACAAATATAAAAAATTTTCTTTTAGAACCCAAAGTCCAAAATCTATATGATTTATATTTCCCAGATGTGTGGAAAAATTTGCATAAAACATGCATTGACCCCGCGACTAGAGATGTATGTTTTAAAACCATCCATGACATTTTACCTGTAAATTACAGTATGTTCTTAAAACGAATTTCTAAAACCAAATTTGCACTTTTTATGGTGGTAAAGAAACAATAGATCACCTACTTTTCGAATGTAACTTGGTCTACCCTTTACAGCATTTAACAATTAAATGGTTGAAAAAACTATCCGGAAACTCTTTCAATACCTTCTACACTTTTCTGAAATTCGGTCTTTTTCCGAAGGAGGCTTCGTTTGCGGACCCGAATTCGCGGACCTATGCCTCTTATTAAGCACTGAATATAAATATGCCATATGGATCAAACGTATTCGTGCATATTATCATAAAGAAGTAGTAAGCAGTGATACACTCTTATCCTTCTTTCTCTCACGATTAAAATGCAGAATCGGAGCTGACTTTTCCCGTTTAAACCTAGTGCACTTCATTGATAAATGGTGCCTGGCAGGACTATTTTGCTAGTTTCATAATTTTGAATTAGTTATTGACATTAGCCTACAATAACCTTACATATACCTACCTGCCCAACTACAACTTACTTGTATATCTGTGTCATACTTACCTTTGAGCCAGTTAACTTTACAATGCACGTTCTATTTACCTTATTTTACCTAGTTACAAGCCGGCTCAGGATTAGCCTGGGCTGCACGTGCAAACGGTAAACCTTATCACGTTCTCACGTTCTTGACACCTGTGTATATATGTTTTCTTTCCGTTACACTTTTCTTTGCTTTTCTATAGCGTTTATAATTGACAGTTATGTTAAAATGTTTCATTGCTTTTGTTTTGTTCATAATTGACAGTTATGTAATTAGTTTCTTTCATATATCACCTTTTGTTAATTTCTCTTTCTTTTCAGTTATAATATTTCATGAATTTTGTTTCTTACCGTTCATAATTGTACTTACCTTTTCCCATATATCACCTTTTGCTATTTTTGTTGTTTGGCACCTTTTGAACACGTTGTTCACCAGAATGCTCTTGTATTCTTTTAATTTGTGTGTGTGTGTATATATATATATATATATATATATATATATATATATATATATATATATATATATATATATAATACCAAATAAAATGTTTATGAAAAACAACAACAAACAAAAAAAAAAACAAAAAAAAAACAAAGACAAAAAATACAAACAAACATATACAAATATAAAAACTATGTCTTTGATATTATTCTGTAAATTAGAAGAAATATTCAGTTCAACAGAAACTTGCATATCACTGCATATTCTTGACACTTTTCCTTCTTTTACTAGATGTGTCTTGACAAATAGAGTTACATCCCTTAAGTTTTTTGTTGTTGACGCAAACATTTAAAAGATTCATATCAATCAAAAACAGTATGAAAATCTTCTTCCGACATACCCCATGTTTCATAAAAACTATATAAACGCAAACAATAAGAGGCAAATTCAAAGTTATATTTTATTTTACCTTCGATACTCCAACATAAGACAGAAATACATATATTACACAAAACATTGTCATTATTTACATTATAGTAGCCTCGACCTGTTCCTTAATTCGGTTCCTCACTGGCTGAATTGGCTAAATCCAATATCCTTCCTGGCGTGTTGATTCACTAATTGCCCAGTGCAGTGTTTCACGGTAAGTGTCTATGTTGCGCTATTCGCCCAGTAGCAATGGAACAAACCTTCTTCTCCCAGTTATCTATATAAACCTGCGCGCTGCGAATTATATACGATGAGTGTAATCCTCTGGCACACAGTATCCGCTCAGTCTATTTAAGACTTTTCGTGCCGCTTGTTGGATACGGTCTGTGTCCTTAAACAAAGCAAATTTGGCTATGATGGGTGAATAGCCCGAGCTCGGAGTGTCTTATGATTTAAACGTCAGCCTATGTGCCCTATCGATCGGGTTATTTCTCGCCTCGACTGTATGAAGGGTGCCCTGTAGGAAAGTTTAAACTTTCTCCTCACATACATCTCATCCTTCGTAAGCAGTGACAGATAAATCATAAAAATAAGATTATTTCCTCTAGATTTTGCCTGCAATTTGTCCATCTGTTTTCCAATATGCTTTACCCGATTCCCTAAATTCAAATTTTGCCCACGAAGTTGTTTATTTTCCTGCCCTAGATGATGGGAAAGATAACTAACTTTGTGGTCAAGTTCAGTGTAATTTTGGTTCATGGTTTTCAATTCTACTCAAATACGTTTCAAAACATGAGAGTGTATGCTGTGTGGTTGTAGGGTTCTCCACTCTGACTGTCCCAGCCTCTGATGAGCTTAAGTTGGTCTTATGGGTCGTAGGTATTAAAAACAGTATGTATGATTCTGTTGACCAACGAACACGCAAACATTTCCAGAAACTCTTATCCTGAAGATAACATTTTCAAATTTGTATTTTCATACACAGATGCAGCGTTCTTGCTACTTACTTTCTATTGGCTGTTAGGATTTAAATATCTTCAACTGTACACAGTCGTGTACAAATGCGATCAAGTTAGGCTTTTGAAGTGTTTTATAACATCTGCAATAAACTTTTATTGTGTTTGTAACTTGTGAAAGGTTTAAAAATCGATTTGCAACTCCCAACAACAAACAAAACATATAAAATTGCGGCTCATTGAATATGCTTTTTCAATCATAGCAAAACATTTCATAGATGACGTAATTTGTATTCCAAAGAGCGCAGATATAGTTAGATTGGGAAGTATGCTCTGACATCTCGTCCATATGTAATGGCATTTGTTATTTTTGGTTCTCTGCTTGAAAACGTTCAGTTACATTCATTCCAAAGTTTCACTCTAAGGCATACTAGATTAATAAATCATGCATTCTCTGAAGGGGTCAAAGACTTGTTGCTATTAAATAAAGATTATCTGCAAGATGAAATTGTACATATTTATGCAGACTGATTTAGTTGGGACTAGTTAAGACTCGTCCAACTTTTCCAACAGGTTATTTATATAAATTAGGTATTCTTTGATTAAATAATTCTGATTTTAATTCTGATTCTATTGTCTAATGTTACAAATCTGCTTGTTGGATGAAATTAAGCAGCTTTTCTGGCGACTGCCTTGCCACACATTGTAACTTGAGTCTTATATTTTAAAACTATGGTTGAGGTAAATACTTACCCCATAATAACAGTAGTTATTTTACCATAAAATGTCTACCCAGGTTAATCTTTGCGCCATAGTCAAATCAAATGTCCTATTTTACTGAAAATTAAGCAACATATCACCTCACTGAGTCCGCAATAAGTGAGGAGCGCAATGAACTCTGGAAGAAATTGCTCTTTCAACCCTCATAAGGATAAAACGCATTTACAATTAACTACAGTAATTCGTACAGTATATCAGTTGTCTCAAGCAGAGTAATATGCAATCATAGGCATTTAGTGGATAATTATATCGACCCTAAATAGTTTTATGAATTCGAATTTTCAAGAATTACACATTTTAAAACGTTTTGATAAAATATGTCATATTCAAGCATCTCTTCAAATCTATTAGCATGACCCAAAAGGAATAGGCTATAAATATGTGTAAAAGATACGACATATACGTTACATGTAATATAATTTCATCCATATGTGTTATCACATTTTTGGGATTCATTGAATATCGTCATTCAACTGGGCTTCAATGCGTGTGATAATGTTATAATTATGGGTGATTTAAAAGAGGTCATAGTCAACGCTGAATTTAAAAATCTCAATGAGGTAATACTTTTTAATAGTATGCAAACTATAATAACTGAGTCGACCCGAGCAACAGATTGTTCAGCGACTCTGTTAGACCCCATTATCGTTTCTCCTACAACAGATGCTTTGCATTCTGGGGTTATATCTGTTCATGCAAATGTAAGTGATCACAAGGTCTCATATTTAATTATATGTCTGCACTGTAAATCCTCCACCTTATATAAGAGATATGTCTGGCTCCATAATAAAGCGGATTTTGGAACATTGAATAGTCTTTTAAACAGATTTAGATTTGGAAACTAAATTAGGAGTTTGTGATGATGTCAGTGACGCCGCAGCAACTTTTACTTCGTCATATGGTCAATATACCATTTCTCACAGTAACGGTACGGTTGAGGGACAAATGTTGATATGATAGCATAATACGTAGAACAATCAGGAGGCCCGATTGCATACAAAAGTAGCTACCGGTACTAATGGTAATAATCTGAGCGATTGGAAAAAAATACAAAAAAGTATTTTTTAATGTTTAATTTTGAACTTTGTCAAAGAAAGGTTTTGAACCACAATACCGCCACTCATTAGCACTAATGCGAATGGTTCGTTGTATGTAACATTTTCCGGTGTCAAAAACAGAATGTCTCAATTCCTTTTTCACTCCTACAGTGAAGGTTTATGACACAATGCCAATCTACCGTATAAACACTTGAAAACTAATAATAAGTTTACTAATATATTATTAACTGAAAAGGTTTGTGATGTAATCAACACCTTGTCCAGCCACAAAGCATGTCGTGTGGAAAAAACAAGTCACTATATATATATATATATATATATATATATATATATATATATATATATATATATATATATATATATATATATATATATATATATATATATACACACTATCCGCTATATAGAAAGGAATGGTCTCATCCGTAGTTAAACGACTTTGTATTCTATTCAACATGTCTTATGAAAGAACCGCAAAAGTAATGCCAGTGCATATAAAGGGAAGTACCAGTGATCCTTCAAATAACAAACGTATCTCACTCTTGTGTTGCGTTGGAAAAGTTATGGAACGAATTATTTTTAAACATCGTTGCAACCATCTTCGGTCAAATGAGCTAATATTCAAATATCATTCCGGTTTTCTTTCCAACAATTCCATGTTATTTCAGCTCATAAATATGTACCATAGTATATGTACTGCCCTTGATAATAAGGATTACATCTGTGTGGTATTTTGTGATGTCTCTAAGACATTAAATTGTGTTTGGCATAAAGGTCTAATGCATAAATTAATGTGCACTGGTATTGATAGTTCTCTTATTGATTGGTTTTTTTGACTACCTATCTAATAGACCCCAAAGAATTTTTGTAAATAGTTCTGAATCCATAATGTTCCTGTTGGCGTATCAAAGGGCTCTGTTTTAGGTCCCTTATTATGTATTGTGTATATTAATGATATATGCGACAGCCTCTTGAGTGCAACGAGACTCCTTGCTGATGATAGCTCACTGGCGCATTCATCATATGCTACTTACAACATTGAATATGTACTGAATACAGATTTAGAAACGTTTGACAATTGGTCAAGTCAGTGGCTGGTTGACTTTAATCTAACCAAAACCAAGGTAATGTTATTATCACGTAAGTTAGAGCCAATTTTCCTGAACTAAAATTCATAAACGTAATTGTATCTTTTGTTGACTGCCACAAACATCTTGGAGTAACTTTTAGTAGTCTAGGCAACTGGACGAAACATGAAGATGACATATTTGAGTCGACTTTTGACTTATTCCAAACATATATTTAAAACACGAAACGCTTTTTTGATTTTTTGACTTATTCCAAAAATATATTAAAAACACGAAACGCTTTATATAATTAAGGAGTATTTAAAGTTTGATTATGAACTTAATTAAATACTGCCATATTCGTGAAGAAAAACGTGACGTTTTTCATTTATAAGAATTGATTAGTTTGTGCATTCATTTTTTTTGTATGTACTCTTGTCAAATATCTGCCACGATCATTAATTTATTCATTTATGATTTCATTCATGTAATCAGTTTCCCTCTGTCTGTCTTCCTTCTACCTCTTTATCTTTAATTGTTCATCATTGATTGTATGAAAGTATGTTAATTATGTGCCGCTATCCATCTAAATTTCTAATCAATTGTACTGGAAAAGCGTATTCTAAGTTGTGAGTACTTGCAGCCCGACCTCATTTGCCAACGAGCAGAATTTTATTTGAAACTTTGAATATTTGCGAAACTGCAACAAGGGTAAAATTTGTCCATATATTTTAGTCTCCTTTTCGAAAAAAAAGCTCGGAAGAAATGCTATAAAGAGATACGAAATAATAATACATTTGTGATAAATTAATTAAAATACAGAGCTGCTTGAGCTTATAGCAATTCTACCTGGTAGTTCAAAAAAGTCGGGTTGCATGGAAATTTATATATGTAGAAATGTAATACATAGAGCGTAGAATTAACGACCAGTGATAAGTATACGGCGAATAGACTTTACAGAGAACACACATGTCATTAATGAGGAACAGAAAATCTGACAAATATAAACCGAAAATTCAAGAAACAAATTAGCATTATCTTCATCCTATGGAGATAAATCCGCACTGTGTGTAGGTAAAATTAGCTCCTTTTTAAAGGAATCATGTGGAGTAACACAAATTCACAGAATTATGTCCTTTGCTATCTAAATATGTGGCACACTTTCTTGTCGTACAAATCCTTTCGTTTACAATTAATCCTTTGGGCTTGTATAGTCAGGTTCCACAACATTTGAATACACCTAGGAACAATGTTTGTGACAGAAAGTTTGGAATAAAATCCGGAGGGGTTGATTTTCATTTCATTTGTATAGGTGAAAGCCGCTGAATGTTGTATGTAGAAATCCAAAATAGTTCGTAGCACTCCTGTCATAAACGAGTCATCTGCTGGACAGTATGGCACTCTTTCCGCCATGTCCAACATATCAGATATAACGTCAAACTAGAAGATATATGCCGTCCCGGATGTCATATGAGGATGTAAAGATTGCGGAAACTCTTCAATTTTTACTTTAGTTTTTCCTTCTCTCTGCACAAGGGCAGCCTCATATACCCAGTCATGTATGGTTATGTTATTGATATTTGGATTCTTCAATAAATACTATGAGAAACTGACTGGATTTATGAAGGTATAATCATCAGATATAAGAATGTATTTGACCGAAGTGCAAATACGTTTTGATCCATTTTAGTTCACTCATCATTTCTTTTTAGGTTTAGCCTCGACTCTATGAGATCTATCTGTACAATGTCCTTATACTTGTCACTCTCTTCTTGTAAACTTTTGTGTTGAGTGATTTCATCTCCCATTATTCCAAGCATAAACATCATTTTGGCAGGAACATTGAGAGAGTCCTGGTTTTTGTTGAAAACACTTCCCCAAGTCTGTCTTATGGCTTGTCTTTCCTCGGTATTCTTGGGCAAATAAAGTACAAAAATGAGCAAGAAATGAGGTGGTGACACATTACAGATATTCTTGCCATCTATTAGAACGTTTGTTGCATAAGTAGTGATGACGGAATCCCATGACTTTCCATAAAGCTTTCGGATTGTTTCGATTCTAGATTTGGTCATTAAGATTATTATTGTTGAATCATTGTGATTCCTTTTTGTAGTTTGAATGTTAGGTTTGTTCAAAAAGGTCTGTGTAATTGAATCGCTCTGAAATTTCCAGAAGTCTTGTACTATCGTTTTATTGACTGTATATTCCCTCACAAGCTGGTAGACGTTTCGGGTAAAAAAAATCGCATTGAACAGGATAAGCAATGGAACCACCGTACATAAAACTGGGAAGAGTGATCTTAGTTTCTTCATTTTTCAAGCTCTGTCAATCATTCCTTATATGTTATGAACCTATTCTAGCATACCCACTACTCTGCTCCATCAATGTCGATGTCTACTTAATCATTACATATATGCAAGAAACCCAGTCGAGTATACCATCTGCTCTGCCGAATGATTACTTATATGCTAGCATCCCAATCTAGCATACCATCGAATCTCTATCATCCAAAAGCTCTTAGTTAATACCACCGCTATCGATAATGCTAGTATCTGTATCATTTAACTTAAAATTTCTTACATCAAAGCATTTATAGGAATGATCTTTGCCCGTTACCTCATTCCACTGAATCACACAGCGTATGAAAGCATTAATATATATGATGTATTCCAGTCATATCACCCCACTGAAATATCCTCCATATGAAAGTATTATTAGATATAATTTATTCTCACCATATCATTCCATTAAAACACCCACCATATGAAATCATTAACAGATATGACGTCTTCCAGCCATATCACCCCACTGAAGTATTCACCATATCAAAGCATTGGTCTTACTCTCTTTGACGCAACTGGAAGAGACAAAACAACAACAAAACGATTAGATAGAAAGCAAAACTACTTTTTTTAACAGTCTACTTTTTTATTACAGTGACTGATAGGCGCTATTTAAAGCAGATATACCGTAGTTCAGTTTTTAAAGTGATTAAATATGCTTACACACATGACAGATTTTACTCCCTCATTCACAGTTACATACCTGTGTCTCAAATATAATCATCATAAAAGCTAATCATTGAAGGGGTGGGGTGTGTATCTATCTCTCTGTCTATTAGTGATCCAGCTAAATTTGATTAGCCATTTTTATGCCTCCATGTGTACAGTGTATCAGTTACGCACTCGAACAGACACATAAGTGTATTTTTCTAAAAGATTCTGTTGAATTACTTGATTTGTTTTAAAAGTATGTGCTCAAATCAAAATCATAGAATAATTTCAATATCCTCTGAAAATAATTGTTGGCATTCTGAAGATAAATATATCTGTCTCTTGTTTGCTTAAATTGTGGAATTCTGTATCGCTTAAGTTACATGGTTGTTGCTATGGCGCGTATTACTGTTATATTTTTTATAAAAAAAAAGTCTGTATGCTTCAGTTCCCCTGTTGTCAACCTTATGAAAAACAAAGTATACATACATACATACATACATACATACATACATACATACATACATACATACATACATACATACATACATACATACTCTCTCTCTTTTTCTCACTCCCCGAGCTAGTATGTTTTCGAAATACACTGCTAGAATATGAGACATGCCCATTCGACCGAATTTGTTTAGACACTTTCCGTACACACACTCTCTGTCTCTCTCCAATAGATATGTAAAAGACCACGAATAGATAAGTGCATCCACAAATAGGTGCAGAAGCTATTGCGTGAGCTCACCATGCATGAATAAATCGACAGGTTATCATTATACCAGGCAGGAGTGCATTTTGCTTATTTAGACCAGATTATGATGATTAAATACATACAGTCATATTTACATATTTTAGGTACAAATGATTGAAACTCGTAGCAAGCAAATAAACATGGTCTTTCGCTTTTATTTCCGACGAACGTGATGATCAAAGAATGGAAATAAAGGCCAACGTTTTTGCTTCATTTTCTGATTGTGTACCAAAAGTAAATAATATAAATCGCATTGTGGTTTCAGACATTTCAAAGTCGTTATTTTTAGAACAAATGATAGGTGCTGTTTGAATCCAAGTAAAATCAGTCATCACATTTCTCCCCATTTTTTTGTCTCATATCTTTACTGGAAAAGAAAACAAAAAATAAAGAGCATGATATCTATCCGCGAACTAGAAACACAGCATGTCAGTAGTATACCGGATATAGCTTGATGGCCAAATATCACTATTTTTTAGAACTTCAAAAATATACATATTTTTTCGTGCTTCTTAGCCTTCAATTCTAACCTATCCGTGTGCTTCCAAACACTATAAATTTATGATGCTTTTATAATTTCTAAAAGCTTTTTTTTTATTTGAGCAACCAAGACCCTCTACCACATTTTTGAAAAACCACCAAATAGCCGTTTCACAAAATAATAATAATAATACAACACACACACAACAACAACAACAGCAACAAAACAAACAAACTGACAAAAAAAAAACAACAACAAAACGATAAAAATAGCATTTATTTTTTAGGCCGCCTCTACCATATTTTTCATCACATACAATCATAATTAGATACAAGAGTTTATACGCCCTATATTTGACAGACCTAATGCGGGCAAGGTAACGCGATTACAGTATTTCGTTGAAAAGAACTGAAGTGCAAAATTTGTGACAATTAAATAAAGGACTTCAGATGAGGAAATTAACAACAACATTGCCTTATCTTTGCCTTGCAAGTCAGTTCAGTGCAACAGTTAACAAAGACATCGTATACATATTTACAGAGATGAAAATTTACTATAGTGAAACAGATTTCTTAACAAACAAATTATTGCACATTTTAGATAACTATATTTTAAAATTCGACAGTGATGTCTCTGTTAACTGACACAGGGTACAGTGAGACGTGATTTTTTTGGCAGAATCAAATTAACTGGGCACTGTGGATTTGGATGTGGAATATCTTACTGGCATTTTGTATTCTTCAGTTTCAGAGGAGGTTTGGCTACTGTTACTTTTCTGATCTATGAAATTTAATCCTTTTTCAAGTTTTTATTCACCATTTAAATAATGCCATATGACAGAAGGTAGAAGAGAAAATTTTTGATTATACATTTGAAAATCTTGTTTACCATGAAGATAACTACGATGAACAAATTAATAATATGACAACTGAAAATCCTTTAACTGATATTTTGTTAATTAGTGATTTGAAATTCTCTGCAACATCTTTAGTAAACAATAATCAATAATTACAAAGATGATGCCATACGTGGTGTAAAAAATAAATGAAGAACAATAACCCTTGATAAGAAATGATTCTACAAATTAAAATAACACATTATATTTTCATGACACTGATAGAAACAAAGTACGAATATCAAGGAGAGGTAATCCAAATATAATTTTGGCTGTAGCACACTAACAGCTGTATATGCAGATAAATAAAAAAATAGGTGACAGATTGGACAAGGCTAAAATAGCAGCTAAATGCTTTGTCCAAACTATTAGTTCAAAAGAAAACATCGTTCCTGCATCTATAATAACAGACGAATTTCAGGATAGAGTATATAGCTTTAGACGTACAAAAGGAAGGCAACTATCCATGTGAACCAACAGCTAAAGTAAGATAACAAAATAGAAGTTCCTGAGGAAATAGAAGTTAAAACAATCAACACAAATGAACCATTATACCAGCAACTAAGAGAATTTAAACTTTAATAGATAATTACATCAAAAGAATTCAAAATCGAGAACTTCCACCTGCAGAACGAAGATTATTTACTCAAACATAACAAAGAGAATTAGGAGGTTGTGTAAATGCTGTAACAGTTATAAAATCTAAATATTGTCTGCAAAATCTGATTCTGAAATGCATGACAAACATATAGGGGAACTGTTGGAAAAGTTTGGAAGCAGAAGAGCACAGTTATTTGGGCATTTAACAGATCTCGAACGTAGCCTTAGAGGCAATACCCACAGCAAAAAAACCAAACAAACAAAAACAAAACAACAAAACAAAACAATTGAACTGTTAGTGGAAAACATCCATAAGGTAAAATATTTAAAAGAGTGTTCACAAAGAAAGGTGTGACAGTTGCCACTATTACCGAAGCTGTAAGTATGATACTTCGTGCTCTGTCTATAGCAATATTTTTTAGAAAGTCTTTCTTACTTCTGTTACATCAAATCCATCATCTTCTGCTACCCTCCTTCTACTCTTGTTCCACCTACTCCAAGGGAATATTTTGACTTAAAAAAGGTTTGAAAAATATTTTTTGACTGAGTTAGCTAAAAAAGGCAGCAGCGGTATTGATTGGATTTATTGGCAGTGCATACAGGTGACTTGTAAATAAAGCAGGAAAAGTTGTTTCTTTATTAGCTGGTAACTTAGTTTCAGTTCTTGCACTATTTGACTTTTTTGCTTTTTTACATCTATGATTAGAGGTGTACGCGCGGCGACGAAAATTGTTAGAAATTCACATCCATTTTAAAAATCAAATTGAGTCAGCACCAACGACCATCATTTCAAATATAAATGTTTGTATATTTCTTGTTTCATGGTATGTCTTTTAAATGATATTTACATTTGCGATTAATGACTATCACACTTAAAGTTAGTGGAAGATTTGAAAGAAGTAAAGAAGTAACTGTTTCTAAATTCATTGCACCTACATATATTCACCTAGTTGATATTTCGAGGTGCTTTTTGAAAGATTGGACTTTTCACTTTACAAAATCAAAATCTGTATCACATAAATTGGTGGAAGGAGAGCTACAGGTTGACGTGTTCTCACACCTGGCGACTTACAAAGCGAGGCTGGATGATGAAGAGAAGAGTGAGGTAAATTGTTTATGTTTATAAAATCTTACATATAAGAAATAGAGCCGCTTTATATTAAATTTTGCAATGAGCAATATGCATATATTACACCTTTGTTTCGGCAAATGATATAACATCCCCAAGAGTACGACACATACAGTAGCAGAACATGGCTACAAATGGTGGTGGAAACCTGCCATTATTGGAACGTCCTCTTCCATCACGAACAGTACAACATTCTCCTCCTTCACGGTCGGCGTGTTAAACGCGTACATATACATCATGAAGGACGTACAGCTCACCATATAAAATGGTCAGTTTTTGTCAGCTTTGTGGTAACAGCGTTTGCGCGTCTTCTTGTGTGTGTTTCTGGCGGGGGAGGGGGGAGGGATAACTTACAGCCACACTGCGCCATTATTGTATCCGCCGCCGCTGCCGTAAAAGTGTGTTTGCCTGAGAACTAATCAAATCGGCATTTAAGGATCGCTTCAATTACATTATCATTATCTGCCTTACTATACGCCTCAACAAGGCCTACGATAGGCCGTGGGCATGATGCGAAACAGATGCGAGGGTATGTTGGTGAACCCTGAGGGCTATAATCGGGATGCCGTGTTTTGTACGCTCGTTAAAAAGTTAGAGGAAGCATCCACACTTTTTCTACTTGACGACTGCGCCTTTATTTCTGGTGCTCGGCATAAGGAAACGGCCCTTACTATGTTCGCTCAAATCAACACCGGTCAGCACAGCGGGAACGACAGGAACACTAGGAACCGGCTGAACGCCTGCACTTCAGCGTGACCGAGTGTCTGAGCTAGTGGCTTCTGGAACGGAGAAAGAATAAATAGGCCAACATCTTACCTTTGAGGGCCTCAAGGCGATGAGCGATAAAGAGGTTTCAAAAATCTATTCCATATACAAGGCTTAACGTGGGGCTAAAACAACTGCTTCGCTGGAGTCGTTTCTGCTTGGCCTGTACACAGCGATCGTAAGCCACGTTATGCCCATAGATAGCTGCGAGCACTTTGCGAGGGATTTAAAAGATGATCCGATCATCCAGGCCTCTTTAACGAGAATCGGCAGCCACCTTTACTTTAGATACGGCCTGGTACTAGCGTCAATTGCAGCTTATCTGATAAACTATTGGCATGTTGAAAAAAGCAGAGTAATAAAATATTGTTTTTTAAAGGATGATGAGTGCGACGTCTGAACCAGCAACAGAGTTTCGGGAACAAGTACAAGTGCAAGCGCAACTGAGTAGGAACACATACAAGGTACCTTCATGGAACGCGGAAGTACCGATGTCGAAAGCAAAGTCGGAACTAGCACAAGTGCAGCAGGAAGTGATGCAGGTAAAAATCCCAGGTAGAATTGCTGCTTGAAAAACTTGCTACTATGATGAAACAACGCCAGGCTGAAAAAACAAACCAAGAAGACATTCTTGCCATCCGCTTGGAACCGCTGGATCGACAGAAACAGCATGGAACGCCTGCACAAGAGCAAGATAGCACGATGCCATGTTATGTTCTATGGGTCTGCCTAGCTTTGGCGGCTGGCCTCGTGTACCCCTTATTCCGCGGATCATCGCCCATAGGGCTGGAACGATGGGAAAAAGCAGCCACTATTAGACACACGCCCGACCCTTTTTAAATGGGAATAGTATTTCGTTCCGCCAGAAAGTGTGCGGGAAACCAGCTCGAAAAACTATGTTTACACCACAGTACGCCAAAGACCTCGGAAACCTTCTTTACTATGGAGCAGTACTCGCCGGCCTTGAGGTTGGGTATATGATGATTGCCAAGAATGAAACCAGTCGACCTTATCCCCCTGGATTTTGAAGATACAGCAAAGGCTGTTACCATCACAGTGCTGAGCCTTTGGACACAGGACAGGGCATGCAAATTGAACAAGGCATCATTTCTACTAATATCATCGACTCTGCGTAAACGCAAGTTAATAATTGTTTCCCGTTGCCCTCATGATCGATGGGTGTAATTATTAAAGCCCTCGCATTCACTGGCTCAAACTATCTCTTCTCTCAGATAGATAAAATAGGTGCCGACGGGGAACGCATTTGCCACGATAAGGCAATGGAAAAGCTCCAAGCGGCGCAGTCAGAGTAAAAATGTAAAAGCAGCGAGCATCTTGACTACATCAGAGAAAGAAGACAATACGAACAGGTGTCGATAAATCTGTTGTTCGCACCAGACAGGAAGCGGCCTTGGGCCCGAGCCAAAATGTTCTGACTTTTACACACCCTCGTCGAGCAGGAAAAGTACGAAATAATTTTTATTGCCGGGGGCTAGGCTGCCACTGGCTTTGTGAGACATTTTTGCGCTGGCAAATTAGAGTGGATCGTTTGCATAACAATAACTTTCGGAACGACAAACCGTGGTAACAGCAAAAAGCCATGGATTCTAAGCTTGCGGCAATATACTATAGTTACTAGAAGCTAGTGGCTGCAGTCAAAAAGCTGTCAGAAGCTGCTAAAGTCTTTCCAAGATATTACCATAACGTGGCTCAAGAAGCACCCCATGTGGCAGATTTACACGCCTCCACCATAATTTGATGTGTCAATTCCAAACGAGGTGCAACAGGCAAACCTCTTGTTTCTGCCGCACGACAAGGTTGGTCGATACACATACAAGTGCGCGACGACAGTGGTTGGTGTCGCCAGACAATACAAGAAGGGTGAGCCCGTGATCACGAAAGAGGCTTCCGAAGCTGCCGAAATTTTGGTACGTAGCTACAATCGGGAGCCGCTAATGTGGACCAAACTGCTGGAAGCTGACTCCGGCTGGGAGTTTATGGGCATTGTTTTGCAGCTCTTTGGCAAGCACAACCTGCAGGTGAGGCAGGGCGAGATGTGCGCAGGGCATTGTGGAGAGGTTCAACTTACTCTGGCCGAGCGACTGTTTGGCACCAGTACGCCCAGGAGATGTTGTTTGCAGTCGAAAGCACGCCTGCAAAGCGTAATACTGAGTGGGCTGCATGTCATTGTGGCGACCCTAAATGGCAAGGTAACGCGGTCCACAGGCAAAAAAGCTGTTGATGATGTTGGTGAAACCGTCGTTTCCACTGGGACAACGGCGCCAATTGTGCGGGCTACGCCTGCAACTGCAGCGCAATAAAAACTATTGGGTGCATTACCTACATGCACCTGCAGATCTGGGGGGAGGGCAACGCCGCGCCACAGACACTGTGTGGTCACTCAAAGTGTTCATCCTGGCTGATAGGTTTACATCCCAGGCCAGCCACATATATTCGCTCTTGTCGTGGAAGCTGGCATCTTCAGCCATGTCGTGTTAGACATCGGCAGTCTCAATCTGCAGCAGCAGGCTGTCGGTGTCTGTGTAGATTGTGCGGTTTTTTAACTTCAGTTTGCCTTTTCTGAAATGTAATGCGACGAGGTTGCCGTCGAAGATTTCCTCGGCAAGCAGGCGGCACAGCTTGTCTTCCTCAACCTCAGACCTCACGAGATCCACCCAGATCCGTTTCCGCAGGTTCTCGATGATGTTCCAGAATACTGAGTTGTTCTTCAACTTGAAGAAATCTTTTTCAATCTCTGATTTCGTTTTGGTCCTGAGATCAGTGTTGAGCTGTATGTACGGGACCATTCACGGGCTTTGGTCGAACTCAAATGTCCGGTGAACCTTTGTTACACACATTCGGAGCTTTGTGTACAGCTGGATGTTTCGGTAGTAAACCATGTATCATTGCCAATCCTCTTGAACTCTCATCGCCTCAGGATTAGGCGGATTGTCACTGTGCGCGTCATGAAACTCCTCCTGATTGATACTCAAAGTCTGCTTTGAGCATGTATCCCTTTGGGTAATCAGCCGTAACGGCGGTAATCTGCGCACGATTTGTCGGATCGACCCACTTAAAGCTATCACTTTGGAGCCTCTGCATCATGGCCCATTATAGAGTTTGTTGGCGTTAAGGTAGGTTATCCATGTGCATTGGAAGGGGTTTTGAGTAATATGTTGATACTTATATGAGACTTTGGTACTTAGGTACTAATGAATACTGTTCTGTGGAAGAATGCATGATAGTTATTTCAAATGAATGTTTGTATGCTTGAGACTTAATGTCACAGCTATTGAACCAAAATTAAGTCATATAGTAATAACACTATAAGACAAATATAAACATTCGTGCAATTGCTTATTTCTTTTTCACATCATCATGTATGAATTTCTCAATACAATGGTGTATTAATATTGATGTTATGTATGAAAATAAGCTTATTATGCCTAATTCGCTTTTGCTTATACATTATGCCTTGTGGCGGTATTGTGTGTGAAATATCTTTAAATATGAGGATGTTAGCAATCTTAGAACATAGAAGTCAAATCAACTTAAATTTATAGCTATTGGATTAAGTGAACGAAAAGGATAATACAATTGTTGTTTTTTTCCATTCAATGGTAATAATATTAGAGAAAAAAATGTCGACAAAGCAGATTTGCGTACTTCTAATTAATAGTGTTAAAAGAATTAGCAAACTTTTTACCCTTTGATATTTGACTTCTGTGAACCTGATCTGTTCCATCCCTGTTCAAGCTGTAAAATTTATCAGTGATATCTCATCCATATATGTCGCAAGTTTCATGTTCCTGTCTTTTAGCATAACATTGGTTGCCACAATGAGAAAATGTAATGTGGATTTTTAAAATAGTTCACCTTTCACCATTTTGTGGCACTGGAGGGGGTGGTGTGGTGGATGGTGGTACTTGTTTGAGATTTTGGTACTTATGAATACTGTTCTGTAGAAGAATTGCATGATAATTATTCCAAAGGAATGTTTAGAATCTTGCGACTTAAATGTTTCAGCTATATAACCAAAGGTAAATCATACGGTAATAACACCTTAAGGTTCCGCTATACAATTATTACGTACTTCTGAAATAGCAACAGGTATAAGGTGAAGATGTGTGCATTTGCAACAATCACAATGGAGATAATGTTGGCACACCTCTATGCTACTTTCATGTACTGTGACTGAAATTTATTTATATGTGGTATTAGGGATGCAACGCGCTGCCTAAATCAAACAGCAGATGGAAATGACTGCTCCCATGTGCTCGAGAAATGACCTTGAACTAGCCCAAATTACACTAACTTCAGCGGTTATTAAAGTAGGGAAAATGAATTTTGCCAGGGGAGACAATACTAATTTCTGAAAGAGCAATAAATGAATTGTAAAATATCAAAACAGTAAAAAGAAGTAAGCAGTCTGTTGAGAGATGTACATTTGAAGCAAGGCTAAGTTGTATACTCTATAACCCAAATTACACCCATCAATCATGCACCAAAATAAAGTGAAATAAACGTTATTTTAACACTACCTAAGATATACAATGTCTTTTTCAAATAATCAGGAAAACCAGTGCGGAAAAACTGGAAAATTCTTTTCCTTTAAGAATCAAACCCTGTGCAAAGGACAAAACTGTAGTGCGGAACCAATATCAATAAGATGAACCCAATTATCTCCCCTCAACATTTCAAAACATAAATATATCGAGAAGACTGTACCGATTTTGATGGAAATTTTACTGTTGTTTATGTTAAGCTGTTCTCCTTATTCATATTATATTCATTTCTAAACTTCAGTGTCACTTTAACCCTAGACAGAAGGTTAGTTGTAAAACTTTTGACTCACAGATGGGCGGAGTCGGCGATTCCTTAGTTACGACCTTTTACGTGCGCCGTAGGGAAAGTTCCCAAGCTAGACACGGGCCGTTACGCAAACGCTTCCAACCAGACCCTAGTCATGTACGCACGCTAGTCACTGCACATTCCTAAAATCAAATTAAAAATCTGACGGACACCGATAAGGGGACATGTCACGAATAGATCTCGATTTTTAATCAGAATATACAGTTCTACAAAGTACCCGCTTTAGTTTGCTCAGATCTTGCGAGCCTGTTTGCATTAGGCTGAATATTGGGTAGGGGGAAGGGGGCTTAAGTGCTGCTGCTGACGGCTGATTTAATTCTTTTATTTCATTTTGTGATTTGAAACACAGTGACTCTTTACTATAGGGATTGTCAGCGAGCTTTGTATTTTTGTGACATAGATCTCAAAAAGTGGGGTATTATATACTTCCAACAGTAATTATAGTTACATAAAATACATTAAACTAGCTAGAAATAATGCTGTATTTTTATACAAAAATTATGCTTAAACTAGTATCAGAGAATATTCACTCGAGGTAAGGGTGAATGTTTCGAGACATTATTTTGTAAAACTTTATCGAAAGTAATTTGTGTCTTACAATGAATTCCCTCGCATCCCCCCTCCTTTTAATTACTTGTACAATGTGTTCAAACTTCATCGGAGGAAGGGCTAGGATACAGAAACAACAATAAAGAAACAGAAACTGCGACAAATGTGCCGAAATGTTCTTGTTTTTAAAACATAATGATAACTTGCATTTGATAAAAGGACTTAGATTTATTCAAAAATCCTCGCCGCAGGACAAATAATGACGGACATTTTATGATAAGATCTGCATATTATATAATACTGTATTTGAGAGAGAGAGAGAGAGAGAGAGAGAGAGAGAGAGAGAGAGAGAGAGAGAGAGAGAGAGAGAGAGAGAGAGAGAGAGAGAGACTATAGAAAACAAAGCAAATGACGTCGCACCAGCTCAATGTTTTCACGTGACATCAGGTGTAAAAGGAAAGGATTCAGACCTAGGGCTTTGACAGTAAAGTACATTTTTTCATGGCTAGATTCTTCATCGTCCATGATGTTTAAAAATAAAATTTTACTAGGAATCATTCTGAATAAAATCAAATGATCATTTGCTTATTATAACCAGTTATCAAATCACGATATGTTAGCAACATGTAGACTATATTTATTTTTCCAAATTTAGAAAAATAGTTAAGACTCTAATTGTCAACATTATGTTTATATTTATAAAATTTGTTTTTGACAATTATCCTTTGATTAATATAGCTCTAAAATATAATTTACGATACCTTTTGTCAAGATTTTATAAAACATTAAACAACACACAGAGATAAAATTACCTTATTATAGGTTAATGGCTGGACCCTTGTCAGTTTTAATAGATTAGAATATAGTAATTTCATGTTATTTCCATAACAACAGCTGGACTTGTAACAAATAATTACATTTCCATTCGGATTTGTTTGCTCTAATATGATTGTCTCAAAATTATTTTTTTTTCTTCAATTTAACAAGTTAAATCAGTATATTCTCGACATAGAGTTTTTTATGTAGAAGATCGACAATATGAATATTATATTTCATTCTATATTTCATAATGGGATATTGAAATATATCAGTGGGAGAAAAATTATATCGCCAAAGTGGCGATACTGCTTTTATCGCTAAAGTGGCGCAACCACCTTTGGAACTACTTTCTTTTCCCAATTAGGAAATATATATGCCCTTATGTAGGCTATTCAAACCTGTATTTCCACATTTAGGCCTATTTCATTTTTTCTTCTTCTTCTATTCTCTCTCTCGTTCTCTCTCTCTCTCTGTCAAAGCATGAACAGATCTTAAATGTGTCATGACTGCAAACTCTCTAGTATACATTAACGATGTTGTTGTTGTTCGTCCTTTGAGTTCCAAGATGACCATGACATCACTTACTGGTTTGGTTTCTGTGAATACGTGAGTGGCTGATCAGGCCAATTTGTGCTCTGAACTATCTGTGGCACACTTGACAGGAGATGCCGCTTGGGTTTGCTTGATCAGTAGAGGACGTGCTGCAGTTCTGAGTTTTACGATGTTCACGCTTCTGCACCACCTCTGCAGTTCTCCTCCGTGGAGCGGTCGTGTGTGAGATCTTCCCAAGACTCAGGGTCAATGTTGAAGTGTTTCAAGGATGACTTGAGAGAATCTCAACAGCGTTTCTTCTGACCACCCTGAAATCGCTTTACATACTTTAGCTCGCCGTAAATGATCTTCGTTGGTAGTCGCTCTTCTGACATCCTGTTGACGTGGCCTGCCCATCTAAACTGTGATTTCACCAGTAGAGTGTGGATGCTTGGAATGCCTGCCCGTGTGAGAACCTCAGTGTCTGGGACCCTATCCAGCTATCTTATCCTCATCAGTTTCATCAGGCAGTCCATGCGAAAATGGTTCAGCTTTTTGGCATGGCGTCTGTACACCGTCCAGGTTTTGCAAGCATACAGCAGGGTCGGCAACACAGTGGCTTTGTAGACCTTAAGTTTTGTTTGTAGACTGAAGCTTCTACGCTCCCACATATTTGCATGTGGTCTGCCAAAGGTCACACTTGCTTTTCATCGTCGATGTGGACTGCACGTGACATTGTGCTGCCGAGATAGGTGAACTTGTCCACCGCCAGGGGGGTTTGGCCATTTAATGTGATGGTAGGCTCTATGTGAGGCTTTCCTGGTGAAGGTTGGAGCATCACCGCTGTGTTCTTGATACTGACTGTGAGACTAAATTTGTCACAAGCTGAAGAGAAATGGCCCATACACTGTTGCACGTGAGACTCAGTTTTGGCATTCAGGAAACAGTCGTCAGCAAATAGGAGGTCACGAACAGTAACTTCCTGTAACTTTGTCTTCGCCTGTAGTCTTCTCAGATTGAACAGCTTGCCGTCAGTTCGGTATTTGATGTTGAACCCAGTGTCATAGTCACGAAAGGCATCAGTAATCATGGCAGAGAACATCATACGGAATAGATTTCGGGCCCACACACAGTCTTACTTGACTCCATTGGTGAATAGGAATGGTTCGGATGACTCACCGTCATCTACAATACGAGCGAGCATGCCATCAAGGAATTGCCGAACCATCACGATGAATTTCTGTGGACAACCAAATTTTGCCATGATCTTCCAAAGGCCTCCACGACTGGCTGTGTCAAAGGCTTTTGTCAGGTCGATGAATGTTGTATAGAGACTGGAGTTCTGTTCCTGGCATTTCTCCTGGAGTTGACGAGCTGCAACACCATGTCTGTGGTTCCTCGTCCTTTCCTGAAGCGAAACTTACCCTCTGGTAGCAGCCCTTGATCGATGTGATGCAGAAAGCGATTCAGCAGAATTGTGGCATGGAGTTTTCCGGCTATTGGCAGACAGGAGATGCCCCGATGGTTGTCTCAGGATTGTATATTGCCTTTCTGCTTGTACAAGTGGACGATGGATGCATCTTTGTACTCCTGGGGTATAGTTTTCTGAGTCCGCATTAACTGGAAGAGTTAAGTTAATTTCTGTGCCATGTGCGAGCCTCCGGCTTTGTAGACTTCTGCTGGTATAGCATATGCTCCAGGTTCTTTGCCATTTGACAGCAAGTCGGAATGAATCTCATCTGCCTTTTTGCTCAGCCATGATTCTTGCAACTCTCTGAAGTTGCATTGGACAGTCCTCTTGATGTTGTTGAAGGCTGCCTTTTTAGACGATGAAGTGCTGTCTTCTAAATAGATCTTCTGTAGCCGATACTGCTCATTCAGAAGTCTCTGTATGGCAGCATCGTGCTCATCAAAGCAATCTTGATGTTTACGTGTGGTGGGACCAATGGTTTTGGATGCAGTTAAGTACTGAGTCTCTGAAGGATGCCCAGTTTTCCTCGACATTCTCTGAGTTTGTATCGATGTTATCAAGTTGGCTGCACAGTTCTTCGACAAATGCTTGTTTCACATTCTCCTGTTTCAATTTGGCGACATTAAGCTTTTAGGCACGTTTTTGCATTGTGGTCGTCTGCTAAGCTGAATCCGGATATTGACCTTGGAGGCTATGAGCCTGTGGTCAGTCCAGCATTCTGTACTTCTCATGGCCTTCGTAATTCGGACATCCTGCCTGTCTCTTCTCATGACTATGACGTTGTCAATAAGATGCCAGTGCTTGGAGCGTGGGTGCATCCAACACGTCTTGTTGCAGTTTGGCAGGCGGAATTCTGTGTAGGTGATTAGGAGTTCATGTTTTCGTCAGTAGGAGGTGTCCGTTGTTGTTGCATTTGCCAAATCCATTTTTGCCAATTACACCTGGCCATGTCTGATGATCTGTGCCAACTCTAGCATTGAAGTCACCAAGGATGATGATCTTGTCTGCGTTTGGTACTTCTGCAATAAGAGACTCCAGGTCTTCATAAAATTTGTCCTTGATCTCATCTGGTTTGTTCATGGTGGGTGCATAGGCACTGATGATAGTTGCATTTCTTTTCCAGACAGTGGAAGTCTCATTTGCATTAGTCTGTCATTCATGCCCTTTGTGAGATTTGTGAGTTTGCTAACTAACTGTGATTTGATGGCAAATCCAACACCAGCTTCACGTCGCTCTTCTTTACTTCGGCTACTCCAGAAGGTGTAGCAGGCTCCTACATCGGTGAGTCGTCCTTTCTCAGCTAGACTAGTTTTACTCAGGACTGCTATCTGGAAGTTGAATCTGGCCAGTTCTCTACCAACTAGAGCTGTTCTTCTCTCAAGTCTATCTGCTGATGTACTGTCCATTAGTGTGCGTACGTTCCAGGCACCGATGGTGAGTTGCTTCACCTTTGTCTTCTTGTTAGGCTCTCGACCGCTAAGGTGGGATTCCGGTCAGCCGCGGTGTACTGACCAGGGTTAAGGTGAAGCAGGCAGTGTTTAGGGCACCTTTTCTAGCCCCTTCCTGATGCTACAGGGGTGAGCAGTGTGATCCTAAAAAGGGCTGCTCAGTCACCCATAGGGCTGCCGAGTTCCACTGCTGCTTCGGTCCAGCGAAAGGCGACCCTATGCTCTGAGCCGCCTGTATGCAGATCTGCAACTACAGCTCCCAGTGTATCCACACCTGCTGCTTTGCCTCTCGCCCGTCGCCACTGAAATTGAAGGTATCTGGTGGGGAAAGGGGAATAGTGTCATGACTTGCGTGTGAGGTGGATTTAAGTGAGGGAACGTTGCGCAGAGTCTCCCTCACTCTCTCGTCCAGGCCTGAATGTATCTAGTGGCACGATAATGTCGAGAAGTCTGGAAACATATCTGGATGCAGTGGATGGCCATCAGTTCCTACTGCACCTGTGCTGATGACCTGCGCTCTCCAAACAGCTCTTGCCATCTGCCTTCACAGCCGGGGAAACAGCATATCCGCTCGGCCGCCTGATCCACCAGAAGGGACTTTTCAGAAGGAGTCAGGTGTAGCGGTCCACTCTGGATCAACAGTCACAGGTAGTACCGTCTACTGTTACTTACGATAGCAGGTTATGCCTGACCGGACAGTTACATTTACGTAATCAATGAGGAGGTGCCATCAAGAAATGCATATAAACGATCTCCAAACAACAAAGAGTATGCCTCAAGTATTAACTTGTCATAATTAGTTTCCACATGAATCGTACAAATTGTCACTGCTTGAACTTTCATGACCTGTTGCTATTCGATATTCTGTGTCACCCATACGGTATTGTCTACTGTTACACTCCAAGAAAAACGGTACACATTTTCAGGAGAAACTCTTCATTAAATATATTATTAAAATTGTCTAAGTAGCGATTTAAAACTCTCGACACAATCATAATCATGTCTGAAAACAATGGAGAAATCGGGGACTGAGGAGTGCTGATTGTAACCCAAAATTATGTGGCAAGCGAAATTTGGGTGAAGAATCTGTTACCTATCTAGACTGCAAGCTGCCAAGGGCACACAATAATGCGCGTTTGAATACAGAAATAAACAAAATAAAGAACCAAAATCCTTGCAAGTAAACTCACAATCATTACAATCTTTTGTTTAAATATGTTACGCTCTGAAGTCTGTCAAAGTCGACAGTTCTGTGATGTTTCTACTGTATCCCACCCCAACAATGTTCAATCAATCCGCGCAAGAAATGTGTTAACGAAAACAGTCATTATTTTAAAAAAATACTCAAATTGAAGCATTATATATACATGCTAAGTTTGTAAAAAGTTGCTGTCCTAAAACTATTGTAAAATTTCGAAACTTCTTTTCTAGCTGTAGGAAAGAAGCCGATAATCGCATTAGTACAAAATTATAGAAGAAAATCAATGTAAATCGACTGGTTTTGCCTTAACAATATTAGAATATGTTTTCTTCGTGTTACCTCTAACATCTGAATCCTATATAATTTAACATTGTTGTTCTGTGTGATTTCTGTTTACAATAGTTCCAAAACAAACTTTTTGCAACAGCGAATCGGTAGACCAATATATCGCCGACAGACCAGACTTTACTGAATGACGTCACAACAATATCATTCATAGCGACTTTCGTATTGCAACCAATAGACGCAAATGTATGAAATTATTCGGCCATATCTTTAAAAAAAGACCATTAGATCTGAATAAAATTCTGGTATATATTTTCATTTACTTACTATTTTCATTTAATGCACACAAAAAAAATTAGAGTTCGTTTTTCTTTAAGTAGGTAAGTAAGTATGCAAGTGACTCAGTGAGTCAGTCAGTCAGTATATAAATAAATCAAGAAGACAGTAAATAACTAAATGAACTAAAAATAAAAGCAACCGAAAATATCCCGGATTAAGTTTTACTTATACTCTCTGCCCCTCCATTCGGTGATGTATCCTTTAGTTGTCATCTGCTTATGGTAGTCAAATATAATTATAAATATGATTAACATTTTTCTCAATCGATGTAGACAGAGTTCAGGTTATTAGAAGAACAGATGCACAGGCGGGCTGACGTACAGGACCGATCACTATACATCTCTGCAATAGTACGTCTAAAATAAAGATAGAAAGAATGAAAGAACAATAAATATTTTTAAAAAGAAAATTTGCAACGAAGGTATTAGTAGATGAGTAGTTATATCATGGCAAAATAGGTTCCATACAGCTGTTTATACAGGGTCTGTATCTTCTAAAACTGATACAGGATAGTAGACAAAGCCCTGTATAAGGTCGTGTTTAACCTGGGTGACCCTGTAATTCCTCAGATACTATGGTGCAATGAAATTACAATAAAACATCAACTTACCGGCAAATCTCGTTAATTTAGCAGTTTCATTGACCAATGGTGCCCTCACTATTCAAAGAGATTATAGAGGCGATGGATACATTTTACAATCAACTGTTGTGCATAGTAAGAGAAAAGAAGGCTTAGGACTCAGGAGTTAGAAAAAAGAACCGTGTGGATGATAAATCATATAAAATCTACAGTACCATGCTACTAATGTAAAAGGAAAACTAGTGAATGATTCTACACTTAGTTAGAGTAGTCAACCAAATTTACCTGGTAGTAGCTCTGCATATCATTCACCAACAATGTACTGATAAAAACTGTCTCACGGAAGTGTAGTGCATTTAGTGTTAATCACACTGGATGTCAGAACATTAGAATTAAAAACTACTGTACAAATGTTATCATCCTGCTTCACAGGTAAATTATAATATCTCCTTAAAAACATACTCTGATGTCCAATCTATAGTTTTGAAAATGGTCTACAATGGTACCCAACCTGCAAGAGCTGAAGATGAAACAGACCTGGTGCTATATGATTGTAATACTGATAAATCAAATCAAGAACGTTTCATTACTATCTTAATCCAACGGTCAGTCGAGTCCTTTCAAATACCCTTATAAGGTGCTTGAAACGTTATCAAGAGTTTGTGATTTTTACAAGGTCTAAGGGATCTAGTCCCATATAAATTTTCATTCGAGCTGACACAATACAAAATAACAGAAGCAATAAAATAAACAACAACATAAAATCCAAAGTGTGTACCTAGTCTTCTAGTGTTAGGTAAATAACATATTTTACCATACGATGAAATATATCCGGTATTAAGGTAGGAAAAGAAAATATCCTCTATCTAATCTTACCATAAGTATCAGTAAAAAACATACCTAATATCTATCAGTTGCAGAGTTTGACATGATGAATGTGAATTAGGCCCATTTCTTCAAAAACAAGTCATAGAGCTTTGCTCTACCAATTCATGACGAATGTTTGTCCATTATTTTCATCAGGACTAAAAAGACGGCACGCATAGACTATTTTAAACTTGAAGAACCTGGCTTTAACAGCACCCTCCTACGGAAGGATATCCTCATTGGTACCATGTTGATTGGAGTCATCATCATGTTTATCATCATATTCATACATTTGCCTTTGAAGGGCAGCTAAATAATTCTGGAAAAATGTTCCAGAATCACTGTCATTGTCACATGCGTCATTGGACATCGCGCCAGCCGCGCCATCATCGTCCTCATTGGAGGAAATGTCTCATATGCCGTCATATGGCTGTTCGCTACGGCGAGTACGTTTGTTGACGTCAATGGTCTTCATCACTATTTCTTACATAGCTATTAACTGTTGTTGGAATATCAACTGTTGTTGCAACATTTGTGGTTGACATCCAGCCTAAAAGTCAATATGCTCTGTTCCAATCGCCCGTTGTACTCTGCATTGACATAAACTCAGGGCGATTTCATGATCAAGAAGATCCCAAGTGATTCCACGTAGGGTTACGAGATGGCACATGACCTTTCGTTTCATTAGCATATGCCTGCAGAGCAGACTGTAATGGTGATTCCATGATCATCAACATATTCTCAAGTCTGATATGTTGTAGCATCCCGGTCTAATGCTTCTGCGCACAAAATCGTCTCATTTTGTATTGATTTTCCAGGCAGTGACATAGCAGGAACATTGAAAACAGTTCTTAGTTTTTCAGGCTTCCATGCAAGGAATTCCATTGTTATGACAAACAAATTGTCATACATCTGAACTTCCGTTATGGCGAGGAGACTAGCAAGACGTGGTTGGCATCACTTGCTCATAAATTGGGGAATCATCGTGTATAATGTGATACAAAAGAGTGGAAAAACAGGCATTGGTAACATTTGTAATATCTCAAACTGTAAGATAAGTTTGTGGAGTTTTCTCAGATATAAACAAGTAGATTTTGTTACTAAACTCTCATGTGAGTGCAAGTCTTCCTTTCATGGGTGCACGCACTGTTCATACCAAGCACATTGTTATTTGAAATATACAAACCTCTTTACTTCCTAGATTTTGAACAAGCTTGTTTACATTCTTCGATCGATATACACTGTTCCATAAGGCCAAGTTGTAGTAAGAAAGGGAAAACTAGGTCATTTTTGAAGACCAAACTGATCTTAAAGTAATACAGGAGGAGCTAAATTAAATTAAATCAATATTCACCTTTCTAGTATAGGCATATGATCTGGAAATATTGTCACATGCATAGAACATGATGAGCTGAAAGAAAAACTAGAGGCAGCTCAGATAGAAATTGTATCAATGAAAACGACATAAAATCTACAAGTGTACTTTCACAAACTGCTGCAAGAAAAAAAGTAATCATAATGAACTATGCAGCAGAAAAAATAACATTACATTTTTGAGATCAGGGAAGAAACAGGTGAAGACTTACTGTCAAAAGTAAAAACTATTGTACATGACGCTACCCAAATATAGATTGATCCATATGAATTTCAGGCCATACACCGTATCTTCTCTTGGCATAAGGACGTACCCATACCAGTAATCATCTAGTTTTTCTACATGAAGACCCGAGAGAGTATAATGAAACAACGCCGCCGCATTAAGGAATTGTCTAAAACAGTTTATCGACATGAAATAACTCTTGTCAACAATATAGCTGAAATTAATATCGGTTTGCAAAACAGGGATGTGGAGTCAGTCTGGTAAATGGTAAAGTAGTCTGTGAAGGCCACCAGGATATAGAATCAGTCTGGAGAATAGCAAAAGCTGTTGAAGGAAAACAATCTGACCATTCCGAACTCATCGAACTATAGCTGATAGACCGTCAATTTTCTTTGATATCAAAGGACTATTATTACATCATATGTTTAGTGAGTTGACAATTGTGTTTTGATCAAAGGTAACTCTCAGTAAATACACAATACAATACTTACCGTTAAGTACTTACCTTTTAGTGTACGTACCAATATGCGATTAAATAACTGTGATAAGTGTGTGCCTCTTTCTTCTGTGGTAAATAATTTCTTCAAGTTTAATTTTCACTATTGTACAGATATATAAATTAAAATATCGATATCGATAGAAAGATTCGCATGTTACAAAATATGTAGTATACATTGGATATGAAGTGCGGAAAAAATAAAAGTATCATTAGTTGAATGAATTAAATGATTGGAATATATATATACATATATATATATATATATATATATATATATATATATATATATATATATATATATATATATATATATATATATATGTATATATATATATGTATGTCTGTATTTGTGTGTTTGTGTGTGTGTGTCTACGTATATGTATGTATGTGTGTGTTTGTGTGCATTTCTTTTATGATAAATTCATGAATATTGTCAATGTCCCAATTTGGGTTGCAAAAACATGAATTGACAGAAATGCCTATTGGGAAGAACTAGTGCATTCATTTATTTTTCCTTTCTTTATCTGTACCATTCTGCAATATATCCTTTATTACTTGGTTCTCTCCCTTGGCCCTGTTTGAGTTTAATTTTATTATACAATATTTCTCTTCTTTATCTCGCTGCCTCGGTAAAAAGGGAGTTTGTTCTTTTGCTGTAATTCTTTGAACATGCCCATTATCCTTTTTATATTACCCCAAAGAGAGCATTATGTTTTTGTTGATATCATGGAAATTGGATAGTTACATAAAAGTTATGATAATGAACTGTCAAGGGTTAGAGGATCACGAAGAAAGTGATATAAGATTAATGTGCAGTTACGAGTGCTGTTTGATTTTTTTTAGTCAGGCCCAGGGAGTAGCGATTTTGATAAAAATAATTTTGAATCGTTTTAGGACGGGTACCGACGGCAAGAAATTAAGTCTTGATATAATGATAAAGGATATAAAAATGACTCTAATAAATAATTATGGTCCCAACAGAGATACACCTGCTTTTTATAAAACACTAAAAGCAGACACAGAGAATTACGGAACTGAAATTGTAATCATAGGAGGAGAGTCTAGTCTAGTCCTAGATGTCAAGAAGGATATGGAAAACTATGTGGGAGTAAATAACTCAAACGCTAGTGAAATAGTGATTAATATATGTACAGAATTCAACTTAGTAGACGTATTGCGTGATTTTAATCTTGATAGATCCCAGGTTACATAACAAATCTAATTTGTTTAAACAAACTAGACTAGGTTTTTATCTGGCTTCGGAAAGTTTACTCCTAGAGATTCATTCATTAATTTTTCACTCAATCCTCTCTGCGCCGGACGGTGCTTGAGGCGATTTTGAGGGAGCGTCACTGCTGTCGGTCAGCGGCCCCTTGGTGCTTTTTCCTAGGTCAGGCCACTGCTTTTGAGATCTTTCTCTGTTGTCAGTCGCAATGTTTCCTTTGGCCTGCCTCTTTTTCTAGTTGTCCATCGAAGGGCTACCTTTGGGTAGTGCAGTGGGTGGCATTTTGCACACGTGCGGCAGCCCTCTCCATCGTCTTGATTTCATCTGCGATGCGATGGTTTCCACTACAGCTGTTTTTTGGAGTTCTTCATTTGAGATGCTGTTGGGCCAACACATTCTTCTGATTCTGATTCTGCGGCGGCACTTGGTTTGGAATGTTTCCAGCCTCTTTTCAATGGAAGTTGTAGTTTTCCAGCACTCAGAACCATATAGCAGCACAGTGAGGACGTTACGTTTGAAGATTCTTAGCTTGATCGCCATATTTAGGTTTGTTGAACTCCAGATAGTTTGAAGCATGGCAAAGGCCTTGTTTGATTTGCTGATTCGTTTGTTCAATTCCCCCCCCACCCCCCCCAGTTGCCATATGTTGACACCTTGCTGCCCAAATAGGTGAATTCTTCCACCTCTTGCAGTATGTTATTGTTCACTGTCATAGACTGGTTGATCCTGGAGTTGATCTTCATGAATTTTGTCTTGTGTTCTGTCAGAACCTAGTTCTTCTGTTGAACGTCCTTGTGCCGACTGGAAAGAAGACTAATTTCATCTGCTTAATGCGGGTCATCTAGCATTGATGTCAACGTCTACCGTATGCCACGTTTTCCATTTCTTGTCACGTCGTTCATCAGGCAGTCCATTGCAAGGATAAAGAGGAATGGTGACAGAATACAGCCTTGTTTCACTCCAGTCTCCACCTTGAAACTCCTAGATATAGATTTAGTCAGTATTGAAATAGGCTACATAACGTATGACTCAGCTGTAAGCATGAGATTTAATATCGAAAAACACTCGAAAGGCAAATCCTATTGTAAATTTTACATTTCCATTCTCAAAGACGCAGCCTACATTACTGTCGTTAAAGATACTATAAAACGGGTCACTGAACAGTACTTTATGCATTCATATACGATTTAAGCGAATCCACATACACTGTCCCACACCTTAATATTAATCATCAATTATTCTTTGAAACTCTTTTAATGGAGCTAAGATATTAATGACCAATTATTCTTTGAAACTCTTTTAATGGAGTTAAGAGGTAAAACTATCTACTATTCCTCGTATAAGAAAAGACAACGAGATAGGAAAGAGGCAATTCTGCTACAAGAAATAACCGAAATACAAGAAAATTTCGGTATAAACTCGAGAATTAAAAGGAAAATAAAGAGAACGATTAGAGAATATAAATGTTAAAATGGAAGGAGTTAAAGTTAGATCACGTGCGAGATGGATGGAAGAAGGCAAGAAGGTCATCCTTAATTTGCACAGCAGACATCACGTGAGTAAAATGATGCACACAATTAGTTAAGGATGATGGTTTGATAGTTTCACAATTAAAACTTATACCAAAAGAATAAAAGAATCCCAAATTCATTATGAAAACTTGTACAATTTTGCGATATTCTTACATTTTCAGATATTCCTAAACGTTATAATGGCAAAAGATAAAAATCAGAAGGACTAATTACTTATTTTGAATCGTTGCATATCAAATAATACAAGTCTCGGCCCAGATGACTTTACGGTTGAAGTTTATAAATTCTTTTGGAAAGATATGAACGCTTTATTTTGAGAAAAACAAGTTGCTACGGATACAAAGTTGGAGAACTCTCGTCCACTGAAATAGATAGCTTTTTACTTGTGTCCCAACAGGAGACAAACCTAAACAGTTTTTAAAGAACAAGAAACCCATTTCCCTTTTAAACTTATCGTATAAAATAGCTTGAGCGTACACTGCAAATATGCTGAAATAAATTTTACCTAAATTAAAAAATTCTTATCACTCTGGGTTTCTCCCTGGAAGATACATTGGAGCAAACATTATTATTAATAGAGTTTGAGAAGGCGCTTGACTCCCTGGCTTGGCCATTTGTTTACAAAATTTTAGATTGTTTGAATGTTGTTGACTCGATTGTCAGATGGTTCACTGTTTTCTATAAGAATAAAAACTCGTGTGTCCTTGTAAACGGTCACAGTACAACCTGGTTTAAATAAGTCGCGGATGTCGTCAAGGGGATCCCTCTCCCCCATATCTTCATTCTTTGTGACGAAATATTAGCTAATCTTCTAAGGAAAAATCGTGACGTAATAGCTATAAATATAAACAGTGTCGAATATCTGCTGTCCTAGAATGGGGATGTTACGTCTCTTATACCTGAGGCCGCAGACAAATCCTTGAAAATTACTCAGAATGTAATCACATACTTTGTTCAATTTTCCGGTTTACAAATGAATATTGAGGAAAAAAGAGTGATTTGGATAGGTAGCATGAAATGGAGTAACCTTAGATTTTGTAATGAAATTAATCTTCACTTTGATCAAGGAGAATTTACACTATTGGGTGTCAAGTTTTCCACCAGCCTCTATGAAATGATTGTGCTAACTATGATCGTAAAGTTAGCAATATAAGGAATGGTTAAACAGAAACGTAACCCTTTCGGCAAAATCACTGTTTTAAAAACATTGCCAATATCTAAAGTCAAACATCTGCAGCTATCCCTACTAAACCGATCACAAAGTATTTTGAAGGAGCTAACTTCTCTATTTTTCAAGTTCATCTGGAATAGTTCTAATGATAGAATCAAAAGAAAAATGGTTACTAAGAACTCTATTTATGATAGACTCCGAATGATAGCTATAGAATCATGTGTCGATGCTCTGAAAATCATCTGTATAAAAAGACTTCTACGATCAAATAAACAAGACTTTTAAACTTGTTAATTGCTCAGTGGGCTTATTAGCTACTTCTAAAGCTAACGTCGGTTTTATAAAAAGGCTTTAACTTTAACTAATAGAAATAGCTGATTTCCTTAGTCAACCACTGTGATTTAACTTTAGAACTAAAACTGACGGAAACAGTATATTTGTAAAGAATCTGTATGATGTTGGTTTAGTTATCATTAATAATTTATCAGACGAAAATAAACGTTCCGCTCATACGAAGTTTTTATAGCAAGATTGAATATACAAATGAACTTCTTAGACTACACATGATTAATTCCAGCAACAACAAAAAAAAAGTTTCTAAAATATGTAATTTGCATAATATGAATGAATGCTTTGAGGCATCCTACATTCCACGTATTTTGTCATTTTTTTTATCTCAAGAAAAAGAATGTAGAAAAATGAATCTATTACTGATAGAAAACAGGGAAAGGTGTGCGTCAATAAGAAAGTGGGAAATGATTTTGGCTCCAAAGATAGCAAGAAATCAGACAGGTTAACTCACTAACTAACCAAATGCACAAGTCTGACGTGGTTTTAGATAAGACTCTTGCATAGAATCTTTTCTACTGATACCTTCCTAACGAAGATCGGTATTTGAGGCAACAATCAATGCTCTTTGTGTAAAACAAAATCGGCAAGCCGGATTCATTTTCTTTGGCACTATAAAATCTTTAACTCCTTTTGGACAAATATTTTTTGAGTCGATTCAAAACTGTTGCATTCATGTATGCAACGTAAATCTAACATGTAAAGGAATACTTTTTGGAGTACTAGACCAAAAAACCCCAACACATTCTACGTTAAATTGTATTGCTTCAGAAGCAAAGCAATGTATGTTTAAATCTAAAATGAATAAACGTAATTTATATATACAAGTGTTTTAGACGTTGTTTGTCAACAAAGTTCAAGACCAAGAAATATATCGCTTACAACAATTGCAGTTGGAACAAATGTAATGCACAGCGGAACTTTTATTTAAAATTAGTATCTTCGTGAAGAAGAAAGAAACTATTTTGGGGTTTCCTTGAAGAGTTATTACGCTACGAAGATATTTTAATACATATGTACAACTCGTAACATATTATGTTTTTACAGATGTTAGTACATGTTAGAAATTATCCTTTTCTCCCTCGCTATTACTATGGTAACAGTAATGGTAGTGATGACGTCAGTTATAGTGGTAATATTGGTGCAGATTGTGATATTCGCGATGGCAGCAGCAACAACAACAAACATTATTGTCGTGATTGCTGCTTTTGTTGTTATTAATATTTCTATTGTTAGTGTTGTCATTGTCATCATCACTAGTATTAGTATCAGTAATAATAATGTCCTTTCCCCTCCTCTTCTCTCTCTCCATTCCCTTCCCATCCCTCCCTCCCTTCCTCTCTCTCTCTCTCTCTGTACTAAACTGTGCTTTTTATATTTGTTAATGTGAGCATTACAATACGAATAGAATACGAATAGAATCCCAAAGAATGATTGTATACACTTTACAGTTGTGATGTAGTGTGCAGGATGGCTCCCCAACCTGCATCTACCCATGCACGGAAAGTAATAAAAACAAATATTATCAGCTACCATGACACAAACTCATCACGACCCGAAGGTGTTAGTGAAAGTTAAGTTCGATGTTGCATGTTAAGGAAGTGTGCGCCAAGGCGTGAAAAGTGCTTAATTCAATGAATTATTCAATAAACTTAATGTTGGCGCCATATAATCCATAAAAAAGAAAAGTAACACATAAGATCCAAATTATACAGAGCGTAACATCCACTGAAACTGACCATTATCCTTGGACCATAGGTACTGACCAGTCACGTGACCTACTTCAATTTCTGGACTACTGACAGTTTTATACGTTAATACCCGACTATTAACTGTTGTAATTTACTTGCAGGCTTATTGTAGAACCATATTTAACATCTTCCCGATTTACATCCAATACATCTTTCTTACTCAGTCTATCATAAAGTTTGCTATATCAAGCATTCCGTTAGATTTTATTTACATAAAGTAATGTGAAGATGATACTAGATAGCATTATAAGGAAATTAGAGAAGATTGTAGAGGGTCAGAATGATTTGAATAATGCCTTTAATGAATTCTGTAATATTTGAAAACAGGAAATAAAAACTAAGATACCACACAAAACTGTTACAGTGAAATCCAGTTTTTCTGGCAAGATACAAAGGAAAGTAGGCAAACCTTGATGGAACGACACTTTGTCCGAATGTGAAATGATGTTTGTGCTGCTGAAAAATCCTCGTTGGAAATCATGGATTGGAATGTCGAGGGATTTTGACGCATCAGTTGCTTCAAATTGCAAAATAAACTCATGCCATCTACCGAAAATTGAAGGAAAAGTATAATGAATTGTAATGGAATTAATAGATGATCACAGACATTTGCAAATAGATTAATTAATTCTTCTTGAAAAACGGGCAAATGATATTAGATCACTTCTCAGTCCAGTTTAGAGTGAAAATATGGTTGATGTAGGATAGAGAACTAATGAACACAATTTTTCGAATTTTACTGATGTTAGATTGAAGGGGTGAATATAACAGTTAACAATGCGCACAGGGGTAAAGCCTACGATATCGATGACATGCCTGTGGAAGTAATAGCAAATGAAACAGTGATGGATTTCCTGGATAGGCCAGTCTCTGTATGCTTTAGAAGTGGTCACATATCTAGCTTCGGTCACAGCAACACCAGTAGATTATGGAGTGTCCAGGCCATTGGAGTAAAGTGCCTTTACCAAGGACACACCATCCTAGCCGATCGGGGCTGATTCGATGGTAAGATTCGGTCACGCCTCATACACGCTAACCACTGAGCCATCGAGACTCCTCGATATTCTCTTATCAAGGTTGTTTATAAAGCGTACTGCGGTGTGCTTTACAGAACAGGCCAGAACAGAACAGAATGCTTATTCAGTACTTTAGTCATATGGCGCATAATACAAAATATATCAATATATACAGTACGCGATAAACAATATTTTAAAAATATACTAGCTTAGTGTTGATATCGATACTTGTTAACAGTTTATCTCTTAGTTTAAAAGCAAATAGAAAAACTTTGAAACACTTGTAAGACTTATTTTCTGTCTGAATATTAGAGTTTTAAATTTATCTACTGAAGGGTTGATATAATACGTCTCGCTAAGATATTTCTGTCTTAAATTGGTACTCATCTTCTACACGCCTTATATCTTATTCAAAACATAAATTGCAAACTCTTTGATCTTTTTTAATGTTAGTTTTTCTTCCTCTTTCACTCTTTAAATTATGTTTAGAGCATCGAAAAGAAATGCAAGTGTTTTTTCTGAAAATGAATGGTAGTTCTAATATAAAATATTTTTCAATTTCCAATAATTAATTAAACTGACTATAATATAAATTTTTGGTAGAATTGTATACCTTACTTGACCAGATCTGTAATAAAAAAATCAAATAGACGTTGTCTGAACATAGCTAGAAAGGTGTTTCTGTCATCGATTTCTTGTGCTATCCATGCGTATCCAAAACCATGAGAAAAAAAACAAACTTTTACTTAACCATGAGTTTTTTTCCCGGCATCATCAAATTTCTTTAACATAACATAGCATTGGAAAGGATATCTTCTCAGCATATGTATGATTTTATTTCAGTACTTTAGATATCTGAACGTATAAGTTGCACTCAAAAGGCATCGCCCACATTCACAAAGACTGACATAATTATTCACAGTATATAGCATATTAAAAATATCTTTTGCAAAATCTTTGCTGAGTGGTTTCTACTTCTGGTGAATATTTATATCCTATATGTCTGAACCATAACATAAGATTATTTTCACCATATCATCGAATATTTTAAATATATCATTTATATGTAATCTTCCAAATATTTGTTCGTTTCCAAAATTATAAATACTGATTTCAAAGCTTGAGATGTCAACATATTATTAGCTTTAGTCCACCTCAACCTAGATGTGAAATGCAACCCAATACATTTATAAAATGAAACCGTTTAAACAGGGTATCCTCTATAATACCAACGTTCATAATTTCTCAAAATGCTGCCGTTTCGAAAGACATTTTGTTTTTTGTTTTTGCTAGATTAATTTCCATTCCTGTTTGATTAAAAAATTCATCTATGGCACTAATTTGTTGTTGTAGTAACCGTATAGAGTCCGTACAGTTAGATACATCATCTGGATGCAATATTCTCTAACGAAATACCCCTATCACACTTATTTCATAACTTGTGAACTAAATCAACAACACAAAGAAAAAAAATGTTACCTTAGAACACATCCTTGTCGGGTTCCCACATTGCAATTAAAAAGTCTGGTTAGTCCATTTGGTTTCCGTACACAGGATTTCAACAAAGAATACATATCCTTTTAAACTTGTAAAATATTTCCGTCAATACCTTCCTGTACAAGACGGAACTATATCTTGTTATGTTTTACACAATCGAAAGCTATAGGACAATCAACAGATTTACATATATAGTTTGGAACAATTGCATCCAAATTAGATATGTTATTACAAGTACTGTAGTGTTTTCTAAAGTGAGCATGAGACTCATCTATTAAATTATTGCTTTCTGCCCATCTATGCAACCGTAGACTATAACATAACCCACCATACTGCTGCCATTATTTGGAATGCATTACGTGGCAAAGAACAATAAACACCATCATACATGACATCTATGTTTAAAATATTTTCTAAAGCAACATTAGGTATCAAGCAAAAAGAAAATATTTGTAGCAGCTCTTGATATACAGACTTGATTCTTCTAGTTTTCCACAAATAAATCGATTTCATTTTCTTTATCATCGTCCAAAATTGGCGATCAAGTGAAATATATACAAATATAAAAACCATCTCTTTGATATTGTTCTGTAAATTAGAAGAAATATACAGAGCAAAAGAAACTTGCATATCACTGCACATTCTTGATACTATACCTTTTTTTACTGTATGTGTTTTGACAAATACGGTTACAGACCCTGAGTTCCTATACATAATTTTGCTTTTACGCAGAAAGGTAAAAGATTTTATCCCTCAAAGAAATTATAAAAATCTTCGTCCGACAAGCCATGTTTTGCAAAAACCTGTCGAAACGCGTTTAATAGGAGGCAAATTCAAAGCTATATTTACATCTTTAAGACCTTCGATATTTCAACACAAGAAAAAATGCATTTATTACACAAAACATCGTAAATAATTACATTATAGTAGGCCTGACCTGAGATGTTGATGCAACGTACGCCCAGTGTTCCGCGATACGTTTCTACTTTGCGATATTCGCCCAGAAGCAACGCAACAAACCTCCTCCTTCTCACAGTCATAAATATAATACTGCCCACTAGAAATCATTTTATTGTATCTGATTGTCGCGAAGTCATCTCCCGTTTTTCCTTTCGCCATAAACTCATATATACATTTTCTTTCGTCCCTTATATGCTGAATATAATCCTCAGACACGCGGTATCCTCTCTGTGTATTGCACGCTTTTCGTGCCGCTTTTTGGATACGGGTGGATACGGTCTCATCACCGAGCTCGCAGGAAGTGATGAACGCAACGAACTATGGAAGCTCAACTCTGGAAGTGCAATGAACTCTGGAAGAAATTATGTGATATTATCAGAGGCAAGACATACATGTTTTGTCAAATATTTAATGTATTTAATATATAAAAGATCGGTATCAAATGTATTGCTCTTTCAACCCTCAACTATGTTGAGAGGCGTAATATATTGAATCATAGACTAGATGTGTCTAATTATGTCGACCCTACACAGTATAATATCTTCGGTGACAAGTTTGTAAATTCGAATTGTAAGAATTACACACTTTGGAACATTTTTCCATTAAATGTAACATATTCAAACATTTTTTCAAATCTAATTGCATGAGCAGGGAAATTTGACAAATTAATTTAATCATAGAACTTTTCTTCAGGAGAACCTAGAATTATACCTAGTAAGAAAAGATTGAATTGTAATGATGCTGTATTTATCAATCTCCTTATTACGGTAGGCAAAGACGCTGTTACAGTAATACTTATTTGGCTTCTCATTGTACTGTTCATATTTTGCAATGTTGAATTGTGAGAGCTTATGCTACATGCCAGTAGTATTAATAAATATGCTTTTACTTCTTATATTATCAGGGGACATTGAATCCAGGCCCAATATCCTTATCAGATTCATCCGATTCATACAGCTGTAATACTACACTTACGTCGTCGACGAATAGTACGTTATCATTTGTACATTTAAATATGTGATCTGTTCGTCGCTACATATCTGGATGATTTTGACATTATTTTACTCACAGAGACTCATCTAGATAATAACTTTGCTGACAATGATCCTACGTTACCGTAATCCAGTTAGCTGTGATGGGACAAATCATGTGTGAGGTGCAGTGGTGTACTGGCCATTGGGCATACCGGGTCAAATTGGGCCGCCGCAAAAAATCCGTTTTTACCGGTGTTTTACTGGTGTGAGCAAACCCCCGGGCCTGTCCCGGCAGATAAGTCCAGGACCGCGTTGCTTACCCAGTACACTCCTGGTGAGGTGTAATGGTCTTTATTTCTGAAATTATATGTTGAAACCATATACCGATCTCTTGACACGTAACCTTCAAGGAATGGGATAAAAACATGCGCAAAAGGTACTAAATATATGCTACTTGTCATTTACCGTCCTCCATCTGTGTCATCACATTTCTGAGATTCATTGAAAATCACTACTGAGCGAGGCTTCAATGCGTGTGATAATATTATAATCATGGGTAATTTGAACGATGACTTAGTCAATGGTGAATTTAGAAATCTCAGAGAGGTAATGATTTTTAATAACATGCAAAATATAATAAATAATGCTAATTTGATAGCATACTACGTAGAACAAGCAGGAAGAACATGCACATAAAAAGATAGGTATTAATGCCAATACAAAAAGTATTTTTGAATTTTGAATTTTGAATTATGTCAAAGAAATATTTTGAACCACAATGCCGCCTCACAGGAGCACTAATGCGAATAGTTCCTTGTATGTAGCATTTTCCAATGTCAAAAAAGCAGAATGACTTAATTTATTTTTCACTCCTACAGCGAAGGTTGATGACACAATGTAATTCTACCGCATATACACTTGAGAACTAACAACAAGCTTACTAAACTATTAATAACAGAAAAAGACGTGTTTGGTGTTATCAACACCTTGCCCAGATACAAAGCCGTGCTTATAAAATAAGGCACTATATGTTCAAAGAAACGGTCTCATGCATAGTTAAACCACTCTGTATTCTATTCAACATGTCTTCCGGAAAAACAGCAAAAGTAATGCGAGTGTATATAAAGAGAAGTACCAGTGATCCTTCAAAGTACAGGCATATTACACTATTGAGTTGTTTTGGAAAAGTTAAGAAAAGAATTATTTTTAAACAGCTTTACAACCACCTTCACTCAAATAAGCTTATATTTAAATATCAATCCTGTTTTCTCTCCAGCAATTCTACAGTATTTCAGCTCAAATATATTTACCAGAGTACATGTACTGCTATTGATAATACAAATGGCATGTGTGTGGTTTTTTGCGATGTCTTTAAGGCATTCGATCGTTTTTGGCATCAATGTCTAATACATAAATTAAAATGCTATGGCATTGATAACTCTCCTATTGATTGTTTTTCTGACTACGTATCTAATAGATCCCAAGCAATTTTTGTAAATAATTCTGAATCCAATAGCCTAAATGTGCCGGCTGGCGTACCACAGGGCTCTGTTTTAGATCCATTATTATTTTTTGTGTTTATTACGACAACTTCTTCAGTGTAATGAGACTCCTTGCTGATGATAGCTCACTGGCGTATTCATCAAATGGTACTTAATATATTGAATATGCACTGAATATAGATTTACAAACGATTGAGAATTGGTCAAGGCAGTTGTTGGGTAACTTTAATTCAATCAAAACTTACCTAATGTTATTCTCACGTAAATTAAAACAAATTTCTTCAGAACTAAAATTCCGAACCAAAATTCTATCTTTTGTTGCTTACCACAAACATCTTGGAATAGCTTTTAGTAGTTGAGGCAACTGGACCAAACATACTAATAACATATTTGAGTCAACTTTAAAAATGATAAAAACGCCCTGAAAATTCTTCAATATTAATTTAGATGAAAAACATTAGAAATTATATATTTTTCATACATCCGCCCTTTACTCGAATATACTGATGTTGTATGGGATGGATTTTCAGCTGAAGACACTCTTCAACTTGAAAAAAATTAAAAAACGAGAAAATTGTAACTGGTCATACTAGAAGTGTATCTTGTTGTAAGATTTATGAAGAAATTGCTTGGCCAACCTTGGCAGGTAGACGAAAATTGTATTCTGCGTCTCTCCTTGCTGACCTCTTGCCACCACTAGTTGGTGAGACAAACAGGTATAACCTTAGAAATAGGAATACATTTTTTCGAATTTTTGTTAGAGATAAATTAGTAGAAATTCAATTTTTACATTCTTCTAATCATGTCTGGAATACACCCCCTAATTCAATAATACGTGAAAATAACTATTATGTCTTTAGAATTAAAATAGAGGCCAAGACCACACAATTGCTGCCTATTTCTTAGTTGGTAACAGGAAATTATCAATTCTGCATACACGAATCAGAAATAATTGTAGTTATTTAGATTAGGGTTTATATCCTATTCAGTAAAAAGTGAAAGTAACTATTCTATCTTCAGAAGTAAAACCATTTGAGATGTAACCCATTGTGTGCTTGTGGTGAAGATATAGAAAAAGCATATCATTACATATTTATTTGCAAATACTACGGAGAACAACGTAAGAAATTGGTCCATAGTCTAAATCGTCTTTATATACCAGGGACTACAAATAGTTTGTTCTGTGGATTATCTGATTCTACTGTGACTGCTAATATTCGCTTATTCCAAAAATATATTAAGAACACGAAACGCTTTATATAATTATGAGGATTCTAATTTTGATTTCTCAACTTAATTAATTACTGTCATATGAATAAACAAAAGACATGACGTTTTGTGTAATTCCTAACAATATTGTTTCGTGCATTCTTTTTGGTGTATATACTCTTGTCAAATATCTGCCACGATCATTCCTTTATTCATTTATGTTTTAATTCATGTATCATGTAATCAGTCTCTCTCTCTCTCTCTCTCTCTCTCTCTCTCTCTCTCTCTCTCTCTCTCTCTCTCTCTCTCTCTCTCTCTCTCTCTCTCTTCTACCTCTTTTCTTTTAATCGTGCATCTTTACATATAATTGTATGAAACAATATTAAATTTGTGACTGTAAATGTAAATTTCTTATCGATTGTAGGAGAAGGGCTTACTCTAAGTTTTGAGATCTTGTAGCCCGACCTCATCTGTCCTGTCAACATTTATGGCAATAAAATATGCCTAAATGAAAGAAACATAATAATTTGTAACACTTTTAATACTTGCGAAACTGAAACTAGGATAAAATTTGTCCATATACTAAAGTATCGTATCCTATTCGGAAATGAGGGAAGAAATGCAATAAAGCGATACGAAATAATAATAATAATAATAATAAAATTGTGATAAATTAAAAAAATAAAGAGCTACTGTTGTTAGTACTAAAAAAAAGAAAAATCAGGTTGTAAGGGAATATTCACGTTTTAAAATGTAATACATAAAGCGTACAATTATCCAACAATCATTAATATACGTCGAATCGACTTTACAGAGAACAACCATGGGAATAATGAGGAAAAGTAAATCTGACAAGTATAAACCGAAAATTTTGGAGACAAATGAGCATTATTTTATATCCTACGGAGATACATCCGGACGGTGTGTGGGTAAAGTTAGCTCCATTTTATAGAAATTATGTGGAATGACAAAAAACTAACCCTTTTATATAAATATGGGCACACTTTTTTCTCTTACAAATCCTTTCGTTTACAATTGATCATCTGAGCTTGTGTAGTCAGGTTCCACAACATATACATACACATAGGAGCAATGTTTGTGACAGAAATTTTCGAATACAATCTGCAGGCGTCGATTTTCTTTTCATCAATGTGGGTAAAATCCGCTGAATGTTGTATCTTCAAATCCAAAATAGTTCGTAGCACTCCTGTCATGAACGCGTCATCTACTGGACAGTAAGATACTCTTTCCGCCATGTCCAACATGTCAGATATTACGTCAAACGGCAAGATATATGACGTCCCGCATGTCAAATGAGGATATACAGATTGCGGAAATTCTTCAACTTTTACCTTATTTTGTCGTTCTCTCCGCACGAGGCCAGTCGTATATACCCAGCCATGTATGGTTACGTTGTTGATATTTGGATTCTTCAATAAATACTCAGAGAACCTGGCTGCATTTAGGAACGTATCGTCATCAGATTGAAGAACGTATTTGACAGAAGTGCGATACGTTTTGATCCATTTTAGTCCACTCATCATTTTTCCTTGTTAGGTTTAACCTCGACTCTATGAGATCTATCTGTACAATGTCCTTATACTTGTCACTCTCTTCTTGTAAACTTTTGTGTTGCGTGATTTCATCTCCCATTTTTCCAAGCATAAACATCGTTCTGGCAGAAACATTGAGAGAGTCCTGGTTTTCGATGAAACCACTTCCCCAAGTCTGTCTTATGGATTGTCTTTCCTCGGTATTCTTGGGCAAAGAGAGCACAAAAAATGAGCAAGAAAGGAGAAGGTGATACATTACATATATCCTTGCCATCTATTAGAAAGTTTGTTGCAATAAGTAGTGATGACTGGATCATAGGACTTTCCATAAAGCTTTCGGATTGTTTCGATTCTAGATTTGGTCAATAATGTTCTTATTGTTGAACCGCTGTAATTCCTTTTTATAATTTCTATTCTAGGTTCCTTGGATAAAGTCTGCGCAGTTGAAATTTCCCAAAATCTTGTACTATCGTTTCATCGACTGTCTGTTCCCTCAGAAGCTGGTAGACGTTTCGGGTAACAAAAATCGCATTGAACAGGATAAGCAATAGAACCACCATGCACAAAACTTGAAAAAGTGATTTTAGTTTCTTAATTTTTCAAGCTCTGTCAATCATTCCCTTTATGTTATCAACCCAGTTTTGCATACGCACTACTATGCTCTAATGTTTCTTATTATGTAAATGCAATTCCGACTCTAAATACAATTTGTTTTATGTCTATGTCTACTGAGTCATTTCTATATGCTAGCAACCCAGTCTAGTTATAACATCTACTCTGCTCTACTGAATCAATCCCTATATGCTAGCAACCCAGTCTCGTGTAACATCTACTCTGCTCTACTGAATCAATCCCTATATTCCCTATATGCTAGCAACCCAGTCTAGTTATGACATCTACTCTGTTCTTTTGAATCATCCCCTATATACTAGCAACTAATCTAGTATACGGTCTACTCCCTATCATCCAAAGCTCTTAAATAAACGTACTGTTATCGTGAATAATCTCTATAGTTTTTAACTTTAAAAAAATCCTGTATCAAAGCATTGATCTATTTTCGTCATCTCTTTCTACTTAATCACCCACCATATGAAAGCATTAATATATATGATGTATTCCAGTCATATCACCCCACGGAATCGCCCACCATATCAAAGCATTGATAGATATAATGTATTCCAGCTATTTCACCGCATTGAAACACCCACCATATCAAAGCATTGATATATATGATCTATTCTCCCCGTATCGCACTACTTAATCACCCACATTACCAAAGCATTGATAAATAGGTTCACGCCATCTCTTTGTGCTAAATCATTCACCATATCAAAGCATTGGTCTTACTCTCATTGATGCGACAGGAAGAAAAGAAAATGATTAGATAGACAGCAAATCTACTTTTTCACTACATTGATTGATTAACTCCATTTAAAGTAGGCATACCGTATTTCCAATATTAAAAAGTACACATGACAGATTTTACTCCATCGTTCACAGTTAAATACATGTTACATGGGTTTCCAATATCATAATCATATAGCTAATATCCTTGAAAGGTAAGGATGGGGTCTCTCTCTCTCTCTCTCTCTCTCTCTCTATATATATATATATATATATATATATATTGATGATGCAGCTAAATTTCATTTGTCATTTTTATGCCTCCATGCGTAGAGTGTATCAGTTACACACTCAAACAGACAATTAAGTGTATTTTTCTAAAACCTTCCATTGAATTACTTGATATGTTCAATAAAGCATGTGCTCAAATCATAGTCATGGAAAAATTTCAATATTCACTGAGAATAATTGTGGGTATTCTAGGGATAAATATTGATGTGTCTTCTTTGTTGAACAGTTTGAATTGTGCTACTGTAGTACTGTTGAATTTAATTTTTTTTTAATTCTGCAAGTTTCAATCCCCTTGTTGCCAAACTTGTACAAAATCAAAGGATACATACATACATACATACATACATACATACATACATACATACATACATACATACATACATACACACATACATACATGCATACATAAGTACATACTCTCTCTTACTCTCTGTCTCTTTCTCACTCCCCGGGCTGGTATGTTTCTGAAATACGAATCTAGAATTTGCAACACGTCTTTATGCCCATTCGATTGAATTTGTTAAGACATTTTCCTAACACACACACTCTCACTCTCTCTGTCTGTCTCTGTCTGTCTGTCTCTCTCTATCTATCTAATCTATCTATCTATCTATCTATCTATCTATCTATCTATCTATCTATCTATCTATCTATATATATATATATATATATATATATATATATATATATATATATATATATTTATATTTATATACGCATCACTCCACGACAATGAATTGATAAGCGCATCCACTAATAGGTTTGTACAAGTTATCCACTGAGCTCACCTTGCATGAATAATTCGATGGCTACCGGTATACATACCAGGTGTGTTTTTTGCTCATTTAGAGACAAGATTGTGATGACGAAAGCTGTACAGTCATATTTACACATCTTAGACACAAATCATTCAAATGTATGCAAAGTGAATAAATAGGATCTCTCGTTTTTATTTTTCACCAAAGTAATGACCAAAGAATGGATATTATGGTTTAAGTTTTTACTTCATTTTCTGATAGTGTACCAAAAGGAAATAAAATAAATCGCAGTGTTGCTTCTGACATTTCAAAGTCACTTATTTGAGCCGTTATGATAGGTGCTGTTTGAATTCAGTTAAAATAAATTTTCACGTTTCTCCCCTTTTTTGCCTGATGTCTTTACTGTAAGAAAAACCACAAAAACATTGATGAATATGAGATATATCACTTCTCCGCCTACCCGAGACCTAATAAATAGAACACAACCCCACGTTTTTAGCGGTACCCGTGAAATAGAAAAACCGCATGTCAGTAGTATACCGGATATAGCTAGCTTTATGGCTAAATATCACTATTTTCTGGAACTTAAAAAATCTTTATACTTTTACGTGCTTCCTAGCCTTAAATTCAACCCGATCCATGTGCTCCGAATGCGTCATCGTCATCTACTGTACAGTATGGTACTCTTTCCGCCATGTCCAACATATCAGATATAACGTCAAACGGCAAGATATATGCCGTCCCGCATGTCAAATGAGGAAATGCAGATTGCGGAAATTCTTCAATTTTTACCTTGTATTTTCCTTCTCTCCGCACGAGGCCAGCCTTATATACCCAGCCATGTATCTTTACGTTGTTGATATTTGGATTCTTCAATAAATACTCAGAGAACCTGGCTGCATTTATGAACGTATCGTCATCAGATTTAAGAATGTATTTGACAGAAGTGCAATACGTTTTGATCCATATTAGTCCACTCATCATTTTTCTTGTTAGGTTTAACCGCGACTCTATGAGATCTACCTGTACAATGTCCTTATATTTGTCACTCTCTTCTTGTAAACTTTTGTGTTGCGTGATTTCATCTCCCATTTTTCCAAGCATGAACATCATTTTAGTAGAGATATTGAAAGAGTCCTTGTGTTCTTTGACAACACTTCCCCAAGTTTGTCTTATGGATTGTCTTTCCTCGGTATTCTTGGGTAAAGAAAGTACAACAATAAGCAAATAGGGAGGAGGTGACACACATTGCATATATATTTTCCATCTATTAGAAATTGTGTCGGGTAAGTAGTGATGACCGAATCCCATGACTTTCCATAAAGATTTTTGATAGTTTTGTTCCTAGAATGATTCATTAAGGTTCCCATTGTTGAACCATTATGATTCATTCTTATGGTTTCGATTCTAAGTTTGTTTAATAAGGTATCTACAGTTGAAACACTGTGAAAGTTCCCGAAGTCTGATACTATCATTTTACGGACTGTCCCCTCTGTCAGAAGCTGGTAGACGTTTTGTGTAACATAAGTAGCATATAACAGGAAAAGCAATGGAACCAACGTGCACAAAAGTAGAAAGAGTGGCCCTGGTTTCTTCATTCGTCTAGCTCTGTGAATTATCTGCCTGAAAACTATAATAATAATAATAATACAAATTATAATAATAATAATAATATTAATAATAATAATAATAGATATAGTCATAACAAGATATAGGCTAGGATACGATGTAATGATAAGTCTAAACGTCACTTGTTCACTGAAATTGGTTCCGTTAGTTGTATGGAAAAACTTTTTTTCCCACCTCTTATCTTTAACTGATGCTGAGGAAATGTGTTGCGGTTGGGGTTGTACCCGGAGAATCAGATAATGTCGCAGTAAAGCCATCTATCCCTGACTTTTGTTGTGTGACAAGTGTCCCTTAAATGAGTGAAGGTTTCCTGTTATTTCTTAAGTTATGAGTTGTGTAAAGATGTCACCCACCACCCATTTTGATGGATAGATGGATTTTGACGGTTAAACAAAGGTCACACGAGGTACCTACCAACGGATAGCGCCGCAATTTTGAAGGATTTGCAGATTTTAGGGGTCAAAACAAGGTCACACAAGGTAAACCAGATAGTCATCTTGATACAGTGAAGCCATCTCTTTAGACTGAATCACCCACCATATCAGAGCATTGGTGGATATGAACTATTTCAGCCATCTCATCCCATTGAATCACTCACAATATCAAAGCATATATATGATCTGTTCCCGCCTTATCATCCCACGAAATCATTCACCATATCAAAGCATTGATAGATATGTTGTGTTTCCGCCCCCTCACCCCACTGAATCACTCACCATATCAAGCATTAAAAGATGAAAGATTGCATTAAAAATGTTTTGTTTTTCCCAATGAATCTTTGACCCATATGAAAGCATTGATCGATTTAAGATTTACTTTGTATTCATAGATATATGAATAATAATATTTGTTTTACTTAAGGTAGAAAAATGTAACTATATTGTTATAATTCATGGTAAAGGCTAAGTGCATAGAGTGAGTCAAGTTCTAGCTCTAGCTCGGGCACAACGGTATCATCATTTGCGAACAAAACGATAGACAAGCTGGGCAATGTCATCACTGGCCTGAACAGGACAATGGGTGTGGCAGTAGATGCATTCAGAAATGGACTGCAAGACTCAGCCAATGCATCAAGAGAAGTCGTAGAAGCTCTAAAGGAGACAAAAATGTTTTTGGAAATGAAGGCAAACATGGAAGAAGTATTACAACGAACCAAGGAGAAACCATCAGAGAGGAGCTAGAAGATAGGAAGAAAGTAGTGGAAAAGAGATCTAGGAGCAAAGAAGATAGGAGGAATAAGAAAGAGTAGATGAGAGAGACTTATATAAGAGGAGAGACGAAATGCGACATCGTAGACATTAAATTAAACATCACAATATTGTTGCATGCATAGATATATATTTTTTATATCAAAATATCAGATTGGTTTTTATGCTAAAATTCCTTTGCATTTTAAATGTTGCAATCATTATTCATTTGGCCAATGTTGAAAATCACAACAATAACATTTTGACTTAAAGTGAGATTGAAATTTACATGGAAATAAACTTTAAAGATTGTATTTAGTGCCTTTGCAATGTAATTGTATCACATATTTATTCCCATGTAATATATCCCATGACCATGAATTTGTTTTAATGTTTTAATTAATGTGCATGAGTTATTTGCCATAAAAGTGATATTTAAATTATCGATGCATACATTTTGAATGACGATATTCAATGTCAAGTTCAAATCTGATTTATTTATGGAATACCGGTATGTATTGTGTATTCATGTTGTTTTTTATTAATTGCACGAAGGTTCATTTTTTATGTTATGAGTTGTATGCTCAGTTTCTTTTTATATGGCTACAGTTATATTTATGTCATATATGAGTTCTCAAGTCACTCTTAATATCATCTATAATTATTTTCTCTTATCTGTTGATATTTTACACTGATTAACTATTTCATTTATCTGCTATGTTAGCAGATTGACAGTTTTTGTGTTGTTGTTATTATGGTTTGTGTATATGGCAGAAACAGTTACATTTTTTTGTAAAAAGTATTCAGCATATTTTTTAATGGCTACAGTTATATGTATACACGATGTGAGTTCTCAATATCATGTATAATTAACTTCTCGTACTGTTTATATTGTACAGGTATTATTTTATTTATTTGCAGATTTACATTATTTTCTGTTTTATGTTGTTATGTTTATTTTATAGGGTAGGAATCAATAATGTTCATGTTTAAAAAGTTTACTTTTCTAACCAGGGCATATATCTGGTATTATAATTTTTTATGTTTGTGAGGACACTTCACATTAAGCAGAGGGTAATGAATGAATTTAGCATGTTTACAGCAGTGTCGCATCTGTTGAGGAGAGGGGTATTCCCTGTCGAAATGAACTGAACATGTTTTATGAATAATCGGCAATGAAATTCAATGACAGTGAATGCTACTAACTCTAATGTTATAAATACATGTACCTGTTATGTAATTTTCATATTGTATCTTGATTTGAGCCTGTGATCGGCGATTGTTTCCCGCACTGTTACTGTTTCATCTATGCGGTGTTTGACCTCACTGCGGTGACCTCGCTAGGATTCATTTACACGTCATCGCTTTTTTTGATTCCCGCTATCAAGGTTCTAACGTTTTTTCAGAAGATTTGTTTGTATATTTCACCACAAGGAAATTGTGTTTTGCGTGAGGTAATTGTTATCTAATGAATATGTATTAAGTTATTGCAAAAGTTACGTTGTTTTGCATTGAATATTGTCATTTTCTTGAATGAATTCCGTAGTGAGGGTAAGATTTTCCGCGGTGGTTTTCCGTAGAATTCTGTAGGAATTCCGTACGCATTACGGGATTTCGTAGGGTATATAAACCAGATGCTTGGAGGAATTGGGAGGATGGTCGAAAGTTTTAGTTGGGGAACCATCCCCATTTTCGGTAAGAAATCAAAATTATAGATACATAAATTAAATTTATTAGTATTTTAACTTGCAGTAAATAAAACTGATTTGACTATAGTCTATTTCAGATAAAGGAGGGGGAATTTTTGCGTGTCGTTCAATCACATATTATAAACTTTGCTGGATATGTAATTTATTAAGTAAAATCATTAGATGTAAATTTTTTCCTTACCATTATAAACAGGCAGCTTTCATTATCATATAGCAAGGGTTGAAATTAAGTTGAATTGCCCATATGAAAATTTATTGATCTGAAATTTTCATTCTAATTCCATCATTGTATTTATTTCAACTAGTGTAATTGAATTTAGTTATCTACTAAAGTTTGTTTTGTTTCACTTACTGTGATATTCACCACTGTGCCAGTATAGTCAAATAATATGGTAATTTAAAGTATTTAATTCTTAAATATATTAGTTACATATTTACATTTGTTATTCTTGAGTGTGATTAAATTATTTTTGTAATAAACTCAGGAACCTAAAATCTGAGTTTGGTTATTCAATTACTTTTAAGATATTATTGCAAATACACACACTCATTTGTAAGCAATACAATTACATCTAATTACGTATACCCACAATGTTGACAGTCACATGTACACACGCTACCGAAGGCCTTCACAATATTTGTCAAAAGACAGAGTGCGTGTTCTACCCACGTGAATCCACTTGCATAGCCAAACTGGAAGTCCATCTGCCTAAACGTTATGACCAATAAGTTCATGGAAATTTGTTTTAAAAGCTAGGCTATTCGCAGTATTTTTGCTGCAATTTCCAAATGACAGCCGCTCAGAAGTTGAGTCGAGTACGTACTCAAGATTGAGAAGTTTGCTGAAAACCTGGTCTCATTGAGTGAACTTTTCTGAGTCTGCACTGCTCGTAAAATTTGATGGCTTGTTTGACCATTACAGTCTAGTATATTTTTAATTGTATTAATGCTGTGGTAATTAAAACTAGTAATATATATCTGAATAAGATTTTTAAATTGCTTTGGTCTTCGTGGTAATTAAAAATAATCCAACAACGTCAAAAACAAACATCAAGAAGACTCAGTTTGGATATGCAGCAAATATTTATCCAAACCAAGTAAAACTTTAGAACTGGCGGGGCGCATTAATAGTGGACGCGTTCATATATAAATGATACAACGAATATTCGAATATCAATTTCCGATTCTAATATTCGCCAAAAAGTATTCTTATTCAAATAATTGAGTATTCATGTCAGCACTGGTCTAGCATACCGTTTTCTCTGCCCGACTGAATCATTCAATATTATCCAAAGCTCTTAGTTACATCCCGCTACTATCGAGAATAGTATCTATAGCATTTGAGATAAATTTACATTAGAAAACATGTGTAACTCTTAACAGAGAAATAGTATTATCTTAGAAACCTATTACTAGACTAAAAGATACTGAAGCCGGACAAAAATGACTATATAGAAGAATAAAATGCATAATGAGTGCTGAAAAAGTATACATCTATGTGGGTTGATGACACTCGTTTCCAATGACAACATCACATCACATCATCTACCCTGACCCTTCATATAATAGATTTTCATCATCTCACTCCCATTTTCTCATATCTCTAGATGAATCAGACTTTTTAGCATCCATTTGTATTTTTTAAAATAATAAATTGAGATTTCATAAAGTCCATAAAGAATACATCGTTATTTTACATAATCTACTCCCGAACTGATTTACCAACTCTACTCACACCATTAGAATTAATAAAAGAATCTTGTCATGGATTTGTAGGTTACTTTTCCCTATAAATTGAGTACTGAAATTTGATTATTTTAACTTGCGGGAAAAACAAAATTACACAACATGAACAAGACGGAGGCTATTGCAAATTGTATGTCTACTCTGCAGCAGCGACCGAGCAAGAAGACTAGCCATGCTGAAGCTGTAGAATTTGTATGCTCAAGCTGTAGAATTTGTATGCCCAAGCTGTAGATTTTGTATGCCCAAGCTGCAAGATAAGCTCAGTAAAGTAGATATAGTTTTCGTTATAGAAATTGCGCGTGATACAGTTAATGAAAATCTACAGGAAAGTAGGGAAACGAAGAAGGAAGAAAAGGCACAAAGGTAGAGCTTTGGAACTTTGATGAGAAACCCAGTTTTAACCTATATTGCTCTACAAAATGGTATAAGAAAAGTGGCTAAAATGCTGCCATTGCTGCCTTGCAATGCCTGGACACTGTAGTTGCCTCAATCATTACATGAAGGTATATGCTAATAGTCTCAGCTTAGTTATTTAATTTGCAAATAAAATACATAATATCAACAAAAACAAGTATTATTTGTATTTAGTGTATAGAATTGTATTTTCACGGATAAAACGTTTAATATAAAAACGACGAGAAAATCACACATTACACACACTCTTGTTTTTTGATTTAAATGTATTTAAATAAAACCATAGTAAATTAAAATTATATACATATTATTATACTGAGAGTATATGATCAAAAAGAAGAAAAATGTTAAACTTAAAAATTAATTTACTTTCTAAAGGGAAGAAACACACAAAAATACACACAGCCTTAATTTTTATATCAATGTAAAGAAAAACTCGCAATCAAAGTTATATACATATTATTATACCCTAACTACATAATCAGAACAAGTAAAATGTGACTTTAAAACTGATCTACTTAAAAGCATACACACATCCCTAACTTTTATTTCAATTTAAAAAAAATATAGAATCAAAAGTGTGTACATATTAGTATATCCAGAGTAAGTGATGAGAAAAAGTAAAATGTGATTTGAAACTCTCTGCTTTATAAAAACACACACAAATACACACACATCCTAATTAATATACTCAACACGCCCCATGGGCACACATATTCTACAAAGGTGTTAATGTAAAGATAAAAGATTACAGATAATCATAAATAAATACATATCATTGCACTCTTTTCTGAGTATATGATTAGGTAAAAAGTTATATCTTCAAAATCTAATATGCTTCAAAAGGGGGTACACACACATTTTGCTTCATCATGTGATGACAAATAAAAATAATTGGTGTATATTTATGAGTAGCAGAATCTTCGAAAACGATAAAATTTAAAATGTTTTTAGAAAAAGAAAACATATCTGTGATATATCTATAAATAATTTGTTTGTAATATCAAAGATTGTTAAATTTACAGACATATTAAAAAATGGTTAATATGTTGTTTGACCAGATATTATACATAGTTTGATTAAAAAAATGTGCGAGCACTAGAAAGAACTGTTGTTCATATACAAGGCATTACTTAGAATAGTTATAACTGTATACATAGACATAGTTTTTATATATCAAATTAAAATCACAGAAGAACAAATGAGCGAAAGAATTTAAAGCAGTAAATCAAGCAAAATTATAGACCAAAAAATGCATTTTACTGTGTTTCGCGGTATCACTCTAGGTTGATTGATAGCTGCCATTTAAAGCAGACAAACCGTATTTAGGTTTTTGAAATAATTATCTATATTTAAATAAATGACAGATTTTACTCCAACATTCACAGTTACATATATTTGTCGTCAATATCATCATCGTAAAAACTAATCATGGAAGGTTAGTGATGCGATGTTTATATATATATATATATATATATATATATATATATATATATATATATATATATATAGAGAGAGAGAGAGAGAGAGAGAGAGAGAGAGAGAGAGAGAGAAAATACAAATTATTTCTAGTGCACTGGATCCAGCATCGGATCGCGTGTATCAGAGATTGATTAAGATAAATGCAATAAACTGTTCGTTGTCAGTTTATTGCATATATATATATATATATATATATATATATATATATATATATATATATATATATATACGATTGATGATGCAGCTAAATTTAATTTGCCATTTTTATGCATCCATGCGCGTAGACTGTATCAGTTACACAATCAAACAGACACACGAGTGTATTTTTCTAAAACCTTCTATTGAATTACTTTATATTTAATATTTTTAGTAAGGAATGTGTTCAAATAAACGTCATCGAATAATTTCAATATTCATTTAGAAAACATTGTGGGCATTCTAAGAATAACTATCAATATGTCTTTTTGTTGAAAATTTTGAATTCTGTATCTCTTACGTTGCACGGCTGTTGAAACAGCGAGTTGTATTTAAATTGTTATATTTTTATCTTTTTTTAATTATATAAGCTTCAGTTTCCCTGTTGTCAACCTTATGTGAATCATACATACATACATACATACATACATACATACATACATACATACATACATACATACATACATACATACATACATACATACATACATACATACATACATACATATCACAATCTCTCTTTCTAACTCCCTGTGTTAGTATGTTTCCGAAGAGCGATAATTCTAGAATTTGGAACACATGGCTATGCCCATTCGACCGACTTTGTTAAAACAATTCTCTCTCTCTCTCTCTCTCTCTCTCTCTCTCTCTCTCACTTATATTCATGAATCACTCTACATCCATTAATAGCTAAGCGCATCCACAAATAGGTTTGCACAAGTTATCGTATGAGCTCACCTTACATGAATAAGTCGACAGGTTACCTGTATACATACCAGGTGTGTTTTTGCTCAGTTAGAGACAAGATTATGATTACAAAATCGATACAGTCCTGTTTACACATCTTAGATACAATGATTGACATTTATGTAAAGTAAATAAAAAGGGCCTCTCGATTTCATTTCCACCAAAGTGATGATCAAAGAATGGAAATAAAGGTTAAAGTTGTACTTTATTTTCTTACAGTGTACCAAACGGAAATAATATAACTTGCAGTGTTGTTTCGGACATTTAAAATAGCATTACCCCGTCCTAGGTACGATACCTTTTTCACTCAAATGGTGTGAAGATGATATTATCTAACATTATAAGCAAAGCAGAAAACATTGTAGAGGGTCAGAATGATTTAGATAATGCTTTTAATGAATTATGTAATATTTTGGAACAGAAAATGAAAACTAAGCTACCATACAAAACTGTTACAATAAAATACTGTTTTCTGGTAATAAGGAAAAGAAAAGTAGGCAAGACTTGGTGGAACGACACTTTGTCCGAATAAGGAATAATGTTTGTGCTGCTGAAAAATCCCGGTTGGAATGTAAAAGTTCTAATTGCAAAAGCAGTGATTTAATGCATGTTTTATTCAGTAAAGAAAGTCTTTGATTGGAATCTCCAGCAATTGAAACTCATTTACTGGTTCGAACTTCAAAATGACTTCATGCAATCTAAAGAATTTTCCAAAATGGAAGGAAAAGTAGGGGTTGCAGAGAATAAAAGTGCAATGAATTACGACGGAAATTAGAGATGATAATAAACAATTGCAAAGAGATTATATGGTTGTTCTTGAAAAATGGACACATTATATTAGTTCACTTCTCAGTCCAGTTCAGAGTGAAAATATGGTTCATGTAGGACAGAGAACAAATGAATAACATTTTTTGAATTTTAATGATGTTAAATTCAAGAAACCCATACGTATTGAAGGGGTGAAAATAACAGTTAACAATATTTACAGGGATAAGGCTGCGGTATAGATGACTACATTCTATAAACTTATTCAGCTGTTGGTCTTGATGTTGGGGATTTCAAGAAGAAGTCTGAACATCTGTATAGATTTATTCAATTGGTTAAAAAGGTAGACTTCCAGCAAAGTCTCTTAAATTCAATCAATACAAAGATAGTGGATTTATACGTGATGTTTTGGAAAAGTTTCAGCAACATTGATGACATTTGCAATTTAAAATGTCTAATTAATTTGTGTTTTTGTATAGAAACTAGAAATTATATTGTGGATTTACAGATTACCGAAAGGTTTTTGACTCTGTGGATATAATTTTTCTCTGTTAAAAACTGTTAAAACATTTTTTAACGGTAAGATGCGGAATGCTATTCAACATTTGTAGGAGACTGCCAAGTTCTGCGCCAGGCACGGTTGTGTTTGCTCAAACGTATTCAATTTTATTGTTGGTGTACGTCAAGGTGAGAATATTTCACCCATTTTATTCTCAATGTTTGAGATCATATTTTCGAATTTATCTCATATGCAGAAAATGTTTGACTAATATTAGTCATGTCGCTCATATTTTATTAGATAATTCAGATGCTGAAGTCTATTTCAAACTGTACTGGTTACTTCATGCTGATGATAGCGTAGTACTTGCTCCATCTGCTCCAGAGCTGCAAGTATTCTACATATCCTATTTATTTGTACTGTCAGACCTGAGAACGTGATGCAAATGTAGCAAGTACAAAAGTGGTAATATTTTGTTTAGTCAAGAAGTAATGAAGTTTTAATTCTTACCTTCAATGGTGAAAAACTTGAACATGAAACTGATTTTCAGTATCTAGGTCTTATTTTTTCAAGTAAGAGATAACTTTAACAAAGCGAAAGCTAATACTGTTCAGAAAGCTAAGAAAGCTATGTTCTTTGTTTAAAGAAGAGCTAGCAAGCTGTATTTCCTAAAAGATCTTCAGTTGTATCTTTTCGGTACTATGATTTTGCCAATATTAGTTTATAGAACAGAAGTCTGGGAATTTTAGTCCTTTTGTGCGCAGATATGTAGAATTATTTTAAAGGTACGAAAATATACGCCTAATATAATTGTTTTTGGTAAAAAAGGAAAAGTACCAGTCAGTATCTCTATTAAGAGGAGAAAGATTGATTGCTGGCAGATACTTGTGTTGGAGAAAAGTTCCCACATTCCCTATGATATATTAAAATCAGTGGCATTGTATAGATGTTGCTCATTTCCTATGGCTGATCTTTGTTTTGAATCTTTCTAATGATTGTGGACTAATGGATTATGGGATATGTAGACAGAAATTTTAATATATCAAAGAAGGTCGCCTAAACTTTACAAGATAGTTTTATACAGACATGAAAAGATTAAATTTCAACTATATCTAAGCATATCAATTATAGTATGTTTTTGAAAATTTTGCTTCTAAAACATATTTCATTAAACTCCAACCAGACTTAGTACAATATATTTGTCGTTTTGCTTGTAAAAGTAACAAACTTCCCATAGAAGTTAGCGGCTAATTCAGTATTTATAAGTTCGAGAGGCTCTGTCTTCTCCATGACAAACAAGAAGAGGGTGATGAGTTTAACCACATTTTTATTTTGACTTATTTCAAGAGGGAAAAAGCTACATTTTTACCTGTACATCTGCTCAGTAAAACGAAACACTGTTAACATTAAAACGCTCATAGGCAACACATATATTTTGTAATAATTGGAATATCAAACACTTTGATCATTTTTATTGTCAAACTTCAAATGTTGATGTGACCGCCACCTTGTCTGTTCACACTGAACACTGTTCATTGCCTACACTGTTATGCATTTATTTGTACTAGCATACCTCATGTGGGGTCTTTAGTGAAATTAAATGTCTAAAATATATCAAATTATTTTGTTTTGAGCTCTGAATCAGCAGATTGTAATTTGCAGTACTGAAATGAAATACATCTTAAGCTATACTTTGAAAAGAAATTTAAAGAAAATATTTTATTTCAAATTTAAAACATATCGCGACTGTGTTGTACATTGCGTTGTTACGCAGTAGATAATAAGGGGAGGCAGCAGTACATCACGAGATTATTAATAGGTCATGCCATAATAAGCTGGGCTCGTGCTGTAGCTTCCACATTTTTTATATATATAGTGCTACCATCTTGACAATACGTGCTCTAACGAATAGGGTGAAAATCAATAATAATCCATTATATCAATGTGTGGATATACATCACAATTAAACTGACGGTACTAGTTCTGAAGACACATAATATATTACTTCTTAATCCTATTAAGGCATTGCTTAAGATATAGGGGACATTATTAAAATGAGAAATTGACACCGATGAGCTTCGCGATGGGATATATTCCGCCGTTGTTTCCTGCGTAAACATAAGAGAGTTGACAAGTTCCGAATGACCAGTAAGGTAAAGCTTTCTAATCAATACGCATGTTACTTATCAAGACAGTCCTTGCCTACACTGCCGGAAAACGTGCAATTTTTTCTAATCGAAGTGTGCGATTCTCTGCAGCCAGTTTTGCAATTGTTGTGTAAGTATGCTGTTGTGGTCGCCTAATGGCGACCACTTTGGATTCATGTAGGGCTTCCCGTGAAGCTGAGATGCTTGCAGTCAGCCATGCTCTGACATTGTCAACACATTCTAGTCTCATAAATGGCTAAAACAGAACAAATATTCATGTGTTGTTGTTTTGTTTCAAGTAAGTAAATGACGTATTTATTGACTTTTTTATTTTTGTTAAAATGAAGAATGAATCCCGATGCAGATGATGGTGATAATTGCGATGCAGATTGGTTCTGCAACCTTATTCGTAATCTGGTAAACATTGTTAATACGAATATGTGCTTTCAATACGAAAGTTAGTGAATAATCAATAGTATGCAATTCGAAAACACATTTTAGAAAATGTGCTCAAAACGACTGAAAACTGACATTTGCATATTCTTTCTGGTAAATGGTTTATGAATATGTAAACAAGGATTTTCTCTTACAGATGACCGAGAATTTTAACAAAGAAGTGGTAAAAAATGAAGAACTATAATAAATGCAATCACGTGACAGCATCACCTTTAGTTTATGTTTGGCTGGCTATTATTGAATATCTAAAAATGAATTTAAGTTTGAATCAATGTTGAAGAATTTTGTACAGGTTTGGCCAGTTTACTATTGCTTTGTGCATAATGGCCCAGTTTATTTTACTATAGGTTTGTACATAATTGGCCAGTCTACTATACCTTTGATACTGGGCCAGTTTATTGTAGCTTTGTACTATACTTTTGATTCCAGGCCAGTTTAATAAAGCTTCCATACTGGGTCAGTTTACTGTAGCTTTCATACTGGGTCAGTGTACTGTAGCTTTCATACAGGATCAGTTTACTGTAGATTTCATACTGGGTCAGTTTACTGTAGATTTCATACTGGGTCAGTTTACTGTAGATTTCATACTGGGTCAGTTTACTGTAGCTTTCATACTGGGTCAGTGTACTGTTGCTTTCATCCTGGATCAGTCAGTCTCAATATTTGCTTCACTCTACTTTTGAGCTGCAATATTATATTCAGTTGTTGTGACTGAAAATGGAGGCTGGTATTGTCTACATACATATTTATGTGCATCCGTACAACATTGCTTCTTTGCAATTCTTTTTCTTCATATCGACACTTTCCATTTTTCTAGTTTAATACTTTTGCTTTCCTTTCCTATTATTTACGTAACAACTTCTGCTGGTCAAATTCCTTTTTGGTGCATTTCTTAATGAATTGTTGTTTTATTTGTCCTACATGTTTTGTTTCTGCTGCACCGATTAGTCTTTTTTGTGGCATGCCCTATTCTCTAAAAGTCTTCCTTACGCTGCCAGAAATGACGCACTTTACTCCTATATATTGCAACACATTACTGCAGATTTGTTGCATCTACTTCTCAATGTATCCCACAACACACTATCAGTGCCACCAGTATCAGTGGCATTCTACCGTGATGGCCCTCAGAAGGCATTCACATCCAATCCAAAGTCAGTCTGAAATTGCCACCCAAAGCAGAGATATACACGCCGACATATATATATATATATATATATATATATATATATATATATATATATATATATATATATATATATATATATACACATACACACAGTTTAATGCTTGAGCGTTTCCCTTGAGACCCATAGTGAAAATATTTATTGTCGCATTACATACCCATGCATGTATAACATATTCCTTGATGCCCCTCACTTTGTAAACTTTGAATGAATATTATCTGCAGGATAATAATTGGCGATTCTACTTACCTGACAGATATAGGGGTCTTTCCCGGTATAGTCCTTATGTTGATATTACGAATGAATGAGTCTAGCCTCAGTCGATAGATATCTTCATTCTTCATATATACGTGCAACCACACAATTTATAGGAGATATCTTTCCCCAGGTAGTGATTTTTTTTCTTGTTTGTTTCATTCGCGCTAATCCACGACCACATCCTTTATAAAAGGAAACTTGTCATGTATAGCAATGATTGCAAAGGCTGTCTTGCTGGAAGGACGTATACCTGGATAGACGATAATCATAAGAGCTCTCTATAAAACACTCATGTTGCTAAATATCTGTCTACTGTTTGAGAAAATCTTTATTTTTTTTAATACAAATACAAAAAACCACCCAAACAAACAAAACCAATTGTGTTATGACGATTTGAAATACAGAGAGAGAACCAAATGCAAACGTTCAATCACCTTAAGAAAACCTAGGACATATCATCAAACTGTATTTCAGTATAGGAAACAAAGTGGTAAGAGAGAGGGATCTCAGAGAACCCAAGATATACGATAAATATTTGCTTCCTATCGCCTGTGACGTCAGATACAGTCAGTCGTATAGGCATACGTGCATAACAGGCATAGCAGGCACACCCGCATATCGAGCCAGTAATTAATTCTCATCTACCGGTAAGAACACCGTCACTCCGGATTCCTACGACAGAAATCAAGGTATATAGATATAGAGGTTATTATATAGAATTACAAATATACACCAAACAGAGCGGAAAGTGCTATCCCTGGATCATACAGGTGAATGCTTGATAACATTAACATAATTTTTAAGTACAAATAAAAAATATTATCATACAGGGGTTACAGAATTTAAATTCGTACGCGGGTTACGGCATCCATCGCCTTGCCTGTAGCACCAATCGATCGTGACAATACAATGTTTCCCACTTCACTCGTGAAATGTTTCCTCATTCCGAAATCAAGCTCAAGTTTCAGGCTAGGCACCTATTTTGCCTTGCCTGCACAGACCGGCTCTTCTACTTTCCAAATACAGTGTGTTAAACTGTTACACCAGCAAATAATTTTTGTTTATATTTGCTTTATTTTTCTCCCGTAGCTTGGTATCCAGTTCATTAGGTACACAGATTTATCCACATGTACGACTTTTTCCGCATTGTACGGATTTTTCACCAAAATTGTGCATATCCAGATGGATAATATAAACTGATCTAAATTACATTGTTAAGCTCGCTATTTCTGTCTGATTCCTGCATATTGCTTTTTTCCCAAAATTGTGCCTCTGTTATTTGTTCTTTTGCTAACGATTATTTTATATCCGCGACAGTTTGTCGTAGAAGACTATCGCAGACTTCCTAATAAAGATCACAACTTGATACAACGTAATGGAGCGTCGCTGATAGGGTAAAGTACTTACACTTTGACAATATTGGAAACCCCCCGAAAATCCCCCCTAACCTCCCCCAATCCAAAAACGAGTTCGATATGTATATGAAAGGAGTTGAACTCTTCTTGATATGTCATACGTCATGAACTACTTACTCATTGTATCGGAAATCAAAGATCATCCTTCTCTATCATGCAATTTGGATTTCAATATTAATGTTAGTTAAAATCTATTACCTGTCTTAATCTAGACTAAAGCTCCCCTTAAACGAATAAACGGAATCATTTATGGTATATATATATAGATATATATATATATATATATATATATATATATATATATATATATATATATGTATGTATGTATGTATGTATATAAAACACGTAGCTTTAGCAATGTTAGTATAAGCAATTTGATATATAAATAATGTGAGCATATCAAATTGTGATTCCCCATTGATGTATGAATGCACACATAAATATGGTTACAACGGTAGACCATTGCTTCTTTACTCTCCAGGTCTACTTTTCTAACGCCATGGTAGACTATTGATTCTAGACTCTCTAGGTTTACTTTTCTAACTGCACGGGAGACCAATGCTTCTATACTATCTAGTTTTGCTTTTCTAACTCTACGATACCATTGCTTTCATACTCTTTAGGTTTACGTTCCTAACCCCACGGTAGACCATTGCTTCCATACTCTCTAGGTTAACTTGTCTAACGCCACTTTTGATTGGCTGAAGGTGAAAACTGACTGTCAGACTCAAGCTCAGAATTGTATGATCTTCGGGCTAGATCTCACATCAAACGGCAATATATGTGTTTTCCGCAGATGTAAGGCAGGTATACATAGCTACATGGGCGTCCGCAAGACTGTGTGTGTGTGTGTGTGTGTGTGTGTGTGTGTGTGTGAACAAAGCAAACATCAAAGGGACGAGCCTTCAAAGTGATGATAATGCTAATAGATTCAAAGACAGAGGCGAGCTCCCACATTCGGATTTGGGTGGTTTAATATTTTGGAGGTTTGTTTAAATCTTATTGCAGCATTACAGATATATATATATATATATATATATATATATATATATATATATATACGTTGATTTATATGAAAAGGAGCATTTTATTTGTGTGTACCATTCTTAATCATAGCACCGTGATAAGCGTACCTAAAATTACTCAGAGATGTTCCATTAAGGAAAAAGGAACGATTTTAAGATCAATACTTTCCAGGCCGAATGTTTAGAAGAATCAGACATTTTTTTGGTGACTATATCGAGTTGCAGCTTTCCAACACTATATCAAATTTTGCATAAACAAATTTTGGTCATAAATATCTTTTCCAAGCCAGCCAACAATAGAGGAGATACGCAATTTTGGATTCCCAATTATTTTGGCGGCCAGCCGTATCTTGCAATCGTTTTTAAAACCGGAATAGGAAATAGTTTTATTGGTCTCTCTCCATCAAATGTGGCAGTACATGCTGGATAATGTAGGATAACCAGAAAATACTTATTCTCCTGTTAAAATAGCATGTGTTACAGTTGCTGTCAAAGGTACCAATTCATTGATAACAAAGCATCCAGCACATGTTTATTTGGTATTATATGCCTCTTTGTCGAGTGTCCACTTATACAAATTCATGTGTTTGAATGTTATAAAGCGAGCAATGAGTGCTGATAGAGTTAAACACAATGACATAAGCTCGGTGAAGTATTTAATCCGTTTAATGTCTTATAATCTTCTTTTAACTTAGTCTGTAATTCCTGGCAGCTATATTGGTAGAGTTTCGAACTCGTAATACAAAGATCACGGTTTCAAGACATATCCAGGCCAGCCCGGTTGGGCTGCTTCGGTGTACCCTTGGGAAAGGCACTAACTGCCGTATCATCGGTATGATAGTGTGTTAAAAATGCCACTAAAAAGCAAGCAATCAACCGACTGTAATTTATTCACGTAATCAATGGGTAGAAATTTGCTGCTGCGGAAACGGCATCTGACAAGGACTTGGAAAGTTTAGGCAATCTTGCACTGACAACGATCTTATTGGTTTTCTTGATTTGCTTTTCATCCGGGTTTTTTCTTCAATTCCTTGTCAGTTATCTCTTTATCTCTTTGCAAGTCTCAAGTGATATACCTATTTTAAAATCTTATTGTGTTTTTATCAGCTCCTGGAATAATATTTTACAACGTTGGTATTTATAGAAGAGTTCAATCCCAATCTAAAGCTTTCGGATGACTTTTCCTATTTATGTTGTAGCCAACAATGCTACATGTTTTCATCACCATATGACTCAGTAACAAAAATATACCATCGTCCCCAAAAACAAAGTAATGACCTTAATGTTTGCTTTATATACATTTTACGGAAGGTAAAGTTTTGCATTTAGTGTTTACACAAGTTGACAGTGTTTTCTAAAAACATGAAATTTTTTTTCTAATCCTAATACATTGAGGCTATATTAAATGTTTTTCCACATTCACGTTTAATTCTTTCTTGATTTGTCTTTTGAAACTTGTTATTTCCTCCACTATATTAATCTTGTTCATTTGTCACACTAAATCATCTCTGGTATTTCGTATATCGTTCGTCATCATCAGTATTTCTTTGCCGCATTTGTAACATTTTACAACTGTTTGGGCTTTGTTCACAAAATCATGCTTTGCGTGTGTGCTAGCACAATACAACATTGATTGTACCATCGATTTTTGCAGTTTAATTTCAATTACTACTGGATGTGAAATTAAATTTCTAAAAAATAAAAAATGCATTTTATAAATCGGTATATATAAACGCTATGAATAGTGTACTAGATGTGAGATGCAAAAAATCGTAGCATATCAATTACTTTTTGGTTAGTTTTGTGGCGATCTTTGCGATTGAAGGCTCAAAGGTTCAGTGATGGATGTGTTAAAATTGTACCTGGAGAAAATATTATCTAGCCAAACCAACTGCATAGTAAACTGTCTAATTGGCACGATTACCATACATTCTTTGAACGAAATATGAGAGAAGTTAGAATACTCTCATGAGTGCATCAACATTTAAATGATTTTATTAACCTTTATCTTGTTCGAAATCTCATAGACTAGATTTTAGTCTATTACATTGTATCAGTTTTTAAAACATTTTAGATGTAGTTGAAATATACGTCATATTTTTGACAGTTATTTCTATTAATTTCTTCACTAATGCCAATTTGTATCTGCTCATACATGGTGTAGGTTGTAGTCGACGTATCACGTTTTCCATGTGTACCAGTTTGTTGTTTACCTGTGATATCTGGGGACGTACTTTATATTTTCTCTTCGGTTTTAGGACCAACATAAATTTGTATGCTGTGCATGTTGTAATGCCTTCATGTGCTAATGCTCTGTTTATTCCACATCGTCACATTCTAGAAACTCGTTATCTTGCAAAAACACAATGTTTTCATGCTCCTTAATACTGTTGTGTATGTGCTCTTATATAGAAATATATGGAGGTGTCTTTGACATAGCATCTACAATGGATGTGTGCTTTATTTAATGGCACATTATATTCTCCTGGTTCTCAAGTGTTCAACGATTCATCATATGCTTTCGATTTTAAAAGGACACACCGTTTACGGTTGATACATTTTTGTTATTGAAAATCATTTCTACTTGTATGTCATCTTGTTTCTCGTATAGAGATAAACCCTTGTTCGTAAAACATGACCTCCATATCCTCTCCCTTCAAATCTTCCAGTGTGTAAATAACTATTTCCCCGATTTTAGACAAAGAACTTCCAAATGTATATGATGTGTATTGTACTATCTATACCAATTGTTGTATTTTAATATGCCTTCATTTCAACAATGTCTTTCTGCCACTGTCATCCACGTAACTAACATAGATTCTAATATATTGAAATCTTTATCTCAGTTGTTTGCGTCATGTGTAGGTAGATTGCGCAGGAAATCATTATTAGAATTTGGTGCATTTTGTTTTCTCTTTGTCCTGCTTAATTTGATCACACATATTGATAAATATTTGTGTAAGTAACTGAATTTTCCGAAAGCATTTTTGTTCGTCCTTCGAGTTCAAAGACGACCATGATATCACTAACTTGTTTGGTTTCTGTGAGTACGTGAGTGGCTGATCAGGCCAATTTGTGAATTGTCTATGGTACACTGGACAGGAGATGCCGCTTGGAGTTGCTTGATCAATAGAGGACGTGGTGCAGTTCTGAGATTTGCTCTGCTTGCGCTTCTGCACTGCCTCTGCAATTCGCCTCAGTTCAAAGTCTGTAGCTCCAGTATGGATTGAGACTCCGCCAGGTGCAGCGATTCTGTGTGAGATCTTTCAAAGACTCAGGGTCAATGTTGAAATGTTTCAAGGATGACTTGAGGGAATCTTTGAAGCGTTTCTTCTGACTACCCTGATATCGCTTTCCCTCCTTCCGATCACCGTAGATAATCTTTGGTAGTTGCTCTTCTGACATTCTGGTAATGGGGCCTTTCCATCTCATCTGTGATTTCATGAGTAGAGTGGGGATGCTTGGAATACCTGCCCGTGTGAAAACCTCAGTGTCTGGGACCCTGTACCGCCATCTTATTTTCTTCAGTTTATTTTTTTCTTCAGGCAGCTCATGTGAAAATCTTTCAGCTTCTTCGCATGGCTTCTGTACACCGTCCAGGTTTCGCATGCATACAGCAGGGTCGGCAACCCAATGACTTTGTAGACCTTCAATTTTTTGTGTTCAATTTTCCGGATCGCAGTAAATATACCTTAAATACTGTTGTTTTTCAGTCCCCTTAAAAACTACAAACGCATCCAGAGGCGCTATGTTAGTGCCTGATTATACATATTTAGTTGGCATTAGCAAGTGAGCAGGACGACCTTCTAATATAGGTACTTTTATTTTAAAAAATATGCAGCCTTTCGGGAATCCATTCATAAGCAGCAGCAGTAGCTCAGTTGGTAGATTGTAGTAGCCGTAATGCAAGTGCTGCGGGTTCGATGCACGACCATACTAGCCCGGATCGGCTGCTCCAGTGTGTCCTTGACACTGGCACTTAGCTCACATTTCCTCGTCATGATATAGCCAATACTGTGATGAAAGTGTCTTTAAAAACCAAAATAAAAATAAATCCTTTAATACTTATGAATGAATGATTTCAAATTAATGTCAAATGTAGCCATTAATATATTTGTCTGCCATATATTGTATTGATGTAACAGTCTTGCTATCAGGGTTTATGCTACTTATCTCGATGTTTTCATGATTAACTTATTGTCTGACATTATTTCCTTATTACACAAGGCTTGTCGATTTCATTCCTATCAAGACACTTGGAATAAAAAAGTCATTAAAACTGTATGTTGGCATGAATTTATATGTATCGATTCAGTAAATTGTTTAAGTTTGTCTAGTTCAACATCACTGATTTTTGGGTTTGGAAAAGAGTCAGTTGTTTGTCCTACGGTGTTTATCTACCACCACACTAGCAGCAGAAAGAAATAATTTGCAACCATACCTTATGCATAATCATCCTAACTTGATTCGTATTAAAGTAGGACTGTGAATGTCTTGGACAAGTGGGTAACTGAGATTACCATTTTAAGTATCGTTGTGCCAGAGACAATAATAATAAAAATAAAGTATTAATGAAGTAAAAAAATAAAGGAAACTACTTATAACTGGTGCCTCCATATCTTGGGCGTGGCTGAGAGCAGTAGTCATCATCCCCCCGCGTAATATATATATATATATATATATATATATATATATATATATATATATATATATATATAGAGAGAGAGAGAGAGAGAGAGAGAGAGAGAGAGAGAGAGAGAGAGGGATGGAGGGAAAGAGAGAACAAGAACAAAATAAACGCGGAAGCAACAACCCCATCAATAATAAAATATATTTCTGTCTACAGTAGATAGATATTTGTGCGTTGTGTGCCAACCACCAGCCCAGCCTTTTTTCTCCAATTCCTAACTCATCAACCAACCTATCCTCCAATTTGGTTTTTAAAAAATCATATGTAACCCACTAGACGACACGAGTAAAAGAATTAATATTCCTAAAATCTCTAGTCCATCCATCCTCCTGACATCCAATTTTGTTTAAAAAAATGTTCTAGGCAAACCACCAGATTATCCCTTTTTTAAACACCAATACTCTGCATACTACATGATTAAAAGAAATCTTTCACAAAAATCAGATGCCAGTCACCCTCCTATCCGCCACGTTTTTTCACAAAAATGCTATGCCGGAAACCAAAATTGTCATAAAAACATTACTCCACACACCCTTCAATACACCAAGTGTTTCACACAAACACTACACCACCAACACTAAAATGTCTAAAGAAACAAACAATAGAATCTATTATTTAAAACTATAGTTTATTCTGTATAAATCCAAGAAAACACGGATATAGCATTACTCAGCCAGTGCTTGCATTTTCCCTCGCGTCATCTCCGTCCTCCCTCAGACAATTTCACCAGATGAAGCCAGCAATTTGTAAAAAAGAAATGGTTTCATCTCAAATCAAGAAAACACACGATAAAATACTTCTGTAAAAAGTGCATGCATATTTTATGTTCTGAATTAAAATTGCACGAACACAAAAAATTATGCAAGAAAATAGGAAACTGAATAGACACATTGTCAGAGATGGAGTTTGACGTTAAATTTAAAGACTACCAACACAAACTAAAGGTTCCTTTTGATCTATATTGTAATTTTGAAAGTATCATTGAACCAACAAAAAAAGGTATTGGTAGATAAATTGAGGGTGCTTTAGCACTCGAGTTTTCCTCTGCAAATAGACCCTTTGAGTCCCCCACCCTACGATATCAATGGTATCACACGAGAGAATATTGTCTGACTGATTTATTGTATGACCGCGACTTTCTTTCTGATTTTGATGTGATCAACTGTCTGTTTTTACACCCATCCTATATTGAAAAAAAAAATGAATTCAAAGATCTACAAGAACTACAACAACCAAACTTCAAAAGTTCTGGTGTTTTTCAAAATTTTTTGTTTTACAAAACAATTGTTAAAACATTTTATGAAGGATTTTACTTAGCTCAAATTATAATCAAGACATATCTTATATTGACTTTAGCAAGTCATCGGAACAAACAAAGTTTGGGGTTCAAGTGTGTGGAACTATTTTGCTAGACTCTTAACATACCAATGTGTCCGCCGATCTGGTCGTTGTAGGGATAATATACAAAATTATGTGGTAAGTCCCCAAATAGCAGAGGCGCTTGCTTTCCTGCGCAGCCGGAAGTAAACAATCCGTATACGTGGCCAGCGTGATAAAAGAATCATAACTTCAATACACTGGCTGACCGCCGAGCATTCATGTATAGATGTCCGGTGGACCAAGCGATCGAGATTTTGTGTGTAAATCATATTATTATATCAATTTTGTCCACACAAAAATCAAATCTAATCATTATACATCCATAGCAAAATGTAGATCTTTTAACGAAGTATGGCCAAACCTGTGTGTAAAGACTACTCTGAGGACAATCTGGAAGTGGTCTTTATAAGCAGGTGATCTTATATATATACATGATTTTACACAAAATACATTAATTTTCGTTATATACAGTCCTTATATAATGGTTACAAAAAGATTCTCTGTTTTTTTGTTTTGTTTACGTTTCTACCTATATAAATTACTTTATCATGAAAAGCTAAATATTGCATTTCTTTCCGATTACTAACACGCTAGACTATGTTCAGCTTCAGTTTAAATAAGACCATTACTTCAGTACAGCTTGTAATTGCATCTTTTGATGAAAATTTTATAATGCATGGGAAAGGTTCAGTTTAAATAAAAACTATGTAGCGATATTATAAATGAACCCTAAAACGCCATGTTCGGTTAATTTGTCGTCTGAAGTTACACCACACTCTAGTTTACACCTAAATTATTTCAGTCGACCTTGTATAAAGGGAAAATTTGAATAAAAGCTATGTAGAAAATTTATAAATGAACCCTAAAACGCCATGCTCGGTGAATTTGTCTTTTCAAGTTACATCTAAATTATTTCATTCGATGTTGTATAAAGGTAACATGTGAATAAAAGCTATGTAACGAAATCATAAATTAACCCTAAACCATATATCTTATGTTTACATGAATATAAAATATTACTTAAGTTAGCCACTAAGGGTTCATCGCATGAAACACTAACCTCGTTGGATTTGTCTTCTCAAAGTACACCACGCTCTAGTTTGCACCTAAATTATTTCGCTCGACTTAGTATATGTCAATAAGAGTTTTGAAGCATTTATGAAGATTTTGGAACACATATTAAATACCATCTACAATATTAGCATATGAACTATGATGTCAAGAAAGGTAACTTCATACCTTCACGCTTGTTTTTAAAAGGTGTGCGATACCCAAAATAGTATATATCTTAGAGGTAATGATTTTGTAGATATTATTGTAATTTCTGGGCAAGTGTTAGAGAAATAATATCATTTGTTTTAGACTTTAAGCCCTTTGATCATTAAATAAAAACTTTAAGGTTAAAAAACAGATGTCATAATATGCTGTCAGTGCGTCTTAACTTGAAATTCAGCCTGCTTTTTCAAAGGATATATCGCAATAGCACTGATTTAGTAACCTCACTACGCAATTGTACAAAATATAACTTGATGACGCAACAGTATCGAACATAATTAATTGGTTGTATAGAGGGAACATAATATAGGGATCCATAGGTATACTTGTAGGTAAAGTAATCCAGTAAAACAAGCCAGACTGGACTTTATTCTTGTTTGGGAACATTTATTTGCAATTACTGAAAATGTAAATGTTGAGCCAGGATATAAGACTCATCATTCTCTTATAAAAATGAAGATAATTTTCCAAAAGGAAATGAAAAGAAAAACATTCTGGAAATTTAATAATTCATTAATCCAAGAAGACTCGATCTGGATATGCAGCATTTATTTAACAAAACCATGTAAAATGTTCAGAACCTCAACTTATTTTCCTATGATCACTAATGAAATAATATGGAAAAGAAACAAAACCATAACAGTAAATTCTTTCCGACCTGAAGTTAATAAACAACTTTAAACTTTCTACGTTTCAAACAACGAACGAACTAAATTCTGATTCTCTTCCACGATGTTAGTACACGTGTCAGCGGCAGAAATCTCAAAATTTGTATTGTGCCGTTTTACTGCCCTGGGATCAAATTTCAAGGTGTTCCCATACAGAGTTGAGTGATTTATCCATGGCATCTGTAGGGTCGCCAGGTTAACGGGAACACAGTTAGTTTATATGTACATAGTATGGTTGCTAATTGACACTACATATCGCAGAGCTGTCTCAGAGTTGTAGTAACGCGCGAAGAGCATTAAAAGTGGACATGTTCATGTATAAAAGATACAACCAATACTCGAATACCAATTTATGATTCGAATATTCGCCAAAAACGATTCTTATTTGAATATTCGTTTCAGCACTACTCATTTGCATAGCTTAGTTTGGATAAAGTCACGATTTCTTTTAAACAAATTGAAGAACCAATAAAATATTGTCGAAAACTTTTTTAATTGAAACCTTAAATCTTGTGTAATTATTAATGGTAAAGACTCTAATTGGTTTGTACTCGAAGGAGGGTGTAAACAGACATATCCACTCTCCCCATGAATTTTGATCCTGTGTGCAGAATTTTTAGACCATATGATAAGAACAACTGAAAATATATTGGGAATAAACAGAGATAATATAATATATGTTCTATCTCAGTATGCAGATGATACATCACTTACTCATGATGATTCAAAGAAATCTCTGATGACTGTTTGCATCGTTTATATCAATATTCCAAATTTACTGGTCTTAGTATAAATGTTGAAAAAACAAAGGTAGTTATCATAGTAAGTAGAACAGATAACAACAAAATTTATTGTACCGAATATAAATATAATTGGAGTTGTACTGAGTTTGTTGTCTTCAGGATATTAAGAACCTGCTAATTCAGTGGAATCAGAAGTTTTTTAATCCATTTAGAAAGATAACTGTGATGAAATGTTCAGCTATCTCTAAAATTAATCATCTTTAATTTTCATTAGCAAATCCATCTAAAAAGTTTATAAGTGAATTAAATGCACTTTTTAGTTTGTATGGCATGGGTTAAAGGACAAAATGAAAAGAAATATTGCCCTGAATTATTATCACGAGGAGCAATTAAGTATTATTAAAATATATTCAATTGTATGAATACTTTGAAACTAATATAGCTTACAAGAATGTTGTCTGATGAGTCAAAATGAAAAAAAAAACCAAAAAAAAAAAAAAAAAAACCAAAAAAAAAACCATGTCTCAAAGACTGAGAATTTCTTTTAATTTGGAATATATGTTTTACCTCAATAAAAAAGGATCTCAAACCTTTTGGAAAGAGCTTTTTAAAGCATATTTAAAACGAATTATATCATTCAAAATGGTCACAGCTAAAGAGTTTGAGAAACACAAATATGATTTAATCCTTAGGTTGGAATAGATGTAAAAATCGTGTATTACAAAACAATGTTTCAAAACGGTATTAGATTTGTGAATGATTTTGTTAATGAAAATGTTTCCTGTATAAGTTTTACTGGTTTAAAAAATAGATTTTCTGATAACATTAATTTCATACTTTGATTGGAAACAATGAAATGCCAACTTCTCGAGGAAAATGGAATTCTGAGTTTGGCAATTTAGAATGTACCGACTAGCAGCACTCTTTCTTTCTACCATATAAAACTACAAAATGTTAAAATCTAAGATGTTTTCAGCTTGAAATATTACATAGAATCTTGACTAATAATGTATTACTAAAACAAATTTGAATTATTTTAAATGAGCTGTCCTCTTTTGTATGATAAATGCACAGATAATATCTCGTATTTTATGTGACATTAAGACATCGAAAAGACAGATTGAAACAATGTTTTGAAGATGCTTAAGCTTGAAAAGTTAAAAGCTGAGTGACGAAATACATTTTCAAGGCAATTTGAGGGCTAGGACTGTGTCAAATAAGTACGCTAAAAACATCATTCCTACTGTGTCTATATATATATATATATATATATATATATATATATATATATATATATATATATATATATATATATATATATATATATATATATATATATAACAAAGCCGAGATAAATCGGAGACGATAAAAGTTAAGGTAACAAAACGCTAGATTTCTCCATCACATGGGTGAGAAAAAAATATTGGTGCAAGAAAGATGACCTTTCGCATTTAAAATTATATTGACAGTAATCGCAAAAGTAACGACTTATTGATTCAACTACCTGTATCGTCTAGAGTGCTGAATGTAATAGAAATTGCTAGAAGGTGTTAAGGATTCGCCGATGAAAAATACATTTAAATTAACTTACCTTACAATAGAAACAAAGAGAATCATTACAAACTGACGAAATGAAGATTCACTGTTTAAGAGGTTCTTACAGCGTGTCCAGCAACAATAAGCCGAAATAACGTAATTTGAAATGTGATATACACAAATTTCTATGAAATGATTTCTGGCAACAGCTGTACCGTCGGTACCACAAAACGTCTGACAACCGCTTTGAAGTCTGATATACACAAATTTCTATGGAACAAATTCTGGCTACAGCTGTACAGTCTGTACCACAAAATGTCTGACAAAGGATGTTCATTAATGCGCACGGGTGTTGCACCCTCGCGGATTGATGAAGATTCTTTATCAAAAGTTTTGTGCAAGGTACTTCATCTTGTGCAAAAGATGCTTTTGTACATTTCCAATTATTAATCACAGCAATAAAAATAAAACCGTGATTGAACAAAAAACAAAAATCATGTAAACACCCAACTTCTACCGTAAAAGCTGCCACATGAGGTGAAAATAACTTATTTTGGTAATTGCTGTCCATATCAGTTTCTATTTTCTAAAATATCAATTTTTATTTCAAGAGTATTCAAGTTTTACCTATCCTGATATATAATCCGGGGAGAAATGTTCTAAAAGAAAGATGAATGAGGGTTAAAGACGGTACATCACCCACACACACGCGCTTTTTATTTTCTTCATTCATATTTTCGGAAGTTTCAGAGATTTTTTTGTTGCCTAATGTTTGTAATTACCTAGAACCATATGCTCTGTATGTTCGAAATGAGAGGTAAATTTCAACTTCCCAGAATTAACCCGAAGAAAAAAGTGTGTCTGATGATAAAACACTCTAAATCAGATGTTGAGGGGAAATTCGAACAGTTTATATTTGAGGAAAATTATCAACATATTCTTTCTCTGTTGTTGTTTTTTGTTTTAGAAATTCACACAATGCAACCCCCCCCCTCTTTTTATATCAAGATATTTATTAATTCAAAGTGGTAATTAGCTGAATCTGACGCAAAAGTGCAGAGAAAGAATGCATACAATCTCTTGTAACTGGATAACACAACGAGTATCAATTATATCGTTTAAAAGAAATCCCGCATTTTGCACACGGTCCACACAATGTCGGAAGAATTCGAGCATTTTCGTTTCTCTTGTGTTACCAGCAAACATTGGCGAGGCTTTCGAAGATAATGAGCATTTGGCCTTTGGCAATTTCTAAATGTGGTAAATCAACTGTTCTCTATGCAGTTGTTAAGGACTGTCCGAGTGAACCCGGCATCCGAAATAATACAGATTTCCACAGGGACCTAATATCAATTTACTGTTGTTTTGCCGCTCTTCGAGCAGTGGAATATACTGTAAACAGGAAAATTAAATTCTGACAAATACAACGTTAATTTTCTTCTCTTCTAATATAAAACAATGATTTGACTGATGAAATAACGATTGTAAGTATGTACGTTTTCATGTGATTTTAATTGTTGTTATTGTTATTATTATTGTTGATGTTACTGCTGGCAATAATAATAATAATAATAATAGTAATAATAATAATAATAATACTATCAACAACAACCACAGTAAGGACTAGAACAGCGAAGTAGACCAGCAACAGAATAAAAATAAATGGCAATGACTACAAGAAAGTTGGGGTACCCGTGAACAGATTTGAGTCTATACATAGAGTAGATATCTTCCGTTCAAAAAGTTAAAGTCTAGACACAGAGAGAAAGGGAAGACAATTCCTGAACTAGCCGAGAATGTCACAAACTTGCCAGATCAGCATATCCTTCTGCAAATAGTAATGCGGTTGAAATCTTAGCAATAGATCAGCTCAATGAAGCCGTCAATGACTCTAACATCGGACTGAGACGACGGGAACAAGGGTCAAAGACTATGTAAGAAGTTAAAATATTAGCCTTAAAAACGGGGAGCCTAGATAATAGCCGATAGGCAGAAAAATAGATCAGTGGGTTCTGTTAAAGAGAATGTACCTATAGGGTGTGAAGACCTAAAATATAATTTCGGATGTGATCAACTAAAACAAAACTTGGAAGAGCTCACTGTAATAATAAATGAACGTGCTCAACAAATTAAATTGACCCAACAAAGCAATAAATCACAAAATGTTAAAGGTCCAAGAAATCAGAACAATGAGAGATATACCACAATTCAGTCAAAGGAAAGATCTGTTTGTTTTTTAACCATCAGTACAAGAATGCAAAGCCTAAATGGGGAGGTAACTCCAGACAGAATCCAACTTATGGGTCAAATTATAAAAATCAAGAAGATTTCAGGGTGGTTGGAGAGAAAGCAGAAATGAAGGTCTAACGCAAAACCGGGAAAACTGAAATGGGGCGAGAGTAGGTACTGAAACTCAACTTTCTCTCATAGAAGATCCCCAATAACATAAATTAACAGCCTAGGAAAGGATGAAGGATACTTTGTATTGGCAACAATAAAAACACAATGATATGAAATTCCTTTCTGACACATGGGCGAGTGTCTTTTTTATAAGGAATCATGTAGGAGAACAATGGTAAAATCCACCAAAAGTCAACCAAGTAAATAGTAGATTACTAACCGTAACCGGAGAGACTGAACAATTTTATAGTAAAGCAAATGTGAACATAAAACTTTGGAGCAAAACAGTTAAACATGAGATTCTTATTGTAGAAATTCAAGAAGAAACGACCCTGGGGTTGAACTTCATGGTGACCAACAAATGTGACATAAGGATAAGCAAGGGATGTTTAAATGTTAAGACAAATTTACCTATTTCTTTAACAACGTACAGGGACATGTTTGTTGCCGGGTAGCAACTACTGAAACTCTTGGAGTTCCTTCACAATCTTAAATTATAGTATACAGTAAACCATTAGGAAGTGTGGGAGAAGGCTCCTATGCAATGATGAAATCTGCAGTAAAATTTGTTGAGAAGACTGGGTTGCTGGTAACCAAAGCCCTAGTTGACCCTAGTAGAAAAATACTACCCATTAGAATAGCGAATTTTGGAACTAAACCATGCAAATTCTTTACAGATAAGGTAGTAGCTGAATATCACCCAGTACCAATAAATTAGTGTACGACCTCTGATGACTGGGATCATTTCACTAGAGTTTTCTTCGAACAAATCATTGGTCTTGTTCTGCTACTTGCCAAAAACTGACAGGGCCGTGCTGCATATCACATTCTTTAGTAGCTCCTATTTCTCATGGGCACTCGTGCCAGGGCTGTTGGAGCAGAGAGCTTTTTACAGTGCGTCAGTGTACAACTGTGACTTCTCTTGGTCAGCTGTGGTGCTGACACTGATGCGGGGGATTTATTTGTGTTTTGACCGGTGCAATTTCTTTGGCTCAAGTCTAGCCTTATTGCATACCAAGGAATGATCCGTGTCGCAGTCAGCGCTATGGTAGATGCAAGTGACGAGGACGCTGTTGATGCTGATGTGCCTGGTGATGATCAGATCCAGTTGGTGCCAGTGCTCAGATTTGGGATGTCTCCATGACACCTTGTCTGGACGTACGTGTTTGTGATGCAGAGGTCATGGTAGGACCAAAGTTTAAGTAGTCTCTGTCCATTTTAGTTCATTCAGTGGCATAATATCCTAGACAAGGGGGATATGAGTCACAATCAACACTTACTCTTGCGTTAAAATGCCCTAACAGGTACAGGTGTTCATGTTTTGGGATTCCGTTGATGGTGGCCTCGAGTTCCTCATCAAACTGGTTCTTTGTTCCGGAGGACGAGTGGAGTGTTGGGTTGTACGGGGTTTACTGAGCCCTCAAAAGTTAATAGACGCATTACCAAGATTCTCTCTGAACCGCTTGTGGGAGGTCGATCATCCCTAGGAGTGTGTTTTTGACTGCGAAACCTACTCCACATTTTCTTGTATCTTCTGGGCTTTTTTCTTGCAAGAAGAAGGTGTCGTTTTTCCCTCTAAGCGATCCACTTGATGCTTTTTAAATGGTTGCAATGTCAACGTTTAGTCCTTTCAGCTCGACATTGATCACAGCAGTTATTTATGCGTCGTTGATCTGTTGAAGTCCTTTGGACAGGTCAGTTGTCATGGTTCTGACATTCCAGCGTCCTATTCTTATAGCTGGTTTCTTCTTTCTATTCGTCTATGTCTTGCCTGGTGCAATGGTTTTAGTCCACTTGTCGAGTATAGACTCTAAGCTCCAATCACCCATTGAAACAGGCGGACGGTGGCGGGACAGCACCTTATTATCTGGGGGTGCCCAACTTTGTGGCGGCGGTAGCTGTCTATTGAGATGCGAGGGACTCTCCCACCGCCATAGGTAACCCCTGGCGCCCATTCTCTTGGTCAATCGAGCCAGGGCTTATAACCAGTAAATGTTGCCTCCCGTGTTGTGTCGACGCTGTGAAGGGCAGCTGGAGTGACCTCTCCAGGGCGCAAGCCTAGACAATGTAATATGGAGACCCTGAGTTGCCCAAACTTCAAGTACCCCCTCTTGGCGTCACTGGTAGAGTTCAAAAGAAAGGGGAAACCAATACGGTTTGGAAGCAGTTCAGCTGCAGGAGTTACCGGCGAAATGTCTAAATTGACATCAGACCGCCTTAAGGGCTCCACTCCGGATTATCTTGTCAGGGTTTACTCCTTTAGGTAACCCCCAAGGCAGTTAGGCTGTTGACCCATATCTGGGTTGGGAAAACCCAAGTTGTCTTGTTCCGTCGTCGTAGCCGTTGGGAAAGCATCTTCCTCATGCCGCCTCTTCTACCGTTGAGCCTTTGTGCTTTTGAAGTTCCTCAGGTCAGTGTGTAAACAAACCGACCCCCCTCAATATGTTTAGCCTGTCAGCTGACACGGTTTTGCCGGGGTTTGACCGCCGCCAAGCACAAGCAGCAACTTGGAGCCAGCAGTGAGAGTTGAGTGTTGGGTGAGGACCACTGCTTCCTTCGACCCAGTGGTACAGCTGCAAGAACACCAAAGGTACTACCTCTCCCCAACACTCCATACATCTCTATAAATTAATTCTTTATATAACCATACAGGATATCAAAATAACTCTAATAAATAGTATGGTCCCAACAGAGACACACCTGCATTTTATGAAATACTTAAAGAAGACACTGAACATTTCGGAAATAAAATTGTTAACATAGGAGGACATTTTAGTTTAGTTCTAGATCCCAAGAAGGATATTTAAAACAATGTGGCAGTAAATAACCCAAACGCTAGTGAAGTAGCAATTAATATGTGTACAAAACCCAATTTAGTGGATGGATAGCGCGATTTTAATCTTGAAAAATCCCGGTTTAAATGAAAACAAATCTCATCCGTTTCAACAAACTAGACTAGACTTTTTTATGGCCTCGGAAAGTTTACTCCTAGATATAGATTCAACCAATAATTCTTTGAATAAATAATTCGGATTTTAATTCTGGTTTTAGCGTCTACTTTTACAAATCTGCTTGCTGGATGAAATTAACTAGCCTGTTTTGCCGTATTATCTTTCATTTTCCAGCGACTGCCATACCATACATTGAGACTTGAGTCTTACATTTTAGAACTATATTTGAGGTAGATACTTGCCTCATAATAATAGTAATTATTTAACATAAACTGTATAGCCACTGAAATCCTTGCGTCACAGTCAAATCAGATGTCCTACTTTATTGAGAATGAAACAAACCATCAACTTTATTTCTAGTGATCTATTGTATTTTAAAAAACCAATTCGTGCAAGTACGAGCATACAACAAATAAGCAATTCACATATTACATACATATTTGCAAATCAAGGGGGCCTTGATAGCATTGCGGCAACGTACTCGCAATGTACCTGATCGTTTACGAGTTTACTTCTCAGTTCAGACATCTAAAAGGGTACTTGTGTGCCCACCTGGGTCGGGGGTGGGGCCTTATTCTATGTTTCCGGTTTCCCCACCTCGTGTTAGCGAGTGGAACTTTTGATTTGCAATCTGCCTTAATTAAGTGAAGTTTAACATATGCATGAAATATGTACATAATATATGACAACACGAATAGACATCATGATTTACTAGTCGAATAATAGTTATGGATAATTGTATGAAAATATTCATATAATGAATATATATTCTTCACAATAACAATTACAATCAATAAATGGGTGTGTTATATCAAATATAGATACATTTATATGTTCTTTAAACTAAGGTTATTTGCTTTCTCTTTTTGGTGTGTAGATTTCAAGACTTCATGCGAACAACCGTGATTGTCCATCTCGTTCAGAGTTAATTGCACTTAGCTCAGTTTACTTACTTCCGTCAAAGTTTCACGGACTGTGTAGTGTTTCACCCGTGTCCGGGTACTCATCACAAAAAAGACAAACAAAAATAAAAACGAAAACCATAGCGAAATAGCCGATCTATGTACTGATATTTACAAATCAGCAAAATAGTTCGTTGAGTATTCAGCAAGAAATATTTTAAAATTGTTTCTCATTATACTGAAATACAGAAGTTATTGTTAAGAATAAGAATAAGAAAAATCAGCAAATGAACGGTCACTATATGTTTTTGATACACGTAAAGTCGAGACCTTGCTAATGGTAATTGGTGATTAGCGCATTGATGATTTGGTTTGGTGTTTTACGGCCAGGGTAGGGCTATCGGCTCAGTTCTCCCCACCCCCACCCCACGCCTGGGGAAAACTGCACTTATATCAAGTCTTTGGGGCTCCCAGAGGAAATCTCCCGGTATCCCAGTGGACCGGTCCTACCCTGTAAAGCACAGAAACTCAAGTAGGTTATTTATTGTGGAGGCAACTGGAGATAAACTGCCTTGCAAAAGTACACATCACAGAAGCCGACCCGGACTGATCCAATGGTAGAATTCGAACCCGCACCGTTTCAGTCAGGAGTCCAGCACGCGAACCACTGAGCCACCGTGGCTCCTGCTTCCATCAGCCTTACGACATGCAGGAGGAGAGGAGCCAATGAACTTTGGAAGCGAAATTATCTCTGGAAGAAATTATCAGAGGCAAAATATGATTTTTTTTCATGTAGTTAACACTTGTAATAGACAGGTATAAAATGTATTACTCTTTCAACCCTCATAACGATAAAATGCATTCAAGCGTACAATGAACTCTTGTAAGTTGTCTAGTATATCACCTGTATTAATATGTGTACTATCTGCAGTGCTGGGCTACTTTTGTCGTTTGTTCCTTATCTAGTTATATTGACCCTGAACAGTCTCATGTCTTTCTGATAAGTTTATAAATTCTAATTTTCAAGAATTACACACTTTAAAACTTTTTGATTAAACTCAAGCATGTCTTCAAATCTAATTGCATGATCAGGGAAATTTAACAGATTAATTTAGGCAAAGGACTTTTTCTCAGTAGAGCCAGAAACAGGATTGAATTGTAATGATGCTGTATTTATCGATTTCCTTTTAACAGTGAGTAAAAAGGCTGTTACAGTAGTCTTTATTTGGCTTCTCATTGTACCGTTCATATGTTGTAATGTTTAATTATCAGAGTTCTTGCTACGTGCCATGAGTATTAATATAGATGATAGTTTTATTCTACGGGGTACTACTTTTGCTACGTGCCATGAGTATTAATATAGATGATAGTTTTATTCTACGGGGTACTACTTTTGCTACGTGCCATGAGTATTAATATAGATGATAGTTTTATTTTACGGGGTACTACTTTTGCTACGTGCCATGAGTATTAATATAGATGATAGTTTTATTCTACGGGGTACTACTTTTGCTACGTGCCATGAGTATTAATATAGATGATAGTTTTATTCTACGGGGTACTACTTTTGCTACGTGCCATGAGTATTAATATAGATGATAGTTTTATTTTACGGGGTACTACTTTTGCTACGTGCCATGAGTATTAATATAGATGATAGTTTTATTTTACGGGGTACTACTTTTGCTACGTGCCATGAGTATTAATATAGATGATAGTTTTATTCTACGGGGTACTACTTTTGCTACGTGCCATGAGTATTAATATAGATGATAGTTTTATTCTACGGGGTACTACTTTTGCTACGTGCCATGAGTATTAATATAGATGATAGTTTTATTCTACGGGGTACTACTTTTGCAAATTTAGTGGTCTCATATTTATTCATTTGCATATTATGGATGCTTTTATTTTTTATATCATATGGAGGCATTGAGCTGAATCCAGGTTAAACTATCCGTATCAGATTCATCTGATTCCTACATCTACAATATCACTTACGTCGTCAACGGATTGTATAGTATCGTTTTGTACATTTAAATATTAGACCCGTTCGATGTAAATTAGATTTCGTTCCTACATATTCTTATGATTTTGACATCATTGTACTCATGGAGACTCATCTAGATAATAACATTATTGACTATGATCTTAAGGTACACGCTTACCATAAACCAATTAGGCGTGATACAAAAATGTTGGGGGAGGAGGAACATTTAAGAAAATTTGATTTTCAAACCATTTACCGATATGTCGACGCGTGAACTTGAAGCAATGGGATAGAAATATGTGTAAAAGGTACGAAATATATGTTACTCTGTTACTTGTAATCTACCGTCCTCCATCTGTATCATCATTTTTCTGGGATTCATTGAATATCGTCATTGAGCGGGGCCTTAATGTGTGTGGTAGTATAATTACGCGTGATTTAAACGAGGGCTTACTCAACGCTGAATTTAAAACATTTCAGAGAAGGTAATGATTTTTAATAACATGCAAATATATTAACTACGCCGATCAAAGTACAAATCATTCAGTGACGTTGTTAGACCCCATTATTCTATATCCAACCACAGACGTTCTCCATTTTGGGGTTACCTCTGTTGATGCAAATGTAAGTGATCACAAAGCCTCTTATCTAATTACAGGGCTGCATTATAAATCCTCAACCTGTTACAAGAGAGAAGTCTGGCTCTATAATAAAAGCGAAAGTTGAAACCAAGTTAGTAATTAGTTTTTGACCGGGATAGACTGGACAACTAAGTTAGGGACTTGTGATGATGGTAATGATGTCGTAGAAACTTTTACTTCATCGCACTTTCAATTTGCTAAACTAGTGTATACAATTTCGCACAGTAACCGTATGATTGAGATTCAAATGTTAGTGTGATAGCACAATACGTAGAACAAGCACGAAGCAAGAACGCATGAAATTTTCTTTTAGGTATTAATTGTAATAATCCAAGTCTCTCGGAAACGTGCAAAAAAAAAAAAAGTTCGCAATGAAGTCAATAATCAGCAAAATGTATTCGTAACTTGAAGAATATTGATTCCCTTGGTGCAAACTCGAATGTATATTGGAAACTTGTACGTCATTTTTCAAGAAAGGTTTTAAATCGCAATACCGCCACTCCGGGGAACTAATGCGAACGGTTCGTTGTGTGTACCATTTTCCAATGTTGAAAAAGCAGAATGTCCTAATTTCTTTTTCACCATCTACCGGATATGCACTTGAGAACTAATAACAATCTTATTAATAAATTGTTAAGAGAACAAGACGTTTTGGTGTAATGAACACTTTGTCCGCTCACAAAAGCTTGTAGTATGGATAAAAAATCTCCATATGCTCATAGGAGTGGTCTGTTCATAGTTAAATCACTCTGTATTTTATTCTGTATGCATCTTGTTACAAACGTTTTTCCAACTTGATTCTAAAACTCAAAAGTAATGCCAGTTTATAGAAAGGAAGTACCAGTGATTCTTGAAATAAAAGGCCTTTTTCACTATTGGATAATATTTGGCAAGTTACGAAAAGAATTATTTGTAACTATCTTTACAACCACCGTCATTCAAATGATCTAATATTCATATATCAACCCTGTTTTCTTCCTCAGCAATTCTGTATTATTTAAGCTCATAGGTATGTACTATAGTATATGTACTGAGCTTGATAATAAGGATGGTATGTGCGTGGTGTTTTGAAATGTTTCTAAAGCATTTGATCGTATTTGGCATCAAGGTCAAATACATAACTTAAAGTGTCATCGCATTGATAGATCTCCTGTTGATTGGTTTTCTGACTATCTTTCTAATAGAGTCCAAACAGTTTTTGTAAATACTTCTGAATTCAGTAGCCAAATGTTCCAGATGGCGTACCACAGGGCTCTGTTTTAGGTCCGTTGTTATTTATTGTATTTACTAATGATATAGGCGACAACGAATGTAACGAGACTCTTTGCTGATGATAGCTCACTGGCGTATTCAGCAAATTATACTTACAAAATTGAATATCTACTGAATTCAGATTTACACGCGATTGACGAAGGTAAAAACAATGGTTGGTTGACTTTACTCCAACCCAAACTGAAGCATTGCTAGTAAGTTAGAGCCCTTATTTCCTGAACAAAAATTAAAAACTGATATTCTATCTTTTGTTGACTACCTCAAGCATCTTGGCGAAACTTCTGTGGTCGAGGCAACTGGACCAAACATATTGATAACATATTTCAGTCGACCTCAACAATAATTAACGTACTGAAAAAACTGAAATATACATTCAGCCGAAAATCGTTAGAAAGGATATATTTAAGATTAATCCTTTACTTGAATATTTTGATGCTATACAGAAAGGATGTTCGGCAGAAGACCCTCTTTAACTATACAAACTACAATTGGAAGCAGGGAGAAATGTGACTGGTTTTGCTTGAAGTGTATCTAGTCGGAAGATTTATAAAGAAACTGGCTGGCCGACGTTGGCAGATAGATAGAAATTTCATAAACTGTGTTACTTTCGTACAATTGTATGCAATGTCTCTCCTTCTTATCTTGCTGACTTCTGGCACCACTGGTGTTTGAGACAAACATGTATAATTGTGTTCGAAATAAGTAGAAATTTATTTTTTTCCACTCCTTTATTCATGTCTGGAATACAACCCCTGATTCAAGAAATCGGAAGAGTCAATATTTTATCTTCAAAAGTAAAACAAAGGCTAAGACCACACATGTGCCTGTCACGTTCTAAGTTGGTAACAGGAAATTATATATTCTGCACACACGAATCAGAAACAACTGTAGTGATTTATATCATGTTTCATATTCTAACCATTTGAGAGATAATCCAATGTGTGCTTGTGCTGAAGATTTAGAAATTGTATATCTATTACTCATTTATGTGCAAATACTATAAAGAACAACTTAGGAAATAAGTTCAAAGTCTAAATTATCTCTATATACCAGCGACTGCAATATATTGTTATATGGATCATCTGATGTTACTGTGGATGTTACTATTAGCTTGTTTGAATGTTTCCAAGAATCTATTAAAACTTGAAATGAAATGATTTCTATAATTTACAAGTATTCAAACCTTGATTGCCACTCTTAATTAATTAATACCATATTCATAAACAAGGACATGGCGTTCTTCATTCCTAACTATTAATTGTTTTGTGTATTCTTTTCAGTATAGTACTCTTGTCAAATATCTGCCACAATCAATAATTTATTCATTTTATGGTTTCATTCATGTAATTAGTCTCTCTCTCTCTCTCTCTCTCCGCTGTACCTCTTTTCCTTCAAAGTTCGCATCTTTACATATAATTATATGACACCATATTAAATTTGTGCCGCTCTCCATGTACATTTCTTATCGATTGTAGATTAAAGGCTTATTCCAAGTTGTGAGAACTTGTACCTGTATCTCATTTATCAACATGTATGTCGATCAAATATGTTTAAACAAAACTAACAGATTAATTTATAACACTTTCAAAATTTGGGACATTGTAACTAGGCTAAAATTGTCCATAGACTACAGTATCCTATTCGGAACAAAAAATGGATGAATTGCAATAAAGAGATACGAAATAATAGTAAATTTGTGATAAATCAAGGAAAATACAGAGCTTGTAGCAATTCTTCTTAGTAATACTCAAACAAATAAGGTTGTATGGGAATTTCTACATGTTAAAATGCAATACATAAAGCGTACAATTAACGACAAAATTATACATGCAAGGTGAATAGACTTTACAGAGAACACCCATGGCATTAATGAGGAAAAGTAAATCTGACAAATTTAAGCCGAACACCGAGGAGACAAATTCGCATTATCCTAATCCTATGTAGACAAATCCGGACTTTGTGTAGGTTAAGTTCGCTGCTTTTTTTAAAGAGATTTCTGTGGGTGACAAACTAATTCATGTAATTCTGTCGCATTGTTATCTAAATATGGGGCACACTTTCTTGTCGAACAGATTCTTTTGTTTACAATTAATCTTCTGGGCTTGTGTAGCGAGGTTCCACAACATATACATACACCTAGGAGCAATGTTTGTGACAGCAATTTTGGAATAAAATCTGCAGGGGTTGATTTTCTTTTCACCCATATGGGTAAAATCTGCTGAATGTTGTATCTTCAAATCCAAAATAGTTCGTAGCACTCCTGTCATGAACGCGTCATCTACTGGACAGTATGGCACTCTTTCTGCCATGTACAACATATCAGATATAACGTCAAACGGCAAGATATATGCCGTCCCGCATGTCAAATGAGGAAATACAGATTGCGGAAATTCTTCAATTTTTACCTTATACTTTCCTTCTCTCCGCACGAGGCCAGCCGTATATACCCAGCCATGTATGGTTACATTGTTGATATTTGGATTCTTCAATAAATACTCAGAGAACCTGGCTGCATTTATGAACGTATCGTCATCAGATTTAAGAACGTATTTGACAGAATTGCAATACTTTTTGATCCATATTAGTCCACTCATCATTTTTTTTGTTAGGTTGTACCTCGACTCTATGAGATCTACCTGTACAATGTCCTTATACTTGTCACTCTCTTCTTGTAAACCTCTGTGTTGAGTGATTTCATCTCCCATTTTTCCAAGTATAAACATTATTCTGGCAGAAATATTGAAAGAATCCTTGTTTTCGTTGACAACACTTCCCCAAGTCTGTCTTATGGCTTGTCTTTCCTCGGTATTCTTGGGTAAAGAAAGTACAAAAATAAGCAAATAAGGAGGATGTGACACATTACATATATTCTTGCCATCTATTAGAAATTGTGTCGGGTAAGTGGTGATGACAAAATCCCATGACTTTCCATAAAGCTTTTGGATAGTTTCGATTCTAGATTTGGTCATTAGGGTTCCTATTGTTGAACCATTGTGATTCATTTTTGTAGTTGCGATTCTAGGTTTGTTCAATAAGGTATCTGCAGTTGAAGTACTGTGACTTATCTCGAAGTCTGTTACTTTCGTTTCATCGACTGTCCGCTCTACCAGATGCTGGTAGGCGTTTTGAATAACAAAAGTCGCATAGAAGATGATAAGTAATGTAACCACCATGCACAAAATTAGAAAGAGTGATCTTGGTTTCTTCATTCTTTTAGGTCTGCCGATTGTCTGCCTGAATAATAATAATAATAATAATAATAATAATAATAATAATAATAATAATATGTATAATCAGAGCAAGATATAGGCTAGGATGCGATGTTATGATAAGTCTAAACTTCACATGTTGTATGTAAATACTTCTTTCCAATCGCTTATCTTAACTGATGCTGAGGAAATGTGTCGGGCTTGGGTACAACACACAGAAAATCGGATAACGCCGCAGTAGATATTTAATTAAATAAAGGTTTTCTGTTGTTTTTTTAAATTTTGAATAGTGTAAAAGTGCCAAACCGTCACCCATTTTGATGGATTCAGGGATTTTGGCGGATAAAGAAAGGTTCAATGAGAAAACTACAAACGGATAACGCCGCGATTTTTAAGGATTGGCGGGTGTATGGGTCTAAACAAGGTAACACAAGGTAAATCTGACTGCCAGTTTGGTACAATCCCGTCATCTCTTCATACTGAATCACTCACTATACCTAAGCATTGATGTATATAATTTATTCCCGCCATCTCACCCCACTCAATCACTACCATACCAAGTATTAATAGATATGATCTATTCCCGCCATCTCATCCCACTAAATTACTCACCGTATTAGAGCATTAATATATATTATTTATTCCCGCAATCTCACCCCACTGAATCACTCACCATATCAAGGCAATAATGTATATGATCTTTTCTCGCCCTCTCAACCCACTGAATCACTACCGTACCAAGTATTAATAAATATGATCAATTCCCATCATCTCACCACACTGAATCACTACCATACCAAGCATTAATAGATATGGTCTATTCCCGCCATCTCACCCCTGAATCACTCACCATACCAGGCATTAATAGATATAGTCTATTCCATAAATCTCAAACTTCTGAATCACTACCATAATAAGCATTGATAGATATATTATATTCCCGCCACGGGAATATATACTCTGTATATTATTATACTCTGAGTATGTGATGAGAAAAAGTACAATGTGACTTTAAAACTATCTATTTCATAAATATACATATAAATGCACACACATCCTAATTAATCTACCCAAAATGGCACTTTCAGACACGCATTCTGCAAAGATGTAAAGATAAAAAGGTCACAGACAATCACAAGTAAATACACATCACTCCACTCTTTTCTGATTATATGATTGGGTAAAAAGATATATCTTCAAAATCTAATATGCTTAAAGAGTTCGCGCGCACACATTTGGCTTCATCATCTGATCACATATAAAAATGATTAGTTTATATATTTATGAGTTGCAGAATCTTCAAAGATGTACAAAATAAAATAAAACCTTTCTTAAAGAAATATATTTAAGATATATTTATAACTAATATGTTTGTAATATCCAAAAATGAAAGTGATTGGCACCACATTGCCTGCTTGTTACAAATTAGAGTTATATAAAAATATAAAACATGATTAACACAATGTTTGACCAGATATGATACATAGTTTGATCATAAAACTGTAAGTACTAGAAAGCGTATTGTTGTGCATGTACAAGGCATTAATAGAATATTTATAACTGTATACATAGCTTTTATACATCAAATTAAAATCACAGAAGAATAAATGAACAAACGAATGGATAGCAGCAAATCAAGTTAAATTATATTCCAAAAATGAATTTGAACAAGTCTTACTCTTTTTAATGTGATATGAAAAAATGACTGGAAAGAAAACTACTTTTTATTACATGCAGTGACACTCAAGTTCCATTTCAAGTACATATACGTTATTTCTGATTTTAAATGTAATTACCTGTAATGAAAAAAATGACAGATTTTGCTCTTTCATTTACAGTTACACACATGCGCCTTCAATATCATCATCGCGGCAGCAATCTTTGAATGGTAGGAGGGGGGTGTAAATCTATCTATCTATTGATAATGCAGCTAAATTGTATTTGCCATTTTTATGCCTCCGTGTGTAGAGTGTATCAGTTACGCACCCAAACAAACCAATAAGTGTATTTTCCTTAAAACGTTCTATTGAATTACTTGATATGAAAAATAAAGGGTGTGCTCAAATCAAAATCATGGAATAATTTCAATATTCACTGAATATAATTGTGAGTATTCTAAGAATAAATATCGATGTGCTTTCTTTGTTGAAAATTTGGAATTCTGTATCTCTTATGTTTGCATGGCTATTGATACAGCGTGTAGTATTTGTTATTTATTTATTTACACTACATTAACTAAAAATAACACGACTTTGTAACAGTTGGTATAAAGCAATCTGATATACCAATATAAAATTGTTTTTTGCTCATGGCAAAACGGTGAGACTATGCCAAGCCAGGAAACTACAATGTAAAACCGGGAGAATTCAATCTTGTCATGGATTCAGATTCATATACTTTCATTTAAAATAATGCAAATAATCCAAAAGCAATAGATGTTCTCTTAGATTTATGTATCGAACATAATTTAGCGCATGTGCTGAGGAAACATAATATAGGGATCCATAGGCATGCCAGACTGGACTCTTTTCTTGTTTCGGAACATTTGTTTGCAATTATTGAAAATGTAAAGGTTGAATCAGGATATATAACTGATTATTTCTTCTAAAAAGAAACATAGTTTTCCTAGAGGAAAATACAAGAAAAACATTCTGGAAATTTAATAATTCATTATTAAAAGACCCAGAATATATTAGAAGAGCAAAAGAGGCTATCTTTAAAGTTAAACATCAATATGTATGTGATGAACAATTAGATACTTTTTAGAATATACCTTTATCTGATCTTAAATTTGCAATAAATGATCAACTTTTCTTTGAAATGCTTCCATTAGAAATTAGAGAAATAACAGTTTCGTGTGCATCTTTTTAAAAAAATTCAATATCGACAGGAAGATCAACTAATTGCAGATAAAAGTCATTTAGAAAGAGAGAAACGGTGTAAAAATTGCCAAAAACTGGAGGAGAAAAACAAAGAGTTATAAACTATTAGGACGAAAAATATGTATGGAGTGAGGGTTAGAGGTAGAGGATTGTAGAAAGAAAGAAAAGTGACCAAATATTTCTGTAATTTAGAAAGTAGAAATTACATAAGAAAAATGATTCCAAATTTGCTTAAAAGCAATGATATTTTTAACAGACAGTCACAAAATATATTTTGGATGAAGCAAAATTATTTTGTATGATTTTTATATGAAAAGCGTGACATTGATCTTGTCGATCTTGAAATACTTAATTATGCAGACATTCCTACACTGAAATGTTTTACAGAAACATTCCTTTAATAGTACTATATCATATATAGAAACTGCAAATGTTCTACGGAAACATGACTAATGAAACAAGCCGAGGATCTGGTAAATTCACGGTAGAATTGTATACATTTTTTCGAAAAAATATTAGACAGTTTATTGTGAGGGCCATTAATTTTAGGTATGAACGTGGTGAATTATATTCCACACAGAAAGAAGTTGTTATTATAAGTATACCTAAAGGGGGTAAACCTAAGCAGCATATTTTAAAATGGAGACTCATTTCACTCATAAATGTATCATACAAAATTGCTTCTGTATGTATTGCAAGTCGGATTAAAACTGCTTCCAACAATTATTCATAAGATTATATATAAGAATCGAACAGGGTTTCTAAAAGGACGATACATTGGAGAGTACATAAGGAACTTATATGATTGAATGTTTTACACAAAAACATTACTTATATTATATTACTTTTTTTATTGATTTTGAACAACATTTGACTCGGTTGTAGTGCTGCAACGAAAACCTGTTTTCGTCGCCTGTATTCGATTCGTATTGGAATATTCGTTGTGATGTCAACATTAGATACTTATCATCGACACCGTCGAATTGGGGTAAGTAAGAAGCCACGAAGCCAGAATTTTGAACAAATGTTGTAAACAATTGCGACCCATCTAACTTATATATAAATTTGGTCTTCATGTTGCTGAATTACTAAGCTACGCTATCCTTCTAAGATAACAACAGAGTGGATTAAATTTTTTTAAAAAAAAATTTAAAAATGTCTTTTCCTGAAGTACGGACAAATTCATTCCATGGAAGCCGCGATTGTTCCATCTGAATAATTATCGACAGCCAATAAAAACGGAGAATGCAAGGAATCATTGTTTAAGGGGTATTCTCAAAACTATTTTAATTCATTGGTAAAACACACACACACACACACACACACACACACACGCACACACACACACACACACACACACACACACACATATATATATATATATATATATATATATATATATATATATATATATATATATATCCTGTCGAAGCATGGCCCCGCTTTCACAAACATTATAATTTTAGTACCTACTCGTCTGCGCGACACATATTTTTATATCTGCATAAAAGTTTATGAGCGACAAATTCATGGACACTTGTTTTGAAAACTAGGATATTCGCAACATTTTTGTTGTAATTTCCAAATAAGAGTTGATAAAACGTTGAATCGAGTAATGTATTCAAGGTGGAAAAGTTTGGTGAAAGCTTGGTCTGATTGAAGGAATTTGTCTGAGTCTACACAGCTCGTAAAATTCGCAAAGCTTGTTTAATCATTATAGTCTTGATTTTTTAAATAGTCATAAACGCCTCTATTTTTTTAAACAGTACACTAAGATTCCATAAAGCCCATAAAGAATACATCGTTATTTTACATCATCTACTCCCCAAATATTTTCCAACCCTACTCAAACAATTAGAATAAATCAATGAGTTTTGTTATAGATTTGGATGTTACTTTTCCCTACAAATTGAATCTTGAAAATGTGATTATTTCAACTTGTGTAAAGAAAGAAAATCACGGTCAGTTAGAATGATACAGAGCATATTTGCTTGTGTCTAGTGAATAATGAATATATTTTATCGAGTGCTTGAAAAACTCAGTATTTGCACGAGTAAGCCACGAGTGCAAATACTGGTGTGTTTCACCCATGAGGCGATATATAGCTGTTATTCACTCAGAACAAGCAAATTTTCTTTTTATGTTATGCTTAAACGTATTGGTTAGCTAAAGTGTATAACAGATTAAAGTAGCAGAATTATTACGTTATCCCACCCGATAATGTCAGCTGTTTATCATTTATGTTCTGCTGTGTTTTGTACAGAATATATGAATGGTAACATAATTCACTTAAATTGTTGAATTGGAACATGGTACTTCTGCATGATAGATCGCCATACTTACTACTAGATCAGGGAATTAAAAACATGGCAGATGACATTCTTTGGTCACAATGTTATCGATGTCTACTGACTAAAGAAAAAAACATAATAATGATATTCACTCCAGTGAATTATAAAAAGTATTTCTCTCGGAAAATCCACTAATTCACAGACTAACATAAAATATATATTCGGTATTATACCCAGAGTATATCATCAGAAAAAGTAAGATGTAAGTTTAAAATTAATCTACGTTTTAAAACGTAAAAGCACACAAATACAAACAAATACAAAATGTAAACACACACCCTAATTTTTATAACAATGTGAAGAAAACACTTGCAATTAAAATTATATACATACCTAAGTACATAGTTAGACAAAGTAACAATGTGACTTTAAAACTAATCTACTTTAAAACACACACACACGCACAAATACAGACACTTGCCTGATGTTTATTTCAATTTAAAGAAAAAACAGTCTAGAGCATATACATATTATTATACTATGAGTATGTGACGAGAAAAAGTAATTTGTGACTTTAAAACTATCTACGTTTTAAAAACACACACAAACACACATACATCTTAATAATTCTACGTAAGATGGCACATGCAGACACACATTCTACAAAAATGTAAAGAAAAAAATGACAGACAGTCACAAATAAATACATATCACTGCACTCTTTTTGAGCATATGATTAGGTAAAAAGATATATCCTCAAAATATAATATGATTCAAATGTTCGAACATACACGCACACACATTTGGCTTCGTCATCTGATCACATATTAAAATGATTGGTGTATATTTATGAGTAGCAGAATCTTCGAAGATGATAAAATAAAACCTTCCTTTAAAGAAATATATTTGAGGAATATTTATATCTAATATGTTTGTAATATACAAGAATGAAAATGATTATCGCCACATTTAAAGCCATATAAAAACATGAATAATATAATGTTTGACAAGATATGATACAAAGTTTGATCATAACATGCATATACAAGATATTACATAGAATATATGATACTTAGTTTGATCATAACTTAGTTTGATCATAACATACAATGCATTACATAGAAGATATGATACATAGTTTGATCATAACATGCATATACAAGGCAATACATAGAATATATATATATATATATATATATATATATATATATATATATATATATATATATATATATATATATATATATATATATATATATATATATATATACAACATTCATTACAAATAATATAAATACTGTTTGTAGATCAAATTGTGATTCGACCTTGGCGTATGAATACACATATAAGCATGGTTTTGACAGTAGACTATTGCTTCTGTACTCCCTGTATCAGAGATAAAATTCCACTTATTAATCAAGAATAAAATATGAAAATAACGAGCAAGTTACACAATGTCATCAAAATTCCCTCTGCTTTCCTCTCTCTCTCTCTATCTCTCTCTCTCTCTCTCATACCATCAGGGACATAAAATACGTGGAAATCTGTGGAGTGAGAGAGAGAACAAAATTGAGTTCGATGAAAACCATGAACTTAAACTTACACAAAGTAATCATGAGGAACTAGAGTCTTAGAATGATATGTGTACACTTTCCATGGGATGTTTCTACAATGTTGCACGATGCCAATGATACAAAGTTGCAATAGTCTGTCGAGACGACAAGGCCGTGCTGTACAAACCTTTGCTAGGCGGCACACACATACTGCAATCAATTTGATACTCCATTTTTAAAATTTTGTTGTACCTATAATAAGGTTGTAAAACTGTTAATTGGTTGGTTGGTCAGTCATCATGACAGCTTTACCTCAGTTGATACAGATCACGCTCTCACTCTCTCTCTCTCTCTCTCTCTCTCTCTGTTGATCTATGATGGTGACACTGACAGAGTTATCGACCAACAAAGAAACAGCGATGGACGATAAAAGCAATCTTATGGTAAATTTCACCACCACCACCCTTTTTTCTTTGGTGCTGGTTTGTCAGCAGCAAAACCCAGATCTCTCTCTCTCTCTCTCTCTCTCTCTCTCTCTCTCTCTCTCTCTCTCTCTCTCTCTCTCTCTCTCTTGACCATCGTCGCAAGCCACGGGCGAAAATCCGTGGAAAAGGTGAGTAGCGGATTTTCGCCCGTGGCATGCGACGAGATCTCTGGACTTATGATGGTAAATCAGAGAGACAAACCTACCAACAGGGAGAGAGCTGGAGGATACAAACAATCTTATGGTCAGTAGTAATAACAGGTAAAGCATAATACTGAGTTAAAACAACTGTGAATAATTTTAAATATTTGAATTACTACTTGTGGGTTAGTCATTTCGCTCAGTCTATTCCCTACACGTTTCGATCGCTCATTCACTGTTCGGGAGTCAAGCAATGCAGTTTTTTAAGTGCTCTATTTTCTTCGTTTAAACCAACTTTCATGTTTAAATCCTAAGCGTCTCTGTTATTTATTTAATTAATATGAATGAAAATAGAAGCTCCAAAAAGTAGGAAATTAATTATTTCCAAAAAGATGGGGAATAGCTACAATAGCTGCAGATCTACATTTTGTAGTGGACACGCTGTGAAGGGATGTGAAGTATTAACTCCCCCCGTCAACAAAGTTTCAAATAGTCAATCTTAACTCTGTTGGAAAAGGTCACGTGTTCACACAGACATACAGATAATATATAATGTAAAATCAGGAGAATTCAATCTTGTCCTGGATTCAGATACAGATACTTTTAATTATAATAATGTAAATAACCCAAAAGCAAGAGAATTTGTCTGAGATGCATGTATAGAACATAATTTAGTGGATGCATAGAGGGAACATAATACAGGGATTCATAGGTATACCTGGAGGTAACGTAATCCAGTAAAACAAGCCAGACTGGACGTTTTTCTTGTTTTGGAACATATATTTGCAATTACTGAAAATATAAATGTTGAATCAGGATATAGGACTAATCATTGTCTTTAAAAAAATTTATGATAGTTTTGCAAAAGGAAATGAAAAGAAAACCTTCTGGAAATTTGATAATTCATTATCAAAGGACCCAGAATATGTTCGAAGAGTAAAAGAGGCTATCGTTAAAGTGAAACATCAGTATGTATGTGCAAAACAATTAGAAACTTTCGGGAAGATAACTTTATCTGATTTAAAATGTGCAATAAATGATCAACTTTTTCTTTGAAATGCTTCTATTAGAAATTAGATAAACAACAGTTTTACATGCATCATTAAAGAAATACCCCCCCCCCCCCATATCGACAGGAAAATCAACTAATTGCAGATAAAATCAATTTATAACAGAGAAACGGTGTGAATGAAAAATTACCAAAAACTGGACAGAAAAAAGGAGTTAACAGATATTAAGAAGAAAAAAATAAGCGGCATACGTGTTAAAGCTAGAGCTCTGTGGATTCGAGAAGGAGAGAAAGTGATAAAATATTTCTGTACTTTAAAAAATAGAAATTACATAAGTAAAATGATGCCACATCTGGTTAAAAGTGATGCCATGTTCAACATACGGTCAGAAAATTTTTAGGATGAAGCGAAATTATATTATATGGTTTTATATAAAAAGCGTTAAGTTGATCCTGTCAATCTTGAAATACCTAATTATCCAGACACTCTTAAATGTATCTTACAAAATTGCTTCTCAATGTATTGCAAGTCGGATTAAAACTGCTTCCTCATTCATACATAAGGATCGAGCAGGGTTTCTAAAAGGACGATACATCGGAGAGAACATAAGAAATTTATATTATTTAATCTTTTACACCCAAAAAGCACAATATTCCTGGACTGCTTTTTGATTGATTTTGAAAAGCATTTGACTCAGTTGTAGTGCTGCAACAAATACCTGATTTTACTATTCGAATATTCGTATTTGGAATATTTGCTGTGATGTCAACATGAAATACCAATCATCGACACCGTCGACCTGGGTTAAATAAGAATTTTGAACATATTCTGTAAACAATTGCGACCTATCTAAATTCAGTATAGACTTGTTCTGCATTTGCTCAATGACTAAGCTACGTAATCCTTCTAAGATAATAACAGAGTGGATTCATTAAATAGGAAAATGATTCCTATTTCTGAAATACGGACTCATTCATTCGTTCGTTCCCATGGAATCCGCCATTGTTGTATCTGCATAATTAGCGACAGCCAATAAAAATGGAGAATGAAAGGAATAACTATTTAAGGGGTATTCACAAAACTATTTTCATTCATGGGTAAAACATATATATCCCGTAGAATCATGGCCCCGCTTTCACAAAACATTATAATTTGAGTACCTACTCTTCTGCTCGACTCACATTTTTATATCTGCATAAAAGTTTTTCAACGGCAAATTCATGGACACTTGTATTGAAAACTAGGCTATTCGCAACATTTTTTTGTGGTAATTTCCAAATGAGAGTTGATCAAAAGTTAAGGCTACTATTGTACTCAAGGTGGACAAGTTTGGTAAATGTTTGGTCTAATTAGGTGAGGTTTTCTGAATCTGTACTGCTGTTAAACTTCCTCCAGCTTGTTTAACCACTGCAGCCGTGATTATTTAGAATTGGTATTAATGCTGTATAGTAATTAAATATAGTCATAAATGTCTCTGTACAATTTTTAAATTATTTTACATTTCACCATAATTAAAACTAAAGCAACAACATCAAAAACAAATATCAAAAAGACTCGATCTGCATATGCAGCATTTATTTATCAAAACCAAGTAAAAACGTTAGAACTTTCACTTATTTTCATATGATCGTTAAAGAAATAGTATGGAAAAGAAACAAACCCATAAGAGTAAATTTTCTTTGTGCACTGAAGTTAATGAACAACTTTCCACTTTCAAACGTTTGAAACAACGAACAACATTCTTATTATCTTCCAAGATGTTAATGCTGGCAATAACGGTAATGTGTCAATGACAGTGATCATAAAGTTTGCATTGTACCGTTTTACTGCCCTGGGAACACATTTCAAGGTGCTCCCATTCAACGCTGAGTGGTGTCTCATTGGCTGCTAACACAGTAAGTGTATATGTACATAGTATGGTTGCTAAGTGACACAACATATCGCGGGGTCTGTCTCAAAGTTGTAGTAACTCGCGAGGAGCGTTAAAAGTGGACATATATAAATGTTACAACCAATATTCGATTACCAATTTCGGTTGCGAATTTTCGCCAAAAGGGATTTTTATTCGAATATTCGTTTCAGTACTACTCAACTGCATGTTTTTTTGTTGTTTTTTTTTTTAATAAAGTTCTGATATTTTGTTTATTTACAAGAACCATTAAAATATTGGCTAAAAACATTTTTTAAAATCGAAACATCAAATATTGTGTAATTAAAAATGGTCAAGTCTAATTCCTTTGTTATAGAAAGATGGTGTAGACAGGCTGATTCATTCTCTCCATATAGCTTTGTCCTGTGTGTAGAGATGTTATCCCATATGATATGAAAAATATGAAACTATTTTGGGTATAGACATAAGTAATACAATAGATATTCTATCTCAGTATGCAGATAATACATCATTTACTCTTGATGGTTCAGAGAAATCTCTGATGTCTGCTTTACGTCTTTGATATAAATATTCAAAATGTTCTGGTCTTAGTATAACTATTGAAAAGACAAAGGTAGTTAGGATCGGAAGTAGAACATATAGAAACAAAAAATATTGTACCGAATAGAAACTTACTTGGGGTTGTACCGAGTTTGTTGTATTAGGTTTACAGTTTTTAACTAACTTTCAACAAATTACAACTCTAAATTATCCATCTAAAATTCAACAAATTACGAACCTGCTAATTCAGTAGAATAAGAGGTTGGAACGATAACCGTAATAAAACGTTTAAATATCTCTAAAATTAATAATCTTTTATTGTCATTACAAAATCCATCTGAACAGGTTCTTAGTGAACTACATACACTCTTTTTTCAAGTTTGTATGGCATGGGTGAAAGGACAAAATGAAAAGAAATATTGCCCTGAAGGATTATCATGAAAGAGGATTATATAAGATTAAAGTATGTTGAATTTTTAAATGCTTTGAAACTAATATGGCTTAGAAGAATGTTGTCTCACGAGTCAAGATAGAAAAACATGTTACAAGTTTCAGTCTCAGATACTAAGAATTTCTTTTTATTTGGAATAGATTTTTTAACTAAAAAAAAGGATCTCAATCCATTGGCAACGATATTTGTGAAGCATTTTTAGAACTAATTACATCATTAAAAATGGTCACAGCTGAAGACTTTTAGAAACACAAATATGGTTTAATCCTAAGATTACAATAGATGGAAAAAGTGTGCATTACAAAACATGGTTTCAGAAAGATTTGTGAACGATTATGTTAATAAAGATGGTTCCTGGATCAGTTTGGATGTTTTTAAAAATAGATTGTCTGTTAATATTAATTTCGTACAATCGCTGGAACAATGAAATGCCAACTTTTAGAAGGAAATGGACAGTTGAGTTGGCAATTTAGAATATATCGATTGGCAGCATTTTTTCTTGCTACCATATAATACTACAAAATGTTCAAATCTTAGATGGTTGCAGCTTACAATATTATATAGATCTTGACGACGAATGTATTTATCAAAGGAATTAGAATTATTTCAAACGAGCACTGCACTTTTTGTATGCTGAATACAGAGACACTATCTCGCATTTTTTGTGACATTAGGATATCGAAAGAACAAACTTTGACAATGTTTCTAAGATTCTTATGCGGGGAAAAGTAGAAATCTATGCGTGACCATGTAAATTTTCATGGCAGTTTTTTAAGGATTGGTATGTGTCAAATAAGTTTGTTAACAAAAGATCCAGTTTCTTCATTCTTACTGTATATATATATATATATATATATATATATATATATATATATATATATATATATCTATATATATATATATATATATATATATATAAAGATATAGATATATCACAAACCCGAGACAAATCGAGACAATACAAACCAAGGTAGCATAAATGCAAGATTTCTCGGTCACAGGGGTGAGACAAAAAATATTGATACAAGAAAGATGAGACTTCTCATTTAAAATTACATTGGCAGTTAAGTATTCACTGTTGAGAAATTTAAATTAACTTACCTTAGAAGAGAAACAAAGAGAATCCTTACTACCTGACGAAATGAAGATTCACTGTTTAAGAGGTTCTTCCATTGTATCCAGCAACGATAAGCCGAAATAACGTAATTTGAAATCTGATATACACAAATATCTATGGAAAACGTTCTGGCTATAGCTACACCGTCTATAGCACAAAAATTCTGACAAAAGATGTTCATTGATGCGGATATGTGTTATACCCTCCTCTCGGATCGATGCACATTCTTTGTCAAATGTTTTGCACCAGGTACTTCATCTTATTCAAAAGATGTCTTTGTACATTTCCAACCGTTGATCACAGCAATAAAACTTGAACTGTGATTCAGTGCGAGCTAAATTAAACAGCAAAGAAATTGTTAAAAATACTGGTTGGCAAAAGTAAAATTCTGATATAGTTGTGTCTGGATTTGGTTATTTGACCTAATGAAAAAATATATGATGTTGTAAAGTCTTTTAGTTTAAGGAAGAGAGACTGGGGTGAAAAAAGGGATAGTGAAAATTACACAGCCATACAACATAAAATAAATCACGACATAAAGTATAAATGTCTGAATATCTTAATCAATTTATCAGTTTCATTTTATATCAACAGGAAACAAAATTCATGTACAGTCCCAATTTCTACTGTAAAAAAGTGCCATACAAGGTGAAAATAACTTATTTTTTATCGCTCAGTCCCTATAAACTTCTACTTTCTAAAATATAAAGTTTTATTTTAAGAGTACTCAAGTTCTACCTACCTTTATATATAATCATTCAGAAATGTTCTAAAAGAAAGACGAATGAGGGTGAAAGACAACACATCACCCACACACACGCGTGCACACTTACACTGTACGTGTGTGTGTGTGTCCAAAAAAGACAGATAGAGGACATCGTGTATCAATTTACCACAATTTGATACTTTTAGGCTTGCGTGCTGGATCCCTTGAACCTGACACTTTGATTCACTTTGCTTATTCCAACAGAGAATTCCATTAAAATATCTTTATGATCAATTGAAAGATTGTATTTTAATCATCCTGTATTTATTTACTGCTTTTTATTTTCTTCATTCATTTTTGGGAAGTTTAAGAGATTTCTTCTTTTCTTTTCTTTTTTGAAGTTTTCGTGTTCTTTATGATCTTTAAAATGGGAAATCCTGATTATTTCGGGTGAAATATTACAGCCTGTTACAACTGTACAAAGAACCGTCATTTACTGTTGTTAGGCATTACCTAGAACAAAATGCATTATACATTAAAAATGAGAGGTGAACTTCAACTCCACAGAATTAACCCGCAGAAAATAGCGTGTCTGAAGTTAAACCACTCTGAAAAAAAATGAAAATATCTGGGGGATATTGGACATTTTATATTTGTAGAACATTATCAACATATTGTTATTTTTAAAAAAAAATATTATCAAATTATTTATTAAGTCAACGTGGTAATTAGCTAAAACTGATGCAAAAGTGCATAGAAAGAATGCATATAATTACATGCAACTGAATAACGCAACGAGTATCAATTCTATCATTTAAAATAAATCTCGCCTTTTGTATATGGTCCAGAAAATATCGCAAAAATTCTAACATTTTCGTTTATGTTGTGTTACTAGTAAACATTGCAGAGGTTTTCGAAGATAATTAGCATTTTCGCTCTAGGCAGTCGCTAAAAGCGGCAAAGAACGGTTCTCTATGCAGTTGTAACGGACTGTCCGAGTTAACTCGGAATCCGAAATAAACCAGATTTCCCCAGTGACCTAATATGAATTTACTATTGTTATGCCGCTCTTCAAGAAATGGCATATACTGTAAACAGGAAAGATACATTCTGATTAATAATGCAACATTTTTTTTTCTCTTCTAATGTAAAAACGACGGCGCTAGTTAAATAACGATTGTGAGGATGTCAGTTTTCATTTGGTTGTTATTATTGTTGCTGTTGTTATTATTGTTGATGTTACTGCTGGCAATAATAATAATAATAATAATAATAATAATAACAATAATCAGGGGTGTACTGGGTAAGCAACTCGGCCCTGAACTTGTCTGCCGGGACAGGCCCGGGGTTTTGCTCACACCAGTACGGTTTCTCTTCAGTGTGAATGCGTTGGTGGCTTTTTAGATGACTGTCTTCTTTAACCTATCCCACACAGAAAAATATGCAAATGTTTATCACATTTTGTGTCATGTTTTAAGGTAAATAACACTCCAGAAATTGTTATTGCTACTTCTTTTATTATCTTTCGTAGAAAATAAACAGCACTAATTCTTACTTACTGAAAACAAATGAAAAGATGTCCTAAAATAAATACAATGATGATGTCCTAAAATAAAAACATAACATTGCATACATATGAACTAATGTATTTTACTCAGGTACTAAGGCATTTTACGTATTTTCAAACAAGCCAAATAAGATAAGCAAATGTTTATCATCTTTCAACAGAACAGAATATAATTAAAGAAAATGAAAAAAAAAAACAGTTTTTGTTTGTTTTTGTTGTTAATTTGTTGCTTTTTGATTAGCCAGCCAAAAAGGTCTGACCTGACTTTCGATGCCTATAGTAGAACCTTTCTAAGGAGATCACTTTTCTCTGCAACTTTGTCAATGATCACATCAGCATCCAGAGTGAGCAGGATGTCCCTCTCTGTTGTCATCAGCATGAAAGCCTCCAAATGATCTTGTGAGAGCTTGCTTCTGAGCCTGTTTTTAATGAACTTGAGCGTTGAAAATGTACGTTCACAGGCCACCTGAGTGATAGACAGGGTAAGCAGAAATTTGTTTGCTAGACTAAGGAGGTGGTAGGCATCTGTCAGCACATTGTACCGCCTGAGAATTTGGTAGCAACACTGTGGGCACTCATTGCAGGAGGAACAGTTTTTACAGCGGATTTCAAGCTCCTCCTCTTCATTCTCATCCTCCACTGTTCTGGTCTCATACTCTTGTAATGGTGACATTTTCAGTCTTTCCCACTGTAGAGCAAAACTGCTTAATTCACATTGCAAATTCTCCGCAGTTGCATTTGTGTTGAACTTCAACAGACACTTGCTGAGCTCTTGAAAGGCTGACTGTGGAAGTGGGGAGGACTTCACTTTGGAGAAGTTTCTAGGGTCCAAAATACCCAGGTCAGAATAGAGTGTGCATGACTCAAAAATCTTCTGTGCATTGTCTCAATGGCTGTGTCCATGATAGGATTATGCACAGTGATCTCGAAAGTCTTCTCTGGACTTGTGACAGTCTCAAGATGAGCCATCTCTCCAGGCCTGATCAGCTTCTTCTTTCTCCTCTTCTGTGGCAATGTGGCTTCCACTTCCAATTACGTTTCTCTATCCTGCTCCTGCAATTTCTCATTTGCCCACTGGACAAATCTGTCCGCTGCTGTCTTGATGGAAACAAAGTCTCCTGACATGCTTCTCAGACATTCATGTGTAGTCCTTACCATTCTGTGGGCAGACAGAATGTCCATCCCTTCTGTTTGCAGATACTTGGACAGTGGTGATGTCTGTTAAAATATCCTGAGGAAGATCTGTGCTGTCAATACCGTCTCATACTTCAACAAAGCCTCAATAAATCCACGTGCACTAATCCGAGTGGTTGTTTTCGTGGTCACCTGGTCTTGTATAGCTGTCAATGTAAGAATGACATCCACATAGAGACTATTATCTGGATGTGCAAAAGATCCGAACACTTTCCTCAAAGCAGCATCCTTGGCCCACCACCGTGTCTCTCCAATTGGGCAGAGGCGTCTGTGTCGCTGGTCTTGGCTCTCACTCTCCCACACACTCATCATTTTGTATGACTCGCGCAGAAAAACCGCAATATCATTTAGTAGTGCAAATAGTGATCCGCTTTCAATGACTGATTGTGTTGTGTCAGCAAGGACCAGGTTAAGCACATGGGCGTAGCACCATACATGCACTTGATTTGGGGACTCTTTTGACATGAGAGAGGAAAAGCCTTTGTAGTGGCCTTGCATATTGGATGCACCATCTGTGGCATGCCCAATGCATTTGCTTAAATCCAATTTCAGGTTGTCAGCGACCTATGAAAGCATGTTGACAAAATACTGACCTGTTGATTCTCTGCACTTCACAATACTGACGAGCCTCTCATGAACTGTGTCTGTGACATAACTCAGAACAACAGAACACTGGTCCTGGGAGGTGATGTCCTGGGTGGTGTCAATTTGTACAGAGAACATCCCAGCTTTTGTGATGTCTTCCACAATGCTCTCCTGAATAAGCTGCTGAACTGTGGCAATGATGGAGTTGATGGTTCTTGCAGACAGCAACGTCTCCAGGGAACCTCTGCCCTTTGTTCCAGACTGATGCATTTTCTTTGATTTGTCAATGGATTCAGCTACATGCTCTTTTAGGCACAAATATTACTTACTTAACAGGAGTATGATCTCCAAGAAATTGCCATTCAAAAAGTAGGCCTCAGCACATGTTCTGTGAGCCATGCTCTTCTCATGTTCTTCTAAGCGCTGGTGAACATGTCTCCAGTCCGCCATGCCACTTATGAAGGGAGAGCTGTCAGTTGACTTGCCAAATGCCATGCAGACAGAGCAATGCAATCTGTGACGTTCTTGGCAGTAGGTTAGCCATCTTCTATGTGTGCCATCTTTACACCAGAAGACTTTCTGTAATACTGGGTTGCATTTGTTTAGGGTGGTACGCAAAAAACAACCTAATGCTTTCACGATTGGGACGAATGTAATAATCGATTGGTGCCTCAGTCTCTTCCTCTCCTGCTTCCATCTCATGTTCTCTCTCCTCATCTGTCTCATATCCTCTCTTTTCTCCACTCTCCTCTTGTCTCTCAACTGGACCCTCATGTCTGCTCTTTTCTCCCCTCTCCACTTCTTGCTCCTCTCCTCTCTCATGCCCCCTCTCCTCTCCTTGCTCTTTTCCTTTTTCCTCACATCTCTCCTCTCTGCTCTCCTCCACTGTGGACACAATGGGCCCAGCCTGACCATGAACATACAAAGTAGTCACAAAATTATTAGGGCAGGCATGATAGATGTACTAAACATGCATGATATGGGCAGACTACAGTGGTACTCAGTATACAACATATAAAAGTTGAACCACATAGCCTATGTATTATTATTATTATTATTATTTGTTGTTGTTGTTGTTTTTATATTCACATGAATGAAAGTGAAAAATGAATATGAGTTGAATGGGCCATTTTGACAATCCTGCAGAGATTTTAAGATCATTGCATTATTTTTATTTATTCATTTATTTATTCGTTTTTAAATAGGCTACATAGGCTTACAGTCTCTTAAAGGACATAGCCCACTAGATTTAGCAACCTAGTCCTTGCTGGTAATGATTAGTCTTTTATTGTTGTGATTCTAAACGTCTTACGTCTTAACTATCTTACCGTTTCAGTCTGCTCCTCGAAAATAGCGGCGTTGCTGCTGCTGGCCACTTGAGAAGGCTGATGCCCAAACAGTGTGTCGATTTTTTTTACATTTGGAGACCTGTGCGTCTAATGCCTGCTTCCTTTTTTCTCTAATTCTTTCGGCCCCTCCTTTACTCTTTGACATTTTCTGGTCCATGGCTTTTGTTGGCCATCTCACTATTGCGCGCTACTTTTGCATTAGTCTAGATTTTGTTAGTCTAGAAGATGTTAACGCGCATGCGCACCAGAGACTTCCGCCGGCCGAGCCGGCTAACTTCCGGTTTAGCCCTATGCTAACTTGATACAATAATTCAATCATGCGGCTCTTCTAGACTTTCAAAATGTTATCGGACAGAATGGATCAAATTCTGTTAGTGAAACGAGTCATTTCGCGGGGGTTGGGATGCTCAAAACAATTTGGGAAAGAAATTCAGCCCAGCCGCTGGGGCCGGCCCGGGGGGGGGGTGTTATTGGCCAGTGTCACACACACGCAGCACGGAATGACAGGCACAGACAGGGCCGGTAAAAACAGATTTTTTGACGGCCCACCGGCCCACCGGGATTTGTCCCGGTATGTCCGATGGCCAGTACACCACTGACAATTAGGACCATAACAGCGAAGTAGACAAGAAACAGAACAAAAATAAATGCGACTGCGAGAAAATCTCCCACAAACGTTGATTATGTATTAGTTAGGCGATATGAGCGAGTGGGATACTATAGATACCGTAGGGTTGCGATACGAATAGGGTATTAGTAAAGAGATTGAGGACTCTGTAACACGTTAGTTTATTCTCATTTTTTTTCTTTCTTCTAAGTAATGAATGTATCCATGGATATATTCTTCAGTTTCATTTTATGTTTCTTCCTCTATATCCAACCGTCTTTCAAATTGTCAAATTAAATTTCGATGGCATGCTTGTGTGCATATGTACATGACCTGATTAGATTTCCACGCCATTCAAGCAATTTTTAGCTCTACTGGTCAGGACCAGTTAAGCTTATGGGATGGCCTGTTGTCCGTCATCCTTTAGCACAAGTTTGTTTTCGCTACTCCTCCTAAACTTCTTCAAGAATTGCCATGATACTTTACACACACACACACACACACACACACACACACACACACACACACACACACACACATTCATCGCACAGTCTAGTTAGTTCTAACTTACCACCATCTTGAAAATCTTGGTATCGCTACTCCTCTTGAATGAAAAGGTCATATTGACATGAGGTTTTCATCACAAGACTTTTAATGATGTCTAGTTGAATCTAAATGAAACTGGTGCCGTTCGGACATCCAATCTTTTTATCTCTTCTCCTCCTGAATGGAAAATCATATCGACATGAGGTTTTGGCGATCTTGAAATTCTTGTCATTGATACTCCACCTAGATGGACGGTCATATTGAAATTGGGTTCTCACCGAAAGACTTCTTATAATGACTATTAGGTCCTTAATGAAAATGGTGTCGATCGGATATTTAGTATGGCCACCATAGTCATCTTTAATATCTAGTTATTGTGTCTCTTCCTAAATGGAAAGTCATATCGATATGCGGTTTTAACGACAAGACGTTTTGATGTCTAATTACTCCTCAATAAAAATAATGCCAATCGGACATCCAATATGGTGAACATTGAAGTCATCTTGAAAATCTTGTTATCCATACTCCTCCCTAACTGATGGTCATATCGACATAGGGTTTCCATCAAAAGACTTCTTATTATACCTAGCTGATTCTAAATGAAAATGGTGCCAACCTTACATTCAGTATCACTGGCTTGACAGCCATCTTGTAAATCCTGTTATTGCTACTTCTCCTAAACAGATGGTAATATTGACATAGAGTTTTTACCAAAAGGCTTCTAATGCTGAGTAGTTGGTCTTAAATGAAAATGGAGCCAATCGTATGTGCAAGTATTGCCGCCACAGCTACTAATTTGAAAATCGTGTTATCGTTTTAGAATATCAGAGATGTTTCAACACTCAACAGTTAAAGGAAGAATTGGTATTATCGTGAATTATTGGAAATTAAATTAGGACAGTAGAGTATCAGTAGATATATTTATTTATTTATATATTATAACCGCACACTTTCAAAGGAAGTGCCGCAAATCTTGATACCTTTAGTACTCTTGTGTCCATTACGCAACATTCTGTATATTTCATCCAGTCCGTCATATATCTTGTATATTTCATCCAGTCCGTCATATATCTTGTATATTTCATCCAGTCCGTCATATATCTTGTATATTTCATCCAGTCCGTCATATATCTTGCATATTTCATCCAGTCCGTCATATATCTTGTATATTTCATCCAGTCCGTCATATATCTTGTATATTTCATCCAGTCCGTCATATATCTTGTATATTTCATCCAGTCCGTCATATATCTTGTATATTTCATCCAGTCCGTCATATATCTTGTATATTTCATCCAGTCCGTCATATATCTTGTATATTTCATCCAGTCCGTCATATATCTTGTATATTTCATCCAGTCCGTCATATATCTTGTATATTTCATCCAGTCCGTCATATATCTTGTATATTTCATCCAGTCCGTCATATATCTTGCAAGAAGACTACGGTTACTTGAATGTATAAAGTAGTCTTTCAACGTGTAGGCTCATGTACCATGAGTTTGAAAAGGGCTAAGAGGAAGATCAAATGTATATTACAGCCTATTTAAGTATATAGGTGCCATGTGCAGGATTTTTAATAAAATAACTTTATTTCTCTCGTACTACATAACGTGCAGTATTTAAGGAAATGTAGGCAGAACAGTTATACATGGCATGGTGACTCAAACACAGCTAAAAATACACTAATGAAATGGGGGAAAAAAGAAAGATATTAGCACTAGATTTCCGTATAATTCTATCTGAATGGCTAAATGTGAATAAATATATAGAGGATATTTTCTTTTCCTACGTTAATTCCGGATATATTTCATCGTGTGGTACAAACAAAGTGATATTTTAACGAGTGGCGAAGCCACGAGTTAAAATATATCGTTTTTGGTACCACACGATGAAATATATCCGGTATTTACGTAGGAAAAGAAATTTTCTTTGTATTATATACCAGACTTGCTCCAGAATAGAAGCTTAGAAGATTAAACTCGCTCTTCAGCACAACACCCCACCCCCCTTTTCGTAAATTCATCTCACTTTCATAGGCTGATCATATAAATATCAGTGACTTAAGAGATCGGTAGGATTGGGTTGGTCTAATCTGTTGCAGTAAATTACAGTTTTGACATTTTCTAGATTATTTGACCCTATCTGAAAACAAAGCAAGTCAGATTCAGCAATGCATCACAACGGGTTTATCGTTGTTGTCAAAGTAGTAAGGGGAAATAGCTTCAGAGAAACGCGAACGGCGTCAAGTCAAATTTGTTCAGTAAAAATTAATTTTCATGTCTGAAATGCAATGCAGTTTCCATTTATTTGTTCTCGCTCACAAAATGCTCGTTTTTGTTGTTGCAGGTATAACTTCTGTAGGCACAGATAATCAAGCGTAGCATGTCATGATGGGAAATTTTATAATTTCACATGTGAAAATATAAGGATATATTTTTCACATGTGAAAATATAATAATGAAAAAAATATGAAAATTATTTCGTCAATAAGTTTCTAAATTTCACACTTAAGTATATAATAAATTGAATAATTCTAATTGCAAACCAAGCATCCGAGATAAATAGCTTTGAGGTATATTCAAAACGGCCTAGGCGGAAGGCGTGTTGAACGCGTACATATATCATGATGGAAGCTCAGCTAAACATACAAAATGGTCAGTTTCTGTCAGCCATGTATTGTTTGATAACTAACAGCCACAGTACACCATGATCATTGGGCGAACCGGCTGTGGAAAGAGCGTGTATGCATGTGAACTTCTCGAACCGGCGTTTAAGGGCCACTTCGATTACATTACCATTATCTGCCCGACTATACGCCTCAACAAACGCGGGAGTACTTTTCGTCAACCCTGATGCTCTGCTTTGTGTGCTTGCTAAAAAGCTCAAGGAAACAACCACGCTTTTCTACTGAACGATTGTGCCTTTTTCTGGCAATCGGCATAAAGGAAACGGTCCTTATTAAGCTCGCCTATATCAGCTGCAATGCCGGCATCAGCGTTTGCGTCATAACACAAAAAAAACCACAATGCCGTTGCTCGCGATTTCAGTAAGCAGGCCTCGTCGATAGCCCTCTTCTAATGCAAATAGGAAGATTCATTTAGGGACACGCTGCGAGAAAACGATGTCACTGAGGCCGTGCGTCGAGCGGAGGCCCACAATTTTCTTAAAAAAGAACGTTTTGGCAAGCTCCTTCTGCACACATACCCACCAGTATCCTACCAGTTTGTTTCCACCTACCATGATCCGATAAGACTTGCTTGAGAGCGAGCGGTGGCGTGTGATGTAGTGGCTTTGTATTACACTTTGTGCATGCGCTGCCAGCCACACCATAACACTTTCGGCCTTAGGCTACGTACTACTTAGAGTCCGGTGATAAGTGAACCATATCTAAAACTGTATAAGAGACATGGCCAGTGGTGTACTGGCCATTGGGCATACTGGGACAAATCCCGGTGGGCCGCCGCATTGGTGGGCCGTCAAAAAAATTAGTTTTTACCGGTGTTTTACTGGTGTGAGCAAAACCCCGGGCCTGTCCCGGCAGATAAGTCCAGGGCCGAGTTCCTTACACAGTACACTCCTGGCCATGGCAGAAGTTAATAGTGACCGTGAATTTGAGGAGATACTAAATAGGCTGGAAGCCAAGCCAGCAGAAGCGATGGGACGGCATGGAACGTCTGGCGGAACGCCTACGACGGCCAGCGCTGTCGTAACGACGGGAACAGCGAGAGCGACTGGAACAGCGAAAATGTCGGAAACGACTGTAACTGGCGAAACGACTGCAAGTCAGCGTGACTGCCTGTCTAAGCTAGTGGCTTCTGGAGAGGCGAAAGAATACACAGGCCGTCATCCAACCTTTGAGGGCCTCAAGGCGATGAGCGATGAAGATGGTTCAAAAACCAATGCCATATACGAGGCAAAACTGGGGGCTATGACAGCTTCGAGAGGTCGTTGCTGCTGCTAGGCCTGTACATAGTCGTCGTGAGCGACATGTTTCCCATAGATAAGCGCGAGCGCCTTGCTAGCGATTTAAAAGATGATTCGCCCATCCAAGCCTCTTTGACAAACATCAGCAGCCAAGTTCGGTACTTGCGCCAATTGCAGCTGACATGATAACCTACCGACATATTGAAAAAAGCAGTCTAAAAAATATCTTCTTTGACGGATGATGAGTGCGACCTCAAAACCAGCACAAGTACCTTCGAGGAACGCAGAAGCACCGATGTCGGAACCAAAATCGAAAGCTATACCTGCACAACCGCGGAAAGCAGAGCAGAAAGTGATGCAGGTCGCTGAGGTTAAAAGCAAGGTAGAGTTTTCTTAGGTAAAAACCTTACTGCTATTATGACGTAATGCTGGACTGAAAAAACAAAGAGACGGCTGCACGAGTGCAAGATAACGCAATGCCATCTTAGGTGGCACTCTCCAGTTTCGTACTTTGCATAGGGTTAGATTTTTAAAGAAAAAGAATTACCAAGGTTTTCCTCACTGGTTGTCCTGGCTATTTAAAAAAAGACCTTGTATATCTTAGGTATTGTTAAAAGAACTTTGAATTCCCTTTATTTTGGTGTATGATTGATGAGTGCAATTTGGGTTACAGAGTATACAGCTTGGTCTTACTTAAGATGTGCACCTCTCAAAAAACTGCTAGCTCCGCTTGGTCATTTTCACTTCCTGGACTTCAAAAGTAAATAAAAAAAGAAAGAGCCGATAACTTTTTTTACTTTTTATATATTTTGTGATTCATTCGTTGTACTTTCAGAGGCTGGTATTGCCTACTCTGGCAAAATTCGTTTCCCTATTTTAATAACTGCTGAAAATTGTGTACTTTTGACTAATTCAGGCCGATTGTTCGAGTACATTGGAGCGGCCATTTCTGTCTGCTGTGTGCTTAGATCATGTCCAGTTTCCACAAGTACAATATGTAAAGAAATTTCAGCCACAGTACATGAAAATAGCATAGAGGTATGCCAATATTCTCTCCATTGTGCATGTTGCAAATGCAAACAACTTCATCCAGTGGTGTACTGGCCATCGGGCATACCGGGACAAATCCCGTTGGGCCGGTGGGCCGTCAAAAAATCCGTTTTTACCGGCCCTGTCTGTCCCTCGCTTCTGTGCCTGTCATTCCGTGCTGCGTGTGTGTGTGACACTGGCCAATCACAATCCCCCCCCCCCCCGGCCGGTTCCAGCGGCTGGGCTGAATTTCTTTCCCAAATTGTTTTGAGCGTCCCAACCCCCGCGAAATGACTCGTTTCACTAACAGAATTTGATCCATTCTGTCCGATAACATTTTGAAAGTCTAGAAGAGCCGCACAATTGAATTATTGTATCAAGCATAGGGCTAAACCGGAAGTTAGCCGGCTCGGCCGGCGGAAGTCTCTGGTGCGCATGCGCGTTAACATCTTCTAGACTAACAAAATCTAGACTAATGCAAAAGTAGTGAGATGGCCAACAAAAGCCATGGACAAGAAAATGTCAAAAAGTAAAGGAGTGGCCGAAAAAATTAGAGAAAAAAGGAAGCAGGCATTAGAGGCACAGACTGAAGCGGTAAGATAGTTAAGACGTAAGACGTTTAGAATCACAACAATAAAATACTAATCATTACCAGCAAGGACTAGGTTGCTAAATCTAGTGGGCTATGTCCTTTAAGAGACTGTAAGCCTATGTAGACAATTTAAAAACGAATAAATAAATGAATAAATAAAAATAATGCAATGATCTTAAAATCTCTGCAGGATTGTCAAAATGGCATATTAAACTCATATTCATTTTTCACTTTCATTCATGTGAATAAAAAAACGACAACAACAACAAATAATAATAATAGTAATAATAATAATAATACATAGGCTATGTGGTTCAACTTTTATATGTTGTATATTGAGTACCACTGTAGTCTGCCCATATCATGCATGTTTAGTACATCTATCATGCCTGCCCTAATAATTTTGTGACTACTTTGTATGTTCATGGTCAGGCTGGGCCCATTGTGTCCACAGTGGAGGAGAGCAGAGAGGAGAGATGTGAGGAAAAAGGAAAAGAGCAAGGAGAGGAGAGGGGGCATGAGAGAGGAGAGGAGCAAGAAGTGGAGAGGGGAGAAAAGAGCAGACATGAGGGTCCAGTTGAGAGACAAGAGGAGAGTGGAGAAAAGAGAGGATATGAGACAGATGAGGAGAGAGAACATGAGATGGAAGCAGGAGAGGAAGAGACTGAGGCACCAATCGATTATTACATTCGTCCCAATCGTGAAAGCATTAGGTTGTTTTTTGCGTACCACCCTAAACAAATGCAAATAATCCAGTATTACAGAAAGTCTTCTGGTGTAAAGATGGCACACATAGAAGATGGCTAGCCTACTGCCAAGAACGTCACAGATTGCATTGCTCTGTCTGCATGGCATTTGGCAAGTCAACTGACAGCTTTCCCTTCATAAGTGGCATGGCGGACTGGAGACATGTTCACCAGCGCTTAGAAGAACATGAGAAGAGCATGGCTCACAGAACATGTGCTGAGGCTTACTTTTTGAATGCTTCTGAATCTGATATTAAAAGCTTACTGAGTGGTAGTCAGTTGTCTTCACAGAGGGAGTAAATCAAGAAGAAACGTCAGGTTCTAGAGCGTGTGGTGGATGTTGTGAAAGTGATTGGCAAAAGAGGCCTTAGTTATAAGTCAAGGAATGATGCTGCATACATGCTTGAAGTCGAAGACATCAATGTTGATCATGGCAATTTCTTGGAGATCATACTCCTGTTAAGTAAGTAATATTTGTGCCTAAAAGAGCATGTAGCTGAATCCATTGACAAATCAAAGAAAATGCATCAGTCTGGAACAAAGGGCAGAGGTTCCCTGGTGACGTTGCTGTCTGCAAGAACCATCAACTCCATCATTGCCACAATTCAGCAGCTTATTCAGGAGAGCATTGTGGAAGACATCACAAAAGCTGGGATGTTCTCTGTACAAATTGACACCACCCAGGACATCACCTCCCAGGACCAGTGTTCTGTTGTTCTGAGTTATGTCAAAGACACAGTTCATGAGAGGCTCGTCAGTATTGTGAAGTGCAGAGAATCAACAGGTCAGTATTTTGCTTTCAGAGGTTGCTGACAACCTGAAATTGGATTTAAGCAAATGCATTGGGCATGCCACAGATGGTGCATCCAATATGCAAGGCCACAACAAAGGCTTTTCCTCTCTCATGTCAAAAGAGTCCCCAAATCAAGTGCATGTATGGTGCTACGCCCATGTGCTTAACCTGGTCCTTGCTGACACAACACAATCAGTCATTGAAAGCGGATCACTATTTGCACTACTAAATGATATTGAGGTTTTTCTGCGCGAGTCATACAAAATGATGAGTGTGTGGGAGAGTGAGAGCCAAGACCAGCGACACAGACGCCTCTGCCCAATTGGAGAGACACGGTGGTGGGCCAAGGATGCTGCTTTGAGGAAAGTGTTCGGATCTTTTGCACATCCAGATAATAGTCTCTATGTGGATGTCATTCTTACATTGACAGCTATACAAGACCAGGTGACCACGAAAACAACCACTCGGATTAGTGCACGTGGATTTATTGAGGCTTTGTTGAAGTATGAGACGGTATTGACAGCACAGATCTTCCTCAGGATATTTTAACAGACATCACCACTGTCCAAGTATCTGCAAACAGAAGTGATGGACATTCTGTCTGCCCACAGAATGGTAAGGACTACACATGAATGTCTGAGAAGCATGTCAAGAGACTTTGTTTCCATCAAGGCAGCAGCGGACAGATTTGTCCAGTGGGCAAATGAGAAATTGCAGGAGCAGGATAGAGAAACGTAATTGGAAGTGGAAGCCACATTGCCACAGAAGAGGAGAAAGAAGAAGCTGATCAGGCCTGGAGAGATGGCTCATCTTGAGACTGTCACAAGTCCAGAGAAGACTTTCGAGATCACTGTGCATAATCCTATCATGGACACAGCCATTGAGACAATGCACAGAAGATTTCTGAGTCATGCACACTCTATTCTGACCTGGGTATTTTGGACCCTAGAAACTTCTCCAAAGTGAAGTCCTTTCCACTTCCACAGTCAGCCTTTCAAGAGCTCAGCAAGTGTCTGTTGAAGTTCAACACAAATGCAACTGCGGAGAATTTGCAATGTGAATTAAGCAGTTTTGCTCTACAGTGGGAAAGACTGAAAATGTCACCATTACAACAGTATGAGACCAGAACAGTCGAGGATAATTATGAAGAGGAGAAGCTTGAAATCCGCTGTAAAAATTGTTCCTCCTGCAATGAGTGCCCACAGTGTTGCTACCAAATTCTCAGGCGGTACAATGTGCTGACAGATGCCTACCACCTCCTTAGTCTAGCAAACAAATTTCTGCTTACCCTGTCTATCACTCAGGTGGCCTGTGAACGTACATTTTCAACGCTCAAGTTCATTAAAAACAGGCTCAGAAGCAAGCTCTCACAAGATCATTTGGAGGCTTTCATGCTGATGGCAACAGAGAGGGACATCCTGCTCACTCTGGATGCTGATGTGATCATTGACAAAGTTGCAGAGAAAAGTGATCTCCTTAGAAAGGTTCTACTATAGGCATCAAAAGTCAGGTCAGGCCTTTTTGGCTGGCTAATCAAAAAGCAACAAATTAATAACAAAAACAAACAAAAACTGTTTTTTTCATTTTCTTTAATTATATTCTGTCCTGTTGATAGATGATAAACATTTGCTTATCTTATTTGGCTTGTTTGAAAATACGTAAAATGGTTTAGTACCTGAGTAAAATACATTAGTTCATATGTAGGCAATGTTATGTTTTTATTTTAGGACATCATCATTGTATTTATTTTAGGACATCTTTTCATTTGTTTTCAGTAAGTAAGAATTAGTGCTGTTTATTTTCTACGAAAGATAATAAAAGAAGTAGCACTAACAATTTCTGGAGTGTTATTTACCTTAAAACATGACACAAAATGTGATAAACATTTGCATATTTTTCTGTGTGGGATAGGTTAGAGAAGACAGTCATCTAAAAAGCCACCAACGCATTCACACTGAAGAGAAACCGTACTGGTGTGAGCAAAATCCCGGGCCTGTCCCGGCAGACAAGTCCAGGGCCGAGTTGCTTACCCAGTACACCCCTGGCTTCATCTTACACCTGTCACTCTCTCAGAAGCACGTATTATCTGTAGAGCGCCCCCTTATGTTGCTTGTGCCGGCCTAGCTTTAGCGGCTGGACTCGCTGCGCCTTATTCCGCTTCTCACCGCCCCTAGAACGGTAGCAAAAGCAATGGGTCCGTCGGAACGACAAACGCCTCAGTTGCCAGCAGCCGCTATTAGACACAGGCCCAACCCTTTACGTATGGAATTCTAGTGTGCAAGAGTTCTACACCACCTTACGCCAAAGACCTCGGAAACCTCTGTTACCTTGGACTAATACTAGGAAGCCTTGAGGTTGGGTATACGATGATTGCCAAACGCTTGTTAAAAATGAAACCGGATGACCATTGCCGCCTGGACTTTAAAGATGCAGCAAAGGCCGTTACTATCATCATAGCGCTGATCCTTTGGTCAACGGACATGCTAACTGAACATGGCATCACTCCTGCTTATATCGTCGTAGCTGCGCAAACATTAGACAATAATGCCCGAAGTTGCTCTCATGGTTGGTGGGGCAGTTGTCAACGCCCTCGCATTCTCAGTCTCAAAGTACCTCTTCTCTCAGATAGATAAAAAAAGGGGCCGACGAGGAACGCATTCGCAACGATAAGGTTGTGGAAGTGTTTCAAGTTGCGCAGACTGAGTACCAACATCTAGATTGTCTCAATAAGAGACATTTCGCCTAGCAGCATTCCGAATTTACTTACCAACATGGCAGCGAAGCTCTGTGCGAGTACTATGAGGTGACCGGCGAAACGCTTAGAACCGTCAGAATGACAGGAAACACGGACGACGGCAGTGCAAGCAGGATTGGCGATAAGCCCAAGTTTTCTGCTTTTACGCGCCCTCGCCCGAGCAGCAAAAACAGGAAATGATATTTTTTGTCGGGGGTCTTGCCGAAGTGGGCTTCGTGGCTTACAAGTACATTTAAAATATTTCTAGTGCTATCACGGCCAGTGCACGGATTGTGTACGTTGGCAGTTTCTGCTGCTAGCATAGCAAAGGGGGTAGAGTTATGAAGCGTAATTCAAGGCGTGGGAAACGCTGCGAAACGTGGGAAAATTCCTGACCTTATCACTCACATGGGAGATCGGGGTTGTGGAGAGATTCAACCGTACTCTAGCCGAGCCGCTGTTTGTGCATCAGTGCGCCCAGGATATGTTGTTTTCCACGAGAGCGAAACTGCAGAGGGTAGGCACTGAGTGGGTTCCGCGGCTGCCTGCCGTTGTGGCGGCCCTAAACGGCGAGGTAACTCGACTCACAGGCAAAAAACATGATGATGCCATTTAGCGTTATGTCTATCCCGGCTACACGTGCAACATCAGTGACGTGGCCAATCGGTCTAGATGAGACACGCATGCCCTTAGACACCATAGTGGGGTACCTATATGCACCGAGAGAGCTGAAAGGAGGACAACGTCGTGCTACCGACCCTGTGTGGTTCTTAAAGGTCTACAAGCTAGAGCGTGTAGCTGCAGGGCGGAACCACGCGTTTGTGCTTTTTCCATATGGTATTATGATCTCCGCTACTCCAAGCCGCGGTCATTTCTTGCTGGTCCATCAACTGTTGGCTTATAAAAATGGCGGCCAAACAAGACCGGAATGACAGGATGACAACCAGGTTAAAAGGTCCAAGATTGTACTTGTGTAAATCCTGTTAGCTCTTCGCCATTAATAGAAGCCCTCATCATTTTATGTTCTGGGTGCCCAAACCGTTTAAAGTAGGGGGCGTACTCCCCCATTTCAAGAAAACTTGCTGGATAACATTCAATCATATATAGGCTTACAACCTTACTTATTTTGGATCCTTCTAGGCTAACCCAGAGCCCACCATGCCCAACCTCAACAAACGACCGCTGAATATCCTCTACCAGCAAATCTACCGCTTAATGCCAGGCATTTTTTCTCTTGCTTCCCTAAACACGGCTGTTGCATCACTAAATACCTTCTTAAGGAGAAATTCTGTTCCTTCTCTTCTCTCGGTATAGTTATCGCAGAAATCAAATTCTGAGGCACCTTCCATCCGCCAACACAAATTGCTGTATTAGATCAGGGATTAATTTTGTATCACCTCCACCAATAAACCATACCGCTGCCTGTTCATTTTTAAGTGCTTCTTCTTCAGCTGCCCAAACAGCGCCCGCATAAAACTCCATTTTACGTAACTGTAGAAAGTTCAGTTCTCCAGGTTGAGCGTGGCCGTTGTGCGCTATGATTTTTATTGGGTGTAATCTAGATGATCTATAATTTCCGCTATAAATGTCCCCGCCAGCGATGTCTTTAAAAATAATTGGGTGCCAAAGGGCCTTTTCCTACTTAGCAATATCATCGACGGTTGTGCCCCTTGCATGATCATCGTCTTCCCACGCCTTTTGCGTCTTGTTTCTAGCTTCGGTTAAGCTTTTTCCTTGTTTGGGTGTTTTCAGAATACTCCACCAGACGCTTTGCAACGCAGTTAAGGAATACTCCACCAGACGCTTTGCAACGCAGTTAAGGTCTTCGTCCTTTAGTGGGGCTAGGTCCTCTGGTCTTGGCTCTTTTACCTCATAAAGGACGTATACCACTGCGATTACTGGATTAGCATTTTGACGGCAACATTTATCAGTTCGATCGGGAGACCTGCGTTTATTTCTCGCGAAATTGTCACTATTCTACTCCCCATCTGCGCTTCCGCCCTTACTAGGTCAAATGTATCAGTTATATTTCATATTCCCGTTACCCTGTTTATAAACTGTATTCTTATAATGTATTACCTTCTCGCGGCAGCAGATTGAGTATGCCCTTCGCTCTAGTGTCTTGCATTTGGCTGTCTAAATTCTCATGCTCGCCTTCCCGCTCTCGCATCCAATCTCAACGCTCAGTTCGGAACGTGCTAAATACATGCTCTGCTCCATCTACTTCAGATTCATTTTTGTCTTCATGAAAACTGCGGTACCAGCCACTTTCCAAACCTTTTGGAATTCGCTGAGGGTGCGGAACAGCTCGATCAAAATCTACCGTCGCCTCTGGCTGATCTGGCTCAACCCTTCCAAGACGGGCTATCTCCTTTTCCAACTCCTTTACTTTTAGCTTCTTTTGCCTCTTCCCTCTCCCTGCTGCTCTTTTTTTTTTTGCCTCATATTTTGTTATAAGGGCGTGCTCGTCTCGGAGTCGCCCGAGCCTTTCATCCAGCTTAATCAACTCCATGCCACTCCTTGGTAACTTTGCCACACCCATGTGAGTGCCTCGTACTCTCTATGTACCGCCTTCGCTCTGACGCTAAAGTGACACACGCGACATTCTTATCCTCTACCGGGAAACTATTCTTTAATTAAAAAATAATTACCCCCATTACACCTGAGGATACATTTTTAATGCGCGCTAATCGCTCAAATTCGTTATTAAATAACACATATTTGGACTTAATTTTCTCCCTTCGAATTCTTTTTCTAACAGTTTCAGCTCCACATCTTTCACAAACAGCATACTAGGCTTTCACCCTATCCCACATTCAGTGCAGGCATATGTCCCCCCTCCCCCACCTGCTCGTCTTTTTGCTGTGTGAATAATGCACAATTCCTTCATACAACTTTCCACATTTCTCTGTGGTTCTTAGAAAAATCCACCCACAATTAACCGTTCCGACTGGCATCTTTTTGATATATTTTACCGGTTATATTTTTTAAAATAAAAAATAATCTTATTCCATTCCCCCCTGATATCGGTTCCCCATGAATTTATTTATACCATGGATCTTTTAAGCCCTTTGTTGATTTGGGGGGGGGGGGATATTTTGCTATGTTGGTTGTTTTCCTTTTTCTAGGTCCGTTTTTGTGCGGGCCGCAAAAGGAACTATGGCTGGAAGTGTTGTTTCACCGAGGCTTTTACTCAGTTTGGATACCCTGCTGCTCAAAGTCTACGTCGCCAAATCGCTCACATCAAACAAGCTAAAGCAAGCCTCGTAAGCATTTCTAAAAATGAAACCTCGTCTGTATTTTCTAAATTTGGATTGGCAGCAGGTACAGTTTTAAAACAGTCCCCAAAACATTTAGAACATTTTCTTATCCAGGAGAGAGAAACTGATGTGTACATTTGTGTGTGAACTCTAGTAAAATATCCCCGTGCTTTCGAAGAAGTGTCTGCTGTTTCACAGTTCGTTCGTCCGTCTGTTCTTATAAACGTATGTATGTAGACACATATGTACATACGTGTGGACTGTCCTTGACCTAAATATTTTATCCATACTTAAAAGAACAAATTAAGATATAGAGACACCTACGTTTTCTTGGTATATTTCTCGTCAATGAGAATCACAATGAAATTTCAAAACACATCACACAAGTCCATTTTTCTTTTTGTTTTACTCTCTTATGATGACAGAAGTCGTGGCATCGCAAGTTTTATGACGTGTTCGCAGAAGAATCTTGTCACAAAACATAAAAGAAATACTTTTCTTAGGGCGTTCAGATACATTTAGTTGATAATTATGTCCCACGGTAAATAGTGAAATGGTTCTTTGGATCTGACTTAAATCTATACAAAGTTTCCGTAAATGCGTTCTCGCAGCTCCAAACGTAAACTATGAATCCTCTGTTCTAAAGTATCCACCAGAATCATATCTAAACTAACCAAGGGAAGGTAGCGACAGCAGGGAGACGGATTTTGGAATTTTCAAGGAAAGCTGTATCTTTCTAATCCCATTCGTGAAGTTTCACAACACAGCTGAAACACTGTACTTGGTCTCCTTGTTCCAAGTAGACAAATCCTGCTCTGGTTAAAGATTTGGGACTGGGTCCTTTCAGATATTTAGGTCATAGACGATCTGATACACATTTTCCAAGGATCGACTAACCATTTGATGATCTGACAAACGTACGATTTTCTTCTAATCCACCGTTTTGACACAAAAGTCTTGATCTTGACCTGACTTTAAGTACACGTTTTGTATCTGCTAACCTGCGATCTTTTGCAGCACCCAATTTATAGAAGGCGATGTATAAAAAACGAACAGCTCAACATAAGATTTGTGTACTTTTATATCCATTTAGGGAGTTCCAGCGAACGGTAGGAGTGCTTACACACACTGCACCCACAAACATACTTATATACTATCACACAAGACGAGAATTTTTTAGAACATTTCTTCACTAAATTGTGTTCTACAGCAACAGTAAAAGTCAGTTTCATCACTAAATTTGCCGCGGGATGCGTCGAGTATAGAGGATGTACTGAGAATAATGGACGATACAGACATTTAAATATAATAGTATATTCTTTTCCCCTGGACTTCGACCACGTGTAATTACGTAACAATATGGAGAAATTTCGATAAATTCAAACTTCAGATATGTCGTTATATCTAGTATTAAAAAAATAATGTTGATTTGCTAAAGTCAAGCTGAATTGTTTGTGGGGAAAACTGGTTTAACGTCCGATATTGCCAAAGACCGATTACTAGTACTTTGTAGATTCATTAGTCCATACGTTTACCATGAATGTCCACAACGTCAAAGAAAGGGAACCACAACGACAGGAGAAAAGAGCGACGAAAATAATGATAATACCTGTTATCAATGTCAAGAAAAAGGACATTAGTCAACAGAGTGTCCCAAGAAAGTGAAGAAAGAGAAACTGACAGAGGTTTCAGAAGCAAAAGAAGAATAAGAAGATAAGAAGTACCAATTCCAGCAAAGACATTCAAAACAAGACAGGCAGAAGAAACATCAGAAGGACAAATTCCAGTGAATACATTCAAAAAGAAAGACAGCAAAAAGAAGAAAATTTAGCCTTTTTTTTAGTGTTTTGAAATTGCATTGTGTCTCTTATTTAAGAGAATATATAAACAAAACTAAGTGTCTCTATGTCTTGATTTGTTTGTATTAGTACGTACAGAAAAAAATCTTTTCTTAATAAGTACAAACACTCTATCTATGATGAACAGCTTTGAAGTACTTTATTTCTGTCGTTTTCAAACTTAAATAGAAAAATATCACAACCTTACAATAAACCTTAGCATCAAACCAAATTCTGACTTAGTTTGACAATGTGGAAAATTTAACTCCTCTAGTCTCAACAGCTCCTATTTTACATTTCACTCATCGTATTAAATAAAAACAAACATATATGTAACGAAATGAACTGACATTGGGTAAGTAAAGGCCAGTCTCTGCTCTAAATCTAGGGTGGCAAAAACCAAAACCTTAAATTTGTAACAAATTGAAGAACCAAATCTGCCCCCGTGCTTATCAAGCTACAATGTGTGGCCGATTAGTGGAAGAATTAAATCTAGGGCTGCAAAAACAGAGTTACAATTTCTAACCCCCACTTGTCTCATACAGGATTTATTAAGAACATGTTTGTGTTCAGATTCTAAAAGTCAGCTAATGCCTGTCGTTGAGTGTGTACTTGTTCTTCTCTCCATCCTTTTGAATGTCCATAGAAAGTTATATTTGTGTTTGTTTGTGAGCACTCTTTCATTTTTTCTTCTTTCACTCCAGGTTTGATAGTATATACGTATGTTTGCGTGTATAGTGAGTATATTTCTACCCTTTTCTCTCTTATTGCACTTATAGGTATGGTTATACGGAGTATAAGAGTGGTCGGGATTGTAGTTTTGATTACATGGGAATGATAGAGAAGTTATAGGGAGATAGCAAAGTTGGTTTTGTTTATAATGGATTTAAATTCTATTTTGTACCTCTTTTTTACATCCTACCATGTGTGGCCAGTAGATGAGTGGGTGTTGGCCACTCCAAAAATGGCGTGTTGAATAGTAAATGTGGGGTATTGTATAGTAAATAACTGGATAATGGTCACTCCAAACGGCGTGAACTGATAGAGTTATAGGGATTATAAGGGTGGTAGAGATGGTCGTTTTTTTTTTTAAAAAAAGGGAATGATAGGGAAGTTATAGAGGGATAGGGGTTTTACTTTGTTTATAAGAGGGTAATATGGGAGTTATAAGAGAATAGGAAAGTTAGGTTTGTTTATAAGGGATTTAAATCCTATTTTATACCCCTTCTTTAACATCCTACCCTGTGTGATCAGTAGATGAGTGGGTGTTGGTCACTACTAACAGCGTGTTGAATAGTAAATATGGCGTATTGGATAGTAGATAAATGGGTGATGGTCACTCCCAATGGCTTGTTCAATAGTAGATGACTGGGTGTTGGATAGTAGATAAATGGGTACTGTTAACTCCAAAAAGGGTGTTGATGGTATAGTGTGGGTGTTGGATAGTAGATAACTGGTCGTTGGATGGTAGATACGTGGGTGATGGTCACTCCAAACGGCGTGTTGATGGTATAGTTTGACTGCTGGATAGTATATAACTGGGTGATGGTTACTTCAAATGGCGTGTTGAATAGTAGATAAATTGTTATTGGATAGTAGATAACTAGGTGTTGTAGAGTAGATAACTGAGTGTTTGATAGTAGATGTAGTTTTAGCATTATATTTCCCGTTGGCCCCTATACACGCCAACATGTTAAACCTATGGACATTTTTAACATTACATTTTCTATTTGACCCTAGAAATTTGTCAACATGGAGGTGTAATATTAAATTCCCGTTTGACCCTATAGAGGCCCATACATGTTACAAATATGGATATTATTAACATTACATTTCCCGTTAGAGACCACAGAGGGCTAAAAACCAAACAGCATAGCTTCAATGTTAAATTCCCGTTAGAGGTCATACAGGCCTACAATGTTAAACCTATGGACAGTTTTAACATTACATTTCCTCTTGTCTCTATAAATCCTAAAAATGGCGGGCCTAATATTAAATATCCATTTTCCACAGACAATCCCATAATGTTAAACTGATAGACTAATGAATCTACCAAGTATTCGGTCTTTGGCAATATCAGACATTGAACCAGTTTTCCCCACCAATAATTCAGCATGACTTTGGCAAAATAATCATCTTCCTTTGTTCTGTCATTTTGAGTTCTAATTAACAGTATTTTTAGTACTGGATATAATGACAGATCTGGAAATTAAATTTCTCTAAATTATAACCGCTAGTGAATGCTTTCGGTTAGAGGTATTTGTTTTAAAAGCTTGAATGGAAACCACCATGGATCAAATACGGGGACTCTCTTAACTGCAATCATCATAGAAATTACATCACCATTCATCATGAAAGTGACAAATTTACTTATTTGATTGATCTAGAGAGAAAGTGTTTATGTCAATATAATAATGTGATGTGTGAAACTGATGACAATGCTATACAATATTTTGATCTTTCTGACTCTGCTGCTAAAGTGATCAGTAGCAAAAATCTGGAGAAGACCATGCGGTGTTCAATGTTTCGTAGAAAAGTTTTGACTAGAATACAAATAAATATAATCTCAAAAGGTTTATGGCTTGCACCAACGTGAAGAAATATTAACATAGGAAAGTTACTTTCGGACATTAAGGAAAGAGAAAAGCGTATGGGTTAAAGGGAATAATTACACGATGAAAATGCAGTTAATGAGGGTATGGAATTTGGCTAATACAGAAAGCATACTGATTGGACACCGGAAGGTGGCAGACATCGATGACTAGGCTTCTATGTAGTACAGAAAGTCAGGGGAGTATAAATACAGACGGAGAAAAAGGTTTCTAAATGAACATTAGCAAAGAGGCGGAAAAAGCACTCAATGAAGTATTTAATGACATTTCTATCGTCATCCTTCCTGATACGAACAAAATCATAAGTTTTACGATTACAAACAGTTTTATGTTTAAGTGCGTTTCACAAAGCGATTGTAAACGTATGACTGGAACTTATGATTGAATGGTTATCTTAACAACATTCAAAACTAACTATCGATCAAGACACATCTTGTATAACGGGCACCTGTTTTTCCATGAGCATACAATTGAATTCTATCACACCATAAGCGTGAAGCTAAAATGGAGATATACATTAGGAATGAGGCCGAAATTAAAAGGACTTTGGGGCATTCAGTTCAACATGAACATTTGTTCATGATCAACCTTGTAAAATCACTGATATGATGTTTATTTTAAGGTGAAAGGTTACCTTTGTACTGAATATGCAATTTGATTAAAAAAAAAAAGAGATCTCCTTAGGCCAAAAAAAAAACAAAAATGTGTTTCGGTCGGCCGACCGTCCCTGTTTCTCATTGCCGACTCTAGCACGTTTTTCCCCCAGGATAAAAAACAAATCACATTGCCGAAACGAAATTGATTTGTGCATCTAGTTGAGCAGGTTTTTTCCACAGTACTTTGAAGTGCTTGAAATATTTGATTTATATATAATGCAAAAAAAAAAAAAAAAAAAAAAAAAAAAAATCCTACCTACCGACCCTAATTTTAAAACCAGTGCAATAGGAAACACATATTTTCTTTTGGGCCTTATCAATAAGTAGATCTGACAGGCACCTATACAAGAATATGTTCTGTTGACTTTTTGTTATCAAATTACATTATGCCTACTGCTGAAAGTAAAAAGCATAATTCGGAACACATGGCTGCTAACTCTTCCTAACAGGAAATACGCTTTATCTGATAAACTACTAAAATAGGTGGACAGGGATTTCCAAAGGTAAGCAGAACACGAACTTGTATCGGTGCCTGTCAGATCTCCTTTATGTCAGAGATCTCGATTGAAATAGGATTTACTGAACGTGTTGAAATAAATTTTGATTCATATATTGAGAGCGCTGGAAAATTTACCCGTAGACAATTCAAAGTTGTCAGATCATCCAATAGAACTTTATTTAAAAAATCGTTGTTAACAACCATCTGTACCATAGTAATCTCCTTCCCCCCTCTCTCTCTCACTCTCTCTCTGTAATTTTGGAATTTTTTAAAATTACCTGCATGAAAATAATTTACACAATTATATTTGGCATTGGTTAGAAGACACTAATAAACTTTGAATAGGAGTCCAACCTGCTGGTCCCATTGAATACGAGGAAGCACATCTGGGTTAGAACAGTGACACCACCACCAACAACAAAAACAACAAGATCAATTGCTACTACAATAACAACACATCTAGCTGTTATTACGAATAGTGTGGGTCCATAAAACATACCATCAATGCAATCAAGCAACATGAAATGTAATTTATAATAACCGTCTAATTTGATAACAAAGCGGGCTGAGGGGGAGTCTTCTTAATGGGATCAGTCTCAGGTGAGTCATTGAGATATTGGTATTTGTGGTTACTTTAAAGTTTTAGCCATTTTTTATTTAACACGGTAATTTTATGTTAAATGGTGAACTAAAATATATGGATAGATCATGATCTGGGTCTAAAATTCAAATTGACATATGGTCACTGTGAAATAGTTTTCGTGCTTGATAGACATTTAACAGGTTCCTTGTTTAAATAAGAATCTCATACTACCCTCTATTATGCTTGCTGAGAAACAAAACTGTTTTGGTGTCTCTTAAGTAGTGTTAAAGTTTCTGGTCAGAACTGGGTCACTGTAATCTACTTTTACGTTATGATTATTTTGATGTAGTGTTGCTTTTGGAACAGTCTAAGACACAATTCTATTTCCTTTTTGCTGATATACACTTTACAGAAAATGCAAATTCACTTTTGCTAAACCGTCATTTCGCAAGGTCACTGTACAAAACATACTTTGTATGTTTTATGTAGTGTATATGATTTTGTTAGGTCATTTTCTCACTTTAGTGTTCAAGTTAATAAAATACTATGTATAAGTGTTCAACACCCAAAAGTAACCTCGTTAGTCCCTGAAATATATAACAGTGACCAAGGTTTCATATACCCTAGTTGTTAGCAATAATATATCATTTTCTGCTAAATGGAACTTATTTATTGTGTAATAGCCATCGTGTCCAGTACTCTCTGCATGAATGCCCAATGTTTGATCAATTTCTGAAAATAATGGAAAGACTGAACTAGAAGTGACTCTTTTAGCATTATCGGGGTTGTTTACCTTTCTGTCAAGTAGACGCCTTCTCGCATAAGGTATTTAGATGATAATGCAGAGTAAAACATACGAACTGTTTATTAATTTGTAGCTGATAATATTTAATCAAAAATATTTATAAAAACACAACATGGTTCAATTTTATATAAATACACAATTTCAAATGAATTTATTGAAAACTATTTCCTTACAATCAGTTTAAACTTATAAAAGTGCTTATTCAGCTAAATACTGTATAGCAACATACCTAATACACAGTATGTTGAGGCAATCTCTCGCCAGAAAGGGAGGTAACTTATGCAATACACAAATAGGGAATGATGCAGTTTGACTCCCTGCAACAATTTGTGAAAGATGAAACTTTACTCGTGTTGCTAAACCATAACTGCAACAGGTCATTTTAAATGACATAGCTGTTATGCTTCATTGAGTTTATATATATATATATATATATATATATATATATATATATATATATATATATATATATATATATATATATATATATATATATATATATTTGTTTTTTTAATGTTCAGGTAATTTTCTTAGCTCTGTCTTTTAGCTAATGGAACTTTATTTATAAGTGACTCAAAAAAAAAACAAAAAAAAAATTCCAGAAATATATCAGTCACCATGTTTTCATGCACACTAGATGTGAGCTCTATAATATATGACTGTCTGGTGTATTACAATTGTCACAAATAGCAGTACATACTGTATGTTGAAGTGGACACCTTGTCCAGTACTTACTGCATGAATATCCGATATTTAATCCATGTATTCATGTAAAAGCTGGAAAGAGTGAACAATTTGATTCTTAAATATTTTCAAAATCTAATATGAGAAGACAGGATAATATACTTGATGGATGATACACTTAGAAAGACCTTTTTCAGCCATTGTTTGTGAATTTCTATTTTCTATCACTTTCATACAGTTTGTGAATTGGAGTGGAGTTTTCTGACACCCTAGGTAGTTTGGGAATATTTTGAATTAAGTTTGGAAATGGTCAGACTGTATTCAAATATGGCAGGGGTGCACAACTCAAACGTTTACATGGGCCAGACTCGACCTTTATTGGAACTAAGAGGGCGCACTTCGAAAGTTTTATGTCTATAACAAAAACATAAATACACATGCGTAATGTAAGGACACAAGCCGCAGGACGCATAAAATGTGTTGGCGGCCCACAGGCCGTATGTTGTGAACCCCTGACATCGGGCTTGAATAAGGTCAGATTGTATTCACTGTATACACACAACTTGTAATCTTACTTATGTGCAGAATATTTATTTGGTGATGCAAGGAGGAACACAATTTCTTAACTGGACTGGTACAAGTAGAGCATTCCTACTTTCCTGGAATTGAGATAATATAAAACAAATTACGTAAATGTAAAAAAAAAAAAATATTTATTTGAATCTGTTTTAAAGCAAGTACCTTAGAAAAGTTGAAAAATACTCCATTAGACAGTTCGCTGTTTTGTGCATATACCTGTGTTTTCCTAAAGCAAATATTGTCCATGTACTGCGTATAACGTCATCATTTCATACTCTTGCACTATACAGCTACGTGTACATTGTACTGTGTCAGTTGATATCCAGGACAAATGTTTAACTTCCGTACCGTTATGCATTGGGTAGCACATGTACATGAATAAGCATTGCAAAGCTGATGAAGATGTCAATGATATATGCATAAATACAAGGACCTCACCTTTTTTAGTTGTTGGACAGTATTATTACACTTTCAGCAATCCAGTATTGTGATATTTGTTTTATGTCATTATGATTAATATTGAATAACAGTGTATTCTTGATCGCTTCGACAACGCCGCATTGGTACCTTTGTCCTTGGGTATTGACCTCATTAAGGGTCATACCTTACTCAATAGTATACCTCTGTACCGTGTTACCGCATTATTTGAGGTACGTGTGTGTTAGAACTCGGGACGAAAGTCGTTTAAGTGAAATTGTTAACTCAGGCTGTTACATTTGTATTCCTGGTAGAAATGACGAGAATAAGTAGATTTGAAGATGTTTTATTCAAATGATTTAATATGGACATATGATACGTGGTTGTTATGTTGTAGTGTCAATCGTATTTTAGTCTGTTGCTCACATGTTTCAGTGAAGTTCACATAGAACTGCGGACATATCTGTTGTGAATATAAAAACCGCACGCGTTCGTTTTTCCGTCAGATCAGTGTCAGACCGAACTGAATCTAACTGGGCGTGTATTCGAAAAGGGAATTTGGGTAGTTGTTGTAGACGTGACAAAAAGGGATAATTTATACAGATTGTATAGTAAGTTGATAGAAAGCAGAGAAATAATTTGAAATAGGTTATATAGTAAGCACACAGAGAAAACCGTTAGAGAAATTTATTGTGTAATTGAGGAAGATATATGAAACAAGTAAATGTAGTAGTAAGATATGACAAATTAAGGTTTACAAAGATAAAGAACAAGATAGGCAGCATTTCTATGTTTATTGAATATTGCTAGTGTTACGACTCTATGGTCTAGAAAAATGTAACAGAAAGAAAGTGAAACCAAGAACTCAAGTAAAAATCAACAAGCAATTTATTTCTAGATAATTAAGATGAAAAATCAAAAAGACACTTACAGTAATGTGTATTATAATCCAAATAATCCTATAAGAATTAGTGTTCTAATCACAAGTCCTAAATATAGAATGTTCCGAATTCACGGCTGTATTCTTGAATGTTATGATGTGCTAATGGTCTTCAAAGTCCTGATGTACTAGTAGTATTTAATGTGCTGATGTCAAAATGAAGTACTCCAAAATATCTCTGAATAAGTTCACATAAATTCCAAAATCATTAATTAAAAATATAAAATCCAAACGTTTATGAGCACTGTTATAATCCAATGAATATTCTAAATAATTCCTCTCTTAGAATTTTGAATTACTTTCCACAACTGTAATAGCTCTTTACAAGACTGATAATAATGTCGAGACTGAAAAACTGTCCACTAAACATGGTATATATAAAGATTAGTCACATGACAGAATGTTCTAGAATATGTGTCATCTTAATGGAATTTTACTTGTGTGGACATGTCTTTTTACACATAACTCTAAGGATTTTCCAGTTTTATCTGTAAACAAAATCAACCTTGACCTCAAATTTAGAAAAATATTATGTTTATCAAAACTACCCTTTAGCTTAAATCTGAAGTAAACAACCTAATTCAAGGACACTAGTTAAACATGTTTTATCCTGATAAACAAAATTAAGATTTAAGCAAATATTATAGTCAAGAAACATTTATAATTTCCTAAAATATCTATAATATTATATAAACATCATACATAACACTAGGTAATAAAGAAAAGAGAAATTAACAAATTCTTTTATATCTGTGTTATCAAACTTGTATAAGATATGTGTAGTTTGTCTTGTATATTTACGGTGAAGTACAGGGAATAAGCTCTGCTTCACCATTTTAAATATCAATTGAATTTTGCCACGTTCTTCTACTAAATTTTATTAGTAAAGTGTACCAGCAAAAAGGAAATGTATCTTCTGGTGCTCTTATTGAAAGATATTTCACAAATTTGCTCTAAGATATAGCTCCATTTCAATAAATTCAATAGAAATCATAGACCCATCTTTGTCTTTTCTTGATTTCCCATAGTTAGTTACTGAAGTCATGTAATATTAGTCCCTTTTGCAATCACCCATACCACCCAGTTAATTGCTCCCCTGCCTATCCATCCATTCATCCTTCACGTCTTCCATCCATCCATCCTGACCTGACAAATATTGTAGGGTAGCGCGTTACAATATAGCTATAGGATGGGCTCTTAATATTATCCTATCATTTTCAAGTACTTCACCCCCTTTTAAATCACCTTCCATAATACGAGCATGGGTATAATACAATGATGTAACACGGAGAGCTCTCATTAAGTTGTTCTCCTGCATCCAGATGTATTTCTTCACATACTGTGCACACAAATGCACCTTATTCTAAACTGTATTCATTAAATTGAACTATTTGTTCCTGGTAATTGATGTAATCTCCATGCCATCCTTCTTCATTCTACCATGCGTACAATCTTTTGAAATTGAAATTCACGATTGAAGAATTTCTACATGTTAAACAGATAAAATTGGTCCTTTTTACTTATTGGCTTAACACTGTTTTGAAATATGCTAAATCAGATCTACTACCGTCCTTACTCGCGTATAATTCCTTTCTAAATGCAAAATACATAGACTCTGATCTGCCGGCGCATAATGCGCCGGCAGATCAGGGTCTATGTTGTTTGTTCTACTGATTAGTCCTTACAAACTGCATAGATCCAGATCTGCCGGCGCATTATGCGACGGCAGATCTGGGTCTATGCAGTTTGCAGTTGGTATTAACTTATACGCAAGTATATACGGTAGGTCTTAAATGTAGGTACTGCAGTAGCCTCTACGGAGGAATTGTATGTGATGTCTAAAGTAAACCTCATTCTGTGATATTGATATGTGATGTCTAAAGTAAACCTCATTCTGTGATATTGATATGTGATGTCTAAAGTAAACCTTATTCTGTGATATTGATATGTGATGTCTAAAGTAAACCTCATTCTGTGATATTGATGTGTGATGTCTAAAGTAAACCTTATTCTGTGATATTGATATGTGATGTCTAAAGTAAACCTCATTCTGTGATATTGATATGTGATGTCTAAAGTAAACCTCATTCTGTGATATTGATATGTGATGTCTAAAGTAAACCTCATTCTGTGATATTGATATGTGACGTATATTTGTTCTTATTTTTAACTGTTGGTTATTTTCTCAAGCTCAATAATATCTTGAATAATAAAGTTAAGTATCTGAATGGATTTTGATACGTATAGGAATAAAATACTCAGCCTAGGTGAATGTAACCCAGTTTTCATGCTTTATATATAGTTGTTTAGGTTTTAAGTTTCTTCGGTCAGATACTCATATTTTTACGTTTGTAGAGTAATGAAACTGTTTTGCTCCATCTGCAACATTATTAAAACATTAAATTGAACTAAAGTCACAGCAACATACTTTTATACACTGAGTTATTGAATGAAGTTTTGCATTAGGTCCAATAAAATGTCTGTACCTTTCTTCTTTATACTGCCAACATTTCATGGCATGTGTAGTTGTTAATATTAGTTATGTTGATCCATGGAAACTATGGTAGGGGAGGGAATATTTAGAATATTTGCCGGAAATTTCTTCGCAAAAATAGAAACAGCAATCGGCTATTTATACGATTGGATTCACCGTAGGATTTACCGAGAAGTTGAAAAATGAAATAATAGTTCGATGCATTCGCATCTTCTCGGTCAGTCATTTTGTAGTAAATAACAGGTGGTCCGAATGGCAGTTAATCGCAGTTATCGGCATACTTTCGAGATATGATCCGAAGGATTGACAGAGAAGTTGCTAGTGATACGGAGTACGTCGGTATGCGAAACCGGAGCTGGAAAATCCAAAACGAAGGCTTTTCAGTTCGACCACGTTGTAGAAAATACATGTAAACATATGAGCTCGCTTCACGAGCGACCCAAAGCTGAGCTCACTAATATATTTTGGAACAGGAGAATAACAGACCTTTCTGTTTTGCATTTTCGTTGCGACATGGTAATAACGTAAGATACTATGGTAATACTTAATACTTATGTCTTTCTGTGATTGCATATGTATCGTGTGTGTGTGTGTCTGTGTACACTTCTTATTTCTAAATCCTGAAGGGATGCAAATCAGCCTTTGCTTCAGAATAAAAGCTATAATCTATGCTAACGATGTCAAAAAAAAAAAAAAAAAAAAAAAAAAGAGAAAAGAAAAAACGAAAAGTCACTTCATCTATTTCTGCGATTATACTTCGGATACAGTTGCTAGTACTTCCCGCGATTATACTTCGGATACAGTTGCTAGTACGTACCGCGATTATACGTAGGGTACAAGTTGCTAGTACTTACCGCGATTATACGTAGGGTACAGTTGATAGTACTTACCGCGATTATACGTAGGGTACAGTTGATAGTACTTACCGCGATTATACTTCGGATACAGTTGCTAGTACGTACCGCGATTATACGTAGGGTACAGTTGCTAGTACGTACCGCGATTATACGTAGGGTATAGTTGCTAGTACTTACAGCGATTATACGTAGGGTACAGTTGATAGTACTTACCGCGATTATACGTAGGGTACAGTTGATAGTACTTACCGCGATTATACGTAGGGTACAGTTGCTAGTACGTACCGCGATTATACGTAGGGTACAGTTGCTAGTACGTACCGCGATTATACGTAGGGTACAGTTGCTAGTACTTACAGCGATTATACTTAGGGTACAGTTGATAGTACTTACCGCGATTATACGTAGGGTACAGTTGATAGTACTTACCGCGATTATACGTAGGTACAGTTGCTAGTACGTACCGCGATTATACGTAGGTACAGTTGCTAGTACTTACCGCGATTATACGTAGGGTACAGTTGCTAGTACTTACAGCGATTTTACGTAGGGTACAGTTGATAGTTCACGTAAAATGTAGCTATCTGGACACAAACAATAGAAAGCTTGTGCGTCGATTTGCATGTTTGTTTTTAAGCTTACACGACTAATTATCGCCGGCAAACATTTTGGGGGGGGGGGGGGGCTCTAAGATCACCCAAGTCCCAAAATAATTGTTCTTTATCTTTAATCAATAAAGGCAATCTGATATTATTTTTCTTTAATTAAGAAAGGCAGCCTGATATTGCTGTTATTGAGACATTTCTAGTGCAGGCAGTGTTTTGGGGTAAAATTAGTTGTACATTCATAATTGTTGCTCACATGGGCGTCCGCAGGGGGTCGGGTGGTGTCAATTGCCCCCCCCCCCCTCCCGGTTATTTAAAAACTACATTGTGCTGTATATATATAAATATATATATAACTATATAACTATAACTATATATATATATATATATATATATATATATATATATATATATATATATATGTAAGCCTGCAATAAGATTTAAACAAACCCCCAAAATATTAAACCACCCAAATCCGACTGTGGGAGCTTGACTCTCCCCTTGACCCGATTGGCATCACTTTGAAGGCTCATCCCTTTGATTTTGGTTTTGCCTTCCCCCTCCCCCTCAGAAAAATTCCTGCGGACGCCCATGGTTGCTCATCTTAGAACTGTACCAATGGGAAACACGAACTGTTCTGCAAAAATCAGCTGTTCTGAGCCTGTAACTAGGGTCACGGTGCTCCGTTCACAACCTATAATATTTCTTCATAAAAAGAGTATTGCATCTCTAGGGTTTGTGATACTAAGACAATTTGGATTGTGGAGGCCTGTTTTTGTATCTTTTTTTAATAATTTTTTTTTTACCCCTAAATAGCTTCATAAAAATATTCTTGCTCTGATTTGAAGAAAAAGATAATCAATTATATCCATTAGATTAGTTGATAAACAAACTATATTTAGGTAAGAGAAAAAAATAGCCTAGTTCAAAAAAAGAAAAACAAACCTCTAGTCCCCCCTCCCCGCCGTGAAAATTAAATGGTCGGTCCCTTATGTATAAAAAATAGTCTGGCATGATGGACGAGGTTGACATAACCTAACAACTGACAAAATGCCCTGCATCAGTCAACAGAGCTGTTTTCTTACCAAGTCTCCATGATCCGCCATATTTGTTTGACACGTGAGAACATGGCATCGCCGTTAATCGGGCCTTCGTAACAAAATGAAGAAGGCAGGGTACCAGGCTAAACAATATTTTAGACAACCGCGCCCTTTTCGAGCAAAGCGTGAAATTTTGTAAAGTTTGTTATGAATAAAAATGTAATTAGTCGCTGAATTCATACCAAATAAGTCCTTAATTTAGGATTATAAATCCATACATTTTATTTTTTTATGTTAAACATTTTTAGAATATTAGGGCTTATATTATCAGACACAGACTACATTTTGCCTAGTCTTAACGCATTTAAAGACACAGACTACATTTTGCCTAGTCTTAACGCATTTAAAGACACAGACTACATTTTGTTTAGTCTTAATGCATTTAAAGACAAAGACTACATTTTGCCTAGTCTTAACGCATTTAATGACACAGACTACATTTTGTCTAGTCTTAATGCATTTAAAGACACAGACTACATTTTGCCTAGTCTTAATGCATTTAAAGACACAGACTACATTTGCCTAGTCTTAACGCAATTAAAGACACAGACTGCATTTTGCCTAGTCTAAATGCATTTAAAGACACAGACTACATTTGCCTAGTCTTAATGCATTTAAAGACAAAGACTACATTTTGCCTAGTCTTAACGCATTTAATGACACAGACTACATTTTGTCTAGTCTTAACGCATTTAAAGACACAGACTACATTTTGCCTAGTCTTAATGCATTTAAAGACACAGACTACATTTGCCTAGTCTTAATGCATTTAAAGACACAGACTACATTTGCCTAGTCTTAACGCAATTAAAGACACAGACTACATTTTGCCTAGCCTTAATGCATTTAAAGACACAGACTATATTTTACTTGGTCTTAATGCATTTAAAGACACAGACTACATTTGCCTAGTCTTAATGCATTTAAAGACACAGACTACATTTGCCTAGTCTTAACGCAATTAAAGACACAGACTACATTTGCCTAGTCTTAATGCATTTAAAGACACAGACTACATTTTGCCTAGTCTTAATGCATTTAAAGACACAGACTACATTTTGCCTAGTCTTAACGCAATTAAAGACACAGACTATATTTTACTTGGTCTTAATGCATTTAAAAACACAGACTACATTTTGCCTAGTCTTAATGCATTTAAAGACACAGACTACATTTGCCTAGTCTTAACGCAATTAAAGACACAGACTACATTTTACTTGGTCTTAATGCATTTAAAGACACAGACTACATTTACCTAGTCTTAACGCATTTAAAGACACAAACTACATTTACCTAGTCTTAACGCATTTAAAAACACAGACTACATTTTGCCTAGTCTTAATGCATTTAAAGACACAGACTACATTTACATAGTCTTAACGCATTTAAAGACACAGACTTCATTTGCCTAATCTTAACGCATTTAAAGACACAGACTACATTTGCCTAGTCTTAACGCATTTAAAGATACATACCACATTTTGCCTAATCTTAACGCATTTAAAGACATATACTACATTTTGTCTAGAGTAGTAGATACAAGGACCGGTTCTGAATATTTATCTCTTTTTCATATCTCAGACAACTACTCTTCGCCTAAGGTCTCAATATCTGCTCGCTTTGCTTGCAGCTATCTTGACCACCGCTCCGATGCGTTATCTGAGATATGAAAAAGAGATAAATATTCATAACCTGGTCCTTGTATCTACTACTGTACTTATCAAACATTTAACCAAAGACTATCTTATATAAAATGAGCTATTACAAATCAACGCCGCGTATTGTTATTGGATTTGATAATAATGGATTATGGTCAATGAAATTTGGCTCTGTTAATGGAGCCGCAGTTTATGTTGGAGTTTCTCCAGCAACCATATCAAATAGCTGTAAAAATATAAATAACACTTTTCATTCCAAAAAGTTAGGGACCGAGTTAAAATTCTTTTATTACGATGATGACAATATTAACAACTGGCAACGAACTGACAATTTTAAAGGCTAGTTATATAAACATGTCGCACAATATTTATCTGATCATTATCTGTCATCATCCTCTCTACGGCTCCCCCCCCCCTCATTTTTATGATTCACACAAAATTCATATGAAAATGTAGTGTCATCATTGTGATCACGTATAAAATCATCATTATTATCATAAAGCAATCAAGCATTTATATTATATTGTTAGATAAAATTTTATACTCTGGTACTTTCTTCATCTGATGATTCAGAAGTAGAAGTCTGGGTAGATACCGATTCTGGATCATTTTCTTCCAGACGATATTTAAAAATAACTACTTCGTCGCTATTTTTATTTTTTGTCAGAACCTTTGTCAGTAATGTGTCCGTCACATCGTCAGCAATTTCTTTTGTTCCGTTATTTATAATCTCTAACTTTGAAACAAAATTATCTAACTTTTCAACCTCCTCGTTTATTTTTTTCCTGCACAAGTATCATTTTTTTTATTATAGCTTCGATTTCATTAAGCAGCTTTAGTATTGCTTCCATTTATATATTAATGTCACACACAATTTACAACAAACCTAATTCTCTCATTATTTCAGCATAATCTGGTTGTTCTTCTTTATTAACATTGTATCCAAATGCAAAAGTGTTTATTCCGTCAACACAGTACCGTTTATCATCAAAATTACAAAGCCCGACTTTATTAACAACGTTTGTTTCTGTATTATCCTGATGTGATCTTAGTGTAGTCATTTCAACATGATTTCTAGCACCACCAAGCGCATCTGTATAATCGTTAAATGATAAAACTTTATTAACAATATTGTTTTTGATACCTTTTGCGCGCTTCTTTACACAGCCATCATCTATCTTAATGCTGTGCATTTTTTATCTTAATCCGATAAATTCTGATATTGGAATAAAGTTTGTTTCGTCTTTGAATTTGCCAATTACTTTTTTTTATTGTCACCGCATTTAAAAACCAGATTTCAAAGGATAATCTGATAAATCCATTAGCGTTTTATTATCGTATAATTTCTGATAAATATAATTTTCTCCTGGAAAATTATAACATAAACTATCTGTGTCTGTAAAGAATAATTCTGGTCGTGGAAAATTTTTCTTAATAAAATCGTAATGAAAGCCGTACATTAACGTCTTTGAGATATCAAGCACAGCTGCTTCAACATAAACTGGCTTATTTAATTTTAGGTAAATTTTCTTTTTTGCACGGCGACTAAATTCTCATCAAAAATTCTCATGCTGACAAATCTATCGTCTGATACGACCTTGTTTCTTCGTTCAACATTATTTATTATTTCGATATCCACACCTTTCCTTAATATTTTCCACGGTTTTGCCAAACACAGAATTATTCATTAACTTAAATAAATCTTTTTCAAAGTCCGTTATCGCTAAAGCCCGTTTATTGGTGTTGAAATCGATGTATGATTTTAGCCAAGGAGTTTGTTTAAACTTTAAAACACGGTGTACATTTGTCAATATCAGGCCATGATTAATAGCTTGTTTGAGAGCTGCAATATGTATCACATATAGTTTTTTATCACGTAAATTTGGCACTAACTTTTCAACCGTATTATGGCTAATATTATATTTTTGTTTTAGTTTTTGTTGTTCAGGAGACAACATATCATCCGTTATTAACATTGTCTCCGCACAGAACGGATAATCATTATGAAGTTCGTGTAAATTACCAGGATATTCTAGATCAACCTCAGCAAAATAACCAATATCATCTGGTATCTTTTTATCAATTTCTGTCAAAAAAATTTCAGAATCTATCCAGCGAAATCCTGAATACGGCAACGACTAAGACATAGCCCAACCATAAAGATTATTTGGTTATAATATAAAATTGAACTTCTTTCTGATTTATCATCATAGTTCGTCATATGCATATTGTTTGCAACGGCATGTTTCTTAGTTATCACAGAAATACCGCCGCGTATACCTTTTTCGATAAAACAAAACATATCTGGATCTGTTAGCAACTCCAACTTTATTTCGCTTAATTTTAACGCTGCTTCCCAGCTTAGTCCTGGTGCGGAAAAATACCAACATGGATCAAGATCATATTATTTTAAGCAAATATTTCTAAGCTGTTCAAAAACATCTGCTAATAACAAGACATTTGTCATCAAATAAAGATCGTGATAATCTCCTAATGTTTTACACGAAAATTCTTGCCATATTTTTTTTTCGTGATTAGACTCATTGTCGCTGATACCTTCTAGTGTCAAACACGAATAAAATTTATCTTTGTCTGGCAATTGTGTTTCATCAAATTTATCCCAATTTGTCATGTACTCGTAAGGATAAATTCCTTTTTGTTTTAACATGCCAGATTTTTCACCAAAATGATCTTCCAAAATTTTTGAACACAGTACATCCTTTTACAAGATTTTCTAACGATGCTGCCATAAACTGAACGCTATCAATAAAGCGTGGTTTGCCAAAAGATATTGACATATACATTTCAAAATTGTTAGGTATACATTTGATCTTATTGTTTCCCTGAAATTTACCAAATACTTTTGTTATAATATGATCATCGTAGCCGCGTAAGTTATGAACAAAAAACCGGAATAAAATTCGGATATTTAAAATTTAATTACATTTGTCACGAGCTGTGCCGTGATACTTTCCTGTGATATGACAGAGATCTCTTACTCGATCTCCAGCTAATATTTCATCGCAAGTATGACAATTTATTGCGTTTTTGAAATCTGTTTTATTTTGTTCCGTTAAAATTATTGGAGTAACATTTTTCATTATGTCCATAGCATGTTCTGCTTCTTGTAACAAATTTGTTATCAGCCAATTGGCAGGATCTTCGCCATGATAAACTTTTATTGGTTTGGAATATTTATTATCTGCGGATCAAACAATTTTATATGAAACACCACATGGAATATGCTCTTGTGTCTTTGTAGTAGAAAATTTATTTTTGTCACACATTTTTGGACAAACTTTGTTTGTCTCATCAGCAACCACAGTTTTTAGCAGCGCCTCAAAATCGCCATAGATAACAAACGGAACCTGCAATTGATGATTAAACTTTGCAAACTTAAGTTCGGAATGTTCTTTATCCGGTTATTTGATTCCTTGTACATCTTTACAATACTCAAGATGTTTTTCCAGCACATTTACTGTCTTACATCCATGCAGACATCTGTAACAAAAATATTTTTTATGTTGTTGAATTGCTATACTGGCCTCTAACTAAGCCGTTACATTTTTTTATCCAGCAATAATGTCCGCTATAGAACAACAGATTTGTTGTCTTTTGAGAAACTGTTTTGCTTATCAATCGGGGATAGACATTATTTTTCTCATCTAGCCCGAACACGTATATAAGTAATTCTTTCAGTTTTTCAAACTTCGGTATCTGTTGTTCTTCTACTGGAAATCCTATACCGTCAAATTTTAATTTGTTACTAAACGCACGATAACTTGATAACACGCAGACATTTCTGTTTACATGAAATATCGCAGATAGTATCGCCCACATAAAACATTTATTATCGTTATTTTAACGTTTATCACGCATTTGGTATTTTTAATTCTGTCAGGCAAATCTACATATGATGATCCACACAGCGGAGTTTATTTCATTGTATGTGCTTAAACAGATTTTACATGGTCGATTTTCCAACCAGATCCTGATGATGTGCAATCCTCTATTTTTTCCCAAATTTCCTGAAAAATATTATTTGTTGTATTTTTTTTACATCCGTGCCTTTTAAATTTTTTCTTAATCTCGAACCGATATATGGTTCCGCAAATTCATCACGTACATCAAAAACGGTTATTTTTGTAAATATAACATGAAACTGGACGATCATTTTTATCGCACCGACAATGTTAAGTTCGCGCGTTATCACAAGATTTAAAATGATAAACAAATCGTTTGATGTGATATTTTTTTAGCGCGACTTTATTGTCAACAATGAACGTCTTGTCGAACCCTACAAATGCTGCAGCTATTTGTCTAGCAACTAATTGTTTGTCCACTATTTGTTTGACAAACTTTTTATCATAAATGTTAGTCGTTGTTACTGATCATTTTTGGCCAATGCCTTGGTAGATACTTTTAGCGGCTGCTGATTTTTTTTCTTTTTGTAAAAGTTTTTTATTTTTGACATTTATCTTTTCTTTTTTTATCATCACGTGATTTTATAGCATTTTTTTCATGTCAGAGATAAACTCCATTTGCGCTTGAAGATCCCTTTTTGCAATGTTTGATTTTGTTTTCATTATATAATACAACTATATTATTTCTCTAATATAAAAAATTATTATCATATGAAATCATATTGCTAAAAGTTTCCTTTTAGACAAAACATATTATGTATATTTACAATGCAAATCAATACGACAATGATACCAATGATATCGATCAGATACGCTGGAGATTTTTACGATTACTACGTTCATCAGCGATATATCTTTTATGCTGCAAGTATACTTGGTGTTGTCAAAAATGTTGCGACAGAGAAAACTATAGGCCAAATAACACCAGCTGGCCTTAAGATAAAAGTCAAAGGCGACGATGAGACCGAATTTGTTGATGTGTTTGTGCACGATTTGTTTTGGATGCTATTTCAAGGAGCAATACCAAATGGTAAAAGAGTTTTTCATAAAAATAAGTGCGTGATTGATAATAATTTATTTAATTTAGATTTGCAGGATCAGTGGCAGCGTCACCCAGTTTATGATTGCTATGAATCAAACGATCAAGGCCACGTGAAAAATATTATAGCAAAAAAATTAATTGGCAAACAAGATAAATTTGGCTATCTACGAGTTATGGTTCGCGGATTTAATACAAAACAAGTTCGCTATTTTTCGCACAGGTTTGTTTATGAAGTTTTTCATGGACTTATAACTGGTAGTTTGGTGATTGGTCATAAAAACGGGATAAAAACGGATAACCGGCTTGAAAATTTAGATTTAGTTACATTTCAGGAAAACAGCACAAAAAAATTACAAAAAACGATCTTTGAGGCCTAGACCAGTACTCTCAACTAACAATGAAACAGAACAGGAAACAGAATTTCATTCAATATATGCGGCCGCAAGGTACTTTAACATACATCCGCGGTCAATAAAACTTGTTGCTGATAATATTTACCGATCAGCATTCTCAAAAAAATTTAACAAAAAAAATAATTTTATCTATTTGTGATCATACTTATTTCATCTTCTAGCGCTTTAACCGCGTTAACTAAAATATTATGATAGTTATTTTCTCGTTCAACAATGTTATATTTAACATCAAATAATTTATAACATAAGAATCCTAAGAAATTTTTGGGGGGACTTTTTTTGCAGCATTATCATTAATTCCTTGTATTTGTTAATATATTTCTTACCGCGACTATCATCAAATACAACGTAATCACAGTTGATCTCAAACTTTTTATTGTCAATATCATGTAAAAATAAGCTAAATTGAGCCTTCTCACCATCGCCGTAATCAATATGGCGAATATGCTGGCTATTATTTTTTTTATTGTCGTAGACGCCAATAACACCAATTGCAATTGGCACTTTATTATCGTAATAATTTTTATCAAAATGTAGCGTTTTGTTATAATCAGATGTAAAGTCAAAATCTGTAAACGAACATCTTCTGAAACATGCTTCTACGAATAATCCCTGTTCCGCGATTGGCGATACTTCCAGGCCGGACAATACTTGCGGTAAATAGTGCTCAGGTATGCCATCTTTTATTTTACGTAACATTGGACATTTAAATTCAACTAACATTATCTTGTAATTATTTTCATTAAATCTGCAAACGATATATCCATCAGGCGAATAACGTATACCAAAATCTGTTGTTATACAAATATTATTACCGAAAATCTTTTCACCAAGATCTTGCTCTACATCATTTTTTATGACTGGTTCAAATAATTTTCCAAAAAAACACGGCAAAGAACCGTCAAATTTAACAAAATTGCCGTGTCGCTTTAACAATTTTTCATTAGCAAGCTTAGCTAACGTTGTATACGGATTTGTGCCTAATATTGTTGCAAGCTCAGATCCGCCAATAGTTGATGACATAATTTTATACCAGACTTCTGATTGTTGTTTAATTTTATTTGATAAAACTTTAGCAATAAAAATTGTTATTTTATTATAACATATTTGCTTGTTCATATTATATTATAAGTTTCACACAGAATTGTTTGTTGTTGCTGCATTTTTTGGTATTATTTATTATTGCCATTGTGTCGTTCAGTGCTGTTATATTTTCGTTTAGTGCTGACAAAGAGTCGCTGATAATAGATTTTAGCATATTTTTTTTATACAATTATGTGCAAAGTTCATTAGAGTGTCTTTGTCATATGAAATAGTAATCGCACCATGCTGTAAAAAAAAATTTTGTTGTTGTTCTGTTAGCAAAACATAATCATCGTTACCATATGAGACCTTAAAATTAAATGCTATTTTGCGATTTTGATCAAAAAACATTTTTTTAATTTCTTTATATAGATCAACGCGATCTACAATTTTGCATCTTATCACAAAATTGTATAACAATACCTTCTGGCAAACATAATTCTGGAGAATCCGGTCTTAAGACAAACGAAGTTTGTCCACCAACGTTAATACCTTCACCGTGGACAAGAGAATCTTGTCTCAAAGCAGGATTTTTTTTTAGAAATACACATTTTCTTTTAAAACAAACATCGCATATACTTGTCATCATTAAACGATTATTTTTTTTGTAACATTTTCCTTATCAATATTACCTGTTTGTGTTTTACATTTTAAGCAGTATGTTGTGTCCATGTTTATATATTATAATTCATACAAAATTCATATGACGGATAAACATGGTTTATCTGCATGATAAACGTATTTCTAACACTTGCTGGCGCAATCAAATTTATATACGGTTTACCGCGAGACATATGTTTGATAAACATAATACAATAATAACCACATGCTGCTGTTCCTGTTGGTTGAATTTGTGATGAGTTATAGTTTATTTTGTCAGACAAGCTTTGCTTGTATCGCGCGGGAGATAACTTCATTATCTTCAAAATAAATTTTTTAACAGCATCAGATGGCGGCAAACCAAACGAATCAAAATAATTATTACCATAAACTGCGACCCAGTGTGTGCCATTACCGTCTTTAAAGTTTTGTATATTTATCACACATGATGTGTTTGGTTGCACTTTATTGTCTAGCAACTGATCCTTAGAAAATACACCAATAAAATCTTTTATTTTTTTAAGTTTATCTTGTATATCAAAATTTGACAAAGGTTTTACTGTCAACGTCGTGTCCCCGGTAAAATTAGTCCTCAGCCCTGGAACAACATTGGAAGCATACTTCCTGCTAATCCCGCTACAAGCGGGCCTATCCAACTACCTTGTGTGCGTCTTTGGACTAACTTTGTTTGTCTCCTTCTTGTAGTTCTTTTTTTTTTCTTGCTGGCATTGTTTATTCATAATTGTTTAGATTAAATATTGTTTGTCTGCTCATGTTTGTATACCAAACAGCCTTAGTGCGTCTTTATATCAATGGTATGTAAAGACCACCGTATCTTCTTCGTCTCGCTGGTGCTCTTCTTCTTACTGTTGTGCGTCTTCGTTTTTGCGGCATTATATTATTGTTTAGATTAAATTAATCTCGATCGTAATTTTTTTACGTTTGTCATCAATATTTTTTCAATATCATATCTCATACCAACAGGTGTTTGCTTTTTTAATCCGCTAAGCAAAAGAGCTGCTGGAATAAAACAACCAGTTTTTGGTGTTTTAAGCAATTCGTTAATATACGGCCGCATTATTGGCTGCATAAACGATTGAAAAGGACTTGAGATAAACGAACCTGGTGATGCAAGAGAAGAAACTGCCAATAATTTTGGAAAAATACTTCCACCAGTTCTTGGTGTGGCCCTCTTTCTTGATGAAGTTTTTTTTTCTTGTTGCTTTTCGTGCTGGCATTGTATTATATTGTTTAGATTAAATTGTGGATAAGCTATGCTTGTCCCACAAACTTTGTTTGTCTCATCTTGTCACCTTTATACCGCGACCCTGAACAGCTCTGTTTGTAGCACCAAAAATAGCACCAGATGCTGCCGCAAGACCAAGTGTACCAAGTACTGGTACAAATTTTTGGTAATACAGTACTTGCAAGTCTTGCAAGTGCAGGACCTATAAATCCGCGGTGTCTTGCCATCGCAGTTATCTGTGCTTTTGACAGATTAATAACAAACGGTCTTCCTTTATTAAGTTTAGTTATTTGTGTATTTGTCAACATAAGTTTTATCTGATCCGCGCCTTTATAATCAATTTTTATAGATACGGCTCTGTGATTTCTTATAGCATCTGACAAATTGTTTTTTGTCCTTTGGACAAGTTTACATCATGCTTTACATACATTTATAAGATAATGTTTAGATAAAATTGCGCGGCAAACAATGTTTGCCCCGTATTTATACTTGCACATACATTTTACCCTTAATAGCATCAAGTTTAAAGATTCTATCTGATGTTACAAGTGCATAAGCATAATACTGTGCTCCTGGAGCACCAGCTAATGTCCATGTTACCTCAATATCAGCCTGTGAATGTTTGAGTCGCTCAGCATGTTTGCTAACGTCAAAATTAAATATCGGATAAATAGTTCTGCAATCTTTTATAGATATTTGACTGCCTGTGTCTGTGTCCTGATACTTTTTCATGACCTCCATCAGCGAAAGATAAGGTCTTGACTCGTTTCTGTTAACACCAGAATTGAAATCACAAATATATCCGGATATTTTTTAGAATTTATTCTTACATGAATACGATTAACGTCCATACTATTAAATATACGTTTGTTAAACGTTTGATTACCATAAGCTTGTACTGCTGATTGAAATACAACAAAATATGTCTTGGCAGTTCCAAAGATGATGTTGATTTTATTCTCCATGTAAATCCTGCAGAATCTGGTCTTGTCTGTCTGAAGATCTTATTTTGCTCAAAATATACTTGTAATGTAAAAGCCTCAAGAGCTGAAATTGATGGCACAATTTTTGGCATCCACAATGCGAGATGTTTTATAATAAATTGTCCGTCAGTAACACCAGCCGCTCTAAACACCGTGTTATTGTTTTCTGATCTATTTAAAATTAGTGTATGTTTTATTCCTTTAAAAACTTTATTAACGTCTCATCAAAAACCAAATACTGAGCTTAGCGGCAAAAGCATTGTTACTAAAGCTCCGTTATCAGAAAATATTCTGCGTTTTGCATAGCCGTCGTTATAAGTTGGTCTTCTTGCGTTAGCAATAGCATATTTTATTGCGTCAACGAAAATATCTGATGTAGCCTGATTAGCCGCAATGGCCGGAATAGTTGATTGTGCAGGAGCACCAGCACCGCCCGGTGTAAATATCAACCTATTTGATAAATCAGCATCAGCAGCATCACCTGATGTAAATTCGCCTGAAACAGCTCCGCCAGCAGCAGAGTCCCTAAATCAAAACATATTTGTTGCTGTTGATCTGGAATAATCTTCTGAAAACGATAATATATTCATTATCGTGCTTGCTATTAGTAGATGTTCTGTGATATCTTCCAATGTTTGATTAAGTTGTCTCAGACAAACAATTGTTTGCGACTCAAATAATGTTTGTCTCATTAGAACGCTGGTAAATCTAACTTTTGATGTTGGCCAGCAGCTAATCTTCTAACGATTGCTTCGCCGTTTGGCGATAAAAAATTTTTTGTTGCTTTTATCATTGCTCTTTCGGTAGCTTTTATGGGCGCTATTTCATGTATAGCCTCTTTTATCTCCTGATTTGTGTGTGTGTGTGTGTGTGGGGGGGGGGGGCAGGGGACAAACAGAGTTTGCCCTGCATTACCTTTGGTAGTGTCGCCTCGTATCTTATCTGCGATTTTTTGCCAACTGCCGTACCAGCAACAGATAATACTCCAGTTCCAAACGCTTTTGTTGCATCAATTGCTACTGGTGCAAGTTTAGTGGTTAAAGCTGGTCCATGTTGAATTATGTTTAAAAAAAATACTACCAAATATACTTCCGCCAATAACTTTTTTCAATGTTCATTTCTCTTGTTCGTTATTGTTAGTATTTAGATAAAATGTGTTGTTTTTTTTTTTTCTCAATCATGGTGCTTGCCGCAGATGCAAATAGTATGTCACAATTTCGTTACCAAAATCTAATTGACGCCCAGATTGATCGCAATATTCATTGTGATTGATTGTATATGCTCTTCCACATTTAGCGAATAATAAATTAAATGTCGTGGTGTAATCTGCATCAAAGATCCTGGCGGAACATCAGGTGAAAACGCATATATCACAGAGCCTTTATATCCTTTTTTTTGTATAAGATCCTACAGCAACTGAACAGTTAATTAAAATAGCATCTGCATAACTTATGTTTACAGGATTTTGTCCTTCATATTTTAAATTTTGATTTGAGGCGCCATATTGTTGCTTATCAAAACCTAACAGTGATCCTATACTTGCTGGTGTACTAAAGTTAATTATCATTTTATTTAGAGTAATTTTTGATCGCAACATGTTATAGCTGGTTCCAGCAAAAAATTATCTGCGTTTTCTTCGTTATCTGATATCAAGGATTTTATTATCGTATTAAGCTCTGGAACTTTATATGCACCAGGTGGTACATTAACACTTTTCCAGCCAGTAGATGTCATAAACGTAAAATCATCGTTAACATTATTTTTAATACTGTTCCACATTGTTGCTGATATAAGCGCAATTTCATATTTCTTTTTTGGATTAAGAGGTATTGGCGGATTAAATGTTATGCTAAGGTTAGCGCTATCTTTTGTTATTTCATCTGAATCTATGTATATTGTTTCCTGCATATTATATATATATATATATATATATATATATATATATATATATATATATATATATATATATATATATATATATTGTTATGTATGATGTTTATATAATATTAAAAATATTTTAGGAAATTATAAATGTTTCTTCACTTTAATATTTGCTTAAATCTTAATGTTATCAGGAAAAACATGTTTAACTAGTGTCCTTGAATTAGGTTGTTTTGATCAATATGTTTTCTCAATTTGAAGGTCAAGGTTGATTTTTGTTTACAAGTAAAAATTCCATTAAGATGACTCATGTTCTAGAACATTCTGTCATGTGACCAATCTTTATATATGCCATGTTTGGTGGACATTTATTCAGTTTTGACATTACCATCAGTCTTGTAAAGAGCTATTACAGTTGTGAAAATTCATTACAAATTCTAAGAGAGGAATAATTTTAAAAATTCATTGGATTATAACAGTGCTCATAAACTTTTGGATTTTGGATTTTTAATTGATGATTTTGGAATTTAAGTGAACTTATTCAGATATTTTGGAATACTTCATTTTGACATCAGCAAATCAAGATTTCTAGTACATCAGGACTTTGGAGACCATTAGTACATCATAACATTCAAGGACACAGCCGTGAATTCGGAACATTCTATATTTAGGACTTGTGATTAGAACAATCATTCTTATTGGATTATTAGGATTTCAAAACACATTACTGTAAGTGACCTTTTGATTGTTCATTTTAATTATCTAGTAATAAATTGCTTGTTGATTTTTTACTTGATTTGTTGTTTTCACTTTCTTTCTGTTACATTTTTCTTAGACCATAGAGTCGTAACAATATATATATATATATATATATATATATATATATATATATATGATTGTCTTAAACAAGATCTGTATGAAGTACAGTGTATTCATCAGTGGTTATCATACCGGTCTTATATAATTGATCAAGTATATCAACAATTTCATTGTCTATTGCAGCGCCAGTATTTCCGGCTTCTTTTGCTGATATAAGCAACAGCAGACGATCTATCATTTCTTTTGTTGATCCAAATATTGTTATACCTCTTCCTTGTTTACCAATTTCTTGTATCCGATTTCTTATAGCCTTTCCTAATAAAACCATTCTATCATGATCAGCTTTCATAGCAGAACCATCTTCAGCCCTGTTTCTAGAATGTAACTTATTCATTTTTCTAATCGCTTTGTTGAATTTTTTAAAAATTCATTTTCATCGGCATTAAGGACATATTCACCTTGAAATAATGCACGAACTGGCATATAATCTGATTTTTCAACGATATCATCGTAATTTATTTCTTCAAATTCTTTATGTTCATCAGTAATCATATTTTGTTCATCGTAAGTGTCATAATCATATTTTTTTTGTTGCATATCTTGTGATTGCTGCATATTGTTTAGTATCATGTTTTGTATACGTTGTTGATCCAAAATCTCTTTTTGCTTACTTTGCAACGCTTTTATTGCTCTATCTTGTGTTTTATCTATTGTTTCCTTAACAGCGGAAATTGATTGAGTTATTGGCGAAAAAGCTTCTGCGCGGGCTTCAGCCAAAGCTTGTTCACCAAAATGTGACTGATCAAATATCGACTTATTTCGTTGTTTAGCTTCGACAAGTTGTCGTATTATTTCTTTGCGATCCATTATTGTTTGAGTTTAGACAGAATTGTGCGGGCAAACATCGTTTGCATGTCGATACTAAGTTTCATCTGTGATATATTTATCAAGACCACATCTGAACATTTTATCGCTTGTTGGTGCAAATCTGTCAAAGAATGAAAAATCGTGTTTGTTTTTTGTTGCCATATGATAATATTTGGCAAATTTATCTTTTGATACATCACCACATCGTTCGCGAGCTATATTTTTAACGTCAGTAGTGCCCATGCCTGAGAACAATATAAAACAGCCTGTATTGCGTCTTATAAAACGATCAACATTATAATATCCTTGCACTAAAAATATTGCGTTACATCTTTTGTTACGTGATAATGAAAAATATGATTTTATCTTGTTTATATCCTCGTGTTCGAGCCGAATATCATAAAAATCAAATCATCTTATTTTCTTCTGCATCCGGTTCTTTTACCGGAATGACGTCCTCTTATTGGCTTATAAAAATATCTTCTTTCGCGTTAAGTTTATCTTTTAACGTATCATTAAATTCTGTTAATAATTGGTATTTATCCTGCTGCGGATTAATAGTGTAAATATGGACTTTATCATAGTTAAGATTATCTTTTAACAGCAAATTCATTAGCAAATTTGTTTTACCTGATCCGGTTCTGCCAATGATAAGATAATGACAATTTGGCAGATTATTATTGTGTTTTTGATTCAATACGTTTTCGGTGTTAAAATTTATTACGCTCATATTATTATTATATTTGTAGACAAAAAAAAAAAAAAATATCTTTGTGATGATACTCTGCAGCGACATACAAAACATAGTTTTGTTCGCACAATTTAATCTACAAATAATAAATAAACGATGACATATTATACAAAGTTTGGTAATTATATTGGTGGTAAGGGTTCAAAAACAACAAATGGTAATGTTGATCTTGCAGATTATGGCAAAAAATCTGGTGAACGCAAACACAGTAACTGGTTTAGAAACTATTTATCGTGTGATTAATCCAGCTATTTCACAAGCAGCAAGTTATAACCAGTTAACGATAATAGACGACAAAAAATTAAATTTGTCTGGCGGAACAATAACTGGCGACATTAATATCTCGGGTAAAAAAATAACAAATTTAGAAACATCGTATCCGATGCCAGATGGTGTTCCTTCTCAGGCTGCGTCTTTATTACAGCTAAATACGGTTAATAACACAAAGGTATCAAAAACAGGAGATACAATTACTGGCGTATTAACTTTCCTGGCAAAATTACAGGCCTGCCAACTTCATTTCCGCCAGGAGATACTCACGCTGTTTGTTATTCACAAATTCGCACGGCATTAACAACATATGCTAATATTGGTGGCGCCACAATGAAAGGCTCATTAAACTTGAACGGATATGTTCTTAATGGGCTGCAAACAATAACGCCAGCTGCAGATGATCATGCTGTAAGTTATAAGGTTTTAAAATATTATTCGTTTAAAAATTCTGGCGATATAATGTCCGGAGTGATCGATATGAGCAATAATAAAATCACAAATTTACCAGCACCAACAAATTCTGGCGATGTGGTTCCTTTATCCAGTTTGGCAAACGTATTAAAATCTGCTGGCGACACAATGACAGGAAATTTGAATATGGGCACGAAGAAAGTAATATCAAGCGCTGTACCAGCAACAGGTGATGATTTAGTAAATAAAACATATGTTGATAATATTGTTACGATTGGTGGTGGTAATATTACAAAGGGCGCTAAAAATAACGTTGCATTTATTCCAACATTAACAGGTGACAGAGGTAATCGATCAGGTTTTATTGCAAGTGCGTCAACATTTTATACCGGATATAATCCATTTAACGCTTTTGCGTATCATTTAGCGGCAGGTCCAAATGCAAATGAATGGGGCACAAACGGGCAGTCACATAATTTTTGGATCAAAATTGAATGTCCAATAAGTGTGGCAATATGGAAATATCAATTACGCGGCAGATCATCAAACGCAGAAAGAATGTATTATTGACGTCTGGAAGGATCAGATGATAATATTATGTTGACAACGTTACATAATAAAATTACATCACCAGATTATATTGGCAATATTGTAAAGGAATTTGTTCTTGCCACAGATGTCATCAACGTAAAATACAAATTTTTTAGAATTTTCTGTGTGGCCGCAGAAGGACTAAATCCTGGTTTAACATTGCTTCAGATATTTAGTCTTGATGATATATAATTTTATCAAACAATAATGTATATCGCAGATACAGAAGAGAAACGTACTTCAGAGATAGCTGAAGTTTGTCATGAGTTTTATAAGTTTATATTTGATCCTAAAGAACCTTATAAACCTCCAGCTAATCGTTCGCACGCTCAATTTAATGATTTAAAATTAAGTTTATACGATCCTTTACAACAAGTAAATCCTGATCAAAAAATAATTTGTTATCTGTAAGAGCTATGAGAGCTAGACAATTGCGTGATGAAATAGAAAAGCTTGATATTATGGTCAAATATTGTTCAGATCACGCTGTAACAGATCAAGAAAAAATAATTGAGAATTTAGTTCATGATATTATTTTAGAGTTAAATGCGGAAACTGCTGATAAAATAGCAAGATCAAGAATAATAAGTAAACGTAAATTTAACAAAACTCACGAAGAAAAAAAAAATACCGATTTAACGCACTATGTTTAGATGACAATCAGAGTAAAAACAATTGTCTCTGTTTAAGAAATAGATAGATTTTCAAAAAGAACGCTATTTAAATTAATAGAATTAGATTTTAACGATGTTAAAACTGTTCTAGATGTGCATAATGAACCAGATGATGCACATATTTTATTAACAGCATTTTATATTTTAGCATCAGCTTATATCGATAAAAATAAATATACTGAACAAGAAATTTATACAGTGTTGGAAGCTGTTGACAGAATTGAAGATACAAATAACAGATTAAGCCCTGATGAACAGCAAGAACTATTGGATGAAATTAATAAGCTAACTAATATTGAAAAGAAAATTACATGGGAAATGGATACCAAATTTGTTCCAGAAAAGCTTGAAAAGGTTAGGAACGAACATTATTATGATGAAATTGTTAAAATGAAAGATAATAAAGATCATGATAAGATATTTAGCCTTATTGCGCGTGACTTAAATGTAAGACAGGGACAACTTTTTTATACAAGAATTGATATAATAGAAATATTTGGTCATATTAACGATTTTAACGCAAATTACTTAGCATCATCGTATTATGTTTTGGCAAAAATGTATGATGAAAAGTTCCAGGATAAAGAACCACCAGATCCAACGGATAAAAATGCTGCAGATATATTTGATCTTCAAAATTTGTATTATTACAAAGCTATTGCAATAATTATTAAAATGGAACAATTATTAAAATCGCTTACAGGTGATAAACTAATAGAAGCAAATGATGAAATTGATGATATAAGAAATATTCCGTCATTTATTGTATACGCTGTTGATGATCCGCAAAAAATTTTAAAAGATCATTTTGGTTTAGACACTGAACTTTCTGACATGGTAATTTTTAGATTATTCCTGGAATTTTATTATAATGACAAGTATAAAAAGATAGTTAAATTTATTGATGATAAATTGCAAATATCAATAAAGTCTGATATAATCGATAAAGTATTTGGTAATTTTGCTGCAGCATATGCAACAATAAGACAATATCTTGTATTTGGTAAACCTGCAAAACTTAGTGAAAAGAAAAAAATAGTTAATGCATCATTGTTCATTAATAATCATCAACATTACATCAAAGATAAAATTAATAAAATTACTATTTCCATGGTACCAGCAACATTTGATAATACGAAAAAATCTGTTGAAAAAGAATATGAAACTAACGTTGAAAATTTTTTCACGCCAGAAAATTTTGAAGATCATAAACATCTTTTAAACAATGAAGGATTTGCTAATTTCAGAAAGGTCGTTGATGAAGCTGGTGGTTTATATAAGTATTACGTTCATGAACCAGAAGCTATAGGTGACGCAGAAGCAAGGCCTCTTAACCTAAATTTTTTTTTATAAAATAATAATAATAATGACTAAAAAAAATGTTTTCGATTTTAACCATATTTAACATGATATACCTGAAGGCGAACGTAAAGAACTAATCGCATACTACAACTATTATTATAAGAAATATTATTGCGCAAAGAAAGCTTACAGATACTATGGCCGAATATTAAAATTAATCGCATACGGTCCTATGGCATTAACGGCCGGAGGTGTGGCGACAGCTGGTGGTACGGCTAATCCTTTCATGTTGATACTATCAGGTGTTGGTATTATGTTAAACGCTGGCAGTAAGAAAATTGAACCAAAATATGAAAACAAAAAGGCTGCGTGTAAATTTGCTATGATAACATACAATACAATTTTAAATCAATTGCGAACGTACTTACGTGGCGAACGATACATAATGTTAGATTTAATACAGGCATTTAGTGTAAAAGATGACATGTAAAGTGATTTGATTCCTGTGCGACTTTGTCGTTATGAAAAAAATTATGAGAAAGAATACAACGAATTTAAATACATACCGTTGTAATAATGATACCATATGAATTTTGTGTGAAATAATATAAATAAAATGAACACAAATATTGATGTGATTTTTGAAGAAGATACGGACGATGATGATATTGAAAAAATTAATTATAAGATATTAATGGCAGATTTAGAAGATACTTACGATAATGAACTAGATGATATAAGCATCGAAGATGCAGATAAAAAAATGAAAAAAATATATTACGATGAGGAAAACTTAACAGAGGAATTAACAAATGAAAAATCTGACTTATTTTTTATTGACAATAATAAATTAAAATTTTATTTGGTTAACAATGGAGATTCTGATTATTTTAATTTTATAAATAAATTAGCCAAAACAATAGATAATAAAATTGATGATTTAGAACATCCTGTAGCAATCAGTAAATATACAAAAATTACAGTAGACAATGAAAGTAAATGTTATGTAAACAAAAAATGTGTAAAATTTTCAGAATTTAAAAAATGTATGAGATCAGACATGTTTATATCAGGATTAGTTAAATTGTATCTGCATGAAATTGGAAATATAAATCATATTATTGCTAAGGTTGTGGTGATTAATGCTAGTTCTTCATGTCATGATAATGAAAATTGTATCTAACAATATAATAAAAATGCTTGATTGCTTGATAATAATAAGAATCATTTTATACGTGATCACAATGATGACACTACATTTTCATATGAATTTTGTGTGAATCATAAGAATGGGGGGGGGGGGAGCCGTAGAGAGGATGATGACAGATAATGATCAGATAAATATTGTGCGACATGTTTATATAACTAGCCTTTAAAAGTGCCAGTTCGTTGCCAGTTGTTAATATTGTCATCATCGTAATAAAAGAATTTTAACTCGGTCCCTAATTTTTGGGAATGAAAAGTGTTATTTATATTTTTACAGCTATTTGATATGGTTGCTGGAGAAACTCCAACATAAACTGCGGCTCCATTAACAGAGCCAAATTTCATTGACCATAATCCATTATTATCAAATCCAATAACAATACGCGGCGTTGATTTGTAATAGCTCATTTAATATAAGATAGTCTTTGGTTAAATGTTTGATAAGTATAGTAGTAGATACAAGGACCAGATTATGAATATTTATCTCTTTTTCATAGCTCAGATAACGCATCGGCGCGGTGGTCGAGATAGCTGCGAGCAAAGCGAGCAGATATTGAGACCTTAGGCGAAGAGTAGTTATCTGAGATATGAAAAAGAGATAAATATTTAGAACCGGTCCTTGTATCTACTACTCGTAGTCTTAATACATTTAAAGACAGAGACTACATTTTGCCTAGTCTTAACGCATTTAAAGACACAGACTACATTTTGCCTAGTCTTAACGCATTTAAAGACACAGACTACATTTTGCCTAGTCTTAATGCATTTAAAGACACAGACTACATTTTGCCTCGTCTTAACGCATTTAAAGACACAGACTACATTTTGCCTAGTCTTAACGCATTTAAAGACACAGACTGCATTTTGCCTAGCCTTAACGCATTTAAAGACACGGACTACATTTTGCCTAGTCTTAACGCATTTAAAGACACAGACTACATTTTGCCTAGTCTTAATGCATTTAAAGACACAGACTACATTTTGCCTCGTCTTAACGCATTTAAAGACACAGACTACATTTTGCCTAGTCTTAACGCATTTAAAGACACAGACTGCATTTTGCCTAGCCTTAACGCATTTAAAGACACAGACTACATTTTGCCTAGTCTTAACGCATTTAAAGACACAGACTACATTTTGCCTAGTCTTAACGCATTTAAAGACAGACTGCATTTTGCCTAGTCTTAATGCATTTAAAGACACAGACTACATTTTGCCTAGTCTTAATGCATTTAAAGACACAGACTGCATTTTCCCTAGTCTTAATGCATTTAAAGACACAGACTACAGTTTGCCTAGTCTTAATGCATTTAAAGACACAGACTACATTTTGCCTAGTCTTAAAGCATTTAAAGACACAGACTACATTTTTGCCTAGTCTTAATGCATTTAAAGACACAGACTTCATTTACCTAGTCTTAATGCATTTAAAGACACAGACTACATTTTGCCTTGTCTTAATGCATTTAATTTATTTGTAGGAAATCAAGATAGCTAACGTGGGTATATTAGTAAATATTATTATAGGATCAATAAAGTACAAAATCAAATTGATCGTGAAAAAAGTGATTATTTGTGAACTCTTGTCACGTACAGTCGAGCTGTCAACTTGACAGGCGTGATTAATGTAGCTGAGCATATAAATGATTTTCCTGGATGTCCTAAAAATAAAGACAATGAATAATAGCCATACGGTTTCAAATAATATAAACAGAGTATGATGTAAGAAAATACCACGATTATTCTCTCTGTTTATCAATGTCTGGGGGAGAACACACACACACACACACACACACACACACACACATATATATATATATATATATATATATATATATATATATATATATATATATATATATATATATATATATATATATATATATATATATATCATAATGAGATATTGAAATATATCAGTGGGAGAAAAATAAAATACGCCACATTAGCAATATCACTTTTGGAACTACAATTTTCCCATTAGGAAATATATCTGCCCTTATGTATGTTATTCAAACCTGTATTTCCATATTTAAGCCTATTTAATTTTTCTTCTTCTGCTTCTTCTCTCTCTCCCTCCACAACAGGATGTACAGATCTTAAAATGTGTCAACTGTAGACCCTCTAGTGTACATTTATGCAGTCAATGAGGTGCCATAGAGAAATGCCTAAAAGCGAACTCCAAACAGCAAAAAGTAGACTTCAGGTATTATCTTTTTATAATTTGTTTTCTACATGAATTATGGAAACTGTCAGTGACTGAACTTACATGACCTGTTGCTGTATGTCACCCATACAGTATTGTATACCTGTAATACTCTACGACAAACGGTACATATTTTTAAGAAAAAAAAAACTCGTGATTAAATATAGTAATAAACTTTTTCAAGTAGCAATTTTAACTCACATCACAATCGTGTTTGAAAACGATGAAACAATCGGGTGTTGATTAATATTCACTGTAAACTGAAATTAACTCACAATCGAAAATTGGATACAGGGTCTGCTACCGAACTAGACTGCAAGCTTCCCAAGGACACACACAAATTCAAGTCAGAATATAGAAAGAAACAAAATATAGAACAAAAATCCTTACAAGTGAACTCGCAATCATTAAAGTCTGTTGTTTGAAGATGTTACGCTCTGAAGTCTCTCGGATACAACCGCTCTGTGACGTTACTACATTATCCATCTCCAACAGTATCAATCAGCGCATGAAATGTGTTAAAAAATACAAATCTCTTCATTTTCGTACGAGTACAGTCATTATCTTGACAAAATACACAATTTGAAGCATGATATATGCAAGCTAAATATGTAAAACGTCGCTGTCCCAAAATTATTATAAAATTAAGGAACTTCTTTTTATCGATGTAGTAATGCAGCTGTTAATCGCATTTACACAAAATGGAGAAAATCCATGCAAATCGACGGTTTTCGCTCTTAAAAAATATGTAATAAAAAGAAAATCTACGTTTTGTGAGTAGATATACGGAAATATTTCACGAGTGAAGTGGAAACATTTTGTATTGTCACTCTTCCCACTTGTTAAAATACAATGTTTCCACTTCACTCGTGAAATATTTCCGAGCATCTACTCAAAAACGCAGATATCCTCTCTCTCTCTCTCTCTCTCTCTCTCTCTCTCTCTCTCTCTCTCTCTCTCTATATATATATATATATATATATATATATATATATATATATATATATATATATATATATATATATATATATATATATATATATATATTAATATATTCAATTTATGCTGTCATGAATTTACACGGAAAAGTGTCTCTCCTTGTTTTCCAGAATAGTAGTGTGATTCATGCAGCCCTGCGCTCCATTATGCGTCACAACAATTGGAAATCAGCTGACTGGGTCGTGACTCGGCCTACTTTTGGTTCGCGTCATGTGAGAGAGGGTATAGTCCAAGACGCAAGGAATGTTTCGTTCTAATTATTATGAGAATAGTGAAAATAATGATGTAGCACTTCCTGATTGATATCGACAAACAGGATGTTTATGTGGACCTGTCTCAGTTTACAGCGAATCAGAACACTGTTTGCATTCATTCATTATTGTTGTGCCTGTAGCTTAGAGACGCTGTTCTGTTGTAACAATGGTAAATCTCTCTCTCTCTCTCTCTCTCTCTCTCTCTCTCTCTCTCTCTCTCTCTCACACACACACACACACACACACACACACACACAGAGCATATAATATGTTCCTTTCAAGTCACTTATATTGATGGACAGGTGAGGAAAATGTAGACAGACAGTTATGTATCACTATCTGATTGATCTAGACAGACAAGGATGTTCAAGGGGGGAAAACCCAAGATTGCTCTGTGGGACTTTGCTCATTTACCATTGAATGCGAACACTGCATCCATTATTGTTTTGACTGTACACGAGAGACACTGTTTTCGCAATGGTAGGTCTCTCTCTCTCTCTCTCTCTCTCTCTCTCTCTCTCTCTCTCTCTCTCTCTCACACACACACACACACATAACACAAGCAGATAATGTTTTCGTTTCAAGTCACTTATTACGGACAGGTGGGGAAAATGTTGACACTTCCGGATATAACTTCGTTGTAATGGATGGTATATGCATAGTATGCACAGAGGTGACCACAACATCCCCTTCACCCCCAAATACACACACACACACACCTGAAATGACTGTAGTTATGTCAAAATCATGTAAACACAGTCTCCTTCTATCTCTTTGCCATAAAGGCCTTTCTGGCAAATAAAACGGGTGGTAGTTGTGGGTGGAGTGAGGACTCTATAGTACTTTGGATAGGAATGTGCAGGCAAGGGTCCCCCAAAAGGTACCCAATCATGTATCACAATAAATTTACATTTATACCAGTCATATACTTCCGAGTAGTCAGAGAAATATATAGTGATACACCTCACTTGCATATAGAAATAATATATAGTGATGCACCTAACTTGCATATAGAAATAGTATATAGGGATGCACCTAACTTGCATATAGAAATAATATATGGTGATGCACCTAACTTGCATATAGAAATGTCTCGCAGTATGGTGTGTTTTTATGTCATATCATTGTGTGTATCAATAGTATTATCGAGTACTGTGCTACAGCAAATGGAATTAAGATAAGTCCAAATCGTGTACATTGAATTTATCGAAATAGATACCTATTGATGTGCCAGTTGACTTTTTTTAAAAATAAAATACACACAATCGAGCAGCACGTTCCCAGATACCGCTATATAGGACGTCCCCGCCCTCTTCCAAAGCATAATACCTCGTTGCTGGATGGTGTTTATTTCTTGTTTTTGTTCAAACTTACAATGTGATAGTGTGTAATCTTTATTCGATCAACTCTATGTAGAATTGTTGTATTGCTTGTTTATTTGCATATTCGTATATTTTTAGTCTAATTTGCTCGGTAGAGCCAAGTGGCGATCCAAAAGTACCTAAAAGCAAATAGGAGTGTCTTCACAATAAGCTGACATATCACTGGTACATATTTAGTTACTACGTATATACCACCTGAGCTGAAGTTAAAAGTCTTTTAGCTACCCAAAACCCCCACACCAAGATTTTAATATTTTGTCTTTTAAGTGTACAGTAGTATGTTTCTGATATAAATGCTTATTGGTTACTGTTTGATATTATGACAATATTGTATGTACAATTTTCTTTTAATATCGCGTTAGTTTTTTTATTGTTCTTAATTCTTTGCCTTTATTACTTACGGCAGCCACATTATCAAAGTAAAGATTATTGCTAATGAAGAGAGAGCTCAAAATAAGCGTAAGCTTGTTACTTAATCCACTCTGTTTCATGTTCGATTTGTATTTATGTTCCATGTTGACTTCTGCAAATGAATGCTGTTTAAATCGAGTGGGTCAGTGGTTAGCGTGCTGGACTTGCCACCAAGGGTGCGGGTTGAAATCCTGCACAGTCCATGCCGGATAGGTTGTCTCGTTCAACCATACCTGTCGCGTGGCTTAGAGAGATCTTTGCTATAATAAAGATCTGTAAAATGGCGTTGGTATTTTAGAGTGGACGCGAGTAAAATTGCATGAAACGGAGTTTTGACTGTGTTTCCCATCCATGAAATCAATCCAAATTAAAGATTTTTCTTTACTTTTACTGTTATAATTTATAAAAATTTAAGGCCCGTGCTAAGAATGAGCTAAGGAAATTCTGTCAACTGTTATATCTCGCCTGTTTCACCGGTACGTAATCCAAAAATCTTGGCATAGCTACTTTAGCAAGAAAAGTCGGTCATTACAATTTACATTTTATGAGTGCTAACGTAAGTGATACGATTAATGCACACGTCAAGTTTCAGGTCGATACATACAACAGTGTATAGGAAAATGTGTTACGTGTAAAATGCAAAAAAAAAAAAAAAAAAAAATGAAGATATTAAATGGAGTAGATAAACTACATGTATATCACTTCCACCTGCATGCATCTTCTGCCTGTGGTGATTTCATAGGACGCCACACAATTATATCAACATTTAATATTTCTAGTCTGATATGTATTTTTACTATTTATGGGACGTGTGACGTAATTTCGGGGATCTGGGAAAGAAGGGCCAATGCATTTTCACATTCGGGTTGTGACAGAGACACGACTCATAACAATTCAATTGAGTTGTATCAGTAACAAACAAAAACGAATTTCCTCTTACTTGCCAAAAGGAATCGGTCACGTATGCTTAATCTCCGAAACTGTATTGGTTCCAGCAAATTTCAGCATCTGTGTCAGCCATAGTAGTCACGTGACAGTGTTACGTTTGTAAAGCGAGGAAGAAAACAACTTTTTAACCGAAACTTAATTACAAAATAAATGGTTATTTTTCTTCCTGTACTTAGGGTAAACGCGTTTAGTTATACAAAAAATACTACCATAGTATTAACTAATCCCTCCATTTTGATTAGTCCTTCCAATTTTAACAACTTGAGCAATGAAACAATTGGAAATGGACACAATTGGGATTTAGTTTCGATTTTAAACTAAAGTATGTGCTTCATGGTGATATTATTCGCAAACAGAAACAGCATATGTTTATTTAATGTTAAATCAGCCTTCGAATCGAATTCCCTGTCCAGTGAAACCTATAAATCTTTGACATATCTGAGCAGGCACTACACAATCCGTGTCCAACTTGATCACTCATTTTGTCTTAAAACCGATGTTTCAAGCGATTCGGTGCCCCCCGCCCACCTTAACAACACACGCACAGGAAGCGGAAAAGGGATATGATGCCATTGATAAAAAAATAGAGTCTTGTCCTGTAAGCTGTTCTTTATTCGCTGACAACCGAGTCACACTTGCGGTGTTTGTGAGATCGGATATAACTCAGTTGGAACGTAATCGGATATTTATGAGATAAATATGTGCCACGGATGTATTTCGGCGCAGTTATTTACAGAAAAATCATACATCTTGTTCGCCGGAAATCGCTCCAAAAAAAAAAAAAAAAAGATAAAAGAAAACAATCTATTTGGAACACCTCGGCTATTTCTACGATTGGATTGATTGACGGATTGACCGAGAAGTTACGAATGAAAAAATAGTTCGATGCATTCGCAAGTTCTCGCTCAATCCTTGTTTTCTAAATGACTGAGGCGATCCGAATGGCAGCTATCGACATACATTCGAGGATTGACCTCGAAATTGCGAATGTAGATAACCAACATCCTTCCTTTTAGTGAAAGTACGGAAGCGCCATACTTTTTTCCCATAATGCACAGCGCCTATTACGTTGGTTCCTTGCTTCGTGTGCTCCATCCACACTTCGCCACACGATTAAGTAATCGAGAGACCAATTTTAAAAGTTACCGACCTGTTAGCTTGCCAATTTAGGCCTGGTACCAGCGAATCATTCGTTCTGGGGACACCATTCTTCTATTATAGTCAAACTTTCTATTGCATAAGGCTAACAAAGACGGACTAATATTGTCGGGCACCGTGTTCTCATTACATCGTTCCTTGCCGTGTACACCATTCTCCTATAATAGTCGGCATTGTTTAATAAAGATATTCCAAGGAAGAAGTGATCTTTTACTTCAGAAAATACAGGTTTCCTTTTTAAAAGGAAGTGGTCGTGCAGTTAGAACAAAAGGTCTGTGATTTTTCTATACGAATTGGGAACATGTTATGGAAATTTAAAAAATAACAAAACATGAACAATAATATCTAAGCATTTATACCGCTAAAACGTACATCACTGTGTCAATTTCAAACAACAAGAACACCCCCCCCCAACAACAACAACAAACAAACAAACACAACAACATACAAAGAAAACAAAACTGAAACCTACTTTTATATTTCTACAGGTATGCAGTTTATTCTAATTTATTTAAAATAAAATATTTCAATTCATTTTGATCTTTCCATCTGCTAAATTCGGTGTCTAATATGTTCATATTAGGCTAGATGAGTATGGACTTGTGTGTCTCGGCTGTCGGAGCGGTCTCGTAGCATACATCTAGCCCGGCAAATTAACCAAGTCTATGTGCATGGACAATGACTGACCAATCGGATGTCATCCATGTGAATAAATGACATCTCTGTTTTATAGGTCAGTTGCTATAGCGATTTTGGTAGAAGTTGGCTTGATTATGTATTTCAGGATCTTGAGGTCAGTTAGAATACGTATTGGCTTGTTAATGAATGTATTCTCGGTAATTGTGCACTCGAGTATTCCGATCTATTCACTGCATAATTGCAAGGTTTGAAATATGTCTGCATCCTCGAATTCACGTTTCTGACGGAAGCCTAGCATCAAACTAAAGTGGTCGCGCAGACGCAGACGCACACACACAGAGTCACAAAATATCATTGTCTAACAAACCAGTAACGCTCGAAATCTGGTAATGCAGATTGATTGGTTGACAGGTTAGTCAGCATTCTTTATTTTTAAAAAAAATTAGATTAATGAACAGTTTTCATATTTTAGTTAATATTTTTTGGACCGACCATATACAATATGTATAGGTAATACAGGTAATACAGGTTTTTGCTTTTCAACGAACTCGTCAGACTGTGACACAAACTATAAGAGTACATAAAAGGAGCACGATTTGTCCGCTGTACACTAATACATTCTACCACCTTTAAAGTACATTATTAATATGGTTACATGTATCACTTATGTACCAATAACGCAGATAGTGTATTTTCTTAAACAAAAAAAAAAAAAAAAAAAAAAAAAGGAAGAAAAAGAATGTAACGGTAATAATCAATTTGATGGTCTCCTTAACTGGATTAGTTGGGTCATCAGCACAGTGGTGTGTCCCTGGGCAGTGCATTTTAACTAATAGTCTCTAAAACTGAGATGAACACGCCCACTCATTAGCATATTAGTTTCTTTACAATTAAAGATATTATTATTATTATTATTATTATTATTATTATTATTATTATTATTTATAAAGACGTCATTGTTATTTTCTTGTGAAAATCGCACGAAAATGCAGTGAAAATGAATGTAGTTATAACGAATTGAATTTATACATGTTATGAACCCATTAACGCTCTACGTAAGATTGTCACGTATCGTCATTCAGAGCCAACCCTGGGTGGCAGGATTACATAGACATAGTGTGGTCAAGAGGTATTATTGCATAAATTTATCAAAACCAACAAAATTTTAATAGTTTCTAATGGTTTCAAATAATGCTCCAACATTCTTATTTGACATTATGTTTTTTAATTATTATGCTTAATCTGAAACTAATACACAGGGCGATTGGAAACTCTCTACCTCGTGCACCAAATATCACCCGTTCCCGATCAGTGTGGGAAAGTCTCAGTTTTTGACGACGCATCTAAAAACGAGAATAACGTTTTCTAATTTAAATATCTGTGTGTTTAATTTCGTTGTCAGCTTCAAGAGATACAAGGTACAAGGTATTTCACGTCAGTAGTCTGAGTAACATAAAAAAAACACCAGCTCTAAACGAGCTATTTTACCGATATACTGTTTCAAATGAATGAAAAAATATTGAATGAACAGGTGAATTAATTACTTTATTTACCGTGATATTTCAGCAGCAGTGATACAAAATGAATTTCCTTCTGAATTTTTCAAAATAACAACAGGTTGTAGACAGGGCAATCCTATCTCTCCCTGTTTGTTTCTTTTATGTGCTGAAAATTTAGTAGTTTTGTTGAAAAATTGACGAAAGTAAAGGGAATACATATTGAAAATACAGAGTATTTAATATCACAATTTTGTGGATGAAACAACGTTAATTCTAGATGGCCCTTACTTTTCTACTGGAGTAGCATTACAAATTGTGGAATATTTTACTATACATGTACTTTTTGATCTCAAATTAAACATTGCCAAAACCAAAGCTGTACGGATAGGCAGTAGAAAATTCAGTGCTGAATCATTTCATTAAAGGCTTAAATTACAATGGGGACGATAATTTTCATAATTGTGAACTGTATTCTCTGCTAACTTGGAATATAGGGTTAGATTTGGAACCATTTACAACTACATTTTGTTCTAGAAAACATAAAAAGAGTCTATCCAGCGTAGAGATTTGCCTACAGTACTATAATGAAATAATTCACGCTTTAACAGTTCGTGCTGGACAGTGTCGAACGCTTTTTCAAAGTCTAATATACAACTATCTACTTGGTCACCTTTATCTAAATGTGTAGCCCAATCATCAATAACAAAACACATTTGTGTTTCACAGCTGTGTATTTTCCGGAAGGCATGTTGTTTACCAGATATGATAGAAAAGTTCTAAGTGTTTCATTATGTTAGAACAGACAATATGATCAAGCACTTTACAAAGATCACTGGTGAGTGAGATCGGACGGTAATTACTTGCCATTGCGCGATCACCTGTTTTGAACATCCATGCTATAGACCAAGTCTTTGGGATGTTACAAATGTCTAAAGATTCTTGAAAGAGGCGTGTAAGCACTGTTGCCAACTCCGAAGATAGTTCATGAGTATTGTTGGATGTACATCATTAGGACCACAAGCATTTTGAAGGATTTAAACCATGTAGCAAACTTTTGAGCTCCTAAACACGTTATTATTATATTATTAATTGTTGGTTCTTTTGGAAATATACATGGCGAAGCCATGTGACTGAAGTGGGTATAAACACTGCATAATTGGATGTTCAAGGTCTCAGCTTTCTCTACATCAGTTTATACTCATTTGGTATATGTGATAAGTGGAGGAATGCCTGGGAATCTTTTTCTGGCTGTTGATGTATTTCCAGAATGATTTCGAATCTGAGGTTCGATTTCAAATCATGTTGTTGACGTAGTTGTTATGTGAATTTTTAAACAATTTCTTTAATTTCAGCTCTTAACTGTTTCCATTTTGTTCTTAATTTTTTCGCTTTAGCATCAGTTTATTTCTTCTGCGAAGAAGTTTTCTAATTTCGTTTCTAATCCAGGGCATGGACACAACTGATCTACTCAGTTTTCAAGGAACTTTGTTTTTCAACTGTAGTAGTTAGAGAAGATTTTATAATTTTCCAGTTTACTTCAATATCCCTCTTGTTTTCAAGACTGTTTAAATATTGGAATTTTGCAAACAAACTAGCTTTTAGATCGAATTGCATTAAAATTTCCTTTGCTAAACAAATATAATTTTCGACCGTTTTGATATTTCGGTGATAAATGTACCTGTATAGATAGAGTACAAGCTATAACATCATGGTCACTAAACCCGTCAGGTGAATGAATGTATCAGAATTTTCCTGGTAATTAGGTCAGGACGTGGTCTAATATATTTATATCACGATTTGGAATGTAATGGGATTGTTTATTCATAACGATTTCATTTCTAAGGTATCTAAATGGATAAACAAAATAAATTATCGAGTTAAAATTAGTAGCAATATATTTTAGCTCTGCTGGTCATTGACCACGAGCTTATAGGATGGTCTTTCGTCCTTTGTACGACGTCCGTCGTCTGTCCGTGGGTTAGCACAAGTGCTTGGAGGATTGCCATGAAACTTTACACACACGTTTATCCCATGGTCTAGTTGGTCCTAAATGAAAATAGTGCTGTTCGGACATCCAATATAGCCACAAGAGCGGCCATCTTGAAAATCGTGTTATCACGACCCTCCCCCCCCCCCCCCCCATGGATTGGCATATCAGAATGGGGTTTTCGTTAAAAGACTTCTTATGATGTCTGGTTGGTCCTACATGAAAATGTTGCTGCTCGCGCATTCAATGTGGTCATCACAGCTGCCATCATGAAATTCTTGTTGTCGCTACTATTCCTGAATGAATGGTCATATTAGCATAGTGTTTTCACCGAAATACATCTTATGATGTCTAGTTGCTCGTAAACGAAAATAATGCGAATCTGACCTCCAATAAGGCCGTCATAATGGCTGTCTTGAAAATCTTGTTATTGCTACTTCCTCTAGATGGGTTTTCATGTCGATATTGTGCTTTCACCAGAAGACTTCTGCTGATGTCTAGATAGCCCTAAATGGAAATTGTGCGAATCTGAAATCCAAGATGCCACCATGGTAGCCATCTTGAGAATCTTGTTATTCTTATTCCTTCAAAACGGAAAGTCATATCAACATAGGGCTTTCAACAGAAGACTTTTTATGATGTCTTGTTGGTCCTCAATTAAAATGGTGCTGATCTGACTTCCAATATGGCCACCATGGTGCCGTCTTCAATATCTTGTTTACGCTACTGCTCTTAAACGGGAAGTCATTTTGACATCGGGTTTTCATCAGAAGAGTTTTAATGGTGTCTAGTTGGTGGTAAATGAAAATGATGCAACCGACCCTCAATATGGCCACGACGGTGACCATCTTGAAAATATTGTTATCTCAACTCCTCCCAAATGGATGGCTATATCAACATTGGGTTTTCACCAGCAGACATCTTATGATACCTACTTAGTCCTAAATGAAAACTGTACCAATTGTACATCCACTGTGGTTTTCACGACGGCTATCTTGAAAATCGTGCTGTCACTAGTCAAATTAAAGGATAGTCATATTGACATGGGCTTTTCAATAAAAGACTTCTAATGATGTTGATTTGATCCTAAATGAAAACGATGCCAATCTGACATCCAATATATCCACCACATCAGCAACTTTTTTAACAAAAATAAAACATCAGAGGTGGTTTCAACACTCAGCAATTAAACGGAAGAAATTGTTTTATTTTGAATTCGTCGAAATTGTTTTCGCCCATTAGACCGTCAGTCTCTTCGAGGGACTCTTGTTCAATGTACTGAGGGTATATACCTGTATATTTTTTATTTATTGTATCTTGTTGAGTGGGTTACAAAATGCCTTGAGGGAAAAGTTCTATGGAGATTCAAAATTCATCTTTTACCTCTATTTTTCCCCCCCAAAATAATGCTTAAATATTAAAATGAATGACACCAGTGCACTCGCATCTTTTGTCATTCAATTTTTGGAGGGGAAGGGGGCCCAAGATTTTTTTTTTTAAATACAAAAATCTCCGGTCCCAAAATGGGTTGAAAAATAATATTGTTTTGAGTTATAGTAACAAAATAATAATAATTATTATATTTTTAGAAAATTCTTTTGATGAAAGAAAAAAAAAATATCTGGGAAATATCCTGGTTGGAAACAGAATTCCAAGCCAAACCAAAATAAAATGAATTAAACGGCCGGTCCATTACAGTGTACCGGGAAGGTCATATTATTTGAAGAAATGAAAAAAAAAGAAAGAAAGAAACAAACAAACCATTATCTTGAGATAAAAGAAGAAAAAAAAGCAATATTCTGGTTCAAAAGAAATCCCCCCCCACGAAGATTTAGTGGCCCGTCCTTAATTCATCACTGCTCATGTGTTCCCATACATGTATCTTATGTCGTTCGCTGTGGTAGGACTGTGACGTCATCTAGGTCAATCATGTCAGCCTTAATATGGAACAACTGCATTTGGTTGTCTACCATCAGTTAAACGCCTGTCAGCTTGTCAAGCTTAATGCCTCGGGCGTAATTGCGCAACATTTCGGGCATAGTCAGCTCTGTGGTCTTTAAGACGCCAATTAACAACTTAGCGACCGACCATTTAATTTTGTAGCCCCCCCCCCCCCCCCCCCCCCCCCGTGGAGGGGAGGTAGGAGGATTTCTTTCCAGTCAGGTTTAAAAGAAAAAAATTCTTCATAAGAATCTAAGGCGCCCTCAGTCCCCACCCCCACCCACTTACCCCAAAAAATGAAATGGTCAGCTCCTTATCGAATGACGGCTGGAGATTGCTATGTGGAGTTTGAGGATTCATTACTCTGCATGATATAACCTTTTATGGATTTCCATGGAATATGATCGGTTCAAATGAATTTATATTATGTCTTGAAAACTGGAGAATGATTGTCAATATTCAAAGAGATTTAATGTATGTAGTGCCCCTGTAAACCGGGACTAGGGTTAGGTTTGGCGAGTATATAGTTATCAAGGCATGGTATTATTTCATGATAAGCAACATATGAGTATTTTTCTTTTTTTTTTCATTTCTCCCGTAACCTTGCTCGTCGTAGGGGCGCCACTGATGACTTTGCGACAATCTCTGTCCATTTTGCCCTGTTCTCCACTGCTCTTTGGGACTTTGCAAAGTCCATGCCTGTCAACTCTTTGATATTGTCTTCCTATCTCTTCTTCTGTCTGCCTCGTTTTCTCTTTCCTCTCACAGTGCCTTGAAGGATTGTCTTTGACAGGCCAGTTGAGCGTGACCATACAATCTTAGTTTGCTTTTCTTTACAGTGGTGAGCAGATCTTCATAAGGTCCAATTGCACCTTGGATTTTAGTGCGCACCTGCGCATTAGAGACGTGGTCTAAGTATGAGATTTTCAGGATCCTTCGATAACATCTCATCTCTAAAGCATGGATTCTTCTCTCTAATTCTGCTGTTAGGGTCCATGTCTCACATGCATATAGGAATATGGACATGACGAGGCAGCGCATAAGCTTGATCTTGGACCCCAGCGTGATGTTTCTATCTTTCCAAATCGGCTTCAGCCTAGCCAGAGCAGTTATTGTCTGCGCAATTCTGGAAAGAACCTCAGGTTTTGAACCTTCATCAGAGGCAATAGCACATAGGTACTTGAAGCTTGTTACTGTGCCCAGCTTCTGTCCATTCACTCTTATTTCCTTTTGGATGCCACTCGAGTTGTTTGTCATTAGGTTTGTCTTTTCAGCGTTGATCTCCATCCCATATCTTAGTGATGCTTGATTGAGACGGTTCACTAAGGTTTCCATTTCTTTTTTATCTCCTGCTAAGCCATCGATATCATCAGCGAAGCGCAGGTTGGTGATTGTTCTGCCTCCAACACTGACACTGCCCTCGTGGTCTTCCAAGGCGTCGGACATGATCCTTTCCAGGTAGATGTTGAAGAGAGTAGGCACCCCTGTCTGACTCCAACTGTGGTTCTGAACCAGTCTCATATGTTGCCATTGACAAGAACTGTACTAGTCGCCTTGTCATACAGGGTTTCTATAGTGCGATTAGGTTTGCGTTTATGTTGTATATCCGCATGGTGGTCCACAAGGCTGCATGCCATACCTTGTCGAAAGCCTTCTTGAAGTCAATGAAGACATGATAGAGGTTATGCTGATGCTGGAGATATTTTTCACAGAGGATTCTAGGATTGAAGATCTGTTCTGTAGTGCTACGTCCTGCTCTGAAACCTGCCTGTTCTTCCTCTATGATGTGCTCTGTTTAGGGTTTCAGTCTGTTGAGGATTATCTTAAGCATAACCTTGCTTGGGTGACTGATGAGACTGATTGTTCGGTAGTTCTGGCACAGTTGTAGATTCCCTTTTTTAGGAAGAGTCACGATCAGAGACTGGGTCCATGGGGTGGGCCATTTTTCTGTTTGCCAGATTTGGTTGCAGATTGTTGTGAGGACATCTATAATGGAAGTTCCTCCTGCTTGAACAAGTTCTGCTGGTATATTGTCTACTCCAGCTGACTTCCCCTTCTTTAGTGCCTTTACTGCAGCCTCTACTTCGTCCCTGAGGATCGGGTGGTCAACCTCTGTTGTGGTCAGTGGTACGTTTTGTACAGCTTGGTCTCCAGAAGTCTCCTGGTTGTATAGCTCCGAACAGTATTCCGTCCATCTGTTTAGAATGTCTTGGTTTTCTGTCAGACTCTTACCAGCCTTGTCCTGAATCGTATTAGATCTCCCCTGTTTCTCTATTGTCAGGTCTTTCACCAACTGGTATGTTCTTTTACTGTCATTCTGGTTCAGGCTTTTCTCGACTTCTTTGCATTGGTCCACTAACCAGCTTTCTTTTGCTTTCTTTATGCTCTTCTTAATCCTGTTGTTATCTCATTGTATTATTTTGCTCCTTCATGGTCTCCTCGCTTACTCCTCAGTTTTCTCCTCACATCGCAGAGGCCGAGGATATCTGCTGTGACCCAAGGCTTCTTTATTCTACGATTCTTGCCAAGGATCTCTCCGGCTGTGTCTATTACTGCCTTGTTGAAGATGATGATCAAGGAGTCTAGGTTTATTTCTTCATGTCCCAGAATTGTGAGTGGTGCAATGGTACCTATGAGTATTTAGTTTTACGTAATACTGACTGAGATGTACAAACGCCAGACATGTGGGTGTCTAACTCCGACGAAGCTGTCTTAATCACTGTACATTCACAACTTCGAGGTCAATCTCAGTATATGCACATTTATTTGATGTTATTGGTGATTCTCCTCTGGCGGAGTGCGCCACATATGTTGCGACAGAAAATACCGACAATGTTCTGACTGTGACTGTCTCCAATTCGGAGCATCCTCGGCCTTTTCCGTTAAATCGAGAAATAAACCTCCTAGGTGGCGCTCTACAGTTTCGTATTTTGCATAGGGTTAGAGTTTTAAAGAAAAAGAATTACTCAGTTTTCCTAGCTGGTTGTCCTGGCTATATAAAAAAGACCTTGTATATCGTAGGTATTGTTAAAAAGAACATTTAATTCCCTTTATTTTGGTGTATGATTGATGGGTGCAATTTGGGTTATAGAGTATACAGCTTGGTCTTACTTAAGATGTGAGCCTCTCAAAAATCTGCTAGCTCCTATTGGTCATTTTCACTTCCTGGACTTCAAAGGTAAATTTTAAAAAAAGAGCCGATAATTTTTTTTACTTTTTATATATTTTGTAATTCATGCATTGTACTTTTAAGAGGCTGGTATTGCCCACTGCGGCAAAATTCGATTCCCAATTTTAATAACTGCTGGAAATAGTGTACTTTTGACTAATTCAGGCTGATTTTTCGAGTACTTTGGAGAGGTCATTTTTGTCTGCAGTATACGTAGATCATGTGCAATTTCCACAAGTACAATATGTAAAGAAACTTCAGACGCTTTTTTGATTTCTGACGCATTTGTTCAAATTCTATTTAGAGCTTTTTGAAAAGGTTTTTCTGTTTATAGTACTGGTGGCCATATCTGGTAGTGGATCAGCAGCCTTTGTAAAAATTTGAAAGCTGTTCATTCCAGGATGCTGTCTGCAAAGTTTGGTTGATATTGGTCCAATGGTTTTTGAGAAGCTGAACATAGCAAATGTTTTTGATTTGGTTTGGTTTGGTTCTTTACGGCACAGCAGCACTAGTAGGTTATTTAGTGCCGAGGCAATTGGAGTAAAGTGCCTTGCCCAAGGACACACCGCGGTAGTTGACCCAGGCTGGTCCGATGATAGGATTCGAACCCGCACCCTTTCGGTCGTGAGTCCGGTACGCTAACCACTGAGCCCCACTCCCACATAGCAAATAGCAAATGTTGACGGACGCAAGACAGACGCAGGGCGATACCAGAACCCAAAATGAAAGTATTACAACCAAAAGTGAACGTAAATGAACAGAAAATGGTCTTAAACGAGTTATTATTACTGAAAATTGGAATATAAGTGTAATCTAACACTATTTTATTAAGATTTATTGCGAGTGGTATAATGAGGTGCTGGGAGTTCGAGTCTCGACTTGGCCAACGTGGGTATGTGAGAAATCTTGCTAGTAACTTCCCTTGGGTCGGTGGTTCTTCCTGAGGTTTTTCCGAGTTCTTCCTCCACCAAATATACTGGCCATCTTGTATAGCCTATCATGTGCTGAAAAATGGCGTTAAACCCACAAAACCAAAACAAACCTAAATGAAAGTGGTGCTGATCTTACATCCAGCATGTCTGCCACAGCGGCTAATTTGAAAGTCTTGTTATTGTTTAATAATATCAGAGACGTTTTCAACACTCAGGAGTTAAAAAGAAGAAATGGTCTTATATTGAATTCCTAGAAATTCTTTTCGGTCAGTAGGATTCCAGTCACTTCAGGGGATTCTTGTTTCAGTGCTTCCAATCCAATGTCTTCATTACTCCAGTCAGGCACATTATCAAAGTATAGATTATTGCTAATGTAGAGAGAGCTCCAAACTAGCTTTAGCCTGTTGCTCATTCCTCCATATCTTTTGTTAAGTTTTTATGTATTTTCCATGATGACTTCTGCTAATAAATACTATTTAAATAAATCGCTATAAACATAATTTCGTTCCTGTCTATATGCATTTCAGTAAATTTGTAGGAACGCATAACATACTTTATATCTTTCTAATAGACGTGTTTTATATCCGTGTGCATGTATGTATGTATGTATGTATGTATGTATGTATGTATGTATGTATGTATGTATGTATGTATGTATGTATGTATGTATGTATGTATGTATGTATGTATGTATGTATGTATGTATGTATGCATGTATGTATGTATGATTATTTTTCATCAATTGTCTTTCGGGCTAATTTTTTTATATACGACCAAATCTCGATATCCAATTGTTGATGTTCACTTGATATAAAATTTTCTCATTGCAGAAGAAATACAGCATTATTCTGAAATAAACTGTTTATATAATACGGTATAAAATGCCGTTTGTCACGAGTGTAGTCTATGACCTGAGATTTTGTTCACGGCTAAATATTAGAACAGGGTCGTTAATTAGTTCAGCTGTCATGTAGAACCAGGTAATTATCAGAATAGATATCACCATAACCTATATTGTGTACATGTGAGGGAACAATATGTGATCAGATGAAACTGTTTTAATATAGTTATATATGATTCTAAATTTGGAAGGATATAACTCGGGTACCGTCCACTCTTGGCCCCCCCCCCCCCCCTTATCACTTCTGTTAATTTACTAAAGTTTAAAACGTTTCTCGCATATTCTCTTTCACTAGTACACTATGAATTTAATTTACTACCAAGGAATTGTTTGGCTTTAACTTAGGTTGTATATCGGGGTTCTTGATTCTCTTTACTGTCTTTTTTTGTTGCTGACATATTATTAGTCTTGGTAGTAATAGTAGTAGTAGTTGTAGTAGTAATAGTAGTAGTAGCAGTATTAGTATTAGTAGTAGTAGTAGTAGTAGTTGTAGTAATAGTAGTAGTAGTAGTATTAGTATTAGTAGTAGTAGTAGTAGTAGTTGTTGTAGTAGTAGTTGTAGTAGTAGCAGTAGTAGTATTAGTATTATTATTATTATTAGTAGTAGTAGTTGTAGTAGTAATAGTAGTAGTAGCAGTAGTAGTAGTAGTATTAGTAGTAGTAGTAGTCAGGGCCGTCGCAAGGGGTGGGCGATACGGGCTGCCAAGCTGGGAGTGGGGGAGAGGAGATGGGGCGCCATTTCGCGGATTATGTTCATTTATTTTGTATTTTACCTTCGTTTTGTTATTATTCTCATGAATATTATTACATTTAAAAATAAACAGTTTGCGGTTTGTTCTTTTTCCGAGGGTGAGTGGCGGCGTTTCGTTCAGTGCAAACTAGCGACAACCCTGGTAGTAGTAGTAGTGCAATTATATAGTCAAAATAAAATGACTTTAGTTTAAACCATATTTATTGTGAGAAACTTTGTCAAATGCAATTACAAACATATAATCTCGGGGATTGAGTAGAAATCATGAGCTTATTAGAGCACTGTCTCCCCAGCAAAAAATAAAAAAATAAAAATATAGCATCATAAATTTGGATGCTGGTACAAGTGGTTATAAAGGAAATGTACAAATACACATACATGAACAAAACAAAGAACAAGAACTAAATAAATATGATTCAAAAGATTGTGAGTTTAATCAGTTACTTAAATCTCTTAGTCATCCTAATGAAATATTTGCGTGTTATTTGCTATAGAGAACATAGGGTCGCCAAATAATACAGTTTAAATCGCGAGAACAAAAGAGAGAGTGTATAAGATATGATCTCTAAGATCAGAGTATTTTGAACATCCTAGAAGAAAGTGTTTTGCATTTTCTATTTCACCGCAGGAGCAATACTTATAGTTAGATACATGATTTGTGTATAAATCGTAATTTTAACTACTACACTTTATTCTTAGCCTAGCATGCATAATCTGTGACATTCTATCAGCAACATAATATTAACATGGAGTGATTTCTTTTTCTTGATTCAAGTAGGCTTTGAAATTATGCAATGAAGGATTGTTTTTTGCTTCAGGTTCCATATTCGAATCGTAGAGGGTAAAAACAAATTATGATACAATGGTGTTCTGCATATGGGAAGCAGAATAACGCTTGTTGATCGAGTAGAGTACATTGCATGTTCTATAAATAAAGGTCGAATCACATCTTGAAGATATACGGGAGCTAATTCGCGATAAATTTTAAATAGCTGAATCAATTTATGCTTGTAACAGCGAGAGTTTAGGCTTTCTATATTACTTTCATGTACAGTGGTGCAGGGGATGCACTTTTGGTTGTACCTGTTATTATTCTCATCGCCTCGACATTTATTTTTTCTAGGAGTTCTTTATTTTACATTGTACAATTGTCCCAGATATAATCACCGTAATCAGCAATTGGTACATTATAAGATTTGTACATTTTTTTCAAAGTTAATCGATCCAGTGTTACGACTCTAGGTCCTTCAAATATGTAACAGAAAGAAAGTGAAACCAACAATGTAATTAAAATCAACAAGCAATTTATTTCTAGACAATTAAAATGAAAATTCAAAAAGACACAATATTGTGAATTAAAATCCAAATAATCCAATAATCCTGTGTCCTAATCACTAGTCCGAAATATAGAATGTTTCAAATGAATTCCAGTAGCCTTGAATGTCCTGATGTGTCAGTAGTCTTGACTGTCCTGATATTCCAGTAGTCTTGAATGTCATGATATGCCGGAATGATATAATCCAGAATATCTTTCAATGATTTCACAAACATCCCAAAGTCATGTATCCAAAATTAGAATGAATACTTTAGCAATTCAATGAATATTTAAAATAAATAATTTCTCTCTCTGAATTTTGCACTGATTTTTCACAACACAACTATAAACATCTGATTATTAAACCAAATTCCTTAAAGACTGATAGTTAGCATAGGAATGAAATACTGCTTACCAAACTTCCTATAGATAAACACAGGGCACGTGACAGAATTTTCAAGAAAATCATATGCCTACATAACAAATATCAGTAATTCTAGTGGAAAAATCAGTATAATTGTAAACAAATGTGACCCTGACTTCGAATTCCAAGTAATCAACTTGTTTACATTCTATAACCAAGGACAAAGTTAAATATGTAAACATGATACATAGCACCAGTTTAAAACTTTTTAAAAAGTTTAATTTCTCTCAGGCTTTATCAGAGATGTATTCAATATGAGCGTGCCAAGTGGCATCACTGGCTTGTATAATGCCCAAATGTTTGTGCTGAATCACCTCTTGTATGTTTATTCGGCCATGTATAATATATAGGATACTAGTAGTATGGTTCCGTTTTCGTGATATTAGCATTGATTCAGTCTTATCCGGATTAAATATAACTAACCAACGTCTGTACCATTCATGTATCTTTTCAATATCTGAGTTAAAAATCTCACCAACTAAGATCTGATTATCAGCTATTATATATAATGCTGTATCATCAGCAACGAGTCTAATCGACGATTCTATATTCTCTACAATATCATCGATGAAAATTAAAAATAATAAGGGTCCCAAAATGGACCCCTGGGGGACTCCAGCATTGATTCATCGAACATCTGAGGATTTAGAAGTTATAATAACTCGTTGTTTTCTTGACAGTAACTTTAAAACCATAATAACAAATTTCCATGAACACCAATACTTTCTAGTTTTAAGAGCAACCCATCATGCTAAATTCTGTCGAAAGCCTTCCTAATATCAAAGAACACGGTCATAACCTCCTTACCTTGCTCTAACGCAAAACAAATTGTATTGTAAATGTCTGCTAACTGATATGTTGTCGAATCACCTGGTGAAAAACCCGATTGATTGGGTGAAATTATATTATGTTGCACAATGTAGTTATGTAGATATTTATGTAACATTTCTCAAAATCTTTAGATAAAGTACAAAGTTTTGGAACCTTTCTTATGCACAGGCACTATGTTTGCTAGTTTCCAGTGATCTGAAAACACTGAAGTCTGCAAGGAGATATTAAATGTGCAGCACAGTGCATACTTAATTGATTGTGCAATTTTTTTCCGGTCCCTAGATTTACAGGAACAAACCAAAACAAAGAGAATCACCGGAACAAATATGAAATTGCCGGAAGAAAGCAATTTTTTTTATACGCATTTGCAGTGTGCACTTGATCGCTGCATAAAATCACCGAAAAGGAATCCGAAACCGAAAGGGTATTAATATTGTTCATGCGGAAGAAACTTTGAAAAGTGTATATTAATAAATATTTAAAATATTTAAACCGTTACATTTGTTCTATTGAATATATATATATATATATATATATATATATATATATATATATATATATATATATATATATATATATATATATATATATATATATATTGTGTTTTGTAATTGATACTTTCTAGTAAATCGCATATTGTGGCAAACATTGACATTAAATCAATGAACAAATGTACTGGGGTTCCTAAAAATAAAAATAAACATCGAGATAATAATATGCAATAATATTGCTGCACACACCGATATGCAGTGTTGAAAAATGCTGCAAAAGAAAGAGTCTTTGAATTGTTTTTTATGTTATTTTTTTATGATACGAGAATAAATGTGCCGTATCCAGTTAACACAAATATTGATAGTATAAATGCATGTTTCACTATTGTCAGTTATTGGGAAAGCTTTTAAATAAAAGTTAAATTAAATGCTATGAACGTGTTTTTATTTATCAAAAACTATATCATTCAAAGTTGCAGTAAATATATAATATAATGTCGGCGAATACTTTTGGTACATTGATACTTTCACTTTCATTCTGCGTACACTACAATTCATCATTTATCAGACCTTTCCAATCAAGTACGACTGAGTGACGTCATTACATGAATTGTGCTATAAATAGGAAAAAAGTAATTATTTGGTATCAAAATCACTTAAATCAAAGTTTATTTACTTTTTATTATTATTCAAAAAACTGCAAATCATAATGTCCGTGTGTACAGCTATATATATATATATATGTAATGTTTTCTTTGTCCACTTAAGGTCAACGTTTTTATAAAAGGTTCGTCCCATCATAGCACCTGACCAAAAGAAAACTAAGTCAGGATATAAAAAAATGTAGTAGATTTATTCACACAACATTGGAACCACACTACATGTTTATTGTTTACCCATCTATGAGTCCTGGCATGTACCCGATACTGGAGAAGGGTATTTGAGGTTTACAATGACTGTACTTTACACCTCAATTTATACGTTACAAAATATAGCTTTTGGGTGGATTGGATGACTAGTAGTTTCCCTTACTTTATTTTCTCCATGTAAAAGTTGTATATCTGCTTTGAGACTTTTATCAGGATTGGAATTAAAATGTACTCGTTTCTCCTATTCTCGCGGTATTGCCTATTTCCGTTCCAAATAGATACTTGCACCATCTGTGGTTGTTTAAAACGGTAGTTTTGTTAAATAGAAGTGTTTGATCTTAACTAATAACAAATTCTTTCAACAATGTTTCCTTCTCTGATTAGAAAACGTAACAAAGATGTACTGTCCCATTATCCCCTATCTACATACACGTCTCCTACATCTCATACCGTAAACCCAAATCACGTCCGCTTGGCTGAATAAGGTTATCGTTCGTTCGTTCGTTGGATTAACGACGTGTGCGGCCATTCGGCCATTTACGTCGAAGTAAGGTTATCGACTTTGATGATGGTTTATACCGATGCAAGAATAGTCAGTCACATGATTGACCTTGTTTACATTTGGCTCCTTGACAATAACAGGGTATAGAATAAGGGTCGTTGTGTCGATACTTTGACGTGGTCCCGGAATGTTGTAATCATGTGTAACTATCTATTGATATAATTGATGATATGCTAAAATATATAAATTACATGATACCAGTAGTCCATATTAATTTACTACATTACGAGAAAACCTGTATTGAATTCATTCTTTTACTTAATAAAGAGGTAATTAAAGGAGTGAAAATGAAAGAGCTTTGTTTCCAGAAAACATCACAGCTGCCTTGAAGACTACAGGATCTATTCCTTATGATAGCATGTCCATAAAAGATGTGCAAATAACGCAGTCAACCATATACGGAAATGAAGAAGACGAAATTCTGCAAAGAATTTTTTTTTTATGAAAAACATATTTAACAAAAAACCCAACCCACAAAATCATCTAGCAATGTGTATGAGAGCAGAGGTCTCAAAGAATTGAAATTCGCCGATAATGAGGAGCTTATTAATTGCAAACAGCTGATGACTGTAAATTAGGGAAAATGTGGCGGACTCACTGTGTTTAAAATTCGAGTATTGAGGAGAGAATGTGTTTTCAGGTGCCCGCACTACCTCTTCAGAGAATAAATTCATATATAATTGCATAGACTCATAGCGATTATTAATATTTCATACTTTAAACTCTTAATTTTAAGTTTTCTGTTACGCACGACGATGCGGTGTGTTATTACTGACATCGTATTTATTTCATACCCTGCTTGGGCCCCCGTACAGCATTACATAATTTGCCGCAAGAATACGAGAATCTCATTTACAATATTTCCTGAATACAGGATTGGAGACAAATGATAAATAAACAAGTACGGCAACTTTCATTGGCAGGTAAATTATTGTCTTTTATTTATGATTCGTTTCTTGTTTAGTACCGCGAGAATACGGTTTGCCAGTATATATAGAAGTTAGGAGATGACTGGATATCTCGGCCCATAACGGACTCGGCCCATAACGGAGTCGGCCCATAACAAAGTCGGACCCATAACGGAGTCGACCCATACAAATTTAACCCCATAACATACTCGGCCCATTACGGACTCAGCCCATGACTAAGTCGGCCCATAATAACTAAAGACTGCAAAAAGAACTCTCTTAATTCTAATTCGAATGTCTCATTGCGCAAAATTTATATAAATAATATGGGCCGAGAACGTTAGTGGGCCGACTCTGCTATGGGTCGAGTTGTCCCGTAAGTAGGTGACTGGATATCTCGGCCCATAACGGACTCGGCCCATAACGGAGTCGTCCCATAACAAAGTCGGCCCTATAACGGAGTCGGCCCATACAAATTTAACCCCATAACATACTCGGCCCATTACGGAGTCGGCCCATGACTAAGTCGGACCATAATAACTAAAGATTGCAAAAAGATCTCTCTTAATTCTAATTTGAATGTCTCATTGCGCAAAATTTATATAAATAAAATATTTAATTACGGTTAGTATTGAGAGAAGGAATAAGACAGGGCAAAGATAAAAAATGTTACACTAAAAAAAATAGACACAAGAATTAGATATATTTGCTTTGTCTCTGTGCTTATTTTTTTTTATTCAAATAATATTTATGTAACTGTTGATAAAAAAAAAAATGTATGGTATACAGATGGGAAGTGCGACCGTAATCAGATTCACATGTCTCAACACATGTTTACAATCACAAGTAGTAGAGTAGACACGTGCTGCCTTCAACTGTTTGACGGCCTTACCTTTGATCTTGTATGACTTCGTAACACCTGTTGTTATTGTACAAGAAATAGCAAACAATGTCCGGTTCGGACCAAATAGTTTTTTTTTTATATATCCTTGTCTTTGATCTTGTATGGGTTCGTAACAACTGCTGTTATTGAACAAGAAATATTTACCCGAAACATGTTATTTACCGACTATTTAGTTCTTCATTAATGTTTCTGCAAACGTTGCGGGTTTTATTAATAGTCGCCTGCTTTTGTAAAAGGGCGTTATTAAAAAAAAAAAAAAAAAAAAAAAAAAAAAAAAAAATAAACGCACCCATGGGTACTGATCACTGTGTTGAGTGTTCAAGAGTAGTAACCGCAAAGCAGCATGCGCTTGCATGCGATTACTGTAACTCATGGCAACATAGAGTTTGTAATACAGGTATGTTAGAATCATTTTTTGGTAGCCAAATTTCGTTTACAATGACAGTTACAAAATCTTTTGCTCAATGATGGTTATTTTTCGGAACTGAAAATGTAGACAAAAGTATTTTTTTTTTAACTGAAATAAAAAGTAACAATATCACATGTTTTTAATTTTTTTGACAACTGTTTTTTCGTGAAGTTAATTAAAGTGTAAAAATCATACACAGATGCACTAAACATAAAGAAACGTACAAAGATTAAAAGACAAATGAAACGACTGTTGAAAAAAAAAATTACATCAACATTACTGTTATATAAATCGTGGACCGAGTACGTAATGGGGCCGAGTACGTTATGGGCCGATTTCGGTTGGCCGAGTTCGTTATGGGCCGACTCTGCTATGGGCCGAGTTGTCCCGTAATCAGTTAGGATGGTCCCATAGACGTGGATTAATGGTAATTTTGAATTTGTTCTTAATCCGGATAAATTAATCTTATAATATTATTGCTATGGGTTCTGTAACCCAAATTCACTAATACCTGTAGCACTGGCATTGCCATGGTTGGGTAGCTTTGTTTTATTACAACCGCTATGTTCCGTGTTTTTGTGACAGAACCAACCGCGATCCTTGGTTGCAGACGTCTTTTACACAAAAGAGGTATCTAAGGGAAACACATTCAACCAATCAAAATGCTTGTTGCATCCCGCCTCGTGATGTATTTCCAATACCTCCACAAAGGAGAGTGCGGTTTCTGAAAATACGTCGTGGCAAAATGCAGCTAAATTTACAAGAATTTAGCATGTTAATCATACAATCATCAAAGAGAAGCGATGGTATTTATATTAACTATTTATCGTAATATAAAGACCTGACATGTTTATTAGGTTTCATAAACGTACTTGAAGACTGACAGACTTCCGTACCGTGACGGCCTTTGTTTACGCGAGTCTTCATTCTTTACACATTCGCCACACTTTGCAAGGGAAGAATGTATTTGCATGACTTTATTTGGAAATACGAGGACATAGGAATAACAAATTCGTTACATATACACGGTGTGTATATCGGTTTTTGAGCGTATTTCCGTGTTTATGGAAACCCGTTAAAAACGTCAACAACTCCAGTTGCGTGGTCCGCCCAATTTCGGTGACCTTAAACATCAAGGTAAAATTATCGCAAAAAGAACAAAGATATAAGTATATCTACTTTTATATAAACTAAAGCTTCATTACTGTGTTGAACACAAATCCACCAGACCATTAGAAGACGCCGAGAAAACCGTCATGAGAGAATCCATGCCATCACAGAAACATGTACACTATATCGATCTGTTTCAGTGACCGTTCTGTAAACGAATCTGTTTACAGTGCAATAAAAAAATGATGCCTCAACTTGAAGTAAATGGTAAATAATGGTAAATTGAAGCATGAAGTGTTCGAAATAAATATATTTACACAAGAATGTTTGTCATATGTGGTTCTTACTCTTCCAAATAACATGGGCATAAAAATATGTCATTCCTCCTTATCACCTTTTGTTTACAACAGTATATTAAATGGGTCCAGTGTTTGCAGTTATGGAAATCACATTGTGCCCACTTTGTGAAAACCAAAGAAATGCAGTTTTTAAGTTCCTTTGGTTGATATTCATTGCAGACACAGCACCTTTCACTATCACCAATCCCATCTTCTGATTCACTCTCTGATGAAAAGGGACACCTTGTAACCCTGAACGACCTGGATGAATAACTGATGATGGCTCTTTATTATGGCTTTCTTTAAACTTTTTGGCTGGAATAGTTGTCTTTCAGGAGCCGCGGTGGCTCAGTGGTTAGCGTGCCGGACTCATGACCAAAAGGGTGTGCGGGTTCGAATCCTACCATCAGACCAGCCTGGGTCAGCTACCGTTGTGTGTCCTTAGGCAAGGCATTTTACTCCAGTTGCCTCGGCACTAGATAACCTACTCGTGTTGCTGTGCTGTAAAGCACCAAAGCAAAGCAAAAGCAAAAGTTGTCTTTCCAGTTGATTTCCTTTTTAAGCTTGCATTTGTAACCGTTTTACCACTTATTTTCTGTTTATCACATGTACTCTCCAGCTGCTTTTTCACATCTGATTATGCGAGGGATACTCCACTTATGCTGATGCTAGTTTTTTTTCTTCCAGATTTTGCCTTGAAACTCTTCTTGCTTGCAATGACATTGATTTGGTTTGAAAAAAAATCTGCTCTGTTTTCCAGTGATTAACTCAAAATCCCTTCAAGGACCTCATTTTCCTGGAGATTTCCTGTGTATCGTTACTTTCAGTGACTGTAGGCACTGTGTATTATATTGTAGCTGGTTTTCATTGTTTGGCATCAACAATTGAAGGATCATAAGGATATATACCTGTCCTTTTGAAGGATGCTTTAAGATTGGCAGGTGACAAAGCATTAACATAAGCTTTCAAGGCCAGGGAACTAACGTTGTATCGGGTGACCTTTAAGGATGGGTTATCTCGCATGAATTTTGACACTCTGAGTTGTATATCCACTGTAATGGGCCCAAACATCCAACATCAAGGGGCTGCAGAATGTGGCTCGTATGTGCTGGCAAAACAAATAAAATGATGTTATGCTTCTCTGCCCAGTTAATCAAAGGAACATTGATGTGGGTCTTGTGGCGATCAAAAAGAAGCAGTATTGTCTGATCTTCATTTCTTCTTTGGATGTAATTTAAAAAGTGTGCCTCTAGGTAAGTATGAAAAACAGATGCATTTGACCAACCACTGTCTGTCACAGTTCCATTAGCCCCAGCTGCACAGCACAGCCTTCCAGCAAATCTGCTGTCATTTGCTTGCCTTTAAAAATAAAATATAATCGTATCTGTGTACCAAGGGCATTACCGCAACCAATGATTGTAGTGATTGCAGATCTTGAAGATGTTATGGCAGGCGTGGACTTTTCTGCGCTGACAACAATAGTGTGGACTATGCTCAGTCTGTATCCCATTTTCATCCATATTGTATATTGCCCCTGGTTTGCCTGTCAGATTATATTTGATAATCACCTCATCTAGCCTCCTAAAGTATTTGGACACTGCTTCCTCTGATGCTGCTCTTGCCCTGTAATTTGACAATGATCTAGGTTTATGGACTCTCAGTTTAGGCCACCTATTCATGAAGCATCTGAACCATGTCTCACTAAATGGATGGTCTTTATCTCACTTGTTTAGATACACTGCGTTATTGGAAGCACTTTGCTTGTAGTGTATCCATATCCAATTTCAGCCATTTCCTTTAGATGTTCTACAAACACTGCTTCCTCTTCTTGGGTAAATAAAGGTGAAATTGTTTCCAGATTCACCCTTCCAAGTACACGTTGCTGTAATGTTGTCTGAGGAACACTGTATTGTATGGCAGCACGCTTAACTTTAACTTTTTTTCAATTACCATCTTGTAAGCATTGGTCATTGCAGTTGGCGAATACAACCTGTAGTTGGAAGAAACTTTCTGTGGATTAGCCTGGAATATATATATATATATATATATATATATATATATATATATATATATATATATATATATATATATATATATATATACATACATATATATATATATATATATATATATATATATATATATATATATATATATATATATATATATATATATATATATATAAATTTTATATAATTTTTACATTTCTTTCTTGAAAACTATTTATGTACTCACTCGTATAAAACATATCTAAGAATTATTTCATTAAATAAATAAAAATATAAACATATTTATTTCATTATCAGTAAAAACAAAAATTATAAACAAGTTTAATGAATTTGACTAAATTTGTATCAATAATACTATAAATTAAAATTGTTTGTAATTTTTGTATATGGGAAAATATATTTGTGTATACAAATGGAGGTATAGAATCAGAAATAAAATATTGCAAATCCTTCTGGTAGGCCCTCTATAGTGAACAATACAAAAAAATCACTCATTATTATCAAACTGTATTTTGTATCGATGATGCCTTGATCATATAACAGTCGTGTGATTTTAGAGGGCAAACGAGAAAGAGTGATTTCTAACAAAGAATTGATGGATTAATTTTAATTGGCTTGTTTATGGTATTGAATCATAAATACCAAAAAAAGGAATAATAGTAAAAATGCTTATATGAAGGGTAGTATAGAAAATATTTGTTGAACTCACTGGTTTTATGCGCATTTTCCAGTTGTGACAAATGACAGCCGAGTTTATTTTTGAAACACATGTAGGTAATCAGATGGTGTCCAGTAACTTCCGGTTAGGTAATACACTTGCATGAAGAAAAGGTTTCCGAAATAGGTTGGTCACCTAAATGGGGCGGTCGACGATAAAAGTAACACTCATTTGTACCAAGTAAAAAAAATTTAATAACATTTATGAAACACTTTAATTCTTTGATTATTATGAAATTTTTTCGTTTGTTGTGGTAATTGGATTTTTGTTCTGATAATTACCTTCATTTTGGTTTGTTCCGGTAAATCTAGCTGCCGATTTTTTTCAGTAATATAGGATGCAGTAAATCAGGGCCACATGCTTTCAATTAGTACTGTTGAGGCTACGACATCGTATCTAGCTTTTGATGGATTTAGACAAAAATTACTTAGCAGCCCATACGCAGAAAACGGACTTGTTTTATTTTGGTTTTAAAGAAAAGCATCACAGGAGCAGACATGGGCAAATGAAAATGAAGAAATAAACTTCTTGTTCAAAAGTTTATTTCGTGATGAATGAGAGCAAGCTTCCTTTTCTTTTTATCTGCGTTGCATAACATTTTGGTCTGTTCTGTTTAAAATATAAATACCGGAAGCAAGCTGAAATTTGTGGCTGTGTATGTCATACATTATACAAATGATTTTTTCTGTGAATAAATAAAAAAAAAGAACAAAATCAGGGCTGAGCAAATTTTTTTTTTAACCACTAGTCCAGGACAAGTGGTTTCAGAAAATTCACTGGTCCCACCTTACTCTTCACTAGTCCCACCTTACTTTTCACTGGTCCCAAAATGGTAATCACTTGCCGAGATTTGATGAGATGTATGTACTTAATACATAGAAAAACCAAACGAAATAATATACAACATAATTATTTCTTAAAAGAATTTAATTTTTCAAAAACATTGGTTGTTATACATTTGGCTTCTTCAGGTTCATGTATATATGTTTTAGCTGATGGATTTGAAAAAATGTCGATGTACAGTGTATATGTCTGCCACCTGTCCCAGCACTAAGCCAGCAGTTGATAGCTGTGTCTGGGTTGAAGTCCTCAAGCTCTGGTCCATTTGCAGAAATGTTCATTAGCATTTGTAAACTCTTTTGGTTTAAGGAATTCCATAAAGAAGTCTTGATTAAGTTCATTGAACTAACTCCTCGTTCACACTCAGCAGCTAATGGGCTTATAACAAATATGATTTCTAATAGTTTGCATAATTCACTGAGACTAGGTGGAGTATTCACTAAGAGTGTTCCAAGAATTCTCGGTCTCTTAGTAGTTCATATTTGACATTTTTTGCCATCACAGAATGTTGCTTATGTCTCTTTTGAGAAATAGCTACCGCACACTCAGTGTCAGTCTTACGTTTTATCCCTCCACTTTCAAACAAATTTTCCTTCTCCGAATCGCCGTTATTACCTTACTTGCGAAAATAATTTAGCAAACTCATTTTATCCACAGAGTAACTATCAGCTTGCTTGACAACTACTTCTAAAGTGATCATAACATACATTTTCTCTTTTAAATACAAACAGAGACAGCTCATTACTTAGCGTAATTGTTTTGCTTCAAACACAATATCGCACGTGGAAGTTAATCATCTGTACAATCAATTAAAAATTAAAGAATCATTACTGCCATTTAATCAGTTCATAAAAGAAACAAACACTGATGTTGGTATAGTACATTTCATTAATTTAATTACACTGACTCGCTGGATTAAAATCATAGTGAGCCGCTCGTGATAATCTGGCTTAAGTAAACTCAATGCAACAAAGCCGCTTAAAACACTACTAATTGATCATACTGGCTTTCTTTTGTTTGGCGTGTTTTGATTTGCCGATAATTTGGTCGCTTAGCCCAATATGCAGTCAAGCGGTAACAGGATGTAAATATATACACGAAGAGGGGTAGAATCAAATATTCAGTACGCCCGGAGGGCATGATTGGCCAAATAAAGGTAGATATAGTGATTAAAGCACGAAAATAAGGACTAGCCCGACTTTTTTAAAAAGCACTTGTCCCGGACTAGCGACTTGGAAAATTTTACTTGCCCAACTTCAAAAATGACTAGTCCGGGACGTCGGGCTTTGGGATTTGCTCAGCCCTGAAAATATATGCCCTAATTTGTAGGGAACAAATTATATATATATACTTTTATCATTTTTAGACCATGTTTGATGTCAGCGTCAGAAACCCTATCACACGAAGCTTCACAACTTATGAAATCGCAATACAAGTAAGTATTTAAAAATAGTTTTAAAAATTATTGAAATTCACACACTCCAAAGTGTGGATGGAGGGATGAATGTATTGTTGGTTGCCTGGATGGCTGGATGAATGGATCAAATAGTGGATGGTAGCCTGTGTTACGGTCTGTTTTAGTTCTTGAGAATGTCAATATTGTCATAATCTCAATAGGGTGCCATTATTTATTGATAATCTATTTTCTACATATTATCAGTGGAGGAATAAAAAGAAAAGAATATATTGACAAAGCAAAGATATATCGACGACTGTACCCAGGCTAGGCGGATGGATAAATCGATGTATGGATGCATAGACGGATGTTTGGGTCAATGGACAATCTCATTAAAATCAAGAGCTACTTATTTTGATAAGTAGCTGTTGATTTTAATAAGACTGGGGACTGGGTCATTGGATGCGTAGGTAGATGGATATACTTCACTAAAATGATTAGTAATGACAGATAAAGATGATGGGGCATATGATGAATGTTTGCTTAGTGTAAAGACTATTCATCCTTACAGGTGCATGTAATTATATGTCAGTGCCTGACTGTATACATGAGTACTAAAGTGTGTCAAGACTGTATTCATCTTTACATGAGCATGTAATTGTATCTTTGTGCCAATCTGTATACCTGAGTGCATGAGTACTATAGTGTCAAGACGTTATTCATCTTTACATGAGCATGTAATTGTATCTTTGTGCCAATCTGTATACCTGAGTGCATGAGTACTATAGTGTGTTGAGACTGTTTTCATCCTTACATATGCATGGGATTGTATGTTTGTGCCTATCTATATACCTGAGTGCATGAGTACTATAGTGTGTCGAGACTGTATTCATCCTTACACGTGCATGTAATTGTATGTTTGTGCCTATCTATATACCCGAGTGCATGAGAGCACTATAGTGTGTCGAGACTATTCATCTGTACATGTGCATGGAATTGTATGTTGGTGCCTGTCTATATACCCATGAACTGTAGTGTGTCGCGACTGTATTGTTGGTGCCTGTCTGTATACCTGAGTTCTATAGTGTGTCGAGACTATTCATCTTTACATGTGCTTGTAACTGCATGTCCGTGCCTGTCTGTATACCTGAGTACTGTGTGTTGAGACTATATTCATCCTTACATGTGTGTGTAATTGTATGTCAGTGCCTGTCTATATACATGAGTACTAGAGTGTGTAGAGACTGTATTGATCCTTACATATGCATGGAATTGCATGTCCGTGCCTGTCTTTATACTTGAGTACAATATTATGTTGAGACTGAAATTATCCTTAAATGTGCATGTAATTGTATGTCCGTGCCTGTCTGTATACCTGAGTACTTTAGTATTTCGAGGCTGTATGTATTCATCCTTAAATGTGTATGTAATTTTATGTCTGTGCCTGTCTATATACCTGAGTACTATGGTGTGTTGAGACTATTTATCGTTATATGTACATGTAATTGTATGTCCGTGTCTGTCTATATGCCTGTGTATTATAGTGTATCTGTTGAAGTGAATTTTTTTTACTCTCTCTCTCTCTCTCTCTCTGCATTCGAACAACAGAGCAAGAAGAAACATACATATAGGGAAGCAAGTATGTAAGTAGTTTATAGGTAGATAGATAAGCATAAATATATGGATGGATGGATGCAATACAGCATTGTAAGCATGCGGGCATGTTTCTGTGGGTGTATGTATATACGTTTATGTATTATGGTATTATTATGTGTGTAATTTCTTGTTTCACTTTTCAGACGTCAGATCCAGCATTCACCTTGAAGAGATCCAATGCTAGACGTCGTTACAATGAATTCTGTTGGCTTCGCAAGAGACTCCAATTTCATCATCCATCCTGGTAACCTGTCTCCTTCATTCTTTCACACATCATTCAATCTAATTATCTGCTTTTCACCTTCCCTTATCTTGTTGCAGACATCTCTCAGTCTCTCTCCATGTCTGTCTGACTGTCTTTTAGACATTTCTCTCTTTCTGATATCAGATTGTCTGTCGGTTAGTCTGTCACCTCTCACTTTCTCTTCTTGACTCTGGCATCTGTCTTTCTCTCCCCTTCTCTTTGTGGCCATCTATCATACATGTCTCTTCTTTACTGCCACATGTCCATCTGTCACTCTCCTCATCTGACTTTCTATAAGACATGTGAACCTGTATGCTCGTTTTACCTCTTTATCACTCACTTTTGGAATATGTCAGTCACTCCTCATCTGCATGTTAGATATCTGAATGTATGTCGCTTTGTACCTTTTTTTTAGCTCTTTTTCTCTCCTTGAATGTCTGCCTGTCTGTGACATATCTTTCTCATCTAGCTCAAAACAATGAGAGTCCTGTGTTGTACAGTTATCAATATTTTATAAGGTGTGTAATCTTCTAAAAGTTTTAAGAACTCGACTTGTTAGAAAGATGCTCTTCCTTGTTCTTTCTTCACTATGTTGTTGTGAGGATATGATGTTTTACGTAAGTGAAGTTGGAAGATAGTGAACCTTATTTTAGAGAGAGACGTCAGGTGGCATGCTTTTTCTTGAGATAGAATCACAACTTGGATTAGCTTGGTTTTTTAAAATTTATGTTAAATTTGGCCAGTAAAAATAGTATTAAATATCACCTTTTTTTATCTTCCTTTTCAATTTTGTACATATGTAAACACAGCATATTATGTGATTTTTTTTAGTGAAGTACCAGAACTACCACCAAAGAAAATATTTGGAACTACTGACATCAATTTTATTATTCACAGAATGAAAGCCCTCGAAAACTGGATTATAGAGTAAGTTTTTCTTTGTTATCGTCATCATCATCAAATCGTCTTGTCATTACGAATTCTTCATAATACATACATACATACATACATACATACATACATACATACATACATACATACATACATACACACACACACACACACACACACACACACACACACACACACACACACACACACACACATACATACATACATACATACATACATACATACATACATACTTTTTTTTTTAACCACTAGTCCAGGACAAGTGGTTTCAGAAAATTCACTAGTCCCACCTTACTCTTCACTAGTCCCACCTTACTTTTCACTGGTCCCAAAATGGTAATCACTTGCCGAGATTTGATGAGGAGTATGTACTTAATCCATAGAAAAAACAAACGAAATAATATACAACATAATTATTTCTTAAAAGAATTTAAATTTTCAAAAACATTGGTTGTTATACATTTGGCTTCTTCGGGTTCATGTATATATGTTTTAGCTAATGGATTTGAAAAAATGTACATGTATATGTCTGCCACCTGCACCAGTACTAAGCCAGCAGCTCATAGCTGTGTCTGGGTTGAAGTCCTCAAGCTCTGGTCCATTTGCGGAAATGTTCATTAGCATTTGTAAACTCTTTTGGTTTAAGGAATTCCTTAAAGAAGTCTTGATTAAGTTCATTGAACTAAATCCTCGTTCACACTCAGCAGTGGATGTGCTTATAACAAAAATGATTTCTAATAGTTTGCATAATTGACTGAGACTAGGTGGAGTATCACTAAGAGTGTTCCAAGAATTCTCGGTCTCTTAGTAGTGTCATATCTGACATTTTTTGCCATCACAGATTGTTGCTTATGTCTCTTTTGAGAAATAGCTACCGCACACTCAGTGTCAGTCTTACGTTTTATCCCTCCACTTTCAAACAAATTTTCCTTCTCCGAATCGCCGTTATTACCTTCCTTGCGAAAATAATTTAGCAAACTCATTTTATCCACAGAGTAACTATCAGCTTGCTTGACAACTACTTCTAAAGTGATCATAACATACATTTTCTCTTTTAAATACAAACAGAGACAGCTCATTAATTAGCGTAATTGTTTCTCTTCAAACGCAATATCGCACGTGGAAGTTAATCATCTGTATAATCAATTAAAAATTAAAGAATCATTACTGTAATTTAATCAGTTCATAAAAGAAACAAACACTGATGTCGGTAAAGTACCTTTCATTAATTTAATTACACTGACTCGCTGGATTAAAATCATAGTGAGCCGCTCATGATAATCTGGCTTGAGTAAACTCAATGCAACAAAGCCGCTTAAAACACTACTAATTGATCATACTGGCTTTCTTTTGTTTGGCGTGTTTTGATTTGCCGATAATCTGGTCGCTTAGCCCAATATGCAGTCAAGCGGTAACAGGATGTAAATATATACACGAAGAGGGGTAGAATCAAGTATTCAGTACGCCCGGAGGGCATGATTGGCCAAATAAAGGTAGATATAGTGATTAAAGCACGAAAATAAGGACTAGCCCGACTTTTTTAAAAAGCACTTGTCCCGGACTAGCAACTTGGAAAATTTTACTTGCCCGACTTCAAAAATGACTAGTCCGGGACGTCGGGCTATGGGATTTGCTCAGCTTTGCATACATACATACATACATACATACATACATACATACATACATACATACATACATACATACATAGAGAATTTTAATATCGTTACATTTTATCTTTTATCTTGTAGTATTTCACTTTTACATATATTTGAAAGGGTTTATCTTCCTAAAGTTTTGTGCAATTTTTTATATTTACATTTTTAGAACTTAACTTTTAATTAGCATCATATAACCCTTATTTTTCTGACATCCCATTAAACCCTAATACGTACACCAAGGGTCAAGCTAGACTTGAATTTTAGGGAGAAGTGACTTCTTTTGGACAAAATAGGGAGAAGTAGGAGTAGAACATGGAGAAGTGGCAGCATATTTGCATTTATCATTGGTCACCGAACAAATATATTGGTAGGATAAGGCTGGGATAAGATGACCTATTGGTCAAAGACTGGAGGAGCTCGTTCAATGGCTGTATGTCCAGCATCCATTAACAATTGTTCTTTTGGGGTTTTTTTTATTGCTACTCCTCGTGAACTACATCCTGGAAAGTCATTAAGCTTGGCACACAGTTTCCTCCTGAGGTCTGGTTGTGCCAAATTAAAAATGGTGCCCCTTGGACATCATATATTGCAACCACAGATAGTCTTATAGGCATATGGTTTTAAGTAAAACACTTCTTGCAACATGGAGTTGGTCTTAATAATAGTGTCAGTCTGACTTCTAACACAGCCACCGTGGTTGTCATCTTGAAAATCCATCTGGTTATTGCTACTCCTCTCAAATGTCTGATAATATCATCATGGGGTTTTCGTGAAAACACTTCTTAGCATTTGTTAGTGGTCCTAATTTAAATTGGTGCCCATCTGACTTCACAAAAAAATCTTGTTATTGCTACTCCTTCTAAAAGGACGGTTGCATCAACATGGGATTGTCACTAAAATACTTATTGAAATATGAAGTTGGTTTAGAATAATAATGGTGCAGATTTGATCACCAAAATGGCCACACTGTTGTGAATGAATTTTAAACTGGACCTGCTGGACTGTGATTTGGTTAAATCAAACTTACATTACTGTACCTCATCAAACAATTCTTAAACAAGTTGGTCATCAACACTCTGACATTGATTTCAAGACCAAAGACCTTGACTTCGGTTTGATGTGCAATATCTTGTTAGCATTATAAAAAAAATAATATGAATGGATTTTTATCAAACCCAATTTGTGGATATATATGAAGAATCCCATAAACAAATGTCAGTTCAATGGTCGTAACTTGGAGTTTTGAATGACCTGTGAAAACAGCAATTCCAAAATATTAATTATGGATTTTAAAAAATCTAGCATATGGTTATACCTTTACAGTATCTGAGACAAGATCAATGATCTTCTTTCTATCCATGTCATAGGTTGAAGTTTAAATGCCACGACAATTATCTTTGCATTGTTCTCATCTTGTAAACATGTTAATTCAAACATTTAAGAATTTTTTTTTTTTTTTTTTAAACCAAATTCCTTATGCTGGAGTTTCTCAAAAATATTTGAGATGGTTTCACTACTCAATAGTTAAAAAAGAATAAAAGGACAGAAGAAACAGATTTTCTTGTAGATTCCTGCAGATACATAAAATGGCTGTCCCTTCAAAAGACTCTTTCACTTGACACTGTTTTAGCATTAGTACTTAAGGAGTTGCAATGGCTTAGTGGTTAGCCTGTCAAATGTGTAACCAGTTGGATGCAGGTTTGAATCCAGCCACAGTGGTGTGTCTCAGGGCAGGTCACTTTCCCTAATAGCCTATTCACGATATAACCTTTCGTATGTTGATGTACTGTTAAACACCAATCAATCAATCAGTCACTCGAGCAATCAATAATACATAATCAAAAATATTTATAGATCATCTTCAATCAGTTTTGGGGCCCCAGGTGGCCGAGTAGTCCAAGGTGCTAGCTTTTGCAAATCACTCTCACATCTCAACTCAGTCCGCATGAGTTTGAGTCTAGGTTCGACCAATGTGGGTGTGTGATAAAGCTGTCAGTAGCTTCCTGTGGATCAGCGGTTCTTCTTCGACCAAATATACTAACCAGTGGCCTATCACGTGATGAAAAATGGCGTTAAACCCCACAAAACCAAACCAATCCATCAGTTTTCTGTAGCTTTTTTGCTGAAAAAATATCAAATTGCTTAGACAACAGTGATGTCTTTGATATTCAAAGTTGGATCTAAGCGTGGAATAGGATTTTAATGAAGGTCACGGTGCACATGGTTTATATGTGTACCAAATTCTGTGCATGTGCGGTTTGGGTGTGGCCCGGGAAAGTCAGACATGATTTTTCCCCGTTTTAAAGCGGAATTCTGCTCTTCTCCTGACTTGAATCCAATTTTTTTCAATATAGTCCGTTTTTTGTATCATCTTCGTTCCGGTTTTTAAAAAAAACGGTCTGTTCTGTCCCATTTTGCAACGATCCTTGTAAAGTATTTGTTCTGTGTATTATTTAACAGACTATCATTGTAAAGTGCATTCTGATTGGTCAAAAGTTTCTACTCATCCAATGAATCTTCGCATAACGGAAACTGATGGAAATGGAAAAAAGAAGCATGCTTGCAAAACATGGCGTCTAGAGTTATTGACAGAGACCAGGACACAAAAAGTTTGGAGAAAGGTTTGAAAAATGTGTGTAAATGGAAATGGCTTGACCGGAAAGTCGATGGAAATGTAGTTGGTCAGTTCATAAGAAAACTTAACGCTATAGGACTGGCATTTTGTGATCTTTGCAAGAAAGATTTGAACTACGCCAATCGCGGTTGGAAGAGTTTGGAGCAATTTAAACTTAGAAGCACAGATTACAGCCTTAGTGGTAAGTACAGAACATCAAATATGGCCTGAAGGCATCTGGAAAAAGTGCAATAAATTATTTAAGAAGGAACATTTCTTACACGAGAGGGCAGATGTAACCTGTGTCAGAATATGCACACTGCATATCGACAATACAAGGAGGAGCTTGAAAGGAAAAAAAAAACGTTGAGAATGAAAAGAAAAAACTTGAACATTGAGCCAAAAAAGTCAGTGGTGACAAAAAGAAAAGCAAAATAACTCTTTGCCAAGGCTGCAAAAAGAGCAAGACTAGCATATCAATATCAACAGGTTGTGTCCAGTGGGGGGAAAAAACGAGTGAATTTATGTGATTATGTGTATATAGTTGATGTATTTGGGTTTTTTTTTTTTTACAAATTTGTTATGAAAAGAGAAAAGTGTAATATAATATGCGCTGCAAAAATTGACAAATTACTGTGACTGAATTACTGTGTGAACACTGACATGCACATGTAATAACTTCAGCACTAATATTATTGGAGAACAAGTTGATGTGACAATGAACAGAAATTCTTCAAGTATTGTGTAAAGTTTTGGTAAGTTTGTTATTTTTTCAGATGATTATTTTGTTGGAATGAAGTAAAAACTTTGCAATATATTATGATATTATGGTCCACCAGGAGCAGTTTTGCATGTTTTGTATGAGTCTAAATTGCATTTTTGGCCGTGGGCCTTTGGCCCCAGGGCACCGCCCCTTGATACCCTGTTGGGGGAGGACCCCCAAAGCCCCCTTCACATTTTCAGTTTTTTTGGGGGGAGGACCGCAATCATGTCTGGGCCCTCCAAAACAAATGATTTTTACATGAATAGGCCAGTTGTGGGATTGATGTGTGCAAGTTTATGATCTTAGACCTGCTTAAATATTAGAATGTCACATTCTGTTTGAGTAGTTGAGAGTGTGTGTAAAAAAACTTTTTTTTGGTATCTGTTTGGTAAATAATATATACACAATTTATTCATTTCATAATAACGATCATACTCAGTTCACTGTGTGCCAATGTTTGCCTGAGCACTTGAAAAAGACTTTGAGCTCTCAGAATCAAACTCACTTCTTGTGCTATGGGAAAAGTTTGAAAATGGCAAACTGTGGATTATCTCCATATTCTAATATTTATGCCATTTTTTTAAAAGAAAAGTTTTAAATCGCTGTTCTGAAAATTTCATGACAATATTTGAGCAAATTTTACAGAGAGCATCAAGGCCATTCAAATTGCCTCAAATGATGCCAGCGTGCCATACAACTTGACTATCTTTTCTTATAGTAGAAAAAAAGAAGAAAAACTAAAAATAAATTATAAAAAATCTTGACCATATTGGACCATATTTGATGGAGAGCATAATGGTATCAACACTAATATGGAGAGTATGATGGTATTATGACTAAGATGGAGAGCATAAAATGGTGTCGTGACTAAGATGGAGAGCATAATGGTATCATGCCTAAGATGGAGATCATAATGGTATCATGAATAAGATGGGGATCATGCCTAAGATGGAGAGCATAATGGCATCATGACTAAGATGGAGAGCATAATGGCATCATGACTAAGATGGAGAGCATAATGGCATCATGACTAAGATGGAGAGCATAATGGTGTCAAGACTAAGATGGAGAACATAATGGCATCATGACTAAGATGGAGAGCATAATGGTATCATGCCTGAGATGGAGAGCATAATGGTATCATGCCTGAGATGGAGAGCATAATGGCATCAACACTAAGATGGAGAGCATAATTGTATTATGACTAAGATGGAGAGCATAATGGTATCATGACTAAGATGGAGATCATGCCTAAGATGGAGAGCATAATGGCATAACGACAAAGATGCGGAGTATAATGGTATAACAAAGATGGAGAGCATAATGGCATCATGACTAAGATGGAGAGCATAATGGTGTCAAGACTAAGATGGAGAGCATAATAGTATTAAGACTAAGATGGAGAGCATAATGGTATCATGCCTAAGATGGAGAGCACAATGTTATAACAAAGATGGAGAGCATAATGGTATCATGCCTAAGATGGAGAGCACAATGTTATAACAAAGATGGAGAGCATAATGGTATCAAGACTAAGATGGAGAGCATATTGGTATAACAGAGATAGAGAGGATAATGGTATAATGCCTAAGATGGAGAGCATAGTGGTATAATGCCTAATATGGAGAGCATAATGGTATCATGCCTAAGATGGAGAGCATAATGGTATAACAAAGATGGAGAGGATAATGGTATAATGCAGAAGATGGAGAGCATAATGGTATCATGCCCAAGATGGAGAGCATAATGTTATAGCAAAGATGGAGAGCATAATGGTATCATGCCCAAGATGGAGAGCATAATGGTATCATGCCTAAGATGTAGAGCATAATGTTATAACAAAGATGGAGAGCATAATGGTATCATGACTAAGATGGGGAGCATAATGGTATCATGACTAAGATGGGGAGCATAATTAGTGTCAAGACTAAGATACAAAGGGATAGAAAACTCTTATCTACCTCACCAAATATGTCAGACCTGGATTTATAGATATAATGTCAATCCATAACCCAATACCGTTGTTGTTACTGTTATAAAAATTTTTACTTTTTTCAAACTGCACAACTAATTTTTAGAATTTCATATGGACCATCAATATACACAAGATCAGTCATTCCTTCTAATTTGTCGTCAGTCACAATTTTCTAACACGATCTCTTCAATTTATCCTTGGTATTGACATGCCGAGTTTATTTATAAAAAAAGTATTTAGGTGAAGTTACAGTGTTGATCACTTGTTTATTTATTTACAGTAACACTTTGAAAACTTGCAGGCCCTAATATTGGCCGTTTCAAGAGTCATAGGAAAGAGAAAACTTTTATGCCGTGAGAAAAGCTAGATATTCGAATTACTGTATGCCATGTATTCAACTGTTTGTTTGTTTGGTGTTTTATGCAGACAAGAAGGTTATATAGTTGCAAGGCAGTTGAAATTAAGTGCTTTGCCCAGGCCTCCTGAGGTAGAATTTTATAACATGCACCCTTCTGTGCACGAGCCTGTCACGCTAACAACAGAACTATTGCAGCTCTACTGTATTTGAGCGATTGATGTTTGCATTTTCTAAATTTTAGTGTTTATATTTATTTATTCCCAGGTTGACCAAGGAACCAATGTTCATATCGGATACAACTGTCCATCTTTTTCTCCAGACAAACTTGACATGTAGGCAGATAGAAATGTTCCTAAAGGGAGAACTCTCTGAGGAATATATTCAGTCTTTCTGGAAAGCAAGGTAGCACATCACTTAGGATTTGTGTCCTTCTTTATCTTTTTTTGTTTAGATCTGTAAATCTATTTCACTGGTATTTTCATTTATAATTGGGGCAGTAGTTTTCTAGTTCTTAAGATGTAAAACCTTTGGACTTATAATATTGATCCATTTGGTAGATTGGTAGATGGATGTGTGTGTGTGTGTAGGAGAGACAGGAAGAATTTGTTTGCTGATGGTTGTAGGTGCTTAAAAGTGATTGATAATCTTATTTCCCATGTGGTCATAAGTGCCAAATCACATTAGAGGGTGTTACGACTCTATGGTCTAAGAAAAATGTAACAGAAAGAAAGTGAAACCAACAAATCAAGTAAAAATCAACAAGCAATTTATTACTAGATAATTAAAATGAAAAATCAAAAAGTCACTTACAGTAATGTGTTTTGAAATCCTAATAATCCAATAAGAATGATTGTTCTAATCACAAGTCCTAAATATAGAATGTTCCGAATTCACGGCTGTGTCCTTGAATATTATGATGTGCTAATGGTCTCCAAAGTCCTGATGTACTAGAAATCTTGAGGTGCTGAAGTCAAAATGAAGTATTCCAAAATCTCTGAATAAGTTCACATAAATTCCAAAATTGTCAATTAAAAATCCAAAATCCAAAAGTTTATGAACACTGTTATAATCCAATGAATGTTTAAAATAATTCCTCTCTTAGAATTTGTAATGAATTTTCACAACTGTAATAGCTCTTTACAAGACTGATGGTAATGTCAAAACTGAAAAAATGTCCACCAAACATGATATATATAAAGATTGGTCACATGACAGAATGTTCTAGAATATGAGTCATCTTAATGGAATTCTAACTGTAAACAAAATCAACCTTGACCTTCAAATTGAGAAAACATATTGATCAAAACAACCTAATTCAAGGACACTAGTTAAACATGTTTTTCCTGATAACATTAAGATTCAAGCAAATATTAAAGTGAAGAAACATTTATAATTTCCTAAAATATTCACAATATTATATAAACATCATACATAACAAGGGTTAGCAGCATACTTGGACTGTAGAATATTGGCCTTTTCATAGCAAAATATCTAATGTTATACTTTCTTGTGCAGCTCTGTTGGAGAAGATGATGCTGTGACAATAGAAAATACAGAGGAGGATAAATCAAGTATAATCATGAGAGAGAAGGAGTATGAAGCTAAAGATGTAATGGCACAAAATACAAGTCCAGTTGATCTTGACCTTTCCTTGTCAGGGTCATCTAATGAAGACCCTGTCTATGTGTCAGATTATTCCTTTCATAGGAATTCAGGCAGCTCTGCTGAAAGTCCTACGGCGAATAAAAGTACAAGGAGTTATTCCCCTTTACCCGAGGTAGATTCGGAGCAAAGCCAATCATTGGAGCAATATAGTTTCAGTGAGCACAATGATAAATGTGTTGATGTGGACAGATTCAAAGAAGAGGGTGGCCATCTTGAAACATGAACCTTTAAGGGCAATATGAGTATTTCTAGTGCAAATAAGTGTAGTAGTGATGATGATAATGGTAGTTTTGATGCCAATGAGAATGGCCGAGAGACTGATTTGGATTCTAGTAAGGTAGCACTCTACAGTTTTGTATAGCTGGATGAATTTTTTGTGTGCAGACATTGTAGTTCATACGTCAGGTTTTTTGTTTTATATTGTTGAATAGCTTCTTGATTGGTAGATATTGTACATTGAAGTCCTCACTTTATTGTCATGTATCTCCCTCTTTTTTTATAAAGTTGTACATGCACAAAAGAAGATAAACAATTTTTTTTAAAAGAATGTTTAAGATTAAATGTTAGATTACAATGTGTAGGAGACTCCTTGATCTACTTTCGTTCATATTTAAGAAAACTTTCAGAGTGAGTAGTTTGTTGGGAAAGGAAACCATTGACTAGCTACTTTCATCTTTAGTATAACATTACTTGGCATAGAGTTCTTAAAGCTTTCTGAAGAAATATGCCTAATCTTAAAAGTATAGGTTCTTTACAAGTTGAAAATATAGCTTTGAAATTTTCATACATGGTATGCGTGCGTAGTGGTGGTAGTGAATTTATAGGGGCAAATTCAGTGGCAGATCTAGAGGGAATGCAGGGAGTTGTGGTGTTGGTGTTAGGTCAAGCTCCTCCTTTTCTACTTAAAATATAGCACACATTTAAGTGAAAAATTTAGAAAATTTGCCATTTTAGGAAAAACAAACAGATCTTTCTCAAAATCTAGCATCCCCCCCCCCCCCAATCCAAGATCATTTTTAATAAGAAAAGTATTTTTTTTTCTAATATTTAATATTTACAATTTCTCCATTCCATGACATGTTTAAAAATGTACATTTATATAAGTTTAGTTTTCTGGTGTTCATTAGGGTCCCACTTGACGAAGTTGGCATAGCCTTGTACTAATCATGCCTGGCCAATCATCAACAATTTGGTTTCCACAAGACAACTGTAATGGTAATTATTGGATTCTTACCAAATTTGGTATACAGCTTTATACTGATAAGGCCTCAAAGAAGATTGCCAGCCTTCCTAGTCAGCATTTAGAGTAGTTAGGGTCCTTTATTGCTTGTGCTCTTATCTTTGGTTTCTGCAGCTTAACTTTACCAAGGATCATTTGATTTCAACCAAATTTTGTATGCAGTTCTATATTGATGAGGCCTTGAATGGGTTTATTTGTCAGTATTTATTGGCAACATGTATAGGAATAATGCCCCCGACTGCCGAACTACACGACTTTGCTTTCCACATCGTAACTTTACCAAGTTTTATTGGACTTCAGCCAGATTTTTTGGTGTGTGGCTTTATTTTGAGGAGACCAGTGTTCCATGACATGTACAAGAGTTATGCCAACTGACTGCCTATCCTCCTGACTTTGGTTTTCACACCATCACTTTACTAATGGTTCTTGGATTTCATGGATCTTAAATCTCTATTTCCTAACATTGCTTTCCAACACACATTCCTTTGTTTAAGGCCCTGCCAAGCAAATTGTAATGAGTGGGTCTCTTGTGATGCACCCATCACTAATAGTTCTAGTTTTAACATTAATTTTGGTTGGTTCACATGATATGATATAACACATTGTAGCGACTGACCATAGCGAAAAGATGGTATAATCCTACCTCAGGAACCTGTTGTGCAATATAAGAATTGAAATTATACATGAGCTTTTGCCTTTAACAAAGGGAACCATAGGTCACACCAGTGCTAAGGCCAGTTTACACTAGTTTTGCACTGTGTTGTCAGTTTGTTTCATAAATATAATCATTCTCTGACAAACTTGAAACCAGTGTGTGTATGTATATATATATATATATATATATATAAGGGATCCCTAAATTCTACGGCGCTTGATGGACATTTTTTCCTGAAAATTAATGTGGCTGCCAGATATTTGTGAAATATAATATTAAAATATTCAAAGGAGGTATCAAAAGTTGTAACAAAAATGAAAACATTGCTGTACTTAATTATTAGATGTACTAGAAAATTTTAAGTTCTTGCTTCAGATTTAGTAATTATCTCTCTATGCTTCACTAGTTTTCTCTCAAAGTATTTATTTATAAAAAATAATTTTTTCTTTCAGGAAACTAGAAACTATATTAAAAAATTTCACACAACAGTATTTTGTGCTACTCTACTGTTTTTTAAAAATTATTTATTAACTGACAACAAACAGACTTACTAACTCAACAATACATAACACTTAAATGACAAGCAAAGTGTTATTGAATCATGTCCTCAAACAAGCTTTGGAGGATGATAATGAAAGTTAATGGTTGTTGCTACTATAATTTTTCTTTTTAATTAGGGCCTTGGCTCCACATATTTTGTTCCAATGGTCTAATGTGAGCTGCCATACAGCCACACAGTATTCATGTAGTTGAAAAGCACCATGGTGTGAGGAACTGATGTAATGTCAATAGTACGGACCCAGGGATCATTATTAGGTTTTGATAAGTCCAGGAGATACGTTTTCACACCCATTGTCTTGTGCTTTTTGCTACAGAGTGTTTAATCAAATGGTAAATCACAATGACCAAAATTTGCACAGGATAATTTTGGGCACCATATGGCATGCACAGCATGTCAAATTATAAAATTGTCATTTCAGCTCTGTCAGTCATGTCAGTATATATATATATATATATATATATATATATATACACACACACACACACGCACACCCATTGCATTCAAATATGCATATCTGGTATGTATTGCTTTAAGAGCGTTGAATGAATAAATAAGGGTAAAAGATGTTTTAGTGGAGCATAGAGACAAGCATTGAAATTGTTCTAGTGGGCCATAGAGACAAGCATTGAAATACTGGTTGGAAAACATCATAATCAAATCTAATAAAATTATTATGTGATTTTGCAGTTCTAAGAAAGTTGTCATTTTTATCTCTACTGGTCATAGACCAGAAGAGCTTATGGGATGGCTTGTTTTCCGTTGTCTGTCATCTTGTCTGTCCATTAGCACAAGTTTGTTATCACTACTAGTCTCAATTGAAAATGGTGCCTGTCAGACATCCAATATTGCCACCACTGTGGCCATTTTGAAAATCTTGTTATAGCTACACCTCCTCAACAGAAAGTCATATCAACATTGGGTTTTCACCAGAAGACTTCTTATGATGTCTAGCTCATCCCAAGTTAAAATGGTGCTGCATGGACTTCAAATATGGCTGTCATATTAGCCATCATGACAATCTTGTTTTTGCTATCCCTTTTGAATGGATGGTCATATTGACATGGGGTTTTCACCAGGAGACTTCTTATTATATCTAGTTGATCCTAAATTAAAATAATGCTGCTCAGACATCCAATATGACCATCTCGTTATTGCTACTCCTTATGAATGGAAAATCATATCGAAAGGGTTTTTTTTACCAGAAAAACTTACTATGGTGCCTATTTGGTCTTTAATGAAAATGGAGCTGCACATGCTTCACCTCCTGAATGGAAAATCATATCAACAATAGGTTTTCTCTAAAAAACAATTTGTATAATATCTGTTTGGTCCTACATGAAAATGGTGCTGATCTAACATCCAGTATGGCCACCACAGTGGCCATCTTGAAAATTTTATTATTGCTACTCCGGAGGAACAGAAAGTTATATCAACATCGGTTTTCACAGAATACTTCTTGTGATATCTAGTTGGTACCCCCAAAAAATGATGCCGATCTGATCTCCAATATGGCTGCCACAGTGGCCATCTTTGAAATCTTGTTGCTACTCCTCCTAGAAGGATGATCATATCGACATTGGGTTTTCACCAAAAGACTTCTTGTGATGTTTAGTTGTCCTAAATGAAAATGGTGCTGATCTGACATCCAGTAAGGCTACCATGGCTGCTATCTTGAAAATCGTGTTATTGCTACTCCTCCTAAACAGAAATTCATATCAAAATGATATTTTCACAAGGAGATTTCTTACTGTGTTGGGTCACAATGAAAATGATGTCGATCTGACATCCAATATGGCTACCATAGCAGCCATCTTGAATATCTTGTTATTGCTACTCATTCTAAATGTAAAGTCTTATCGACATGGAGTTTTCACCAGAAGACTTCATGTGGATGTTACAGTGGCTTCTTTGAAAATCTTGCTATTGCTCAAAATTATCACCGATGGTTCCAATACTCAGCAGTTAAAAAGAAGAATGGTCTTATCTTGAATTCCTGCAAATTAGTTTTGTTCACTAAAGCGTTGGTCCCTTTGAGGGACTCTTTTTATTTTTCCATAATCTTCACCATTTTGTCATATGTCAAACTGATTTTATTATGGGTGGATCTCTCTCAGTACAAATTTGAAAGGTCTTCATGCCAGGATCCTTTCTATCAAGTTTCGTCAATCCTTTTCAGCAGTTTTTGTAGAAAAAGTCGTTTTAAGGTTTTTCTGTTTTTAGTAATGGTGGCCATATTTGATTGTAGATCTGCATCATTTGTACAATTTTAAAGGTCTTCATGCCAGGATGATTTCTGTCAAGTTTGGTAAAATTCTATTCATCACTTTGGGAGAAGTCATTTAAAGGTTTTTCAGATATTAGTAATAATAGCCATATTTGATGGTGGTTCAGCATCATTTGTACAAACTTGAAAGGTCATCATGTCAGGATGCTTTCAGTAAAATTCTATTCACTTCAGCTGTTTTGGAGAAGAAATTGTTTAAAGATTTTGCCTTTTTTTAGTAACAGTGACTTTTCTACTTTTGATAACAGCAGCCATATTTGATGGTGGATTGGCAGAATTTGTAAACATTTGAAAGGTCTTCTTGCCAGGATGCTTTCTGTTAAATACGATCAAATTCTGTTGAGAAAATGTTTGAGAAATCATTTAATGGGTTTTTACTATTTTTAGTAATGGCAGACAAATTTAACAGCAAATCAGCATCATTTGTAAAAATATGAATGCCATTCATGCTAGGATGCACTGTGCCAAAATTTGGTCAAAATTGGTCCATTTGTTTCGGAGAAGTTTAAAATAGCAATTGTTGATGGATGCATGGATACACAATTGACGTAGGACTGTACCACAAGTTCGCTTAGGTTTATGACCAGGAGAGCTAAAAACTTGGGTATTTTTTTTTTTATGGCTTCCAGATGTAGTTTAGAAATTGCCCCAAACAGTATATTTTTATATTACCAGAATATGTGAGTCGGTATCAAAATCCAGTTTTTTGGGTAAAGTAAAAATGAAGAAAACAATGTGCTCACAATCCAATCTTTATTAGTCAAAAATGACAGCTTACTTGCCCCTTTTCTAAACCTTTCATACAGTCAAAACATTCTTTGCAATTAAAAATGTCCTTCCAGTAATAATACTTTATTTTAGTAAAAAACATGGAAAGTTTTATATTTATCATAATATGACTGATTGGGATAACTGCAGATAGTATATTTCATGTACTGGAAACCAAACTGTTCTCAGATAAGGGTCCTTTCAAAGGATATGAACATTTACTAATTGTAATTCCTAAATCACAAGATTTTCAAGTAGGAATATAACAATTACATATCATTTATCATATTTGATTTCATATCAAGGTTATGTCTGTCACAAATATGGATATTTTGGATTAAAATACATGCAGATAAGCAGATCATATTGATCTGCTCCACTTTCTGCAGTCAAAATTGGCAACTGTTACAGGAAGGAAAACTCTGTTACAGGAGAGACATATTTTGTTACAGGAAGGAAGACTCTGTTACAGGAGAGACATATTTTGTTACAGGAAGGACATTTTAGACATTTCATTCAGTTTTCATAACATTATGCTAATACAAATCCAGACATTGTGTAGCATCATGAAATGCTTTGATATTTATTTTGATATGTTTGTATTACTATTTTGAAATTCTAACATTTCTTATACAATTAACATAGGTATTTTGAAACTGTTACAGATGTACAGGTTGTTACAGGAATGACTTGACATATCAATACGGATTACTTTTCCATAAATTAGTGCTTTTTGTAATGTTTGTTATTGGTATACATATGTCTAATGAATAAAATGATGTAGGTTGTAATTTGTAAATGACAAATGAGCCATGGCATGAGAAAACAACATTTACATTGTCTGCAACCCAGATCACCCGAAACATCTACAACACTCTTGTAGGATTCCATATATGATATATTTATGCAGCATAAAAACTATTTTTGTGATTTTTCTTTTTTTAAATAAATGTATGGACTGCCAAATTTCATTGACCACTTCATAATATTATGATGAACCTGGTATTTGTTTTGGTTCAGGTATTATGGCCAAAATATCTTTACAATCGAACGAGCATTTATCTTTAATTTTTCTTGGCCAAGAAAAGGAATTTTTTTAAAAAAAATTCTAAACCTGGTGCATGCACCAAACATACAGATCTTCCTCATTAGCATCCTCAAAAAAACCTGGATATGCTCTTTTACAGTATTTAACAATGACATATTTACCCGCACACAAAGCAAGTCCAGGTATATTTTTCCATGTACCTACATTCTCACTGATCTTACCCTCCACTTTCTTGCCCGTCTTCTCCATCAAATTCTCACCTGTCTTCTGCTCTTCCATCTTTGCATTACCTATCTTACTATCCCCCATCTTTTCTTTACATGTTTTACCCTCCTCCATATTTTCTTCATCTGTCGTACTCTCCTCCATCTTTTCACCACCTATCTTAATCTTCTCCATCTTTTAACCACCCATTTTACTCTTCTCTATCTTCTCTTCACCCACCTTAACCTCTTCTATCTTTGTTTCACCTATCTTACTATCCATCATCTTGTCTTCACCTATCTTTCCATCTTCCATCTTTGCATTACCTATCCAACTCTTTTCTTCACCTGTATTACCCTCTGCCATCTTTTCTTCACCAGTATAACCCTCAGTCAACTTTTCTTCACCTGTCTTACTCTCCTTCATTTTTTCTTCACCCACCTTTACCTCCTCCAACTTTTTTCAATTGCCTTACTATCTTCCATCTTTTCTTCACCCATCTTACCCTCCATATTTTATTCACCAGTTTTACCCTTCTCTATCTTTTCTTCATCTGTCTTACCCGCCACCATCTTATTTTCAACTGTTACTCTCTTTTTCAAATTTTTTTCCAATTGTCTTGTTATCCACAAGTGTTTATTCACCCATCTTACCCTCTTCCATCTTTGCATCACCTGTCTTACTTTCCTCTATCTTTTCACGTCTTATCGTTCTCGAACTTTTTTTCACCCATCTTAACTTGCTTCAACTTTCTGCCTTGTCCTCTTTCATCTTCTCTATACTGTCCTCATTCTTCATTTCTGTCTCACTCTCTGTATTTTGACATGTAATGTGCAAAACAAGAACAAAATGATTAGGAATCCAATGTTCCTTTCTCAGTTTATCATTTCTTGTACTGGTCCATAGTATATAAATTGAATCTGGTGACGGATAATTTATTTTCAGGGGTGTTCCAGTAAAACATTTACAATTTAAAAAAATTTTGATCCACCATCTAATGTGTTTTAATTGAAAAACATTGCCCCATACAGCAGTGTATTATTTTACATCATTTCTGGCTAGGGATTTGTGGGCAGTAAAATCTATTTTAATTTTGGGTTTGGGACAGAAGCAATTTAAATTACAGCTAACTGGAGGTAACGTATATACTGAATTCTTATATATCATATAATCCACTGCCTTGTCTTCATACTTTATAATCAATCATCTTTTGTTCTTTTGTTTGTTGGTCTGTCAGGCATGTATGTTTCTGATACTGTAAAATCAAATTTTTTTTTAGATGTCATCGGTTCAGTCACTTAATACCTACTAATTTAATGTCCATGAATATAGATTTTACAATAAGGATTTCTCTTATAATACAGAAATCATGAATTTGTATTCCTTAGTAAACTGTCATTTGTTATGACTGTATGTGTACTTATTTCAGTGATCGCTACGTTTTGCTTAAATTCCTTTGTTCTTAGGCATGCTGCTTTTGATTTGCACGTTTGTTAAATCTTGTATTGCTTTAAATGTACTGTCAGAAGCTGTGATTTCTGTTTATGCTTTCTCAGTAAATGTATAGATTTTACAATAAGGATTTCTCTTATAATACAGAAATCATGAGTTTGTATTCCTTAGTAAACTGTCATTTGTTATGACTGTATGTGTGCTTATTTCAGTGATCGCTACGTTTTGCTTAAATTCCTTTGTTCTTAGGCATGCTGCTTTTGATTTGCATGTTTGTTAAATCTTGTATTGCTTTAAATGTACTGTCAGATGCTGTGATTTCTGTTTATGCTTTCTCAGTAAATGTATTTGTAAATAGATATTACTTGAATTGTCAGAAAAAAATAAAAATTAATGCCAGTGGAAGTGATGTCACATTATTTCTGCCTACTGTTACTTATAATTTCTTGTAAGAAAAATATATTTTTAGGACTGATATGTCTTATTTTTTGCCTTGTTGCATTACTAATATAAAATAAAAAAAAAGAAATATAGCATGTCAAACATTGTTACATCATCATCGCTACTGATCAGCCAGATTATCATCATCATTGCCGATCAGTTTTCTGCCATCATCACGCCACAATAAATCAGTTCCTAGATTTTCCTCCCAACTGCCCCTCACTGGATGTAGTTAAAATATTTGATACAATGGCTGTCCCTGTCCTGAAAAATTAATACAAATTGTTTAAAAAAATAAAACTTTACAACCCACCCCGAATTAGATTAAAAAATGAATGAAAATCTAGGAACAATCTTTTTGACCCTATTGTTCTCTTAAAATCAACATCATTGCAGTTAAATGTCTCTTGTTAACATAGGCATCAGTGTTGCTTCTAGGATTTTCAAAAGAGGGCCATCTCCCCGATCCCTTTTTCCAAAGTGGGCCTATTCTAAATTCAATGGGACAAATTTGGCCCTCTTCCTTGAGAAATGTGGGTCACACAGAAGAAAATATTTCAAGTGATTGCACCCTCTTCAAAACAGGGAAGCAAAAGGTTATTGTGTGATTTATTGTATCTAAGCAATGTTTTTTAGCTTGTATACCTGATCTACGATTTACAAAATATTTACCAATTGTAAATGTGTTCCTTTTTGATGGCATTCATGTATGTCATGATCAGCTGAATTTATGTGCCTGTCTGTTGTAATGGTTCTATAGTTTGTGCATCCTACAGTAAAAGTGATTGTTTTTCTGTGATTCACACAGTTTACACAGCATCCCCATCTCTGACTTTTCTAACCACAACAATCCCCAGTGCCAGTTCAACTGGAATTTGTGCATGAAGTTTTGCTTTGTTGATTGCAATTGCAGCACTGCTATATTCAAATCATTTGATTCTGTTTCAACAATAGATTCTCTTTCACTGTCTCATCATTTAAAATAATTCTGCAAAAATTCTTTTTGATATTCTGTGTGAACTTGAGTGTTCTCCCTGACTGAGTACATGTCAAAGCAGCCGGCTACCATTTACGATACGGTCTAACTAAAATATTTCCCTATTTCATTTCCACCTCGGTAATGAGCTTCTAAGCAAGAAATACATAACAACAGGAGATGTATCTTTTAATGTTAGGCTTGAAAATAAAGTGGAGAACGTGAGAACAGAATTCTGCTCAAGATCATAGTCTCAAAAGGTCAAGCTTGTCATGGAAAAAAAACATACAAGAATTAAATATCTTTTACACCGTTCCAATCATACCATGCATGTGACTGCAAGAAAAACGTCTGCCTGTACATGTTCAGCCTATAGGAGTGTAATATGGGCATAAGTTTGCTAGGGGAAAAGTTTAATTAGTTTCAAGTTTGAAATGATAGCAAAATTTAGCCAATGAGGCAATATTTTGGTAATAATTATTATTGTTCTTGTTGAAAGACTTCACTACATGATATAAGAACAGAAATATATCTCATTTTCGACACCAATTTGTCCAAACTCGTTCTTTTCATTAAAAAAAAATACCCAGCATACAATCACACACTTTGCACCAGTGTCGATCAAACTGGGGGCTTTTGGTGGATTTTTAGTTAAATTTGGGTCAGCACTGCAGTATTCCCGCATCCTAGAAGCAACACTGAACATCATCATCACCGATGGCCTAGCAGTAACATGCTGGACATTGAATCTAGGCGTCGTGGGTTCCATCTCCTGCTTCTTGTCTTTCGTACAAGACTTCTACCCAAGGTCCGAGGGGCCTCCATGGCAGATGCTTGTCTTGTGATCACTTGCCTCTCATCGCGTAGGTTCAAATCCCACTCGAGCCTTGTATGTGAGAATATTGCGAATTACCTGCAGAAGGTCAGTGGTTTTATCCAGGTCGTCTTTGGTGTCTGAAAAGCACTTGGGGTCTTCTTCAACAGTAAAACTGGCTGCCCTATATAGATTCTCTTGTGCTGCAAATGGCGTAAAACCCATAATGATCTACCAACAACCTGAGGTCTCATCTCTAAATGACCGCAGATGTTGGAGAGACCTAAAACACCAAATCAACCAACTAATCAACAGCAACACCAGCAGCAGAAGTACTGGTTCATCATTTTTGCCACAGCTGTATGAGTGCATCAACTTTTACCATAGTAATTGTCTTAAAACCTTTGAATGTCGTTGATTATGTTTTTCTGACATTTATCTAATGAAAAGTCATCATCAGACTGTGCAAACAGATTTATATGTTAGTAGCTTGTATCAGTTTCAGGGTTGAGCATATGAGATGGAGAAGCCTCGAGTAAACTTGCATCACACACCGAAAATTTTACATTTTCATCTCGCACAAAATTAAATTTTCTCTAGCAGTGTATATTGTTCTGACTAGACCTATCTATTGTAGCTTATTCAAGCTATATTTAGCCCTATCTGGAGATGTGCATAGTCTGATAAATATTTTTAACAAACAAAATCTGAAGATGCATGAATGTTTTTCAATGATGCATTTGGATTGAGCAACTACTAGAATCAATAAACCAAGAAATCAAATTATTCAAGTCTGTCAGGCAGAAGCATGACTATAATCTGCCAATAGATTTTCTGATCTCCAAATTTGGGAGATTTTTTCAACTATACTGTTTTGGTGGATAGAATCACCGGAATAGACAGAACAGACTGAAACAGAGATAATCACCGGAATAGCTGGTTAAAATCGATTGAATTCAGCTTCATTCATTTTTTTTTTTTTTAACTGTAAACCTGTTATTGTCCTCCCATACCCAAAAAACGATGTCGCAACAAGCGCTACGAGACCTATACTGGCGACAAGCACTTGAAGGTTAATAGTTAAATAAAAATTGTATGCTGTTCAGAGTACATTTATAATATGTGCAACTTTAAATGGATTTGTGGGAGTTCTCACGCATCACTAATTTCCAACTGAGGCAACTGCATGAATTTTTAAAAATTTTGCGCACACGCGCACCTTGTCAGCATCTCTGCCCCTATATGCTGATTTGCCACAAGTTAGAACGTTTGGAGGGTTAAATGTGATTTCTGATTTTGTTGACAGAACCCACACCAGAAGAGATTTTCCTAACCAACCCTCCACTGTCAGAATCAAAATTGTTTGAAACACAACCACCTACAGAAGTTTTTTAAAAGTGCCGTCGGGGGGGGGGGGGGGGGCGATATGTTTAACTGGAACTGCCCTCATCATGATCAGCCTGTTCAGGTCCTTTCTGACATTTGGATTTCCTATCTTAGGATAAATTGAGTAAATTGGTGTTTTCAGAATATTTGCTAGTGCATGCAACTGCCAAATGCCCATATATGATTTATCAATTCTTACTGATAAAACCTGCTGAAAAATATTTTGCACAACTGTATTATCTAATGCCATTCCTGGCAAAAACATGTCTGAATACTGAGCATACATTTTTGGTAAACTTTGTTTCTTATTCTCATGTTCTAAACCTTGTCAAAAAACTGTATTATTGAGATAACTGTCCTCCTTCGAAACTAGTTCAGTGACTATTCCAACTCACATTTCGGTTGTCTTGTCCACATCCCATAGGCATAAATGCTTGCAGTAGAGGAAAAGCAATTTCCATCTTCTCTAACCTCACAAGGATATAGAACCCGTCTATATGGAACATCATCAGTTAACACATCTAAAACATCAACATCTACTTCCATGTTGTACTCGATAATATTTACTGAATCTGAATTAATATGAAAGTCAGTCAGATGTTTCAAAATTTCTTTGCATTTGTTTCAAACTCTTGAAGCTACGACATACTTTCATTACTCTCAAGTACTTTTCATAATCAATCTCGGCTGACTTGGGGTCATTTGGTTCTTTCTTACTATGACATGTTTCAGTTTTTATTTCACTGCACCACTTTTGTTTGGTTGTTTTGCATTCCCAAGACTTCTTTGTACCTTTTTCTTCAGTGAAAATAATCATATTCATTTCATGACCAATGCACTCATTTTCCTCTTGACAGTCACAGCTAACATTTCTGTATGAAATCACACCTGGAGAATGTGTAATGACTTGGTGGAAATTCATTATGCCTTTTGATTTTTTTTAAGGTAGCTTCTTCTATTCTAATTTGTTCTGGAATAATTTCTTCTGTGATTACTTTGCAGTCTGTCTCACTATCTTTCATGCTGTCCACAAATACTTTTGCAGATGTTATATCATGTCCATATTTAACTTTTCTGTCCATTTCTTTTCAAGGCACCACCAACATCATCTGGTATACTTTTCCCGTGACTAGCCTCAAAGAAATTCCAAGAATAGTGACAAAAACCAGGCTTGTGCAATTCCGTTGAAAACATACAAAAGTTCGCTTTTTGTCTGTGCTGTGCTGTTGGGACATCACTGAAAATTGCAGTCTTGTTTACTTTTGGATACCTGGAATTTATATCTTGTAATATAGGCTTAAGGGGATCCCAGATGGCTCCAGGCCCATGCTGCAAATTATCAGACACTGTGCAGAATGTTTTTCCTTTTGAAGTACTTTTAACATAATAGACACCTGTCTGCAAAGAAATTTGATTCTTGTATGCACCAAAGTGCATCCCTTGTACTTGCCATTTTGCACACATAGTTCTCTGAGAAATCAACATGTAAAATGCATGTATTTTTGTCGAAAGATTCTCTTGCCTTTCGGAAATATACATACTGACTTCTTATGTTATAAACATGCTTTTTATATCGCACAAGTTGCTCTTCAAATGATTCTGCCAAATCCTTGACAAATCCCGACACACACCTTTACAATAAATGTCACATCTTTTTCCTCTAGCATTTTGCCTGCTAAAATTATTTGTTTTTCAGTTTTCAAATGCCACTGTATCCACTCAATTTGTAAATTGTATTTCTCTCTGTTGAACACGACTTGTTGGCAGTTTTTACATTCTCCATACATGCAGTTTTGTTTTTCAACGTCACAGGCTACTTCCTGCAATATGTCTTCTAATTTATCTGTTCTGATTACACCTCCTTTGTTCAATGCTGAACACATAAATTGGGTATTTTCACACATTTTACAAAGACAAGTATTTCTGTCACCTTCTGTTGGAAGCAAAACCCAGAAAGGCCAAAGTCTACAAAATGTTGTATAACTTGTTTTGGACATTGTCTCTGATACAAATTTCAAATGCAAGTTTTTCATAGTATCATTCAAAATCCTCCCGTTTCTTATAGATGACTTTTCTTTCAATTCTGGTTGTTATCCTGGATATATATCTTTTAAACAATTTTGTAACAGTTTTACGCATTGTGTTGGACAGATGAGTTCTTTATTTCAATATATTCCATGTCTGGATGTCGCATAGTTTGAATGCCAGAAAACTTCATTTACAGCTTTCTTTGAAAAATGGTGCAAAAGTTTTTTGAGTTTTTGTCCTTGGTGTTTCATATGTTTTGTTTTGGCTGTTTCATTTTCTATTGCTCTGGACAATCTTTTCTTATACTTACAGTCTTCCATTTTAGGCCGTGTAACAGCTGTATAAGAAGTATACTATACCTGTAGCACTTTGCAGCTTCTCTGTTTTTCTTTTTCATACTTTGTATCTTTTGACGTCAAGGACCTTCTTTTCCATTCAGTTCGATTCCAGTTGGTGAAGCACATGGTGTTAATACTTGTTGCATATTCTTAAGCTTTGCTCTGTCTTTTTCTTTTGAATTCTCCACCTTTTCCTTGCAGAATGTAGTTCCCTGTTTGTCATGTCCTTTACACACATTTTTTCCCCCGTTTTTATTTGTCATTTTGGTACCTTTTCTTCTCACTGCCAAGATATGCTTGCTAACATTCTCGATTTTGATCTCTATTTTGTCTAAATTTTCTCTGGCATTCTGCATTTGACATTGCCATTTTACCTGTGAACATATTGTATCAAGAAAATAGGAACAGTACATGACATAACCATCAAATTTCATTAATTAGTTTCACTCAATATTATTACTAGTATAATGAACTTGGACTTTAATAACAATTATTCATGTGGCTTAAAATATTTAAAATAATACGACAAACAAAAAATGAACATAGTTCTAAATTAAACAGTAACATTAACAAATCTGTAACAATTATCCTAATAAAATACTTGCACTGCTCATAGAAGTTTAGAAATAGATGAACTGTAGAAATTAGTTTCACACAACATAATATCTACTTAAAAATAACCTATATGTGTTACTAATAGCTATTTGATGAAGGAAATTTATTCCTTGCCCATCTCTCTCTCTCTCTCTCTGAGATTCACGCATATACAGATGAAAGACACACCTACTATTAGCAAGGAAATTACATAAGAAATTGCTGCACTGAGACAAACTGATTCGGTCAATTAGTGAAGTCTACTTTTCAGGAAATTTTGGGAAACTATTGCATGATATTTTCTGTCTGAAAATTTGATTAGTAAGTTGTTCTCATACCTTTTACTGTATTTACTTTCCCTGAGAAACAACAATTTACTCTCTTAGTCAGGTTTCACATCCAACCTGTTTGAAAGGTCAGCAATACCCAACTATGAAACATTCTATTAACTGGAAATCTGACTATATATTTATGCATGGTATCAATACAGAAAGGCAGGAGTGGCAAGCCCCTGAATATAGAACCCATATTCAAAGCATTGCCGTATATCATTGTACTTTTACCCCATGTTATAAGAGTAAGCAAGTTGTTGTAAAATCAATTTTCTTTGCTTCATAATGAGACCTACCATCTATACTCGCTCCAAGTCCAACTGCAAACTGCACAAACCCATATCTGATGTCGCATAATACGCTGGCAGATCTGGGTATATGCAGTTTGTTTGGAGTAATCAATAGAACAGACAACATAACAGTAGACCCTGATCTGCCAGCACATTATCCCAAAGTCCAAGAGATGTGTGTGTCCCAGTATGAATTGTCTTTGCTGCATGGTTAGTCATCTAAAGTATAAATAGAATTCATCAAGGCTTTGAGGAAATATAAGTATATGAAAACCGTCAACCTAAACCTTACCCCAAATCTTCTATAAATGTGACCTTGACCACAAGGTTAAATGGGCAAGTCAGCATGTCACAAGAAGAAATGTACTCGTGCCTTCTAATGATTCATCGCAAGTACTAAAAGACTACATGGTGGTGTGTAGGAAATATAAGCAAATTAAAAACCCTATCTAAAACTATAAAAAGTATGGTTCCATAAAAGTGACTGATATGTCTTTTTTTCATTTTTTCATTTCTCCCGTAACCTTGCTGGTCGTAGGGGCGCCGCTGATGACTTTGCGACAATCTCACTCCATTTCGCCCCGTTCTCCACTGCTCTTTGGGACTTTGCAAAGTCCATGCCTGTCCACTCTTTGATATTGTCTTCCCATCTCTTCTTCTGTCTGCCTCGTTTTCTCTTTCCTCTCACTGTGCCCTGTAGAATTGTCTTTCACAGGCCAGTTGAGCGCGAGACGTGACCATACCATCTTAGTTTGCGTTTCTTTAAGGTGGTGAGCAGATATTCATAAGGTCCAATTGCGCCTTGGATTTTAGTGCGCACCTCCGCATTAGAGACGTGGTCTAAGTATTAGATTTTCAGGATCCTTCGATTACATCTCATCTCTAAGGCATGGATTCTTCTCTCTAATTCTGCTGTTAGAGTCCATGTTTCACATGCATATAGGAATGTGTCTCACTTTTCCACTAATGTGGGTTTGACCCAATTTTTCTGGCAACAAGAATTTTAACATCAAGTGGCTTGGTATATTTCATTTATATTTGTATGGCAATGTATCTGTTGGTAACATATCTGTCTGCCAAATATTAAAAATAAACAAATTGCCACTCATAAAACTGGTGCTTTTATTTGAACATTACCTCCAATCATCTTACCTCCAATCATCTTACCTCCAATCATCTTACCTTATGTAGATGTAAATAAGATGTCAGAACTGCAAGATTCTCAGTTTTAGTATAAGTTAAAATGAACCAAAACACTGTAACATATCACTTCTAAATCTTGCGTAATAAGGATTCAAGTTGGATACATTTTTTAATAAAAAGGAGTACTGGTATACAAGATATGGTTATTTACATTATAAATAATTTTGAAGAAACAAAGAGCTTTCCCAGTCTCCTGTAATCCTTTTGGATTCACCTTGCTGACATATAAAATGTCTCCAAATGTGGAAACTTGTTTTAAAATCTCTGACAGGTATATAAATCACTCCTATCACTAAATGACATTATATAAGAGTCAAACTGCGGCATATTTCAATTTGTATCTTGTGCACAACAATTAGAGTTTGTAAACTCAGAAGCGGTAAGTTTAATATTAATGCAGATCTTGTCTGTTTCAAGATACTACATGTATAGGCTTCCGACAGGCATAAATCATGAAAATCATGTAAATCTCAGGAGATGTTTGGCTACTTCATCTGTCGTGAAGTGTTGCCAAACCAAATACTTTTAAAATAATTTTTGGGTATTAATAATACGATTTTCTTAAAGTCAAAACATTTTTCATGCAGCATTTATTTTTCTTTGGCACCCTTCTAACACCAAAGTTTTCAAATGGCACCTGTTGGTGAAGAATTCCTTGGCAGTGCAGATTTTATTTATTATTTCAAACCAAATGCAGGCTTCTTACTTGGCTCTGTGAAATATCTGCCATAAGAGGGTCTGGTAAAAAATTATAATAGAAGTCTCCCATATGACATCGGAATCAGGCTTTTCCAGACTGGTTGATGAAATGAGATGAATACATTATTGTGATGATGAGATGCCATCATGTTTCTCATAAACATGGACAGTTTCACTGGCTGACTGAAATCTGGGGTAGAAAAATCCATTGCCTGGTAGCCTAGGAATACTTAAAGTTAATGCTCTGCAACCATTTTCCCAACGTGAAAGTCTGGTTGAGCAAATTAAAAATTTTCGTAAAAAATTTTTGTTAAAAATTATGATGGAATTTTAAATATTGTCCAGCAACAAACGTTTCATCTTAAATTGACATTCTAGGTACCTACAGCAGGATGCCCGAATTATCTCCATATAATTCTGTATTCGAGTGTTGGGTGATTGCTATCTTTAAGCGGCCACATGAATCCTCATGTGTCAGCTACTCATTATCTTGTTAAGTAATCACAGTCCTACTATTTCCCCTCAGGGTGAACCCATAAAGAAACAAGATTTGGAAATGTTCGTCTTTTGTCAGGATGTCTTCATAATGATGTAAAGTCAGATAAATATAAAATACGTTGGCCAGCTACTAGAAAGATGACGGATAACATGACACAATCCGTAAAAAGGAAACTGTTTGATAATTAGCAGGGCTGATGGTGAGTTACAAGTACCGAGTGCAATTAAAACTAATTATATGAGAAAAGTTGTTGAATAATTTTTTATTACAGCAATCCTGAGGGCAACGAGAGCAATTTATCCAGTAACCAGAAAAATCTGCAGGACAACCAGATTTTCAAAGTTGTTGCCCAGAGACAACCATGGATTTTCAACATTTTTCTACCCCTGGAGATACATCTCTGGCAGAAGCATCTGTTTACAAAGTGATATCTAATGATATTTTTTACAACTTACAACAGAATTCTGGCTTCTTGAAAAATTGCAGAAAAATTCTTAGATGTGGAAAAACGTCTTTATACTTTCACATTTACAAAGCTGACTGAAGTGACATCTATTGGTAACACAGATCAATGAAACACTTTACCAGACCTTCGTTTGATGGAGATCTGATGTAGCCATGTAAGAGGTCTGGTTGATCGACCAAGACCCACGCTCCGCACAGCACATACTCTTCAGAATATGTTGCCTGCATAAGGCCAATTTGACCCCGAGTCATCTAAACCTTAGTCCATCATCTCTATACATTAGTACACAAACACTCTGACTGGATCCTACCTTCTGTCTCCAATTGCAAATTGATATCAAATCAAACACAAGATAAAAAACACACTATTTATGGCAGCTCACATGCGCTTCATTGCTACGTTATTAGTATATTGTTATGTCTGCCACATGCTACCTTGTAATATCAAGAGCCCTGAGCCCCACGTCTGCAAGTAAAGAATTCCTGATTTTTGTCCTCCTATATATTGGGTAAAATCTTCACATTCTGCAATATAGCCATTGTAGAGATAAGACAGTAGAAAATGCAATATAAATTGAAAGTGATGCTGTTATCAGGTTAAAAAAGCATATGGTTTTCTCCAGGTGGCATATTACCACCAAATTTAGTGCTGTCGCAATGGTATTATCCTTCCAAAGGGAGTTAATCCACTGTGAGGAGTATAACAAAGACACAGACCTGTTGGTGAATTATTTTATAGCAGATATGGGTCTGAACAACACTTAGCTAATGTGCACATTTAAGACAGATAACTGTGGTAACCTCTGACCTTGTGAGGCTCTACTATTGACCTTTCTGACACATCAATCAACCTTGCTAAGGTCATCTAAAGGGCTATCAAGTTCAACCTGGTGCCAGTAGCTGTATCATGTTATATTATGTGCTTCAACATATAGAAAATCTTTCCATATCCAGGAATAAAATACATGTTTGGGAAATATATATTAACTTTGAGCCAAAATATGACAGAAACTACTGCTCTAATCTTAATCAAATTTTGAACTTGTGTTTTAGTTCAGGTAATAAGTCTATAAAATTTCATTGTTTGTTATGCATTAGGAAGGATTTTCTTATGTAAATGAGCATGAGTGGGGCTAAGAGCACGTTCTAGAAAGGTCCATTCTATGGATACATTTAATCGATTCTGGAATGGTCCATTCTACAGAAGATTTTAATCATGGGTGTGGCTAAGAGTACATTTTGGAAAAGTCCATTCTGTAGATGATTTTAATCCTAATTGTGGCTTAGAACACACTGTGGAAAAGTCCATTCTATGAAAGATTTGAATCATTCCTTAACAAAGAAAGTGTTGAATTAGGGAGAGGGATTCAACACAAATAATTTTTAGAGCTGAAATGAATACCCAAACATTAAAATTTAGAAAAAAAATTTTTTGAATATTTGAACAGAAAATTGTTATTCAAATATTTGTTTGCTAATCCAGAGAGTTTGGCAGCGTTTTGTAAATAAACAAACAAGGAAAAATGTAAACTATGGAATACTGAAGTAATTTGTTTTCAAGGGAACAATTTAAAAACCTGCTAACTCGCCTGAAATTCAAATTCTGGCTCGCAAGGTGATCATGATGTCAAAATTGTGAATAGTCAGAGTGCCATTTCTATTCATTATAATCTTGAAAAGAAAACATGTAATATGGCAAGTTGATAAAGAACATGGTATACAATACGGGTCATATCAAAGTCGACAAAGCCTTTGCGTGTCAATCAACCAGACCTCTGGAAAATTTATAAACTGTTGTTGGACATTCATTCTGTCAGGTGTAGCTGTAGTCAATACCAGAAACCATTACCGTTCCTCCAATCATCTTACCTCCAATCATCTTACCTCCAATCATCTTACCTCCAATCATCTTACCTTGGAATGTTAACTCTAATTTAGTTCCACATTTAGTTCTTTATTTAAGTTCTGAAGTCATTACACAATGATAGAATTACCAATATGCTTAAAACCTGACACTCTCCTTTTATTTTCTTAAAAGTCAGTAATGCAGACATCAGCTTCATATCAATAAAATGTACATAGGCCAGTTGACACGACTTCGGAACATGATCATTTAAGTTGCATGGGTCAAGAGTTTGTCATTACAAGAAAGCTTGCCACTCTATATATATTTATTTATGCATTAGTACTAAGTCATAGTTATCAGCATATATTCCAATTTGTGCAGGGATTTTTTCACTTTTTATTTCCTATGCCTTTTTGAAAATGACTTGACTGTTTGTTGAGGATCCCTCTTTAAGTATGAAACTTCCAAACTTGGCTGAGGCAGGGAAATAGTTCCCAGGTAGCTGGCCCTGGTTGAGGTTACATCATACTGTTTACAGAAGCCACAAAGCCATTTGGCACCTACTGCAATGTACATCTTACATATAAGAGATCTCAATACCTGTGTGTCGGTTTCAGTTAAAACATTAATCAAGTGTGAATATGAGTTTCTTATGGCTTAGCAGAAAAACCCAATGTTGGATTTGGGCATTTTATAGTTAGTCAAAAAGCCAGTCCTATTGGATATGTCAGGCATGTACTAGTATGACTTAACAGGTAATCAAGTTTCTGCCCATAACTGTCTGTCTTCAGCACTAAAGGAATGTTTATGTTTGTATTGAGTTTGAAGGAAAATAACACCTACAATCATTTGAGTTTTCATTTGAATCCTCAAAACATTTACTCAAGACTCCAACAATATCATTTCATTTGATTTAGATGACTAAGTTAACAGTTTTTTTCAATGCAGATTGGCTGGGAGTGAGCATGTGTCAATAAATACCAAAGCATACAAAAAAAAAGAGGATGGATTTGATACCTTTACTAACATCAACAAATCAATAAATACCAAAGCATACAAATAAAAGAGGATGGATTTGATACCTTTACTAACATCAACAAATATTCTAATCATGTTCGAATACCTTCAACAAATATTCAAATAGGAAAATTTGGTATTTGCTTTAGCTCTAATCATTTCATTATTCAACACAATTTTTTTAATAATTTTATATATTAAATTCTACCTATAACATGTATAAGATTCTACAAGTTTACTCCCTACATAAAGTTAACATGTAAAAGATTCAACAGGTTTACTCCCTACATAAAGTTAACATGTATAAGATTCTACAAGTTTACTCCCTACATAAAGTTAACAAAACGGAGTCCAAACAGCATTAAAGAACTACTTATATAATGACAAGTACTCTGGCATTTGCAAAATTGTATGTGATCATTTTTGTCAGTGATCTCCACAGAAATTTTCGATAGCATTGGGGTACGAGTGTTTGGTCATAAAATGTTTTACAAAGCGCGTGTTAACGTCATAAAAGTGAAACAAATTAATATCAATGAAATAAAAAGAAGTGCATATATTTACATAGTATTTTTTATTTACATAGGTTATAACAGTAACAACAATGCATATCTCATTTATTTCTTAATTTAAATAAATGATATTCGTCTTTTCTTCATTTCACCATAAAAACTAACTGCAACATCACAATTAAAGTCTTTTAAGGGTTGTCCTTCAGTACTGATTGTCATCAGGTAGTTTAGTACGATCTGTGACAACCTGTTCCTTAAAACACTCTTAATTCTATTCATTGAGGATAATGACCTTTCACAATCTGAAAAAAATGGAACATAAAATTTATTAATGGATGTAGAAAAAAAGAGACAAATATACCTGAATCCTAATTAAGTTAACTACCATGGAAAAATTCTTCCGGCACAATTTACACAGTATACCTGCAAAATATATATGTAATTACATAGTCTTATTTTCAAGAATTTGATATAGACCGGGCGGAATAAACTTTTGAGGTCATGACTTCACTGAATAATAAGTAAGAATATGGAAGAAATTATTTTAGTTATATTTATAAAGGAATACTTTTTATTTATATCTTTTCAAAAGAGGTAAAACTGGAAGATACAAATTGTTCCGTTTATTACTTGGATAGACAGAAAAGAGAAATTAATAGGGCAGCACTCACTTAAGTTAGCAATATGGAAAACTTACCATCCTATCCAGCAATTTCCACCCAAGGGAATAACGTCTTCCATTCATTATTAAATCCCGTCCTTCGTTTCTTGATATCATTCTTTTTGGAAATCATGCTGGTGCTATCGGAATCAGAATCACTGCCACTATTCGTGACGCTAATTTCTGATTGTCATAACCAGGCCAACATGGGGCTAGCCGGGCGCTGGGTAATTTTTTGTTTCTTGGAAGGTGGTGTGTTCATTTTTCACAATAATTTTGAATTTAATCGGTGTAACTGCTTTGGCTGTTAATGAAAACCACTGACATATATATAACACACTACCAGTAGACTCCATTGTTGCTGGCCAATCACGTGACTAGGTGCAGACGAACCCCTCACCAAAGGTCGCGCACAATGGATAATGGTTAAGTGAGTGAGCAATTATCCTAGATTATCTTAATAAAATACCCCAGAAGCGGTAAGAACAGGTGTCATTTGAGTGGAGCTTTGAATTAGGTGACAGGATGTTTGTTTAACAGATTAATTTTATAAGGGTAGTGGGAAACATCAAAGCGTAGCGGCAGGTTCTAAAGCGTCGGGGTTATCGGAGTTTGAAACGATAGCGTAGTGGGCCCGCTACGGTAAAAGGCCCTCGGGAAAACAGTTTGTGATACCAAAATTTTGCATTTCCTACCTTACAATGTTTATGCTGTGTTTTTATTTCAAACTGCTGTTTGTTGGACATTATTTTATTATCATCATTATCATCAGGGGCTACTCTAGGAAGCATGATTGTGGGACATTATTTTATTATCATCATTATCATCAGGGCCTACTCTAGGAAGCATGATTGTGGGACATTAATTTATTATCATCATCATGGTCTACTCAGGGAAGCATGATTGTTGGACATTATTTTATTATCATCATCATCATCATGGCCTACTCAGGGAAGCATCATTGTGGGACATTATTTTATTATCATCATCATCATCATCATCAGGGCCTACTCTAGGAAGCATGATTGTGGGACATTATTTTATTATCATCATTATCGTCAGGGCCTATTCTAGGAAGCATGATTGTGGGACATTATTTTATTATCATCATTATCGTCAGGGCCTACTCTAGGAAGCAGGATTGTGGGACATTATTTTATTATCATCATCATCATCAGGGCCTATTCTAGGAAGCATGATTTTTGGATATTATTTTATTATCATCATTATCATCATGGTCTACTCAGGGAAGCATGATTGTTGGACATTATTTTATTATCATCATTATCATCATGGCCTACTCAGGGAAGCATGATTGTGGGACATTATTTTATTACTATCATTATCGTCAGGGCCTACTCTAGGAAGCATGATTGTGGGACATTATTTTATTATCATCATTATCATCAGGGCCTATTCTAGGAAGCATGATTGTGGGACATTATATTATTATCATCATTATCATCAGGGCCTACTCTAGGAAGCATGATTGTGGGACATTATTTTATTATCATCATTATCATCAGGGCCTATTCTAGGAAGCATGATTGTGGGACATTATTTTATTATAATCATTATGATCATGGCCTACTCATGGAAGCATGATTGTGGGACATTATTTTATTATCATCATTATCATCAGGGCCTACTCTAGGAAGCATGATTGTGGGACATTATTTTATTATCATCATTATCGTCAGGGCCTATTCTAGGAAGCATGATTGTGGGACATTATTTTATTATCATCATTATTATCATGGCCTATTCTAGTATTCTACGAAGCATGATTTTGGGATTCACACTGATTTCTAAAATATTGTGATGAAAAAATCAACCACATTATATTTCCAAGCCCTACTTTTATATCTTCACTAAATTCCTCCTATATTCAGAAAATTCTCCCTTTTTCAAACGGACAGCAGGAATTTCCCACCAAAATGTTCAGTTCTAAAATAGATCCTGTATCACTATTATCATTATTTCTTATTGCCACATATAACTTTAGACAATATTTTCAGAGATGTTTTATTTTTCTGGAAGGCTAATTGGTTGCAAATGAAGCAGAAATAAAACCCTAGCAAATATAGAATACATCATTACAATTAATATCTCCAATAAGTAGATTTCACATTCATCAAGTACAAGTTGCCTGAAAGCAAAGGGTTGCCTATGAAAATGATCTCTCAGGGTTCTCCTGGATGCCAAAATCAGTGTAAAAGTATGCATACTTTTCATTTTTGTACGCATGAAAATTCCAACAGTGGAGTCCTTGGTACACAAGTTTTGTTTATGGTGATTTTTTTATATTTAAGCCGTTTCTACAAAGTGAGTATTCATCATGTAGTATGTGAGCTGTCAAACAAAGTTCAAGCGATTTTAATGGGATTAAGTCAATCTGCATGGATCAGATCTTAGTAGACAAGGAGATTAAGACACATGTTAATCGATTGTCTGTGCCTAATGATCATTTTTATCAAAAGATTAATTACATGCATGTGTGCTTAGACACTTGTCTTTGATAAGTATTACTCAGCACAGTTTTAATCCGTCATATTAAAAATCCTTTTGGAACACTTGCATGTTATTGTATACACTATTTTGAAAAATAGTGCCAAGATTTCGGGATTTATTTTGTATGTTCGAGAAATACAGACTCCCATGTTAATCGTCATAAAATCCGCTGTTTTTCGGTGTTAGGTACAGATATATAAATTCATTTTCAAGTGATTATTGTATGTGTACTATTCCGATGGCAAATTTACATAATATGTTTGGTGCCAAGTGCAAGCCTATAGATGAATACGATTCTTGGGAGATTAGCGGACAGAAATTAGTAGATGCATCTAGTTTTGATAAAGAAAACAGAATGCCAAAGAGATTGAGAGATTCATGGATGAATCAAGCAATGGGACATTCCCATGGGCCGAAAAACAAGAAAATAATGGAATATTATTAGCTTTATGCACATGGTGTTGTGACTGTGGAAGGAATAATGCAATGGCAACACAAGGAACACTGAACTTGTAAAGTTCAACATAATTACATCAAGACAAAGGGCCATGGATGTTTAAAAAAAGAAACTGTAACAAAACTGATGACGGTGATGGAGGAAGGTCCAGCACTTACTGATTTTGATCCTAAACCTGCTGTGGAGAAATTTGTTAAAGTTTGTTTAAGAAAAAAGTGAATGTAGTATGCTGTGTTGCTTAAAAATGAAATGTATTAAAAAAAAGAGAATGGAATATGGTCATTTTTTTTTTGTTTCTTCTTCCAGTGTCTTGGAAATTGATTGATTTGAAATGGAATTATGCTGACTCAATTAATATAGAAAAGAAAGTGTAATCTCTTCCTTGATTCATTTTAGCTGCACAAAAAATTAAAGACTGGCATGGTAAAGGCATTGAGAATTGTTATAGTTGTAACATCACAAGCATTCGCAATTACCATGGTTATCAACTGCCTTAATTTTTCATTTGCTTAGTATAAAAATAAATATTTCACATAGAATGAGCATCAGCAATCTGATGACACATTTATTGGTGACACAACAATACACTCTTACTGTTCAAAAGTGGAAAAAAGTATCGCTATTGGGACTGCAAGTTTTACTGCTTGGACTGCAACTTTTTTCAAGGAAGCAATCCTGGACTGCAACTTTCAAAATCCCGTGGAGAATGCTGTCTCTGAAGGTTGCACTAAACATGCGTAAATTGTATGCACACACAGCACACAATATACACCAGTATGCTATGTCCTGCGTTTTAATTTTGCCATCTTTTGTCAGAATAATACAAAAATGCATGCATCATAGGCTCTCTGATGGAGGTGGACGGACTTTGGGGAGACGAAGGCCCACCATATTGGCACTGGACTCCACAGTTCTCTCCCCTTGTCCCTTGTATACAGCACTCAGTTCCTGAAATGTGTTTTAAAAAACATGTATTTTAAACTTTATTTATTTTCTTCATTTTACAACAAGTTCTATTATATTAAACTACATATCCTTGAAAATATTGACACTGGAATGAGGTAGTCAATGAGGTGGGTGCAACCTGTGAATCCAGAGGAGGCCAGCAACTTTGGATGGCAGAAAACTTGCTCTTGCAATTGTTCGAGTTGAGGACCAAAGCTAGGACAGTTAAGATGCAATGCAAGAAAGTTACTGCCGCACTATCCTAGCCCAAACTCATATTTGTTAATTGTTGTTGTTATTATTGCTGTATGTGACTAACTTTGGTGATACATGTACATGTGATTTTTCTCGAACAGCCTCTGGTAGTTTTTCCTAAAATTAGACAATAAATAAGGAAACTCTTCATTAACTTTAGCAAGATTTCCAGTTTTTCGCTTTTTTGGCCAAAATGATCATCAGGAGGATATCTCATATTTGGATACAAAATAGAAGAGTAGGTACCATATATACCCGCTTATAATTGGAGTCTAACTGCAAACAACATAGAACACGATCTGCTGGCGCATAATGTGGCGGCTGATCACGGTCTATGTTGTTTGTTCTACTGATTACTCCTAACAAACTGTGTAGACCCAGATTTGCAGTTGGACTCGACTTGTAAGTATAGATGGTATATCCTTATAGTTTTCTGAAAAACCACTTTATAAAATTAAAACTAACTACAAACCTTGACAATATGAGAGCTCAGTAATTTTGAGCAGGTAAATGAATTTAAATTTCTGATACAAGTTTGACTTTTAGCAGACAGACTATGCAATAGAAAATTTAGCACAAATCTGCCATCTTTTGTGGTCATGTGAGTAATTTTCTGCAAGGTGCTATGGGTATGACTAGTAATAGGTTATAATTTACACAAATTTTCATTGATAAATGGAATAAACTAGTGAAATTATAACACTGTGCCAGCTATTTCCACAAAGCCTTGCAGAAAACTGCCTATAATGACTTGCGAAAATGGCTGATTTGTACCTGAATTTCTGCATTTGCTGTTGTTTGCTACAAATCATACTACTAACTCAAACTGAAATTTACATATATTGTGTTGTCAAGGTCTGAAGTTATCATTTTTAATTTGGTAAATGTTTTTGTCAGAAAACTGGAAGAGTATACCTACTAGACCATGTAAAAATAGATTTTAGCGGTGTGAAAATGTTTGCCAGAACATGATGAAAGTGTCTGAGCTCAAGGGTTCAAAGTATTCTGGCTAACATCTACATACACCAAACCATGTATGACTGTTACCCTTACATGATCAATGGCTAAGTTCATATATTACATATATTTTTACCTACAAAAAGTACTTTATTTAAACATAAAACACAGCACATGCAATTCCAATGTTTGAGTATGGCTAAAGAAAGAATAAATATTATATGTATCAAACCAGGTATGATTTGGATACCATGGAGAAAGAGCGAGAGATAGCATGCATGAGGACACTCTAACTTTTGTAACAATGATAATACTTTGTGAATTTTTATATATTACAGGGCCTCGAGGGAGATTAGTTGCAGTTACCCTCTTTAAATATGAAATTATTATTAATATTATTATTACAAACGAATAATGCTTACAATTAAAGGAATTTGTTGAACGTTTCATCAAAGTTAGCAAAACCATGAAAATGTACTTGGAGTTGTTTCTGAATATCAAAAAAAGTGGATGTGGGTGAGTGACTTTCTCCACTATAATACAAAATTACTGAGATGTGATGCCGATTTACAGCAGATCATAATTGTTAGTGATTTACTGCGGTCTCATACACTTTTCATTCACTATCATTTTCTTTCACACCATTGTCCTTTTGATTATTAAAACTGTATATAAGATTTCATAATTTATTATTCAATAAGAGACATAAATTACTCTCACATCATTTTATGTCTAATCTCTCCCAAAGTTCATAGCGCTATGACACACTGAGGTAACAAGTGACATCATATCAGTGACATAGTGGTATGACACTGAGGTAACAAGTGACATCATATCAGTGACATAGCACTATGACACAATGAGGTAACAAGTGACATCATATTAGTGACATAGCAATATGACACACTGAGGTAACAAGTGACATATCAGTGACAGCACTATGACACAATGAGGTAACAAGTGACATAGTTCTATGACACACTGATGTAACAAGTGACATCATATCAGTAACATAGCACTATGACACTGAGGTAACAAGTGACATCACAATGACACTTAGTAAATGTATAAAAGGAAAGCTATAATTTGTTATATTAATAGTTTACAATGGTTTTTTGATACACAGATTGAGCAGTGGAAAAGCAATTTTGGTAAATAACATTACATCTTTTAGGTCTGAAGAATTATTTTGCAAACGTGTTTTTGAGGCAGACATGAATATCAAAAGGTGAGAATGTTACCTTATTTTCTCTTTGGAATAATGATATAAATATAAATTCACCAATTATGGCAAGCTGGAAAAAACAAACTTCATAAATGCTGCACATAAAACTTGTTTTAATGTTGTTAAGAACTTTAAGAAAGTCTTTTAGAGCTTGTATCGTCATGGTGTTTCATTACATACCATTCATACTTGCACATAAGTCGAGTCCAACTGCAAACAACACAGACACTAATCTGCTGTCTATATTGTTTCTTCTACTGTTCTACTGATTACTTCAAACAAGTTGCATAGACCAGGGGTAGAAAAATCAACTGCCTGGGAGCCTGGGACTACCAAAAATTAACACCTGGCAACCATATTTCCCAATGTGAAAGCCATGTTGGGCAACCCAAAAATATTTTAAAAAATTTATCATGATACAAATTATAATGGAATTTTATATTTTTTCCAGCGACAAACATTTGATCCTTAAATTGTAGTTCAGGCTCTCCTATAGCAGGTGCCCGGATTATCTCCATATAATTCTAAAGTTGAGTGTTGGGTGATTTCTATAGGTAAGAAGCCACACTAATCTAAATATGTCAGCCACCCATTATCTAATTAGGTAATCACATTTCATACTAACAGCCCCTCAGGGGCCAATCTTGGGGGCAAATGCAGTTATTTACACCAATCTTGGGGGCAAATGCAGTTATTTACCTGGCAACCTGAAAATGCTGCTGGGCAACCAGTTTTTCAAAGCTGGCTGCTCAGGGACAACCACAGATTTTCAAAACTTTTCTACCCCTGATAGACCCAGATCTGCCAGTGCATTATGCAATGGCAGATCTGGGTCTATGCAGTTTGCAGTTGGATCCAACTTATGTGCGACTATATATGGTAGGGTATGTATTTGTGATACTTGAATTCTTTAATCAGCACATTTATTTTATAGAGTATCATTTCCAGATTAAACAGACCCTTCAACTTGAAGGTATAAATTAAAACTAAATCATTGACTTGCATGTGCTGATATTCTTTAGAGACAATTTAAAACTGCTAACATATCAAATTCTAGAGTTCAGAAATTCATTGCCCAGTAGTCTGGGACAACTTTAAACTAAAGCAGGGCAAGCAAGTGACTCAAAGTCAATGCTTAGCTGGACAGCTAGCTTTTTTATGATGGGGGTTTTCAAAGCAGCACATTTGGCAGAGTGCAAATTAATACAATTGGCTGCCTACATGAAATGAAAGATGTGAATATGTATTTTAGCACTAATTTTTGCATAACATTGCAATGCTACATTTTAAATAATAGTAACTATTTTTAAAATTTGAATAATTTATAAGTAATAATTAGACAACAGGATGGTACTGCTGGGCAACGAGATTATATATATATATATATATATATATATATATATATATATATATATATATATATATATATATATACACACACACACACACAGGGCAAAACAAATTTTATAGAAGTCAGCTTGCCCTTAAGCTGGCGCAAACTGACTGTAGAACTGAATATGCACTTGAGAGATCTGACTGAGCTTGCCCACAATTATGACAACATAATATCAAAACAAAAGTTTAAAAATAAGGTAAAATAAAATATGAGCTGTTTTCCTAAAACTGTTTTATATTTTATTTTTTAAGTTAAGAACTTATTTTGTATTCTTTTTAGCATTTTTCACACTGAAAACTTATGCCAATAATTGAAGCTATCAAAAAAGATGTATCTAATAGTATGTGTGTATAGATATGTGTCTGTAGTCTCGACTGAGACCTCAAGGTTTTTTAATATATACGTTATTGTTTAGGGAATAATAAAAATCATTTATTAAATAATTATTGGAGTCAAAGTTGAGACTAATGTGTCAACAAACATTCAGATAATTTTCTGAGTCATACTCATTAATCCATGATGACTCAGTCATACTCTTGCCATGGATACTATTAATCTATGATGACTCAGTCACACTCTTGCCCTGGATACTCATTAATCCATGATGACTGAGTCATACTCTTGCCATGGATACTCATGAATCCATGATGACTGAGTCACACTCTTGCCATGGATACTCATGAATCCATGATGACTCAGTCATACTCTTGCCCTGGATACTCATGAATCCATGATGACTCAGTCATACTCTTGCCATGGATACTATTAATCTATGATGACTCAGTCACACTCTTGCCCTGGATACTCATTAATCCATGATGACTGAGTCATACTCTTGCCATGGATACTCATGAATCCATGATGACTGAGTCACACTCTTGCCATTAATACTCATTATTACATGATGACTCAGTCACACTCTTGCCATGGATATTCATTAATCCATGATGACTCAGTCATACTCTTGCAATGGATACTCATTAATCCATGATGACTGAGTCATACTCTTGCCATGGATACTCATGAATCCATGATGACTCAGTCACATGCTTGCCATGGATATTCATTAATCCATGATGACTCAGTCATACTCTTGCAATGGATACTCATTAATCCATGATGACTGAGTCATACTCTGGCCATGGATACTCATTATTATATGATGACTGAGTCATACTCTTGCCATGGATACTCATTATTCCATGATGACTCAGTCACATGCTTGCCATGGATATTCATTAATCCATGATGACTGAGTCATACTCTTGCAATGGATACTCATTAATCCATGATGACTGAGTCATACTCTTGCCATGGATACTCATGAATCCATGATGACTCAGTCACATGCTTGCCATGGATATTCATTAATCCATGATGACTCAGTCATACTCTTGCAATGGATACTCATTAATCCATGATGACTGAGTCATACTCTGGCCATGGATACTCATTATTATATGATGACTGAGTCATACTCTTGCCATGGATACTCATGAATCCATGATGACTGAGTCACACTCTTGCCATTAATACTCATTATTACATGATGACTCAGTCACACTCTTGCCATGGATATTCATTAATCCATGATGACTCAGTCATACTCTTGCAATGGATACTCATTAATCCATGATGACTGAGTCATACTCTTGCCATGGATACTCATGAATCCATGATGACTCAGTCACATGCTTGCCATGGATATTCATTAATCCATGATGACTCAGTCATACTCTTGCAATGGATACTCATTAATCCATGATGACTGAGTCATACTCTGGCCATGGATACTCATTATTATATGATGACTGAGTCATACTCTTGCCATGGATACTCATTATTCCATGATGACTCAGTCACACTCTTGCCATGGATACTCATTAATCCATGATGACTGAGTCATACTCTTGCCATGGATACTCATTATTCCATGAAGACTCAGTCATACTCTTGCCATGGATACTCATTATTCCATGATGACTCAGTCACACTCTTGCCATGGATACTCATTAATCCATGATGACTGAGTCATACTCTTGCCATGGATACTCATTATTCCATGATGACTCAGTCACACTCTTGCCATGGATACTCATTAATCCATGATGACTCAGTCACACTCTTGCCATGGATACTCATTATTCCATGAAGACTCAGTCATACTCTTGCCATGGATACTCATTAATCCATGATGACTCAGTCATACCCTTGCAATGGATACTCATTAATCCATGATGACTGAGTCATACTCTGGCCATGGATACTCATTATTCCATGATGACTCAGTCACACTCTTGCAATGGATACTCATTAATCCATGATGACTGAGTCATACTCTGGCAATGGATACTCATTATTCCATGATGACTGAGTCATACTCTTGCCATGGATACTCATTAATCCATGATGACTGAGTCATACTCTGGCCATGGATACTCATTATTCCATGATGACTGAGTCATACTCTTGCCATGGATACTCATTATTCCATGATGACTCAGTCATACTCTGGCCATGGATACTCATTATTCCATGATGACTGAGTCATACTCTTGCCATGGATACTCATTATTCCACAATTACTCAGTCATACTCTTGCCATGGATACTCATTATTCCATGATGACTTAAACTTTCTTATAAGTTTGATAGCATGATACTGGCTACTTTTCTTTGCAACAGATTCATTAGATTCATTTGTGAAAACTTTGTCAAGTTTCCATTTATAACATAGTTATGCTAACAGATTCGTCTCTTTGATTTCATCAACAATCATAAAATCTTGACTTGGACAGGATTGGTTTCATAATGATTAACTTTTACACACCTGTTTTGGTACTAGGATCATGCTTTTAGAGAAGTGCATTTTATTTCCAAACACACCTGTAACAGAAATCTTGTGAGTTATGTCGTTAACAATTATCATCCAGTCACTTTTAAATTGTCGAGGTGCATCAAAACAATCTCTGACAGGATGACTTTTGACAGTCTGCAAGCTCAGCATAGGCAGTTTCATTGGCCAGCATAATGATTAGGGAGGAGTGTACTCATCTAATACCTGTGGCTAGGTTAAGACTTGAAAGTCGGTGAATCCTATATACTTACAAATATTACCATTCAAATGCAACTGATACTAAGCCAAGATATAAATATTTATTCCCTATTTGTCAAAACTGCTTCATATCATGCATTCCCATTATCATATCTGCACAAGAAAATAAGAGACTGACCTTGACTACAAGATGGAAGTGGCAAACTTTGACAATGTGTCATGAAAGAAAGGACTAAAGGAGGAATGAAACTGAGGGCATTTATTTAACAGAAGCATGTAGTACATATAAACCCTAAATAAAGGTGTTGATATATGTACTGTGGGGAGTTCACAGTGTATAAAATTTGCAGCATATAAAGCATTATGAACTGAACCTAACCTCTTTTTTCTCTCACTCTCTCTCAAAGTTTTGGACTTGCCCATGTCAACCAACTTACAAACTTGCGCTTGCCCAAGCCTAATTTTGAGCTTGTCATGGGCATCAGGCAAGATGATTTGTCTTGCCCTGATTGATATATATATATATATATATATATATATATATATATATATATATATATATATATAGACATACATACAGTGAAATCACAATATAGAGACAAACAGTATAATATAAAAAAATATAAAGACGTCATCCATTTTTTATAAAATATTTTGTGCCTGAAAAAGCATACAGTAAATGCGAAACTAGTTGCACAAATTTATTGGCATTTGTGTTGGTTTTTTTAATTTCAATTATATATATATATATATGATTTCTATTCAAAATGGTCTTCACAAAGAAAGAGAGAGAGAGATTACATGCTCTTTGTGACAACAGTTTACAGCATACCAAGCTCCACAAGTCTTACCTCATACTTCTGGATGCTTTCCAGAAGACACAGATAAGTCTCCCCAAGATGTTGTAACTCCTCCTTTGCCTTGCAATGCTTTTCTCCTGTCACCTGGTGCTTATGAAACTGATCTACAACATACAGGTAGGCAGGTGTATCCCTCAATTTGTCCTAGGAAATAGCCAAAAGATATTGAAAAAAAGGCAAATTTTTTATAATTTGATATTATTATTAATGTCATTAATTATTTTTTTGCAGTTGGATGCCATTCAAATGACTTTCATATATTTCAACACCTCTGCTTTACTGGGTACCAAATTATTGAACATATGCAGGGTCTCAAAAGCTGTCTGCTACAATTCCTGCCCACTATGATTTTGGATAAATTTTTATGTAAAGGTCGAAGTTTATTCTAAATATCATAGTATGCGAACTTGAGCAGACTGCCTGCCCACATAGAAAGTCCTTTAGATAACTACACATGTAAAACAAGGCATTTAAAAATACTATACCCCAAGCAGTTTGAAAACTGCAACACTGGAAATACCTATAGTCTCTACTATTATTATCTGGTGTTTTGTGCATGCCAATTTTGTCAATTTTTAAAGTTGTTCTTACTTTCTTTGCACCTAAATCCCAAAATGATATGGCACTGTTATAAAAATCAACTTGTACTGCAGACATTTTGAACACAGGCAAAAGTGGTCATGTGATCATGTAAAACTGGGTATAGCCTGTATGATAATGTTATGATAAGGAGTATTGATGTATAAACTACTGCAAATTTAAAATTGTTACTTCGAATGGAATTTGATTTAGGTGTTAGTATATAAATGAAATCATCAAATGAAAATGTTAAAAACAGCCTCTTACATGATGATTAAAATCAGCAGAAAGTTTCAAATGGACTATATCCAGTTGTGAAATGATTATAAATTACAATTTTTATACCTGCCAGATCACAAAATGTGTCTGTTTATGTCTATGACCAATCTTGGATGTGTTCAAAATGTTATTGGTACATTGCAATTTGCATTTGAGTGATCTATCAATCTGGGATATAGCTGCTTAAAAAGTATGCAAAAAAATTTGAAAACTCAAAGAATTTGTGAGAAAAATGTCTCATTCAACAATAACTTTCATTTTTCTGCTGCAGACTTTCATACCAACTTTGAAATCAGTTCAAATGTTAAATGGATCAAATGCACACGATTCTCCCAAATACTTTCTTAAAACATGCAAAATGATTTAGATGTGGGTGAACAATAAAAATGAAAAAGAAAAATAACCACGAGTCAAAATTTCTGAAAAGAGTACATTACATCTACCATATATAACCGTACGTCCTATTACTACGTTACTACCTAGAAAACATATCCAAAAAAGTTTGACTACAATTACTTTTAACTTTTATCCTACTGCGTCAGTAATCAACATGTGGTGCATTTGTCACGGTGAATGATTTTAATTTCCGATCAACTGGATCACCAAAGGGCTGGATATTCCGAGGTGACATATACCGGAAGGTGCTCTAAAGAGAACATCCTATTACTGTGGCAATTGAGAAATATAGCAACCATCGGTAATACTGTATCAAAGTTTACTTTTTTTTTTAAAATCAGTAAATATTATGTAAAATCAACACATTTAATAACAAAATTTCAACATTAAATTCATAAATTTAATCAAGATCTTTATATGCTTGAGTTGGAGAAAATCCATGAAATAATTATGATTTATGATATTCTTATGTTATATTACATGGTATATTTATAGTTAACCCCAACCCACGTAAATTTTAATTGTATGCCCCATGTCTAGAATACACCTTTTATGGATTTGACGGCATGACAGGGTTCATTAATTTGCCTTTATACCACTAATCTAGAAACCCACACTAAAACAAAACTCAAGAGTTTGACAATACACACTTAATGGGCCCCCTACAAGAGAGATAACAATTTTTATCGAAGAGCGGTCAGTCAGGTCACTAATTCTGCATGTATTCTTTAAATTGTGAAGCAGACGATTTGTTGACATCCTTATTGGTGCGATTTTATGACTGAAAAGTACAAAAAAGGGATTGGAACAGGATATGTTATGAATGGGATTTTATCACTTACTTAAATTTGTACATGTAATGGAAATCTACGATTTTGTTTACTTTGAACAGAGTTATCCTTCACATTTTTAATATTCATGGCAATGTGAACTTCCTGACATTATGTTTACATACAGGTTATTCAGATGTTACGCATGGTGACATCGCTGAACAATAAAGTTTAAATGCCGCTGTAATAGGACGTGCCACTATACTATAAGGTTGCAACATTTACAAAAATTTCTAAATGTGTACACAATACAATAACTGAAATGCCATTTACCTGAACAAACTCAAAACTGAACCTTACCACCAATCTGCATTAGGCTTACAGCTGACAGCTACTTATATATATATGCCTTGACAATGTGTATGCCGTACCTCACTCAACTTGTCACCGTTTCATTTGCGTTTTCCTCTTATTATGACAGGATTAAGTTTGTAAGACGTCTTTGTTGAATATATCTGGCAAAACATGTTCGTTTACACGGTTATCTATTTTGTACACGTTTACTGGCAGTATAAGTCGTTTACACGGTTATCTATTTTGTAAACGTTTACTGGCAGTATAAGTCGTTTACACGTGTTAAGTTGCAGCCTTTCTATACACAATAAAACCTAAAGAAAGTGTAGCCAAAACTAACGAAAATAGGTTATACCTATATGAAACTTCTATATTTTGATCATTTTCAAAGTCTTTGAACCTTAAACGACAATAGGATTAAATGATGGACAAATTCAAAGTCAATAAATTGTAACCTTTTTATAAATGGACTGTAGCTGTCTCAATATTCCCTTATACAGTCGGATATTCCGCACACTGGCCGCCATGTTGTTGTTGTTGACTGTAATTCCCTCCGGTATTTTATTGCAGCACCCCTGATTTCAATTTTTGGATAATTAATATATATATACACACATAATACAATAATATGGTGGTGGAGGGTTAATGTGATGCTACACGTGTACCTTCTTTTTCCACCCAAGAATTAATATAAACGACTTCATAGCATAATAGAGTAATCTACTGAATATAAATAAATATATACATAAAGTTGATCCCTTTGTATTCATAATGGGGACTGGTTGCAGTGCTGAGGAAGTGAATGTGATCATACTTTGACTTGAAATATGTACATTGTTAATGGGAATGTAACAGGTATATTATACTCAAATACATTTTTATTAAGTACAGGCGGGAGTAGTTGATGTTAAAATTCTTGCTCTCGGGCGATGCAGGTTGTAAATGATGCTTCTACTGAGACTTTCAATTTCCTGGATTTGATCAGTGCTTAAGTTAAAGGCGGTCTTAATGATTGAAGAACTGAAATCCATCACGCACTGCAACATAAATTTAACGTCTTTGTTTAGAATATCAGCTGCGCCTACCCTACAAGACTGGACGAATCCTATGATTTTTTGGAGATGTTTAGTACGTTTGTACTGTAGGGAAGGACATGTGAGAATTAAAGGCTTTCTATCTTCTGATCCTCCTTTACAGAGAGGGCAAACAGGAGAGACATAATGTTGATTGAAATTGTGTCTGTTGGACTGCAGTGTGTATGAGCCTGTCGGAACCCTTGCTTTTTTATGGATGCTTTCTCGCCCGCTCTTGGGTTGGTTGCGGCGGATGTCCATACATGGTGTGCTCGCAGCAGAGGGTTGTCTTGGATGTGGAGGAATCTGAGTGACGGTTTGTTTAGTTTAGCCTCTTCTCATCTTTTGCGTAAAATGCCTCCTTAACCATGCATTTCCATCATTGTTTGCCGGGTGGGTTATCAATCAAGTCGAAGGCTGATGGGAGGGAGTATTTCTCGACGGTTTTTCCGATGTAGGTAATGTTGCCAAAGAGTGCCAGGGCTTTTATTTCGATGTGGGCGTCTATGTTGGTAGTGCCTACAAGTATATAGACTGCGGCTGTAGACGATCTCTCTGGGAGATACTGTAACTGACGAAGAGTCTTTAATAGTTCATACTTTTCCAGTGTTCCATAGGTCTGTTGTGGGGATCCGTGTCACTTCTAGGTCATAGACAGCTCGTGGGCGCGAGAAGATGCGATATTTTGTTGTAAGAAAGAATAGGGTTCACCCCATTCTTTCCGTGTAGACCTGCTTCCATGATGGAATAGAGTGCTCTTCTCCCTGTTTGTATCATATCGTATATATCTGTCTTCATGTCGGCCGTTGAAGATTACGATGCTGCTTGTGAGTGGGTTGATTGAGAAGCGGTCAGTATTGGCGAAGTCGTAGATAGTTTGTAGTGAGATTTGCAGGTCTACTGGGTTGTTAGCAAGGATTCCCACATCATCGGCTACTGTCGGTGTTCCTATGAAGGTGGTCCCAATTGATGCCCCCAGATTATTCCGTTGGATTGTGTGTAGCAGGTCGTTGTTAAAGCACTGTAGAGGGTAGGAGATAGTTTTGTGCCTTGCTTAATTCCCTGTCCAAAATGGAAGTGGTTGCTGAGTTGGTCTAACCATTTTACTTTGCTAACTGATGCTGTCTGCAAGTCTTTTTAGGAGTAGCCAGAGATTGCCTGTGATACCGTGTGACTATAGCTTCCTCAGGAGGTCTTCATGCCATACGACATCAAAGGATTTTTCAGCATCGAAGGTGGCTAGGGCAAGTGTCTTGTTTGTATATCTTTCCTCGTTGATTGCTTCGGATACCAGCAGTGCTGCATGGTTAGGGGAGGTTTTTTTGGAAAACCCCTTTCAAGTTAGGGGTCAGCTTACTGTCTAGTTGGGGTTGAAGCAATGTTTCAATTAGTTTGCTAAGGACCGTCGTCACTGTTACTATAGTTACTGAGTAAAGTATGGTCCTTCCCTTTTTTTTTTTGCACTGGTGTGATGATCCGTACTTTTAACAATTCTGTGATACTTGCACACTGGATGATGCTGTTCATAAGTCTGGGTATATAGCCATGGGCAGGCCGCCATACTTAAGTTGTTCTGCGGTCATGCCAAGGTGATCTGGAGCCTTGCTATTCGACAGCTTCTTGATAGCATGCTCCACTTCTGAAATTTCCAGTATATGGAGGGGTTCAGACAGGGTACAACTCGTAGTTTCAAGCCATGACAGTTTTACATTATTTAGAGTAATGCCCCTTGAAAAATGAACGAAATACAGCCTATTCAAGAAACATCGATTTGGGCCCATCCAGTCGATCAAAAACACGCGCAAGCATTAACAGCGTTAAATAAATACTTTTCGTGGAAAACCGAGTATACTATATAAATAAATTAAGACTTATTACATAGTATACTCAGTTTTATGTGAAAAATTGTTTATTTAAAGTTTTTAATGCTTGCGCGTGTTTTAGGTAGTCTTACAGCGGTTACACGAAACACCCAAATCTCACCAAACACCCAAATCTACCCCAAATTCACCCAAATCCACCCAAGTCCACATCAAATCCACTCAGATCTGCCCCAAATATACCTTTGATACGCGTAATATGCAAACTATATGTTCTTAGGTATCATATATTGCACAATAATATTAAAAATTCAATAAGTTGCAGTAAGTGAATGTCAGTTCTTTTAATTTACATAAGATAGTTCTTTGTAAATTTCTAGCCGAAATCAGAAACAAATAGACATGAGCTATCATTTTATTTAAATGTTTACAATAAAGAAAATTGAATTAATATCTTTGAAGAAAAAAAATTGAAACTTTTCATAAATCAGGCCAGTATGGCCGACTTTGAACACTATCAAACAGTAATGTATTTAATCTGACCCATGACTTTTATTGATTTTTCATGCAAATCGTGTTTTCTTCGCATTATAATACTTAAATATAATAAATAAATATTGTGTAAAGAGTTATTGTCTATTAACATAATATTAAAACGTACTTTACTATTATCGTTGAATTTTATCTTGCGAGTAAAAATCTCGTACCAGTAAACAAACTTATTTTATTTTCATTCTAACCTTTGAAAGTTTAGCAAATATTAATGAACGTAAATATTTTATTTAAAGTAAATATTAAATCCATTAAAGCTTGATTTCAGAATTGAGATTTTATATCATTAAAAAATATATAATATAATAAAACTTCCATGTAACACAAGATCACAAAGTTATTTAAAGTCAGCATTATATTTTGTGTTCAAGAATGGTTAATTAAGTAAAATTGGACATAAGACAACAAAAGTGCCTTAATTATAACGGCATTAATCAGATAGGTTTTGCAAACTGATGGTCAGATGATCATACTATTATTGTTTGGAACTAAATTAATTTAGTGTGCACTGATCAAACCAAGCCTTAAACAGGCGGTGATAATATGATGTTCAAATATAGCGGCATTAATCAAACATATTTTGCAAATTGATGGTCAGACGATCTCACTTTTGTTGTGTGCAATTAAATTAATTAAGTGAGTACTGATCAAACCAAGTGTTAAACAGACGGTGATAATATGTTTAATTATAGCGGCATCAATCAATTCAGTGTTAGTAATTTGCAGGAACAATAAGTCATTAAATCCTTTGATAGAAAACGGTTATCTTTTCAAACACAGAGAGAGACATAGAATTTTTTTATGAGATGTAATTGTCGTAGTCACAATAGTCATGCCAAAATTTATTATCAATGGTTCATTGATTGCCTAATAATCCTAGGTCCAGAAAGAAGCTTAGAGACATTAGTAATCAATTGGTGCTCATCTATGTATGGAGAAAATTCACAAATGTTAAACATGACCACTCATTTCTTGTGGTTTAAATGTATATAATATTGAGAAGTTTTAGAGAAGTGTGTGTATCGAAAATTCAACAATTCGTGTCTTCGACAATAAAGCAAGCACTTTCACTATTCCGTCCAATTATCCATAATATCAAAACACAATGCTGATATACAAACATATTTTGTGAAGGTATATACGGAAGAATGAACACACAGTTAGAATTCATGTACACTGAAAGAGCCACAGTAATTCAGCTGGTAGAGCGTCTGACTAGTAACCAAAAGGTTGCAGGTTCGACACCCGCCTAGGTCAGCTCTGGGCGGCTGCCTCGGTGTATCCAAGGGAAAGGCACTTAGATCACATTTCTTTGGCAGCTAAAAACCGGACTGTCAGGCATAAAACCGGACGAATGGCCACATCTGTCTCGTTGAAGAGAGCAAGCTAACAACAACGCTAGAGTAGAGATGGAAATCAGCATGATACCCGCCCAGGCCCTATGTGCCCAGTAAAGAATTTGGTCTTACGATCGTCTCTGGATGAAGCATGAGAGCTCAGGAGAAGAGAACAACTCTTCTCCTGATATGGGAAGATGATGAAGAAAAAACAAGCAAGGAGATGGACAAGATAAGATAATTCATTGTCTTTGATCCAACAAAAGGATATGACAATGACAACACAAATAATAATTATCTAATATAAAATGTTAACATTGGAAATTTGCATGCTCTCTTTCACTCTCGCCTTTCATCCACACATCCTTTACAATGCCCGCATGCATATGCTAAATTTAACTCTAATTATTAGAACATTTAAAAGTAACTAAACTAGGACATTAAAAGTAACTAGACTAGTTTATTACGGCAGACGAAATTCACCCGGATAGTTGCTAGCAAGTTTACTGATTAATAGATTGTCAACACATATTGACTTCGCCCCTATTAAACTTTGCCTTTTTACAGAAATTTCATATGCATAGTGAATAATTAATGGTGTCATATCATAATCAAACATGGTTAATAATTGGCACAATAACTTATCTATGTCATTATGGATGTTATATCCAATTTGCTCTAAATTAGGATATAAGATTTTTCTCCTGTCTTCATTCTTAGAGCAATGGCAGAAAAAATGTTTTTCATATTCCACTTTGTTTGCACAAAAGAGGCAATATATAGCATCCCTAGGGATAACAGGTTTTAGGTATCGCCAGGTTCAATTTGTAGAGAATGAGCACTGATTCTAAACTGGCTAACATTTTGTAGCTGTTTCTTTTCTAAGCATAATAGTAGGTATCTTTCAAATGCAAAATTGTTATTGACTTTGCTATAGACAGATAACTTAGGACTTTTATTTATAATATTTTTCCACTATACATAATATCTTTGTAAAAGTTTTTGCTTTATGTCATACAGTAGTTTGTCTTTCGAGAATGTACTAGAGTTTTCCAAAACATGTTCAAATCCTCAATATCTAAATATAGTTTTGAGAGCCTTGAACCTAACCTGTGGTACAGTCCATTTTAGTTTTCGAGAATGACGGCCTGCGGATCTGTGAAAACTGAGCGCAGCGCCGTCTCTTGACCCCTCGGATTCAATGGGCTAATTTCAATGTTTATGTTGTTTCGAAATAGATCGTATCCTTGCCTCGTTTTGGATAAGGTCAACAGCACGTGTAAATTGGCTATTAATAGGATTAATCATCACGGAAAACACCTCGCATGTCACCAGACGTGGATATCGCTACAATCTCAGTAGGGAGCCATTAATTAATGATAATCTATTTTCGATGCATTATCAGCGGGCAACAAAAAGAAAAGAATATATTAGCATAGCAAATATATATCGACGACTATACCCAGGCTACCTTGAACCATAAAGAAGTGTCGCTGTTTGTGTTTTCTTGTAAACATTTGTATGCAAGGGAGTCTTGGGAGAGTTATAATATATGTAACCATTATTTAATTGTTTGAACAATGATGTATATGTCTAGGGGATATTCCCCCAACTCCCCTCTTGTTGCCAAGTTGCTGCTAAATTTATTAGCAGCAAAGAGATGAAGACCCCCGAGGCAAGTGAGAAGATCATCGCAGGCAACAAGGGAGCAGCCTCAGGAGAACCAGTCTCAGCTAAGAGAACCCACCTAACAACCGATGACATCATCAACGTCACCATGAGTTGCACCCGAAACTAAAAAACGGGGGCATAAGGGACAAAGAAGAGAAGAGAGGAGAATTGAAGATAGAGAAAAATTAGAAGGAAAAGCAAAAAGTAGAAGGAGAAAGAGAAGCGTGGACAGGGAAAGTAGGAGCAGGAAGCAAGAAAGCCACAACTACCTATTGCTACACAACACTCAGAATAAACAGTGGCGCTGCAGTACGCCTATCTGTGAAAATGGGATTAAACGACCTTATCACAACCGTGCTGCCACAAAACAGTATATTACGGACGCACGGTCCATTTAAGACATTTTCAGTGGTCCTGGGAAATGGTATCCAGAACCCGGTGGAGCATTATCCACAAAATACAATTCATTGTATCTTGTCATTTATATAACTACTCTACCATATTTTATTTTCAAATAATTCGGCCAGAATAGGCATAATGAACCGTCAAATATGGTATTTTTGGAGTAGATTGTTTAGAATAACTTTTGTTGGCAAATTCCGGTTGTGTGATGTAGTATAACAAGAAAATGTCGTCAGTGCTAACTGCGTGTAGCTGTAATGACCATGTATATAATCTCTTCATTATTCAATACGTAACACTCACTGTTCTAAGATGTGGGTTTTACGCACGTAAAATATGCTATTTGTCCATCAATAATGAATTAAATAACTTTTTTTTGAAAGGAGTAAAACCAGATTGTCTTTGTGTGAGATCGTATGAACCCCAAACAGAAATACGTGTAATTTAAAACAGCAGATACATACCTTCTATATAGCACTTTAATTTAATACAAATTTTACCCCCATCATATTTGATGAATCGTCATATGTAATATTTTGCAATAGACTAGAGCCATAGAAACGTCACACCTACATGTAAAAGGTAAAACAAAAAGATAAAAAAATTCATTGGTTTTGAACGGTTGAATTTTTTGAGGAGTTACTTAAAACATATTTAAAAAACATCATTCGCTTCCCAACCATATCTAGCCGTCTTTTGAGCAGCCTCTGAGCATAACGGTTCATTAATACATAATCACCATACACACTACTTATCCATGTTTTAGTTTTTTCTACACATGCATGGGAGCGTAGTAAAACAATTAAGTGAATTGTATGTTTCCCTACATTCATTTACTGTGGTAATTACATGTGTCACGCTGTAAATATCGTGCAAATAAAATATTAATCCACCAACACTCACGTAGATACGCTTCCCCTTTCAACTGTCAATAACAACTTACATCCCTTCATCACGCTGCCTAGCGACGTTTGCAGATGCTTCATGATAATAAGTATACGTCAGTAATAAAATAAACAATTTTATTGAAAGGAATAAAATCGATTTTAGTTGTGTGAGATAAAATAAACACACACAGGAACACTTCAAAAAATAAGATACATGGGTTCTATAGCAGTTCCATTTGACCAAATTTCAATCCAATTATAGGGGACGAATCGACCTATATTGCATTTGTAATAGACAAAGAAACGAAACTCCTACATGTAAAATGAGCAAACACATATGCAAGATCAACGACCTTTAGACCAGTATTCTATATTCAAAAGAAATTGGCAGCGGTGAGATTGGAAGAAACTGGTGCCTAAATACAGCGCCTTAGACAAATCAAATTTCCTTCAGTAGATGGAATAATGGCAGTTTCCCTTCAGCACCTGGAAGTTAGGAAGAAGCAGTCAAACTTACATGTCAAACTGTCCATATATGGTGTGCATTTCCATTCAAAAACCTTAGCTATAGATATCCCACTGTCTTCAAAATTCTCTAAAACGTGTGTAAAAATAGTGTAAAATAGTTTTGTTAAAATCATCATAGCGACTGTCCAAAGTGCATGTGCAAATGAAAATGTTGATGATTCCATTGATATGGAAGATACACGAATATGATCATGAGAGCGATAGAAAACAATTGGTTATATTTATAGTGATAGAATATGTAACATTGCAAAAAGAAAAAAAGAAAAGGAATCCGGGGTGCCGGAAAAGAAACGCATAAGGGAAACATATGTAGTGTCGGTAAAAGCGAACAGAGCTGATCATTTAAAATGTATTTCTGGTATACCTCTCGACCGTATCGTTTAACTAATACACATATGTCTTCGTAATATGGATAAACACGGGAGTTATGAAAGTAGCAAGGTAATGAGTATGTATGACACAAACAGTGTTAGTCACTCTCTCTAAATATGTACATAGGTAGCGTGGCCGAGCGGTCTAAGGCGCTGGTTTAAGGCACCAGTCTCTTCGGAGGCGTGGGTTCGAATCCCACCGCTGCCAATATTTTTGATTAAACAAAAATAGGCTGGGCGAAATTTAAAACTACTGTTGACGATTTCACTGCGCAGGTTCGAGTTTAACGCAAGTAAGTCAAGGTAAGTCAATGCAGGTAAATCATCGATTCAATATTATCTTCTTTACAACAACCAATGCATTATAAACTGTATATGAGTACTGGAGGAAACTGTTAAAGCCCTTTCTTTTGGTATTCTCACTTTAACACTTTAATTTTACTAACTTTAGATAAAACTGGTACGTTATGAAATATTTATAAGATATCTTTCCCAGTTATTTTTGGCTATATCTCATATTTCGCTTTTAGGATATTGCAATCCGGAGGGTGTTGCATTAAGTCATTTTTCTGCATCTTCAAAATAAGTGGTTTGCTTCTGGGATAGATGAATTTGCTATTTTTTCTGTACACGTCGAAGTTTCTCAATTGCACTTCCGTCCTAACGGAATTCTTGAACTAGAAAGAATTTTAAAAATACTTTCATGGTTCGAATAATACTATTCAGCTACAAATCTTTGGAGGCTGGGTCTAGTTCTAATACTGTCATTTATGACAAGTCAATGCATGAGGATTATGATTCTTATTCTGACTATGATTCAGATTGGTCATCAATGGCAGCAGCATATTCTGATGCCCAGCCTCTAAATGAGTTATATTTGGACCTGGATCAGAATTCACAATAGGCATCATTTGTATGGTCAGTAAACAGTGGCCATGTTAAGTAGAATTTAATAAATGTTAAAAATTTGACTATGTGATATAAATATCTTATGAGTTTTACATGCTTCATTACATAAATAATATTACTAAAAGCTGATATTCATCTCTACCTGCATTGATCATTGAGTCATTGACTACATTTTGTCTTCTTGTATGATGAAATGTAGGACCAGTTGGTTAAGGACAGGACCAGCAACATTTCTAAGGTACTGGTCCCGTGGGCTTGCAGGATTTTTCGGCGAGTTTTAAGCACTGTCTCTCTGTAGTTTCATTTGTCGTAAAATTTACTTGTATCAAGCTGTAGATATCGTGTACAAGAAATATTAATCCACTAATATTCATGTGGATTCGCTTGCCCTGTCTACAGACAATGGCAGCTATTTACGTCCCTTTATCACGTCGCCTAGCGACCATTGCCGATGCTACTTGATAATAATTATATATCAGTAATAAAAAATCTTTTTTTTGAAAGGAGCAAAACCAGATTTTCGTTGTGTGAGAACTCATGACCACACACAGTAATATTTGAAACTATCAGTTACATAGGTTCGATAGCACATTAAACTGACAAAAATGAAAACCCAATCAGATGTGATGAACCGACCTATGTTGTATGTTGCAATAGCCCAAGAACTAGTCATACATGTAAAAAGGATATAAATATGCAGGATCAAAACCTTTGACAGTATTATATATTCAAAATAAATTGGCAGCGGTGGGATTCGAACCCACGCCTCCGAAGAGACTGGTGCCTAAAACCAGCGCCTTAGACCGCTCGGCCACGCTACCGCCGTTACGAGCTATAAGGTTACTAACACGATTCTATTAGTGTACACTAGTACAGTTTACATTTGACCACACAAATTTGGCTTGCATCATTATACAAAATGATACGCATGTGTATATAAGTAAATGTACTGCAATTTATTACTCGTAAATATGTGTCACGGTACAAAGTTTCATCAGTGTAAAGGATCGATACAAAATTTGATTAGTCTAGATATAATAGGGTTGAAATTGCAAAGGAGGTAACAAAGAAATGACTGAAAATGAAAATACAAAAATTACTCAAGCGTGAAAGTTAGATTACATTGATCTATTTCTGGAATGGTTAAAACGTCTCCTTGAGATGAACACACATACCAAATTTCATTAGTGTAGGTATGATAGAGTTCCTGATATTTGGGGTGTACATAATATATATAGCTGAAAAAGTCACTTATGCGTCAAATTAGGTTACAATAACCTAGTTTTTGTATGTTTAATTTTCTTTAGATGCATCCAAATACCAATGTTGACGAATGTCGGAGAAACAGGGTCCCAGATATTGAGACTGTAAACAATGAATAGCTGAGAATGCAACAGTCATTTACACGTGATAATTAGGTTGCACAACCCTAGTTTTCTTACGGTTGTATTACTCTTCGTTAGATACATTCACATACAAACTTTCATCAGTGTCGGTGTAACAGACTCCAAGATATGAAGGGTGTCACAAAGTTATAGCTTGAATTACAAAGTCACGCAAGCGCGAATGTTTGGTCACAATGACCTACTTATGATATAAGTGAATGACTCTCCTTAAGATGATGTCACATACCAATTGCATGAATTTAGGTTTATTAGAGTTCAAGATATTGAGGGTGTAACAAACGGATAGCAAAAATACAAAGTCACACAAACGTGAATATTAGATCACAGTAGTATAGTTTTGAAATGCTCGAAATACTCTGCATAAAAGATGTATCAACGTACCAATTTTCATGAGTGTAGGTGAACAAAAGGAAAGATATTGAAGACATAACGCATTATTTTTTCTTTTATCATCCATCCTCATCTGAAACGGAAAATGGGACTTACTGTATGACGTCAGCTTTCTCGTCTGATCTTTCCCTGTACTAAATTCAGGTAACTCACACATAGGCCGTGCTTTAAAGTTTAACTGGAATTCCACAGATGGGCGTTTTCAAGTGCGATATTGATTAATGACGTCAGAAGCTTTCTTCAGTATCCGGTTGAATAGATCTAGAGCGCAATGAGAGAGAGAGAGAGAGAGAGAGAGAGAGAGAGAGAGAGAGAAAGAGAGAGAGAGAGAGAGAGAGAAGTTTTAAAATGGAACAACTTAGAAACTAAATGTTGAGGGACACTTTGAAACGGTTCGTATCTTCGTATCTTCCCATCCTGTGTGAGAACAATAAAAGAAAACATGAAATTGCAACAACATCGAAAAAAAATAAAATAAAAAGTAACACATAATTAAACGGGATGACAAAACTATGTCACGGAGAGAGAGAAATTTGAAATCGATTTGGCTAATAACATGGAACTATGGACATTTAATATTGATTGTACTTGTCTTGCCATCCAATAAATGAACAATGAGATAAATCATTCAATTCTGAAAATACAAAATTAAAATCAAGGAGTGAAAAAAATAATAATAAAAAAACAAAAAAAAAACGCTATTCTTTTAGAAATCCATAAATACAGTACATTTAGGGTATAGTCGTCCGCATTCAGTTTGACATATTTGCATACTTGCAGGTATAAATTCCTCAAAACTAAGTGATTCGAACACAATCTGAATATCTCCCAAAAAATAAAGCATTGTAATATTTATAGGTAAAATTGGACAGTTGCAAAGTTTTGCAATTACAAATCAATTTTCCTTCAGTAAATGGAATAATTGCAGTTTCCCTTCAGCACCTGGAAGTTAGGAAGAAGCAGTCAAACTTACATGTCAAACTGTCCAGATATGGTGTGCATTTCCATTCAAAAACCTTAGCTATAGATATCCCACTGTCTTCAAAATTCTCTAAAACGCGTGCAAAAATAGTGTAAAATAGTTTTGTTAAAATCATCATAGCGACTGTCCAAAGTGCATGTGCAAATGAAAATGTTGATGATTCCATTGATATGGAAGATACACGAATATGATCACGAGAGCGATAGAAAACAATTGGTTATATTTATAGTGATAGAATATGTAACATTGCAAAAAGAAAAAAAGAAAAGGAATCCGGGGTGCCGGAAAAGAAGCGCATAAGGGAAACATATGTAGTGTCGGTAAAAGCGAACAGAGCTGATCATTTAAAATGTATTTCTGGTATACCTCTCGACCGTATCGTTTAACTAATACACATATGTCTTCGTAATATGGATAAACACGGGAGTTATGAAAGTAGCAAGGTAATGAGTATGTATGACACAAACAGTGTTAGTCACTCTCTCTAAATATGTACATAGGTAGCGTGGCCGAGCGGTCTAAGGCGCTGGTTTAAGGCACCAGTCTCTTCGGAGGCGTGGGTTCGAATCCCACCGCTGCCAATATTTTTGATTAAACAAAAATAGGCTGGGCGAAATTTAAAACTACTGTTGACGATTTCACTGCGCAGGTTCGAGTTTAACGCAAGTAAGTCAAGGTAAGTCAATGCAGGTAAATCATCGATTCAATATTATCTTCTTTACAACAACCAATGCATTATAAACTGTATATGAGTACTGGAGGAAACTGTTAAAGCCCTTTCTTTTGGTATTCTCACTTTAATTTTACTAACTTTAGATAAAACTGGTACGTTATGAAATATTTATAAGATATCTTTCCCAGTTATTTTTGGCTATTTCTCATATTTGGCTTTTAGGATATTGCAATCCGGAGGGTGTTGCATTAAGTCATTTTTCTGCATCTTCAAAATAAGTGGTTTGCTTCTGGGATAGATGAATTTGCTATTTTTTCTGTACACGTCGAAGTATCTCAATTGCACTTCCGTCCTAACGGAATTCTTGAACTAGAAAGAATTTTAAAAATACTTTCATGGTTCGAATAATACTATTCAGCTACAAATCTTTGGAGGTTGGATCTAGTTCTAATACTGTCATTTATGACAAGTCAATGCATGAGGATTATGATTCTTATTCTGACTATGATTCAGATTGGTCATCAATGGCAGCAGCATATTCTGATGCCCAGCCTCTAAATGAGTTATATTTGGACCTGGATCAGAATTCACAATAGGCATCATTTGTATGGTCAGTAAACAGTGGCCATGTTAAGTAGAATTTAATAAATGTTAAAAATTTGACTATGTGATATAAATATCTTATTATGAGTTTTTCTTTATTTTCCATGCTTCATTACATAAATAATATTACTAAAAGCTGATATTCATCTCTACCTGCATTGATCATTGAGTCATTGACTACATTTTGTCTTCTTGTATGATGAAATGTAGGACCAGTTGGTTAAGGACAGGACCAGCAACATTTCTAGGGTACTGGTCCCGTGGGCTTGCAGGATTTGTCGGCGAGTTTCAAACACTGTCTCTCTGTAGTTTCATTTGTCGTAAAATTTCTTGTATCAAGCTGTAGATATCGTGTACAAGAAATATTAATTCACCAATATTCATGTGGATTCGCCTGCCCTGTCTACAGACAATGGCAGCTATTACGTCCCTTTATCACGTCGCCTAGCGACCATTGCCGATGCTACTTGATAATAATTATATATCAGTAATAAAAAATCTTTTTTTTTTGAAAGGAGCAAAACCAGATTTTCGTTGTGTGAGAACTCATGACCACACACAGTAATATTTGAAACTATCAGTTACATAGGTTCGATAGCACATTAAACTGACAAAAATGAAAACCCAATCAGATGTGATGAACCGACCTATGTTGTATGTTGCAATAGCCCAAGAACTAGTCATACATGTAAAAAGGATATAAATATGCAGGATCAAAACCTTTGACAGTATTATATATTCAAAATAAATTGGCAGCGGTGGGATTCGAACCCACGCCTCCGAAGAGACTGGTGCCTAAAACCAGCGCCTTAGACCGCTCGGCCACGCTACCGCCGTTACGAGCTATAAGGTTACTAACACGATTCTATTAGTGTACACTAGTACAGTTTACATTTGACCACACAAATTTGGCTTGCATCATTATACAAAATGATACGCATGTGTATATAAGTAAATGTACTGCAATTTATTACTCGTAAATATGTGTCACGGTACAAAGTTTCATCAGTGTAAAGGATCGATACAAAATTTGATTAGTCTAGATGTAATAGGGTTGAAATTGCAAAGGAGGTAACAAAGAAATGACTGAAAATGAAAATACAAAAATTACTCAAGCGTGAAAGTTAGATTACATTGATCTATTTCTGGAATGGTTAAAACGTCTCCTTGAGATGAATACACATACCAAATTTCATTAGTGTAGGTATGATAGAGTTCCTGATATTTGGGGTGTACATAATATATATATAGCTGAAAAAGTCACTTATGCGTCAAATTAGGTTACAATAACCTAGTTTTTGTATGTTTAATTTTCTTTAGATGCATCCAAATACCAATGTTGACGAATGTCGGAGAAACAGGGTCCCAGATATTGAGACTGTAAACAATGAATAGATGAGAATGCAACAGTCATTTACACGTGATAATTAGGTTGCACAACCCTAGTTTTCTTACGGTTGTATTACTCTTCGTTAGATACATTCACATACAAACTTTCATCAGTGTCGGTATAACAGACTCCAAGATATGAAGGGTGTCACAAAGTTATAGCTGGAATTACAAAGTCACGCAAGCGCGAATGTTTGGTCACAATGACCTACTTATGATATAAGTGAATGACTCTCCTTAAGATGAAGTCACATACCAATTGCATGAATTTAGGTTTATTAGAGTTTAAGATATTGAGGGTGTAACAAACGGATAGCAAAAATACAAAGTCACACAAACGTGAATATTAGATCACAGTAGTATAGTTTTGAAATGCTCGAAATACTCTGCATAAAAGATGTATCAACGTACCAATTTTCATGAGTGTAGGTGAACAAAGGGAAAGATACTGAAGAAATAACGCATTATTTTTTCTTTTATCATCCATCCTCATCTGAAAAGGAAAATGGGACTTACTGTATGACGTCAGTTTTCTCGTCTGATCTTTCCCTGTACTAAATTCTGTAAACTCGCATATAGGTCGTGCTTTAAGTTTAACTGGAATTCCACAGATGGGCGTTTTCAAGTGCGATATTGATTAATAACGTCAGAAGCTTCCTTCAGTATCCGGTTGAATAGATCTAGAGCGCAATGAGAGAGAGAGAGAGAGAGAGAGAGAGAGAGAGAGAGAGAGAGAGAGAGAGAGAGAGAGAGAGAGGTTTTGAAATGGAACAACTTAGAAACTAAATGTTTCAGTCATTTGTTTGTTACCTCCTTTGTAATCTGGCTAATAACATGGAACTATGGACATTTAATATTGATTGTACTTGTCTTGCCATCCAATAAATGAACAATGAGATAAATCATTCAATTCTGAAAAGACAAAATTAAAATCAAGGGGTGAAAAAAAAAAAAATAATAATAATAAAAAAAACCGCTATTCTTTTAGAAATCCATAAATACAGTACATTTATGGTATAGTCGTCCGCATTCAGTTTGACATATTTTGCATACTTGCAGGTATAAATTCCTCAAAACTAACTGATTCGAACACAATCTGAATATCTCCCAGAAAATAAAGCATTGTAATATTTATAGGTAAGATTGGACAGTTGCAAAGTTTTGCAATTACAAATCAATTTTCCTTCAGTAAATGGAATAATCGCAATTTCTCTTGAGCACCTGGAAGTTAGGAAGAAGCAGTCAAACTTACATGTCAAACTGTCCAGATATGGTGTGCATTTCCATTCAAAAACTGTAGCTATATATAACGTATTCACTTCCCACTGCCTTCAAAACTCTCCAAAACGCGTGCAAAAATAGTGTAAAATAGTTTTGTTAAAATCATCATAGAGGCAGTCCAAAATGCATGTGCAAATGAAAATGTTGATGATTTCATTGATATGGAAGATACATGAATATGATCACGAGAGCGATAAAAAACGATTGGTTATATTTATAGTGATAGATTATGTAACATTGCAAAAAGAAAAAAAAAGAAAAGAAATCCGGGGTGCCGGAAAAGAAACGCATAAGGGAAACATATGTAGTGTGGGTGAAAGCAAAGAGAGCTGATCATTTAAAATGTATTTCTGGTATACCACTCGACCTTATCGTTTAACTAATACACATATGTCTTCGTAATATGGATAAACACGGGAGTTATGAAAGTAGCAAGGTAATGAGTATGTATGACACAAACAGTGTTAGTCACTCTCTGCAAATATGTACAGAGGTAGCGTGGCCGAGCGGTCTAAGGCGCTGGTTTAAGGCACCAGTCTCTTCGGAGGCGTGGGTTCGAATCCCACCGCTGCCAATATTTTTGATTAAACAAAAATAGGCTGGGCGAAATTTAAAACTACTGTTGACGATTTCACTGCGCAGGTTCGAGTTTAACGCAAGTAAGTCAAGGTAAGTCAATGCAGGTAAATCATCGATTCAATATTATCTTTTTTACAACAACCAATGCATTATAAACTGTATATGAGTACTGGAGGAAACTGTTAAAGCCCTTTCTTTTGGTATTCTCACTTTAGTTTTACTAACTTTAGATAAAACTGGTACGTTATGAAATATTTATAAGATATCTTTCCCAGTTATTTTTGGCTGTTTATCATATTTGGCTTTTAGGATATTGCAATCCGGACGGTGTTGCATTAAGTCATTTTTCTGCATCTTCAAAATAAGTGATTTGCTTCTGGGATAGACGAATTTGCTATTTTTTCTGTACACGTCGAAGTTTCTCAATTCCACTCCGTCCTAACGGAATTCTTGAACTAGAAAGAATTTTAAAAATACTTTCATGGTTCGAATAATACTATTCAGCTACAAATCTTTGGAGGCTGGGTCTAGTTCTGATACTGTCATTTATGACAAGTCAATGCATGAGGATTATGATTCTTATTCTGACTATGATTCAGATTGGTCATCAATGGCAGCAGCATATTCTGATGCCCAGCCTCTGGATGAGTTATATTTGGATCTGGATCAGCGTTCACGATAGGCATCATTTGCATGGTCAGTAAACAGTGGCCATGTTAAGTAGAATTTAATAAATGTTAAAAATTTGACTATGTGATATAACAATCTTATTATGAGTTTTTCTTTATTTTCCATGCTTCATTACATAAATAATATTACTAAAAGCTGATATTCATCTCTACCTGTAATTATCATTGAGTCATTGACTACATTTTGTCTTCCTGTATGATGAAATGTAGGACCAGTTGGTTAAGGACAGGACCAGCACAATTTCTAGGGTACTGGTCCCGTGGGCTTGCAGGATTTTGTGGCCACCATTGCAGATGCTACATGATAATAATTGTATAGCAGGAATAAAAAAAACTTTTAATTGAAAAGAGTAAAACCAGATTTCCATTGTGTGAGATCTCATGACCACATACAGGAATATTAGAAACAATCAGTTACATAGGCTCGATAGCACATTAAACTGACAAAAATTAAACCCAATCAGATGTGATGAACCGACCTATGTATGTTGTAATATCCAAAGAACTAGTCATACATGTAAAACGGATATTAATATGCAGGAGCGAAGACATTTGACGGTAGTATATATTCAAAATAAATTGGCAGAGGTGGGATTCGAACCAAAGCCCTCGAAGAAACTGCTGCTTAAAACCAGCGCCTTAGACCTCTCAGCCACTCTACCGCCATTTAAAATTACAACGGTTCTAACACGATTGTCTTAGTGTACACTAGTACAATTTACATTTGACTACATAAATTTGGCTTACATAGTTATACAAAATGATGCGCATGTGTATATAATGTTACGGAATCATACCTCTTTTCCTTTTTATAATAATATAATTTATTAGTTTATGATCTCTGTTCTTAGTCTAAACTGCGGTTACCATATGAGTATACATACGACAACATTTCAATCGATAAATGGTCTCATGACTAATTGCGCGCGAAAAAGATGTCGACCTAGTTCCTGTTTTTTTTAGAAATTAACATTGCAAGGTCACATTTCCATTCTGAAATAACATGATGTTTACTGTTTAAGATTTCAGTTCGTAAGACCTTTGGCAAAATGACGCATAACCTAGTTCCTGATTGGTTCGTAGAGGGTTGCATTATTTTGTAATACCATGTTATTAAAGACATACGAACTTTCATCAGTGTCGGTATAATAGACTCCAAGATATGAATGATGTCACAAAGTTATATCTGGGAATTACAAAGTCACGCAAGCGCGAATGTTTGGTCACAATGATATACTTATGATATAATTGAATTAATCCCCTTAAGATGAAGCCACATACCAATATCATGAATTTAGGTTTATTAGAGTTCATGATATTGAGCGTGTAACAAAACCAAATACGTTTCGATTGTTAAGAATGAGAAGATAATTATTATCGACATCAGACAGCTACGGTTCAATACAATGTCGATTAGTTTTGCTTCCCCCTGTTTAAGGTTTATGGGATCATTTTAATTATTACACTATGAATATGGACCATATGACTTCAATATTGAGCACAACAGAAACTTTACATTATAATTAATTCTAACTGACAGGAGTATCAAGATTAGATTATTGTAATTACAAATAGGTCAACATAATTTACTTAGCTGCCACTAGAACAAGCATTTTAGTTTGTATAGCGTGTAAAACTTCACTAAAAAAAAACGATAACAGAGTCTGAAAGATGCAATGTTGTTTCAAAGTTGCCCTCGGAATATAGCTAACATAATATACTACCAATTTTTTATTTTTTTTTTGCGTAGCATGCCATGAAGTCTAGAATGATGCTAAGTGCTTTTGAATGTGTTCCTGCACTGGCATATATTTATACTGTATTATTGTGGCACTAGCACAAGATCATACTGGATCCAAAATAATGGATGTGGATTTTTCTCTCTCTCTTCAAATTGAGCTGTAAAAAGGGACTTCGAGTACCATGCTTATACGTAGTTTTGATAGTGGATCATTAAAAAGGCCACAGCTTCATTAACACATTTTATGTGTCTAGGAATAATGTGCAAACTGAGGTAAAGAATTATATATATATATATATATATATATATATATATATATATATATATATATATATATATATATATATATATATATATATATATATATATAGTCAGGGCCGGTTTAACCGCTATGCTAACTAGGCGGTCGCCTAGGGCGGGAATATTCATTTTCGAAAGTAAATTGTAGGGAGGGGGGGGGGGGACACAAGTCTGAAAGTTCGCCTAGGGCGCCAAATACCCTTGCGCCAGCCCTGTATATCGTGACAGAAATTAAATTCGAACCACTTTGTGAGATCTGTAATTGGAGAGGTTGTATCACAAGTTGCATTCATTACGCGTGTAATATCTAACGCTCAGTGATTAATGGCTCACAATTACAATTATTGCTGACATTCATAGATAAAGATCCTATGGATTTATTCAAATTAAGAATCAAGATAAAAAGGACATTTTGAAATTTCAGAAGGCAACGGAGAATGACATCACTTTGTCTCGTAAAATACACATGCCAGCCCATAGGCCTTAGTCGAGTGTACATAAATAATACTGTAGCAGCGTGATTCTGCAGCGGTCTCCAGTTCACACTGAAACAACAGTAACGGACTGATCATTTCATTTTTGGGGTGTGGTGGGTGCCTGTGATTTTTCTGAAAACAAAATGCTGGCCCCCATGCATGTCCAGATAGCATGAAAAAAAAAAAAAAAAATCTTGCTCTGATTTGCAGGGGGAAAAAAGAACAACTAATTATACGCATTAAATTAGTTGAATACAATTATTTATTTTTCTAGTGAAAGAAAAAAAATATCGTGATTCGAAAGAAAATCTCTGTCCCCCGCCGAAAATGTAATGGTCGGTCCCTAAGAAAATCACGACAAGCCCAGCCTACATCGTCAATACACAATAATATAGTTCTGTACCGGTATGTCAGTGTGTCACTTAGATTTCGGGTGTGTATTCATCAATATGGCTGAAATGCCTTCCGAAATTAATAAACTTCGCTGCTTGATGCGCATCAATATGATAAAATTGAGATCTACTGATAATAAGCTATGCCAGAGATCTCGATTTTAATCAGATTGGACGCACATAGTCGCAAGCCACGGGCGAAAATCTACGCTCTCTTATCACGAGCGTAGCGGATTTTCGACCGTGGTTTACGACGATGGTTGACCAGGGACTTATAGATGTATGTATAAGTCTCTGGCTTAACGCTGCGCAATAAGTTCTCCTTATTTTTTTATATTTTGTTTTCAGCGTCATTTAAAAATGCCCAGGCAAGATAGATAAACACGGGAGTTATCAAAAGAGCAAGGTAATGCGTATAGACAATGACGCTACTGTCATTCCTAAATATAAGTTTAAATGTAGTCAAAACACCGACAGTTTAACTACTACTTAATTATTAATTTTAAAAAAATATATTATAAAGCCATTTATATTCAGACTGCATTATGTAGGAATGTTTGGCATATAATAAAAATGGATAAGGCCTGTATTCTACTTACATGACATTTTTATGACTGAGAGAATTTTGTCACTATGGTTTCGCCCCCTTTATTTTAAATTTACACGTTGTAGCGGCAGATATCTTGCACGTTGTACACAGTATGGATGTACCGAAATTTATTTTTACCTACCCGAGTATCCGCGTCAAATCTAAGCACCCTATGATGTGCATTAGGTTGCTCCATCTAATGAAAATAGAATGGCTCTAACAGTGCATTCACCGTTGACGACTTTATTTTTCCAAAGTTTAAAGCTTGTGCTGATGGAACAAGGTTTTGTTTTAAACTTGTAAGGTATGAAAGCAATAAATAATGCTCAACTAGATTGTAATTATGCCAGGTAAATACTTTCGAAGACAAATAGTATTCGTACGAACCATAATGGACCGGAGACACATTTTAGTATTATTCACTCTACAATGGTATGTACAGTGGTAGCGTGGCCGAGCGGTCTAAGGCGCTGGTTTAAGGCACCAGTCTCTTCGGGGGCGTGGGTTCGAATCCCACCGCTATCAATAATTTTTATTTTTTATTTTTTTATTTTGTTATTTTATTTTAATTGCGCAGGTGTACATTTCAATCGTTAAGACAAGGAAGCATGGGCACGCACCCGCAACTGCCCCCCCCCATTAAAAAAAAAAAAAAACATTTTGCAGTATATATATATATATATATATATATATATATATATATATATATATATATATATATCCCTTTCATTTTGGCCTCCCTCCCCCAGAATTTTGGCTTTGCCCCCACCAACCCCCCCGAAACATTCCTGCAGTCGCCCATGTTAGGAGGTCTCACTCTTTATGTCATTGACCGTTTTCAGCCAGCAGGTAAGGCTTTTAGTTCCACCTTTTAGCCTTTTTACGTTGCTGATTAACCTCAGGGTAATTTCTTGCCTGTTGTGTTTTCTTGCTGTCATGGATGGTAGCTAGACCAGGGGTGTCAAACACACGGCCCGCCAGACTCATTATTTATTATTATTATTTATTATTTACATCAAATCTGGCCCTCCTTAGCAAATGAGTTTGACACCCCTGACCCGCCCTCTCCGACTTGTTAGGAGCACGTCTCCATACAGCATATGCACGTGACTAACTTTTTACTATTAACAAGCAGATTAAATTATTTTAAAAAATCGACATGAATGTTTACAAAAAATTAATAACTGCGAACAAAGCATTCACTTATGTTCACCCATGTCCATATTATGCACATGACAACATCAAAATGTGTAGAGGAGTAAAGGGTACTTCTTAGATATGGGGCTATCAACAACTCTTAGTAACTATAGTTTGCACCTACCCCCCCCCCCCCCACCCCACCCCCCATCTTGTACCCCCTACCGATTTTAAAAACGAAAAGCATCCAGGACATAAAAAAAAATTCACAAAATTTACTCATTTCATTCATGGATTTATAATTTCTAACTCGATTGTCACCAAGCGGTCCCTAACGTTGAGGAAAATGTCGGACAGAAACGATGCCTGGAGGTGTGTCTAATTTACGCTTGCTGATTGGTTAATCGAACAGCGTGATTGAAAAGTGGCGAAAGATCAATTACTCGTGTTGAGCTTTGAATTTCTTTTCAAAAATATTTAATAAAACCAAAGTGTTAACTAACTGCAGCTGGGATTAGTTGGAAGAAAGTGTGTGTAGGGGTCGATAGTCTGAGCAAAGTTCTATCCGAAAATGCGTTTGAAACAGAAAACATTGATAATTTAATTTGAATACAATTTTAAATAGAAATTTAAATTTAAAAAACTAAATGCCCCCCCCCCAAAAAAAAAAAAACAAAAAAAAAAAACAAAAAAAAAAAAAATTCATACAAATTGAAAGTGAGAAATTTTAGACTGCAGAGTTTACCAATGAATGGTATTTAAGACAAGTGGTAGCTTGGCTCTGTGTAACTTATAACATTTTGTCCAGGAGTAGTGAAGCAAGATAGCTCAAAGTGAATTTTGAAGCAAATTGCAATATGGCCGTTCAAAAGTATTTAGGTGTACACACTAAAAAAACAATGATGTGTTGTGTCAGGTACTTAGCAAGTTGTTAGTATAAATAATTTCATACTCAAATTTCCCATGTTCATTGGACCAGTACCATGTTTTATTAGCACAAATGATATGCGTTTCAATGTCAATAACCACAAAAGGCAACAATGTAATAGGAATACAGCTCCAGGGAGGCTCTACCTTACCGAACAGTGGTGCTGATCTCTCTCATGAAGACCTAAGCCATGTCTTTGAGGTGCTATATATCAGTATGGTAGTATAAACCAATCCTGGTACATAGGACACGTCCGAATGATACCTAGGTATCTCCACCTGACTGCTGGAGACGTTCCAAGCTAATCCAACTCTTTCACCTTGTTCCAAATACCAGGCCAGACCTGAAAAAAAAGATAACATATGCATTTTTAATCTCTTAAATCAGCAAGATGTGGGTAAATGAAGTGAAAATGTGCTAGATATGGAGATGTACAAATGATGGTTCATTGTTAACAACAGGAAGGCCATCATCTGCATGTCAAGGCCACGATCAAAGTATTGCTGCAAAATGAGTGACCTTGACCTGAAGGTCAAAAGGTTGAGCGAGCATGTCGCAGAATGAATTGTCTTAGAGTCATAATTATTAATCCAAAATATAAAGAAAATCCATCAATGGGTTTGAGAAATATAAGCAAATGATAAAACCTATAACGAAAACATGAATGCAGATGTCTATGGCTCAGACATTAACCCCAAAGTAAAAGGGGCAAGAGGGCGTGTTGAAGAATGAATTGTCTTTTAGCTTCATAACGATTTATCCCAAGTATGAAAAAATTCCAGCAACGGAAAAACTGTAACCAAAACATTAACACAAATTATCAATGACTGTTCAACACAAGGTCAGCGGGTCAAGTGCTCATGTCAGACAATTAATTTTCTTATCTTCATAATGATTCATCCCACGAGTAAAGAAAATCAGTCAAGGGGTTTAGGGAATATAAGCAAACCAATAAAGAACCAAAAAATCAGGGCAAAGTTTTTATGACTGTGACCTTGCTGCAGGCTCATAGGGGTGATCAAGCATGTCGTTGAACGAATTGCCTGAGCTTCACAATGATTCACGCCAAGTATGATGAGAATGCGCCCAAAGGTTTAGGAAATAAAAGCAATTGAAAAGCTTTACCCAAAACCGTAACAATCTGTTGAAGACGACACAATCGCCTCCGCCGTCAGAAATGTGACTGCTATGTCTCGCTTTCTACTAACGAATGCTCGACAAAAAGGATGAGTCACACATCAAACTGCCGCATGTGCACGATTTAATGCAGTGTTTACATACAAGGGAAAGTCTAATGTACATATATTGTACTTATAGGTATACAAAACCCATAACGCATATCCCAGTTAGATAGAGCGTCCATATTTAAAGCAACAGAGAAAAGAGAGGTCCTATAAAACTGTGCTCAGCTTTATGCACGCGAAACACTTCTTGACCTTGTGCAGCATGTTCTCGTGCGGGCGCGTAGAATAAATAGCACAGTAGCTCTATGAATTCATGGCTCTTGGGTCAAGGACAAATCATTCAGCACAAATCTGATGATAACTAGCAGTAAGTTAAATTAGCTCACTGAACGAGAGAAATCCAGACATACGTTCACTCTTTGCAAAGCGTATATAAAATATTACTTTCTTAAAGTATTAAGAAAGACGCAAACCATATGTATACTGTAACCTGAAAGATGCAAACCATACGTACGTTGTAACATGAAAGAGTTTATAAGCAGGAGCAGTAAAACATCTACAAAACTGGGACGTGTTATAAAGTTTATATACATTCAAAAGAGTGTTTCATATGTCTTGCGGAAAGTATGACGTTAAGAACAGGTTTTGCTATAGTGTCAAACTGAGAAAACAATCCATTCTAATAAACTGCATTAAGAATGGGAGGACCGATGGCGTCTATTTTTCTTCGAGGAACACTCGACTTGATGTGCGTTGACTATGATATGATCAACTTATATAATGACAAAAATGGTCTTTGAGTGACATTAATAAATATTGTGTAAAATTCTGTCCGATAATTACTTTCTCTTTCAGTTACCTCTTTTTATCCACATGATTTAGAACTGTTATGTTTATTTTCAGATTCAATTTGCTTAATTTACATCCAGTTTACTACAAAATGGCAATCAGATCTATGATGTACTTCTCAAGATATGGTTTTACATCTCTATCGCATGTAAACATATACAGGATGTTACACAGGAGTTCCTTTTATATAAGATTTAGCACGAAAACATAGCTATCCTTAATCAGTTTTGCTTGTGCATATAACTGGATAAATAGGAGATGGTGTCAAAGCTATACCCCAAACTTTCAATCCAGTTCCAATCAACATCTTAAACTTATACAAATGTATAATGCTAGTTAGTCTTATAGACATATAGCTCACGTATGAAACTGACAATGAAATAACTCATCAGTAAAATTATTATAAGCCACGTAGTTTTATAATCATTTACATCCATTAAAATATAAACTGAAAGTGACTGAAAACTAGTACACCTGTCATTTATTTAAGCTCTGAAATATAAATTAGGTCAGAAATTACTCAGCACCGCTTCACCATGATTTTTTAAAAAAAATGTAGCTGACGCATAAACTAGTCTATACAATATACTCAAGTACAGGCCACCGGAGAATCGAATCTCATTCATAAAACTAGGTCAGAAATTACCCATCAGCGAGTCTCCGGAGATTTTGTATGGACTTAATAGCTAAAACTAGGTCAAGCATTACTCAACACTGCATCAGCTTAGCTTTTTATGCAGCTTTTGCATACAACTATAGGCCAGATATTACTCATTACCGCATCGCAGTGATATTTTAAAAATGTAGCTCATGCATAAACTAGTCTATACAATATACTCAAATACAGGCCACCGGTCAGTTGAAGCTCATGAATAAAACTAGGTCAGAAATTACCCAACAGCGGATCGATCAAGATTTTTTTTGTGTGTGTGTGTGGAGTTCATACCTAAAACTACGTCTGATTACTCAACATTTTCCGAAAAGATGTCACCATGACCTTATTTTGAAAGACATTATTATATCTGTACAGTATCATATCATATTGTTTACAAAAAGGAAGAGTCTATTTCTCGTATATGAGGGTGTTCTCATTAATATGCTCAATATTCCACCTTGTTGTGTATTACGGTTGAAAAGATGTGAGGCAGTAAAAAAGATGGTACCATTTTCGAAATACTTATGAATTTTTCGAGTTAAACAAGAAGTTATTATACCTTGTTTCAAATGAAAGCATCTTTCACTCCTGCGTGGAATAATGCGCTGATTCCATGTGCTGCCATTACATCGTGCATGCCCTGTAACGCATACGTTGAATTGTCGCATGTGCACGATTTAACGGTACTGTTTACATACCATGAAAAATCTATTGTATGGATAGGAAATGTTTTTAAGAAAATTACTTGGTCATAGAAACAACACGAACACATAAGACGAGCAGTGCTTTAAAATCATTACAGCAAACTGATTTCATGAATAGAACGTAAAATAATGTTGCAAGTATTTTTTTAAAATGTCTTATATTTTTGCTACTTTTGACCCTATTGTGCAGCAAGCATTTAATTTCAGTGTAAAAGTTTAATTAAAACCTTAAAAAAAACTGTTAAATTATTAATTATACCCATTAATTATTTTAACTGATTTTTTTATTTTTACTGAGTTTATTTCAGTATAATTTGCGCAATGGATTTATCAAGTAACAATTCACCTTGATAGAATTATAAAGAAATTTCTAATGATACCTGGTATCATGTGTTATGCAGGCCGTTTGTAGAAACAGCCTTTACCATATCTAAACTGTTGCTATAGTTACTCGTCTTGTACAACGGTACATCGTATGTATTTTTCTGTGAGTAAATGTTGAAATTCTTTCGGTGAGAAGTCTGATTACCTCATTAATATGCATAGGTCTTGCTCATAATCAAAATGATTCCACCATGTTGGTAATATGCATCTAATATATTCATCTCATTGCCATGCGTGGAGCTTGCTCATTATCGAACTCATCCAATATCTTGAAGATATAAACACATATTTCAAGTTTGATCAAAACTGGATCAGAATTATGACTTCCAGAGTGATAATAACCTCAGCTAAACAGAAACAGGATCACATCATTAATATGCGTGGATCACGCTCATTATCTAACTCATTCAACGTGATATAAGCATATATTCCAAGTGTGATCAAAATCGGATCAGAAAAATGATTTCCAGATTGGGAACAAGTTCATCCAATCGGCTAGTAGATTAACTCATGAATATGTGTGGATCTCGCTCATTATTCGACCAATCAAAGAGCTTCATGATATTTAGCCCATTGTTCAAGTTCATCAAAATCGGATCAAACATATGCCTTTGAGAGTGACAAGTAGCTGAGGGAATATCACCTCAGTAGTATGCGTGAATCTCACTCATTATCGAACCCTTCCCAGATCTTGATGATGTAAGCATATATTCCAGGTTTGATCATAATCGGATCAGAAATATGTCCCACATAATGGTAACAAGCTCAGCCAACCAGATACAAGATCACCTCAGTTGCACGCGTGAATCTCGCACATTATCGATCCTGTCTGAGATATTAATGAGATAAGCATACAATCCATAATTGATCGAAATCGGATGAAAAATATGGACTTCAGAACGGTAACAATTTTAGCCAATCAGATGCAAGATTAACCTATTGCTATGCGTGGATCTCGGTCGTCATGGACCCCATCCATAATCTTAATGATACAAGTCAATATTTCATGTTTGATCAAAATCGGATCAGAACTGTGTCCTACATGGTGTTAACAAGGTCAGCGAAACTATCACTTGACAATAATTTAGGTCTGCACGGGTGAAAAAGTGTGTCACCTAAGCCAGTCAGTGGCCCTTTCTTACAAGGATTTCTGGTACATTGTCATCAATATGGCTGAAATTTACTGCGAAATTAATATACTCCGTATAGAAATTGGAAAGACAAAGTAACTCGGGAATTATCAAATAGCAAGATAATGAGAAAATACGATACCACCAGTGTTAGTCACTCTCTGCAAAAATATACAGCGGTAGCATGGCCGAGCGGTCTAAGGCGCTGGTTTAAGGCACCAGTCTCTTCGGATATGTGGGGTAGAATCCCACCGGTCTAATATTTTTTTATTTTTTTATTTAAAAAACAACAACAATTGGCAGGCTAAAATTGCAAACTGATATTTAATAGTTCACCGTGCAGGTTTGTGTCTGCACGCATGTAACTCAAATGTAGGTAAGTCATACATTGAAGGAAGGTAAATGTTCAGTCAAATCCATATTTCTTTACGTGTCATTAATTGCTTAGCTAGTTGACAATAGCCTAATGCATTATAAAGGTTATTTGAGCACGGGAGGAAACGGTTAAAGTCATTTCTCTCACATCATTGGTACTGATGCAAGTGAAAAAACCAGCGCCTTAGACCGCTCGGTTATGCTGCCGTCATAACTGCATGTAGACAGGTACTAATACGATTCGCTTAGTATACACTTGAACAGTCAACCTCTGATAACATTAATTATGTATATATGGCAATATTATACAAAATGACATGTACATGTATCATCATCGCAAGCCACGGGCGTTAATCCATTACCCACCTCTATCAGGAGCTAAGTGGATTATCGCCCCTGGCTTGCGACAATCGAAAATGTATATACGTAAATGTACTGCAATCTACTAGTCGTGAAATGCTTCAACATGTAATGTTTCATCAATTTATCGGGTCGAAGCAAATTTGATCACTCGAGATCTAATAGTGTTAAAATTGCAGAGGATGTAACACACAAATGGCTGAAAAAGTCACTCAAGCGTGAAAGTAAAGTCACATTGACCAAGGTTTGTAATGGTTGAATTACTCTCTTTGAGATGTTACCACATGGCAATTTTCATGAGTGTAGGTGAGTTACAGCCCAAGATGCTGAGGGTGTAAAGAACCGATAACTGAAAATGAAAAAGTCGCTCACAATGACCTAATTTTGGCAAAGTTGATTTAACCGCTTTGAGATGCATCCACACATGACACTTTTCTTGAATTTAGGTGAATAAGGGTTCAATATATAGAAAGTGTTACGAAGGACACCTGCAATTATAAAATTATCTCAAATGTGACCTTGGGTCACAATGATTTAGTTGTTCTATGCTTGAATTATGGTCTTTAAAATGAGTTTATTCGATTTAAAATACATCCCTATAATTGTCATGAGTATTATCAGGTCACGGTGATTAAGTTTTGACAGTTGACTTACGATCTTTAAAATGAATGTATCGAATTTTCATAAGTGTACTTGAAATAATGTCCAAGATATTCAGAAGATAACGCGCCTACAGCTAAAAAGAAAAGTCACTCAAGCGTGAAAGTTTGGAAAAAGTGGCTTTGTTTTGATATAGATATGTTATTTTCGTTGACATGCAGCTGCGTATCAGTTTTATGATAGGTTTAATAGGGTCCAATATGTTAAGGAGGTAATGCTAAAACAAACATACAAACGAAGGGACAAAATAAAATATATCCCCTTGCAGCATTTTTGGCGAGGGTACAGCAGGTATAGTGGTATCAGTCCCTACATGTCACAGACAATAGCCATTACAAATTGAAGGATGATATAATTTTAGAGAAATTAGGATTAAATTATAATAGATATTCCCATAATATTCACAAACTTCTACATTTTCACAATATACCATAGAAAATGTAAACTTCCACAACCCTTTTAAAGCTTATGTAAACCTGCAATATAGAATACTTTCCGATGAACACTGACACTAAGAAGGTTTTTATCCTATTAACTGAGGATACAAAATCTCTTCTGTATAAACAAAAAAGAAAAAATGAAGAAAAAAAAAACAGCCAAAAAATCAGCAACAACAATAACAACAACAACAACAACAAACAAACAAATAAACAAACAAAACAACTGCTGTTTCTTAAAATTTCATGGAAATAATGGAATTACTCACTGTAGATATTTAAAAGTGCGGTCGTATTTACAAGTAAATTTGTAGACTTGTCTGCTTCGTTCATAACTTGCACTGTACTTCAGGACAGATTTAGTTGAGAAAATCAAATTTTTATGTTTTGCTCAGCTAAGGCTTTGCCAGAGTCTACCTCGTTATGCCTATCTATCCGATTACAGACGTTAGTGGAATCTAACTGAAATAAGTAGAAGTTCTCCTTCATTTTTTTTATATTATCCAGATTCATTTCAAAGGACAAATATGACATATATGTCCACACAAGATAGATAAATACGGGACTTATCAAAGTAGCAAAGTAATAAATATATATGGTGTGTCACACCTTGCAAACTGAAATAAAATCAATTGAGAATCAATAACATTCATTCATATAGAAGAGTCTGCTTGCTCCGTATTAAATTTTGAATGGGTATATTTCTAACTTGACCATGGGGTTGTACAAAGACTCACATCACATCATTGCACATAGATTCTACAAACGTCCATTTTCTTTTAAATTACCCAGAACACATCATTTACCAAACAGGGAAGGTTAGATTATCCATAATGCAAATTATCGAATATGAATGAAATACACTGTTGCGTACGAATGGTAAATAACGAATATGGATGCAACCTATAGAATATGAATGGAATTTATTGCATATGAATGTATACAATTGAATGCGAATTAAACTTATTTCATACAAAATAGTGACGATTTAAAAAAGAAAGAAGGAAAAGAAATAAAATTAAAATAAATATTATTGATTCCATACAGCGTATGAACGAAGACTACTGTATGCACCTCATCCATAAAAAAGAGGTCAGGCATAACTCAAACTGTTTATCGAGTGACTTTTTATGTGGCTCGAACATAAAAATAGGTCAGAATCACGCAACACTGCCTCACCGGTCATTTATTTAATTCATGCGTAGAGCAGAGTCAAACAAACAAAAAAAAATAAAAAAAAAAAAAAGGCTACCATTAAGGATTTGTTTTTCTTCTACACATGTGGCAATCGTTTGGTCCATGCAATAATTATATCGGACATCATTTAGCAATAATTGACCACTTTATTGGTGCTTCTTTTATTTTATGAGCCGATTAGAATTTGTAACCCAGTAACTCACGGAAAACGTATGTAACCAGTGAATTGTTTCACGCGAGTTTTTCCTTTCCATCACTGAGCCGACACATCATTTCTTTTTCTTATCTATTGCATCTCATTACAAGAAGCTGAAGGAAATAATAGGTGACTTAACTTTGAAAGATATTGTCGAGAATTTAGTTTGGTGTATATTTGTAATTCTCTATAATAACTTCCATATACCTTGATAAAGACATTGTCATATATACAGTAATCCCACAGTAGGATAACATAATGTTTGCAAAAAGGAAGAGTCTATTTGACGTACATTTCTTCTCCTCTCCGACGGACAAATATTGTAATCATTATAACGCTCATTATTCTATTATGTATTACGCTTGAATGGACGAGAGCCATTACAAAAAATATTATTAGTTTCAGAATAGTCATGAAATTTTGCGAGTTGAATAAGAAGTTATTAAACCAGTTAAAAATCAAAGAACCTTCAACTCCTGCGTGGAATAATGCATTAAATCCACGTGCTGCCATCACATCATGCACGCACTGTAGCTCATATATAAAATTGTCAAGCGTGCACGATATAAACAGCAGTGTTTACATACAATTAAAGTCTACGGTAAGGCCAGGAACTATTTCTAAGAAAATGATTTGGACACAGAAACAACAGACAGATATAAGATGAACAATGCTTATGAAGTATTACATGAAAATGATTAAATGGATAATAACCTACGAAACATTACTAATATTTTAAAACTAGTTCTTACAGATTGCTTTTTTTTGACTCTATTGTGCTTCCAGGAAGTCAATACGCAGTAAAAGGTTAGTTAAACCTTTTTCAAAATGTTAAATTATTAATTTTAAACATAAGTTGTTTATTCATGATTTTATTTTTACAGAGTTTATTTCAGTAACACTTGATTTCTCACGTAGCACTTTATGCCTAAATAGAATTATATACAAATTTCTAAAGATGCATTGTAGCATGTCAGTCATACAGACTGTTTGCTGAAATAGCCTTTATTATATCTGAATAAATGGTAAAATGTTTTCCCTAAGGAGTCTTGATTATCTCATTGATATACATATATCTCGCTCATAATCACACGCATCCAACATCTTGACAATATAAGAGTACATATAATATATAAAAGATCACCACATACATATGTGTGGATCTTGTTCACTATCGAACTTATCCAAAATCTTGAAGATATAAGCACACATTCCAAGTTTGATCAAAACTCAATCAGAATTATGGCGTCCATAGTGGTAACAATCAGCCAATCAGATGCAAGATCACCTCATTAGTATGCGTGGATCTCACTGATTGCACTGGTCGACAATTTTTTCGAAGTCGTCTGCTTCAGAGATAAAATGTGCTATTTATTAGGGATTTTGATGTGCTGAATTCAAATATGACAATTAAAACAACTGATTGGCTACTGTTTCCAAGATATTAAAGTTTTTACATTTTACGTCTATGTATATTGTGTACATAGTAGACTTTTAATCATAAATTGTAAACCTAGGTCTTTTCATGTGTTTATGGTTGCTTTACATGATAATATTTCACCTGTCCTGTTTATGTAACAATTTAAAAAAACAGCAAAAGGGTTATATAAATAAAAGATATATAGAAACAAAAGTCAAAAAACTATTATGTATATATAAGTGCATAGTTTAGTCCTTATTCAGTGTCTACTCGGCGCTTCTTGGCTTGTCTCTTGTATTCATTAAATGGAGCATCTCTTGTCACTGTCCAGCAATAGTCTGCAGGCATTGATTGGCTCCATTTGCCCTGACAGCGTTTCTCCATTGTTGCAATGTCCTGGTGAAATTGCTCACCGTGCTCGTCACTCACTGCTCCGCAGTTCGGTGGAAAAAAATCTAGTTGAGAGTGCAAAAAAACGTATCTTTAGTGACATGTTGCAACCAAGGCTTTTGTATGCCTTGAGGAGGTTTTCCACCAACTCCCTGTAGTTGTCTGCCTTGTTGTTTCCGAGAAAATTTATTGCCACTAACTGGAAGGCTTTCCATGCCGTCTTTTCCTTGCCACGCAGTGCACGGTGAAATGCATCATCTCGAAGAAGTTCACGAATCTGAGGACCAACAAAGACACCTTATTTTATCTTAGCTTCACTTAACCTTGGAAATTTTCCACGGAGGTACTTGAAAGCTGCTTGTGTTTTGTCCATGGCCTTGACAAAGTTCTTCATCAGACCCAGCTTGATGTGCAAGGATGGTAACACAATCTTCCTTGACTCAAAAAATTGGTGGATGCTGAACACTTTTCATCCCAGGCATCTGACAACATTTATTGCGGAAGCATTTTGGCTGTAGACGATAATTATCTAACCCATCTAAGATGTTTATTTTACAAGTATATATTCCAAGTTTAATCAAAATCGGGCGAGTATTATTACTTACATTGTGGTACGAAGCTGAGGCTGTAAGAATAATTCATTAATATGCGTGGAACTCGGTCCTTATCGAACTCTTGTAAGATATTGATGACATAAGCCCAATTTTCAAGTTTGATCAAAATCGAATCACAAATATGGTTTCCAGAGTAGTAAGAATGTCAAGGGAATAACTTGCAATATCACCCCATTAATATGCGTGCATCTCTCTCATTATCAAACCAATCCAAGATCTTGATGATGAAAGCAAATATTCCAAGTCTGATCAAAATCGGATCAGAAATACGGCCTCCAGATTGGTAAGAAGCTCGGCTAATCAAATAAAAGATCACACCATTAGCATGTGTGAATCTCGCTCATTCTCGACAATCTTTGCGATATTAATGATATAAGCATATAGCCTGATGGAAATTGGATCATAAATATAGACTTCAGAGAGGTAATAAGCCCCGCCAATCAGATGTAAGATTACCTCATTAGTGTAAGCGGATCTCACTCAATAGCAGAATCGTAACAATCTCAATTTAGTTCTGCACCGGTATGTCAGTGAGTTATTTCAGTCAATCAGTTGTCCTTTCTTACATGGGTTTCGGGGACATTTTCATCAATATAGCTGAAATACCTGTTGAAATTAGTTTACTTCGTGTCTTGACGCGAGCAATAATTAAAAGTTCTGCTTTATTTTGTATCCTCAAGCGTCATCCGAAAATGCAGATGCGTTATACATGTCCATGCAAGAGGCATAGGTTCAAATCCCACCGCTTCCAATATTTATTTCTTTAAAAAGATAAAAAAGAAAGAAGAATATTTGGCAGGTAGACTTTTAGAACTCACGACTGAAGAGTTCATGTACAGGAGGTTTGTGTGGGCACGCATGCAAATCAAATGCAGATAAGTCATAGATTCAAAGAGAGCAAGTGGTCAATCCACTCCATTTTTCGTTACCTGCCATAGCTTGTTAACTGGTGGACAAGAGAACCAAATGCAGTAGTTATATGAGCAAGGGAACGAACTGTCTTTTAATAATGTTTGAGCAGTCACAATTCATTTTAACAAATTCAATTAGAACTATCACGGTATATTATATTATATTATATTATATATATATATTACATATATATATATATATATATATATATATATATATATATATATATATATATATATATATATATAATGACACAAAAATTTACAAATACAAAACAAGCTCTTCGTCAGGGGAATAAACAATTTACATCCACAAAACAAACACTAAACACAAAAGCCAAGAAGAATTCTTGACTCCTACATGTTTAAATGACGGGGAAATAAACAAACAAAGGATAAACAATAGAAGAAATAAAGAAGACAAAATTAAAAACGGTCTAAAACGGGTAAACTCAATATATATGTTATGCTGCCATCAGCCCAATAAAGTTGTGTAAAAAGAATTCAATGTGTTTATCGTGCGTATCACACAGAGTACCAAAGTGTTATAATATATATATATATATATATATATATATATATATATATATATATATATATATATATATATATATTATATATATATATTATATATATACCAGTTATTTTGGATGCTTCTCATATTCCGCTTCTAGGGTATTGTAATTTAGATGGGTGTTTTTTACGTTATCTTTCCATCATCTTCAAAACAAGTAGTTTGCTTGGATTAGGGGCAGATTAATTTGCTACTTTTTTCTTCGGACGTAGGATTTCCTTAATTGGATTTCCGCCCTTCGGGAATTCTTCAGCTAGAAAGGTTTTTAAACATCCTCAAAACAACCTGAACAATTTTTTTCCAAAACAACAAATGTTTCAATTGTTTCAATATATATTCCAAGTTGGATCGAAACTACAAGCAATTGTGGACTGACGTGCGACGGATGCTGCCGAGGCACGATGCATTACAGACGCAGAGCCATAAACTCAGCTCACATAGCCTTGCAGCGAGGTGAGCTAAAACCTCACATGCTCCGCGTATATAATATAGTTCTGCTGAAGGTGCATCAACATGCAAAGTTTCATCAGTGTATAGGGTGGAAACAAAACGTTGGCGGAGACTATGCCGAAGAATCTTGTGTTTGCTTTCAAATGTGCGTATAATTCTCGTTTGATCCGAGAGCATATTTACTCCCATATTATGAACAGTTCATCTATGTTAATCAACATCAATGTTGACCAATAAAAACACTCTTAAGATTACATATGTACGTCGATAGAACAACACTAATTTTAATTAGCCTTTTCTTCTTCAATGATTCTGTTTGTAAGAAAAGTTTTGGATCTTGTAACTCCTTAGGTTCTGTAAAGGCAAAGTCCAACACAGATTTTAAGAAGGTAAAGAGACATGGGAGGTGACTTCCTGACTCTGGTCTGTTCAACGAAAAAGGGGTATTTCTTTTTTTCTTTTGGGCACAGTGCAAATTAACTTTTGACAAGGTACACGTCTTTTGTTTCGGGGGGGGGGGGGGGTAGATATAGACAAATACTGGTAAAAACAAATGCTGTACAAGAAATATATTTTCACTAACATTTGCAAATGAGACAGAGAATAAAGTCATATAACAATTTTAAGGAGCATTCTCTCCAAACTGTGAAGTGAAAGTACTATAAAATGTTAATACGAGCTCGATAGATTTCAAAAAACACATTTTTAGTGCATACATTAAAAAATATGTTTCAGAATCTATTATCATTTTCCATTTTTATAAGCTACAATTACCCGGTGGGAGCAAAATCTTTTGAGTAACTTTGAAGTAACAGCCACTTCAAGGCAACTATTACGAGCATGCATAAACCTCAGTCAAACGCTTCCACTGAGGCCTCACCGGTAAAAAGATGCTGTCTTGTATCTTTAAAAAGATGCTTTCTTGTATCTTTGTCACAGCGTCACACGTTTCTGTATTCAAGTTATGCGATACTCCTTTAAATCTAGCTAGAACAATTGTAAAACAATCTTTTTAATTACATCCAAATACTTTCAAATGATAAATATTCTTTATGCAAGGACTTCACAGAGGATTTTTCTTATGCTGATCAAAAACTCTATCTCTTATTTCATTGACTGGAATCACAATGGCAAATTGATTGTTCCATACGTAATAAAATCTGAAATCATCTAACATGATTAACTTGAAATGTCCAATTTTCCTATTATAAGAGCTACAGTTATTAGCAAAACGTTTTGACATAGTATAAGTTCTAAAAAATCAAACTATCCCTATTTCCCAATATAAGCAAATGAAAAAACTGTTCCCAAAACCCAAAACCTTTGCGTTAAATTTCTATTTCTGCCACCATGACTCCAAGGCCATAGAGGAGAGCGAGCGTATCGTAGAATGAGTTGGATTATCTCCCTAATAATTCACGCCATGTATGATGAGGATCTATCAAATGGAAAACTGTAACCAAAAATCTTAACAAACTGTTGACCACCGCCTCCGCCACCAACGTCTCCGAAGATGTGACTGCTGTGTCTCGCTTCCAACTAACATGGGCTCGACAAAAATAACAATCTATTTTAGGTGAAGTATCTGTGTCCCGCGGGGGTGGGGGTGGGGTGGGGTATCCTTCCCGACGGGAAATAATGTAATCATAGCATGCTAAATATTCCAGCATGTGTAATATGACTGAGTGGACAAGAGAGATTAAAGCAGATTATCATTTTCGAAATTCTTAATAATTTTGTGAGCTGAATAAAAAAAGGTCATGATGCAATTTAAAAATCAAAGTATCTTTCACATCTGCATGTAATAACGCTCGGAGTCCACGTGCTGCCATTACATCCTGCACACACTGTATCTTACACATGGAACTGCTGTATCTGCTCGATAATAAGGCAGTGTTTACATACAAGGAAAAGTATATTGTACATCTATTGTGCATATAGGTATACAAAAATCTCACGATATATCACATCTATGTAGTGTGTAAATATCTAAGTGCACATATAGGTCCTAAAATATGGTGGTCAGCTTTTTGCACGTGAAGACTTATTGAGCTTGCGTGACATGCTCTCGTTCGGACATGTAGAATAACTAGCGCAACTATCAATACACGTTACATGGTTCATTGAGGAACAAATCATTAAACGTTACATGGCTCAGTCAGGAACAAAATCATTACACGTTACATGGCTCAGTGAGGAACAAATCACTACATGTTGCATGGCTCATTGAGAAACAAATCATTACACGTTACATGGCTCAGTCATGAACAAAATCATTACACGTTACATGGCTCAGTGAGGAACAAATCATTACATGTTGCATGGCTCATTGAGGAACTAATCATTGCACGTTACATGGCTCGTTGATGAACAAATCATTACACGTTTGGTTCATTGAGGAACAAATCATTACACGTTACATGGCTCAGTAAGGAACAAAATCATTACAGGTTACATGTGTCAGTGAGGAACAAATCATTACACGTTACATGGCTCTTTGAGGAACAAATCACTACGCGTTACATGGATTATTGTGGAACAAATCAGCTGATTCCTGCAAGAGTTTTGGACTTACCAGATCTCGGTCTGAAGATTTATTTGTATCCAGATTTGAATGTAATCTCTTGGCTTCGTCAATGTTTATCAGTACTGAATCAACAACAGTGTCAGTTACAATATATTCGTATAGAATATGTCGCCCGCTGTCATCAACCATGGAGAGAGATGAAAAATAATTGTTACAAGCATGAGCTTTAAAGTTATCGTCCTCATGGTATTTCCCTTATGTAGAGACACCCATATATATATATATATATATATATATATATATATATATATATATATATATATATATATATATATATATATATATATATATATATATTAACCACGATAAGTCCTTTAAAGGACATATGCAATGTATTATTTCAATATAGGCACACTGGACGATGTGTGCATATTTAGGTAGCATTTGTTTTTGAAAAAAGAAGATATCATATCCTCATTTGGGCATCCGTTTGGGATATATGTGTGGGTGCATCGGGTCTATTTTTGGCTAACTGACGCGCCATTTTTTAATTTTCACTTGAAGTAGCAATATGTATATAAAATGTTATGTATGATGTTTATATAATATTGTGAATATTTTAGGAAATTATAAATGTTTCTTCACTTTAATATTTGCTTAAATCTTTATGTTTATTAGGAAAAACATGTATAACTAGTGTCCTTGAATTAGGTTGTTTTGATCAATATGTTTTCTCAATTTGAAGGTCAAGGTTGATTTTGTTTACAGTTAGAATTCCATTAAGATGACTCATATTCTAGAACATTCTGTCATGTGACCAATCTTTATATATACCATGTTTGGTGGACATTTTTTCAGTTCGACATTACCATCAGTCTTGTAAAGAGCTATTACAGTTGTGAAAATTCATTCCAAATTCTAAGAGAGGAATTATTTTAAATATTCATTGGATTATAACAGTGCTCATAAACTTTTGGATTTTGGATTTTTAATTGACAATTTTGGAATTTATGTGAACTTATTCAGAGATTTTGGAATACTTCATTTTGACTTCAGAACCTCAAGATTTCTAGTACATCAGGACTTTGGAGACCATTAGCACATCTTAACATTCAAGGACACAGCCGTGAATTCGGAACATTCTATATTTAGGACTTGTGATTAGAACAATCATTCTTATTGGATTATTAGGATTTCAAAACACATTACTGTAAGTGACTTTTTGATTTTTCATTTTAATTATCTAGTAATAAATTGCTTGTTGATTTTTTACTTGATTTGTTGGTTTCACTTTCTTTCTGTTACATTTTTCTTAGACCATAGAGTCGTAACAAAAAACTCAAGGTTTGCTTTTCTAGTCATTGCTCTTAGACTATGTAAAGGTAGGGGGACATACAAACTTTAGAAGTGTAGATCAGTTTTAACGAAATATATTGATCTGTCAAAGGTTCAAATAATAGACTTTAATCTTAGAGATATATGGATACAATTTTGTGCAAAACACACCAACAAAAAAGAAACAGAAATTAATATTTCACAGAATTGTTGAATTGTGTACCGCCTGCTGATTGACCAAAATAAATATCTCCACAATCAAAGTACTTTGTTTATCCTCAAAGTCTGATTGGATGAAATTAGGATTGAATAATGATGAATTTCTATTTACCTCTTTTGTTCGGAGTCACCAGCATGTAGATCAGCCTCTAAATCTTTGGTTTGAGTTGACCATATGAACTTGTATTGCACCAAAACTTCCTCTTTCTCAATATCAAAGTGTGAACTTGATCTTTTTGTGATAATATTGTACTTTTCCTCTTAATGTCTTTTATATTGTGTTTTTGTGATATCACTCTCTACAGTTTTCTCACTTGTTACACACTTGTTCTGAGGAATATTTCCTGGTCTGATGTGAAACTAAATTCTTGGATGAAGACAACCTTTGGTTTTCCTCTGTACTTTTGACATTTTTGTCACAGTAAGATAACTGTAGTTTATGTTTTGAGATTCAAAGTGTGAATTTAGTATCTGATTAGTACTGTTAACACTACATTCAGCACTGTTTATATTGTTTCTTTACATCAATGGAAGCTAGAATCAGTTTATAGTCAGGTCAGACTCGCAATTGGCCTCAGGTTTCAGACCTCTACATTTATCAATTTTTCATGTGACAAGTGATGAAAAATAAAATAAACCTGTTGGGTACCATAAACACTTCTTAATATATGATTCAAGAAAACAAAATCTCCAATTAAGGAAATTTTAGGCAACCAAAATATTATCTTTATTCCAGAAATTGATGAAAATAGGGGGTTGTGTAATTTGATACCTCGTATTACATAATGCTTATAGGTGGATATTTCATGCATGCATATCTGAATAGAATACACACAGGAAATAAATAAAAAACATGAGACAAACTATTACAGTCACTGCATTTATTCAGTTATCTACATCTATAATATATGAACATGGTAAACATTCTTGAAATACAACATTCATTCTTATCATCTATAGGCATTACATAAGTGTTTATTATTACCATTTAGTGCACTTAGAATATCACCCAAGTTAGTATAGTACATACTTGGTGCCTAAGGTTGTCAATATACAAAAATGACAAAAATGTATGTTCGGTATAGGTATCGGACCACTAATTATTTTACAGCCAGGGAACCAGTCTACTGGTGGGGGAATAAAAAATAGAGCACTAAATCTTTTGAGATGTGCCCATTTTGGGTAATAAATGGGTTCAATTTTGTTCCATTATTAATTTCACAAACTTCAATCTATGTACTAAAGCTGACAAAAATATTTACTTTTATTTTGATATCCTGTGTTTAATTTCCTACTGACAAAATAGCATATGTACTCTTGGTGCGAGGCTATGTTATTAGGTGCAGACCAGGGATCCCACCTGTATAGCATTACGAGACTCGAAAACATGCTGCGAAGCACCTGATTTTAAAGGCTGAACACAATTTCTCTAACTTAAATAAATGGATCCATGTGTGGTTTGTATGCCAAGCTAATGACGAATTTATTTTTATTTTATAATATATTAACATTAAGTTCTATGGGAAATGAATTAGTGGTCCGATCCCTATAAGGATCCTAAGGTAAATAGGAGTGAAGGTCGCTCAGCTGTTACTTCAATATGGAATGGAGGGCCTAAAGGAGGGCATACCAAATATGAGGACCTAAGGTTATAGCCTTATTAGCCTATGGGTTTATCTCACCCTGCAGCCGACTACTTTTGGTCGGAATGTCCTACTACCTCTCATGTCAAGCGATAACAATTCCAGCTGGAGCACTCGCGTAGTAATTTGTTACAGTCAATTTGTAACCTTCAAACCAATAAAGTCAGACGCCACGACAAACACATCATTTTCGCTGATGGATAAAGAATCTAGATCAGTTTTATAGGGCACGGACACTCATAAACCCGCCATTTGCTGGTCTGCTTGTTCAGTTTTCGATTTTGAATGGATATATTTATTACTTGACCTTGGGGATGTAAGCAGACTCTCGCAACATCATGCACATGACATTTACTTTTTAATATACCCACAAGGCATCATTTACCGGGCAAGTAAAATCAAATTACCCATAATGCAAATTATAGAATATGAATAAAATACACTGTAACCATTGGATATAAATGCAAAATACTGAATATGAATAGAAATTAATTATTGGATATAATGAGTTCAATTAAATGTGAATGAGCCACATCGCATACAAAATAAGTAATTATCGAATGAGAAATACTGCATATAAATGGCAAATATTGAATATGAGTGAAATTATTAGGATATGAATGAATATCTTCAGATGTGAATGCAAACCTATCGCGTCAAAAATAATTATAGCATATTGAATGTGAAGTGAAAGTTTTGTAATATGTATGAAAATGATTGCATATCAATTGAATTTAATGAATTTTGTAACGTTTGACAAGAGATACGCATGTAAGGCTAAAGCAGTGTTAGTCACTCTCTACAAACGTGTACCAAGGTAACGTGGCCGAGCGGTCTAAGGCGCTGGTTTAAGGCACCAGTCTCTTCGGAGGCGTGGGTTTGAATCCCATCGCTGCCAAAAATTTTTTAGGCAGAATACGGGTCTGTGGGCACTCATGTAACTCAAGTTTAATGAAATCATAGATTTAAGAAGATTGAATGCTTAGTCCAATCTATTTTTCGTTATGTGTCATCGATTGCTTACCTGGTTGACAGCAACTAGATCCATTTTAAACTGTATATGAGTAAAGGAGGAAACCGTTACAAAACTTTCTTTTCAACAATGTTGAGTAGTCTCACTTCATTTTAGTTAATGTTAGTTATAACCGGCACGGTAATAAATACATAATTCTGACGTGAAAAGTAGGTCACGCTTTCGGATTGTCGAATTACTTTTCCTGAGATACAGTCACATATAAATTTGCATGAGTTTAGGTAACACATTGTCCAAGAAGTTGAGGGTGTAACGAACGGACAGCTAAAAAAGTTAAAACTCGCTCATGCGTAAAAATCAGTTAAAATGACCTCAATTTGGTATGTTTTAATTAACTTTCATGAGATGCATCCACATACCAATTTTCATAAGTGTCAGTGAAATAGGTCCAACATATTGGGGCGTATATATGGATAGCTAAAAATATAAATGCCATTAATGCATGAAATTTAGGACAAGGCGTCTTTGCTTGGTATGGTTGATTTACTGTTCTTTACATGCACCCACAGTGAGATTTTCTTGAGTATAGGTATAATAGGTTCTAAGATACTAAGTGTCTAAAAATGGACAGACATAAAATAAAATATTCACTTAAGCCCAAAGCTTGGGTCACAATGACCGAGTTTGCGTACAGTTGATTTAGTTTCCTTCCGATACATCTACATACCACATTGCCATGAATGCAGGGGAATTGGGGTCCAAATTATTAAAAGTGTAACGAACGATAGCTGAAAATTCACTAGTTACTCAAAGCTGATTATTTGGTCATAGTGATATAGTTTTGGTATGTTTGAATTACGCTCTTTGAAATGTGTCTATCCAATTTACAATGCATCTATCCAATTTTCACGTGTGTAGGTGAAATCGAGTCCAAGATGTTGAACTTGTAACGCACGGATACCTGAAATTAAACGCCATTCAAGCGTGAAAGTTAGTTCACAATGATTTGGTTTCAATATGGCTAAGGTTACTTTCCTTGACATACATCTAGCACTTTTATAAGCTGAGGCTAAAAGGGTCCAATATATTGAGGGTGTAACGAACGAGCATACGAATGAACACGTATGCTATATCCACTCCCAGCTTTTTTGGCGAGGGTAGAACAAACATAGGTATAGTAATCGCCATTGTCATACGAATGGAGGAAAATATATAATTGTATAAGCAAGAAATTAATATAGAAATTAAAATTGATATTTCGAATATTCCAAGCTTCTACACTTACATAATATACATAATATACTGTAGATAACGTACAATTTCAATATCACTAAAGGTTTATGTAAACTTTCAAAATAGAATACGTTATGATGAACACTGACACTACTATATTTTTCATCCCATTGCTGAGAATGAAAATATTTCTTCGTTACAACCAACACCACTCCACCCCACCCGCGAAAAAATAGAATAGAATAAAATAAAATAAAATCAATGACTGCTATTTGTTAAGTTCTTTATAAAAGTAATGAGGTGACTGACTGCGAATTACTAAAAAAAGAAACTCAGGTTTACACGCAAATTTGCAAACGTGTTTGCTTCGTTTATAACTTTCACTGTTCTTTGCGAGATTGTCCAAACATTTGAAGGCTCTGCTATATTTAATTAATTGTTTGGCATGGAAAGAAAGAAAGAAAGAAAGAAAGAAAGAGATATAAGCAAATGAAAAAAAAACAACTTAAACTTAACTGTTAGCGCAAATATTCTATTACTATGACATATACCCCAATGTCAAAGGGCCAAGCGGGCGTGTCGCATAGTGACTTGTCATAGCTTCATATTTGATTCATCCCAAGTATGATAATACTCCATGAAGGAATTTTAAAAATATTATATTCACAAACTGTATTTAGCATTAAATTGCAAAAGTAATTTATAGCTACCGGCTTGAGGATTCAAACATATGTCATAAGAGGATAAGTAACATAATTCTATAGAGTATTAAATATAATATACATATCATTTAATGAAAACCAAATATGAAAAATACCATTCAATTTACCAAAATATAAAGGTCAAATTATTATTAATTCTATTAGTCTTAGAATGCAATTTAATCATTAAATACTTATCCTGGCCTCTTCTGTTGCGCAAAGTAAAGAAATGTTGACAATGCATTTAATATTCTTTTTGAATTTGCAGGATCAAATGTCTTTACATTTTTCTACAATCGGCCATGAACAATAATATTGTAGTAAATATTTTCTTCTCAATTATCTATAAAATGGACAAACAAGCAAAAATTAATATTCATTTTCGACAGCTCTTAAATTACAACTATTACATAGCCTCTCCTTCCTTGGTACTCCCTTGTAACAACCCGTTTCTGTATTCAAATTATGAGATACTGCTCTAAATCTAGCTAGAAAAATTGTAAAACAAGCTTTTAATTACATCCAGGCACTATTCCAATGATAACAATTCTTTATGCAAGGACTTCAAGGAGGATTTTTCTTATGCTGATCAAAAACTCTATCTCTTATTTCATTGACTGGAATCACAATGTCAAATTGATTGTTCAATACGTAATAAAATCTTTAATCATCCAACAGAGGATTAACTTAAAATGTCCAATTTTCCCATTATAACGGCTACCGTTATTAGCAGCACTTTTTGACTTAGTATAAGTTCTAAGAATCAAACAATATCTATTTACCTATGTAAGCAAATGAAGAAAATCTACCCAAATCCTTAGCGTTAAGTTTATATTTCTGCGACAATGGCTTTAAATCCATAGAGGAGAGCGAGCATATCGTAGAATGAATTGGCTTAGCTCCCTAATGATTCACGCCATGTATGATGAGAATCTATCAAGGAAAGAAATAAAGAGATATAAGCAAATGACCCCCCCCCATCAATTAAATTATTAGCGCAAATATTCTATTGCTATGACATAGACTCCAAGGTCAAAGGGGTAAGAGGGCGTGCCGCAGAATGATTTGCCATAGCTTCGTATCTGATTTATCCCAAGTATGATAATACTCCATGAAGGAGTTAAAAAAATATTATATTCACAAACTGTATTTAGCATTAAACTGCAAATATAATTTATAGCTACCGATAATCGGTTGAAAAAGAAAACGAAGACAAACAAAGCGGTTATTTGTTGTTTAGCAATTTCCGGTTCTAATTCTTAGATGGACTAAATGATTATGACTGATTTTCCCCTTCCGACCTAGATCTACGCATGAATTAAATAAATAATATATACACATAATTATTATGATCTGATGGACATGAACTTACATAATGACAACAATGGCCTCTGATGGACATGAACTTACATAATGACAATAATGGCCTCTGATGGACATGAACTTACATAATGACAACAATGGCCTCTGATAGACATGAACTTACATAATGACAACAATGGCCTCTGATGGACATGAACTTACATAATGACAACAATGGCCTCTGATGGACATGAACTTACATAATGACAACAATGGCCTCTGATAGACATGAACTTACATAATGACAATAATGGGCTCTGATAGACATGAACTTACATAATGACAATAATGGCCACTGATGGACATGAACTTACATAATGACAATAATGGGCTCTGATGGACATGAACTTACATAATGACAACAATGGCCTCTGATGGACATAAACTTACATAATGACAATAATGGGCTCTGATGGACATGAACTTACATAATGACAACAATGGCCTTTGATAGACATGAACTTACATAATGACAACAATGGCCTCTGATAGACATGAACTTACATAATGACAACAATGGCCTATATGGGACATTAACTTACATAATGACAATAATGGCCTCTGATGGACATGAACTTACATAATGACAACAATGGCCTCTGATGGACATGAACTTACATAATGACAACAATGGCCTCTGATGGACATGAACTTACATAATGACAATAATGGCCTCTAAGGGACATTAACTTACATAATGACAACAATGGCCTCTGATGGACATGAACTTACATAATGACAACAATGGCCTCTGATGGACATAAACTTACATAATGACAATAATGGCCTCTGATAGACATGAACTTACATAATGACAATAATGGGCTCTGATGGACATGAACTTACATAATGACAACAATGGCCTCTGATAGACATGAACTTAGATAATGACAACAATGGCCTCTGATAGACATGAACTTACATAATGACAACAATGGCCTCTGATAGACATGAACTTGCATAATGACAATAATGGCCTCTATGGGACATTAACTTACATAATGACAATAATGGCCTCTGATAGACATGAACTTGCATAATGACAATAATGGCCTCTATGGGACATTAACTTACATAATGACAATAATGGCCTCTGATAGACATGAACTTGCATAATGACAATAATGGCCTCTGATAGACATGAACTTACATAATGACAATAATGGGCTCTGATAGACGTGAACTTACATAATGACAATAATTGCCTCTATGGGACATTAACTTACATAATGACAACAATGGCCTCTATGGGACATTAACTTACATAATGACAATAATGGCCTCTGATAGACATGAACTTACATAATGACAATAATGGCCTCTGATAGACGTGAACTTACATAATGACAATAATTGCCTCTATGGGACATGAACTTACATAATGGCAATAATGGCCTCTGATAGACATTAACTTACATAATGACAATAATGGCCTCTGAGGGACATGAACTTACATAATGACAACAATGGCCTCTGATGGACATTAACTTACATAATGACAATAATGGGCTCTGATGGACATGAACTTACATAATGACAACAATGGCCTCTGATGGACATTAACTTACATAATGACAATAATGGGCTCTATGGGACATTAACTTACATAATGACAATAATGGGCTCTGATGGACATGAACTTACATAATGACAACAATGGGCTCTGATAGACATGAACTTACATAATGACAATAATGGGCTCTGATGGACATGAACTTACATAATGACAACAATGGCCTCTGATGACATTAAATACAATCTTGTTAAAGATCTGTCTGATGATTACAATCTCTTTCAGTTATCTCTTTTTATTCATATAATTTTGATCTGGTATGTTCGTTCTCAAACTCAGTTCTGTTAATTTACATTCAATGTGCTACAAAAAAGGCAATCAAATCAATAATGCATATCTCAAGATATCGTTTTACATTTCTAGCACATTTAAACATATAGAAGATCTTACACGAGTGTTTTTTTTATATGAAACTTATGAGACGAGTTGAATCATTTGTAACTTTTGCAAGCCTTGGAGAGCAAAGACTATATTAATTCAACAAGCTCAATTAATTTTATACGAACAAAAGATACATGTAAGATTTTATTCAACATAAGACAAAGCAAAAGAACATGAGTCAATAAATCATCCTTTATTTGACTGTCTATGTCTCCTGAATAAAGAGCTTATGAACTGGACTTTAAATATACTTTACGATTATTTTCAGGTTCTAGACGAATCTTTTCAACGATGAATATTTGTGAGAGATAGGTTGGAATATTCGGACGCAAATCTAAAATGCGAACACGGACTAAGCTAAACTATCAACTTACAGTAGGTGCAACAGCAAGCAGCAGAGTTTATACAAGTTCACAAATATAATCTTTCCATAAAATCTTTTTTCCACTTACATAATTGAACCAGATCTCTTCATTGTTTACTCTTAGTATAACTGTATCTGACCTCATTCAGACTGCTGGAAAGTCAATCTTCATGTTTACAGTACTTTCCTTGCATTTATTATTCTTATTAATTGCATCCTGAGGTATGCGCTATGTGGTTGACCAGTTGTTGGTAAGCTTATTCTTTTGGACAGTAAAAGTCGTCTAAAACAAGTTGGGGGGAGGGATCTTCATTATCTTCATAGTTTAGAATGGAACACAAGACGGGTTGAAATAAATTGTGAAACCCGCAAGAAGTCTCGAAACATTTAATTAAAATATTATGAAAATTTCGCTGTTTTTAATCAATTTTGCTTGAGCATATAACCAGCGAAACAGCTGCTAGTGCTCCGGCTCCATCCCAAAATTTCACTCCAACTTCAATGAACATCTTAAACTTATCTTTGGTTATCATTTCATCGATGTGTTCAGTGAATGTATCATTGTTAGCAACAATTTGATCAAGTCGAAGCACAATTGCATCAGTTGCTGCGTTTTTTCAGTCGCTGTTTTCCCTGGGCCGCTTTCCACAAAATCTTTGATGATTTATTTTTCTGCGGTTGATCTCTCTTGTCAGTCTCTTTTAGACAATTTTTCTTTTTGAAAAAGTATGGTGATGTAGATTTAGTACTATTATCTAAGTTTGTCGCCCCTTTTTGGTCTGTGGAGCTTTGTCTTCGCATTTTTCACTTATACACATATGTTTATGTTCACTAACGTTTATGTTTTCCACAGGCAAGGCAGTGGCGCTCAATGTATGTAACGGCGGGGAAAATATTACGGTCAGCCTGTACTATTACTCAGATGCAGTGAATGGTGAATAGTTGAGTGAGGGGTTCATAAATCTGGTCAGCTGATTCCTTCAGGATTTTTGGGCTTTTCAGTTACAAATATTCATCTAGAATATGTTGCTTGCTATCATCAACTATGGAGTGGGATGAAAAATAACTGTCATAGGCATGAGCTTTCGAGTTATATATATATATATATATATATATATATATATATATATATATATATATATATATATATATATATATATTGACCAAGATATGTCCTTGAAAGGACATATGCAATGTATTATTTGAATCTAGGCACACGGACGATGTGTGCATATTTAGGTAGTATTTGTTTTTGAAAAAAAGAAGATATCATATCCTCATTTGGGTATCCGTTTGGGATATATGTGTGGGTGCATCTGGTCCAATTGAATCCTATTTTTTGGCTAATGCGCCATATTTCAATTTTCACTTGAAGCAGCAATATGTATATACAAATTCAAGGTGTTAAACAACGGTTCAGGCAACTTCTGCTTTTCTCGTCATTTCTCTTAGACTCTACTAGGTAGGGGGACATACAAACTTTAGAAGTGCAGATCAGTCTTTATGAAATTGATCTGTTCAAATAATAAACTTTAATCTAAGGCATATAGGGATACAATTTTGTGCAAACCACACCATCAAAAAAGAAACAGAAATTAGGATCTCACATAATTGTTGAATCCTATACCGAATGCTGATGGACCAAAATAAATATCCCCACAATCAAAGTACTTTGTTTATCCTCGAGGTCTGATTGGATGAAATTAGGATTTTATCCAGTCCGATTGCTAGATTCCAGACTTGCGACTGAGCTTGAATTTAAAATGTCTATTGAAACCGGGCCAGATTAATAAAAGACCTTGTGCACCTCAAGCGCCGACCAGTGATTAAGGTTATAAGGGTGCTAAAGCTAATGGGAGGGAAGGTGGCTCAGCTGTTACTTCAATATTGAATGGGGGGGGGGGGGCCTAAACAAGGGCATACAAAAAATATGAGGGCCTAAGGCTATAGACTTACTAGCCTATGAGGTAATCCCGCCCTGCCGCCGACCACTTCTGATAGAAATGTCCGACTACCTCTCTTATGTCAAGTGATAACAATTCTTGCTGGAGCACTCGTGTATGTCGTAATAAATTACAGTCAATATGTAACATTCTAACCAATAAAGTCAGCCGCCAGGACAAGAACATCATTTACGCTGATGGATAAAGAATCTAGATCAGTTTTATAGGGCACGACCACTCACAAACCCGATATTTGCTGGTCTGCTCGTTTAGTTTTCGATTTTGAACGGATATATTTATTACTTGACCTTGAGGATGTAAGCAGATTCTCGCCACATCATGCGCATGACTTCTGGAAACGGACATTTACTTTTAATATACCCACAAAGCATCAGTTACCAGGCAAGTAACATCAGCTTACCCATGATGCAAAATTATAGAATATAAATAAAATCTACTGTTACACGGGAATCGAAAACATTGGATATGAATGCAAAATACTGAATACGTATGGAAATTATTGGACATGTGAGAATAAAATTAAATGTGAATGAGCCGCATCTCATACAAAATAATTAATTATCGAATGAGAAATACTGCAAGGTTATGTAATATGAATGCAAATTATTGCATATCAATTGATTCTAATGAATTTTGTAACGTTTGACACGAGATACGCATGTAAGGCTAAAGCATTGTTAGTCATTCTCTAAAAACGTGTACTAAGGTAGCGTGCCGAGCGGTCTAAGGCGCTGGTTTAAGGCACCAGTCTCTTCGGAGGCGTGAGTTTGAATCCCATCGCTGCCAATATTTTTAAGAAAAAATAATTAAAAAGAGACAGGGCGAATTTTAAAATCGCGTTTAAATTTGCTTGAATTTGAGAAGAATAATCTTTTAAAAATATTTTTCCGTTGATGTAGAATGCCTTTAATTACATTTCCGCCTTCATGGAACTTCCTTGAACTCTTGCCTTTAAGTCGCTGTTTTCCTTGGGCCGTTTTGCACAAAATCTTTGTGTAACGATTTACTTTTCTCCGGTTGATATCTGGTGTCAATCTCTGTTAGACATGTTTTCTTTTTGAGAAAATAGAATGATGTTGATTTGGTACTACTATCTAAGTTTGCAGACTCTTTTCGGTCTGTGGAGCTTTGTCTTGGCATTTTTCAATGATACACATGCATGAATGTTAATTAACGTTTATGGTTTCCACAGGCTAGGCGGTTTACACTTCGGCACTTTTTCAGTGTTTCGGTCAGCTTGTGATGTCTGTCAAATGAATTCCTCTGCTTAAGTACGTGTTATTATTGAACAGGCACCGTCCTCACCAGGCCCGTCAGCAATGTCGCAACCGTCAGATGCACCTTCAATGTCAAATTTCCTAAATTTGAACATTTAATTTGTGATATGAAACAACAAATTGAATCAGGAAACACTGACAATGCTACTCTCCGGATCCTGCAGTTGGATATATCTAGCATCGGGTCCGTAACTACATCGGAAATGTGTCACGAAAATATACTCTGGAGTAAGCAAATGCATGGATACAAAAGTTGGAGGCTTGGACCTTATTCAGTAGGTGGAAAACTCATGAGAAAATTTCCCGCGTCATGCACCTGCAGTGTAATCACTAATATTTATTTTGTCTTCTTTTTCACTGTATCATATTGCAGTATGTTCATTTTCTAGTACACATGTCTTTTATATGTAACTCAGTCATTGGTTGGAGATGATAAAGTTTTAATCTTACGTGCATCTCTGTTGAGGAATCGACATGATATATATGGACAATATATAGAGGATATCTACGTTTTTTGAGTAGATATAAGGAAATATTTCACGAAACATTGCATTGTCAAGAGTGGCGAAACCACGAGTGACAATACAAAATGTTTGCACTTTACGAGTGAAATATTTCCTCATATCTGCTAAAAAAACCCGTAGATTTTCTTTTTAAGATATATTTTTGAAGGCAAAAACAATCGATTTGCATGGATTGTTTTCTCCATTCTGTGTCAATGCGAATAACAGCTGCATTACTACATCGATAAAAAGAAGTTCCGAAAATTACATTAATTTTGGGACAGGGACCATTTACAAACTTTATCTTTTACAAATGATGCTTCAAATTGTGTATTTTGGTAAATTAATGACTGTTTTCAAACGAAAATAAAGAAATTTTTAGAGAAGTCATATCTGAGAGATTTAAGAGAGTAACATTTTTAAACAGATGTTCATGATTGTGAGTTTACTTGTATGGATTTTGGTTCTTTTTTTTTTGGTGCTTATTTCTGCATTCAAACGTGAAGTTATGGCCTTGGGAACCTTACAGTGTAGTTCGGCAACTGAGACTGCATCCAAATTTCGATTGTCACTTAAATTTGGCTTGCAATCAACAATCATCAATGCCCAATGTCTCCATCGTTTTCGAACATAATTGTGATTGTGTTGAGAGTTAGAATCACTACTTGAACAATTTATTTCTATAATAACCAAGAGTTTTTTTCTTAAAATGTGTCCGTTTGTCATAGAGTGTAAAAGGAACACTGTATGGGTGACAGAATATCTAATAGCAACTATCATGTAAGTTCAGTCAATAATCATTTGCAGAATTCATATGGAAAATTAATTTAAATAAAGTTAATTCTTGAAGCCTACTTTTTTTTCTTTGGAGTTCATTTTTAGGCATTTTGTTATTGCGAATCCTTATTCATTAAATAAATATATACTAGAGGGTCTACGGTCTTGATACATTTTATGATCTGTTCATCCTGATGGAGAGACAGACAGACATACAGATAGACACAGAGAGAGACAGAAAGAGAAGGAGCTGAAGAAGAAGAAGAAGAAGAAGAAACATGAAATAGGCCTAAATATGGAAATACAGCGAATACCATACTTAAGGGCAGATGTATTTCCTAAATGGGAAAGAAAGTGGTTCCAAAAGTGATATCGACACTGTGGCGATAAAAGTGGTATCACCAATTTGGCAATATCTTTTTTCTCCCACTGATATATTTCAATATCTTATTATGAAATATATAATAAAAATCTATTTAAATGCATAGTTTTTATGATGCCAGGTGCATCTAAGGAAAACAGATGACATATTGTTTGTGTTATTGCTTGTTTATGGATACTTTTGATATTAATAAGACCATGTGAGTGACATTACTGCTTAAATGTTGAAATTGTACATGCAAGTACACTATGTAACACAATTTTTGTTCCTGGGTAGTAAGTGTTATTTCGTAATTGCTTATGCCTAAAAAGTATAGAAAATGGCTATTATTCCCCACAAACTTTGCTTTTGTGACCAGGACAATAATATTTTGAAATTTACCTATTTCCAATGAGAAAACGGGCGAATATGTGTCTTTTCGTTCACATAAAGTCAGAAAAAAAACATATAAATAAAAATTAGCATGTATTTATACTAAAGTAATACAAAAATGACTACAAAAGATTTAGAAGTGAGTAGTTTTTCGAGATTTGCGATTATACTGTAAATCACTTTCACGAATCAGCCCCCAAATGTAATCTCCCATCATGTTCTCGTTATACTGTCCTTGGTAGCGGCGTTCAAAGTCCAGTATATCCTGGTGGAAGCGCTCGCCTTGCTCCTCCGAATATGCTCCCATGTTCTCCTTGAATTTATCAAGATGAGCATCAAGGATATGGACTTTGAGGGACATCCTACAGCCCATTGTGCCGTAGTTCTTCACCAGAGTCTCAACCATCTCCACATAGTTTTCGGCTTTGTGATTGCCCAGGAAGCCCCGAACCACTGCGACAAAGCTGTTCCAAGCCGCTTTCTCCTTACGAGCGAGCTTCTTGGGGAATTCATTGCACTCCAGGATCTTCTTTATCTGTGGTCCGACGAAGACACCTGCTTTGACCTTGGCCTCAGACCGCTTAGGGAAGAAGTCTTGAAGGTATTTAAAGGCTGCCGACTCCTTATCTAGAGCTCTGACAAATTGTTTCATAAGGCCCAATTTGATGTGCAGTGGTGGCATCAGCACCTTCCGGGGGTCCACCAGTGGCTCCCACTTAACGTTGTTCCTCCCCACAGAGAACTCGGTCCGCTGTGGCCAGTCCCGCCTGTGGTAGTGCGCCTTGGTGTCCCTGCTGTCCCAAAGGCAAAGATAGCAGGGAAACTTGATAAAACCGCCTTGGAGACCCATCAGGAATGCTACCATTTTGAAGTCTCTTATGACCTCCCAGCCGTACTCATCATACTTCAAGGCGTCCAACAAGGTCTTGATGCTGTTGTAATCCTCTTTGAGGTGCACCGAGTGAGCCAGAGGAAGAGACGGGTACTTGTTACCATTATGGAGCAGCACGGCTTTGAGGCTCCTGGATGAGCTGTCAACGAAGAGGCGCCACTAATTCTGGTTACAGGCGATTCCGATTGCCTCGAACAGACTGGTCACATTGTGGCAGAAGCAGAGCCCATCTTGACGGGTGAAGAAGCTGGAAAAAGTTTGGTGACGCTTCCTCTGATCTGCGACTTGCACACTTTCATCCAACAAGTTCCACTGCTTGAGCCTAGACGTCAAAAGTTCTGCATTGGACTTGGTGAGACCAAGATCTCTAATCAAGTCGTTGAGGTCTTTTTGGTTGGGGTAGTATGGGTTTCTCTCCTCAGCTCCACCTCTGAAATTGTCATCTGGATCTACAACGTCTTCCTCGCTCTCTGACTTGCTGCTCTCTTCTAAAAACGGCTGCTCTCTCTCCGGAGGAGTGGGTACGGGGAGCTCATGGCAGTGTGGCACCGGGGCGATGGATGAAGGAAGGTCCGGATACGTGATAGCAGGTGCATTCTTGCCAGTCCGACGTTTGGAAGGGTCCACCATGCAGAAGTAGCAGTTGCTTGAGTGGTCAGTGGGTTCCCGCCAAATTCTTGGGATAGCGAACTTCATGGCTCTCTTTTCCCCTCTGTACCATCCTACAAAAATACATTTATTTCACCCATGACTAATGTGTAAGAGATTCTCGCAACATTTTTCATATATGATATATTTTTTCAATAACATTGAAAATTGTAAAACATTTTAAAATTAAAAAATTTTAACAAATTTTATAATATAAAATTCCGAGCAACAATTGTCCATCTTACCTTCCAGAGTTTGTTTTCAGTGCTCGCAGGTGAAATGAGGTGCCCAGGGTTTGTCTTGATCCCCGACAGGTATGCCGAAATATGCCTTGTAGGCCTCACACATCTTAGCAGATGCTTCCACGGAGTACTTTTTCGCTCTTGTCTTGATAAATTGGCCGCAGACATATCAAAATGCGTCTGCCGGATGCTTGCAGCCTCTTGATGCCATCTCAGAAAAATGCAGATATGTATCCACTTAGGCAGCTGGAACTAAACTGAACTGGTGGGCTTAAGGCCCCTGTATTTATACTACTATTTATATTACTGGAAAGTTCTAGAAGTTACTCCAAGTTTACTCAGCACTGAATCTATCTGAATTGTTCTGGAAAATAGGTAAATTCCAAAATATCACTGTCCTGGTCACAAAAGCAAAGTTTGTGGGGAATAATAGCCATTTTCTATACTTTTGAGGCATAAGCAATTAGGAAATAACACTTACTACCCAGGAACCAAAAAAAAAAAAAAAATTGTTACACGGTGGTATAAACGACTGTTTGCACCTCCTATAGGCAATGGATTTTTTCCTTTTCTGCCGGTGAATCAACAGTCTTTGTATACTGTTTAACTACAATATTAATGAATTTTTATACGCTTTGAATTAATGTGTAATTTAGCGTTTTAGTGTATTCTGTATTCATAGATTTAGTATGTCTAGAAAAAGAAGTAACTTTCCATCATACACACGAAAAATCATGCACCCGAAATTTACAGAATCTGTCTGTTTGAGTTTCGTTAAGTTTATGACACCTATTAAGATCAACTAAGGCCATTCCATTATGGATTCATTCATAACCTTGTATCCCTTTTCCGTTATCTAGAGTGAGATTAGCGCTCACTGCATGTAATGGCGGGATAATATTACGGTCAGCCTGTACTGTTAATCAGATGCAATGAATAGTGAATAGTTGAGTGAGGAGTTCATACATCTGGTCAGTTGATTCCTTCAGGAGTTTTGATCTTCCGAGATCTGGGTTTTAATTTTTGCTTGTAACAAGATTTGACTGTAATCTCTTGGCTATATCAATGTTTATCAGTAATGAGTCAACAACAGTGTCAGTTACAATATATTGGTCTAGACTATGTTGCCCGCTATCATCAACCATGGAGTGGGATGAACAATAACTGTTAAAAGCATGAGCTTTTGAGTTCTCTTCCTGATAGTATTGGCCAAGATAGGAACCCATATATATATATATATATACACAGTGGTACAAGTAGATTTAACTCTTACCGGTACGGTACTGACTCCCGACCCCGTCTCTCCGGTATGGCCGTACCGGCAATAAATGTATTAACGGTACGATGTACCTGACCGTACCGGCTTACTTTCACCACCCTCCTTAAAAGGATATATGCAATGTATTATTTGAATCTAGGCACCCGGACGATGTTGTGCATATATAGTTAGTATTTGTTTTGAAAAAAAGAAGAAATCAAATCTTCATTTGGGTGTCCGTTTTCGATATATGTGTGGGTGCAAACTGGTCCATTTGAGTCCCATTCTGGGGTGATTGATGCGCCATTTTTCAATTTTTACTTGACACAATGATATGTATATAAAAACTCGAGGTGAGATACAACGGTTGAGACGACTTCAGCGTTTCTCGTCATTTCTCTTAGACTACACAAGGTTGTAGGATATACCAATTTCAGACGTGTAGATCAGTCTTTCTGAAACGTATCTGTCTTAGCTACTTATATCATAGGGATACAATTTTATGCAAAACACACCAACATCTCCTTGGAAACAAAAAATTAAAAAAAAAAAAAAAAAGCCTCGGGATCTCACAGAATTGTTGAATAGTGTGCCGTATGCTGATTTGACCGAAATAAATATCCCCACAATCAAAGTACTTTGTTTACCCTCAAAGTTAAATACACAATCTGTTAATCTGATTGGTTGAAATTAGGATTTTATCTAGTCTGATTGCTAGATTCCAGACTGAGGGTGAACTTGAGATGTCTATTGAAACAGGGCCAGGTTAATAAATGACTTTGTGTACATCAACCCCGACCACTTCTGGTAATATGCACACAAAGTATCATTTACCAGACCAGTGGCATCAGATTACCCATAATGTAAATTATCGAATATAAATACAATATACTGCTATACAGGGATAGTAAATAATGGATATATATATATATATATATATATATATATATATATATATATATATATATATATATATATATATATATATAAAATATTGAATATGAGTGGAAATTATTGTAATTTTAATCAAACGTATAACCAGACTAAATGCTCAGTCCAATCGATTTTATTTTTTGTCATCGATTGTTTACCTGGTTTACAGCAACCATATCTGTCTTAAACTGTATATGAGTAAGGGAAGAAACCGTTACATCACTTTCTTTCAATAATGTCGAGTAGTCTCACTTCTTTTCAATTTAGTTTCATTATAACTAGCACGGTAATAAATATACACTATATCTTTCCCACGTCTTTCGGTTGCTTCCCATATGACACTTTTAGGGTATTGTAATCTTTGGGGGGGGGGGGCGGTTTGCATTAAGTAAGCAGTTTGAAAATAAGCTGTTTGCTTGAATTTGGGGTAAATAAATTTGTTATTTTTTCTCCTTGATGTAGGATGTCTTTCATTACATTTCCGCCTTCCTGGAACCTTTGAACAAAAAGGATTTTAGAAAAACAAACAAAAATACATGGAAATACCTGCACGATATTTCCCAAGGCTTAAAATGGTTTCATTAATCAAATAATACTATTCAGTTGCAAAATGTTGTGGGGGCCCAATTGGAAGAATCTTTTGGATACTTTCAGATGTGCACATAATTCCCGTTTGATTCGATAGCATATTTGGTCCCATAATATATTTATTTCATGTAGGTTCACCAACATCAATACTGATAAAAAAAAAAAAAAAAGTTATAAAAACAATCTTAAGATTTACATATCTACACTATATAGATAAAAATAGTGGTATTTGTCATTAGATATCTCTTTTTGAATGATTTTTTTTAAAAGAAAAAGTTTGGATCGTATCAGACGAACATAGAATTCAAGAAGAAAAGGCTATATGAGATGGGACGTGATTTCTAATTTGTCAACTATCCAAACTGACTATAGTCTGTTCAACAAAAAGGGGAATATATTAACGTTGGACAAAATCGAAGTGATACAATTTGTGGATATGAAGTCGAGAGTGTTTCTCCACCGACAATTGTGAGTATGCGAGAAAGCTTGGTAGTAGCTTCCTGTTGGTCGGTGGTTCTTCCCGAGGTCTTCCTCCACCATATATACTGGCTGTCATGTACTGAAAATGTACTGACAATGATCATGTGCTGAAAAATGGCTTTAAACCCTACAAAACCAAACCAATATAAAATACACTTGCGAATTAATCATAATCTTATATTAATATCAACTAGATGAACTCAATGGGAGTAACATCATTTGAGTAAACTTGAAGTAACAGCCACTTTATGGCAACTGTGACAAGGATACATCACCTCGAACGAACACTATCATTCGAACCAGGATATTTGGTTTTTCTTTCACCTTAAGATAAATAATTGTTTTTTAAAATTAATATAATGGATATAATAAGTTTTTTTTCTACAAATCAGAACAAGGATATTTTTCAAGGTATTCTGGGGCCGGAAATATTTGTTCAACCCACCCACCCCTCCCCACCCACCCAAAGTAAATAGGCTGTCCCTAACTGGAAAAGAAAGCTTTCATCTGTCATAGCGTCACACGTGCTTGCACACTGGTTATCCAACGAACCGGAAAAACATGTTGACAGTGACCTACAACATCATACAGTCCTTTTTGGGGCGACCTGTTTGAAATTCATTGCCAAACGCCAAGAACACGTCCTCAGATAATCCTGCATGTGCTCGCCCTAACAACTCGAGTTGATCTCAGAACATAAAAACATAGCGGATCAACGCTCGACGGGTTCAGCCATTTTTTTGGTTCTTTTTTACTCCCGCCTCAGAGGTTGTGTTGGAACCTCAACCCGAGAACGAGGTTCTTGACAGTTCTAGAACAAAGTTCTTGGCGTTAGGGCTAAAAGAACTACAAGAGCATTGTACTCGGGTTATTAACCGTGTTCTCATATCTTGCCAAAGGACACCCGCAGTGTCTGTGATCATTAATATAACTAGTTTATCGCATAATAAAGATACAAATTCTTAGTTTCAACTACTTTGGTCAGAATGGGCACCTAGAAACTTTAGATATGGCATTTTGTTGTAGATTTCTATCAAACGAAATCTGGTCACTGATAGCCTTGTATAGCTGTAATGACCAAATATAAAATCTCTTCATTATTCAGTTCGTAAGGGACCGACCATTTATTTTTCGATGTGGTGGGTGGGGAAAGTGCCTAGGATTTTCTTTCGAGCTGGGATATTTTGTTTTTTCTTTGACCTCAGGATAATTTGTTTTCAACTAACATAATTAATGAAATTAGTTCTTTTCTTCTACAAATCAGAGCAAGAATATTTTTTCAAGCTATCTTGAGGCAAGACATTTGACTCTTGCTGTTCTAAGATGTGGGTTTTACCTACGTAAAAGATGATATTTTTTCATAGGTAATTAATTAAACAATTTTTATTAAAAGGAGTAAAATCAGATATTTATAGTGAGATCGTATGAATACTTCAAATTATAAAATATTCGGTATGTAGCTTCTTGAATACGTTAATTTGACGAAACTTGCAACCGCTTCATACCTGATGAGCGGCCTATGCATTCATTTATTTTTTTTAAAAAATAGAATATAGGGAAGAAAAAAAGTAAACCCTACGTGTAAAAAAGGTTTAAGAGAAGGAATGTGAACTAATTGGTTTTGAAAAGTTGCATTTTTTGATGAGATACTTAGAATATATTTTAAAAACATCATTAGCTTCCTAACCTTATATAACTGTCTTTAAGGCAGCCTATGCACATATGAAATATAGGCGATACTTTATCCATTTTGTACTCTTTATACACATGCATTGGCCGCTTTAACGAATTGTTCCTCTAAATTACCTAGTGTCACGCTGTGGATATCGTGCAAAATAAATATTAATCAACCTGTTCTAATATTCATGTGGATTCGCTTCGCTTTTCGACTGACAATAACAATTATTTGTTTGCATTGGCCAAGCCGCCTAGTGACTATATAAGATGCTAAATGAACATACTTACAATTCTGATTCGTATGCAAAATCAAACCTCAGTGTGACCATTGACTTTGGAACAGCATTATGTATTCAGTTGTAATTGACAGCGATGGGATTGGAAACCACGCCCTCAAAAAGACTGGTGCCTAAAACTAGCGCCTTTTACGGTGTCTCGGTCACGCTACGGTCATACATACATTTACAAATGTACTAACATGATTATCTTAGTATACATTTTTACAATCCATCTTTGATTATATAAATTTTGTCTATATGGCCTTATTATACAGAATGACATGTACATGTATATATGCAAAAGTACTGCAATATATTTCTCGTGAAGAAGCATCAACTTACAATGTTTCATCTGTGTATAGGGTGGAAACAAAATTGGTCTAGATGTAATAGGGGCAAAGATGGATAAAGCATACAAATGATTGAAAACGTAAATCTGACGTGAAAGGTAGGTCACAGTGACCTCGTTTTGGGATGGTTGAATTACTCTTCTTGAGATGCAACAACATAGCTATTTTCATGAGTGTATGTGGCAGTGTCCAAGATGTTGAGATTGTAAAGAACGGATAGTTAAAGAAATGTAGAACTCGCTCAAGCTTAACAATTGGTGACAATGATCTCTTTTTGGTATGTTTTAATTACCTTTCATCAGATGCATCCACATACCAATTTTCATATGTGTCAGTGAAATAGGTCCAACATATTGGGGTGTTAAATGGATATCTAAAAAGACAAATGCCATTAATGCATGAAATTTAGGACAAGGCATCTTTATTTGGTATGGTTGATTTGCATGTACCCATGGTGAGATTTTCTTGAGTACTGGGAAAATAAGTTCTAAAATAATGAGTGTGTAAAAATGGATAGACCCAAAATTGTAATTTTATTTTGTACTGCTATTTGTTAAGATCTTTATAGAAGTGAAAATGTGCCTCACAGCGAATAACTAAAAAGCTAAGTCGATTTTACATGCAAATTTGCAAACGTGACTGCTTTGTTTTTAACTTTTACTGTTTTTTGCGACAGATCGTCCAAAGACTTAAAGGCTCTGCTATATTTAATTCATTGTTTGGCATGGAAAGAAGGGAACTTAACAACAAAAGTGGCAAAGGGAAGGAAAAATGTAAGGTAATCTATTTGAAGCAGGATTATTCTTTTCGTGATGAGCAGGTGTGGGATAACTTTTAACATGGATATTTGGTCTTATCATTGTTCAGCGAAATCGGATTTCCAGGGTTAGGGAAATACCTATATCGTGAAATATCAATGCAAGGATTGGATTACCCCTCAAACAGAAAGATTCGCAAAGTACATGAAGATTAAATATTATGAAATCACATACATGCCATTTTTATTTTACGCAGCTAATATAACGTGGTTCCCTGGTGGCTCTCAAAACATAGCTGACAGAAAATAATACATTTATTTTCTTTTTTTATTTAAGATGCAACGAAGCCTTGAATGATGCTGAGTGTTTTCAAATTTTTTCATGCATTGGAAAATATTCGTACCACGTTTTGTGCTACTAGCACCTGACAGGCTTCTCAGATACTGGATGCGGATTTGTTTCAAATTGAGGTGTAAAAGGGCTTTCTGGTACCATACGTGCAGTGGCGAACTAAGGGTAAATGGCGCCCGGGGCAACGATGATGGCCCAAAGGACCAGAATACGAGGGCGCAATTTTTATCGGCTGTTTTGGCACCCCAAGACCTCTGGCACCCGGGGCAACCGCTCCGTAAGCCCCCCCCCCCCCCCCATTAGTAAGTTACAGCATGCTTGTATAAATTCAAGAGGCTAAAACTTCATTAAAGTACTGCACAACATATGTTTTTCTATTGGCCATTTTATGTGTCCACGAAAATCTACAAACTGAGGTGTAATAAAAGTTCCTCTAGTACAAGCATTTTTTACAATGGATCATTTAAGTAGCTAAAACCTACTTAAAGTGTTGCACAACATCTCTCTCTGTCTGTGTCTCTGTCTCTCTTTTTCTCTGTTTCTGTCTCTCTGTCTCTCTCTCTCTCTATGGAAATAACGTATAACGTATATGATGACATTGATTAAATGGTTTAATTCGATTAGTTGCGCGAGTCCTGTAATTGGTCAGGTTAGTGTTGCAAGTTGTAACAGGTTATCGCAAGTTGTAACAGGTTCGTTATATCACAGGTTGTCTCCTTTAGATGTGTATCTAACACTACATGCGGTAAAGACACGCAATTCAAATATTGGCAAAATTCTCAAATGCAGATCCCGTGGATTTAATCGCATTAAGAATCGAGATGCAATGGTCATTTTGAAATTTCCTAATGAAACGTAGATTGGCAATACATGGTCTCGTAAATATACATCTCAGCATACAAGCCTTGGTAGAGTGCATACAAATATGAATATAGCAATGGGATTCTGCAACGATTAACACCTTCTTAGCCAACTGAAACTGCAGTAAAAAAATTAACAACAAAAAAAAAAAAAAAAAAAAAAAAAAAAAAACGCATGCCCTGTTCACACCATTTTGAGACAACAATATAGTACTGCACCGGTACGTCAATATGCCATTTCAGGCAATCAGGTATCTTTGTTACATGGATTTCCGGTGCATTTTCATATTATGGCTGAAATACCTTCCGAAGTTAATATACTCCGCGGCTTGACGCAGAACAGTAAGCATAAGATCTTGCATATTTTCTGTCATCCACATCATTTGAAAATGTAAATGCGACATATATGTCCATACAAGATAGATAAACATGGAGTTATCAAAATAGCAAAGTAATGTGCACATACGATGACACCACTGTTAGTCACTCTCTGCTAACATGTATTCCGGGAGGATAGCCGTAGCAGAATTATTTCTGAGTTTTGACTGTGGATTTATAAATCTTATATAGTGTGTGTGTGTGTGTGTGTGTGTGTGTGTGTAAGGTTTAATCCACCACATGTTCAAAGTTAACTTGAGAGACTGTGTCTGTGTCATGTAATCAGCATAACTGCCGTTGTGTATTGTTCGAATTAGTCAGTTTTCGACGGCGTAATTTTTTAATCAGTCTGATTGTTCACCATCTAATAGACCATATGTCAGCTGTTAAACAATGACCGGAATCTGTTGAAGAAAGAGCTACTTTTTCGTCTTCTCCGGATGTCATAATTCCATGTCACACCTGCAGCGTCTGGCATCTCACCTGGGTTTCCACTCTGCATGCCGCCTGTATCAGCGACATGTTGATTTACCTTAGTCATGATCATATTGAACACACTCTCGAGATCCTTCTGTTCGCATTCAAACTGTTCTTTCTCTGAGAATTTATTAGCATCAAGCCATAAGATGACTTTGTTGCACTTGTCAATAATTGTCTCTTTGTCAGACTTGGTGATCTTATCTTGGAGACTCTCGTCTTGCACGATGTATTTCATGCTTAGTGCATAACTCTCAAGAGAATTCATGGCAGCAGTCTTTTCTCTCTGGGAAGTATCTTTACTCTCGAACTCTTCATCTGAATTCAACATGCTCTTTGTTTCCTCCTTAGAAATGCGACCTGCCAACGAAAAAGCATGCATAGATTAGTATAGTTCTTTAGTTTGTTTGGTTTTTGACAATACTAATGGAAACCACTCAAAGTAAGGAAAGTTATATTTCGTTAAGCAAAAACAATTTCTGCACAGTTTATGGGGGTCTTGAAGTTTAATAGATATAACTATGCCAAATATGAGACAAAAAATATAATATTATTACAAGAAGAATTATATGCAAAATACACAGACTTATCTAAGATTCATGTTCTACGAGATTCGTTCAATTCATTAAAGATTTAATACAATTGTTAATAAATCGCTTCTTCAGTTACCATAGCAGCAACTACTAGCATGGTTACTAGATAACTATAACTAGTGTTATAACTGAAATGATTGGCGCTATACTAAAACTTTGTTCAATTCTTAAACTAAACATTTTATAATCTAATGATTAAAGTCGAATTTGCTTGTTCTAAACAAAATAAATCTAACGTTATAAAGATGGAGTATATTGTTCATTTTGTATGTAAAATACATGTGAATCTAGCTAACAAAATAGATAATCATCCTTCTATGTATGTGTTTGTCTCTGTCGTCTCGAACGTTTTAATCAAGTTCCTGAAATGTGTAAATAAACAATCCAATATTGGTCGAGCTATATCGAAAAAGGGACATTTTTCAGCAAGGAAATATTTTAATCCAACGGATCGTCAGTTATACAAAAAGACATCAGCTGATTAATTAACATTTTAACTACTGAATTACGACAGAAACCTGCAGAAAAACGAACCACGTTTCCCTCTTTTGTACAGAAATCGAAATCCCACGTTATACTTTCATCACCTGGAATCTTATCCAGATATACACCTTGAAATCCACCAATCATACCTTCCATATTATTGGCCTGCTGGGAAACCTTGGTCATGATCAGATTAAACATACTCTCGAGTTCTTTCTGCTTGCATTCGTACTCATCTTTCTGGGCAAGTTGGTTGGCATCGAGCCAGGAGATCACCTCACCGTACTTGTCAACAACCATCTTCCTGTCGGATTCGGGGATATTAACCTCGAGGGTTTCGGCTTCCACGGTGGATTTCATATGTAATGCATAGCTTTCGAGGGAATTCATAGCAGCAGTACGCTCTGTCTGGGCAGTATCTTCTTTTTTGAACTTTGAAGCTGCATTCATCATGTGCGCAATCTCCTCCTTCCCGAAACGACCTGAAAAGAAGTCACACAGTTATAAATATATATGTGTTTATTTTTCTGTTTGCGATATACTAGAGTGTAATGTTTCTTATAACGAAGGAAAGAACTTGGTTGACATCACAAACACCTCCTCCATATCTGGATATGCGGCAATGTTTAAATATATGCTGCAAGAAAGCTTTTTAATACCAACCTATTGAGCATTCAGGAACAGTGCACCAACCAAAAATAAACTCAGCGCTTTTATTGAGCCTGACGAATAACATATGGGACAAAGGACAAATGACACAACTGGCAGTACAAGGAGTATTTACGCAAAACACAAAGATTTTACTTCCGTTATTTTTTATCAAATTTAACCAAATTTCTAGAGAACCACATTTCCCGGTATAACCGATTTGTATTGTAATTGTCCATCTGCTGTTTTGAACTTCAAACCCTTCTATTGTAGCTTTTCATTTATGTTCAAATTATATTCCCAATCCTTGTGTCGTATGGCTAAATGTAACTAATACTTAAGTCATGATTTCTAAGTGGGAGTTAGGTCCAGACTTTAAAGCCAAGACATAATAGTGATTCCCCAGATTCCTTAAAATGTATCCAATGTACGAGTTATCCTGAAAAGTGAGTTTTATATGCAAATATTTGAAAACTAGTCTCAATCAAGTACCTTTGTCCGTGGAGATGGTAATCTTGTTCGTTTTACCAGTTACTTTTTCCTTGGCAGATACCGTCAGTGTACCGTTTGCTTCGATGTCAAAAGTCACCTCAATCGTGTGTACATCACGAGGAGCGGGTGGAATTCCTGTAAGTTCAAATTTTCCGAGAAGGTTTTTGTTTGCCAAGACCTTTTCACCCTCGTAAATCTGGAGCAGCACAGTCTGGTTGTCGGATTTAGCAGGGATAATCAGTGTCTGCCTTGTGGGAATGGTGGTGTTTCTCCGAATTAGGGTTGTCAGAACACCATCAGCAGTTTCAATTCCAAGGGACAACGGGGCAACATCCAACAGAAGGAGGTCGAACTTTGTCGTTAACTTGTGACCCAGCACACTGGCAGCATAGGCAGCTGTAAGATAGAACAGTTTCATAAACACTTTTTGATGAATAAACTAAAACTAAATGTTTGTTTGCAAAACATGTATGCCCTAACTGCGGACATGCAGACTAAAAAGTCTAAATCCGAAAAGATTAAAAAAGTTAGAAAAATATGAAATATTGCTATAATAGCATGAATATCGAATCGTTTCATCTATATATGTATAAAAAGAAGCATATTACATTTCATTTTTATACCTGAAGTGGTTTTTGTTTACAAGTAATCGTAATTACAACGATTTTTGCAAAAGGTCTACGTCCAAAATGTGTTTTGAAATGTGTACAAGGATGACAAATTGTTGTAATGGCCTGAGATTCTAATCAGATCATTGATATAAAAAACAAATATGCCTTAAAAATTCCATTTGTATACCTCAAGTATTTGTTTTTACTTAAAAAATATCTAACTCTTAAAAAGTTCAAAAATGTCTTGTAAATAATTTAAAACCTCATGTAATGGCTTGTAACTTTATTTAAGTTATTTATATGTAAAAGTAATTATTTTCATGAAGTTTCATTTGTCGCCCTCAAGTGGACTTTGATTAATCGTACTAACAAGGTTTTTGACCAAAAAAGTTGAATCTTAAAAAGTTCAAACATGTATTTAAACAAAATTGAAAAACTGCTGTAATAACCAGAAATCTAACCACTTCATCTACATATGCACACAAATGTGCTAGCCATATTTTACTTGTATATTAGGCATTCAAAGTTGAAACAAACGTGAAGCAAACGCTTGTTTCAGACAGACAAGCATAGATTAACTATAATCCTTCTGCAGTATTTACATTAGAGAGTTTCTAAAGTTCAAAATTATATTAAGATGGGGAGCTCCACGAATGTTGCAGACGTATGAGGAAAAAAACTTGCTTTCGTCTTAGAAATTAAGGTAGATTTCTTGGGGAAGAAGCAAATATATGGAACGTGCATTTTATAATCATAATTCTTGCGGAAAATTGAAATGTATGGAAAGTGCATTTCAGAATCACCATTCTTGTGGACAAAGCAAATGCAACTTTCGAAAACCCCAACATATACCATAGAACAAAACACTAGTATTGGAATAGTATAAGATATTCAGGCTAAAGGTTTAGTAAATTCACTGAAGTTTTATGCCATTTTAAAAATAGGCGATAAAGAAGAAGGAAATGCTATATTAATTTCCAAATGTTCATTTCATATTGCAAGAAAGATAAACCTTTTTTTCTAAGATCTCAGGACCATGCACCTACATACTCCATCATGTGACTAATGAACTAAAGTCGTTTGTAAGACTTAGCCAGGCAAACGCGTTTAACACCCACACAAAGCAAAACGAATTTTCCTTTCCATTTTATGATGCTTATTAAACATATTTTATAACTGACATAATCATGGGATTTTCCTAAATAGTTATTTTCCAAGGTACTAACATCTTAGAGTTATGCTGCGTAAAAACAGGAAAGGCTAAACCTACTCATACCTGCTCCGTAGGCGACAGCCTCATCTGGGTTGATGGTCTTTTTCAGTTCCTTTCCATTGAAGAAATCCTGCATAAGTTTCTGAATTTTGGGAATACGAGTTGATCCTCCCACCAACACGATATCGTGAATTAATGACTTGTCTAATTTGGCATCCATCAGAACCTTCTGAATAGGATTCAGTATCCGTCTGAACAAATCAGCATTTATATCTTCAAATTTATCCCTGGTGATGATGGTATATAAGTCTAAATCCTCGTACAGAGGGTCGATTTCCAACCTGGCTTGAGTGCTTGAAGAAAGTGTTATCTTGGCCCTCTCACACGCCGTTTTCAACCTACACATAGCTCTCTTGTTATTTGAGATGTCTTTCGTGTGCTTCCTCTTGAATTCCTGGACTAAGTATAAGACCATCCTGTTGTCAAAGTCGTCTCCACCCAAGTGGGGATCTCCAGCTGTGGCTTTGACTTCGAAAATACCATCTCCAATGGACAGGATGGAAACATCGCAGCTACCACCACCCAGATCAAAGATCAAAACATTTCTATCATGAAGAACCTATAGAATATAATTCAGACAATTGCAGTTATATAATTTCACATTTTTGACATTTAATAATATAAAACACTGTTTTCAGATACAAAAATAATTCTAAAGAAGTCGACGAATATGCAGCATTTAACCACATGAAAAGTGACTGATCGACTTACCAAGAACGCATGGCTAGGCAATCTTTCAGAACAATGTCCGTATTACATAATTTGCGGTTTAAGATTGAGGGGACAAAATACCTAACATTATGACCGCTCAATTTAAATTTAAAACGGATTCGAATTACATTTCTATTGGTGATGGGATGCGGGGCCAGCGAGAAGATATGAATGTTGATTTAATTTTTTTATTTGGTGATCTAGGTTAACGAGATTACATTGTAAGCTTTCTAGCGAATTTTAATGGAATAAAAAAAGTAAAGAGCAGTATTAAATTATTATATTAACTCGTTTCAAAATTCTGAATACCCTCTTGTCTCAATTAACTCTTCTAAAGCAGTGAAATGAAATCTTCTTATATAATACAAACAATTAATAGGACCATTAGATATTTTTTTCTGTACAAAATATTAACCCAATAGCCATCAATGCAAATTGCAAGTTAAGTTGTGCTCACATTATCCAGTCCATAAGCAAGGGCAGCTGCTGTAGTAGCATTCATGATACGAATGACATTAAGACCTGCAATTTTTGCTGCATCGCTTGTAGCCTGCCTCTGACACACGCTATAATGGGCCGGGACGGTGATTACAGCGTTTGTGACTGACTGGAACAGATAATATATATATATATATATATATATATATATATATATATATATATATAGGCAAGTTTGTCATGACATGCTAAAGTACGCTATTGTGCAGGTAGGATATAGGCATATAATTCTTTTCAAATGAAGAACTCACAAAAGACTCAGTAGTGGCTCAAAATTGTCGTGACAAATATCAAACAAAGAAAGGCCGTATTTTTTTCTCAACATTTAACTGAGAAATGGATCACAAAATAAAGTATCAAACAAAGTAAAAAATTATTTGACACAGGAATAAAACAAAATCTTATAAAAAATCATCTAAGTAAACGCTTGACTCTTTAGATGCCAGGACACAGTCTCGTAGCCATATGTTGTCCCTTAAAAACTTAAAGCTAACATAAATGTAAACATTACTGAGTCCACATTCAGCCAATCAAATTGGACTTGATCATTTGACGTCATAGGCTTTCACAAATAGAAGATCATACATTAGTGCACATTTCAAATGAAATATATGAAATGAGATAAGTAATTTATTGAGAGCCTTGGCTATCAAAATATTAAAACTATTCAACAAGTTTAATAAATCTCATTTAAATGTAAGATCTACTTATCACATGACAATAAATACTGATTATATTCAATAAAACCATACAAGTGTATTGAACTTTTTTTGGAACTACATTCGGATGCCTTCAACATTTATATCGTACATGATATCATGAGATCGTTTTTGACGTCATGGAATTTATTATATATGCGTGATATGACAAAAATACGCTATAGTAAATAACGCAGTAGTCATATGTTAATTAATTTTAGTTTAAGTCTCTGCCTCTCATCTTTTGAGTTATACTTCTAAAATAAATGTATTTAAGAGATTAATTCCAGGAAAATTTAAAATACTTCAAGTACGCGTGTGTCTTGAACAAAATATCATATTTATTGTAAATTACATTTGTATATAAATAGCCTATAATACAGTATGTAACAACGTATTGTGTTTATACGGGCCTATGCTACAGTATTAAACAACGTATTGTGTTTATACGGGCTTATCATGCAATATATAACAAAGTAGTGTGTTTATACGGGTCTATCTTACAGTATGCAACAAAGTATTATTCCTCAGAAGACATAAGATATGGCGGACACCTGTTCCTATGGAGATCAATTTGGCTGAAGATGAAAACTGTCTATAGATAAGAAAACAACATGTCAAAAACATAACATGACTCGACCAAATAACTTGTTTACCTTCCCAAGAAACGCCATTGCAGCTTCCTTCATTTTGGTAAGAATCATTGCAGAGATCTCCTCTGGGTAGAATGTTTTCTGTTCTCCTTTATACTCTATTTTGACCTTAGGGTTTCCTTTGTCACTGATCACGTGAAATGGCCAATGCTTTATATCAGACTGGACAGAAGGGTCACTAAACTGTCGGCCAATTAAACGCTTGACACCTGATACGCCAGGATAAACATTAATAGAAATAAAACGATATTTTCAACATGAACATTATTAATTTGCATCAAAATCAAGATTAATCTTTAGTTTTCAATTTGGTGCTTCAGAACGATGTGGGCAATTCTCATTGCGGATATAGCTACAAAAGAAAGCCCCAGACGGCCTCACTTTTGCAACGTAAAGTTGCTGTGAATTGGGGTGGGTACTGGTGTCTGAAAGTTTAGAGAAGGGGTGACTGGAAATGGTGAAGGTATATGGGGAACTTTGATTATGTAGTATTTTTGACTCCATTCATAACTGCCTTCATTTATCTTTATGAACGGAAGAAAAATCAGTGAAGCAGAAGCAGTTGGAACTTATCTAGCTATCTCATGATTAAAGATTTACCCTATAAAGAAAATGAAAAACTGAGCATTCCTCACCACAAATTGTATTGTTTGGGTTCAGAGCCACTTGATGTCTGGCGGCATCACCAAACAGCCTTCCTGTTTCTGTAAAAGCAATATAACTTGGAGTTGTTCTGTTTCCCAGATCATTTGCAATAATCTCCACTTGTCCATGCTGGAAAACGCCTACACAGGATTTGGTTGTACCCAAATCAATTCCTATTGCTGGTACTGTTGCCATGGTTCTGCAGTCACAGTCCAAGAGAAACAAAGAACGAAATAAAGAAATAATGCATGTGATGATGTGATTAGTTGTAGTGAATATTCCCTAGCAACTTATATATCCAATCAAACAGTCCAAGGTATTCATCTACCACCAAGCAACGATTCCTGTTTTTAAAGACACACAAATCAGGTAAGCTAGTCATGAGTACAGGCCTGTTGTATATCACATTCTTACCTTTCGTGGGATTTTACATCCCCCCATCTCAACCCACCTCCACCACTACATACTTGACAATTCATATTTAATCCCGATCTATTTTTAGGGTATTTTTCTCTCTTGTTTTGATGGTAATCCTTGGAATAGATTTAGGATTCTTTATATTGACTTAAAGGAATTTTTTATTCATTAGAATATGAGCATTATGATGTAATTGTTTGTGTGTATTTTGGCGACAGTGCACGAGTATTAATCAGGCATTGATTCTGGCCCGGAAGTGAAATCTGTCACCCATGGCACGTTGTTTTGTTTATAATTCAGCTTCTCAAAAAATGACGGTTAACCTTAGACAAGAACCTCATGAGTTCATCTTTGAAGATACCTTAGATTAATGTATGATTTATTAGGATTTGGACACACTGGAAAGTTCAGTACTGAAACACAAACATAGGGACTATATAGGGAAAGTAATTATGTACTGAGTCCATATCAAACGCATAATGTCTTAAATGCTCTATAATTGATAGGTTATCCCCTTTGAATTCCCAAACATACTTTCATTTCTCGAAATATCCCCATCCTCTTTACCCGACAAGAAAAATTTCCATATTTTAGTACATGTATTTGTAATTGCACCCATATTCACATAATAGCTGTGCTATTCTACAATACACATTTGCCTCTGGCAAAAGAGAGTAATCTCTCCTCTCTTTTTTACCTGCTTCCACAAACGTCTATGAGAACTTGAAGTTGTTGTTGTTATTTTATTGTTGTTGATAATGTTCATGTTGTTATTGTTCTTGTGGGGATCTTAGAACTCTCTTTTTAAACAAGGCATTGATTATAGTTTCACCTCTGTGTCCTCTTGAACCCACTGAGTCCATTCGGATTTAGTGCTATCTACGTGTGATCTATAGTCTAGACCAATTGGACTCATACGCATGTACTATTAAAATAGGACATTGTGTACACTTACTGTGTCCGCAGATACAGTACCATTTGGACACTTTATATATGTAAGTACCGGAGACAATTATTTCTCGCATGGAACACCTGTGCAGGATGGCTCACACGTATCCTTTATCCTTACTTGTTGACTATTTTGACCTTCGAGTGCGAGCATAGTGTACACAAAGTAGCAAAAACGTCCCAGTTTCAATCATTACTTGATCATTCTTTCTCAATAATCAAGATAAACATTAACTGGAACACATTTACTTACTAGATCGATCAGTTGTTGAAGTTAAGTGTTCCACAAACAGACCGTTTCGCACTGATCGACCTAGCTATATGTACGTTGTTGTAAATATTATTCTTTTACAAACCAGACTTTTCACGCTTCTTAAGGTAAGGAAATTTTCAATGGGTGTTCTGCTGTTTGAATGTTACAGAAGTATGCCATTTTTACTTCCAGACTCATTTTTCGTTCAGAAATGTGAGAAAAAGAATCGATCATTATGCAGTAGGATAGGAAACTTCCTCTTTCGGGATCAACATTTTGCGTCAGACACTCGGCATAGTCTTGTGTCTGACTCAAAATTCTGACCGTCGGGTGAAATTTTCCTCTCCAACATGATGGATTATATTAATCTATCTCAAGACTATTTAGTGTTGCATAATGTTGCGATACTTTCTATCCTCACAAGGAAGACTTGACAATCTCATTGCCTGTTCACTTCTATGGGAATGGGAATGGGAAATAATGACAGCAGTGTTTAAATAAGAAGCATTTGATATCACCCAGCCCCAAGCCTGTATAATTTCTTGGTTTACATCCTTCTTACATGGTAAAATATAAATTCTCATGGCCTTTTCGTTCAGCTCAAAGAGCGGGAAAGCAGTTCATTAAATCTTTTCTGCATCTGAAATAAAAGACAGATTTTGTGTCAGGAACTGTGCTTGAAAACAATAAAACAATTCTTTTATGGGACTTGTGCAAGATTTGCGAGCAAACACAGTCCTAACATGACAGTTTTAAATCTTAACGACCGCTTCAGACATCAAACGGGAAAAAATACTTAAATTTAGATAATATAAACCGAGAGCTGATCACTCAGATTTACTAAAATAACTTGCGGAAGTAGCAATATTAGAAACCGACTTTGGAGAACCCGGTAATCAGATTAACATGAAGTTCAAAAATGCCTTTTCGTTTATATTTCCAAACATACTTACATACATCCATCTATCCATACATACATACGCATATACATACATGCAAGTATACACAAACACAAATACAGACAGACATTAGCATTTGTGTCAATATTAAGTTATCTTTCTTCCAAATAAAATTCGATTTTAAAAAAAATATTTTAATTTGACATGGAGTAAAAAGTGGGTCAGGTTTAGGCCTTTACGTTTCTCAATATACATGGATAGGATTGAGATAGAGGATAAACTTCATGTTTAGATAGATTTTTGCTGTTGACGGCTACATATTTTACAGGTAACCTTGCATTTATATAAACGAGCAAGATTTGAATAGCTATTTAAAACAATTCTCTATATCATAGCTAGTTATTTTCAACCCCAATAAAACTTAGATTACTTTATATACACTTATCCCGACATACCGTCTATATTTGCTTACAAGTCGGATCAAACTGCAAGAAACAATATGCATAGATCAGTCGTTGCTTAAGATCTGGATCTATTCAGTTTGTTACGACTAATAAGTAGAACAATGAACACAGACCCTGATCTGCCAGCGTATTATGCAGCGGCAGACCATGGTCAATGTTGTTGTTAGTTGGATTCTACCTGTACTCGAGTATATACGATAGTCTTCAAAGGAAAGCGACTTAATTTCTGTTATCAACATGCAAACATTAAGGTTACTGATAGGTCAGATGAGAAGTGGACTCGCCATATTGATAACGTTACAATAATACTTGATCGACGGGCAAACGCATGGGTAACTCCAACGCATAACCATGGCATCCTCGGTGAAATTACATGTCATTATCCAGTGATAGGTTTTGAGAAAGTGTATGGTATAAAATTGTACAGGTTGGTGAAAGAATCGTTCTGGATCAAAACCCAACACTCGATCTCTAAAAGAACGTAATTCTCAATGCGAATTGTATTGAAATGGCGAATAACTGGATCTCGCAATGGATCGCGCGTGTCAGGGATTTATTAAGATAAATGCAATAAACTGACAACGAACAGTGCAAAACTAGTTTTTAACCAGCCTAAGCACTTTGGGCTCTTATTGAGTATTTTTCAATATATATATATAGTGTGTGTGTGTGTTTCTAGGGTTGAAACTACCTTTCAAACCGTTAGATAATGATGTCCTACTGTATTATCTGTGTGTTTGTGTCGATGTGTGTGTGTGATGGGCATCACTCTGAGCCAGACACATATTAAGTTCCATTATTTCCCATATTTTAATGGTTTTTACATGTTTCACCTTTACCTTTTATTTTATATACCTTTTGCAGAATTTTAGCATCTTGTTGTACTTCATCTTTACATTTATTTTGAAGGGTTCATCTTTGTAAAGTTTATTCTTCATTATTATATTTTTAAAAATGTAGTTTTAGTTGGAAACATTATACCCACTATTGTGCTGATGTACCGTTAAACGCTACTACATGATGCATACATATCTATTTTTTTCCAAAGTATCTTCTTCATTTTGTGAAGAAGACGTGACGTGAAAGTTAAATTCTTTAAATTACTTTTAAATCAATGTAATCAATGTTCAGTCTGTCACTCGAACATTATTGTATTACTAAGTCTGTCACTCAAACATTGTTGTATTACTAAGTTTGTCATTCGAACAGTGTTTTATTACTAAGCCTGTCACTCTCACAGTGTGGTATTACTAAGTCTGTCACTCTAACAGTGTTGTATTACCAAGTCTGTGACTCGAACAGTGTTGTATTGCTAAGCATGTCACTCGAACAGTGATTATTACTAAGTCTACTACTCTAACATTGTTGTGTTACTAAGTTCATGCAATATATTGTCCTATTGAATAAATGTAACTCTGCTTCTATGTTCGTCGCAAATGTGTGTATGTTTTCTACAATTCAATTGGTTCGATCACACTTTATGAAATAGAGTTAATTCCAGTGTTTTCGTGATTATTTGTTTTCATAATTTTGCAAAAAGTTACATTTTCGCCGGTGCATATACATACCGGGATTTGGCGCACACAGGGTCCTTTTGGATGAATCAATGTTCATTGGATTTTTTAATTACATTACAGTAGTCAAAACATATGATATATCTTAACTCCACCACTCGCTACCCTTCCGAGTATTATATAAAAATTAGCTCAATACTTATTTATTCTTTTTCTTGAATCTGAAATATTCTTTCTTGCTAGAACTGAAACTGTGGATGTTTATCCGAACTGTTGCTGATCCGGCATCATTTCAGAATGAGCGTTTAATCCAACCTTATAATAAACTTGTGTATTCATTGTCATCATGTAAAATCTCTCCTACTACATTCCGAGGAGGATTTAGGAAAGATGGCTTAGGACGTTTGACTACAGTTAGCTGCAGTTGAAGAAAAACAAATCAATACATAATCCATAAAAGTAATATCTGATTTGCATGTACTTTGAGCGCTTTCCCTTTACTGAAATATAGTGAGGTGTTGATGTTAGTTGCACTGCCAGTTAATAAGTTCCAGCGTTGATGAAATTAGAAGACATATTTAATTTAGACTTTGAAGGTCACGCCTCTTACTTCTAGTGTATTTAAGAAGGAAGCTCTGCCTCGATACCTAAATCTGCGCAACAATGCATACAAAACTGAAACAACTGTAGCTATTCATGTTGATAGTTTACCTCGAGGTCATCTACAGAGTATTTGACGGTCGAAAATTAGGACGCACCTTCACTAACATATCAATTCCCTCTCATGTAACAAATCATTCCCAATAATTTTAACCACCTTTCACGTTTACAGGTTACCAGAGGTGAAAATAATGTGTGAGAAGAAACGACTTTGGGAAATAAACGGAAATGCACAAGTCTCTGTTTAGACTATTAAAATAGGTGATTTTATACGTTAAATGGTTAGATTTACTCACCTTTGATCCCATATTCAGGCTTAGATTTCCAGAACTATAATATGTTGTGTATACTGATCCAGTATGAGCTAAGTAAGAAGTTAAATACCTGGAAAGAGTGGTCACACTTTTGTCCTAAAGCAGACATACACGCTCATTTAAAGAGGAAGTATATGCAGGTGACTCATGAGTAGGGTGAATGTATTTTGCCTTATAGGCACAAGTATATAATACCCAACCTATTCTTCCTTGAAATCTGATAGGATCAAGTGTATAACAAGATGCGTTTCTATCCGTGATTTTAACATAAAGGTGTAAGGATTGGTTAAAACATTGGCTTTGCTCAGGTCGTATTGGGCATCATGTCTTACATTTCGCATATTCTATAATCATATATTTTTTTATATTTAGCCACGCTCCTCGCAGCTCAATTTCTTTCAGAATATATCGCTGCGGAAGGCTGTTTTGAACCCAGGGTCATCTAAATCTTAATCAAACGACTTTGCGCATTAATGCACGAGGACGTTGACTGGATTCTTCCATATATCTATTATAGGCTGGTCCCTTGTCATACTTTTTACTAAAGTTACGACAGCAAACTTCGTAAGTTCCGGTGTTTTTCAAAACCGATCGCTTCTATCTAGTCATTATGCGACTGCAAGATTTACTTACCTTCGAAACTGAAGAGCATAACAACATGCAAATCTACGCACCTCCTAAACTAAAGATTTGACAACGGAAGCGCTCCGAAACGCATGGGCAATTTTTACGCTTTGCAGCACATTTTTTACGAAGAATTTTACTGAGTTTAAATTACAATCAAGACATATATTAGATTTATCTTAGCAAGTCATGAAAATAAACAAAATAATGGGGCCAAGTGTTTGGAACTATTTTGTTACTACTAACACAGACGTGTCCTGAGAGCTGGGCCTCGTAGGTATAACATCAAAAATTGAATAGTAAATCGCCAGTTAGCAGAGTCGCTTACTTAGCGGCGATGGTGCAGAGTGGTTACGACCGGCACGAGCATTTGTCAACCTTGACCTTTGCTTAAACAAAATGGCCACGGCTACTGTATCTAAACAAAATGGCTACTGTACGGATGATTTCGGAATTTCTATGTACTGATATAAAATATTATGTCGACCAAATAAATTAATCGGAGAAAATAATGAGATAAACTTTAAATCTATTGTTGCATCGGTTCGTGTTTTAACTGTTTTACTGAGGGGATGTATTTAAAAAAGACATGCAACTCTGGAAGAACTGATACGAGAACTGGTGTTAGGGATGCGAAAACAATATCGGTTTTCTGTTATATTTGTCTACTAATAATAGCTGTTCACACGTCGAAAGTGCCACATTTCAGTTATTCTTTATTGTAACACATAAAATGTTTTTACATTAATTTTCTTTTGTTTTATGAATCCAACACCACCCCTACCCTATCCGTAAATAATGAATGTAGACGTTAATTGATACGAAGAGACATACATAGTGTGCACACTCATGTGGGCACAAATTGATCAAGGGAAACAAGAATGGATACTTTACATGTTTTTTCTTGTATATATGTTCGAACCCATGGGTATGAGATGAGATGTGAGTGATCTGCAAAGGCGAGTGCCTTAGACCACTGAACCACGCGCAGACCATATATATATGTATAGATGTCTCAGGCTTTAAGCCGACATTGGGCTTCCTTAGTGAGGTGCAGGCAACACCAATATATAGGCAAGCACATGGCACATGTTATGTAATGTCGACCATTGTGATGGTGCAGTTGTATTCCCTGTGAAGGGGGGGGGGGCATATTACAATTAAACAGCACTCTGTTCAAACTTTACAGTCACAGAGGCATGAGAAGTCACTGCAAGCTTCAGTTTAGGAAACATAGTCATATACCTTGGTGATGGTACAGTTGAATTCCATGAAAAGGGGGAACACATTACAATGTGTATCAGCACTATGTTCAAACCTTGTACAGTCACTGCAAGCGTAAGTTGTGAAAAGTCTTATAAAAGAGTTTTCTACAAAACATTCAACATTGTCCGAGCATATGAACTATGGGTTACTGTCACATACATTGAGTATAGGAGAAAAGTATTTCTTTGGGTGGATACAGATGCATTTTTGCAAAGTGACTACATGTACAAGCCAACTGGATGTAGAAAAATCTATATACGTAAAACCAAGAACCGCACCTTAACTTGGGATGTTTTGGAATGCATTCATCTAGCAGAGGATTCATTGAGTAGTACTTACACTTTGGTAAAATTGAAGACATTAGTTTTGAAAGCCAAAACGTATCTCTACCCTCCCCACCATGACAGTGTCATTATGTTATACTCGTACTTGATAGATGGAAAGGAAACAATCTAGCAAGGTGAATTAAAGAAAATGTTGTTAGTAGTGTGCCATAAAAAATCCATGATTTTGAAGGTCATAGGGCAACATTTTGTGCCTAAAAGTGAAGCATGTGATATATTTCTATTATCATGGGACCAGATCTGACCTAATTTTGGTTGTAGTGACCTTAAACAGATTTCCAAGTAAAATAGTTGATATTTCATGCAAAGGAGTGGATGTTCACTTGTGTGAAAGATATCTTGGAAACTATTTCTGATGACAGATGGTGGTACTTTAAATGTTAAAGCAGTATCAAGGGAAACAATACTAGTTAGAGTGAAACCTGTCTACAAAGGACATGTGACCACTAAAAGTTTATTTTATATCCATTTCAGGCATTTGTAGTTTATATAGAGGTTTACAAATATCAGATACAAAACATTTGACTCAAAAATGTTGTCTTCAAGAGAAGCTATTTTAAGAAAGTGTCTGCAAGGACAAGTTTCTCTCTAAGTAAAGTGGACGAATTAAGATATTTTGCTTACATGCTACTAGTCCTCCCTCAACAATGCATACACGCCTGTTGCATACAGAATCTTTAACCACAATGCAACAAATAAACCCACTGAAATCATATTTGTGTTTTTAAATCTGTATGCAGAACCAATAAAGGCTAAGTTAAAAATAATATAAAAAAGGAGAATATTGTAACCCACTCAAGATATATAAATATCCAGTCATTTTTTTCTTAGATAGGGTTTTTCTCAGGGTCAAACAACTGTGAGGCTTCCATTATTACTCGAAGTAAAAAAAAGGATACTGCACCTATAATATGACTCTTCTTCTGCTTACCGGTCAGTATGACTATTCAATTAATATGGTACATGGTAACAATCTTTTATTCATGTATCAATTACATTATATTGTCTAATTATGCCATTGAAGAAGACTTAGTAAAATAAAGTTATTTCACAGACCAAATGGTCTCCGCAAGTTTTAACTGTTAACATGATTTTTACGAATAGGACTACTGTAGTATTAAGCAGATTTCATGTGAAATTATGTGTACGTTTTATGGAAAATAAGCCATTATTTTCAAAAAGTACTTGTACAACACCTCAATGTCAATGTATAAAATTATGAAAAAAGAGTTATCTCCCTTCATTTATAATTACTCTTTACAAACATGTTACATATTTCCTGGAGTGGAAGGGTGGTGATTGTAAATGATAGTATGTTCAATGAACTTATTTGTTTTAATGGTCTAAGTAGAAGAAAATTATATCCACTAGTCCAAGCAGAAAAAAATGTAACACCATGTATGAAAGTAGCATGCCCCTATGTTTTGATTGTTGTTGTCAATGAAATCGATTTAGAACATGTTACCGGGAACCGTAGTGTATTGCTAGAACAGTATGGCCTGGAGGGGGTGTCTTTTATGAGGTGCTCTTCTTTGCTAAAATGGAGGAAATGTGGCACTATATAGCACATACAATGATGACAGACACATATCCTTAAATTTCCTTCATTGAGACAGCATTAGATTGAATACTGGTCCACAAAAAAGATGGATTGAAATTAGGGTACAGAATGGTTACGATGTTATAAATCCATCTGAAGTGCATTTGACCTGCAAAGGCTGAAAGTAAATCATCATGCTGTTTAAAAAGAAATAATGAGAATTGTTCTTCACTTAAAAACAACTAGACATAATGAGCTTCAATTAATTTATATCTTCTGATTACAACACATATAAGGAATTCAAATTATAGAATGTACGAATGTAGGTATTAATATCATTTAAAGTGTTACCAGCACATACATTTCTATGATAGTTTATCGTTGTGTGTGTGAAAATCAACAGAATATAAGGTATAAACTGTCTTAACTAAATATGCCTATAACTGGATTGAATCTATGTTTGAAAACCAAAATGTATTAAAAGGAAAGAATGGATGAGTGGGACTTACAATATATAATCAAGGTGCTGCCCACTTGCACGAGCTGAGTAAAAGTGATCATGGCATGCATATATAGAATGACGGATAACAGTACTTTTACTGAGTACAGATGGGCGTGCCTGAATTGAATACATGTATCCAAGCACTTGATGATCCCAAAGTACGGAGTGGTCATATAAAGGTTTCTTTTCAGCATAATGTGATGTCCACTCACACACTTTAAATAAAGGCTGATGTCATATGTATGAAAATAACAGCCGATAAGTCTGCTTTATTTAAATGCAATTAGGCATGAATGTGTTTGAATACAGGTAACTGGAAAACATGGATTGAATTCACAGGACAGTTCATGTGGGTTGGGGTATATGTAAAGTGTTGCCCATTCATGGGCACTGATTAAAATTTATAAATCTGCGCACGAAATTATAGAAAAATAAATATACTTTAAGTACTTTCAGTTGGGCAAGACTGGATAGCTGCTCTGAAACAAAAAACATAACGAACTCACAGTGCAACATTGGTAAGGGATATAAAAGGTACAATTTAGCCACGTCTTGAGCTCGTGTAATTATCAAAATATAGCAACTGGTTTGAAGTTATAGCCATAGTTGTTCTCATCACAGTCACTAAATTGCTAAAGACACATAATACGTACAAAATGTCCAAACGTTATAAGAATTTAACTCCTTCTACGCATTAAGCAAATCGTGGATATTGAAGCAACGTTGTCACATAAGATGTTGCCCATTTAAAACGCTTGGCCCAATATGAGCATTTTACGTATAAAATAATGCTTAATTTTTATAATTCATAATGTGAAAAACGGGCAATCTAAATTTAATTTTAACTGAGACTATATGAACAAACGCGCCATCGATACGTCTTTCATAAGTAACAACTGTAAAGGTTTTCTTGCCTTAATATTCAAGTTTTAGCATAATGAAAAGGAAATGTAAACCAGTCTGCCACCATTTTGAAATAGTGGATTTGCTCCTATTGGGCCCACTTATGTGCGGTAGCTAGATACGTGCCGGGAACCACGCTATATCTTTTATCACAGATTGAAATACAGACAAAACTAAGCCAAAAAACCAGACTGTGTTTGGAGGCTCAGAGGCTCTTTATCGTGACGGCATGGATAAATTGTGACGCCTGCCTCAGGCAACATTGTAATAAGCATCAGCCTTCGATCGGAACGTTATCGGCCTTCATATGCTAGAAAAAAAACAACTCGTATGTCAAAGTATGGCCATTTGAAACTGCCCTCGAGCCCATGGTTGTTATTACGTCATAATAACTTTATTAACGTCACAATTACTTGATGACATGTCATCACCAACAGCAGCATAAGCAATAGTTTCACGCTATTAAAACCGAATGATTTCTTCAGCTTTTTTTAAAAAGTTGCAGAAATAATATTAAACATTAAAAGTGCAGGTATTTAATTGATCGTTGAAACGTCGTCGATTGTTATTTTCAACACCAATAATTTTATTAGAATATGTTCTTCATACTTCTAGCCGTAGTTGAAGTTATTTGACTCGCATCGGAAAGAGATAAGGATGTTCCGAATGACTCAGTCTTCTGCTCCGTCACTGCAAGTAAAGAATTCCTTACCTTTTCATATTAGATATTTAGCAAAATCTTCCCATTCTGCACTAAAGCCTTTGTAGAGAAAGATCGCAGAAAATGTACTCGAAATTGAGTGTGATGCTGTTATCCAGTTGTACGGTTTTCTCCAAGTGGCATTTTACCACCAAATTTGCATCGTTGTGGCAGTGGTATTATCCTAACCACGGAAGGTAACCCACTGTGTATACTATGATATTTAAGCCTCGAAAATCATTGGAAAGTATCAACATATAATATACACTACATACTGTATTTCTATGGCAACAAAAGCTGATATGTTAAAGGATTTTATTTATCAGAATCAAATGATCTACGACGATAAACAACATATTTCCAAATCAAGAAGTGAAGTTAAAATACAGACCATCGCGTAATTGAGAATCGTTTATGCACCGATATGTAATAGCGGGTTTAGCGACAATTCCTTGAAACTGGTAGATATGGTAAAACAACCAATATATAGATCCATGACATATTTGTAGGATATGTAAGAACGGTGGCATCTTCGATAGCCAAGGGTCGTCGATCTTCTTTTCTTCACGTCGTCCATTGGTATATATAAGCTAAACAAACAGTGTCTGCCGCTCCGCTGTCTGTTTGGACTCAGCTGAGAGAAACTGGTCCAATCAGATTGCTTGTTACATTTACCTGGAAGATAGTTTGGAATAATTAAAGCAGCCTCCATAAAAGGCGACACATATCGCATGTAAATATTTTCAATTGAGACCTTTCATACACGTTTTTCTTTCATATCAAAGCATGTGAACATAATAGAAGTCACTTAATTGAAAACTTAGCAGGTCATGTTACGAGCGCACTGATTGATCAGTTGATTTTGCTTGCTGTGGACGCTGTGTTTTCAGCAGCATATGGGCGCTTTTTCAAAACACTGATTTGGCTAGCTACAGACATTGGAAGGACAAACGAGCCCTAACCTTATACATACTGCTGTCTAAGAAATATGGGTTTAAGTGCACAATTAAGTGGTACAGACATATATGGCAGAGAAAGTGGCTGAGAGCAGCAAGGTGGAAATTCGGTGGGATTTAAAACATCCCAAACTACTACAGAATATAGCACAACATGCCAGATACATAACGGTAGGGCTGTATTTTGGCTGTGGTTTGGCCAAGAACATGTTAAACTGTAATTATTGATTGACTGTTTAGGCAAATTGATCCTGGTCGTTTGACGTCATTGTTCAGATTAAAGCGTAACCGGACGTTACCTCAAGTTATGAATCTTAGCAAGATGATGGATTTGTGAGCGTCCTGGACACAAGCACTATGCAAGCTGCCAAAAAGAGAAATTGAATCATTAAAAATGAACGAAGTTTATAAACCATACTCTTTTCTTTCTAGAAATAAAGCATGTTAATAGCAAAGAAATACGTATACTTTTTAATCTCGGCCTTGTTTGTCCAAAACTGTTTTTGCGAGCAACACGAACATAGTTTAGTTATAAATCTGGGTCAGAACCGGCTCGTTTGGTCAGATAGTTAATACGAACTCCTGACTGACAACGAAAGGAACCTGACTTACATCATTGACATAACAGTATCATGAGACTCCAGCAAAACACGCAAGGAACCTGAAAAAAGTAAGAATGTGACCAAAGAACTTAGATGGGTCTCTGCGAGAGAGAGAGAGAGAGAGAGAGAGAGAGAGAGAGAGAGAGAGAGAGAGAGAGAGAGAGAGAGAGAGAGAGATTATACCTCTTGACCCTTTTCACTGGAAACCTGAGAAATTCAAATTCTTCAATATTAACAGCTCTGCGGAAGATTCAAACTTTAAGGAGCATAATATGAAAAATAAAAAATTCCAGAAAACTCAAAAGGAGTGTTGTCAGTAGTAATATATAGAGATTTGGGATCTAAGGGGAATTGACATTATCCCATATGTTTACATTATCAGACGCTATGGGGTCATACGGGAATTTAGCATTGTGGGCTCAACCGGAAATTAACATTATGGGTCTCTATGGGGTCAGTAGGAGTTTAACATGGAAAAATGTATGGGATCCAAAGTATTTATAGGGTCAAAAGTATTTATAGGGTTTAAGGTATCGGACCACTAATTATTTTACAGCCAGGGAACCAGTCTACTGGTGGGGGAATAAAAAATAGAGTACTAAATCTTTTGAGATGTGCCCATTGGGTAATAAATGGGTTCAATTTTGTTCCATTAACAATTTCACAAACTTCAATCTATGTACTATAGCTGACAAAAAATATTTACTTTTATTTTGATAGCCTGTATTTAATTTCCTATTGACAAAATAGCATATGTACTCTTGGTGCGAGGCTATGTTATTAGGTGCAGACCAGGTATCCCCCCCTGTATAGCATCACGAGACTCGAAAACATGCTGCGAAGCATCTGATTTTTAAGGCTGAAAAATTTTTCTCTAACTTTAATGAATGGATCCATGTGTGGTTTGTATGCCAAGCTAGTTAAGAATTTATTTTTATTTTATAATATATTAACATTAAGTTCTATGGGAAATGAATTAGTGGTCCGATCCCTTAAAGTGGTAGTTATACGTGCCTCTATGGGGTCTAACGGGAATTAACATTAGCCCATAGGTTCACATTAGGCGCCAGTTGGGGGTCAATGGGAAATCTTATGTTAATATTGTCCACAGGTTTAACATGGGGATGGTATTATGGGGTCAACAGTTTTATAGGGTCAAACTGTTTATAGGGTCAAAAGTGTATAGGGACAAAGGGTGGAATGTTGACAGGAGCAAGAGAAAATGTAATTTTAAAATTTGTAGATACAGTCCAACACCCCACATTATACCATCAACAAGCCGTGTGTAGTGACCAATACCCAGTCATCTACTATCCAACACCCCACGATATACCATCAACACGCCGTGTGTAGTGACCTATACCCCGTCATTGACTATCCACCACCCTACACTATACTATCAACACGCCGTGTGTAGTGACCAATATCCGGTCATCTACTAGCCAACACCCCACACTATACCATCAACACGCCGTGTGTAGTGACCAATATCCGGTCATCTACTATCGACCACCCTACATTATACCATCAACACGCCGTGTGCAGTGACCTGCTGCTTAGTGGATATATGTATATAGCCGAGATTTATATACAAAGCATTACCCATACCTCAGATCATGTCGGAGGCGTCGGTAAATTTGCATCTATTGTAATATTGTACCGATGTTATAAATAGCTTTAATGAAAGGAACAACTCATAATGACATTAAAATGAACGTGTCTAAAAGTAGTACTAAACTTCCGAAACTGTCACGGACTTTAGTAGAGGCTTGAAAATCTCCGGAACATTACATTAATGACCGAGACTAAAAGTAGTACTAAAGCGAAGACTGACAACAAAACCTTAAAAAAATGTAAAAATGTTGGCCTAGACTAAAAGTAGTACAAAACTTTCGAAACTCATACGAACTTTAGCAGAGACTGAAAAACGTCTGGAAACAGTTTTAAAATATGTCCGAGACTAAAAAAGTAATACTGAAATTTCTAAACTAATACGGAATGGATCGAAGATTATAAAGGAATTTCCCCAAAATGTAAAAATTGTACAAAGAATTTTTACAAATTCTAAAAAGACTAAAGTAATACTGAAATTTCGAAAGTAATACGGAATTTATCGAAGATTAAAAATAAATTTAACATAAAACGTAAAAATTGTACAAAGAATTTTACAAATTGTAAAATAGTTAGTTTTAAAAGTGAAAAATGTACAAATTTAATATAATAATACAAGAATAAACAAATTACACTGAGTTTAGCGAAGGCTCAAAATTTAAAAATTGAAAAAAATATTTTACAAATTATAAAACAAAAGTTAAAAATTTTAATAATTTTTTTTTTACAAATTGTGAAAGATACGTATAAAAAGATTAAAAATTTAAACGGAGGCGCGGACGTGAAGGAAAACATCCCTCTTAGAAACAATTCAAAGATACACAGTGATAATGTGAAAAAGCATTTCCAAAATATATTATTTGTTTCTTTAAAATGAACCACACTATTTTGTTCCCTAAATCAACATTTTCTTAATCAGTCCCGCTAACTGAAACGTCAACTGTGAAGAGGGAGGACTGGGGCAGGTCCCTTCCGCTTTATTTATAAATACCCAGAAAAAACCCAAACATTAAATATAACGTATTTACAAGGTTTACAACGTTGTAGAGTCAGACTAGACTTCCAATGATCCAATACAGTGTCATTTTGCCATCGATACTCACTACGTTGGTGTGCGAGAGAAAATAGATAGCTTTATTGTTCACAAAACCACCTTTCAGTTTAATTCATCGTTTCTAGAGTATTCGCGATCAAAACAGTCATTCAATGTTCTAAAGGAAATCCAAGACTGCTTTGATGAAGAAAATACACACAATATTGTCCATACACCATGGAATTTGATCCTTGTAATCTCACAGTATTGGATTGAGTTGATACAGCATTTCTTCTCATAAAGCCAATGATGTCGTCTTCCAGAGGAGGTACTCCATATAAGAATCAAAATATTCCACGCTGTGATCGTTGTGAAAGTAGTTAGCTACCCAATGAGTTTCTGGACGATGACCGTCGTCTGTACTGAGGACACAGACTCTTACAGTTTGCGATGGGGAATTATCTCTTTAGCACACACCACAGGATTCCAAGAAACCGTGTACGAACTGTGAGTTAGAAGGTAAGGAAGTTCTCAGGTATCCATTCTTTTCTTTTGTTTCTTTTTTCACAGTTAATGATAAGCCATTAATTCACACCTGACTTTTCCCCTGAAAATGTATGTCAAGTAAGTCGATGTGCAACGGGTAGTCTTTGTACTCTGTTGCAAGAGAGCTTCGATTCATTTGGTCTCCAGAGAAGTCAAAGGAGGTAAGGAATGGTCAGGCAAGTCTTTTTACCACTCTTTAAAAATCGTCTCTTTTGAAGCGAGAATCCATGCCTCTTCTAGATTATCATCCGACTTTTCTTCTTGACTCGTCATCAAACATTTGTCGTGTTGTTTCTGACAAGGATGATTGATTTGACATCCATACCAATGTTCCATGGCTAGTCCTGTGATTCTTTCAGCCAAGGCACCAGCGAAACAGGAGACTAAATGTTCCTCTTGTTATGTGCATCTTGACATCATGCCTGTATTTTGTCTTCTTTTTCACTTGTGATTTTTTAAAAAAATCCTCGTTGCCTATCTCCATTGGTTTGTGTTCCATCTTTTCTTTTTTATTATTTTAATTGTTTAGAATCACTTTTCTCAAACTGTTGATTTCCAGAGTATTGTCAAATTCTGCATACAAGATGACGTTCACTGTGTTTGCCAGAGCTACTGCAAACTGAAGTTCCACACAAAGTTGGCCCGCCTTTATAGGGTGGAAATGTCGTTCGTCGCTGCCTTGGTCTGGAGAGAAATCAAATCCACACAAAGCATATCCGCCTGCATAATCGTCGTACGAAATGCAGTGGCTACTGTTGGTACCTAACTGTCCTGTGGCTTCAAACAGTGTCAGGTAAGATCTCAAGTAATTTTTCTGGGCAAAGTTAGGTTTAAAAGGTCTGGTACACAACGTTCGGCCATCTCGGGTGACTTCTATATTGGATACGTTGAAGTGTTGGAACTTGAAAGGATTTTGATCGATGGCTCCTTTAGGGGCCGCATTGCTGACAATACCAATGAGCAAACGTTTTGGTAGCTGTCCTTGGAAAACATGATTTTCGATCTTGGATCGGAGTCCAGAGCCAACGATGAAGGTTTTCACTTCCACTCGTCCTAGAGGATACTTGGCTGTCGTTCTGATCAGAGTTTGACTGATGTCGTTTCCCACTTCTTCAATGCTCTTTTTGTACTCATTAGCATTAGCCATCAAATGAAACACAGATACTACTTCGACTCAGTCTCAGAGGTATATCCACTCTATTCAACGAATACTTGTCTTGCAACCACATGTCCAAATGTTATCGATCCATCATTTCTAAACTGCGCCCTTGTTTGATTTTCTATCAGCGTTCGTTAAATCCATCATTGTGAGGATCGTCATCCGCAGTCAACTCTGTGTCGTTGAACATGTCCAAATTGTCAGGTTTCCATACCACTGAAGCAATTAGATGTGTGCTCTTGGCTTTATTTCCATAAGTCAAGAACTTTCCCAGGTATGCTTGCTAAGGATAAGTGTCCATGCCGCTGCTCACCAGTTTGTTATTCAAGTACAAATCGACTTCGCTGAACAACGTATGCATTACATTATTGACGCGAACTACTATGGCATCGCCTGGATTGCTGTTGTCCGCTTTGAGCACTTTGACTTTCAGATATAAGTAACTGTTATTTAGATCGATGTAATCGTCATGTTCGTCCTTTGATTGCAAATTATATAAGTGCTGAGGCGGTCAAAGACGACACAGTATGAAATTCTACCCATTGGGATTCTTGCATTGCCATCTTCGTTGGTAGCATGGAAAACAGATCGAGTTCTGACTTAGAACATTAGCAAGAATCTCGGTGCATCATTTTCCTTTATTCAATTAGTAATCAAAAACGTCCAATTCTCTGCCAGTTGATCTTATTTTCTTACTCTTTTCCTGTGTGGCTGTGTGTTTATGAGTTCTGAAGAGATTTTGACGTCTCTTTCTGCCTTGTCCTTGCTGTGGCGTAGAGGAGGAATGTATGCCTTCGCCAGAAGCGTGAAGCGAATTTATTGGGGTGTCTTGGCACTCTAGGAGGTATTTTCCAGTTTGAATCAACACATGTTTCCTGCTTTCATCAATGCTTCTTTAGGACTTTGTTGATCAATGAGTACGTTTTGGAGAAATTATTTTCCTTGCGTCAGCGCTGCATCTTTTAAAGCATGCAATCCTCTAGTGACAATATGTTTCAAGATGGGTGCTACCGTACGAAAAGCTTTTTTTAACATATCTCCTAAACCATGTTCTCGTTGTCGAGCAACTTCCTGGCACACAAGAACACAAGATACATCTTTCACGATTCACTGCAGAATCTTTATCGAAATGTAGTTAGTTTCACGGTGACTTTTCCTTTGGAGAATACAATAATTTGTCCAAGATATTCTTTTATAATAATATTCACTCCATCAACATACGATTTACTGACAGGAAGATAATGAGGATGTACAAATTCTCGGTGAACGTGATACCTGTTTCCTCCTTCATCGTAAGCAGATATGGCATAATCCACTTTGAAAGGAATGAGTCTCAGCAACGGGGAAGCTGTGTTTCCTACGACGTTATACTCGACGACATCAGAATACACAAATATCAAGTTTTTTTGTCGTTCATTCAGATCAGTAGCGAAGCGAAAATACTCGTAGAATCGATCGTTGTTGTGAAGATCTTTTGAATGTGGTGTTATGTTCGTGTTTCCACCCAGAATAGCAAACAAACAGGGAGAAAATCTAATAGACATCGGAAAAGTACATGTTAAGGCGGTGAGCAATTGTATGGTACCCGATCAGTACACTTCGGCAAGTTTCTCGAGTGCCTTGCCAAACTGATCGTTGAAACTACCTGAAATCGTTTCGGCGATATGTGCAGCATGAAAATAAAATCCTGCAGGAATCCTCATGGAATAGATATTTCATTGGGGATTTGCTGGTGATGGTGTTTTGGATTCGTAAATGAGAGGATCATTTTTGTCCAAGCGTTCTTGAACTTGTTGTTTGACTATTTCGATCTTAACCACATTCTTGACTTGAGTGGGATAAATGATTTCTACCAAGCTACTTTCTAGTGAGCTTCACGATCCAATTGTATGGATTGAGGTAATTTGGCTGTGAACAACATAATGTGTTGTTGGGAAACACATCCATAGAACTATCACAAGGTAATGTTAAATAAAATTGATTATTCATAGTTCGATGGTCCTGGTCTCCGAAGAGTCACTCGTCAAAGGAGAATGATTTTCAATGTTCCAGAAACGGGCTGCTACTCTGCTACTGTGATTGGAAGAGGTGATGCTTTGACTGGCGTTGGCGAAATTACCGTTGCTGTTGTTGTTACTGTCAGTATATTTCAACAAAGGACTGGGAAGAAGATAGCCAACACAACTACTGAGTAAAATAGTCCACAGTTGTTTATCTCTTTGTTGCAAACTCAAATTTCCAATGGCTGCTCCGATGACACAACACTCCACAAAGATTTGGTAGAAAAAGACGATTTGAGTTTTAGGACACGTTCTCCACACCAGACCTACAGTGGTTGTTGTTGTTGTTGTTTCTGAAGTTCAGGAAACAATGAACACCATAAAGGAGATGCAGCTGTGTTTAACGGCATGGTGGTCACTTCTACTTCTTTTTATAGTCAATGACTTGTGAAGTAGCAATCCAATAATCGAAACTGAGTGGATACCTTTTCCATCGAACTTTCACTTCTTAGAGTAGATTGTTTTTCACTTTACGTGTTTTTCTATTGAGAATGCTTTCGATATTGTACACGTCGTCCTCTTTCTTAGTCACTCGTTGTAACTCAGACAAGTAAAAAAGTTCATTTTAACACTTCACTGTTCATATCTTCCAATTTTTAGTTTTTATTTTCAAATTCGGTTTTTCAATTTTCATATTTTTAAAATTTTTATTTATCATTTTTAATGAAGGTGAAAGGTGGATATTACTATATTTGTTTGGAGATGTAACTTGCAAACTTTTAAATGCAGTAATAGACATAAAACTTAATATAGCTGCACATCATGTCTTGATCTTGTCACTTGTCATTTTCATGGATCTATCTGTAAGCCCAGGTTTCAAGTGGAAGGGTAATACAATTTTTGTTGTCCAAATTGTCACCCAGAAGCTTTTGTTAAGATCATGGAATAAAATGTTTTCCCCTGTAAAATCATAGCTTGAAGGTGTCTCATGTACCTATCATTTGTATCAATAGCATGGTCCTATCAGCAAGATCAAAGTCACATGTGAAACTTACTCCATTTTTATATTAGGAGTGTACCTCTAAAGTCATTGAAGATAGTTTAATTAAATTTATGTTTAAATCATAACTTCTGAATGTGTCATTTATTTTCATGGTATTTTTCATCAAGGTTTAGATCATAGATCAACATTATCTATTTTTGTGTCAATGCCTAAGGTAACAAATTCTCAAGGATAGTGAGATGAAACTTTGTATATTAGCCCATCATGACCTAAGGTCATGCCACATAACACATTTTTATGATCCAAATTTAAAGGTCTATTCAATTTTTCATGGTTGGGCTGTAGTTCAGAAAATGTTCTAGTAATGAAAATAAAATATTTTGGATGATGTGTCTTGTACCACTATCAACATTCTATCTGAAAAGTTAAGGTCACAGTCATCTCAAGGTTACTTACTTGTGATGTCTTGGCTCTAACGTTAAGCCACTAAAAGTAGTATTATCCAACATTATACAATTTTACATCTTGACTTTTTGTGACTTTCATAATCTTAGTCACAAAGTTATGGTAACATGCCAATATGCATATATTTATTGCCAAGTCTTGAACTAAAAACCCATATTTAGATGGATGAAACTGAATATACTCATATCCATGATAATCTGACAGTGTTTCATATACCACTTTCATGGTTCTATCGTAAATTTTAAGGAATTAAATTTTTGTATCCAGGCTGTAGCTCTGAAGCTGTTTAAGATATTAGGAAGAATATATGTATACTGATACGGAGAGTATGTTGCATACTGTATTCTATGTCATTTTTCAAGGTCAAGGTCAAGGCAAGGACACTTATGGTATCATGTTGAATTACGATATGACCATTGATTCATTTTTTTTCTAATCATAAATCGGGCATATTATGTTAACGCATTGTCCGTCAATCCTTCTGTTAACATTTTCTTGTCCAGCCCATAACTTTGTGACAGCTGGAGAGATTTCATGAAACTGTGCCCATGTCTATATCTTGACTAGACAGTGTGTCACATACCATATACAAGGAAAGGGAAAATGAAATTATGTGATTTTGTTCTATTTGTGGATGACAGCTTTTAAACTACTGAAGATATTTTAATGAACTCTGAACCAGTTATATGTCATAATTAGAGATACCATATACATAACTTTAATATCAAAGTTACAGGTCACATATAGGGAAAATATAAATCAGCAACCTCCGTCCATGTACAGGTATAACATTTGAACCAATGAAGATATTTTCATAAAACTGAATAGTATCTCATGTATTTATAGTCATACCCTCTGCCTCCAAGGTTAAGGTCCAAAGCAAGGAATATCAGTGGCTGTATCCTTATATAGGCCATCAATTTTTAACTACTTCATATAATTTTATGACATTTTATGAGCTACACGCATTATCATGCAGCTGACAGGTCTGTAGCTCTAAGGTCAAGGTCCTTGCTAGGGAAAAGGGAACGAGATGGGCATATAATGTGCTGTTTGGTATTCTTGTTACTTAAAGTCTCGAGGTTGTGTCACATCTCATTGTTTAGGTGCCATCTTCAAGACCAAAGTTGTAAACTTTGAAAGGGTTATTCTACATGCTTTTACCATCATCCCATGTGAAACTGATGTGAAATTTTGGGTGCATTGAGTATGTGCAGCTTACCCACCTTTGTCATGGAATTTTTATCATATTTATGTGCATGCAGCTATGCGGTATAGGGTTAATAATGCATAAAAGGGAAGAGCATGTAAAGAAATAGCTATATTTGATCAAACATTCCAGAAGTATTTTAGGCAAGTTCTATTTTTGACAGCTTGAATCGCAACCATTAAAACTCCACAGCAACTAAGTAGAAAATACATTTTTTCACATCTCCCCCAAAAGTACACTGGTAAAATTTTAATCAAAGAATTGGAGGAAATATTTATCATGTCATGATCTACAAATAAATGTATATATATTGGTCTCGATGCCAGCCAGGTGAGAAACATAATGTTCACACTTTCCTAAAAAACACTTATTTTAATGTTATCAAACTTTCAGGAAATGTTCAATGTGACATGTTCTAGTTAATGTTGTTTCGTACAACCTCCATAGCAATTATGCATCTTTGTCATCAACCTTGTGGAAACCTGTTTAATATTTGTAAAACTACTCCGGTAATTTAAGTCAAACTTTACAAATAAAATGTATTTTTTTGTATACATTTTTTATAATATCTACATTTATGGAGAAATAGAAACTGTCAGCTAAGGGACCAACCATTTTTTTTGGCAGTGGGGGAGGAAAGGCACCTTGGATTTTCTTTCAAACCAGAATTTTGTCTCTGTTACCTCAATATAATTATTTCTTTTCAACTAATATAACTGGATATAATGAGTTCTTTTTCCACAAATTGGAGCCAGATTTTTAAAGCTATCTTAGGGCTGGAAATGTGTAGTTTTGGGGGTAAATATTCAAGCCCCCCCCCCAAAAAAAAAAAAAATTAAATGGGCAGTCTTTGAGTTTAATGCACCAAGAGAAAAATATCTGAACTCAGTTTAACCTACTATTATGTTTTTTAAATTGTTATTTCAGTGTAAGCCAAGTGAGCCATACTTGATGCTTTTAAAGTATGTTTCATTTACCATTTAAAATTCACTTTATGTTTTGAAAAGGAGTCAATATTTGCGACCTGTTTAAAATATTTCCTTTTATTCTTTCATGTCAATAGGCTGGTGGTATGTGGAATTTATTTTGTCTATCTATGTGTGTGGGTCATTCTGTCTTCCTTGACCATGCTAAAACTCATACACAGCTTCACTTATTAACATTAAACTTGTACTATTGCTGAACTTGGGATGAGTACGTGTTTACCATATAAATAAACAGATAGACGACTCGTCCTTTTGTTCTTTTATAATACGAGAGAGAGAGAGATAGAGATGTTATTACGTAAACTTTCAATCGGTAACACTTTAAGATGATTCCTACGATTGCATTACACAGCAAATTACTTGCTTTATCCACTGCTCTAAAACTGCGTATAAAAGCTGCTTTATTTAAAGGAGAGTACATTCATATTTATTAAAACTATTTCATCCCATCGCCGACAGTAGTAGATAGTCCTTTATTACAACATAAATTAATACGATATCATCAACATCCAATTTAACGCCGTTTGCGCCTTAGATTACCATTTGAATTTGTCACGTGACCATATTATGCGTAATCAAGCTCTTTTTTCAGCATTTTAAGATTAAACACAAGCTTAATTTTTAAAAAATTTGACATTTCGAATTAAATAAGAAAAGCGAAAGCAAAGTAACATTTTAGAAAATTTATAAAGTAGTGCTCCTTTTAAAATAAGTACAATTAAAAATACGGTACAACTCATCACCCTGTTTTTGTTTGTCAAAGAGAGGGAAAAACCTCTCAGACCTATCAATACTGAAGAATCTACAACCTTCTAGGGGAAGTTTGTGACTACTACAACGAAAACGACAAAAATATGTAACCAAATCTGATGGGAGAATACTATTAATGTTTTCAAAAACTAAATTCATTTATGAACATTCAAACATTAGTACACTTAGATATAGTTCAAATTTCATCTTTCTATGACTGTACAAATCTATCCTGTACGGTTTTGGAGATATGTGATTATTTAAATATCTTCATACAAATTATTGATTCCATAATTCCATTAGATTACAATCATGTAAGTATATCGGTAGCAAAGATCAGCCATCTTGAATGATATATATCTCTACCATGCAACTAGTACACGATATCATAGAGAATTATGAAATTTGTTTCTTTTTACTGCAAACAATTGTCTGCTAAAAGGTAGCCATTCTAGTCTTGACAGTACAAATGCATAGCATTTAAAGATGTTTGCAGCCCTGAAGCAGATTTAGCAAATATTGCTGTATCATCAAGCATAAAGAAGCAAGTACAGTTTGAAATATACTTCAGTATCTAAATTAGTATAATAAAATATTAGCTTTATCACTAATATCAGTGAAACCATCAAATGCATGTGAGATAATTTTGACAAGATTATTCAATAACATTGAATATAAAATGGGTGAAAGATTTTCACCTTGACGTACACCAATATTTGAAGCGACAAGGTTTTTGCAAGCAGAACCTTGCCTTATAACAACTTGGCATAAACTTTGAATTGCATTCAGTATTTTACAATATATATTTTGTTTTATTATACCTCATAAAAATAACAGTGCAAATGATTGACGCACAGAATGTCACGTGACAGGGAGCAAAACATAGTGTCTCTATTGTGCTTCTGTATCTTGTTTGATTCGGTATAATAAAAATTTATTTACGTTGTTTTGGGGAAATATGAAGATTTGTCGAACATGACTTGCCCTGAGTGAACAAATCTTCACATCACTCTCCCTAACACGGGCAACAAATGTATAATAACAGTTTCTGCCAATCCACAGAGTCAAACGCCTTTCGTTATTTAATAACTGCACAGTATAATTTCTTGTTTCTATGCAAAAACAGATCAATTAGACATTTTAAATTGAAAATGTGATCAATTGTAGTGCAATATTTTCTAAAATCAGCTTGTCATTCACGTAACAAATAAGTATATTGGAGATTATGATTTAATCTGCTATTTACTGATATAACAGGTTTGCCAAGTTTGCTGCGGATATTTATTCATCGGTAATTTTCGAGATTACAAGGATCGCGTTTATATATATATATATATATATATATATATATATATATATATATATATATATATATATATATATATGCTATGAATATTTAATCTATGTAATCTATAATGTGTGTTTTAATTTAGTCAATGAAGGTGAGTTGCACTTTAAAGTTCTGGTTACTTGTCAACAGAATGTTTACTAACATTTGAGTTCAAGGTCATTCTTGTTGACAGTTAGACTGCTTTGTTTCCCATTTGATTGCATCACATCCTGTTGATATAGGCCAAGAGAAAATAACTATAAATAGGGATTTGGTAAACAAATAATTCGTTCCTGTTTTAGATCAGTCTGTGGGAATCCATTTGTGATCAGATTTTACATTGTGTCTTTGAAATCAGATACAATTCGAAATTAATTATCTATCTATCTATCTATCTGTCTATCTATCTATCTATCTATCTATCTATCTATCTATCTATCTATCTATATATATATATATATATATATATATATATATATATATATATATATATATATATTCATTGGATTTACTAAAGTGCTCATTGACTATTGGATTAATACATTACTTTGGATTTTTGTGAACTTATTCAAAGACATTCTGGATTGTATCATTGTGGTATATCAGGACATATATTGGAACTCATTCGGAATATTCTATATTCTTGGACTTGTGAGTAGGACCTTTTGGAGTATTTGCAATTTGAAACTCACTTTGTATTATAGGGAAATAAATTGCTTGTTGATATTACTTACTTTGTTTTTTTAACTTTCTTTCTGTTACATATGTTTAAGACCTAAATATCAATTGTGCAAAAAATGTTGTGTCAAATGATTTTGATTGGCCCGAAGGCATATATTGCAATTATTAGAAAACAGCCAGTCACAGGCAAACCCGACATTAACAGTAACCCTAAGCAAAACGATCACTTATTAAGTGTATAGTTCAAGGTGCGCATAAGTGCATATTGTATAGAATTCTCAAGCAGTCGTACCAGCTTGTATTGACTAATGGTATCTTGTGTCCTTTTCCATATGGAGTTAAATGTACTGCTACGGAATATAATAGGCATCATGTCTTCCACTCTGTGCTTCATCAACTTGCAAAGATTACAAATCATAAACATTGCACTTATTTGTGTGCATACGCTTCTTGCAGATAATGTGATATTCATGAACAGCATTAATTATAATTTCAAAAAGATTTATTCCATGTGATGAAATGTTAGAGCCGTACTCTCGAAATACATGCTGTAAATGTATTTATTCGAGTTAGGCTTATATAAAATAGATACTCTCCCACTTTTCCTATTTTGTATGTATATGCCATCTTACAACGAATTACCAAATTACCATCTGCAATTAAAGGTCATAGTGGATCTATATAAACTTCATTAGGAGTTGGGTAAAACCATTTTTGTAAGAGACACGAGTGCTAGTTGTGTTAATGACTCGGGAATACAGTATTTAAAATCTGTTGGGTACAAACATTTCCTAAATGGTAATTGCTTACAATACACAATCACAATGTCGCTACCCGCAATGTACCTTTACCCTACTTCAGACCATCTAGGATAATAATATTGTAGATAACGGTACATTCAATAAAGTTGATGAATGTAACATTTTGGATGAATCCCTAATATCAATAACCTTAGACCGTTTGCCAGTTATCTGCACGTTCAGCACATTTCATAGGTTACAAACTTATAAAATTGGACAGAATACCTGGACGTCTTAGAATAAAATTGTCGATATTCACATTTGCAATTATCAAAATGAACCAAATACAAGCTTGAAAATCTTAGACGAAATAAAAAATAAACCGTGAAATATGGAACAATACGCGCGTGACATCAATGATTCGATACTATTGTCAAGTAGTCACTCTATTCCAAGTAAGCGGTAAAACTGTTATACCAAACCATACTGGACTAGTTTGGTTAAGGATGTTCAAAAGCAACAGCGGGAAACAAGAAAATTATGGACAGAGGATGGAAAAACCGCGTGGATTTCAACATGCAACGTACGCTGAGCATAAGAACGTGCATTTCTTAACGTTGAATTTAAGGCCAGTACAGAGTATATTAACAAATCTTGTCACGATTTGCAAAAAGCAGCAGCATGTGACAATAAATTGTTTTGGCAACTCGTGTGCATGTGTGTGTGACTGTGTGTGTGTGTGTGTGTGTGTGTGAGAGAGAGAGAGAGAGAGAGAGAGAGAGAGAGAGAGAGAGAGAGAGAGAGAGAGAGAGAGAGAGAGAAAGAAAGAGAGAGAGAGAGAGAGAGAGAAGAGGGTGGGGATCAGTCGACTTCCCCCAATGATCCAATCCAAAAACATAGGAAGAAATGAGAAGCCTGGATAATTTTGTCGTGCTGGGGAATATAATAGGATGTAGTAGTGTTTTAGGGTTCCTTATCACAAAAGTGGCCATGTAGTGCCAACCAAAGGTAAAGGTCGAAACTTGTAAAAAATTAATTGCACAAACATTTGGGAAGACAAACCCTTCCAAATAAATTTAAACGTTAAGTACAACAAAATAAAATATAAAATGTCAAGATGTTACAATTCTCTAAAATGTATATAAAATAAGAGATAAAGGTAACACACGTAAAATCGTTACAACATCATTAAAGAATTTGTGTCAGTGTACAGACAGACATGATGCATGTCGAAATTCAAAGAACTGATAAAAGTCAAGAAAAATTAACAGACAAGATCCATGAAAATATTTAAAGCATTGAAGTAAGTCAAGGAAAATTAGGAAAGAAAAATTCCGCACTGATATTATAGCCAATCGAAGAGCTTGAAGGATTAAAGGTCAAGTTTGGTCACATTTTAGCAAGTAATGTTTGCTGTAAAATACCATAAACACTATTTTATTAAACACATCCAATTGGTCATTTGGTCTAGTAAGCGTAAATTAGTACTTTAGTTTTGATCTGAAATAGCGACAACCTACCCTGCGAGGAAAATGCAGCTGAGTTTCAGTAAAGACTACTAGAGTTACCGTTTCAAGCGTGATGTCACTGGTGCCACTCTTCATTTACTCTTATCTCAGCCGGTAATAACGATTTCTAATCTCAACTTACTTTCAGGGCATTAGTTTTAAATAGGAAGACAACACTTTTATATACTTTCAAGTCTGGGTCGTCATTTTTGTCCTTACCTTTTACTCCTGTCTTTTTTTTTTTTGGTTTTGTTTGAAGTTTTTAATTGTTTTTTTTTAAACATTTATTTCTTTACTTTTAAACACACTATTCTAACAATACTGATCTATAACTTGCTCATTAAGTTAGCATGAACTGCGTCAGTGCAAGAAACCGAGGGTAGTTCTAAGCAATTTTCTGGCGAATTGCCTTACACACACACACACACACACACACACACACACACACACACACACACACACACACACACACAGACAAACACAAACACACACACACAGACTAGTAGCAATAGTAATAGTAAGCGCAACAGCCCGTTCTTGCAAGTTTAATACGATACATAAACTAGCTCTGTTTAATACTATACATAAACTAGCTCTGTTTAATACGATACATAAACTAGCTCTGTTTAATACGATACATAAACTAGCTCTGTTTAATACGATACATAAACTAGCTCTGTTTAATACGATACATAAACTAGCTCTGTTTAATACTATACATAAACTAGCTCTGTTTAATACGATACATAAACTAGCTCAGTTTAATACGATACATAAACTAGCTCTGTTTAATACGATACATAAACTAGCTTTGTTTAACACTATACATAAACTAGCTCTGTTTAACACTATACATAAACTAGCTCTGTTTAATACTCTACATAAACTAGCTCTGTTTAATACTCTACATAAACTAGCTCTGTTTAATACTCTACATAAACTAGCTCTGTTTAATACTCTACATAAACTAGCTCTGTTTAATACGATAAATAAACTGGCTTTGTTTAACACTATACATTAACTAGCTCTATTTAATAATTGTAAAGGTTACATATCTGAATAACCACTCAGGTGATTGAAATAGGTAGTGATGGATTAGCCATATTCTAATTCAATACTCTGTTTTTCTGTGCATGTATGTGACATAGATACAATTTTAATACGAAAACGGATGTCACTATGTGAAGTCAACACGTATAACATAGCATTTTTCTGTTTAGGCAACGAAATTGGCCGTCAAAACCAGACCGTTTTCTTCTAAACTGCTGCTCCTAAACACTCCCGATGCAGGCAGAGCTAATTATGTCCATATACAAATATTTCTGCTTCAAATAAAAGGTCAAATTCATCCTATGATAAAAGTTAAAGTAACCAGGAATTATATTATACTCCACCGAAAAGGTGCGTCGGACGGAGACCTTCATGTTTAGTCTTGACCTTTATTAATTTACGTCATGGAATAATGTGTCATAGGTAACTCGGTCCATTCGACCATTCGAGAATAGTGATCACTTAAGCTCTGAAAGCTCTCTTTCATAAATAAGTAGATTAGACAAGGTTAGCAGTTAAATGAACCCATAAACTCCAGTAAGAGAATGCAAGTTTTGCGTTCATCAATGACGATTCTCAAGACAGCAATCACCATTCTCTACTGAGTGAGAGAAACTTAATATGACACAAACACTAAATTGAAAGGGTACTGTGAACATACACGTGTAAAGTGTAGACTCCTAATATTGCATTAAAATGTGATTTGTCGAGTGCATCATGTATTTCGTAATTCTCATATTTCTCTCTTTTCTTTTACATTCATGTATTCGTTCGTTCATTCATTCACTCTTCTTATACTGTCATTCTCCTCCAGCGTCTGTTTGTTCGTTCAATTGTCTGTAGATTCGTTCTTTAATATCATATTAATTGTAAATGATGACTGCTGAAAATCGCAAATATAATTAATTAGATCGTTAATATATATCGTAGTCAAAATAATACAGAAAAGAATTCAGTGTTAAAACCTTAACGCAGGTAGTTATAATATAATTTGTACTCTCTCTCTCTCTCTCTCTCTCTCTCTCTCTCTCTCTCTCTCTCTCTCTCTCTCTCTCTCTCTCTCTCTCTCTCTCTCATGAATAATGTTTTTTTCCTGACCATATTTTATTTGCTGCTTTGAAATCAACATGGAAGTTTGTCTCAATTTTTTTGTGTTTTACTAAATGAGAATCGCTTTTCACAACTAAAGTTTTCTAGCCCAAAAAAACAATGATACATTTTGTATGAAGTCAAGAACGTTAGAAGGCCACAAAACGGGTTGAGCAATTCATTCATTGTTTTAAAGTCATTAATATAACAATTCTTATGCTCCATATGAAGATTATTATTCTGGTGCAATGTATAGTCACTTTACTGAAAAATCGCTTACCTCAGCTAAATGAAACTATATAAGCGAAAGCATAAAATATCATTGTTTAAAAGTGATAAAGTATAATTTTGATCACAAAGTTGCAGGTTAAACATACCATTTTCCTTCAACTGCACACACCTTTGTGTCTATCTCTTGTTTGTAGATTGGAACAATTCAGTGCTACAAACAGGAAGATGCTGTCTCCAGGTATACCAATAACAGATCGCTGTAAAATATTGCCATTTTGGCATCAATGACGTCACGCACGTTCGGAGTGACAGAATTAAACGTTAACTTCAGATTTAGCCGAGTGTAAAGTCCTGTGTAAAAGAAATGTTTTATCGACTCTATCGTTCGATGAAGGACATCTGATCATGAAAAAATATAACATTTTCAGCTCAAGGAGCTCGTTTAATATAGGTTGTGCATACACTGAACTTGACCTTAATCTACGGTCTCTACGATCGGAACATCGCTCGGTCACTTCTGTGAAGTCGAGAAATGAGCTCGGATGTAGTTTTAGGAATACACATCAATTTGATGTATTTGGTGATTCGACTCAGGCGGAGTGACTAGATATGTTACGACAGCAAATCCCGATATTGTTCCGATTGTGACTTTGTCTCCTTCTGCTGCCATATTGCGCCTGTGAACAAAAATAGTTCAGAATAGTGTTCTCAATGGCGGCGAGTTACATCCGAGATTTCTTTCTTGCCTTGACGGAAAAGGTCAGCGATGTTTCCGATTGACGCTCTTTAATGTTTTGTTGTTTTGTTTTTGTTTTTTTGCCATCGAGAACCAAAACAAAAATAGAAACAATGTGCTCTGATATCGTGAACGCATCATAACGTAGTTGAATGTTCTCTATAAATTAATGCTCGAACAGTATATGTTTAAAAAAAGCGATGCGATCCGAACCCACGACTCCGAAGAGACTGGTACCTTAAACCAGAGACTAAGAGCACAATATTGATGGTATTGACAGACCTAAATACATTCGGACCCTGTACTTTTTACCATTGCAATAAGCTAAGTGAGTATTTACACCGATTTACTGCGAACAAGCAATGTATTCTACAAAGTATCGAGACGCTTGCCGTTGACCGAGATCCATTCGCTAGGTAGAGGCCCGATATAGTCCGTTTTGATGAAAAAAAAAATATTTTAACTGATTGCCGATCTTTTAAAGGACAAACTTTAATTTCTGATTTTGATCTTGATCTGGGGTCATGAAATTAAGATGGATAAGATTTTGTATTTAGTATTATAATTACAACTCTTTTAAATCTGCAAGAATGAAACTAAAGAGTCATTGTACATATCAGGAGTAAGGCACGATTATATTTCCAAACAGACAATAGCGTTTTTAAACGGTGGGGAGAACAAATAGCCGTTCGCTGTATCTATCGCGAATGATTATATGTAAGGTTCAGGCTGCAAACGGAGTTGCGCATATATCTTTGGTGTAGCAATGCCCTATCTAGTCGACAATATACAAAATGTGGAAATTATTATTTTGCTAATTCATGAAATGAAATGATTGTAAATGGAAGATTTTGAAGTCAAAGTTTCAGAGAGATTCCATTGGGATGATAACAATCGTAAGAAAACGTCCACGTACACCTTGATGTATGCTTGGGTTTGAAACTAGTTTGAGCCAGAAAGGTTGTCTTACGTATCAAGCTAATATAAAAGGGTATAATCAAAGAAAAAATCTTTCGTCTGCTGAATTAAGTAAAAGATAAAGTTTCGAATAAGGTTGAAGTAAACATAATAAGAATTGCTTTTTTGATAGTAGAAATGTTTCTATTTAGATTTCTATACACCCAATGTAAAAAGTAAACGTTGAAGGAAGTAGCTATATAGTTTTATTCAAAATGATAGATACTACAAAAGCAGAGGAGTCTAGACTAGCGGGACTTTAAAATGATTGTCGTCATCATTTATAACGTTTATCAAAAACGTTTGAACCATGGGAAGAACCATTTTTCAGCATCTTTTCATATGGGTACAGCGATTAAAGTTGTAGGGTTGCTGGGTAGGTACACCTGTCATGGGTATTGGACCATCCCGTCTGAATCGGCCAGAACTTCAAAATTAAATAAATTTTGAAATAATAATAATAATAATAATAATAATAATAATAACTTTTTTTTTTGAGGATAATCCATTTGGTTCTCAATCAACCAATCTTACATATTGTCCTCAAATAACAGAATATTAAAACTATACATACTAATAATAATGATATGTCGCGTTGCTTCAGTTGGAGGAAAACAATTTGGAGATCTTTGCAGGTCGTTATCAAATTTTCAAATATACAATCGAGAAAATTAAGAAATTCTCGAAATTGCCATGGAAATGCCCGTGATGTCACACACTAATATATATCTCTGGAGATTTTCAAGATGATGTTACAAGTTTGTAAACGTATCCGAGCAGTTTGTGATCAGGTGCTTTGCCCTTTTATTATGTCAGATCCTGCTACAAACTATATTGTCCATATATGAAAGGCAACACAAGTCAATAAAGAAAGGTTCTTTACTCGTTTAACGGCGTTGTTTTCCTCAGTAATACACTAAACATTATGTTTACCCTTGTTGGATTAAATCACGTTGTTTTTTCTTTCTTCTTTGCAGAGATACTATCATCAGAACAAACGCAATCAAGATCAGGACTCCGCTCCCAATACAAATTCCTATTATCATCGTAAAATCCTCTGTAAGTAATGAAAAATAAAAATCTGAAATATAATTCACATTTATGCACATTTATGCAAAAATATTTCAGAAAATAGTTTTTTAATTGAATGTGCGTAATTCAAATTCAATGAACATACACAAAAGTTTTCTACCTTCTTGGGGTCATTTTCAAGGTCATAAGATAATTACAAAACGGGCTTGCAAAATTAAGATTTTAATAAATATTTTATTGAAAATGTTCAAAAATCAGAATTAAATAAAGTACTTATATAACATCTATGGATATTGATTTATTAGCATCTGGAGATCTTTTAAGAAACATCCATATTTCTGTCTGTAATGCAATGCTTAACTTCAGTCAGCATTAACATGGATAGTTTAAATGCAAGGATATTTAAATTGCAAACGTTTCAACTAGACTAGTCCCTAACATTACATATTAGGACAGGTCGGATCCCAAAATCATGAAAGTGCGAAGAGAAAACGAACATACTGAAATTTCAAAATTGTTGATCATCTTAACCTTCGCTCAGAGTGAGGTTAGAATCATGAAAATCCGTGAATTATTGATCTATTTCTGTATCACTGCATATATGCCTAACATCTACGATATTGGGAGCTCTAAGTATTTCTTTTTCTTATTTTGAAAATTTGAGTTTGTTCTCAAAGACAAAAGACAGTGTTGATGAATTTGAAACAAGATAATTTTGAATGTTTATAGTGAAATGAGTTCAGTTACTTTTCGGCCTCTGGCTGCTTCTAGACTACAAGACCCAGCAAAAATAAATGACAAATTTTAAAAAAAATAAACTACGTAATCTTCTGTTTGAATAAATATGTCAACTTTTGAACTAGAATTCATGAAGAACTGAGTCAACTTGTAATGTCTTTGTGTCATAATTCCTTATGTATAAGTCAAAAATGCCATGTAGCCTACCTGATGTGTTTTTATTCCTGCAATACAAACAAATATATATATATATATATATATATATATATATATATATATATATATATATATATATATATATATATATATATATATATATATACAATATGATCATTAATGATCATTTTACATTTTATCTTTAGTTTAAGTTTAAAATATATTTATTTCGAAGATTTAAAGCATGCAAAGTGCATAATATAAACGTTGGATTTGGAAACAAGTGCTTGCAGCACTAATTATAATCATCTCCGAACCAGAACCCACATTACACTCACAAAAGGGCACACAAGATATATACTATAGAAGTCACATTCATCCGAAGTAGGTGAATCTAATGTACAACTGAAAATGTATCTACAAGATTGACTAGTCATAGCATAACATACTGTATGAATACAGAAACACATATCACCGTATCTATGCAAGAACGAGAGGTTTTGATAAATAATTTGTAAACAACAAAAATAGAAGGAAAAGTTATTACCCTCCTGTGACTGAGATTACTGCATATATTATGTTTATGCACAATACTACAGAGAGAGAGAGAGAGAGAGAGAGAGAGAGAGAGAGAGAGAGAAAAGACAGGAGCATACCCAAAATGTATCAGCATTGAACCCATCCTTACCAGTTTTACATAATTACGATAGTATATGACATACACTGGGTTTTAAAATATCTCCTTAAATATCTCATAAATAAAAATGAAAATATTTCTAGTATGCACACTGTTTAGTTATAAACAGGTGAAAGATGTAAAGAAGTGATATTGGCATTGACTGATGCTGAATAGTCATTCTATCTTTGAGTCTTTGTCAAAGGCAATTACAGACCAGAGACAAACCAATAAGGTGCGATATCCACATTTTTGAAATAATACTTCTATTAGATCCACAATTATGTAAAGTTTTGTAAATTATACGTCTCCATTTGTGTTTATTGTTTGTCTCTGTTTAGTAATTAACTTTGACAAAGACCCAGCAGTGAAAGCGCATACACACACACACACACACACACACACACACACATATATATATATATATATATATATATATATATATATATATATATATATATATACACTTTTAGGTAATAATACTAAATGTATAATTTGGTGGTTCTCAAAAGTTTTCCTCACAACAGGTATATAATTATCGAGTAGATTTATGGAGTTATTTGAATTATTTGAGCATGCATTATAAACACGCCAATGCCGAGATAATAGAAATTAATATCGTACCATTTGTAAAGCAACTTTTAAATGGTCTATACAATATTAATTCTAACATTGTTTAATTGCTTTTACAACTTATAAACATGTTTACCAATTAATCATATGACAGACGTTAGTCAACCATTTTATGGTTACCTACCTACACCTTGGATAATTATGCTGTACTTCACATGTGTATGAATCAGGGCAACCACCATCCAAAGCATTGTAGATCGAACAAATTTGCTGGTCTTTATTATCTCCAGTTGAAACTGACGAAGTAAAAGCTAGCATCATTATTTGATTCAAGACACCAATAATAGCTACCGATTAAAGATCTTGGAGTTTAGGATAAGAATATTGTTTTGACGTTAAATTTAAAATCAAGTCTAAGAGAAACTAAAGATTTATGCTATTTTAACTTTCTCATAAGCAAATCACAAAATGTGACACTTTTTGTAGAAAACAACAAGTGTTTGGAAAAAAAAGGAGGAGAAAAAGTATTTGCATATTTTAACTGGTTGCCATGAATTGGGCTCTTTTAATCATGTTAACACAATTATGTTTGGCGATTACACGATGAAGTTTTCTTCCTTGCAGAGAAAGTTGATAAATCTACCCGTTGCAATGAAGACACAAGCTGAAAAAATCACATTATCGGAAAGAAAAGAGGTAGGAGGGAAATTGCCGAAATACATGGATAGACGACTGAAATGATCAATTTAATTGGTCGGGCAATAAGGGCAAAAGTAGTGTGCTCCATCTTTATATTGAATTTTCGAAAAGAAAGCGGTTTGAAAAACATCTGAAATTTAATCTTGAATACCTCTTAGAAAGTTAGTGTCTGTCTTCAGTTTATTTGGTGGCGGGAGGTGAAAGGAATAGCTCATAATATTCATTATGACTCCATAGATATTTCATTTTAAATCAAATAAAGAATTGTTAACCCAGATTCATGTACTCTCTCTCTCTCTCTCTCTCTCTCTCTCGTTTATTTCAAATTGATGTGATTTTATATTACAAAGCCATTTACATCTGGTTACGAAGTCAAATGCCGTTTAGCGTTGCGCCTCGTGTGCCAGCTATAGCAAGCCCGCAATAATTCTCGAAATTGCCGCGACGTCATGCGCCACTGTCAATTGTTTCTTTCGCAGAAGAATGGCTTATTCGGGAAAAGAAAGATTTAACCTTTCTGTACTGCTCCCCGGACTATGAACCAATAAGGCTGTGCTTGTTTATTGAACAAAACTATGCTTAAATCGTTAAAAAAAATAAAATAATATTCGAGCAACATTTGTTTTTGACTTGTTTATAACATAAACCACCCTGTGATTGGATTTGAACTCTTAAACTTGGCAAGATTACAAAGATAATGACCGAGTTTTCCACCTCTTTCGAATGATGTTGCGGTGATCGTACTCTGAAGTGCTGCATCGAGAATGGGATTGAAGATTGAAATAATATTCTACAAGCTGTCTTATGTTTCAAATGTTAATGAGTAGCTTACCCGAGGTACCTCCAACGTTTACTTCCTTTGCAGTCGTCTTCGCTCCGTCGATGGTGACTGGTTGCCCGATAATAAGTTGTGTAACAGCCTTTGTGAATTGTTGCTTCGCCTCCTCGGTGTTCTCGAGGACTACGTCATGTTCCACAATTAGACTTCCTCTCCTAGATGGATCAATACAAAATGGTGTATACTTAGAGAGCTGATCTCATAACATATTAAACAACTTTAGCTACTGTAAGTTATTTATGCTTTGCGAGGACTAGCTGTCCCTAAAGTATTTGCTGACTTTCTGTAAATCACGTATTCCAGCATCAATTAATTTCAGCACATTATCGACATAAAAATTTAGAGAAGTGATCAAGGACAAAAATATAAGATTTTGGTGATAGTGTTTGCTAGACGAGATTATAAAGATCATGAAACAATTATTAACTGCCGACTACGAGGGATGTTTATTTGAAAATAGTGTTTCCCCAACCGCCACGACACCACACCCACCAAAACAAACCAAAACAAAAAACAAAAAAGAACCCCCCAAAACAACAACATTAATTGACAGTATTTTATTGTAAACAACATAGAAAATTCCATCTAATTACTAATTCAAGTATTCATGAAATAATACAAACTGCTTCCCTGTGGCGTTCTAGCTTCTCTCGCTACTGCCACCACAAGTTGAAATCTGCTACTTTCTTGCAAAAGTACCTGCTTTTGTTTTTACATCCTTTTACAAGGAATTCTAAAACAAAAATAACCGAAATTATAGAAATTCTTTAAATATTGAGCTAGCAGATCAAGCAGAGTTATTGTTAACTTGTCAATTTTTTCGCTAAACCTCAACGCAAAAAAGGCTTAAAGAACAACTCAAAACGAGGCTGACTACGGGGTCAAATGGTTGGTGCAGGGAGATGCGTTGTTTACCTACGTCACTGGGGAGTAGTTTTGAAATGATGGCTACTAAAATGTAACTATGGTTACAAACATTTGGAACTGTTTGCGTGGATAGTCTTCAGAGTTTCATATAATTTATATTGTAATCTTTTCATCACATACTTTTAACCTAAAGAACATATAATCAAAAGTTGTTTTCTGCACTAGGTGCGCTAATATTTCATGCTCACTCATATTTTTAGATTTACAATTCTTTGCGAATACAGAACTTCGTGATCGATTAACATTGGGCTAAACTTGATTTGTGAAATTCATCTTGAGTTATTAATCACAATAATTTGTATTATGGTTCGAAGCTTGTTGCAAATTTACACGAAAATAATTCCCACCAAAACTGTAAGCATATCAATTCACGGTTAAAGGAAATGTATTTTATATACCATTCTTCAATTCAAGTTCAACTATTGCGATGTACCTGCTTTTTCGTATGCATCTTAACTGGAAATATTTTTTTCAAAACGAATTTAAATAATATTTTAGCCAGAATCCCAAATCCATTATATGTATGATGTGTCTTCCTGCTGTGACTCCACATGCCAATTTTAGTAAAATAAAATATCTTAAAATAGTATTCTTTGAACCATCTCCATGTAGCATTGTAACTAAAATAAATTGGGCCTGCCACATTCATTACAGTTCACGCTTAGTAAGATTTCATAGAATAAGCTGCATTCCTTGCTTAAGTATTATCAGAGACCTTTGACCTTATATCCATGATGACATACTCTGTTGATATTTTATTTACCTCTTTGACCCCTACCCCTGGCACCTGGGGGCCAAAAAAAGGCGTTATAATAATGTCTTGAGTTATTTAAGAAATGTACCAAAGGGAAACCGAAAAGATTATTCAACAAAACAATAATATCAGTGATGTATTTTTATTCTAAAAACATGCCTGAAGGTTTTGAGGGCTGGTGAATAGACTGGGTTCTCACTGAAATTCTGAAAATTTACTTATAATCTACATCGCATTTGGAAGTCACTTACTGAGTTTGGAGCATATCATGAACAGTGAAAACAAAAGTTTGCAAGTCTCACGAGCATTCAGTTTAATACCCAGTACAGCATTTTGGGTATTGTTTTTAAATTCCTCAATATATATATATATATATATATATATATATATATATATATATATATATATATATATATATATATATATATATAGAGAGAGAGAGAGAGAGAGAGAGAGAGAGAGAGAGAGAGAGAGGAATTGAAGAACAGTACCAAAAATAAAATTCATTAAAAAAACACTTTTAACCATGTACCGTGGCTTCCCGCGGGTAACTGTGGTCGCAGAGAAATTTGGAAACCTTCATTCAAATCTACACCTCATAGAAGAGTCACCTGTCAGATGTCAGATTTGAGATCATTTTATATTTAAATTAAAACGTTTTTGCGTTTACATGGAATGTGACTGACGGATGTACGCAATGGTGGACGGATACAACGATCAAGTTAATACACTCGATTTACTACTACTACTAATAATAATAAATTATTATATTATTATTATTATTATTAGTAGTAGTAGTAGTAGTATTGTTGTTGTTGTTGTTGTTGCTGTTGCTGCTGCTGCTGCTGCAATAAATCATTGTTTGTTTCAATATGTGTCATTTAAATATACACGATAGTGATTTGTTTTTTTGTAGATGACAATATTGAATAAAACACAATCATGGAAGTAATGTAAGTGTCTAAGTTTCATATAACTTCAACCTTTAGGCAATCTCTAAGATTACATTCATATTAGGAATAACGTCTAATTTGTACCTTATTGACCTAATTGTAACTTGTACTGAGCTTTGGAGAAGGAACGTTTGATAATACGCCTTCAACTGAAATATAATAATAATAATAATAATAATAATAATAATAATAATGAACAGAACAAGCTAATGGAGTAAATGCAACAAAACACAAAAAATAAAGACAAAAACAACACCAAAACGACAAAAAAGAGGCAGAAATATCAAGATATTAAAGATAATTATCGATTTTTCAATTAGGTGTGACAAGGCAGAAAGCTCATTTTATTAAACTACGTCTGATCCTATCTACCTATCTTTCATTCGAAAGTCGAAGAACTAACACAAAGAAAAATCTGAATGTTTGCTCCTTTTAACGAAATTTTTTGATTATTATCTAATAAATAAATGAACCGTTCCAAACACAAAGGTCGTGTCAGGCTTATGGCGTCACGAACTAGATTGGGACGTAAACATGACGTCAATATTCAATTTTCAATCAATTTCTTTTAAACATTAAAAATAATAACGTCAAAGTGTTGAATAAAAGATCATTAAATATATATATATATATATATATATATATATATATATATATATATATATGTGTGTGTGTGTGTGTGTGTGTGTGTGTGTGTGTGATATTTTCATCCGTAATGACCTTTACAGTTGGGACGGCTCAAATATCTTTAGCCTTTTTAAAATCACATACTTTATAACAGCTAATATTGTAAAATGGAAAATGGATTTTTGCAGATTCTTATTCACAACGTTTTACATAAGCACAAGCGATATCAAAACAAACATTTAAAATAAAAATACTCTCTACATTAATCAAACTTATTTTTGTACTTTAACAAAAAGGAAAACAGTTCTTCGAGTCTGCATTAAAACAAGGAGGAAACTTCAGTTATTTGTGTACACATGCACTCGTTTCAAAACACTGCTTTAGTACACAGATATGACAGATAGAGCGAAAGATATCGCGCTGTTCAAGTAACAAAATGGTTATTTGTCTGTTTCTATTCCTACCCCTTTAGCGAATAGTCATACACGATTTTACATGTTAATACTTACATCTTCCTTTACGGTAAGTAAATAGTGTTGATTAGTCTCCTCAACGTTTAGATCAATTGAGGCTGACAGCTCTATATCAAATGTAACGGTGCAGGTAATACGTAATAGGTCCCCTATAAGCAAGAAATGACCTATTTCAATCATACTGTTATGTGGACACTAATTTACGATTCAACTCGGTCCTGACAACTTCTTTAGTTAAAACGTTGAAGCGGATTACAAGGGAAGTGCAATTAGAATGTCATTCAAAAAGTCAATAGGAAAGCCAATTAAGAAAGCTGGCCAAGATTAATTCGAATACGACTGCAAAACATGTACCATCACTAATACGAATACGCAAACGAGTGATACCAATACAAATTTAACAAACCTTCAATTGAACTCTGCTGATCTTTGTATCGTTTGCGATATAATGACACAGGCCATACCCTATGTTTCACAATAAAATTTGAATCATAAACAATATTTATCACATGACTATTGTCTTATTCACGTTAATATACTTATATCATAATTTTATGTATGTAACATGTGTACTAACACCTCAAGACATCACAAATGACTTGACACCGTCATACAAAGGCAAGGTGTAATGACCGAGGCATAGAATGTATTACAAAGTCATTTCACTACACCATTCTGCAGTTTGGTCAAATAAAATCATTTCTCGTCATGCGATAAACATATTCTTACATGTGTGCTCATTTCAAATGAAACTTATGAAACTCGTCCAACAGTTTCAATCTTTTCCTTGCCATAACTAGCAAAAGATAAAAATTATTCGACGACTTTCATAAATTAAATTTAAAATGAGCATTCATATAAGATCCTCTATTTTTGAACCAAATCTCTTACATTTTATAATATCACCTTCTGAAGCAAAAGATTATATTTCCAAATTACAAGAATAGCCTATCTTTGCATTTCATTCACAAGAATATACTCAGAAGGCATATAATGATGTTCGTATATGTGTCAGTGTTCAGACAGGTACACGTACATACGCTTATAACTATGAATATTTGACATAGCTATAGCAATGAATGGTGCACTCTCGTATAGGTCAATGCTTACCATTGTTAGTTCCAGATGGTGTGAATATGGACGTGGATTTTAGAGAAGATGTCTTTGCTGAAGCTGATGATGTAGCTAGATGACTTGATGATGATGTTGTTGTGGTTGCAACAGTCAAATGATTAGTGGATGCCGTCGTCATCCCTGTAGTTTCCATTGTAGTTTGTCTTGTACCATTTTCACTATTGGCTGTAATCGTGGGAATGGTCGAAATATCTATGGTAAGAATAAGTTATGAAAAAGAATGAGAATTTCTGTGTTGATACTTCCGAAATCTACATATATTTGAAATATTTTTACCATCAACGTTACCGCTATTATTGTCCTGTGCAAATATCATAAATGTATTTTGTATCTCTTACTTTATATTTTTTGGAAAATATCGTGATAGATCAGCCAAACACATCTTCAAATAAAGCGAGTCTCATTTTCGAAACCTTCGCTTCAATATGTGTAAGCAATACAACTCTTGTTCCGCAACACGTTTAATAAATTTAATTTGAAATGAGTATTCATGTAAGATCCTCTATTTTTGAGCCAAATCTCTTAAATTTTTTAATATCACCTTTTGACACAAAGAATGATATTTACAAGTTACAAGAATACCCGATCTTTGAATTTCGTTCAAAAGAATATGCTCAGAAACCATAGAATGGTGTCAGTATAGGTGTCATTGTTCAGACAGATACACCTACATACGTGGTGCACTCTTGTATATTTTCCAATGTTTACCGTTGTTAGTTACGGATGGTGTCATTGTGGACGTGGATTTAAAAGATGTCGTTGCTGAAGCTGATGCTGTAGCCAGATGATCTGATGATGATGATGCTGTTGTGGTTGTAACGGTCAGCTGAGTAGTGGCTGTCGTGGGAATGGTTGAAATAGCTATGGTAAGAATCAGTTCTAAAGAAGAATGAGAATTTATGTTGATCTTTCTGAAATCTACATGTATTTGAAATATTGCCAACAACGTTACCTCTATCACTGTCCTGTGCAAATATCATACATGTATTTTGTATCTCTTACTTTATATTTTTTGGGAAAATATCGTGATAGATCAGCCAAACACAGCCCCAGATAAAGCAAGTCTCATTTTCGAAACCTTCGCTTCAATATGTGTAAGCAATACTACTCTTGTTCCGCAACACGAGGGTTCCCAAAAAACGTAACAAATTTAACTGGATGTTATGGGGGGATTTTGATGGCAAGACAATCATTTTAAATGGTTATGAATTAAAACCAAAAAATATTATATTAGTTTAAAATTAGTTTTCTGAAGGAATGCAGCTTTACCTGTAGATAGATGATGATATACGCTATACATGCTGATAGTTATGGATACTCGATCTGATTATATGATGGCATGGTACACTGTCGAGTGTGTGCGAATGCTTACGGTTATCAGTTGCAGATGACGTGATAATCCCTGGCAATTGTGATGTATGCACGTTCGCCGTGGCTTCAAAAGAAACTGAAGAATGCTTAGATGATAGTGTTGCTGGAGTTGATGATGATGCCTGAGGATTGAATGATGCTGTTATCTTTCTTGCGGTTGCAGCTGAGATGGTAGATGTCCCTGTCATTGCAGTCGTCTTCCCTATAGCTGATGTTTGTATATTTTCTTCGGTGGCTGAAGTTGAATCGGTTGAAAACTCTATGGCTAGAATCAATTGGCCCATTAATTTAAAGTGAAGCACATTTCTCGAAATTTACACAAAAGCCATTGCCACATTGCCACTTTGAAACGAGAACTTATGATGGCAATGAGACAATAAATTCAATATTATACAGTAGAGGCGGCTACTATCGCGTCTGACAATAATATCATCTATTTATAGGAGAAAAAAAATTGAAAGTGATATATAAATGAAAGCGGTTAATACATTTATTAAATACGACATTGGTGCTAGAAGATAACGGCACTAATAAAGGCAAGTGATGCAAAGACAAAACATGTCGATGAAACTTTTAATGTTCCAGTTAGACTGCTATCTAAAAGAATTACTTACATATGCTATCCAAACATTGTTCGAGCTAACTCACAGTACGGTAACTTAATTTCTCACCCATGCGACCGAGAAATCTAACTGATTTGCTAAAGTTAGTTTTCTTATCTTTGTTCGGTTGTATTAGTCATAGTATCCACGAGTTAGCCACAACAATCGTAGGAAATGCTTTTTTAAAAGTTAAAAGTTATCCATATCAACAAAATTAATTATTTTTGGTGATTTTCATATGACAACAATTGATTAAATGTAATAATATCGCCATACTATCAAATGTTTATTGTTGTTTTTTTTTTCTTTTCTTACGAGTAGAACCTGTGGACTTCGGATCGACTGGTCACGCAACTGCCTTTATTAACATATTTGTATTAATTCACTGTGTTTACAAGACATTAGCACTTGACTCGCGACGCTCTTGGTGCAATATAGACAACACATAAAGATTATTACTGTTAAATTGTAATTTTTGTTTTCGTTAGAGCGGCAGATATAGTGTGATTCTACTGATATAATTATTTAGATTTTCATAAAAGGTTTAAAGACCGAATGACCTATAGAAAAATTTGAGGAAATAAAAAATATGACCAGATGAATACTGTATGTGTTGAATGTGCTAAACTATATTGCAAAAGAGAAGGGTTATTTTAATTTAAAAGAAAGACAGTGTGCGAGAAAAATAATCTATGTTGGGATTTGCAATGATACAAGGAAATTCCAGTCGAGAGGTTATATTACGTGTCTTCCCGCTCGGCATAGCCTCGTGCGAGACAAATAATGTTTGCCCCTCGATCGGGATTTCCTTGTCTCAGTGCGAACCCCAACATAGATTCTATTAATCTGAATTACCTTCTCCGCATGACACGCCTGTCCAACCATTTAAGCACGTGCATGTACCATCAACTTTGTCACAGCTATGCGTGTTCCAAATCACGCACGTACATTCATCACTGCACTCTCTGCCGTAATGCTTACTATCGCATTCTGTAAAATATATCATATGATTTTCGGAGTTGCTAAATTCCTCTCGAAGATGATCAACATTATTCCTATTCTAACATTAAGCTAAAAACTCTGATTAAGCGAAGTACGTGTACATGGAAAGAAAGATCATAGAAAATGAAATCAAAAACCATATCAAACTAGCAAATAAATGCAAAGAGCAAAGTTATTATAAGATAAAATATAAGGATTTAAAGATTGTCTCCTATCATTGTATGGACGTATTTGTCTCCATTCAAAATGGTATGGGTACAATGCCTCGGCTACACATTCAGATAAGACAAACATATTTATCAGTCGTTGTTCCACATCTAGAAAAGATGATTTGATGAAGCGTCTTTTCATTTCTTGTTCATGTGTTTACTTCACTGAAAAAATAGTAGGACTCTTTCCTAAAGACAAAAAGCCGATCTGTGGTAAAAAGCTCACGCATGCAATTCACTTTATCGACATTGCTTATATGACTCTAAAACAAGCAACTCTCACGTATCCCAAAAACGATTTTTTAATTCTTTTTTATTTCTATATTAATAATTACCATGGCATTCGCCAGAAGCTGTTTGAAAGAATCCTGTATGGCACTTGCAGGTATATGATCCCATAGTGTTGGTGCAAGTGGAATTCGAATGACAAGAAAAGGGATTCAAACACTCATTTCTGTCCAATTCACAACCGGACCCATCCCAACCAGGAAAACAACGACATTCGCCAGAATTTTTCTGACACTTTTCAGTGTTAGATACATTACAGGAGCAAGTGTTACGACAACCATCGCCGTATTTATCTTCAGGACAATCTGGAATTTCGATAAAAATTTTGGATGAACATAAAATTGCTTTCCTCCTCTTTACTATCCTAAACAGTGAATGATTGATATAACAATCAAACGTTTTGAAAATATGTAATACAATATTGTCGCATTTCACCTTAAAAACCATATATCATTTAAGACATTTAAAGTTTTAGCATTTAGTTTTTTTATTTATTTTTCTTTCAGTCATCTAATAGACCTAAGACATTATGACACCAGACGTGTAAATACGCCGTATTTGTGCGTTGCATTATGAGATTGTTTCGGGTAGGGATGGGGGTGGGATGCGGCTGGGTAAGCTACAACTTGTGGTTGAGCTATGCCAATTAAAGATGATACAAATATATTTCCAAGCGTTACAAGATTAAATGCAATACCTAACGCACGATTTGTATTTCTAATAGTATTTAACTAAATTAGAGAAAATTACGTACAACATATTATTACGTTTCTGCGAAAGAAACTCGTTAACATTGTATTCTACATTTGACTTTGGAGTCCTCGTAGAGATTATTCAAATATTTCCCCGCTAGAAGAAACACCAGAGTAAATTTGTCTTCAACTTCATTATTTAGTTAAAAAGATCGAAATGGTACCCCACTAATGTTAATTTAAGTATTAAAAAATGGTTAATTATACTGAGGAAAGACTGTCTATGAAAAAGCGAAATGTACGATCAGTTAAAACAGCTTTTTTAAACAAAGTTTTAATTAAACTTACAGAAGCTAATTGGGATCAACATATTTGATATTGGGTTCTCAACTATGAATTACGATTGTCTGTAATACTGAAGTGAATATATCAGTTAATGTTGATCCATTCATGGAACCGGACTACTGTTGTAAAGGACCATATCTGTTAGCGTTATCCCTTAGTTTACATCAATGACGTCATTATGCAGTCAATCCATCAAAGGTTGAAATCAAGCAATACGTTTGTTTTGCTATTTCTAGATTATTTTCTTAAAGTTAATTGGCTTAAATAGGTCTTTATATAAAAAAAATTTCACAAATCAAAACTTGTATTACAATCGCATCACACTAAGATATAAGGAATAGTGTCACATACAAACATAAGTGCATTACCATACCAGTGCATGTTTTCGAATCATTTGCGATCATTTTTCCCGGTCCACAACTGCATATGTATCCCCCCGGACGGTTTGTACAGGATTCACTGCACGGATTGTTTGTACACTCGTTAAAATCTGAAATGCATCAAAACAGGAGTTGATTAACCAACATATCATAAAGAAGAGTTGAACAAACATAAAGCTTATTAGAGCTCAAAGAATGACTTTTCAATTCAAAGATAGTAACGTATTACCAAGCGGTGTTTAACCTGATTCGATATTTTTGGTGTAGGAAAATGCGTGCCAGTCCACCGAACTCTTTTCCTCACTAGCTATTTGTTACTATGTATCTGATTGCAACTATTCTTACAAGCATGCATTGTGATATAAATATATAATTAAATCCTGAAATGATTTCGTACCTTCACATGTTTCAGTCTTGGCAAAGACGTAACCCTTATCGCAGTAACACTCGGCACTACCATTCTTTTCGACACAAAGTGCCCCCTTCCTTTTGCATGTTATAGCATCTATCGTTTGGCACGTGAAAGCAGCTGTATCAGAAGAAGAAATGATATGAAGGATTTATATATATATATATATATATATATATATATATATATATATATATATATATATATATATATGAAAGCTAAAACTGCTTTGTGCACTGCTGTAGACACTGATAATATCAACAATGTTAATTTTCTCTTTTGACTTTCCATTTACAACGTGATACATATTCATACCATTTTCAAGCTTGATTGCATAGTAAATGTGCAGAACACGAGAATTAGGGTCATGTGGTTGCATACACATATTTGTTTAGAATTATAATTAGCTCTATAACTAACCTGCCTGACTATATTTCATATTTTTGATCCATTTGAAGGGAAATGTGTGCACACTTCTGTGGTATATCTTTGACATTATGCGTATTAAAAAAGATTAAAAATAAACTAGAATACAGTCAATACAAATATAATTGTCCATGAGGATGATTGCTTTCAGAATCAAAGTAATTAAATTGTCACTCTTATGATGTATGTATCTGACTTTTCTTAGTTTCACATTGTTGTTATTTTAATGTGGTGCCTAGTGTCTTTCAACGTATCTATGTATGTATGTATGTATGTATGTATGTATGTATGTATGTATGTATGTATGTATGTATGTATGTATGTATGTATGTATGTATGTATGTATGTTTGTATATATTTGTTTACGTATGTATGTATGGATTTACGTATGTATGTATGTATGTATGTATGTATGTATGTATGTATGTATGTATGTATGTATGTATGTATGTATGTATGTATTTAGCTTTTAAAATATTCGATTAGTACTTACGAATACATGTCCTTTTGTCAGTAACATTCAACTTAAATCCCTCGTTGCATACGCATCTGTAACCTCCAGGTGTGTTTTCACAAAAATGACTGCAATCATTCTGACCGGCACATTCGTCGATATCTATTGCAGATAGAGATATACATACAGACAGACAGACATACAGATAGATAGATACATATATACATTGATAGACAGAAGAAACAACATTGGGCATGAAATTTTGTATGAATATTCTCGTTTTACATAAAATTCAATTTTGATTCGCATGTTTTATTTGGTTACTTTTCAGGAAAAGGATATACCCCAAGTATCTTCCTAGCTATTTATTTAACTGATTGTCTGTCCTAAGGGGATTTTTCCCTATATCAACGAATCCACCCAGTCAGTTGTCGTTTTACACTTGTAATGAATATACATGTAAGTAAAAGAAATTGCATGGAATCAACGTCTGTAAATGGAACATTTATATCGTATACAGTGAATGGTTTTAAATGCTTACATGTATATAAATAATGAAAAAGCAAACCGCAGATGAAATACATATATGTAGTAATCTCTCAGTGGTGTATATTTGTGGTGATGTCACTACGAGAAAATATTGATGACGTGGCCTGCATTTCACCAACACAACTTAAGTCTGAACTTAAGAATCTGGTGATCTAATTGAAATCTTACTTAAAATTGACACATCAAATATATCTTAAGTCAAGATTTAATTTTAAGGCCTCTGTTGGTGAAATTGGGACCTAGACAGAAATTTAGAAATAAGTAGTTTCCCTTAACTTTGACCAAGAAAATGAATAAACTTAAACATTTTACATGATAAAAATTGTAAAATTAATCATACCACGACAGCTATTTCCATCTTTCAGGAACCCCTGTTCACAGGCACAAGCATAATAGCCTTCTTTGTTGATACATATTTGATCGCACTCATTCCAGAGGGGATCGTAGCACTCATTGATGTCTGCAATATAAATGAGTTATTTTAGTGTTTAATGACAACGGAATCCTTTCGAGAGTCGTCCGATATGATAAAGTATTTCTGTCTGGCTTAAAACAGTCAGCTTCGTTAGTCAATTTGACTAAAGTGCCTTGCCCAGAGACACACGACGACAGCGATAGGGCCGGTCTGAATGGAATTTGAACCCGAACCCTTCTGTCCGGAACGCTAACAATTGATCCAAAGCGGCTCCTACAAATGTCAGGACTTTCAATTAAAAGTTACAAGCAGACTTTATTTCTTTTGATACCAGTTTGCTTGCAGAGTTATTGATATTAGTGAATTGAACACAAGCCATCTCTTCATTTATCATTATTCGCATGTTGTTTTTTGCATTCTATATGAACCATGCCAGTTGGGGTTTTTTTGTTGTCTTGAATATGTGGTTGCATTTTAGTAAGGTTTATGCTTTAACATTTTCAAGGAGAAATACAGCAACATACCTTCACAACCATTGCTTGAGTTCGAAAAACCAGGGGCACAAGCACAGATAAAGGACCCATTCGTGTTGATGCACACAGTATTTTCTCCAGGGCATGGGCTTGGTATGGCAGCACACTCGTTCTTATCCAAAGTACACTTTTCTCCACCCCAACCATCTCTACAAACGCAGCCGTTGATTGGGTCACATCTATCAGCTCCTATCCCACAATTACACGGAACTAAGCAGTCAGGTCCATAATGATACTGGTCACATTCTAGAATAATATATGACAAATAGGTGCACATCATGATTAAAACCATGTTGGCATATTAAGTCAGCAAAAAGCAGTGCCTAACATGAAATTGTGTCTTCATTCGCTGGTATAGGGGAAAGAGTCTTTCAGCAGAAAAATATATTTAAAGGTCAATTAATATTTCAACTTACAATAACTTTAGAAAGCTGTGCTTGTGATGGTTTTAATTAAGAAAGAATATTTTTGAGACCAAATGCTCCCTATTTAAGGAGATTATTTTTGTTACTGCCTACATTCAAGATATATTTGTATTTTTTTCTTTACAATTTTGTTAAACGTACCAGTGCACGTCCTTCCATCATTTTCTAATCTAAAGCCAATACTGCACGAACATGTGTACCCGCCGTCAGTATTCAAACACTTGTTCATTTGCGAGCACTGATTTAATCTGGTGTTGATACATTCGTCGATGTCTGCAAATGAAAAGGATGCCTTCATTATTTAAATTTAATTTACTCCTACGTGTACCAAACCGAGACGCAAGCGCGTATCCTGGGCTCTTTTAAGAGATGCATAATAAAATCTAACCGACTGATCTCGAATAATAAACATTTAGAAAAGAGAATTTATAAATCGTGTCAATCGAATCAAACCCAAAACAAGTTTCAGAAGCCATCGCCGAGCCCTATGCACAAATATATATAGTATTGAACATATTTGACAACTTCTACTTCTAACTTGTCCTTTCATTTCTTATATTCATACGCAAGCAAAAGGTACATTAAGCATATCGTGATATGGTTCAAACATATGTTGCGTAATCAAGTAATCATTTTGATTTTTTTTAAATATTGGCACACATTTTTCTTTTTTCTCAAGGTAAAAGTATTGATTTAAAATGTTAAAATTTGAGGCATCATTTTTTTCTGATAATGTAATTTTTACTTTTCGCAAGTTTATATATTTGACTAAAAAATTAGAGGCATAAATCTTTTCAAAAAAACCACACACCTATGCATGTCTGTTTATCTTCCAGTAATTCGAAACCCTGCTTACAGGAGCATTTACTTAGTTCCTTGTCCCTGTCTACGATACATATCTGAGAACAGTTCAAGTCGGCAAAAGTAGAACAAGGATCTTCAACTGGAATATAAAATAGTGCATTTTTCCGACTTATATTTATATATGCAATGAGCTAGCTGTTCTTTTCTATTAATCTAACAATTACTAATAAAACATCAACTAATAAATTAAAAAATTAATATAAAATGAAACACTTCGTAACTTCTAATATGGATTTTGTAATCAGTATATACATTATTTATTTTATTTATTTTTTATACAATTATACAGATCCAAGGCCCATTGACAAAAATGATCACAATAAAAGTTAACATATAGCAACACATTGTAAGATTAGATTTAGATCTACATCATGTATATATCCATGTATAAGTAACAGCAAATAAGAACCTGTGTGTTTGTTCATTCAGGAATCATAGAGTATTTCTTTCAAGCGAATTTTTGTGCAATAAAAAGAGTTTTGTGTCTAAGATTTCTTCTTGAAACACTTTAGGCTAATTGACTTAATAACTAAGGGCAGTCAAAATGATTGTGAATACATTTAAAAGAGACACAAAGTCAATAATCTTTCTTCAGCTATCTAATGGTGGTAAATTGAAATGTCTGCAAATTTCCTTAATGGAATAATTGGTGAAATCCAAACCTGATTTAAAACACACAAATTTCAAAAGCCTTCGTTCAACCATTTCAGTTTCTTGGATCAGAACAAATTGGCGAGAAGACCAAATTTCACAACAGTATTCAAGTCTACACCTTACAAAAGATAAATATAAAGTACGTATGACCCATATATTTACAAAGTATTTGCAAGAGCACTTTAAAATATGCAATAAATATTTGCATTGCTTTGCATATAGCGACCTTGACATGTACATTAAAACTAAGGATACTTGTCAGCCATATATTAAAACTTCTACAGAAGAACTCACGCTTACCTTCACACCTTACATTAAATAGGTTAAGCAAAGAGGTTTTTATCTTCTTTATAAAATTAATATGGCAACACTTCTTCACTTTCCTATACTCTGTCTGCATGTCTCAGAAGGAGCTCGCAATCACTTATCTGTCAGATAGATTTATAAATCTTTCTGTCATCAGCAAATAATAGACACTTTGAGTGTTCTATGTATAATAAAACTAATCTGGGCCCCAAAATAGACCCCTGAGGCACCCCAGAAATGATCTCGCACCATTCTGAACATTGACCATTTACAGCAACTTCTTAATATCAGTTACACAAATATGAAAAAATCAGTTAAGAATATTACCAAGCACGCCATCTAATTGTAGTTTATGTAATAGCACAATGTGAGACACGGAATGAAATGCTTTGGAAAATTCAGTGTAAACTGCAGGAACTGGTGACTTACTATCAATTTCTTTTGAGATGCAATCAGTAAAACGTGCTAAATTGGTTACTGTAGAACGCTTTGGCATAAAACCATGCTGTTCTACACATATGGTAGAATTTTATAAAAAATTGAAAAATGTTTATCTACAATATTTTCAAACACTTTGCTAACAGTGACACGGGTCTGTAGTTTAAAACTAAATTTCTTTCACCTGATTTACAAATTGTAATAACATATGCCTTACGAACACATCAGAAAAGTATCAGACCTGATGGACATTACCAAAAGTCGCATACAGGTACTCGTAATTCATCAGCACGTATTCTTACAAGAATTCCAGAAACAGTCTCAAAACACAGGCTTTTTTACATTAAGTTTACTCAAAACTTTGTGAAATCAAGTCCATTTAATGTCAATGTTGTTTAAAGTGTCAATGGATGGAATGCAACCGTGTATATCCGGTAAATATTCTACAGGATTGGAGTTAAAGACACTTTTGAAGAAAGTATTGAGCATGTTTGCAATGTCTACAAAGTCTGTAGAAATAGAAGCTCCGTCTATAATTCTTGAAGAGACTGAATCTTTCTTTTCTTTACATTTTGCAAAACTCCAAATACGTTTAGGGTTTTCTTAAGTGAAAAATATGTTGAAAAAATTTGCGTTGGTACTTAAGGAATTAAATGAGCTGAATGTGAAAGATAAAATTTAGAAATACATCTTTCTTTTTCCTCATTTATGTTACTACTACGACTGCATTCTGTTTTCATTTTTAAAAACTCTACTGCCACCTTTCAACACATATAGGCACAACACATTTCCACCACACATTTCGTCAATATTTGATAAGTTAGTAACGAAATGAAAATGTAATTTGTTATACCGATTGATTACGACGGATGCAACTTGCCTGGTTCACACGTTTTTCTATCCATATCAATGGCATACCCATAGTAGCAACTGCATGTAAACTTCCCCGGTGTGTTTTCGCAAATTTGTTGACAACCTGACTGACCATTAACACATTCCTCTATATCTGAAAAACATATACAATAGTTGTGGAAGGCAAAAAGCTGTGCAAAGCAGGTTTCTGTCACGAGGAAATTTCCACTAATACCATCAGATAATGACATTTACTTGACTGTCGAAAGCTATTCGTCTTCTTTTGTCTCAATTTGACGGTTTAACTACGTCTATGTCCCATCAATAACCCCGCCTTTGGCACATTCTGATCTTTATGATGTGGTAAAATTAAGTTTTTCTTGATAACAATAAATTATATTCCGGGAAAAAATTTAAACGTACTATATCGTAAAGGTATATATATATTCACTGGACAAGTTCAAAAATTCTATATTTTCCTAAATATTTGTGACAAAATTGATAAAGAACCAAGCAGAACGTACGCATAAAATGTAAAGTCAAAGCTTAGTTGGTTGAAATTAAGAACGACGATTGCGACAGTTCACTTTCAGATTCTACATACTAATATTGATTATATACAAAGCTTTGTATGTTGAACGTACCATATATAACCTTATAACAAATGTTATCTTAAAGTACAGAAATTTAACAAATGTGCACTTAATGTACAGCAATTGTGAATGTGCCTCCAATTTATACTGTGTATTGAAATATGAACTACAGGTACAATACATTGATACAGTGGCATACACATATACTTGAGGATATATATATATATATATATATATATATATATATATATATATATATATATATATATATATATATATATATATATTGTACCTCTACATCTCGTGCTGTTGTTTGGATCAATTATGAAGCCGGGACGGCACTTGCAGTGAAATCCGCCGAGTGTGTTCATACATATCTGTTCGCATACATTCAGCTCCGGATCCATACATTCATTGACGTCTTGTAAAATGAATATATTAAACTTGTAATTCAGTAACATTTTTTATTTGAAAACTTAGTAGTAATAGAAAAATAATATTTGTATTACTAGTACAGTAATAGTAGTGGTGCTAATAGAAGTAGTAGTAACATTGGCATTAATAATGCATTAGTAGTAGTACTAATGGTGGTAGCAGTAGTATAAGTAGTAGTAATATTGGCATTACTAATACAATAGTTGAATCACAAGTAGATGTATGATAATAGGAATAGCACTTGGGGTAAAGGTTTAAATATAGCCTGACGAATTCCTTATGGCATTCAATTACACTCATGAAAGCAAAATGTGGGTTGCCGCAGTGAAAAACGATCTCTCGAGATCTCTCTCCATGTAATTAGTCATTATTACGTCTTCGTTAAAACTTGTTGCAAAAACGGGTATTAGATGCGCACCAATGCATGGTGAACTTTTTTTCTCGTTTATTTACAGTGATACCTTTGGTAGTGCATAACAAAAAACAAATTCATAAACACTGTGTTAAGAGATCTGCGATGGTTACAGGTAGGAGATATATTTTCAGTGCTCAAGCCAAGCACATTGAACTGTTGTCTGTATAGTTACGTCCTCTTCGTATAACCTTCTAAATCTAACAGAGATAATAAATCCAACCGGTATGAGAATTAGAAACACACCCACGACATAGCATGTTTATCAAGCTTTAGATGTTGTGATTGCTGAAATAACGTCTTGCATTTCAGGTGGTAACAAAGAATAAGATAAAGGAAATGGAATCGGGTCCCAGTTTCAATAACCATCTCAAAGTAAGACTTCTAAATATATATTTAACTTGCTGGTTGATATCAATACGATTTTCACAGAACATTCAGCAGGCTTCAGGGATGAAAAATACAATTATAGCATTAAAATACTCTGGACAGAGTCTCGCCTTATCTCTGATGAACATATTTAGTATTTTTTAAAATTTGAAGAATTCCCCAACTCTTTTTAAAACAGTTTTCCATCTGTTGAATTTTAAAACTAACAATTAATTTTGCATTTTTCCACTATCTCTACCTCATACATAAATATTGATATTTATTTAAGTATTAGAAGCATCATAATGAAAAAACTCAATTTGACGAGAAATTTTGAGAAATTTATTGAAACTTAAACCAAGCTTCAGTTTCACGAATCATCTCAAAAGTTCTTCCTAAAATTCAATTAGAATAATTTCTCTCTCTTTCTTGGTTGATAACAATGATTTTTTGTTCACAGAAGATTTAGCAGAAATTTAGCCATTAAAATACTGTCATAAAATCTTGAAATTTTTTAAAGTGTCTAGCCTTATCTCTGAGGAAATTTTCAGAAATTTCCTCAAATTTGAGGAATTTCTGAACTCTCTTTTTTAAGAATGAAAACTTTCCATGTGTTAAATTTTAACACTAAAAAGTGCTTGTGTGTTCTCTCCAATGTCTCTACATCTGACAAAAATATTGATATTGTCTGAAGTATCATAAGCAGGTAATGTAATATCTCAATTTGTCATGAGCAGGTAATGTAATATCTTAATTTGTCATAAGCAGGTAATATAATATCTCAATTTGAGGAGAAATGTTGCAAATTTAGCGCGGTCCTTAAGTTATAATAAGCTTCTATATCGAAGGTAATTGTTTAACCTTCGTAAGAGTTCTTTTAGACAAGAAGAAGAAGAGGAGGAAGAAGAAGACGAAGCGGTCGAAGTTATTTATTATTATTATTGATATTCTCTTTAATTCAAAGTTACTTGCTTGGCAATTATATTGAAACTAATCAGAATAAATGAACACCTTCGTGATGTCGGTAATACCTCAAACTTTGATATTCATTTTGAAATACAATTTCTGACCGCATCAATTATTATTATTATTATTATTATTATTATTATTAAACACTAGATACATATAGTGTGCATTGTACACACGCCTATCTACATCTTTAATTTCATGCCTTGCCTCGCATGAAGCTCACCTAAGCATGTGTTGCTTTCATTTACAATGAATCCATCTACACAATGGCATGCATAGGAACCGTTGGTATTGACACATGTTTTATATATATCTCCGCAGATATTTGGATCATTGCATTCGTCAACATCATCTTCGCATGTCAGCCCTGTCCAGCCCTTTTTGCAGATACAACCCCTGACAGGATCACAGCGGTCAACTCCACGGCCACATTCACATACCTGACTGCAGTTTTCGCCATATGTTAACGGATCACATGCTAAATTTGGTGATTGTTGAAAAAAAAGTTTGAGTACAATTTTGCGTTTAATATTCATGCGAAAAACTTTTTTAGTGCACGAGAAGATTTAGGTAACGACAACTTAACCTTGGAGGGGGGGGGGAGAGAAGATTGTTTTTTTTTAAAAAACAAAATTCCTGTCTCCATTTTGCAAGAACAAAAATATTTTGCTGCCCTTGTATGTCTATACATTTTAAGTTATTTATCGAAGAACTAAAGAACAAAAACAGAAATGCCTGACTTAAAAAAATCCCAGCCTCAAAACGTCCATCCCAAAGATAAAATGGTCGGTGTCTTAAATATATTCAATATCTTTTAAATAGTTCCGTCGGTAAATCTAAATTTCTCTCATATTCAAAGGCATCAGATAAGCTTTCAAAAATTATTTCCAGTATTACATCTCTTTTCTACGGTAGGGTCTGTACTTTTTGTACTATTGCAGAATCTTCACAATAATTGTACATACATTTAGAAATATCGGTAAATATATATGGCATATTGTTTCTTTACTTACTTGTAACATTATATTTTAGATAATTAAAACATTGCATACCTATCCTTTAAAATAAAATAAAAATATCCTGTTAGAAAAGATGCTTTGAGATGCATCAAGGCTCTGATAGAAACATCGCTCGACATTGCTTACATTTGCACGTTATTTTATCCTTGTCTAGCTGAAAGCCTGCATGACATGTACATTGGAAGCTGCCGTACGTATTAGTGCATCTCTGCTGACACGCATTTTGCGAGCACTCGTCGTCATCTACAAACAAATTTTGTTGGCTATGAAAAAAGTAGCGTGCGGGTTAAAAGAAATGATGGATATTCGCATAAAATAAAAACAACTGAAGAGTTTCGAATATGTATATTGGATGCCGCTGCTAACCTACCACTCTAGGAACATGCTGTTATCCCATTCTGCGACTTCTAATGAAATGAACAGGAACAACACATAAGCCGTCCTTGCAGCATTAAAAGGCGACCCTCAATGCAATTTATCTAATATATCTGGTTTCGGACACAGACTGTGGCCTATGAGCGAACTGTCGCTGCTGTATAATGTACGAGGAGCGGAATACACAATTAATGAGGTCAATCCGAACCAGTAGTAATATTTTACAGGTTAACATCTGGTTCAGTAGTCATAAAACTCTCTGAGCACAAAAATCGAACCCAGACTTTAAAAAGTTTAAACTCTATTTGATTTACATCGATTGCACGGCAAGTTCCTCTAATGTTTCCAAATCAGACTTAAAACTGCAAAATTAAGAAAACATCACATGCTTTCGACACTATTTAAATGTTGCATGTACAAACAATGGGATAAGTCTGAAATTGTTTTGACTCTATCTTCACCCTGAGCGAATATAAAAAAGATGAAAACATATTGAACTTAAAGCATGATTCAAAATTGTGCACAAACAGTTTTGTAACCACGGGAACAAGACACAGACAAGACAGAGGACCCATTACGTTACTTACATAAGTTCTGCACTTCTAATCAGATATAATTAAATTTAGAAAAAAACATTCATTTGCATGATGCATGTAAAACATGAATTCCAATCCCAGGTAATAAATACAATTATACCTATCTTAAAAGGAAATTTAATAAGTGTCAAGCTTGACAACTATATCACCTTCACAAGACAGGCCATCCGGGGATAAGTGATATCCGACTTTACAGAAACAAGTAGCATTGCCATTATCACCCACAGTACAGCCAGCTGAAGAACTGCAGTTCATATGCGCGCACGCATCCAGAGAAACACCTGTACAAATGAATTATTACAATACCATTTAACTACGTCACAGCTTTCTTATTCTAGGTTTTATTATTATTTATATTCGAAAACACGGTGTAATTCGTCTGCAATTTTAGACAAGTGACGAAATAAAATTGCCCTCTACAGATTGGTGTCTTTACAGAAAGGGCTTGTGCTTTGTGTGTATATTTTCCTCTTAAATCAAATTGAAACTCTCTGTATCTTTTTGTCTAGATGTATTCTTTGTTCATAATATTATTACGACACGGAAGATTGCTTTGCCCCCCCCCCCATTAGCCCCCCACCCCCAATACAAATTTTTTCTTCTAAACTTATGCACACTTTCTAAATCTAGTTTATCGATCACACATCAATGAAGCATACAGTGATTAAATGCACAGAGTGTATGGAAGAATTCAGTTTATGATAATGTCTTTTTAATTCTGTGAGCAGGGAATTTGGGACCACATCTGGTTTCATCTCACGCGTGTCCTTTAATAAAGAAACAATGTGAATAGATTTTGATTGGGATACTAATATAGGTCCATAAAGGACACGTGCATCTTCCTTGAAGATATTCTATGAGCTTGCTTTCAATGTGTTCAGCGTATGCTTAATACAGATGAAAAGTATGGAAAATGTTCAAAAATGTCTTAACCATTTTTTTTATCCAGGTTGATAATAGGACATAAACAAATGTTTACATTTTTTTGCAGTATATATATATATATATATATATATATATATATATATATATATATATATATATATATATATATATACAAACTTACATCAACGAGAGAGAGAGAGAGAGAGAGAGAGAGAGAGAGAATGAGTCATGGAATTTCTTGAAAATGAATGACTGCATATCTCGAAATTGTTAGTCTGTTTAAGTCTAAAAACCACGCAAAGAAAACAATCTATGATAAGTCCAATGAATGACTTCAAAACATTTTTTTCAATTGGATTTACGTATTATAGCATTATAATACCTTTAACGCATTGTTTGATGGAATCATTATATTGATAACCGGAGAAACATCCGCAAGAATAGCCCCCATTTGTGTTGTTACAAATCTGGTCGCAGTCACTCATAGCTTCTTGACATTCGTCGATATCTACAAATTAGACAGGAAAACTCAATGAATTGCATGAAGATGTTTGTAAATCCTAGGTTAAGAAATAAATCTACCGTTCATATTGTATCCACGACATTGCAAAGGAATACAATTATTCATCATCTAATGGCACACAGTAAGTATTACTCTTCACTATTTGAACCAATTTTCAATACTGTCAAATCATTTATTTTCGTGGATATAAATTTTTGTGGTGTCGCTAAAATTGACATTTTCGTCGGTACTCAAATTCGTGAATTGGAGAAGAGGTTTTATTATTTTCCATTGTTCGTTGGGTCTATAATTGTTTGTTTGACGAAACCACGAAATTAACGCAAATTGGTACCCCACTAAAAATAGCGAATAGGTTGTTATTTTTTAAACAACTTTAAAGCTAATTCTAACTGTTTCCGATTATATTTTAAAGTACTGCTGTTTTGCATATTGCATTTATCGTAATCTTGGCTTGATCTTATTGTTTCAGTTGTCCAAATATATAATAAACATATTTCACAATATAATTATATACGTTTCTATCAAATATTTGTTTGGTCTCAGGAATTATACCTTTGACTACCATTTGACTGATAACTTTTTATTCATCTCGTCTCAAGGAAAATACGTCTATACCGTCAAGATTATTCTCAATAAATTGCTTCGCACCTTCCTTTCTTCGACTAGGGTAGGTAACGTCATAGTAAACATAATTCAATATTTATATAAGGATATTTCACATTTTATTGTCTGCAAACATTTACTTGGATTTCAAGAGCAAATTCCGAGGGTTTAAATTTCATTCCGAATTTTCCGACATCGTTTGCACACATAGAACAGCTTAGTATCGTTTTCCTCACGTGATTAATTACTAGGTACCTTAATTATAAGCCAATTACATATAAAAATGTGTTTTAAAGCGCAAAAACTGTACTGAAGGAGTACATCAAATTCCAGCACTTGTGTACGCCTGAAGAAAAAAACATAAAGGCACACGTCAAACTAGTCTAAACCGGCCTGATCATGTACGAATACTAAATCAACTGCACAAATATTTATCTCTACTTCTACAAATCTATTTCTTCTCTTTCTTGTACATTGACATGGGATCTGAATACAAATAGTTATTCGTAATTGTTTTTAATTAAGAAGAAAATATCCAAGGAATACGTGATGAGAAACTGAGGTAGAAATTGCATGATTTATTATGAATTAAATTGAACATTTTTGATATTTATTCCAAAAATAGATACTCGTGGAGAAACATATACAAATTCCATCCATTATCTAAAATGCTACAGTAACTGTTATCAAAAAAACTGTGGCATATTATCCACAATTTATCACATAAAACACCAAGTGCACTCACCTTTGCATGTCTTGCCATCTCCGTTCAACCGAAAGGTCGACACACAAAAACATAAAAAACTACCTTCAGTGTTTTGACAGATCTGTGCACATCCTTCGCTCTGTACCAAACACTCGTTTACGTCTAAAATAAAGAATGTATCTGCTGTCTCATGCAAAAATATTGAATTTCACCTAAAATGTACATATTATGCGGCACGACTCACAAGTACTAGAAATAATTATATTGCATAGCATCAGACAAACAAGCCAACATGGCTATGCAACTATCTTCAAGTTTTGCATTTAAATCTTTCTTCTTTACAATCCCCTTAGAAAGTATGATAAATTGCAACACTTAAAACTTTTACTTATCTATTGAAATAGACATCTCTTTTCAAGCCAATATCTCGATTTTAAAATGAAAAGTAGGTAAAAAATGGCTTGGTAAAATCTACCGCATGAAACAAATAAAAATATTGCATAACAATCGATGATCTGACCCATAAATGTATGTCAAATTTCAAGTTCCCCTACCAATACATTTTCCTTCAGCATTGCTTCTGTATCCTACTGGACAATCGGAACAATTGTAGCCTACACCAAGCTGCCTGTGCAGAGAAGGGGGATAATCCGTGCAGTTTCTCAAAGAAGAACATGGAGACGCGGTACAACTATCTAGGTCTTCCTCACAGTTATGGCCTACAGTAGTGTACATGTAACATAAGTGTCATCGTTCCATAATTTCATAGATAGATACTATATATATATATATATATATATATATATATATATATATATATATATATATATATATATATATATATTTACGTTTGTATACATGCTTTTATTCTAGAAAGCAAAGGAGTTTTAAAAATCCTGATCATTTGGAGATGCATGCAGATGTGGAAGCTGAGTTAAAAAACAAATCAAAAGGATTATTTTTAAATATAACCACAGCATACCTAGTAGCTACGCGGCAAACTCTGAATCAAAACGAACAATTCACGATTGTTAAAACAAAATCTTAACAATGTTATAGGTTTTGTATGTAAACTTCGATTTAATCAGATTCTTGATGTTTAATAACAATATCACCTTTGATGTATACATTTTTTAATTTAAATAAATGCTTTTTATTACTTAATCAGTTAGACAATCATTTTGCGGATAAGTAGGAAAAATACCATGTCTAATGAAGCAAAGTTTTGAATTCCGTGAACAGTCATATTTTTCTACGTCAGATTTCTTGTAAATGCGCATTCAGTTTTAAAATAATTAAGAATTTTATTTCAATACTATCATTATGTGTGTTTCACCTGACCAATACATGTTGCAGATGCATCTTGCGTATTTAAATTTAGCCGTTGTACGGTTGTCGTTATTATAAGAGGTGTAATCGCAGACGCCATTATCGTTGCAGCCAGAACAAAGCACAATTGTTGGTTCGATTTGATTGGATAGCACGCATTTGTCGTCCTCGGCAACGACACTGCAAAGGAGGAAATAATTGGAATTGCAGATTAAAAAATGATGTTCCATCCTCGGACTCAGGATGAGAGTTAAATGACTATTATGTCCAGAGAAAAATACAGTAAAATGACTATGTAAAGTGTTCTGCCCACAGTACTTATTTGCGTTTTATCACGCATAAAGTAGCATGAACGAAAAAATGACATTTATCATAAAGACATTTATTTTATCATATCGTTGTGATTTTAATAGGTCTAAGCAATATTATAAACTTGCTTGAATCAGATTAACTCAGTGTGAAAGATATACCTGATTTCTATGGAAGAGTCAAAAGTTGTCAAAAATGTTACAACTGCCTCACACTGATCGTTTAACAGAAGTGTGGCTCCAACGTTGTTCTTAATGAAACGATACCCGATGATCCCATCATCTACGCCCTCTACACAAAAGCTCACGACTCTGTTCATATGGACTTCAACAACAAGCGGTCCTTGTATGTGCGGAATCACATTTTCTATAATTACACGTAGAAGTTGGGCTTAGTGTTTATTTGAAAGACACCCAATCATTCATTAATTTGATCATTGATCTGAAAAGGGACATTTCGAATGACAGACAAAAAAGAACATCCTATGTCTTTAATATTTTCAAAAAGAAAAAGCTTGAAAAGAACGACAAAAATACTATTCATGGTACTAAATGTAATGAAATCAAAGTAAACCTTTCTCAGAACAACAGTTTTTAAATCAAAGTTTAGTTAATACTAGACGAATATGGGAACATACAGTGTTCAAATATGTTAAGATAATCTATATATAGATGTTCAAAGAAATCTAAATTACAATTCTATATAAAAAGTTGAGCTGGTAACTTGGTTCGCAGTTAACTAACGTGAAGAACATGGCACACAGATAAAATAAGTTATTAGTACTAAATGTTTACAAACCTATTTGTCGCCGCGTCTCTTTTGCTTCTACTGATATACGATGAGTTTCTTTCGCAACATCATCATTTCCTGTAAACACAAGGTCAAATATACATTCCTGATTTTGTTCCCCGCATACAAGAGTTGCATTTTGTACCTTGTTTGAGTCAGCTTCGTCAAGAAATTTTGGGATGTAGTCTGGATGAGCATAATCTGTGTGACTTTTACCCGTCGGATAGCGAAATATTGTATTTTTTCCATCGACAGCCCCTGTAAAAATAATAATTGTCGCTGAAGGATTTTGCAAATTAATGTTCATTCAATCATAAGAAAGGCGATTCACAGATATTTTTGTGTGAAAAAGGAATGAAAATTTCGGTTGAGTCACTGGTTTGTTCAACATGCAATCCTGCACAGATCTGATGGCACATTGTTTGATTACACGGGATATTCCAAATATGTATCAGCACGGGATTCTACTTGCAAACAAAGTGTATGAAAATCTCACTGAGTCATAAATTTAGAAATTGATTAATTGGTTGATAGATTGATTGATTGATTGATTGATTGATTTCATCAAATCAGTTAACAAACGATTGTAATCAAAACAATGTCAATTCCAGAAAATCATTAGGTTTTAATTTTCAAATCAACGAAAGGATCTTTTATTATTATTTGAAACCGTCTGAGATGACCACCGTTTAGGTCTGTCGGCTTTAAGTAGCTTGCAGATATTAAGGCCTTTTTCGAACTTTCCTTCATGTCCGTGGATATTTAGATGTCGATGCTTACAAGGCCCCCTACACCCCTAGCAATGACTAAATATATATGAAGTCATAAGCAACATGTACTCTTATTTAGAATAATGATATACCAAGCACGTGTTCTTGGTTATGTAAGGAATTATCTTCATTAGTCAGAGTTACACATAGCATTGAATATTTGGGATATTGAGACGGATATCATAATATATTTGAGGATTATTTCATAACTTTGAGTAACGTTTGTGTGGCATCCAGTCATTTTAAGTTTAGTTAATGAAAATATACTGAATTGATTGATCACTGGAGGAGTGCGAAAAATAAACTACTATACTAAGTATATGTCTTGGGAAATTCTGCGTGCATACATAGATGGCGAATGGGATGCATAAAACAACGTCGATGTGGCGAGTATATCTGAATCTTGTCAACTACATGTATATCAATCCGTTTCAGAAACGTTTAAACTTGAAATACGTTAAACATAGCTTACAACTTTGACCAAATTGGAAAATCTCTCTTTCCTGTATGTTGTCATTTAGTATTGTTCCATTGAGACAGATAAACTCATTGGTAGGGCTGCCATCGAAGTTCCCGAGAAGTCCCCTTGTTTGTCCTCGAAATATTGTAGGGATAACGACGGATACACTGAGCATTTTAACTCCCATAGAAACTGACATGGAAGTACCTATGAAGAAAGAAATCATTACATATCAAATGGTTAGGTGGATGGATATACCCAAAAGATTATATCGTCAGCTACGAAAACACATGTGTTAACCAAGAAAAATGACTGCAAAATATAGGCGAATTAGGGAATAAAACAGCATCATTAGAGAACAAAACAAAGCCTTTTCTTACCTTATCTTATTCATCTCCACTCAAGCTTATTACAAAAAATAAATAATATCTATTGTCGGAGTAATTTATCTTGAACATGTCCACAAACGTACAGATATGCATTCTAATTTGCTTATAGGTAGTACCTTGCAAACGAATCCAACTACGGTTAATTAGCAAACTAAGTTCCGATCCTAATATTCTGCAAAAGGCAACTTAGAATTAAAAAAATGTTGTATAGCCAATCAAACAATGATCGTATTTCATTTCGAGATTACCAGTATGCTCATCATCAAACTAATATAGGATCTTGATGGGCTACATGTTTCAGGCAAACATGGTTGAAATCATTCATAAGAAATTATAATATTACAGAAGCTGAGAGAAAGGACAAAATTTGCTCAATATCGAACTAGTCAGAGATCACGAAGAATTAGTGCTTAAAATGGTACTTTGGTATAAATCTAACGAAATTTCGATTTCGAGAGTGTTCACTAACCTATCGCATACATAGTCTAAGTTGATCAAGGACTGAAAATTCAAACATTATGGACAAAATCTGTTTATCGTCGCACTTATCGAAACGTTTATTGGAATAAAACTCATATTTACAAATCTTATATCGTTGATATTTAATCAAAGCCTCGATGAAAGGGTGTTCATTCTGCAAACGGATGGAAAGACGGATAGATGGACGTTTATTTTTTTATATTTCCTCTCACTTTGATGACAAGGGATGAGAAGTTTTTACATGTATATACACTATTGCAAAAAGTCACATAAATCAAACAAGTGATTAAATTTCATACCAGAAGCAAATACTGCTGTGAACGCCTTCCTGTCATTGTCTCGGAAGAAAGATACATTTTCGGTATCAACGCTAAAAGAACTTTCGTTTGCGAAGGAAATGGTATAGTCATCAAATTTGTTACTTGATCCGGTCTTCGCAAAAACTAAAAACCCTGTAAGATAAAATACAGCAATATATTACGGAGAACACTAGTAATTGGTGGCAACAAAAGTACACTAAAACAAGCGTAACGTCAAAATCTTTTCGTATTTGTACTTTCTTATACACAAGTTTTCTCCCCTATGGCAACAGTTCTCGCTTACCAATCTGTCATGATATTCAAGAAATGGGACGTGTGTTTCTGATTTGCCCTAGTCCAGCCTCAGCTGCCTCTCTGCTTACCTCATTTGTCTTTATTTGCATATATTCTTGTGTGTATTAAATAATTCAGATATCGTCGGCTTAATCTTATGATTTTGCTCACTTTCGTCCGTTGTATCCTTCATAATTTCAGTTTTAACTCCGTCACATCTTACAATGGTGTTCTCCGTTTCCTATTAATCATGATATTATCAATTTGGTTCTGGTTATTTTCAAAGGGTGAAGTCCAGGTTACTTTATGAATATCTTTGTGCTTGAATATTATCCATCCAAGTAAATAATTGTCTTGGACGTAAATGTCTACCAACATTTCTCCATCATCGTTCATCGTCCACACTGACTGCTTCTATACCCATAACAGTCTCAACCCCGATGTTGTTCTGTCCAACATTTGCATTTAGGTCACAAATGATGATCACTATGTCGTATTTTAGAACCTCTTTAAAATTCTCCAATTTAGTACATGTTGAACCAATGCTTCCTGTCATCAATGTCCTCAATATTTAGTTCAACTATATGTTTGTATGGTTTCCATACTTTTCAAACGTATCAAGATGAGTCTTAATTAATTGGTTTACATCCTATGCCTTCCATGTGTTGGTCATCTGTTTTTTCTATCTATTCTTCATGTTACTGTAGCTTATGAGCTTTAACGTGGTGAGTTACCTTGCCAAACGAACAACCCTCATCTTTATCCAGGCATGCTTCACCGAGAGGGTCCAACTTAATCGGAGCTTTTTAACATTTTATATCCATTTAATTAAGCATGTTTGATTTAAGGATGTTTAGTCCGTATTTCCGTACCGCACATACAAACTAAAACTATTTTAGGTGTTTCACTCATATATCCGATTTGATTTTATTTCCATACACTCTATATCTAAATATATTTGGAAAACATAAAAGGGTGTAAAATAAATAGAAAACTGCATTCATATTTTATTAAGAGTCGGGAGAAAGGACTCGTTTGATATGATTTATGAATACGACTTGGCCTGAAACCTGGCTTATTATGCTTCATTTCCGCCGACTGCGAAGAAAACATATATGTGGTTTAGTGCATGCACCTAACAGTTGCATGCTGATACATCCTTCACCTTACTTTGCATCTGGTTTATCATATGCCTTTAAATCTATTTTAATTGTTCAATAGTATATCAGTGTCATTCAGCTTTTTTTTACTTTTTATTTTTCCCCACATGTTTTTCTTCACTAATATTCTTTTATCTCTCATGTTAATTCATGTCAGATTTATTTCTGTTTTTAACTTTAATTGGAAACAAAATGTTTATCCTGAGTACCATTTCCTTTCTCTATTATTTTCCTTCTTCTTAATTTTAATATCGTTACTGTCAAAGAAACCAATTCGATCTGTGTTTCATATTCAGCAGTATGACGTTGATATCTTTATGTTATATCTGCTTGGTAAACGAAAAGTCAGGATTACACCTTGGACGATGGAGTTCAGATGCTGAGTTACTACAGGCGTCATGCATCCTGATGTTTAATCGTGTGTGCATAAAGCTCTTTTCTCTCTCCACATTAAGTACAGGCCTTGACTCATTTCAGTTTGACGCCATAAGATATGAAATTCCAAATATCATTTAATATTAAAATACACATATTTTCAAGCAGGGAATTTAACAACTTTCCCCATTTTTTGACTTGTGGCATGAATATATGCGTCTTGAATCCTTAAACTTACACATGTACATTGAAACTTATTTTCTGTGTATTATCGTTAAGTACACATTTTGCTTTATTCTAGCTATTAGATCAGAACATACAATTCTAAATAACATTTGTTAAGAATTTTCCCCGTTTAGTTGTAGGAGATCTGCTCCTACAAATATATAAAGCAAATTTAACCTGTTTTGACGCTGTTCAATTCCACCTGCACTTGAACGCCCCGGTCATCCTTGGCAGAGAATGCTGAAAATATCGTGGCATCGCTGACGTTGCCATCGTCCTTTTCAGCTCGAGATGTTCTCGCCTGAAGAATGAATGAAGTATTATCCGAGTCCAGGTTTAGGAGCATATACTCTCCATAGCCGTTAAAGGTGTATTTACGTCCATCTAATGTCTGAATATGAGGATCTCCCCAGAAATTTCCTGCAAGTGAACATTTATCTTTGTCAAATGAATGGAGAAATAGCAAACGTTCCCTTGATTTATTTGCAATTCGATCGCCCTTTTCTCGTAGTAAATTAATCATTAAAATGTTCTTGGTTTCTTTTGTATCTTTTTCGGGCTTATAACTGTATTTGAAATTATTTCACGTAAGTGTTGTTAGAGTAATTCACATGTTTAAACAGGAGATTTTGGTCTATGCTCTCTCTCTCTCTCATTTTTATGTGCGCTGTATTGAAATATTGCATATATAAAATATAATTTGTTTTTCATTGAGACATCTTTAAGTAATATTCCAAGACATTGGTTCCTTTGAAAATAATAATAGGTGACAGGCTGTCCATGTTAAAAGGCCTTCAGACCAAGAACAACTATAAATTCATCATCGGAAAATAAAATCATGAGGATTTAAATATCAAAGTTAAATATTCATTCTAATCGTGACTAATCGCAAAATTTAACTTCTTTGGACACTAACTCAAAATTGGAATTGGCTGAACCACAATTAAAGATTTTGGGAGAAAACACACTATTTTAATGCCCCATACAACGAAAAGATTAAAATGTTCCAGCTCCTGACTGTATCTTAGGTACGTTTATTCTCACTTGGTTTGAAACATTTGTTGCTGCTAAGCGGTAAGTGGGCTTATATATATATATATATATATATATATATATATATATATATATATATATATATATATATATATATATATATATATAGAGAGAGAGAGAGAGAGAGAGAGAGAGAGAGAGAGAGAGAGAGAGAGAGAATAAGTGATCCGTTAAGAATAACCAATTGATATTTGTATTGTCTATTGACAACAATTTGGGCAGAATACAGGCAATATTAGACACTTTCCACCTTTACCAAATTGCAGAGGGAATGTTGTATAGCAGGTTCCTATCGGTCTTAAGGCATGATAAAGGTTGCAGAGGTCGCTTTTCTCGCAGCAGTTCTCCCTCATTTGTAAATCGTCTCTGACATGCCAGTTTTGGAAAAACCAGGGATTATAGCGGATGTAGCCCCCTGCATAAGGTCCCGATTGCACGAAGTGTTGATCGAGGGAATCGTGGTAGCAACATGTCTGAAATTGACAGAATTTACATTTACTTGTAATTACTATTATTATTTGAATACATTGCTTCGAAATATTTTTTCATAATTAATAATGTATACATCCAATTTTAGAATTTATAATGACAATTTTGGACTACAAACTATAAAATGTAAAGATCTAGCTCTTGCGATGTCGCATGGGCACAAATATGATCTGAACAAATTGTTTCCATACATTTTCTGTCAATAAATAATACCGCGTTCCTTTTCAAATTTATAGGACAATTTTTTAACTCTTGAGGTACTCTTTATTGGCAATAGGTTTTCGTGTAACTTATTTATTTATTTCTAATATTTTTTGTTGAGTGATTGCTTCCAGCTAACTTCAATATTTTAATTCTATTCAATAATAGTTAAATGAATAACCACTGAAATATGAACATAACTCATTTGGTATATCAATCATTATATCAGTCAATATATTTCTTTTTGTTTACATTTTGTTCCAAACCAAAAGAAAAGGATATACCTTTCCGACACCTAATGGTCTAAACCACCAGGATGGCCGCATGTAACTACATTGAGCATCACCTTGTCCTAAGCGTAGGCTTGTAAATCTGAGATCTTTTCGAAGAAAGTCCATAGTGCATGGGCAGTCAGGCATTTGGGACATGGATTCGTTGTATAGTGCCTTCCCAGGGTTGTTTCTTGAGTACCATTTGATACACTTGTGTGTGGGTAAATTATCTTGATTTGGAAGATCGGTAAGTTCATACAAAATTGCTCCGTTCCCTCCTAAATAAAGTAAAATGCCTTTATTCAGCAACAAAAATAAAATTTCAGCATTCTCTACGATTACTTTTAATGATGCATTTCTTTCTCAAGCATCCTTATGCACATGGAATATCCTATACTTTCTTTTTGTTTTAAAGCCCTAGTTATACAACGATAGAATTATTGTTTTGCCGAGGAATTTTCAAATAAGCCGGGTACACACTTTTCTATTTTACGTAATTTAAATACAACAAGAATACAATTACAGCCTTCTTCAACTTATAAAATAAATTTTGTTTCTTTGTTTTTCTTTTTTTGACCCGACGTTTCTATAACGGTTCCTCCGTCATTTTTGGAACAATTCCATACGTAACTTGAGGTGAAAGACATCTTTACTGCTTCACCATTGAATATATTCCAAGCATGTTCCGTAGACACTCATATTAATTTTAAATTGTTCAATGTTCCATCAGTTTATAATGAACTGACAAATCTATCGCACTGTTTGCTTCATGGCTTTGTGGGATCTTTTCTCATTTAATTGTCGTATCAAATAATTCGTTAAAAGAATAGAAATTTACGTCGTTGCTAATCTGCTTTTTCCCCCAATCAACTACTCACCTAAAACAGTAGCCAATGCTGAATAATATTCTTATTTGAATCTTAAAACTGAAAAATCTCACTTTAATTTTTAATCTTTGCAGAACGAAGGAAATCTCTCCATAATGGAATCCTACCGCAACAAAATATACAGTTTTAGATCGGGCTATTATATTTTGAAGTTAAAATGAGTACGTCTAATGAAGCCCATATACGTTAGTGTAATAGATCATATGTGCATTTAGGTATTGTCCAAGCCTTCAAATTTATGTTATCAAACTGGGCATTAAGTCACAAGCACTTACGTATAATGCACGTATTTGACATGTCTGTTAATTCTAATCACCCTGAATTAATTCATTTTTGTTGATGTAAAAGTTTGTATTATTGCAGCATAAAAGACATTTTTGTCGGTACCTACATACTTTGGTTAAAGATGTGGTCCCATCATTCCACAAAAGAATCGTTCTTCGTTGATTCTTAAAATTCGTGGCTTGAAGCAATCACACAATTAACGAAAACTGGTACCCCACGAAAACTAGAAAATTCACTGTACTATATAAAAATGTTGCTCACCATTTTTTCTTAAAATGTTTGCTATATTCCATGCGAAAGGCGTCGATGAGTACAAGTGCTGGGTCGACTGTCCAGATCTCGTCATATAGCCAATTATGACATTGTTAATGCGAAGATTCATTTCATGTTCAAAGTATATGTAAAGAACATATGTATCCAAGCCATCCGAAACAAGGACCAGTTGAAATGACATGGTCTGCAACAAGAATGAAAATGTGGCAGTCATAATTACTACATTACAGGTAAGATCTAAATAAAAAAATATATATATTATCTCGTGTCCTCTTTAAGAACTTTTGTTTTTTCAGAAAGAATAAACACTCATCATTATATATATATATATATATATATATATATATATATATATATATATATATATATATATATATATGTGTGTGTGTGTGTGTGTGTGTGTGTGTGTGTGTGTGGCCGAAGATGAGTTAGGTGTTGTGTGGTGGGTTACAGCTTATTCAATTCTCAAACACGAGCAAGGATAAATTAGGTGAATAGCTCAAATACCTTAAAAATATAACATCCGAAAAATGTTTATATATGTGAACAGTAACACAAATCATTTGATATCTCTTGACGAGATTTAAAAGTCTGGCATTTCATTCAAAAGACGGAAGGAAAAGAGGCTAATGTCGACGTAAAGACACGTAAAGCGTTACTGGATGGTATTAAACTAATTTAAGATAGAAGTTTAATTTAGACTTATTTGCAATCTATAATTCTTACCTTCCTAAATAGAGAAGAAAAGAAAAGTACTTGCATGGTGTAATTTTACAAAGTGGTTGTGCAAGACTTGAGCATATTTCTCATCACAAATAATGTCGACTTTTTCAATGAATGTTCTTATGCTAATCTTAGTCTATTCAGGCTCATATTCATTACAGTGTGTCTCTTTTCTTAAAAAAGGGCAATACATTCTTAAATTCATTCTCAGATTGATTTAAGAATTATGTATATTCAAACGAAGCTGATCGAGGCAAAAATCTATTACAATAGCAATTGTTTGGAGTGTTTAAATATGAGGCGATCGTAAGAGTAATCAATTTTTTGCAGTACGTATTCTGAATGATATCTCACGATCGCACAAAAGAAAGGATATATCATACCTCATTGGAACGTTTCTGGGCTGGATAAGGTGCAACTTTATGCCAAGTGACCAGCAGTAGGAACTGGGCCTCGAAGTACCTTGTGTTCGTCTTCATATCTCGAACATATGACTCCGCCTTGATAACATTTTGTCGCTGTCGGAAGTCATCATCTTTTGTGGCGTCATTTACTTGGTAGTAAACCACACCGTCATTTCTTAATTCAGTATCTGTATAGTATGGCATAAGAACATCTAATTTCGGGGACATTGACATAAAATCGTTCGGGATGTCTGGAGAAATATATGGTCTATCTATAGTCACTATACCATTGCTGCAGACCTGTAATGACGAGGAAGAATATTTACAAATAATCTCTCAATATGAATAGGCAAATTGTGAATACATATAACACAGAACAGTATATCAAACAAATGTTTGAAACTTTCCAACTCGGGGTAAAAGTAAATGAATATAATTTCACGGTGAAATTGTACAGATCAAATTTCATTTATTCTAGCATAGGTAAATTACTCACATGTGCATCGTCACGAACCTGAAGTAAATGGCTATAAGTTTAGCTTTGTTCATGGCAACTGCTGTCAGCTAATAGATCTCCGTATCAAAGGAAAAAGTATCGAAACAAATATCAAACCGACTTTCGTATGAAATGAGAATGCCCTGGGTCAAACTTTATTGTGGCAATATGATTCTTTTTAAAGAGAATTTGTTAACTTTAACATATAAATTCAAACAGAAAATTTAAACGAAACATGATTTTCCAAAAGCAACACGCCACTAGATCAACTATTAGCAAGCAATACAAACTAATTATTTTTCTGACAAATATTATATTATTGTATGACTGCTGTGTCATTTAGGCTCATAAATCTATACTTTTTTTTCGATATTACACATAAACAAATGACATCAGAATTTTACCCTTATTAGTTTTAATATATAAACGTTTATGTGCATATACTCACAAAGATTTCTCTGTGAAGCGTGTTAAATAGCGGAAACATATAGCTGTTTGGAACCTCAGAACATCCATCATCAACATCTCTTAATAGTTTGTCGCCATTTTCGGCTCCAAATAAAAACGTTTGATCTGAAATAATCGCACAAATTCGGAAAATAATAACTATCAGACTGCTTTGTTAATTGTTTGGGGGGGGGGGAGTAGTTTGTTTTTTTCTTGGGGTGTGGGGGAGGGTGTGTTATGCTTTTTTATTATTATTATTTATTTGGGGGGCATAGTCTATGCATGCTACCCGTGTACCTATACTTTATAAAGTCTTAGAGTCTAAGTATCCAAATTACATGGGTTACACTTATTTCAGTTTCATTCTTTAATAATATATAAATGCTGTTTTGTATTGTATATTTATAAATGAAAGGGCACAGCAAACCTAAACGCATCTACCTTAACATTAGGTCCGCCCTTAATCAACGGGTTGTTTTATTTATTTATTTTATTTTATTTTATCCTCCGCCATTCTTTGTATAGTTATGACATGCAAATTTACCTCGTGTACAATAATCTACGTTGAATTTTCCGTGCTGAAATATCCTTCGTATCTTTATAACATAGTTTAAGCGATTTCGCAACTACATTTTTCAAGTTGGTTTAAGATCAATGTTGACAAATCTTGTCATATTTTGCCAACAAAGTAATCTGTCTAGATAACACTATTATTTGGAAGAGGTGTGAACTTAAGGAATCACTTAATGCTATTAGAAACGTGATTAAAGGGGTATTTGCATCTAATTGCCTGGGGTTTAACTATTATAACATTGAATGTCTTACCGCTTATGGTGTCCAGTGTTTCGTGTGTCAATGGATATAATAGAACCCCTTGAATCCCTGCAAAATGAAATAATGTCGGATAAACAATTAGCATCGGATGGGATTAAAATTAAATTATAGAATTTGTATCTGATATAATTAAAAACAAATTAAGATTTAGCGTCATAAATGCACACACACACACACATATATATATTATATATACATTTATATGCATTAAATACATACATATGTACATACATATTCAAGTTTCTATATTCATTCAAACTACATCGTTTAAAGCTCACTGCTCCCAACCTTTTCCGTGTTTTCATTCTGCATTTATATGCATGTACATTATTTGTGTTAGTGGCCTTTTACACATGTCAGATTTCAAAGAAATTGAACTTTTTAAGGTGCTGAAAAAATGTAATCTGTCTGCCAAGTCGTATTTTTACTTTAAGTTTTTCAAAATGTATGGTGAAAAAACCTGAATCAACACAATAATGGATTGTAATGGTTATAATCATACAGAGACATTAGAACTGTTCCTACTTTTAGCATTGCTAGTCTTGTGCTATTGACCAGTTTGTACTTTTAGCTAGATTTGTGAAGATCATTATTGAGAAAGTGGTAATTTTGGCCCGAATATTGCATTTAAACCTCTAAACCAACGTAGTGTTAGGTAACATAGCTGCAATGTAATGGAAATGGGAGTTTCTTGATTAGACTGATTCAAAGTGGTTTCGAAGGTATCAACGGAATAAAAGAAACGAAACACTTGAGTGCGATTAATTTAGAGAAATATTGATTGCAAATAGCTTACTGATGAATAATAAAATCGAATACAGCAGTGCATTGGCTGCATCTACCTAGATTATTCAAATTTCTGGTTCAATTCAATCAACACAGTGTCTTCTAAACACATCGTTTAGAATACACAAATAAAGGCTTGATAAAAAAAAAAATCATCACTTTTTTTACAATTCTTGTAATCCCTCTTTGAATTCGTATAATCGAAGTTCTAGTGTATTGATTGCACGTCAAATGTTCCTGAAATTTGATATTAAAGCAACGAAAAAAGAACAACACAAGAACAATGATTCCAAAAGCGCTGATATCAGGTCTGTATATACCCAAATGAGACATATCATTGCTGAGGGATCTATCCATGCAGTAAGGCTTACTGAAAATATATTTGAATAGGTCAGTTCGCTACTGCCTTTAAGAAATTACTTTTCCTTGTCAACGTCAATACAATATTTCTGTAAGACGTGAACACCCTACGGTGTCCACGGTTGGAGTATTTTGCAGCTTTTCGCATGCATCATCGAAGAAAATCTTTTATGTCACCAGGGTTGATAGTACGTGATCTTCGTCATCACAGGCTGTTCTAATTTAGTCTTCAGTCAATATGTTCATCGTGCACAAGAGTGTCCTCTTGACATGAGCTGTACAATTCTTGAGGTCAAATGCAATATATATTGTCTAAAATCGTATGCCTTCAATTGGAAGTTTTATAATCTACAAGAGTGTTGTCATAACATGAATTGTACAGTTCTAAATTGTCACGTGCGATGTACATCGGTAGATTGTCTGAGATTGTATGATTAGGGTCGATTTACACAAGTTGTCTACGTATTAATGATGCTAGACTCACAATAAAAAATACTTGTATTCTTCCTTTGCCCATCAACAGTAAGTGCCATAATATTAATATCCAAGTTTATCGGGCGTGTTTTTATATCTTTGTGCAAAATGTGTTCAGTTCCGGAGCTGTTGTTTCGATGATGGACATTTATCTTACCAGTTTCACACATGGATCTACCGTAAAGTTGGTCTTTTGTTGAAGTTTGTTCATCCTGTTCGTGTTTCTGCTTATCTTTATCCTTGAAAAAACTACCATATCAGATGCAGTGTCTTTGATTGCTATTGTTGTGGCATCTGTTGACTAACTGAATCACTTCCTATGTATATCTATTTTTTATCTATGTTCTGCAATTCCTTCTACAAATGCGGATGCTAATAGTTTAGGCATCACTCAAGAAGTTTTCAATGATTTCGAAGGTATAGATTCTTCCATGCCATGTTTAGTTCGGGATTTCGCTTTAAACCTGCTATACGTGTAGCACGACAAATATTTTCCCGTCAAGACTTCTATCATTAATCCCTATCGTTACAGGTGAAGAGCATAAACCTTTCATGCACAAAATAAGAAAGTAAACTGCACCTGTTAAATTGTCCACGAAATTAAGAAAGCTTTCTGTCAGAACAGTGCCAATTTTCAAAACACATCTAAAGGCAATAATGTACTCTACATAATGAAAGAACTGAACAAGGTCTTTAATTTGGAAGCTTGATGTGGAATATTCGCATGACCAAGATGTTGGGGGATGTGGGTCTAGTGGTTTCTGCCATTGACACTATACACAAAATCCTTTTGCAACGCTGATGACAATTTAATCTCTCTGGATTATTTCAGTTGTAAAGTTGATTCTTTATTATATTTGTGATCTTTCTCAGGAAGGGTCTGTACCTCATTATGAGACTGACGAACATTAAATGGCTACGAGATATGCAAGATGTTGCTTCTTCCTCCCTCACGTGAAACCATCAGAGGCAGGTTGGGACATTATGTCAGATTTCCACCTCAGTAAAATATGTACCTGCTAGAAAGTCATCGTGATCGGTTTGTAAACAGGAATTGCAAAGAATCGCTTCTTTTCTCTGCCAGTTTTGGAATCAGAAATGGTAACATTTTATAGATATATGTAGTGCTTGTTTACCGTTAATTGCTCGGTGTCCAATTATCATGCACTCATACACAATACTGACATATGGCTCAAGCTTCTCTCTTTTGAAGATGGAGCTCACTACTGACGAATGAATGAAGCATGTCAATAACAGCTTTCTCTGCTAGGTCACATTTTATATTACAGTGGTTCTCAAACTTTTTTGTTCGCGGACCACTTAACTATTAAAGACAATGTTTCATATAGGATATGAATGGAGCTCGCGGACTACCAGTGGTCCGCGGATTACAGTTTGAGAACCTCTGGTCTATTACGTAGCTGTGAAAGTGCTGTTACATGGGGTTTGTCCACTTTCTGCTTTTGTCCATGATCAAACCAAACCATGGCATCGTATGTTGTCAAGTCTGTTATCTTTGAATTGCTTATATAGTATATCACTACGTATTTGACTCAGAGACAGTTACACTTGCAAGTTAATCATATTGTAATACTTCGAGGATTTGTAGAAATATATTGAATTTCATCTCATATGACGACTCAACTTTGGAAGCATCGTCATGGCCAAACATGAATGTCTCCCATATGATTCGCTGAACTGAGCGTCATAGTGAAAAGGACGAACTAGTGCGGTATGCATCTGAATTTGTAATTTGACCATTGTCACTACCATTACATACTACAGCATCTGAGTCTTCTACTTTTGTGTACATTCGAACTATCTTGCTTTTACTTGTGAAACTAGTAGCTTTTTTGTGCACACTTAAAGATAGATATGAGACTCCCATTTCACTTAATTCTACATTGTTCAGTATAATGATTTATGCAATATCTGAAAATGTGATCAACGGTTAGCGACATATTTAAGCTTAATGTAAGTATCAAAATATTTCCTGTAGGCCATGCACAACCTTCGCAGCTTCCGTGATTCGAGTCCTTGTAACGTTCCAAAGAACTACGCATAGCGAATCACCATTGTTCTATCGTTTTCAAGTGTGAAGTTTCTCTAGATTATTTTCTGATTGTGTGCATTATTCAGCATGGGAAGGAGGTGTGTCGTTGGTGGATATAGTGGTACGAGTATGTCCTCGCCGTCTCAACATCACGAAAAATAGAATCTCAGCATCTTTATCAGCTAAACGTCAAATGAAAATACAACGTATCAAAGAATCGAATTCTATTGAGAGAGAGAGAGAGAGAGAGAGAGAGAGAGAGAGAGAGAGAGAGAGAGAGAGAGAGAGAGAGAGAGATGCGGTGTTATGACTGCTCTAACGGCTGCAAAGGACATGTCAATATTCATATTTTTACAATACATGCAGGTTTTCAAGAAAAAGAAAACTATATGAACAATAACCGTATATTGGATGGGAAAGTTTCATATGCAGCCTTATTTTTAAAAAAATGCGTGATCAAAATCTCATGGTTCTCTTCACATCTATATTAAAGTCTCATTATTGGCGAAGATGTTCTTAGCTACATGTCTGTTAATATATCTACACGGATATTATTAAAAATGTAAATAAACATTAGGTTTAAGTCACTACATAGAGAGATAGATAGTTGGTTGCGAGCTTTCGGTGAAAACAATGCGCTGAATGATACCGAATTACAGCTAAAAGTGAATTTCATTATTTAAAATTAAGCATGACTGGGAAAAGATGTAAAATTAACCAGTAGGAATGACAGAGCGAAGATAGGGGAGAAAAAGGAAAAGATTAAAGCAGGGGGATAAATAAGTGGATGTGCGCAGTCGCAACATCACAAAAAATAGAGCATTTAAAACTATCGATTTTACTATCAGCTACAAGTCAACTGAAAATACAATTTACCGAATCATCAAGTCTCCCATTCCTGAGAGAGAGAGAGAGAGAGAGAGAGAGAGAGAGAGAGAGAGAGAGAGAGAGAGAGAGAGAGAGAGAGAGAGAGAGAGAGATGTATGCAGAATTGTCGAAGCCAAACGACTACAGCAACAGATGAATTCAAGACAGGGTCGAACTGGCGATATAGTCCTCCCCACCCCCCCTTTCCCCGCAGTCGCTATTTTCCCACATTATTATTAATTCATTTCGGTAATAAATTTAATTAAGTATTTACGGATAATTATCAATCAATTTTCAAACTTACACTGAAAAAATCTGTGCTAAGATGTTAAATACGACGCTCTAAAGCTTCTTGTAATATAAATGACACCTAAACATGCCTGTATTGAATATACAAGACTCTATTTAAAAAAAATTTAATCGACATAAAAACAATTTTTATTTGGTATCCGGCTATTACTATTGTACAAAACGTTTGCACGTCTATTTTGTGAAGGAAATATTTAAGAGACACATACATTGTCCTTTTGTTGCGATTCTGGCAAGATTTTGACACGCAAGTCAGTGCTAAACATAAACATAAGCGAAACTTTAAATGAAAATGAAAATAGGCGTCAGGGTTAGTTAGCCGTACTTAATGGATATATACACATCATTTAAACAATGTTGCAAAACAAAATGCAAGTTTGATTGGTACTATTATGCATATTGTGCACAGTTCCTTCTTTGACGTCACAAGCTCGCGCGTGCTTATCGGACTGTTTACAAAATGTCGCTAAGCTGTTGCCTTAGAGGTCGCATTTTGGTTGTAATTGATCCATATCTCCTAATCCAGTTAATGAATATGGAGCATTTCTTCTTAGTGCACGTGAAAGGTCTAAGAAATTAAGATTCAGGATTGTAGTATATATCATTCAAGTCTACCTGACTTGTCCTGGGCTGGCGGTCAATGGATTGTTTCTTCGCTAATTTTATGGGACAGCAAATCAGACCCTGTATTCTCTAAACCTTTGAGCACGAAATCTCAAGTTCAACCTTAAAGTCCCACATTTGACACTGTATAACATACACCTGACAGTGCATTACCTCCCTTGGGACTGATAATACCACTGCCATAACGCTGTATAGTCGGTGGTAAAATGTCACCTGGAGAAAACTGTGAGCTGTGAAAAATGTTTCTCACTCAATTTAGATTATACTTGCTGAGATACTATCTCTACAATGGTTTTAGTGCAGAATGGGAAGATATTGTCAAATATGCAGCCGCACAAAATCATGAATTCTTTACTTGCGATGATGGAGAAAAGGGCTGATGATGTTACTAGTCAGCAGGTGGCACACGTAACAATGTATAGATGACGCCACAATGAAGCGCATCTGAGCCACCATACGCAGTCTGGTTCTTTTTCCCTTGTTTGTTATTGAATTTCAATCTGAGATAAGTGATCTAAGGCAGGGTCCAGTCAACGTGCTCACGTACTAATGCGCGAAGACTATGTACTAAGGCTTAGATGACCTAGTGGTCAAAAGAGCCTGCCGGCAGCGTCCTGAAAAAGTATGAACTATGAGAACGTGACTCTACAACTTTAAGAAGAAGGGAGTTTTAATCAAACACCATAGTTTTTATATACTTTTTTATATTTCGGTCTCTCTACTAGACTGCCATTTTAAAATTTGTTTTAACATATATGTCTCTTTAAATATTATACCTGATTAGGGGTATTGAGTATGAGGTTGAGTTACTTAAATATAATGTTTTCAACATACAGAGGCGGGCCTTTTGACCAATCGCAAGTAACTTTACTTTTATAACATCAGTTTTGATTGGCTGATAATCAAATTCAAACTCAGACTCAGAAGATTTATGATTTTCAGGTCTGGATCTATGATGTTCGCTGTTGGCTACGCGAGCCAAGGCTGTATCTTTTTTAAAAAAAATCAAAAAATGGAATTCATTACCTTTCGTTTCGACATATCGATCGATTTGTAGAGCATTCCTTGTGAAGGAGAGAGGATGTTGATTATATTCTTGGGACTGGAACATATAGCCGACAAACACATCATATGTCCCATTAAACCTCATTTTGGCGGGAAAGTATTTGTATACTGCATAAGTGTGAACTCCATCTGATACGAGCACCAACTGGAAGCTGACCGTCTGAATACAAGCATAATAATAAATTTTTGCAACGAATAAGAACAAGAATGTACATTTATTTAGAGAAGAAATAAATGTTCCATCTAAATTACATAACAAGCTGCGCCTCGTGGTATAATTTGACATAATTTTTTGAATTTGGCATTAAAAGCGTGTATACCCAGTCATTTATCTGCATTTGTGAAATGTACAGATTTGTAGCCAAACATTTCAAGATTTAACAATTTTCTTGCATATAAAGTTGAGAGTAATGCATGTGTTTAAAACTTTGGACCATGATGGGCTGTCGCATAAAATTAAGAAAGAAGAAATTCTGCAATAGTTTCTTATAATTTACATTGCACCGTGCTTGTATACAAACTCAAGTTGGAACTGCCGATATTGACAAAAACATCATCTGTGCACTTTAGAAATAAAAGTTGCTGCAATAACCGTAGATCTAATAAAAATTCGAACGCCTGATACAATTGTGTGCCACATTTTCACAACTTTTTATAATGGCCAACGTGAAATTTGTGAATATGATATAAAAAAAAACTTGTATGTGATATTTCCATTCAATACATATTTGTTATACCCAAGTAATTGAGATAGTTTTGCTGACTCATATACACTGTTGCGAGATTAAGTGCACTGCCAATCCGAATCAGGGACACTGGAATCCTAGGTCACACACACACACACACACACACACACACACACACACACACACTGCCAGTACTATGCTAGGCAATCATAACGAACCAGAACGATATTTCTACGCATTGGCAACTATCAAAGAGGCGGAAGCAGGAGCCACAAAGAGGATTCGTTATAAATTTCTTTGTTTTCTTTATATAAAGACATAATGCTATTGCTGGTAATAGTAATACGGAATGCCGAAAAGATTCAACTTGTGAAACTTACTTCCCATTAGAGAGAGGGAGAGAGAGAGAGAACATCTTACCTTATTCAAGAACAATCCATTTCGATCTTGATAGTGCTGGCCCTTGTCCCACGTGACGATTAGCATAGTTTGAATGGTGAATAACGACCTTCCCGTCAATCGTGTTATCAAGGATTCTGCTGTTTTGACATTGTGCTCGCTCAAATTGGTTCCATTTTGGCCGGCGTCATATATGTGATAATATGCAGCACCTGATCCGTAGCTAAAGTCTATATCTGCATGATACGGTGCTAGTAAGGACAGCCCCTCTTTTGCTGTTACAACTGTCGGGGTATAAGCTGTATAACTGCCATTGAATGAAACTACTCCGTTGGTACAAACCTATTATGACAATCAAAAGATAAACAGCATGGAATTCTCAATACATCCAACAAAAGAAAATGTGTCTTAACGGCAAATAGATAGATAGATAGATAGATATATAGATAGATAGATAGATAGATATATAGATAGATAGATTGATAGATAGATAGATAGATATTGCAAGTCTTTAATTTATCTAAAGATGCTGCAGTATATCTCTTGTCTTGTTGTATTGCAAACAATATATTCGTTCTTAAAAAAATAGCTACAAATGTTGAACTCATTCAGATATTTCAAATCGTCATATAGGAATATGTCCATGGATAATGATAATTTGCACAGTTGCATAACAAACACTTACATAAATATCCTTGTATCTGGTTCCAAATATTGGGATTGGCGTAATTGAAAGGAATGTACAATAATCATCATAACTGCCAATCACCAAATCTCCGTATTGTACACCATACTCAAAATTATATTCTGCAATAAAAGAGAACACAAATCCAAGCATTAAACTATCTAAATTATAGTGATAATTTTGCCTTAATATCAGCTGATGTTTACCCAATTCATGGAATAGTACATTTGTTTCTTTAAGACTGAAGTTAGTCATATTTGAATAATAGTACTGCATAAGGTACATAATGCACCTGCTGCCATACAATTTAACGGTCATGCTGCCCTTTACATTTTTATCCGAAAATCATTAGACATCTTTACATTTCATTACGGCCTGTGATCAAGTGACCTTGACCTTTGAGTTTTAGATCAACATGTTTTTTTATCGTCCAAGGAACATGTCGATACCATTTGGAGAAGGGGTGTTATGTTGTAATGTAAATCTTGAGCTATTGTGCAATAAACACTGAACATTTTTGAGTCACAGTGACCTTGACTTTTGACCGTTAGACCTTCACAAAATCAATAGGCTTCTTTGTATTTAACTAATCAACACATTATCAAGGATAAACAATGGTATGTGAATCGGAACTCAGTAAAAACACATACACTATTACCCTTTGATGAGTCACATTTACCTTGAGCTTTGACCGTTAGGCCCCAAAAGAAACATTTTTTTATTTTGCAGGGCATGCCACCTGCACAGTTTAATGATGGCATTGGAAGAAGAACTTAAGTTACCTCACAGAAACCAAACACTGCTCTATAAGGTGAGACTACGACATTTTGATTACTTTGATCTTCGTTCCATTATACACTAAAATATTACCAAATTTGAGAGAGATCTCAAACATACATACATACATACATACATACATACATACATACATACATACATACACATACACAGACACATAGGTAGTTATAGGGGACGATATGGGGAAAATGAGGTCTAAGGGAACATAAGGATATCGCTGTGGAGATCTATGGAATTTATGGCACACGTTTCGCCAAATACAAAAGCAGCTCTATTTCAAAATGTTTTCAATCACTGAAGAGATAGGAGCCGTAAGGATAAATACTGAGTAAATCACCTCTTCAAATGAACCAATACAGACTTCTGATTGGTTAATTGCTTCAATGATGTCGATGATACAATTATAGATTTGTCTAGAATCATAAGCATACTATTATTTTCTCTGATGCCCATTTGACTACATTCTTTAAATTTTAGGATATCATACTATCTTCTGGAGAACTATTCATTCAGATTCCACTGTCGTATAATTTGTTGTTGCTCACGAGAATCATGCTGGATAGACTGGAAGAGATAAAAGTATTTAGCAGAAGAATAAATGTGCGCTTCATAACGTCCGCAATGAATATTTTGTGTCTGTACATTCCCCAGTTCGCAAGAACAAGACAATTATGTCATATTTGGCAAAAGAATTGAGACTTTGGGCAACGATTAAAAGTGGTGATACCTCCAGTAATAAACTGTCTGGTTGTAGTGGCAATGACCAGTGAAGGCAAGGTGTTACTTCCACGAAAACTAGGAGAAGATGTGGGCCGAGGGGTTTGTCCATGAAGAGGCGCTGCTGACGTACTGTTGGCGACTAGGGTAGATACTGACCGTGAAATCGTAGTACCAACAGGAGCAAGAGTAGTTGGAAAGATTGTTGCAGTATCTCTAACAACAATGTCTGTTGAAGGTGTTGTACTGTGTGATGAATTCACTTGGTTCATGCAACTTGTTAGATGAACGTCGATACCAAGGATGCATGCTCGCTGACATGTCGCTGTGGTAGTTTTTACTGCAAAACAACATTTGTCCCAGTAGGGAGGCGGATCAATATAATTGAATTTTAAATGCACCCAATCTAGTACTGAATTAAACTTCCTATGCCTATTCATGTATTAGTTCTTTGCTACCTGTAGATAACAGTACTCGACAAACCTGGCTGACCGTACGGTGTTAATTTTAATCCAAACAAATCCATGTCAAGACAGATGTGCGGTTCTCTAATCTTTTCATAGGTGATAACCCGAAATAATTACTTATGGAGTTATTCCTCTGAGATAACGAGTCTTATTCGCGTACTTAAAATGTATGACAATGACAGCTATTTATACACTGACAGACTTGTAGAATGAGCCCAAACTGGCGGCTCGACCCAAAGTGACATCATATAGTAAGTTACCCCACCAGAACGTATATTTCTTTCAACAAAACAAATGTGACTCACAATCTCCTTTTTTCTATTCGTTTGGTGGTGGTGGTGGTGGTGGGGTGCCCGAGTTTTCAGTATTTCGTTTCTATACAGAGGGCAATAGAACAGTCGATCTCCCATGATTCCTAGATTTTTTATGTTCTATTGAAACTTTATAAAACTTTTTAAACAAATTACAATCACATACAAACAAAGTAGTACCTTTTTATAACTCCAGATCTCACTCAAAATTTATTATTCAAATTTATTTCTTACAATGAAAAAAAAATCAGTAGATTAAAATAGAGTAAAAAAATTAAACTAAACGAACCACTCCTATGTAAACTAATGTTGAATAAACTCAGACTTGGTGATAATTCGTTTAGTAGTATGCTTTAGGTTATCATACTTGTTTTTCTCAAGTAGCTGACATACGAAGCTAAATTGTCATGTTATATTTTATTCTAACAGTTTAAGAAACCAACAATTGGATTGACAAGAACATAGAAGATACAAACATAGATAAATAGATACGTAGATACATACCTGCCAGTGATACAATCACTACATAAGTGACCGTAAAAACTGTTGTTAGACTCCTCATGATCTTAATGTCCTTCTTCTGCAATATTAAAATTTTGTATATAATATACATCATTTTCTTATTGATATTTTAAAAAATCGATATTTTAATATGGTACACTTATATAAAATTATTCGCGCCATAAGGAGGCATGGTAAAAAAATGTTTTGAATTTTGGAAGCACAAACGACACTTTTAGAATAAAGTAGATAGATCGAAACATGTAGCCGATGTGGAAAGGAGTGATTTTCATGAGAAAGGTGTAGCCCTGCTTTCATAAAACATGCTTTAACGCACCCACAAACTGATCCTCGAATCCTTGAGATTTTGCTTTGTTGAGAAATTTGTTCATGTGGCTGTCATAAAACTTGGCTATCTTGTGTCTGCTTCCTCACATTTATTATTTTGCCAACTATTTCATTTGTCAACTCTTCTTTAGCCGTACTTAACATAGTTTCTTTACAAAGAAGATACAGATTTTACTTGGTAAGGACATGCATTTTAGCTGTGGCAGAAACCTCTGCTGTAACTGTCGCATTCTCGTACAATTTCCTAAAAGGAACAAATATATTAATACTATCTTTTAAAAAAGAGAAGAATAAATTTAAAAAATATTTCCAAATCAAAGCTTTATTGAGTTGATGGCACGAAGCTGTTGAAAAGGAAGAGAGAGAATAAAAAGATGATGATGCTGATGGAGAAGGAGGATAAGGAGGCAGAGTAGAGGAAGGAGGAATGGGAAGAGTAGAGAGTTGAATCGAGATAACCAATGAAGCTTAATAGAAGTTATACTAAAAACGAAGTTGAAAACGAACATTCTCTCTCTCTCTCTCTCTCTCTCTCTCTCTCTCTCTCTCTCTCTCTCTCTCTCTCTCTCTCTCTGGTCGTGTACGGTATCTGGTCGCTTGGCACGAAGTCAAAATTCTTTTTTCAAAAAAAAATAAAAAAAATTTGGTTTTAGCCAATAAAAACTTTGATCTGATCCCCAGAATATTCTGTATGAGTGCATGAAAGTGAGTTGACTGTCTGGTATAAGGAGAAAGAAGAATGTCCTAAGCATTTGTTTTTATATCATCAAGTGTGTTTTCGTCTCTATCGTTTATCTTCAAATGTAAGAATTACAGGAATTTCATTTCACAATTTCTATGTAGAAAGGAAACAATGTTTTTTTAATAAATCAGCTCTGACTGACTGAATTGGTCTGTGTTCATATAATACTAGGAAATAACATGGCTCACATAAACATTATAATTAAGTTAAATTTGTAAGTGGGTACAATTGCATTGAAAGGTTTTACTGCTAGCCTCGAGTAACCACCTTTCGTTCTCTTAACGTGAATTTTAACGCGTTCCTTATAATATTATGGTAATCTATTAAAATAAACTATACCAAGTGTTCAACTATATCTACTTCATTTAATCAGCGTGAAAAAAATTTGGCTTTCATGTACATTAGTTCATAATTATCGTTTTTCCGAGCGTGTGTATGTTTACTTGTTTCCGGCAGTAACATCCATGGTTCGTCACACTCACTAAAATGTCACGTGGCATATGACCGGACCGTGCCAGTTAGACCAAGGTATAGACATTATTAGTTTATAGCGTCTGAAGTAAATCTCAAAGATGAGGCGGTTACTGAGTAAAAACTCAGACATGAGAGTCTGACTTTGAGAACGCTTTATAAAAGTGGTGCATGATAAGGCAGAACATTTGGAAGTTGTGATTCTTTGGACTGAAAATAAAATATATGTTAACACATTCTTGGGCATGTTATAAATCAAAGTACTGGAATTACTGTAATGATGAGTCCATTGGAATAGTGGCACACTGCTGGTGAAAACACAATGTGAATAGAATCATTATTTCAGGAGAAGCAATAATAACAGAATTTTAAGAAGGTTATCATGGCAGCTATGGTTGGTGTCACATCAGCTCAATGCTCACGTAGGAGCATCTGAATTATCATAAGGAAGTCCTTTAGGGAAATTTACATGTCAATATAACCATGTGTTTGAGAGGATTAACAGGAGCAAGATTTTCAAGATGGTCGTTATGGCGGCGATGATGGAGATCAGATCGGCACCATCTTCATGCAGAACCAACTAAATATCATTGTCTGTCTTTAAATTAATACCCCATGTCGAATCAGCCATTCATGCAAGAAGAGTATCAAAAGACAATATTTTTTATCTAGGATCATCTGCATATCACAAAAAATCTTTTAGAGAAAAACTCATGTGAGTATGATCATTCAATCGTGAGAAGGAATAACAGCAATATGTTTATAATGGCCACCTTGGCGACGATGTTGGAGTTCAGATCAGCAAGATTTTCATTTTGCGCCATCACAATATCATAAGAATCTTGTTTTTTAATTAAAGTTTCGTGTTGAAATGATCATTTATTCAGAAGGAAGAGGGATGTTCAAGAAAGCGACCTGTAGAACTGAAAAGAAGGCCAGGGCCTGCATATCGAGCCCACGATGAAAGCATTGGTCTTAAACGTGTGGCCTTGACCCAAAGGTCAAAAGGGGAGATCGAACATGTCGCTGAATGAATTATCTTAGTTTCATAATGATTTATTCAATGTATGAAGAAAATCTATCAAGGCGTTTAGGAAATTTAATAAAATGAAACTAAATAACCCAAACCTTAAGGCACATTTTCTAAGACTGTGACCCTGACCCAAATATCAAAGTGGGAAAGCGAGTGTCGCAGAATGAATTGTCCTATCTTCATAATAATTCTCACCCCTCCCCCCAAGAATGAAGAAAAATCATAAAGGGGTTTTAAAAAGATTAGCAAATTTAAAAAAAAAGTTTTAACCCCAAACATAACGCAAATTTTATATCATTATGACCTTGATCCCAAGTTCAAAGGGACAAGCGTACATATAACTGAATGAATTGTCTTAGCTTCCTAATGATTCATCTCATGTCTGAAGAAAATCCATCAAGGGGTTTAGGAAACGTAAGTAAATGAAAAAACTTTAGCCAAAACCTTAACGCAAATTTTCTATGACAGTGACCTTGACCCGAAGATAAAAGGGATGGCAGTGCGTGTCTCAGAATAAACTTAATTTTATAAAATTAATGCCAAGTATGACGAGAATCTATCAAGAGGTTTAGGAAATTATAGCAAATGGAAAACTTTATGCAAAGCCTTAAAGCAGATTTTTTATGACCGGGGCATTAACCCAAGGTAAAAGGGGCGAGCGAGCAGTCGCAGAATGAATCGTCTTAACTTATCATTTATGCCAAGTATGATTGGAATGTCTCAAAGGGTAAAGGCACTATATGCAAACAAACAACTTTAACCAAAACCTTAATAAACTATTAGCGACGACGACGCCGTCAGACAAGTTACTATTTAGTCTCGCTTCTCACTAACGTGGACTTAAAAAAATTGACTTTAGTAGAAGAGTGTATATCCGGAGAGACACATGCATTAAATGTAATATATTTGCATAATCCTTCGTGCTGACCCAATTGGAGACTATGGAGAATGACAACATCAAAAAGCATTTAATTATTAACTTTGTCATTTTACACAGTATAAATTCAGTCATTTTGCACAGTATAAATTCAGTCATTTTAAACAGTATAAATTCAGTCATATTAAACAGTATAAATTCAGTCATTTTACACAGTATAAATTCAGTCATTTTAAACAGTATAAATTCAGTCATTTTACACAGTATAAATTCAGTCATTTTACACAGTATAAATTCAGTCATTTTAAACAGTATAAATTCAGTCATTTTAAACAGTATAAATTCAGTCATTTTAAACAGTATAAATTCAGTCATTTTACACAGTATAAATTCAGTCATTTTAAACAGTGTAAATTCAGTCATTTTACACAGTATAAATTCAGTCATTTTAAACAGTGTAAATTCAGTCATTTTAAACAGTATAAATTCAGTCATATTAAACAGTATAAATTCAGTCATTTTACACAGTATAAATTCAGTCATTTTAAACAGTATAAATTCAGTCATTTTAAACAGTATAAATTCAGTCATTTTAAACAGTATAAATTCAGTCATTTTACACAGTATAAATTCAGTCATTTTAAACAGTATAAATTCAGTCATTTTAAACAGTATAAATTCAGTCATTTTACACAGTATAAATTCAGTCATTTTACACAGTATAAATTCAGTCATTTTAAACAGTATAAATTCAGTCATTTTAAACAGTATAAATTCAGTCATTTTACACAGTATAAATTCAGTCATTTTACACAGTATAAATTCAGTCATTTTAAACAGTATAAATTCAGTCATTTTAAACAGTATAAATTCAGTCATTTTAAACAGTATAAATTCAGTCATTTTAAACAGTATAAATTCAGTCATTTTAAACAGTATAAATTCAGTCATTTTAAACAGTATAAATTCAGTCATTTTAAACAGTATAAATTCAGTCATTTTACACAGTATAAATTCAGTCATTTTAAACAGTATAAATTCAGTCATTTTAAACAGTATAAATTCAGTCATTTTAAACAGTATAAATTCAGCAAATTCAATAAATCCTTATTCTTACTTTTGTATACGGAAGTAGGCTTACATCCAGTTGGTTGCTAGGACAGGTTTGACTCTAATCGGTTATCTGCCAGTCTTGGAAGATAACGTGTCATGTCCCAAACCTGTCCCTGTGTTTCATTATATATATTTTTTATCAGTCCACACTGGGAGATAAAGGGTCATGTCCCGCACCTGTTACCTTTTTCTTATGATGTTGTGACAGGTATAATTATTCAGGTCCAACATGGCTTCCTATTTCATACATCGCTTACAATTATTTCTGTATACTTATATTTTAGTCTTTTAATCTACCCCATTTGTAAAGTTATATTTATAATAAAAAAAAAAATAAACGAAGAAAAATTGTATCATATTTATTGATTTTACTATAGGGTGTGTGTAAAAATTTATTGAAGTCTTGTACAATATCTGCTAATTTGTGATGCTTGGTCTTCATTCATAATCTGTTAATTTGTAATACGTGGTCTTCATTCATACTCTGTTAATATGTGATACGTAGTCTTCATTCATAATCTAGATAAAATTCCTTTATTTCATGGGCATGAATACATTTTAAAGAACTGTAATATGTGAATCGAAGAAAAACTTCAGTAAAGTTTACATACTGGATGGCTTTACACCTCTTGTTTAATAATATGGAAAAAGAACTATAGAAAAATGAAATAATTCACATTTTGCGTAAAAAAATTATTACTATCAATACATTTCTCTATAGAAAATACTTCTGATTTTTCATATTTTGTAGAAAAATATTTGATTGCTGCAAGCTTTGGAATTATCTTACTTCTTCAATTTTGGAAACCTGAGACATGGACAATTTTTTTCTTCCGTTTCTATCGATTTAACAATTTTAAAAAGTTTTTATACATTAATTCAGAAAGAAACCTTAAACATTTCAATAATTCTCTAATATTAAAGCCATACAAAATAATAATCATTTTCATACGCGGATTCTTCACATTTTACCATAATATTACAGCATATTCGGGGTTGAAGGCTCAGCATCATATGTACATTAAATTATGCTCGAATATATAAAAAAAAAAAAATGCGCAAAAACTTTATTTTGGGAAACCATGGGATCTTTATCAGGGTGACTACGTCTAGCGATAGTGCGGATTTGCGGCGGATTTGTCAATATTGAGATTTTAAAATTCTTTTTAACATTTTAGAATTTCTTCACCGTTTACGTAATTTTATGAGTTATTTGACCGATAAATACAAAAATCATGATGGTTAGATATGAATTTGTATGATTTCAAACTACATGTAGATAATGTCACCATGTTTATCAACTAAGTTTTTTTACCATACACTCATAGGTATCTTGAATTATGTACAACAATTTAGATTCATTAGTAAAAGCAGATGACGATATTTAATTTTTTCTGATTGAAACAATACAATTAAGAACATATATTAAAAATGTATTTAAGTTAAGTGAAGTCAACCAACCTGTTTCAGACATGCCCTCCGTTCTATCAATACCTTTGCTGTCTACGTGTCCAAACAGAGTTTACAAAACACCTTTCTGTAATCAAACAGGAAGTAGTCAGCTTTAAATGCAGGTTTTAATCAGATTTTAATAACATGTTTGAACAGGCTGCACGAATTATATAACAAATGAGGGAAAAGTTTTCCAAAAATACGTTGTTATATGCAAGTATGTGTGTGAAGACGCTGAATTTAAGTCAAGACTAATACCAATGGATTAAAAGTCATACACATAGAATAATTTGATTTAAACATATTTTATTGCCAGATCATACATATAAACCAAATGGATTGGACACCCGTTCTATCAACTTAGAATGTTCATTGCTAGATATTTTATAAACACACACAATAAATTGAACAGGCACCAAAAACAAACTAATATAACAGACCATGATTTCGTAGCATCAGTAACTGAATGGAACAGAAAATATGTGCAAGTGGAAATGCCCGGATAGTTAGATATCATTACGCTGAGATGTACCGAGACACATACGTATATGCATTCATATGTATATATGTAACTACATACATACATACATACATACATACATACATACATACATACATACATACATACATACATACATACATACATACATACATACATACATACATACATACATACATACATACATATGTGTCCACATACATACATTAAATGTATAGTTATATATACAGTCCTCGTTCTAGTGATAAAGGAAAAAGTCTTATACATTTCTGGAGATAGAAAATGTATCATATGGCGAAAGCAATTTAAAGATGAAAACATCAATTGAAATAGGTGGCTGAAAAGGGTAGTTTCTCGGGGGTATTTTGTTGCTAACGTTTAGTTTCTTCACACTCAAATTCTAGCTGTAAAGTCAACAAAATAAATTAGGCTTGCAGCTAGAAAACACTCAATACTTTTATCTGTACAACTGCTGAGGACAAACACAGAAAATATTAAAATTTTAGTAAAACTCATAAGCACCAAGTATGAGTATCATTAATAAAACGAATATCTTAAAATAAATAAATGTTATGAGAAGCTATTGAATCTTATCATATGTGTTTGCATATATTGCGGTTGATTAAATCGTCATATTTTTTTGTTTCCACGTTTAGATCGATGGGTACTGCTAATTCTTGCAAAGATTTCATCAAATGTCGCCTGGTAATGTCATAAAATCCGCATTTAAAATGTAATAATAATTCATTTCTATTGCTTCAGGGCAAGGCATGCCAGACAGACGTTTATATTATTTACAAAATGATCCATCTTTAGAGATAAACAGTTATTTTGTAATCGCGTATGAAGGACAAAACTGTTCCTTTCACCTGTCAAGAAGTACGAGTTTATGGGATTGTTTTCTTTGAAGTGATTTTTTAAGGGTGTAAGAGATGAAACATTCCTGACTCACTGAAGTAAGTCATTCCATAATTTGACTGTTGAAGGCACAACGGACTTAGTTGAAATTTGGAATGACCTACCCTTTTTGACAGTTAATGGTAACTAATTTAATTGTATAGTACATTATAATCTGCCATTAGGGCAAAAATTACGTTTGGTCTTGTTTCAAAATGACGGTCAACATTTCTATAAAATCATCGATATTTCCCAAACGATAATGAAATTTGTAAAGATTACATACTTTTGGCTCAACGGTAAAAGAAAAAAATCAATATTGAAGAAGACAAATAAAGATGGTGCTCGTCCACCACAAACAAAAATAGTCAAAACATACGATGATGATCATTCGGAAAGTGACGTTGAGTGGCGCTGCAGCAACGAAGGGTGGACTGAAACCGCGAGTACGGAAACCCCGATTACAAATCGGAACTTTTGGCAAGGAAGGAATCCGTGAGTACGGAAATGCCGAGTACACATCGCAAGGCAGGAATCCGCGAGTACGGACTCCGATTGCATTGCAATGCGGGACAGCGCGTGCAGGACCATAGACCGTCTCTTATCTCCAGCAGGGGATTTTGTCAATTTTGCGATATTTCCCAACAGACGTTATGTAATAATTAAATAAACTTCAGAAAATGGAAGTATACTTATATTGAAAAGAACACAGTATATTATAAGACATAGGCCATTTCACCACAGGCAGACGGAAAATACACCTCCAATAAATTGTTATTCACATGTCATTATGAATGAAGTGTCGGCAAAAAATATAGGTCTAAAACAGACGTAATGTCAAAATGTCAAATAAATATCGTAGTAAGCTATTAAATGTTACTAAGAGTTGATTATAATGTTTATACATGTAGTGTTGCTATAGGTCTAATGCCTATGAGAATAGCTGTGACATCATCACGATAGGAACGCAACACAGTGGACAGTTGAGATTCTGTCCCAGCTCAAGGCGCACAGGAATGCCATTCTGGTGTATTCTTTAGAATGGAATTGCGTCATGCACCGTAGAATGTTATGGTCATTCATGGTGCTACATTTTGCCTTTGGTCGACGAATTAGCAATTATCGACGAAGTCGATTAATGTCAGCCATGTTTCCTGCTTTGCGATGTGTACTCGGGGTTTCCGTACTCGGTTGTCCTGCCTTGTGATGTGTACTCGGGGTTTCCGTACTCGGGTTTCTTGCCTTGCGAGAAGTTAAGATTCGTACTCGGAGTTTCTGTACGCAATGATTCCTGCTCAGTATTTTCGTTACACTCGGGCTTTCCGTACTCGCGGTTTCAGCGCACCCACAACCAGCCTTGCTCCATGACATCACCAACTTGTGTAGATTCTGGAACTGGCGAACATTGGAACCTTCCCAAAAATAGACGTTGTTTCTTCTAGCAAACTGGGTGTTGCCCTGAAAGTGTTCTCAGACATATTTAGATAAGAAAAATGCCAAGTTAGTAAAGATTTCAGTCTTTTTTGTGGCAAAAGTGATCTTGGTACTGTAAAACAATCTATATGAAAACATGTATGTTTTTCTTTTATCAAAGTACATGACATATTTAAACATAAATTTATTTCAATGATGATGGTTTCCCTTTCTGGTGAAAACTGAACAAAAGGCAACGTTATGTATTTGACCCAGTTTATTCATTTTTTGGACATGCTGAACCCATTACATATTTTTTTTCAGATGTACACACATTTGTTAGTTTCATACATAAATTATAGTTAATTACGCATTCATCAAAAGAGAAGAACATACTTTGAAATCTGGGACTCAGAATAACTATTATAGCCCCAAGTCCTTATACCGACTAGTAAATGTTATTAGTAGTAGCAGTAGTCCTTGTAGTAGTATTAGTTGAGGTGCTAGCAGTAGTTTTGCTGTTGGTGGTTTGATAATAATAATAATAATAACAATAATAACAATAATAATCTCCTTTACTCCATTACTAAGAAGTTGGGCTATGCTATACACGAAGTTCAACTTTTACTATATTTGATATGGCTTCTGTCCTGGTTCTTGACAACCAATAATCTCATGTGTCAAATTTATGATTTTCCTGTTAACCTCTTGCAATTACTTCTACGCACCTGCACGTTAAAAGGAGAATGATCACGACGACAAAACCACCTCTGTGTTAGTAACTGCATTTTTAGAGTTTCGAAAAAGTCCTTAAAGCTTCATCCCCCCCCCCCCCAAAAAAAAAAATAAGGCCAACATCACTGATTGTAGTCAATAGCATTTTTAATCCCAACACCTGAGTTTCACAAAAACAAAACCGGACGCTCTAGGTGGAATTTGGTGATAATACAGTCATTTTATAAATGTATGACCTACAGTAGCATTCTCATTATAGTGTGTGTGTGTGTGTGTGTGTGTGTGTGTGTGTGTGACTGTGTGTCTGTGTGATTACTATAGGCAAATATTGTGGTTGCAGATAAGTCTTCACAATATTGTGAAACCTCAGGACACTTACATCTAATATGAAAAATAGTGGATTTGTACTGGGTACACAATAAAATATGCATACGTCTTTTCAAGCCACATAGGACATATAAAAGCAATACAAGGTAATCCCTGAACGTAAATGAGGGAGAGAGAGATTAAAGTTAATTCCAGTGTCATTTAAATTCTTCATTTATCACATCCGCGTTGATCTCTCTGTCTAATATAAACGCTATTAATTGTTTGAACTTGTTGCACATACACATAATCTTACAGCACAACCCATATGTTTTATACACTTGAGCGATACAAATCCTAGGAAAATTCCCAACTGAATTAAACTAAAACTTCCTTGTTGCAATTTATATAAATCATATACTCAATACCAGCCACATAGCATTATTTCATGACAGAAAATAGATAAGAGATTAAAACTTGAGTAATTATTCATTTTTTTAATGTATGAACATATGCCAAAAGACACGGTGACCACAAAGATTTTGTTAAAAGTCCTTACTTTGTCCGCAAAGTATGGAAGACGATCTGCATTTACAAATATTTAGTTAGGAAAATCGGTATGAATTTTATCAAAAGTTGGTACCTATCACTTGCATGGTATTTTCCGTCATCATCTCTGAGCTGCTGAAATAATTTCAATTAGGAGATTTTTTTTAACAAGAATAGTAGATGCAGGGATGGTAAGAAATAGTAACTTAGATGATATAATTTCGATATTGACAAAGAATCAACACTTTTGGGTTATTCTTCCACATGCCAGCAACTAGAACGAAAAATCAGTGTAATGCGGAAAAGTACGTACATGTCGTGTAGCTACTGAGTATTTCCGTTTGAAGTTACTAATATATTTTTTAAAAAAGAAACGTCTGTTTTCACTACGTCAATTTATTTACCAAACTATTATATCAAAGGGAATAATTAATTGTTGTTTAATGGTACATCGAGACATTAAAGGTTTATCGTGCCGAGGCGATTGGAGTAAAGTGTCTTGCCCAGAGACACACACCACGGTGACAGACCCGGCCTTATCTGGCCTGGAGAGGATTCGAACTCGCTACTTCTCTGTCATCAGAAAACAATAATAACAATTTCGCATTAAGTAATTTCTGAAGGTAATCTCTATAAACTTGATACTGAAAGTCTGATACCCCTTGAAAAAATAAAGGAAAAACAGAGGACTTTTATATACCTCTGCGGAAAATCTTGTTGCATCGCATATCAAAATGCGTTAGATTTCATAGGGAACCGATGAATCCCAGTTAGTAAAGCGTCGGACTCGTAATGCAAAGATCGCTAGTTCAATACCCGCTAAGGCCAGCCCGGGTTAGCTGTCTCAGTGAGTCTTTGGGAAAGACAATTAACTCCCATTTCCTCGACACGATATAGCCAATAATTTGTTGAAAGTGCCGCAACCAGCAAAACAAACAAGCATTATTTATTGATCCACCACATAAATCTAGGGAATCGAACCCGGGACCTCTGATGTGTAAAGCGAACGCTTGGCCATTGTGCTATTCAGGCCCTACTCTTTTTTTTCCAGATTGAATGACGTCCCAAATGTTGTTTTCTTAAATAAATTGATTGAAAATGATGTAGCACTTATAAATTCCTTTACATGTGCTGCTACTGAAAATTTGTGGTATGGAAACTAACCACATATCACACTGAAAGCTTTCATTAGTCAGCTATCTCCCAAATAGAGGGCGCCACATAAAAAGCCAGTCTATATCATCCGGATTAACTCTAATCCCACCCTAATGTAATTTTGAAATACCAAGCACCGCCTATATTTTTATAATTCTTCCAATTTTTGGAAGTAAATTATTTGCTATCGATTTTCTGAATATATTTGAATGTTGTGGTCATCAGTAATATTTTTTTTAAAAATTTGATTCCTTTTCTTTCTTATTAAAAATCGCCCTGCATTGGAATTTCGCATAATTGCATTTACGAAGAATTATAATCATAATCCAAAGTCTATATACAATAGAAACAGTAATTGCCGGTATCTTCTCATAATGTTAGAATAGTTTCCAATAGAAACAGTAATTACCGGTATCTTCTCATAATTTTAGAATAGTTTCCAATAGAAACAGTAATTGCCGGTATCTTCTCATAATTTTAGAATAGTTTTCATATCAAAATGTTTTTAAAGCTTTATACAAGAAAAGATTTCAAAATAAATTAATTGTATAAATTTCAAACATCAAATATTGTAAAACATATGCTGATTGACATTTTCATATAAGTCGTGTGAACGAAGACAAAGGTTCACACCTTCATCTGCGTATACAAATCCAAATATTGACATTTTATTTACTCATATGCGTGTAATAATGATTCAATTCTGGTTATGTCAAATTTAGCAACCTTTATTAGTAAGACCTTGAAGGTTAGAGAAAATGTAAATATGGGTAATATGTAAAATCTTCCAAGTTAGTATCAATCCTGTTATATATATATATATATATATATATATATATATATATATATATATATATATATATATATATATATATACACACGAGTGATGTCCTATTTCTCTATTATGTGTGCTTAGTGTATATTGCATGTACGTTAACATGTTGCCAATGTTAGGCGGGCGTGATTACCTCTATTTGGATAGACCGCATGCTAATTTTGTATTTATTTTGGGCCTATGACCTGTATTACAAATAAATAAATATTATTATTATTATTACTATTATTATTATTATTATTATTATAAATATGATCACGGTTATACATAATACAATATATTTAAACTGTGGCTTGTCAGCGAAAAGTTGGAGAACACTTTAATATTAATTTGTCAAAACTCTTAGGATAAATGCCAATTAAAGATGATTTTGAAAAGTAACCTTGGACTTCTGCAAAAAAAAAAAAATAAAAAAAAAAATAAAAAATAAAAAATTTACGCCAATACATCTTGACCGAATACCGTTTAGTTTCATAATTCTTTTGTAATTTGATTAAATGTTTGGTAATTACAATCCGGATTAGTAAATTGTACCATCATCAAGCAACAAAAGCAATAACAACAAAACCGATAATGATCATCATCATCAGATGATAATAATAATAATGATTAGAATGACTTCATAACGATAGCAAATATCTTAATTATAATAAAAATGAATATTAGATATAAAATATAAATATTATATATATTAGAAATATAATAGATAATATACAAAGTAACTTACCAAGTAGTATCACAGAACAAGAAAAAGTTTAATTAACCTTTTCCTTATTTATCTAAGTATTTATATAATTATTTACATATATGCCTTGTTTATATTTGTCACGTAAGTTTATACAAACATATTTATTCCGAGAAGATGTTACTGTGGTAAAAATAAATTTCTTCGTAAGGAAAATATAAAAGAAACAAAGACACGTGAATAGACATTTCTTGGACGAGTTTTCCGGTGGCGCTACCTATCGGATTTATGGGGAAGTAGTTCACTTCGATTCCCCCATTGACGAATCCCAAACTCAATCCATATACCACCAGCTGTCAGTCACTAGTTGTTTATTCAAAATTAGTGCGTCATTAACCAGTCTTGCCCTGGGCAACTAGTGATACAATACCTAATAACACATGTTGTGCTAAGCTTGTCTGACTAAGAGGATATCTGCTGTCCTCATGGATAGACACCTGGACAGTTTGCATTATATAACATTTATGCATTCAATATTTAATAACTTAACTATTTTTCACAAATATGCCTGAAATTTTCAGTATCAACTAAAATATATCACAATAAAAATTATTAATGTTCACAAGAAAAAGTTTTAAAAAATACTGTACTAAGGAGTAGGTGTGATTATGTCAGTTCTGGTGATTTGTCAAACTTTGCAGAATCATGTTTTAGTCTGACCGCGCATCACTCGCTCACGTCATCAAACTTTAAATATGTTCGGGAAAGACTAGTACACAGCAGAGCATTTGGCGCCAGTTATGTAAAGTGAAAAAATATGTCTAGACAGAGCATACTGCATACTAAATGTTTACATTATTGACTGCATATCAATCAAACAGAACTAACCTCCTCCCACCCCAAAAAAAAACAAACAAAAAACCAACAAAAAAACAAACAAACAAGACAACAAGCCTTTTATAACATAGGTGCTCTCGGATAATCAGACGCTACAACGAATCGAATGGCCTTTGAAATAGAGATAACTTGAATAAATGAGCTGGCATCTGCTATAAACAAACTAGGACATGGAATTAAGCTGCAAGTGTTGTGAAGGCATTGAAGCGATTTCCTCTTCTTCAGACTTAATAGTACCACTCATTTCGGCCATTGTAAAGCCGCTATTGAAGAAACCAAATCTTAACCATAACAATTTAAAAAACTATCCCCCTGTTTCTATATTACTTCACCGCCTCAGCATGTATTTGGCATTCGCGATACAGCCTTACTATGGTTCAAGCCATACTTAGTTGAAAGGGCACAAATTGTGTCTGTAAGTGGAAAACATTCCAGCCCAGTTCATCTATGTTTTTGTGTTCCACAGAGTTCTGTTCTTGGACCAGTTATCTTCAATGCTCTTTACCCTCCACTGGCTACCCGTTCGCTCCAGAATCAAACACAAAATCTGTTCTCTATCTTACATATCGTTGAATGTCTCCAGTCCAAAATACCTATCTGGCCTCACCCATGTGTACACCCCTTCTATATACTTACACTCCTCTTCTGGCACTCGTATTCTCATTATTCCCACTATCAAAACCAAGTCCTACCAACAACGTTCTTTTGCGTACCAGGGGCCAGCTACCTGAACTCAGACACAGTGACACTGTTATCTCATTCAAAAGTGCAAAAAAAACTTACCTGTTTTGACTGCCTGAACAGACCTACCCTTAATTATTTTCAGCATGCTTTTGTTTGCATTCTCACTGTATTTGTTTGTGTAATCTTGTCTATATAAATAAATATTATATATACATATGTATATATATATATATATATATATATATATATATATATATATATATATATATATATATAATATATATAAAGAGAGAGAGAGAGATTTTAAAGATTAAGGTTTGTACTAAGTCATTATTATTATTATTATTATTATTATTATTATTATTATTATTATTTACCGTATGCACCTGAATGATCCAAATGACAGGGTAAGTTTGATTTGGACATTGGACACTGATAAAATCAGTAATGCTACGTTTGCAGATGATGTCTATCCCAGACTTTGTAGTCAATGCCACAATACGTTCTATACAAAAATTGTAGAATACTGAATTAAGCAATCATGCCTTATAGTTAAGCCTTATAGCGTCGCTAAATTAATACAGATGCCGGAGCCTTTACGTCCGTATCACCGATATTATACCAGATGACAGCACTAAAATCGCTGTATTTTCGTGATCTACTGTCCATAGATTCAACACTTCTCCCATGCTTAAGGTATATGGGTAATAGATGATATCCAGATAAAGTGTAAGATGCACCCAATGCAATGTGCAATGGGTAATAGATGATATCCAGATAAAGTGTAAGATGCACCCAATGCAATGTGCAATGGGTAATAGATGATATCCAGATACAGTGTAAGATGCACCCAATGCAATGTGCAATGGGTAATAGATGATATCCAGATACAGTGTAAGATGCACCCAATGCAATGTGCAATGGGTAATAGATGATATCCAGATAAAGTGTAAGATACACCCAGTGCAATGTGCAATGGGTAATAGATGATATCCAGATAAAGTGTAAGATACACCCAATGCAATGTGCAATGGGTAATAGATGATATCCAGATAAAGTGTAAGATACACCCAATGCAATGTGCAATGGGTAATAGATGATATCCAGATAAAGTGTAAGATACACCCAATGCAATGTGCAATGGGTAATAGATGATATCCAGATAAAGTGTAAGATGCACCCAATGCAATGGGTAATAGATGATATCCAGATAAAGTGTAAGATACACCCAATGGAATGGGTAATAGATGATATCCAGATAAAGTGTAAGATACACCCAATGCAATGTGGTGATTTGAAGGATGTTGAATCTATACATTACCATAGTAACGATCTGTCAATAGTCTGTCAGAAAAAGAAAAAAAAAACGAAAAAGAACCCCGAAAAAAAACCAAACAAGAATAATGGGAAACTTAGTAAAACTATTTTGGGGAAACTTATTTTGACAAAGTTAACTGCAAACGTTTGGTGAAAAAGAAAACAATGGCCATGTTCTATGGCGTTTCCAAATACCGTCTTTGGCAATTTTACCTCTTACCCAGACAGTGTTATGCGCTGTGACCGGATGTTTTTAATCACACTTAATTGTTGTTGGTTGTGGTGCGTTGATTACTTTGGTCACTATGAAATGAAACGGATTCATGTTTAGAATTCATCTGAATCAAGGCAACCAAAACATGAGTGGAGATTTATGTCGATCCATACATTTAAAACAAATGTCACCAGAGGCAATCCCACCCCCTGAGTGTCCGATATTGCTCGTTTTTTTGTGACAAGAAATTACACACGCTGTTTATGAAGACGTATCTAAAAGCAACTAAGTCCTATGTCGATTATCCATCCATAATGACTGTTCACTAGGTGTTTTAGTTATAGCTCCCTTTATGTGTCAACTTTCTTTTTCTCTTTATTTTAAATAGTTTACTTCTCTGTGCCAAAATGTATAAAATAAAAAATATTCTTTGAAGAATACGAGTGATGGAATCTTTGAGGGATTGCTCACTTAAATTACCTGTACGGTATGTATTGCCCACTTGTCATTTACCTCTGTCACCTTTCATGAATTGTATCCGTAATGTTAGCATGCGAGTTGAAACCAAGTATCCGGTAAGTGAAAACATTTGGTTTAATAGGACCTTATCTCTATTTTTATGTCATATCATTTCTTTTCAAATTATCCAAAAAAAACCTCATAAAATAGGGCAAACATATGCTGTAATGCCTTTGATGACAAGGTTTTCTCAAAGAATAAATAGCAACGCTATATCAGGAATGTATGTATCACTAAATCTGAAGGAGCTATAGGGATAACTACCAAGTAAATCGCATCTTTAAATGAACAATTATCAAATTCAGATTGGATGATTGAATGGGTGACTTAGACGATATAATTATGGATAGCCTGCTACTAGTTGTATTCCGAACAATTTTCTAACTATACTGTTCTTTATTCGGGAAGACGGGTTACATTTTGTAGTGAAATGTAACTTTTGGATGGATATGAGTAATGCAATTAAGTTCTTTTGTCTTTTCTTTACGGAATTAGCAGAAAATTTGGTCCTTTTCGAGAAATAGTCCAAGGCCAGTTGTCTCATATCTGGCTATTGTGGGAGATTAAAGAATAAAGTTGAGAGCTTGAGAAATTGATAAAACATTGTTGCTATTTTTTTCTCATCAAGTTAAAGGTTACAGTTTAAGGTTAAATGTCAATGCCCGAAAATAATAAACACTCCATCATAGGTCTGACAGTTTTGAACAAGTTGTGATAGGTTCATGCAACAGGCATGTGAACTTATCTCGTGCTTCTCTTATGGCTTCGGAGACCTCATTATGTTTCCTTAACACTGACAATGCAAGAATGATGTCCTCTGAACTTAAAGCGAAACACTTCCCGAAGGTAGCATGCAGAGACGTCATGAAAACCCTAGTGTAACATATATCGGTTTCAGAGGAAAAGAGCGCCTAAGTTTTCCAGTCCAGAGACAACGATCGCATTTGTCTACAATATGGGATAGGATCTGAGAGCAAAAATGAGGAGATCAGTATTGGATGCACATATTGTTCTACTTTGTCAACTCCTCTTCGATATTACCGATTGCAGCAGTATCAGTCTTTGTAGGTGATGGACATCCGAAATGTTTGACATAACATCTTCTCTGGATGTCACTACTGCATCCACCGCTTAGTCTGCGAAGTGATTGACTATTTTCTGGCCAGAACAACTGTAAGTCTATCCTTGGTCAAAGTGTGCGAAATAAATTTTTCTGCTGAGACATTTTACACTTTTGCAGAATCATCACGCACGTAAGCCATCGTTACAGTCGTACATCTTATTTCCTCTCTTGTAACACTTTTCATGGCACTTTCCATGTTATATTGATCAAAGATGACATGTACTTCATAAAAACGTGTCATTTCGGCTTTCTAACTTTTACAGATACTAGTTTGCATAGTTGGAACATGCTGCTTTGATTGTTGGGGTTTTTTAAATTTCTTGAACAAGAACCATTCCATCAAAAAGCACGACTTTCTGGTGAGAGGTCTGATCCATTTGGTCACCGACAAGCTTGTCATCTGTCTTTGATATCAGTGCTTTTAGGTCGTGCACCAGTTTGCTCTTATCCAGGCAAAGCAGGAGACTTCCATCATAAGCAAATATGGACCTTTGCAAATTCATACATCTCAATCGATCCTTTAAATCAATTTCTGGTCTGGATCTTATAGCTAAAACAGCCGATGTAACAGATCTAAGTCCTCCTTTACGCTCACAGTGATTTTGTTGATGTTAGACGTGTTTATGGGCATCTCTACAGACCTTCAGATTAATCTTTTTCATCGGATACCAGATCGCCACACGATCTGAAGCGATCTTCTCTGAAACAAAAGACATGTGTTTTCCCCGCCAAGTTTCGTGACAAGGTCATTGACGACTTTTTCTGGAATAACGGTATTAGTAATTATATTCATTACAAATGCGTGTGATTGAAATGGATTTGTATGATGTGCTATCACTGCTTTCAATTTCTTCACGTTTATTTCCTGCTGTCTCGAAGTAATTGGATACCAATCATGATATTGTTTCTTTTATTTTTCTTGCATAAAGTCGTACTAGAAATGGAACAATTCAGGATAAATCTAGTGCGTGCTCCAGGATTTAAAGTAATGCCACATAAACGAATAAAAACTTTCATGAAAGCAGTTAAAGTGTTCTGTGCAATGATCTGCTCCAATTGGGCAAAATGCAACATCCGATTTATTTACAACAAAATTATCTTCTCCAACATCTTGGATGTCGAGTTCATCGCTCTTTTCGAGAGTTTTCATTTCTGCAAGATAGAGTGGACCATATAACATGAAGGACTCATGCAGCATCAATTAGTTCCCTCATAACCGAAATGATGCATAAAGACATCATCATGTAGTAGAATAATATCACGAACCGTTGGTTGTTCTCATTTCCGTTTAGCTTTTCCATAATGTTTGTGATTTTCAGTTTAGATGTGAATGCTCTGCTCGCGCTTTCTATGGTTTCTGTGTCATTCTTGTGAAATGCTTGACTGAGTTTTCTTACTGCGTCTATGCATACATCCACCGCATTTTCCGTGCAGGTTTCCATCATAATGTCAAACAATGCCTGTTGAGTATTAGTACTAGCAGTCACACCCCTTTTCATATCCCTGCATTATAGTATATGTCTAGTGGCTGTTGGGCCATAAATATCTCCTTCAATCCATTTTTCATCTATAACACTTGATTCAATCAAATATTCAATACATCTTAGCATTGCCATAACTGTATGCAACTCATTTATTCGAATGACCTACTAAGCTTTACCATCGTCGCTGGACATTTCAAGATGTTCGCTCTTTCGTATAACTTCATGTCAAGCGTTATAACAGTCTTCCTTTCGTGCCCCGTAACAACCGTATTAGTATGCTGAGCTTGTTTGAGCACAGTTTGTAATGTACTCTATTCATGAGCTGGGCAGATATCAGAGGTGTCCCAATATGATGGGTCTGGGTTTTGACAAATTGGAGTTGTGTGCAGAGCATGTGGTTGTATTCTGATCAGGAATGTCCTCATATTATTTAATGACGTGCCGAATATTGTAACGTCTGATATATTTTACTAACAACCATGACACATCTTGACTTGTAGATGCATGCAGAGGTGTTATGGAGACGTCAAAGTTCGTCCTATAGATTGCACAGATTGGGCATGGTGATTTTGGACTGCTTGAAATGGTATCAATTCCATTACGGTTTTTGGAACTCTGGATATAGATTTATCTTGAACTGTTACAGCTGGTTCTATAACACCTAAAATCGATATCAAGTCTGGTATCTTTCACTGAAAAATGGCCAAACTATAGCATGCAAGGTACCTTTGCCATCTGGGGTATCTTCATCGAAATCGGAATTGTCTACAGCGAAAAATACATGTATGTTGCGGACACAAAATGGTGGTAGATATATACCTTCTACCGACATCTCTTCCATAACTACCAAGGTCAGTTGTGTTTCTAATCGAAGTGTACTACTACTGCACACATATACGTAGAAGCTATACAAAATATCTATCAATTGTTTGCTCCTAGTCAGCTTATAAACGGCAATTCCTAAGACCACTGATCTGGCAATTAGTCCCTTTTTGTGTCTTCATATTTTGGGCTTGTATTTGACCTGTCGCTCTTCACCTTGAAGTAGCGACCTCCATTTTACATATCGGTTGTCTTCCATCAAACGACTGCTAAATCACTGGGAATTTTCACAAGTAACTATTGTATTGTATTGTTTTCATTTTTTCTTCTTCTAGTGAGTGATTGTGCACGCGTGTCTGAGTATGCGTGTACACTAGTACAAACTTCCTTGTAATATTAGCAATATTTTAAATGACGCTATTTGTGATTATGCGAGTGTGCGTTTAACTGATGTTTCGCTGGAAAGAGCAAATACCATATACTGCTGTGTCTTTTAGTTACCTTGTACAACATAATGTTTCATGTTCTTTGTTATGTATGTGTATTGATACAAAGGACAACAACTGCGCGATGAATAGAACTAAACTGAATAACTTTGTGATATATCTTTTTTTTGCCTAATATATATATATATATATATATATATATATATATATATATATAATGCAAACTGATTTTAGATATATTTGTCATTTCCACTTTTAGCATGTGTATGACCACTTATTGTCTAATAAATCAAATCTGTGATCTAATCTTCACTGTAGTTGCTTAATAGGTTTGTATCCAAGGATATGATTGTAATAATTACTTATATAAGATGACTGGTTTAGCATTGTGATCCACTCTCAGGAAAGACAAACTGATAGATTGATCTCATGCTACCAGTCCGTCTCTATTAATAAAAATGAAATAAGTGTGATGGCATACTGCCTCGACAAGTGTCTAGTTTATATAATAACGACAGAATAGGAATCAAATAAGTTTATATACATATTTTTAATGCAGCTAAATTATGTTTATGCGATTGTAAACTTTAGTGACAAAATAAGTTGTGATTAATGTTATGTTGTTTATTTTACTTTCCGAAAATGAGTAGAACGTTGATATGTAATAGAGACGCCTATACTATGTTTTCTTGTGAGTTCCTCATGTCTGACTAAATTGTAACAATAAATAAATAAATAAAAAGTCTTATCTTGTGATATGGCATTATGCTATTTGGAGATACTGTGAATGGCAAAATATACAGGATATGAGATAAACTCTGTCATTAAAAAGAAGCACATACACACAAACGGCTAATATGGACAAACGTCAAAGTCGGTAATGACAGATTTAGCCAAGAAATATTATTATGCTAATCTATCGGATATTAGGTACTTTTTTTTAAGGCGCAGTCGTTCTAGATCACAGCATGTCTCGTGGACAAAAATATGTGAGCTAGGTTTTTCCTTGTCACCTCCTTAGCTCAGCAAGTACATTCAAATTGTGTGTCACCAAAAGATCTTGATTGTGCTGTGCATCAATCTTTGCAGACATTGGTGAAAAACCAATCTATAATTCTTAATTCGAAGCCTGAACTGTCAATATAACTTTCTATAGATTTGACCCATTCATACAATGCAATATTTTCGTACTATCGAGTTAAATATTAACACTTCTTTTGAGTTTAAAAGTCTCAAACTCACCTTTCTTGAATGATCGAACATTTACCATGCGCAATCATAATTGTTGTAAATAAACACATGGGTTGGAATTTGATATATATTTTCGGGGGTGTGGGCAGTCTGCCATACGCTTTAAAGGTATCGTCGACCCACCTACCCCTCAAATTTAAAAACTTTTAAATTCTTATATATCTTGACAGTTTCCTCGGTAATATGCTTCCTATGTTTTTGATGACAAATGACTGAATGTTTCAGGGACTCTGGACCTCCCCCATCATATACCAGTTGAATATCTGCTAAGAACAACCTCTTGACTTTGTTCTTTCAATTATCCCTTTAGGTGGCTGTTTAGATTTAACAACGATGCAGGATACAAGAGCGGATATAAGAGCTCTAATGACCAACCCTCCCGGAAAAATACTGACCACATCGACCAGATAAGCGGGAATCATTTATTCTTCTTTGTCCACAATTGACTATTAACGAATGGCAAAGATACAGTTAATGCAATATTAATAAAGTTCATATATGTGTCGCCCACAAAACTGGGCCATCATTCTCAAAAAAAGATTGAAAAACAGTCTCTTAACTCCCGTTTCTTTGGACCTATATACAAAAAAATACCACAGGGCCTTTTACTTATGTGATCTTTGCATCATATTAATAGATATGAACGCGGATATTCATGAACAAACTCAAGTTTATGCGTTTCTATGGACTCAACAAGCAAATGGAGTACATTATCTAGAAACCAGCCAGCCATTGGAAGATTTGATTTTGCCTCATTAAAATGTGTTGGCAGGCGATGGGAGACTGGATATATTAAAAATGTATGAAAATAAAAACGGACCCTCCCCTCCCTCCCCAAAAAACAAAACATGCAGCATATACAGAATATGGGTGGTCTGAATTATTTACAATAAATTGACTGGCAATTGAGGGGCTGGATATATAAAGTATAAAAATATATACTAGGAAAGAAGGAAAGAGAAACTCTCTGTGTGTGTCTGGTGCGTGTGTGTATGGGGGTGGGGTGAGGGGTTAAAAGATATCCAAAGAAGGAAACTTAAAACTTGCTGGATGTGAGAGGTGTCTGTTAAAATAATGTGACTGTTTGGGAGGATTTATTATACAAATCTTGCAAACAATCGAAAAAGTCCATCAAGACCGTGTAACTGATTGATATTTTTGACTAACTTACTAGGGAGCTCTTTCCTCGGACTAATGAGCCATTGGTGTGACAAGTGTCTCTTAAAAGTAGGTAGTTGTCTCCCGTTCTTTTCCATGACAGCACAAGACACAGCCAAGTTCAGGATCCCCTAGTCCATTGCCTTAAGTATCAGTTATAACCCATTCAGCTAATAGCACGTTGTATCCAAGCTGGTTTTATTCCCTCACAGCAATTATCCTTCGACTATGTGAATTTCCGATGACCTTGGCCATGTAATGATTTGGCCAAGACATTCTAGTATGTTTAATTCTCAGTTATAAATGACATACACCTGAATTGTGTATCACTTGCAGGCTGTGTTTGCACAGCTAAAATACTGTAAAGTACAATTACTTTGAACTGAAGAAATTCTTCGCTGTATCAAATATGGCGAGCTCTACAAAACACTTCAGCCATGTGACCTGCAGCTTTAAGCTTATTCTGCAATGTTTACAAGGCATCTTATCTCCAAGTTTCTTAAAATAATTGTAGTGCAAAGTCTGGCCTCGTACTCTTGAAAGATTCTAAGAACCCAAACGCAAACATCAGGTCCAAACACTTCTTCACTCATATTTTCGAAAGAATAAAAAAACTTGCGGGATTCTGGGTGGAAACTTTACACTGGTTCCTTCTATCGCTCACAACTTCCGATAATTTATACTGAACTGAATCAGATTTCGGGGTTTTGATCTTGAGTAAGAGAATATTTTTTGAAATGTTTCTCGACAATTCAGTCACGTAAGCCAGACATATGTAGATTCCCTAAACTTTAAAGGATTACCCTGCGACCTTACCTCAAAAATTAATCGACCCTCCTCTACATGATCTTCAATTGCCTTGTTCGATACTTAGAGAAAATTATGACAATATAACCTACGCTACAGTTTTTTCCGCGGTAATATGAAAACAAAGTTGAAGCTCGGCAACAAACCCGTTTGTGACCAATATGTCCACCAATTTAAGACCATTATCGCATGAGAAAAGGGTTGCGAATAACCGATACAAATGATACTTCTATTTAACACATGGAGCTCTCCACCTCATTGGAAAGACGTCTAATTCCTTCTTTTTCTATTTCAAAATGACTAACCTTAACTAAATGTATTTGCCTGATATTTATTTGTTGATTTCAATCGTGTGGTACTTAATAAACCCTTTCATTAAATCGCATTATAATGCAGGACACAAATAACAACACAAGCACAACTGCAGACACAAGACCATGCCAACACACCTTTAACTGTCAGCAAAAAGCATTTTGTCACCTTTTTGTTGTCATATAGATCCCTACGTGTGAGTCACAAACACAAGTTCATCACTGATGTTTATGTCAAAGATACATTGTATCGACGTCATGTGGCCAAGCGGTATGCAGTTAGAACGTCCTTAGAAAGCTAATGAGCATGAACGAGGGAAATTCCGATGAAAACAAAGTATACATGTCTTGCTCGACTTGGGCTACGTGTGTTTCAGCACATGATTGATAAGGAACTTTGAAAAAGGAACGAAAAAAAGTAAATAAATCAAAGATAAGAAGAGTAGGTATGTACTGATTGGTTGATTGATGGATTGGTCTTAACATATCAACACATAAAAGGTTGTATCCTGCCAAGGTGATTGGTGTAAAGTCATGCCTTGCACAGAGACACAACATGACGGCCGTTCCGGATTGGTCTGGGCAGAATTCAAACCTGCATCCTTTTGATGTTAGGTCGGGCACGTTAATAATTGGGCCTCTGTTATTAGGCATATAGCTTGCGTCTTAGCATTAGACTATGTTTAATCCATTTAGCAAATAATGATGGTCCAGAATGGACAGTCATATTCAGTGCACAACAACTCATAAAAATTTCAGCCTGGTTTGATTTCATACATAAACTGATTTGGAGATTTTTTTCATTGTATAATTACAAGGTTGGTCTGCAAATATGCCCGATACGGCAATTAATAGCAAGAACATTCCCCGGTCAATTTAGAGGCCATACACATGCCTCGTCTCTTCTAGGGCCAATTTGAGAGACACACACATGTCCCATCGCCCGGGGCCGCCAATCTTGGGGTCACACAAATGCCCCATATCCAGTCCAAATACATCTGTATGATGTGTATTTTCCCCGAAAATCCCGATGAAGGAGATGTTTAAAGGTCACTGGTCTTGATATTCTTCCAGTATCTAACACAGGCAAAGATTGTGTTATGAAAACATTTAAGCATAAGTCGCACATAGGTTTTATTGCCTTTCAGTATAAAGTCTAAATGTATTTTGATTACTTGAAAATGTCCCAAATTTATTGGGCCCTGGGCACCACTTATGAAATTCGTTGAAAATCTAAAAACATGGTTTTTAATATCTGACGTTTATAGAAATTCCCACATGAAAGTAAAAACGTAGTTCTACAGAACTGAAGGTATTTATGATTACATTCTTAGAGACATTTACCTTACAATCCTTTTAAGTCTTCCATATGAAAACATCTCCAAAGGTTATTCTCGTAAAAATAGTTCTTCCTATCTGCGTGGAATAGTCACTGAAAACTGAGTCTTATTGGCAGTAACATCTTTCAACTCTACTGCAAAAGAGATGAACAACATGCCTTAGACCAATCGCAACATAAATTTGTGGCCATTTCACATATATAAATCTATATTGCGTTTAATAGTCATTAACTGTTATACAAAATCATGTAGTTGGAGGTGGCTGTTTTATTCTGATCCAAAAAGCTATATGTCGAATAACATTTGCTTATTTGAGCAAATAAAATCAGAAGAATTATGCTGTAGATTCCAACAATATTTCACCAACATGTATAGGTCATTATGGGTTATCTTATTTCGAAACTTCGCCCCATCGCCAGAAACATAGTCTCTGTTTTTCTGGTTTTAAATCGCCACATCGCTGAGTATTTACTCTAGAAGTCATCCTCAAAACGTTACCATTCTTCTTGTTTCACCATCTTTGTTCTCCATCTCTCCGGCATAAGAGGTTGCTTGAGATTTCCCGACAGCAACGTTTGTGACCTATGGTATATATGGAAATGATGTGGGACTCTCAATAATTGTGAAAATTATACTAAGGAGCCTCACCTATATGTTCCCATAGCATAATCCAAAAGTCTCATTCAAAACCCTATGTGATACGTGTTGACTCGGGCGTTGTCTTAATGTTGTTTAACAGCATATTTAGTACAAGCCTACTAATAGAATTAACTTTGAAATAACAAGACAAAGGCAAACCATCTGGCCACAGCTCGAGGAAAAGCAATAGTTTCATACCAGTGATCCCGAGAGACTAACTGACAGCCTACAGGACATGCCAATGCTACTTTGGTGCAAAATGTAACCAGTCCCCCTAGGACCCACAGGTCAGACAGGATCAGATATTAGGTTCTGCAACTGATTACCAATGCCCTCCGAACCACCCGTATCCACGAGCCAGTTGAATTCCATGATCCATAGCTATCTCTTTAGATCGAACAAGTCCAGTTGTTTGATTTACAGTCTTTACCATTCGGGTCCCCGCGACAAATTATTTATTAACATAAGTAATAATATGAAATGTGTAATTAAACCTTCGCATGTATACGCTCTAGTTGTTCTGACTGTAATGTACAACAACGAGCAATGGATAAGAACCAATGCCAACACTTAACTTAAAATCTAAATGCTTCCAACTGTATCCCATTACCATTAGCTAAATCAGGCCTTTTGAACGATTTTTATTTAAAATATCTTGGAACGTATATTTATGTATATACACCAACATCTACAGGGATCATGGGATGTAGAACTTTCTCCTTTAGATCAGACTGAACTATACTATTATGAAGCTCAAATATTCAGTCTCCTCATCAACCTTGTACGACAGGTGCTGAAATTACTAAATAGAAACAAACAGCAGGCAAACTTTCACATAAGCATAGATAAATGTAACTTATGTAACTTACACTGTTATTAGTATGTGTTCTGTGGGTGGTTGAGAGATTTGTATATTACTTTCACGCGTTGTGAAAATGGTTCCAAAAAGATGGAAAATTAGATGTAATAGGGACACAACTGCAGAGGATTAGATTGTACATGGTACACTGAGTTATTTCCCTTATACCAGAAATTCAACAATGCAATGTGATTTACACGTAAGCTAATACATTTTCTTCAGGACGTGCAATAATTATCATTAATCTGATAATTGGTATTACAATCGCCCGCGCCCACTAGCGCCTCTCCCATGGTACTGGTCAAATTCTAACACTTTGGTGAACATTTATAAGCCACCCCAAATCATATCCCAAAGTTTAAAGTCTAAGCCCTAAATGATTGCGAGGAGTTGCGCAACATCATTCACGCAAGCAAGCACAAAAACATGCACTTCCGGATAGGCTGGATAACAAAACCCACCCCCTGTTTTGATAAATACGAGGACAAATAAAAGAATGGTGAAAACAAATTATAATAAAAATCAATGCAAAATTTGGATTTCATAAGAAATGCCTCAGGCGCCTATCCGTTCTACGTGAACTTGTATTTCTTCACCTTCATGGAAACAGCGGGTTTGTAACAACGGAGACGCTGATATTGTGTAGCAATCATCAGATATGCAGACCATTACCGAATTTTTGCCGTGCTGTCAACCAGTACTCCGTTGAAAAAATACCCAACATACCAATTCGCCCCCAATGGACTTGCTTGATGCGCATCTCCAGCAACACTGGGGCATTATACCATGTAATGAAAGTAAATTAAGGATTGACCATTTATTTGTTTTCAACTTCAGTGAAGTATGAATCTAATAAACGCTCTGCAAACTGTATAATCCACGAATTGCATGTATTCGGTTCTCGCTTTACTGAACATAAAAAATAAACTAAGTTTTACACATAAAACGACAGAATAACTGAAATTCTGTAAAAAAAAAAAAAAAAAAAAAAGAATTAGGGAAAATCTATTCAATATATTCATTCTAACAGCCATTTTTCCCGTTCATTAATACATTAACAAATAGTGATAAATATCCGTGATTTGCATATAGCAAATTCGAAAACGGATGGCAGTTTCCTGGCAACCTGGTACAAATTGAACCCAATATAGTCGGTAAAAGCATCATATCTACGGCATCTATTGGACGTGTAAGTCAATTTAAACAAAATTAAATACATAGTGGATAAAATACGCAAATTATTCAGAGTGCAAGATTATTTCCTATTTGTTTAATTTTTAGTCCCCATATTTACCACTGTCGAAATTAGGCAGTAGCGCCAATCACAGTTAGCGTATAACTTTCGCCAATAAAAAACGAGTTTTTTTATTCTGTAAGTTCCCAATATATATGGCTAATGAAACTTATGCAGAAATATACCAAACAAATAGGCCCATACCAAACAAGAAGAGTTTTGACGGCGGGCGGGGGTAATACGGGGAGTGGAGGGTGAGGCGCTATTGCGTATAGACCTAGGACCAAATACAAAGTGATAGACAAGCTCATTTTAAAATCGCCCAATTGTCTTCATAACAGCTGATAGCAAACATCTATAAAAGACAAAGAAGGGGGAGTGTGATTATTATCAATAAATAATAAGTAATCAGGAGTGACTCTATGGAAAGGCGACTTGAATTTCCTCATAGAATTCAGGCCGATTAAATATATTTTTCTGACCAACAGCTTCTATGAGAAAGAGAAAGAGATTGCCAGGCTGCAAATATCCATTCAATAGCCGTGGTGATACTTGCTTTTTGAAACAAACAATCAGCCTAGTCTTCAACGCTTTGATTAATTGCGTTACAGTTCAGACTGTAAGATCATTCTCATTTTCTGTGATGTGTTATATGTGTTCTAACGTTAAAAATATGTATATTTGCGTGCTTTATCCTGTTCTCTTGTCTTTTTATCTGCACTTATCGTTGGCATTGTGCATGCTTTTAACAATAAAATGTTCACCTTTCTTACCTAAATTTGTCAATGTTCTCCTTTCTGTAAGGTGTTATATGTATTCATACGTATACAAAAAAAAAATAAAAAGCAAAAGCATGTATATTTCCATGTTAGATACTGTTGTATTGTGTTTTAATCTGCTGTTACTGTTGGGATTGTAATGTTTCGACGTGCATTGTTTCATTGTAAATATGTACTATCTGTGCACCTGTCTGTTGAAATATGAATAATATGCTGGTCGATCTAGGTATATGCAGTTTGTTAGGAGTAATCAGTAAAACAAAGAACATAGACCCTGATCAGCATGCGACAGCAGATCATTTGGACTGGTTTATCGTTCTAAAACAATTTCACAATTGTTCACTTTATATTTTTAGAACTATACTTTAATTCTCATTATATAGCTTGGATTGGATTGTGATGATGTGCCATTAAACCCTGTGCATATAAACTCACTCTTGGACTTAAATGTTTTATGTATTTGATTCAAGGATAAAAAAAACCAATATATTCTTTGTCTGACATCAGATATTGGTTAGACTATTACATTTTGTCCTACTTTTCCTTAATTTGACTGTGTGTATGGTCATAAACCTTACGTTGCATACATCTCTTGAGGTATAGTTAGTCCTTAATGATAATTGTGCCCGAGTATCAGTCGTCAGGGCTGTAAAGGTGGCCATCTTGAATTTGTTTTATTGCTTCTCCTAATTAAGATCATTTGGGTTATAGTTATGGAATTGACATACATATTTATCCATACCTGTAGTTGGTCTAAAATGAAAATGAAGCCTTTCCGACATTCATTATTATGTTTTTCAAAGGTAACCATCTTGAAAACCAAATTTGCTCTTCTGCTCTGAAATAATTCGGAGAATGGTTATGAAATGGGCATATACATTCATCCACATGACTAACTGAGCATAAATCAAAAATTTTGCCTATCTGACATTCAGTGCAAAAACAACCAAGTTTGCCATATTGAAAGGTTATTTTGGTAGTTACCCTAAAAAATGCTTGAATCTGAAGTTGGCTCCAAAAAGTACCAAAAAAGTGCTTGAAAATTCTCAGTTGTCGTTCAAAAGTGCTTGAATTTCCGAACACAAAGATTTCATTAAAAAACAATAATTTACTGGCACGACTGTCAAGAAAGAAAATAAAAGATTTGTTCAAAAAGTTAGAAACCCGATGTTCCTGGAATTTTAATTCCATGTTGGGTCACGTACATGGTCAATAAGACTTCAAGTTGGGTCGCTTACATGCTCATTAGTATTCCATCTCGTTGGGGATTATAACCACCTTATGATATACATGAATGGATGCTGTCTTGACAGGGATATTATGGCTGATAAAAAATTAAGCATGCTATGTGCATTATCATGTTTATATTCAGCTAGTACGATCACATAGAACTAAAATATTTCATTACATTTGTACAGACAACATTAAACTATAACATTGGGCTTGGGATTACCATCAACTATTTCAACTATTGCCAGACGGACAAAGGACATGTACATCGAAATAACATTTTGTAAACCTGGTTTCTCTGCCATGAACTATTGTTTTGTGATCGGGGAAAAATAATGAATAAAATAAACTTTTGTTCCCCATTATTGTGGCATGATGTGTACTCTCTGCTACTAAGAATAGCTTGTGTTTCGAATCATAAAACACAGTCTATATTGAGTTCTTGTGGTCTTTTGACTTTGAAAGTTCAGTCATATGTAAAGGCACATAATTCAAATTCTAATCCCAGGAGGAAATGAGTAGTCAGAGTGGTTAATACACTTTGATAATTTGACAGATTCTGTGTAGCGCTTTAAACAATACAGAATCATATCAATAGAAAATACTCAATAAAGATAATTGCTTTAATATGTTTCACTAAACATTTTATTAACTTTGTCATCAATTCTTTCTTAAGAGATGAAGAAAAGATTTAAAACATTTATAATTAATATTTACATGTATTTGGAGTGCTATTGATATTTGCTTATGATCATAAAAAAGAAACATGATTATCAATATCTCGCAAGTTGTATTCATCTCTTTGATCCTGTTTAATGTAATATTAGCTGAACCCTCCAAGCCATCTGTATTCTCAATACATGTACTTTGATTTTTCTCAGCATGAAACTGGAACACATATGTTGTTTTTTTAGGCCTTATTCCAGTATATTATTCTTCTGTTATTATTGTAGATTTTCTGGGAAAACCATGTCCCCACACAGGACATGCGTCAGCGTAATGATAGTGGCACCCAATACAGGTCTGGGATATATTACTATCATGATAAACAGAAAGCACAGTTAGAAGCGTCACGGGATATTTATCAAGAAAAGCTCACTGAGAAAGAATTTGGCAAAATTACAACGGAAACCATTCCTACTCCAGTATTTTATTATGCAAAGGATTATCAGCAGCAGCATTTATACAAAATCCAAATGGTTATTGTGGTCTAGGTAGAACATGAGTGTCTTGCATTGCAAAGAAAAATGCTTCATAAGACAAGAGTGACAGTCTAATCTCTAATACAGTCTAATCTCAGTGATCCTGCTTCTCTTTATTTGTATATTACTTTAATATGGTGGCATAAATAGAACAGGATAAACTCAATTATGCAACACTGAAATTAATCATATTGTTTCAATGCTGGAGGTTTTGTTAGATTAAATTGTATCTTAAATCTTCTCAGTTCTGTAAAAAATAATGTACTGATATAAACTCTGTGGTCCTGACCTGGAGACCATAAAACTCAGAGTCTGAGTTTGCAAAAGAGTTTCCAATATCGACCAATCAGAAACGACCTTTCAATAGTAATGTCATTTGTAATTGGTTGCAACAAAATCTCACGTTCACACTCAAGCTCAAGAGGTTTATATTTCCAGGCCAAGACTACATATTTATTTCAGCACAGCATATGGAACAAAATTTAAATATTTAAGTTATTTTCCTAGATTTGAATATAAATTTTAACTTAGAAGAAAAGTGGCTTACTCAAATGTCATTGGATAAAAGTATAGATTACCTAATGAAGACACTCATAATTATTATTTATTGAAATGTTTAAAGCTCGCAAGAAACCCATGGTAGGTTTTCTTCATTGATAATAGACTATAATTGGATACACGCAGGGTAGATTGAAATGTTACTCAGACATTAGTGTTAGCAATATACTTAGATTATGAAAGTAGAGTAGTCCCTCACTACAAGGCCTTCATTATAACATGGTTCCCGTTATAAGGCAAGTATTGTCATGGATCCAGTTTCGTTTAAGTGGTAATATAGTTATATGTATCATGTACTTGATTATAACCTAGTCTCACAATAAGGTGGTATACTCCATAGCTCCCATTGACAGCATTATAATGAGGGAGGATTGTACTTTATTACAAGGTATTCTCATTATAATATGGTATTCTTAATAGCTCCCATGGACAGCATTATAATGAGTACTGTACTTCATTACAAGGTGGTCTCATAATTAGGTAGCATACTCTATGGCCATCATCATAATGAGGGAGTACTGTATCATGTATTTCATTATAAGGTAGTCTAATTATATGGTGGTGAACTTTATAGCTCCCATGTATATCATTATAATGAGGGAGTAGTGTACTTGATTATAACCTAGTATTGTTTTTAGGTTGACACCTTGAATTTTAAAGTAAATATTATTTATCATAGCTTTTTTCCAATGATTTTAAAGTAATGTTACAGATATCATTCACTGAGCATAACTACTAATTAACCACTTCAATATATAAGCAGATTCATTAATATGATGTATCCAAGATTTTCATGTAAACTATCAAACTGTTACAACATTTAAAATGACAATCATTCTTGATTGTATGTAATAATTACATTATTTTGATGAAAATTCTGTATTCCTAGTTATGTTGACGAAATTATGGAAAATAGCAATTTTGGGGAATACAATTTTGAACTCAAGTTTTCTTTGAGAATACAGGTAGGGAGAAAAGTTATTAAGCAGCAGTAAGATATACCGGGGCATATAATTTAGTTTCTTAATTTAAAAAAAAAACGACAGAATGTAGATGACAAGAAACCTGTTAATTAGACTGTAAGTGCCAAAAATGTTATAGGAATACAAGCTTCTAGAATCGGAGAAATTTGATACAATATTTGTTCTCACTCGACGTTAATTGTGACTGACCTTTAATGAATGTGATAGCTATTATGCAGAGAATTCCCAGATCCCAAATAAGTGATGGTTGGAATCCTGATAAGCATGTTTATGTGTTGGTATCTCTGCAACATTATTTTCATGTGAAACCAGCGGAGAGTTGCGTGTTCACTGATTCCATTAACAAATACATGAGGATAGCTACTCTTTTCATAATGTATTTATAGCAACAAAAATTATGGTGCAAATATTAATTGTGATACTGCATTTAACAAAACAAGCATAGGATATAATAAATTACCTTTCTTCTAAAAAAAATACTATTAGGAATGTTAAAATAAAGTAATTGTTACTGAATAAATCATGCTTGAAAAAATTTAAATGGTGTAACTGTTTTGTTTTGTCTTGACTATGAAAGAGGAAACTTTATAATACACAATCGTCCTCCTCTTTAGAAGCCTCTCGCAACAGAGACCACCTCTTTTATTGAGTTAACTTGCCCGACACCAAAGTCACACTTGTTGTTCCTCTCTCATAAGGCCACCATTTTTTGTCAGGCCACATTTTTACTCCAGAAGTTGTAGCCTTATGAGAGTGTGGCCACTGTATACGGTCATGCTCTCATATAATGAGCTAGAATTAATCAGCAGAACATGCAACTTTGACCCCGAACTGTTTTTCGGTTGGTTAAGTTGATGTTGGGACCAGAAAAAAAAGTTATCTCTGCCTGAAACATTTTCAGGAACCCCTAAACTGTGGCCTGAGTTTGCATTAATTTTGACTTGTATCATTCTCAGCTGCTTAAAGCCATCTTCGATGCCCCATGGGATGTAGATCCACTTCATTACGCTATAACATAGTCTTTTATGATAGAGCACTGATTTGTTTCAATTAGATTGCCAGAAACCTAGTCAAATTAAGGGTTCAGCCTCTTTGGTCAAATACTCTGTATGACCTTACTCGTATCATGTCAGTTAAAATCTAGCAAAGTAAAAAATTCTGCTACATCATCATAAGTTAACAATTCAAACCTACCAGAGTGCAAGTTTGATTGATTGATCGATTGACTGATTGATGTTTAACAGCACATCAACACATCAAAGCAGGGTTCCCACGCTACCAGGAAATTGGGAAAAAGTTAGGAGAATGAACAGGTTTGTTCCCGACTGGATAAGGCATTTGAGTTTTGCAAGTATCGATCAAAGTTGTGAATAAACCGGGAATTTTCAGCCGCCACTTGATCACAAAAGGAACAAATTATAATAAATAAACACATGATTGAGTCATAACTAAACAAATCGTGAGTTAAATTTATTGAGTTTTTACCGGAATTTGTTGATTTTGCAGGACTCTACACTCGGTTGAAATAGACATGCTGTATGGATCATGTAGATGCTTGCCCTAAACATATTTGTATAGTCCATCCAAGTGCTCAGGCGATTGGATTGATCAAGTAGACTCGTTACCTCTTAGTCTGCGCCATATCTTTATGTACAAGTTATGAAGACCAGTCTAGCGTCATAATGTGTCAACTCGTCTGCAACGTTTGATCGTAGTGAATGTAAAAGAAACATAATAAAGCTTTTCTTACCCAGTTTTACTTTTGATATGTAAGGTTAACGAAAATCTTTTGGGATAAATGTTTGCTTATTACTTGGTAATTTGCACTGGGAACACTGTGTTAAGCATTATCGACAACAGCAACCTTCGCCTCCCCCATTGTACTCTCAGACCTTGCTAAATATTTCAGGAAAGATTCCAACAATAAAATCGTGGGGACCCCATCCCTATAATCGGGAATTTGTTTTATCGCGAAACGAGTATTTTGGACAATTTTTAACACAGTCTTATGGTTTATAACCTCCTATAACTGGTGATTTTTGTTGGAATTTATTTTCAGATGTCCGTTTTTGGTTTCTTTAAATAATTAATATTATAAGGGTTTGTGCATAGTGTAAACCAAAATTAGTTATATAAGTTCTTGTTTTGTAGAGAAGTTGCATTCTTAAATAGCAGAAGTTGCTGTTATTTTGGCATAAAAATAGTTTTTTTTATAATAAATATCCTTAATATGAAACAAATGTATATGTTTACTCATCTAACATAATATAAATTTACGCTGCATTATATTAATTTTGTTTGTTACTTACAAGTGTTACTGAAAAAAATGTGTCCCATGATCATATGGCACAGTTAATTATCAAATTAAAGTTAAGTTATGTTTTAAAGAATATGAATCTTTGCATTATATTTACCAAGCAGACACATGTCAACAAACTAGAATGCTGAACACTGTTAAAAACTACATTCCCTTTACAATGCAAATAACATGAAATAGAACGTCATGAAAAAACACGATTTGGTTCATTAGAAGTTAAGCAGTCAAAAGAATCTTTTTGCGTTTCACGCTAGACCACGTGACTCCAAGCATATATTGGCCAACGAGTCTCAGGATATGTGTTGAAAATAGTAATTCAAAGCACAAAATTTGTGCATATACCATTACCAATATGTATTGTCAAGTGTCAAAACAGCTAGAAAAATTTTTTATTAAGGAAGGAATGCATATCCATCGTATTGAAAATGGACGAGCTGTCTGCTCGCTTGTCAGCTTTTCGAGAATGAACATATTTTGGAGACTCCGAATACTTACATGGTTAACGCTAGAGGGTGATTCATGCGAAATAGTCTCCTTAGTGTCTGTCATTTCACCTAAACATGCCCATAAAGCGAAGTTCACTTCGCCTTGTATTGATTTCAGGACATTTCCCCCGCCCCCTTTTGTTTCAATACAATGCATTAATAATCAAAGTAAAACGTCGACGTTTTTTAAATTTTCACTTCAAAGAAAAGGGTGAAAATATAGAAAAAGAAGTGTTATGTCCTGCAGTAAATTTCTACGAAATTCCTGCCAATAATTCACACATGATCCATGAAATGCAAGTTAACAATTGAATTTGTGTAGCACAATCAGAAACACATTATGACTCAGTGGACGTATCCAGGTCCATTACTAATACAAATAATCATTGTATCCAGTATTTTTGTTGCACAGATGTATAAAAAGAGGCCTTTTGGCATGGAAACGGTTAACGGTTTTCTACTGTAGCTTTTTTTTGCGGTTGCCGTTATATGTTATACAACAACTGTAGTGAAGCAATTTAAGAAAAGTGTTACTATTTTTATAAACTTCTAATAGTATTTCATCAGCATTTTAATCATCGGACATAAACTAATGCAAAAACAGTAGTTTCAAGTGAAAATATTGAACTTCATATTCTCCCTATTTTTGGCAACCTCGTCAGATGTTATGGGAGACTCTAAATAGCAACAGCTTTCGATTTTAAAAATGAACATTTTGTAAAACACAATGTTTATTTTCTTTCTGTTCAGTAAGGGTTATAAGTAATCCTTCAAAAAATCAGTTTCACCCTGGAAAAAAACCTGGAAAAGACCTGGAGATTTTTGTTTTAAAAAGCGTAGGAATCCTGTCAAAAGTAATATCATGCTGCAGGAACTGGAGTAAAGTGTCTTGACCAGAAACACACCATGGCAGCTAACGTAGCCAGGTCTGGGCACAATTTGAACACTCATCCCTTCTGGTCATGAGTCCGCGTGCTAACCTCTGAGGTACCATGGCTCTTTGATTGGTCGGGGTGTGAGGGTGGTTTCCTGAGTGTATTCCTTTCTGCATCAATTACTTGTGACAAGGCATGCATAGCTATGATATTAAGATATCATTTTCAATAAACCTAGTATTCATTGGACACTAATACAATGAAACTGTTGATACTACTATAACCCTAATATTCACTCGACACTAATACAATGAACCTATTGGTACTACCAGAGTCCTAGTATTCATTGGACACTAATTTAATTAAACCATTGATACTACCATAATGCAAGTATCCATTTATACATGTGATTCTACTGGCGGTAGGACAAACATACCGTTTTAAATACCATAATATTTCATTGTAAAAATCTATTGCTTTTGAAATATGCCAGATTTTAAAAACAAAATTCAAAAAATATAAATAAAAGGTATTTGTATGTGTTATATTCACACATTACAGAAAACAGCCTGTTCCACCAGTGTCACGACCAATGCAATGATTCGTACTGAGTAGTCAGATTCAGAATTGTTAAACAATGGCTAATATGTGCAAGCAACAAGCTGTAAATTTATTACCCTATTGTTGTAATTTGGAGAGTTTAAATCCAAAGGCAGAATGTTTTTTTGAGTTCGCATTGTGTGTTTCATGCAAAGTGGATTTTAAGATAATATATGGAGGAAGAAATTGCATCACCAGGCATATGTAGACACCATCGCATAGGAACAATGATTCTTCTGGAACAAACACACCCACTTTGAAAGCTTTGCTTGAGACTGGACTAAAAGTGGATACAGTAGTATCTCAGAGACTTTGCTTGCAAATTTTGTGGCAGAGCACAATTTACTATTCTTCATTGCAGATCATTTTACTAAATTGGTTAATGTTATGTTTCCAGACTCAGAGAATGCACAGAAATGTTCATTCCAGCGTACAAACACAACACCCATTGTCTCTCTGGTCCTAGCCCCTCACTGGGACAGAAATGTTGAAATATGTGCAGGAGTCACAAGTTCTGTGGCAAAAAAATGTATTTATTTTGATTTCAATCCCCTTAAAACACAAAAGTTACAACTATATAAAAAAAAATTACTGGTTTAGAAGCCAATCTACTGATCAAAATTGTAAAATCTACTGATTTGATGTCCTGGTTCTGTCACATATGCGTCCACTAGACACTAATACAATAATACTTTTGATACTATTATAACCCTAGTATTCATTGGACCCCAATACAATGAAACTATTGATACTACCATAATCCTAGTATCCACTGGACACAAATACAATGAAACTATTGATACTACCATAATCCTAGTATCCACTGGACACAAATACAATGCAACTATTGATACTACCATAATCCTAGTATCCACTGGACACAAATACAATGAAACTATTGATACTACCATAATCCTAGTATCCACTGGACACAAATACAATGAAACTATTGATACTACCATAATCCTAGTATCCACTGGACACAAATACAATGAAACTATTGATACTACCATAATCCTAGTATCCACTGGACACAAATACAATGAAACTATTGATACTACCATAACACTAGTATCCACTGGACACAAATACAATGAAACTATTGATACTACCATAATCCTTGTATCCACTGGACACAAATACAATGAAACTATTGATACTACCATAATCCTAGTATCCACTGGACACAAATACAATGAAACTATTGATACTACCATAATCCTAGTATCCACTGGACACAAATACAATGAAACTATTGATACTACCATAATCCTAGTATCCACTGGACACAAATACAATGAAACTATTGATACTACCATAATCCTAGTATCCACTGGACACAGATACAATGAATTTATTGATACTACCTTAACCCTAGTATCACTGCACACTAACATAATGAAACTCTTGAGGTAACAGTCTAACAGGAAATTATCCCCTCTCCACCACAACCACCACCACACACACACACACACACACATGCAAACACACAAAACAAAGTGTAACTTTTCAGGGGATGTGAGTAAATTTCCTGGGAAATCTCCCAGGATTTGAATTTCAAGTTATTTTAATGCACTAATCACTTGTAACTTAATGCGGTTCAACAGTCGCTGGCCACACTTGGACAAACAATTACCCCATTGCCCTCATGTCTGGTCACTATATGTATATTATTACATGGTTCCCACGAGAGACGTCATTGGCTTTTACATGATATCATAATGTTTCGTTCTTAGTGTCATTCAGTTTAAATGGTGCTCTGTATACCAGTAAATGAATCTGCACTCTAACCAACCAACTAATGACATCTGTACATTTCTTCAGCAAATTGAAGAGCAATTTTGTCTCATAATCATGCAATAAAACAGTTATATACCTTTGTTTTAAAGAATATGAAGTTTCATGAACCAGTAAACCAATTATATTGACCTCTGCTTCATGTTGGTCAATGCGAGTTTATAGGTTCATAAAACAACAAAGGTCTATAATTATTTAGCAGTAGAAACTATTTATGTTTCAGACAAGTGAGATAGTAAGGGAGACAATAAAGCCTAACAAATTAGCTAAGTACACGAATGTACCTTTAAATCTGAACCACAAAGGACATCAATTGTGTACACAAGAAACAGGCTTTAACATCTCATGATTCATAGCTGAATTCTTAATGACTTTGTGTTTCATTTAGAATAGTGTACTAACATTTAGTATTGGAATGGTAATTTCTATCTTTGATCTTATTTCATCTACACTCTTGACATTTGGTATGTGTATACATCTCAACATGAGCAACTGAACCGTATCAAAATTAGTTCGATGTGACCAAAATTCACTGAGTAACTTTTGTATTTTCAGCTAACTCCTAAAAATTGGTATGTGGATACATCTCAATAAGAGTATTTTGAATTTAACCATACCAAAAGCAGGTCTCTGTGACCTCATTTTCTGGCTTGAATGACTATTGTCAGCTATTTTTTTACATTTTATTTATCTTGAATCCTATTTCAACTACACTTAAGGAGATTCATATGTGGATGCATCACAGGATAGTAACTCAACCATACCAATAGTAGGTCACTGTGATCGAATTTGCATGATTATGTGACTTTTGTATATTCCTTCATACCAGTCTATACAGTGTTGGATACTCCAAATGTGCTTCTGTTGGTGTTGGTATTCGTATTATGAGTGAAACTTTGTTGGTATTTATAACATGATCAAAGAGTCTTAAATTATTGTTAGTTTTTATTATATCTTGAGGAAGTGAATATATTCATCATTATTTGCAGAGAAACATTTTCAATCAGGGTAATATTATCATTGTTGTTATATACAGTAGAGTACAAGTTTGTTACAAAATTCTTAGAATAATTGATATCCAATATACGTGCTTCCATTTAAGCACTCTGTACATACAACAACTGGGAACATGGAGTCAGTCATGAACATGGAGACAGAGTACAAAGCTGGGCATGTGTGATAGGTTGAAATTTTGAGTTATCTTAAAATATTTAAGTTTAGACATGTAAAGTTGATGAAATACAATTAGTCCCTAACTGTGGATTAGTTACATTAAAAATATTTTTGATGAAAATCAAGGTTTAATGAAGATATGAGTAGTTGAAGTTGCAATTGTAACATTTCAATACCAAATTTTGCCTTTTAACGCAATTTTTAGTTTTCCCTTATGAAGTTGAGGGGAGTTATAAGTCGAGTCCAACTGCAAACAACATAGAATCTGATCTTCTGTCGCATAATGTGCCGGCAGATCATGGCCTATATTGTTTGTTCTACTGATTATTCCTAACAAACTGCATAGACCCAGATATGCTGGAACATTATGCGACGGCATATTTGGGTCTGTGCAGTTTGCAGTTGGACTTATAAGCGAGTATATACGGTACCTATAATCTTAATTAGTGAAAGATCGGAGTTACAGAATATGAAGATGAGATTATATATAGAGAGTTTTATGAATTTCTTTACATAACCAGACAAATCTAATGAAATGGGAAAGTAATTTCATTATTCCAATAAATAATTTCATTATATTGGTCCGTAATAGAGGAATTCTTCATACCTTTAAGAAACAAATACACTACATACACAGGTACTCCCATCTTAATATCCTGTACTCCCTCACTGGAAGGCCCTTCATTATAACACAGTTCCTGTTATAAGTGAGTATGGTCATGAATCCATTTCATTATGTAGCAGTGAAAATATATGTACCACATACTTCATTATGAGGTAGTCTCACTATAAGTTGATATACTGTATGTCTTCCATGGATAGTCATGAGAATACTGTATCATGTACTTGATTATAAGAAAGCTTCACTATAAGGTGGTGTATTCCATGACTCCCATGGAAAGCATTACAACGAGGGAGAATTGTATCATTTACTTAATTATCAGTAAGTTTCACTGTAAGGTGGTATACGTAATAGCTTCCATGGATAGCATTATAATGAGAGAGTACTGTATCATTTACTTGATTATAAGGAGGCATCACTATATGGTGGTATACTTGATGGATCCTATGGATAGCATTATAATGAGAGTACTGTATCACGTACTTGATTATAAAGAAGTTTCACTATAAAGTTATATACTCTATGGCTTCCATAGACAGCATTATAATCATGGAGTACTGAATCGTGTACTTGATTATCAGTAAGTTTCATTATAAGGTGGAATAATCTATGCCTTCCATCGACATCATTATAATGAGGGAGTACTGTATCATGTACTTGATTAAAAGGAGGTCTCACTATAAGGTGGTATACTTGATGGATCCTATGAACAGTATTATAATGAGGGAATACTGTAATTGATTTTAAGGAAGTTTCACTATAAAGTGGTATAAGATATCGCTTACATGGACAGCATTATAATCGGGGAGTACTGAATCATGTACTTCATTGTAAGGTGTTCTCATATAAGGTGGTATAATCTATGCCTCCCATAGACAGCATTATAATGAGGGGTACTGTATCATGTACTTGATTTTAAGGAAGTCTCACTACAGAAGATAAAACGGGTGAAATATTTTCATCTTGACGTACACCAACATTAGAAGCGTGAACGTTTGAGCAAGCAGAACCTTGCCTTACACTGAACTTGGCATAAACTTTGAATTGCATTCAGTATTTTACAATCAATATACTGTTTTATTATACTTCTAAAAGTAAGAGTGTAAATGATTGGCGCACAAATGTCACCTGACAGGGAAATAACATAGTGTCTCTATCTTGTTTCCCTGTCTTGTTTGATTCGGTATACTGTTTTGGGGGCGGTATGAAGATTTGTTTCATTCTGTATAATGTTTTGGGTATAATTCATTCGGTATAATGCTTTTGAGGAAGATATGAAGATTTGTTCACATGAGGCAAGTCTTGTTCCGCTCAGGTTTTGCCCTCGTGGAACATGACTTGCCTTGGGTGAATAAATCTTCACATATCTCTCCCTAACACGTGCAACACATGTATATTAACAGTTTCTGCCAATCCAACTCCTTTCGGTATTTAATAACTGCACAATATAATTTATTGTTTCTAATCAAATACAGATCAATTAGACATTTTAGATAGAAAATGTGATGAATTGTAATGTAATATTTTCTAAAACCAGCTTGCCTTTCACGTAACAAATAAGTATCTTGGAGATAACAGATTTGCAAAGTTGGCTGAGGATATTAATTCATCGGTAATTTTCGAGATTACAAGGATCACCTTCATATCTATATAAGACAAATATAGTCTATAAACCAACATTTAGGGATAATAACATTGTGTGTAATATTTTAACAAAAAACCTACTTCATCAAGAAATCATTTATTATTTTCATCATCATGCATGCTTTGTTGTACTTAAGGATCTTAATGGCTTTTACACTGTTTAACTGAAACAAATATATCAGCCTTTTCAGCAGTGTCTATAAGTATGAGATTACAGTCATCAACACCATTACTAATTAATCAGTATTACAATTAAACGAATACAATCGAGGACATAACGTAGCATTTTGTCCTCCATGATGTTGCTTTATCTTGATAAATTACCAAGGAGTCACAAAACTAGGAATTTTAACTGGCTCGTTTATGACATCGTTATAACAACACCATGTGGCAACTTTCAGGCCATTTCGATCTTTACAACAATGCAACATAGAACACATTCTGGCAAAGTATCGGCGAGCAATCGGTTAGAGTTTGATTAACAGCGAGCATCTCGATACTGCATAATACATTGGATGTTCCCAGTTAATTGCCGCCCGGTGTGATAATAATATATATAGATATTCCCAGTAAATCGCGTTCAATATTCCACGTTTCTAGGAAATTATTAATCTGATGATTATTGCGAAACACCGGAAATACCTAAACAATGTTGACGGAACCACAGAAAAGTGTTGATATATCAAAAACAGCATTCTATTCAGTCACAAAGCGATAGGAATATTTTAGCTAGAGTGGGTTCACTATATCAATACGCAGGCGAAAAATGTAAAGAGCGCATGCATTGGGTAGCTTTTTATATCCCAGTATTTCGAGGCGATCTCTCATCAAATATACAAAAATGTTGAGTCAAATGATTTTGATTGGCTCGAAGGCATATATTGCAATTATTGGAAAACAGCCAGTCACAGGCAAACCCGACATTAACAGTAACCCTGAGCAAAAAGATCACTTATTAAGTGCATAATTCAAGGTGCGCATAAGTTCATATTGCATAGAATTCTCAAGCAGTCGTACCATCTTGTATTGGATAATGGTATCTTGCATCCTTTTCCACATGGGTTAAATGTACTGCTACGGAATGAAATAGGGATCATGTCTTCCACTCTGTGCCTTATCAGCTTGCAAAGAGAACAAAGCATACATATTGCACTTATGTGCAAGCATAAGCTTTTTGCAGGGAATGTGCCATTCATGAACAGCATCGATTATAATTTCTAAACTTTTACTCCATGTGATGAAACGTTAGAGACGTACTCTCAAAATAGATGCGGAAAAGTTGGAGCTTCAATAACGTATAAACGTCATCGGAACGTCTGGACTGTGGAAATTATAAGTGTATGGAAATTAAATGAAACAGATACTCGTCCATTTTTCATATTTTGTGTGTATATGCTATCTTAAAACGAGCTACCAAATTATCATCCACAATTAGAAATCATAGTGGATCTATATAAACTTTATTAGGAGTTGGGTAAAGTCATTAGTGTGGCAGAAATGAGTGCAAGTTGTGTTAATGACTCGTGAATCAACTATTTAAAATCTGTTGGGTTCAAACATTTCCTAAACGGCAATTGCTTACAAAAACAATCAATACACACTCACAATGTCGCGACCCGCAATGTACCTTTACCAAACTCCAAACCATCTTGAATTATAACATTGTAGATAACGGTACATTCAATCAAGTGGAAGAATGTAATATCAAGGATGAATCCCAAGTATCAACAACCTTATACCATTTGCACGTTGTCTGCACGTTCAGCACATTTTAAAGGTTAGATACTTACGAATTTGGAGAGAATATCTGGACGTCTTAGAATAAAATTATCGATATTCAGCTCTGCAATTATCAAAATGACCTAATACAAACTTGAAAAAAATCTTAGAGGAAATAAATACAAAGGGTGAAATATAGAACAATACGCGCGTGTCGTCAATGATTCGTAACTATTTTCGAGTAAGCTGTAAAACTGTCATACCAAACTGTATTGGAATAGTTCCGTTAAGGAACGGTACAAACCTGACACAGACACTTTGTACAGTTTTCGTTTTTGCTTGTGCTTATGTATGTACATGATGTACATTTGCAAATGTGTACTGTATGCACCACTTTCCATTTACTCTCATATTTATCTTCTTGAGTAGGTGTGTACAATTGGTGTCTGTAATGGTTTACTTTTTAGTTTGTTTGGAAAGAGAATGACAGACCACTTTATGTGCTTAAGTAATGTTCTTTAAATATTATCGAAGGGTTTTTCTTTAAATAATTCAACACAATTATGCTAAATATTTCAGATTATTGACTTGAATGTTATTTCAAAAGTTTGGTGCACCAGACCGAGAAGATCGAGTTATTCACTTCATTGAATGTAGCGATCATTGTATGGGAGACAAGAATCGTTACGGCACTAAAACACTAACCTATTGTTGACCTTAGGGACCGTCAAAGCAAGCATGTTCAGTGGTATCGGTGTGTGTTGTAGTACGGTTATCTGCATGCTTTGCTAGTCTCCCACTCTCCCTATAGGGTCCAGACTACTAATGCATTGTTCTTAGACATTATTGTTAACTTTTAGAAGGAAAAAACAACAACAACAACAACAACAACAAAAAAACAATAATATTTTGTGTCACTTGATTGCCCAGTACACAGCAAATGTATTCTTTATTACAGCTATCGCAAACTTTCAGTTAAATAGAAATTGGGTGCTTCGCGGCCTTTTTTTTTTCGAGATAAATGTCTCGAAAGTGTGATACCCGGTAAAAACCTCCCTAAAATAAGTTTCGCACCTGGTATGTATAGGAAGGCAAATTTAGAGGGCTTCAGTGTGTGTGTGTGTGTGTGTGTGTGAGAGAGAGAGAGAGAGAGAGAGAGAGAGAGAGAGAGAGAGAGAGAGAGAGAGAGAGAGAGAGAGAGTGGAGGGGGTCAGTCGACTTTTCTCATTTCATTAATTCATTTTGCCAGAGATTAATATAGCAAGTATTATGCTCTATATGAAGAATAATATTCTATTGCGATTTATAGTCACTCACTGTACTGAAAAATCAATTACCTCAGTTTACTCAAACTATATAAGCAAAACTATCATTTTTAAAAGTGATGAAGTCTCATTTTGATCATAAAGTTGCAGGTTAAACATATCATTTCTCTTCAACCTTTGTGTCAATCTCTTATTTGTCAATTGGAAAGATTAAGTCCTACAAACAAGTATATGCTGACCCCTGTTATAGCAATAATAGATCTCAGAAAAAAAGATTGCTTTATGGTGCCAATGACGTTACACACGTCCGTCGTGCCGGAAATAAACTCCTGATTCAGCCGTGTGTAAAGTACTGTGTAAAAACATTTTTTGTCGGCTCTATCGTTCGATGAATGACACCATATAGTAAAAAAGTAAAATATTTACAGCTCAAGGACCTAATATACTATAGGTTATACATACATTGAACCTTGATATTTAAATAAACTGATAAGCTCCAGTCAAAGAGAATACTCTTGCGTTGGTCATTGATGATTCTAAAGACTACGATTTCCATTCTCTACTTAGTGAAAGAAACCTATCATCCTGCAATCAGTAAATTCAAAGGACACTATCAACAGAGCAGTAACATATATTTTAGATGTCGTTAGTGAAATGCCATTTGTGAAATAGATGAACTCTCCAAGGAAGGTGCTTCAATTTCGTCTATGGCTGGTTCTCTGTATTTGTGAAATAGAACCAGGATCACTTGTGAAATGAGCAAGGTACCAATCTCGAGGAAGCGGAATATTCAATACAGTGCGAACAATATGTGATACTTTGAAATCAGTTCATTTACTAGAATGTATTGACGTCCTTGTCTTATTCTAGAATTATACGTTTCTTTCGTTATATTAATGTATATCTTCTATTCATTGTAGACCTGGTTGATATGATTCTTGATATCAAATACCTTTTACCCTGATTTCATTTTCAATATGCATGATTTGCACGTGGTATTTAAATCTCGGAACCATTAATACATATTAACGCTTGACAAGGTTTCTAAATACAAAATATCAAATTTGATCAACTGCTAACGATGAAGATGACAGGAACACTGACGATAAAGAAAAGAATGCGAGGAAAGAGGAAGGAGGACATTTTTCCTATTCTTGCAATTATTTAATTTGTTTTCTATTTGGACATGATATTGATAATTGAAATGTGGTTAGAGCTGGAGTTGATGATGATGATGATGATGATGATGATGATGATGATGATGATGATGATATGGAGGAGAAGGAGAATATGATTTATAAGTATTCTAAATGTGCCATGGGCATATCAATTTTCGCGCTTTAAGATTTCAAACATTTTTATTTTCATTTTCTATAGACGTTAAGCATGATATAAGAAAAGATTCCATCCAGTTTGTCAATAGCTCCATGTACGGCGAATCATAGAGCTAAAAGTTTACATTTCAACGTCGACGTACTGTTTGGACAAATATGATGTCACGAGATCGAGCGTGATAAATAATCTTCATTAATTTTTCAACTTTCAACACTTTTGATCAACGGCACCGAAGTTTGCATCGAGAGCACTGACCGTTATGTTCATTCGTTACGCCCCTAGAACAACTGACTTATTTCGATATAACAGAGTAATAGGTCTGCTTTGATCTTTTTTATTATCTCTGCCAATTGCACGTCTGAATAACCACTCATGTGATTGAAAGACGTAGAGATGAATTACCCGTATTATTAATGAATATTATGTCTACATGTGCACGTGCAATTTGGTGTCCGTATTTATGCATGGCTGATGTATTGTTCATTGTCATATCTACCGTTTGCAGTACTGCCAAGGGACATATATACAATTTTGATGACGATAACTGACGTCACTGTGATAAGCGAAAACGTATACCAGAGCATTTGTATTTTCATGTAGCAGAATTGGCTGTCAGAACCTGCCCATTTTCTTCCAACATGTTGCCCCCAAACAGCCTAACTATATCCGTGTACAGATGTGTCTGGTTCAACGGAAAGGACAAATTCATCTCCAAATAGAAGATAAGGGAACCATGAATTTAACTATCTGCCACCGAATAAGTGCGCCGGATGTAGACTTTAAGTTTAGTCTTGACTTTTATTAATTTACGTCATCGAATATTGTGTCAAACATAACGCGGTCCTCTCGCCAAGTCATAAATAAACTATGAAAGCTCTTTTGCGTAAATAAGTAGATTGTATAAGGTTAATACTTAAATGAACCGATAAACTCCAGTAAGAGAATGCAAGTTTTGTGTTCAACAATGACGATTCTAAAGACAACAATCACCATTCTCTACTTAGTGAGAGACATTTAACACGACACAAACAGTAAATTCAACGGGCACTGTGAAAAGAGCACGGGAAAAGCGTGCACTACTAAAATAGTATTAAAATTGGAGGACATTGAGGATTACCGTTATCCATGCCAATTTGTCATGTGCATCGGGTTTCTTTAATTGCACTCGATCCTAATTGATATACATTGATTAAGGATTTTGCATATTTTAGTGCGAGATCGACAGCTTGCAGGAAAAAAAACCCTAGAGATGAAAAGTGCAACAAAACAACAACAAAAAAAGCTTCAGAACAACCTAAGATCATTTTTCTGCAACTATTTATCTTAAGAAAACATTCACTGTTGTTTATGATTAAAATGTCTCAAAAACGTGTGCATCAACGGAATCAAGCGTTATTCAAAACATGAACAATAAATAAAACTGGTCTGCTGATTAGTGTGCCCCATATTTGAATTGTGCGCCCGAAATAGCTTTTCAGCTGCTAGAATGAAATGACTCACAGTTTTAGAAAGAAATTCATATCTATTTATTTGCGTAAGGGTCCAAATTTCTGTTGATATATTCGGTAGAGCACAGCAGAGAATATAGAGCACATTAGTTTTGACAGACAACAATTAATTAGATTTATGAGGGAAGATACCGTATTAAATCGCTAAACTGGTTTTAATGTCTGTGTTATAGGGGCGAAATTGATTCTTAATTAAGCCTTCATTTTAGCCCTAACGGTACGAAGGTTATTTGGAGGTCTAGAGATCACAAATGTCAAAGTTGACAGTTTGCAGGACTAGATATGAAGCAAGTAGAAGTTGCATTATCTTTTGGAAATTCTCCAGAATCGGTTATTTAAAATCTAGAGGGTTACGCTGACCGAATTTTGGCGCGTATTTATTTAAGGCGGTAGATATATTTAATCCTGATTGGCTACGCTAAATAAGGGGCGTGTTTCCCAGACTAAATTTCATGTTTTAATATGCCCCATCGCAGAATTTAGTCAGTCTAAATTCCTGCAAGTGGAAGATATTTTTGACTCCGAGATTGAATTTAGAAGAAGTTCTCTCATAAAAACAATTATTCAAGGGACCGGATGTCTGGAAAGTTGATGGACACAATTCTGGCGGTAGAAACAAGCGAGTCTTGAAAGCACAAGGTATTTGCATCAATCTCATGTAATTCGTTGATACCAATATAATTATTTGCTTGAATTTATTTGTTATATTTGCATGAATTTATTTGCTTAAATTCGTAGATCAATTTTCTTGATATGAGTATAACTATTTGTTTGAGTTCATTTGTCTGAATTCGTGCAATAATCTTCTTTATATGAGTTTGACAAATTGTTTGAATTTGTCGTCTTGATTGCTATAGGAATCATGTATTCTAAGAATTTCATGCATTACTTTATTTGATACAAGTTGTCTTAAGATGATTTCATGTATGATAAAGGCTTTAGGGATTATTCACTGAAATTAATGTAGTTAAGCCTGAAGTGCATTTCATCGATTAATTTGTATAATTGAGACGGGAACTGAAACTGTTATGTCTCGTGTGATGTTAATGTGAATTAGGGATGAAATAGCCGTTAGAAATACATTAATCTTCTGAAACTAGGTTTGTTTATGGTCTGCCAGGCTTGGCCTGACCAGATAGCCTTTGGTATCTGTTTGAATTCCGATACGATGTTATCTGACGTAACGAGAGTGGAGTAAGGTTCTATTCCCAGTAGGATATTTGACGGAAGATTTAGGTTGCTTCTCTGTTTATTTTGAAAGGAGAAATAGCTCCATCCACCTACCTACCTATCCACGTATCCACGTACCTACGTATCCACCCATCCACCTATCCACCTACCTACCCACACAAAGTTTGAGGGCTGAAGGAGGCGAGAGCGAGGAGGGGAAAAGCGAAAGAACAAAGAGAACAGCAACGCTGAAGCTGGAAGGACCAGCTTATCGCAGGTTATGCAGTTATGCAGGGCAATGACTTCGATTGTACACTCGATTATATGATGAACTAATTCTATCGTTTAAACTGATCAGCTATTTATATAAGTATATTTGTGTTTGAAATTCGGTAAATGATTTATTCCAAAGAGAAGTGTAACTTCCTAATGTAATGTATTATCTCAGTTTGTTTTATGCAACTGATTCAATTGTTATATTTCATGTTGGCTCGTGTTATTCTGTTCTATATATCTGCTCAGATCTCTATTTATTCCATCTATAAATTTCATAATTTATATTATTATTTACTGGATCCGGGCAATAACACCGAGGTCGATCATCCTCTAGATAACGATAACCAACCAAATAAAGCGGACACCTTGTGATGAGGGTAGTCAGCCACAATTTGGTATGTCAGTAATTAGAATGAAAAGACTAAAAATGCCACACCGAAATCAGACCAAACATGAATTTGTCTCTGTCTGGCTCTCTGTGTTGTAAATAGGACGAAGATCACTTGTTGTGAAGTGGGCAAAGTACTAATCTCGAGGATGTGGAACATTCAATACACTGAACTTGACCTAGTATGGTGTCCAATGTTCCTTTCTATTGAGACTGGTGCCCTGCTCAATTAACAGTTACTGGTCTGAGTCCTGTTTGGATGCAATGGATGTGATCCAAAACCAGGACAAAAATATAAACAAATGTGCACTTATATCGTGAACGCACTATAACTTGGTAGAATGTCCATAAATTTATACTTGAACAGTATGTGTTTAAAGAAAGGTGTCGGGATCCGAACCCACGACTCTGAAGAGGCTAGTGCTTTATGCCAACTCCTTATATCACTCGGCCACGCAACCACAATAATGATGGTATTGACAGTACTAATAACCTTCGCATTCTATACACTATATAATTTACCAGTGCGATAAGCCAAGCCCGTACTTAAAGCAATGTACGATTTACTGCGAACAAGCAATGTATAGAATGTTATAGAAAGTGTAGAGACGCTGGCTGTTGACCGAGATCCATTCACTAGGTGTAGGCCCGATACAGTCCATTTTAATGTTTACCGAGATCCATTTGCCAGTTGTAGGCCTAATATCGTCTGTTTTAATATTGACCCAGATCCATTTGCTAGTTGTAGGCCTGATATCGTCTGTTTTAATATTGACCCAGATCCATTTGATAGTTGTAGGCCTGATATCGTCTGTTTTAATGTTGACCCAGATCCATTCGCTAGTTGTAGGCCTGATATCGTCTGTTTTAATGTTGACGCAGATCGATTTGCTAGGTGAAGGTCCGATATAGTCCGTTAAAAAATATTTTAACCGATTACCGATCTTTCAAAGGACTAACTTTAATTACTGATTTTGATCTTAATCTTGTATCATGAAATTATAATGGATTAGATTTTGCATTTAGTACTATACTTACAACTAATTTGTATTTAGTACTATAATTAACACTATTTTGTATTTAGTACTATAATTACTACTGTTTTGCATTTAGTACTGTAATTACTACTATTTTATATTTAGTACTGTAATTACCACAATTTCGTATTTAGTACTATAATTACCACTATTTTAGATTTTGTATATAGTACTATAATTACAACTATTTTGTATTTAGTACTATAATTACTACTATTTTAAATTTTGTATATAGTACTATAATTACCACTATTTTAGATTTTGTATATAGTACTATAATTACCACACTTTTAGATTTTGCATTTAGAACTATAATTACAACTAATTGGTATTTAGTACTATAATTAACACTATTTTGTATTTAGTACTATAATTACTACTGTTTTGCATTTAGTGCTATAATTACTACTATTTTATATTTAGTACTGTAATTACCACAATTTTGTATTTAGTACTATAATTACCACTATTTTAGATTTTGTATATAGTACTATAATTACAACTATTTTAGATTTTGTATATAGTACTATAATTACTTACAACTATTTTGTATTTAGTACTATAATTATCACTATTTTAGATTTTGTATATAGTACTATAATTACAACTATTTTAGATTTTGTATATAGTACTATAATTACCACTATTTTAGATTTTGTATATAGTACTATAATTACCACTATTTTAGATTTTGTATATAGTACTACAATTACCACTGTTTTAGATTTTGTATATAGTACAACAATTACCACTATTTTAGATTTTGTATATAGTACTATAATTACCACTATTTTAGATTTTGTATATAGTACTATAATTACAACTATTTTGTATTTAGTACTATAATTACTACTATTTTAAATTTTGTATATAGTACTATAATTACCACTATTTTAGATTTTGTATATAGTACTATAATTACCACACTTTTAGATTTTGCATTTAGAACTATAATTACAACTAACTGGTATTTAGTATTATAATTAACACTATTTTGTATTTAGTACTATAATTACTACTGTTTTGCATTTAGTACTATAATAACTACTATTTTATATTTAGTACTGTAATTACCACAATTTTGTATTTAGTACTATAATTACCACTATTTTAGATTTTGTATATAGTACTATAATTACAACTATTTTAGATTTTGTATATAGTACTATAATTACCACTATTTTAGATTTTGTATATAGTACTATAATTACCACTATTTTAGATTTTGTATATAGTACCATAATTACCACTATTTTAGATTTTGTATATAGTACTATAATTACCACTATTTTAGATTTTGTATATAGTACCACAATTACCACTATTTTAGATTTTGTATATAGTACTATAATTACCACTATTTTAAATTTTGTATTTAGTACTATAATTACCACTATTTTAGATTTTGTATATAGTAATATAATTACCACTATTTTAGATTTTGTGAATAGTACTATAATTACCATTATTTTAGATTTTGTATATAGTACTATAATTACAACTATTTTAGCTTTTGTATATAGTACTATAATTACAACTATTTTAGCTTTTGTATATAGTACTATAATTACAACTATTTTAGATTTTGTATATAGTACTACAATTACCACTATTTTAGATCTGCAGGAATGAAAGTTAAAATACTTCTTTTACTTATTGGGAGTCAGTCACGATAATATTTCTAAACAGAGAATAGCGTTTTTAAAGGATGAAGAGAACAGATAGCCGTTCGCTACATCTATGTGGAATCATTATCTGTAAGGTTCAGGGTGCAAATGGAGTTGTGCATGTATATTTGATGTAAAAATGCAATACCTAGTAGACAATATAAAAAATTGGAAATTATTATTTGCTAATTAATACAATGATTTTATATGGAAGATTTTTAAGTCAAAGTTTCAGATAGACCCCTTTGGGATGATAACAGTAGAAAGAAAACTTCGACGTACACCTTGTTGTATACTTGACTTTGAAACGTGTTTGAGCTAGAAAGGTTGTCTTACGTATCAATCTAATATAAAAGAGTATAATAAAAGAGAAAATCGTTCCCCTTCTGAATTAAAGAAGAAAAACAAAGTTTCGTTAAACGTTGAAATAAACATGATAATAATTACTTTTTTGACAGTAGAAATGTTTTTTTTTTTCATATTTTATACACTCAAAGTAAAATCAGACGTTGAAAGAAGTCACTATATAGTTTTATTTCAGTTGATGGACTATAAATAAGCAGAGAAGCTTAGACTAGATGAACTCTAAAATGATTGTCATCAACATTTTTAACTTTTATCAAAAACGTTTTCACCACGGAAAGCACCATTTCTCAATAACTTTTCATATGGCTACATCAAGTTGTAGGATTCCTGGGTAGGTACCTCTGTCGTGGACGTTGGACTCAGTCGGAGTCAGTTGGAACTTAATAAATAAATAAATTGTGTAATACTAATAATAATAATAATGATAATACGCCAGGTTATTTCAATTGTAGGAAAACAATGTGTAGATCTTTGCGAAGTCGTTATCCAAGTCCCAAGTCGCAAAAATATATCGGGAAAATTAAGAATTCCCGAAATTGCCATGGATAACGCCTGTGACGTCATACACTGAATATATATATATATATATATATATATATGTGTGTGTGTGTGTGTGCGTGTGTGTGTGTGTGTGTGTGTGTGTGTGTGTGTGTGGATATATTCAATATATTGCTTCACGTTGTAAACATATCAGATCAATCTGCAAACAGGTGCACTGCCCTGTATTATGTCAGACCCTGCTACATACTATATTGTTCATATATAAAAGGCAATTAAAGTCAATAAGGACATGTTCTTAACCATACATATGCTATCAATATATTATACAATACATTTGATCATTATATTCATCAAAGGACATGATCCTCAAAGATTTCAAAACATTCTCCAAAAATTACTTCAGCTATAATATTAACAAGCAGATTTAGAAGAAATGAGGAACAAAGAGGTAGAAGGTGTTATGTTAAGATCAAAAGCAAGGTGGTATGAGTCCGGTGTAATGTTAAGATCAAAAACAAGATGGTATGTGTCTGGTATAATGTTAAGATCAAAAGCAAGGTGGTATGAGTCTGATGAAATACATTCAAAATATGTCTTTAATCCTGAAAAGAGAAATTACACAAGCAAAACAATAAAATAATTAATTACGGAAGATGGAAGGGTAATAAGTCACAAAAAAAAAATATATTAAAGCAACAGAAAGATTTTTATGAAAAATTATGCAAAAGCAGAAACAATAATAATTTGCAAACTCACAACCACTTTTTTAACCATGATAAAAAAATCAGATCTAGAAAGAAGCTGGTGTGAAGGTAAGTTAACGTTTGAGGAACGCGTTTTAGCACTGAAAAATATGAAAACTGAAACTTGCGATAGTTCCGATGGATTTACGGTTTAATTCTGCACATTCTTTTGGAAAGATCTAGGCTGTTTTTCTCTTTAGGTCTTACGCTGGATATAATATGAAACATTTTTCAGAAATTCAGTCTCAGGAAATCATTACTTGCGTACAAAAAGACGATAAAGATAGGAAATTTATTTTGCAAAATTGGCAACCACACTCACTACTTAATGTAGATATACAAGATTGCTGCGGCATCTATTGCTAATAGGACCAAGAAAGTACTCCCTTTTATCATTAGTGACAGCCGAAAGGGTTTTATACTAGGGTGATTCACTGATGAAAATACAATAATTTTGTATGAACTGATGCACCAAAGTCAATATAGAAATGTTCTTAACCATGCCTATGCTACCAATATATTACACAATACCACTGAACATTATTTTCATCAAAGGACTCGATCCTCAATGATTCAAGAACAATGCAATGCCATGCATTTTCCGAACAATATATTTAAATATCGAAAGATTTAAACGAAACTTACTCTTTATATTCCAGCAAGATCTCGTTGAAAGCTTGAAGCTTTTGTAACAGTTATTACTGTTATAGTGGACACATAAGAAGCCACAGATACTGACGTATGTATTTCAAAATATCCTCCAAAAATGACTTCTACTGGAATATTATTGAGGCGGTAGTATCGATGCGGATATGTTTTTTATAGAAAACATCCAAACTTTGTCAAAACACAGCATTAAGTGAGGTGCATATGATAATCATTTAGTCAGGAATTTCTCTTTACTCCTGAAGATGAAGTTGATGGCTTTACACTTTTCTTTAAGTTTTAAGGACATGGGCCAATATATATATATATATATATATATATATATATATATATATATATATATATATATATATATATATATAAAGAGACAGAGAGAGACAGACAGACAGCAGATAGGCACAAAGAGAGGTGCTTATTGTGCCATACATCGTATGGATCGCGAGAAAGTTTTGTTCGTTTTAATTGCTTGTTCTGCTCATCAAGATAAAGTTTCTACATCGTTTTCTATCAGAAGAAATGTGTGTACTTGTCAATTAGTAAATCATCCACTCTTATAACAGTGTCGTTTTCCTCAATAACACACTAAACATTATGCTTAATCTTAAATGGTCGAACACGATTTTTCATTCTTTTTGTAAGATATATTTTCATCACAACAGACGCAATCAAGATCAGGACTCCGCTCCCAATGCTAATGCCAATTATCATCGTAAAATCATCTGCAAGAAATGAAAAATAATGATCTTAAATATTATTCAGATTTATGCACATTTGTGCAAAACTATTTCAGAAAATAGTTCTTTAATTGAAATCGCGTAATTTAAATTCAATGAACATACACTAATTGTTTTATATACCTATCTGCAGTCATTTTCAAGGTCCTAAGATAATGATGAAACGGGCTTGCAAAATCAAGATTTCAAAAAAAATATTGAAAGCATGTTCAAAAAGCAGAATTTAATAAAGCACTATGTTTTTGTTTTTTTTTCGCATCTTTTGATCTTTTAATAGAAATATTCGAATTACTGTCTGTAATGCAATGCTTAACTTCGGTCAGCACATGAATAGTTTCACTGCAAGGATATTTAAATTGCAAAGGTTTCAACTGGACTCGTCTCCAAAATTGAATCTCAAGACAGTTCAGACTCCAAATTCATGAAACCGAGAAAAGAAAACGAACTCATGCTCAAATTTACAAATTCTTCTTAAACTTCGCTCATGAAAATGCAGGGATTATTGATTTTTTTTTTCTATCACGGCAATTTATGCCTAATATCTATTGGGCATCAAAATATTTATTTTGCTTCTTGTTAACGTTTGAGTTTGTTGTCAGAAAAAAATATAATATAATCCTAGCGTGCTAAATACTCTTGATAGAGTCTTGCTTTATCTCTGAGGAAATTGTGAGGATTTTATCCACTATCTCTACCTCAGATACAAATATTGATATGTTTTAAGTATTATAGGCATAATAAAGTAGAATCTCAATTTGCGGAGAAATTTTGAGAAATTTATTGAAACTTAAACCAGGCCTCAGTTTCACAAAACATGTCAAAATTTCTTCCTTAAATTGACATTTCTAAATATCTTTCTTTTTCTTGGTTGGTAACAATGATTTTTTTTTCACAGAAGATTTTACAGGAATTCTTGAATTTTTTTTTAAAGAATCTTTCCTTATCTCTGAGGACATTTTGAACATTTCCTCAAATTTGTGGAATTTCTCAACTCTTTTTTGAAGAATAAAAGGTTTCCATGTGTTAAATTTTAAAATAAAAAGTGATTTAACGTCCTGTTTATTGTTTCTACATCTGACAGCAATATTGGTATTGTCTGACGTATCATAAGCAGGTAATGAAAAATCACAATTTGAGGAGACATTTTGAGAATTTAGCGAGGTCCTTAAGTTAAGTGAAACTTATAGCTAGCCAGATCTATAAGTTATAATAAGCCTCTATATCAAAGGTAATTATTTAGCCTTCGTATGAATTCTTTAAGACAAGAAGAAAAAGGAGGTGAAGAAGAAGACGATGAACAGGATGAGGTAGAAGTTGTTTATTATTATTATTATTATTATTATTATTATTATTATTATCGATATTCCCTTTAAGTCAAAGCTACTTGCTTGGCAATTATATTGAAACTAATCAGAATAAATTAACACCTTCGTCATGTTTCTAATATCTAAACCTTTGGTAATGATTTTGAAATACATTTTCTGACCGCGTCAATTATTATTATTATTATTATTATTGTTATTATCAGTATTATTAAACACTAGATACCTAGAGTGTTCATTGTACACAAGCCTGTCTACATCTTTAATTTCATGTCTTACCTCGCATCAAGTTCACTAAGCATGTGTTGTTTTCATTTACAATAAATCCATCTCCGCAGTGGCATTCATACGAACCATTGGTATTAACACATGTTTTGTATGTGTCTTCGCAGATATTTCGATCACCGCATTCGTCAACATCATCTTCGCATATCGGCCCTGTCCAGCCCTTTCTACAGATACAACCCCTGACAGGATCACAGTGGTCAACTCCACGGCCACATTCACATACCTGACTGCAGTTTTCACCATATGTTAACTGATCACATGCTGAATTTGGTGATTGATGGAAAAAAACACGTTTTAGTATAATTTTGTGTTTAATTTTCATGAGAAAAACTTTGGTAGTGCACAGTAAGATGTAGGTAGCGACAACTTAACTTTAAGGGGTAGAGATGGCAATTTTAAAAAATAAAACATTCCTGTCAGGATTTTGCAAGAAAACAATATTGTGCTGCCCTTGTATATATATATATATATATATATATATATATATATATATATATATATATATATATATATATATGCATTTTAAGTTATTTGGTAAAGAAATAAGGAACACAAATATAAATGCCTGAATTAAAATAAAATCCGAGCTTGAACACGTCCATCCTAAAGATAAAATGGTCGGTATCTTAAATATATTCTTTTAAATAGTTCCGTTGTAAATCGACATTTCTCTCATTTTCAAAGGGATCGTATAAGCTTTCAACAATTATTTCCAGATACCTCTCTTTTCTACAGCAGGGTCTGTATTCTTTGTACTCTTGCGGAATCTTCATAATAATTCATTACAAATTTATACATATAAATACAGATACATATATCTGGCATATTGTATGCAAAGATAGAAACAATAGGATAACTCTGAAATTGTGTTGACTCTAACCTCACTCTGGGAGAATTTATAGGAGATGACAACATGTTGAACTTAGAGCATGATTCACATTTTTGTGCACAGGGTGTTTTTGTAACCACGAGAACTATAGACAGACAAGACAGAGGACCAATTAAGTTACTAAAAAAGTTAGTTCCGCACTTCAAATTAGAAATAATTAAACTTAGAATCAACATTCATTTTCATGAAACATGTAAAACATTAATTCGTTTTCCAGGTAGTAAATACAGTTATCGTTATCTTAAAAGGAAATGTATTAACTGTCAAGCTTGACAACTGTATTACCTTTACAAGACAGGCCATCCGTGGATAAGAGATATCCGACATTACAGAAACAAGTGGCATTGCCATTTTCGCCAACAGTACAGCCAGCAGAAGAACCGCAGCTCATATTAGCACATGCATCAAGAGGAACACCTGTACAAATGAATAATTGCATTACTATTTAACTATGTCAAAGATTTCTTATTCTAGGTTTCACCAGTATTGATATTCGTCGACAAACTTTCGACTAGTGACGAAATAAACTTGTCCTCTACGGATTGGTGTCTTTACAGAAAGGGATTGTACTTTGTATGTATAGTTTAATCTTAAATCACCATGATATTATCTGTATCATTTTCTATAGATGTATTCTTTGTTCATAATATTATTATGAGGCTGGAGATTGCTTTGCCCGCCCTACTCCCGCCTCAAAAAATTGTTCTTCTAAACTTATGTACACTTTAAAAATCTAGTTTATCCACCATGCGTGATTGTAGCATACAATGATTAGATGCACAGAGTGTATGGATGAACTAACATTATGATAATGTCTTTTTAGTTCTGTGAGCAGGGCATTTGGGGCGAAGTTAGTTTCCACCTTACGCGTGTCCTTTAACAAAGAAATAATATGAATATATATTCCTTGGGATACAATTTTATGTTCATAAAAGGACAACTGCATCTTTCTTTAAGACATTCTCTGAGCTTGTTTTCAATGTGCTCAGTGAATGCTTAGAATGTTTCATTGAACTTCGTTAAATACAGATTAAAAATATGGAAAATGTTTTAACTATTTATATTCCAGGTACATAATAAAACATAAATTATATATATATATATATATATATATATATATATATATATATATATATATATATATATATATATATATATATATATATATATATAAACTTACATCAATGAGTAAGAGAGAGAGAGAAAGAGAGTGTGTGTGTGTGTCTGTGACGGAATTTCTTGAAAGGGAATGACTGCATAGATAGAAATTAGTAGTATGTTTAAGTCTAATAACCACGAAAAGAAAACAATGTATGATAAGTACAATGAATGACTTCAAAATATATTTTATACTGATAACCGGAGAAACATCCGCGAGAATATCCTCCATTTATGTCGCAGTCACTCATAGCTTCTTGACATTCATCGATATCCAAAAATTACACGTGAAAACTCAATGAATTGGGTGAAGATGTTTGTTGGTTGTTTGGTTGTTATGGGCTTAACGCAATTTTTTAGCACATGATAGGCTATTCATGGCGGCCAGTATATCTGGTGGAGGAAGAACCCGAGAAAACACCTGGAAGAACCACCGTCCCACGGGAATCTACTGGCAATCTTTCTCACATACCCTCGTTGCCCGAGCCAGAGACAGAGATGAGATATCAGTGATCTGAAAGGGCGAACGCCTTAGACCACTCAGCCACCCGGGGCCCCTTAAGATGTTTGTAAACCCTAAGATGAGAAATCAATTTACCGTTCAAAATGTGTTGTATTCTATCCACAACATTAAAAAGAAATAATATTTAAAAAATAAATAATAAAATTATTCATCATCTAATGGCACATAGTAAGTATTACCCTTCACTATCTGAACCAATTTTCAATACTGTCAAATCATTTATTTTCGTGGTTATAAATTTTTGTGGTTTTCCTAAAATTGACCTTTTCGTCGGTACGCAAATTCGTGAATTGGGGAAGGAGTTTTATTATTCTCCACATAAGGATGATTGTTCGTTGGTAGTTAATTTTTTGTTTGACGAAACCACGAAACTAACGATAATTGGTACCCAACTAAAAAAAGCGAATTGATCGTGATTTTTAAAACTACTTTAAAGCTAATACTGTCTGTTTCCGACTATTTTAAAATACTGCTTTTTTGCATATTGCATTTGTCGTAATCGTGGCTTGCTGTTATTGTTGTCCTGAAAAAACATGAAGGCATACATCAAACCGGTCTAAACCGACCTGATCATGTACGAATACTAAATCAACTGCACCACTATATATCTCTATTTCTACAAAATCTGTTTTTACTCTTTCTCGTACATTGACACGGGATCTGAATATAAACAAATATTCTTAATTGTATTTAATGTACACGAAAATATGAATTAAACGGAAAGATTTCGATATTATTCCAAAAATATGTACTCGGGAAGAAACATATACAAATGGCATTCATTACCTAAAATGCTACAGTAACTGTTATCAAAGAAACTACGGCATATTATCCACGATTTATCACACAAAACGCCAAGTGCACTCACCTTTGCATGTCTTGCCATCTCCGTTCAACCGAAAGGTAGAGTTACAAAAACATGAAAAACTACCTTCAGTGTTTTGACAGATCTGTGCACATCCATCGCTCTCTACCAAACACTCGTCTATGTCTAAAATAAAGAATGTATCTGCTGTCTCGTGCAAAAATATTGAATTTCATCCAAAATGTACATATTATGATACACGTCTCACAAGTGCTAAGAACAATTACATTGCATAACATCTGACAACCGAGCCAGCATGGCTAAGCAACTACATTTAAGTTTCGCATGTAAATATTCTTTTTTCATAATCCGTTTAGAAATTATGATAAATTGTAACACTTAAAACATGTATTGATCTATTTAAATATGCATCTCTTTTTAAGCCAGTATATCGATTCTAAAATCAAAATTAGGTCAAAAATGGCTTGCTAAAATCTACCGGATCTCACAATAAAAATATTACATAACAATCGATGAGCTGGTCCATAAATGTATGTCAAACTTCAAGTTCCCCTACCAATACATTTCCTTTCAGCATTCATTCTGTATCCTATTGGACAGTCGGAACAATTGTAGCCCAAACCAAGTTGTTTGTGCAGAGAAGGGGGGTAATCCGTGCAGTTGCTAAAAGAACATGGAGACGAGGCACAGCCATCCGGGTCTTCCCCACAATTAGGGCCTACAGAAGAGTATATGTAACATAAGTGTCATCGTTCTATAATTTCATAAATAGATAATATATATTTACGTTTTTTATACGTGCTTTAGTTCCAAAAAGCAAAGGAGTTTTTTTTTTAAAAAAAGCCTGATCAATCGATGACGCATGCACATATCAAGGTTGTATAGAAAATAAATCAAAAGGGTTATCGTTAAACAGCATAGCCTACATCGTGGCCACGCGGAAAAGAGTGAATCAAAAAGAACAATTCGTGATTGATTTGTTTTAAATCTTAAATCATATTACGAGTTTTGCTATGTAAACTGCGAGCCATTCAAATTCCTGATGTTTAATAACCATATTACCTTTGTTTTCTTTATATTTCAATTAAAATAAATGCATTTTATTATTTGATCAGTTGGACAATTCATTTTGAGCATAACTAGGAAAAATATCTTCGTTCCTTTGAAAATAATAAAAGGTGACAGGCTGTCCATGTTAAAAGGCCTTCAGTATATTCAGACCAAGAACAATTATAAATTCCTCATTGGAAAATGAAATCATGAGGATTTAAAATTCAAAGTTAAATATTCATTCTAATCGTGACTAATTGCAAAATTTAACGTCTTCGGACACTAATCCACAATATGAATCGGCTGACCCACAATTTAAGATTTTAGGAGAAAATAAAGTTCTGTGTTTTTCACACTATACACTATTGCAACGCACCATACAACGAAAAGGTTAAAATTGTTCTAGCTCCTGACTGTATCTTATATATGTATGTTCTAACCTGCTTTGAAAGCAGGCATATAAGAGTATGAGAGAGAGAGAGAGAGAGAGAGAGAGACAGAGACAGAGAGAGAGATAATAAGTGGTCCATTCAGAATAACCAATTTATGTTTTTATTGTCTATAGACAACAATTTGTTCAGAAAACGGGCAAGATTAGAAACTGTCCACTTTTACCGAATTGCAGAGGAAACGTTGTATAGCAGTTTCCTGTGGGTCTTATGGCATGATAGAGGTTGCAGAGGTCGTTTTTCTCGCAGCAGTTCTCCCTCATTTGTAAGTCGTCTCTGACATGCCAGTTTTGGGAAAACCAGGGATTATAGCGGATGTAGCCCCCTGCATAAGGTCCCGATTGCACGAAGTGATGGTCGACCGAATCGTGGTAGCAACATGTCTGAAATTGACAGCCATTTGTAAATTATTATTATTATATGAATAAATTGCTTCGAGATAATTTCTCAGAACTAATAATCCATAGTTTCAATTTTAGAATTTATAATGACAATTTTAGACCGCGAACAATATAAAATTTCAAGATCTAGTTATTGCAATGTCTCATGGGCACTAATATGATCTGAACATATTGTTTCCATACATTTTCTCTCAATAAATAATACCATGTTCCTTTTAAAATCCATAGGATAATTTTAGTCTTGCGAGGTCAATAACAACTTTTTAATTCTTCAGGTACTCTTGATCGGCAATAGGTTTTTATGCAGCTTATTTATTTATTTTTAATAATTTTTGTTGAGTGATTGCTTCCAGCTAACTTCAGTATTTTAATCCTTTTCAATAATAGTTAAATGAATAGCCATTAAAATATGAACATAACTCATTTGGTATATCAATCATTACATCAGTCAATATATTTCTTTCTGCTTGCATTTTGTTCCAAACCAAAAGAAAAGGATGTACCTTTCCGACACCTAATGGTCTAAACAACCAGGATGGCCGCATGTAACTACATTGAGCATCACCTTGTCTTAAAGTTAGGTTTGTAAATCTGGGATCTCTTCGAAGGAAGTCCATAGTGCATGGGCAGTCGGGCATTTGGGACATCGATTCGTTGTATAATGTCTTCCCGGGGTTGTTTCTTGAGTACCATTTGATACACTTGTGTGTGGGTAAATTATCTTGATTTGGACGATCGGTAAGTTCATAAAAAATTGCTCCTTTTCCACCTAAATAAAGAAAATGCCTTTATTCAGCAAGAAAAATAAGATGACTACTTTCAATGACGCATTTCTTATCCTTTATTTTTGTTTTAACGTGTTAAATATATAAGAAAAGAGTTAATGTTTTGATGAAGAAATTTTAAATAGGCGGGTACACACTTTTCTATTTTACATAATTTAATATATGTAGAATACAATTATAGCATATGTCCTTCTTCAACTTATACAAAAGTTCTGGTTCTTTGTGTTTCTTCTTTTACCCGATGTTTTGCATGAACGCTTCTTTCGTCATTTTTGGAAATATACCGGAGATAACTTGAGATGGAAGACATCTTTTTTGTTTTAATCTTTGAGTATATTCTAAACATGTCCCGTGGGCATTCATATTTATTGCAAATTGTTCAATGTGCCATCAGTTTATAACGAACTGAAAAATCTGTTGCACTGTTTGCTTCATGACTTGTATGTGATCTTTTCATATTAAATTGTCTTATCAAATATTTTGTTTAAAGAATAGAAATATGCTTTAATACCAATATGCTTTTTCGCCCAATCAATTACTCAAGTAAAAACAACAGCCAGTGTTTGATTATATTCTCATATGAATCTTAAAACGAAAAAAATCTCACTGGATATTTTCATCTTTGTATAACGAAGGCAATCTCTCGATGGTGGAATCAAATCGCAAAAAAAGATATAATTTTAGATTTGGCTATTGTATGATGGAGTTAAAATGAATATGTCCAATAAAGCCCATTTGTGTTAGTGCAATAGATCATATGTGCATTAATGTACTGTCCAAGCCTTCAAGTTATGCTATCAAAATGAGCATTAAGTCCCAAGCATGTATGTATAATGCACATTATTATCATGGCTGTTAATTCAAATCACGCTGAATTCCGTCATTTTTGTTGGTGTCAAAGTTCGTATTATTGCAACAAGACATACAGGTTTGTCGGTACCTGCATACTTTGGTTAAAGATGTAGTCCCATCCTTTCCACGAAAGGATCGTTGTTCGTTGGTTCTTAAAGTTCGTGACTTGAAACAACCACACAATTAACAAAAACTGGTAGCCCACGAAAACTAGGGAATTCACTGTACTATATAAAAATGTTGCTCACCATTTTGTCGTAAAATGTTTGAGATATTCCATGCGGAAGTCGTCGCTGAGTACACGTGGTGGGTTGAATGTCCATATCGCGTCATGTAGCCAATTATGACTTTGTTATTGCGAAGATTCATTTCGTGTTCAAAGTATATGTAAAGAACATACGTATCCAAGCCATCAGAAACAAGGACCAGTTGAAATGACATGGTCTACAACAAGAAGAGATACGTGACAGTCATAATTACTAAAGTACAGGTAAGCGCTAAATAAAAACAAAAAATATATTATCTCGTCTCCTCTTTAAGAACTTTTGTGTTTTCAGAAACAATAATCAATTAAAAGTATACATATATATATATATATATATATATATATATATATATATATATATATATATATATAATTTGAAAAATGTTTATATATGTAAATGGCAATACAAATGATTCCCTATTTCTTAATGAGATTTAAAAAGTTAGCATTTCATTCAAAACTCGGAAGGATAAGAGACTAATGCTGACTTGAAGCGTTAAGGTATGAAAATAATTTAAGATAGAGGTTTGATTTGGCTTATTGCTATCAAAAATTCGTTCCTGCCTAAATGAAACAGAATACAAACATACCTGCATGGTTTAATCATACAAAGTGATCGTGTAAAATTTTAGCATATTTCTCATCGCAAATATTGTCGACTTTTGCAATGATATGTGTTATTATGCAAATCTTAATCTATTCATGTTCATATTCATTACTGTATATCCCTTTTTCTTAAATAGGGTAATACAGTCAAAAATTCATTTGAAGATTGGTGTCATACTTGAATACATTTAAACAAAGTTTAGCGAAACAAACTACTATTACAATGGCAATTGTTTGGAGTGTTTAAGTATGAGGCGATCGAAAGAGTAACCCATTTGCAGTACATTTTAGAAGTATTCTGATATTATGAATGATATCTCACGACCTCACAAAAGAAAGGATATGTCATACCTCATCGGGACGTGTCGCGGCTAATCGAGGTCTAACTTTATGCCATGTAACCAGCAACAGGAACTGGGCCTCGAAGTACCTTGTGTTCGTCTTCATTTCTCGAACGTATGCCTCCGCCTTGATAACATTTTGTCGCTGTCGGAGGTCATCATCTTTTGCTGCGTCATTTACTTGGTAGTAAACAATACCGTCATTTTGTAATTCTATATCTGTATAGTATGGCATAAGAACGTCGAATTGCGGGGACATTGACATAAAATCGTTCGGGATGTTTGAAAAAATATATTCTCTATCTATGGTCACTATACCATTGCTGCAGACCTGTAATGACGAGGATGAATTTTTACAGTTAATATAATCCAAATCTCTCAATATGGTTAGGTTAATGTGGAACACAGTTAACCAAGAATAGGATATCAAAGAAATGTTTGAAACTTTCGAACTTGTGGTAAAAGTAAATGAATATATTTTCATGGTGAAATAATGCATATAAAGGTTCTAAGATATGTAAATTACTTACATGTGAATCATCACGAACCTAAGGTAATAATAGCTTTGTTCATGGCAACTGCTGTCAAAATGATCTCCGTCTCAAAAGAATTTTGTATCAAATGGGAATGACCAGTGTCAAACTTCAATGTGGTAATATGGTTCTTTTTTCAAGATAATTTGACAGCATGAACATATAAATTTCAAAACATAAAATTTAAACGAAACATGATTTTCCAAAAGCAACACGTCATTAGCTCAGCTATTAGCAAACAATGCAAAAAAAATGATCTAATTAGGAACAATAATTTTTATCATATGATACTGTGTCATGTAGGCTCATAAACTAATATCATATTTTTTCGATATTACACGCGTAAACAAATAATCTCAGGACGTCATGAAAATCGAAGACGTAATGTCCGAGGCATTCAAAAGTACACGAAAGTCATTAGGCTGCACTACTGTGCGGTTTTATTTAATAAATGTTGTGTTTATCGACATGCGATACATAAAATGTTACATTCGTGCTCATTTCAAACAAAACTTATGAAACTTGTCGATTTTTTTTTTCTTTTTCGTGCGCCATTCATGTCAAGCAAAAATAATTCTGAAATACATGTATTTGTTATAAAGTACAGTTGCGGCTGGTTCAAAATGCAACTATTTCCATATCTCATTTCTTTAAACGAAGGCGAATCAGGAAGACCAATAATAATAATAATAATAATAATAATAATAGAGAAAGTGGAATTCCTTGTATGCAGATCTGCTAACGAATACAGTCATGTGATAGATTTGTGTTCTGTTAGGGCTTTCCCCTTATCAGTTTTAATATATAAACGTTTATGTGCATATACTCACAAATACATCTCTATGAAGCGTGTTAAATAGCGGAAACATATAGCTGTTTGGAACCTTAGAACATCCATCGTCAACATCTCTTAATAGTTTGTCGCCATTTTCGGCTCCAAATGCAAACGTTTGATCTGAAATATTCGGACAAATTTGGAAAATAATAACTTTCGGACCGCTTTGTTATTTGTTTTGTTTTTGTTTTCTTTTTTGGTGGCGGTGGGATTGTGAGTTGTTGCTGTTTCTTTATTATTCTTTTATTTTTTAAACATTTGTTTTGTTGCGGGGGGGGGGGTAGTCTATGCATGCTATATGTGTACCTATACTTCATAAAGTCTTAGAGTCTAAGCATTCAAATAACATGGGTTGCACTTATTTCAGTTTCATATTTTTATAATATGTAAATGCTGTTTTGTCTTGTACATTTATAAATTAAGGTACACAGCAGACATAAATGCATCTACCATAACATTAGGTCTGTCATTAATCAACCGGTATATAATCTACATTGAATTTTCCATGCTGAAACATCCTTAGTATCTTTGTAACATAGATTTAGGTCTGCACTTCATAAAAATAATTTCAAGTTGGTTTGAGATCAATGCTGACAATTATTTTCACATATTGCCAACAAAGTAAATCTATCTAGATAACACTATTATCTGGAAGGTGTGTGATCTTAAGGAATCAACAAATGCTACTGGAAACGTGACATTTTAAAGAGAGGATCTGCGTCTAATTGGAGAGGATATAATTGTTATAACATTGTATATCTTACCGCTTATAGTGTCCAGTGTTTCGTGTGTCAGTGGATAAAATAGAACCCCTTGAATCGCTGGAAAATGAAGAAATATAGCATACACAAATAGAATCGCATGGAATTAACATTAAATAATACAATTTGTATCTGATTCAATTCAACAAAAAATAAGATTCAGCATAAATGAACACATACGTATATATATATATATATATTCATTCAAGTTTATATATTTATTTAAACTACATCATTTAAAACTCACTGCTCTAACCTTTCACGTGTGTTCATTCTGCAATTATATGCATGTATAGTATTTGTGTTGTTGGCGTTTTAGACAGGTCAGATTTCAAGAAAATGAACTTTCGAAGAAACTTAATCCGTGTAATATGTCTGTCAAGTCGTATTTTGACCCTAAGTTTTTTTTTCAAAATGTATAGGGGGTAAACCGGAATGAGCACTATAATGGATTGTCAAGGTTATAATCATACAGAGACCTCAGAACTGTTCTATTTTTAGCATTGCCAATCTTGTATTATTGACGAATTTGTATTTTATCCCTCTAAACCGATGTAGTGTTGGGGCACTTAAATAACTGCAATGTGATGTAAATGGATGATTCTTTAATAGACTGATTTTCACATGAGATTGTATGTCTTCAGTTGGTAGGATCATCATGTGCAAGAGTGTCATCATGACATTAATTGTACAGTACTAACGTGTCACATGCAATGAACATTAGCAGATTGTCTGAAATTGTCTGAGAGGACCCATTTACTCCAGCTGTCAATGTATTAATGTATTATTCATCACGAGAAGGAGGTGTGTTGTTGATAGATGTAGCAGTATGAGTATGTCCTCGCCGTCTCAACGTCACGAAAAAAAAATCATCATCCAGCGATTTCTTTATCATCTGAACGTCAAATAATAATGCAACATATCAAATCATCGAATTCTTTTGCGAGAGAGAGAGAGAGAGAGAGAGAGAGAGAGAGAGAGAGAGAGAGAGAGAGAGAGAGAGAGAATGTTTAGACTGTACTCACCATTGCTGAAGACATGTCAATTTCAATTCATATTTTAGCATATACATGCAATCTTTCTCCAAAGAACTCTATAACGAACACCGTATAGACGATGCGAAAATTTAATATGCTTCCGTAACTTTTTTTTTAATGCGTGATCAAATTCTCTTAGTAAAATGTGGTTCTATTCATGGTTCTCTTCACAAGCATGTCTGTCTGAAGCAGATGAATCAATATTAAAGTCCCATAATTGGTTAAGATGTTCTTAGCTACACGTATATTAATATATCTACACGGACATTAAATAATGAATGAACAGTAGGTTTCAGTCAAAACATCGACAGAGAGAGAGATAGAGAGAGGTTGCGAGCGGTTGCTGAAAAAAATGCGTTGAAGGATACCGAGTTACGTCTATCAATGTATTTCATTATTTGCTCAAAAATTATGCATAACCCCCTTAACATTGTGTCAGGTAGTGTTAAAAGGAATTTGTAAAATCCTGACAGTCAAGTCTAAAAAAAAAGAAAAAAAAAACAAAAGAATTTCATAATTTTAAATTAACCAATGTTTTGAAATAGATGTAAAATTAAAACATGAGAATAACACAGAGAAGGATGAAACGAACAGAGAAGGATTAAAGTGGGATGCGCGCGGTCATAACATCACGAAAATAGAAAATCAAAAAGTATCGATTTTACTATCAGCTAAAAGTCAACTGAAAATACAATTTACTGAAGAGAGAGAGAGAGAGAGAGAGAGAGAGAGAGAGAGAGAGAGAGAGAGAGAGAGAGAGAGATGTATGCAGAATTGCTATTGACGGACAACTACAGCAATAGATGAATTCAAGGCAAGGTTGGATTGGCGGTCTAGTGACTCCACCCACCCACCCCCATTTTGAACCCCTTCCAGAGATAGCTATGTTCCCACATTATTATGCATTCGTTTCAGCAATAAATCTATTTCAGTTTTATGGAAAATTATCAATCATCAAACATCCGCAGCTAATTGCTGGGCGAATTGCTGGGCTACAACTGGGGATGTTAAATGTAATATAAATGATACCTTTTCCAAACGAAATCTGAAATTATCAATCTTCAATTGTCCAATCATCAAACATTTGCTCTTAATTACTGCCTGGCATACAATTGGGGGTGTTAAATACCACGCTCGATATTGGATGACTTCGTGTAATAAAAATGACCCCTAAACACACATGTATTGAATATACAAGACTCGTTTGAAATTTTGTTGTTGTTGTTGTTGTTGTTGTTGTTTTTGTTGTTATTTTTGCTTCAAATATATAATCGACATAAAGGCGATTGAGTTTTATTTAGTATCCAGCTGTTACTATTGTACAAACGTCTTTTCCTGACGAAACTTATTAAGAAACACATATATTGTCCTTTTTGTGGAGATTCTGGCAAGATATTAACACACAAGTCAGTGCTAAACATAAATATAAGCGAAACTTTTAATGAAAATGAAAAAAGGTGTCAGAGGTGGTCAACCGTACTTAATGGAAATATACACATCATTTAAACAATGTTGCAAAATAAAAGCAAGTTTTATTAGTACTATCGTTGAATATTATGAATATTGTGCACAGTTCCTCCACTGACGTCACAAGCTTGCGCTTGCGTATAGGGCTATTTACAACAAGTCTCATTTTGGTTGCAATTAAAGAGACATATTTCCTAATCCAGTGAATGAATGTGCGTCAAATCTTCTTATTGCACGTGAAATGTCTAACAAATTAAGATTCCCCATTGTAGTGTATAGCTTTCTGGTCTACCTGACTTGTCCCGAGCTGGTGGACAATGGATTTTTCCTCCCTAAATTTATGGGACTGCAAATCAGACTTTGTATTGTCAGTACGTTTGAGCGAAAATCTCAAGCTCAAGCTCAAAGTCCCACAACTTTGACACTCTGTAATATACGACTGAAAGTGCATTACCTCCCTTGGAACTGTTAATACCACTACCACAATATTATGCTGTAAATTTGGTGGTAAAATGACACCTGGAGTAAACTGTACACCATGAAAAATGCCTCACACTCCATTTAGATTGCATTTGCTGCGATCTTTTCTCTACAATGGCTTTAGTGCAGAATGGGAAGATTTTATTAAATACGTACGAAGACAAATTCAGGAGTTCTTTTAATTTACTTGCGGTGATGGAGAACAGAACTGATGATGTTCACAAGGCAGCAGGTTGCAAACGTAACAATTTACCAATAACGCCGTAATGAAGCGCGTTTAAGCCGCCTACAGAGTCTGGCTTATTTTGCCTTATTTTTGACTGGATTCCAATCTCAGATAGGTGATCTAAGGTAGGGTTCAGTCAACGTGCTCGCGCACAAATGCGCGAAGACGATGTACTAAGGTTTAGATGACCCAGTAGTGACAGAAGCCTGATGGCAGCGATATTTTCTGAAAAAGTATGAACTATGAGGAACGTGACTCTACAACTTTAAAAAGAAGAAACCATAAATTAAACACCGTTCATTTTTTTTTAAATTTCGGTCTCTCTATTAGACTGACATTTTTTAAAAACTTTTTTTTACCATACATGTATCTTTAATTATCATATCTGATTTAGGGGTATTAAACTTGAGCTTGAGTTTCTTATGTAAAATGTTTTTAACATACAGAGGTGGGCCTTTTGACCAATCGCAAGTAACTTTACTTTTATAACATCAGTTTTGATTGGCTGATAATCAAATTTAAACTCAGACTCAGAAGATTGATGATTTCCAGGCCTGGATCTATGATGTTCGTAGTTGGTTACGCGTCATACACGAGCCAAGACTGTATCTTTAAAGAAAGTTAAAAGGATGAAATTCATTACCTTTCGTTTCGACATATTGATCGATTTGTAGAGCATTCCTTGTGAAGGAGAGAGGATGTTGATTATATTCTTGGGAGTGGAACATACAGCCGATAAACACATCATATGCCCCAATAAATCTCATTTTGGCGGGAAAGTATTTGTATACTGCATAAGTGTGAACTCCATCTGATACGAGCACCAACTGTAAGCTGATCGTCTGAATAAAAACATAATAATCATTTATGTCCAATAAATAAGAACAAGAATGTATATTTATTCAGAGAAGCAAAACATTTTCTAACAAAATCACATAAGAAATTGCTCATTATCTTATCAGTTGTTATAATTATTTGAAATTGAAATTAAAAGCGTGTATTCCAAGTCATTCCTCTGCATTTGTGAGTTGTACAGACTCTGTAGCCATATTGCAAGATTTTAAAATTTCCTCGGACAGAAAGCTGAGAATTAAGGCATGTGTTTAAAACTTTGAGACATTGATAGAATGTTGCATAAAATTAAGAATGAAACATTTCTGCAGGAGAATGTCTTTCTTTCTTTCTTTCTTGTTTTTTTTTTTTTTTTTGTTGAATTTATTTCTGAGACTTATCTTACATTATGCTTGTACACGAATTCTTGTTCCAACTGCCGAAATTGACAACAACATCATCTGTGCGTGTTATAAATGAAAACTCCTGCAACAATTGTGCATCTAATGAAACTCCTAACGGTTAATGCAGTTCTGTGCCTTTTTCATAACTTTGTATTGTGGTCAACGTGGAAACTTTGAATCTCTCTTTCTCTTTCTCTTTCTCTCTCTCTCTCTCTCTCTCTCACACACAGACACACACATATACACACTGCCAGTACCGGGAAATCATAAGGAACCGCCAAAGATATTTCTACGTACTGACAAAGGTACAAATGGCGGAAGCAGAAGCCACGAAGATATTTTCTTTAAATAAAGACAATGATGCTGCTGTTGGTAATAATAACACGAAATATCTAAAAGATTAAATATGTGACCCTTACTTTCCATAATAATTAATTCCTTAAGATTTGGCTGCAAAACCGATCAACATATATCAACTACTCAGTTATTTTAAAACCTCTAGCCAATTTCAATACTTTTCATGAAAGAGTACATGATTCAACATACTCCTAGCAGCTCTAACTGATAGAGAATTTGTGCTTATTTTTGTGGCTGTTTTTTTTTCATTACAACGTATTGTACAACGACTGTGTTAAAACGCAGTTGCATCGAGTCTGCCAATACGCATGAAATGTCAGTCGTTATTTTGTCTTTGACATTTTATTTTTACGTATGCAATTGACCTATTCTGTCTTACACTACGTGTAATTTTATCTGATCAAAAGGTATCATTACAAGTATATCCAATGTGAAAGGATTAAGCAGAAGTTAGTGCGAGAATGCGGAACGACAGACAGTCCAAAACCCACAAGCTAGGCTCCAATCTACATGTATATACTTTTTCAGTAATGCTGTACTATAAATAGCAAATGTGTAAGTATGCTATTTAAAGTACAGCATCATAAAAAAGAATATTTATGTAAACTGGAGCCTAGCTTGTTTGTCTTGGGCTTACGCCTGACATGCCGTTCCTCAACCATCTGTTTAAGCCTCTTAACTCGCATATACCTTTTAAAGACATGTGACACCTATTGATCAGCTAAATCTAAATGGAGAGAAAGACAGTATAGTTCATTTGTACGATTATTTTATTATTATTTTATTACGCTTAGACGGTTATGAGTCCATTCACGCCCATGCAGATTCATTTATGAGAGAGAGAGAGAGAGAGAGAGAGAGAGAGAGAGCATCTTACCCTGTTCAACAGACATCCATTTGCATCGCCATAGTGCTGGCCCTTGTCCCACGTGACGATTAGCATAGTCTGCATAGTGAATAACGACCTTCCGGTCAATACTGTTATCAAGGCTTCTGCAGTTTTGACATTGTGTACGCTCATATTGGTTCCATTTTGGCCGGCGTCATATATGTGATAGTATACAGCACTGGATCCGTAACTAAAGTCTATATCTGCATGATACGGTGCTAGTAAGGACAGCCCCTCCCTTGCTGTTACAACTGTCGGGGTAAAATCTGTATAACTGCCATTGAATGAAACTACTCCGTTGGTACAAACCTATTATGACAATCGAAAGATAAACAGCATGGCATTCTCAATACGCCCAACAACGAAATGTGTCTTAACGGCAGATAGATAGATAGATAGATAGATAGATAGATAGATAGATAGACAGATAGATAGAGGCATGCATGCATGCATACATACATACATACATACATACATACATACATACATACATACATACATACATACATACATACATATATACATACATGCATATTGTAAGTCTCTTATTTATCTAACGATGCTGCAGTATATCTCTTGTCTTTGAGGATCGCAAACAGTATATTCGTTCTTAATCAAATAAGCTGCAAATATTGAACTCATTCAGATATTTCAAATCGTGATATAGGAATATGTCAATGGATAATGATAACTTGTAAAGTTGTATGACAAACACTTACGTAAATATCCTGGTATCTGGTTCCAAATATCAGGATTGGCGTAATTGAAACGAATTTGCAATGATCATCATAACTGCCAATCACCAAATCTCCGTATTGCATGCCATACTCAAAATTATATTCTGAAATAAAAAAAAGAACAAAAAGCAAAGCATTAAACGGATCTTGTATCTAAATGTTTGTGACAATTTTGCCTTAATAGCAGTCAATGTTTCCTCAATTCATGGAAAAGAACATGTGTTTTTTGAAGAATAAATTTAGTCATATTTGAATAGGAGTACCGCAAAAGGTACACAGTGAACCCGCTGCTTCACATTTTTAAGGTCATGGTGACCGTCACATTGTCACAATAACCTTGACCTTTGACCGTTGGACCGTCACAAAATCAATAGGCTTCTTTGTATCCAACGAATCAACACATTTGCAAAGATAAACAATAGTATGTGAATCATAACTCAGTTAAAGCACATAAATCATTTTCCTTTGATCAGTCAAATTTTGCCTTAGCTTTGACCTTTAGGCCCCAAAATAAGCAGATTTTTTATTTCTTAATTTTTTTTTTTATAGAGCAAGTCACCTGCACAGTTTGATGAATGTATTGGAAGATGAACTTAAGTTACCTCACAGAAACCAAGCGCTGCGCCTTAAGGTGAGACTACGACATTTTGATTCTTTGATCTTCGTTCCATTATACAGTAAAATATTGCCAAATTGGAGAGAGATCTGGCGTGGGGATGAATCTAAGAACGCACTTAACTGCCTTACTTCCTATCTACCTTCCTCCATACGTACATACTTACGTATGTACATACATACATACATACATACATACATACATACATACATACATACATACATACATACATACATACATACATAAGTAGTTATAGGGGACGATATGGGGAAAATGGGGTCTAAGGAAAATTTGACATTACGGATGTCGCTATGGACGTCTATGGAATTTATGACACACGTTTAGCCAAATACAAAAGGCAAAGCTGTTTCGACATGTTTTTAATCAATGAAGATAAGGAGGGAACCGTAAGGATAAATACTGAGTAAATCACTTCTTCAAATTAGCCAATAAAAACTTCTGATTGGTTAATTACCTCGATGATGTCGATGATACAATTATGGATTTGCCTAGAGGCATAAGAATTAATATCATCTTCTCACATACAAATATACATTCTCTAAATTTTAGAATATCATAAAATCTTCTGGAGAAGTAATCCGATTCCAATTTCGTAACATTTGCAGTTGCTCAAGAGAATCATGCTGGATAGATTGGAAGAGATAACAGTATTTAGCGGAAGGATAAATGTGCGCTTCATACCGCCTCCATCGAATAATTTTATCTCTAAATTCCCTTATTCGAAAGAACAAGACAATTGAGTTATATCTAAAAAAAGAAATGAGTCTTTGTGCAAAGATAAAAAGTGGTGCTATCTCCAGTAATAAGCTGCATGGTTGTAGTGGCAACTACCAGTGGAGACACTGTGTTACTTCCATGAGGACTAGGAGAAGTGTGGACCAAGTCGTTTGTCCAGGAAGAAGTGCTGCTGACGTACTGTTGGCGACTAGGGTAGATGGAGACCGTGAAATAGTGGTACCAGCAGGAGCAAGAGTAGTTGCAAAGATTGTTGTGGTATCTCTAACAACAATGTCTGTTGAAAGTGTTGTACTGTGTGATGAATGCACCTGGTTCGTGCAACTTGTTCGACGACCGTCGGAACCAACAATGCATGCTCGCTGACATGTCGCTGTGGTAATTTTTACTGCAAAACACTAGTTGTCCCAGGAGGGAGGCGGATCATCATCATATAATTGTAGATAGGGGTGTGCCGCCCAGAGTCCGAAAAATGCAACCAATCGTGTGCTGATTTTAATTTCCTATGCCTATTCGTGTATTAGTTTTGCTACCTGTAGATAACAGTACACGACAAACCAGGCAGATTGTACAGTGTTCATTTTAAAGCAAACAAATCCATATCAAGACAGATGCGCAATTCTCTAATCATGCCCCTTGGGTTTCATTGTGGTCACAAACCCGAGGCGTTAAACCTGGAATAATTAATTATTGACTTATTGCTGAGATATCGAGTCTTATTCGCGTACTTAAAATGTAAGACAATGGCACGACCCAAAGTGACATCATATAGGAAGTTACCCCACCGGCACGTATATTTCTTTCACAAAAAAAATGTGACTCACAATCTCCTTTTTTTCTATTCGTTGGGTGGGGTGTGCCCGAGTTTTCAGTCTTTCATTGCGATACACAGTAAAAGAGAACAGTTGATCTCCCAGGATTCATAGACTTTTTTGGTCTATTGAAACTTTAAAACTTTAAATAAAATTACAATCAAATAAAAACAACACTAGAACCTTTATACAACTCCAGATCTCACTGAATATTTATGATGCAATTTTATTTCTTACAATGAACAAAATCAGTGGATTAAAATGGAGTAAAATAAATTACACTAAACGGACCACTCCTATGTAAACTAGTGTTGAATAAACTCAGATTCGACGATAATTCCTGTAGTAGGATGCTTTAGGTTACCATACTTGTTTTTCTCAAGCGGCTGACATAACAGCTAAAGTGTCATTTATCTGTTATTCTAACAGTTATACAAATGGACTGAGAAAGATAGAAGATAGATACATAGATAAATAGGTATATAGGTACATACCTGCCAGTGTTACAGACACTGCATAAATGACCGTACAAATTGTTTTTAGATTCCACATGATCTCAGTGTCTTACTTCTGTAATATTAAATTTTTTGTATATTAATATACTTCATTTTCTTATTGCTTTTAAAAAAAAAAAATTATTTTAATCTATGGTATACTTATATTTACAGGGTCTCTGTGTTATGGTATTCTCAGCTCCCAAATAAATTCTTTTAAGCTGTTTATGGTAGAAAGTTCTATATTCATGGCATTGCCCTTTTGTAGAATATAGTCATCTAGCAATTAGTCAGCATAATATTTTAATGAAGAATGTAAGCTATGTAGTCAATTGACATACTATAGAAACTGATTCTTAAAACCAGTCATCGTGTTATTGAATCCAGGATGATATCGCTTTTCAATACATGTCAATTTGTGTGGCAATCAGTAATCCCTTGTTAATTTTGTGTGCTTGTTCTTAATTGGTTCCTTTCTTCTAAAGTCTTCAGCCTTAATGGATAATTTCAGTTTTGTTTTAGTCTCACTTACAGCACATTAATCTTTATTACAAGCTATCATTTCTTTCTTCTTTCCATCTTTCTTGTCACACTTATTTATAAATGACTTGAGCAGAAAGGTGTATATCTGGAATGCATTAAATGTAGCATACTTTTTAGTTGTTGACACAATTATTATGAAGCATGACAACATCCTAGATGAACTTATCTAAAATATTGGCAATTTTTGTGGGAATGTATTACTCAACAAATACCTGCTATAGCAATAAATGAATTTGAAGCATTTCTTAAAGCGTGCCAGTATGCCTGATGACCCAATTTTTAGTGCAGATGACAAAGAAATAGATTTGTATAATGACTATGTACAAGGTGACTTACACATTTTGTTTGATGGATTAAATATTGCTATTTCGATTGGAGAATTGAAAAGATCAATTAAAGAGTTAAATAATGTCAAAAGCAGTGGATCTGATAATCTATTTAATGAATGTTTGGTATATGGCAAGGATGTCCTCTAGCCATATTTACTCTATATTTTCAATGTTATTTTCAATATTAGTTGCTTCCCAGACATTAGTCTGAGGGTAGTGTTATACCTATTCATAAGAACGGTTCTGTAAAGAACGTAGACAATTACAGAGGTACCACTCTTTTGAATGTCATGGGTAAATTGTTCACTAGGATTTCAAATAATAGACTTGTTATATGGTAGGAGGATTACCAGGTATTTGTTGAAGCTCAGACTGGTTTTAGAAACAATATGTTCACACCAGATAATATTTTTACATTACATGGATTGATAACTCATTATATTAATTCAGGTAAAAAAGGAATATTACATGGTGCAAATTACTTAAGTCAGGAATAAGAGGTAAAATATTTAATATTGCATATTCAATGTATGAAAATGTCAAAAGTAGAGTGAGATTCAATAATACATTGTCGGAAACATTTGCATATGTGACTGGCGAGCGTCAAGGGGAATGCTTGTCGCTCTACTTATTTTCCATGTTTATTAATGACATTGAAGAAGAATTTATTAACAGTGTGTTCAGTGTGATCTAGTTATATTTTCTAAGTCAAAACAGGGTCTGCAAAAGGGCCTAAGTACCCTGAGTACATATTGTCATAAGAGGCGGTTTAAAGTTAATACAAACAAAACAAAAATTATGGTTCTTCGCAAGGGACTAAGACTATCAGACAATAATTTATTCTTCATTAAAGGTTTAGAGTCAGAGGTTGTTAATAAATTTGCATTTCTTGAATTGTTTTTACAACACTTCATTCACACTTGCTCAACAAACTTTCGGTGTACAAACTTCAAAGGCATTATTTGCAATGAACAAATATTTATACAAGTTTGGAAACGTGCCTCCTAAGGTAAAATATGAAGTTTTTCCACACTAATTTCACCAGTCCTTAATTACGGATCAGAAATATGGGGTTTAGTTGAAGGAAATGCTGTTCAACGGTTGCACTGAAACTTTTCCAAAAAGCATTTTGGGGTTACAAAAAAAAAAACCTACCCAAAATAATTTTGAATATGGTGAATCGGGAAGGACACCTTACAGATCAAAAGATATTACCGCATTCTGAAATACTGGAGCAAGCTTATCTGGTAAGATAACAGAAAAAAAAAATATATATATGCATATATATATATATATATATATATATATATATATATATCATATATCATATATCATATATAACCGTAATGCCTACTGACATAGAAAGCCGTTCTGGAATGAAAAACGGGCATCGTAAGTTTAGGATTTGTTAAATAGTCTTGGTCTGAGGGAAGTGTAGATAAATCAAGCTGTTAGGTGTTTTTTTTATCTTTGGTCAAACAACGGCAAGCTGACTAGTTTATCCAAAATTGGTAATCTAGAATCAGAGAATCTTCAAGAGCTAGATTATATAGAAATGTGTCATCACATTTTGGCTATAAGGAGTATTTGGATATAGTAACAGTGACAACATTTAGAAAATCCCTTTCAAACATAAGGATGTCTGCCCATACTTTACATACTGAATGAGGCAACGTACTGGATGAGTATCACTTTGTATTAGAATGCCGCTAAGGAGGAAGTATATAAAATCTTATTTTTGGAAGGTCCGAGTATGCTGAAATTTAATGAATTACTAAATTCCACAAAATCTACCGAGGTACTAAATGTGGGAAATTACATTCATAGAGCACTAATTGAACGTAATATTATGATTAAAGCTACTTAAAATTACATATAATTACATGATTTAATTAATTTGTTTTTAATTATTATTATTATTATTTTGTTCTTAAGTTCCCTGCTGCTTTCATCTTATCTTCATTTCATTGTTTAATACATGCATTACTATCTATTATATTGTATGTATAATGTTCTTATGACATTACTAAGAAAAGTACTTTGAATGCTGCTTATATATGTATGCGTCTTCTCCCGAAAAAGCTTGTATTTAAGTGCACGCATGTGACTGAACAAACATATTCTGGTGTATTTTACAGGTCACACATTAAACGTATGGCACACTTATTTTGTATCATACTCCATGTATATATGCATGTTGGTAGTGTGTGTGTGTGTGTGTGTGTGTGTGTGTGTGTGTGTGTGTGTGTGTGTGTGGATGTATGCATGTTCGTATGTGTGTGCATATGCATGGTTATATATATATATATATATATATATATATATATATATATATATATAATGTGTCAGTGTATATATGTATGTACGAGTGTACATGAGAATGTGCGTATGTATACGTAACTAAATGCAAATAAAGATCATTCTGTTAACATACATATCTCTTTGTATGTCATTATTTTTAACTTATTTCCGTTTTGAGAAAAATGGTAAACAAATCATGGAAAGTAGTAGCCAAAGGCACAAACATTATTTTAAAAATGGTGCATATGTAGTACAGATTTAGAAACTATCCAATTTTGGCCGAACCACAATATTCAAAAAGGAGGGAAAAGGTACAACATAGGGAGAGTTTGTTATGTTATTCATTGTAAAGTATCCAAAGGTTGAGTATGAACGCACACTGAAGTTGAGGAGCAAAGAAATTTGTAGGCCAAGGTGGGCAGTACGTAATAAGTTGGAAGAAACTGATCGTAAAGAAGGTCAGGTTAGAATTAGAAATTTGGGCCACAGTAAGAACCCTTATTGTTAGACGCATTTACTATGGAAGGTCTTGTATCCTAAAATGAGTGACACGGTAAGAGAAATGGAGTAATTTAGTGATAGAATATGAATTATATTGATGCATTTATTTAGATTAACTGCATATAAATGTATATCATACAACATAAAAAAGAGCTTTCATGGTAATCCTGAAATTGAGCAACGAAAACCATGCATCCTCATTAGCATAGAGTATTCTAAGAAGCCAAATTATTGCCTCTAACAAAACAAAAATTATTTGATATGAAAGTATTTTTAGCTGAGTATGAAAAGTTAATGGAAGCTGAGAGCATGACAGCTGAGTTTTAACAATTTGAAATTATATTTGAAGCTGTCCAGGTGTCAACCACCATTGAACCACATAGTATGTGAAGCAATCAGGACATGGTTTTGTCATGTTTCACATATAACTAGGATAGGCCAGCTTAAAATCTGTCCGCAGTCTGTAAAGAGATCATAAATTAAGAACAAGAAATCTGCAGAATTCACTACAGCAAGTAAAATAGATAACTGTGATTGTTACAGTACGTCACTAGGGTGATTAATATTCGTAATATAAATACACCCATCAAATATCATGGCTGCACACACAACAGTGTCAAAGGAACAGTTTTTTCCACAAATTGAGAGCATGTACTACATAACATTGCAAATCATTCACGTCTAGGAAAAGCAGCTTGAGTCTCACTGACGATTTCCAGGAAACTCAATCTGGTCTCAGAAGATCACAAGAAGAGACTTTTAGCGGAATATAGCTTTGAACTGGGCTTTATTTTGACACCTAAAAGACTTGATTAAATTTAATATCTCAGACCTTGAGCCTAATGTTCATGGTGTTGACTATCACCGAGAATCTTCTTTTTTCACAAGGTTTCAATGTTTGTGGATTTTCACTCATGCTACAAACCACTAATTTAAAGACACACGAAACGGTCATTTTTATGTGGAAATAACAGGTTGTCTTTTAAAAAATGCAAGAAATTTACAGTGAATGAAAATGTCATTGTTCGCAAAACACCAAAAACGGAAACTCATGAAAATAAACTATTTCAGATGATCTTGAATGTTTTTTGTTTAACAGAAAGAGAACAAGCTACCTTATTTTTTCTGATGATGAAAGAAGGGCTGGACTTGTGGATAATTGGCTTATTTTCTCATTGGCCTTGTAATGTTAGAGTCACATCGTCGAAATCTGGGTACATCAAACCGCGCTCCATTACCTACTAATCAATGATAGTAGAGTGAGAGTCATTCATGAAACTACTTTATTTACCTTTGGTATATAATAAAATATACGTTCGCCATAAAAACATTCAGAGCCCTATCGCATGTACAAACATTCACTTTTTATTTAACAAATATCCTGTAAATATCCAATTCCCTGGTTGAGAAAGTAATATGAAAACAACTCGTGGAATATTTATCAAAGTCACTAGCGGAAAGGCCCGAGCCTGTTCCGACTGCAGGAAAGTAGTGGTCGCGGATTAAAGAATCGATATTTTTCTGGAGAATATTTATTTTAGATAGGAACCATTACTATTAGGAATGATATGCTATAGTTTTCATTGCATTTTATCATGATTTCGGGTATAGACATTTCAACATGTTTTTGTTTATACGTTTCAAAGATGGTGTCGAGTTGTTACTAATACAAAATAGTCCTTGCTCCTCGAGACATTGACCATGCCATGCACATCATATCGACATAGGTGAATGCTTTATTCGCAATTATTATTTCCTGCAAATATTCATATGCAACTTATTTGAAATTGAATCTGGTCGCTAGTAATGAAAAGTAAGCCACGAGCATATGATATAATGATATATGGAGATATGCTTCTAACAAATGGGAGGCGGCTGCCTCGTTACCTTGGTAGCCAGAAAACACAGTAGAAAGAAATGACCCTGAGACTATTGAGCAATGTAAAAACAAGGGCCACTATATGGCACTCAAGCTTTACCTTCGGGCTGAAAATGTCTTATGACGTTACACGTGAGGATGTGAGGAACTGTACCATGAAATCTCTGTGGCACATTGATATTCGTTTTTATTTTCAGATTATTCAAAAATAGAACAATGTCTTTTTAAATGTCTTTCATACTTTTGATTCTTAATAATGAGATAAACATTCAGTAGTTGTATATTTGTCTCCCTATTTGTACATAAGACACCTATAGTTCTATTTTTATTTTTTTGTGCTTAAAATAAATTTACGTTTTAATTTAGATGTATGTCATTGTATATATGGACTATGGAGTATGAAATAGAGAATTCTTATCTTATCTTATGGATCCGCTCTGAATGATCATACACTGATGATGAGTAATCGCTCCTTCACTCAGTAACGTAGAAGAAAAAAAATGTTGCGCCTATAAGAGGACTGCCTACATTAGCTATTCTGTTACTCAAATAATGTTCTTTACAGAGATAATTTAATAAATAATTACTAATCAAAGCAGAAAGAAAACACGTGTATAGTGTCATATACTGCATTGCTGGTTTTCTCCTGTTCAAGCATTATAATATGGTTTAAGTACTTGATGCCTAAATATATTATCTCGGTTTATTTTTTTTCATTTTTATTTTTTTATTCTTTATATATTTTTTTTAAAATAATTTTTTTATTTTTTTGTATCTTTGCGGTTTTCTTGTTTTATGATTAAGATTGCAATGATTATTGAACAAAGAAATTTCATACAAAAATGTAGATCATTAATTTAGGGGCAAAATATCCGCTTCGACTCGCCCCCGCTTCTAACCGTCATTATGTGACACCGTGTGATGTGCACAAATGACGTCGCAAGACACCCGGCCTCGAGACTCATAAATAATCGAAGAACGCTGGCGGATTTTTTGCCAAGATGTAAAGAAAGGGATTTTTAAATGGTTATATCTCCGCAACCCGACATCCGATCTGAATTTTTTTATATATCTTATCCTTAACAATAGTATTTTTTTACTTTAAAGATAAACTAAGTGATTTTTATCTTAATGTTCTATTTTGTCGCACAATATATATGCTTTCTATTTAAATTTTAGTCTAGTTATTGTTAAAACATATTTGTATTTAATCTTCAATCCAGCTTAGGGACTTTCATTTAGTTTTAAACTAAAAAAGAATATCTATGTAAATGCTTATAGTAGTAACAACTATAATTAAATCATTTAATGTATACCCATACAATTTTTGGGCATCTTCTTTTGAGATAACAGCATTTCCTTGCCTTGATATCAACAAACCAATCATCTAATTCTTGTGCAATATCTGCTAGATTGTTATATGTGGTCTTGATTCATAATCTGCTAACTGTAATAATCTAGATAATATTCTTTTTTTAATGGGCATGAATATATTTTAAAGAACTGTAATATGTAAATAGTTTTTAAAAAATCAGGAAAGTTTACATACTTGATGGCTGTACAACTCTTGTTTCATAATATGGAGAACAAGATACAGAAAAATGTAATAATTCATATTTTACGAATAATAATATTAATATCAATACATTTTTTTAGAAAACATCTGATTTTTCATATTTTTTAGATAAATATTTTATTGTTGCAAGCTTTACCAATATTTTATTTTTTCAATTTTCAAAATGTGACAAAGGGACCATTGTTTCGTTTCTATTGATTCAATTGTTTTGAAAAATATCTGTATTTTCTATACAATAATATAGAATGAAGTTTTAAACATTTAAATAATTCTCCAAAATCAAAGCCAAACAAAATTAGGGTGATTTTCATATGCGGATTCTTCACATTTTATCTTAATATTACAGCATATTCGGGGTTAAAAGTGCAGCATCATATATATGTATATTAAGTTTTTCTCGAATATATATTGAGCAGAAAAATGTTACAAAACATTATATTTTGAGAAACCGTGGGATCTTTATCGGTGTGACTGCATCTGAAAAAAATTTCCGCAAATTGCTGATTTTGCACACAGAGTACGGATTTGCGGCGAATTTGTCAATATTGCGAATTTGCATGTCATTTTCAAATTTTCAAATTTCTTCACAGTCCACGTAATTTTATAAGCGATTTGACTAATAAATGCAAAAATCATGATAATTAGAATTTGTATAAAGATTGTGATTTCAAACTTAATGTGGATATTGTCACGTTGCATTTAAAGCAAAACGTGTTGGGAGAAAATGAAATTGCCTTGCTCTTCTGTACTTAGAAAAGAAAATTTACATCTTTGTAATTGTGGATTTTTATGGATTAGGGAGTGAACATTTATCTATATTTAGGAAATTGTTCTGGTCACCATGTTTATCTACTAAATACTTTTACCATACACTCATACGTATCTTGAATTATTTACAAAAATTAGATCAACTGGTAAAAAGAGATGACGATATTTTAAAACTTTCGATTGAAAATATAGAATTAAGGACATATATTTAGAAAATTAAAAGTAAAGTGAAGATAACAAACCTGTTTCAGACATGCCCTCCGTCTGTCAATACCTTTGCTGTCTACGTGTCCAAACAGAGTTTACAATACCCTTTCTCAAATTAGGCAGGAAGTTGTCAGCTTTAAATGCAGGCTTTAATCAGATTTTAATCGCCTGTTTGAACAGGCTGCACGAATCATATAACAAATGAGGGAAAAGGTTGTTGCTTTTTTTTAAAGTTGTTATATGCAAGTGTAAATACGTTGAATTTAAGGCCTCTTCAAAGCCATGACTAATCAAAAGACACATGCACTTGGAATAACTGACTTAAACATATTTTATTGCCTGACCATACATATAAACCAAAGGGTCTGCATACCCGTTCTTATTGAACAGGCATAAAAAAAACTAAAATTACAGATCATGATGTCGTAACATGTCGTAAATTAATAGAACAGGAAATATGTGCAAGTGGAAATGTTGTGATGGTTAGATGTCATTAGGTTCAGCTGTACCGAGATACTTATGTATATGCATTCATACATGTATATATGTACATATATACATTTAGTATGTGGTTCCAGATAAATACCTTAAGTGTACAGATAAATACAGAGATGGTTCTAGTAAAGAAGGGAATGTTGTTATAAATTTCTTCAGATAATCTTACATAGAACATGTATCATATGATGAAATTGGGGATTGAAAAGGGTGATTGCTGAGCGGTATTTTGTTGCTAACATATAATTCCTTCAAATTCAGGTTATAGCTGAAAAGTCAACACATTAAATTTGGTTTGCAGCTAGAAAACACTCCAAATTTTACATGTACAACTGTTGATGACAAACACAGAAAAAGTACAAATTTAGTAAAACTCTTAACCACAGAAACTGAAAACGAATACAAATTAGAATATTAATACGTCATTAATAAGACAAACGTCTTAAATAGATATACCTTATGTGAAGCGGTTGGATGATACAGATTTGGAGTTGTTTGTTGATTATATTCTCATCATTTCCACGTTTAGATCGATGGGAATTGCTAATTGTTCTAAAGATTTAATTGAATGTAGCCTGGGATTGTCATAAAATCCACATTCAAAGAGTAATAATACGTCGTTTCCTTTGCTTCAGGACAAGACATATCAGACAGACGTTTATATGATTTACAAAATGATCCATCTTTATAGATAAAAAGTTATTTTGTAATCGCGTATGAAGGACAAAAATGTTCCTTTCACCTGTCAAGATGTATGAGGGTACGCGATTGTTTTCTTTGAAGTGATTTCTAAATTGTGAAGGAGATGAAGGACTTTTGACTCACTGAGGTAAGTCATTCCATAATTTGACTGTTGAAGGCACAATGGACGTACCCTTTTTGACAGTTTATAGTTACTGATTTCATTGCATAGTATATCATGGGCTGCCCCATTTCGGGCACAAATTACGTTTTTACCACATGACGGTCTTGTTTCAAAATGACGGTCAACATTTCTTTAAAATCATTATTTTTTCCCGAACGAAAATTATATTTGTCAACGTTACATACTTTTCACCCATAGGTAAAAGAAAAAATCAGTATTGAAGAAGCGAAATCAAGATGGTGATCGTCCATCACAAACAAAGAGAGTCAAATTATGCATTGACGGTCATTCGCAAAGTGACGTTAAGTGGCGCTGCAGCAGCGAGCCTTGCTCCATGACGTCAACAACTTGTGTAGGTTCTGTAAATGGCAAACATTGAAGCCTTTTCACTAATAGACGTTGTTTTTTCTAACAACTGGACTGTTGCTCTGAAAGTAGTCTAATAAATATTTAGTTCTAATATTTAATAGAATTTATAAGAAAAATGCCAAGTTAATAAAGATTTCAATTATTTTGTGGCAATAGTGATCTTCGTACTGTAAAACAACCTTATATGAAAAACGTGTATCTTTTTAAAAATAAAGTACATGATTTATTTCAACATTAATTTATTTGAATGACGCCGGAGTTTCCCTTTTCTGGTGTACATTGAACAAAAGGCAGCGTTATGTATTTTGGCCCAATTTATTCATTCTATGGACATGCTGAACCCATGACATATTTTTTTCCACATGTACACACATGTTAGTTTCATACATAAACTATAGTTAACTATGCATTCATCAAAAGAGAAGAACAGACTTTGAAATCTGGGGCTCAAAATAACAGTTAGAGTCACAAGTCCCTATACTGAAGTAGTAAATGGAGTAGCAGTAATTGTTGTTATTGTTCTTGTGCTAACAGTAGTTTTGTTGCTGTTATTGGTGGGGGTGGTAATAATAATAATAATAATAATAATAATAATAATAACAATAATAATAATAATAATCTTGTTTACTATGAAGTTGGGGCATGGAGTACTAGATGTTCAACATTTACGAGCTTTGATCTGGATTTTGCTTTGGTTCTAGTCAACCAATAATCTCATGTGTCAAATTTATGATTTTCCTGTCTACCCTCACCCTCTTATAATTACTTATACTCACCTGCACGTATAGCAAAGAATGATCACGACGACAAGACCATCTTTGTGTTAGTAACTGCATTTTTAAGATTTGTAAAACGTCCTTAAAGCTTCATTCCGGCACCCCACCCCCCACCCCCCCAAAAAAAGCCCAACATCACCGACTGTATTAATTGCATTTTTAATCCACAACACCCGAGTCTCACAAAAAGAATGAAATTCAATTTGGACGCTCTAGGTGGAATTTGGTGATAACAGAATCATTTTAAAAATCTATGAACTAGAGCAGTATGCCTATCATATTACATGCGTGTGTGCGCGCGCTCGTGTGTGTGTGTGTGTGATTTATAAATGTAAATATGATGGTTGTAGACGAGTTTTCACAATATTTTGAAACCTCATGATACTTATATCTAATATAAAGAATAGTGACTTTGTAATGGGTACACAAAAAAATATGCATACGTCTTTTCAAACCGTATAGGACAAATAAAGCAATACAAGGTAATACCTGAAAGCAAATGGGGGTGGAGGATTTATGTTATTTCTAGTTTCTTGTAAAGTCTTCATTTATAACATCCGTCTTGATATCTCTGTCGAACATAAATGCAGATAAATTGTTTGAACTTGCTGCACGGACGCGTAATCTTACAGCATAATCAATATTTTTTACAACATTGTGCAATACAAATCCTCGGGCGAGTCCAAGCCGGATCGAAGTAAACCTTGCTTGTTGCAGTGGATATAAATCATATACTCAATATCAGCCCCATAACATTACTTCATGCCAGAACATAGATAAGATGTACAAACTTATGTGATTATTCTTTTTTTAATGTATGGAAATATGCCAAAATTCAGGGTGACCACAAAGATTTTGCTTAAAGTCCTTACTTTGTCCGCAATTTATACAAGACGATCTGCATTTTTACAAATATTTAGGTAACAAAATCGGTATGAATTTTACCAAAAGTTAGTACCTATCACTTACATGGTATTTTCCGTAATCTTTCTGCTGAAATAATTTCCATTAGCAGAGAATTTAAAAAGAGCAGTAGATGCCGGGATAATAACAAATGGTAACTTACATTATATAATTTAGATCTTGACAAAGAATCCACACTTTGGGGTTATCCGTCCACATGCCAGCAACTAGAAAGAAAAATCTGTGAAATGCGGAAAAGTCCGTACATGTCGTGTAACTACTGAGTATTTCTATTGGAAGTTACTAAATGTATTTAAAAAAAAGAAACGTCTGTTTTCACTACATCAATTTATTTACCAAACTATTATATCAATGGAAATAATTAATTGTTGTTTAATGGTACATCGAGACATTAAAGGTTTATCGTGCCTAGGCGATTGAAGTAAAGTGTCTTGCACAGAGACACACACCACGGTGACAGACTCGGCCTTATCTGGTCTGGAGAGGATTCGAACTCGCTACTTCTCTGTCATCGAAGAACAATAACAATTACGCGTTAAGTAATTTCTGAAGGTAATCTCTATAAACTTGATACTGAAAGTCTGATACCCCTTGAACAAATAAAAGAAAAACAGAGTTCTGTCTACCAATGCAAAATGCGCTCTCGACAACTCGTAATGAAGCATGAAGAAGAAGAGTCTTTATTCATTCCAATAGCCCAAACGGACTGTGAGGATACATTTTTTCAATGAATTGAATTGAATGGCAGATAGTACAATAAACAACAATGTATCATCATCTATAGTCTACAATATACAAAGAAATCATAGTAAGAAATGAAATTACATATGCATGCAGATGCAAATCCATGCAAATGAAATAAGCAGATTAATTCGCAAAACTTCTCCGTAGGGAGAAAGAGATATCTACATTATTAAAGGTAGTAAGTTAAAATCAGGGGTTATGTAATTCAAATTCATATTGAAATGGTGGTCAGTCAAAATATTTACATGATCTATGCATATACGACGGTATTTCTATGACTAAAAGCTTTATAAATGTAAATGGCCAAATTATTCAAAATTCTAGTATTCTGGATATTCATAAGTTCTATAAATTTAAACATATTTGATCTTTTTCTGAAATATTTATCTATACATTTGGCTCTTAGATCTTTATACAATACGCATTCAAGGACAAAATGATATTCATCTTCAATGAGGTTGCACATAGAACAAAGCCTATCATGAATTGGTTTATATGGTCTCGTCCATCTACCCGCTTCGACTTCGAGTCTGTGAGAGGATACTCTAAATTTAGCAATTGCATTTCTATATTTCAAAGAATGGATGCTATCAAGGTAAAGTTTTGATCCGAAATTTGCAATATTTATATAAAATAATGCTCGACTACTGTTTTTAAGGCGATCCATCCAATTTTGGATAAAATTGTCAGATAGCCTTAATTTAAATGACTGTAAAAATATGTCAGTGTTGCCGACCCCTTGGTTAACCCAAACTTCATCGAATCCTAATCTTGACAATAAATCTTTAACTAAATATGCCCAATTTACTTTATTGGGTAGAGCTTCCAAATCGTTCAACATCATTTGGTATATATATTTTATATATCTGTCTTCCTTTACCTCTAATATCTTAAACCAATACTTCACAATGTAATAAAATCTATTGGCTATCATTGTCGTACGCCCACACTCCACATAAATAAAATCATTTTGTGTCGTCTTCTTCACTCCTAATATCTTTTTACAAAAATGTAAATGCACTCTTTCAATGCATTTAGCAGGAATAAATCCCCAAACTTGGCAACAATAATTTAAGATAGGTTTTATCAGTCTATCAAAAAGATTCATGACATGGCTTGTTTTTAAGGACGTAAATTTAAAAAGGTATTTTTAAAGTAAAAATATCTTTTTTTCGGCTTGCCCTGCCAATATTGTCTGTGCTTCAGTAAAGGCACCACCAGACGTCATAACAAGTCCGAGATATGTACACTTATTTACAATTTCCAGTTTTTCATTATAGTAAGTGAATTTCATATTTCTAGGTACAGTACCACCTTTTCTGAAAATCATAACCTTTGTTTTTGAGGTGTTCACCACAAGTTTCCACTTAGCACAATAATCTTTCAAATAATTTAACCCGGATTGAAGACCTTCGGGCGAACCTGAAAAGATGGTAATGTCATCTACGTGTAAAAGAATAAAAAGATGTAACATGCCAATATCTATACCTTCAATACCATTCATGGCAAACTCTTCCTCTAAATCAGTTACAAATATTGAAAACAGAAATGGTGATAAACATTCACCTTGTTGCCGGACACCAAGAATACAAGAGAATTCATCACTTAACTTATTATCATATTTAACTCTTGACTTTACATTGCTGTACATTGATTTGATTATATCTAAAATATTTCCCCTTAAACCAAGCTTTATTAGTTTATACCATACGTTATCCCTTACTATATAATCATACGCTTTGATGAAATCAATAAACGCACAAAATAATTTTTTACCTTGATTAATGATATGGGAGATAAGCCCATGTAAAATAAAAATATTGTCAATTGTACTCATGTTTTTTCTAAATCCTGCCTGTGCTTCAGTAACGATATGATTGTTTTCTGCCCAGTCAGTAAGTCTATTATTAAGTATACGTGTGAATACTTTACCTGTGCAACTAAGAAGCGTTATACCTCTATAATTATTAACATCATCTAAATGCCTTTTTTATGCAATGGAATAACTAGACCTTCAGACCACATTTCTGGAAAGTGACCGCTTTTAAATACAGCATTAAATAAATTACAAAATGTATTTAAAAATATATCTTTACCATGGTAAAGAAACTCATTGATAATCATATCTGGACCAGCACTGCTGCCTAATTTTATTTGATGTAAAGCTTTTTCTACCTGTTGAAGGGAAATATCTTGATTTAGTTCATTAAACATGACGTTAAAATCTCCTTTAACATATCTGTCATTAAAATGTAAAACATCCTTATCTAGGATAAACAAGTGATCATTAGAATTGTTTACAGCTTTAAAATATTTTTCAAAATTATCCATAGTAATATTGGAGGGGTTAGGATTCACAGCATCTTTAAACATTTTCCAGTATAACTTTGCATCATTATATTTTGCTTTTTCAAATTCTCATGTTTTAAGTTCATCATATTCATGCCAATATTTTCGTAGTAGTTTTTTATAGTCTGATCTTGCACCTGTCATTTCTTTACAACTCGATAAAGATTCAATTTACTCATAAAAATTAACCTTTTTTCCTCACATATATCATTAATATGGTCCCTTGTCTGTGTATAAAAATCCAAATATTGAAAAATTTGTTACTCATATGCGCGTAATAATGATTCAAGTCTGGTTATGTCAAATTTAGTAACCTTTATTAGTAAGGACTATTGAAAGTTGGTGAAAATGTAATGGAAAATATGTAACATCTTCCAAGTTAGTATTAATCCTGTTATATATATATATATATATATATATATATATATATATATATATATATATATATATATATATGCATACATATACACACCACACACACATACATGAGTGATGTCCTATTTCTCTAATATGTGTGCTTAGTATACATTGCATTTACATTTCATTATCGTTCTAACATGTTGTCAATGTTAGGCGTGCTTACCTTTATTTAGATGTACCGCCTGCTAATTTTGTATATATTTTGTATGTATTACAAATAAAGATTATTATTATCATTATTATTGTTATTATTATTATTATTATTATTATTATTATTATTATTATTATTATTATTATAAATATTATCATGGTTATAAATGATACAATCTCTTTAAACTGTGGCTTATCAGTGAAAAATTAATTGGAGAACACTTTAATATTAATTTGTAAACAAAAATGCATTTGAAAGTCTTAGGATAAGTGCCAATTAAAGATGATTTTGAAAAGTAACCTTTGACTTCTGTAAAAATGAAATAAACGCCCAATCCATCTTGACCGAATACCGTTTTAGTTTCATAACTCTTTTGTAATTTAATTAAATGTTTGGTAATTAAAATCCGGATTAGTAAATTGTATCGTCATCGAACAACAAAAGCAATAACAACAAAAACGATAATGATTATCATCAGATGATGATAATAATAATAATAATGATTGGATTGGATTGACTTCATAACGATAACAAATATCACAATTATAATAAAAATGAGTATTAGATATAAAACATAAATTTTAGATATATTAGAAATATAATAGATAATATACAAAGCAACTTATCAAGTAGTATCACAGAACGAGAAAAAGTTTAATTAACCATGTGTTTATTTATCTAAGTATTTATATATTTATTTAGATATATGCTTTGTTTATATTTGTCACGTACGTTTATACAATCATATTTATTCCGAGATGTTATTGTGGTAAAAAATAAATTTCTTGGTAAGGAAAATATATAAGAAACAAAGAAAGAGAGGTACCAAAACACGTGATAAGATATTTGTTGGACGAGGTTTCTTGTGTCGCTACCTATCGGATTTGTGAGGAAGTAGTTTACTTCGATTCCCCCATTGACGAATCCCCAAACTCAATCCATATACCACCAGCTGTCAGTTACTTGTTGTTTATTCAAAATTCCAGTGCGTCACTAGCCAGTCTTGCCCCGAGCAACGAGTAATACGTACGTAATAACACATGTTGTGCTAAGCTTGTCTGACTAAGAGGATATCTGCTGTCCTCGTGATTAGACACCTGGACAGTTTGTATTATATAACATTTATGCATTCAATATTTAATAGCTAAACTATTGTTCACAAATATGCCTGAAATTTTCAATATCTACCTAAAATATATCAGAATTAAAATTATACATGTTCACAAGAAAGAAATTCAGAAAATACTGTGCTGATGAGTAGGTGTGATTATGTCAGTTCTGATGATTAGTCAAAGTTAGCTGAAGCGTTTTTAAGTCTGACCCCTCGCGTTATCAAACTTTAAGCATGTTCGGGAAAGACTAGTACACAGCACAGCATTTGGCACCAGTTTATGTAACGTGAAAGCATGGTTCTAGACAGTGCATACTGCATACTAGATATTCATTTTATTGACTGCATATCAATCATACAGACCTACATACCCCCACCCCCAACCTTTTATAACATAAAATAGGTCCTCTCGGATAATCAGACGCTTCAATGAATCGAATCGCCTTTGAAGTAGAGATAGCTTGAATAAATGAGTTGGCAACCACTATGAACAAACACGGACATGGAATTAAGCTGCAAGTGTAGTGAAGGCACTGAAGCGATTTCCTCGTCTTCAGTCTTAATCGTACCACTCATTGTAAAGCCGATGTTGAAGAAATCAAATCTCGACCCTAACGATTTTTAAAAAAAGTGTTTCTGTGCCCCATATTGAATTGTGCGCCTGAAATAGTTTTCAGCTGCTAGAATGAAATGGCTCACAGTTTTAGAAAGAAAATTAAATATCTATTTATTTGGTATGTCAGCAATTAGATTGAAAATACTGAAAATGCCAGATCTAAATTAGACCAAACATGAAACGTTCAGAAATGCCTTTAATGAATTGTATCAGATCACCAACATAGGTGTTTGAATTTTGTCTATCTCTGGCTCTCTGTTTTGTAAAATAGGATGAAGATCACTTGTTGTGAAGTGGGCAAAGTACTCATTTCGAGGATGCGGAACATTCAATACACTGAACATGACCTAGTACGGTGTCCAATGTTCCTTTCTATTGAGACTGGTGCCCTGCTCAATTAACAGTTACTGGTCTGAGTCATGTATGGATGCAATGGACGTGATAAAAAAACCAGGACAAAATATAAACAATGTGCACTGATATCGTGAACGCACTATAACTTGGTAGAATGTCCATAAATTCATACTCGAAAAGTATGTGTTAAAAAAAAGGCGTCGGGATCCAAGCCCACAACTCTGAAGAGACTAGTGCTTTATGACAACTCCTTATATCACTCGGCCACGCAACCACAATAATGATGGTATTGACAGTACTAATAACCTTCGCATTCTATACACTATATAATTTACCAGTGCGATAATCCAAGTACGTACTTGAAACGATTACTGCGAACAAATAACGTATACAATGTTATAGAAAGTGTAGAGACGCTAGGTGTAGGCCCGATACAGTCCATTTTAATGTTTACCGAGATCCATTTGCTAGTTGTAGGCCTGATATCGTCTGTTTTAATGTTGACCCAGATCCATTCGCTAGTTGTAGGCCTGATATCGTCTGTTTTAATGTTGACCCAGATCCATTCGCTAGTTGTAGGCCTGATATCGTCTGTTTTAATGTTGACCCAGATCCATTCGCTAGTTGTAGGCCTGATATCGTCTGTTTTAATGTTGACCCAGATCCATTCGTAGTTGTAGGCCTGATATCGTCTGTTTTAATGTTGACCCAGATCCATTCGCTAGTTGTAGGCCTGATATCGTCTGTTTTAATGTTGACCCAGATCCATTCGCTAGTTGTAGGCCTGATATCGTCTGTTTTAATATTGACGCAGATCGACTTGCTAGGTGTAGGTCCGATATAGTCCGTGCAAAATATTTTAACCGATTACCGATCTTTCAAAGGACTAGCTTAAATTACTGATTTTGATCTTAATCTTGTATCATTAAATTATAATGGATTAGATTTTGCATTTAGTACTATAATTACAACTAATTTGTATTTAGTACTATAATTAACACTATTTTGTATTTTGTACTATAATTACCACTGTTTTGTATTTAGTACTATAATTAACACTATTTTGTATTTTGTACTATAATTACCACTATTTTGTATTGAGTACTATAATTATCATTATTAAGAGTTTTTTTATTTAGTGCTATAATTACCACTATTAAGATTTTGTATTCGGTACTATAATTACAACTATTAAGATTTTGTATTTAGTACTATAATTACCACTATTTTGTATTTAGTACTATAATTACCACTATTTTGTATTTAGTACTATAATTACCAGTATTAAGATTTTGTATTTAGTACTATAATTAGAACTATTTTAGATCTGCAGGAATGAAAGTTAAAATACTTCTTTTACATATCTGATGTCAGCCACGATTATATTTCTAAACAGACATTAGCGTTTCTAAACGGTGAAGAGAACAAATTGCCGTTCGCTACATCTACGTTGAGTCATTATGTGTAAGGTTCAGGGTGCAAATGGAGTTGTGCGTATATATTTGATGTAACAATGCACTATCTAGTAGGCAATATTAAAAATTGGAAATTATTATTTTACTACTTCATGAAATGATTTTATATGGAAGATTTTTAAGCCAAAGTTTCAGATAGACCCCTTTGGGATAATAACAGTAGAAAGAAAACTTTGACGTACACCTTGTTGTCTACTTGGCTTTGAAACGTGTTTGAGCTAGAAAGGTTGTCTAATGTATCAAGCTAAAATAAAAGAGCTTAATCAAAGCTAAAATGTTTCCTCTACTGAATTAAAGTAAAAAAAGTTTCGGTAAAGGTTGAAATAAACATGATAAGAATTACTTTTTTAACAGTAGAAATGTTTTTATTCACATTTGTAAACACTCAAAGTAAAATGAGACGTTAAAAGAAGTCATTATATAGTTTTAGTTGAGTTGATGGGCAATAAAAAAAAAGTACAGAAGCTTAGACTAGCTGGACTTTAAAATGATTGCCATCAATATTTTTAACTTTTATCAAAATTCTTTAACCACGGGAAGCACCATTTCTCAGTAACGTTTCATTTGGCTACACTGACTTCAAGTTGTAGGATTCCTGGGTAGGTACCTCTGTCGTGGGCGTTGGACTATACTGTTGGAGTCAGCCAGAACTTAATAAATAAATAAATTTTGAAATAATAATAATAATAATAATAATTAATAATAGTACGCCAGGTTACTTCAATTGTAGCAAAATAATTTGGAGATCTCTGCAAAGTCGTTATCCAAGTCGCAAATATATTACGGGAAAATTAAGAAAGTCCCGAAATTGCCACGGATCACGTATCTGATCAGTCTGTAAACAGGTGCACTTGCCTATATTATGTCAGACCATGCTACATACTATATTATCCATATATAAAAGACAATTAAAGTCAATACGGAAATGTTCTTAACCATACCTATGCTACTAATATATTATACAATACATTTGAACATTATTTTCGTCAAAGAACCCGATCCTCAATGATTCAAGAACTATGCAATGCCATGCATTTTCCGAACAATAGAGTTAAACATCGAAAGATTTAAACAAGATACTTTTTATACTCCAGTAATATCTCGTTGAAAGCTTCAACCTTTTGTACAAGTTTTTGCTGTTATAGTGGACACAGAAGAAGCCACAGATACCGACATATGTATTTCAAAATATCCTCCACAAATGACTTCAACTGGAATATTATTGAGGTAGTGGTCTCGATGCGGATATGGTTTCTACAGAAAACATCCAAGCTTTGTCTAAACACAATATTTGCTCTGGGATGTATATGAAAATAATTAGTCAGGAATTTTTCTTTGCTTCTGAAGATGAAGCTGATGGTTTTTACTGCTCATCAAGATAAATTTTCTACATTGTTTTCTAGCAGAAGAAATGTGTGTACTTGTCAATTATTAAATCATCCACTCTTGTAACAGTGTCGTTTTCTTCAGTAATACGCTAAACATTATGCTTACCCTTGTTTGCTAAAACATGTTGTTTTTTCTTTCTTCTATGTAGAGATACTATCATCACAACAAACGCAATCAAGATCAGGACTCCGCTCCCAATGCTAATGCCAATTATCATCGTAAAATCATCTGTAAGAAATGAAAAATAAATATCTTAAATATTATACAGATTTATGCATATTTGTGCAAAACTATTTCAGAAAATAGTTCTTTAATTGAAATCACGCTTTAATTCAATGAACAGACACTATTTTTAATATACCTATTTGCGGTAATTTTCAAGGTCCTAAGATAATGATGAAGCGGGCTTGCAAAATCAAGATTTTAAAAAATATATTGAAAACATGTTCAAAAAACAGAATTTAATAAAGCACTATGGGTATTTATTTTTTTATTTTATTTTTTTATTTTTTTTTTGCATCTGGAGATCTTTTTTCAGAAATATCCGTATTACTGTCTGTAATGCAATGCTTAACTTCGATCAGCACATGAATAGTTTCGTTTCAATGCAAGAATTTTTAAATTGCAAACGTTTCAACTGGACTAGACTCCAAAATTGCATCTCAAGACAGGTCAGACCCCAAGTTCATGAAACTGAGAAAAGAAAACAACCTCATGCTCAAATTTACAAATTGTTCATCTTCTAAAACTTCGCTCATGAAAATCCAGGGATTATTGATCATGTGTGTGTGTGTGTTTATACTGCAATTTATGTCTAATATCTACGATATTGTGTATCTAAGTATTTATTTTGCTTCTTGTTAACGTTTGTGTTTGTTCTCAGAAACAAAAGACTGCTGAGCAATTTGAAAGAAAAAAAAGGGGAGGGGAAATGTTTAGAGTGAAATGAGTTGTTATTTTCTCGGCCTGCAACTGCTTCTAGACTACAAGAACCAACAAAAATGAATCCCAAATTAAATATATATATATATATATATATATATATATATATATATATATATATATATATATATATATCTTCTGTTTTAATAAAAATATCAACTCTGGACAAGAATTCATGAACAACTGCGTGAACTTTTACAAATGCCATGTAGCCTACCTGACGTTTTTTTCTTCCTGCAATACAAAGAGATATATATGAATGCAATATGATAATTATGATAATTAATTGTCATTTAAGATTCTATCTTTTGTTTCTGTTTGAACTATATTTATTTCAAACATTTCGAAGCATGCAAGTGCACAATATAAACATTGGATGTGGAAAACAGTGCTTACCGCAGGTAAATCAATCCATCTCAAAACAAAAAAGACCTTACATTCACAAATTGGCACACAGAAGATACAATATAGAAATCAGATTCATTTGTGCAATTGAAAATGTATATGCAAGATGTACTAGTTCTATAGTAGCATACAGTATGAATAAAGACACGCATATCACTGTATCCATTCAAGAGCGAGAGGTTTAGAAAAATAATTTGCAAACAACTATAAGATATACAAGGAAAAGATATTACCCTCCTGTGATTGAGATTACTATATATATTTTGTATATGCAAAATAATACATAGTACAAGAAAGGTCTAGAAAAAGAAGTTTAAAAGTATGTATATATATATATATAGAGACAGACAGACAGACAGACAGACAGAGACATATATATATATATATATATATATATATATATATATATATATATATATATATATATATATATATATATATATATATAGTATACCAACAACGTCTCAACTTTGAAACCATCCTAATTATCGTACATAATTACGATAGTACATGACGGATTAACCGGGTTTTAAAATATCGACTTAAATATCAAATAAATAAAAATAAAAATATTTCTAGTATGTATACTGTTTAGTCCTAAAACGATGGAAGATGTAAAGAAGTGATATTGGTAGTTTTGCTTTCTGAATAGTCGTGTCATCTTTAGTGTGTGTATATATATATATATATATATATATATATATATATATATATATATATATATATATATATATATATAGAGAGAGAGAGAGAGAGAGAGAGACAGAGAGACAGAGACAGAGACAGACAGACAGACAGACAGTCAGACAGACATACAGAGCTCACAGCAAACAGTGCAAAACTAAATGTTGTTTTTTGTTTCTTTGTGAAAGGGAATTACAAACCAGGGACTAAACTACCGATAGGTTGCGATATCCACAGTTTTGAAATAATATTTTATTAAATCCACAATCATGTCAAGTTTTGTTAATGCAATGGGGTTTTTTTTTTGTGTTTACCGTTTATCTTTTTTGTCTCTCTTTTGTAATTGCCTATGCTAGTTAAAAACTAGTTTTGCACTGCTAATTGTCAGTGTTTCACAACTATCTTAATCAATCTCTGACACACGCGTTATTTTGCTGGATATAATACACTTGAAAGGATTGTTATTCGTCTTATGAGTTGTATTACGTATTATATATATACACACTTTGGTAATATTGGTAATAATATTATATATATATATATATATATATATATAATTTGATGATTCTCACAAGTTTTGCTAACGCCATGTATATAATTATCGAGAAGATTTACGTAGTTTTCAATTAATTTAACATCCATAAAAATGCCAATACCGAGATAATATAAGATAATATCATTCCTTTCTAAAAACAACTTGTCTGCGGTTCATAAAATATGAATTCGTATATTGTTTAATTGCTTTTGTAACATATAAACATGCTTACTAATTAAACATATGCCAGACGTTAGTCAACCATTGTATGATTACCTACCTACACGTTGGGTAATCATCTTGTACTTCACATGTGTATAAATCAGGGCAACCGCCATCCAAAGCATTGTAGATCGAACAAATTTGCTGGTCTTTATTAGCTCCAGCTGAAACTGATAAAGTAAAAGCTAGCATCATTCTTTGATTGATGACACCATTATTATCTACCAAATAAAGAACTCGGAGTTTATGATAAGTATTCTGTTTTGACATTAGCAGGCCTCGGCGTAGATTCCTATCTAGATTAGGAGAAACTAAATATTTATGTTAGTTTTGCTGTCTCATAAGCAAATCACAAAGTTTGATACTTTTTCGTTGAAAACAACAAGCTTTAGGAAATAAAGGAGACAAAAATATTGACATAGTTTTAACTGGTAGCCACGAATTCGACTCTTCTAATCGTGTTAACTAATTATAAATGGCGATTGCACGATGAAGTTTTCCTCCTTGCAGATAAAGTTGATAATCTCCCTGTTGCAATAAAGACTTAAATTTTGAAAATCACATTATCGGAAAGATAAGAAGTAGCAGAGAAATTGACAAAAATCAGGCATAGGGGACCCAACTGATCAATTTAATCAGTGAAGCAATAAGGGCAAAAATATTGTGCTCCATCTTTGGGTTTCAATTTAGAACGCGAAGACAAATATATTGTATTTTCGACAAGATAGCATTTTGAACAACTTTTGAAGTTTTATCTTAAATACCTCTTAGAAAATATGTCTCTCTTCAGTTTATTTGGTGGCGGAAGGTGAAGGGAATAACTAAAATATTCATTAGGACTCTTTAGGTATATTTTTTTAAATAAAAAAAAAACCAATTGATAACGCAGATTATGGTACTCTCTCTCTGCTTCTCTCTCTCTCTCTCTCTCTCTCTCTCTCTCTCTCTCTCTCTCTCTCGTTAATTTCATATAACAATGTGATTTAATTTTATGTTACAAAACCATTTACAGCGGGTTACAAAATTCAAATGCCATTTAGCATTGTACCACATGTGCCAGCTGTAGCTAGCCAGCAATAATTCTCAAAATTGCCCTGACGTCATGCGCCACTGGTAATTGTTTCTTTCGCAGAAGAATGTCTGATTCAGCGCGCGAAAGGTTCGGTCTTCCCGTAGTGCTCCCCCAACTTTAAACCAATAGGACTGTGCTTGTTTATTGTAAAAAAATGCTTAAACGTTACTAAAATAATATATACAGCAAAGGCTGTATATATTATTTGTTTATCATATAAACCGCTCTGTGTTTGGATTGGATCACTCAAACATAGCAATATTACAAGGATAATGACCGAGCCTCCCACCTATTCGAATAATGCTTGTTGACAATACCCGGATCTGCTGCATCGAGAATAGGATTGAAGGTTTACATAATATTCTACAAGCTATTTTATGTTTCATATGCTCAGAAGTAACTTACCCGAGGTACCTCCAACGTTGACTTCCTTTGCAGTCGTCTTCACTCCGTCGATGGTGATTGGTTGCCCGATAATAAGTTGTGTAACAGCCTTTGTGAACTGTCGCTTCGTCTCCTCAGCGTTCTCAATGACTACGTCATATTCCACAATTACACTTCCTCTCCTAGATGGATCAATACAAAATGGTGTATACTTATAGAGCTTGCTGTTATAACATAGTAAACGACTTTAACAACTGTGAGTCATTTATATTTTGCGAGGACTGGTTTTCCCGAAAGTATTATTTTGGCCTTCCAGTAAATCACAGTATTTCAGAGCCATTTAATTTCAGTACATTATCGACATAGCAAATTTAAAGAAGTATTCAGGAGCAAAAAATATAAGCTTTTCGTGGTAAGTTTTTTTATGATAGATTAGATTGTAAATATTACCAAACAAGTAATAAATGTCGACTACAATGGATGCTCAATTCAAAAGAATATTTCCAAAACCCAAAAAACAAAAACAACATTAATTGACATTTAGTCATGGTAAACTACACCCAAAGTTCAATGTTCTTACTCATTCAACATCGTAAAATGTTCTAAAATAAAAATAACGGAAAATATAGAAATTCTTAAACATTAAGCCAGCAGATCAAGCACATTTATTGTTTACTTATCAACATTTTCGTCGACGCAGAAAGGACTGAAATAACATCTCAAAACGACCGTGACTACAAAGTCAAACGGGTTGTGCGTTGTTTACCTACGTCACTGAGGAGCAGTTTTAAAATGATGGCAACTAAAATGTAACCATGGTTACAAACATTTGGAACAATTTGCCTGGGTAGGTTACAGTATTTTATATCATTTATATTGTGATCTTTTCATCACATAATTTTAACTTCAAGAACATTTCATCAAAAGTTATTTTTTTCACTAAGTGCGCTAAAATTCCGTGCTCACTCATATTTTGAGATTTACAAACTTTTTCCGAATTCAGGAATTCGTGATTGATGAAAATTGACCTAAATCTGATTTTTGAAAATGATCTTGAGTTATTAATCGCAATCATTTGTATTATGGTTCGAAACTCTTCGCAAATTACACGAAAATAATTCCCACCCAAACTGTAAGCATATGAATTGACGAATGAAAGGTAATGCATTTTATATGTCATTCTTCAGTTCAACTATTTCAACGTACTTGCTTATTCGTATGCATCTTAATTGGAAATTATTTTTTTCCAAATTTATTTATGTATTATTTTAGCCAGAATCCAGAATCCATTAAATATATGATGTATCTTCCTGCTGTAACTCCATATGCCAAGTTTAGTAAAGGAAACTATCTAAAAATAGCATTCATTAAACCATTTCATTGTAGCATTGTAACTGAAATAAATTTGGCCTGCCACATCCATTACAATTCACGCTTTGTAAGGTTTCAAAGAATAAACTGCATTCCTTGCTGAAGTATCGTCAGAGAACTTTGACGTGTTATCCCTGATGACATGCTCTGTTTATATATTTGTTTTTAGTCTCTTTGACTCCCTACTCCACGACACTGGTTGGCAAAATTGGCATTATAGTATATGTCTTAAGTTATTTAAGAACTGTACCGAAAGGAAACTGAAACGTTTATTCAACAGAGACAAACTAGCAGATTCTTTTTATTCTTAAACCCTGCCTGAAGGTTCTGAGGGGTGTGTAATAGCCTGGGTTCGCACTGAAATTTTGAAAATTAACTTCCAACCTATATCGCATATAGAAGTCACTTACGGAATTTGAAGCATTTCATGAACAGTGAAAAAAATTGTTTACAAGTCTCATAAAGCGTTCAATTTAATACCCACGACAAAAATGTTTCGTGACGTTCAATGTTTTATTTTTTCACTACAAAAATGTTTAGTGACGTTTTATTTTTTACCCTGCTCTGGGGCTCCAGGGATCAGTGAGAAGATTAAAATCCATTCGAAACTAAAGTACTTTCAAAGACCTTTTATGATTTTCTTTTACCCCATCGTCTCCTCCGATAATACTCGCTTTAATAGTTATTATTAGTAGTAGTAGTAGTCGTATTGTTGTTGCTGTTGCTATTATTATTGTTGCTGCTGCTGGTGTTTGTTTAAATAAGTGTCATTTAAATAGATGACATTTTGTAGATATCATATCGACTGAAACACGAACATAGAAAGTTATATTGTTATAAGTGTCAATTTTCATATAAATTCAAGCTCTAGACAATCTCATGGACTACATTCATATTAGGAAAATTGTTTAATTTGTACCTTATTGATCTAATTGTAACTTGCACTGAGGTTTGGACAATGAACGTTTGGTAGTGCGCCTCCAGCTGAAATATAATAATAATAATAATAATAATAATAATAATAATAATAAAAAGAAGAAGAAGAAGAAGAAGAAGAAAAATATTCATATCAATGAATAGTGCAGGGTAATAGAGTAAATGCAACAAATCACAGAAAACAATGACAACAAACAACACCAAAACGACAAATCACAGAAACTAATGATAAAAAGCACCAAAACGACAAATGACAGAAAATAATGACAAAAAAATACCAAAACGACAAATCACAGAAAATAATGACAAAAACAACACCAAAACGACAAATGACAGAAAATAATGACAAAAACAACACCGAAACGACAAATCATAGAAACTAATGACAAAAACAAAACCAAAACGACAAATCGCAGAAAATAATGACAAAAAAGAACACCAAAACGACAAAAGACAGAAAATAATGACTAAAAACAACACCAAAACGACAAATCATAGAAAATAATGACAAAAACAACACCAAAACGACAAATCACATAAAATAATGACAACGAACAACACCAAAATGACAAAAAAGAAACAGAAATATCAAGATAATGAAGATAAAATAATAAATTGATCTATTAGGTGTGACAAGGCAAAACGCTTGTCTTGTCTACTTAAAATTTGGAAGTATTCCTTTGGAAGTCTAAGAACTAACGCAAAGAAAATCCGAATGTTTACTCCTTTCTTTAAAAGCTTTTTGAATAATAGCTAATAATTAAAAACTTTTCTTTCTTCATTACTATTTCCAGCAATCAGATTTAAAATTTAAAATTTAAAAATTTATTTTGTTTATATTTCTATGAACAGAAATAATAATAATAATAATTTAGCCCCGCCCACTGGCACTATTTATCGCAACATTCGCAAATTATTAGTGTGAAATATTTGCAAGCTACATTGAAGTAATCTTGGTTTACATCAACAACTAGGGCAATGTGATCATATCATGTTTACATCAACAACTAGAGTAATGGGATCATATCAGGTTTACATCAACAACTAGGGTAATGTGATCATATCATGTTTACATCAACAACTGGGGTAATGTGATCATATCATGTTTACGGTGTACAATAAAGATGGTGTGAAATAAAAAAAAAACATTAAAAAAACAAATTCGACTTGAAAGACTCTGAAAATATAAAGCTGAAAGTTGGATCGATCTAAAATGTACACACACACACACACACAGTTACCAACACACAAAAACATATTTCCATAGTTGCTGTCGATCAAAAACACATAGGTCTAAATTATATGTGGTCCGTTCATTTGGCATTTGTGGAGGATATTTTTGTAATTTTTTCCGGGGGGGGGGGGGGGCGAACAACATAAAAAACAAATGCTTCGTTCCTTAGCTTAAGAAACGATTCTTCATTGATAGTAATGACAAGCAGCCACCAGCCCACCGCACCCCCTTTAAGCTTTACAACAAAATTTGCTACCAGCTTTTGTCAACCCGAATGTATTTAATTTTGAGCGTTTTGATCAACCTCTTTTCTTTATTAGTGAATCTTTAACACTAGCTAGAACAAATCATAGAGTTTGCACAGCATTTTTTCGGTTCATACTTTAATGAAGGTAAAAAAAAAAGTCATTAAATAAATAAATGAGCAGTTCCAAACACAAATATTGTATCAGGCTTGTGCCGTCATGAACTAGATTATGATTTAAATATGACGTCATTATTAAATTTTCAAGAAATCCCTTTTTTTCTCAAATTAAAAATAATGATGTAAAAGTGTGGAATAAGAGATGATTAAATATATAAATGTGATATTTTCATTCATAATGACCTTTATGGTTGGGACGGCTCAAATATCTTTCGCCTTTTAAAATCACATATTTTAGAACAGCTAATGTTGTGAACTGGAAAATGAAAGTATGTTTACACATTCTTACACGATTCGCAACGTTTTACAGGTAAAATCAGCACAATCAATTTCAAAACAAAAACTTAAAAAGCAAAATACTCTCCAAATTAATAAAACTTATTTTTCTTGTACTTTAACAAAAAGAAATAAAAGTTGTTCGAGTGTAATTAATGCAACGAGGAAACTTTAATTATTTGTGTACACATGCACTCATTTCAAAAACTGTTTTAGTAGTTAAAGTTACAAAGTGGTCGTTTATCTGTTTCTATCCGTACTCTTTAACAAATAGCCATACACGATTTTTCATTTTAATACTTACAGCTTCCTTCACGGCAAGTAAATAGTGTTGATAAGTCTCCTCAACGCTTAGATCAACTGAAGTTGAAAGATCTATATCAAAGGTAACGGTGCAAGAAACACGTAATAGGTCCCCTATAAGTAAGAAATGACATATTTCAAACATACTGTTATGAAGACACCCTTTCACAACGCAGTCGACCTTGATAACTTCTTTAGTTAAAATACTGAAACCAATTACAATGGAAGTGCAGTTAGAATGCCATTCAAACAGCCAATAAGAAAGCCAGTTAAACAAGCTGGCCACCATTGATTCCAAAAAACGACTGCAAAACACGTACCATCACTAATAAGAAAAGACAAACGAGTTCTACAAATGAAAAGTTAAAGTAACTTTTCATTTGAAACTTTGCTGAACTTTGTATCTTTTGTGATATAATGACAAAGCTTATACCCTATGTTTCACAATAGAATTTGGTTCATAAAACATATTTATCATATGACTATTGTGTTATTTACGCTAATATACCTATATCATAATTGTATGTACGTAACACGTGTAGTAACGCGTCATGACATCATACCGTCATACAAGGTAAAGGTGTAACGACCGCGGCATCAGAATGTATTGCAAAGTCATTTAACTACACTATTCTGCAGTTTGGTGAAATAAAATCATTTTACGTCATACAATAAACATATTCTTACATGTGTGCCCATTTTAAATGAAACTTATGAAGCTCGTTGAATAATTTCAATCTTATATTTGCCAATGATCGCAAGAGATATAATTTATTCGACGAGTTTAATAAATTTAATTTGAAATGAATATTCATGTAAGATCCTCTATTTTTGAGCCAAATGTCTTAAATTTTTTAATATCACCTTTTGAAACAAAAAATGATATTTACAAGTTACAAGAATACCCTATCTTTGAATTTCGTTCAAACGAATATACTCAGAAAACATAGAATGGTGTCAGTATATGTGTCATTGTTCAGACAGATACATGTACATACGTTTATAACTATGAATATTTGACATAGTTATATCAATGAATGGTGCACTCTTGTATTTTTGCCAATGTTTACCGTTGTTAGTTCCCGATGGTGTCATTGTGGACGTGGATTTTAGAGAAGATGTCGTTGCTGAAGCTGATGCTGTAGCCAGATGATCTGATGATGATGATGATGATGATGTTGTGGTTGTAACGGTCACCTGAGTAGTGGCTGTCGTGGGAATGGTTGAAATAGCTATGGTAAGAATAAGTTCAAAAGAAGAATGAGAATTTATGTTGATCTTTCTGAAATCTACATTTATTTGAAATATTGCCAACAACGTTACCTCTATCACTGTCCTGTGCAAATATCATAAATGTATTTTATATCTCTTACTTTATATTTTTGGAAGATCAGCAAATCACAGCCCCAAACAAAGCGAGTCTCATTTTCGAAAACTCCGCTTTCATATGTGTAATCAATACTACTTTTGTTCAGCAACACGAAGGTTCCACCCAAAACGTAACAAATTTAACTGGACGTTATGGGAGGATTTTGATGGCAAGACAATTATATTACATGGTTATGAATTAAAACGAAAAAGTCATCGTATTAGTTTAAAACTAGTTTGTGAAAGAATGTAACTTTACCTGCAGATAGATGATGATATACACTACATATGCTGATAGTTTTGTATAGTCAATCTGATTATATGAAAGCATGGTACACTTTTGAATGTGTGCGAATGGTTATCAGTCGCAGATGGCGTAATAACTCCTGCCAATTGTAAGGTAAGGACCTTAGCCGTGGTTTCAAGAGAAACCGAAGAATGATTAGATTCTATTTTGCTTATTTGATAATGATGCCTGAGGATTAAATGATGTTGTTATCTTTGTTGCTGTAGCAGTTGAGGCGGTAGATGTCCCTGATATTGCAGTCGTCTTACCTGTAGTTGATGTTTTTATATTGTCTTCGTTGGCTGTGGTTGAATCGGTTGAAATCTCTGTGGCCAGGATCAATTGGTCCCTTAATATATATTAAGTGTGCATATCGGATCGACCTGTCATACCACTGGCTTCATTAACATATTCATATTAATGCTTGTGTTTACGTAACAATAGCACTTGGCTCGCGACGCTCTTCGTGTAAAATAGTCAAGACGTAAAAATATAACTGTTAAAGTGTTAAAGTGTTCTTTTTTTCGATAGAGCGAAAGATATAGTATGATTCTACTGATATAATTATTTAGATTTTCATAAAAGATTTTAAGACCGAATGACCTGTAGAAAAGGTGAGGATATAATAGTAACTGAAGAATACTGTATGTGTTGAGTGTGCTAAAGTAAATTGTAAAGGTGAAGGGTTCTTTAATTTGAAAGGAAGACAGTGGGTGGGAAAATATCTATGTTGGAATTTGCATCTAGACAAGGAAATTCCAATGGAGGGGTTACATTACTTGTCTTCCCCCTCGACATAGCCTTGTGCGAGGCAAATAATGTTTGCCCCTCGATTGAGTTTTCTTTGTCTCAGTGAGAACCCCAAGATAGGTTCTATTAATCCGATTAATCTGAGTTACCTTCTTCGCATGACACGCCTGTCCAGCCATTTAAGCATGTGCATGTACCATCAACTTTGTCACAGCTATGTGTGTTCCAAATCACGCACGTACATTCATCATTGCAGTTTGTACCGTAATGCTTACTATCACATTCTGAAAAATATATCATGTGATTTTCGGATGTGCTAAATTCCTCTCGACGATTCTATTATTAAGCTAAAACCACTGATTAAGCGGAGTACGTGTACATGGGAAGAAAGATCATAGAAAATAAACACAAAAAAACATATCAAACGAGCAAATAAATGCAAAGAGCAACGTTATTATAAGAAAAAATATAAAGGTTTAAAGATTGTCTCCTAACATTGTATGGATTGACGTATTTGTCTCTGTTCAACATGGTATGGGTACAATGCTTCGGCTACACTTTCAGATCAAACAAATATCAAAAAGCTGATCTGATGAAGCGTCTTTAGGTTTCCGTTTCATGTTCTTACTTCACTGAAACAAACAGTAGGACTCTTTCCTAAAGAGAAAAAGACGATCTGTGATGAAAATATCAAGTATACAATTCACTTTATCTACATTGCTGATATGTCTCCAAGGGAAGTGTCACTAATACAAGTAACTCACATGTATACCTAAAGTATGGACCAAGGAATGGTTATTTTCTATATTAATAATTACCATGGCATTCGCCAGAAGCTGTTTGAAAGAATCCTGTATGGCAATTGCAAGTATAGGATCCGATCGTGTTGGCGCAAGTGGAATTCGGATGACAAGAAAAGGGATTTAAACACTCATTTCTGTCCAATTCACAAGCAGACCCTTCCCAACCAGGAAAACAATGACATTCTCCGGATTTTCTCTGACACTTTTCAGTGTTAGATACGTTACATGAGCAGCTGCCACGGCAACCATCGCCATATCTGCCTTCAGGACAATCTGGAAATTCGGTAGAAATTTAGAATACACATTAAATTCATAATAATTAATTTTAATAATTCAATAATAAACTAAACTTACTACGAGAAATATTTGTTTTTCATTATATCGGTCCTCAAGATGCATCTGAAAATAAGTTAAATTTGCTTATTTTTATTTACATATTCCATTATTTTGCTTTTCTTCTCTTTACTATCTTAAACAGTGAATAATTTATATACCCTTCATATAACAATCAAACGTTCTGGAAAAAATGCAGTAAAATATTGACGAATTTCACTTTAAAAACTATACATCATTTAAGGAATTTAAAGTTTTAGCATTTTTTTCTTTCAGTTATCTAATAGACCTAAGACACCATGACGTCACATGTGTAAAAAATGCCGTATTTGGGCATTACATTATGAGATTTTTCGGGATGGGGATGGGGTGGGGTGGGGTAAGCTATGACGCGATTCAGCCACGACATTAAAAGACTATACAAATATATTTTCAAGCGTTACAATATTAAATTCAATACCTAACATACGATTTGTATTTCTAATAGTGTTTAATGAATGTAGAGAGATACAAAATATTATCATGTTTCTGCGAAAGAAATTCGTAAAAATGGTATTCAACTTTTGACTTTTAGAGTCCCCGTAGAGACTGTTCAAATGTTTCCACGCTAGAAGAAACAGCAGAGTAAATTCGTCCTTTACTTCAATATTTAATTAAAAAAGATCGAAATGGTACCCTACTAATGTTAATTTAAGTATTTAAAAAATGGCTAATTATGCTGATGCAAGACTGACTATGAAATTGCGAAATTTACCATCAGTTAAAACATCTTTTTTTTTACAAAGTTGTAATTAAACCTACAGAATCTAATTGGGATCAACATATTTGATAATGGGTTTCTCAACCATGAATCAAGATCGTCTGTAGTACTGAAGTTAATATAGCAGTTCATTTTGATCAATTCATGGAGCCGGACTACTGTTGTAAAGGATCATATCTGTTAGCTTTATCCCTGAGTTAACATCAATGACGTCATTATGCAGTCAATCCATCAAAGGTATTTCTCAAGCAACATATTTGTTTTGCCATTTCCAAATTATTTTCCTAAAGTGAATTGGCTTAAACAGGTCTTTATATACTAATTCTTCACAAATCAAACTTTGTATTACAATCCGTTCACACAAAGATATAAGGAATAGTGCCACATACAAACAGAAGTTGATTACCATACCAATACATGTTTTCTCATCACTGGCTATCATTTTTTCCCGGTCCACAGCCGCATATGTAACCTCCCGGACGGTTTGTACAGGATTCATTACACGGATTGTTTGTGCACTCGTCAAAATCTGAAATGCATCAAACAGGGGTTGATTAACCTACATATCATAGAAAAGAGTTGAAGAAACATAAAACGTATTAGAGCTCAAAGAATGATTTTGCAATTAAAAGATAGTAACGTATTACCAAGCAGTGTTCAAGTTGATTGGATATTTTGGGTATAGGCATATTTGTGCCTTTCCACCGAACTCTTTTCCTCACCAACTTTTTGTGACTATGAAGCTAGCTGTAATTATTCTTACAAAAATGCATTGTGATTTAAATATATAATTCAATTCGGAAAATGATTTCGTACCTTCACATGTTCCATTCTTGGCAAGGATGTAACCCTTATCGCAGTAACACTCTGCACAACCATTCTTTTCTACACAATGTGCCCCCTTGCTTTTGCATGCTATATCATCTTCTGTTTGGCACACAAAAGCAGCTGCATCAGAAGAAAAAAAAAACATATAAAGACTTTTAAATTTTAAGAAAATATTAAAAACATAAGAAAGCTGAAGAGCAGTTAGAAAAGTATACATGATTAAGGTGTATGACAAACCTGCCCTAGGCACTGCTGATATCACCACTGTTAATTTTCTCCTTTGCCGTTCCATGTACGACGTCATAGATATAGAGTCATACCAGTTTCAAGGCTGATTCTTTAGTAACTGTAGAAAACTAGAATTTGTGTCATATGGTTGCAGATGCATATTTTAGAAAATTATAATTAGCTTTATGACAAACCTGTCTGACCATATTTGATGTATTTGACCCATTTGAAGAGACATGTATGCATACTGCTAATTTTGCGTGATATATCTTTGAGTTTTTGGGTTTTCAAAAAGTTAAAAAATATATTAAAATAAGGTCAATAGAAATATAATTTTTCTTGAGGATGATTGCTTTCACAATCAAAGTAATTAAATTGTTGCTACTAAGATGTGTGCATCTGACACTTCTTGGTTTCACATTGTTTCTCTTTTAACTTTGTGTCGAGTGTCTTTCCCATCCTAAATATGTATGTATGTATGTATGTATGTATGTATGTATGTATGTATGTATGTATGTATGTATGTATGTATGTATGTATGTATGTATGTATTTAATGGATGGATGGATGGATGTGTTTATGTATGTATGTATGTATGTATGTATGTATGTATGTATGTATGTATGTATGTATGTATGTATGCATACAATATTCGACTAGTACTTACGAATGCATGTCCTTTTATCAGTAACATTCAAATTAAATCCGTCGTTGCATGCACATCTGTAACCTCCAGGTGTGTTTTCACATAAATTACTACAATCGTTCTGACCGGCACATTCGTCGATATCTATTGTAGATAGAGAGATATATACATACAGACAGACATACAGATAGATAGATAGATATATAGATAGACAGATAAATAGATAGACAGATGAAACAGATGGAGATGAAATGTATGTATGAATATTCTGGTATTCAATGTATGTAAATGGAAACATAAATGGGTTTAAATGCTTATATGCATATAAATAATGAGAAAGCAAACCGAAGGTGAAATGCATATATGTAGTAATCCCTAGGGGGTGTACATTCGTGGTGCTGTCACTGCGAGAAAATATTGATCACGTGGCCGGATTTAACCAACATAACCTAAGTCTGGACTTAAGAATCCGGTGATCTGTTGGGCTGAAATTGAAGTCTTACTTAAAATTGACAAATCAAATGTCTTAAGTCAATAATTACCTTTAAAACCTATGTTTGTGAAATTGAGACCTAGACAGAATTCCCTAACTTTGACCAAGAAAATGAATACACTTAAACATTTTACATGATGAAAATGGTAAAAGTGGTCATACCACGACAGCTATTTCCGTGTTTCAGGAACCCCTTTTCACAGTCACAAGTATAATAGCCTTCTTTGTTGATGCATATTTGATCACACTCATTCCAGAGGTGATCGTTGCACTCATTGATGTCTGCAATATAAATGAATTCTTGTAATGTTTAATGTCAACGGAATCCTTTCAAGAATCGTCAGATATGATAGAGTATTTCACTCTGGCTTAAAATAATCAGCTTCATTTGTTGGTGCGTTGGTTCTTTGGTTCCTGCTATCGGCACATCAAAACATAAAGACTATATCGTGCCCAGGCAATTGGACTAAAGTGCCTTGCTCAGAGCCACACGACAACAGCCGATACGAGCTGGTCTGGATAGGATTTGAACCCGAACCCTTCTGTCCGGCACGCTAACAACTCAGCCACAGCGGCTCGTAACAATGTCAAGACTTTCAATTAAAAGTTACAAGCAAACGCTATTTTTATTGATGTTAAATTGTTTGCAGAGTTGATGATAATATAGAATTGAACACAAGCCATCTCTTCATTGATGGTTATTCGCATTTCTATTGCATTCTTTATGAACTATGCGATTTTTTTGTCTTGACTATGTGGTTGCGTTTTAGTAAGATTTTTGCTGTTATATTTTCAGGGAATAATACAAGAACATACCATCACAACCATTGCTTGAGTTCGAAAAACCAGGGACACAAGCACAGATAAAGGACCCATTCGTGTTGATGCACATAGTATTTTCTCCAGGGCATGGGCTTGGTATGGCAGTACACTCGTTCTTATCCAAAGTACACTTTTCGCCACCCCAGCCATCTCTGCAAACGCAGCCGTTGATTGGGTCACATCTATCAGCTCCAATCCCACAATTACATGGAACTAAGCAGTCAGGTCCATAATGATACTGGTCACATTCTAGAATAATATATACGACACTGGTACACTTTATGATTAAAACCGGGTTACCATATCAGCTCAGCAAAAAGCAGTACCTTAACATGAACTTTTGTCTTCATTCACTGGTATAGAAAAAAAGTTTTTCATCAGGAAAACAATATATTTGGGGTAAATTAGTATTTAAAACATTCAATTATTTCAGAACACTGCAAAAGAAGACATTATTTTCATCATTGGTTTCGTTATTTAAGCAGATTAATTCTCGCACTGCCTACATTCGAGATATATTTGCATTTCTATTCATTACAAACAAATTGTTTGTCAATATGTACCGGTGCACGTCCTTCCATCATTTTCCAATCTAAAGCCAGTGCTGCACGAACATGTGTATCCTCCGTCAGTATTTAAACAGTTGTTCGTTTGCGAGCACTGATTTAATATGGTGTTGTTACATTCGTCAATGTCTGTAAATGGAAAGAATTCCTTCATTATTTAAATTCAATTTACTCCTAGGTGTACCAAACAAAGACGCAAGCGCGTATCCCGGGTTCTTTGAAAAAGGCATATAAAAATCGAAATGATTGATCTAGAATGATAAACATTTAGAATATAAAATTTATAAATCGTGTCATTCGAATCAAACCCAAACCAAGTTTCAGAAGCCATCGCCGAGCCCCATGCACACACACACACACATATATATATATATGTATATATATATATATATATATATATATATATATATATATATATATATATATATATATATATATATAATCGAGCATATTTGATAACAACTTCTACTTCTAACTTGTTCTTTCATTTCTTATATTCATATGCAAACAACGGTAGGTTAAATAGGTCATTATGTGGTTCAAAAATATTTTAACAATATTCGCACAATGTTTACTTTTTTTAAATGAAAAATTATTGATTGAAAATGTTAAAATTTGTCAGCGTTAGGCTATCAAATTTTTTGATAATGTAATTTTGCACTCTTCGCAAGTTTATATATTTGACCAACAAAAAAAAATTGAATCGTAAATCGTTTAAGGAAAAACACACCTATGCATGTCTGGTTATCTTCCAGTAATTCAAATCCCTGGGTACAGGAGCATTTACTTAGTTCCTTTTCTCTATCTACGATACATATCTGAGAACAGTTCAAGTCGACAAAAGTGGAGCAAGGTTCTTCAACTGGAATATAAAACAGTGCATTTTTCCGACTTCTATTTATATATGCAAAGAACTAGCTGTTTATTTCTATTATTCTAACAACTGCCAATAAAATATTAATTAATAAATATTTAAAAAATTAATGTAAAATGAAACACTTCATAACTTCTAATGTGGATTTTTTTAACCAATATATAAATTATTTATTTCATTTATCTTGTATACAAGGGCCCGTTGACATAAATGATCGCAATAATAGTAAACATATAACAACAGATTGTAAGATTAGATTTACATAAGTAACAGCAATTAAAAACCTGTGTGTTTGTTCATTCAGGAATCATAGAGTATTTCTATCAAACAGTTTTAAAAACTGCACTATTGTTAGTCATACTATCTATGCTGTATGCTTCTAATAATTAATGAGTTAACATGACTTAGCGCTCTATTACACAGAGTGTGTTTCTCACGTTCAAACGAATTTTTGTGCAATAAAAAGAGTTTTGTGTCTAAGATTTCTTCTTGAAACACTTTAGGCTATGTGGCTTACTAAATAAGGACAGTTAAAATGAATGTGTGCCATTTAAAAAAAGATTCAAGGTGAATTGTCTTTCTTCAACTCTCTAAGGGTGTTAAATTGTAATGTCTGCAAATTTGCTTAATGAAGTTATTGGTAAATTCCAAACCTGATTTAAAAGACATGAATTTCAAAAGCTTTTGTTGAACCATTTCAGTTTGTTGGGTCAAAACAGATTGTTGAGGGGACCAAATTTCAAAACAGTATTCAAGTCTACACCTTACAAAATATAAATATAAAGTACGTATGATTGATATATTTACAAAGTGTTTGCAAGTGCACTTTAACAAAACACACCATTTGCATTGCTTTACATGTAGTGGCCTTATCATGGACATTAAAACTGAGGGTACTTGTCAGAAATACACCCAAATCTTTTACAAAACTCTCACCCTTAGCTTCACACCTTCCATTAAATAGCTAAAGCGAAAAAGTTTTTTTCTTGTTTGTAAAATTGATATGGCATTACTTCTTCACAATCACTTTCATATGACATTTCTCACACCACTTATATACTCTATTTACATGTCTCTGCAGGAACTGCGCAATCACGTATCTGTCCGATAAATTTATAAACCGTTCCGTCATCAGCAAAAAAAATAAAAAAAATAAAGTTAGATCATCTACACATAATAAATATAATATTGACCCCAAAATAGACCCCTGAAGCACACCAGAAATAACCTCCTACCATTCGGAACATTGATCATTTACAGCAACTCCTTAATATCCGTCACACAAATGTGAGGAGAATCAGTTAAGAATATTACCAATCATACCATAATATTGTAGTTTATATAAAAGCATTTTGTAAGACATGGAATTAAATGCTTTGGAAAAATCAGTATAAATTGCATCAACTTGTGACTTACTATCAATTTCTTTTGAGATACAATCTGTAAAACTTGCTAACTTGGTTACTGTAGAACGCTTTGGCATAAAACCATGCTGTTTTTTTTTTACATAAGATAGAGTTTTTAAAAAATGTAAAAATGTTTATCTACAGTTTTTCAAACATTTCGGATAGGATTGGTAACAGTGTCACGGGTCCGTAATTTGAAACTAAATTTCTCTCACCTAATTTAAAAATTGGAATAATATTTGCCTCAGGAAAAGTATCAGACTTTTTAGAAATTTTTTAAAGTTTGCATACAGGTACACATAATTCATCAGCGCATGTTCTTACAAGAATTCCAGAAAGAGTATCAAAACAAAGGCTTTTTTCACATTAAGTTCACTGAACTTTGTGGAATTCAGTACATTTAATGTCAATGTTGTTTAAAGTGTCAATGGATGGAATGCAATCGTGTATATCCGGTAAATAATCTACAGGATTGGAGTTAAAGACAGTTTTGAAGAAATTATTGAGCATGTTTGAAATATCTAAAGAGTCTGTAGAAGTAGACGCTCCATCTGTAATTCTTGAAGAGACCGAATCTTCCTCTTGTTTACATTTTGCAAAGCTCCAAATACGTGCAGATTTTTCTCATGTGTTTAACAAAAATTCGCGCTGGTACTTAAGAAATTATATAAGCTGAATATGAAAGATAAAATTTAGTAAATGCATCCTTCTTTTCCTCGTTTATGTTACTACAACGACTGCACTCTATTTGCATTAAAAAAACTATTGCAACCTTCCAATAACACATATAGGCAAAACACATTTTCAACTCACATTTCGTCACTATTTGATAGTTAGTAACTAAAAAAATATTTTAAGCTGTTATACGGATTGATCACGACATTTACAACTTGCCTGGTTCACATGTTTTTCTATCCATGGCAAGGGCATACCCATAGTAGCAACTGCATGTAAACTTCCCCGGTGTGTTTTCGCAAATGTGTTGACAACCTGACTGACCATTGACACATTCCTCTATATCTGAAAAAAACAAATAAAAACATTAAATCCGGTCTCCATCTTGTATTTCATAACTCTCTCTCTCTCTCTCTCTCTCTCTCTCTCTCTCTCTCTCTCTCTTCTCTTTATGGTAGCATCATTTACACGATAGTTGTGGAAGGCAAAAAGTTGTACAAGGCAGGTTTATGTCACCAGGAAATTTCCACAGATACCCTCAGATAATGACATTTACTTGACTGTCTAAAGCTATTCGTCTTCTTTTGTCTGAATTTGACAGTTTCAGTAGGTCTATGCCCCACCAAAACCCTCACCCCTGGCACATCCTGATCTTTCTGATGTGGTAAAATTAAATTTAACTTTTACTAATAAATTGCTTTCATTCAAAGAATTTAGCCGTGGTATATCGTAAAGGTAAACATTATTTGAACAAGTTGAAAATGTTCATATTTACCTGAATATTTTGGGAAAAATAAATAAAGAACCAAGACCGAACTTATGCATAAAATGTAGTCAAAATTAATTTGGTTGAAATTACGAACGACGATTGCTTCAGTTCACTTTCACTTGTACAAACTAATATCGAGTACATATCAAGCAATGAAAGTTATAAGTAAGATAAATAACCTTATAACAAAAGTGCACTTAATGCGCAGCAATAGTGCATGTGCCCCCAATGTATGCTGTATTTTGAAATATGAATGAACTACAGGTGCAATATAATGATACAGTGACATACACATATACTTATACATAGATAGATTGTACCTCTACACCTTGTGATGTTGCTTGGATCAATTATGAAGCCTTGACGGCACGTGCAGTGAAATCCGCCCAGTGTGTTAGTACATATCTGTTCGCATACATTCAGCTCCGGATCCAGACATTCATTAACGTCTTGTAAAATGAATATATTTTAATTGTAATTCAGTAAAAAAATATATTATTTGAAAATGTAGTAGTATTGGCATATTTAATACAGTTGTAGTTATAGGATACTAGAATAGCATAGCAGGAGTACGAGTTTAAATATAGCCTGACAAACTCCCTATGTCATGGGAGTACAGTAGTAAGAGCAAAATTTTGACCTGTCTCTTTTCTAGCTGGTAATTTTGAAGTGTGGGTGGCCGTAGTGAAATCCTCTCTCTCTCTGTCTCTCTCTCTCTCTCTCTCTCTCTCTCTCTCTCTCTCTCTCTCTCTCTCTCTCTCTCTCTCTCTCTCATTAGTCATTATTACCTCTTCATTAAAATGTATTGAGCAAATGCGTATTGGATGCGCAACAATGCATGGTGCATTTTTGTCGTTGATTATTAATACGTGATACCTTGGGTAGTGCATCACAAAAAACAAATTCATTAACAATTTATCATATCCGCGATGGCTACATTTAGGAGAGATATTTTCAGTGCTCAGGCTAATCATATTGAACTATAGTCTTTATAGTTAAGTTCTCTTCCTATAACCTTCTAAACCTAACAGAGATAATAAAACTAACCGGTATGAAAATTACAAATACACACACGACATAGCATGTATGTCAAGCTTTAGATGTTGTGATTGCTCCAAAAACATCTTGCATTTATATATATATATATATATATATATATATATATATATATATATATATATATATATATATATATATATATATATATATATATATTAGTAACAGAGAATAAAATAAAGAAAATGATGATATCCGGTCCCAGTTTCATCAAGCACCTAAAAAGTTCTTATTTAAACTAAGTCTTAAATATCTATCAAACTTGTTTGTTGATATCAATACATTTTTCACAGAACATTCATCATGCATGAGGGATGCAAAAATACAATCCTAACGTGCTAAATACTCTTAATAGAGTCTTGCTTTATCTCTGGTGAAATTGTGAGGATTTTCTCCACCATCTCTGCCTCATATGCAAATATTGATATGTTTTAAGTATTATAAGCAGGCCTCAGTTTCACAAAACATCTCAAAATTTCTTCCTTAAATTGACATTTCTAAATATTTTTCTTTTTCTTGGTTGCTAACAATGATTTTTGTTTCTGAGACGATTTAGCAGGAATTTAGCCATTTAAATACAGTCATAAAATCTTGAATTTTTGTTAAAAGAAGACTAGCCTTATCTCTGAGGAAATGTTGAGAATTTCCACAAATTTGAGGAATTTTTCAACTCTTTTTTAAAAAATAATAGGTTTCCATGAGTTAAATTTTAAAAATAAAAAGTGATTTAACATCCTGTCCATTGTTTCTACATCTGACAGCAATATTGGTATTGTGTGAAGTATCGTAAGCAGGTAATGTAAAATCTCATTTTGATGAGAAAATTTGAGAATTTGGCGAGGTCCTTAAGTTAAGTGAAATTTATAGCTAGCCAGGTCAATAAGTTATAATAAGCCTCTATATCGAAGGTAATTATTTAGCCTTCGTATGAATTCTTTCAGACAAGAAGAAGCAGAAGGGGAAGAAGAAGTCGATGAACAGGATGAGGTAGAAGTTGTTTATTATTATTATTATTATTATTATTATTATTATTATTATTATTATTATTATTCCCTTTAAGTCAAAGCTACTTGCCTGGCAATTATATTGAAACTAATCAGAATAAATTAACACCTTCGACATGTTTCTAATACCTCAACCTTTGGTAATGATTTTGAAACACATTTTCTGACCGCGTCAATTATTATTGTTATTATTATTATTATTATTATTATTAATAAACACTAGATACATATAGTGTGCATTGTACACAAACCTTTCTACATCTTTAATTTCATGTCTTACCTCGCGTCAAGCTCACCTAAGCATGTGTTGTTTTCATTTAAAATGAATCCATCTTCGCAGTGGCATTCATACGAACCATTGGTATTGACACATGTTTTGTATATATCTCCGCAAATGTTTGGATCACTGCATTCGTCAACATCATCTTTGCATGTCGGCCCTGTCCAGCCCTTTCTACAGATACAACCCCTGACAGGATCACAGCGGTCAACTCCACGGCCACATTCACATACCTGACTGCAGTTTTCACCATATGTTAACTGATCACATGCTGAATTTGGTGATTGATGAAAAAAAAATTTTAGTATAATTTTGTGTTTCATTTTCATGACAAAAACTTTGGTAGTGCACAATAAGATTTAGGTAACGACAACTTAACTTTAAGGGATATAAATGGCAATTTTAACAAATAAAACATTCCTGTCCGCGTTTTGCAAGAAAAAAATATTTTCCTGTCCTTGTATATATATGCATTTTAAGTTATTTGGAGAAGAAATAAGGAACAAAAATAGAAATGCCTCGCTTGAAATAAAATGCCAGCTTGAACACGTCCATCCTAAAGATAAAATGGTCGGTATCTTAAATATATTCAAAATCTTTTTAATCGTTCCGTTGTAAATCTACATTTCTCTCATTTTCAAAGGGATCGTATAAGCTTTCAACAATTATTTCCAGATACCTTAATTTTCTTTAGTAGGGTCTGTATTGTTTGTACTCTTGCGGAATCTTCATAATAATTCTATACAAATTTAGAAATACAGATAAATACATATGGCATATTGCTTCTTTACTTACTTGTAACATTATATTTCAAATAATTAAAGCATTGCGCTTACCTATCCTTTAAAATAAAAGCATAATAAAATGTTTGAAAAGATGCTTTGAGATGCTTCAAAGCTCTGGTAGAAACTTCACTCTACATTACTTACATTTGCATGTTATTTTATCCTTGTCTAGCTGAAAGCCTGCATGACATTTGCATTGGAAGCTGCCGTACGTGTTAGTGCATCTCTGCTGGCACGCATTTTGTGAGCATTCGTCGTCATCTACAAACAAATTTTGTTTGCTATGAAGAAAGTAGGTAAAAGAAAAGTACAACTAAACGTAATCTGACGGAAAGAGTATCAAAAGCTTGATCAAAACTAGTGATACTTTTATTAGTATGCAACTACAATCGTTTCAGATAGAGCGTACTCGCGACTATCTTTCTCTAACGTAAAACTGATGGTAGGCTACCCTCACCAGGCACCTGTTTAGTGTAGACCATTTCAGAGAGCGCGATTCTCAATGCCTACAAATGATCAGAGGAAATGTTGAGTATACGTTTAAAACAGAAACAACTGCAGAGTTTACAAATATGTATATTGGATGTCGCTGCTAACCTGTCACTCTATAGGAACATACTGTTATCCCATTCTGCGACTCTGCATGAAATGAGCAAGAACAGCACACGTGCCGTCCCTGCAATAAAAGGCGACCCTCAAAGCAGTTTATTTCAGTTATCTGGTTTCAGAAACAGACTGTAACCCATGCGCGAACTGTTGCTATATAAAGTACACGTACCGGAATACACAAACACTGCGGTGAATCTGAATTAGTAGTAATACTTTACAGACTAACATCTGGTTCAGTAGTCGCAAAACTCTCTGAGAACAAGAAAACTCGAACGCAGACTTTCAAAAGTGTAAACACTATTTAATTTCTGTCCATTGAACAATAAGTTCATCTAAGTTTACCAAATCAGACTTAAAACTGTAAAATTAAAAACAAATCCTCACAGGCTTTCGGCACCATTCAACCTTTGCACGTATGCAAAGATAGAAACAATATTATAACTCTGAAATTGTGTTGACTCTAACCTCACTCTGGGCGAATTTACAGATAAAAACATGTTGAACTTAGAGCATGATTCAAATATGTGTGCACAGATAGTTTTTATAACCACGAGAACTAGAGACAGACAAGACAGCAGACCAATTAAGTTACTAAAATAAGTTCCGCACTTCCAATAAGAAACAATTAAATTTAGAACCAACATTCATTTTCATGAAATATGTAAAACATGAATTCCTTTTCCAGTTTGTAAATACAATTATACTTATCTTAAAAGGAAATGTATTAACTGTCAAGCTTGACAACTGTATTACCTTCACAAGAAAGGCCATCCAGGGATAAGTGATATCCGACATTACAGAAACAAGTAGCATTGCCATTTTCGCCAACAGTACAGCCAGCAGAAGAACCGCAGCTCATATTACCACATGCATCCAGGGGAACACCTGTACAAATGAATAATTGCATTACTATTTAACTATGTCAAAGATTTCTTATTCTAGGTTTCACCAGTATTGATATTCAAAAATACAGTGCAACTTGTCTACAAACGTTCGACAAATGACGAAATAAACTTGTCCTCTACGGATTGGTGTCTTTGCGGAAAGGAATTGTGCTTTGTATGTATAGTTTCCTCTTAAATCACCTTGAAACTCTCTGTATCATTTTCTCTATATGTATTATTTGGTCATAATATTATTATGACGCAGGAGATTGCTTTGCCCATTTCACTCCCGCCCCCAAAATAATTGTTCTTCTAAACTTATGTACACTTTCAAAATCTAGTTTATCCACAATGCGTGATTGTAGCATACAATGATTAGATGCACAGAGTGTATGGAAGAATTCACGTTATGATAATGTATTTTTAGTTCTCTGAGCAGGGCATTTGTGGCGAAGTTAGTTTCCACCTTACGTGTGTCCTTTAATAAAGAAATAATAAGAATATATATTCATTGCGATACTATTATATGTGTGTGTGTGTGTGTGTGTGTGTGTGTGTGTGTGTGTGTGTGTGTGTGTGTGTGTGTGACGGGATTTCATGAATGGGAATGACTGAATAGATCGAAATTAGTAGTATGTTTAAGTCTAAAAACCACGAAAAGAAAACAATGTATGATAAGTACAATAAATGACTTCAAAAATATATTTTCAGTTATATTTACTTACTATAGCACTATATTACCTTTGACGCATGTTTTGATGGAATCATTATATAGATAACCGGAGAAACATCCACAAGAATAGCTCCCATTTGTGTTGGTACAAGTCTGGTCGCAGTCGCTCTTAGCCTCTTGACATTCGTCGATATCTAAACATTACACGTGAAAACTCAATGAATTGCGTGAAGATGTTTGTTTGTTGGTTGGTTGATATGGGCTTAACGCCATTTTTCAGCAGATGATAGGCTATTCATGGCCGCCAGTATATCTGGTGGAGGAAGAAACCGAGAAAACCCCGGGAAGAACCACCGACCCACGGGAAGCTACTGGCAAGCTTTCTCACATACCCACGTTGGCCGAGCCCGAGACTCGAACCCATGCGGACAGAGGTGAGATGTCTGTGATCTGTAAAGGCCACTCAGCCACCCGGGGCCACTTAAGATGAGAAATCAATTTACCGTTCAAAATGTGTTGTATTGTATCCACAACATTAAAAAAAAATTATTAAAAAAATAAATAAAATTATTTATCATCTAATGGCACATTGTAAGTATTACCCTTCACTATTCGAACCAATTTTCAATACTGCCGAATCATTTATTTTCGGGATATCAATTTTCAATACTGTCAAATCATTTATGTTCGTGGATATAATTTTTGGTGGTTTTGCTAAAATTGACATTTTCGTCGGTACTCAAATTCGTGAATTGGGGAAGGAGTTTTATATTCTCCACATAAGGATGATTGTTCGTCGGGTCGTTAATTTTTTGTTTGACGAAACCACGAAACTAACGAAAATTGGTACCCACTAAAAAAGCGAATCGGTGGTGATTTTTAAAACTACTTTAAAACTAATACTGTCTGTTTCCGATTATTTTAAAATACTGCTTTTTTGCATATTGCATTTGTCGTAATCATGGCTTGCTGTTATTGTTGTCCTGACAAAATATAAAGGCACAAATCAAACCAATCTAAACCGGCCTGATCATGTACGAATACTAAATCAACTGCACCAATATATATCTCTATTTCTACAAAATCTGTTTTTTCCTCTTTCTTGTACATTGACACGGGATCTGAATACAAATAAATATTCTTAATTGTATTTAATGTACACGAAAATATGAATTAAACGGAACGATTTCGATATTATTCCAAAAATATGTACTCTGGAAGAAACATATACAAATGGCATTCATTACCGAAAATGCTACAGTAACTGTTATCAAAGAAACTATGGCATATTATCCACGATTTATCACACAAAACGCCAAGTGCACTCACCTTTGCATGTCTTGCTGTCTCCGTTCAGCCGAAAGGTAGAGTTACAAAAACATGAAAAACTACCTTCAGTGTTTTGACAGATCTGTGCACATCCTCCGCTCTCTACCATACACTCGTCTACGTCTAAAATAAAGAATGTATCTGCTGTCTCATGCAAAAATATTGAATTTCATCCAAAATGTACATATTATACGGCACGTCGCACAAGTGCAATTACATCAGCATCTGGCAAACGAAACAGCATGGCCAAGAAACTATATTTAAGTTTCGCATATAAATGTTCTTTCGTCATAATCCGTTTAGAAATTATGATAAATTGCAACACTTAAAACATTTATTGATCTATTTAAATATGCATTTCTTTTCAAGCCAGTATATCGATTCTAAAGTCAAAATTAGGTCAAAAATGGCTGGCTAACATCTACCGCACCTCACAATAAACATATTACATAACAATCGATGAGCTGGTCCATAAATGTATGTCAAACTTTGAGTTCCCCTACCAATACATTTCCTTTCAGCATTCATTCTGTATCCTATTGGACAGTCGGAACAATTGTAGCCCACACCAAGCTGCTTGTGCAGAGAAGGGGGATAATCCGTGCAGTTGCTAAAAGAACATGGAGATGAGGCACAGCCATCCAGGTCTTCCTCACAGTTATGGCCTACAGTAGAGTATATGTAACATAAGTGTCATCGTTCTATAATTTCATAGATAGATAATATATTTTTCCGTTTTTATACGTGCTTTTGTTCCGAAAAGCAAAGCAGTTTTTTAATAAAAAGCTGACCAATCGATGACGCATGCACATATCAAGGTTGTGTAGAAAATAAATCAAAAGGGTTATCTTTAAACAGCATAGCCTACCTCGTGGCCACGCGGGAAAGAGTGCATCAAAAAGAATTGTTCGTGATTGCTTTTGTTTTAAACCTTAATATTATGAACTTTTCTATGTAAACTGCGAGCCATTAAAATTCCTGATGTTTAATAACAATATTACCTTTGATTTATTCATATTTCAATTAAAACAAATGCATTCAATTATTTGATCAATTGGACAATTCATTTTGAGGATAATAAGGAAAACTATCTTGTCTAATGTGGCAAAGTTCTGAATCCCGCGAACAGTCATATTTGTCTACCTCAGATTTCTTGTAAATGCGCATTCGGTTAAAAAATGAATACAAATTTTATTTCACTACTATTATTATGTGTATATCACCTGACCAATACATGTTGCAGACGCATCTTGCGTATTTAAATTTAGCCGTTGTTCGGTTGTCGTTATTATAAGAGGTGTAATCGCAGACTCCATTATCGTTGCAGTCAGAACAAAACACAATTGTTGGTTCGATTAGATTGGATAGTACGCCTTTGTCGTCTTCGGCAATGACACTGCAAAGGAGGGAATAATATGAGATACATATTAAAAATGATGTTCCATTCTCGGACTCAAGATAAGAGATAAATACCTATTGTGTGCAGATAAAAAAAATACAGTAAAATAACTATGTACAATTTTCTGCCAACATTACTAATTTGCGTTTTATCACGCATAAAGGATGAATAAAGAAAAAATGACATTTATGAGGAAGACATCTATTTTACTATGTGGTTGTTATTTAAATAGGTCTAAACAATATTTGAAACTTCCCTGAAGCAGATTAACTCAGTGTGAAAGATGTACCTGATTTCTATGGAAGAGTCTAAAGTTGCCAAAAATTTTACAACTGCCCCAGACTGATTGTTTAACTGAAGTGTGGCTCCAACGTTGTTTTTAATGAAACGATACCCGATGATCCCATCATCTACGCCCTCTACAGAAAATCTTACGACTCTGTTCATATGGACTTCTACAACTAGCGGTCCTTCTATGTGCGGAATCACATTTTCTATAATTATATGTAGAAGCTGGGTTTAGTTTTTATTTTAAAAACAAACAAGCATCATTCATTAATTTGATCATTGATTTGAGAAAGGACATTTCGAATGCTAGACAAAAAGAATATCCGATGTCTTTAATATTTTTTTAAAAAAAGCTTAAAAATAACGAAAACAATTCCAGTCATTATACTGAATGAGACGAAATCAAAGATAACCTGTCTCAAAATAAGAGTTTATAAATCAAAGTTTAGTCGATGTTAGACGAATATGGGAACACACAGTGCTCAAATATATCAACAACAAAAAAAAGAAAATCTATATTTATATGTTGAAAAAAATCTGAATTTCAAATCTATAAAAAAGAGGAGCTAATAACTTGGTTCTCTAACAATTAATGAGCAAACATGATACAATGACTAAATATGCTCTTAGTACTCAATTTTTACAAACCTATTTGACGCCGAGTCTCCTCTGCTTCTGCTGATATACGATGAGTTTCTTTCGCAGCTTCTTCGTTTTCGGTAAACACAAAGTCAAATATACATTCCTGATTTTGCTCTCCGCATATAAGAGTTGCATTATGTACTTTTTCTGAGTCAGCTTCGTCAAGAAATTTTGGAATATAGCCCGGATGAGCATAATCTGTGTGATTTTTACCCGTCGGATAGCGAAATATTGTATTTTTTCCATCGACAGCCCCTGAAAAAAATAATAATTGTCTCTGAAAATCTTGTTCTGGAGGATTTTGTACATTTATGTTAATTCTATCATAAGGAAGGTGATTCAAACGGCCGAACAATGATCATTGCTGAAACATGTTTCTTGTCAAAAAGGAATTAAAATTTCGGTTGAGCCACTGTTTTCTTGAACATGCAATCCTGCACATATCGGATCTCACGTTGTTTAATTACAAGGGGTAGTCCAAATATATATCAACACGGGATGTTGCTTGCAAACAAGGTGTATGGAAATCTCACTGAGTCACAAATTTACAAATTGACTGATTGACTGATTCATTGATCGGTTCAATTCATTCATTCATTTATTCATTTATTCATTCATTCGTTTATTCATTCATCAAATCACTTAATTAACGATTGTAATCAATACAATGTCAATTCCAGAAAATCATTAGGTTTTAATTTTCAAATCAACGAAAGGGTCTTTTATTAATATTTTAAATCTTCTGAGACGACCACCGTTTGGCCTGAAGGCATTAAGTAACTTGCAGATATTATGGCATCTTTCGAATTTTCCTCAATGCCCGTGGACATTAAGGTGTCGATGCTTACTAGGCCATCAACACCCCCAGCAATGACTAAATATTTATGGAGTCATAAGCAACATGTACTCTGATTTCAAATAATGATATACCAAGCACGTGTTCTCTGTTTATGTAAGGAATGATCTTCATTAGTTAGAGTTGCACATAGCATTGAATAATTTGGATATCAAGACGGATATCTTAAAGTATTTGAGGATAATTTCATAACTTTGAGTAACATTTTTGGGTGGCATCCATTCATTTTAAGTTTGGTTAATGAAAATATACTTAATTGATTGATCACTGGAGGACTGCGAAAAATAAACTATTATAATAAGGATATTTTTGGACAATTCTGCGTGTATCTACAGAGGGCAAGAAAAATGCACGCAACAACTTAGATGTGGCAAGCATCTTTAAATATATCTGAATCATGTCAACTACATGTATATCAATCCGTTTCAAAAATGTTTAAACTTGATATACATAAAACATAGCTTACAACTTTGACCAAATTTAAAAATCTCTCTTTCCCGTATGTTGTCATTTAGTATTGTTCCATTGGGACAGATAAACTCATTGGTAGGGCTGCCATCGAAGTTCCCGAGAAGTCCCCTTGTTTGTCCTCGAAATATTGTCCGCATAACGACGGATACACTGAGCATTTTAACTCCCATAGAAACTGACATGGAGATACCTATGAAAAGACATCATTACATATCAAATGGTTAGGTGGATGGATATACCCAAAAGATTATAACGTCAGCTATGAAAACATATGTGTTAACTAAGAAACATTGCTGCAAAATATACTCGAATTAGGGATAAAACATTGTTATTATAAGATTCTCGCATTTTCTTGCATCATTAGAGAACAAAAAAAACTTTTCTTACCTTATCTTATTCACCTCCACTCATGCTTATCACAAAAAATATCTATTGTCGGTGTAATTTATCTTGAACAAGTTCACAAACGTACAGATATGCATTCTAATCTGCTTATAAGTAATACCTTACAAACGAATCCAACTACGGTTAATTAGCAAACTAAGTTCCGATCTTAATATTCTGCAAAAGGCAACTTAGAATTAAAAAGAAAAGTTGTATAGCCAATCAAACAATGATCGTATTTCATTTCGAGATTATCAGATGGCTCATCATCGAACTAATACAGGATCTTGATGGGCTACATGTTTAAGGAAAACATGGTTGAACTCGTTCATAAGAATTATGATATTATAGAAGCTGAGAAAATGGGAAAAATCTGCTCAATATCGAACTTGTCAAAGATCACGAAGAATTAGTGTTTAAAAGGGTTCTTTGGTCTAAATCTAACGAAACTTCGATTTCGTGAGTGTTCACTAACCATTTGCATACATAGTCTAAGTTGATTAAGGACTGAAACTTCAAACATGATGGACAAAATTGGTTAATCGTCGCACTTATAGAAAAGTTTCTCGGAATAAAGTTCCTATGAAAGGGTGTTCATTGTACAAACGGATGGAAAGAAGGATAGATTGACGTTGATTTATTTTTTTAAATTTTTTTTAAAAATTTCCTCTCACCTTGATGACAAGGGATAAGGAATTTTTACATGTATATGCACTATTGCAAAATGTCACATAAATCAAACAAGTAATTAAATTTCATACCAGAAGCAAATACTGCTGTGAACGCCTTCCTGTCATTGACTCGGAAGAAAGATACGTTTTCGGTATCAACGCTAAAAGAACTTTCATTTGCGAAGGAAATGGTATAGTCATCAAATTTGTTACTTGATCCGGTCTTCGCAAAAACTGAAAATCCTATAAGACAAAATACAGCAATATATTACGGAAATAATTAGTACATGGTGGCAACCAAAGTACACTTGATTTCGAAAAATAACATAAACTAAAACAAACGCAAAGTCACAATCTTTTCGTGTTTGTACTTTCTTATACAGAAGTTATCTCCCCTATGGCAACATTTGTGTGATCTCGCTTGCAAAGCTTTCATGATATTCAAGAAATGGGACGTGTGTGTCTGGTTCGCCCTAGTTGCAGTCTACACTGCTTTTTTTATTCACTCAAACAATCAGTCAGTCCATTTGTATGTTGTCGGTGTACAATGCTTCCACATTCCACCACGGCTGACCTCCATCTCAATCTGTCCTGAATTATACTCTTTTCTTCCCATTGCTTTCATCTCTGATTCTATATCCATTCGCCACCTTTCTTTGGGTCTTCTTTCTCTTTTTTTTCTCCAGCTTGAGTTCATCTCTTTAAGGATGATTGTTGTTTATCATCATCCACATATGTCCCGGACAACCAGCGTCTGCTTGTGATTTCTACATGTATGTTATTCATTCCAGTTCTTTCTCAGACCTCTTTGTTTGACACTCACCTGCATGATCTGTCTTAAGCAGTTTCCCTTAAAATCTCTCAACGTTATATATTATACAGAACCATAGAGAAGTGTTGACCTTACATTACTTCTGTGCAGTCGTCAAAGATATTATCCGTGATCTCCAGATGATATATATATATATATATATAATTATATATATATATATATATATATATATATATATAATATATATATATATATATATATATATATATATATATATATATATATATATATATATTATTATTATTATTAAATGCAGCGGAAGCTTTTCCTGTTCTGATCTTTATTCCGGTCAAGATGCCACCATCTTTAAAACAATGGTGTTACCAAGGTAACTGATGTAATCTCTGTTCAATGTGATTGTCTTATTGCTTCTCTTATTGATGACCATCAGTTTAGTTTGCTTTTCTTTTCTCGTAAGTCTAACCTCAGCTGCCTGTCTGCTTACCTCATTGGTCTTGACTTGAATATATTCTTGTGTATATAGTCAGATAGATATCATCAGCATAATAGTATGGTTTTGCTCACTTTTGTACTTTGTATCCTTCTTAATTTCAGTTTTAACTCCGGAATAACAAGAAGTAGTCTCCGTTGACATCTAATCCTCTTATGACCTTCACATCTTACAATGGTGTTCTCCGTTTCCTATTATTCATGATATTACCAATTTGGTTCTGTTATTTTCAAAGGGTAAAGTCCAGCTTACTATATGAATATCTTTGTGCTTGAATATTATCCATCCAAGTAAATGATTGTCTTGGACGCAAATGTCTACCAACATTTCTCCATTCTCGTTCATCGTCCAAATTGCTCCTTAACCCATAACAGTCATACCCCGATGGTGTCCTGTTCGACATTTGCATTCAGGTCACTAATGACGATCAAAATGTTGTGTTGTGGAACCTTTTTTGATTCCCCAATTTAGCAAACAGTAGAACCGATCCTTACTGTCATCAATGTCCTCATTGGTGATTAACACCATATGTTGGTATGCTTTCTACAGTTTTCAAATATATCAATATGAGTCATAATTAACTGGTTTACATCAAACAAGTCCTTCATTTGCTTGCATCCTCAAAATTAGTGATGCGCCCTCCAGGTGTTGGTCATCTGTTCTTCCCATCTATTCTTCATGTTACTGTAGCTTGTGAGATTTAACGTGGCGAATTAACTGGCCTCAGGAACAATCCTCCACTTTATTCAGTCATGGATCCGGCTATGCTTCGCAGAGAGAGTCCAAATTAATCGGTGGGGGAGGTTGTTTTTTTGTTTTAATTTTAGATCCGTTTAATCGAACATGGTTGATTTACGGATGTTCAATACGTATTTCCGTACATATACAAACTGGAACTAGTTTACATGTTTTCACTAACGTATCCGATTTGTTTTGCCTTCCAAGTACACTTTATATCTAAATATAGTTGGAAATCATAAAAGAGATCGGGTACTAAATAAATACAAAACCGCAGGAAAAAGAACTCGTTTGATATCACGTATGAATAAGACATGGTCTGAAACCTTTGACGTATTCTGGCGCTTTATCGAACTCTTTCTTTCAGCCGTCTGCGAAGAAAACACATATTTGGTTTAGTAAATGTACCTAAAAGTTGCATGCTTATACTTTCTTCACCTTACTTTGTATCTGATTTATCAGGTGCTTTTAAATATACTTTAATTGTTCAATAGTATGTCAGAGTCGTCCAGCTTCGTTTTGGGTTATTTATGTTTCCTCTACATTTTCTTTTTCACTAATATTCATTTTATCTCTCATGTAAATTCATGTCAGTTTTATTTCTGTTTCTAACTTAAATTGGAAACAAAAGTACCAGTCTTCCTATCCCTCTTATTCTTTTTCTTAATTTTGATATCGTTACTGTCAAAGAAACCAATTTGACCTTCATTTCATATTTAGCAGTATGACGTTGATATCTTTGTGTTTTGATGATCTTTGATAACTGCTTAGTAAGCAAAGAGTCATGATTACACCTTCGATTATGGAGTTCAAATGCTACGTGACTACGGGCGTCTTTTTTGCATCCTTATATTTAGTCGTGTGTGCATAAAGCTATTTTCTCTTTCCATTAAGTACAGACTTTGGTTGATTCGAGTTATCGCCGTTAGATATGAAGTTTTAAATATAATTTAATACTAAAGTACACTATTTTCAAGCGGGAAAATTAACAACTTTCCCCATATTTTTGGCTGGTGACGTGAATATATGCGTCTTGAATCCTTAAGTATACCCGTGTACATATAAAGTTATTTTCTGTATATTATCGTTAAGTGCACCCCTTGTTTTATTCGAGCTATTAGAAAGGAACATACAATTCTAAATACTGTTTGCTAAAAAATTTCCCTATTTTCTTGTAGGAGATCTGCTCCTACAAATATGCAAAGCAAATCTAACCTGTTTTGGTGCTGTTCAATTCCACCTGCACGTGAACGCCCCGGTCATCCTTGGCGGAGAATGCTGAAAATATCGTGGCATCGCTGACGTTGCCATCGTACTTTTCAGCTCGAGATGTTCTCGCCTGAAGAATGAATGAAGTATTATCCGAGTCCAGGTTTAGGAGCATATACTCTCCATAGCCATTAAAGGTGTATTTACGTCCATCTAACGTCTGAATGTGAGGATCTCCCCAGAAATTTCCTGCAAGTGAACATTTATCTTTGTCAAATGTATGGAGAAATAGAAAACTCTCCTTTGCTTTTATTTGCAATTTGATCGTTCTATTCTTGTGGTAAATTAACCATTAAAACGTTCTTGGTTTCTATTGTATTTTCTTTGGGCTTATAACTGTGTTGAAAGTATTTCACGTAAGTGTTGTTAGAGCAATTTACATGTTTCCACTAAAGATTCTCTCCCTCCCTCCAGTCTTTCTCTCTCTCTCTTTCTCTCTCTCTCTCTCTCTCTCTCTCTCTCTCTCTCTCTTTCTCTCTCTCTCTCTCCTCTTTTTATATGCGCTGTATTAAAATATTGTATATATAAAACATGATATTTTTTTTTATTTGAGACATCTTTAAGTAATATTCCAAAATCATTGGTTTCTTTGAAAATAATAAAAGTTGACAGGCTGTCCATGCTATAAGGCCTTCAGTATATTCAGACCAAGAACAATTATAAATTCCTCATCGGAAAATAAAATCATGAGGATTTAAAATTCAAAGTTAAATATTCATTCTAATTGTGACTAATCGCAAAATTTAACTTCTTCGGACACTAACCCACAATATGAATCGGCTGACCCACAATTTAAGATTTTGAGAGAAAACAAAGTTCTGTGTTTTTCACACTATACACTAATGTAACGCACCTTACAACGAAAAGGCTAAAATTGTTCTAGCTCCTGACTGTATCTTAAATATGTTTGTTCTGGGCATATGAGAGAGAGAGAGAGAGAGAGAGAGAGAGAGAGAGAGAGAGAGAGAGAGAGAGAGAGAGAGAGAGAGTAATAATTGGTCCGTTCTGAATAACCAATATATGTTTTAATTGTCTATAGACAATAATTTGCTCAGAATACCGGTAAGATTAGAAACTTTCCACTTTTACCAAATTGCAGAGGGAACGTTGTATAGCAGCTTCCTATGGGTCTTAAGACATGATAGAGGTTGCAGAGGTCGTTTTTCTCGCAGCAGTTCTCCCTCATTTGTAAGTCGTCTCTGGCATGCCAGTTTTGGGAAAACCAGGGATTATAGCGGATGTAGCCCCCTGCATAAGGTCCCGATTGCACGAAGTGTTGATCGAGGGAATCGTGGTAGCAACATGTCTGAAATTGACAGCCATTTACATTTACTTGTAATTATTATTATTATATGAATAAATTACTTCGAGATATTTTCTCAGAACTAATAACCCATACATTCAATTTGAGAATTTATAATGACAAAGATCTAGTTCTTGCAATGTCGCATGGGCACTAATATGATCTGAACATATTGTTTCCATACATTTTCTCTCAATAAATAATACCATGTTCCTTTTAAAATGCATATGAAAATTTTAGTCTTGCTAGGTCAATAACAACTTTTTAATTCTTCAGCTACTTTTGATCGGCAATAGGTTTTGTGCAACTTGTTTATTTATTTTTAATAATTTTTGTCGAGTGATTGCTTCCAGCTAAATTCAGTATTTTAATCCTTTTCAATAATAGTTAAATGAATAACCAGTAAAATATGAACATAATTCATTTGGTATATCAATCATTACATCAGTCAATATATGTCTTTCTGTTTGCATTTTGTTCCAAACCAAAAGAAAAGGATGTACCTTTCCGACACCTAATGGTCTAAACAACCAGGACGGCCGCATGTAACTACATTGAGCATCACCTTGTCTTAAAGTTAGGCTTGTAAATCTGGGATCTCTTCGAAGGAAGTCCATAGTGCATGGGCAGTCGGGCATTTGGGACATCGATTCGTTGTATAATGTCTTCCCAGGGTTGTTTCTTGAGTACCATTTGATACACTTGTGTGTGGGTAAATTATCTTGATTTGGACGATCAGTAAGTTCATAGAAAATTGCTCCTTTTCCGCCTAAATAAAGAAAATGCCTTTATTCAGCAAGAAAAATAAGATGACTACTTTCAATTATGCATTGCTTTCTCAAGCATCCCTGTGCGCACGGATATATTATCTTTCTTTTTGTTTTAACGTGTTAGTTATATAAGAAAAGAGTTAATGTTTTGAAGAAGAAATTTCAAATAGGCGGGTACACACTTTTCTATTTTACATAATTTAATATATGTAGAATGCAATTATAGCATATGTCCTTCTTCAACTTATAAACAAACGCTTTGGTTCTTTGTGTTTCTTCTTTTACCCGATGTTTTGCATCAACGCTTCTTCCGTCATTTTTGGAAAAATACCGGACGTAACTTGAGATGGAAGACATCTTTTTTTTTTCTTCATCTTTGAGTATATTCTAAACATGTCCCGTGGGCATTTATGTTCATTGCAAACTGTTCAATGTGCCATCAGTTTATGACAAACTGAAAAATCTGTCGCACTGTTTGCTTCATGACTTGTATGTGATCTTTTCATATTAAATTGTCTTATCAAATATTTTGTTTAAAGAATAGAAATATACTTTAATACCAATCTGCTTTTCCCCCCAATCAAATACTCAAGTAAAAACAACAGCCAGTGTTGGATTATATTCTCATATGAATCTTAAAACGAAAAAAATCTCACTGGATATTTTCATCTTTGAAGAACGAAGGCAATCTCTATGGTGGAATCTAATCGCAAAAAAATATATAATTTTAGCTTTTGCTATTGTATGTTGGAGTTAAAATGAATATGTCCAATGAAACCCATTTGTGTTAGTGCAATAGATCATATGTGCATTTATGTACTGTCCAAGCCTTCAAGTTATGCTATCAAAATGAGCATTAAGTCACAAGCATTTATGTATAATGCACATAATTATCATGACTGTTAATTCAAATCATACTGAATTCCTTCATTTTCGTTGGTGTCAAAGTTCGTATTATTGCAACAAGACATACATTTTTGTCGGTACCTACATACTTTGGTTAAAAATGTGGTCCCATCCTTTCCACGAAAGGTACGTTGTTCGTTGGTTCTTAAAATTCGTGAATTGAAACAACCACACAAGTAACGAAAACTGGTAACCCATGAAAACTAGGGAATTCACTGTACTATATAAAAATGTTGCTCACCATTTTTTCGTAAATTGTTTGCGATATTCCATGCGAAAGGCGTCGATGAGTACAAGTGGTGGGTTGAATGTCCATATCGCGTCATATAGCCAATTATGACTTCGTTATTGCGAAGATTCATTTCGTGTTCAAAGTATATGTAAAGAACATACGTATCCAAGCCATCAGAAACAAGGACCAGTTGAAATGACATGGTCTGCAACAAGAAGGGATATATGGCAGTTATAATTACTAAAGTACAGGTAAGCGCTAAATAAAAACAAAAAATATATTATCTCGTCTCCTCTTTAAGAACTTTTGTGTTTTCAGAAACAATAAACATATGTTTATATATGTAAATGGCAACACAAATTATTCGCTATTTCTTAACGAGATTTAAAAAGTTAGCATTTCATTCAAAACTAGGAAGGATAAGAGGCTAATGCTGACTTAAAGCGTTATGGTATGAAAATAATTTAAGATAGAGGTTTGATTTGGCTTTATTGCTATCGATAATTCTTTCCTAATAAATGAAGCAGAATACAAACATACTGGCATGGTTTAATCATGCAAAGTGATCGAGTAAGATTTTAGCATATTTCTCATCACAAATATTGTTGACTTTTGCAATAATATGTGTTATTATGCAAATCGTAATCTATTTATGTTCATATTCATTACTGTATATCCCTTTTTCTTAAATAGCGTAATACAGTCAAAAATTCATTTGAAGATTGGTGTCTAACTTACATACATTCAAACAAAGTTTAGCGAAACAAAGAACTATTACAATGGCAATTGTTTGGAGTGTTTAAGTATGAGGCGATCGAAAGAGTAACCCATTTGCAGTACATTTTAGAAGTATTCTGATATTCTGAATGATATCTCACGACCTCACAAAAGAAAGGATATGTCATACCTCATCGGAACGTGTCGCGGCTAATCGAGGTCTAACTTTATGCCATGTAACCAGCAACAGGAACTGGGCCTCGAAGTACCTTGTGTTTGTCTTCATATCTCGAACGTATGCCTCCGCCTTGATAACATTTTGTCGCTGTCGGAGGTCATCATCTTTTGCTGCGTCATTTACTTGGTAGTAAACAATACCGTCATTTTGTAATTCTATATCTGTATAGTATGGCATAAGAACGTCGAATTGCGGGGATATTGACATAAAATCGTTCGGGATTTTTGAAGAAATATATTCTCTATCTATGGTCACTATACCATTGCTGCAGACCTGTAATGACGAGGAATAATATTTACAGATGATATAATCCAAATCTCTCAATATGGTTAGGCTAATGTGGAACACATTTAAACAAAAATAGGATATCAAAGAAATGTTTGAAACTTTCGAACTTGTGATAAAAGTAAATGAATATATTTTCATGGTGAAATAATGCACATAAAGGTTCATTAATACTTCTAAGATAGGTAAATTACTTACATGTGCATCATCACGAACCTAAGGTAATTTTAGCTTTCTTCATGGCAACTGCTGTCAACTGATAGATCTCCGTCTCAAAAGAATTTTGGAATCAAATGCGAATGACCAGTGTCAAACTTTAATGTGGTAATATGGTTCTTTCGTCAAGAGAATTTTTCAGCATGAACATATAAATTTCAAAACATAAAATTTAAACGCAACATGTCATTAGCTCAATTATTAGCAAACAATGCAAAATAATTATCTAATTAGGGACAATATTGTTTTATCATATGACTACTGTGTCATTTAGGCTCATAAACTAATATCATATTTTTCTATAAATTACACAAGTAAGCAAATAATGTCAGGACGTCATGAAAATCGAAGACATAATGTCCGAAGCATTCAAAAGTACACGAATGTCATTAGGCTGCACTACTGTGAGGTTTTATTTAATAAATGTTGTGTTTATCGACATGCGATACATAGAATTTTACATTCGTGCTCATTTTAAACAAAACTTATGAAACTTGTCGATCAATTTTTTTCCGTGCGCCATTCCGGCAAGCAAACATAATTCTGAAATACATGAATTTGTTATAATTACAGGTGCCAATGGTTCAAAATGCGACTATTTCCATATCTCATTTCTTTAAACGAAGACGAATTAGGAAGATCAATAGTAATAATAATAATAATAATAACAGAGAAAGTGCAATACCTCGTATGCAGATCTGATAAAGAATACAGTCATGTGATAGATTTGTGTTCTATTAGGGTTTTCCCCTTATCAGTTTTAATATAAAAACGTTTATGTGCATATACTCACAAATACATCTCTATGAAGCGTGTTAAATAGCGGAAACATATAGCTGTTTGGAACCTTAGAACATCCATCGTCGACATCTCTTAATAGTTTGTCGCCATTTTCGGCTCCAAATGCAAACGTTTGATCTGAAATAATCGGACAAATTTGGAAAATATTAACTTTCGGACCGCTTTGTTATTTGTTTTGATTTTGTTTTCTTTTTTGGTGGCGGTGAGATTGTTCGTTGCTGCTGTTTCTTTATTATTGTTTTATTTTTTCAAATTTTTTTTTTTTTTTTTTTTTTTGGGGGGGGAGTCTATGCATGCTATATGTGTACCTAAACTTCATAAAGTCTTAGAGTCTAAGTATTCAAATAACATGGGTTGCACTTATTTCAGTTTCATTCTTTTATAATATGTAAATGCTGTTTTGTCTTGTACATTTATAAATTAAGGGACACAGCAGACATAAATGCATCTACCATAACATTAGGTCTCTCTTTAATCAACGGGTTGTTTCATTTGTATTGTTTATACTTTGTGTAGTTATGACATGCAGACTATGTGACTTCGGGTAAAATAATCTACATTGAATTTTCCATGCTGACACATCCTTCGTATCTTTGTAACATAGATTTAGGTCTGCATTTCATAACAATATTTTTCAAGTTGGTTGGAGATCAATGCTGACAATTATTTTCACATTTTGCCAACAAAGTAAATCTATCTAGATAACACTATTATTTGGAAGGTGTGTGTGAGTTTAAAGAATCAACTAATGCTACTGGAAACGTGACATTTTAAAGGGAGAATCTGCGTCTAATTGGATGGGATATAACTGTTATAACATTGAATGTCTTACCGCTTATAGTGTCCAGTGTTTCGTGTGTCAGTGGATAGAATAAAACCCCTTGAATCCCTGGAAAATCAAGAAGTATAGAATCGTATGGAATTACAATTAATTTATACAATTTCTATCTGATTCAATTCAACAGAAAATAAGATTCAGCATAAATGCACACATACGTATGCATATATATATATATATATATATTCAGTCAAGTTTCTATATTCATTCAAACTACATCATTTAAAACTCACTGTTCTAACGTGTGTTCATTCTGCATTTATATGCATGTATATTATTTGTGTTGTTGGCGTTTTAGACAGGTCACATTTTTTTTTAAATGAACTTTCGAAGGAACTGAATCAGTGTAATATGTCTTTCAAGTCGTATTTTGACCCTAAGTTTTTTTTCAAAATGTATGGGGGAAAAAATTGAATGAACACTATAATGGATTGTCAAGGTTATAATCATACAGAGACATTAGAACTGTTCCTTTTTTAGCATTGCCAATCTTGTATTATTGACCAATTTGTATTTTGACTAGATGTTTTAAGTTCGTTATTGAAAAGGTAGTAATTTTGACCCGAATATTCTATTTTATCCCTCTAAACCAATGTAGTATTGGGGCACTTAAATAACTGCAATGTGATGTAAATGGATGATTCTTTAATAGACTGATTTTCACATGAGATTGTATGTCTTCAGTTGGTAGGATCATCATGTGCAAGAGTGTCATCATGACATTAATTGTACAGTACTAATGTGTCACATGCAATGAACATTAGCAGATTGTCTGCAATTGTCTGAGAGGACACATTAACTCAAGCTGTCGATGTATTAATGCATTATTCGTCATGAGAAGGAGGTGTGTTGTTGATGGATGTACCAGTATGAGTATGTCCTCGCCGTCTCAATATCACGAAAAATAAAATATCATCGTCTAGCGATTTCTTTATCATCTAAACGTCAAATAATAATGCAACATATTAAATCATCGAATTCTTTTGCGAGAGAGAGAGAGAGAGAGAGAGAGAGAGAGAGAGAGAGTATGTTTAGACTGTGCTCACCACTGCTGAAGACATGTCAATTTCTATTCATATTTTCACAATACATGCAATTTTGTCCCAAAGAACTCTATGAAGAACACATTATACTCGATGGGAAAGTTTCATATGCAGCCGTTATTTTATTTTTTTTATTTTTTTTTAATGCGTGATCAAATTAGCTAAGTAAAATGTTGTTCTATTCATGGTTCTCTTCACAAGCATGTCTGCTTGAAGCAGACGAATCGATATTAAAGTCCCATAATTGGCGAAGATGTTCTTAGCTACACGTATATTAATATATCTAAACGGACATTAAAAAATAAATGAACAGTAAGTTTAAGTCACAACATCGGGGGAGAGAAAGGTTGCGAGCGGTTGCTGAAAAGGCGTTAAAGAATAGCGAGTTACATTTATCTATAAATGCATTTCATTATTTGCTTAAAAATTATGCATAACCCCCTTAACAAAGGAATTTGTAATATCCTGAAGAATTTCATTATTTTAAATTAACCAAGATTTGAAACAGATGTAAAACTAAACCATAAGAATAACAGAGAGAAGGATGGAACGAATAGAGAAGAATTAAAGTAGGATGCGCGCAGTCTTAGCATCACGAAAATAGAAAATCAAAAAGTATCGATTTTACTATCAGCTAAAGGTCAACTGAAAATACATGTACCGAATCCTCACGTCTCAGAGAGAGAGAGAGAGAGAGAGAGAGAGGTGAAGAATTGACATTGACGGACGACTACATCAACAAATGAATTCAAGGCAGGTCGGAATGGCGGTCTAGTGAATCCACCTCCCACCCACCCAACCCTCAACCTCTTCCAGAAATAGCTATGTTCCCACGTTATTATTCATTCATTTCAGCAATAAATCTATTTCAGTTTTACGGAAAATTATCAATCATCAAACTTCCGCTGCTAATTGCTGGGCTACAAGTGGGGATGTTAAATGTAATATAAATGATACCGTTTCCAAACGAAATCTGAAATTATCAATCTTCAATTGTCCAGTCATCAAACTTTTGCTCTTAATTAATGCCAGGGCTACAATTGGGGCTGTTAAATACTACGCTCCATATTGGATGACTTCGTGTCATAAAAATGACCAATAAACACTCATATATTGAATATATAAGACTCGTTTGAAATTGTGTTGTTGTTGTTGTTGTTGTTGTTGCTTCAAATATATAATCGACATAAAGTAGATTGAATTGTATTTGATATCCAGCTGTTACTATTGTACAAAAGGTTTGAGCGTCTTTTCCTGAAGAAAATTATCAAGAAATACACATATTGTCCTTTTTGTGGAGATTCTGGCAAGATTTTAACACACATGTCAGTGCTAAACATAAATATAAGCGAAACTTTAAATGAAAATGGAAACAAGTGTCAGAGGTGGTCAACCGTACTTAATGGAAATATACACATCATTTAAACAATGTTGCAAAACAAAAGCAAGTTTTATTGGTACTATCGTTGACTATTATTTATATTGTGCGCAGTTCCTCCACTGACGTCACAAGCTCACGCTTGCGTATAGGGCTGTTTACAACAAGTCTCATTTTGGTTGCAATTAAAGAGACATATTTCCTAATCCAGTGAATGAATGTGCGTCAAGTCTTCTTAGTGCACGTGAAATGTCTAACAAATTAAGATTCCCCATTGTAGTGTATAGCTTTCAGGTCTATCGGACTTGTTCCAAGCTGGTGGACAATGGATATTTCCTCCCTAAATTTATAGGACTGCAGATCAGACTTTGTATTGTCAGTACGTTTGAGCGAAAATCTCAAGCTCAAGCTCAAAGTCCCACAACTTTGACACTCTGTAATATACGACTGAAAGTGCATTATCTCCATTGGGACTGATAATAGCACTATCACAATATTATGCTGTAAATTTGGTGGTAAAATGTCACCTGGAGTAAACCGTACACCATGAAAAATGCCTTACACTCCATTTAGATTGTATTTGCTGTGATCTTTTCTCTTCAATGGTTTTAGTGCAGAATGGGAAGATTTTGTCAAATATGTACGAAGACAAATTCATGAATTTTTTTAATGTAATTGCGGTGATGGAGAACAGAGTTCATGATGTAAACAAGTCAGCATGTTGCAAACGTAACAATTTACCGATGACGCCACAATGAAGCGCATTTAAGCCGCCATACACAGTCTGGATCTTTTTTACCTTATTTTTGACTGGATTTCAATCTGAGATAGGGGATCTAAGGCAGGACTTAGTCAACTTGCTCGCGTCCTAATGCGCGGAGACGTCGTACAAAGGCTTAGATGACCCAGTGGTGAAAGGAGCCTGACGGCAGCGATATTTTCTGAAAAAGTATGAACTATGAGGAACGTGACTCTACAACTTTAAACAGAAGAAAGCTTAAATTAAACACCATTCTTTTTTTAATTCCGGTCTCTCTACTAGACTGGCATTTTTTAAAAACTTTTTTTTACCATACATGTATCTTTAATTATCATACCTGATTTAGGGGTATTAAGCTTGAGCTTGAGTTTCTTACCTAAAATGTTTTCAACATACAGAGGTGGGCCTTTTGATCAATCGCAAGTAACTTTACTTTTATAACATCAGTTTGATTGGCTGATAATCAAATTCAAACTCAGATTCAAAAGATTGATGATTTCCTGGCCTGGATCTACGATGTTCGTAGTTGGCTAAGCGTCATACACGAGCCAAGTCAGTATTTAAAAAAGAAATAATTCAAAGGATGAAATGCATTACCTTTCGTTTCGACATATTGATCGATTTGTAGAGCATTCCTCGTGAAGGAGAGAGGATGTTGATTATATTCTTGGGAGTGGAACATATAGCCAATAAACACATCATATGTCCCATTAAATCTCATTTTGGCGGGAAAGTATTTGTATACTGCATAAGTGTGAACTCCATCTGATACGAGCACCAACTGGAAGCTGACCGTCTGAATACAGAGATAATAATCATTTATGTGCAATAAATAAGAAGAAGAATGTGCATTCATTTAGAGAAACAATGAATTTTCTAACAAAATTACATAAGAAATTGTGCATTATCTTATAAGGGGATATAATTATTTGAAATTGAAATTGAAAGAGTGTATTACCATTCATTTCTCTGCATTTGTGGGTTGTTCAGATTTTGTAGCCATGTTGCAAGATTTTAAAATTTCCTCGGACAGAAAGCTGAGAGTTAAGGCATGTGTTTAAAACTTTGGGACATTGATAGAATGTTGCATACAATTAAGAAAGAAACATTTCTGGAAGAAAATTATTTTTCTTTATTTTTTCCTGAATTTCTTTCTGCGACTAATCTTACATTATGCTTGTACACGAATTCTTGTTCTAACTGCCGAAATTGACAACAACATCATCTGTACGTGTTATAAATGAAAACTCCTGCAACAATTGTGCATCTAATCAAACTCCTAACGGTTAATGCAGTTGTGTGCCTTTTTCATAACTTTGTATTGTGGTCAACTGGAAACTTTTAATCTCTCTCTCTCTCTCTCTCTCTCTCTCTCTCTCTCTCTCTCACACACACACACACACACACACACTGCCAGTACCGGGCAATCATAAGTAAGGAACCGCCAAAGATATTTATACGTACTGACAAAGATACAAATGGCGGCAGCAGAAGCCACGAAGATGCTTGGTGATCGATTTCTCTGTTTTCTTTATATAAAGACAATGACGCTGCTGTTGGTAATAGTAACACGAAATATCTAAAAGATTAAATCTGTGACCCTTACTTTCCGTAATAATTCATTCCTTAAGGTTTGGTTGTAAAACCGATCAACATATGACAACTACTCAGTTACACTTGCAGTTTCAACAAAGATTTTATATTTTAGGAGATTATTGTAAAACCTGTAGCCAATTTCAATATTTTCCATGAAAGAGCGCATGATTCAACATAGTCGTAGCAGTTCTCACTTATAGAGTATGTGTGGTTACTTTTTGTGGCTGTTATTTCCTTACAACGTATTGTACAACGACACATGTATATACTTTTTCAGTGATGCTGTACTATAAATAGCAAATGTGTAAGTGTGCTATTTAAAGTACAACATCATAAAAAAGTATATACATGTAAACTGGAGCCTAGCTTGTGGGTCTGGGGCTTACGCCTGACATGCCGTTCCTCAACCATCTGTTTAATCCTCTTATCTCGCATATACCTTTTAAAGACACGTGACACCTATTGATCAACTAAATCTAAACGGAGAGTAAGACAGTATAGTTCATTTGTACGATTACTTTATTATTGTTTTATTACGCTTAGAAGGTTATGAGTCCATTAACGCCCATGCAGATTCATTTATGAGAGAGAGAGAGAGAGAGAGAGAGAGAGAGAGAGGGAGAGCATCTTACTCTGTTCAACAGCCAGCCATTTTCATCTCCATAGTGCAGGCCCTTGTCCCACGTGACGATTAGCATAGTTTGAATGGTGAATAACGACCTTCCCGTCAATCGTGTTATCAAGGATTCTGCTGTTTTGACATTGTGCACGCTCATATTGGTTCCATTTTGGCCGGCGTCATATATGTGATAGTATACAGCACTGGATCCGTATCTAAAGTCTATATCTGCATGATACGGTGCTAGTAAGGACAGTCCCTCCCTTGCTGTTACAACTGTCGGGGTATAAGCTGTATAACTGCCATTGAATGAAACTACTCCGTTGGTACAAACCTATTGTGACAATCAAAAGATAAACAACATGGCATTCTCAATACGCCCAAGAACAACAAAATGTGTCCAAACGGCAAATAGATAGATAGATAGATAGATGCATGCATGCATGCATACATGCATACATACATACATACATACATATTGTAAGTCTCTTATTTATCTAAAGATGATGCAGTATATCTCTTATCTTGTTAGATCGCAAACAGTATATTCGTTCTTAATAAAATAAGCTGCAAATATTGAACTCATTTAGATATTTCAAATCGTCATATAGGAATATGTCCATGGATAATGATAACTTGTAAAGTTGTATATCAAACACTTACGTAAATATCCTGGTATCTGGTTCCAAATATCAGGACCTGCGTAATTGAAACGAATCTGCAATGATCATCATAACTGCCAATCACCAAATCTCTGTATTGCATGCCATACTCAAAATTATATTCTGAAATAAAAAAGAACAAAAAGCAAAGCATTAAACGGATCTTGTATCTAAATGTTTGTGATAATTTTGCCTTAATATTAGTCAATGTTTCCTCAATTCATGGAAAAGAACATGTGTTTTTTGAAGACTAAATTGAGTCATATTTGAATAAGAGTACCGCAAAAGGTACACAGTGAACCCACTGCCTCACATTTTAAAGGTCATGGTGACCTTCACATTGTCACAATAACCTTGACCCTTGACCGTTGGACCGTCACAAAATCAATAGGCTTCTTTGTATCCAACGAATCAACACATTTGCAAAGATAAACAATACTATGTGAATCATAACTCAATTAAAGCACATAAATCATTTTCCTTTGATCAGTCAAATTTACCTTTAGCTTTGACCTTTAGGCCCCAAAATAAGCAGATTTTTTATTTCTTCATTTTTTATTTTATAGAGCAAGCCACCTGCATAGTTTGATAAATGTATTGGAAGAAGAACTTAAGTTACCTCACAGAAACCAAGCGCTGCGCCTTAAGGTGAGACTACGACATTTTGATTACTTTGATCTTCGTTTGATTATACAGTAAAATATTGCCAGATTGGAGAGATCGCTGGCGTGGGGATGAATCTACGAACGCACTTAACTGCATTTCTTCCTATCTACCTACCTCCATACGTGCATACTTACGTATGTACGTACGTACGTACGTACATACATACATACATACATACATAAGTAGTTATAGGGGACGATATGGGGAAAACGGGGTCTAAGGAAAATTTAACTTTACGGATGTCGCTATGGACGTCTATGGAATTTATGACACACGTTTAGCGAAATACAAAAGGCAAAGCTGTTTCGACATGTTTTTAATCACTGAAGATAAGGGAGCCGTAAGGATAAATACTGAGTAAATCACTTCTTCAAATTAGTCAATAAAGACTTCTGATTGGTTAGTTACTTCGATTATGTCGATGATACAATTATGGATTTGCCTAGAGGCATAAGAATTAATATCATCTTCTCACATATAAATATACATTCTCTAAATGTTAGGATATCATAAAATCTTCTTTAGAAGTAATCCGATTCCAATTTCGTATCATTTGTAGTTGCCAATGAGAATCATGCTGGATAGATTGGAAGAGATAACAGTATTTAGCGGAAGGATAAACGTGCGCTTCATACCGCCTGCATCGAATAATTTTATCTCTAAATTCCCTAATTCGCAAGAGAAAGACAATTGTGTTATATCTGACAAAAGAAATGAGACTTTGTGCAACGATAAAAAGTTGTGCTATCTCCAGTAATTAGCTGCCTGGTTGTAGTGGCAACTATCAGTGGAGACACTGTGTTACTTCCATGAGGACTGTGAGAAGTTGTGCTGACGTTCTGTTGGCGACTAGGATATATGGAGACCTTGAAATCGTGGTGCCAGCAGGAGCAAGTGTAGTTGCAAAGATTGTTGTAATATCTCTAACAGCAATATCTGTTGAAGGTGTTGTACTGTGTGGTGAATTCATCTGGTTTGTGCAACTTGTTCGACGACCGTCGGAACCAACGATGCATGCTCGCTGACATGTCGCTGTGGTAGTTTTTACTGCAAAACACTAGTTGTCCCAGGAGGGAGGCGGATCAGCATCATATAATTGTAGATAGGGGTGTGCCGCCCAGAGTTCGAAAAATGCAACCAATCTTGAGCTGATTTTAATTTCCAATGCTTATTCATATATTAGTTGTGCTACCTGTAGATAACAGTACACGACAAACCAGGCGGATTGTACAGTGTTCATTTTAATGCAAAGAAATCCATATCAAGACAGATGTGCAGTTCTCTAAACCTGGAATAATTAATTATGGACTTATTGCTCTCAGATATCGAGTCTTATTCGCGTACTTACAATGTAAGAGAATGACATCTATTCATGCTCTGACATGCTTGTAGAATGCGCCCAAACTGGCGGCACGACCCAAAGTGACATCATATAGGAAGTTACCCCACCGGCGCGTATATTTCTTTCACACAAAATATGTGACTCACAATCTCCTTTTTTTCTTTCTATTTTTTGGGTGGGGTGTGCCTGAGATTTCAGTCTTTCACTGCGATACACAGGGAAACAGAACAGTTGATCTTCCAAGATTCATAGACTTTTTTGTTCTATTGAAACTTTAAAACCTTAAATAAAATTACGATCAAATAAAAACACTAGAAGCTTTATACAACTTCAGATCTCGCTGTATATTTATAATTCAATTTTATTTCTTACAATGAATGAAATTCAGGGATTAAAATAGAGTAAAATAAATTAATCTAAACTGACCACTCCTATGTAAACTAGTGTTGAATAAACTCAGAGTTGACGATAATTCGTTTAGTAGTATGCTTTAGGTTACCATACTTGTTTTTCTCAAGCGGCTGACATAACAGCTAAAGTGTCATTTATCTGTTATTCTAACAGTTATACAAATGGACTGAGAAAGATAGAAGATAGATACATAGATAAATAGGTATATAGGTACATACCTGCCAGTGCCAGAACAATCACTGCATAAGTGACCGTAACAATTTGTATTAGATTCCTCATGGTCTCAGTGTCTTCCGCCTGTAATATTAAATTTTGTATATAATATACTTCATTTTCTTATTGATATTTTACAAAATCAATATTTTAATCTATGGTAAACTTATACTTGCAGGGTCCCTGTGTTATGGCACTCTCAGCTCCCAAATTGATTTTTTTTAGGTGTTTATGATAGAAATATCTATATTCATGTCATTGCCCTTTTGTAGAATATAGTCACCTAGCAATTAGTCAGCATAATATTTTCATGAAGAATGTAAGATATGTACTTAATTGACATACTATAGAAACTGATTCTAAAAACTAGTCATCGTATTGTTGCATTCAGAATAATATCGCATTTCAATACATGTCAATATGTGTGGCCTGCATCAGCAATCCCTTGTTAATTGTGTGTGTTTGTGCTTAATTCATTCCTTTCTACTGAAGTCTTCAGCCTTAATGGATAATTTCATTTTTGTTTTAGTTTCACTTACATCACATTAATCTTTATTACTAGCTATCCTTTCTTTCTTCTTTCCATCCTTCTTATATCTTGACTGCATTAAATGTAGCATACTTTTTAGTTGTTGACACAATTATTATGGAGCATGACAACATCCTAGATGCACTTCTCTAAAATATTGGCAACGTTTGTGGGAATGTATTACTCAACAAATATCTGCTATAGCAATAAATGAATTTGAAGCATTTCTTAAAGCGTACCAGTATGCCTGATGACCCAATTTTTAGTGCAGATGACAAAGAAATAGATTTGTATAATGACTATGTACAAGGTGACTTACAAATTTTGTTTGATGGATTAAATATTGCTATTTCGATTGGAGAATTGAAAAGATCAATTAACGAGTTAAATAATGACAAAAGCAGTGGATCTGATAATCTATTTAATGAATGTTTGGTATATGGCAAGGATGTCCTCTAGCCATATTTACTCTATATTTTTAATGTTATTTTCAATACTAGTTGCTTCCCAGACATTAGTCTGAGGGTAGTGTTATACCTATTCATAAGAACGGTTCTGTAAATAACGTAGACAATTACAGCGGTACCACTCTTTTGAGTGTCATGTGTAAATTGTTCACTAGGATTTGAAATAATAGACTTGTTATATGGTAGGAGGATTACCAGGTATTTGTTGAAGCTCAGACTGGTTTTAGAAACAATATGTCCACAACTGATAATATTATTACATTACATGGATTGATAACTTATTATATTAATCAGGTAAAAAACATTGTTTTGTGCTTTTGTTGATTTTTCTAAAGCGATGATTCTAATATAAGGGCTATTGCATGGTCTAAATTACTTAGGTTATGAATAAGAGGTAAAATATTTAATATTGTATATTCAATGTATGAAAATGTCAAAGGTAGAGTGAGATTCAATAATAACTTGTCGGAAGAATTTGCATGTGTAACTGGCAAGAGTCAAGGTGACTGTTTGTCGCCCTACTTATTTTACATGTTTATTAATGACATTGAAGAAGAATTTATTAACAGTTCAGTGTGATCTAGTTATATTTTCTAAGTCAAAAGAGGGTCTTCAAAAGGGAGTAAGTGCTCTGAGTACATATTGTGATAAGTGGCGCCTTTAAGTTAATACAAACAAAACAAAAATTATGGTTCTTCGCAAGGGAGGAAGACTATCAGATGATAATTTATTCTTCAATAAAGGTTTAGAGTTAGAGGTTGTTAATAAATTTGTATTTCTTGAATTGTTTTTACAACACTTCTTTCACACTTGCTCAACAAACTTTAGGTGCACAAACTTCAAAGGCATTATTTGCAATGAATAAATATTTGTACATGTTTGGAAATGTGCCTCTTAAGTTAAAATATGAAATTTGTTACACACTAATTTCACCAGTCCTTAAGTATGGGGTTTCATTGAAGGAAATGCTGTTCAACGGTTGTACTGAAACTTTTCCAAAAATCTTCTTGGGGTTAAAAAAAATACCCCAAATGATTTTGTACATGGTGAATCGGGTATGACACCTTTACAGATCAAAAGATATTAACGCATTCTGAAATACGGGACTAAGCTTATCTGGTAAGATAATAGAAGAATATATATATATATATATATATATATATATATATATATATATATATATATATATATATATATATATATCAAACTTAATGCTTACTGACATAGAAAGCCGTTCTGGAAAGAAAAATGGGTATCGTCGTTAGTTTAGGATTTGTTAAATAGTCTTGGTCTGCGGGAAGTGTAGATAAATCAAGCTGCTATGTTTTGTATCTTTGGTCAAACAACGGCAAGCTGACTAGTTTATCCAAAATTGGCAATCTAGAATCAGAGAATCTTCACGAGCTAGATTATATAGAAACAGGTCATCATATTTTTTCTATAAGGAGTATTTGCATCTAGTAACAGAGACAAAATTTGATTTGGAAAATTCCTTTCAAAAATAAGGATGTCTGCCAATACTTTACATATTGAATGAGGCAGATGGAAGAGACCACAATGTACAACAAAAGATCAAAGGACTTGTATTCTTTGCAACGTACTGGAAGATGAGTATCACTTTGTATTAGAATGCCGATATTATTTGCCGCTAAGAAGGAGGTATATAAAATCTTGTTTTTGGAAGGTTCGAGTATGCTGAAATTTACTGAAGTACTAAATTCCACGAAATCTACCGAGATACTAAATCTGGGAAATTATATTCATAGAGCACTAATTGAACGTAATATTATGAATAATACTACTTAAATTTACATATAATTACATGATTTAATTAATTTGTTTTTAATTATTATTATTAGTTTGTTCTTAGTTCACTGTTACTTTCATCTCATCTCCATTTCCTTGTTTAATACATGCATTACTATCTATTATAGTTTATGTATAATGTTCTTATGATATTACTAAGAAAAGCATTTTGAATACTGCTTATATATGTATGCGTCTTCTCCCGAAAGAGTTTGTATTTAAGCGCACGCATGTGATTGAACAAACATAATCTGGTGTATTTTTGCAGGTCACACATTAACGTATGGTCCACTTTTTTTATCATGTTCCATGTACATATGCATTCAGGTAGTGTGTGTGTGTGTGTGTGTGTGTGTGTGTGTGTGTGTGTGTGTGCATGTACGTATGTGTATACATATGTATAGTTATATATATATAGATATATATATATATATAGATATGTATGTACGAGTGTACATGAGAATATGCGTATGTATACGTAAGTGCATATATATATTAATATTTGTATATATATATATATATATATATATATATATATATATATATATATATATATATATATATATATCTTTAGTATTGATTGACTGTTTGTATATGCGATAGATTTGTTTTCATTGTATCTATCAAACGTGACACCATCAATTTCTGTAAGAAACTCAAATGTATATGTATATATATGTATATACTTACTGATGGTCAATCGGCTAAATGCAAATAAAGATCGTTCTAATAACATACATATATCTTTGTATATCATTATTTCTAACTTATTTCCCTTTTGAGGAAAATTGTAAACAAATCATAGAAAGTAGTAGCCAAATGCACAAAAATTATTTTAGATGTAGTACAGATTTAGAAACTATCCAGTTTTAGCCGACCGACAATCTTCAAAAAGGAGGGAAAAGGTACAACATATGGAGATTTTGTTATGTTATTCATTGTAAAGTATCCAAACGTTGAGTATGAACGCACACTCAAATTTAGAAGCATTGTAAATTTGTAGGCCAAGGTGGGCAGTACGTAATGAGTTGGAAGAAACTGATCGTAAGGAAGGTCAGGTTAGAAAGAGAAACTTGGGCCACAGTAAGTAAGAATCCTTATTGTTAGACACATTTACTATGGAAGGTATTGTATCCTAAAATGAGTGACACGGTAAGAGAAATGGAGTAATTTGGTGAAAGAATATGAATTATATTGATGCATTTATTTAGATTAACTGCATATAAATGTATATCATACAACATAAAAAAGGGCTTTCATGGTAATCCTGAAATTGAGCAGCGAACACCATGCATCCTCATCACCATAGAATATTCTAAGAAGCCAAATTATTGCCTCAAACAAAACAAAAATTATTTTATATGAAAGTATTTTTAGCTGAGTATGAAAAGTTCATGGAAACCGAGATCATGACAGCTGAGTTTTAACAATTTGAAATTATATTTGAAGCTGTCCAGGTATCAACCATTATTGAACCAGATAGTATGTGAAGCAATCCGGACATGGTTTTGTCATGTTTCACACATAACTAGGATAGGCCAGCTTGATATCTGTCCGCAGTCTGTAAACAAATCATAAATTAAGAACAAGAATTCTACAGAATTCACCACAGCAAGTAAAATAGATAACTGTGATTGTTACAGTATGTCACAGGGGTGATTACTATTCGTAATATAAATAAACCCATCAAATTTCATGGCTGCACACACAACAGTGTCAAGGAACAATGTTTTTGCCACAAAGTAAGAGTATGTGTACAACATAACATTACAAATCATTCACGTCTAGGAAAAGCAGCTTGAGTCTCAATGATAATTTCCAAGAACCCAATCTGGTCTCAGAAGATCACAAAAAGAGACTATTAGCGGAATATAGCTTTGAACTGGGTTTTATTTTGACACCTAAAAGACTTGATTGATTTTAATACCTCAGGCATTGAGACTTATGTTCATGATGTTGACTATCACCGAAAATCTTCTTTTTTCACAAGGTTTCAATGTTTGTGGATTTTCACTCATGCTACAAAGCACTAATATAAAGACACACGAAACTGTTTTTATGTGGAAATAAAAGGTTGTCTTTTAAAAAATGCAAGAAATTTACAGTGAATGAAAATGTGATTGTTCGCAAAACACCAAAAACGGAAACTCATGAAAATAAACTAGTTTAGATGATCTTAAATGTTTTTTATTTAACATGATGAGAACAAGCTACCTTATTTTTTACGATGATGAAAGACTTGTGGATAATTGACTTAGTTTCTCATTGGCCTTGTTATATTAAAGTCACATCGTCGAAATCTGGCTGCATCAAACCGCGCTCCATTACCTACTGGACAATGATAGTAGAGTGAGAGTCATTCTTTATTTAACTTTGGTGTATAATAAAATATACGTTCCCCATAAAAACATTCAGAGTCCGTTGCACTTTTTATTTAAGAAATATCCTGTAAATATCCAATTCCCTGGTCTAGAAAGTTCAATCAGAACACCTCGTGGAATTTATACCAAAGTCACTAGCGGAAAGGCCCGAGCCTGTTCCGACTGCAGGAAAGTAGTGGTCGCGGATTAAAGAATCGATTTTTCTGAAGAATATTTATTTTAGATAAGAACCCAGCATTACTGTTATAAATGATATGCCATATTTTTCATTGCATTTTATCATGATTTCGGGTATACATGTTTTTGTTTATACGTTTCAAAGATGGTGTCGAGTTGTTACTAGTAAGAAATAGTCCATGCTCCTCGAGACATTGCCATTGCCATGCACATCATATCGACATAGGTGCATGCTTTATTTGCAATTATTATTTCCTGCAAATATTCATGTGGAATTTATTTGAAATTGAATATGCTCGCTAGTAATGTAAAGTAAGTCACGTGCATATGATATATAGAGATATGCTTCTAACAAATGGGAGGCGGCTGCCTTGTTACCTTGGTAGCCAGAAAACACAGTAGAAAGAAATGACCCTGAGACTATTGAACAATGTAAAAACAAGGGCCGCTAGGTGGCACTCAAGCTTTACCTTCGGGCTTAAAATGTATGTGAGGAACTGTATCATGAAATCTCTGTGGAACTATGATATTCGTTTTAAATTTTAGATTATTCAAAAATAGAACAATGTGTTTTTAAATGTCTTTCGTAATTTTAGTTCTTAATAATGAGAGAAACATTCAGTAGTTGTATATTTGTACATAAGACACCTATGTTTATTTTGCTTAACATACATTTAATTTAACGGTGTGTTATTGTATATATGGGCTAAGGAGTCTGAAATAGATAATTATTATCTTATCTTATGTACCTGGCCCTGAATGATCATGCATTGATGAGTACTCGCTCCTTCAATCATAAAATGTAGAAGAAAAAAAATGTTGACCCTATGAGAGGACTGCCGACAAGAGAAACGTGTATTTCATTGGCTATTCAATTACCCAAATAATACTATTTACAGAGATAATTTCATAAATAATTGAAATCAAAGCAGAAAGAAAACACGTGTTTGGTGTCATTTACTGCATTGCTGGTTTTCTCCTGTTCAAGCTTTATAAAATGATTTCAGTATTTCATCCCTAATATATTATCTCCCTTTTTTATCTTTGGGGTTTTCATGTTTTATGATAAAATTTTCAATGATTGTTGAACGAAGAAATTTCATACAAAAATGTAGATCATTTAATTAGGGGGAAAAAATCCTCTTCGACTCGATGCCGCTTCAAACCGTCATTATGTGACACAGTATAATTTGCTCATATGACGTTGCAAGACACCAGGCCTCGAGTCAGATATAATTGAAGAACGCTGGTGGCTTTTTTGCCAAGATCTAAAGAAAGGGATTTTTAAACGGTTATATCTCCACAACCCGACGTCCGATCTGATATATTTGTTTTTATTTCTTATCCTGACAAATAGTACTTTTTCATAACGAACTATAAAAAATTACATTGTACATTTATTTAAAGACAAACTACGTTATTTTTATCTTAATGTTTTATTTTGTCGCAAAATATATATGCTTTCTCTTTAAATGTTAGTCTAGTTATTGTTAAAACATATTTTTACTTAATCCTCAATCCTGCTTAAGGACCTTCATTAAGTTTTTAGCTAAAAAATCATTTAACATATATCCATAAAAAGTTTGGGCATCTTCTTTTGAGATAATAGCATTTCGTTGCCTTGATATACACAAACCAGTTATTTAAGCCTTTTAAAATATCTGCTAAATTGTTATATATGGTCTTGATTCATAATCTGCTAAATTGTTATATATGGTCTTGATTCGTAATCTGTTAAATTGTTATATGTGGTCTTGATTCATAATCTGTTAAATTGTGATAGTCTAGATAATAATATTCTTTTAATTTGTAATGGGCACGAATACATTTTAAAGAACTGTGATATGTAAATAGTAGAAAGAAATCAGTAAAGTTTACATCGTTGATGGCTCTACAACACTTGTTTCATAATATGTAGACAAATAATGTAGTGTTGTAAGCTTTACATATATTTTACTTCTTCAATTTTCCAAATGTGTCAAAGGGACCTTTATTTCGTTTCTATTGATTCGATTGTTTTTAAAAATATCTGTAGTTTGTATACAATAATATAGAATGAAGCTTTAAACATTTAAATAAATCTCTAAAATCAAAGCCGTACATAATTATGGTGATTTTGCATATGTGGATTCTTCACATTTTATCTTAATATTACAGCATATTCGGGGTTAAAAGTACAGTATCATATATATGTATATTAAGTTTTGCTCGAATATATATGGAGCAGAAACATGTTACAAAACATTATATTTTGAGAAACAGTGGGATCTTTATCAGGGTGACTGCACCTGAAGATTTTACCGCAAATTGCGGATTTTGCACAAAGAGTATGGATTTGCGACGAATTTGTCAATATTGCGGGTTTGCATGTCATTTTCAAATTTTCAAAATCTCCTCACAGTCCACGTAATTTTATAAGCGTTTTGACTAATAAATGCAAAAATCATGATAATTAGAATTTGTATGAAGATTGCGATTTCAAACTACACGCGGATAATGTCAGGTTGCATGTAAAGTCAAACGTTTTGGGAGAAAATGAACTTGCCTTGCGCTCCGTTCTTAGAAAAGAAAATTTACATCTTCGTAATTGTGGATTTTTACGGATTTGGGGGTGAACATTTGTCTATATTTAGGAATATTTTCTGGTCACCATGTTTATCTACTAAATACTTTTACCATACACTCATACGTATCTTGAATTATTTCCAAAAATTAGATCAACTGCTAAAAAGAGATGACGATATTTTAAATCTTTTGATTGAAAATATAGAATTAACGGCATATATTTAGAAAATTTAAAGTAAAGTGAAGTCAACCAACCTGTTTCAGACATGCCCTCCGTTCTGTCAATACTCCTTATTAAGCGGGAAGTAGTCAGCATTAAATGCAGGCTTTATTCAGATTTTAATCATATGTTTGAACAGGCTGCACAAATCATATAACAAATGAGGGAAAAGTTTTCAAAAAAAAGTTGTTATATGCGAGTGTAAATACATTGAATTTAAGACCTCTTCAAAGCCATGACTAATCAAAAGACACATGCACTTGGAATAATCTGATTTAAACATATTTTATTGCCTGATCATAAATATAAACCAATGTGACTGGACACCGGTTCTATCAACTTAAAATGTTCCTTCCCAGATATTTTATAAATACACGCAATAAATTGAACAGGTATAAAAAAAATTGATATTACAGATCATGATGTCGTAACATGTCGTAAATGAATGGAACAGGAAGTGTGTGTGTGTGTGTGTGTGTGTGTGTGTGTGTGTGTACATACGTACATGTATATACGTATCCTGATAAATACATTAATTGTATAGATGAATACACAGAGATGTTTCTAGTAAAGAAGGAAATATTCTTATGAATGTATGCAGATTATCTTACATAGAACATGTATCATATGACTAAATTGGGGATTGAAAAGGGTAACTGCTGAGCGGTATTTTGTTGCTAACATATAATTCCTTCAAATTCAGGTTCTAGCTGAAAAGTCAACAAATTAAATTTGGTTTGCAGCTAGAAAACACTCCAAATTTTACGTGTACAACTGTTGATGACAAACACATAAAATGTACAATGTTAATAAAACTCATAAGCACAGAAACTGAAAACGAATACAAATTGGATGATAAAGATTTGGACTTGTTTGTTGGTTATATTGTCATCATTTTTCGTCTCCACCGTTAGATCGATGGGAACTGATAATTATTGTAAATATTTCATTGAATGTAGCCGGGGAATGTCATAAAATCCACATTCAAAGAATAATAATAGGTCGTTTCCTTTGCTTCAGGGCAAGGTATATCAGACAGACGTTTATATGATTTACAAAATGATCCATTTTTAGAGATGAACAGTTATTTTGTAATTGCGTATGCAGGACAAAAATGTTCCAATCACCGGTCAAGAAGTATGAGGGTACGCGATTGTTTTCTTTGAAGTGATTTCTAAATTGTTAAAGAGATGAAGAATTCCTGATTTCCCGAAGTAATTCATTCCATAATTTGACTGTTGAAAGCACAATGGACTTAGTTGAAATTAAGAATGACTCACCCTTTTTGACAGTTTATAGTTACTAATTTCATTGCATAGTATAGCGCAAAAATTACGTTTTTACCACATGACGGTCTTGCTTCAAAATTACGGTCAACGTTTCTTTAAAATCATAATTTTTTCCCAAACGAAAATTAAATTTGTCAACGATTACGTACTTTTCACCCATAGGTAAAAGAAAACAAACAATATTGAAGAAGAGAAATAAAGATGGTGCTCGTCCATCACGAACAAAGAGAGTCAAATTATACATTGACGGTCATTTGCAAAGTGACGTTGAGTGGCGCTGCAGCAGCGAACCTTGCTCCATGACGTCAACTTGTGTAGGTTCTGGAAATGGCAAACATTGAAGCCTTCTCAAAAACAGACGTTTGTTCTTCCAGCAACTTGACTGTTGCTCTGAAAGTAGTCTCATCCATATTTAGTGCTAATATTTAAAAGAATTTATAAGAAAAATGCCAAGTTAGCAAAGATTTCAATTATTTTGTGGCAATAGTGATTTTAGCACTGTAAAACAACCTTATATGAAAAACGTGTATCTTTTTATTAATCAAGTACATGACATTTTTCAACATTAATTTATTTCAATGATGCTGGGGTTTCCGTTTTCTGGTGAACATTGAACAAATGGCAGCGTTATGTATTTTGGGCCCAATTTATTCATTCTTTGGACATGTTGAACCCATAATATATTTTTTTCCACATGTACACACATGGTAGTGTCATACATAAACTATAGTTAACTAAGCATTCATCAAAAGAGACGAACAGACTTTGAAATCTGGGGCTGAAAATAACAGTTAGAGTCAAAAGTCCCTATACTGAATTGGTAAATGGTAGTAGTAGTTGTTGTTGTTATTGTTCTTGTACTAGCTCTAGTTTTGCTGCTGTTATTGGTGGGGGTGGTAGTTGTAATAATAATAAAAATCTTGTTTACTATGAAGTTGGGGCATGGGGTAGAAGTTGTTATTGGTGGGGGTGGTAATAATAATAATAATAATAATAATAATAATAATAATAATAATAATCTTGTTTAATATGAAGTTGGGGGCATTGCGTACTAGAAGTTCAACTTTTACGAGCTATGATCTGGATTTTGCTTTGGTTCTTGTCAACCAATAATCTCATGTGTCAAATTTATGACTTTCCTGTCTACCGCACCCTCTTGTAATTACGTCTACTCACCTGCACGTTTAGAGAAGAATGATCACGACGACATGACCACTATTTTTAAGATTTGTAAAACGTCCTTAAAGCTTCCCCCCCCCCAAAAAAAAAAAGAAAGAAAAAAAGGCCAACATCACCGACTGTTTTAATTGCATTTTTAATCCACAACACCCGAGTCTCACAAAAACAAGAAAATTCAATTTGGACACTCTAGGTGGAATTTGGTGATAACACAATCATTTAAAAAATGTATGAACTACAGCAGTACTCTCATCATATTTTTAGATGTGTGTGTGCGCGCGCTCGTGTGTGTATGTGTGTGCGTGTGTGTGTGTGTGATTTCTAAAGGTAAATATGATGGTTGTAGACGAGTCTTCGCAGTATTTTGAAACCTCATGACACTTACATCTAATATGAAGAATAGGGAATTTGTACTGGGTACACAATAACATATGCATACGTCTTTTCAAACCATATAGGACAAATAAAAGCAATACAAGGTAATACCTGAAGTAAATGGGGGTGGGGGTAGGGGATTTATGTAATTCTAGTTTCTTATAAAGTCTTTATTTATCACATAAGTGTTGATATCTCTGTTGAACATAAATGTTTGAACTTGCTGCACGGAGACGTAATCTTACAGCACAATCCATATTTGTTTACAACCTTGTGCGATACAAATCCTCGAGCAAGTCCCAACCGGATCGAACTAAAACTTCCTTGTTGCAATTTATAGAAATCATATACTCAATACCAGCCACATAGCATTATTTCATGACAGAAAATAGATAAGAGATAAAAACTTATGTGTATTAGTCATTTTTTTAGATGTATGGAAAATGCCAAAATTCTGGGTGACCACAAAGATTTTGCTACAAAAGTCGTTACTTTGTCCGCAACGTATGGAAGACGATCTGCATTTCAACAAATATTTAGTTAGGAAAGGTGATGCGTGCTTGTCTCTATTTAGAAGTACCCCATGCTAATTTTGTATCTATTTTTGGCCTATGGCCTGTATCACAAATAAAGATTATTATTATTATTATTATTATTATTATTATTATTATAAACTATCATGGTTATAAAAATACAATTCTTTAAAATTAGTGAAAAATTCATTGGAGAACACTTTAATATTAATTTGTAAAAACAAATATATTCAAAAGTCTTGAGATAAGTACCAATTAAAGATGATTTGGGAAAATAACTTGTGACTTCTGTATATAAAAAAAAATAAACGCCCAATACATCTTGACCGAATGCCATTTTAGTTTCATAACTCCCTTGTAATTTGATGAAATGTTTGGTAGTTAAAATACGGATTATTAAATTGTAGCATCATCCAACAACACAATCAACAACAACGAGAACGATCATCATCAGATACGGATGATGACGATGATGATGATGATTCATAACTATGCAAATTATCATACTTATAACTAAAATAAATATTAGATATAAAATATAAATATAATATATAATATACAAAGTTATAACTTACCAAATAGTATCACCGAACGAGATAAAGTTTAATTAACCTTTTGTTTATTTATTCAAGTACTTATTTATTTATTTATTTATTTATTTATTTATTTAGATATATGCCTTTTTATATTTGCCATGTAAATTTATACAAACATATTCATCCCGAGAAGATATAATAGTAGTAAAATTAAATTTCTTGGTAAGGGAAATATATCTGAAACAAAGACAGAGATGTACCAAATACACGTGATAAGCGATTGGTAGCGCAACCTATCAGATTAAGGGGGAAGTCACTCACTTCGATTTCCCCATCAACGAATCACCAAACTCTACCCATCTACGACCAGCTGTCAGTCACTTGTTGTTTATTCAAAATTCCAGCGCGCCGGTAACCAGCCTTAATACAGGCAACGTGTGATACATTACGTAATTACACATGTTCTGCTAAGCTTGTCTGACTAAGAGGATATCTGCTGTCCTCATGATTAGACACCTAGACAGTTTGTTAATAACTATTTGCCACCCAATCTGCCTGAAATTTTCAGTATCGACCGAAAATATATCACAATTAAGATTATAAATGTTCACAAGAAAAAGCTATAAAAAAATACTGTGCTAAGGTGTAGGAGTGATTATGTCGATTCTGGTGATTTGTCAAACTTTGTAGATTCGTATTAAAGTCGGACCTTACATTATTCACTCACGTCATCAAACTTTAAACATGTTCCGCAAAGACCACTACACAGTAGAGCATTTGACGCCAGTTGATGAAAAATGAAAGCATATGTCTAGACAGTGCATATTGCATACCAAACATTTTCTTAAATGACTGTATATCAATCAAACAAAAAACAAAAAAAATGAAATAGGTACTCTCGAATAAATAGACGCTATAGTGAATAGAATGGCTTTTGAAGTGTAGATAAGTTGAATAAGTGGGTTGGCAACTGCTCTGAACAAACTTGGACATGGAATTAAGCAGCAAGTGTAGTGAAAGCACTGAATCGATTTGCTCTTCTTCAGATTGATACGTACCAGTCATTTCGGGTGATATTTGCAGAATGCTCCTGGTTGTTCCAAATGCCAGGGCACATTTGGTTTGCACAGTGGATACTGATAAAGTCAGTAAGGCTACGCTTTGCGGATGATGTCATATCCCAGACTTTGTAGCCAATGCCACAATACTTTTTATTTTAATTTTTTTTTTAAATTGTAAAGTACTGAATTACGCAGTTATGCTCTTTTTTATCTTACAGCGTGGATAAAGAAATACCAATGCTGGAACTTTCACGTCTATATCACCGACCAGATACCAGATGACAGCACTAAGACTGCTTTATTTTCGTACTGTCTATAGATTCAACACTTCTCTCATGCTTAAAATATATGGGTAATACAAGATATCCAAAAAAAGTTTAATATGCACCCAATGCACTGTGTTCATTTGCAGGATGTTGAATCCATATATTACCATAGTAAAAATCTGTCAATAGTCTGTCAAAAAAAAAGAAATAATGGGAAATTTTAGGAAACTATTTTAGGGAAACTTTTTGACAAAATTAACTGCAAAAGTCTGGTCGAAAAGAAAAAGAATGGCCATGTTCTATGTCGTTTCCCAATACCGTCTGTGGCAATTTTACCTCTTAAATGCACCCAGGCTGTGCTAGGCGCTGTGACCGAATTTTTTTGTATCACCCTTATTTATTATTGGTGACCTTGGTCATGATGAAAAGAAACGAATTCATGTTTAGAATTCATCCGAATCAAGGCCACCAAAACATGTGTAGCGCTTTAGGTCAAACCATACGTTTGATTTTTTGGGTAACCAGCGCAAAGACATACTTCCAATTCTCCCATATTGCCCATTTTTCGAGACATGAAAATGCACACGCTGTTTAAGATGACTTTTCTAAAAGCCACCAAGTCGTATGTTGAGTCACCACCCATAAGACTATCCATGAGGTGTTTTACTTATTACTCCCTTAATGTACCAACTTTATGCAATATTGTAGGTCTGTAAAACAAAATATATTTTTTGAAGAATACGAGTGACTGCATTATTATTCTTTAATGGAATGCTCACTTGAATTATGGTATGTGTTGCCCTCTCGCCATTTACCTCTGTCATCTTTCATAAATGGTATCCATAAAGTCAGCGTGCGAGTTGAAACCAAGTATCCGGTAAGTAAAAACATTTGGTTTACTCGGACCTTATCTACATTCTTATGTTAACATTCTCATATCACTTCTTTTCCAATTATCCAAAATAAAGCTCATAAAATCTATCAAACAGTTGCTAAAGTGCCTTTGATGACGTGGTTTTCCTAACGAATAAATAGCAACGCTATATCAGGAATGTATGTATCACTGAATCTAATGGAGCAATACAGATAACTACCAAGTAAATTACATCTTTAAATGAACAAGTATCGAATTATGATTGGTTCATTCAGTGGGTGATGTACACGATAAAATTATGGATAGCTAGCTACTAGTTGTATTCCGAACGATGTTTTGACGTTTTCTAAATATAATATTCTTTATTCAGGAAGACGGGTTACATTCTGTCGTTAAATTTAATCTTGTGATGAATATCTTAGACAATTGTTTTTATCGAAACTTTTATGAGGAATGCCATCAAGTCCTTTTGTGTCTTTCTTGTACTGAATTTTAGTAGAAACTTTGGTCATTTTCGAGGAATAGTCCATGTCCAGTGGTCTTATATCTGGATCCTGTGGGAGAATAATGAAGAAAGTTGAGATCTTGAGAAATTTATAAAACATTGTTGCTATTTCTTCTCATCAAGTTCAAAGTTACAGTGTAAGGTCAAATTGCAAGCCCCGAAGATATTGAACACTCCATCATAGGTCTCACAGTTTTTAACAAGTTATCATTGATTCATGAAACAGGCACGTGAACTTCTTAACTGTTTCTCCTATGGCTTCGGGGTCCGCACTATGTTTGCTTACCTCTAAAATCGCTAGGATTATGTCCTCTGAACTTGAAGAGAAAAACTACCCGAAGATAGCATCCAGAGAAGACATGAAAACCAGAAAGGTCTTCTACCTTCAAGAGCCTAGTGTAACATACATAGGCTTCATTGGAATAGAGCGTCTACGTTTTCCAGTCCCGAGACAATGATCGTATTTGCACACATTTTTGGATAGCGATTGACAGCAAGAATCAGGACACTAGTATCAGATGCATATATTTCTAATTTGTCAACTCCCTTTCGGTAGTACTGATTGCAGCAGTATCAGTCATCTCTCCGCTTCCTCTTGCGTGCTCTTTAGGTGTTGGACATCCGAAATGTTTAGCATAACATCTCTTCTGGATGTTACTACTGCATCTACCGCCTAGTCTGTGAAATGACTGACTATTTTTTGGCCAGATAAACTGTAAGTCTATCCTTGGTCAACGTGTGCGAAAAAGATTTTGTGCTGAGACATTTTACATTTTTGTAGGATCATTCCACAAGTAAGCCATGGGTGCAGTCTTCATCTAATTTACTATCCTGTAACAATTTTCATGGCACTTTCCATGTTAGAGTGATCAAAGACGACATGCAATTCATCAAAACCTGTCATTTGGTTTTCCAACTTTGACAGATATTAGTTTGCATAGTTGGAACATGCTGCTTTGGTTGTTGTGGTTTTTCCAATTTCTTGAACAAGAACCATTCCAGCGAAAAGCACGAATTTCTGGCGAAAGGTTTGATCCATTTGATCACCGACAAGCGTGCCATCTATCTCTGATATCAGTGCTTTTGGCTCATGCTAAAGTTTGCTCTCATCCAGTCAAGCCAGGATACATCCATCATCATCAAACATGGACCTTTGCAAATTCATACATTCCAATCGATTCCTTTAAATCAATTTCTGGTCGGAATCTTATAGCTGGTTTGGTTTGGTTTATGGGTTTAACGCCATTTTTCAGCACAAGATAAGCTATACATGGCGGCCAGTATATCTGGTGCATGAAGAACCCGGGAAAAATCCCGGGACGAACCACCGACCCACGGGAAGCTACTGGCAAGCTTTCTCACATAACCACATTGGCCGAGCCCAAGACTCGAACCCAGGCCGACAGAGGTGAGATGGCAGTGATCGGTAAAGGCGAGCGCCTTAGACCACTCGGCCACCAGGGGCCCCGAATCTTATAGCTAAAACAATCGATGAAACAGAGTTCGGTCCTCGTTTACGCTCACAGCCTGTGATTTAGTTGGTGTTAAACGTGTTTATGGGCATCTTTACAGACCTTCAGATTACAATTGTTTTCATCGGAAACCAGATCGCCACACGATCTGAAGCGATCCTCTCTGACACAAAAGACATGTATTTTCTTCCCGTCAAGTTTCATAACAAAGGACATTGATGACTTTTCTGGCATAACGGTATTAGTAATTATCTTCATCACAAAAACACACGTGATTGGAATGGATTTGTATGATGTGCTATCACTGCTATTAATTTATTCACGTTATTGTCCTGATACTTCGAAGTAATTGGAGACTTATCATGCTGTTTTTTTTTTGTTTTTTTTTTTCTTTTGCTTTTTTATATAGGAAACCCAGCTCACTCGTGCGCTTCTTTAGAAAGTCGCGCGTCGTGCTAGGAATGGGACATTTCAGGAAAAATCTAGTGCGTGCTCCGGGATTTAAAGGAATGGCACAGGAACAAACAAAGAACTTTCATTAAATCGGCTCAATTGTTAAATGATCTGCACCAATTGTACAAAATGGAACATCCGATTCTACGAACAAAATTCCTGTCTCAGACCTCTTGGATGATGAATTCATCGCTCTGTTCAAGATTTTCATTTCTGCAAGATATAGTTGACCATTCATGCATAATGAAGTTTACCAGCACATTTACTCAAGACATATAACATGAAGGTCTCATACAGCATCAACTAGTTCCCTGATGACCGAAAGCATGCTTAAGAACATCATCATGTAGTAGAATAATATCAGTAATAGTTGGTTGTTCTCATTTCCGTTTAGCTTGTCCATAATGTTTGTGGTTTTCAGTTTAGATGTGAATGCTCTGCTCGCTCTTTCAATGGTTTCTGTTTCACTCTTGCGAAATGCTTGACTGAGTTTTCTTACTACATCTGTAAATACATCCACCGCATTTTCCGTGCAGGTTTCCATCATAATATCAAACAATGCCTGTTGAGTATTAGTACGAGCATTCACACCCCTTTTCATATGCCTGCCTTATAATATCTGTCTTGTGGCTGTTGGGCCATACATATCTGCTTCAATCCAAGCTTCATCTATAACACTTGATTCAATCAAATATTCAATACATCTTAACATTGCCTTAACTGTATGCAACTCACTTATTCGAATGACCTACTTAGCTTTACCATCGTCCCTGGACGTTTCAAGATGTTTCGCTCTTTATAACAGTTTTCCTTTCAGGCCCTGTAACAACCGTATTAATATACTGAGCTTGTCTGAGCACAGTTTGTAATGTACTCTATTCGTGAGCTGGAGCAGATATCAGAGGAGATGTTACGACATTCGTGATGAGTCTGGGTTTTGACACATTGGAGTTTTATGCAGGCCATATGGGAGTATTCTGATCAGGAATGTCCTGATCATATTTAAAGACGTGCCAAATCTTGTAATGTCCGATATATCTTATTAACAACCATGACACATCATGACTTGTAGATGCATGCAGAGGTGTTGTAGAGACGTCAACGTGGGTCGTATAAAACGCATAGATTGGGCATGGTGATTTTGGACTGTTTGGTATATAACATGGTATAAATTCTTTTCTGGATATAGATTTATCTTGAACTATTACAGCTGGTTCTATAACAACTAGAATCAATTTCAAGTTTGGTATCTTTCACTGAAAAATGGCCATGGCTATAGCATACAAGGTACTTTGCCATCTGAGGAATCTTCATCAAAATCGGAATCGGAATTGTCTACAGCGAAAATTATATGTTTGTTGCGGACACGAAATGGTGGAAGACATATATACCTTCTACCGACATCTTTCCATGACTACCATGGTTAGTTGTGTTTAAAGTCTATTTTTACTACTATAGCACACATATACATAGAAACTATCAAAGATCTATCAGTTGTTTGCTACAAATCACCTGATGAACAGTGATTCCTTAGTCCACTGATTTGTCAATTCGTCCCTTTTTGAGTCTTCAGATTTTGGGCTTGTATTTGACCTGTTGCTCTTCCTCTTGAGCTATCCACATCCATGTCACATATAGGTTGTCTTCCGTCAGCCGACTGGCTAATCACTGGTAATTTTCACCTGTAACTATTGTATTGTATTATTTTAATTTTATTTCTAGTGTGTATTTGTGTGTGTGTCTAAGTGTGCGTGTACACTAATACAAGCTTCCTTTTAGTATTAGCAATATTTTAATGGACGCTGTTTGTAATTATATGCATGTGATTTTAATTAATGTTTCGTTGGAGAGAACAAATACCATATACTACTGTGTTTTTAAATACCTTGTACAATATAATGTTTTATGTTCTTTGTTTGCTGATATAAATGACAGCAAATGAACTAAATAGAACTGAAATGAATTACTTTGTCATATTATTTCGTCGATCGTTTTATCAGTTCTTCTTTTTACCCCATAATAGGTTATATATATATATATATATATATATATATATATATATATATATATATATATATATATATAAAATACAAGCTGATTTTATATACATTTCTCATTTCCATTTTAGAACGTGTATGACAACTGATTGTATAATAAATCAAATCCGTGATCAATTCTACACTGTAGGTGTTTAATAGGTTTGTACCCAAGGATATGATTGTGATAAATACTTATATAATATGACTAATAAATACTTATATAATATGACTGTAATAAATACTTATATAATATGACTGGTTTAGCATTGTGATCCACTCTCAGGAAAGACAAACTGATGGATAGATCTGGTACTACAAGGCCGTCTCTATTAATAAAAAAATGAAATAAGTGTGATGGCATACTGCCTCGACAAGTGTCTAGTTTATATATTAAGTACAGAATAGGAATCAAATAAGTTTATATACATATTTTTATTGCAGTTGAATTATGTTTATGCGATTGGAAACTTTAGTGACAAAATAAGTTGAGAATAATGCTACCGGTATGTTGTCTATTTTACATTCCGAAAATGAGTAGAAAGTTGATATGTAACAGAGACGCCTGTACCATGTATTCTTGTGAGCTCCTCGTGTCCGACTAAAATCTGCTGGATGTTCTATTTTTTCATCAATGCAGCTGAGTTCAAAAGATTCAAACTCACCTTTCTTGAATAATCGAATATTAACCATGCGCAATCATAATTGTTGTAAATAAACACAGGGGTTTGAATCTGACATACATTTTCGGGGCGAGGGCAGACTGCCATACCCTTTGATGGCATCATCGGCTCACCCAAACCCTAAAACTATTATTCTTGCTGGGCTTTACAAACTTTATAAATGGCAAGCTGACATGATAATTGAACTTGCCTTTGGGAAATTTGAGTTTTCCCAAAATGTGACAAAATAATAGGACGTTTCAAAGAAATTGCGTTATATGTATGTTACATATAAAAAAAACTTTTCTTTTCTTGTATTCTTTGCTAACACCCTAAAAACCATATGCCGACAATCAAAGGTATAAAAAATAATATGTGTAGATAGATATGTAGATGAGAAGAAACGGAACGGTTAGAATGCATATATAGTTAGAAAAACAAAGATAGATAGATAGATAGATAGATAGATAGATAGATGGATAAAGGTTTTGAAAAGAGCTAGATATCTGAGAGAGAGAGAGAGAGAGAGAGAGAGAGAGAGAGAGAGAGAGAGAGAGAGAGAGAGAGAGAGAGAGAGAGATGTGTTTAGGTAAAAGACCTTGAACTAAAAAATGAAACAACTATTTTTCTTTGAAACAGGTTCATTAGATTTGGTTGTAGAAACTTAATTAAGTTTCCTTTTGCTGCCTATATATGTTAGCAGACTCATCTCTTCAACTACATCAACAATTATGAAATCTAACATTTTGTAATGATCTATTTATACTCATAACTGATTGATCTGAGAACACTTATTTTATCCATTTACTGAATAATTATCACCTAGTCCCATTAAAATCGGCGACATGCATCAGAACAATGGCCGACAAGCCTACTCTTTAAAATGATTTGAGAACATTAATTTTATTCCATTATTGTTATTTGCAAAACAGTCAATATGCATTGGTCTTCTGTAATTATCATGTACACAATAGATGACAAACACCACTTGGAGGTGCTAGATTTTCGGTACATCGATCGCGCTTTAGAATAAATACAAGTGGCTTATTATTAGAGACGAGTGCCTTTTATTTCCAAACACATCTGTCGAAGAAATCTCGCGAATTAGGTTATTAAAAATTATCACCTAGTCACCTTGAAATCGGCAGCATGCATCAGACAAATCTTTGACAAGCCGAATTGTTAGAGTTGGTAAGCTCAGCGCACATCGGAGGTCGCTAAATGCCCGTGGCTAGGTTAGTACTTGAAAGTCAGCGAATCCTGTGTAATATATTACGATTAAAATGTAACTGATAAGTTAAAATATAAATATGTATTCCCTTGTTGTCAGAACTTTATACAAATAGTAAATATTCACATTATCATGTCTGAGCGAGAAAATACGAGACTGACCTTGACACTGACTACAAATGGAAATTACAGACTTTGAGAGTAGATTGTGTGAAATAAAGGATCGAAAGAAGAAAGAAACTGGCGACAGTTATGTAATACAAGAATGGGGTACATATACACGCTAAATAAAGATGCTGATGCATGTACTGTGGCGAGATCACAGAGTAAAAAAAACTTGTAGAAACTAAAGAATTACGAACTGAACACGACCTCCCCCCCCCCCCCCTCTCTCTCATTATTTTTGCCCCCCCCCCCCCCCGGCAAGTATCTTGAAAACTTTAGTTTTCCTGAGCCGAATTTGAGCTTGTCGCGGGTGTGCAAGTGGATTTGTAAAGCCTTGAATTCTTTTATATCTTGACGGTTTGCATCGGTTATAATAGGCTTTGTTTGTTAGGTTTTTGATGACAAGTGACTGACTGTGTCTGGGACTCTGGACCTCCCCCACCATATACCAGTTGATCATCTGCTAAGAATAACCTATTGGCTTTGGTCTTCCAATTATCCCTTTAGGCGGCTGATTAGATTTAGCAGCGATGCAGGACACAAAGGCGGATAAGAGCTCGAATGGCCAGCACTCCTGGACACATACTGACCACCATGACCAGATACGCGGGGATCATTTCTTTTTCTCTGTCCACAATCGAGTATTAATGAATCTGTCATATATACAGTTTCTGCAATATTAATAAAGTTCATATATGGTTTGCCCACACAATTGGGCCATCATTGTCACAAAATGGGGAAAAGCAGTCTCTTACTCACGCTTCTTTGGAACTATAAAAAAAATATACCACGGGACCATTTACCTATGTGATCTTTGCATCATATTAACACATATCAATGCGGACATAGATATTCATGAACAAACTCGAGTCTTTGCTTTTAATGCAGCACATTCTCTAATATCCAGCCAGCCGTGGGAAGATTTGATTTTGCCTATTTAAAAATATGTTGGGTGGCAATAGGGGATGGGATATATATATATATATATATATATATATATATATATATATATATATATATATATATATATATATATATATAATTAAAAAAAACATGCATCATATACAGTATATAGATGGTTTAGGTTATTTAAAATACATTGGCTGGCAATTGAGGTACTAGATATATAAAAATATGAATAAAAAAATATATAATAGGTACAATATGTGTATAGAGATACATATTATCGATATCGAGAGAGAGAGAGAGAGAGGGAGAGAGAGAGAGAAAGAAAGAGAGAAACGTGTGTGTGTGTGTGTGTGAAAATATAGCCGGAGAGGGAAACTGAAACCTTGATGGATGTGAGAGGTGTTTGTTTGTTGGTAGTAGTGCTTTACGGCACCTCAGCACAAAAGTGGCTGTATGGTGCCAACTAAAGGTAGATGTTCGCAAAATGTAACAAAATGAATTGCACATAAAGCCCAAGTAGATAAACCCTTCCAAATAAATGTATACAAATCTTGAAAACAATCGAAAAAGTCTATTAAGTCCATGTAAGTGATTTATATTTTTGACTAACTTACTATGGAGCTCTTTTTGCTATGAGGCATTGGTGTTATAAGTCCCTCTTCAGAGTGATCGGGTCGCTGTACACAGGCAGTTGTCTCCCTTTCTTTTCCATAACAGCACAAGTCGCTGTCAAGTTCAGGATCTCGTAGCCTATTGCCCAAAGTATCAGTTGTGAACCAGCTAATGGCACGTGATATCCAAGCTGGTTTCATTTCTTACAGCATTTATATGTATCTTATGTCGAAGTTTTATAAACTAACTGTAGTGCAAAGTCTGGCCTCGTATTGTTGAAAGATTCGCACAACTCAAACGCAAGCCTCCAGTCCAAACACTTCTTCACTCATATTCGCAAAAGAATTAAAGAACTTTCCAGATTTTGTGTGGGAATTTTACATTGGTTCCTTTCATCGCTAACAAATTCCGGTAATTTATCCTAATTTTAATCAGATTTCGAGGTTTTTACCTTGATTAAGAGAATCTTTCTTAAAAATGTTTTGCGCCAATTCAGTCACGTTAGCTGGACATATGTAGATTCCATAAACTTGAAAGGATTGACCCTATGACCTGTTTCTCTAAAATTGATCACTTCTCCTCCCCACGATCTTCCATGGTCTATTATTATACTTAGAGCAAATTATGTCAATATAGCCCACGCTACAGATTTTTCCACAGTAATTTGAACTGAAAAAAGGATAAAGCCAGGCAACAAATCGATTTGTGACCAGTATGTCCACCAATTTAAGACCATTATCGCATGAGAAAAAGGTTGCGAATAGCTGATACAAATAATACTTCCGTTTAACGCATTGAGCTCTCCGCTTCATTGGAAAGACTTCTAATTCCTTTCAAAATGACTAACTTGAACTAAATGTACTTGCCTCATATTTTTGGCTACAGAATATATGTTGATTTAAATCGTGAGGTACTTATGAACCCTTTTCTTAAATCGCACTATAACGAAGGACACAAATACCCACACAAGCACAAATGCAGACACAAAACTATGCCAACACACCTTTAACTCTCAGCGAAAAGCAGTCACCTTTGTGTACTCGTGCACCATATAGATCCCGACGTCTAAGGCATGAACATGCAGAATTGTAAAAGTTCATCAGTGATTTTTATGTCGTAGATAATGACGTTATGAACTTCAGGATACATTTTATCAACGTAATCTGGCCAAGCGGCATGCGGTAGGAACGCCCTTTGGTAGCTAATGTACAAGAACGAAGGAAACTGATACAAACAAAATGTACATGTATTGCTTGACTTTAACCACGGGTGTTTCAGCACATGGTCGATAAGGGGCTTTGAAAAAGAAAAGAAACAAGAAGTAAAGAAATAAAAGATAAGAAGAATAGGCATATACTGATTGGTTGATTGATCGATTGGTGTTAACATGTCAACACATAAAAGGTTATATTCTGCCGAGGCGATTGGTGTGAAGTTATGTCTTGCTTACACAGCACGGCGGCCGACCCGTATTGGTCTGGGCAGGATTGAAACCTGCATCCTTGTTATGGTAAATCTGGCACGTTAATAATTGGGCCTCTGTTATTAGGCATATAGCTTGCGTCTTAGCATTAGACTATGTTTAATCATTTTAGCAAATGATGATGGTCCCGAATAGACAGTCATATTCAGTGCACAACAACTCATAAAAATTTCAGCCTGATTTGATTATATACAATAGCTGATTTGGAGATTTCTCTCATTGTACGATTACACGGTTGGTATGTGAAGATGCCCAATACAGTGAGTGAAAGCAAGAATATTCGCCGAGAGAATTTGGGGGCACACACATGTCCCATCTCTCCCCATGGCCAATCTGGAGCCACACAAATGCCCCATCTTCAATCCAAATACATCTGTATGATTTGTATTTTCCCCCGAAAAACCGGAAGAAGAGTCTTAAAGGTCACAGATCTTGATATTCTTCCAGTATCAAACACGGGCAAAGATTGTGTTATAAACAAATGCAAGCATAAGTGAGACATACTCTTTATTTCCTTTCAGTATGAAGTCCAAATGTATTTTGATTACTGGACCGCATTTATGGAAACCATGGGAAATCTAATGACATGATTTCTAAGATATGACTTTTATTGAAATTCCAACATGAGAGTGGTAGTAATAGGAAATTTTTAATTGTACGCAACTGATGGTATTTATGATTACGTTTTTAGAGACATTTACCTTACAATCCTGTTAAGTCTTCCATATGAAAACATTCTTGTAAAGGTTGTTCCTATCTGCGTGGAATTGCCCCTGAAAACTTTAACACAATGTCTCACATATGAACAACGATATACTGTATATTATATGACTTTCAAAAACTTAAAAACAAATCTTAACAGTGTTGATGTCGCGGAAAAGTAATATGTATGTCTTGCAATAAGCGTATGGAAGCAAGAAAGACCCCCCCCCAAAAAAAAAAAAAAAAAAAAACAAAAAAAACAAAACAAAAAAAAAAACAACATGTTTTTAAACAAGACTGCGTTTGTAAAACACATACAGCCGAGCTGAACTATTTTATACCACCCCCTAAATCTTTGCCGATACTACTAAAAGTTCCATGGCGTTGGGATGGACCTTGAGTCAATATTAATTGCAAAGGTGCAATGTCCCTTTTCATGCACAGTAACTGTATGTATGATTATAGTGTAGGAATCTCAAACGTTTTCAAATATTCACCCAGGAGTTATATGTATGTATCTTGCTTGATAAGAATAGAACCAGGGTCAAATGTCGGTTTCATATCTGAATTCATTTTTTGTTTCATCACCAGTAAGGGTATATAGGGAAATGATGTGTGACTCTTAGTAATTTCAAACTTATGACTCGGGAGCCTCGCCTATATGTTTCCATAACATAACGCAATCCAGAAGTCTCATTCAAAACCCTATGTGATACGTGTTGACAGTTTCGTCACACATACGAGTTCTCATATAAGACTAACAACTCGTGCGTTATTTCAATGATTTCTAACAACATATCTAGTACAAGTCTACTATTAGTATTAATTCTGAAGACAAAAAAAAAAAAAAAAAAACAGAGGAAAATAATGGGGCAATCGAGGAAAAGCACTAGTTTCATACCAGTGATTCCGGAAGACGAACTGACAGCTTACACTAAGGTAACAGGGCATGCCAATGTCCCTTAAATGTAACCAGTCCGCTTAGGCCCCACTGGTCGGACAGGATGAGATATTAGGTTCTAACCTTGTACTAGTCTCATTTATTTATCTTTTTTTTCTTCATAAGTAATTTATGCATAAAAGACACGAACGTATCCATTAAATTATATTGTATCCTGCCATTTACCCTACAGCTCCAATAGTCCAGTAGTTACAGCGTCAGCCTCGTATGCAAGAGGTCCCGAGTTCGAATCCCAGCCAAGCCATTGTAAAAAAAAAAAAACAAAAAAAAAAAAAAAACGGAAAATGGCACCAAGAGCTACCTTGTTTGACGCTCAACACTACGAACTTCCTAAAGAAAAAAAAAAGAAAAAGGTTGCAACGGACGGTTTAAGACACTCCCGCCTCCACAAGTCTCCCTACCTATGGGAAATAGGGTGGTGGTAACATGACATCACTGGGCGGAAGTCATTAAAGTTGAAGTCAACGAACTTAACGGCCACATGTTCGAGACCAGGGCGAACCATATAGTAACATGGATATCGGCTGTGGTCGACGACCAGCTTTAAACTCTCATAGACCATGAAGGATATTCTGGTTATTCTGGTTATTCAAGGAGACTGGAATGCTAAGGTAGGAGAAGACGCACAAGCAGACTGGAAAATAGAGCTGATATAGGAAGCGACCATGACTTGCTGATGATGACTATTGCTGACTATTCGTCTGAGGTTCGACCTTGAAAAACTTAAAGATCCAAGCAATTATGGGACATCACCTTCAACAAGGAGATATCCTTGGTAAGCATCGTAGAATAAAGGATCCGTGCAGATATACTCGACCTCTGCGATGTGAGGAGAAAACGGAAGCATACATTTGAGCATACATTCCTAGAAATGTATTAAGCGAGGAGACCATGAAGGAGGAAAAATATACAATTAGATTAGCAACAGGATTAAGAAGAGCATAAAAAAAGCAAAAGAAATCTGGTTAGAGGACATACCAGTTGGTGAAAGACAGAGAAACAGGGGAGATGTAATACGATTCAGGACAATGCTGGTAAGAGTCTGACAGAAAACCAAGACATTCTTAATAGATGGACGGAATACTGTTCGGACCAGGAGACTTCTGGAGACCAAGCTGTACTAAATGTACCACTGACCACAACAGAGGTTGACGCCTTGGAAGACCATGAGGGCAGTGTCAGTGTTGGAGGCAGAACAATCACCAACCTGCGCTTGGCTGATGATATCGATGGCTTAGCAGGAGATGAAGAAGAAATGGAAACCTTAGTGAACCGTCTCAATCAAGCATCACTAAGATATGGGATGGAGATCAACACTGAAAAGACAAACCTAATGACAAACAACCCGAGTGGCATCCAAAAGGAAATAAGAGGGAATGGACAGCTGGGCACAGTAACAAGCTTCAAGTACCTAGGTGCTATTGCCTCTGATGAAGGTTCAAAACGTGAGGATCTTTCCAGGATTGCGCAGACAACAGCTGCTCTGGCTACGCTGAAGCCTGTTTGGAAAGACCGCAACATCACGCTTGGTCCAAGATCAAGCTTATGCGCTCCCTCGTCATGTCCATATTCCTATATGCATGTGAGACATGGACCGAAACAGCAGAAATAGAGAGAATTAGAGATGAGATGTTATCGAAGGATCCTGAAAATCTCATACTTAGACCACGTCTCTAATGCGGAGGTGCGCACTAAAATCCAAGGCACAATTGGACCTTATGAAGATTTGTTCATCAATGTAAATAAACGCAAACTAAGATGGTATGGTCACGTTTCACGCTCATCTGGCCTGTCAAAGACATTCCTACAGGGCACAGTGAGAGGAAAGAGAAAACGAGGCAGACAGAAGAAGACAGGCATGGACTTTGCAAAGTCCCAAAGAGCAGTGGAGATCAGGGCGAAATGGAGAGAGATTGTCGCAAAGTCATCAGTGGCGCCCCTACGACTAGCAAGGTTACGGGAGAAATGAAAATGATAATAAAAATCAATCACAAAGCAAGCCGACCCCGTAAGCTGACCTAGGGAAGCCGACTTTTGTTTCTTTTTACTGGTATTCACAGCAATTTTCAAAATAAATTGAAACAATGGAACAGTTGGGGCTCTGTAAGTCACACTTTGAGCATACATTCCTAGAAATGTAATAAAGGGTTTGCCGCAACTGAACAGGCGTCAGCTGTGCGGCATGATCACAGGAAGTTTAAATAAACTCTGTTAACTGAATATAGGACTCTTCTTGACACTGAACAAGTATCAAATTCGCGGCTCAATCAAAGGGTTGAGAAAACAAAGTGAGTGCAGATTTTACAAGCTAAGGGATTTGCACTGGCAGATAACTTAGGAAATATTACTCAGGATTTTGATCTGGCTAATGAAAAAAGCAAATATAAATGAAATCAAAACTTTGATCAAGTCTGGCGTGTGTTAAAGTGAAAGAGTAATTACATCTTTACTAATTAAAAAACTATTTAAAGTTAAATGTGTTTTGTCGTATTTTGTCGAAAATGTAAAAACCTCCGTATTTGAGGTCCCAATCTCCTTATTTTTTTATTCAATCTCCCTACTTGGCTTTTGAAAAGTTGACAGGTATGATGTCGAGGCTGGTGGGACTTTATCTCTGCGTGGGAGGATGGGAGATGGTATACTTATCACAGCGTGGGAACGGCAGTGAGTATTGTTTCTCAGCAAATCGACCAACCAATCAGCGTTTAACACCACTGCCCAAGTGCCTCCGGTACTGCGCACTTTTTCTGCGATATTGCGATGCTACGTAGTTTACATTTTCTCTGGTAGATGGCGCTGGTGTTGCTTTTGTGACGTCATATTTTTCACACACACACGCCCAATCCCCATCGTCACATAAGTCGGACCCCCACCCCCCAGGTGCGTAACTTCATGTATGAACGGCCCCTTTTTTAAAAATGCAAAATGTCTGGGAACGTATTGTTGTGTGGGTATGTAGGAACAATTTTCAACCGTTCATCATGCTCCGATTGATCGCGCCCAAATACTAGAACATCATCCATATGACATACTACCCACGAAATTCCCTCAAGAGTTTGCGACATATGTTTCTGGAAAAATTCAGGTGCGGACGAAATTCCAAATGGTAGTCTCTTAAAGCAAAAACGAACAAAGGGTGTAATGAAAGTGGTTAAATCACGAGACTCGGGTGAAAGCATAATTTGCCAAAACCCTGAGTTGGCATCTAGCTTGCTGAAAACTTTCGCACGAGCTAACTGAGCCAAAGTTTGATCTACACTCGGTATTGGGTGATTTTCGCGCATTACCAATTCGTTTAGTTTGGTAAGATCTACGCAAATACGAACATTGCCGTTACCTTTTGGCAATACGACCATACCTGCGCACCACTCCGTTGGGTGATCCACACGAGAAATGACGGCTAACTTCTCCATTCTTTGTAATTCCGATTTAACTTTATCCATTAACGGAATAGGTACCTTCCTAGGTACACTAAGTGCAAATGGAACTGCAACAGGTTTAAGTCTTATCTTGTACTTCCATTCAGATTTCCCTAATCCGCTGAATACTTTTGGTTACATTCTTCTGTATTTATAGTCTGTATTGTTGGTCTCATCAACCCTAACGACGATTCCTAGCTCCTCTATTGTTGGTCTTCTCAACAGCGATTGCTTGAGACTTTTGATCACATATACGTCCTGTGCTGTACTTCTGTTGCTCACTTTTAAGTGACACCTTATTTTTCCAAGGACATTGAGCCTTTTCTGTCCTGGTTCAAACAAGATCCTGTCAGCTTTGATGAGTTTAACTCTCTGCAGTTTTCTGTATAAATCCTCTGAAATTACAGTAACATCTGCACCTGTGTCAATTTTCATAGCACATTCCTGTCCCTGAACTACGACATTTGCTATCGAGGGTTTCGCTCACGAATCGATTCCGCCAAGAAATCATATGGTATTCAGGATTATCAGGGTTCGCTACCTCCGAAATATTTTTCATAGTTCTGCACATCAATGCGAAGTGTCCAATCTTTGAACATTTATTGCATGTTGCTTTTCTTGCAGGACATTTGTCTTTGCTATGAGGATTTTTGCCACATCTGTCACATCTCCGCATGTTTTCAACACTGTAGTTCAATTTGCTATTTCTCCATAGTTGACTGAAACTGTGTTTATTTGAAACAACATTGTTCCTCTTTTGTGGATTGGAACTGACTTGGTATGGTACCTTCTCTGTTGATTTTATTCCATCAGCATTCAAATGGGAATTTACGTGTATCCCTCCCTGGATTAAAGGTTGCTGTTTCTTCATGGCCTCACTCTGTCTAGATAAATTGATTGCTTTTTCTAAGGTAAGTTTGCTATCAAGTTGCAATTTTTCTGCCAAATGCGTGTCTCTCAGTCCAACAACAATTCTGTCTCAAATCAATTCATCTTTAAGAACTCCAAAATTGCAGTATTCTGTTTGACAATGTAATGATGTAACAAATGTATCGACGGATTCACCTTCCTCTTGTCGTCGCTGGTTAAATTTAGCTCTTTCGAATATAACATTTCTTTTCGTGATGAAATATCCTTCGAATTTCTCTCTGCCAATTTCATATTTCTTTGTGTCGTCATCACTTAAGCCAAACGAAGAAAATATGTCATCCGCCTGAGGCCCCATAGAATAAATCAGAGTGTTCACTTGCGTTTCTTTCTCCTTGTCATTTAATCCAGAAGCAAGTCTAAACCGCTCAAATCTCTGAATCCACTTTGACCAAGACTCTGGGTTAGAAAATTGAAATTTTTCTGGACTTGGAACTTGGAATGTCGCCATTGCCGGAAACTATTTGGTAAATTAAATCTGAACTGGAACGTTCCTTTTGTGAAAATGATTCTCAGTTCGATTATATCCAACTAATGCTGATAATCCACTGTGTCTTAGGCAAATCCCACTTCTGACACCATGTTGTGTGAGTATGTAGGAATAAACACAAGATATTCTCTACACTACTTTTATTATATACAGACAATTCTGTTAACTAAATGAAGGCCCAACACCAAGTGAACATAAAGGTGGGAGAGTATAAAATAAATGATGTACATCACAAGCATTCAGTTACTAATTGGACTCTAATTAGACTGATCCTAGGTCTTACTAGCTTTAAAACTGTCAACCTTTATCTGTGTCTCAAACTCCAATTACACATGGCTGTGCCTCATTAACTGATACTACACATATTTTTTTGTATATACACCAAAAAAGCTACAAGGATCACCTGATGTGGAAATATCCCCTTTAGCTCAGACTGCACTATCCCATTCTATAACTCAAAGCTTAAATGTCCTTATCAACCTTGTACGACAGGTGGCTGAAATCAGTAAATAGAAAACAGACTGCAGGCAAAATTTCATAGAAACACAGATAAATTTAACTTATGTAGTTTATACTGTTATTAGTATGTTGTTGGTGGGTGGCTGAGAAATTTGTACATGCCTTTCACGCGCTGTGAAAATGGTTTTAAAAAAGCTGTAAGTTTAGATGTAATAGGGTCACAACTACAGAGAATTATATTGTACATTAGTACACTGAGTTATCTCCCTTATACTAGTCTTTCAACAATACAAAACGATTTACATATAAGGCAATAAGTGTTCTCCATGATGTACAATATTTATTTTGTCTCTGCTGCATTAAATCCAGTTTTCATTAATCTGATAATTGGTATTACAATAACCCACACCCCCTAACGCCTCTCCCAGGGAACTGGTCAAATTCTAAACTTTTGTGAACATTTACAGGCCACCTCGAATTATATCCTAAAGATTAAAGTCTATGTCCTAAATGGCGTGCGAGGAGTTGCGCGACATTATTCACACAAGCAAGCACAAACATACGCACTTGCGGATGGACTGGCTTAATCCCACCCACCACCCACCCCCGTGAGGTATTATATGTGTTCTAACGTTAATATATATATATATATATATATATATATATATATATATATATATATATATATATATATATATATGCATGCTTTATACTGTGTTTGTCTTGTCTTTTAATCTGCTGTTAGCGCTGGAATTGTGCATGATTTTAACAATACAATTGTCATCTTCCTTACCATAATTTGTAAATGTACTCCTTTCGGTAATGTGTTAAATATGTTATAAAGATTAAAGTATCTGTCCTCAATGGCGTTCGATGGGGTTGCTCGGTATTATTCACACAAGCAAGCACAAACATACGCACTTCCTGGCGAACTGGATTACCCCCCCCCCCCCCTTGATAAGCGCGTAGATAATTTTTAAAAAAGGTGACAAAACAATAGAAATAAAAGTTTCATACAAACATTGGATCCCAGAAGAAATGTCTCAGACGCGAATTCGTCCTTACGACAAATCCATTCTGAGTTGAAATCGTTCGCGTGTGATGTCGGCACGTGAACTGGTATTGCTCCACCTTCATGGAACAGCGTGTTTTGCAACAATGGAAACGCTGAACTTGTGTAGTAACTGTCAGATATACAGACTATCACCGAACTTTGATGTGCTATCCACCAGTCCCCCGAATAAATCTGATACCCAACAGACCAATTCCACCGCTTAGTGGGCGTCTCCAGCAACCCTGGGGCATTATACGATGTAATGAAATTAAATTAAAGATTTACCGTTTATTTGTTCAGGTTCAGTGAAGTATGAACCGAAAAAAGCTGTTCAAACTGTATGATTCGCGAATATCGTGTATTAAGTTAAAATTTTTCTTAACATAGAAATATTCTTTTTACACCTTTAACGACAGAACATTCGGAGTTCTGTAAAAAAAAAAAAAAAAAAAAGGAAGAATGAAAGAAAGGAAGGAAAAAACAATCATAAAAATCTATGAAATATATATCATTTTAACAGTCATTATCCCGTGCATGAATACATGAAAAATAGCGATCAATACGTGTAATTTGCATATAGCCAATTTAAAAAGGGTTAGCAAGTTTCCTGGCAATCGGACACAAACTGACCCCTATATCATCTTACCTACAGCCTCTATCGCACGATTAAGTCAATTTAAACAAAATATAATCCATAGTGGATACAGTACGCAAATGATTAAAAGTGCAAGATCATTTCTTATAAGTTTAGCTTCGTGTGCCCATATTTACCAATGTCAAAATTAGGCAGTAGACCACAGTTAACGTATAACTTTCGCTCATAAAAAAACGAGTTATTTTTTTCCGTAAGTTCTCAGTATATATGGTAATGAAAATTATGTAGGCCTATACCTAACAGTAAGAGTTTCCACAGTGACGGGACAGGGGGAGGGGGTGGCATAAAATTTAGACTGATTAAATAGATTAGTCTGACCAACAGCTTCTGTGTGTGTGTATGTGTGTGTGTGTGTGTGAGAGAGAGAGAGAGAGAGAGAGAGAGAGAGAGAGAGAGAGAGAGAGAGAGAGAGAGAGAGAGAGAGAGAGAGAGAGAGAGAGAGAGAGAGAGAGAGAGAGAGAGAGATTGCCAGGCTGCAAATGTCGATTAAACAACAATGGGCTAATACTTAAGTTTTGAAGCAAATAATCAGCCTAACTTCTACATTTCGATTAATCCAGTTACAGTTCAGAATGAAACATCATTATGATGGAGGTGCATGCCCAGATTACTGGCCAAGCTAAAGACTGAAATTTTCAATGAGAACTACATTAACGTTGCAAAAACCATTGGATCAAATGAACTCGTATATAACATTACTACTCACATTAGCATACAAGCTTTTCATGACAATAAACCACCTGAAAATTATTCAATTCTCAAACTGACACCAGTAGTGCCAGTACAAGTTTTCAAAATTACGAAAGGCCTTGATACAAAGAAGTCTACAAGCGATGACAACATATCTCCTAAAATTGTAAAGTTATGGGCAGCAGTTTTATCCTCAGATATCAGCATAATTTTTTATACATGTACTTGTATTGACAAAGGGAATATTCCAGATCGTCTTAAAGAAGAGCAGGTAACTCCAATTTACAAAAGATCTGACCCTATGGGCAAGGGCAACTACAGACCAATCAGCATTTTTACCTTGCACTTCCAACATTTTTGAAAAGGCTTCAATGTAATCAGATCTGATAGCATTTTTATAATATTTTTCATATCTTTCTATCTGTTTTAGAAAAGAGTATGGATGTGAAACCACTCTACTGAAACTAATGGAGGCGGGGTGGGGGGTGGGTGGGGGTGGCTCTGGACAATGGCTCCAATGCGGGTGCAATACTAATGGACCTGTCCAAGGCCTTCGACAGTCTTTCGCACAGTCTCATCATCGAAACAATTAAAGCCTATAACATTGATCAGAACTCGATCAACTAATTGAAAACTATTTGTATAACTGAAAACAACGCTTTAAATTGGGATATAGTAACTGGAATAGAGCCTCTAAAAGGGTACAGCTAGGCTCAGTACTAGGACCTTTCTTATTTAATATCTTTATAAACGACATTTTATACTTCACAAAACAAACAACACTGTATTATTATGCTGATGACAGCAACTTATCTTACATCCATAAAGATCCAAATTATTTAATATCTGTTCTACAAAATGAGAGCAAGATACTGATTGGCTGATTTGCAGCCAATGGTATGCAAGAAAAATCTCAGAATTTCACAGCCATTGTTTTTGGCAAACACGCGCAAACTATATCCATTTTCACCATAGAAGACCATCATATATCATGTGAAGACTGTGCGAAACTCCTTGAAGTAGATATTAATTCTCAACTAAATTTTAGCAACCGCAACGCTTCAACTACTATTTGTTCACTAATACTAAGCTAGTGATATACAAATGCTTTATTAGGTCAAACTTCATCTACTGCACTCTTATTTCACATTTCTGTACCAAACAGAACTCTGACACAATTAAAAGCAAATACAATATAAGGCACTAAGAATGGTGTTTGATTATTTTAATAGCTCATATGTCTCTCTGGTAAGAAAAGCGAACCTTCCTATTCTACACATTAGTAGACTAAGATATGTCAACAGAAGTATATAAGATATTTCACAATAAAACAACTAATTACTTGTGTAATCTTATTACATTTCAAAACTGCAGTTATAACCTTAGATACAAAAATCTGGCAACAGTACCAAGGGTAAAAAGCACAAGGTATGGTAAACTCTCTTTCAGATTGGAAGCCCACATAGTTTATAACAGCCTGCCCAATAAATTAACAAGAATCCCTGATTTCAAAGAATTCAGCAAGCTGATTCAGACATAGTCCGGACCTCAATGTAAATGTGCTTTATGTCTTTCTATTTAGCGGTCAGCGGCAATTCAGCTTTAAGATTACCAACTTCAATGAGATACTCGGGTTAAATCCTGCACCCATAATGCCTATTTTAATGACTCACCTTCATGGACATATATTTTACTTATATATTTTAAAAAAACTTTAGGCCTCAATTTTAATTTTTAACACCATCTTTCTCCTGATGTCATATTTGTTGTATCCAATGTACGACTTTCTGTGATGTGATTTATACGTTGATGGCTTTTCTGTGATGTGTTACATATGTCATTTTCTGTGATGTGTTATATGTGTTCAAACGTTAGAAAAAAAGTATATTTGCATGCTATATACTGTTGTTAGCGTTGGCATTATGCGTGCTTTTAACAAGAAAATTGTCATGTTTCTTACCTAAATTTGTAGATGTACTCTTTTCAGTAATGTGTTATATATGTCCATACGTATACCCAAATTTTGTTTTAGAAAAACAACAACAAAAGCCGTGTATTTTTCCATGTTACATACTGCTCTACTGTCTTTTAATCTGCTGTTACCGTTGGCATTGTAATCTTTAGACATGTAGTGTTGCATTGTAAATATGTACTATCTGTGTACATGTCTGTTGAATTATGAAATACTTCTGATTTGTCATGTCGGTAAAATAGCTCTTCCAGAACTAGTGTTTTATATATTTTACCCACCGACGTTAAATAAAATTTCTTGTTTCTTGTATCTTCTTGTATCTTGTACTCCTACGCTTTATCAGGGTTTATTGACTTCCTTCCCAAAACAGGTTAAGCAGTTCCCTATAAATCACAACAAAACATGAGCTGATTTGTTCGCCTAACTTTTGGATTGACAAGGGCAGCTTCCACTTTTTAAGAGGGAGAGTCAGCTAAAATGCGACAAATTAGTGTGTATCGTATAACGTATGTTTTGCTGAACCCGATATTTATTTCAGTCATCGCGCAATCCGCGTCATGTTTTAGTTCAAAGATCTGGTTTATCTTTAACAGGATGTTGCCATCTCAAGAGGTAATGTAAAAGTCCAGTAGTTATGTAAGTGTCAAGTCTTTCGTCACTGTCAAAATTCAGTACATGTCGGTTGATTATCATCTTTATTAGAATATTGTGGAAATTGTAGTTTTAATTCAAGTGACGGTTTGTACTTGTCTATTTGTAAGTTGTTAGGCCAGAATCACTGATTAAGTTTTTATCGCATCTGTCCTGCCACGATTTTTATTTCATTCATAGAAGTTTAATTATTTTTAGATGTCTCTGTAGATGTTTCAAAGTTTTTGTAATACATTTTATTTTCTGTCTGTACATAGATGCATGTTAGCATGTGTATAGGCCAGATGAGTGTTTGTTAGATAAATCAGTTGTTCTCCGCCTCTTTTTTATATCCTTTAACCGCCATGGTTCGTGCCCTCAACGTGAATTTTAACGCTTGCATTATTATATTGGGAGAAACTATTAAAATCAACATATAATGTGATTGGATAAGCAGGTTTATGCATATTTATGAAAAACTAGGAAGTCTAGGCAATGACAGCCACAGGTGATACAAGACCATAGCAGATTATCGCCAGTAGCTTGCAACGATGGTATATGTCATGTTTAATGCAACAAACAATTGGCACAAGCAATTTAATTCCCAGCATAATCCCTTTTTGATTGCAAAACAACTAGTTCCTAAATTAAGTTACCATCTTTACCAGTTGGAACAAACTCTGGCCTTTCTGCCAATGATCAGAAAAGAACTCGGAAAAACTAAATATACTGCCTTGGCATATACATGAACCTAGTTTATGAAGTGGTCATGTGTATGTCACACTCCATCTCAGCGTTCATTATGATGACTCAAAACACTCCTAAGTTTCTTTTTTCAAGTATGAACTTACTGCAGAACTTTCTTGCACCAAACTTGTGCAAAATAATTCCATAATGGCATCATTATGATTTTGACATGGTTCTTTTATGTCTAGCATAAGTTAGTGAGTCTCAGTGTCTGAATTTTATGCTATTATCCAATAATTTCCCATATTTTACACTGTCGTTCCATCCAAGTATTTTTGAGTAGCATGGGTCACCCGGTCCATTTTGGCTTTCCGCGCTATGCAGTGGATAGCCAAACCAGGGCCTGGGGAGAAAACATACTGAAGTGAAAATAAGGTGCCCCAAATTTTGTGGTGCTACAGTGAGTATTGACTAAGGTTAAATAAAATTAATAATGAAAACAAAGCATGCCAATTCACATATTTAAAGGAAGGAAATGTAAAATTTTATATGAATTAGAAAGAATGTTGTTAGAACAATTTAGATGTGTGGAAGCTTAGTGTCTTTTGACAATGTTCAAATTATTATTGCATAATCATGATGATTTGTTGTTGTTCTTGTTGTGGGTTTAACACCATTTTTCAGCACATGATAGGCTATACATGGCAGCCAGTTTTATCTGGTGGAGGAAGAACCCGGGCAAACCCCGGTAAGAACCACCGACCCACGGGAAGCTACTGTCAAGCTTTCTCACATGTCCACATTGGCCAAGCCAGAGACTCGAACCCACGCAGACAGAGGTGAGATGGCAGTGATCGGTAAAGGCGAGCACCTTAGACCACTTGGCCACCCGGGGCCCAATAATCATGATGATGTCAACACTTTCTCATTGTAGATCAAACTGTATTCACTGTATGTAAACAAACTGCAAGGAGGTGTAGTTTGGCCATTCCCCGGGCTGATATCTGCAAATTTGCTATGCAGACACAGTCAGGGCAGGTCAAGACTATATATTGATTTTGGTAGAAAAGTCATGAGGTATTCTGATTGCATCTTTACAGCCTATAAGTGACCAGTCTGATACCTGACTTGTTCCAGTCAACATTAGCTGATGGTACAGATCCTAAAAAATGCAGACATGGAAAAAAATACTCAGCAGTAAGACTACTGTCAGTTGAACTAAGGCTACTGTCAGTTGAACTAAGACTACTGTCAGTTGAACTAAGACTACTGTCAGTTGAACTAAGACTACTGTCAGTTGAACTAAGACTACTGTCAGTTGATCTACCATAAAAGTCTATATGGGTAAAGCTATGTTAATAAATAACTACCAGAATTATCAAAAGAAAATAAAGTTAAACATCCGTTATCAGTTAATTTGAGGCCAGACAATATATAAAGAGATGGTTTAGAAAACTCCAGATAATGAATTTCAGTGGCAGTTTAAGGTTGAAATAGATGATGACTACTGACAGTTCCGTCAGACAGATCTAGATATACTGTTCAAAGTAACCATGTGCTTTCTTATAATTATTCTTTAATTGGCCTTAATTTAAATCATAACTTTTTCATGAATTAATTAATTTCCCACGTAGTTTATTTCTTACCTCAGTGTCTATGGTTACCAGATTGTTAGGGTTTTGTGACCTAACATTTGAAATGGCCAGTAAAATTGTCAAAAGCCACATAGCTTTTAAAATTTGGTAAGTACTTGGAGTACTGATATTCTAAATTCTCCTAAGAAAAGAGGGATTTAAGATTTGGTAGGTACTTGGATTGCTGATATTCTAACTTCTCCTAAGAAAAGAGGGATTTAAAATTTGGTAGGTACTTGGATTGCTGATATTCTAAATTCTCCTAAGAAAAAAGGGATTTAAAATTTGGTAGGTACTTGGATTGCTGATATTCTAAATTCTCTTAAGAAAAGAGGGATTTAAAATTTGGTAGGTATTTGGAGTGCTTATATTCTGAATTCTCCTAAGAAAAGAGGGATTAAAAATTTGGTAGGTACTTGGAGTGCTGATATTCTAAATTCTCCTAAGAAAAGAGGGATTTAAAACCAAGACAGGACAATCATAGCACAATTGTAAAAATAAATATGGTCTCTGTGGTTCCAGGTTTGAATTCACACTAAAGCATGTGTAGGTATTTTTCTTGGGTGATTGGACCCATTATTTTGGGAATTCATTATATCATGCCAAGGAAATGGAAATAACATTTTCAGGAGTAAGTTGCTAAAATGGGATATTCTGCATGATTTTAAAATATTTTACACATGGATGATTCTGTTATATTAATTATGGCTGCTTGTTGGCCCAAATTTCCATTGATGGTCCCAGAATATCTATTTTAACATATTCCATTCAAAAGTTACACCATTTTGCTTGCAGGAATGTTTCCCTCATTCCATTCATATCTGTAACATGTTATTGGATTGGAAAACATAATTTTTACCTTTTTGCTTACCAGAAGTCATCTTGATCATACAAAAGCTTGCCATTGCTTTTTTAAGTGCATTTTTGGTTTCATAAATATTATGTGCATCATTGAAGAGCTTACAAGTGAGCAGATAGCTTCTCCATTTTCACAGTGATGGATATATATTCCTTCCTTAATTACAACTTTCTTTTTATTTCCTGTTTACAATACATACTTGTAATGACAGATACACACATTTTGTGCTTTGAATAGCTGAAATTGAGCACGGGGCCAGAAATTTGTCTGTTAAGTTATTCTTGCAGTCATGTGATCTAATGCAAAATGCTAAATGACTTTTTAGATGACTTTTAATGAACTGGTAGATGTTATTTATGACATCCTATTTCATGCTTTTTTTTAGATGACTTTTAATGAACTGGTAGATGTTATTTGTGACATCCTATTTCATGCTTTTTTTTAGATGACTTTTAATGAACTGGTAGATGTTATTTATGACATCCTATTTCATGCTTTTTTTTAGATGACTTTTAATGAACTGGTAGATGTTATTTATGACATCCTATTTCATGCTTTTTTTTAAACATTGAAAATGGAATATAGATTTTATTAATGTTCAGTATTCTAGTTTATTTAGGTCATTTTGGAAATATGCTGCTCCATATTCCTATCCTTGAGAAGAGAACAGAACTTTATTTTAATGTGAAACTAACTAAAGGTACCATATAATTATGGAGCACTTCTAATAGGATTATTATAATACAGCCTAAATTTGTATTATGTTACATTTGTTGGCTGCAGATTCTCAGTCTAATATTAAGCTGTTTTATTATACCAAAGAACACAACAACAACAACTACTAACAACCTCCTATAACAAACTAAAAACTCTAGCTCCTAGAAACTCCTATAACAAACATTAATTTCTCTATAGAACAGGATTATGTAACTAATTTTGGTTTGCACTATGTACAAACCCTTGTAATATTAATTTCATAATCTGCTATAATAAGACATATTAAACAAATTGCAACAAAAATACAGCAGTGATGAAGGATAGGAGGTTAGAAACACCAGAAACCTATGTGTTGAAAATTCCCAAAAGTAGTCATTAACACGATAAAACATTCCTAAATATAGGGATAGAGGTCCCAACATTTTATTGATGGAATCATCCCTGTTTACATTTGGATTGGGGCACATTTACATTGGGATTGGGGTACATTTGCATTTACATTTGGATTGGGGCACATTTACATTGGGATCGGGACACATTTACATGGGGAGTGGGGCACATTTACATTGGGATTGGGGCACATTTACATTGGGATTGGGACACATTAACATGGGGAGTGGGACACATTTACATCAGGATTGGGACACATTTACATGGGGAGTGGTGCTCATTTACCTTGGGATTGGGGACATATTTATGTTGGAATTGGGACACATTTACATTTGTATTGGGATTGGGACACCTTTACATTGGGATTAGAGCACGTTTACATTGGGATTGGGACATGTTTACATTTACATTGGGATTGGGACACATTTACATGGTGAGTAGAGCACATTTGTATTGGGATTGGGACATATTTACATATGGAGTGCGGCACATTTACATTAGTAATGGGGCACATTTATATTGGGATTGGGACACATTTACATGTGGAGTGGGGCACATTTACATTGGGATTGGGATACATTTACATATATATATATATACATTGGAATTGGGGCACATTTACATTTACATTGGGATTGGGACACATTTACGTGGGGAGTGGGGCACATTTACATTGGGATTGGGATACATTTATGTTGGGATTGGGACACATTTACATATACATTGGAATTGGGGCATGTTTACATTGGGATTGGAACACATTTACATTGGGATTGGAACACATTTATATTTTCACTTGGATTAGGACACATTTACATTGGGATTGGGACAGATTTAAATTTACATTGGGATTGGGAAACATTTACATTGGGATTGGAGTACATTTACATTTGGGATAATGCGCTTGCAGATCAGGGTCTATGTTGTTTGTTCTATTGATTACTCCTAAAAAAACTGCATCAACCCAGATCTGCTGGCACATTATGAGATGGTAGATCTGGGTCTGTGCAGTTTACAGTTTGACTCAACTTATAAGTGAGTATATACAGTATTTAAAGCTGTACCGAGTCTCTAAGATCAGTGCATACCTTAATTGAAGTAGATGAGCTAATATGGTGCTGTGGTTACACACCTTTGTGGTCCTGGATTCTGGTTTTTATGAGGAGCCATATTGGCTCAGTAATTAGTGTGCAAGACTCACAACCAAAAGGGTGCGGGTTAGAATCATACCATTGGATTAGCACAGGTTGGCTACCATAGTGTGTCCTTCGGCAAGGCACTTTGCTCCAATTGCCTTGGCTCTAAATAACCTACTTGTGTTGCTGTGCCATACAATACCAAACAAAACAAAACCTATATGAGGATCAGTGCTGGTGATCAGTCATACATATTGTTGTTTCTTGGAGATGATTGTATATTGTCTGTGACTATCTCTTTATGAAATACTCAGTGCAAGACCGCTAATAGACTGAATATCTGGAAGCATCGTTTTTACTGTACATATAATAAACAACAGAAATAATGTTCTAATGAAGTTGTATGTACACAAACACTAAATAGATTCAAGAGCAAAATGTAATTGTTATCAGTCTTTTAATACAGTGTATCCACTGCTGCACCACCAACATATTCAGCCAAGACCATCTATTCTTGGGTGTTTTGCCCTGTATCCCAGAACACATTCCTGGTGGATGGGATGGCAGTGTTGATTAGTCACTGCACATTGGTGGTATGCAGCCAGCTCTTGTCCTCTTGCTTCATCCATAACCAGCTGGACACCCTTTCAGCAGTCTTGCCCAGTGTTTGAACTGCCACATAATGGTTTCTTCCTGTTATCCCTAGAGTTCTGAGCATCTTCCAGACCGATTGAGCAGAAAATCCTCTTCTTCCCACATCTACTGGGAACAACCAAGTACTCCATCCCCTGCTCTTGCATGTCTTGATCAGTTCTGCATACTTGGCCAACTTTCTGTCATGAGCCTCTTCATATCTCTGATCCCAAGTAACAGTGAACTCAGTGGCCACAGCTTCTTCCAAGACTATGACAAAATCACCACATCTGGACAACGAGATGTCTGAACAATTTATGGAAAGACCAATTTCTTCCCAAGATCCACATGCATCTCCAAACTCTTAGATTCACTTAGACTTCCCCTTCTCTGTGGTGAAATGTTACTGATTCCTCCCTCTTTGACATAGTTGATGAATCATGGCCTAGTGTTTGCTACTGGTCTTTTCTTCTTTCTCTCCCTCTCTAAGATGTCTGTTAGCTCTCAGAGGACCCTGTGATGACTCCACCAGTAGCGGCCTTATAGAGCAGTCTGGTATGCTGACAGGATGTGCTCCAGACTACCTATTTTGTCATGGAGAGGACATGCATGATTCTTGATTAGGCCCCACCTATACTAGTTTGTTGGAGATGGCAAAAGATCACACACTGATCTCAGCCAAAACATTATCTGGAGAGGCTCATCATTCCAGATATCGGACCATGTTAGCTTTCTTTCTGGTAGTGCCAACCTGGTCCATGCTTCTTGACAATCCAGTTCGACAATCTTGGATCTTCAACTCTCCCTCCAATTACCATAGCTCATCCTGGATCACCGACCTTCTTGTAGCATGGTCAGTTTCCTTCTAGCGGTGGGTGTGCCCTGCTCCCAAACCTTGTCTTCCAGAGCAGGTTATTCCCACTATGTCCTTGTGCTAGAGTCTACTTTCCGCAGCTTCACTCACACAGAAAACTGACCACTTCCTACCAGTCCTACTTATGATCTTTCTCATTCTGGGAGTGCTTCAGCATCATACATACCCTTGCTTGGCCACCTTGAACTCTTACACCACTGATGTCAATCATAGCTGGAGCATTGCAAAACCAGGCATAAAGCCAGTCTCATGAATGAGGGGGGAAAAAGATGTAAAGATCAAATTTATGCCTGACTTCTATGACTATATTATAGCTAGCACTTATTAGGCAATAGTAAATATATTTTTGTGCTTGATAAAAATCGACAATGGGAGAATGAGCTAAACCATGGTGTGATCAACAGTAAGTGAACAATAACTTAAGGTAAGATGTCAGAACTTGTTAACTATCAAAGGAAGTTAGAGTAAATTTATTGGAGAAAGCACATCTCTATGACTATTCAAAGATTTATTCTATCTTAATATGTTAATTTTCTAACTCATTACAGGTTACTGGCAAAGTGCACCGTGACTCCTTCAAGACTATCGCTTCTTCTCGCTATCAACTTCTTGAGACACCAGCCAGCAGCTGGTTTTTTTTTTATGGGAGACATGAGTTCCAAGACTGTCATGCCGAGCAAAGAAAATGCTCTACCAGGTAGAGAATAAAATTGAAGTAAACTTTGTATTATTGTTAGAAGTGTAATGATTCATTGATACATATCAGCATCATGATATTTTCTAGAACAATATATTGCACTGATATCTGTTTTGCTGCCAGAATATCCCAATACATATTACATCATGAGTGTGATAACACTTGAACGTGATGTATCACAATCTACATGAATTAGAATTGAGGAGGAAAAGAAAATTGAACAGCTTTATGTCCCTTCAATGAAAGTATTGAAGAGTTTGGTGTTCTTTTTTGTATCTGCTAGACATTAGTTATCAGACTGGTTCTGATACTCAGCAAGAGAAACCACCAGTTTCAGTGAGATCATCACTATTTTGTTGGATATGACTATCTAAAGTGATAAATTTATCATATGTTGAACATTTCTACTTTTTATTATAAATTCAGTCATGAAAGATAATTTGTTCATTTAATGTCAGTACGATAAAGTAACTTTCAATCCCATAATGCTTTGCTAAGACCAAAATGGTGGATGAAATGTTAAATGTAAATCCCTCAGCAGTTTTTAAGGCTCCAGTCTGAAAATATTTTCAGGTTTTAGGGGTCAAATAATTATAAAGGCATTGTACAGTTAATAACAAAACCACATGCAGAATCTGCAAAATGGTTGTGATATATTCAAGTAATATTAGTAACCTTGTTGCATGCTGACAGTGCCAGAACAGTGACATAGACATTGTATGCATAGACCAATAGTCAAGGTCTGCATCATGCTACATAATGTATGGTCAGTTCTGTAACACAATACATATTGTATTACATGATAACTGTATGATTTATATTTTTGTATGTATTATCTCGCCATGCAAGTATCGTGATATGTATTGCATTGCAACCAAGCACAGCTCTTTTTATTGCATACTGGAACTCGCCCATCTTGCATGTTGGTTGATGGCATGAGTGTACTCTGACATTCTAAACAGGTTCTCTGTGTCAGAAGCCTTTGCTCATCAGCAACAATTTTTTTAAATTGTGAACTAAAATGTCAATATATTATACATCATCTGTGGGAGTAATAACTCACCCATCTCCCACATCTGTTGGAGCTTTTTTTAAAGGGTACTTAAGGATCATAAAGTTCTCTGTTTCAGAAAGTTTAGCTTATCAATGTTTTTTTAACTCGGGCTTTCAAAATTGCCATTTTCTGTTGCCTTGGGCATGTTAATTTTGACACAGGTAAGCTAAAATCTAGATGCAGATAACCCATTGAGAAAGATGAATTATTACCTGTAACATTGTTTTATCTTGAAATTCCAAATTTGGAGACACATGAGACCCAGCCTCTGAAAAAATGCAAGTCACGGGCCAAAACACGGAGACAAACTTGGAGAAAAAGTCAGTTTCATATTATGACAAGTAACTTACACTGTGAATACAGAAATGTTTTTACTGAGTACAGCATTCTCTTTTATGAATGAAACTGTATATTTGTATCTTCTACATTTTAGATTGACTATTTATTCTTACCAGTACTTATAAAGAAAGAATTGATTATCTTTTGTTTTGTTTTGATTGGGGGGTGGTGTGGTGTGTGAAGCAGAATACAGACAGGAGTGACCTAAAACTCTTCTACTGTATGTACTCTATTTATTATCAGTCTAATCCAACACCAAACAACATAGACCCTGATCTGCCATTGCATAATGTGCTGACAGATTAGAGTCTGTGTTGTTTATTCTACTGATCACTCCTTAACAAGCTGCATAGACCCAGATCTTCTGGTGCATTATGTGATGGCAGATCTGGGTCTGTGCAGTTTGCAGTTGGACTCGACTTATAAGCAAGTTGATATGAGATTTTGTCCATCATTCAGTTATTTAAATGAGAATCCTGTCTTCCAAGGAGTTGTGGCAGTAGATCTTTGCCTATAGCTCATTAGATGAGTACAAAATAGAGCTAACTCTGTCAATAGTTAGAAGAAGCAGAAGACGAATTAATTTGAAAATATTATGTATTTAGTGTTTATAAAATTATTAATTTCCATGTTGGACCATTTTGTTTCTCTTTCACATACCAGTTATCAATTGTAGAGAGACATAAAACTCAATTCAGTGATTTGAAAAAGACTTACTCTGATTGAGAATTCAAAGTGAATGCAAGGTGTATGGATATTGAGAGATTTGTACAACTGAATTTGTTCTTTCAGAAAGGATATCAGAACATGAGATGATAGTTCACGTAGCAATGACAATACAGATCCAGTAATAATTACAAAAGTAAATTAATGATGTGACTTTGCATATATCTTAATTCATTTTGTGTATATACACCATTTCCCCTGAGAGTTAAGATAATAGACAGCATACTGTGTGCACCTCTTAGGTCATAGAGCATGATTAAATAAATCTTGCTTTGCATATCATGTCAGCTGATTGAATCTGTATGCAGTTCTTATTATCTATAATTATAAATACAATTTAATGGTAATGAAAGAACTTGTGCCATTATTGGTAGTCGGTTAGCTCAAACCTAGTAAATTTCCTGTTAGACTAGTAGTTCATAATTTCATTAGTCCAATAGCTAGTAAAGTTTCAGTTGTTGCCAGTCAGCTACTGAAGGAGGACTAGTGAAGATTCAGCAGGACTAGTAAATTTCTCAATCTGCTAGTCAATCTGGTTACAAAGAAATTGATGTTAAATTTTAGGCGTGTTATGCCTTTAAAAATTTATTCAGTAACATAATTTAATATCAATAAGCAAAACCTAAACCAACTATTTACATGTATTTCTTCACATGAAACAGGTAATATTACAAGGGCCTAATATAATGCCTGTACATAAAGATAAGCTTAAGCTTTGGAAAACAGTTTTGTACATGTATCTGTTCTGACATTTGGAGGTTGGGGTAGAAATCCGAAATCAATCAGCTTTTATCTGTTATCTTACAGATTGCTAATTTACAGTTTAATTTGATCTCTTATGAAGAGAAATATCTTGTACATCATCTGCATATGGAATAGAGTGTAACAAGTTTGAGAGATGATTTCACTTCCACATGAAACATACCCCACTCCACAAGAAAAAAAACCCTAAAAAACTTTTACAAGCATACTTTTCCACTTCTTTTGGTCCATGATGAAAACAAAAAACAAAGACATATTATTATTTATTTTAAAATAAATGCAGAGGAAATAGATTCAAAGTCATACCTTTCATTCTTCCTTATTTCACCTTTTTCCGAAATGTTATAAATTTTGGACAGCACAACTGTAATACTAGAGCTACAGAGACAGTTTGCCTTGACAAATCCCCTTGCTTTTGTAACATATTTCCCCTCTGCCTGAATCTCAAGCTCCGACTTTTACTCGATGATTGTAACCCCAAATCTGTTACATATATTAGATGTCTTTGTGCTTTGACTGAATACAGCACTCCCTCACTATAAGGTCCTTCATTATAACATGGTTCCTGTTATAAGGCAGGTATGGTCATGGATCACATTTCATTCAGTGGTAGTTAAATTATCTGTATCATGTATTTCATTATAAGGTGGTATATTTCTATGGCTCACATGTACAGCATTATAATGAGGGAGTACTGTATTTAAAATTTTGAGAGAAAAATATTCCAAAATGTCACTGTAACTGCAATATTTAGCTCCACTTAGTGAAGTAGAGGGTAGCTATTGTACTACCCCTTCTTTTTGTATTCATAAATATAAAAAGCATATAGATGTGTACATTCTCACTGCATCTCAGTCATTCTTTCTTTATTGGTCCTAGGCAACAGTTTTGTTTTTGTTTTTGTTGGTTTTAATGGCACTTTTTAATCATGACAAGGAAATGGGAACTAAGTGCCTTTCCCATGGACACACTGAGGCAGTCAAACTGGACTGGCCTGGGTTGGTATTGAACCAGCATCCCTTGAATTTCAATCCCATGCTCGACCAAAACTGAGCTGGCATGCAGCAGTTTGGAGTGGGTTCATACATGTAGCACCACCCCTTTGGGAAGGGGGATAACTTGGTAATACATGGACATTGCATTTTGCACAGGTTTTTTGCACTCTGTGTACTTACTCTTATACATGGAAGACATGGTAAGGAGATCTTGACAAGTACTATGTCCCCATCACATAAGTAGGTCACTGACCCATACTTCACACTTCACTGACTTTGGTTAAATTTTGTGTTTTTAGTTTATTTCTCAAAGATGTGGTCATGCTAGAATCATCAAACTACTTGTAGATGATTGTATGCATCTGTTAGTACAACACCCTTAAAACAAAAGAAAGTCATGGTGACCTAAATTTTACATTTCACTGGTTTAGGTTAAGATTTTGCATTAAGCTCATGACCACATAGGTTTTTTGCACCCAGTATTCATACTTGTTATACCTTGAATCATTAAACTTGCTGAGGGGATGCATCTAGATGATTACTGCACCCGTATAATAAAAGTAGGCCACTGTGACCCATATTTATTGTTTCTCTGACTTTGGTGAAATTTTATGTTTTAACTGTTAATGCTTGAATCATTAAACTAGATGATTGTATACATCTGTGTTAGTACCACACCTGTGAAAGGAAAGAAGGTCACTGTGAGCTACCTTTCACATTTTACTGGCTTAAGATTGGTTTTTGCATTTAGCTTATGACCACATAGGTTCTTTTGCATGCTATGTACATACATTCCTATATCGAAGTATGAAACTTGGTATGGGGATGCATATTGATGAGCACTACTTCAACGTTGCAGAAGTTGGTCATTATGAGCCATATTTTATGCTTCACTGACTTCAGTCAATTTTATGTTTGATGTTCATTTCTCAGGCACTGTTCATGCTAGAATTGTTAAGTTGATGATGATATGCATCTCTGTTAATACCACACCCTTACTACCAGAGCAGCTCATCATGACCTATATTTTATCTTTTGTTGGCTTTGGTTAAGTTTTTATGTTTGGTTCATAACCATGATATTTTTTGCATGTTATATGCAGGACTTTTCCTAATTTTTAGAACAGGTGGATGTTCAGTGAAAAGCAGGTGGATGCGCAAATGAGCAAGTTTGCTGGGGGGTGGGGGGTGGGATCTAGGGACATGCTCCCCCTGAAAAATTTGAACTCATAGGTGCAAAAATGGTGGCATTTCATGTGTTCCTTTGGCATTTTTTCAAAAAGTTAAATATTTATTAATCCCATCTATTTCACACAGCTTTACTTTCTGAAACATACCTTCTTGAGATGAAACAGCCAGTGACAGATGTCAAAACAAGCGGCAAAATTTGCTGTCTACATGCTGTTCGAGGAAAGCCATGTATATGCATTTTATCCTACCTAGAATCATGAAATTTGGTGCAGAAATGCATCGTGATAAGTTCTACACCCTTATTGCAAGTAGTCTCAGTGACCTATATTTCATGTTTCAATGACTTTTTTAAAATTTTGTGTTTAACGTTCATGTTCAAATCATGAAACTTGATAGTTGGATGCCTCTATGTTAGTACTACACCCTTACAACCAAAGGTCACTGTGACCTACATTTTATGCTTTACTAACATGGGTTAAGTATTTGTATTTAGCTTATGACCATACCAATTTTTCCTTGTTATATACATCCTAACCTACATGGAAGGTACTTTCTGACCAGTGCAGTTGGAAATAGTAATACATGTTTATTCAGTGTTAAACTTCATGTTTATGACTATATATTGTATATATTGTGATAGGTTACCCTAAACAGCTTAACTGTGTAGTGTACATGTGAATGAGTATATGAATTAGATGTGTGGACTGCATGCATTTCATGTGAGGCTTCAGTTGTAGTGGCTAATTAAGGTAATTACAGATGCATGAACTATGCTTCGATAGTAGTTACAATGACTGTTACTTGAAGCCTGTGATTTTCACCCAGTAAAATATAGCTTCTAAAGGTTGACAATAATACTATCTTGTATTGCAGGTTTTTATAGCAATTTTAAAAAAAATGAATCTCTAGTTTTTAACCAATAATTATAGTACCTCTTCTTTGATATCATAGACAAGAGTGTTCTTTTTTATTTTTATTGTTTGTCTTTTATGCCCTCTCGCAGGGGCCAACATTTTGTTCTCAAGATCACTTTAGTTTCTGCATGATAATTAATAATAAAGATTGTTGCTGGAGACTACCATAAACTTCATAGAGGTGAGTTATGCAATTGTTGATTAAATTGTGGTTGTATATTTTAACTTCGCCCCCTCCCCCTCCCCCCTTCCAGGACTCAAAGGAAGAGACCCCAAAACTCTCATAGATGGCTATCACAAGGGTAACCATGTTTTAAGGATTTTACGTGTTACATTTATCTGTTACCTTATATACATTTTACAGAATTTTAACATCTTTCCTTTTTATATTTTGTTGTACTCAGTGTATACATTTATTTGTAAGGTTTATCTTTATAAATTTGTGTGCTGTTTATTTTTATATTTTTTTAACTTTACCTTTAGTTGGCACCATAGAGCCACTTTTTGCTGAGGTGCCATAAAACACTATTACATACATACATACATACATACATACATACATACATACATACATACATACATACATACATACATACATACATACATACATACATACATACATACATACATACATACATACATACATACATACATACATACATACATACATACATACATACATACATACATACATACATACAAGCAATGTACAAAGAAAGTTTGGTGAAATTTCACCCAGTGGTTTAGGAGGGATGAAGTTATGGACAGACAGATAGACAGGCAGCCAGATGGAAGGTATAACAATATCCCATGGATATAATAATGAAAATACTGACATAAAGTTTGGCTATTTTGATATTTTATTAGCAAGTAGCATCTGACATTTACTGAAAGCCAAGGGCATGGTTCCTTTTAGGTTGTACCCTTGCATCCACTGATCCTTATTTTTCATCTTTGGCTCACAGAAGTTCCCCCAGTGCATAATTTTACTCACAAAAATAAAGATAAATGATTGTTATGGTTGACTTTAGTCTGAATAGAACACATCCCAAGCTTATTGAATGGAGTGTGCTAATTGACAAAGAATCATAAGATGATCGATTTTATTGGCTCACAGAAATGGTCTGCTGATTTTGATTAGCTTGGGTGCCAATCGAGAGCACATGGTGGTTCATTGATAAAGCAAGAAGAGAAAATAAATCTTCAGCTAAATCAGTGCTACATTTATTTCCAAAGTAGTGTACAGGGAGGAAACAATGTAGACTTAGATGTCGAATATAAATTCTAGAGATCACAGGCGCTTGGGTCATAGATTTATTAATTTCTGCAATAAATATTCTCTTTTCTGTCACTATATACTTTGAATCAATCATTGTTTAGTCAGTCTATTGCTCGGTTTTCTAAAATAACCATGTCCAGAACAGTGGATACTTTAGTGGACAAAGAAATTGCAGAATACAGTGCTGTAGTCTGACTTCACAACAACTGATTGAAAGCACATCATGCTGGAAAATTGACTGTTTATTGTTGAAATTGATAAATCCATGATGCGAGTGCCTGTGATAATGATATGTATTTGAATTTCTTCAATAAACTAGAAAAAGGTAAGTATTTTGTGGCTCCTGTATTTTTATTTTTTTTTCTAAATAACTCCACTTTTCGGCCTGGTAGGGACAATTGGGTCTCACATTTTCTATTTCTGGAATGAACACTACAAGGGAGACAACTTTTCAAAATTGATTATATAATCTGGAAAGAGGCAGTGTTCTTACTTGGCAGCCATAAACAGCCTTAAAAAACTTTTTCTTTCAGGCCATGAATTCGAAATAAATTTCTTTGCAGCTTGAAAGACTAATATATTGAGAAATATTCCTGCTGAATCTTCACTAGTCCTTTCCTCAAAATGCTGACTGGAGAGAACTGAAACTTTACTAGCCATTGGACTATTGAACCTATGAAAACTACAAGTCTGACATGAAATTTATTAGCCTCAGGCTAGTAGACTACCGCTAATTTCGAGCCCTGACTTTACACAATTGCATTTCTTGTCACATTGTTGCTTTAACCCAACCTTGTACTTTTGAAATGAGCTAGCTACTTCAAAAGATAACGAGAACACTGAAGAGTTGTAATTGAAATACTTCATCAGGTTTTCAGATGCCATAAAATTACATGGAGTTCCTTTGCAGGGTGTTTTGATTACCGTAGATATTTTCAGTTGTGTGTGTTTTTTGCCCTATGTCACATTTAAATGGTTGAGTAATTACCGTACAGGTATTTATCCATATATATGATTATGTCACATTTAATCTATAGAGCAATTACCATACATGTATTTATCAGTATATATTTTTATTTCACAGTTAATCTATGGTATAGAGCAATTACCATACAGGTATTTATCCGTATATACCTTGTAGTATACCTGGCTGTGGAAACTGTCGACTCAGATCTGCTGTCATATAATACATATGTTGATCAGGGTTTGTGTTGTGTGCTTAAAATCATGAGTAGAACAAACAATGTAGTCGCTGATCTGCCAGTGTATTGTACCATGGATGATCATCAAGGTCAACATTGTTGCGGTTGGGCACATGATGTGCACATTTTATAAAGACAACAATGTTTTGTTCCGAGTTTGCAGAAAGAATGAGTTTGATAAGCATAGAAATAAATCAAGGCCATGAGGTCGAGCAATATTCATATCCATATCAAACGAGTTCTTTCCCCCAAATCAGAACAATACACAAATGTGGCTTTGTGTTTATTGCATATCTCCACTTTCATGTTTTTTAAATATTTGTAGCAGTTGATTGTGAACGGAATTTTTTAAAACGGGGATACACGTTAAAGTTAGATTTGTTGCATATAAGAATACTGACATGTGGATGTCAGTGAAAACTCCTAAAAACTTGCAATCAGGGTGTGCGATACGGTAATATGGATTGAACATCCATATCAAACACCAAATCAACCATTTAAAATTAGCTGGGTATTTACTAAGAGAAATTACAGTACCCAATAATATTTTCACTGTTTCCAGGTCGAGCAGAGAAGATGGTAGTTTCAGATGTCCATGCTGTCAATAACCATCGTACAGTTCCTCCATTTCCAGATGAAATGAAAATGGCAATGTTTGGTAAGAAAATTAGCATAACATTTGTAGAAGCCATTTGTTAACATATATCAAACCTGTCTGAAAGGTCACCTCCATTAAGCAACCACCGACATGGTTCTATATTAAACAGTCACTTGTCATAAAAGGTAACTTTTCTCCCAGTGGTGGTTGCTTAAGATAGGTTTGATTGCATTATGCATGCAAGGACTTTTAACTTTGAAGAAATCATATTTAATTTTCATAATTCTGTGGCTTTCTGGAAAAATTATCATTTATACATGTATTAAATTTAACCACATTCAAATTTCTCTCTTTATGATGTACCTTTCTTATTTAAAAAAAATTACATTAGAACTTAAAACATGCCAAGTGCTGAAAATAATATGTTTTTGACCACATTGCAGAGCAATTCCAGCTTATGATTGGTTGGTTTTTAACATCACTTTTAACACATAATTGCTTTATCATGACAAGGAAATAGGAGTTAAGTGCATTTCCCAAGGACACACTGAGGCAGCCAGCCCGGGCTGACCTGGGCAGGTATCAAACCCGCGACCATTGGATTTCGTCAAATGCTTTTCCAACTGAGCGACCTTGACTTCTGGTTTATGAATTGATAATGTCTGTCCATTCAGCCATCTGGTATTAATAAAGAGATTCAGGTTTGCCCTTAGATCGTTTCTCCGACACTAATGCTTATAGAGTCACATGGCTTGGATTGCATATGCTTCATAAGGAGTACTACAACCATCAGTAAAAACTAGGTCACTGTGACCTAATCCATTCGATGTAATACTCACACTGTGCACTTAAGAAATTATTATTTGCGTAAATTTTATGAAGCTAGTCTCATCGTAATTGTACACTGACAATATAATAAGCAATATCACAATCATGTATATATATATATATATATATATATAAGGACAAATAGCTTCCATTGACTATCTTGGGGGCTGTCATCTTTGGAGGTGCATTTTCTCACTCCCAATATGGTCACACTGAATAAGGCACATGTAATAAAGAGACACCAAGCATACATGATGGTAGTTATATGAAAACCATGATGTTTTATGCAGTTTTTAGCAGCCATTTCCCTTCCTTGAGTCATATTGTGATTGAGACGCTTGCACTTAAAAAAGGCGTTATGTGCAAGTTTTGGACAAATCGAGGGGTATGTGCTTATTAAGGCAACATTCTGAACACCCTCCTCTTTTTCTAATGCAAGTCAAATAACTTCAGCTCTCTGAGGAAAGGACTAGTGATACTTACAAAATTTGTACATTTTTGGCAGATGAATATCTGGTTAGATGTGCAAGGAACAGATTCTTATGAATGATAGGTATTAGAAAAACATTCTACATCGTTTTAACAATCAACAAGATACCTTCACTTTTAATTTTTAATGTTATTCCTGTGACTTTGTAATGAACAAAATTGAAGAAATCATTTAGTTTTAATTGCCTGAGACTTTTGCTTATGTTGCTGTTAGTGATGACATGTCATCTAGTCATTCTGGCATCAGTGAAGTTATTATGACATAATAACAACCGTGGGCTTGCGGGCAGTTCATAATGGCCAAGGTTTTCTTCTAGCATGCAATAGAAAGGGCAGAGGATGTTCTGACTGATTAAAGAATATTCAGATATTACATCAGATATGGTATATTTCATGGTTTGCAATTTAGTCATACGTCCTTTGTCAGTTTTTCTAGTTGGTTGAGTGTTTAGTTGTTTTGAGTTTTCATGGTCCTAAGTAACAATAGACTTTATCCTGAGACTAAGAATGCCGTTTAGTATTTGATTAGTTGATGTTTTTAGTTATCATTGTTTTACTTGTATGTCAACCAGAGTACCTTTGTTCATACAGTGGTCCCCCTCTTATAAGGCCACCCATTCTGCACCAGGAAAGTGACCTTATAAGAGGGTGTCCTTTCCAGAGGGGGACTATATTTGCGAGAAGTATGTGTATGTGTATGAAGTAAGAAAGCTACATGTAACTTCAAAACATTTAATATCTTCATTTAAAAGTGACATTAGTTATCAAAAGGTTCTTCTTGTATTAAGAATTTATTTATTTCAAGTGAAAATACGTTAATAGTTCTTAATTCTTAATTGGGATGTTTTTGGCACATGCAGTGCAAAACCCTTCAAAAACCTTGCCATTTAAATCTTGATACAAGCATTGTTTGGCATTCAGAATCATTCTCTTTCCATTTATTCCACATCGGAAAAGATAATTGGATTATTTACCTTACCATATGAATTAAATATTGGTTTTGAATACGTATTAGATAAAATGTGGCCACTTGTGAGGGGTAAATTTGATATTTTTGGACTAAAATGCTGGCCGCATGCTGCAACAGAGGGGTGGCCACAATAGAGGGGTACTTTTGTACACAAACTTGTCAGTGCCGAGAAAACTGACCATGTAGAGGAGGTGGCTGCAGGTGAGGGGGACCATGTAGAGGAGGTGGCTGCAGGTGAGGGGGACCATATAAGAGGGGGACCAGTGTACTTATATTGACGTATATAGAGGGCAGCAACCGATTTAAGTTTAATTTTCGCAGTCAGTTTTTGTTTTGTTTATTTTTCAGGGATGGGCTGCTTCTGGGGAGTAGAAAGAAAATTTTGGAAGACAGCTGGTGTCTACTCAACCCAGGTAAAATGTTGACAATATACTGTATTGTCTGCAATTTTTCGTGCATTGGTTATAAATTATTTTTTCAGATGTGCAAGTAATTGTAGGTAAAAATATTAATTATAATTTTCATTAGTATCATTATTTTTGCACATTAGAAAAGAAGAAAAAATTATTTGTACAAAAAAATTACAGGACAAAAAATTATGATTATTTTTATGGATTAATGGTGTCCAAAAAATGAAGGGTACAAAAATGACAGACAGACGATACATTAATGTATTAACATTATTATTGTATAAACAACAAATGTAAACTACATGGCTATTATCTACTTAATGGTGGCAGTGCAGAGCCTAAATTGTGTACTGACTTTCACTTTTATTGTTTGACAATTTAACTAATTTATACGGAGAACACCAAATCATGTCTAAATTTGGAATTGTAATGGACCTCAAATAAAAAAGACCAAAAAAAAATATGAACATGGTATGTATTTGCAATATGGGACCAATAGTCTAATTTTATAATACGCAACTTTATTACAAGATAATTTTGCAACATAACAATTAGAAGTTAAATTAAAAACCAGACAAATTTAGTTAAAAAGAGAAAACAAAACAAATATTGATCCTCAGCCATGCATGGAAGCAAACTACTTACACTCATCCCCTATTTCCCATTTTGAGCCAGAATCTCCACACATTTGTTTAACTTTTTTCATCCATCTATATTTTCATTACTACTGGTATGCTTATAATAATTTTTATCCTGTTGTATTTTAACATACAGGTTGGTTATGCGGCTGGATTCACCCCAAATCCCACATACAAGGAAGTATGCACAGGACAGACTGGCCATAATGAAGTTGCCAGAGTCATTTTTGATCCCAGTAAAATCTCCTATTCAGAACTTCTGCGGGTACCTTAAATCTATTTCTTTGTTTTTATGGTTAATATTTAATCACTTGCAAAAACTTCTAGTTTTTTACTTGACAGACAAAATATATTTAAAAGAAAGACAAATATTGATCCCAGGTCATTTATGGAACCAAGCTATTTTACACTGCTCTCCTTTTCCAGTGTATTACAATTAATTACATCAACAGCTTCTATTAGAACTTAGCTGTTGTGGTTGAAAACCAATCCCAGTATTCTTGAAACGTTTTGAGGAAGAAAAACTCTCAAATTAGAGAATGATACTTAAGTTTTTTATACTATCCAAGTTCTCTGAGTCATATGCTCCAAAATTTTAGAGAATAGCAGGCCAGACTTAACAGTCCTAGCATTTTTCAAGCAGAGACTCGGCCTTAGAATTCATTGGTCGGAAATCATGCTTCTTTTCAAGCATCGGACTTAAAAATTTGCATAACTACTAGGTACAGGAATAGAAGGGTCTACTGAACATTTTTAGCAGCTACGTTGAGTAGCTTTTGAGATATTCAAGTCAGAAGTTTGGAGTACCATATATACTTGCTTATATATAGTCGAGTCTAAGTACAACTGCACAGACCTAAATCTGCCATCACATAATGCGTTGGCAGATCTAGGTCTATGCAGTTTGTTAGTAATCAGTAGAACAAATAACATAGACCCTGATCTGCTGGTGCATTATGTGATGGCAGAGCAGGGTTTATGTTGTTGGCAGTTGGACTCGACTTATAAGCGAGTATAGACAGTAATTCTTACTTTTGATTTACATATAGGACATACATACCTGACCCATGCATACCTCCTGAAGGGTGAACCTCAACTGGAGCATGTACCATGCCAGTACCATGCCAGTGTCCACTAACAGTGGAACATATTCTTATATTCTTGTTGAGTGTATTTACTTTCAAACTGCGAGACAGAAATTTCATGATGTCAACTCAATCAAGCAGCAATTTGATTATGTTCTGGCAGACAAAAATATTTGATTTTTTAAAAGAATGTGTTTTACATCTAAAATATTTGATCTTGTATTTTAAAGACTTACTGTTTTAACCATTTTGTTTTATTTTAAATACTTTTTATAGAACTTTAGCATCTTTTTTCCTTTTTGTCAGTTGTCTTTTAAGAGAAAATAGTTTTTACTGACTTTCTAAGATCTTTGCCTTTTATCTTGAAGGACTTCATATCTACATTTATTTGGACACGTTTATCTTTCTAAAATTTTTTTACACTTGTTTCCTTTAACTATACATTTATTCAGCACTATATAGCTTGGATTTTGATGATCTGCCATTAAACCCTGTACATGTTTACTCACTCTTTGAGGCAAGGATAAAAAAACTCCAATTATATAAATCCTTTGTCTGGCACGTGGCATAAGATGTCGGTTGAACAATTTTTTTTTGTTCCTACTTTTCCTTAATCAGACTGTGTGTCTGTTCATGGAATTACATTACATACTTTTCTTGAGGTCTGGTTGGTCCATAATGATAATTGTGCCCCTGTATCAGTTATCATGGCTGTAAAGGTGGCTATCTTGAAATTTTTTTTATCGCTTCTCATAATTAAGGTCTAGTTATGAAATTTGACATACACATGGTGATTGTCTTACATTCATTATTGTTTTTCGTAGGAAGCCATGTTGAAAATCTAATGGATTCTTCTGCTCTGAAATAATTTGGAGGATGGTTATGAAATGGGCAAATACATTCATCCACATGACTAGCTGGTTCTAAATTTAAAATGTTGTTCATCTGACATTCATTGTAAACATTAAGGATGCCATATTGAAAAGGTTATTTTATTTCTTAAGATGAGGATAATGTTACACATTCTGCTTTGACTTTCATGTCCTTAAAAATGATGTTATATGTTAGTTGACATATGTGAGTTGAAAATATTATGGATTCTGGTTAGAAAAGCTTTATTTATGCCTCCATTTTGAGATGAGAGCAGCATATAGGATGCACTATTTTACACCCCAGCTTTGAAAAGTAGGCAATATAAAGGATTAACTTTGTGTGTCTGTCCATCTGTAAGTGCATGCATCTGCCTGTCCATCCTCCCTTTCCAGGTCATCACTCCTAAACTACTTGACATATTGACACTAAACTTGCACTGTTGGTTTATCTTGGAATGAATATGTGTCATGCACCAAAACTGTATTACCATGATAAACTTTCCACAGGGTTCGCACAATCTTGAAAAGTGTTTGAATATTGGTGGTTACCTTGAAAAGTGCTTGAATCTGAGGTTGGCTCCAAAGAGTACTAGAAAAGGACTGAAAATGCTCAGTTGTCCTTGAAATGTGCTTGAATTTCCAAACAAACACATTTCATTGAAAAACATTAATTTTCTGACATAAATATCAAGAAAGAAAATAAAAGATCCATTATAAAAGTTAGAAACCTGATCTTCTTCGAATTTTAATTCAATATTGGGTCGAATACATTTTCAATAAGGCTTCCGGTTGGGTTGCTTACATGAACATTAGTACTCCATCTCATTGGGGATTGTAACCACCTCATGATATTAATGAATGGATGATGTGTTGAATGGGCCGTTTTGGTTGATAAAAAAAGTAGGTTAAGTGCTCTGCAGTGGGAAGCATATTTTCAAACAAGGTTGCCGTAGGCTCTATTCACTCTGTATATATGGGTAAGGCCAATCAATAAAATAAGAGCTATGTGTTGTGTTTGTCTAAAGACTTTGGATCAATGATAGATGACGTCGCATTAAGTTGAGCAGTTGTGGGATATTTTCTGCAGTGGCTGCAGAACATTTAATCATTTTCTGAGTCGTACTCAAGCCAGGGATACTAATTAATCCATGAGGACTGGAACTTTCTTGCACATTTTGTAGCATCATACTGGCTATTTTTCTTTGAAACAGGTTTATTAAATTTTGCATCCTTTTTTTGCCTAGATACACTAGCAGACTCATCTCTTTAACTGCATGAACAATAATGAAAACTAGACTTTTTGTAATGATATATTTATACTCTCAACTGAATGATTTGAGAACACTTATTTTATCCATTTACTTAACAATTATCACCTAGTCACCTTGAAATTGGTGACATTCATCAAAACAATCTTTGACAAGCCGACTTTTGTGAATAATTTGAAAAGACTTATTTTTATCCATTTTATTATTTGCCAAATAGTAAATATATATTGATCTTCTGTAACTATCACGTTACCAATAGACAATAAACACTACTTGTAGGTGCTAGATTTTTAGTACATTGATTGTGCTTTTTAAGAAATCCATGTGGCTAATCATTAGACAAGTGCCTTTTATTTCCTGACACACCTGTCAAAGAAGTCTCATGAGTTACATTATTACTATTTATCACCTAGTCACCTTGAAATTGGTGACATGCATCAAAACAATCTTTGACAAGCCGATTTTTTAGAGTCAGCACACTCGGCACATTTCAGAGCAATCGAAACATCCTCTGCCTTTACCATCAAGTCGAGAAAGAAATGTAATTTCCTGCCATTGAGAACGATATTTGGAACTACTTTTGTACACATGCACACTATGCCAGCAGAAGGAGACAAAGTCACAATCAGAACATTGTTGGCCTTTACTGTCGCAACATATGTGGTGCACTCCGCTGGAGGCGAATCACCAAACCAATCCAATTTATGTGTATTCCTACATCTACATCAGAGGTTATTTCTTGACTTGACTGAGCGATGTTCTAATTGATTTTGGGGTTCACAAACTGCCTGTGGCGAGGTTAGGACTTGAAAATTGGCAAATTCCATATGCTTACAAATATTACATTTAACATGTAACTCATAAGTTAAACTATAAATATTTATTTATGATTTGTCAAAACTTGTTTTAAATAGTAAATATTCATCTTATCATGCTTGCGCAAGAAAATGTGGGACTGACCTTGACATTGACTACAGGATGGAAATGACAGTCTTGGACAGTATATCGTGTGAAATGAAGGACCGATAGATGAAAAAACTGGGGGCAGTTATGCAATAGAAGAATGTGGTATATATAAATGTGAAATAAAGGTGCGGATATATGTCCTGTGGCGAGATTGCAGAGTATAAAACTTGCAGAACATAAAGCATTATGAACTGAACACAACCTCTCTCTCTCTTTCTTGAGCTATTCCTAGGCACTGGGCAAGTGGATTTGTAAAGGCCTGTGCTACATATAAGTACTGGTACATGGTGAACAAAATTGATAATGCAACTGGATGTATTGCCTCTACATGTGTATCAGTTAACACCAGATGTACCACAGTTACCTATTTTGTAAAAAGCAGTAAACTAATCTAAGCTGTTTACACATATACATTTTGCATCCTTACTCTTAAATGAACTTGTATCTGAAGGTAAAGAATAAACTGTAGTGTACCACTAGGATCAATATTCTGGCCACTTTTGTTTGTTGCTTTTATAAACGACCTCCCCATAAGATTGGAAATACAATATCATCAACTGATCTATATGATTATGATGCTATTCCATCTGATGAACACAGCTGTAAAAATTAACAAGAAAAAAAATATTCAAATGGCATCAAACAGGCTTCAGATGTGGTGTAAGGAGAAAAACATGGTTGTAAATGCAGATAAAACAAATGTTTTATTAATAACAACACAGAAGAAAACAGACAAATTACAAAACAGATGACTGGAGCCTTTTCTGTGGTAATGAAAAACTGAAAGTGGTTTCCAAAGATACAATTTTTGGTATTCTTGATGACATTAATTTATTTTTTGGTCTGATCATACAAGTTTAATTGCAAAGAGAATAAACTCCTATCTATGGCTCTCAAGAAGAATAAAATACTTTATTCCAAAACAATACTGTGTCACATTTTACAAGAGGTGCATTTATCCTCATTTGGACTACATGTATTGTAATGTAATATGGGCAAATATGTCGGTTGTTAATATTAAGAAAATGGTTCGGTTGCTAAATATTAACCTGTAAAATGATACAAGATGGTCAAACTTGAAACATTTAGCAATGAATACAATTTTAGAACAAGAAATTACCAGTCATTATGTACTGTATTTCTGGTAGAGTCACAGAACAAAATGCTACACAGTGATGTGAAATTAAATGAGTTTATTAACATAAGCAATCACAGAACAAAGACTATCAAAGTTTGTAAGCATTATGTAATTTTTTATCAAGGCTAGTACCAGTAAAAAACTTTGTTACAATGCAACATGCAGTGAATGTTATATTTCACAAGGAGTGAAGATGATACATTTAGGCTGCTATGGTGCCTTTATTCTTTCGTCAGATCGACATGGAAAAAAACTTTTTTTTAGTTCTTCTATAAAACATGCACCCCTTTCTCAAAATAAGAGAATGAGGTCAAAAAGTGTGCATTATAAACACCAAAATACAGTACATGTACTTTGAAAATCCGACCAGCTCAAGAATGTCTTTACCTTCGAAAAGCCAAAATGATGTATAAAGTTTGTTAAGTATGCCCCAGTTTATTTGAGTAATACTTTTCAATGCAGAGAAAGTCCAGCAACACTTGAAACCTTAGATCAAAGATATCAATGAACTTTTTCATTCCAAAACCAAGGGAAGAGCAAAAACAGTTGTCAATACTCAAGGGCCATTATATGAAACAATATCCCAGAAGAAATAAAAAATCTTTTACTATATCAGCTTTTCACAATAGATGTATTAAATGGATGAAATCTTAGTCTTAATTAGCAGTTTAGGACCTATCCACCTCCTACTGCAACCTTTCTGAATGTAAATGTATGTTGGCATGTGTTTTGCACTAGTTTAACTTTGAAAAGTGTACATATTCAGTAGCTCAGTCTGTAAATTTGTATACAATAGTACATTAATTGGCAATTATTTATTAGTCTGGGTTTGTAACTTGTGTGTACATGAATGTGTTTGTGTGCATGTATGTATGTATGTATGTATGTATGTATGTATGTATGTATGTATGTATGTATGTATGTATGTATGTGAGATGGTTAGTGATTCATTTCACTTTGTGTATATTTGTATGTGCATATATATCTTAGAGGGCCACACGTTAGATTAGATTTGTTATCTAACTGAGTTACCCTCATCAAATAAAGTTTTCATTATTATTATTATCATTATTTTTATTATTATTATTATTATTATTACAAGAGCTAGTGTATATTCTTTATTTTTCATTTTCAGTGTGATCTACTAGAAAATTAATGTAATTGGTTGTTGTTTTTGTCATTGTAATGAGTAATGATTTCCCTTAACCATACTGACTCATACCACAAAAAAGGTGGTATCTTGTGAGCTCCTGCTTGGGTTTTTGTACTTGTCATTGAGTAAATTTGAAGGTTTGTCACTCTGAAGTGCATTTTTAAAATAGCTCACTTTATTTCAGGGGGAGGGAGGGCTGGGCTTATGTAGGACTTTATTACTGATGAATACTGTTCTGTGGAAGAAATACATGAGAATTATTCAAAAGGACTGTTTAGATGCTTGTGACTTTTTCAGCTATTCAACCAAAATTAAATCGTACAGTAATAATAACTATTTGGTCTTTATGGTTACGCTCTTTAGATATTACATACTTCTGACAGAGTGCCAGGTGTAACGTGAAGTTGTTTGCATTTGCAACATGCACAGTGGAGAGAATGTTGGCATACATGTGTGCTACTTTCATGTACTGTGTCTGAAATTTCTTTACATATTGTAATTATTTAAGCACACAGCTGATCAAAATGGCTGCTCCCATGTGCTTGAAAAATCAACCTGAACTAGCCCAAAGTGCACTATTTTTAGCAGTTATTAAAATAGGGAACAGAAATTGTGCCAGAGTAGGCAATACTAGCTTCTGAAAGTACAGTGAATGAATTGCAAAATATATACAAAGTTTTAAAAAAGTTATTGGCTCATTCTTTTACAATTTACCTTTGAAGTCCAGGAAGTGAAAATGATCAAGTGGAGCTAGCAGTTTTTTATTTTATAGGTGCACATCTAAAGTAAGGCCACGCTGTATACTCTATAACCCAAATTACACCCATCAATCATACACCAAAATAAAGGGATTTAGAAGTTCTTTTAACAATACCTAAGATATACAAGGTCTACTTTAAATAGTCAGGATAACCAGTGAGGTAAACCTGGGAAATTCTTTTTCTGTAAAATCAAACCCTATGCAAAGTATAAAACTGTAGAGTGCAACCAATAATAAGACATGTTCTGTATGTAGTTCTTCTGGCCTTTTGACTTAGAAAGGTCAGTCATATGTAAAGGCACAAAACTAAAATTCTAATCCCAAGGGAAAAAAGTAGTCAGAGTGGTTACTACACTTTGATTGTTTTACAGCTCTGTGTAGCACTTCAAACAATACACAATCATATCAATACAAAATGCTTATCAAAGGTAGTTGCTTAAGTATGTTTCACTAAATATTTTATGAATTTTGTCATCAATTCTCTGTTAATAGATGAAGAAAAGACATAAAGATTTAAAACATCTATAATTAATATTTACATATATTTAGAGGGCAACTGATATTTGCTTATGATCATAAAAAAGGAACATGATTATCAGTATCTTGCAATTTATGTTCATCCCTTTAATTCTGTTTAATGTAATATTAGCTGAACCCTCCAAGCTGTCTGTATTCTCAATACATGTACTTCGATTTTTCTTCGCATGAAACTGGAATTCACATATTGTTTTGTAGGCCTTATTCCAGTGTATTAATCTTCTATTATTATTGTAGGTTTTCTGGGAAAACCATGACCCCACACAGGGCATGCAACAAGGAAATGATATTGGCACCCAATACAGGTCCGGGATCTATTACTATGATGATGAACAGAAAGCACAGGCAGAAGCATCACAGGATGTTTATCAACAAAAGCTCACTGAGAAAGAATTTGGCAAAATTACAACGGAAATCATTCCTGCTCCAGAATTTTATTATGCAGAGGATTATCATCAGCAGTATTTACACAAAAATCCAAATGGTTATTGTGGTCTTGGTGGAACAGGAGTGTCTTGCCCTGTGGGACTTTTTGCAAAGAAAAATGCTATATCAGACAAGAGTGAACTCTAATAGAGTCTAATCTCAGTGATCCGCTTCTCTAGATATCTGTATATTACTTTAATATGATGGGATAAATAGAACAGTACAAACTTATTATGCAACACTGAAACGAATCATGTTTTCTATGCCAATGATTTTGTTAGATTAAATTTTATCTTAAAGCTTCTCTGTTCAGCATGCTGTACTGAAATAAAGTCTGTAGTCCTGCTCTGGAGACAAAAAAATGCTGAGCTTGAGTTTGAAAAAGAGTTTCCTATATAAACCAATCAGAAATGACCTTACAAATGTAACATCATTTGTGATTGGTTGAAACAAAATCTCAATCTCAGACTCAAGCTCAAGAGTTGTATGATTTCCAGGCCAGGATTACAGACTTTATTTCAGTACAGCATGTGGAACACAAGTGAACTATCTGAGTTATTTTCCTTGATTTTAATATAAACAAAGTGGCTTACACAAATGTCCTTGGATACAAGTATAGATTACCTAATCAAGACACTCATAATTTATATTTATTTAAATGTTTAAAGCTCGCGAGAAATTCATGGTAGGTTTTCTTCATTGATAATAGACTATAATTGGATATACATGGGACAGATTGAAATGATACAAAGACATTATTGTTAGGTATATTCTAAGACTTATGAAGTACAGCACTCCCTCATTATAAGGCCATTCATTATAACATGGTTCCTGTTATAATGTTAATACAGTCATGGATCTAATTTGATTTTAGCAGTTGTAAAATTATATGTTTAATGTACCATCTATACTCGTGTATAAGCCAGGTCCAAATGCAAACAACATAGATCCTGATCTGCCATCGCATAATGTGCCGGCAGATCAGGGTGTACGTTGTTTGTTCTACTGATTAGTCCTTACAAACTGCATAGACCCAGATCTGCCAGTGCATTATGCGATGGCAGATCTGGGTCTATGCAGTTTGCAGTTGGTATCGGCTTATACGTAAGTACATACGGTATTTGATTATAACCTTGTCTCATTATATGGACAGCAATATAGTGAGAAAGTACTGTACTTCATTATAAGGTGGTATACTCAATGGTTCCCAAGAACAGTCTTATACTGAGGGAGTACTGTACTTCATTATAAGGTGGTATACTCAATGGTTCCCAAGAACAGTATATTATAATGAGGGAATACTGTACTTCATTATAAGGTGGTATACTCAATGATTCCCAAGAACAGTATATTATAATGAGAAAGTACTGTACTTCATTATAAGGTGGTATACTCAATGATTCCCAAGAACAGTATTATACTGAGGGAGTACTGTACTTCATTATAAGGTGGTATACTTAATGGTTCCCATGAACAGTATTATAATGAGAAAGTACTCTACTTCATTATAAGGTTGTCTCACTATAAGTTGGTATACTCTATGGCTCCCATTGATATCATTATAGTAAGTACTGTGTAAGTAATGAAGTCATGGACACAAGTGTCTTTGTTGATGTGAATGATATTATCTTTTCATTTCTTGTTCTATGTCATTGAAATTACCTTTTTATAAGTAATGTTATTGATAAAGGAGACAAGGCAGGTCCTAGACTCCAGATATATTACTCTGCTTAATGACAGTTATTTTATTTGTAAATGGAATAAATATTTATTCATATATTCATATAATATTTTTTGGATTGATATTTTAAATTTTAAAGTGAATATTATTTATCATAGCTTTTTTCCAATGATTTTAAAATAATGTTACAGATATCTTTCTGTGAGCATAACCACTAATTAACCACTTCAGTATATAAACAGGTTCTTTAGTATGAGATATCCAAGATTTTCATGTCAAACTATCAAACTGTTACAACATCATAGATGCCAACCATCTGGGTTTTATGGAGTTGTTACAATTTGTTGGTGAAAATTCTGCATTCCGAGTTATGTTGACGAAATTCTGGAAAATCTCAATTTTGGGGGATACAATTTTGAACTAAAGTTTTCTTTGCGGACACAGGTAGGGTGAAATGTTATTAAGCACCAGTATGATAGACTCGGTCATAGAATTTAGTTTCTTCATTTGAAAAAACAGGATGTAGATGACAAACCTGTCAGTTAGACTGTAAATAGGTGAAAAATGTCAGTAAGAGATGCCAAAATGTTTAAGCAATACAAGTAATACAAGGTTCTGGAATTGACAGAATTTGATAATAAATTATTCTCATTGGACTTTATTTGTCACAGTCTTTTAATGAATGTGTTATGCATGGGCTGTCTTAATTCCAGAAAAAATTCAAACTTTAATTCCTGATAAGGATTGTTTTGTGTCGGCATCTCTGTTACAGGATTGTCATGTATCAAGCTTTTTTTAAACAGGGCTAGAAAAATATAATGTCTGGCAGCCCAAGAGATAATAAAGTTCTGGTTGGTTAAGTAAAATTTCCTGTTACTAAACTTGATTTATGTTTGAAATAAGAAATGAAAAATCCAGTATTTGTGTAATGTCATAGAAATCTCATTTCCTGAGTATGGCATATTCACTGATTGTTCCAGTGATTCCTTTAACAAATGCCTAAGAATAGCTGTCTTTTCATCATGTATTTGCAGCAACACAAATGATGGTAAAAAAGTGAATTGTAATACTATATGATACTATTTTACAATAGAAACATAGGATATAAAAAATTACCTTTCTTCTATAAAAAAAAATGCTGCTAGGAATGTGAATAAATCATGCTTGAAAAATTATATAATGGTGTTACTGTTTTGTTTTTTCTTGATTATGAAAGAGGAAACTTTTAAATATGCAATAGTCTTCCTCTTGGGATGTCCCTTTCAAGAGAGGCCACCCCTTTTATTAGGTTAACTTGCCCCATACCAAATCATATATTTTGTCCACTTATAATGCCATCCTTTTTGTCAGGTCACATTTTTACTGCAAAAGGGGTATCCTTATAAGAGGGGGACCACTGTATAAAGTCACTTTTGGATAGAATGAACTTGGACCACTGATACAGTCACTTTTGGATAGAATGAACTTGGACCACTGTATACAGTCACTTTGGATAGAATGAACTTGGACCACTGTATACAGTCACTTTTGGATAGAATGAACTTGGACCACTGTATACAGTCACTTTTGGATAGAATGAACTTGGACCACTGTATACAGTCACTTTGGATAGAATGAACTTGGACCACTGTATACAGTCACTTTTGGATAGAATGAACTTGGACCACTGATACATTCACTTTTGGATAGAATGAACTTGGACCACTGTATACAGTCACTTTTGGATAGAATGAACTTGGACCACTGTATACAGTCACTTTTGGATAGAATGAACTTGGACCACTGATACAGTCACTTTTGGATAGAATGAACTTGGACCACTGTATACAGTCACTTTTGGATAGAATGAACTTGGACCACTGTATACAGTCACTTTTGGATAGAATGAACTTGGACCACTGTATACAGTCACTTTGGATAGAATGAACTTGGACCACTGTATACAGTCACTTTTGGATAGAATGAACTTGGACCACTGATACAGTCACTTTTAGATAGAATGAACTTGGACCACTGTATACAGTCACTTTTGGATAGAATGAACTTGGACCACTGTATAAAGTCACTTTTGGATAGAATGAACTTGGACCACTGATACAGTCACTTTTGGATAGAATGAACTTGGACCACTGATACAGTCACTTTTGGATAGAATGAACTTGGACCACTGTATACAGTCACTTTTGGATAGAATGAACTTGGACCACTGTATACAGTCACTTTTGGATAAAATGAACTTGGACCACTGTATACAGTCACTTTTGGATAGAATGAACTTGGACCACTGATACATTCACTTTTGGATAGAATGAACTTGGACCACTGTATACAGTCACTTTTGGATAGAATGAACTTGGACCACTGTATACAGTCACTTTTGGATAAAATGAACTTGGACCACTGTATACAGTCACTTTTGGATAGAATGAACTTGGACCACTGATACATTCACTTTTGGATAGAATGAACTTGGACCACTGTATACAGTCACTTTTGGATAGAATGAACTTGGACCACTGTATACAGTCACTTTTGGATAGAATGAACTTGGACCACTGTATACAGTCACTTTTGGATTGAATGAACTTTGACCACTGTATACAGTCACTTTTGGATAGAATGAACTTGGAATATTGAAAAGAAAATGGACATTTTAGGGTAAATTACACAACATCTGAAATAACTCGCTTATAGTGGCAAACATTCACAATGTATATGTATATTACATAAATTAAACAGTTGCTCAAACATGGTGTAAATGGTTTTTAGCAGTGCGGTTGAACACAAACACATAATTCCTTTTACAGTATGTACTCGCGTATAAGTTGGATCCAATTGCAAACTGCATAGATCCAGATCTGTCGTCACATAATGAGTTGACATATGGGGCTATGCAGTTTGTTAGAAGTAATAAGTAGAACAAACAACATAGACTCTGATCTGCCAGGGCATTATGCAACGGCAGATCAAGGTCTAAGTTGTTTGCAGTTGGACATGACTTGCACACAAGTATATATGGTGCTTTTATATGTCAGTGGCATATGTCAGTGGCATAATTAAACAAAAAGTTGCATGTGAGTAATGAAGGAACACATAGTTCAAGGTCAGCTGAAATTGGCTAGATAACTGGGGGTCTTCTCATGTAATTATCTGTTTGTTATTTCAGATTATTTGTTGTTTTCAGAATTCATAATTTGAGAACAAAAGTCTAGTGAAAAAGAATGCCAAAACTTGAGACTTGAAAAATCTTACATTATATCAGAAATTTTGTTGTTCTCCAGTTGGTTAAAAATGAGGTTGGAACCAGAAAAATACATTATCTCTGCCTGAAACTTTTTCTGCAACCCATAAAATGTGGCCTGAGTTTGCATTAATGTTGACTTGTATCATTCTGAGTTGCTATAAAGCCATCTTCATTACCAAGGGGGTTGTAGATCCACTTCATTCCACACAGAGTCTTTCATGATACAGCACTGGTTTGTTTCCATTAAATTGCCAGAAATCTAGTCAAATTTAGGGTTCAGCCTCTTTGGTAAAATACTTGATGACCTTACTTGTATCATGTCACTTAAAATCCAGCAGAGTAAAAAATTCTGCTACATCATCATTTTAACAATTCAACCCTACCTCCATAGAGAGGGTTTGATTGATTGATTGGTGCTTAACAGCATATCAACACATCAAAGGTTATATTGTGCTGCAGTAACTGGAGTAGAGTGTCCTGACCAGAAACACCATGCAGGGTTCCCATGCTACTGGGAAATCAGGAAAAGTCATGAGAAAGAATAGGTTTTCTCCCAACCGGAAAAAGCCCTTAAATTTTGCAAATATTTAATCAAAGTCGGGGAAAAACTGAGAATTTTCAACCATCGCTTGATCACAAAAAAATATGTAATTGAATCATAACTGAATGGATCAGGAGTTACATTTATTGAGTTCTTACTGGAATTTTTGGAGGTTGCAGAACTCTTCAGTCAGTTGAGATACAATTGCTATATGGATAATTTGGGTGCTTGTCCTAAGCATATTTGTATAGTCAATCCAATTGCTCAGGCAATTGGATTGGTCAAGTAGACTCGTTACTTCTTAGTCTGTACCATATCGGTATCTTTTTTTATATGCAGAAGTTATGAAGACCAGTCTAGCATCACAATGTGTCAACATGGCTACTACGTGTGATCATAGTGAGTGTAAGAGAAAACAAATAAAGCTTTTTCTTCCCCAGTTCACCTTTTGTTACGCAAAGTTTAAGAAAATGTATTGTGATAAATCTTTGCTTATTACTTGGTAGTTCACAGTGGGAAAATGAAGTTAAGTATTATCATCAATAGTAACCTTCACCTCCCCCAACTCACCTTTGCAAGGAATTGTATTATCAGACCTTGCTAAATACTTGATTGATGGTTCCAACAATAAAAGTTTGGGGACCCTATCCTAGAAATGGGAATTTTTATAGTGAAACAAGTATTTTGGGGAACTTTTAACACAGTCTTATGGTTTCTAACCTCCTAACCTCATAAGTTTTGTTGCAATTTATTTTCAGATGTCCCTTTGTAGCAGATTAAAAAATTAATAATGTAAGGGTTTGTGTGTAGTGTAACCAAAATTAGTTATATAATTATGTTCTTGCTTTGTAAAGAAGTTGTCTTCTTAAATAGCGGCATTAGTAGAAGTTGCTGTTATTGTTGTGTTCTTGGCATAAAAATAGCTTTTTTAATAATAAGTCCTTAATATGAAACAAATTTATCTGTTTATTCATTTAACATAACATAAATTTAGGCTGCATTATACTAATTTTGTTTGTTATTTACAGGAGTTACTGGAATAAAGGTATCATCATATGTCACCGCTAGTTTCACATCAAATTAAAATTCTGTTCTGTTTTAAAGCATAGGAATCTTTGTAACATATTTACCAAACAGACACAAGTCAACAAACTAGAATACTGAACACTATTAAAAACTATATTCACATTACAATGAAAAAAAGCAAGAAATACGATGTCATAAAAAACATGATTTGGTTCATTTGAAGTAAAGTAGTTGAAAGAGTCGTTGAGTATTTCGCGCTAGACCACATGACTCCAAGCATATCTTGCCAAACAAATCTTGGGCTGTGTGTTGAAATTAAGTAATTCAAGGCACAAAATGTGTGTATTGATCATTACCAATATGTATTGTCAACTATCGAAACAGCTAGTAGAAATTTTTTTATAATTAATGATGGAGCACATATCATTTTTTGCCTGCTTGCTTGTCAGTTTTTTTGACCATGCACATATGTTGGAGAATCCAGATACTTACAGGGTCCATGCTAGGTGGTGATTCAGGTGAAATAGTTGCCTTAGAGTCTGTTATTTCACCGAAAAGCAAAATTCACTTCACCTTGTATTGATTTCAAGACACACACACACACCCTTTTTGTTTCAATAAAATGCATTAATAATCAAAGTAAAGTGTTGACTTTTTGTAAATGTTTTCTTCAAAGAGGAAGGTATAATATAGAAAAAGAAGTTTTATGTTCTGTTGTCAATTTGTTTGCTAATTTGATGGTTATAAATACCAGAAATTACATTGCTTTCTTTGGAATTCCTGCCAAAAATTCACACATGATCCATGAAAAACAAGGGAAACATTGAATTTGTGTAGTCTAATCTGAAACAAATTACGACTCAGTGGATGTATCCAGGTCCATTACTAATAAAAAAAATAATCATTGTGTCCAATACTTCATCACACAGACGTATGAAAAGAGGCCTTCATGGTGGCTTAGTGGTTAGCGTGCTGGACTTGGGACCGAAAGGGTGCAGGTTAGAATCCTACCATTGGACCAGACTGGGTCAGCTACAGTGGTGTGTTCTTGAGCAAAGCACTTTATTCCAATTACCTTGGCACTAAATAACCTACTTGTGTTTATGTGCTGTAAAGCACCAAACCTAACCAAACCAAATAGAAATGGTTACTGATTTTCTACTGTAATCTATTTTCGATGTTGCTATTTATGCTATATAACAACTTTAGTGAAGCAATAAAAGAAAAGTGTTACTATTTTTATAAACTTCTAATAGTATTTCATCAACATTTTAATCATCTCAGATCAAAATATGCAAAAACAGTAGTTTCAAGTGACTATTTTGAAATTTGTACACCTGCTTCTGCCTATTTTTGCCCACTTTGCCCAATTCTGGCTAGAGAGAGATAATATTGCTTCACTAAAGTTGTTATATAACATAAATAACATAATGTCTGGGCATAATTTTAACACGCGGCCCTTCTGGTCTTGAGTTGGCATGCTAACCTCTGAGCTACCATGACTCTTTCATTAGGTGGGATGTGATGATGGTTTCTTGAGTTTAGTTGCAAGAGCAACTTGTCTCAACTTGCTTTTATCCCTCTCTGCATCAATTACTTGTAACAAGGCATGCATAGATATGGTATAAAGATGTCATTTGCAAAAACCCTAGTATCCATCAGATACTAATACAATGAAACTATTGCTACTACCATAACCCTACTTTTCACTGAATACTAATACAATGACAATGAAACTATTGCTACTACCATAACACTACTTTTCACAGAATACTAATACAATGACAATGAAACTATTGCTACTACCATAACACTACTTTTCACTGAATACTAATACAATGACAATGAAACTATTGCTACTACCATAACACTACTTTTCACTGAATACTAATACAAGGACAATGAAACTATTGCTACTACCATAACACTACTTTTCATTGAATACTAATACAATGACAATGAAACTATTGCTACTACCATAACACTACTTTTCACTGAATACTAATACAATGACAATGAAACTATTGCTACTACCATAACACTACTTTTCACTGAATACTAATACAATGACAATGAAACTATTGCTACTACCATAACACTACTTTTCACTGAATACTAATACAATGACAATGAAACTATTGCTACTACCATAACACTACTTTTCACTGAATACTAATACAATGACAATGAAACTATTGCTACTACCATAACACTACTTTTCACTGAATACTAATACAATGACAATGAAACTATTGCTACTACCATAACCCTACTTTTCACTGAATACTAATACAATGATAATGAAACTATTGCTACTACCATAACACTACTTTTCACTGAATACTAATACAATGACAATGAAACTATTGCTACTACCATAACACTACTTTTCACTGAATACTAATACAATGACAATGAAACTATTGCTACTACCATAACCCTACTTTTCACTGAATACTAATACAATGATAATGAAACTATTGCTACTACCATAACACTACTTTTCACTGAATACTAATACAATGACAATGAAACTATTGCTACTACCATAACACTACTTTTCACTGAATACTAATACAATGACAATGAAACTATTGCTACTACCATAACACTAGTATTCATTGGACACCAATACAATGACAATGAAACTATTGCTACTACCATAACACTACTTTTCACTGAATACTAATACAATGACAATGAAACTATTGCTACTACCATAACACTACTTTTCACTGAATACTAATACAATGACAATGAAACTATTGTTACTACCATAACACTACTTTTCACTGAATACTAATACAATGACAATGAAACTATTGCTACTACCATAACACTACTTTTCACTGAATACTAATACAATGACAATGAAACTATTGCTACTACCATAACACTAGTATTCATTGGACACCAATACAATGACAATGAAACTATTGCTACTACCATAACACTACTTTTCACTGAATACTAATACAATGACAATGAAACTATTGCTACTACCATAACCCTACTTTTCACTGAATACTAATACGATGACAATGAAACTATTGCTACTACCATAACGCTACTTTTCACTGAATACTAATACAATGACAATGAAACTATTGCTACTACCATAACACTACTTTTCACTGAATACTAATACAATGACAATGAAACTATTGCTACTACCATAACACTAGTATTCATTGGACACCAATACAATGAAACTTTTGATCTAAACCAGTAGATGTTTTATTGACATAAAATGACATGTTTTAAGGGGATTGAAAAGAAAACAAGAGCCTTTTTTGCCATAATATGTATTCTCAATCATTACACTGAAGTTCTGTCTCCTACACATATTTTCAACTATTCTGTCCCAGTGGGGGGCGGGGGGCTAGCACACAAGTGACAGTGTGTATTGTCTTTGCACACAGTAAGTTGTTTGGTTGTTTTTTCTTTCTTTTGAGAACATTATTGGCTATATCATGTCAAGGAAATGGGAGCTAGGGCCCTTCTCAAGGCCACACTGAGGCAGCCAACCCTGGCAGGTATAGGTAGGTATCATACCTGCAGTCCTTTGATTATGAGTAATTTTATAAAATTTTATGTTACTAATATACTGAAATTGAAGATTTTTTTAATCTAATGACGCTAGAATTAGGAGATAACAGCCATTTGAGTATTTGGGGATGTTAATGGTGGTTTTCAGGATGCAAACTGAGTTTATTACTGATCCATCTGCCAAGCCCATAAGACAAATTTTTTGCAATGATAAAAGTGCCATTAATGTCTTTAAATCCTTAAATACCAGACAGTTACAGTATACAAATTTTAAACGACTGGAATTTAAAAAAAAAAAATAGACAAAAATGTAAATCTCTGTGGCATGACATCACAGGGAAAGTCATGACATCACAATTACATCAAAATTTCCAACAGTATATTGTACATTTTACAGCCCTAAACTTTGAAATTTGACCAATTTATACACTCAATCTCATTTAAGTTTGGCTATTTCACCCACTTCAAATGAATGAAATCAAGCTTTGTTCAACTAATTCAAATAACATTTTATCGTGTGACACCTTCCTTTGCTAGGATACAAACTGTCTCCATCTAATCAGTGCTAGCTTTTATGTAAAAACAGAGTTCAATTTAGACAAAAAACTTTTGTTGAAAAATTCCAAAGTAACAAATAGGTAGAACAAAAATTACAATTTAATGCAAGTCCAGCAAGTAACTAGGTAACTAGTCAAAGTTACATGGTTCAAAATTTTCTGTACGCATTTTTCTTCACAAAAACAATATCAAGACTGTAAGCAAATAATGAAATGCAGAAAACAGCACCAAAAAGTGTCTAATGGAGAAAGAAAAAAAAAACTAACCAGATTTTCATTTATTTCCCAAAGTTTCAAAACCTGTAATCACATAAAAGGCATTAAAAGTAATTAAAGAGTACATCTCATGATTCATAGCCGAATTCTTAATGACTTTGTGTTTTATATATAATTGTGTACTCACATTTAGTATTGGAATGGTAATTTCTATCTTTGACCCTATTTCACCTACTAAAAACTGGTATTAATTTATTAATGACCAGAGAGGAATTAGATGGCTTAGTATCAGACATAGTATCCCAGCTGTTTGAGAAACTGAAAGTCGAACTGATGAAGGAAGTGGACAGACAAATTGTTAACAAAACAAAAGAGTTAGAGGACAAAATTGAATCAATGAACTTTGAAAATAACCAGTTAAGAAAGAATTAGAGGACTCAAAGAAAGAAAGTGAAAAGCTAAAAGAAGAAATAAAAAATAATAAAGATCGCTCCAAGGAAGCCATGAAGATTGCAAACCAAAATGAGCAATACTCAAGAAAAAATAACATCAAAATTTTCAACTTGCCTGAATCACAGAACGAAAATGTCAGAGCAAAGTTTGCAGAGATGGTAAAGAAGGTTACAGGTCATGACGTAGATGAGAGGGATGTTCTCGCAATACATCGGATCCCCAGAAAGACTGGTGCCCCTAAACCACTAATTGTGAAATTTTGGAATGCAGAATCCAAAGTCAACATCGCCAAGAAGAAAAGGGATTTTAAGAGCAAATTTAATGTAAGGATAGTGGAAGATGTCACTCGGCAAAATATTGGACTCATAAATAGATTAACTACCCATCCAAAAGTTGAATCTGCCTGGTATTTCAACTGCAGTGTGTATGCCAAAACAAAAGTGAGTAAAAGGTACAAATTTGACCTTTTTGACGACATCAATGAAACAATCAATACCATCCCAGAAGTGAAATAATTTTCCCTATTGATTCTGGATACACTTGGAGGTATAGAACTTTGTACCAAAATGGATGTGTATAGTTTTAATTTCAGCTATGTATATGCTAAGTTAGAAAAGTGACTTTTGTAGAAGGACAAAGCCTGTAATTGGTAAGAACGTTCATATAATCTTGCAACTAAATTTTGAAATATGCATATAATTGTGTTTGAGTCTTGAAAAGATTGAGCATAAAACTTTCATGTTAGTCATATTTTTTTTTTTTTGTTGAAATTTTTGGTGTTAGATTCTTAGGCACAGAGTTGCCAAGGTCATTTAGTATGTTTACATGATGATGCATTATTTTCTTCAATCATTCCTTAAAGTTCGGTCACTGGACTTATTTTTAATTTGTTAGGAAAAAATATGGTAACTAACTATTATCATAAATGTTTTTTTTTTATAAATGAACTAGATCATGGGTTCATTTATAAAAAGAAATTTATTTGCCTTATATTTTACTATCCTGTACGCATATATATATTTGGCAACATCATATATGTACCCAGTGGTGCATGACATTGTACTACACTTATCGGTTTTTTAAGCATCTCGTGGTTGTGTGTGTGAGAGTGTATCCCAAGGTGAATGTGAGTGTTTTTCATGATACTGGTTTTGTGATGCATATTTATATAAGCTCTGTGAGAGTTTTATTCAAAACAGAATTTAACAATGGATACCCAGATTAAAATTTTGTTAAATGAACATTAGGGGTCTACACAGTTCCAATCTCAAAAGAGATATTTTCTGTTGGGTCAAACAAAAGAATGCATCCATTATATGTTTACAGGAGACACATAGTACAGTTGAGATTGAAAAGTATTGGGAGGCTAAATAGGGTTATAAGTGTATTTTTAGTCATAAATCTAGCAATAGTGCTGGTGTTGCTATCATGTTTAGAAATAATTTTGAATTTATTATTCACAGAAACAGATGTGATTGTCACGGAAAATACATTCTATTAGATTTATCAGTTAATGGACAGATTTATGCTAGTGAATTTATACGGTCATAATGATGATAATGCTGAGTTTTTTTAGAAATTTGAAAGAGGATATTATAAATTTTGACAATTCCTCTGTTATTATTTGTGGTGACTGGAATGTTGTTCAGGACATGGAGCTTGACTCTTATAATATCTTGCATGATAATATCTTATAATATCTTCATGGCCCTAGCAGCAGTCCAGGACATCAAGAATCAACTTGATTTACTGGATCCATGGAGAACAGTCAATCCTGACAGTAGAGTATTTACTTGGCATCAGGCAAATCCTGTGAAATAGAGTAGACTGGACTATTTTTTAATCTCTGAGGACATGTTTTCAAATTGTATGGGCTCCTCTATTATTCCTGGCTATAAAACAGATCATTCAGCAATAACACTAAAATTGTCTCTATCTGCATTACCGAGAGGTCCTGGGTACTGGAAATTCAATTCAAAGCCATTAAAGCAAAATGAATATATTCAGTTGGTAAAAAAATGTATAACCAACACAGTAGAGGAATACTACTGTGAAGGTGATAAGAAAAACCCACTTCAGGTGAAACTAACTTGTAATGATCAATTGTTTTTTGAAATCCTTAAAATGGGTATAAGATCAGAATCAATTAGGTATTCACAAAACAGGAGAAACAAAATTTCAAGAAAATTTAAGCTGAAATACATACCTTACACACTTTAGTGAATCAAAATAATAACCCCACTATGATGAAAGAATTTAACAAAAAACAAGCAGATTTAGATGAAATGAGGAAAAAGGAGGTGGAAGGTGTAATATTATGATCAAAAACAAGTTGGTATGAGTCTGGTGAAAAAAACTCAAAATATTTTCTTAATCTTGAAATGAGAAATTACACAAACAAAACAATAAAAGAATTAATTACGGAAGATGGAACAAAGTTAACAGGTCAAAAAGATATATTAAATCAACAGAAAGATTTTTATGAAAAATTATACCAAAGCAAAAACAAAAATAATTTGCAAACTCGTAACCCCTTTTTAACCATGATAAAAAAACTTTCAGATTTTGAAAGAAGCTCATGTGAAGGTAAGTTAACTTTCAAGGAATATGGTTTAGCACTAAAAAAATATGAAAATTGAAACTAGCCCTGGTTCCGATGGAATTACTGACGAATTCTACAAGTTCTTTTGGAAAGATCCAGGCGGTTTTCTCTTTAGGTCATTAAATACTGGATACGATATGCAACATTTTTCAGAATTTCAGTCTCAGGGAATCATTACTTGCATTCCAAAAGAAGATAAAGACAGGACATTTTTTACAAAATTGGTTACCAATCTCACTACTTAATGTAGATGACAAGATTGCTTCTGCGTCGATTGCTAATAGGATCAAGAAAGTCCTTCCATCTATAATTATTGACACCCAAAAGGGTTTTATGAAAGGGGAATTTATTGGCGAAAATACAAGACTCTTGTATGACCTGATGCAATATCTTGAGGAAAAAAATGAATTTGGTCTTCTCCTATTGATAGACTTTGAAAATGCTTTTGACTCGGTTGAATGGAACTTTCTGGAAACTGCTCTGAAATCTTTTAACTTTGGAGAATCAATTTGTCACTGGTTCAGAGTATTTTGCAATAAATCAAAAAGTTGTGTTTTTAATAATGGACATTTATCACAATTTTTTAATTTGGAGAGAGGTTGTCGCTAGGGAGACCCTTTAGCACCCTACTTATTTATAATAGGAATTGAACTTCTTGCAATAGAACTAAAAAAGAACACAAATATTACAGGCATTTTCTATAATAAAATGGAGTTCAAATTAGGGCAGTAAGCTGATGATGCTTTTCTATTATTAGATGGTTCTCATTTGTCCTTGAAGACGACCATGCAGATTTTTAATTACTTTGCCATGGTATCAGGTTTGTAATGCAATATTTTGATATCAAAAGCTATTTGGATTGGAAATAAAAAAAATTCTAATGCAAAAATATTTCCAAAAATTGATATTAACTGGTCAATGTCCAATTTTAGACTACTGGGAGTAGATTTCTCTTTGAACTTGGAGGATATGGTAGAACTTAATTATTCAACGAAGTTAAAGGAAGTAAAGAAACTGCTTGGCTGGTGGAGCAGAAGAAATTTATCACTTATTGGAAAAATTACTTTGATAAAGTCCTTGACTTTGCCTAAATTCATTCATCTTTTTTGCAGCTCTACCAAGTCCTCCACCCCATATAGAAAAAGAACTGAATACTTTATTTTTCCAGTTTATTTGGGGCGGTAAAACCAAGGGGATTAAAAGAGACACTCTTATAGCTTCTTTTAAGGAAAGGGGATTAAATATGATTCACTTGCACTCATTTATGTGTTACATAAAACTTTCCTGAATTAGGCGTCTTTTACTAAAAGATGATGGTTTATGGCAAAAACTGGTTTCTGAACAAATATTTGGAAAATTTGGAGGTATGCTGTTATTTACATAAGGAAAAACTAAATACAAAAGAAATTTCTAAATCAATTATAAAAAAATTTTTGGCGTGATGTTATTTATGCTTTATCACAATGGAAAAATGAATCATCTACTGTTCATGGATACTTGTCTCAAGATATTCTTAATTTAGTTACTATAGATAATTTTAAATCATACACAAGTTTGAGAACAAACGGTATTGTACTTATTCAACATCTTTTTGATGCACAAGGATCTCTATTAAGTTTTGATGAAATAAAACAAAAACATAAACAACTAATTTCATACAGTACTTTGCTCTTATCTCAAAGATCTCAGTGTTGTGGAAAAACAAAATTAAAAGGTTTTTTGAAAGTGGAAATAGTTTTCAGGTAGTTTTGGACAAAACATCACTCCTTAGGGTAAGAGCAAAGAATAAATTTATTTATAAAGACCTGATAAAAACCAAGAAACAAAGCTAAATGGTGAACATGAAACTTGGTCCAGGCAGCTAGTGTGTGCAATTGGTGCAAATGAATGGACCAACTCTTTTGTTTTGGATAAACTTTGTACAAAAGACACAAAACTGATTAGCTTTAATTTTAGATTTCTCCATAGAAATATTGCCACAAACCAGTTTTTAAAAATATTAATTTAAGTGATAATGATAAATGTACCTTTTGTAATGAGAGAATAGAACAAATTGAGCACTTATTCTATGACTGTTCAGTTACTGAACACTTTTGGAAACTACTTGTGGAATGGGTCCAAACTTATGACCCAAATTTTAGAATTACACAAAAATACGTCTTTATAGGAAATAACAACTTTGATGATCTTATTAACTTCCTAATTTTGCTTGCAAAATATGTTATATACAGATCACATTGTGCATCAAAAATCCCAAATCTCACCTATTATAAAAATTGTGTTTTATCATATAAAACGTTGGAAAAATATATCACCAAAGTGAATAACAGAAGTGATGAGCTTAAGAAAAAGTGGACCCTATTATCAACCTTTGATACATGATTTTTTTTTTTTTTTTTTTTTTTTTTACAACAACAAACAAACAAACAGGCAATTTAAAACACCTTGGAGGTTTGTATGTGAGTGTGTCTTTGTGTACAATAATTGTGAATGTATATATCTATGTGTGTGTGTTGTGTCACATGTAACACATGTAAAGATCAGGATGTAAATAATTGAATGTAATGCCCCATACACCAGGTCAGGTGGTGATGTAGGGGAATATGTAAAATCCTGACAACTTGTGTTCAATAAAAAAAATAAAAAAAAACTCTTATGAAGATTCATATGTGGATGCATCTCAGGAGAGTAACTTGACCATACCAAAAGTAGGTCATGGTGATCTAATTTGCATACTTATGTGACTTTTGTATATTCCTTCATACCAGTCTATACAGTGTTGGGTACTCCAAATGTGCTGCTGTTGGTGTTGGTATTCATATTACGAGTGAACAGTTTGTTGGTACTTATAACATGATCAAAGTGTCTTAAATTGTTGTGTGTTTGTATTATGAGTGAACAGTTTGTTGGTACTTATAACATGATCAAAGTGTCTTAAATTGTTGTGTTTTTTTATATCTTGAGGAAGTGCAATTAAATTCACTCCAAACTGTTGCCTTGGACCTATTTAGGATCACAGTGACCTCCTTTTGTTTTGAGGGTGGAGTACTTGCCAGAGAAACATTTTCATTCAGGACAATATTATAATTGCAGTTATATACAGTTTCTTATGTCAAGTTGAGTAAATGTTTGTTATAAAATGCATTGAATAATTGGTATTCCATTTAAGCACTCTGTACATACAACAACTGGGAACATGGATGTAGAGTACAAAGTTGGGCATGGTTTAAATTTTTTGTTCTCTTGTAATATGTATGTTTAGACAAGTAAGCTAGATGAAATACAATTATTCTTTAACTGTAGATTACTTACCTTAAAAATAGTTTTGATGTAAATTGAGTTTTAATAAAGAGATGAGTAGTTAAAGTTGCAACTGTAACATTTTAATGCCTAAATTTTGCCTTTTAACCCAATTTTTAGCTTTCCTCTATTAAGTGGAGTGGAATTATACTCTCCCTTCTCCCAGTTGGTTCCACACAATATTAAAGCATATAGAGATATGTACAGGCTGACTGCATGACAACCATTCTTTCTTCATAGGTCATAGGTCATTCTTTCTTCATAGGCAACAGATTGGAGTGAATTTGCATATACCCCTGGGGACAGGGCTAACTTTGTACATACATGTACATTAGTTGTACATTCTTGGTTACGTTTTTGCATTTAGATCACATTTTTTGCACCATGTTTAAATACTGTTTACCTTGAATCATAAAACTTGGCAAGGGATTCATCTTGGCAAGTTCTCCACCCTCAAAACAAAAGGAGGTCACTGTGCTCCATATTTCATACTTCATTATCTTTGGTTAAATTTGTAGTTTCAAATTTATCTCTCAAACCCTGTTAATGCTGGAAACATCAGTCTAGATTATTGTATGCATCTGTTAGTACCAAACCCTTAAAACAAAACAAGGTAACTGTGACCTACATTTTAGATTTTACTGGCTTAGGTTAAATTTTGCATTTAGCTCATTACCACATCAGGTTTTATGCAACCTGTATACATACTGTAACAGTTATACCTATAATCATGGAACTCGATGAGAGGATGCATCTTGATGAGTACTACACCCTCATCCCAAAAGTAGGTCACTGTGACCCATATTTAATGCTTCACTGACTGGTTACAGTTTATTTCTTAAGCACTATTCATGTTAGAATCATGAAACAAGATGATTATATGTATCTATTTTTGTATCACACCCTAATAACAGAAAGGTTACTGTGATCTACATTTCACATTTTACTGGGCTTACATTATGTTTAAATGGTGAGGGGATGCATTTTGATATGTTAATTATGTGTAGCTTTTTTAAAACTTTAAAACTGAAAGTACACAGAAGACTTTGTGTAAGTAATCTGCAATGAAAGACTGATAGTATTGTATGAACTTTTACGTATAAAGCACAAACTGTAAGAGATAGAAAGAACTTCAACCTACACCACATGCCTGAGTTGGTACTCTACCTCTTTGTTCACGACTGCCTCCATGTTCCCAATTTCTTAAAAGTTTAGATTCTGATAAATTATGACACAAAACCAAACTGAAGTTGTCCTTATGGAGGAATCTCAACGTCAGTATAAAAGCAGAATTTGTATTTCACACTTATAGGTCAATAATAAAAATAAATAGATTTTTGCAGACTCTGTAATTCAGAAAATGTAAAAGAAGCACACTTTACTGTCAGATTGTTTTTTGTTTCCAAGTATTTTGCAGATTTGTTCAACCATGTTCCATGTCATGCCCTTTTCACATCAGAAGCAGTTAAAACATGTGGCTTAGTAAACTATATGGGATAAGGTTATTCATGTCCAGTATTGTTTACTATGGACCATAACAAAGGCATCATTATGGAGACATCATTTTCTGTACTATCAAGCTTGTGGGAAAAATATACAGTCTCCCAAGATTATTTTTATTTAGTCTCCAGACTTACACCTACCTATAATTTTTATTTGTGAAAGAAGGGAGTTAAAAATTTACCTCATAATGTCTGTTATTGTGTAGGCTATTGAAATATATATGTGCCAAAACCACAGAGTGCAATGTGCTATAAATACAACACATGTTACCTAAATGATTCTATGCAAATAGGCGTGCTTATACAAGTTAGAGTTCAACATAAATTTTAACCATTTTACCTTTTCAGCACATATTTGTTATCTGTTGAAAGGCTGCAGAGTAAAATCTGATCTTTATGGCTGTATAGTTACTTTTCACTGAAGAATTTTTTAGTCTTGGCCATTAGTGTTAGATTGAAACTGTATTGTAAATTCATGTTTCATGTTGTTTTGTGTGTAATAATTCATTTGTCTTTGATATTGTTTGTGAGATATTTTCATGTTTTTATATGTTGTCTGTAAGCAAACTGTTTTTTTATGCCTTTATGTGCTAATGTTATGTTGTAAAGTGCTTAGAGCTTTTTAAAAGAATAAGCGCTCTATTAAGTCATTATTATTATTATATATATGCTTTAAAATTCTGAGAGAATTCATTCACCATCATGTCATTGAAGCTGTGACCAATGATAGCTGACCTTTCTCAATCTCTAAATCTACAGGTTCGTTGTCTACGTCTGTATCACTAAATCATCGGAATGTGAAAAATTATAAAAAATCTGTGTTGCCTATATCAATATCAGAGCCTATATCTGACTTTTTGAAGTATTTAAAGTCATAATTCTGATCACCAAAACTCAAGAAAGTGCTGAATGAAGTCCACAGCCTCCACTTTGGATAAGGAAGACTCCGACCCAGTTACTTTAAAAAGCAGATTACTATTATATCTTAAATAGCAACCACATGATGGGATGTCCTGGTCATTTTCCTCAATGCCTATAGTTTCTAATAGGGGGTTTTCCCCGAAGTTTGGCTCTATGAAAACTAGCTCAAAATGGGTGGTGTTTACTGTAGGCATCTAAATGTGCTTGTATGCAGATGGTACATAGTTACTTTAAATAGCACATTATGACAGATCTTAAATAGCAACCACATGATGGGATGTCATTTCCTCAATGCCTATAGTTTCTAATAGGGGTTTTCCCCAAAAAACTAGCTCAAAATAAGCAATGTTTACTGTAGGCATCAAAATGCCCTTATTGCAGATAGTGCACAGACATCCAAATGCCCTTATTGCAGATAGTGCACAGACATCCAAATGCCCTTATTGCAGATAGTGCACAGACATCCAAATGCCCTTATTGCAGATAGTGCACAGATATCCAAATGCGCTTTTTTGTGAATTCGGACTGAGGCATCAAAAGTTGCTTGCATTGGAATGCAGTAGAGGTGTATAAAGGCACTTATATGAGGTAAAGGGTTAAGGAGATATGAAAATGAGATCATGTACAGAGAGTTTTATGTACAAAACCAGGCATATCACGGAGTACTGTACTACAGTTTATACAACTGAGCTGAAAGCAGCTGCATATTATGTGAACTCTTGAATATAAAAAGCCCAAGTTATTATTTCTATTTGGTGTTATGAAATATTATTATGGAGAAATCATTGGACATGTGGATAATAAATATGTATATTGCATGAAATATGGATAATGATAAAATAATAATATAATCTTATATATAATAATCTCGGATCAGGAATTTTTTCCAAGCACTCATCCCTGGGACAAGTAAGTTGTAATAGTTACTCATCCCTGTCCTCATTATACTAAGCACAGTACACTTCTCTATTACACTGTTGACACTTTTACTAAAGAACCACAGGTACCTGGTGCAAGCTTGATACTAAAATTGGTCAAAACCATGAAAATATTATGTTCTAACACATGGCCTCATAGATTAACATATAATAAGAGACAATGTTGCTCAAGAAATTGCAGCTGCACACATAGCCCTTGATTTCTTAGTGGTATTTCGTATTTACAGTGATACCTTTCAGTAATCTAGAAGTCATTTTAATGTCAATAAATTTTCCTTTCAACAAGCTATAACACATATTTACGAGTTATGTATGGGAGAAGCTAAGAAACAAAAAATTGCCAACATTTTATGCCTTTTGTCCAGTCAGATATTGTTACGCTTGCCCCAGATCACTGGTATTTTCAAGACTGTGAAGCTTTTCTAATACACTGTCACACCAAAGCACAGACGCCAGCAGATATTTATATATGTAATTACTTTTCACAAGAAAAATGTTGGTTACTTGCATTTTGAAGGAAGAATTCCAACCATCTCAACTTCCACCAACTTTCAAACTAAATTATCCATTTTAGTCAAACCTCCATTCTAGAGAGCTACCCACAGGTGCCGTAAGAGGGAAGATTGTTGATTGGACAAATGAATTAGAATGTTTCTAGGTCATGACCTCAATTACATTTTGACCAATCAGTTGTTGTTTTGAGTTTATGTGCATTATAAATAGATTACAACAGCATGCATTATGTGAAAGTTGGTGGGAATCAGATAAGACACTTAAAATAACAATTTCTAATGTAAGTTGACGACATCCATTCTGTGAAAAGTAATTACAAACTTATAAAAATATCTGCCTAACATTTAATACAATTTAATGAAAAATATATATTTATTGCTTTGGCTATATGTTTCTGTTGAAAATTTCCATACCATCTTTCTGTTCTGAAGACATGAAATTCCCATCCTAAATGAGATTTGTAGAATAGTGATTTTCAAGAATTAATTTGTAGAAACCATTCCACTGAGAGAGAGAGAGAGAGAGAGAGAGAGAGAGAGAACATCTATCAATAACTAAGATTTTGCTCTACAAATAAATAAAGGATAGCAAAGAAATAATATATTGCATTGAGTTTATTCTGCTTGATATGGCACACATGATATGGCATATATAAAATAATAAGAAATTAAATAAGATATAAATTCCACTTCTGATTTATAATTATTCTTCAAAAACTGATTATATTACAAATCACAACTTTCACTTCATATGAACATTCACAAATTTGACTTCATATAAAACTAGATATGGAAACCATCACAAATATCCACCCTTTTTTTCTTTCTGATCCCTGATTGCTATCTACTCATCCTCATAAAACATTATACTACTGTATATACTCGCATATAAGCTGATACCAACTGCAAACTGAATAGACCCAGATCTGCCGTCGCATTATGTGCCGGCAGATTTGGGTCTATGCAGTTTGTAAGGACTAATCAGTAGAACAAACAACATAGACCATGATCTGCTTGTTGTTTGCATTTGGACTCTGCTTATACGCGAGTATATACGGTAAATCTGATCACCCTCTCTCAATTGAGTAAACAGAGTTAGGTTACTGGCCACAGTTCATATTTCCTTCAAAAATGTGACCTTTGACCCCCATTCCCTCCTCCCTGGCTCCCAAACGTTTGTTGTCATCTACTCATCCTGGTCAAATATCATAATAAATGTGATCATGTGTGTTTTCCCCTAGGCCTTTTAGCATAGCAGGGGCTGCTACAATATGATGAGCAGGCAATATGTTTATAAAGACACTGCTTTGCTTTCAATCCATATCGCTTACCTTCGGAGACGCAATGAACCATGTGTTGATCTGGTTATCGGTGGCGCTCTACAGATATTACGTACCTCTGAGAGAGTGACAGGTGTAAGATGAAGTTGTTTGCATTTGCATAATGGAGAGAATGTTGGCATACCTCTATGCTACTTTCATGTACTGTGGCTGAAATTTCTTTACATATTGTACTTGTGAAAATTGTACATCATCTAAGCACACAGCTGACCAAAATGGCTGCTCCCACATGTTTGAAAAATCAGCCTGAATTAGTCCAAAGTTCACTAACATGAGCAGTTATTAAAATAGGGACAACACATTTTGCCAGAGTAGGCAATATCAGCTTCTGAAATTGCAATGAATGAATTACAAAATATATAAAAAGTAAAAAAAGTTATCAGCTCGTTTTTTGACAATTTATCTTTAAAATCCAGGAAGTGAAAATGACCAAGCGAAGCTATCAATTTTTTGATAGGAGCACATCTTAAGTAAGGCCAAGCTGTATACTCTCTAACCCAAATTACACCCAAATAAAGGGAATTCAAAGTTCTTTTAACAATTTCTAAGATATACAAGGTCTTTTTTAAATTGCCAATATAATCAGTGAGGAAAGCCTGGAAAATTATTTTTCTTCAAAACCCTATGCAAAATATGTAACTCAGGGCTGAGCAAATCCCATAGCCCGATGTCCTGGACTATTCATTTTTGAAGTCGGGCAAGTAAAAATTTTCAAGTCACTAGTCCGGGACAAGTGCTTTTTAAAAAAGTCGGGCAAGTCCTTATTTTCGTGCTTTAATCACTATATCTAACTTTATTTGGCCAATCATGCCCTCCGGGCATACTGAATACTTGATTCTACCCCTCTTCATGTATACATTTACATTCTGTATAACACATAAATGTGGTCAGTGATAATTTTCGCATATGCGCACGTTCTGTTACCGCTTGACTGCACATTGAGCTAAGCGACCAAATTATCGGCAAATCAAAACACGTCAAACAAAAAAAAGCCAGTATGATGAATTAGCAGTGTTTCAGGCGACTTTGTTGCATTGTGTTTACTCAAAGCCAGATCCTCAAGAGCGGCTCACTATGATTTTAATCCAGCGAGTCAGTGTAATTAAATTAATGAAAGGTACTTTACCGACATCAGTGTTGGTTTCCTTTATGAACTGATTAAATTACAGTAATGATTCTTTAATTTTTAATTGATTATACAGATGATTAACTTGCACGTGCGATATTGCGTTTGAAGCGAAACAATTATGCTAATTAATGAGCTGTCTCTGTTCGTATTTAAAAGAGAAAATGTATGTTATGATCACTTTAGAAGTAGTTGTCAAGCAAGCTGAGTTATTCTGCGGATAAAATGAGTCTGCTAAATTATTTTCGCAAGGAAGGTAATAAGGGTGATTCGGAGAAGAAAAAATGTTGTGAAAGTGGAGGGATAAAACGTAAGACTGATACTGAATGTGCGGTAGCTATTTCTCCAAAGAGACATAACCAGAACCTTTGATATGCTTTAGAGCATTTGACTACAGGCACTTTCCTCATGAGAGGGCAGCTCTGTTGAAATATAGGATGGAAGACTTGCAGGTTCTTCTTAATCATCTCCAGGGCTGAGCAAATCCCATAGCCCGACATCCCAGACTATTCATTTTTGAAGTCGGGCAAGTAAAAATTTCCAAGTCGCTAGTCGGGTACTTGTGGATGAAATTTTTTTTTGCTCAGCCATGTAACTGTTGAGCGCCACCATTAGATGAGCCAGTTAGTATACATGTACTTCTGTAACACTGGCATCTGTTTTGTTTTGACTGTAGACAATAATTAGCATCAATTAAATATGAAAGGTAAATAATTAAAACCTTGATAAGGATGTAAGTGCTGCACTTCATCTATGGTATTTCACAAAAGTTAATACTGGTCGATCTTGTGCTACTGTAAAAATGCCTGGTATTGAACTTGAATTTATATATTTTCAGTAATATAACAGCAAGCACAAAATTTATACCAGGGCCACTGCAGGAAACAAATTAAATGGTACTTTTTAATTTCAGTATAAAATGCTCTTGTATGGAAAGAAACTGATATTAAAGAAATAACCAATAATTTGAGTGACAAGGGTGAACACATTCTCCCTGCCCCCAGGGCAGCTGATGGACAATTTCAAAGCATGACAAATTCTCCCATGTTGTATGCAAGAATAATAAATATTATCAACAAGAGAAATTACATAGGTCTGACTTTTTAAACACAACAAAAGAGAATAAATGTTTCACTGACAATAATTCTTAATACTTTTAGAAGCATTGGTGCTTTTTAAAAGTAGGTCTAGCAGCCTTAAGGGGAAAACAAATTAATATGCAATAATACAAAAATATTCTCAACTCTATAACCCAGAATTTAATATCAAGATTTCCTATTCTGATTTGTTTGAGATTGCAACCAAGAAGAACAGTAAAATGTATATTTGTTTATAACTTGCATCTTCCATTACTTGGGTAAATGAAAATAAACTTATATTTTGAATTATTTCCAGAAAAATGTATTATGCACATGGTTACATCAGACTTAACATGCTCTTGATCAATGGATTTATGTATGAGCTTATGTCGATGTAATGTGGCCTTGGCAGGACACCCACTATCCTATTAAATTTTCTGAGATCATTGGATTCCCCCCTCCCCCCTTTTCAATTTGTGTAGGTGGAGTTCAGGCTTCAAGGAGCTATGTTACCTTTACTACTTATGAAAATGTGACCTTTGACCCAGTCCCCTCCTTCCCTGTGTTCTGTACCCAGGATAAATAACCTTTATTGTCATAAACCCATCCTCAAAAAACATCATACCAAACAAGATCACCCTCCCTCAATCAGTGTACATGTGCAGGTCACAAGGAGAATTGACTGACTGATGGATGGATATATGGATGGATGGAAACTTGGGTGAACATGACCAATTACAATATATCCACAAAAGTGCAAATATAATGAACATTCCTAAGATAATGCTCATTTAAATTTTCAAATAGTTGTGAAATAAGCAGTGATGTAAACTATAGCTAGTAAGTCTACTAACTACTGTTAAATTTCTTGATACACAGTACTAAGCACAATAAAAATTGAAAAACAGTAATAAAATTATTTTAACGTGAAAAGCAATAAAACAATAAAGTAATAATGACATAAAAAAGCTTCTATAAATATAATAATATAAAAATAACTAGATTTGTGATTGTAAGACACATATGCCCCTTCTGCAGACCAAAGGTTGAAGTCCCCAAAAATCATAACTCGAGAAAAATTTGAAAAATTCCTGTAATGGCATGACAATCTAATATTGTCATCAACTTAAGCGTAAATACATGCATACCAAATTGTATTTGCTTACCTCACATAATTTTCCTAAATTGTGCTTTTTCTTATAAGAAAAGTCACAAAAATTACAAAATGTTCTTTACAAATAAGTCTTAAAAACTGCTGTAATGACATGAAAATCTAATCAGGTCATCTACATATGAATACAAATATGCCTACCAAAAATTTCATTTGATCCTCCAAAGTGGCTTTTGCTTACTTATGCCACAAATATTTTTGTCCAAAAAGTTAAACAAATGTGTTTTAAAAAATATGAAATATTGCTCTAATGGCATGAAAATCTAATTAGGCCATCTACTCAAGATCATGAAAATGTTTGTAAAATTTCATGTCTCTTAAGTCCAATAGTTTTTGTACTATCACACTAAAATGGATTCAGGATGGACTTTACAGATGGACAGTAGCAAAGCAATATATTGTAGTGGGGGCATAAAAATGTATAATTAAAAACAATATAGATAATATATAATAAATAGTCTCCTCTACTCCTTACCCAAGATATGAATGTAGTTCTCTACGATGAATATTAAAATTATAAAAGACAATTTAATATCATTAGAGTATATCTATCAAGAATATACATATGGGTGACTATTATGTTACAAATCAACATTACAAAATTGCAACATCACAGATCTATTGCAAGTTTAAAAATTTAAATGCCCAACAAGAGGCCAAAGTGGGCCTGACACCTACCTGCCTGACATCTAGCTAATTGCCAAATGCAAGAACAGTTGGACAAGAAATCTGGTCTGTTAGATGCTTTCTTTTGAAATTTCTTCCAATGCTAATGATTGCGTATGTTATGCTGTTGATTGCATATGTTATAAAAATAATTGTTTCAAGGTTTCTCTTGTTCTGCATTCCTATTTGATGGTACATCAGCATCATTGGTCAAATATGCAAGGATGCTGTTTAATTGGATCGAATTCTGTTGAGAAGTTTTCCAGAAGTTGTTAAAATGTTTTTCGATTTTTAGCAACAATGGCCATATCTGATGGTGGATTGAAATTATTTGTATAAAATTGAGAGAGCTATATGTCAGGATATGTTATAATCAAATTTGGTCAAACTGTTGAGCGGTTTTCGTAAAGAAGTCAATGAAAGGTTTTTCTATTGTTAGTAATGGTGGCCATACTTGATGGTGGATAGGCATCAGTTGTACGAAGTTGAAAGCCCTCTATGCCATGATGTTTTCTGACAAATATGATCGAATTGAGTTCAGAGGTTTTTGAGAAGAAGTTGCTTAAATGTTTTTTAATTTTAGTAATAGTGGCCATATTTGATGATGGATTGATATCATCTGCAAAATTTAAAAGCTCTTCTTGCCATAATGCTGAATAATAAATCTGTGATCTCATTATGCTAGGATGCTCTGTGCCAAATTTGGTTGTAATTCAACAGGTGGTTTTTGGGAAGAAGTTTAAAAAAGCAATTGTTGTTGGACACGTGATGTCACAGGATAAACATAAACTCACTTAGCCTTACAGAGATGCCAACTCCTACCAATGTGAAATAAGAATGGCTGCTTTAAAATATCAGAATTTGAAGATTGAAATAGGAATACTTCACATTTTATAAAACAATTTATTTTAGGCATTAAATCTTGCTTATTGAAACTGGTTTCTGGTGGAAGTTTGTTTCCTACAGTAATCTTTTCCACCATCTGACACACTAAGGTCAATGGCACTATTCATCCAATGTTGATGCCTTACATATTCTAGGCCTAAATACAACAATGTTGATGCCTTGCATATTCTAGGCCTAAATACAACAATGTTGATGCCTTGCATATTCTAGGTCTAAATACAACAATGTTGATGCCTTGCATATTCTAGGCCTAAATACAACAATGGTGATGCCTTGCATATTCTAGGCCTAAATACAACAATGGTGATGCCTTGCATATTCTAGGCCTTAATACAACAATGTTGATGCCTTGCATATTCTAGGCCTTAATACAACAATGTTGATGCCTTGCATATTCTAGGCCTTAATAAGCAATGTTGATGCCTTACATATTCTAGGCCTAAATACAACAGTGTTGATGCCTTGCATATTCTAGGCCTAAATACAACAATGTTGATGCCTTGCATATTCCAGGCCTAAATACAACAATGGTGATGCCTTGCATATTCCAGGCCTTAATAAAACAATGGTGATGCCTTGCATATTCCAGGCCTAAATACAGCAATGTTGATGTCTTGCATATTCCAGGCCCAAATACCACAATGTTGATGCCTTGTATATTCCAGGCCTTAATACAACAATGTTGATACTTCACATATTCCAGGCCTTAATTACAACAATGCTGATGCCTTGCATATTCCAGACCTTAATATAACAATGTTTCTAATCATCTTGTCACACAAATGCAAGCAATTCTCTATCCTAATTATATTATCTTGTATATTATCTTCTTTATTAGTATAACGAGATGGTAGCACTTAATGTTCAACTTGTGTAAATTCAATAGCATTATTGTATTGGCTCATTTTCTGTCCCATACATACTCAGAGTTCAACTTGTGTAAATTTAATAGCATTATTGTATTGGCTAATTTTGTCCCACATATACTTAACATATGATGTAACTGAACAATATATTTCTGTAATGTTGTTAATGAAGATGCCTGTTATAACAATATATTCCTGTAATGTTGTTAGTGAAGATGCCTGTTATAACATTATGACATTGTTCAACTATTAACATTATAATATCATCCAATTTTTTAATATGTATGTGTGTATAGGGTTTAATGGAATAGCAGCACAATCATGGCTATATAGTGCCAAGTTAGTTTAGGCATCCCCAAAAAAGGCATAGAAAACAGGATAAAGGCAAAAAAGGGTAAAATCCTTAAAAAAACAAAGTCAAATTTGTGACATAAACCTAAATCTTTAAAAAATCCAAGATCCTCTCAGCATGTACACCATCAATGGAAACATCCCAAAGCAAAAAGGTTGCTTTCATTAGCTGCCTCTTATAACATGCAGGAGGGTACATCTGGCCTGTTTTACATCCCTTAGCCCAGTGGGGGGGGGGGGGGCATAACTTCTCTTAAAATTGTCAGATATATCTCAGCATCATGAATGAAATTATGAATGAAAAGGAGCATATTTATGTATATTGATGTAAATTATTTCTGTATAGTAATATCCTGAGATCTGTTGTACATAAGTAAGAGTAGACAATAAACAGGCTATTGTACATGTACTGTGATATTTTTGGTGTACTCATTTTGACACAGATGTCAGCCACCTGCATACCCCCCCCCCCCCCCATCCGCATAAGACAGGAGACAGCACACATACAACAATAACATATAATCATTGATGAAACTCACCAACCCCAACCATCGGCCACATGAGATATGAGATTATACACATACAATAACCTATAATTATTACTGATACTCAAATAATATAAAATATTCATAGGCTGCATACTAAATTCTGGTTATTAAGCATATTTCCAAAAATACTGAAAATTTTGAATATATAGCACAAAGGAAACTAATTACTTCTTGATATTTAAAAGTTTTCCAGATACAGTGGTCCCCCTCTTGAACGGCCCCCCTGACCAGCGGCCACCCGCTTTATACGGCCACAATCCCTTGGCACCGACGAGTTTGTGTTCAAAAGTACCCCTCAAGGACGGCCACCCCTCTAACGCGACCAGCGGGCAGCATTTTAGTGCAAAAACGGTCAAATTTACCCCTTGCAAGTGGCCACATAATGGTTGTTTACAGAGTAAAATCTAGATAATATTTTTTAATTTCTCAATTCAACACATCAACATTTTGTTCCAATATGCCAATAAAGTAACTTTAATCCTTACAAAGAGGTAAGTAATCCGATTATCCTTACTGCCATGTGTTCCTTAGATGTTAGCTTTTGTCACTTTGATAATTACTGGCTATTATTACCACCGATAATTATCAAGATGACAAAAGCTAACCGCTAAGAAGCACAGCATTGTTCAGCTCAAGTCAGCGTGACATCCGGTCGCCAGATAGTAAAATGGTATGTTCGCCTTTCTGGTTTCACTCTAATAGATTATGAAATGTACATAATCGGGTACCAGACTGGAGAAGAAGAAAAAAAAATGTCGATCACGTGACAGACTCACTTCCGTTGTAAACACTGTGCCTCACGTGTGATTGCCCGCGAAGGAATAAGTTGTCGCAAAATATCGTCAGACATTCTCAGTTTAGAACAAAAATGAAAGCAATTAAATTAAAATGAAAAGAGAGGGAGTCTTTTGATAACTACTGAGAAATTTTATGTCAGAAAGATTCAAATAAACATCGTCAATATACATTCAACTTGAGTGGGAAGACGGAATCAACGGACGTACAGGGATAGTTGCAACCGAATATTTGTGCCCCGAATTTACCGACAATGTGGTTTTGCACCACGATTCATGATTATTCATATTTTTAAAAAATAACATTGATATTAGTTTTATCATATTTAGACCTTAACCAGATAATATTCCTGTGATTTTTAAATGCAAATATTAAATATATAAAAATTAGTTACATCTTTTATACTTTATATGTAGTTATTACTCACAACTGTGTGATCCCCCTCTAGAAAGGCCACCCGTCTTATAAGGCCACTTTCTTGCTGCAGAAGGGGTGGCCTTATAAGAGGGGGACCACTGTACCACTTATTTCATAATAAAAAAGCAAAACTATGACAGAGAAAATAAAAAATTAATTGACAAAGCCTTATGAAATATTATTAATGGATTTAAATACTGATTCTAGAAACAGACAGCTCATCTACATGACATTTATTCTGTATAGTTATTCTTGAGGGTTTTTTGTCTTGAGCTTCAGAAACCCTCTTATAGGCTGGACATGTTAAACGGTGACAATATTGTGACCGACTGCAAAATACTCCTGTCAGACATTATGAATCTAAATCTTATTCTTTTTCTTATATTTAACTTCTGTAAAATCAGCATAGGAGTCTGATATTTTATCCATAGAAAATGATGAAATGTTAATGAAAAAAAACCAATGAAATACTTGTATCTATACTATAAATATACACAAATAACTATATATATATATATATACTATAAATATATGTAAATAATTATCTATACCATACAGATTTACAAATAACTATACTATTTCGTATAGGAACAGGTATTTCATCTTTTTCTGAAAAACTTTTGGTGGTTTTGTATGCAAGAAACATCAAACTCCTGTGAAAGCAGTGATCTCAACTTCAAGCTTTTCCAGTCAAAATATACAAGCTTTTCCAGTCAAAACATATTATATATTTGTTTATGCATTTATTTCAGTAATGTTTTAGTTTTATTATGGAGTGAAATTACTAAATATATATGACTGAACAGTTGCTGGAAACTTTAATATGGTCACACTAAGCCCACCACCAATAACACCACCAAAAATCAAATGTCCGACAGCATGTTTAATTAAAACTTTTCTGGACCTCTGATATATATAAAAACAGTAAAACAAAAAGACAGATAAATAAACAACCAGCTAGTCAGACATTCAGATATCACAACTGTGAAAGTCGAGATGACCAGGTTATCTGTGAATTTTCTCAAAATGAACTAGTACCATCTCTGTCTCTCTGTACTGGCAAAATTTCAGTGGATATTGTAGGTTATGATTAGACAAATTAATAATTTTAGGCTCTGATTATATCAATGATAATATGTATTCCAATATGCTGAAATCTTTTTTAAAGATAAAAACTGCCCTCAAAATAAGAAATCATACGTGGAGTATCTCAAAATTCTTTAAATTTAAGGAGGAAACCTGTTTTGAAAAAAAGAAAGAAATCTGAATATATTTTCATTAAATGGAAGGCTTGGTTTGGTAGTAGTCTTGGTGCTAATGTTTCTTCAAAAAGTTTACTAGAAATGTATAATTGGCTGTCCAATTCTAATTGTCTTAGCTGATTCAGTAGTGCTGGAAGCTGTGTTTGCATTTCGCAGATGAATTCCAAAAGGTACCTGCCAAAGAGAAAGAAAGCAATGTTTATATATGCAGTAAAACTTTAACTACTTTCATCAAAAATACTTAGTATCACTAGTCAAGAATGTCTTGCTGAGTCTGTGAACAGAAATGCATTATTAGTATAGTATGTTGATCCAGAAAGGTGTATCATCTCGAGTGTGTATATGACATCAGAGGATATCACGAGACGTTAAGCATCAAGTGTGATCCATTGATGTCACATACAGGCGATGAAACACCTTTCCTAATCAATGCAAATGTACTATACTGATTATGATTTTATTATATACCTTTAAAGAATAGACATTTATTTTAATTAATTATTGGAACTACTTTTTAAAGTGTAAGAAGGCTATTAAAAGGTGATGAGGTGCCACATCATGCATATGGATATTCTGTCCTATTTTTTGGATACACAACACATGTATATTCTCATGACTGTGTTAACTTAGGATTTACTCTGTGTCAGTGACAGTAATATGAGTCCTCCTTTGTGTTACTCTTTCAGGATAACACAACACAAAGGTTCAATGTAACTACTTTAATCGCTTGATTACAACGGACTAAAACAGAGAAAACACACTCTCTCTAGTTCATCAGGCTAATATTATCATAAGGCATATAGGGTTACAACTAAGTGTGGAGCCTGGAGCTGACCTTATGTGATCTGTAACTGTCAGATCATTTGTAGCAACAGAATGTTAATACCATATATTACCACACTTTGTTTTGGAATTTTTTTATACATCTAGCTGACAGTCATATTGATACATCTAGCTGACAGTCATATTGATACTCCTAGCCGACAGTCATATTGATACACCTAGCTGACAGTCATACTAATACACCTAGCTGAGTCATATTGATACACCTAGCTGACAGTCATATTGATACACCTAGCTGACAGTAATATCGATACACCTTGCTGAGTCATACTGATACACTGCAGCTGACAGTCATACTAATACACCTAGCTGAGTCATATTGATACACCTAGCTGACAGTCATATTGATACACCTAGCTGACAGTAATATCGATACACCTTGCTGAGTCATACTGATACACTGCAGCTGACAGTCATACTAATACACCTAGCTGACAGTCATATTGATACACCCAGCTGACAGTCATACTAATACACCTAGCTGACAGTCATATTGATACACCTAGCTGACAGTCATACTGATACACCCAGCTGACAGTCATACTGATACACCTAGCTGACAGTCATACTAATACACCTAGCTGACAGTCATATTGATACACCTAGCTGACAGTCAAATCGATACACCCAGCTGACAGTCATATTGATACACCTAGCTGAGGGTCATATTGATACACCTAGCTGACAGTCATATTGTTACACCTAGCTGACAGTCATATTGTTACACCTAGCTGACAGTCCCATTGATATACCAGCTGATATTGATACACCTAGCTAACTCATATTGTTACATCTAGCTGAGTCATATTGTTACACCTAGCTGACAGTCATATTGATACACCTAGCTGATGGTCATACTGATGCACCTAGCTGATGGTCATATTGATACACCTAGCTGACAGTCATACTGTTGCACCTAGCTGAGTCATATTGATACACCTAGCTGACAGTAATATCGATACACCTTGCTGAGTCATACTGATACACTGCAGCTGACAGTCATACTAATACACCTAGCTGACAGTCATATTGATACACCCAGCTGACAGTCATACTAATACACCTAGCTGACAGTCATATTGATACACCTAGCTGACAGTCATACTGATACACCCAGCTGACAGTCATACTGATACACCTAGCTGACAGTCATACTAATACACCTAGCTGACAGTCATATTGATACACCTAGCTGACAGTCAAATCGATACACCCAGCTGACAGTCATATTGATACACCTAGCTGAGGGTCATATTGATACACCTAGCTGACAGTCATATTGTTACACCAAGCTGAGAGTCATATTGTTACACCTAGCTGACAGTCCCATTGATATACCAGCTGATATTGATACACCTAGCTAACTCATATTGTTACATCTAGCTGAGTCATATTGTTACACCTAGCTGACAGTCATATTGATACACCTAGCTGATGGTCATACTGATGCACCTAGCTGATGGTCATATTGATACACCAATGCTGACAGTTATACTGTTGCACCTAGCTGACAGTCATATTGATACACCTAGCTGACAGTCATATTGATCCACCTAGCTGACAGTCATATTGATTCACCTAGCTGATGGTCATATTGATACATCTAGCTGACAGTCATACTGTTTTACCTAGCTTAGTCATATTGATACACCTAGCCGACAGTCATATTGATACACCTAGCTGACAGTCCCATTGATATACCAGCTGATATTGATACACCTAGCTAACTCATATTGTTACATCTAGCTGAGTCATATTGTTACACCTAGCTGACAGTCATATTGATACACCTAGCTGAGTCAAATCGTTACACCTAGCTGACAGTCATTGTTTCACCTAGATTGAGTCATCTTGATACACCTAGCTGACAGTCATATTGATACACCTAGCTGACTGTCATATTGATACACCTAGCCGAGTCATATCGTTACACCTAGCTGACAGTCCTATTGATACACCTAGCTGACAGTCATATTGTTGCACCTAGTCGAGTCATATTGTTACACCTAGCTGAGTCATATTGATGCACCTAGCTGACAGTCATATTGATACACCTAGCTGACAGTCATATTGATACACCTAGCTGAGTCATATTGATACACATAGCTGACAGTCATATTGTTACACCTAGCTGAGTCATATTGTTACACCTAGCTGAAGGCCATATTGTTACACCTAGCTGACAGTCATATTGTTACACCTTGCTGACAGTCATATTGTTACCCTAGCTGAGTCATATTGTTATACCTAGATGACAGTCCTATTGACACACCTAGCTGACAGTCATGTTGATACACCTTGCAATTCATCAGTTTTGTGCACCGAAGAATGTCATTGATTTCACTATTTAAATGGGATGCAGAGAATGTGAAATGCAAAGATGATCTGTGGCCTCCATGTGACAATTGGCAGGCAGTTCAGTAAGCTTTTAAACATTGCCAAAAAGACTGTTGGACTTTTGTTCCTGTAAAACTACGCACAATTATTTGAATAATACAATTGTTTCCTGTATGAATTGTGAAACTATGCACAATTATTTGAATAATACACTTGTTTAGATTCTATAACCAATATTAACTTCTTGTGAACAGGAATGGATGGGAGTCATTCATCTGACATCAAAATGTAGTTCCAATTTTTTGGACTGTGGTGATACAGTATCAGAAAAACACAAATATGTGACACAAATGTAAATATGAAATTGATGGAAAATGATAAGTTGGCATTTTGTATCATTTACTTATAGGTATATAATGAATGTTTCTATTGCCTGTGACTCTGATAACTCAAAATGTTTCTATTGCCTGTGACCCTGATAACTCAAAATTTTTCTATTGCCTGTGACCCTGATAACTCAAAATGTTTATATTGCCTGTGAACCTGATAACTCAAAATGTTTCTATTGTCTGTGACCCTGATAACTCAAAATGTTTCTATTGTCTGTGACCCTGATAACTCAAAATGTTTCTATTGTCTGTGACCCTGATAACTCAAAATGTTTCTATTGTCTGTGACCCTGATAACTCAAAATGTTTCTATTGTCTGTGACCCTGATAATTCAAAATGTTTCTATTGTCTGTGACCCTGATAATTCAAAATGTTTCTATTGTCTGTGACCCTGATAACTCAAACTGTTTCTATTGTCTGTGACCCTGATAACTCAAAATGTTTCTATTGTCTGTGACCCTGATAATTCAAAACAACTTAAAACTTAATAGTTTAGGCTCTCAGAATTTTTGTCTTTTTAGTTCTGCTGTACTTAAAAATGATTTTTACAAGCAATTTATTCTTCTTCTCATATAGTTGTCATATTTGGCTGGCTGTTCTTTAATTTACCTTTCATGTTTTATATTGTGGTACTTCATGTTTACATTTATTTGGAAGGGTTTATTTTTCCTAATACTTTTGTGCAATTTTTTCATTTTAACTGATTTAGAACTTTACTTTTGATTGGTGCCATATGGTCATTATTGTGCTGAGGTGTCAATAAGTACTAACTAATACATACATATTTAACCTACCTACCATTTAAATTTAAATTGATTCCTGACCCACTTAGGGTATTTAACATTTTTCAACTCTTACATCAGACAATATTTTTCTCTTGGCATTGGAAGCAAATGAGATCAAAACTGCATAATTATGAGTGGGTGGGTCCTCAGAGGTCAACAATAGGCCCCAATCCTGATGTAAATGAGTCCCAATTCCAATGTTAAATATTTCAAAATCATGCAGAAATCCCAATTTAGCAATTTAAATCCTGAAAATTTAATTCCCATTTGACTAATTTCTTTTCCCAAAAATGATGGGTATGGGCCCCCTTTTCAAAATTATCCCCCAAAAATCCCTGATGGGGCAAGAGACGAGCTAATTTCTTACACCCTGTCCAATAGTCTCTAGATATTCTGACAAAAAAAAACCAACACTAACTTGGATCCAGAACTCCAAAATGAAAAATAATAAAGTCTTTTGATATCGATGAAATTGGCATGTATGCAGAGATGCAAGCAATTATATACTTCTGAAAATTGTGTTACCTAACATCACTCTGTCAAAGAAAATTTTGTGACTTTCAGTATGAATTTAAAAATGTTTGTGTTCATATAGCTTTGTGACTACATGGCCTGAATGTCTTTCGGTCCATTTGTCAATGAAATCAGGGAAAATGTATTTAATAGGGGCATTATCTCTCATATCAGTTACTAGGCAATCAACAGTAACAAGACTCCTGTGTCAGATACTAGGCAATCAACAGTAACAAGACTCCTGTGTCAGATACTAGGCAATCAACAGTAACAAGACTCCTGCAGTGTTCAGTTTAGATTTCCTTGACTATAGTTCTACATGTCACAGATGTTAAACACTACAATAATTTTATTTCAAACAAGTGGTATTACCAAATGATTTACATAGTATGTTAAAAGAATAATCACAGACTGGTCAAATAAAGCAGCTCCGTGGAGCAGTCTGTATTCCTTGTAAACAGCCCTATATTAGTACCAGGCAAACTCATCCTAATGATTATCTCCCTTAATGATGATCACGTGTAAAATGTTGGAATATTAAACTTTTTTAAAAACATATATTTTCACATGGCTAAGGGTCCAAGCAATCCCAAATGACATCAAAATGTATAGGCTTGTGTGCATTTTCTTGTGATACTCATAGCTAAATATCTAATCGCAAGCAAGGCTTATTACATAGAAAATTATGGGAGAAAGTACCATTTCATTAATAGCACATACAATAATAGCTGAATGAGTATTTAAATATTAATCAAATTTTTGCATGGATTCTGCTTATCGAATACACAAAGAAAATTTGGTGACTTAATTGTTTTCAGTATTATACAATTATTGAGACTTCATCAGTTTCTGCAACATAAAGCCAGCATGGCTGATTTATGGCATGTCATAAATTGCTGAAGATTTCCAAAGGTATCAGATATTTTTTATTAACTTTATAATTTTCTTCCACAGGACTATTATTAAAGTTATTAAAATAATAAGAGACAAGTTGCAGCCATGTCATTTTACATTAAATCTCTCCCAGGGTTCATAGCACTACAATACATGTATGTAAAAGGTGACATCATACAGATGATGTCATAATGTAATGATCACATCATACAGATGATGTCATAATGTAATGATCACATCATATTGATGATGTCCTAATGTAATGATCACATCATACAGATGATGTCCTAATGTAATGATGTCATAATGTAATGATCACATCATACAGATGATGTCATAATGCAATGATCATATCATATAGATGTCATAATATAATGATCACATATAGATGATGTCATAATGCAATGATCACATCATATAGATGATATCATAATATAATGATCACATCATATAGATGATGTCATAATGCAATGATCACATCATATAGATGATGTCATAATATAATGATCACATCATTTTGACCTTTACAATAAGTGCTGGTTTTAAAACAGTAGACTACCTTAAACAACCACCTTCCATATGAAGCCAGTGTCTGCTTTTTTCTGATGTTTCAAATACACTTTACCTCCCTATCTCTCACATTTCTACCTAGGTCCTAGGTGCACTGCAGCGCTATGAACTCAGTAAGAGATTGGAAGTAAAATGATGTTGCTGCGACTTCTGTCTAAGATCTTGTATCCTGCAAGACCTGCCACCATCCTACCACACTTAACCCCACTCTCAAGCCCACCACATCTGCCACCCCACACCCCATGTTTTATCTTTTGGTTTAACCTTCCATAGCATTATTATTGAAAAAATAAAAAAGTAGAACTTCTTAAATATTTCAGGAAATGAACATAACACTAGTTACACCTGTAGAATAATCACACTATTTATGATACACAGCCTTCTTTAAACTGATGAATTAGCCAAATCAATGACAATAATTGCATGGGCGAGTCATTTGAAGGATTTAGTCTCATTCAACCAGACTCTTGCATGACTTTGTGAGACCTTTGGCATATGACGGCCTAGTAAAATGCTTCATTCATCTGACAGCCTGGCAAAATGCTTCATTCATCTCTGTTACCAATAAGTGGCACTTTGGAAAAACTTTGCACAAGTTAAACCACAAAGACATCTCTTCCTATCTCAAAATTGTTCTGGACATATTTTCTTCTGTAATCATTCAAACCAAAATAATACTGAAAACTTAAAAAGAATATAATTTAAAACCACTACCAATACAGGAGGTGTGTCTCAATCAGCCAATGAAAATGTCCATGTGTATGCCATCATCTTATCATCAAAATTATGTAAAACCTCATCTCATTAGCCAATGAAAACGATTTTCCAAATTTTGGGAAAGCCTCGTTCTGGCATTATGAGAAAAACTTTTTTATCAGACCCTCATCGAGGCAAAAATCTCAGAGCCACACCACATGAAAGTCTGGTTGAATGAGACTACTGAAGGATTATGACACCATGTGAAAACTATTTTATGAAGAATTACAACCTTTTTACCCCTCCAATATGCAAGAGTTTTAAATGGCTCCTTGCTTCTCTCCCCTGTTGTCTGGTCCAAACATACAATCTGACATCTGCTACACTCACCCTGGCTCTGAAACAAAAGAAAGACAACTAAGTAACTGTTCAATAGATATGAAGTTTATGAAACAAGTTAAATAATATGCAGCAAGTGGCATGTAGTATAATTAAAGAGTTTTGTAAAATTTCAGGTGTAATTACAAGGAATTGTATATATATATATATATATATATATATATATATATATATATATATATATATATGTATCACAGATCCGTTGACCCTGACAGATGTCTATCAGTAGTCTAGGAAAGTCCTTTCTATAATTTTAGCCACATGTCCATAGTTTATCCTCCTAAAACTGACAGCTGGTCTATCATTAACATTTTTGACAAACCTCACCAAGTATGTATGTGACTGTTTCTACAGTAGCTGATGCTCTATCTGATGAGCCATGCTTCCTCGGTACAAACCACTCTTGCATAAATTGACTGATGCAAGTTAACAATTCTTGGTGCATACCTTCACTCCTAAGGAAACCAGCAATATTGTAAAGCTGTCTCTTCCGCTCTGTAATGTGGTTGTGAAATCAGATGCAGTTGATACAGTTCTCATTTTTTAAAGTTAAATTTATACTTTTATGGTTTAAAATTTATATATATATATATATATATATATATATATATATATATGAAGAAAAAACAATAATAATAATTAGGGAGTCAACTGAGTCTGGTTTCCAGACCACACTATACTGGGAAGAGGATGGCTGGAAGATATCGTCATAAGATTATTTTTCACCTGTTACTTAGAGTTATCATAAATCCCATTGCTTTATTGTACTTGTCAAAAGTACATTCACAACATCAGATGCATGGGCTTGACCTCACTTATAATCCTAAAGATGCTTGAATGTAGTGCAACATAGCATTCTCAAGTATTTTAATGATTGGGTTGAAGAGCCTACTAGATGCATAGAACTCTGCCATGCTACATCTTTGTGAAAAAAGACTTTCCTCCATAAAATCCATACCTTGTACACAGCCTGTATCTTTCTGAAATTTTGTGTAGAAACAACACTGAAACTGTAGTAATATACAGCTCTGATTTCACATAAATGCAAAGATTTTGCATTACTAAAAGAACTTGTTCCATGATATTCCAGGTGTTCTTTGTACATTGCAAAATACATTTTATGATGTGACTAAATAATACTAATGAATGTAAACCTTAAGAGATAAACAGTATTTCTTCTTACCTAAATCAGAAAATGTTATGAGCTGAAATAAAATAAAGAAATACAGAACTCCCTCATTATAAGACCTTCATTATAACACCATTCCTGTCTTAAGGTAGGTATGGTCATGGATCCCATTCATTATGTAGTAGTGAAATTTTATGTATAATGTACTTCATTATAACACTCACTACCAGGCAATATACTCTATGGCTTCCATGAACAGTGTTATAATGAGAGATTATGGTATCATGTACTTCATTATGAAGAAGTCTCACTATAAGGTTTTATATTCTATGGTTCCCATGGACAGTGTTATAGTATGGGATTACTGTATCATGTAATTCATTATGAGGAGGTCTCACTATAAGGTGATATACTCTATGGTACCCATGTACAGTGTTATAATGAGAAAGGACTATGTCATGTGCTTCATTATAAAGCAGTCTAACTATATAGTGATATACTCTATGGTTCCCAAGGACAGTGTTATAATGAGGGAGAACTACAGTATGTCATGTGCTTCATTATGAAGCAATCTCACTATATAGTGATATACTCTATGGTTCCCATGGAGAGTGTTATAATGAAGGAGAACTATAAATTCTCTTGGGTTCCGCAAATCAAATCTTTTGCTCAAATAATAGTTCTAATGACATAATTACAGGAATAAAATCGGAGAAGTGTTTATAAAGGCCTTTGAATATTGAACATAACTAAGTCCTTTTGATATTCAATGCAATATAAAAATTTTTTTATAGATGACAAGATCTTGCAAAATATTTATCATCACCAAATATTTGCTGATATACATTGTATTTAAGAGTCAAATGAAAATACCTATCAAATACATTGATAAACTACATCTACCTGTATGTTTTAAAATCTATTACTAATTTAACTACTTACTATAAACAAATTATTGCCAATGTGTAGTCTTTCCCATTTATCTTCATCAAATGGATTCCCACCTCCAATTACCAGGTTGGCACGGAAACGATGCATAAGGCTATCCAAATCTGAAAAGGCAAAGACCTTCGTACAAAAGTAAGGGTTCTGTACAGCATTGTATCTAATGCTGATATGCTGTATGTGAGGGCAAAGAGCTGAGTTTAGTAACATCTCCATTAGCATTGTTAATCAGTAGAATCCTAAACAGTTTGTCACCCTTTGGACAGGGAATGAATTATTGACAGTCCTCTGTGCAGGTGAGTCACAACATATGCCCCTCTAGTGGCACTGAAAAGGAGCAGGTGCCTGTCACTGCTCTAGTGGTTCTCCCTGCATTCAGGAGAGCACATTTGTACACTAACCTGTAAACTGCAATAAGCAAGGGTGTGGCAGTATCAGGCAGAAGCAGTGATTATTTATACTTCCTCTAACATACTGTCTCTAATTTTTTTTACACTTTTTATTTATCTTTTTTGGGAGATGTATCAACAATTATAAGTAGCAAGAAGATGCCCACCACCTGCACATAAAGATTTATCCATACAACAAGTAATATGACTCTGTAGCCAACTGTCCTTGTGAAACTGACCACATAAAGATGTATCCATATAACAAGTAACAGGACTCTGTGGCCAACTGTTCTTGTGAAACTGACCACATAAAGATGTATCCATATAACAAGTAACAGGACTCTGTAGCCAACTGTTCTTGTGAAACTGACCACATAAAGATGTATCCATATAACAAGTAACAGGACTCTGTGGCCAACTGTTCTTGTGAAACTGACCACATAAAGATGTATCCATATAACAAGTAACATGACTCTGTGGCCAACTGTTCTTGTGAAACTGACCACATAAAGATGTATCCATATAAGAAGCAATATGACTGTGGCCAACTGTACTTGTGAAACTGACCACATAAAAAACTTGAATATTGAGGTTAATCTAGGATGTGGGCAGACAGACATACAGATGGCTGCCAAATTCATTTCTCTGCTGAGCTTCCACAAAGGTGGGTTTTGACAAAACTTATTGTTTCAAATTTTAGTTCATTCTTGAGGAAGAATATGGGCAAAGTTTTAATTTTAATAAGAAAAAAATGTTCTGTATGAAAAATAAAATTATAAAAAATAATTGTAATTTCAATGTACTGATGGTATAAATAAGTATGCAATAACTGCAGACAATACAGTATTTTCTGTTGGAAAGAGTCCTACCTATTGTCCCAGTTAAGGCTATTGTTACAGTCAAATCTACTGTCCCAGTCAAGTCTCTTGTCCCAATCAAGTCTATGGTTGCAGTCAAATCTAATGTCCCATTCAAAACATTTTTAAAAAGCAATTTATGGATAAATTGAGGTTGAATAAAAGGGATATTAAATACTGTACATAAAGAAGCATACCTGGCACTTCACCAGTATTAATAAAATCCTGTTCCTCCTTCTGTCTTTCTTCTATTCTCTGCTGAAGAGACTCCAGACTGGGCCGGGAGATAAGCAGGTACTGGGATTCATTGGCCAGGGACAGCTGGGATTGGGATGGATTTATATCTGGAATGGCAAAATGGCAAGGAAATAAAATAAAATCTGCCATGAGAGTTTGAAATATTGAAACCAGTGTCAAAAGTAACAAGCTGTGTTGTTCTGCCTTTTGAAATAAATTTGTGGCATAGACTTAAGATACACATTACGGAAGATTTGCAAAGTTACCAACTACACTGTCATATTCTCCTCTTGGAATGAATATAATATATGGATTTAGCAATGTTTTGATTTTTCTCTTGTGCACTTAAATTTTTTGGCACAAATAGTTCAGAAATATGACTGACATTTCCCTAAGGTATAATAAAATTATGGTTTGTAAATGGAAATTTGTTTTTATCTGGTATGAAAAATACATTTTAACAGGAATGCAGTCCCTCACTATGCAGTTAAACCCATTTATAACTTTAATGAATAATTCAGTGTTGCACATTGAGTGTAGGATTGTGGGTTTCCTGCAATTTTTGTCCTATGTCCCCCAAATTTTGATTCCTGTGCACCCCTGGGTGCACTTTTAATTAGGAAATCATTGAAAAATACTACTTTTCTTCAGTGCACGTCCATCCACTTCTGTGTTGGAATTAGCAATGGCTAAAGTTGCAAAAGGCGATAAAGACTGTAAGATGGCAATCAATATCCATTTTAAAACAACATATTTTTGACAATCAAAACATTCAAGTTTTGTGGTAGTCTACCAAGTTGCAATGTAAAGTCTTTGATGGCTGGAAGTGTAATGTATGCTGGAGGCTGAAGACACACCAACATCAACAATGGTTAAATTTATTTTGAGGCTGAATTAATGACAAAAGGAACTATCTATGCAAATATACAGTTTGTCATTTAATCAATGAATTCTTAATTTGAAAAGAAAAGTAATTTAGAAAAAATGTAAATTATAATAATAAATGCTGGTATATAATGAGTGAACACTAAAGTTACATGAGAGCAAGATCCAGAATGGAAAATTCCATGGTGCAGCTCATTTCAGGTTAACCAGATATTCAAACATGTTAATGTTTTCATGAGTTACTGAGTACTTGATAAAACATTTATTACAATACTGTAAGGAAAAGACAACAGTACTGTTCAGACAACAAAGTTATGGTGGCAAAACTGTCAAAGCAAATAAGATTATCTCATTTTTATAACACTACTAGTATATTAAGCACTATGTACTATTTTCCTTTCTCCCTTTAAAATGTTGTGTGTTCCCCAAATCTGGATGACAAGGGACACAGTGTCTGATCCCCTTGGAATCCTAGGTGCAACATTGTGCATGTAATTGTTTTGCTGAAATAAAGTTTTGTTCAAAATAGGGGAAAAAAAGAGAAATTGTTAAACTTATATTCAGACTGAAATTTGTTCTTTTCTACAAAAAAAAAAAAAAAAAAAAATACCACTAAATTGGAGTTTATTGAAATGATATATATTATTATCATATGAACATTCTGATAGAAACAAAATACCAAGCAACTCTAAACACAAAGTTACTATGATAGATGGGTTTTTATATAAGGGAATATAGTGAGACCATCTGTTGAATCTTTCAGTTTCATGGCCCTTGTGTCATCCGACTTTTGACGAACCAGTCTACATTGACCTCTTTGCAGAGCTTCACTCAACCAGGCTGACACTTCCTGTCCACACTCTAGACTCTTGACTCTGAAGATAGAAACAGTAACAGAAACCATCAAACCTTCGTTAGTGGTCACATCTGTTAACCAAACAGGTGTATTAAACTAAACCACTTGTGAAGAGATAGATCAAACCAAATTTTTTATTGAAATGAACCTTTTTTAGAAGCAACCACCTGTCTTAAGGGCTAGTTTTTGTTCACTTCTCACAGCTTACAACATGTTTTACAATATAAATATAGACCAGTGATCATTTATCCTAAAGAAAACAAGACAAACACCCTCTTGCCTGCTGTTTTGATATTTTTTTAGTTCCCCAAAATTTAGATCTTTCATCAACCACACCAAGTTATCTTCACAACCCTGTACAGCACTCCCTCATTATAATGCTGTCCTTAAGCCAGAGTGTATTCATTTCATTTAATTTCTCCCGTAACCTTGCTGGTCATAGGGGCGCCACTGATGACTTTGCGACAATCTCTCTCCATTTCGCCCTGTTCTCCACAGCCCTTTGGGACTTTGCAAAGTCCATGCCTGTCCACTCTTTGATATTGTCTTCCCATCTCTTCTTCTGTCTGACTCATTTTCTTTTTCCTCTCAATGTGCCCTGTAGGATTGTCTTTGATAGGCCAGTTGAGCATGAGATGTGACCATACCATCTTAGTTTGAGTTTCTTTACAGTGGTGAGCAGATCTTCATAAGGTCCAATTGCACCAGGATTTTAGTGCGCACCTCCGCAGTAGAGACGTGGTCTAAGTATGAGATTTTCAGGATCCTTCAATAACATCGCATCTCTAAGGCATGGATTCTTCTCTCTAATTCTACGGTTAGGGTTCATGTCTCACATGCATATAGGAATATGGACATGACGAGGGAGCGCATAAGCTTGATCTTGGACCCGAGCGTGATGTTGCTCTCTTTCCAAATATACTTCAGCCTAGCCAGAGCAGCTGTTGTCTGCGCAATCCTGGAAAGAACCTCAGGTTTTGAACCTTCATCAAAGGCGATAGCACCTAGGTAATTGAAGCTTGTTACTGTGCCCAGCTTCTGTCCATTTCACTCTTATTTCCTTTTGTAAGCCATAGTGTATACCATCTTATAGTAAGGCTGCTTTATAAAGATGTACATTATTCATATAAATTTAGTATTACATCTAAAATGGGATCCACCACCATGCCTGTCTTATAACAAGAAATGTGTTATAATAAAGGGTACCATAGTGATGGAGTGATTTACCAGTTTATACTATTTTTCAATTATTCAAAGCACTGTGAAAAAAAAAACTTTGTGGCTTGAGACTGTTCCTGGTGTTAATTCCTGGCTCCTGCCATTATCCTGAACCTTTGGTAGGATTTCCCCTATCCCATACAAGTGCATATGAAGCTGAAGCAGGCAAGACAATATAAAATCTACATGAAATTACTCTTTACACAGCTCACCTGTGTAAAGTGCTTAGTAATCTCAAGCAGCCATTATGTTGTTCGTCTTTCGAGTTCGAAGATGACCATGACATCACTAACTGGTTTGGTTTCTGTGAGTAAATGAATTGCTGATGAGGCCAATTTGTGTTCTGAACTGTCTGTGACACACTTGACAGGAAATGGCACTTGGGGTTGCTTGATCAATAGAGGACGTACTGCAGTTCTGAGATTGATGCTGATCACGCTTCTGCACTGCTTCTGCAATTCTCCTCCATTCAAAGTGTGTAGTTCCAGTATGGATGAGACTTTGCCAGGTGGAGCGATCATGTGTGAAATTTTCCCAAGACACAGGGTCAATGTTGAAGTGTTTCAAGGATGACTTGAGGGAATCTTTGAAGTGTTTCTTCTGACCACCCTGAGATCGCTTTCCCTACTTCAGCTTGCCATAGAAGATCGTCTTTGGCAGTTGCTCTTATGACATCCTGGTGACGTGGCCTGCCTATCTAAAATGTGATTTCATCAGCACAGTGTGGATGTTTGGAATGCCTGCCCATGTGAGAACCTCAGTGTCTGGGACCCTGTCCTGCCATCTTATCCTGATCAGTTTCCTCAGGCAGCCCATGTGAAAATGGTTCAGATTCTTGGCATGGCATCTGTACACCGTCTAGGTTTTGCAAGCATACAGCAGGGTCGGCAATAGAATGGCTTCGTAGACCTTAGGTTTTGTTTGTAGACTGATGCCTCTGCGCTCCCACACATTTGCACGTAGTCTGCCAAAGGCCATACAGCCATTATATATGTAAATTGTCATGCAGAAAATCCATTCAGGCTAAAGCGACTGGAGCCTTTGACCTTTGGGTCCCAAGGAATCCTCTTGTGAAATTTCATCAGGTTAAAAAAAACTAGTGAAAAGCCTTATCTTTGCTTTTATTACTTAGTAAACATGAGGACTAAGCACTCACCTGGCTTACTTAACTTAACAGTTGACCATTTCAGTCAGCAGGCTTATATAGTATTGTACGAACACAGCCTAGGTATAGTATCTCCCAAACTTGATATCATGCTGATTTAACCTATTTTTACTATAGTCTGATAAAAATCCTTTCCAAAGATAAATGCATAATTAATATGCATAGTCTCTTGAGCATAACTGAAGTCATCCAAGGTCTTTCAAAGTTATGTTCACATACAACACTTTAATTTGTGGTCTACAAAGTCAAATGTCTTTCACATGAATTGAAATTATAATTTTTAAGGACAATGGATTTCTTTACTCTTGGTAATTAAATTTGGTAGTGTTTCAGGAGAAACATTTTGGGGTATTTTTTTTAATTCTTCTGGAATGTTAACATGGCAATACCAGCAACTGTCAAACTCCATTTCACCAAACATTTCAAATGTGCTTCCAAATATTTAGGAATTTCAATTTGTGGCAATGTTTTTAGAAACAATTCTCTGCAAATAAATTTATAAACATTGACATGGTTATTAAAAAAAAATGTGTTCCCAATGGAGCAAAATCAGTATTAGAAAAAAACACAACTACGTGCAAACAAATATTAATAATTGTGTAGGAAATTCTGATCCTTAATTACAACACTGCACACAATTTATACTAGCCTGCAATTGTAAATTTTCTCATAGAATATTTCTGATATATACTTTTCCTTCAGTTATAAATGATAAATTATTCATTTTAATTGCTAAGTTGTTTTATTTTGCTAAAGTTTGTAAATTATTCTATTGAAATTACACATCTTGTGTTAAAAAATGTATTTCTTATATCTGGTTTTCATAATTTAAGGGTAAGAACTCTACAACTCCAAACCTGTGATTCTCAATAATCAGTATCATGGGTTACTTCCCTTGTTTTAATATTGTGTGTGTGTGAGAGAGAGAGAGAGAGAGAGAGAGAGAGAGAGAGAGAGAGAGAGAGAGAGAGAGAGCGCGAGAGAGAGAGAGAGAGAGAGAGAGAGAGAGAGAGAGAGAGAAAGAGAAAGAGAGAGAAAGAGTGAGGGTGAATGAATAGCAATTTTAAAACACACAAAAAAAATGTTTAAATTGCAAACAATTTGGGACTATTTGTAACTACACTGAATTTTACTAACATATGCATATATTGTTCATAATAAAACTAACTGAACATCTTGATGATTTATGTCTATTTACCAAGTTTACTAAAAACTGGATCAAAAATAGTTTCTAGAATTGTCACAAATACAGACTGTACTTAATATGTGTGGATCTCACTCATCAAACTGATGTGAGATCTTGATCATATAAACCCATTTTCCAAGTGGTATCAAAATCTGATCAGAAATATGGCCTCCAGACTGGTAACAAGCTCAGCCAATCTGATGCAAGATCACCTTAATAACATGTGTTTCTCAATCATTATTGAACTCACGCAAGAGCCTGATGATACAAGCTGATATTCCAAGTGTTATCAAAATCTGATCAGAAATATGGTCTCCAGACTGGTAACAAGTTCAACCAATCAGACATAAGATTGCCTCATTAACATGCATGTCTTGCTCATTATCAAACTCATCCAAGAGCCTGATGATATAAGCCCATATTTCAAGTTGACCAAAATCAAATCAAAAATATGGCTTCTAGAATGGTAACAAGGTCAGCTAATTATATGCAAGATCACCTCATTAATATGTGTGAAACATGCTCATTATCAAACTTCTTCAAGATCTTGATGATATAAGTGTATATTCCAACTGATCATAACTGGATCCAAAATATGGACTTCAGAGTGGTAATAAGCTAAGTCAATCTGACGCAAGATCATTTCATTAATATACAAAGTTCTCACTTATATCTTAACTCATTTCTGAGATAGTGATGATATAAACCTACATTCCAAGTTTGATCAAAATGAAGTAAAAAGACTTGGCCTCCAGAAAGGTAACAAGAAAATGTTGATGGATGGATGCCAGACACATGGCCATGCCATAAGCTTCCTAGGCATTAAGCCAAAATTCTGTCAGCAAACTTTTGCTATAAAGAATACAAATCAGAAAACTCTGTGTGATGACAGGTCTGATATTTATGGATTGAAAACTCTATTTCCGACATCTTTTGTGACAGAAACAAAGGTTAATATTGGTGTTTATTGTAAATAATAATGGTATGCTGATTTTTCAGTAATTCTTATAATTTCTCAAGGGGTGCTTTCAGACTAATAACATAACAAAGCTACTTGTGAAGACATTTGGTTACCCGATTTTCAGACACCTGCTAGTGCTTCTTTAATTTTAAGCTTGATCATGTACATTTACCAATTCAAACCCCAGAGATATTAATACTGTAGATTACATGTAAATTAGACAAACTCATACTATTGTGGTCTTTGGTAAATCTTGTTTCACAGAGGCAAGATAAAAGGTAAGTCTGAATTCATACCTATCACCACAGACTTTGCTTGTGCAGAGGCCAAAGGTAGTATCGTCTTCACCAAGGTCATCGAACTGCAGTGGGACAGTGCAATCAGGCATACCTGTCAACGATTAATTGATAACAGCCAATTTAAAACAGGGAACTTGATATCACCTACTGCAATTTTCTCATACATGACTGATGGTAAACCTATACCCTACTTTTAAAAACAAGGGACTGCACTCTTCTGGCCCCAAAAAATTCCAGGAATCCAAGATAAAACTGTTTCTTCTTTTTAACTGCCAAGTGTTGAAACCATCTCTGATATTCTTGACCAATAACAAGATTTTCTAGATGGCCACCATGGTGGCCCATATTTGATGTCAAATCAGCACCATTGTCATTTAAAACCTACTAGACATCAAAGAAATATTTTGGTGAAAACCCTGTACATCATCCATTCAGGAGTAGCGATAACATGGTTTTCAAGCTGGCCATCATAGTGGCCATATTGGATGTAATATTGGCACCATTTTCATTAGGACCAACTAGATATCATAAGAAGTCTTTTGGTGAAAACCAATGTCAATATGACCATCCAATCAGGAGGATTAGCAGTAACAAGATTTTCTAGATGGCTACCATGGTGGCTATATAGGATTTAAATTAGCATTACTTTCATTGAGGTCCAATCCATCCAGGAGTAGCAATAAATAATTTTAAAGATGGCTGACATGGTGGCCATTTTGAAGATCAGATTGGAATTTTGATTTAGGATAACTAGACTTCATAAGAAGTCTTTTGGTGAGAACCCCATGTCAGTATAACTTTTTGTTTGGCAGGAATAGTGATAACAAGATTTTGAAGATGGCTGCTGTGGGGACCATATTAGATGTCAGATTGGAACCATTTTCATTCAGGACCAATTAGACATCAGAAGAAGTCTGTTGATAAAAATCCCATGTCAATATGGCCATCCATCCAAAAGTAGTAGTAGTAATAAAAAGATTTTCAAGATGACTGCCATGGTGAACATATTGGAGGCCAGATTGTCATTTTCATTTAGGACCAACTAGACATCATAATAAGTCTTTTGGTGCATGTCAGTATGAATTTCTGTTGGGAGGAATAGCGATAAGATTTTCAAGATAGCTACTGTGGATGTCATAAGAAGATTTTTGGTGAAAACCCCGTATCAATATGACCATCCATCCAGGTGGAGCGAAAACAAGATTTATGCAAAATTTGGAAGTAACAAAATCCACAGGTGTTGACTTCAATGGACCAAGATTATTACAGACAGCAGCACCTTTTATTTCAGGAACAATAACTTATATATATATATATAAATCTAAGTGTAAAAAACATACATTTTTAATAATGTTGAACTGAAAAATGTTTATGCAAGATAGTTTTAGGAGTTCAAATTGATAACAATATGTTATGGCTGGAGCATGTCAACAAATGTTACCAAAAAGATGTCTAAGAATATCTGGTTACTATAAAAAATTAAAGAATTCCTAACATTTGACCACTGGATAATGTTTTATAAATGTTATATTCAACCTGATCTGGACAACTCTAACATCATATGGGGCTTATATAACAACTACACTGTATATTAAAAGTGGAAAGACTTCAAAAATAAGCCATCAGAATTATCCTTGACAAAAATGTTGATAATGTCTACAAATATATGAATGATTTGAAGATCATGACTATCTAGGAAAGAATATGTTTCAGAAAAGCTACATTTATGTTTAAAGTTTCTAATGGTTCTATGGCAAACTATATAAATGTTCAGTAAAAAGACAAATAATACTAATACAGATTCTAGTATACCAATTATATGTCATATAATAACTTTCATCTTCCTAAGCCCAAAAGTGAATTGAAAAAATATAATTTGGCTTTTCTGGTCCAATCATTTGGAATTGTCTACCTAAAGATGTTAAAGAAGCTTCAACAGTTGTTTGCAATGGATGCAATCCAGATAATATGTAAAACAGGTTATGGCAAACTTTGTTGTATATTTGTATATGTATATATTATATAAAATGTCTCTGGATGTAAAAGAAAAAGTTTGCAATCATGCATGCTTGTGTACACAATGTTCTGTGTGCTGAATCCACATTCTGTTGCTCTTGTGTACACTAATCTGTAATAACTTTTTGTATCATACTTGTTTCCCAGCTGCATCTGATATATTTGCCTGTATGTATTAAATAACTGAGGGCTGCAAGGAAGATTAGTTTTTGTACTAATTGTGTCACATTAATAAAATAAAGACTTTATTAACATCATCATTATTATTATTATTATTATTATTATTATTACTATTATTATTATTAAGGACTATTTATTTTTCGAAGGCTTCTTTAAAGCTTAATACTTATATTTACATAACACATGCATCCAGCCATAACTTTTCGATCACCCTGTCCTGCCCCACCCCACCCTACCCTGGCCTCCATAATACATACACATTACTCTAAATCCATTCTGCACTCACTAGGGTGGTTATCAAGATGGCTTGAATCTAAGTGCCAAACAAACATAAAGTTGTTCAGAATAATCCTGCATGCACAAAGAATACTTTAACCAGGGTTTAAGATTAGAGTCTACATTAGCAGGGAAGACAACTGCTAATACCCAAATACCTCAACAGGTCATACATGTTTGCTCCCCTTTGAATGGGCATTAAATTTATAAACAAATCTATTCACAGATTCTTAAGGCCATTAAATGAATTCTTATTGTTCCAAAGCTTAAAAGTAATGGGCTTAATGTGATGCCCTCTGACTGTCCATCTGCTTCTTAGGCCATCTCTTCCTTGACCACTGGTCCATCTGCTTCTTAGTCCATCTCTTCCTTGACCACTGGTCCATCTGCTTCTTAGTCCATCTCTTCTTTAACCACTGATTCATCTGCCTCTTAGGCCTTAACCACTGGTCCATCTGCTTCTTAGTCCATCTCTTCTTTAACCACTGGTCCATCTGCTTCTTAGTCCATCTCTTTCTTAACCACTGGTCCATCTGCTTCTTAGTCCATCTCTTCCTTAACCACTGGTCAATCTGCTTCTTAGTCCATCTCTTCCTTAACCACTGGTCCATCTGCTTCTTAGTCCATCTCTTTCTTAACCACTGGTTCATCTGCCATCTCTTCCTTGACCACTGGTCCATCTGCTTCTTAGTCCATCTCTTCTTTAACCACTGATTCATGTGCCTCTTAGGGCTTAACCACTGGTCCATCTGCTTTTTAGGCTATCTCTTCCTTAACCACAGAGTTGAACCAACTTAGTTTGACAGTATATTTGTCCATATCGTAAACATATTCAAGAAGGGGACCATTTGGGCTCTCTCCCGGTGGTCCCAGGGATGGGGTCAAAAGGTCAAACGTACTAAAGTCTCAATTAAAATGACATTTGTAAATACTGTACGTTTACTATCATTTATTTTCATGGGACTCAGTTTTCATGGTTTTGCACAAACAGACATTTTTGTGGGTACTTAAACAAAAGCCGGTTGATTCAATGATTAAAACAATACTACCACTGTATGAGCACAAATCAAACCTGACAAGATCAATTACTTACACTCAACATCAAAGTGAGGTGACACAGCCAACAACACTAAGTTAATCGGTTATTAAAGTACATATGTATGATCTCTTCCTTAAAATACTGTCAATAAAGTTTGTGCACCATCAGTACTTTCTGGTGATCATGGTGTTAACACAGTGGCTTAGGTCAAATTCAACTTAGATCCCCATCAGTTTGGATAATGTCACCATTCCACAAGTGAAGCAAATATGTGACCATCTGCCCCTTGCTCAATGCAATTAGCAAGCAGAGTCAACATTTAATGTGTTCAAAGCCCATCAAAGTGCAAAGATGCTAAGCAAATTGAAAAACAATGGAATCACTCCTTTGTTTGAGTCTGCCTCATGCACAAACCAACTTCAACCACTAGACTTTACAATAAATAAAGACAACAAAGAAGAATTAAAATTACATTTCCATAACTGGTGTGCTAAACAGGTAATGAAGACAATCAAGAAAAAATGAAGAGGTCACTGGTTAAGATCAGTGTACTGTATTAGTGGACCTTGAAACCTTCTCAATCAAGCAGATTCATGCTGAATGGATAATTGCAGCTTAGGCAAAAATGTCAAAGATCAGACTTTAATTATCCAAATATACGAAAGATGGACTTGTTTAATTTAACAATTTCAGGATTATTTACCTGTGCCATTAGATTTTATTGACATGATATTTATTCACTGGTTTTGTCCAAAAATCAGTGAAGTGTGAGCTTCAATACTCTGCAGTAATTGGTGTATATACATAGTGTTTCATTAGTGATGGTGCTTCAGGCAATAGTTCTAGTATTTTACAGTCATGTTGTTCATTGGGATTAAGCATGCATGGATAAAATCAGACGTGCTTTCATGAGGATTTGAATTTTTCGATAAATTTCACTTGAATGAAGGATGGATTTGCATAAGTATGAAATCTAATTTTCATATACTAGGACCATTTATTATTTTTTCTTTCATTTTCAGTAATACTAGTCTTTGAATACCTTATGCTTTTTCTCATTTCTCTCTATCCTTACTTATCTCACAACCATATATAGATTTAAAGCAATGAGAGTAAATATCAGCTAATGGATACCATATAGATACGAGTTAAATGAAATAATATAACATGCTGTACAATTTTTTTTCAAGGAGTTAAAATAAAACAAACACATGTAAAAGCTATTATTTTATTACCAGATAACAGTAATGACGTTCATTTATCAAATAGTTTTGGTGATCTCTAGGAATGAAACACTGCAAGAAAATGGGTGGGATGGAGGTGAGGGGACTTCTTCATCATATGTGGCTAATTTTTCATTGGGTCTTTAAATTCATGGTTTGGGGCAACAACAAAACCCACACAAATTGGTAACCCATGAAAATTAGTGATACTTCAATATTTCTAACAAAACTTAAAACATACTGTCATAGAAGAACAAGTGATAGTATACATAACTCATTCCTATCAGCCTACCTGCCTGGTTATCTACACACACCCACAATCTATATATATATACCCAACTACCTACACATCTACCTATGTACCTTATACCAGCCTTTACCTATGTACCTACCTGACTACTTACCTATCTACCTAATTATCTACATACATACTCACCTGGGTAGGAAAGGACAAGTGTTTGGTCATTGAGGTTAATTCTGGGCTGAAGAAGACACAGCTTGGGTTCCCGCTTCTGACTGAGGGCCACACCACTTTCTGATACAATCATCCATTCTCGATCATACAACAGGCCACGAGCTGTCAGCTGCCACTCATTCACCTAAAATTATAGGTTACTGTGTATTTACCATCTGATATATCGGGTGGACGAGTTGTTTTGGAATGTGGCCAATGAGCTTGCTAGTTGATTATGCCAAAACAAGTATATCTGAGATACCAGACAGTATTCACACAAGTTCATCTGCGATTTCAGACAGTATTCATACAAGTCCATCTGAGATATCAGACAGTATTCATACAAGTCCATCTGCGATGTCAGACAGTATTCATACAAGTCCATCTGACATATCAGACAGTGTTCATACAATAATCTGTATATTATATATTTTTACTTATAATTAGCATCAGTTACCAGATCTTTCACATTACTGTTTTGGAAAAAAGTTAAAAATTATTAAAAATAAATACACACTTTACTTAAATTAATTTGCAATTTCATTAATGACATGCATTTATATATTGTTTGAGATGGATGACATCATTATGTAAAAGGTCTGATAATGACAATGTCATGACATGCATCTTTATTATATTCATTTTTATTCACTCTCCCCCAAAATTTAGATTCACTGACCCAATTCTTTTATACCTGCTGCAGAAATGATATCTCTTGATTGCACAGACAAGAACAAGATCTTTCTTTTTTCTCAAAGTTTCCAGATTGGATTCTTTGAAATTACTTGTATGTATTATATTCTGTTAATCTAAAACCATACAAATTTTCTATTAAGCACAATCATGAAACTGAAACTTAAAGGATAAACTATCGTACACTTCACTATATTTTTATCTTCTTGTAGTATGATCATTGCTTTTTTATGAATAAGTTATTTAAAGCCCAGTATCAAATTAATGTATCTCTTCTCTATATTCCTTATTAATGAAAAATTTCAGTTTTAGCTTAGTTTCATCCATTTCTGAATTTCTATACCAAAAAGGTTGTTATATTTATGAAATCTGATAACCTGTCAATCATCCTAACCGTCTTATTATCAAAGCAGAATCAAACCTGAGATGTGTTCTTGGCAGCAGTAATATCAAAATGCTACTGATTAAGCAACATGTTTGAGCAGATCTTTGAAAAGCTGTGATAGAAGAAACCTGAACCAGTAAATCAGTATTGATTTGCAATCTATAATACCAGTAACCATTTTAATGGTTTTTGAACTGTGCAGTGCTTGATTCACTCATTGATGGACTCTAAACACTCATGCATCAACATTCTTGTTAAATTCAACAAATTATAAATAAAAATGATTTAACATATCTAACATTAAATAAAGATGTAAAAGTATGGAAACATGTTTTTTAAAAGACAAATCCTCTCTTTTATAACCATGCACTACCAGGTAGTGGAAGTTTGTCAAAATGTTTGCAGTGCCATGTGACCAATGGGTTTTCCTTGTTTCTAGAAATTGATGAATATTCAAGGACTTCATTTGTATGTATTTTGTACTGCTTGGTGATAAAATTGGCAACTAAATGTTATTGAAATATTGAAAATGCATATTTTTGACAAATCAGTGGTTCTTTGTCACATCTTTTTGTTGAAATTTTGTTTTCTTGGCACATATAAACTGAAGCAGTGAACATGTCAGTATGTTATTTTTAGCACATAACTTTGTTCCAAAATTCGAAGTTGGCTCTAATCTTCCTCTATTTTAGTGACACCTTGATAATAATTTACTGGTTCGAAAAATGACATATGCTTGTCTGTATTATCAAAAATCTTTTAACTGTAATATTAAACTTTTCAAATGACTTAATGTCACAACCGCAGGATACTGAGCACATATTTACACATGGCAGACATGCTGTTACATCAAGTAGATGAGTGTAGATTGAACTTTGCTGTTGCTTTAATCCTGCAATTAATCTAATGATTTACTTCATATTCCCTTTTGTGATTTGTTCTGTCAGCTGTATATGTGATAGTTATGGATGTAAAAACTTTAATTTGGTAATACTAGGTATCTTAATCAGGTTTGTAATGAAAGACGTTGAAACTCAACATTGCACAGCAAAGGGCCTGGCATCAAAAAGCATCATTGCACAGCAAAGGGCCTGGCATCAAAAAGCATCATTGCACAGTAAAGGGCCTGGCATCAAAAAGCATCATTGCACAGTAAAGGGCCTGGCATCAAAAAGCATCATTGCACAGTAAAGGGCCTGGCATCAAAAAGCATCATTGCACAGCAAAGGGCCTGGCATCAAAAAGCAACATTGCACAGTAAAGGGCCTGGCATCAAAAAGCAACATTGCACAGTAAAGGGCCTGGCATCAAAAAGCATCATTGCACAGTTAATGAATGAACATTGCACAGTTAATGAATGAACATTGCACAGTTAATGAATGAACATTGCACAGTTAATGAATGAACATTGCACAGCAAAGTGTTAATGAATACAAACTGGACATGGAATAATAAATATCAATAATTTTTTTGCCTACTGAAATTGCAAATGAAAACTTTCATATGTATAGTACACTCAAAATTAGGCAAGTGCTATTTTGGGGCTGATGTGTGGTTGTTCTCTATGTAATGGACATTTTGTTAGGACCACTACTAGCTTTGTCCATTGCAAAACTGATTTATTAAAATGAAAATCCAGCTTGTCTGCCTTTAATCTGGGTTGTACGGTCACGTTTTTTGTACAAGACAACAAGTACATGCACTAATTAGTGACAGAGCAGACTGGTTTCAATTTATAATTATATAAAGGAAACTGTTCCCCAAATGAATTAACACTGTGACTGTACAGCTTGACAAAAATATGGTGTTGTAGGTGTGTTTTTTAATATTCATTGTGGCTGTTTCCATTATCCTTTTTAGGGGTACAAGGTTAATGACTAATTATTTTGAAAGAGAAAGAGAGAGAGAGAGAGGAAGATGAATCTTTTTTTCACTATAGGCACTTATAATTATGTTTGAAAATGAGACAGGCCCATTTGAGCGATCATGAATATATGTCCATGAGATATGGAATCTGTCAGGCTATATTAATTGCAAATAGATGAGCAGATAATATTTTTGTCTGGGCAAGTATTTACACAACTGGGCAAGTTCAATAATATATTTTAACCATTGCTATAAGACTCACCGGGAATGCCCCACATGACTTCACTGGATACAAAAAGATGTTGGTCAGGTATCTACTCTCAACAGAACACATTTTCAACAGTTGTTCTTCACATGAAAACTTTTCAAAATGGCTGCCATCTAGGCTCTCATGTCCTGTGTCCACATCTATCAAGTTTTCCTTATCTACAGTTTTCAATTTAAACTTGTCAAAATCATCTGATTTTTCCTGAGAATCATTTTGTACATGTTTCTCTTTTGAATTCTCTGGAATATGGTCTGCTGACCTTGCATAATTTTTGTCACTGTCACTATAACGATTATTTTCTTGGTTCTGAGAAGAACGTTTCTCACAGTGAACATTTTGATCAAGAGACAAACATTTCTCATTGGATAAATTATCTCCTGAAGAAAAGATACACATTTTTTCTTCTTTTACATTTTTGACCTTGCCTAGCAATTTATTCTCAAGGTCAAATTTGTAGTAGACTGGTTTCTGGTCTTTGCTCTCCAGGAAGCAATCCACAATGAATTGTAAACAGATCTGGGCATCAGTTCGGGTGGACATGTAGCCAAATGAAATCCGAACAGATCCAGTTGGTCTTCCATTAACGAGATCTTTGTCATCTCCACACACGTGTCCTATCTGGAAAACAACAATACATGTCAACAATGCACTAGAGTGTACATGATGATTTCACTTATAGCCATGAAGCATTCTAAAATTGCATAAAAATTATGGCTCTCAAAACAGTGGTAAACTTTGGACCTGACATCATTGGATTCAAAGGTCACAGCTGAATTACTATTACTTTAGAAGCATTATTAAAAAAAACTAATTTTGGGGCTGTGAAATTTAAAGATAAATATTCTACACTGGATCAAAACTGAGGTTATCAAACACTTGCAAACTTCATTGCTGTGATCAATCTAATTCAAATGTAATAAATTAAATTTTATGAATACTTCAAAAACTTGGATCATTATTGTTAGTACTCCTGTTTGGGTATTGAAATTAAAAAAGAAAAAATAATTTCATCAATACATTGAGTGTAAAAATAGTAAATTTCTAGTGAAAAAAAAATGCAAATCAAAATGACAACTATTATTGCAATTTTCTGTAGGAGTTTCAGATTCCACCTCTTCAAATGATGTAATTAGTCAATCCTGTGCATGATGACCACTTCGAGGACCACACAAATGTGGTCTATACAGACAGGTGGTCTTTATATACAGGTAAGGGTCATGTAAGTGGATTTGACGCTTATGAAAGACATGTGTCATGTAAGTGGAGTTGGTTGTTTGGTTGGTATTTAATGGCACTTTTAACACATTATTGGCTATATCATGCCTAGGAAAGGGAACCTAAGAGTCCTTCTCAAGTACTGAAGCACCGAACCCAGGCTGGCCTGGGTGGGTATCGAACCTGTGACCCTTGGATTATGAGTCCAATACTCTACCAACTGAACTACCATGTTCCCTTAAGTGAATTTGGAAGAGATGATAAAGCATAGATAGATATTTGGATAAATTGTTAAATCTGTTACTGTATATACTCGCGTATAAGCTAGGTCCAAATGCAAACAACATAGATCGTGATCTGCTGTCGCATAATGTGCCTGCAGATCAGGGTCTATGGTGTTTGCTCTACTGATTAATCCCTACAAACTGCACAGACACAGATCTGCCGGTGCATTATGCAACGGCAGATCTGGGTCTATGCAGTTTGCAGTTGGTATTGGCTTATAAGTATATACGGTAATCAGATAAGATTACGTCTCTCAAAGTGCAGGTAATTAATTCAGATATGGGATGAAATAGACACTGACCTGTAATAGACCTTTCTCAAATTTGCTCTAAGCTCCTGTCATACTCATTTACATAAGAATGTGTCAAAAAGTATGAAACTGTACAGACATATCACCTGGACTAAAATAAAGATGTCTGATAATTTTGAGCGATTTCCAAAAAATAGTTTCTGAGATATTTTGGCTCAAAGTTGCTATATTTCATATGCATTAGTGCAGGTTGTGGGAACATTTTCCACCTGCTGATTCACATGTCATTCTAAGGCAATGCTTGGGGTCCATAACTGCTGGCCACATTATGTACCAAACCACCATATAGTAAGAATAATTGAAACTTGGATGAATACATGTGTAATTATGTAGGGGGTAGGGGTGGGGTGGAGGGTTTCATCAAGTTTAAAGTGATTTAAAGTGATGAAAAATTGCAGTCACTTGGAAAAGTAAACCATATCATTAAATTCTGACTGCAGTTTAAGCCAACATTTCCAACCAGTAGGAACATGATTCTAATTTAAATATGCACACAAAACTACATTTTTACCACTTCCAAACACATTTTGCAATGAAATACATCAATATATAATAATCTATCTGTAAATACACAATGACTAATGTCAAATTATGTTCGTCCATTAAATTAAATGTCTCCAGTTCAGAGCAGAAGTTACATATAATGATTAGCAACTGAATGACATCACACAGTGTACAGCACAGATTTGATTGTCTAAAGTACCCCAGCAACTGCATGATATCACAGTGTACAGCACAGATTTGATTGTCTAAAGTACCCCAGCAACTGAATGACATCACAAAGTGTACAGCACAGATTTGATTGTCTAAAGTACCCCAGCAACTGAATGACATCACACAGTGTACAGCACAGATTTGATTGTCTAAAGTACCCCAGCAACTGAATGATATCACACAGTGTACAGCACAGATTTGATTGGCAAAAGTACTCTGAGCTGCATTTGAACACTTTAGTTGCTAGTTCTGCATGACAAATAGAACAGATAAACTTACTGTAGGAGATATTTTAATGACTCATGGACAGCAACATATCACAGGAAGGATTAGTGGCTACACGTCTTTGATGTACCTGCATGGTCAGTGCTGTGTCGAGTCCAACTGCGAACTGCACAGACCCAGATGTGCTGTTGCATAATGTACCAGCAGATCTGGGTCTATGCAGTTTGTTAGAAGTAATCAGCAGAATAAACAACATAGCCCCTGATCTGCTGGCACATTATATTGTTTGCAGTTAGACTTGACTTACAAGGGAAGATATACAGCATCTTTACACCTGTAATGCATTTTTCTCACACACTACAGTAAGATTAATGATTTGCAAGGTAAATGTGATTATCTATCTGCATCAGTGTTAATCAAATTTAAATGTTATGAAATAAGTGCAACAAAATGCTCCAAGTTTCTTGATTTTTATGTCTGAGGCACAAGAGTTTGATGAAGGCTGCAACATTTACATATATACCGTATATACTCGCGTATAATCTGGGTCAAAATTCAAACAACATAGACCTTGATCTGCCATTGCAAAATAAGCCGGCAGATCAGGGTCTATGGTGTTTGTTCTACTCATTAGCCTTTACAAACTGCACAGACCCAGATCTGCTGGTGCATTATGCGACAGCAGATCTGGGTCTATGCAGTTTACAGTTGGTATTGACTTATATGCGAGTATATACGGTATTTAGTTTAGTTTATTGCCTGCAAATGTTTATAAAATTGGCAACTGTGTACACGTTTTCACAGATGAATTTTTCAATACAATATATTTGTGTTTGTTTATGTGTTATGGGCTTGAAAATTTATTTGATTTTTGGAATAATTCAATGTTTCAGTGTTAAGGCAAATGTTTGTCACATTGCGCTGTATATACTGTTTGTATAGTACATAACAGAAGGCCTCCAGGTAGATTAGTTCTGTAACTAATTGAGTTATCTTCTCTAAATAAATTCATTATTATTATGATTATTATTATTATTATTACATGTAATATTACATGAACATGCATTTGGTACATCAGGTGTTAGAGCTGAGGTTCATAGTCTGGCAGTACATCCAGTTAAATTATCCATTTTTTTCATCATGTACATATATGTTGAAGTACAAAAAAATATCATGATGATACTAAAGATGTTTTACTTAAATTGTCAGATATATACAATAAGACATGTCTTGCAAACTCTCAGATATATACAACAAGACATGTCTTGCAAACTGTCAGATATATACAAGACATGTCTTGCAAACTGTCAGATATATACAACAAGACATGTCTTGCAAACTGTCATATATACAACAAGACATGTCTTGCAAACTGTCAGATATATACAACAAGACATGTCTTGCAAACTGTCATATATAAACAACAAGACATGTCTTGCAAGCTGAATCCTATCATAAAAGATAAAAGACATACAGCAAATTAAACAACTGCAAGTTGAGAAAGGTATGGCATGCACACTGTCAGTGGTTTACATTGAAATAGCTTTCAGATGTAAGCCCAATGTGCAGATTGGGGAAAGGTTGAGTTTTGAATTGGTTTGATACAATGGCATCATTGTGGTCATTGTATATAGTGTACACATTTGTAACTTTTGGTAATTGTTGCAGCATGGAGTTTGACATTCTATTTCTAACATAACTGTAAAGACTTACTAATCTCACACAATGTTGATATGTTGTGATGTTGCTTGGTGTTATGTCAGTCTGACATACAATGCTGTCACAAACAACTGTTATGGTGAAATGTTATTATATTGGTAAATGTTAACATTATGTCAGGCATGAAAACACAATCACCTCAAAGTTAGCCTTAACCTCCTGGATGCTGAGGTTGAGGAACTTCTGACAGGCTCCAATGTTACAGAAACAACCGGTCCTGAGGTGGATATTGTACAACTGGGCCATCTTGTCCACCTGAAGGTAACATTTCAGAAAACAATGAATTCAAACAGTTCAAGTAATGCATGAAAAGAGAAATATATCTGGATTGTACTTTTAAGTATTTGAAACAAGTACCACTCTATGTTTAATAAATCCTCCATGTAGGCACTAGTAGGCAATAATGGGTCTCAATGATCTTGACCAGAGCAGTTTTAAACAAAACTTACCATGCAGAACCATTATTTTCTCATCAGACTTACAATGCCCTTCACCTTTGATCCTTAAGCCCAAAATCTATAGGTTTATTTCGTACCATAAGCGCAAGTCATCCACAACATCTGGTCAAGGAACTTGCTCTAAAACAAAAGTTACTGTGCAAAATCCATTTTCGTTGCATCACAATGACCTTGACCTTTGACATTTTGACTCAGAAATCATTAAGCCTCTTCCTAATGTTAAGTGCAAGCCTCCACAAACTCTGGTCAAGGTACATAATTTAGAACTAAAGTTATTATACAAAAACCATTTTTCCTCTGTCAGTCACAGTCATCCTGACCTTTCACATTTTGATCCCAAAATCAAAATTACTTTTTCGTACATAAAGTGTACACCATCCTCAAACTCTGGTTACTGTACATGGTTGAGAACTGAAATTTTTGCAAAGAAACCATTTTTCATTTGTCAGCCACAATGACAACAACTGAAAATAAGGCACAGGACCCACTTGTCCAGGACTAGTGAGTCCTGCTTAGTGGCAAGTTCTGGATTTATTGTGGCAGGTCCTAAAACTGTAGTTAGTGGTCTTTTGATTGTATTTATATATTTTCTATTATCTATTTTCAGACACATGCATAAAGTGAAATATACCTGCATATCATTATGCATTGTGATTTGTTCAAATAATTGTGATTCTAACATATAAGTAAAACAAAAGTCCCTTGAAGAGACTGACACTCTCCTGTCCAAAAAATAATTTGCAGGAATTCAAAGTAAGACCATTCCATTCTTTTTAATTGTTGAGTGTTGAAACTATCTCTGATATTTTTCAGCGATAACAAGATTTTAAAATTATCTGCGGTGGTGTCTATATTGGATGTAAGATTGGCACCATTTTAATTTTGGACCAACTAAATATCATTAGAAGTCTTTTGGTGAAAACCCAATACCAATATGACCAACCATTCAGGAATAGCAGTGATAATGAAATTTTCAAAATTGCCATCATGACAGCCATATTTGATATAAGACTGCCACCATTATCATTTAGGACCAACTAGATATCATAAGAAATCTTTTGGTGAAAACCCTATGTTGATATGGCCATCAACTCAGGAAGAGTAGTGATAACAAGATTTTCAAGATGGCCACAATGGTGGCCATATTGGCTGTCAGATTGGTATCATTTTCATTCAGGACCAAGTATGTATGCATGTATGCGTGTAGTCGCATTTTACAGCACTTAAGCACAATAGTGACTATATGGTGTCAACCAAAGTTAAAGCTAGAAATCATTCAGGACCAACTAGACATCGTAAGAAGACGTTTGGTGAAAACCTCATGTCAAAAAGAATTTCCATTTAGGATGAGTAGCTATAACAAGATTTTCAAGATGGCTGCCATGGTGGCCATACTGGAGGTCAGATCGGAATCATTTTCTTTTAAGATCAACTAGACATCATAAGATGTCTTCTGGTGAAAACCCCATGTCAATATGACTTTCCATTCAGAATGAGTTGTGATAACAAGATTCTCAAAATGGTCATCATGGCAGCCATATTGGGGATCAGATCAGTAGCATTTTAATTTAGGACCAACCAGACATCATAAAAAATCTTCTAGTGAAAACCCCATGTTGATATGGCTATCCATTCAGAAGGAGTAGCGATAACAAGATAGACTAGACCTTGGGATGAATGTGTGTCTAAAGTTTCATGACATTCCTCCCTGTAATTTCGGAAAAGATATAACAAACTGATAACAAATGATGGATGGATGATGGATGGACAATGGATAGATGACGGACAACAGACCTCTTTTGGATTATGACCAACATTTGATTTTCATGACCTTTGACCACATCTCCACATGTCAACTCCAGTGGTTTTACTGTCAGCAGCTGGCTAATTTTAGACATGGAAAAACTGAACCTGAATACTCATGATGAGTCATTTGTCTGGCAACATTTCACAAGTTCTTGTAACCTCTCATTGCATATTGGGATTAGAGCAGACTGACTGCTCATATATTACCATCCTATAACATGTATTTCATTTTCTTTTCTAGCTTATTGTGGGTGTGAACTGTAAGAATTATTTGTACAATAATTGTGTATCATGTAGTTTAAATTTTATCTTTACTTAACATGAACTTACCTCTGCAAAGCCTACAAACTGTCCATCAGCACGGAGGATATTAAAATTAATAATTGGTCCCTGTATGGTGATGTCATCAAAATCTGTGTCACTGTATATCCTAGCAACTGGGGCCCCACTACCATGATGAAGTGATTGAAGCTGATGATGGAAATATTGTGCTATGACAAAAGTATGCTGGGAAATTCTCTGGATACCACCTACAAGTGAAATACAATTACATTCTAAACAGTAATTTTACACACCTGTGAATATAAGAAATACAATTACATTATAAACAGTAATTGTACACACCTGTGAATATAAGAAATACAATTACATTCTAAACAGTAATTTTACACACCTGTGAATATAAGAAACTACAGCTCTCCATCGTTATATCCCCCTTCATTATAACACAATTTTCATATATAATGATGTACTATTATGAACCACAATTACCAAATTTAAAAACATTTTGAAAAATTAAAAATAAAAATAAAATTTGTAGAATTTTCAACATTCATTTAAAGAGTGAGAGCAAAGCGCTTATAGGAGCTCGATCAAAACAAATGAAATACAAACTTCTGGTAGAAGGTATTGATTTTTATCGAACAAAGTTGACAATATTCACGACAGAACATCCTTTTTATTAAAGAGAAACATTGGTCAGCCCTAGATCAGCACTTGATCAGGTATGTAATTGGAAAATTCATCTGACTGCCAGAAATTTTCTAAATTTAATTTACATACATTTAATTTCTGTATAATGTACACCAGTCCAAATAGGACAAAACTTTGTGCTCCATCAAGCGTCTTACACACACAGTTGTTACTTTATAGCACCATTACATTTACATGATTTTAGTTTTTTAGTTATATTTTCTTTTTTAGTTACATATTTGTCATATTAAAAAATTATTGACTGAACTAACATATGCTATCTTGGAATATTATTTTCTCCTTTCTTAATTTAAAAAAAGTTTATGCTGGTAAAAGTTATCTTCTTTTTAATAACAATCACCAAGACACACAAATGTTTAAGGCAATACAAATCCTCAATTCAGAGGTTTATAAAAAAAAAACACTATTGTGTACAACTTTCTAAAAAAAAAAAAAGATTAATTTTTCAATTTCCTGTATTGATACTGTAAATTCCAATATCTAAATATCATACATTTCACTTTCACAACTTTAATAAATCAGACATGATTGCGACTTAAAATTTTATAAATCAACACTGGAATGAATGTATTATATTCTTCATAGTAAACAATATTTGTGCAAATTGAGTGTCCTTCCTAGATTTACAGAAATACACATGAAAATTGTGTAATTAATACAGTATTAAATTGGAAAATCAGAGTTCCCTCTTTATAACACTATTAATGGCAACCATAAATGTGACCTGTAATAGAAGAGATCTTTATATTGAGGTATGTTCCAACAAGACAGTGTCATAATAGAACATAAAACACAGAAACAGGGTATTTAATGATGTGTAACTACATAAAACACAGAAACAGGGTATTTAATGATGTGAAATTACATAAAACACAGAAACAGGGTATTTAATGATGTGAAATTATATTATAAAAAAACAGGGTATTTAATGATGTGAAATTACATTATAAAGAAACAGGGTATTTAATGATGTGAAACTACATAAAACACAGAAACAGGGTATTTAATGATGTGAAATTACATAAAACACAGAAACAGGGTATTTAATGATGTGAAATTACATAAAACACAGAAACAGGGTATTTAATGATGTGAAATTACATAAGACACAGAAACAGGGTATTTAATGATGTGAAATTACATAAAACACAGAAACAGGGTATTTAATGAAGTGAAATTACATAAAACACAGAAACAGGGTATTTAATGATGTGAAATTACATAAAACACAGAAACAGGGTATTTAATGATGTGAAATTACATAAAACACAGAAACAGGGTATTTAATGATGTGAAATTACATAAAACACAGAAACAGGGTATTTAATGATGTGAAATTACATAAAACACAGAAACAGGGTATTTAATGATGTGAAATTACATAAAACACAGAAACAGGGTATTTAATGATGTGAAATTACATAAAACACAGAAACAGGGTATTTAATGATGTGAAATTACATAAAACACAGAAACAGGGTATTTAATGAAGTGAAATTACATAAAACACAGAAACAGGGTATTTAATGATGTGAAATTACATAAAACACAGAAACAGGGTATTTAATGATGTGAAATTATATTATAAAAAAACAGGGCATTTAATGATGTGAAATTACAAAAAACACAGAAACAGGGTATTTAATGATGTGAAATTACATAAAACAAAAAAACAGGGTATTTAATGATGTGAAATTACATAAAACACAGTAACAGGGTATTTAATGATGTGAAATTACATTATAAAGAAACAGGGTATTTAATGATGTGAAATTACATAAAACACAGAAATAGGGTATTTAATGATGTGAAATTACATAAAACACAGAAACAGGGTATTTAATGATGTGAAATTACATAAAACACAGAAACAGGGTATTTAATGATGTGAAATTACATAAAACACAGAAACAGGGTATTTAATGATGTGAAATTACATAAAACACAGAAACAGGGTATTTAATGAAGTGAAATTACATAAAACACAGAAACAGGGTATTTAATGATGTGAAATTACATAAAACACAGAAACAGGGTATTTAATGATGTGAAATTATATTATAAAAAAACAGGGCATTTAATGATGTGAAATTACAAAAAACACAGAAACAGGGTATTTAATGATGTGAAATTACATAAAACACAAAAACAGGGTATTTAATGATGTGAAATTACATAAAACACAAAAACAGGGTATTTAATGATGTGAAATTACATTATAAAGAAACAGGGTATTTAATGATGTGAAATTACATAAAACACAGAAACAGGGTATTTAATGATGTGAAATTACATAAAACACAGAAACAGGGTATTTAATGATGTGAAATTACATAAAACACAGAAACAGATATGAAATATCATAAAACACAGTAACAGGGTATTTAATGATGTGAAATTACATAAAACACCGAAACAGGGTATTTAATGATGCGAAATTACATAAAACACCGAAACAGTGTATTTAATGATGTGAAATATCGTAAAACACAGTAACAGGGTATTTAATGAAGTGAAATTACATAAAACACAGAAACAGGGTATTTAATATTTAATGATGTGAAATTACATAAAACACAGAAACAGGGTATTTAATGATGTGAAATTATATTATAATTGATTCTTTTTATTAGCTAAGAAATAAAACTTAGTGAAATAATTCAAGAAGTAATAATAAAAGAAAATTCAAAGAATTTAATGTGAACCATGATCATATCTGTGTTACAAGAGAGGCTACATCATACTGAGCGTCATTATAGTCAGGGAACACAATGGACAATTACCTCCTAGAGTTTCCAGTGCATCAAATCCATATCTGAGTGATATGATATCAAGAAAAGAAATCGTTCCATCTTCAAATCTGCAAAAGAAGAATCTAATATCAAGTTTACTGCATTTTACTACTACTACTTCTACTACTACTACCAGTACTAATACTACCGCTCCTGCAACTACTACTAATAATAATACTACCCCTATTGCTACAACTACTGCTACCACTACTATTACAACTACTGCCTTTACTATTACTACTGCTACAACTACAACAGCTACTACTACCAGTACTAATACTACTAACACTACTCATAGTGCTATTCTACAACTACCACTACAAATACCACCTCCACTACTACTACTACTACAACTACTACCACTACAAATACCACCTCCACTACTACTATTACTACAACTACTACCACTACAAATACCACCTCCACTACTACTATTACTACAACTACTACCACTACAAATACCACCTCCACTACTACTATTACTACAACTACTACCACTACTAATACCACCTCCACTACTACTATTACTACAACTACTACCACTACTAATACCACCTCCACTACTACTATTACTACAACTACTACCACTACAAATACCACCTCCACTACTACTATTACTACAACTACTACCACTACAAATACCACCTCCACTACTACTATTACTACAACTACTACCACTACAAATACCACCTCCACTACTACTATTACTACAACTACTACCACTACTATTACTACTGCTACAACTAATACTACTACTAATGCTAACACTACTACTACTACTACAACTACTACTACCACCACTACTACTACTACAACTACTTCATAAAAACAAGACAGATAGGATCAGTGTGATAATCTCTTTCTTTGAGGAAAGGAATGCAGTTTACATAACAAATTATGATGCTATATTTAAAGACTTTACCTTTTTTCATTTATTTTTGTTTTATTTTAAATACCTTTTAAAGAATTTGAATATCTTTACCTTTTATCATGCAGAAGTACATGTTTACATCTATTTGGAATGTTCTTACAACCCAACTGTACCTGGGCTGTACTGATGTGCCATTAAACCACATACCAGTTTACTAAACAGCTATACTTGTAGGACTTTATAAAAACTTTGGATAGAAACTATCCTGGTACTGATTACAAAGCTTGATAGTCTCCCTGACTATGGCTCTGATAAAATCAACAGTTTGTGGTTGCAATCTGGTTTTCTCTGTTAAAAGTTTACCAATATAAATTTAAAAATTTGTCTCCAAGTTATACAACAGGTGTTACCTGATATGGGTCAGCTCCTTTTTTTGAGAGAGAAAAAAGGGGCTGCCAATTAGCAATGCTGACCAATTGAATGCTGTGAAAATAAACTCTGAATATTGTGGGACCACCAACAAAATCTTTCCCTGCAACAAGTCTGCAAGAGTGTACATACATACATACATACATACATACATACATACATACATACATACATACATACATACTTTCATACATACATCCATGTATGTATACATACATACATACATACATACATACATACATACATACATACATTCATACATACATACATACATACATACATACATACATACATGTATACATACATACATACATACATACATACATACATACATACATACATACATACATACATACATACATACATACATCCATACATACATACATACATACATACATACATACATACATACATACATACATACATACATACATAGATAGATAGATACATACTTTCTTTCTTTGAGAGCATGGGAAAAGTATTATTAGTTATAATCCTAGAAATGTATTTATATGCCTCTTTTTATTTACAAAAATAATGTTCTACTATATTACTGTATTTGCTTATAGTGATCTTACCATATCGCCACTGTGATGAATCATCGTCAGATTCTGTGTGACGATTATATTGGCAGGAAAAAAATAGATAAGCAATATCCGATAGATTTGAGACCACCACCCCTACCCAGATGAATCTATCCTCAATTCTCTGCAATAAAGAGCTCCAATACATAGCAGAATGCTTTCCTTGATCACCTCTGTCCTCAGCATTAGTGCCATAAATATGTACATATAAGTCAAATCCAACAGCAACCAACACTGACACCGATCGTTAATTGCATAATGCGCTGGGAGATTCCAGTTCTACTAATTAGTCTTAACTAACTGCATACATCCAGATCTGCTGGTGCATTATGGTAGATCCAAGTCTATGCTGTTTGCAGATGGATCTGACTTACATGCAAGTATATATGGTACATGTCAATTGATATATGTTTGACAGATATAAATAGCAACAGTCTACAGTCTACAATGGTCGGTGGGGAAAAAACAAACAAAAACATTCTAAGCCATAACCTTGGCCTTAGTTTTTAGTTTAGCCAAATTTTATATTTTCACTGATATCATAAAATAAGTGACAATATTGCAGTCCAACTTTAGGCTCATGAATACATCAATATTTGCATGCATACAGCACATGTCCAACTGTTACTAACATAGACCTAGGTTTGTTATTCAAAATGGGCCTGCACTCAGGGTCTATAGGCTCTTTGATCTACTTCTTATTTCTATTTATACTTCTACCAATAACTGCCACACCCTTGTATATTGAGTATTATACAGGCATGTGTGCTTATGCACACTTTGAGGTGTAGGGAGAACATCCAGGGCTGCAAGAGATGCCTATACTTTTTCATAGAGCATGGGAGGTGTCTTTTACCTGCACAGGATGTGACTCTTTCTTCAAAGGTGACATCCATTTAAAGTCCCCATCTGACGGATGGCACATTGTTTAGTATCATACCCACCAATGATGATAATGGAGGTGTTTGGAAACACAGCTTCTGCCTCCATCAAAATTCAAACCTGGAACCCCTGGCACCAGAGGCCAGTATGCTAACCACTAGGCCACCAACTTAACCTGTGTAGACCTATATCTACCAGCACTTTATGTAACAGATAATCAGGGTCTATTCTGTTTGCAGTTGGATGGGAGTTACACAAATATAGTACAATGAACTAGGAATGTGAGAAATCACACCACAAACACAGAGTGACCAAATCTCTTAAAACTGCAGTCCATTTTTTTACACAAGAGGTTGGTTGGTTTTTAATGGTACTTTTAAAACATTATTGGCTATTTTATGCTGAGGAAATGGGATCATAGTGCCTTTCCCAAGGACACACCAAGGCAAGGTGACCTGGGCTGGCCTGACCAGGTACTGAACCTGTGCCCCTTTCATTACAAGTTAGACGCTCATCCAACTGAGCTCCCTCCAAAAGAGATAAACAATGTATGAAAACTATGCAACATCTCCTTTGTTTAGCACATAATACAAACAGTGTATCAGAACTGTGCATCAAATCATTACACTAACTGCAGCAATATAAACTGAAGAGGGAAGTCAGACACTACAAAAACCTGTTGTATACATAAACTAATTTGTAGTGCTATCAAACTTAAACAAATGCTTCACAATAACAGGATATTATTACTTATATCTATGTGGAATTATTGCACCATTAAGAGATCTTTTTTAGAGCAAAAAAAAAAAAAAAACTGTTACCCAGTCCATATTATTAGGAGCAACAAATGTTTTTGTCAGCCTCCAAATAACTGGCAATCACTTACCGTATATACTCGCGTATAAGCCTCTACCAACTGAAAACTGGATAGACCCAGATCTGCCATCGCATAATGCACCGGCAGATCTGGGTCTATGCAGTTTGTTGGGACTAATCAGTAGAACAAACAACATAGACCCTGAACTGCCAGCATATTACGTGACAACAGATCAGGATCTATGTTGTTTGAATTTGGACTTGGCTTGTACCTGAGTATATACAGTACTTTAGATATCTAATGAAGCTGTACATGTATGCCTAGTATGTCTAAGAGCTGATCGTACCTTTAGAGTCCATGTCTACAGATAATAATAATAATAATAATAATAATAATAATAATAATAATAGTAATAATAATAATAATAATACTATTATTAATAATAATAATAATAATAATAATAATAATAATAATAATAATAATACTATTATTAATAATAATAATAGTAATAATAATAATAATAATACTATTAATAATAATAATAATAATAATAATAATAATAATAATAATAATAATAATATTAATAATAATAATATTAATAATAACAACAACAGTCACTCGAAGGGACTGATGCTCTACTGGGCGAAAAGAATTTCCAGGAATTAAAGATAAGACCATTTGTTCCTTTTAACTGCTGAGTGTTGCAACCATCTCTGATATTCTTCAGCGATAATGAGACTTTCAAATTAGCTGCTGTGGTGCACATAATTGATGTCATTTTGGTACCATTTTAATTTATGACAAAGTAGACATCATTAGAAGTCTTTTGGTGAAAACCCCATGCCATAATGATCATCCATTCAATTGGAGTAGTGACAACAAGATTTTTAAGACAGTCGTCATGGCAGTCATATCGGATGTATGACTGGCACCATTTTCATTTAGTACCAACTAGGTATCAAAACAAGTCTATTGGTGAAAACCCAATGTTGACATAGCCATGCATTTGGAAGAAGAGGTCAGATCAGCACCATTTTCATTCAGGACCAGCTAGACATCGCAAGAAGTCTTTTAGTGAAAACTTCATGTTGATGTGACCATTCATGTAGGAGGAGTAGCAACAAGAAGATTTTCAAGATGGCCACTGTGGTAGAAGGTACAAGGTAATGACGTTAAAACTCTGTAAAAGGTATATAAAACATAAGATTAAAGTAAATAATATAAACTCAAAAAATATGCCAAAACAAACTTAAGCGCAAATCCATCAAACATAGATAGCAAACACAGGGTCTTTGAATCAAAAAAGCCAAAAACTTTAACCAGTAAACATTATGTAAAAAAAAACTCACTCAGGAGCTATTCTTGAACTGAACATTTAAGGGGGTGGGGAAGTTCCGCTTTCATTTGGAAAAAAATGAGGCCGGTAGGAGAGATTTAATGATGAAATAAAGCTAGCTTGAAAATATAATGTGTGATTTGCATTTGGTCGATTTTGTGGCACAATGTTTTAGAGGTAGGTGCAAATCCTACAATCATGCACCTTTGAATAGACACTGAACTATATAGATATATATATATATAATAAAGTCATCCTTCCTTTCTTCTACTCTGTAAAATGACTGCATGTAACTGTATCCCTATCATACATGCTGTGTTTTACAAAAGTGCCAGAATACTGCAATACCCTCCAAGTGTGCATCTGTCTGTCTGCATATATTGCAAATAGCTAATCTAGTGCAAGGTAGTATATGCTCAAAGCAACATATGTTTTTTGTTCCAAGATGGTGGTACAGGAAACATGACCTGAAACACCACTATTTGGGAAAACCACCCATCATGAAAGACCTCTGTTTCGATATACCACCTGTCATGAAAAAAACCCCACTGTTTCTGTAAGACTACCTGTCAAGAAAAAGCACTCTTTGAGAAGACCACCTGTCATTAAGACGAGATTTTTCATGCACAAATAAAATTGTTTTATGAAATTTGTTGGCCACTGATAGAGACAAGGTGTCTTTACAATGGATCTCAGGTATCCTTTCAATCATATTTTGTAATTCCTTGGTTCAAATTGATACTCCAGCAAAATATTCCAGAAGAATTATGAGTTTTATGACTTTGTACTCAGTTTACACCAATCAAAAGCAATTAAATTAATCTGTGTTCCTTTGTGTTCCCTCATTATATGTCAAACAACATTTCTGTAACAAGCAATTTACGATTTCTTTATATGGTATTAAACGACATTTATGACAAATAATTACTCATTAAAAGATAAACACTAGCTTCTTATGTTTAATGGTATAGCATAATAATATAGGAGAACATTATACTATCGACTAAAAAGGGACATTGAGATGTAAATGGAGCTGGCATTTTGATTTGAAAGGCATATAACAGCCCTGCCAACATTATGCAGGAAGATATGAATGAAACTGAGAATTGAGAGAAACAGCACAAAAAAAGAGCCAAATTGCTTCTTTTGTGCTAACAAAAATCCAGATGGAGCTGCAGATGTAAGCCACAAGAAGTAAATGTGGAGCTGTAGCTACAGATGTAAGAGTGGCCTTTCTCCACAAGAAATGTGGAGCTGGAGCTGCAGATGTAAGGGTGGGTTTCTTCCACAAGAAGCAAATGTGGAGCTGAAGCTGCAGATGTAGGGGTGGCCTTTTTCCACAAGATGTAAATGTGGAGCCAGTGCTGCAGATGTAAGGGTGGGTTTCTTCTGCAAGAAGTTGATGTGGAGCTGGATCTGTAAAGGTGGGCTTCTTCCACAAAAAGTTAACATGGAGCTGGAACTTTAAAGGTGGATTTCTTCCACAAGAAGTAAATGTGGAGCTGGAGCTGGAGGTGTAAAGGTGGGTTTCTTCCACAAGAAGTAAATGTGGAGCCAGTGCTGCAGATGTAAGGGTGGGTTTCTTCTGCAAGAAGTTGATGTGGAGCTGGAGCTGTAAAGGTGGGCTTCTTCCACAAAAAGTTAACATGGAGCTGGAACTTTAAAGGTGGATTTCTTCCACAAGAAGTAAATGTGGAGCTGGAGCTGGAGGTGTAAAGGTGGGTTTCTTCCACAAGAAGTAAATGTGGAGCCAGTGCTGCAGATGTAAGGGTGGGTTTCTTCTGCAAGAAGTTTATGTGGAGCTGGAGCTGTAAAGGTGGGTTTCTTCCACAAGAAGTAAATGTGGAGCTGGAACTTTAAAGGTGGATTTCTTCCACAAGAAGCAGATGTGGAGCTGGAACTGGAGCTGTAAAGGTGGGTTTCTTCCACAAGAAGTAAATGTGGTGCTGCAGATGTAAGGTTGGCCTTTATCTACAGGAAGTAAATGTTGCGATGGAGCTACAGATGTAAGGGTGTCCTTTTTCTACAAGATGTAAATGTGGAGCATAATAATTTCACCTCAGTTGAAGTTATATCAAAGATACGGAAAGTAACATATATGCCCCAATGCAGACACTGCAGACCCAAAAAGGACAAGTCCCCAAAAATTTAAAACAGAACAACAAAAAAAAGTTAAATTTGCTTTAATGGCATGCATACCAAATTTCATTTGTCTACATCATATGATTTGTCCTAAATTGTGCTCACAAAGTTTTTCTTATAAAACAAAATGCCAAAAATTTAACAATGTGTAAAAAAATTAAAAATTGCTGTAATGGCCTGAAAATCTAATCCTGACATCTACTGATGACCGTGATAGTGCAAAATTTAATGACTGTAAATCAAACAGTTTGGTGCTATTGCACTAAAATGGATTCAAAATACACATACAGACTTTTGGACAGCAGCAAACCAAAATGCCCCCTTCTGCTATTGCGGTGAGGGCATACCGCATGTACTTGCTTATAAGTCAAGTCCAACTGCAAACTGCACAGACCCATATCTGCCATCACATAATTCGCCAGTAGATTTGGGTCTATGCAGTTTGTTAGGAGTAGAACAAACAACATAGACCCTGATCTGCCAGCACATTGTTGCAATGGCAGATCAAGGTCTATGTTGTTTGCAGTTGAACTTGACTTATAAGCAAGTATATATAGTACTTAAAGTGAAACTTGTCCATGTAAAGCATCCAGATGACCATACAAATCGGCCATTAATGGACTGGTGTCCTTTATATTGATAGTTTAAATATAAAAACAAAGAAAATTAGTTCTTAAATGTTATCCTTCATGAACATGTGTTCTGTATATATGGACGTGTCCAATAAAACAGGAATCACTACATAGTTAACCAGTCCATCACTAGACCAGCATCCTGAACATACTGGTCACCAGTGGCATAGCAAGGGGGGGGGGGGGGAAGGGGGGCCCCAGGCGGCACTTTCTAGGGGGAGGCAATTTGGTAAGAGTACCATATATATCATAAATAATACGAATGGAGTGGGGGCGTAATTTTAGTAGTTGGCCATGGGCGGCACTTTGCCTTGCTGCGCCACTGCTGGTCACACTAAGACAGTAATCACTACATAGTTAACCAGTCTCTCACTTAAACAGCATCCTGTACATACGGGCCACATATTTTGCTCCGAATTAAACTATGTCATTCTAGTTGTAATCAAACATCTTTAAACTTGCTACTTCTAAAGAATGGCCAAAATTTGGGATCTAGACAGTCTCTGGATTGGGAAAGTGTAAGCAGTAATTTCTTCAAGATTTTCACTCAGAGGGGGTATGCCTCTCTGGCATTTTTGTAAGGGGAATTTTCAATTTTTAAAGGGGGGCAGTATTTACATGAGAAGAGTAACTATGAACAGATCCCTTTTAGTATGTTACAAAAAATGTATGATAAATAACATTTAATAAATAAAGACTAAACTAACAGTTGTTTATCTTCATCATCAGCACAGCAGCGACCATGTGGTATGACTATGTCATATACATTAGAACTGCATCTAACTACAGAGACATCACCAAATATGAAAAAGTGTATGTCTGCCATAGTACAACCTCACCAAGTACAGTTTGTAAAACACTTTTAATAACTAGATAATCAATGAAAGGATCTCGTTGCTCAATTGCAAAAAGTCACTTAACAAGCGCTTGATTATTGTGGTTGATCTAGAAGTCAAGCACTCACAAGAATGGATTGAGCTTTATTAATATTAATAAATATTACTATTTTTGTTACGTTCATGGCAAATTGACTGTGCATGATTTTTGCTCGCTTGCTAATTTTTAAGGGGAGATTCATTAAATTTGGAGGAGATTTGCACAATCACACATCCTGAAGAAAACACATTGTATTTTTATTCAATTTTAAAATACTGTTCGATCTATGCAATTCTATGCAGGTGTAGCACTCAATTTTGGACTTATAACCTTTGAGTAAGACCTAGCAGAGTATTGCTAGACAACAGAAAACTTGAGTCCACCTCAAAAATGAACACATTTTCCTAGCTCAACCCCTTCCATGTTCTTTTCAAAATCTGTAAATTTGAAAAAGTTTATTACTATATACAGTACTCCCTCATTATAAGACCATTCATTATAACACATTTCCTGTCACAAGGTGAGTATGGTCATGGAGCCCATTTCATTAAATTGCATTAAGTGGTAATAAAATTGACCCCTCATTCAAACACCTGCTGTGATGGATGAGGGACATTATTTTAATTAGGTCAGTGGCTGAACATGTATCCTAACGAATGGAAATAATGATATGCATCATGTATTTCATTATAAGGTTGTCGAACTATAAGGCAGTATACTCTGTGGCTTCCAATAACAGTGTTATAATGAAGGAGTGCTGTATAATGTACTTAATTATAAGGTTGTCTCACTATAATGCAGTATACTCAATGGCTACCATGAAGTGTTATAATGAAGGAGTGCTGTATAATGTACTTAATTATAAGGTTGTCTCACTATAAGGCAGTATACTATATTGCTACCATGAAATGTTATAATGAGGGAGTACTTCATTATAAGGTGTTCTCACTATAATGCAGTATGCTCAATGGCTATCATGAAGTGTTATAATGAGGGAGTGTTGTCTAATGTACTTCATTATAAGGTTGACTCACTATAAAGAAGTATACTCAATGGCTACCATGAAGTGTTATAATGAAAGAGTGCTGTATAATGTACTTAATTATAAGTTTGTCTCACTATAAAGCAGTATACTCTATTGCTCCCATGAAGTGTTATAATGAGGGAGTGTTGTCTAATGTACTTCATTATAAGGTGGTCTCACTATAAGGCAGTATACTCTATGGCTACCACAGACAGCATTATAAAGAGGGAGAACTGTACTAGTATTACATGTACATTCTTGTCAAGTCAGTCATAAATAACTGTATGAGGGTAAGAACCCTCAATGAAACTACAAATTTTAGAAAGCAAAACTTTTTATTACTTTGCTGCTCAAAGATTTTAATCTAGATTACACAGATTAAGATTAAACACATCCCTTGTCAGAAATCAACTGAAATTTTGACTATGCAATTACTGACTGATGGCTAATACATTTTGCAAATTGTCTCTTGAATTCCTTCTGAGATTCCTCAGAAATTGTTCCCAAATACAGTCCACTTGAGTTTATTTTAAAAAGGCTGTAACATTTACATTCATTGGAGTAACTGTTTGCTGGATAAACAAATATTACTTTTGGACCTTGTACTGTATAGTCATGTTCTTATGTCTGCAAGTTCATTGACATGGTAATGACTTACTACTGTCTAATTTTTCAAGCATTTTTTAAAAATTCCTTTTTCATATAAATATAGGTATATCATTTTCTCCAGTATCTGACACTTGCATAAAACTGTTAAAAGAAAAATTATGAATAGATGAAATATCAGAGGACTAAAAAGAAAATGACGGGGTCATTTATATTCTCCGCCCTGCCAAAATGTCTGTTAGGAGACAGAAGGGTTTGTTGAAGATTTCATATATACAGGGGAGCCCCACTATAACGTGGTTCATTATAACACAAATTTGCATATAAAATGGTTGCATCATGGCTCCTGATTTTTTGTCTTAGATTTTCATTTTTTCCTGACACTACTTAAAACATGAGCCTGGCTGACAAACAGACAACAACAAAAAATTCAGTTCACTTTCAAAAATCTATAGCTCACGGATCATAATTAATGTTCCTACACAGCAATGATTAATTTTCATCAAGTATGGGGCTATCTTAATCTGGACCGTTATATAAAAATTGGCGGGTGGTAAAATTATTACTATATGTTTGACTGGCATTTTGCTTATTCCCCGCACCAATGACACTCATAAACACATTCATAGAATTTTTTATAATTCTCACTACACCACTGTTTAGTACATATATAAAATTATATTAAATGGTTTTCGAGTTTTGCCAAAAAATGAAATTGTGGATAATGAATGGATAATGGACAGACAAATAGGCAAAAACATAACAAATACTGAAACTGAAGAATCGTCAATAGCAAAAGGCACATCCAGACCACTAGACTAATATGTGTACCAAGTTTCATATAGATATCCTGATGAATTCTGGAGTTATGCTTCAAAAATGAAAGTATGACAGATGGACAGACAGAGAGACATAATGCATTCCTATATCCTCCACCAACTCTGTGGGGTGGGAGATAATTATGATTTTCATGGATTGATATTGTATGAAACATTACAAAAAATTCAATATTTAGTAAGATGATAATGCTGAAACCTCTCCACCACTGTCTCCAGTTTATTCCTGTTGTCAAGGCCCAGTAAAAACAATTCAGCTGGCCTCACGTCACTTGAACAACAAGGTAGCAGACGTTAAGTACTGGATTCATGAATGGGCACTGCGAATAGTTTAACCATTTTGGTAGAATTTGAAGTTTTAAATAAGAAAGAACTGTCCAATAATATTTTGATATATAAAAATAAGTTTAAGAGTAGTCAAATAAAATCTAGTAGACTAAGTACTCATAAGGAAACTGGAAAGCATGTTCATCATATACCTTCCTGGTCTTGGCGGACTTGAAGCAGCTGATAGGAGTACATTATATGCTTTAATCTCTGAAGCTCTTTTTCACACTAACAATAATCAGATGATAAAATATAATTTGTGCAGTCCTGAGAGACAGCTTGATTGAATTTTCTGCTCTTTTTATGGGTGTTTTATGACTAAATTAATTGGAGGTTTAATTAAATTCAATTTGCCAAGAGCTCTGCATTCAGTTGAACAAATTTATGCTCTCTCTGGGGCAAATCTGATATCAAAGAATTGACATTCTTTGGTACTAAACAGATTTTAGTAGCAACTATCAAGCAATGTTAGGATACTATTAATGGAGTAAAATTTAATCAGATTCAGAGACAGAATTACAGTAACTGAATTTACGATGTTCAGGGACCATTAAGTAACCCGGCCATACCACTTAATTTTTTTTCTTCTAATTTTTTTCTTCTAATAATCTTGAGCTACATGTAAGATGCCTGCAATTTTTAATTTAAAGTATCTTACACTGCTATCCTTTCATGAACACAATATAAAGCACTTGGCACTCTGCACTATGTAGGAAAGAAAGAAAGAATGATTTAAAGAAAGAAGCTAAAAAGATAAAAACTGGAAGATAGATAGACAGACAGATGGAGATAGCTAGACAGACAGATAGACAGATAGAGCAACATAGCAAAATTTAAGTAGTGACAAAAGTGTAACTTTTTGCTCACTATGAAAATGTATGACCATGAAAATACCATATATACCTGCTTATAAGTCAGGTTCAACTGCAAACTGCACAGACCCAGATCTGTCGGTGCTGGCAGATCTGGGTCTATACAGTTTGTTAGGACTAATTATCAGAGCAAACAACACAGACCATGATCTGCCTGCGCATTATGCAATGGCAGATCAAGGTCTATGTTGTTTGCAGTTGGACCTGTCTTATAAACGAGTATATATGGTATATAGATTCACAGTAGAAAGATAGACAAATAGAAAACATTGTTGCTTTGATGACATTTATCAAGCTGTTATCTATGATCTCATTTTTTTTCGCACTGAAAAAAGTCTAAAGGTTCAATTAAGCATAAATGTTTCTTGACTTGACATAATGAAAATGTAAATCTAATTTACACTTTCTTTTCTTCTGTACTTAATAAAATTTTAAGGTTCAATTAAGCATAATTGTTTCTTGAAATAATCAAAATGTAATCTAATTTACACTTTGTTTTCTTCCGTACTTAATAAAATTTTAAGGTTCTAGGATAAATGTATTGTAGAGTGGTCCATCCCAATAAATAGTCATTTAAGATGCATGTAAAATGTTTGTTAAGAAAGGGTTAATAATAAGAGATAGTTCCACTGTCTAAAGAAGGAGTGAGACATGGTGTCTGGGTGGTTAGTGTGCCAGGATAATAATCAGTAGCTTGGAGGTTCAAATCCTGCCCACACCAGCCTGGGTTGGCAGCTGTAGTATATCTGGGGAAAGGCACTTTACTCTAATGGCATCAGTACCAAATAGTCTTTCATGCACTGATGTGTCACTAAACACCAATCAATTAGTCATTCGATCAAATAATCAAAGAGGGAATTCATTACATTTGAAAATCATAATAAACAGGATTCCTATGGTGAAGGGCCACTGTTATTTAACCTAAATGTAAATCCATTTAACAACTAGAAGAAAGTCGATGGCATACCATTGCAAAATACTCGCTATTTACAGCTGGTTTATTTATCAAAGCTCTCCATGCAAGTCTCCACATTTACTCCCCCAATAATGAACCACAACCCTCTCTTTTCCACTCCCAAAGATAGTTACCCTGAGAGCAGAACCCACAATCCATTATATGCCTATAATATGACTTCCTGTAATGACTCCATATACAAAGTTTTGGTCCAAAATACCTAAAAAATTGTCACTCTAAATATAGTACTGTAACAAATCCTTTAAATGTGCCACATCCTATCCCCTTCACCTTTTGTAAAATTTCAAAGATTAAAAGTCATTTCATACTTTTGTGATGCCCTAGTCTTTTACCCTATGGTCCCAAAAAAAGGCATTACATGCAAGATATGTCTTGAGTTTTTTAAGAACTGTACCAAAAAAAGGCATTACATGCAAGATATGTCTTGAGTTTTTTAAGAACTGTCCCAAAAAAAGGCATTACATGCAAGATATGTCTTTAGTTTTTTAAGAACTGTCCCAAAAAAAGGCATTACATGCAAGATATGTCTTGAGTTTTTTAAGAACTGTCCCAAAAAAAGGCATTACATGCAAGATATGTCTTGAGTTTTTTAAGAACTGTACCAAAAGGAAAATGAAAAACTTAACAAAGAGAGGACAAAAAGAAAAGCGATGCATTTTTGACCTTATAATCTTTCCAGAGTCTCTGAGGGGTGTATATGTGAGTGGACAGGCAATCGGAGGCTGAGGTTGTACTCAAATTTGGAAATATTAGTGCCAACCTGCATCCCATAGGGAAGAAAATTCACTGAGTCTGAAAGTTGTATCATGAACAGTAAATTGGTTTTTATGTTTACAAGGATCTAAAAAAAAAGCCTTCAATTCAATACCAATAGCAACATAGTTTACTCTCAAATCTTATTATTTTACCTTCTGACCACTGACCTGAAGCGTTAGGGGTCAGTGAGAGGATTAAAACCTGTTCCATGTTAAAGTACTCTCAATGGCATTTGATGTAACACCCATGATAACATGTCTTAGTGATGTCCTAGTTTTTGACCCTACTGACCCCCCCCCCGCTTCCTTTGAATCCATGATCCCACGACCCTCAGGAGCCAATTGTAAACAACTTGTTCTGTGTATCACATGTTTGGAGTAATTTAAGAACTATACCAAAACAAAAATGAAAAGCATAATGAACAGAGATGAAAGAGCATTCTATCTATATATGAGCTTTAACCCTGCCCCAGGGCCCTTGGGAGTCCCCAGGGTTGTCGACAAATTTGGAAACCTTACCATAGGGAAAACTCCTGTCAAGTGTGACAGCTGTAACTAATATACTGGTACCTGCTTTATTCCCATAAAACAGGAATAATAATTACACAGTTAATTAAGTATGAATAATTATAATTATTAATTTGAGGTTAATTAATTTGAGAATAATTATACTGTGGTTTCTACCTCTCATGAAGAGAATCTCTAAACTGATGGAATCTTTGATTTGCAACACTAACTTTCACCGTACCACCACCAAAATACACCTTCTTCAGCAGGTGGGCACTTTTGTTTCGGACCAGAAGGGCACCTGAAATGATTGCAAACATGTTCTCATTCTTTTCAAAGTACAAAAAAACTACACCGGATAAATTTGGAAAGGTATGTTTGCAATTCACTGATTTTCTGTTACATACCAGCAGTCATCTGGCAACATCATAAACTAATTCAGAAAAACCATGGCATGTGTGTCTGTATCCTCTGAATTTCACTCACATATTTGATGAACAGATGGCCACTGAGGATGAAAACTGTATATATGGGGAAATTTGAATGCTGTTTAAATTTAATGATTTGTTTAACCTAACAATAGTCACATTAAGTCATGAAAATTTCACCGTTAAGAATAAAACACATCAACTGAAAACATGAAATATGTTCATGGAACATGTATTCCCCACCACAATACCTGAAAACTGACTTCAACACAAAATGTAAACAAGATGTAATCAACAAATGGATAGACATACCGTATATACTCGCGTATAAGCCGATACCAACTGCAAACTGCATAGACCCAGATCTGCCGTCGCATAAAGTGCCGGCAGATCTGGGTCTATGCAGTTTGTCAGGCTAATCAGTAGAACAAGCAACACAGACCCTGATCTGCAGGCGCATTATGCGACGGCAGATCAGGGTCTATGCTGTTTGCATTTGGTCCCGAATTATACATGAGTATATACGGCAGTGAATGAATTTGACAAGGCTAACAGTCTGTACCATGGTGGGTAATAAAAATTTCAAAATTGGGGAGTTTAAAGACATGAATTTTTCAGAATTGTAAATTTGCAAAAGTTGAACAGAATGCACAACTTTCCTCATGTACACCACCTGCTTCAAAATAGGTCCAGAAGATACATATACCATTGCCCTCTGTTTAAATTACCTGCGCCTAGAATTTTTCAGCTCTTGTATCAAAAAGACGTTTTACAGGTTTTCTTCCATACATATTTTAGGGATTTCATTCCCTATTCTAAATAAATCTGCAAATTTTCTAGATTTATTGTTTTATACCGTGGAGCAGAGTTGTACTGTGCTCCCTTTTATATAAAGGATTTCTGGCTATGGATGCCATTGGAATTTGCACTTGTAGCATAAATACAGTTAAATCTCTCTTAACTAGACAACAGCTGGAACAAAAATTTTGGCAGATTTATGGAGGTGGCTAGTATAAAGATTGTCTTGTTCAACCACAATCTCGAATACCTCCATGAGATCTTCACTATATGAAGGGTTTGGTAAAATGCTTCACTGATCTGTTACCAACAAAAGGTGCTTTGGTAAAATGCTTCATTGATCTCTGTTACCAACAGAAGGTGCTTTGGTAAAATGCTTCATTGATCTGTTACCAATAGAAGGTGCTTTGGTAAAATGCTTCATTGATCTCTGTTACCAACAGAAGGTGCTTTGGTAAAATGCTTCATTGATCTCTGTTACCAACAGAAGGTGCTTTGGTAAAATGCTTCATTGATCTCTGTTACCAACAGAAGGTGCTTTGGTAAAATGCTTCATTGATCTCTGTTACCAACAGAAGGTGCTTTGGTAAAATGCTTCATTGATCTCTGTTACCAACAGAAGGTGCTTTGGTAAAATGCTTCATTGATCTCAGTTACTAACAGAAGGTGCTTTGGTAAAACTCTGAAGAAGCAAAACTGCAAGGACAGCTCTCCCTATCTCATCATTATTCTAAGACATATTTTCTCAATCATTCAAGCCAAAATATTGCTGAAAACATAGATGGGTAGAACTTAACATCAGTACCAATGTGGGAGGCATGTCTCAACTAGCCAATGAAAACCGTTTTTCTTCTTTCAGTCGCATTGACCTTTGGCCTTTTGACCCCAAAATCAACAGTCTTCTTTCTTACCCCAAATGTAAGCCATCCACAAACTCTGATGAAGGCAAATGGTTTAGAACTGAAATTTTTGTGCTGGAACAATTTTTTATACTTTCAGCTACAGTGACCAGAATCTTTGACCTTCTGAAACCAAAATCAATTGGCTTCTACCTTACTCTAAGTGTAAGCCATCCATAAAGTTTAGTCCAGGCCTGTGACAAAGAACTAATATTATTGTGCTGAAACCATTTTCCTTCTTTCAGTCACAATAACCTTGACCTTTTGACCCTGAACAAGACTTCTTTCTTACCCCATATGCAAGCTATTTACAAAGTTTGGTAATAGTAGATGATGGAGAACTCAAGTTATTGTACGTAAATGAAATAGGGGAAAAGTGGATGGACAGACAGAGAGACATCAAAACATGATATGCACTGCTTTATAATTGGCATATAAAATGTTTCTTTATACTTTTTTTGAACTTCTCATCCCGTGAGATTGAAATGTTACGATGTTATGATCAAATAATACAAGCAATGAAATTCAAACAATGCAGAAACTTCACATACAATATGTGCTTATTTCGATTGTATTGCATAGACAGAACCAATGGCTTAGAGCCACTCTATTTCTATGCTGAAATTTGAAGAAATGCACAGACTTTTTACACGATAAATTTCTGAGACTGTGTAAAGTTATTTTGTAAATAATATGGGTTTGTATTACAGTGGGTGGAATTTCAGCAGAACATTAAATTAGTTTTATTGTTTAATTTTCGCAATTGTTAGGGAATCTTTTGTCATAAATATGGTACCAAAGCAAATGAAATAAGACAATCTCAGTTTTGACACCATAAACAGACTTTAAGCAATGTCTTCCCTCCCTGTTTTCATAATTACTACCACTTTCATAGTAATAAAATTAGGCCTTTGCGTTTGATGCACACAATTATATCACAATTATACATATCTCATAAGACAAAAAGACTGTTATGGAATGGCTTTTCTACTTTCCCCCAGTTGTTTTTGTTGTTGTTTTTTTTGTTTTTTTTGTTTGATGAATGATGCACAGGTCACCTCTTACACAAGGCAAGATTCCAAATTTTCATTGTATTTCAGGGAAATGTGTAATTATGTGTAGACTTTTTATTAATTAGTTTTTTTAGAGTGCAAATTATGTTAAATAAAAAGTGTTTTAGCTTGTTTTTAAATACAACTATTTTCATATTTTTTATATGAATACAAAGTACTCTATTAAAAAATTAGATAAAGTTAATTATGATTTTCATGTTGATGATGTAGAAAAAATGTCTGACAATACAGGATCTGCCCTAAAACTGAAAACTCAGTGTGGAAATTTCCCACTCCATTTGTAAAAAATGAGGGATTTCTCCAAATATAGGACCGATTTTAACAAATTCAAAAAGGCAAGGCTTGTAAATATGTGTGATTTTAACACATTTTAATTCAGTTTTTGGGAAGATTTTTTTATAAATTAGCATGAATCCCACAATTTCGCATCACAAAATAGATCCTTACAATACAGCATCATCTTGGATGTTGATATACATTATTTAATGTTATATCTAATGAACATCTGGTATGATCTGTTATTCTGTGCATTATGTTGTAATATCTTTTTTTTAAATTCAATTCTGTGAATTATGTAGTTATTTGTATTTCCATAATAGTTTTATTTTGGGCAAATGGACTTATAATCAGATATTAACAGTTGCCAAAGATACTTAGATTGCATCAGCAAGCCACTAAAAACTGCAAGAGTAGCTGTAATCACAAAATTCTGTCATACATTGCATTCATCTGTAAGTCAAAAAAGACAATAACTCTTAATTAAAAAAAACAAGGGAGCAACTGCAAGACAAGTTCTGTTAACAAGATTCTATCTTATATTGCATTCAGCTGCAAGGTAACAACTCGACCAAAAAGTGTGCATTAACGAGATTGTGTTATACACTAAACTAAGCTACAAGACAAAAAGGGCAATAACTCTAATAACAATTGCAGGACAAAAGTGATTCATTGATATTTGCATCTTTAGGTGATGACCATAATATTTACAAAGTTTCATGGCAATCCATTAAAAACCACGGGACTAGTGGCAATAACAGTATTGTATTATATCATGCATTAAGCTATAATACAAAAAGTTCAATAACTCTAACAAAAGTTGTGGCAGGAAAGTAATTTGCTGATAAACAAATCTATACAATTTTTACTAAGTTTCATGGCAATCCATAGAAATCCGCAGGACTAGTTGTGCTAATGAATGTCATAAATTGCATTAAGCTACTGGGCAAAAATGGGCAGTAACTTTAACAAATATGTCAGGAGCCAAGTGATTTGTCATATGTGCATCTTCAGGTTATGACCATAATATTTACCAACTTTTATGGCAATCAATAAAAAACTGTGGGACTAGTTGCACTAATGAGATTATGTCATGCTACAAGATAAAAAGATCAATAACTCTAAACAATATTGTGCGAGTATCGTGATATATCAACATGTGCATCTCAAGGCGATGACCATATTGATTACCACATTTCATGGCAATTCACCAAAAACTGCGGGACTAGTTGTGCTAACGAGATTGTACCAGATGAAACAATGGATCAATAGGCAGACAGACATGAGGATTATCTGTACCAACACTTAGATAAAAAAAATTAATTGTAACTTTTATGGATTGATGGTGTATGAAATATTATGAGTGTACATGTATGAGTTACAGATAATAAAGTACCATATATACTCACTTATAAGTTGAGTCCAACTGCAAACAACATAGACCCTGATCTGCTGTGACATAATGCACTGGGAGATTAGGGTCTATTTTGTTTGTTCTACTAATTACTTACAAGTATAACAAACTGCATAGACCCAGACCTGCTGGTGCAGTTTGCAGTTCGACTCGACTTATCAGCAGGTATATATGGTAATGTCAATTTAGACAGAATACAAGCATCATTTGTTAATAAATTTTCCTTACCTAGTCCTGTAGGAAAGCCAAACATCTTGTAGAAGGAGAGGGTAACAAAGTCTGGGGTCACTTCTGAAAGGTTGAGATGAGAGTTGCTGACAAATGATGCTGCATCTAAAACTGTGTACCAGGTTCCTGGGTATGCCTCTTGAAAACCCAGAATTCCTCTTCGAACTTTATCCACCCAGTTAAGTGGATATTTTCGACCTGAAAAATTTGATTCTGCTGCATAAGCAAAGAGAGAGTTACCTCCCCTGGCAAAGTGACTGCTTTTATAAATAATATGTTCCGATTGTGGACATTGATCAATTTCCTTTTCATCAATGCAAACAACAAGTCCTGCCAGCAGAAATGCTAATTCCCGCATACCCTGTACAGAAGTGTGATTGTCCAACAAATAGCAGAAGCAACCCCTGTCTACCTTTTTATTTTCATTCAAGCTGCTTAGGTTATCCATCTTGGCTGATGGCAAAATAGCTTCACCCATGCTGAGATTGTTCTTTTTCTCATCTCCATGACAACCATCATTTCCATGGAAATCAAAGCTCTCTGCAAGAAGTTTCAATGCTCCAGTGCAGCCAGATGTAAAAATGACAGAATAGATCTCTGGATTTGTTTTGAAATATTTCAGAATCCTGAAAAAAATCAAAATAAAAAGAAACCAGACACTACTACTTTTACATGTAAAAGCTGCAATTACAAGACCACATGTTGTGGGCGAGCATGAAACTGCCATGAAGCAGACACTGCATAGTTGGCACCCCTCTTATTTCTATTATCAATCTGTCAATTTAAATGACAGTGATATTATGCATTGGAGAATGCTAATCAAGGTTTCACTGCTGCAAATTAAATATGAACAACCATGTCTGAGCAGAGATGGTAAAACTGATACCTGTATATTGTATCTGCAAAATAATATGAGGTTATTATTACACAGTGAAGGGTACATTATTCATTTTTATTTCAGTGTCCATGTTGTTTTGAAAAATCTCAATTGGGATAGATGGCATAATTTCACAATTATGTTGTTTGTGGCTTATGTAAATTAGGTAATTTATTGCACACTCCAGACAAAACATTGTTTTCAGTTTAATTACAGATTAAATTTATGGATTAAATCTTAGTCCCAAGTATTCATTGGGTGATGAATGAAAAAGTTAATGTGCAAATTTCATGAATCGGATTGCAAGTTAGCTTACGCAAAATGTCTTTACTCTCATTGCCAATGAAAAAATGATCTAGAGCCACTATGCAAAACATCTTAAAAAAAGGTGGGCTTAACCCAACCAATCCAGAATTGTTGTTGTGCATCCCTGATGCAAACCAATATGCAAGTGAGCAACTGCTTTGATCACCTCATGAATGCTCAAAAAGTAACATTCAATCCATTTACCCCATATTTGCAATTTATCCTAAATAATAAAAGAACAAGAAAATATCTCTTTCTCATTTCTTTACAAACTTGTACATCTGAAACTCAGATTACTGCCATAGGAACAGGATTTTTGTGAGTGTTTTGATTTATGTTCCTGCTAGGGTATGGACTGGTACACTAACCTTTTATTTACTAAAAGGGATTCCACGGAATGCTGTGCCTAGCCTTTGTCAGATTTACCATCTTGCACAAACTTAAAGTTGCTGCCACCGTCTCAACCAGGCAACATCATGCTTGCTATGTCTTGCATTTTTCTCCCAAAAAGGCAAGACAACAACTCAGTCCCAATGGTGGAAAAATACCCCTAGGGTTGGGCTATGAAGAATTTCTAAGTTGTGACCCAAGGGACTGTCCCCATAACCCACAGACAAATGCTGGTTGCATAAATGACAGCTTTTTCATGGCAAGAAAGTGTAAATATGGTTATAGATGGGGGTCCCAAAAAGTTTTCAAGTTAACGCCCAGAGGCAGGGCCCCAGTGGGTGAGGACAGGCACAGGATCATGACCTAGGGGAAATCTGGGTTTCAAAATATAACTATCTAGTCATGCAATAATCCAAAGATGAAAGCATACTTCATAGCAAATGGACATTCTATCAAAATACAATATGTAGAAATTAGGGGGTGAGCTCTGACTTCACACCCTTCCCCATATTTAGGGGGATTTACTTTGACAGAAAAAAGTATTTCCCACTTCTGTAAACATGAAGTATATCAAGTTTCATCAAATTCCTATAGGCATATATACTTGCACAAAAACTTTACCATCGAGTTGAATTCTATCAAAATATGAATAAATTAGATGGCAACCTTTGACCTTTCCACTCCTCTTTGTAGTGAGCATTTGCCACTCCGTAAACATTAAATATGACAAGTCTAATTAATGTTGTGTGGTCCACTGATTACTTCTAACAAACTGCACAGAGCCAGATCTGCCAGCTCATTATGTGATGGCAGATCTGGGTCTATGTTGTTTGCAGTTGGACTTAAAAGCAAGTATTTGTGGCAGGTCATTTGCCTCAAAGTTGTAATCCTGAGTTTAAGGACTTATAAAATTTCTTTTTTTTTAGCTCAACCATAAAAAGTGATACCATGACAAGTGACACCATAAAAATTAAAGAATCCACAATAATTTGTTACAGTCTATTTATGGATTTACTTATATTCAAGTATCTGCCTGCAATAAGATGTCATCATTTCTCATGAATATGCATAAACCTGCTGATCCAATCATTGCGAGCCTGAGTAACATTAACCTTTCCTAATAATTGAGTGAGCCAATAAGATTTTCTCTTCTAAAGACAATCGCTTATTGATTAATAAGAGGTCACGTCCGTTGATGTATAAAAACTTATTTCATTGACTCGTTGATGATATATTTTTTAATTTATTTATGCATATTCATGAAAAGCAAGGATATTTCATTGCAGTCAGCCATGGGTGAAATGAGAGTGTAGTGGATTTTTCGCTCATAGTTTGTGATGATAAATCGGCATATTAAAAGTACAGTACCCAGAAAAAAGTTTTTTCTGGTTTTCTTTTTGCAGAAGCATCAAAACTGACACGCATGGAAATAAATTACTTCTTAGTAATCGCTTTTCACAGACCTGTATCTGATCTGGTCTACATTATCTGTGGTCAGCTGACTGCTGGGACTCCTACTGTGGGGGTTGCCATAGATGTTACCTAGGAGATCTTTGTGGTATGCTTCCAGATGTCTCCTAGCAACCAGGGTGGCTCCTACATGGTCCACATAGGTAACATCTGTTTAAAAAAGAAGGAAAATCAATCAATAATATCATACCAATCAAGTAATGGCAAGTCATGCAAAAAACCTGATTTTAAATTATCCAACACCTAGACATGATCGTGTTTCAGAAAACACGTATTTCTAAAAATGCATACATAACAAAAAGTGTGTGTGTGTGTGTGTGTGGATCGGGGAGGGGAGGGCTGATTCTGAAACACTTCGCAGTTTTCTAAATTGAAGGAATATCCTGATTTGGGCAAGTCTTTTCAAAGCTTATATTCAAATTTCATGCCTCCAACCAGGTATAAACATCTCCAAATTTCTTCCTCAAGGATTAAAATACAGCCATACAATTTTTGAATTTTCCATAAAGAGTCTTGTATTATTTCAGGAAATTTGAAGAATTTCCACAAATTTGAGGAATTCCTCAACTCTTTTTCAAGACAAAAAAAAGGTTTCAATATGTTAAATATGAAAAATAATAAGTGATTTTGCATCCTTTCCATTATCTATATCTCTGACAAAAATATTGATATTGTCTGAAATATTGTAAGATAATGTAAAATATCAATTTGAGGAGAAATTTAAAATGAAACTGAACAAGGTTTTATTCACAGTTTATGGAGTGGAATGTACCATAGCTGCCCTTGAAGTCTGTTGGCAAACCAGGAAAGCAGGATGATGGGAAGCAAACCAGGAAAGCAGGATGATGGGAAGCAAACCAGGAAAGCAGGATGATGGAAAGCAAACCAGGAAAGCAGGATGATGGAAAGCAAACCAGGAAAGCAGGATGATGGGAAGCAAACCAGGAAAGCAGGATGATAGAAAGCAAACCAGGAAAGCAGGATGATGGGAAGCAAACCAGGAAAGCAGGATGATGGGAAGCAAACCAGGAAAGCAGGATGATGGAAAGCAAACCAGGAAAGCAGGATGATGGAAAGCAAACCAGGAAAGCAGGATGATGGGAAGCAAACCAGGAAAGCAGGATGATGGGAAGTAACTGGAGATTATAGTTAAGAACAGTTTGGAATGCTGACCAAGAAATGAAAATCACATAAAAGATACAGAAGTATTATATTTCCGTATATACTCGCGTATAAGCTCATACCAACTGCAAACTGCATTGTGCGCCGGCAGATCTAGGTCTATGCAGTTTGCAAGGACTAATCAGAAGGACAAACAACACAGACCCTGATCTGCTGGTGCATTATGCGATGGCAGATCAGGGTCTATCTGGTTTGCATTTGGAGCCTAGCTTATACGCGAGTATAGACGGTAATAAATATTTTTGTACTATATTTGCCCATTGTCTTTTTTAAAAAAATGACTACATGTAAATAAAATAGAAAGCAGATTTGCGTTGATAATCATGGTCATAAATAATGTAGCATGCTAAAACAGCATCTTTGTTGTGACATTTTTCTTACTGTGTAAAGCCCAGAACAGTTTTGATTGAAGTATTTGACTCAATAATTAATATATATGTATAATATATCACTATTATCCCTTAAATTATGAGGAAACTGCTCCAGACAAGACCTTGACAGAATTTTAAAATTACAAACAAAAGCAGCACATATACTTCTAGATAAACCTTTAAATGCACCTTTAGAACCCCTGTTAAAAAAAGGAAGTTGGATGCAAATTGAAAAAAATTGTTTATAGTAAAGCTGTTTTAGTAAATAAAGCTCTAAATGGAACTGCACCACAAGCCATGTTTAGCCAGATAAAATCAAGCTATACATTATGCTCTGTAAAAGCTGGAATTCTCTTGCTACCAAAACCTAAAATACAGCAATTCAACATCTCTTGCTACCAAAACCTAAAATACAGCAATTCAACATCTCTTGCTACCAAAACCTAAAATACAGCAATTCAACATCTCTTGCTACCAAAACCTAAAATACAGCAATTCAACATCTCTTGCTACCAAAACCTAAAATACAGCAATTCAACATCTCTTGCTACCAAAACCTAAAATACAGCAATTCAACATCTCTTGCTACCAAAACCTAAAATACAGCAATTCAACATCTCTTGCTACCAAAACCTAAAATACAGCAATTCAACATCTCTTGCTACCAAAACCTAAAATACAGCAATTCAACATCTCTTGCTACCAAAACCTAAAATACAGCAATTCAACATCTCTTGCTACCAAAACCTAAAATACAGCAATTCAACATCTCTTGCTACCAAAACCTAAAATACAGCAATTCAACAAGAGCTTTGACCAAAACCTAAAATACAGCTATTCAACAAGAGCTTTGACGTTTAATGGGATTTTGTCTGGTACAACTTGCTTTTAAATATAAAACAATAAAATTCTCTCTATGCTTTTAAAAATAAATGTTTTGACTACATGTTAAATAAGAAATAAGTATCATTTTTCAACTTGTGTGAAATAATATATATACTGTTCATAAGTAGACTGTACAGAAGGCCTCCAGGGAGCACAGTTTTGAACTGAGTTACCTTCTATCAATAAAACATTATTATTATTATTATTATTATTATTATTATTATTATTATTATTATTATCAATTTAAATTGCTGCTAAATAAGGAGTCTATTAGATCAAATGAACTATGTTAACAAAGCATTTTATCCAAAATACATTTTAATTCACTTACGCTGCAAACAATGAACTCCCCCCTTTGCGACCACAAAAAAACCTATTTGAAAGTGATTGGTTTGGTTTTGATGGGTTAAGTGCCATTTTGCAACACATGAGAAGGCTATACATGGTGGCCAGTATATGAAGGAAGAACCAGGGAAGACCCTGGGAAGATCCTGGGAAGATCCCGGGAAGACCCTGGGAAGAACCACCGAACCATGGGAAGCTACTTGCAAGTTTTCTTACATACCCTAATTGGAATTGTCCAGCTGAGATTCTAACCCAGGCGGACAGAGGTGAGATGTGTGAAAGATCTGTACAGGTGAGCATCTTAGACCACTTGGTCACCCAGGGCCCCACATTTTAAAGTGAAAAACCACCCACCTCTTCAGGGCTGGAAAAAAAAAAAAATTTCTATTTGCCTGGAATCAAAATTTTTATAAACCTTAGAAAAAAATCAGGATTTGTCCTTTTTCTTCTAAATCAAATTCTGAGCAAGTAACATAAAATTTTACTTGCCCAGAAAAATGTTCAAATTGTCCTGGGCTGCCAGACTGCATCTTTTTCCAACAGTGGTCAAGACAATATTGATTTAAAATCTTGTTAACTGAGGTTTTACGATTGGTCACAATACTTCCAAAATTAGATGAAGTTAATATAGCATTACATCAAGGCTGCAACTTACAAGTTCTTGGATTATATCTAGCTTTTCTTAATCCAAGCATTATTGAATGAGAATTGTAACTAGATGGGTTTGTAATTGAATGGAAGGATAGAATAGTCAAATCTGGAGGGGGGTCTTCTGGTAAATATAAGGAGTGATGTAAATTACAAGCAACGCCTTGATTTAGTATGCACTTATCTTTAATTCACATTTCCCCCACACTAGGTCAATTCTAACATGCTTTGTACACCATCCATCAAATACCCAATCTTCATGGATTGATCAATTTGAGTATCAAATAATCACGGCTACATCTAGAAACTTGGAAATCATTGTTTTGGGTGAATTTAATATAAACCTTCATCTGTGTTGTACAAATAGAAAATGGTTAAATATGATACAAACATATAATCTTAGCCAACTCATGAAAACACCAACAAATTGTACCTCATCCATTATTTATCATGTAAAGTATATTCCACTCATTCAGTTAATACTATATAATTACGAGTGCCGTTACTTACAATAAGTGACCACTATCCAGTATGTCTTATTCACAAGATGTTATAGTTGGTTATTTTTTAAATTTTACTTTTAACACATTATTGGCTATATCATACCAAGGAAAGTGCCTTTCCCAAGGTCACATGAAGACAGCTGACCCAGGCTGGCCTGGATAAGTATCAAACCATAACCCTAGGATTACAGGTCCAGTGCTCTACCAAATGAACTACAGCAGCTGCCATTCACAAGACTGGTTCACATACCCCCAATGAGGGGGAAAGCAGTTAGAAATGATATACAGATGCTATAAAAAAATTAATCAGAATAATTTTCTTCTATATTTATCTGAGGCATCGTTGATTAAATTTTTAAATATCGACAGTACCCGAATGAAGGTCAAGATGTGCTTTACTAAACATTTTAAGATATACTTGATCAGCAAAAATGCTCATAAACATACAAAATTACATAAGTGTTTTGTTCTGAGTCAGCAGAAAAAAAAGTTTGATATAGCGTAGGAATACATCAAAGCCAAAAGGTATTCATAAGCTATATCAAACGTGTTCTTTCAATCGACTCAGAACTAAAGATGAATGCTTTATTTGTATTTATTACATTTTATTTGTATTTATTACATTTTATTTGTATTTATTACATTTTATTTGTATTTATTACATTTTATTTGTATTTATTACATAACCCCTCTTTTATGCCTTTTAAGTATACTGTATGAATGAAATTCAAAATGAACTGGGATTTATAAACGTTCAATTCACTGCATCTAAAAATATCAATGCTTGGACGTCAGAGAAGTAGTTCCAAAGTAGTTCCAATCTGGGTGTGTGATATGGAAATACGGACTGAATTGAACTCCAGATTACCCATATAAGATTGAATGGGTATGTAATAAAAGAATAAAGACATACGGACTATCTCAGTGCTGCAATAAGTGAATCCAAACTGCTAGATTACCCATATAAGATTGAATGGGTATGTAATAAAAGAATAAAGACATACGGACAATCTCAGTGCTGCAATAAGTGAATCCAAACTGCTAGAAAGCTACAAGATTAATATCACAAACAAACAAATGGATGAAGTGAATTACAGATTAATATGGTGTAAGAAAATTGTGTCCCTTATTAGGAAATCAAAACAAACCTCTTTCACTGAGGCCTTAAACAAAGACATCAGAACTTTTTGGATATATATTAGTGAATTATATCCAAAAGAAAATTCTGCTTTTCCAACTCAAATGAAAAATGGCTATAAAATCCTCTATGATACCAAAGATATTGCTGACTATCTAAACAACCACTTCTACAATTGTGTTTAAGATATCAAAATTAATGATCCATAAATAATTAGAAGAAATTGTTTGCTCCAAATTTCAGAACAAATTTGAAAATAAACTTGAAACAAGCAAATCATGTGAATTTTTGTCTGCTGCTTGCCAGTTCACAATAATGAAATCTAACTGTGACCTTTAAGACAGAGCTGTAAAGTACTGGCCAGACATTAAAAGAAACCAAGTTTCAGTGCCCTATTTCAAAGGGCATTTGAATAAAAGTGCAGAAAAGGGGTTAACAAAATAATATGTGACCTTGACGTTGACTGTGATACATGTGATGCCATCAAACTTAGAAGCATAAAAGTGCCATGGTTCATCCCTGTGCCTTAAGCAGCTTTTATGATATAAAGCAGAAAGAAAAGAAACCTTAAAATATTGACCCATGACCTTGACCTTCAGGATAAAACCTCAAAAGTGCAATGCAACAGATCTTCTAGTGACAATATATTAGTATGTATACCAAGCTTCATCCATATAACTTAAACTGCTGTTAAGCTGGAAAGGAAGAACGACAAATGTAAAATCTTCCAAAAATATTGACCTGTGACTATGGGCTTGAAGACAGGACCCCCAATGTGGTATGTGACACACCTTTGAAAAGGAAAGTGTAATTGAAAAGTTCAACATATAAAACCATGACACTGACCTGAAGACAGCACCTCTAATGTGATACACAACCAATAAAATTAGATCAGGATGTGGTCGTCACCTAGGACAGTGGAGATCTGATTTTAATCCGATTGGTACACAACATACCTTCTAGTAATGATGTACAAGTATACCACATTTCATTCCTTAATCTCAAATGGCTTTAAAGTTATAGAGTGGAAGGGAAAGTGTGATGGAAACATAAAAACATTGAACTGCAACCTTGAGCTTTAAGATAAGACCCCCAAAGTGGTATGCAACACATTTTCAAGATATAGATCTAGAGGAAAAGTGTGATGAAAATGTAAACTAATGAGTCATGACCTTCACATTTAACATAAGACCAATACACCTTCTAGAGATGATGTGTAAGTATACTAAGTTTCATCCCTTAATCTCATACTAAGTTTCATCCCTTAATCTCAAACAGCTTTAAAGTTATATAACAGAATGGAAAGTGTGATGAAAATGAAAAAATATTGAGCTTTGACCTAGATCTTAAAGACAGCACTCCCAATGTAGTACATCACATGATGATGTGTAAGTATACCAAGTTTAATCCATTAATTTCTAATGGCTTTAAAGTTTTAGAGTGAAAGGGAAAGTGTGATGGAAAATGTCAAGTACTTAGCCATGACCTTGAACGTGAAGATAGATCCCTAATGTGGTACACAACACACCCAGTGATGATGTATAAGTATACCAAGTTAATTTCAAATTGCTATAAAGTTATAGAGTGAAAGGGAAAGTGTGATGGACAGAGAGATGGATGGAAGCAGAGATACTATGTCCCCTTCTTTTCTTTGAAATGACAGAAGACAATAACTGAAATGACTAAAGAAGATGTATTGCATTATCTCTAAGACCTTAATATACAAAAGTCACAGGGATAGATACTATAGGCCCTAAATTGTTAAAACTAAGTGCTAGCACACATTATAAACTTAAGCCTGAAATGTATTACATTTATTACAGAGTGGATTATAAGGAAAGTTATAGTTACATAATAATTCTAAAAATATAAATTACATTATTAAATATTACTTTTTATTATATACTTAATTCTGAAATATAAAAAATTATTGGTGAGATGTTTTTCCAATTTTTTTCATTCCAATATTTTCACATGTGAAAAATATATCCTTATATTTATGACAAGGTGTCACATGTGTGCCATATTAGTTCAAGAGCCCCAATCAATCAATCAATCAATCAATCAATCAATCAATCAATCAATCAATCAATCAATCAATCAATCAATCAATCTTTATTTCCTCCATAAGGATAGTTCATTTACAAACATAGAAAATTAAACAGAGAGAGATACATTTAACAATTTACATTGAAGATTTCGGAAAATGTTCCAGAAAGTCAGTGATACATATTACACTAATACAGATGAGGAAGAAACAAATACAATATCAATAGTTAGGAAATACATGCAAACATACAAAATGGCATATAATCTTTGTACATAAATCTATAGGAAAAAAAACAAAACAAAAACTGTAGGGGACTATGCTAGGCAAGAAGCTGAATATTTTAAGTGGAGAATTAAGTGGCCAGGACATACAAATCATATGGTCACACCAAGCAAGTCCCCTTGTAGTCAGGGGGTACCTGTAGGATACACAGATGGTAGGGGACACATAAGGAACTCTTAGTTAGGAAGCATAGTAACTCCTTCTTCCCTAAGATGAGTTGACCAAAGAAAATCCCACAAACAAGATTGGAAACATCAAACCCATCACTGGAGAGTGGCATCTGCCCTTGTTTAGAACAGACTGTAGAGATGAGGTGGGTACTGTGCCACTCGTGTAGAGGACACACATACCTGACTCGTGCATACCTCCTAAAAAATATTTTTTTACCTTAAACTTTCATTTTATATATCTTTTAAAGAATGATAACAACTTTACCTTTAATTTTGAAGGACATGTACATGTTTATGTTTATTTGAAATGGATTATATTCATAAAGTGTTTGCAACTGTTACCTTTGCATTTTTGGAACTAAACTTTTAAACAGCACTATATAGCCAGGATTGTGCTGATGTGCCATTGGACTTTGTACAGTGTACGTACATTATATACATGCATATTCTTTTGAGTGGTTTTAAGAAGTCATTAAAAAGTTTTTCTATTTTCAATAATGGTGGCCATATCCGATAGCAAATTGGCATATTTTTGCACAAACTTAAATGCCCTCCATGCCCGGTTGCTTGCTGTCAAACTTGGTCAAATTCTATCCAGTACTTTTTTAGAAGAAGTCATTAAAAGGTTTTCCTAAATTTTGCAACTGTGTCCAAAATCTGAAGGCAGATCAGCAACATTTGTATAAAAACTGAAAGACCTTCACATCCTAATGATTCCTGTCATATTTGATCAAATTCTGTTCAGTGCTTTTTGAAAAGAAATTGTTTAAATGCTTTTCTATTTTTAGTAACAGCATACATATTTTATGGCAGATCAGCATCATCAGTGACAACTTCAAAGGCCTTCATGCCAGGATACCTTCTGTCAAATTTAGTCAAACTCTGATAAATGCTTTTTTAGAAAAAGTCGCTTAAAAGTTTTTCTAATTTTAGTAATGGCAGCCACATTTGATTGTAGATCAGTATCATTTATAAACAAATTTAAAGGCCTTCATCCCAGAAGCTCTCAGCCAAACTAAGCTGACATTGGTGTGGTGGGTTTTGAGAAGACAGCAACTGTTGACAGACAACAGATGATGGACAATGCACCCAGGATGAAGGTCAATACCACAAGCTCACATGGTCTTATGACCAGAGGAACTAAAAACATTAATTGTGGCAATACGTCACTAGGAGAGACATGATGTTACAATTGCATCAAAGATTCTCATTGTATGCTGTGGATTTTACTGCCAGAAAGTTTGCTTATTCAACCAATCAGAATGTGTGTTACCTGTGCAGGCGAGTTCAAGTGAAATTTTGTTCAAGGTCTAGACAATCAAGCCTGTTATCTTTTTTAACATTTGGAACATTGACTTCTCAAGATAAATTTGATACATATATCAGAAGAAGCCTAAATGCAGGAGAAAAAGTGTATGAATGAACAAAGTATATTTTTCTTCTAGGCCATGCAACATGTAATTTACATTAAAGCTTTAGCTGTCTGGTTTACTATATTCACTTAAAATGATGGCTTCCTCAAACATATTAGACCTAATTCAATGGAGAGCCAGTCATATTAAGTAAAGGAGAGACAAGATGGTGGCAGACAAGAAGACTGCAACTCAATGGGATCTAATTAAGTTGCCATGGAAGCAAAAAGCCTCAAGAAGTCATTTTGGTGTATATAATGGAAGTAGTTAGACTAAATTTGTCACTGAGCAATGAGACTATAGTGATAAGATATAATTATGATAACTTTGTTGACCCTCATTAGTTCTATACAAGTTTTCCTTGACTGCATCACTTGTTTTTCAGACAAACTGATATATATATATATTCAATCAATGCATCTAATGCAAACAAGAGCACCATAATTGGCACATTATGTTGTGCTTGCCCCATGTTTAATAGTCCTCTATGCAAGAACCAGTAGGCATGGTTGACTATGGAAATCATTGATCAACAGGTCTCAATCACCTGGACTTTTGGTATGTGGTCTTGAACTAAACTTACTGTGCATAAAAAACATTATTTTCATTTAGCCTTATTATGGACATGAACTTTGAACTTGAGACCCCATAATTTACAGGTTTCTTTATTACCCTAAGTGTAAGGAATCCAAAACATTTAGTCAAGAAATGATGTATGCATGTATGTATGTATCAACGTTTAACAGAACCTCAGCACAATAATGACTATATGCTGCCAATTCAAAGTAAAGTTGTAAAATGAAGAATTGCACACAAAATTTAGGAAGATAAACAATTCCAAATAAATTTAAACATGGAGTACTACAAGATAAAATATAAAAGGTAAAGATGTTAAAAGTCTGTAAAATTTATGTAAAATAAAAGATAGGGGTGAACAGAATATAATCCTTAAAACATATGGTCAAAATTTGTTACATAAACTATATTCTCTCAAAAAGTCCAAATTACTCTATAACAAAAGTTAATCTGAAAAACCCATTTTTTTTAGCCACAATTACTTTAACCTTTGACCTTTTGATCCCAAAATTAATAGGCCTCTTCCATACCTTAAGGGCAAATACTCCATAAACTTTGGTCAAGATACATGGTCAAAAACTTAAGTTATTATGCAAAAAACTTTTTGTCTTCTTGAAGTCAAAGAGATCTTGACGTTTGACCTTTTGACAGAAAAATTAATAGGCTTCTTTCTAGCCCAACGTGCAAGTCATCCACAAACTTAGGTGAAGGTACATAGGTACATGGTTAAGAAATGATTTTTTATTTGCAGAAATCACTTTCTTCTTTCAGTCAGTGACCTTGACCTTTAACCTTTTGACCCTAACATTGGTAGGCTTCTATTTTACCCCAAATGCAAACTATCAGAAAGATTGATAACTGTAGATGGTGGAGAACTCAAGCTATTGTGCAGAAACACAATAGGGAACATGCATGACATCAAAACACAATATGCTCTACCTTAAATAGTGGGTGTATACAAAAATTTGCAAGCCATTAAATGGCTGCTTCCTGTGACATTTCAGGATGAAGAATGGAGGACCAGCTAAGGAAACAATTCAATTTTATTCTGGGAATTGGCTTTCTGAACCTGAAGGTTCAGAAGTGGTGTGAAAAGGCTTAAATAATGATTCAGTTGGTTCCATTTTATGCTGTGTCTCATATACAACATACAGAACTCCAAAACTTACAATCAACCAAATATGTAATCATGGTTGACAAATGCCTGAACCTATCGATGCATTAAATATGGGTCATAGTGACCTACTTTGGGCAGAAAACTTATCAAAATTCATCAACATGAAAAGGTAAGTGTAAATGACATGGATCTGAAATGAAACTGTAATGGAAGCGTGAATGTAAGAAAGTTAAATGGGGTACATGGTCAGATGGATGGATATTGAAAAAAAATGTAACTGCTCATGATTAGGGTACCTGAACAGGCATGTGCATGATAAACCAGCTCAGTATATCTGGAACAGACACTCCTGGCAAGCAGTTAGAAACTTGCACTTGCTGCAGATCTATAGCTACAGATAACAGACTTTTGTTCCATGATAGGTGTATAGTTTCACACAAACAATGGCTTGCTGACATATCATCCCCATAAAAACAGCTCTATTCTCCAGAGTAAAGTATTCCTGCCATGCTTCCCCAAAAAAAACTTCAGGAATGGGGTCATTTTCCTCAGTTCAACATACCATGTAATACTGTGTATAGTACCTAGTATTGGCTGAAAGAATACAGTATTTCACCTGATAATAAGCCCATGGGGACTGCTATGTAGAGTTCTTTGTAAACTTGGAGATGGGTTTATTATCCGAAAAGGCTGTCTTAACTAAATAAAAGTTTGCCAAATTTAGTGATCTAGATGGGCTTATTATCCAAAAAGACTGCCTTAAATAAAAGCTTGCCAAAACTTTGCAATAGAGATTGGCTTTATATCGGAAAACACTGTCTTAATTAAATAAAAAATGTGCCAAATTTAGTGATGTATATGGACTTATTATCCAAAAAGGCTGTCCTAATTAAATTTTAAAAAATTTGATGGCGATGGGCTTATTATCTGAAAAAGCTGTCATAAATAAAACAAATGCCAAAACTTTTGTGATGGTCATAGGCTTATTATCCCCCCAAAAAACTGCCTTAAATAAAAATTTGCCCAAAATGTTTTGATGGTGCTGGACATTTTATCCAAAAAGGCTGCGTCATAAAAATTGGCCAAAACTTCTGTAATGGAGATGCGCTTATGATCTGAAAATGCTGTCTTAAACACAAACTTGTCAAGTTTTGTGACAGTGATGGACTTGATATCCAAATACGCCATCTTAAATAAAAAATGTGCCCAAATTTTTGTAATGGATATGGACTTAATATCTAAAAATGCCGTGTAAAATAAACATTTGCCAAATTTTACGATGGAGATAGCTAGGCTACACTTCAGAGAAGGATGCTTTAAATAAAAAATTTTTTAAACATTTTGTGAAAGTGGGCTTGACATGGGAGAATTATGGCACAATATATTAAATATTATATTAAGTTTAGTGTATGTTCATGTTTTGCACAATAAAACAAGTGTTCTGCAGAATGCAGTGTCTCACCTGTGTACCCAGTGCAGTGTCTCACCTGTGTACCCAGTGCAGTGTCTCACCTGTGTACCCAGTGCAGTGTCTCACCTGTGTACCCAGTGCAGTGTCTCACCTGTGTACCCAGACTAAACTATTATTTACCTCTACCATAACTGACTTGTGATCTTAAAGCTGGCAATGATACAATCATTGCCAGAACTGATATTAATGGCACGCCATTTGCTAAAGTCAGTGAGACAACATAGTACCCCAGAATGACTGTTCATGTGATGGACACCTGACAATAAAGTGCCCTGGAATGACTGTTCAAGCTGACAATAAAGTGCCCCAGAATGACTGTTCAAGTGATGGACACCTGACAATAAACTGCCCCAGGAACACTCTTCATGTGATGGACATCTGACACCAGAATGACTGTTCATGTGATGGACACCTGACAATAAAGTACCCCAGAATGACTCTTCATGTGATAGACACTGACAATAAAGTGTCCCAGGAACACACTTCATGTGATGGACATCTAACACCAGAATGACTCTTTGTTTGATAGTCATCTGACAATAGAGTGCACTAGAATGACTCCTCATGTGATGGACACATGACAATAATGTGCCACAGGAACAATCTTCATGTGAAGGACACCTGACAATAAACTGCCCCAGAATGACTCTTCATGTAATAGACACTTGACAGTAAAGTACCAGAGAATGACTCTTCATGTGATGGACACCTGACAGTAAAGTGCCCCAGAATGACTCTTCATGTGATGGACACTTGACAATAAAGTGTCCCAGAATGACTCTTCATGTGATGGACACTTGACAACAAAGTGTCCCAGAATGACTCTTCCTGTGATGGACACTTGACAACAAAGTGTCCCAGAATGACTCATCATGTGATGGACACCTGACAATAAAGTGCCCCAGAATGACTCTTCATGTGATGGACACTTGACAACAAAGTGTCCCAGAATGACTCTTCATGTGATGGACACCTGACAGTAAAGTGCCCCAGAATGACTCTTCATGTGATGGACACTTGACAATAAAGTGTCACAGAATGACTCTTCATGTGATGGACATCTGACAGCAAAGTGCCCCAGAATGACTTCATGTGATGGACACCGGACAATAAGTGTTCCCGAATGACTATTCATGTGATGCACACTTGACAATAAAGTACCCCAGAATGACTGTTCATGTGATGGACACCTGACAGTAAAGTGTTCCAGAATTACTCTTCATGTGATGGACACCTGACAATAAAAGACAAATCTATCATGTAATTAATATGCAGGTTTGACTGTACATGTAATTGTAATTTTTATGCATGTATGTATGTATGTTTGTTTTGTTTTTTTGTTGGTTTTAACAGCACTTTCAACACATTATTGACCATATTATGCCGAGGAAATGGGATCCAAGTGCTTTTCTCAAGAACACATCAAGGCAGCCAACCCGGGCTCGGCTGGGCATGTATCAAACCTGCGACCCTTGGATTATGAGTCCAATGCTTTACCGACTGAGTTACTGTATGTTTGTATGCATGTATGTACTATGTATAATGTTTGATGGCATGTCAGCACATTCCTGGCTATATAGTGTGGATTAATGTTTGACCAACAATCTGTATCTTTCATAGCAACAAAAAATTTAAAATTTATTGTCTGTAAAGTTTGCTGCACATTATTTTGGATATGTATGAATAAATATAAGTAAATGCTGTTTTTCAAGTACAAATATTTGCAAAATCTCAATAATAATACATTTACAAAAGCTCTGTGAACAAAAATATAAAGATAAAAAAGTAATTATGACTTTATGAAGTGACGTTTAGATGAAAAATTTATGATACAAGAGAAAATGATCCCTACATTTTGGGTTTTATGTTTAGTATTATGAAGTCTTTTTTTGTTATGTAATAATTATGGTTTGAATATATCTGTATTTTTTCTTAAGTAACTACTAAATTTCAGGTTTTCTGAATGTCAAGCATTTCAATGGCCATTCAGTTCTGCAGATCTGCTAATATAATAACAGTATTGTTTTTTAAAAGAAAAAAAAATTCTGAGGCTTTTCAATTTTGCAGACAGATTTCCCCCCCCCCCCCCAAGAACTCTGCAAAAATAAATATCACATAAATTAACATACAGCATTACTGTATTTGTAAAGCTGTATTTCTCTGATTAAAAATGAATTTTTGGGAGAGAATTCTAAAAAAGTAATGAAATCATTGGGTAGCTCCAATGCAACATCCTCATGAAAAAAATGTTTAAATCCCATAAACATTCAAGATGAAAATTTCACCCATAACAAAACAAGGCACAGACTAATGCAAGTTCATTCACTGTCCATTTAAAGAAGCTATACACAGTGGCCAGTCATTATATGACCCTTCAGTATACCACTGCAACTCTTAAAACAGGCAGGAGCTGAGGTAACTCAGTTGATACGGCATCAGACTCATAATCCTCGAGCCACAGGTTCAATTTTCTGAGATGCCAGCCTGAGTCAGCTACATTGGTGTGTCCTTGGAAAAGCACTTAGCTCCCATTTCCTTAGCATGACACAGCTAACAATATGTTGAAAGTGCCATTAAAACCATTAAAAAAAATAAAATAACTTACAACATAGTCACTGTCATGGATCCATTAACAACTAGTTACATTTTTCTACTCTTGCTAATCAATATATTTCACATGATTACAGTTCCTGGATACTGACAACCAATTAAAATATGGTTTCAAATCATTTAATACCCTTTTCTTTGTGGGGTTGTTTTTGGCACCGTTTATTGATACTGCATTGTTACAACATACCTACATGTAAGTACAAACACCATATTAGATGACCTCACTTACAACATACCTACATGTAAGTACACACACCATATTAGATGACCTCACTTTTATGGTTTCCGTGAACAGCACAATAATAAGGGAGAACTGTACATACAAACCTGATTATCATCAGTCACTTTATAGTGAGGGAGCACTGTACATAGATACACTGATTATCATCAGTCACTTTATAATGAGGGAGCACTGTATATACATACACTGATTATCATCAGTCACTTTATAATGAGGGAGCACTGTATATACATACATTGATTAGCATCAGTCACTTTATAATGAGGGAGCACTGTACATACATAACCTGCTGATCATCAGTCACTTTATAATGAGGAAGCACTGTATTTACATAACCTGATTATCATCAGTGACTTTATAGCGAGGGGACACTGTACCTACATAACCTGATTATCATCAATCACTTTATAATGAGGCAGTGCTGTATATACATACCCTGATGATCATCAGTCACATTATAATGATGGAGTACTGTACATACATACCCTGATTATCATCAGTCACATTATAGTGAGGGAGCACTGTACTTACATAACCTGCTGATCATCAGTCACATTATAGTGAGGGAGCACTGTACATACATACCCTGATTATCATCAGTCACATTATAATGAGGGAGCACTGTACATAGATACACTGATTATCATCAGTCATTTTATAATGAGGGAGCACTGTATATACATACACTGATTATCATCAGTCACTTTATAATGAGGGAGCACTGTATATACATACACTGATTAGCATCAGTCACTTTATAATGAGGGAGCACTGTACATACATAACCTGATTATCAGCAGTCACATCATAGTGAGGGAGCATTGTACATAGATAACCAGATTATTGTCAATCAAGACATTGTTGGTATATAAGAATACAGCCATCACAGACAAAAGGCTAAGTTTAGAAATAAATAAAAAAAACAACAACTACCTAACAGCTGAGTCACCTGTGTGTCTCTAACACATGATCAATCAATATTGTCAGTTGAATGAATATTTCCAAATGCAAAACTACCCACTGCAGGTTCAGGGATGCAGAATAGGCCCAATGCACCCTGCCACATGTCATAAGCAATGCGCCCTGCCACATGTCATAAGCAATGCGCTCTGCCACATGTCATAAGCAATGCGCCCTGCCACATGTCAAAAGCAATGCACCCTGCCACATGTCATAAGCAATGCACCCTGCCACATGTCAAAAGCAATGTACCCTGCCACATGTCAAAAGCAATGTACCCTGCCACATGTCATAAGCAATGCGCCCTGCCACATGTCAAAAGCAATGCGCCCTGACACATGTCAAAAGCAATGCGCCCTGACACATGTCAAAAGCAATGCGCCCTACCACATGTCAAAAGAGGCAACTAATGGTGGCAGGAGCCATGGTGGCTCAGTGGTTAGTGTGCCAGACTCGCTAACGAAAGATGTGGGTTCCAATCTTACCATCATCCCAATCTTACCATCTTACCATCATCCCAATCTTACCATCTTACCATCATCCCAATCTTACCATCTTACCATCATCCCAATCTTACCATCATCCATCATTCCAATCTTACCATCTTACCATCATCCCAATCTTACCATCTTACCATCATCCCAATCTTACCATCATCCCAGGTCAGCTACCATAGTGTGTCCTTTAGTCAAGATACTCAAATCTAATTGCCTTGGATTAAATAACCTACTTGTGTTGCTGTGTCATAAAACACAAAACGCTAAACACCAGATGCAAAACAAGGGCAACTTTGATGGCTCTCCAGTGCCAACCAATGATTTGATTAGTTGATAATTCCACACACACCCAACTCCTCCCCAATCACTAGGCAGTAATCCAGGAGTTGATTTGTTAACTCAGAAGCTGTTACATAAGATGATATTTCTGACTGCATGTAGAGTATGGTTACAGAATATAAAAAAATGTTATTGCAACTGAAATTTGTGAATATTTAATTTGAACTCTGAGCCCCTGTCAGGGATGCTAGCAGAGAGATCTGTCAAGCATATAACACCACTGTTGCTGATGGTTACTCTACAAACAAGATACCTGCATAATTTTGTGAATTTACAGCCATTTCTGAGGTCATGTTAACAGACAAACTAGCAAACAGTTGGGCAGCTCAACAGACAGACAGATGGATTTGTCACAATATCCCCTAAAAATAAAGCATGGTGATCATAAATGTTTATAAAAAAAACAATATCAATGTGGATTCTTAAAGTAACAAGAGCTATAGGAAAGATGTGTGCATCATAAAGAGCCCCACTCAATAATTTGCTTGGCAGGGCCTTAAACAAATGAACTTCTCTTGGAAAAACCAAATTTCGGAGAAGATGGGCATTCAGGGGCCATAACTCTTCTAAATGATCATGTGGAATGCTGGAAGTTTAACTCATTCAAGGCATCAACAAAATAAAGGTGCATAAAAAAATTGTGGCTGAAATGCAATATTTCTTAGTAAAGTTATGCTGTGAAACTTTTCTAAATGATAATATGAAACACTTGAAATGAATATCATTCAAGGTCTCATCCTTGTGAAGTTGCATGCCAAATTTGGTTGAAATCCAACAAAGCTTAGTACAGGTATGCTGCAGAAACCAAAGTCATGAGAATGGTCAATCAGGGGCCATAACTCCTGTAAATGATGTCATGGAATGTTGGAAATTAAACTCAGACATGGTCTCATCAATCTAATGCTGCAAGGTTCAGTTAAGGCCCTGCCTTTGTACCAATGACTCTTGTTTTTTTTATCTCTCATGCAAGAAAGTACCCTCCATGCTACCCATAGGTCACATAAAAAAGACAGAATGAAATAAAGATAAGACTGCAACAGCTGATTTCAGACTGATTGAATTAAGTGCATCCCATGCTTACTTAATAGTGTGCACTTATTGCCAAAGAAGCATAATACAATAAATTTCATTACCTGACAGAAATGACTCCGTGTAGCATACATAGAGGAAAAATGTAGACTCAGAGTAGCATACATCGATGAAAAATGTAGACTCCGAGTAGCATACAGAGGAAAAATGTAGACTCTGAGTAGCCTACATAGAGGAAAAATGTAGACTCAGAGTTAAAATGTAGACTCGAGTAGCATACAGAGAGGATAAAATGTAGACTCTGAGTATCATACAGAGAGTGAAAAATGTAGACTCTGAGTAGCATACATAGAGGAAAAATGTAGACTGAGTAGCATACATAGAGGAAAAATGTAGACTCAGAGTTAAAATGTAGACTCAGAGTAGCATACAGAAACGATAAAATGTAGACTCTGAGTAGCATACAGAGAGTGAAAAATGTAGACTCTGAGTAGCATACATAGAGGAAAAATGTAGACTCTGAGTAGCATACATAGAGGAAAAATGTAGACTGAGTAGCATACATAGAGGAAAAATGTAGACTCAGAGTTAAAATGTAGACTCAGAGTAGCATACAGAGTGAAAAATGTAGACTCTGAGTAGTATACAGAGAGTAAAAAAGGTAGACTCTGAGTAGCATACATAGTAGAAAAATGTAGACTCAGAGTTAAAATGTAGACTCTGAGTAGTATACAGAGAGTGAAAAATGTAGACTCTGAGTAAATTACATGGAGGAAAAATGTAGACTCGGAGTAGCATACAGAGAGGATAAATTGTAGACTCAGAGTAGCATACATAGAGGATAAAATGGAGACTCAGAGTAGCATACATGGACAAAAAATGTAGACTCTGAGTAGCATACATAGAGGATAAAATGGAGACTCTGAGTAGCATACATGGACAAAAAATGTAGACTCTGAGTAGCATACATGGACGAAAATGTAAACTCAGAGTTAAAATGTAGACTCAGAGTAGCATACAGAGACGATAAAATGTAGACTCATAGTAGCATACATAGAGGGAAAATGTAGACTCTGAGTGCATACAGAGGAAAAATGTAGACTGAGTAGCATACATTGAGGAACAATGTAGACTGAGTAGCATGCATGCAGGAAAAATGTAGACTCAGAGTTAAAATGTAGACTCAGAGTACCATACATAGAAGGAAAATGTGGACTCAGAGTAGCATACAGAGAGGATAAAATGTAGACGCCAAGTAGTATACAGAGAGGGAAAATGTTGACTCAGAGTAGCATACAGAGAGGATAAAATGTAGACTCAGAGTAGCATACAGACAGGAAAAATGTAGACTCCGAGTAGTATACAGAGGATAAAATATAGACGGAGAGTAGCATACAGTGGATAAAATGTAGACTCAGTAGCATACAGAGGATAAAATAAAGACTCAGAGTAGTATACAGAAGAAAAATGTGGACTCAGAGTAGCATACAGGGAGGATAAAATGTAGACTTAGAGTAGCATACAGAGAGGATAAAATGTAGACTCAGAGCAGCATACAGAGAGGATAAAATGTAGACTCAGAATAGCATACAGAGAAGAAAAATGTAGACTCATAGTAGCATACAGAGAGGATAAAATGTAGACTGAGAGTAGCATACATAGAGGAAAATTTAGACTCTGAGTAGCATACATGGAGGAAAAATGTAGACTCAGAGTAGTATACATGGACAAAAAATGTAGACTCTGAGTAGCATACATGAAAAAAAAATGTAGACTCTGAGTAGCATACATGGACGAAAAATGTAGACTCTGAGTAGCATACATGGAGGAAAAATGTAGACTCTGACTAGTATACATGGAGGAAAAATGTAGACTCAGAGTAGTATACATGGAGGAAAAATGTAGACTCTGAGTAGCATACATGGACGAAAAATGTAGACTCATAGTAGCATACATGGAGGAAAAATGTAGACTCAGAGTAGTATACATGGACGAAAAATGTAGACTCTGAGTAGCATACATGGACAAAAAATGTAGACTCTGAGTAGCATACATCGACGAAAAATGTAAACTCAGTTAAAATGTAGACTCATAGTAGCATACAAAGACGATAAAATGTAGACTCACAGTAGCATACATAGAGGGAAAATGTAGACTGAGTAGCATACATGCAGGAAAAATGTAGACTCAGAGTTAAAATGTAGAATCTGAGTAGCATACAGAGAGGATAAAATGTAGACTCAGAGTACCATACATAGAGGGAAAATGTTGACTCAGAGTAGTATACAGAGAGGATAAAATGTACACTCAGAGTAGCATACAGCCAGGAAAAATGTAGACTCTGAGTAGTATACAGAGGATAAAATCTAGATGGAGAGTAGCATACAGTGGATAAAATGTAGACTCAGTAGCATACAGAGGACAAAATGTAGACTCAGAGTAGCATACAGAGAGGATAAAATGTAGACTTAGAGTAGCATACAGAGAGAATAAAATGTAGACTCAGAGTAGCATAGATTGAGGATAAAATGTAGACTTAGAGCAAGCATACAGAGAGGATAAAATGTAGACTTAGAGTAGCATAGAGAGAGGATAAAATGTAGACTTAGAGCAGCATATAGAAAGGATAAAATGTAGACTCAGAATAGCATATAGAGGATAAAATGTAGACTCATAGTAGTATACAGAGGATAAAATGTAGACTCAGAGTAGCATAGAGGATAAAATGTAGACTCATAGTAGTATACAGAGGATAAAATGTAGACTCAGAGTAGTATACAGAGGATAAAATGTGGAGTCAGTAGTATAGAGAGGATAAAATGTAGACTTAGAATAGTATACAGAGGATAAAATGTAGACTCATAGTAGTATAGAGGATAAAATGTAGACTCAGAGTAGTATACAGAGGATAAAATGTGGAGTCAGTGGTATAGAGAGGATAAAATGTAGACTTAGAGTAGTATACAGAGGATAAAATGTAGACTCATAGTAGTATAGAGGATAAAATGTAGACTCAGAGTAGTATACAGAGGATAAAATGTGGAGTCAGTAGTATAGAGAGGATAAAATGTAGACTTAGAGTAGTATACAGAGGATAAAATGTAGACTCAGAGTAGTATACAGAGGATAAAATGTAGACTTAGAGCAGCATACAGAGAATAAAATGTAGACTCATAGTAGTATAGAGGATAAAATGTAGACTCAGAGTAGTATACAAAGAATAAAATGTAGACTCAGAGTAGCATACAGAGGATAAAATGTAGACTCAGTGTAGCATACAGAGAGAGAAAAAAAGTTCTAGAGAGTTAAGGTTACTTGAGCAATAGGAATTAAAATTCCAGTACTGAGGATTGCAATAGGGGAGGCTGATAATGATAACATGTGCTCAGGTCATGGAATTAATAATTTCCTCAACAAATATTAATTTTTTCCAGCATTATATACTTTGAATCCATCATTGTTGAGTCAAACTATATCACAGTTTGCTACAATTTCCTTGTCCACTAAAATAAACATGTCATGGAAAGTGGACATGATAATTTTAGCTAACAAGAAAACTATAGAAAACCATGCCATAGTCTGACTCTACAATGACTTTGTCAAAGCATTTAATGCTGGAAATGTGAATACTTATTGCACAAATTAATAAATCCATGACCCAGGTGCCTGCGATATTAATCTGTTTGAATTTCTTGAATAAACAAGAATCAGGTAAGGATATTTGCGACTCCTGTTTTTTTCTGAATGATCACACTTTTTTACATGATTGGGGCAATTGGGCCACACTTTTTCCATTTCTAGAATGAAGACTGAAAGACACATGCTTAATTTGGTTGATATCCTACATATTTTGGTGAAGTTATTTTGCAGAAACCAAACTCAGGGGCACAAGCAATCTGGGAGACATAACACTTCTTTTTAATGAGACTAATACCAACAAGACAGAGCATGTATATGTGAAAATGTTCATACCAAATTGGATCAGAATATGCTGAATGGTTCTTGCGCTATGCCAGTGACAGATAACATCCCAAATTAAGATATTAAGTTAATTGTCAAAGGGCCATAACTCTATCTAAAATGGAGCTGATGAGACAAAACATATATAAGGCACATCTAGATTGTGAAAAAATGCACACACCAAACTGCATCAGAATATGTTGAATGGTTTCCGAGCTAAGCTTGTTGCAAGGATCTGATGTAGTGGATAATGGGCAATAACTCCATAAAAATTGGACCCAAATGATGAAGCCTATAAAACACAAATCTACATGCAACAGGCAATTCCTCTGCCAAATGGCATCCCATTATGTGCAAGGATTGCAGAGATATACTGGTTACAAGCAACATCCCACTGAAGTGAACTGTCATGGGCAATAACTCTCTTAAAAAAGAGTCAACAAAACAATACACATAAGAGGCATATCAACGTCTGTAAGAAAACCTACACACCAAATTGCATCAGACTATGTTGAATGGTTCCTGACGTTACAAAGATCTACTGTATGAGAGATGTAATATTGATGGAAAAAAGGTAAGTGCATCAAAATTGGACCTGAAAGCATGAAACCTTTAAAAGGCACATTTACATGTGATAGGCAATTCACATACCAAACAGCATTCAGTGATGTGTAAGGGCAGCAGAACTATGCTGGTTACAAGAAGTGTGCAAGTCTGAACGACGGACTGATGGACGATAGTAAAGACGATTACTAAAGTGCTCTTGCATCTTATACGAGACCCTAAAAATACTACACAATTTTATCAGAAACGAGAAAATTGTTGAATACTTTGTGCTTAGTTTTCATGTTATATTGTAGCTGTTGGAAATTGATCACAGGAATAGTAAGAAATACTAGCTGATTCAATATTGAATGATAAAACTGCATAATGGACTTTATTACATAAACCTTTAGTCTGCAGTAATAATTTCCAGATGTTCTTAAAGCCTAATTTGTAATTTGCCATGATATATGGTACATCCATATACATATTGTTAAATAAACTGCATTTGCTTTTGATTAGAAGAAAAAAAATGAGAAAAATATATGGAAATATTTGCTGAGTGAAATTATAGAAACTTTTTCTAATGAAGAATCATACAGGAATACAAGTAGAAATGCTACATGATACAGCACCCACTGAATGAAGCTTGTCTTACTCTGAAATAAAAGCCATGCAAAAAAAGTATGGATGTGTGGAGCAAACACTTTCTCTACTGAAATTGTAGATAATGCAATACAGCTTAGACTAAAAGAACTTAATGCAATAGAGCTTAGACTTAAAGGCATGAGAGCAATTCTGAAACCTTTTCACTCAAATAAATTTCTTCCAAAGTAATCATTGAAATATCTGTTATATCAATAATCTTCCTTCTCTAGTGATAAAATTATACATGAACAGTATCAATGATGACAAAATAAGGCAATTCTGTTTACTTCTGAAGTACAAAAAAAAAAACCATTTGTGCTGAAAAATGCCATTTCCTAAGAAAAAGTTTGCAAAACAAAGTAAAAGTCAACAATAAGTGGTAGAGTTTTCACTGGTAGAGTCTAACAGTGGTTCAACTGAACTCAACCTTTTTGAAGTTAAAATACAGATGTCGTACACTTTTCTGTGAAAGAAAATGAAAAAGCTTGCTATCTGAAGCAAAATGAAACCACCCCCTTCTCAAAATTGAACCTCCATAGCAGAAATTCTGGATCTGTACTCCAGTCTGCTAGGGTGGCCACAATGGTTTGCCTATGGTAGAACCTTCATCTGTAAAAGTGCAACAACCCCAATGTGTAAATGCTATATCCATTAAAATAGTACTGCAACATAATTCTTATTGGGGAAAAAAAGTCTTCAAACAAGACTGTCCATAAGATGTACGATTGTTTTGATCAAGAGCTGAAAGCAAAAACATCAGTAAATGAAGTCATTTTCAAAACCTGTCAATTAGTGATAGCTCTTTTTTTCAGCCATATATCATTTTCTGACAGAATGAGATACCATGTGCAGGTCTCAGGGTGGAAACAACATGATATGCATAAATTCATTTACCTTGTTGGAATGTTACAACAATCATTTTCAAGACTTGTGTGACCTTGACCTTTGCTATTCTGGCCCCCATTTACTGGAGGCCTTTGTCTCATCTGAGAATTAATGATGATGTGATGATAAATGATAATTTACTTAAAGAAACTGAAAATATAGCCATCATAAAAAACATAATCAAAATTATATATATACAAGAAATCAATCTTAAAGTCTAAAGTTTCGATGTTCCTTATCTTTGTTCAGAATAGAGTTTGACAAAACACTGTCTGAATTTTATATTTATTGATTCTTTTTATTTCATGCTAAATTTCTATGACCTGGTTCCAGTTTCAATAAACATCTCAAAATTGATTCCTCAATTTAAGATTTTTTAATATTTTTCTGATTGCTTAGTTGCGAACCATAATTTTTTCACAGAACATTTAACAGACATCTACCAGAGATTAAAATAGTCACAAACTCTTTAATTTTCCTTGAAGAAGTTTTGCCTTATCTCTCAGAAAATTTGAAGATTTTCTAAAATGTGAAGAATTCCTCAACTTTATTTTCAAGATTAAAAAGGTTTCCATATGTTGAATTTTAAAACTAGTAAGTGATCTTGCATCCTTTCCACTATCTCTGACAAAAATATTGATATTGTATTAAATATCAAAAGCAATGCAAAATCTCAACTGGCAGAGACATTTGGGAATTTGAGTGAAACTGGGGCCAGGATATATCATCAGGCTATTGGAGTTAGAGTTTGAGCCTCAGAGCTGACAGCTCAAAAATGTTTCAAGAATAAAGATGTCATTATAAACATATAAATTGCACTTCTAAACATTTGAACCATTTATAGAAGCAAGACAAAAATCCAGTTCAAAGAATATTCAATGGTCAAAGAGTGATACAGCTATTTATTGGGGTAGTAAGGCCTAGTGGTAAAATACTATGACTCCGGATCAGATGGTTGTGACTTTGAATCGTGCCCTGTGCATTACTGGTTTGCCCATGACAGGCTTTTCACCCATGTTTTTTCAAAATATTGGGATTTAAAGGGCATTTAGTCTCAAAACTAAAGGAAAAATAGGTATTTTAATGAAGAAAAAAATTCTAAAAACATTGGGATGCTTACATGCTAATATTATTACCCACTGAATACCACATATTTAAGTACCTCAAGACACAAATCAGCCAATATTATTAACATTATGTATTGAAATAATAACTTTAACATAAAATAATCCGTTATTGCTACTTCTTTCTCTGTTGTATTGAGTACATCATACTGATTATTAATTCTATGCCTTTTTTGTTCTTTATCTGAGGAGAAAAATTTTTAAGAAAAATTAATTGGCATGTACTTTTCCCACAACATTGTATGATATTACAAGGATTTTGGAGATATTAGAGGGGAGAAAAATATAGGGCTAAACAAATTACATGTATATGGATTTTATTGGGATTTACATAAAATACAGGAATGACTGAGAGATTTGCTTTGAGTAAGCCACCAAATCTTGCTTGCTCCAGTCACTATGGAAACCAGGCTAATCTCTATCTATCCTTATTAGCAACAAGTAGGTTACCAAAGGTCATAACCTTGACACAGCAACCACAGCTGATTCAACAGACCATGCAACTTGTAAAATGGTGTACCAAGAGGGTCAAAATTACTGGTACCATTGCAACAGTATATAGTTATCGTTGCAACACTAAATTTTGTTGATGCCATGGTAATTTTTGCCACTGCAATGATATCCAATTATTATTGCAATGCTTAATTTTGTTGATGCAAAGGTAATTTTTGCCATTGCAACAATAAAATTTACCCTTTCAATGGCATTTTAAACACTTTTGTCATTGCAACAGAATTATAATTGTTGCAATGGTGTCCATATACTGTTGCAACCATATTCACCAACCACTGCAATGATATTCAAATACTGGTGTGACAGTATTTTTGTTGATGCAACTCTATATTTAATATCTGCAATGGTAATTTTAGCATTGTGACAATAAATATAACTGCTACATGGTAGCATTATAGTTGCAGTGGTAAACTCTAATTTTAGCATTGTGACAATAACAATAACTGCTACATGGTAACATTATAGTTGCAGTGGTAAACTATAATTTTAGTATTGTGACAATAACAAAAACTGCTACATGGTAACATTATAGTTGCAGTGCTAAACTATAATTTTAGTATTGTGACTATATAAATTACCATTACAACAGTGATATTACTCTTACAATCATAAAATATACCATTGCAACAACAAACAAGAGTCCCAGGGCCTGATATAACTCACCTGACTCACATAACCTAATAGTTAACCATTTTGTAGATTGTGTAGCATTATCAGAACACAACTTGTATAAACTATCTCCAAATTTTACATCATGTTGATTTTATCTATTTTACTATATCCTGATACATATTCTTTCATAATCTAATGGTATAATTAATATGAATAGTCTCTTGCTCATAATCAAAGTCATCCAAGATCAGATGCAAAATCAACTCATTAATATGTGTGGATCTCGTTCATTATTGAACTCATCCTAGTTCTTGAAGATATAAACCCATATTCCATGTTTTTGGTGAAAATTATTACCTCTTGAGTGATACCAAGTTCAGCCAAACAGATGCAAGATCACTTCATTAGTATGTGTGGATCTCACTCTTTATCAAACTCATCCAAGAGCTTGGTAATATAAGCATATATTCCAAGTTTGGGCAAAATCAGATCAGAAATCTGGACTCCAGAGTGCTAACAAGGTCAGTCAATCAGTTGTAAGATCATATCAATAATATGCATAAATCTCACTCATTATCAAAGCTATCTGATATTTTGTTGATATAAGCCCATATTCAAAGTTTGATTGAAATCAAATGAGAAATATGGACTCCAAAGTTGTAACAAAAGCAATTATTGACGGGCAGATGACGCAGGACAGACATTACATGATGGTTGCAGAACCAGACCATATGCTGACTTGGCCTTGTGGTCAGGTGAGCTAAATATAGTATCTAATCAGTATCTGAATATATTTGCACGGTATATGGATACCATAGCAACAAATATAAACACAATTACACCAGTGTTAAAAATACTGTTGCAATGGTAAATTTTATCATTGCAATGGCAAATATTACTGTTGCATCAACAACATGTAGCATTGCAACAATAACTTTAACATACTGTTGCAATGGCACAGGCAGTTTTGACCCTTTTGATACACCATATTGTAAAGACTGTTGCAATGGCACAGGCAGTTTTGACCCTTTTGATACACCATATTGTAAAGACTGTTCCAGAACAGCAAGGATGATGAGATGCTTTCTTTTTTACTTTTGAGTGTTAGTGTTGATTTAGTGTCATACATGTTAAGTTAGTCAGGGTTTATCATATGGTTTCAATATTGTTCAGCAGCTTCCTCACATTCTGGACCTAATGTCTGAAGCATTCCTCACTGACTGAGAAAGCATATTCAATCTTCTGTTGACAGCAAGAGTTAGTTTGGAATTATAAGTATCAGAGAGATGGTGTGGTTTACCTGGTGGAAAAATGACTTACTCTTCATTTTACTGTATAGATTGTCTGCAGACAGACAAAGGAAAATGCCTGAAGAAGAAAGCAAGAAAGTTGGGAATTCCTGCAGCATTGAAATTTGGTTATTACTGACAGGAATATTTATGCCCTTTGCAGCCTACAACAAAATCTGATATGGGATGATTTCAGGAGGCATGACAACAATGTTTTCTCAAGCAACAAAAATTATTTTCCATTCCTTGGAATCTTGTCAGTTATTGTGATTGTGGGCATAAATCATAAGTTTTGTCTTACTCACTGTAGTGTACTAAGGATACCATTAGTATCCTAGTGACTTTAAATTATATCTGTATTCAACCTTCCTCAAGGTCAAACTCTGTGATTCATTCAAATTTAGTAAGATGCAATTGTTCCAGTCACATCCTGTTATTGTAAATATCACCTGTATTCATGGGGTACCAATTTCTGTGGATTGCATAATAAATACATACCATAAACTGATAAATCTGATTAAAATCAAGATCTATTACAATAAGTACATTCTACAGACACCATAAAGGTTCACAAATGTTAAATCTATAATCCCTTCCTGTCAATTCTAAAAATATGTTAGATTTATAATCCCTTACTGTCAATTCTAAAAATATGTTAGATTTATAATCCCTTCCTGTCAATTCTAAAAATATGTTAGATTTATAATCCCTTCCTGTCAATTCTAAATATTTTGGAGCCATAATCCCTTTGTGTGAAATCTACAGATATGTTAGATTTTATAATCACTTCCTGTCAATTCTATAAATATGTTAGATTTATAATCCCTTCCTGTGAAATCTATAAATATGTTAGATTTATAATCCCTTCCTGTCAATTCTAAAAATATGTTAGATTTATAATCCCTTCCTGTCAATTCTAAAAATATGTTAGATTTATAATCCCTTCCTGTCAATTCTAAATATTTTGGAGCCATAATCCCTTTGTGTGAAATCTACAAATATGTTAGATTTTATAATCCCTTCCTGTCAATTCTATAAATATGTTAGATTTATAATCCATTCCTGTGAAATCTATAAATATGCTAGATTTATAATCCCTTCCTGTCAATTCTACAAATATGTTAGAGCCATAATCCCACCATGTAAATTCTACAAATATGTTAGATTCATAAGCCCTTCCTGTGAATTCTAAAAATATGTTAAATTCATAATCTCTTCCTTTGAATTCTACAAATATGTTAGATTAATAATCCCTTCCCCATTAATTCTACAAATATGTTAGATTCATAATCCCTTCCTGTGAATTCTACAAATATGTTAGATACATAATCCCTTCCAGTGAATTCTACAAATATGTTAGAGCCATAATCCTTCCTGTGAATTCTACAAATATGTAAGATTCATAATCTCTTCCTTTGAATTCTACAAATATGTTATATGTATAATCCCTTCCCATGAATTCTACAAATCTCAAATTCTACATCATCCTTTATCTCATTGAAAACTTATGGATTATGAAAAAAAATACAAAGGGCTACACAATTGGTGATGAGAGAAATATATTTTTTGGGGGAGAGAACTAATTTTTATGATGTAATACATACCTGTTTCCAGATGGAAAATACCCTGGACCATATGATGAGAATTCATCCTCACATTGGGTGATTCCAGAATGTTCTGGATCCCAGAATGTTCTGAAGTCCAAACCCATGGCTACCTTGCCCATGTGCACTATCCCTCATTCTTTTTCAGGATGTAGCCTTAACTAGTGGGACATCAGTGAGGGGGTGGGGTGGAGGAATGAATCTTGCAATAGCAACAGCTAAGTATTACATCATTAAAATTAGTTTACCCCCCCCCCCCACACACACACACACAAAAACTACATTTTAGTATAAATAATATGTAACCTGTTGCTATTGCATAGCTGATGATCCCACAACTGGTGAAGGAAAAAACCAAGAAGTACTCACCCTCATCCAAATTGTTGATGTGGAAGGGTAGATTCTTCCCAGTACCATGAACCCTGAAGAATCAGTCCTTCCGGTTCCATATGAGTGCCCCACCCTGAATCTGATGTGTCTGTGAACAGATAGGAGTGGGGTTCAGGAGGCGTGCATGGGGACTCGGGACAGAAACCAGTCGTGTACTGTCCACCATATCAGATGATGGTGGAAATCCATACCTAAAGAAATCTGATCATTCAGAGGGTTCCTGTGCAGTTTCCAGTTTGCCAGGAGAAACTGGAGGACACAAATGCAGTCTGCCTAGGGTGATCCAGGTCTGCTGCAGAATTCAAGGACCCCAGAAGAGAAAGAAAATGACCAACCAACAATGTGGTCTTGGCTCTCAACACCCACAACAGGATCAGGATCTTGTCTACTCTGTCCTGAGGGACACATACTAATCCTCTGTACATGAGGAAATTCATAACCACATAGATGAAATCTTGAGATGAAGTAAGCTCTGATTTCTTTAGGTTGGGTAAAAGACCCAACCTGGTCACTATGGACCAACAGAAAGAGAGATCTAGTCTGAGGGACTCCAGCCCTCCATTGTGGATCAACCAATTGTCGAAATATTTGAGGATGGGGATCCCAAGTGACCTTAAGTGAATGACGACTACTCCCATGACCCTGGTAAATGCTCTGAGTGAGGAGGCTAGGCCGAATGGCAGAGCGCAAAATTGGAAGACCTCCCCGTCCAAGCAAAACTCGAGGCATTTTGCATTCTGAAGATCGATGGAGACCGCCCAGTTGCCAGGTCTTATGACATTCCTGACTGAGGATGTGGTCTCCATCTTTAAAGGGTTCTCCTACAGAAACCCATTTAGGGAGAAAATGTCAATAATTTGACAAAACTATCCCCCCCCCCTTTCTTTGGTACCAAGAAAATGGCTTCAAAGAACTTCGCCGATGGACCCTCTGGCCAGTTAGGATGATTTCACTTCTTGGCCACCCCTTACATTGTCTAGCAAACTCCTGGCCCTTACTAAACCTTAATCATGACTGAGTGAGGAAGCAACAATAAATCTGTCCAAGAGATAGTCCCAGAGAGTTTCTCCAAGGCTTGGGACACAGATCACTGGGCAAAGACGGTCAACCTCATTAGCTGCTTTGTCAAAAGATCAGATCTATTCCTCCTCTGCCACCTTAACTGATGATTGAGAGGAGGGAGGGGACCCAAAGGGAGGGGGTGCCATCTCGGCCTCTTCTGCATCAGAAAGGATGTCTTCATCCCGTTCTTGCTCCTGGGAGGCAGGACTATACAACTCAAAGTCTCTCTGTTGCGGGGAAGAGGGACCTCAACCCATAACTCCTCACATGAAGCCAAAGGACTGTCCCTAGTAGCAGATTCGGTAGATGGGTAAGATTGACTCTTAACCTTCCTGTGGTGTTTGGGGGAAGAAGATCTGTCCCCTCCCTCCTTTTTGACCCCGCTTCGTAAGAGGAAGATGTCAATCCATGGACTGCAGCTTCGACCTATCTACCATGGGGCCAAGACCCTGAAGTCCATGACTGCATGCAGGGAAAGGGCCAGTCACTTCCCTGTGGTGGAAGGCCCCACATCCCGTAGGTATTCAGTGAGATTATAGGAAAGGGGGGATGCAGATCCTATCCCCTTCCCTAGTCTGGCTTCTGGACGTCGATTCCTAATCCCAAGAGGGATTAAATGGTAGTCTGGGGATGCGGTGGGGGTCTTAACCTGATCCCTATCCCCGTACCAATGGTACTCCAATGACTGATGACCAGTACTCATAGACCAGTACCCGGTGCCTGGTGATCGGTGCCCAGTCACCGATGGGTCAGGTGACTCTGATCTGGAGGAAGATCGTTCCCCAGATCTGACATACTTAGATCGTAGCTCTCCCCTTACCGGGTGGCTCGATTCTTTGGCTGACAATGGGATTCAAAGACACCGAGCTGTGGGCTTGTAGAGAGTGCTGCTCTTCCCTCATGGGGTGGGGTGGCATCTGACTCACTCTCTGCCCTATAGGATGGAAGAGGGTTTTGCTCTTCACTCACTGAAGGACACGACTCAATCTCTGTCCTAGTGAAAAAGAGAGGGCACTGCTCCTACCTCGTGGGAGGGCGCAACTTGCTCTCTGCCCTATGGGATTGGGGAGGGTGCTGCTCCTCCCTAATGGGAGGGTGACATTCACTCTCCACCTGCTTATTACCTCTCTTGGGATGGGTCCACTGACCCTAAGCGCCTCAGAGGGACTTAGAGAAGGAAAACCCTAAAAATTCTGAGGAAGATGAGAAAGAAACTTTTTCCATTCCTTTATAAGTTCGTCTGTGTTTGGCGAGGTCTTAGACTTTGTCTGACCATAGACTGCACAAGGGACAACCATCTGTTCTCTTGCAGCCTGTACAAGATAGGTAAGTGGGTTGGGTATCCCAGAGAGCTTACCTGTGGCCACACCTACCCACACCCTGCTTAGACATTGCTGCAAAAAAACACTGAAAATAAAATTTACAAAAAAAAAAACAACCTTCTACGTAAGTATTATGTAAAATTGTGATGTACATGTATTTGTGTGGACTAAATCTGCGCTAATTTAAAACAGGAAGAACTCACCCTTTCCAGGTGTTGTCTCTATGAATGAAAACAACCACTTATGTTTTAATACAAAAGGTCAGCAATGCTAAACAAAAATAGGAATAACTAATTACCTACCCGAGCTAGAAAAAGGAACAAAATAATTCTCAAACATAATAATAGTTACACTGACACCCCTGTGGGGTAGTAACCTAAATGCAAGGTTATAAAAAAACGTTAAAAAAAATACCAATAACTCTTGAGAGAACTCATTCTGAACATGAATAACAACTTTATCTGAGGGCGATTCCACACAATAAAAACAATGCACATATAGAAGATGCTCAAATTGCGATGTATGACTTGAAGTGAAGGCAAATTGCTCTTTGAAGTATCTTAAGCAGCAGTAATGTCTGCAACTGCAAAAAGAATGAGGGATAGTGCGCATGGGTAAGGTATCTATGGGTTGGACTTCAGAACATTCTGGAATCACTGTATGGGAGGATGAATTCTCATCATAAGGTCGAGGGTATTTTCCATCCGGAAAAGGGCAAGCTACGCAATACCTACAGATTACATATTACTGATATTAAATTTGATTTTAGTCAAATTTCTGTATATGGAGCAACAAAAACAAAGTTGTGCCTAATGCTTTTCACAGCATGGCTGATGGAGGGACCTTCTTCTGGACATCAATATATGTCCTAATTCTAAGATATTCTCTTCTTTTGGTGGTAGAATAGGCATGATATGCCCTCCAGTAGAATAGGCATGATATGCCCTCCAGAAGAATAGGCATGATATGCCCTCCAGTAGAATAGGCACTATATGCCCTCCAGCATATCATAAGCAGTGACTAATGGAGGCAAAAGCCACAGTGACTCAGTGATCAGCATGCTGGACTTGCGACTGAAAGGGTGCAGATTCAAATCCTAACATCAGATCAGCCTGGGTCGGCTACCATTGTGTGTCCTTGGGCAAGGCACTTTACTCCAATTTTCTACTGAGCTAAATAACCCATTTGCATTGCTCTGCCATAAAACACCAAAACCAAGACCAATCCCTATGGGGTATACTGATTAAATTACAAAAGTAACATTAAGTAATATTCTAGACCATTCTTAATTCCATGTATATGTAGGTCAGCTTTATCTGTTGCTTAAAATTAAACCACTTTGTTCAGTACACTGTATTTTCTTTTCACCACACAGACATTGTGTTTATATGTTGAGATGACCACAAATAGCTCTCCCTCATTATAACACGGTAGTTGGGGTCCAAAACCGATGACCACATTATGTACCGAACTGCGTTATAGTGAAAACCACGTTATGTACCAAACCGTGATATACTGTGAACAGCATAATATAGTGAACAACAGTATAATGGGAATGATCAAAAAAAATTTAAATAATATTGTTTGGAAAAAGAACCTTGTACAAAATTCAACACTGAATTCAACAAGCTGCTCTTTGAGTAAGGCACATGACCTTTACCACATTGAATAAGTTAAAATTGAACAATTGTCAATTATATCTTGTGGAATTTGTCAACATTGAAAATTAAAGGCTTTAAGTTAGTGTACTGCTTTCATTATGTTCTCAATTTTACAGCACTCCCTTGCTATAACATACATGTGAACCTCCCGCACGGGAGGGTTATTCTCCCAAGTTTAAGAGCGTCTCTCGTCCCTCCCGTCACTCAATGAATTTTCCCGCATACGCAAATTTATTATTGAAAAAAAATGTTTCACATTTTTGTTCCAGTCTAGTATATTCATGACAATACTGCCTGTGATTACATGACTGTGAAATGGCTTAATCAGGGCAAGACAATGCAGTGGCTAATTTCATTCTTTGATCCTGTCGGCATGGTCAACTGGCTTCAATAGATGTTTGTTGAGGTGGATTATACTATGTGTGAGTAGAAGTAATTCTAAAAGGATTAAAGATGTTAATTGATTATGGCGGGGTTACTCAAGAGCTCAATCAACATGAAACAATAAAAATTACTTTGATTCTCGACGCAAGGTATGTTCTGCTTCGGTGCTTAAAGTTGTCGAGATGGATTAGAGTCTATATTAATCGTGATCAAAAGTAATTGGGACAGGATTAAAGATGTTGATTGATAGTGGTTGGATTACTCAAGATCTCAAATGGCATAAAACTGGGTCGGTTTGACTTCATTGTTTAAAGTTTGTCAAGATGTCTAAATGTGCATTATCCCCCAATGCCTTAAACACCAAAATCCAAGCAAATGAAATATCACACGCCATTCAATGATGAATGGAAATGGGAATATCGTTGGTTGCAATCAAGTTCAAAGGGGCATGAATATGCATTCTGCTCTTCTTGTAAAGCTGATTTTAAAATCTGTTACGGTGGCAAGAAGGACATCATGTGTCATGCAGAAACCCATCGCATTAAAGCATATTAACTGCGACAACCAATATGCCATCACTGAAATCCATGTTCGCGGAATCTTCATCAAATGTGTATAAAGTTGCACATACTGTTATGACTAGGGATAATGTAACAAAAGAAAAGACTAAAACAAGCTTTCAAGATTTAAATACAAATATTTAATTTTCTAAAATATTAAAATATTTCAACAAACAATCAAAGTGAAAGAATTAAAAATAAAACTTACAGTATAGAATATCCTTAAAAGTCCTAAATTGTTCTAAAGTTCACTGATCCGGAATTTAATCCAAATATTCCAAATGAAGTAGGTTCCGAATGAAACCTTTGCTGTACTGATGTGTTAATAAGAATCAGTATATCCAAGTTTTATAAATTCCAAATAATCCCTGTGAATGGAATATCACAAATTCTCAAAATGTTTCAGATAATTCCACGGAGCTGTATAATTACTAAAGTTTAAGAAAACAGTACTAATCCAGAATGTACTGTATACTGATACATCACAAAAGTAGAATAACCACACACAAAAAGAACCAAATTCGTTTTTTTATGACCTCTCAATCCAGTGTAGCTATGAAGAATGCTAAAATGCTGCTATAAATCCTATAATATAGTCTCTTACTACGCAGAATCGAAATAAAACCCATTACGTCTTTGATAAACAACTGGGTATTTCGAAATATTATAACCCTCTCCGAACCAATCAGAAACTAGGTTATGCGTGACATCGCCAAGAGCTGGTGCCCTGATGTTTTTAACAGTCAATAACATATTGACTCTAAAATGAATCATAGAATCTAGGTCAGAAGTTCATACCCTCACTCACTGGATCACGTGACATGACTAAAGCTTCAGTGAAATATTGATCGAATTTTACTGTATGTGTATGTATGACAGCTGTTAACTAATAAACTATACCATTATTAAAAGCAAAATGATATATAATTCCGTAACAATACCGAGACACTATTTGCCAACTTTATAGCCGAACATAATCTCCCACTTCTGGCAGCAGATCATTTTTCAGATCTAGTCAAAATAATGTTCCCAGACTAGGAATTCGCACAATAGTTCTCATGTAAATGTACAAAAACTACTCACATTGTGACCCAAGTTTTGGGTCCTCATTGGGATGAGAAAGTCACAAACATGTGCCGCAATGAAAAATTTGCCATTCTCATTGACAAGTCAAATGATCAAGGGGATAATAAAATGCTGGGAGTCTTAGTTCGTGTTTTTGACAAGGATGTAAACAGGATATCAACAAGATTCCTTGGAATACCAACCTGTAACATTGGATCAGAAGAAGGCATCTTTGCATGCTTGGATAAAATATTCACGTAAGTATTAACTATTTTAAAGTTTATTAGAATTATCATAGTTGCCTTATATTATAATATTTTAATTTACCTATTGTATATCCATGGCAAGTAAATTTCAAAGTTCTAATGTTTTGCATTTTGTATTGCAGTAGTGAAGCTGTTCGAGAGGTTCATGACATTAACCCAGAGTACTGTACTGCAAGATGAAATTCAGGACTACATTCTGAATCCCAAAGAAGGACTTCCCAAATTTGACCCAGACAGTACCAGTCTTGAGCAGTTTTGGCAGACAGTTAGCAATTTGAATCTACCTACAGGAAGAAAACAATTTAAACTTCTTGATGAACTCAGCAGAGTTGTATTGACATTGCCACATTCCAATGCAGACACTGAAAGAAACTTTCCTTTATGAGGAAAATTCAGGCTGACTCTAGGGGAAACCTGGATCCATTAGCAGTACATAATCTTTTAAGTGTTAAGATGAACAATGATAAGGACTGCCACCAGTATTATCCAGGCAATAATCTGATAAGAAATGCTAAAAATGCAAGTGTTACATATATGGAGAGTGTGAAAGGCAACACATTAATGTGAAAGAACTGAAATGCATATTTTAATATTAAAAAAATGGAAATTTGTTCAGTATTAGTAGTTTTTGCCCTTTTTTATGCTAAAAATCGTGTTGATGAAAATCCTCCATCTTTTGAGGTCAAAACTCCTGACCAAATTTTGCAAATCTCCTGATCTGTTCCAAGCTGACCTCTCATTTCAATCATATATATATGCTATCACGGCCTTCATTTTAACACCATTCTCATTCTCTATAATAATTAATATATTGGGATATGTTACATTTAAGGGGACACTGGCAATTTAGGGTGGGAAAATGTCCTCTGGGCTTGCTCAAGATGCAACACTGGTCATGGATCCCATTTCATTATGCTGTAGTGAAACTATATGTATAATGTACTTCATTATAATGCAGTCTCACTATAAGGTGAAATATTATATGGCTCCTATGGACAGCATTATAATGAGGGAGTAATTATCATTATAAGGTGATATACTCTATGGCTCCCATGGACAGCATTATAATGAGAGAATCATGTATCATTATAAGGTGATATACTATATGGCTCCCATGTACAGCATTATAATGAGTACTGTAACACAGTAAGGTGATATACTCTATTACTTCCATGGACAGAATTATAATGAGTACTGTAACACTATAAGGTGATATACTCTATTACTTCCATAGACAGAATTACAATGAGTACTGTAACACTATAAGGTGATATACTCTATTACTTCCATGGACAGAATTATAATGAGTACTGTAACACTATAAGGCGATATACTCTATTACTTCCATGGACAGAATTATAATGAGTACTGTAACACTATAAGGCGATATACTCTATTACTTCCATGGACAGAATTATAATGAGTACTGTAACACTATAAGGTGATATACTCTATTACTTCCATTGACATCATTATAATGAGTGAGGACTATCATTATACAGTGATATAGTACATGACTCGCAAAGACAGCATTATAACAAGTATTGTACCATTATAAGGCAATATACTCTATGGCTCCTAGGGAGTACTGTATCATTATAAGGTGATATATTCTATGACTCCCATAGACATCATTATAATGATTGAGTATTGTATCATTATCAGGTGATATACTATATGTATATGGCTCATATGGACACCATTATAATGAGAGAGTGCTGTATCACTATAAGGTAATATACTCTATATCTTGTATGGACAGCAATATAATGAGGGAGTACTGTATCATTATAAGGCAATATACTATATGGCTCCCATGGACAGCATTATAATGAGTACTGTATCACTATAAGGTGATATACTCTATGGCTTGTATGTACAACATTATAATGAGGACTGTATCACTATAAGGTGATATACTCTATGGCTCGTATGGACAGCATTATAATGAGGGAGTACTGTATCATTATAAGGTGATATACTCTATGGCTCCTATGGAAAGCATTATTATGAGGGAGTACTGTATCATTATAAGGTGATACACCATATGATTCCCATGGACAGCATTATAATGAATAACTACTATATATTGATTCTTTGTCTGCACTAGTCAGATAAAGAAGATGGCTGCGTTTAATGAGGATTTGTCCTTGCTGCAGGTTTTCACACGAGTGGTTGCATGTGCTGACCCAATACATGATGTGTATGGTATATTTATAGCACTGTTCAGATGAGCCAGGAATCACCTGCAAGTATTTAATAAGGCTGCACATGTATTACACTTTCAGACAATATGACAAAATGGACAAGGTACCAACTGCAATCTTATCTATTTAAATTTTTTCAGATAACAAAAAGAATAATAACAAAATACAAGTGACTATTTCTTTTTCTAAAAAAGATAAAAGATTTAATGTTAGAAGTAAAAATGAAGATAGGAACCATATTACAATGAATGACCTTGTAGTGAGGGAGTGCTATAGCTATAACAAAAAAATTGCCTTAGAGTATCCTACAGGGTTAGACAAATGTTGTGCCTGGAGCTGGGTAGGGGCTACCAGAATGATGAGTCTGGGCTATCATAGTTACATTCAAGTAGACCAGTGACCTACTACATAATATTACTTACTCAACATAAAAAAAAAATCCAGAAAAGGGTAATTATTAATGACTTAATCATGACAAGGAAAAAGACAAGTCTTAAGGCTAACTTATTCATAATGAAAGTACTTATCTGTTTACATAATATAAGCTGTAATAGTTTTACTACTTACAATACTGCCTCACTATAGGACCCTACATTATAACATCGTTTTTATTATAAGGCAGTCTCACAACAGGGTGGTATACTCTTTGACTCCCACAGATAGCATTACAGTACTCCCTTACTATAAGACCCTTCCTTATAACACAGTTCCTATTATAAGGCAGTCTCACTACAGGGTGGTATACTTTAGATCTCCCATAGACAGCATTACAGTACTCCCTTACTATAAGACCCTTCATTATAACACAGTTCCTATTATAAGGCAGTCTCACTACAGGGTGGTAATCTTTAGGACTCCCAAAGACAGCATTACATTCCCTTACTAAAAGACCCTTCATTATAACGCATTTCCTGTAATAATGCAAGTATGGTTATGGATCCTATTTCTTCAAGCGTAATAAAATTATATGAAAAATGTACTTCATTATAAGGTGGTCTCACTATAAAACAGTAAATTCTATGACTCCCATGGAGTGTATTATGAGGGAGCATTGTATAATGAGTACTGTATTGTACATACTAACATGGACATGTTAACGAAGAATAGAGGAAGTCCGTCCGATATTGACTCTAAATTATCATGAGTACTGTACTATACATACTAACATGGACATGTTAACAAACCATAGAGGAAGTCCCTCTAATATTGTCTCTAAATAATAATGAGTACTGTACATACTAACATGGACATGTTAACGAACCACAGACGAAGTTCATGTGATATTGTCTCTAAATTGTAACGAGTACTGTACATACTAACATGGACATGTTAGCAAGCCATAAAGTCCCTCTGATATTGACTCTAAATTATAATTATCCCAAAATGAGGGTGTACTGTATTGTACATACTAACATGGACATGTTAGCAAACCATAGAGAAAGTCCCTCTGGCATTGACTCTAAATTATGAGTACTGTACTATACATACAAACATGGACATGTTAGCAAACCATATAGAAAGTCCTTCTGGCATTGACTCTAAATTATAATGAGTACTGTACTATACATACAAACATGGACATGTTAGCAAACCATATAGAAAGTCCCTCTGGCATTGACTCTAAATTATAATGAGTACTGTACTATACATACAAACATGGACATGTTAGCAAACCATACAGAAAGTCCTCTGGCATTGACTCTAAATTATAATGAGTACTGTCTCCATGATATTGACTCTAGTGACATTATGAGTGTTATCCTTGTGTACATATTAAATTGACAATACTGATAAAAATAATACACATGCTTTTGTATAAGACAATTGCACTGTTGACATATTTTACAATGCGCAAACTTATAATGTGCATTATATGAATAATGATACTGTAGTCAATACACTGCAATGTTACTTAATGGAGAAATGTAATGAAACATTGGTCAATAGTTCAAAGGGACAGATTTATAGTATCTTTAAGAATTATTTTAAATTAGAGAATTGTTAAATTTATCTTTTCAATTTAGAATGAAAGTGGTGAAAATCAGAACTTCAAAACACAGGTCACAAATAGAAAAAGGAAGATGGGATAGATAGAAACCGCAGATACCGTGTGCTTCAAATTTAATTGAGAATGAATTTCATTATCTTTTAAATGTCCTTTTATTTCTATGAATAACAAAAAAATTGTTTTATTGATCAATGATGTAAATATACAAGAGACATAAATAACATCATAGATATATACAATACAGTTGATTTGGGGAAATAAAGCAGTTTGACATTGTATAAACTAACAATTTTAAGCTTAAATATACATTCAATAAATATGTTTACTAAAACACCAAAATTATATCTTTGCAAATATTTTATTTTAAATGCCAACAACCTGACAACAAGATGGCCACCATTTTTATTTAGGACCAACTGGACATCATAAGAAGTCTTTTAGTGAAAATCCCATTTTGATATGACCATACGCTTAGGAGCAGCGATAACAAGATTTTCAAGATGCTACCATGGTGGCCATTTTGAATGTCCAAGGAATACCATTTTCATTTATGACCATCTTTAAACCATAAGAAGTACTTTAGTGAAAATCCTATGTCAATAAGACTATCCATTCAGGAGGAGTAGCAATAACAAGATTTCCAACATGGCCACCATGGCAGACATACTGGATGTCAGATCAGCACCATTTTTATTTAGGATCAACAATACATCCTCAGAAGTCTTTTCATTTAGGACCAACCAGACACAGTAAGAAGTCTTCTGGTGAAAACCTCATGTCGATATGACTCTCCATTTTGGAGTATTAGCGATGAAATTTTCAAGATGGCTGCTATGGTGGCCATATTGGATGTTATATCAGCACCATTTTCATTCAGAACTAATTAGACATCATAACATGTCTTTTGGTGAAAACCCCATGTCGATATAACCATCCATTCATAAGGAGCAACAATAACAAGGTTTTCAAGATGGCAACTGTGGCAGCCATATTAGATGTCCGAGCTGAACCATTTTCATTTAGGACCAACTAAATATGAAAAACAAAGTCTAAACTATAAAGAATGCTTAGCCCTGCAAAGTTTGTATCAACTAATGGTGTAATCCAAGTTTAGTTAGTGAAGTGAAAGGGAAGAAAATTGTAGGCATATGAAGAAAGTATATAATTTTGGTTAAGCAGATATGGTTGGGTTGGTTTAAAATTAATTTTATAATCTAAATATTCTTAAAACAGTGCAATGGCTGTTTCTTAATCTAATAAAACAGATTTGTAGTCCAACATGTTCTTAAAACAGTGCAAGAACTGCTAGTTAATGTAAATTATGCTTTGATTTGGTACTCTAAGAGATGCCCCTCATTTAGAAAATTGAAATCTCCTCTTTTTATTATTCTGTTTAGTGCTTATAACAAGATTTATGTTAATGACGCTTTCTCTATAATACTTTTTTAAAAAAATTGTCATAAAAAGTCAAATAAATACAAATAGAAAGGGTTTTAAAACAAAAAGCTTTGTATGACTTATAACAGCATTCATTTTAAAGTTGCTCTTTCTAAAACATCTGGAAAAAATGCAAATTTGCTTAAAATGGAACAAAAAATATGAGTGCCAAAGTGTTCAATATACGTATGAAAACCACTGTATAATTATGACCATTCCATATACCAGTATATAGGAATGACATTATGAAATACATATTCAGCTATGTACTAGCTATTACACACTCTGGCTATTCTACCCAATAATGCATGATACAGGGAGAGGACCATATGCTGGTGGGAACAGTTATTAATTGGTGTCTGTACATATTCTATGACTGAATTCATAAGGTACAATAAGATACTGTGATGCAATATGATTTTGATTTCACTCCCATTCGATCCTCCTGATTCTTCTAACCAAATATTTTCACTCAGTCAAATTAATTATTCCTTGTCAGTTCTGAGTAATTACAATGGTAAAGCATTCCCTTCCCTATGTCAAAACGAAACAATAAGATTTGTCTAAAAATCAATGTTTAAATTTGTTAGACCCCGATTCTGTTTTCATTAAACACACACACACACATACACTATATAAAATGGATTAAGAAACCAATCTGTGCTGTATACCACAAGGTCATCAAGTACAAAAAATAGTTTTACTTTCCCAAATACATAAAAAAGAAAAAACATGTGCCTGAAATAAGAATCTGTGCACTTTCCTCTACAATCCTGGGCACCTGCCTGAGACTGTCACTTAGCCCAATGCAAAGAGCTAATTGATCAGATAGGTACCGTATATACTCGCTTATAGACACCATTATCTGTATTTGACACCAGTTTCATAAGCGCAGCCATTAACCAATCAATGTGTCAGCCACGATGATAGTGAATTGAACATTGATACCGCACATCCCGCGATCAAAACAATATAAAAATTGACATGGATAGCGATGGAAAATATAAAAAAGGTGGATGCAGTTCATGTTCCATCAACTGATGTTCAAATAATCATTGCAAACATGATTTATGGAAGAAATCAATGTTTGAAATACACGGACAAGTGCATGAAGACTGTGTGTGTTTGGTTCCATTTACATTTCAGTCTATGCCATCAGATGGGCATGCAAGATTTTCAATTCTTTGATTCCAGTCGTAGCAGATATGTTGAAATCACTGATAATATGACTTCTATGCCCACAATCTTTAAGAGAAAACAATGTTTAACTTTAAGTCAGAAACACTAAATTTGAAAAGATGTATGTATGTACATGTATGTATGTATGTATGTATGTATGTATGTATGTATGTATGTATGTATGTATGTAGGTAGGTAGGTAGGTAGGTAGGTAGGTATGTATGTATGTATGTATGTATGTATGTATGTATGTATGTATGTATGTATGTATGTATGTATGTATGCATGTAAATACATCTTGAAAACTACCCTGCCCTATATGTATTATTGATTGTGCAGAAACATTTATTCAGAGGCCAACTAATCTCAAAACTCAAAAGTAGAAGTGAGACTTACGGGACTTATAAATTGCACAACACTGCCAAATATATGGTAGGAATATATCCACATGGGCAAATTATATTTATTTCAAAGGCATTTGGTGTATTGGCAAAAGATATTTGACAAAAAGTGGATTTTTAAATTGCCTTTTCCCTGGATTGTTGTTAATCTTGATATGTAGCTAACATTGTTTTGGGGGAAGGATTAGATTCAGCAGGACTATTAAATTTTTCAATCTACTTGTCCTTCTTGCTACAAGGAAATTTGTGTTAAATTCTAGGCCTGATGAAACTCATATTTTCTTTCTTACATGTATGAGTTAATGTTTTTTCACTTGGCTAAAGGTGATACTTGAACTGACACATAAAATGACTAAATGTTATTTTCCCAAATCTGTAATTTAAATAAATGACACATTCATTAACATCATAACATTACTAAAAAATCAGAACCAACATAAAATTATTATTATATAAATTTAGTCACAGACACATACATGTTTTGAAGGTCTTATTGAACTATAAGCGATCTTCTTCAATTTCATCAACAATGTGTGACATAATTTTCTCTACATAAAATGTACATAGTCTTTTAACATGGCCATTTACACAATTTTCATCATACTTTACATTCACAAACTTGTGGTCATCTGCACCAAACCATTCAAGAAGTTTACATTTCCTAAGACCAGTGCAAAACAATGTCTACTGTATTTGCATATAGAAACCTCTATTCCCTTTCTTCTTAATAATCAGACTGTCTTAGCCACTCTTTCGGACATCATAATGAAAAAAAAAAATTCATCCAGTGTTGTCCAGTTAGTAGGCATTAGACTTTTAATTTCAAGCAGCGTGTCTCAATTTAAAATTCTATCTGAACTCGCTGACAACCAGTTTTCCTGCATAGAAACATGCATACCTTTTTCAATAACAGAACATCCATTAGAATTTAAATATTGTTTTGCTGCCACTTCACTCTGAAGTCCATAGTTGGTGAATTTATTTCCAACAAATTTGGAATGTAAACGTTCTCTCATAAAATTTGCGCAATCAGTGAAATCCTTTATGGGTATTTTTATGCACCAATTTGCTTTGTTGACAATCTATTTCATTAGTGATATGGCAAACACTACTGATCCACATCTAGCAAGCGATATCAGTACAACGGGCGATAATTAGAAAACCGTGTCTAAAAGTTGGATCCAACTGCAAACTGCACAGACCCAGATCTGCTGTTGCATAATGCAACTGCAGATCTGGGTCTGTGCAGTTTTGTTAGGATTACTCAGTAGAACAAGCATTATGTGCTGGCAGATCAGGGTCTATGCTTTTTGCAGTTAGACCCGACTTATAAGCGATTACATACGGTAATCAATAGTTATTAAGACTGAATTGCTTATGCGCCTCATTCCTAATCAATAATTTAACAGTAGATAAGGACACAGGTTTGTAGTTAATGTGCAAATAACTGAGCCCATCTTGCAGCACTCTCCAACATGTGGCACTATCTGTAATAATAATAATACTAGACTTTATTTAATGAGGGTAACTCAATTAGTTACATAATAGAACTAATGAACATTGAGTCCCTCTGAGATACATATGCAGATAGGTACACAATGATTGTATTTAATCTCAATACATCTCACCCATACATGCAAACATACATAGATGCACACAAACATTCCCATTCATGTACACAAGTTACATACCCAGACTAATTAACTACAGGTGTCAACTGTATACATGCTTACTAATGAAACCAGCACTGTCAGTGTTCACTCTCAAAGTTTAATTTGGGCATAACATGTACCAACATACAGAAAAGTGGCAGGAGGAGGGGAATAGGCCCTATGCTATAAATTAAGACTTATATTTCATCCATTTAATGTATCTATGGTGAAAAGCTGATATACTAGAAGATTCTTTGAGGTGTTATATATATATACGAATTGCCCACTGAACTTAGACACAAAGACACGGTGATCTCATTCAAGACTGCTCTTAAAACGCATCTATTTCGACTGCAAGAATAGACCTAAAGACTTAATGTTTTCTTACCTTTACTATTTTCAGCATGTTTTTGTTTCCTAATTTCATGGTGTTTGTTTTTCGTAATCATATCATTATATATGTTTTTAGGTGTTATTTAATGTTGTAAAGCGCTTAGAGCTTCTAAAGATTAGGCGCTATACAAAGTCCTCATTATTATTATTATTATATATATATATATATATATATATATATATATATATATATATATATATATATATATATATATATATATATATATATATATATATATATATATACACACACACACACCAGGAGACAAATTTTATGGTAATTATCAGAAACAGAAGTAAGCAACATTAGAAATCAAGATCTGTTTAAAATGATAATTACTTAATTTTTGTTTATGCACAACCGGATGATCTTGATTTATTCTATGTAGATATTGCCAGTCTTATAATGAGCTTTATCATGATAATGCCAATTACATCTGTATTTTTTGTGCATAAACAGGTAATCCAATACTGGTAATTTTGAACTCTTCCAAACTGAACAGAATTTAAACAATTTACATGTTCACATTTGTGACTGAGAATGTTGAGAGGAATAATACAAAGTCACACTTTAAAACACATCATTATCAAATAGTACATAGTGCAGGTTTGTATAAGTGACTGATTATGCATATGTGTATTTTATAGTGGAGATTGTATGTATGTGTGTATGCATGTATGTATGTTTTTGGCTTGTGTTTTGTGGGTTTAACGCCATTTTTCAGCACATGATAGGCTACATGGTGGCCAGTAAATTTGGTGGAGGAAGAACCTGTGAAAACCCCAGGAAGAACCACTGACCCACGGGAAGCTACTGGCAAGCTTTCTTGCATACCCATGACTGAGCCCATGCGGACAGAGGTGAGATGTCAGTGGTCTGTAAAGGTGAGTGCCTTAGACCACTCTGCTACCTGGGGCCCTTTATGTATGCATGTATGTATGTATGTAATAACAGTATGTATGTATGTATGTATGTATGTATGTATGTATGTATGTATGTATGTATGTATGTATGTATGTATGTATGTATGTATGTATGTATGTACAGTATGGACACCGTGGAACTTTGATGGGACACAGTACTCTGTGAGTAGAGTATCTTCGAGGAAAACATTATCAACCATGGAAAATCCTCATACCCTTTTTGTGTTTTAAATGACAGCATGGATCATGTCCCAAGTTCCATGGCAACTATACAGTACATGTCCCAAGTTCCATGGCAACTATACAGTACATGTCCCAAGTTCCATGGCAACTATACTGTATGTATGTATAGACACATCAGCACAATCATTGCTATAGTGCTGAGCAAAAGTTAGTTAAGATGGCAAAATCAAACACCTTGCCCAACTGCCAAGGAAGAGAAAGCCCTCCAACCAAATGTAAATATCCTCCATGAAACAAAGGAAACATGTAAAAACAAAACAAAGATAAAAGTCTTTTAAACAAGTCCAAGACCTTTTCAGTTGGAATGCCATCACGAGATGCATCACACAGCAAACAGATGCATACAAGGAAATTATGCCCGACAAAACCATGAAGGTTTTTACTGAGAGTAAATGTATAAAAGAAGTTGTGAGGATTTTTTTAATTATTCGGACTTGTGTAATATTATCTCAGACTCTGTTTCTTTTTATGCACATACATGATTTTGTTTTATGAAATTCAATTCAAATATGTCTCAAAATATTCACCCAAATGGCCCAAAAAATAGAAGAAAGAAAAACCTGAAAACAAATACAGACATTTTGGTGTGGATTTGCTGTTAAAAGCTAAAACAAATGTACAAAAACTTGGCCAGATATAATCATCTTGTCCCATCAATCTATGAGACTCTTCACTAAAAAAGGTGCATTTCAACATTAAACCTCTTTCTGGATAGATGCAAAATGCATGTAACTTGAAACAAAAAACATAGCTGGAGCATATGTATTGATAGCTTTAAATGTTGTTACCATACATCTACACTAGCAAGTTTTATTTAAACATGTACAAAATGTACAAATTATGTGCAGCACAGTCACCCATATAAACAATAAATAATGTTTGTGCTGTGAAGACTGATTGTCAACAGCCAAGTTAAATGTTTCTTTTGTCTAGGAGAAATACAGTATTGCTTCCATGATAAGAACAGGGGCCATCCCCACCAAAATTCACCAAAAAAGTAGGGGATGGGAATATTATTAGCAGACAAAAGTATCAATAGTAAATATTTGTCAGAATGTTATAAAAATGGGTGGGGGTGGAGGTGGGATTATCATCAAGCATGCGCTTATCATTGGATAAATACATACCAGTGTTCCTGCAAGACAGAAATAGAGGGCTGCTACCCCTCTCTGCCCTTAGTGCCCTTCCCTTTGCCCTTAGTGCCCTTCCATTTGCCCTTAGTGCCCTTCCCTTTGCCCTTAGTGCCCTTCCCTTTGCCCTTAGTGCCCTACTTCCCCTCCCCTCTATAATAAATTCTGGAACACTGAATACAATATGTAAATCTGATGGTTTGGGGTTTCAGCCCTACCCAATATAACTGTGCTAATATTTAACATGGCAAGGGAAACTAGAACTTGGGGATGATGTGCATGTGAGTGTGTGTGTGGTTCATCCTTGTTTGTTTGGTTGATTTTTCTTCCCTATGCATTATTGAAACCCCATTCAAACTTGGGAATGTAGAATACCAGTAGGCCCAATGTGCCCTCCAGCATGTTGTAAAAGCTAACTTATTGGAAGTGGGAGCTGGAGTGGCTCAGTGGTTTATGTGCCAGACTCATAACCAAAAGGATGCGTGTTCGAATCTTATCAATTGATCAGCCTGTGTTGCCTACTGTGATCCATCCTTGCAGTGCAAGGCACTCTACTCCAATTGCCCCAGCCCTAAATAACCTACCGTTACTTGTTTTGCTGTGCCATAAAGCACCAAATCAAACCACACCAAACCAAGCCTCATTGAAAAAGTGAACTTCAAGATTCGCAACAACAACCACCCATGTTTCTCCTAAACCTGTGAGGCCATAATGTAAACATACTGCAAAGACGCTTACTACCATGTATACTCGCATATAAGCTGGATCCAAATGCAAACAACATAGACCCTGATCTGCCGTTGCATAATGCGCTGGCAGATCAGGGTCAATATTGTTTGTTCTACTAATTAGTCCTTACAAACTGCATAGACCCAGATCTGCCTGTGCATTATGCGACGACAGATCTGGGTTGATGGAGTTTGCAGTTGGTATTGGCTTATTTACGACTATATACGCTATTCGTCATTACTAAATCTATTATTTGCCTAATGGTTAGAAACCTCATTAAAACAAATGCACTTGGTGTAACAATACATTCATGTCCGATTCAAGGTTTATATCTATATTACAGAATAACAATAGCACAAGAAATGAAATAAAAAAATCTGTACACTATTCTGCATTGATTAAAACACTTTGCTGTACAGGTAAACTTACGTATGTATGCAAGCAACTGGGAGCTTAAATCTCTTGTTGATAATTAATGACATATTTTTTTTAATATATAATTACATGTCCAGAAACAGATCTCCTTACTGATTATTTTCATCAAAATGTAATGAGCCTATGAACAGAAACATAATTGGCTATGAACCAGTCTATAATTATTACAAGTTTTAATTAAATTCCTCTATTGTGGAGAGCTATTAGGTTATAAGCATGCTAAATCTGAATTTTATGGGACATTAATGTAACACATCAACGATAGGCCTATCATCATAAATGCTGCATTTACATTCATGCATGTCAGCGAATGATGTAAGATCAAAGAAAGAAATATGTTAAAGAAAAGTTTGATGATGATAATGTGATAATGATGATAAACTTTGGAAAAGCAATATTATATGAAAGTTGCTGGATGATACTATAATAAAAAAAGATCATGCTATTTTCATGACAATGATAATATCTAAAACTCGCAATATTATTTCCACTGCATTAGCCTCTGTACAAACTTACAAAATAGAAAAAGTCCCCAAAATTGATTTGACTTTAAATTCACATGGTAACAAAATCTTTTCTACAATTTAAGCCAAAAGATAAAAAAAAAAAGAAAAGATTTTTGTGAAAACAATTTGTGATGATGAATTTACTATTAGTCTTCTGTGACTGAATATAAAGTAAAAGAGCTAGGTACACAGTCGGCTTCAGCAATCTTTATTAGTTACAGTATTATTTTTTTTTAAATCGTGTATCTTGAGGACTGACCAACAAGGAAACATGGTTATTACATGATCTCTCCTCAAACAGTAAAGACACACAGTTAGCAGTAAACATTAAGAAAACTAATGATTTAAAAATACAAATTACCATATATACTCATTTAAAGGTTAAGTTAAACTGCAAACAGCACAGACCCAGATTTACCATCGCATAATACACTGGCAGATCTGTGTCTATGCAGTTTGTTAGGAGTAATCAGTAGAATGAACAACATGGACCCTGATCTGCCAGCGCATTATGCAATGACGGATTAGGGTCTATGCTGTTTGCAGTTGGACTCGACTTGTAAGTGAGTATATATGGTAGTAGGGATGGAAAACCCAAAATGTATGCACCTTCATACTATATTGAAGAGAAAATGAGATCATGGCAAAAGTGTTGTAACAGGTACAGTGATTACAACTATTGTTATGGTCACTTTTTCTTGTGGGTGCAAATATCATATAGGGATCATTAAGTGCAAGTGTGGTCAAAGCAACCACTTTTTTCATCTATTATATGTATAGGTTTTTTCTAACTGTACTTTATTTATTTTGGATCACCTAGCCAAGAAAAAGAGACCACCATGCTAAAAATTCTGCATAATATATTCCCATTTGATCCAGTGGATGTGGTCACTTTCTTATGGGTGTAAAGGTTATATACGGCTCATTAGGTGCAAATGGAATGAATTCATGATTTGCTACCTCTTAAATTATAATGGTTGCTTTCAGGTTTCATAAAATTAAAATTTCAAATATTGTATATAAAATTTCTAACATACACATTTAAAGGTGTAGAAAAATATACAACTGTGCAAATGTCATATCAAGGTCGTTAGGTACAATTTACTACTTTTATATCATGCAAAAAATTGTTTTAAGTTCTCTTGATTGAATTACCTAGCCAAGAAAAAATAATACCGTATATACTCGTGTATAAGCCAATACCAACTGCAAACTGCATCAACCCAGATCTGCCATCACATAATGTGCCAGCAGATCTGGGTCTATGCCGTTTGTAAGGACTAATTTGTAGAATAAACAACATAGACCCTAATGTGCCGGTGCATTATGCGACAGCAGATCAGGTTCCATGTTGTTTGCATTTGGAATGAGATTATATGTGAGTATATATGGTACCTTTCTAAAGATATTTGCTGTACCTTGCATTCTTCCTTCATCCAGTGGGATGGTCATTTTCTTTTGGGGTGCAAAGGTCGTATAATGGTCCTTACATTTGAATGGACAAAATTGTCAGTATTGATTTTCTAAATTATCTATAATACTAAATTCTCTAATATACTATGAACAATCTCTGTGGGTTCTTGGATGTACCATATGCACTTGCTTTTAAGTCAGGTCCAACTGCAAACAACTTAGACCCTGATCTGCTATTGTATCGTTTGCACAGGAAGATCGGGGTCTATGTTTTTTGTTCTACTGATTACTCATAACAAATTGCACAGATCCAGATCTGCTGGTGCATTATGTGATGGCTGATCTGGGTTTATGCAGTTTGCAGTTGGACTCAACTTACAAGCAAGCATATACAGTACCCTCCTGTATATCGTAAGAAGCAACGAACATGTAATAGAGATGGCATGTTTGCTGTCGGATACAGGAAAATGTTGACCTTGTATTTTAGGGATTTCACCCTTTTTTTCCCATTGCCTTTAAGGAAAGTTTTGCAACATCTTTGTCTTTTGTCTTATGGTGGATATTTACCTTTGGTTGGAGGGGTTTGTCTTCCTTAGAATTTTCATACATGTGATAGAAATGAGAGGTCAGCTTGGAACAGATAAGGAGATTTGCAAAATTTGGTCAGGAGTTTTGACCTCAAAAGAGGGAGGATTTTCATCAACACGATTTTTAGTGTTCAAGATGGCAAAAATTACTAATATTGAACAAATTTCCATTTTTTTAATATTAAAATATGCAATTCAATTCTTTCACATTAGTGTGTTGCCTTTCACACTCTCCATGTATGTAACACTTGCATTTTTAGCATTTCTTATAAGATTATTGCCTGGATTATATTGATGGCAGTCCTTATCATTGTTCATCTTAACACTTAAAAGATTATGTACTGTTAATGGATCCAGGTTTCCCTAGAGTCAGCCTGAATTATCCTCAGAATGGAAAGTGTCTTTCAGTGTCTGCATTGGAATGTGGCAATGTCAATACAACTCTACAGAGTTCATCAAGAAGTTTAAATTGTTTCCTTCCTGTAGGTAGATTCAGATTGGTAACTGCCTGCCAAAACTGCTCAAGACTGATACTGTCTGGGTCAAATTTGGGAAGTTCTTCTTTGGGAGTCAGAATGTAGTCCTGAATTTCATCTTCCAGTGCAGTTCTCTCACTCTGGGTTAATGTCATGAACTGCTCAGACAGCTTCACCACTACAATACTAAATGCAGAACATTAGAACTTTGAAATTTACTTGCCATGGATATACAATAGGTAAATTAAAATATCATAATATAAGGCAACTCTGTTAATTCTAATAAACTTTGTTTTATGCTGCAGTTAAGATATCAAGAAAGATTACATCTCCATGCATTCTTATTGGTAGAACAAGTTATGTCCCATTTTCACAAAAGCAAATGGTCATTGAACTCACCTGCTGGAGTTGAGACCTTCACCCCCACCCCACCCGGACATCTGGGTTTAGGTTGGCCATTTATTGCACTCCCAAGCATCTAATGTTGTTTTAATGTCAGTAAGATTGTCCACATTAAGCACTGATGCATACATTAGACTATCACACCTTTTGTGACTTTAAGCTTAATTTGCAGATACCTTTGTTGTCATCTTTATCAATCACTATCACCATTCTTTAACAAGAACAATCAAATCTGGAGAAAAAATTATCACTTACTAGTATTATAGATGAAGACAAAGACCTCATTCATCCCAGGGGCATTATGGATTAATTCCTGTACTGTATCCATAGTATTCATATTCATATTATTATTATAAAATTGTGATTATGATTTTTTATGAACAATAAAATAGTTAATACTTACATGAATATTTTATCTAAGCATGCAAAGATGAGTTCTGCTGATCCAATGTTACAGGTTGGTATTCCAAGGAATCTTGTTGATATCCTGTTTTCATCCTTGTCAAAAACATGAACTAAGACTGTCAGCATTTTATTATCCCTTTGATCATTTGACTCGTCAATGAGAATAGGGAATTTTTCATTACGGCACATGTCTGTGACTTTCTCATCCCAATGAGGACCCAAAGCTTTTTGTCCATTTGCATGAGAACTTTTGTGTGATTTTTGAGTCTGGCAACATTATTTTGACTAGATCTGAAAAATGATCTGCTACCAGAAATGGGAGATTATGTTCAGCTATAAAGTTGGCAAATAGTGTCTTGGTACATGCAACTATATCCACATTTGATGCAGATTCTGCGAACATGGATTTCAGTGATGGCATATTGGTTGTCGCAGTTAATATGCTTTTATGCGACGGGGTTTCTGTATGATGCATGATGTCATTCTTGCCACCGTAACAGATTTTAAAATCAGCTTTACATGAAGAGCAGAATGCATATTCATGCCCCTTTGAACTTGATTGCACCACTGAAATTCCTGTTTCCATTCATCACTGAATTTCGTGTGATATTTTGCTTGCTTGGATTTTGGTGTTTTGGCATTGGGCTCTTGAGTAATCCAACCACTATCAATCAACATATTTAATCCTTTCCCAATTACTTTTGATCATATATAGTATACACTCTAATCTATCTCGACAACTTTAAGCACCAAAGCAGAACATACCTTGCGGAGAGAATCAAAGTAATGTTTAGTGTTTCATGCTGATTGAGGACTTTAGTAACCCCACCATAATCAATTAATGTCTTTAATCCTCTTCAAATTACTTCTACTCACACATAGTATAATCCACCTCGACAAACATCAAATGAAGCCAGATGACCATGCCAACGGGAACACATTTTTTTTCCAAGAATAATTTTGCGGGAGAATTCAAGGAATGATGGGAGGGATGGGAGACACCCCTAAACTTGAGAGAAAAACCTTCCCGTGCACATGTATGAATTTTGGAAAGGTGTTTGCCATTTTTTGCTCAGGACTGCATAGCCAGGTTTGTGCTGATGTGCCATACATACATACATACATACATACATACATACATACATACATACATACATACATACATACATACATACATACATACATACATACATACATACATACATACATCTTTTCAAATTTAGTGTTTCTGACTAAAAGAAAAATTTAAAAATACTTCATTATAAATGTATAACATACATAAATTCTCAGTGTACAGAGATCACATAATGGTCATTATGTGCTGTAGGGGCAAAAAATTACCACTTTTCTTGTGTATATTACATTCAAAGGTTACCAGAGGTGGTTCAATATCATGAATGCATCAATTAATCACAATATTTACTCAGGCAATAGTTTATCACGATACAGACTGAAGGTATTGACACAGGACAATAGTAGAATGAAATAAACTAAATGATATGAACTGTCCAAATATGAACGTTTTCTTGTATCCTTTCTATACCTTTTTGAATGAATTAACAAAGGATACATCCATACAAAATGTCTCCTTGCACCTACTATATCTACCTAATTAACTGCTAAACACATGTATGCAGTCTCCATGTACCTACTATATCTACCTAATTAACAGCTACACACATGTATGCTGTCTCCATGAACCAAATATATTTACCTAATTAACAGTTACACACATGTATGCAGTCTCCATGTACCAACTATATTTACCTAATTAACAGCTACACATATGTATGCAGTCTCCTACTATATCTACCTAATTAACTGCTAAACACATGTATGCAGTCTCCATGTACCTAATATATCTACCTAATTAACAGCTACACACATGTATGCTGTCTCCATGTACCAACTATATTTACCTAATTAACAGCTACACACATGTATGCTGTCTCCACGTACAGTGTCCCTACTATAACTACCTAATTAACTGCTACACACATGTATGATGTCTCCTTGTACCTACTATATCTACCTAATTAACAGCTACACACGTGTATGCAGTCTCCTTGTACCTACTATATCTACCTAATTAACAGCTACACTCATGTATGCTGTCTTCATGTACCTACTATAACTACCTATGTAACTGCTACACACATGTATGCAGTCTCCTTGTACCGACTATATCTACCTAATTAACTGTTACGCACATGTATGCAGTCTCCTTGTACCTACTATGTTGTTCATCCTTCAAGTTTGAAGACGACCATGACATCAGTAGCTGATTTGGTTTCTGTGAGTATGTGAGTGGCTGATCAGGCCAATTTGTGCTCTGAACTGTCTGTGACACACTTGACAGGAGATGCCACTTGGGTTTGCTTGATCAATAGAGGATGTGCTGCAGTTCTGAAATTTACGCTGCTCACACTTCTGCACTGCCTCTGCAGTGCTCCTCTGTTCAAAGTCTGTAGCTCCAGTATGGATGAGACTCTGCCAGGTGGATCGATCCTGTGTAAGATCTTCCCAAGACTCAGGGTCAATGATGAAGTGTGTCTAGGATTATTTGAGGGAATCTTTAAAGAGTTTCTTCTGACCACCCTGAAATCGTTTTCCCTCCTTCATCTCACTGTAGAAGATCTTCTTTGGTAGTCACTCTGTTGACATCCTAGTAACATGGCCTGTCCATCTCAACTGTGATTTCATCAGCAGAGTGTGGATGCTTTGAATGCCTGCCCATGAGAGAACCTCAGTGTCTGAGACCCTGTCCTGCCATCTTATTCTCATCAGTTTTCTCAGGCATCCCATGTGAAAATGGTTCAGCTTCTTGGCATGGCATCTGTACACCGTCCAGGTTTCACAAGCATACAGTAGGGTCGGCAACACAATGGCTTTGTAGGCCTTAAGTTTTGTTTGTAGGCTGATGCCTCTGCATTCCCACACATTTGCACGTAGTCTGCCAAAGGCCACACTTGCTTTAGCAATTCTGGTGTTGGTTTCATCATCGATGTGGACTGCGTGTGACAGTGTGCAGCCAAGATAAGTGAATTTGTCCACTGCCACGAGGGTTTGGACATTTACTGTAATGGAAGGCTCTACCTAAGGCTTTCCTGGTGCAGGTTGGTGCATCACCTCTGTCTTCTTGATACTGATTGTGAGACCAAAATTCTCACAAGCTGAAGAGAAATGGTCCATACTGTGTTGCATGTCAGACTCAGATTTGGCATTCAGGGCACAGTCATCAGCAAATAGTAGATCATGAACAGTCACTTCTTGTAACTTCGTTTTCGCCTGTAGTCTCCTCAGATTGAAGAGCTTCCCATCAGTCCAATATATGATGTCAATCACAGTGTCATAGTCACAGAAGGTATCAGTAAGTATGGCAGAGAACATCATACTGAAGATGGCTGGGACTGGGAATAGTTCAGATGACTCACCGTCATCCATAACATGAGTGAGCATGCCATCATGGAATTGCCGAACCATCACGATGAGTTTCTATGGGCAACCAAATTTTGCCATGATCTTCCAAAGGTCTCCATGGTTGACGGTGTCAAAGGCTTTTGTCAGGTCGATAAATGCAGTGTACACGTTGGAGTTCTGTTACTGACATTTCTCCTTGAGCTGACGAGCTGCAAACACCATGTCTGTGGTCCCTCGTCCTTTCCTGAAGCCACACTCTCTGGCGGATCCGTTGATGCACAAGACGATTCAGCAGAATGCCAGCCATTGACAGCAAGAAGATGCCCCAATGGTTGTCACATGATTGTCTGTTGCCTTTCCGCTTACAAGTGGATGATGGATGCATCCTTGTACTCCTGAGGTATAGCTCCCTGAGTCCACATTGAATGGAAGAATTTTTGTGCTATATCTATATGCGAGCCTCCTTCTTTGTAGACTTCTGCTGGTATAGCATCTGCAAAAGGTGCTTTGCCATTTGACAGCAGGTTGATTGCTTTCACAGTTTCAGTCAGTTGTGGAGGATCAGCAAGCAATATGTTGATTTCCACTTGGGGCAGTTGATGAATTGCCTCCTCACTGATAGAATGACTGTTGTTCTGCCCATCTTTGAAGTATCTTTTCTTTTTCAGTGAGCAGCATGGCACTGTCAGCATTCAGTATTGCAGATGTTCCTGATGACTGTGACCTGTAGATTGTCTTCAAAGCATCATAGAAGTTCTTCATGTCATTCCTGACTGCATAGGACTGAATCTCATCTGCCTTATTGTTCACCCATGAGTCTTGCAACTCTCTGAATTTGCACTGGACAATCCTCTTGATGTTGTTGAAGGCTGCCTTCTTAGATGATGAAGTGCTATCTTCTAAAAAGGCCTTCTGTAACTGATGTTTCTCATTCAGAAGTCTCCATATAGCAGCATGGTTCTCATCAAACCAATCTTGATGTTTACGTGTGGTGGAACCGAAGGTTTTAGATGCAGTTGAATACACAGAGTCTCTGAAGGATGCCCAATTTTCCTCGACATTCTCAGAGTTTGTATCAATTGTATCCAGTTGGCTGCACAGTTCTTCGACAAATGCCTGTTTCACATTCTCCTGTTTCAATTTGGCAACATTAAGCTTTTTGGGCACTTTTTTGCCTTGTGGTTGTCTCCTAGGCTGAATCCGGATATTGAGCTTGGAGACTATGAGCCTGTGGTCAGTCAAGCATTCTGCACTTCTCATGGACTTCATCAATAGGACATCTTGCCTGTTTCTTCTCCTGACGATGACATAGTCAATAAGATGCTAATGCTTGGAGCGTGGGTGCATCCAAGATGTCTTGTTGCGGTTTGGCAGGCGGAATACTGTGTTGGTGATTGTGAGGTCATGTTCAGCACATTTTCTCAGTAGGAGGAGTCCATTGTTGTTGCATTTGCCAAAGCCATTTTTGACAATGACACCTGGCAGAATCTGGTGATCTGTGCCAACTCTAGCACTGAAGTCACCAAGGATGATGAGCTTGTCTTCCTTCGGTACTTCTGCAACAAGAGACTCCAGGTCTTCATAAAATTTGTCCTGATGTCATCTGGGTTGGTCATGGTGGGTGCATAGGAGCTTATGATAGTTGCATGTCTTTTTCCAGACAGTGGGAGCCTCATTTGCATTAGTCTGTCATTCATGCCCTTTGGGAGATTTGTGAGCTTGGTGACTAGTTGTGATTTGATGGCAAACCCAACACCAGCTTCATGTTGCTCTTCTTTACTTTGGCCACTCCAGAAGAAGCTGGCTCCTACTTTGGTGAGTTGTCCTTCCTCAGCTAGGTGAGTTTCACTCAGAGCTGCTATCTGGATGTTGAATCTGGCCAGTTCTCTATCCACCTAATGAACTGCTACACACATGTATGCAATCTCCTTGTACCTACTATATCTACCTAATGAACTGATACAAACATATATGCAGTCTCCTTGTACCTACTATATCTACCTAATTAACAGCTACACACATGTATGCAGTCTTCTTGTACCCACTATATCTACCTAATGAACTGATACAAACATATATGCAGTCTCCTTGTACCTACTATATCTACCTAATAAACTGATACAAACATATATGCAGTCTCCTTGTACCTACTATATCTACCTAATTAACAGCTACACACATGTATGCAGTCTCCTTGTACCTACTATATCTACCTAATTAACAGTTACACACATGTATGCAGTCTCCTTGTACCTACTATATCTACCTAATTAACAGCTACACACATGTATGCAGTCTTCTTGTACCTACTATATCTACCTAATGAACTGATACAAACATATATGCAGTCTCCTTGTACCTACTATATCTACCTAATGAACTGATACAAACATATATGCAGTCTCCTTGTACCTACTATATCTACCTAATGAACTGATACAAACATATATGCAGTCTCCTTGTACCTACTATATCTACCTAATGAACTGATACAAACATATATGCAGTCTCCTTGTACCTACTATATCTACCTAATTAACTGCTACACACATATATGCAGTCTCCTTGTACCTACTATATCTACCTAATTAACTGCTACACACATATATGCAGTCTTCTTGTACCTACTATATCTGCCTAATTAACAGCTACACACATGTATGCAGTCTCCTTGTACCTACTATATCTACCTAATTAACTGCTACACACATATATGCAGTCTCCTTGTACCTACTATATCTACCTAATTAACTGCTACACACATATATGCAGTCTTCTTGTACCTACTATATCTACCTAATTAACTGCTACACACATATATGCAGTCTCCTTGTACCTACTATATCTACCTAATTAACTGCTAGACACATATATGCAGTCTTCTTGTACCTACTATATCTACCTAATTAACTGCTACACACATATATGCAGTCTCCTTGTACCTACTATATCTACCTAATTAACTGCTACACACATATATGCAGTCTCCTTGTACCTACTATATCTACCTAATTAACTGCTACACACTCTTTTAAATTAAAAGTTTGTCTATCATGAGATGGCAATTATTAATCCTTTAAAGTATTTTCCAAATAATATCTGATGTACTTTTTTAATTAATTTTTGTAAATATTTATTCCACCTATGTACTGTTTGCATTTGAACACTTACTATATACTAAAGACTGATTCTAAATCTATCTCCCCTAAAAGTGCATACCATATTCTGCTTAAATACCTCCCTCCCTCCCACCTCTTCAACATAACCAACTGACTATCTTTAACTTAGATATATCCAACAAAGGAATTCAATCAGGAAAGCACGATTTACATCTAACTGTCCAGTATTACACACAAGATATTCAAGGATGAATTCAAAACAAAAACAAGTAAATGCAATCATCATAAAATTATATCAAGTATCAAATAATGAAAAGATTAAATGCACAAGTATTCCTTAAAGAACTGAAAGATATGCCTTGGTCAATAATTGAATCTTTTGATGACCCATCACATGCTCTTGACATTTGGGTAGATATGTTTACTGACACCCTGAACAGTCATGCTCCTATTAATTTCAAGAGAGTTAAGCAACAAAATCAACCCAATTGGATCACAAGTGATATATTCAATGCTATTAGGGCAATGAATATATTTAATAAATTAAAAGATACCAACATTTACAAATTATGGAGAAGCAGAGTCAAGTCAATGATTCAAAAAGCAAGGAAAACTTACTATTCTGCTGAAATATCAGATAGTATTACCAAAAAGAACCTGAAAACGTAGTGATGAAAAGTTCTTCAAAATACCTCCGATAAGTCTAAAATTCATTTTAAATGAATTAGATAAACTAGATGTCAAAACAGCTGCAGGTCTAGATGATATAAGTGCTAAATTCCTAAAACTCTCATCTCAAGTGATTGCACCTTCACTTATGTATATCTTCAATCTAAGTGTTGATACAGGTATTTGTCCAAAGAATTTAAAACTGGCAAAACTCCAATACACACGAAGGGAGATCTTTCCAATATGAATAACAATAGACCTTTATCAGTTTGTTAAACATTTTCGAAAGACATGTTTATAAAGAATTTAGAAACTACCTGGAATCTTTCAATTTATTACATTCATGACAATCAGACTGTCCTGATGGACATTCATGCCGCACTACATTAACAAGAATGGTAGATGCTTGTTTAACAGCAAAATATCAAGATAACTTTATATGTACAGTGACCTTGACATTACAATAGCTTTGGACCTTGTTAATCGCAAAATTCTGCTAGAAAAACTTTTAAAAACCCTTTCTTTCTTTCCATTTCAACAGAGAATTCATCTTCCAAGGGGTTTAAAAGTCTAAAAATCCTTACATACATTGACTTCTTATTATCTTAAAAGTAATTTTAAATATGTGGAAAATGTACATATGTATAAACAAAGGCCCATCTCAAACAACAATTTATATTTACCTAAACCAAATTCTGAGTTTTAAAAGAAGAATCTTGCTTTTCTGCAGCCAAACTATGGAATTCCATTCCACTCTTTGTAAAGCCAACCAAGGGTATTAAGAAGGATCTCAATCAACATCTACAGAAACAATCATTTGTATAATTTTGTGTAATTCAGTACTACTCTTCTTTAAAACAATGTATTTTTGTGTACTCACCTGTAGTACTTTAAGGTGGCACTCTCCAGTTTCCTACTTTGCATAGGGTTAGACTTTTAAAGAAAAAGAATGACCAAGGTTTTCCTCACTGGTTGTTCTGGCTATTTAAAAAAGACCTTGGTATATCTTGGGTATTGTTTAAAGAACTTTGAATTGGTGTATGATTGATGGGTGCAATTTGGGTTATGAGTATACAGTTTGGTCCTACTTAAGATGTGCAACGTTACTCTCAAATAACTGCTAGCTCTGCTTGGTCATTTTCACTTCCTGGACTTCAAAGGTAAATTTTTAAAAAAAGAGCCGATAACTTTTTTTACTTTTTATATATTTTGTAATTCATTCATTGTACTTTCAGAGGTTGGTATTGCCTACTCTGGCAAAATTCGTTTTCCTATTTTAATAGCTGCTGAAAATAGTGTACTTTTGACTAATTCAGACTGATTTTTCGAGTAATTAGGAGCGGCCATTTCTGTCTGCTGTGTGCTTAGATCACGTCTAAGTTCCACAAGTACAATATGTAAAGAAATTTCAGCCACAGTACAAGAAAGTAGCATAGAGGTATGCCAACATTCTCTCCACTGTGCATGTTGCAAATTCAAACAACTTCATCTTACACCTGTCATTCTCTCAGAAGCACGTATTATCTGTAGAGCACCCACATAAACAGGTTCACTACTAATGTTTGTATGAATCCAGTATGAACTAATCTGTAATGCCTTGTACATATTTTATAGCAGTAGTAGATCAGTTATCCAGTTTTTAATACTTTTGTTGTCTAAAGAAACCACAACTTGTACAAATTGTAGTACACACTGCACTCGAAGTGCTACAAATATGAGATAATCTTATTTGCTTTGACAGTTTTGCCATCTTAACTTTCTCGTATTTTCCTTGGACATTTACATTATTGCAATAAATGTTTTATCATGTGATCAAGTAACTCATAAAAACATTAACATGTTTGAATATCTGGTTGACCTGAAATGGAATGTACCACAGAATTTTTCATTCCAGATCTTGCTCTCATTTAACTTTAGTGTTCACTCATTATTTACTACCATTGATTATAATAAATACGCATGTTTTATTATTTACTTTTCTTTTAAAAGTATTAAATTATTAATTAAATGACAAATTATATATTTGCATTTATAAGTACCTTTTTAATTGTTTCAGCCTGAGAATAAATTAAATCTTCACTGCTGTAGGTGTGACTTTAACCTCTAAAATATGTTACAATAGGAGTGGTCAAAGATTTTAGCAACTTGGCCGACTACCACAAATCTTGAATGTTTTCATTGCTAGATTCATTGTTTTGAAATGGAAATTCACTGCCATCTTAAGGCTTGATCACTTTTAGTGACTTTGGCCATTGCTAGCGCCAACATAGACATGGAAGCACATCTGCAAAGGAAAAGTTTAGGCATATTTGTTTTATTTTTTTTCCTGACAAAAAAGCACCCACAGAGAGGCACACAGGGTCAAGATTTGTGGGACATAGGACAAAAAATTGCTGGGAATAAGCAAACTCGCGCTCCAGGTGCATCACTGAGAACATATACATCTCAAATTTACCATCTCTATGTTACGCTACACTTAGTTTACAATTCATGATTAGTGAAAGTCCAACATCCAACATATCTGAAGGAAAGGCCTTCTAAAGTATGCAATTTCTCATATATCTTACTGGATCAGTTCTTAATATTCATATAATGAACATTTTTCTTCTCTTAAACCACACTTTTTGCCTTGTGGGAAGTGCCTTCTCACACACTAGTGGAGACACATCATAAAACTGCAATAGTTCTTATAGTTGCAACCAAAATCAATATATATGTACCATTTACAAAGAAATGTATTTACTTTATGTAGCTAATTTTCATTAACTTAAGACATGCAGTGTTCTCCCAAGGGCCTTTTACCTTAGCGGGCCCACTACGATATCTTTCAAACTCCGATAACCCCTGACGCTTTAGAACCTGCCGCTACGCTATGTTCTTGTGCCGCTACGCTTTGATGTTTCCCACTACCCTTATAAAATTAATCTGTTAAACAAACATCCTGTCACCTAATTCAAAGCCCCACTCAAATGACACCTGTTCTTACCTCTTCTGGGGTATTTTATTAAGATAATCCAGGATAATTGCTCACTCACTTAACCATTATCCTTTGTGCCTGGCTTGCGTGACCGCCGGTGCGTGACCTTTGGTGAGGGTTTCGTCTGCACCTAGTCACGTGATTGGCCAGCAACAATGGAGTCTACTGGTAGTGTGTTATATATATGTCAGTCGTTTTCATTAACAGCCAAAGCAGTTACACCGATTAAATTAAAAATTATTGTGAAAAATGAACACACCACTTTCCAAGAAACGAAAAATTACCTAGCACCCGGCTAGCCCCATGTTGGCCTGATTGCGACAATCAGAAATTGGCATCACAAATATTGGCAGTGATTCTGATTCCGATAGTGCCAGCATGATTTCCAAAAAGAATGATATCAAGAAACGAATCAGATCGGATGGTAAGTTTTCCATATTGCTAACTTAAGTGAGTGCTGCCCTATTCATTTCTCATTTATTTTTTTTCTGTCTATCCAAGTAATAAACGCAACAATCTTTATCTTCCAGTTTTACCTCAACAGCAGGTAAATAAAAGTTTTAAATTTGAACAATATTTTAGCTAAAAATAGCAAACACTTTGATATATTGTTCCCAATGGAAAGGAATATGTATTATCTTATTCTGTGATGATTAATGTAAAACACATCACTGTCTTGATTCTTGAAGAATCTTTCCTTGGTAATTAACTTAATTAGGATTCAGGTATATTTGTATCTTTTTTGTACATCCATTAATAAATTTAAATACTTTAATTGTGATGTTGCAGTCAGTTTACATAGTGAAAAGAAGAAAAGTCGAATATCATTTATTTAAATTAAGAAATAAATGAGATATGCATTGTTGTTACTGTTATAACCTAGGTAAATACAAAAATACTATGTAAATATATGCACTTCTTTTTATTTCATTGATATTAATTTGTTTCATTATGACATTAACGCGCGCTTTGTAAAACATTTTAAGACCCAAACACGCGTACCCCGATGCTATCGAAAATTTATGGGGAGATCACTAACATGTATTAATAAAGAATGACTGATAATACTAAACAATATAAAGTGTGGCAGTTTAATATTTACAAAACTATGTGCAGTGAATTGACAGAGGACAAGCAAGAGAAATGTAAACAATGACATAATTCAGTTGATAGTATATATTTCACACGTTTTGGAATTCTCTCCGCTTTTAACAGTATCGACCAAAACTGTACTCTTTATAGGGAAACTTTTGTAGCCATTGGGTCACAGATATGCATGTAATATGACTCTTAGCCAGGGGACTGTATTGACTGCTAGAGGACAAATATGGCAGCCTCCATTACAATGTATCGTGTTGATTGCCACATGTGGTGTACATAAGGTCTCGTGTATGCAAAATGTAATGCTCTATGCATCTTCTTTAGCCCTTCTGCAACACAATATAATTACAATGCAATCGCTCAATTTGATCTCAATGTTGTTATCTATTGCGCGTAATAATATGCATTATCAAATTGCCAATTTTAGCTCTTATAAATACCTTTTCGCAAAACAGGTTGTACCTGCACATTCTGTTCAGGGCTCGAAATTAGTGGTAGTCCGCTAGCCCGAGGCTAGTAGATTTCCTGTCGGACTAGTAACTTTCATAATGTAATAGTCCGGTGGGCTAGTAAGTTTCGGTTATCAACAGTCAGCGTTTGTTTACGCCTCTCCCTAATAAAGACTTGACTTCAGCAGATGTTCTATAGAATCAAGGCAGTGACCATTGTAAACACAGTCATAAAATATTAGCATCAGAAGATAAAGTCAATTTCTGACACGGAAAGGTGCGTTTCTATAACAAGAAGCCATCCGATTTTGCGCATTTCGCTTAACAGCGCCAATTATGGTCCTGTCATTAACAGCAGAAGTTTCGTAACTGATCCTAATTAATCTGATAACAAATGAAATGAAAAATGACGTGGAAATAGTCAAATGTTAGTTCTTAAGAGATTTTTATTTCCAACAAATTTATGGCATTCTACAACTTTATATGCGGAAAGTTATTCAGATTTAAAATCTCTCCCCTCAACCATAAATAAAATCAATTTTGTTTCTTGTGTTTCTTTTGGATCATCTGATTGCAACGCACGCTGTTATAGAGGTGCTGAACTTCACTATATTAGACATGGATAGTGAAGCGATCGTACTTTTGTTTTACTTATTTCTTTTTCTCTTCATTTTTCTATTGCACATTATATATAATATATAAAATTGAGAATAACCTGTTTTAAAGCATCTCTATCTTTCTCTCCCACACGCACGGATACAACATGGAATCCAAATCATAAGTTCGGTAAGAGTTTACGTATTCCCTGATTGCCAAGCTTTCTGCAGTTAGCGACCTCATCGTTCACACCAAGTCATAAGGATGTGTCTTCCGTGAAAGATTTTTAATGATTCTGATAATGTTAAGAAAATTTTTTCACCAAAGTTAACATTTAAAAAGTAACGCTAGAATGCTTATTAATTATAACCAAATTTTACTTTTTCAGTGCATGATATGATGACATTTTTAGGAAATATTCAGAAAATATTAAAATTTGACCATTTATAAATCTACACATACATAAATTTGGAAAAGTTCATAAAAGTAAGAAAATTAATACGAAAACTGTGTTAGAAGTAGCGTCATGGAGCAAAAAGCACGAACGAAAATTCCCACCATTGGGCGCAAACTCCCGACCTTGTGTTCCAGAGTCAAGTACGTTTGCGTGTGTGTGCGTGCTGGTATGACACTTTATCCACTTTATCCACAAACTACAAAGTGGTATACCACACACAGAAACAAGACAAAAACTATTCAAAGAAATTAGTTTGTATGTTTGTTTGTTTAATTTTTTTTTTTTTTTGGCTCGCTAACCAAACGCTTAAACAGTCACAAACGGGAAACTGCATATTTTACATTTGCATCTAAATAATTATAAGAATTAGATCAATGTTACGATTACGTTACTGACACATCATTTCCATATAACTACTTTTTTCTATGATGATAAAAATAGTTTTTATATTTTTCCCTTAGAAGAACGAATGAATACATTGAGGTCAGATTAATTAAGAACAATTACCAAACTTCCGCTGTTAATGATGAGACCATAATTGGAGCTGTTAAGTACAACGCGCCGAGTCAGATGGCTTCGTTTGATAGGAACGCACCTTTTCCAAGCTGAAACTAACATTACCATCTGATGCAAATATTTTATAACAGTGTTTACAATGGCCACTGCTTTGATTCTGCAGAACATCCACTGAAGTCGTCTTTACTAGGGAGAGGCCATTTAATTTTAAGGGGGGGGGGGCAGAAGCACATGCTTTGAAACATGTTTCTTGCTCTGATTTTGTTACATAAAGGACACTGTGCCATTCCTTTTCTTACTTTAAATAATCCGCATCAGCTATGCTGTAACATCTCGTATTTTAAAACGAGGCACAATTCCCTCCTTGCAAGACAGGCAAAATGTGGCGTTTTATAGAAGGTGTTCAGCCACCGGAAAAAAACAGAAGTTGAATGAAAATGACATAAAAGAGAGGAATAACTGTTATGATAGGGAAAAGCGTAATCAAACGTTTCAGAAGACATGGTCAAAAGACAGGGAATGGCTGAATTATGATGAGGAGAAGAACGTTATGCGGTATAATTGGGTTACGGAATTCGCAAAAACAAACACAGAGAAAACATCCAGACGGTTAAGGAGACCAGAACAAACCCGATATGGACCTAGAGTGCAGGTGGAGGACAAGAAAGGAGACCTGGATCCCTTTCTGGAATTGGATCCAGATTATCTTGAGAAACAAGGAATGTGAATTGACTGATTGATGATTTGAAGCAAGATTTATATTTCTGTACTTCTGCATTTCATATGATAATGCTATTTATGAAATAAAATTGTTGTTAATCTCAATACGAGTGTGTGACATTGTTTTGTGGACAGGACTAGTAAAGATTTGGCAGGACTAGTAAATTTCTCAGTATACTAGTCCTTCTGGCTACAAAGAAATTTGTGTTAAATTCGAGCCCTGCTGTTGACAGTCTTTTAAGTAAATAAAGTAGCATTTTCCACTTATTACATTCTGTACATGATATCTGGCTATACCCCACCCATACACCCTATGAAGCCTATTCGGATTACCAATAGCCTTAAACCACCACATGACAGAAAGCACCTGTCAAATTTTTAATGGGTAAAATTATTAAAGATCTTCTACCTTTCAGGGCAGGAAACTCCAAGTATCTAAGTTTTTCAATATTTTCGTTATAAGCCCCACCATTCTCCATGCTGGTACAGTCTATTCCCCGTCCTTGTTTATCCAAAAATTGAACCCCTCAGTATCCAAGGTTAGGAAACGGAACATGGAGGACGCCATATTGGACAGTCACATGATCAACCACAGTCGTAACCTTCAAGTAGTTCTTTATTTAATTGTGTTTATACGCATTCGCGCTAATTCAGAAAACTCTGAAAATGAAACTTCGACTTATTTTATTATTGATTCGTGTGTTAAGAAACTAATTTTGGTTGTCTTTAAAATTATATTTAAGAAGCAGAAAGAAGATCGTGAGGTTGTAGGACTAAGTTCAGTCGCGCCGAGATATCAGTCGGTAGTTAGGTTCAACGAAGGCAGGGTTATTTCGCTCCCTCGTTAGCATCTATTTCATTCTTTATTTGGCTGTCATCCTCGTGTGGTTGTTGTTCCCGCTCTAACTTTATCCAGATCCCTTGCTAGCCTTCCCAGGTATGTTTTATACACTTTTTTCCATATGCTTATTACCTGTCACTGTTAACCATCCTTTATTTTTTACACACCGTTCACTCTATATCTGTGCCTCTCGTCTTCCAAACCAACGTATTTGCATCGAACCTTAGTCAGTAGCAGATTACTTTGGGTTTAACAGTTCCCGTTCCTCAGCGCACCAGTAATCTTTGACAGTTACCTTTAGATCTAAAGCATAAGAAACTATTTACCCTCTATAGTCTTTGCATGGATGCTTATTTTCTTTTTAATAGAAAAATGGGAAATTTTCGATTTGTGGAAGATTTCCTATTTTTCATACTTTTATAAACTCCAAAGTCAAATTTGCATGCTTATCTCGTAGACATTTTTATTTTAATTCCATTCCTAATTTTTCAGTTTCAATCATATACAAATTTACAAGGAAAAATGTTCTTTGTAATTTTAAAACAAAATGATTTTGAGACGTTAATTTGTATGTCACCTTGATCTAATTGTTTCAGCAATTAGAATACATGTCATAGATTGTACTGAAATCGTAGTATATTTTAAAAACGTTTATTTTTTTTTGGCCTTCTATGCTATTGTTGCATATATATGTCCAAGTTTCCTCTGACCTTTACTACCTGTTTTAGATATTTTTACATTTATATTGGGGTCAGAATGGTTAGAGGAAACTAATATGTATATATCCCAGATTTTAAGGCTCTGTCACCATCCCCATATGTATAAACCCCTCCCAACCATCCTCCTCCCAGCCCCATCTGTATGGCAGTTCATTTACTTCCCGCCTCCATTTCACCCGATTTTATGTATATGTATATACTCATGTATGGCATACTGCCTCTCTTTAATACAACCCCACGCGAGCGAGGGAAGAAATAACAGAGAAGAGGATAAATAACAGATGAAAGAACCACATGGGAGCTTGGATTGCTACAAAAAAAGTTTACTGTTTTAAGATGCAAGGGATTTAAATTTGAGAGACTAAGTTTACGTATTTTCTTATATTCCACTGCAGTGACAAGTTGTGGAACTTTTAAAAATAGATGGAGTATGTTCAAGACATTCTTTGCAGAAACTGCAATGGACAGTAAAATATTCTTCACAAACAGGACTGTTACCTTTTTTTTCTTGTCCACAGTTTTTGTGTGTGTGTGTGTAAAAAGTGATTTCAGTGGGAAAAAAAGTCTTTTGAAATCGATTCAGTAGATTCTGCTTAGTGTGGTGGACAATCACCAGTAAGTATGAAATAATTGTCATAATTAAGATTTTTTTATTCATTTCAACATGTCTTGTAGTATTTTGTAATCTTTGAAAGCATAATGATTTAATAATGTGTTATGACATGGTTAGGACAATGTACAGTCATATAAGTTATTTTAATAAAATGTGCAAATTAAAAAGAACAATTATTGTTTGACATGCAGGGTGTAGTATGCAATTGATTGAAATGAACAGTGCTGTGTATTTTGTAATATCTTTATTTGAATTATAACTGATTTTCTTAAAATGTTATTAAATTGCTAAAGCCTAATCATGATTCTGTTTTAATTTCACTTCATGGTGTTCTTTTGTTAATTATTCTGAGAACTTCAGATTCCGGTCTGTTGAGTGCATTGCTTCCTTGCTGTTTCCATGGTTACTGGTAAGAATTGTAGAAGAGGCATGGAGGAAATAATCATTTCCAGCTCTAGCATATGATTTCACAGTAAAAGGCGAGATTCCAATGTATATCTGATCATAAGTAGATAAGTCAGATATATCTGTATTCTTCAATTAACATACACAAAGCTCTCTCGTGTCCCACAAGGATGAGTTGGTGGACTGCCAATAATAGTTTGAGAGAAGTCCAGATGAAAATTTTGATAAAAAAATTTGTAAATGTCAATATGTAACAAAACTGTGTCACACAAATATACAATTTATGTTTTACATGTAAAAAGAAGTAGTACATTGGACGTTTTTATGTGCTTTTTAATTTTGTTAGATCTCAACATTCTGATTGGATGAAAAAAAACCACTACTCCGGAACTTTCTGCATTTTTTATACATTCAGTAAAATTTCACACATGGCAATCAGAGAAACAATGTTTTTGTACGAGATAAATTCATCATATAAGACTAGTATTATAATACATAAAAAACATATTAATTAATAAACGAAATAAATTGTGATACAGTAGAACCTGTCTTGTAAGACCACCACTACACTGTACTGACAAAATGTCATGGTCTCTCAAGACAGCTGATCTCATATGGCAGCTCATAGCACTATATAATCAATAAATCGGTGCATTGAGAATCTGGTCTCTCATAGGAGCGGTCTTTCAAGATGGGTTTTACTGCAATTTATTCAGTTCTTAATGATGAACCAAATATGAGAAACTAAAAACACTCATAATGTCTTCTGCATATATGATAGCAGAATTAACAATTCAGTACATTTATCTTTATTTTGTGTGGGTTTTAACTGCACTTTTAACACATTATTCACTATATCATGCTGAGTAAATGAGAGTTCTTTTCCAAGGACACACTGAGGCATGTAGTATTTTTTTCATGATGCAAGGAGTTTTGGTTGGTTGGATAATTATAACTTTAAATTGCTTTAAATAATTAAGTGTTACCTGCAGAGTCATTGGCTTTTAACAGAGGCAAATCATAATTGCTAACTTTTGTTTTACAATGTTAAAATGTGTGAAAGTTGCAACAGAAGCGATGTGAAAAAGTCCAGATTAATCTTTACTCATTAATGGTGTTTGTTATTGTGGAAATAAAGGTTGACACAATTCAAGTTGCCAATATTTTCTAAGATATTTAAATGAAAAACTCCTCTCTTCAAATTAGGGAAGATTCTAATTTTGGACATAGTACAGTTAATAGGCACACTTTTGTGCCATTTACTTTAGTGCGCACTTTGTATGGTATATGGTGCAACCATATGCCATTAAGACAGTTTAGAATATTGTATTAGTTCTTTAAAGTCACATTGGTAGAAAGTACATGCAGTTTTTTTTTAAAAGTCTTTCTCTGAATTATTCTCTTAACACTATTACAAAAATAGAGTCGGTATTGTTAACACTAATCAGTAAGTTTGCAGGCCAAATTCCAAAAATGGTAACTTTTCTAATATTTCTCTCGCTGATGGACCAGTCTTTAGACCATACATTGTGGATAGGCAGCTATGCCACTACGTTTGAAATGTTTCACATAATGTACATTTTATGCATATTATAATTTAAAAAATGATGCCCATCTGCCATCAGATATAGCTGCCGTTACTTAATAAACATTTAAACAACTTTATCTTAATAAATAAAATGATGCTGTTGTGTCATCAAATATGGATGAAGATACAAAAATGAGATCAACCTTGAAACAGTTGTTTTCATAGTGTATGCAATCAACAGCATTGGAATGAATTTTTACAGAAAGCATCTTGCTTAGATTTCTTAGCTGACTGCTCTTGCATTTTGCTGTTAGCAGATGTCCGGATTGTGGGTCCACTTGGTCCTCTTGTTATTTAATATATCAGAAAAATTTTAAAGTTTTTTTTTTAATTTTGACTTTGTAATATAACTTTTGATTTTGCACATTGATATATTGATTTTGAGTTACTGCATGCCCTGTATTTTACAAATTTTACACGTACATGATTGGTTCTGTTGAGATGACCTTTCTGCTATGTGATACTTCAGTTGTGGAGAGGACATGCAGCCTGTATGATCAATATACATGTATTTAATTATCATTATATCATTAAACTGTTTGGTCTCTCCTACCTGCAAAATCAATACTAAACACACAAAGATGTATATCTAGCACTCAGTAATTAAATATTGACTGTTACAGGTTCAGCATTCTAAATTGAATGTATACAACTGAGATATACATTTAATTATGCACCTATTTTTGGGGTTTGGGGGTGAATTTAATTATTTGGATATTTCATGTCATTATTTCCCTTAAGAAGAGGCATGGATGGCAGGTGGGTGGCTTGTAATATAAAAATTGGGGGTTAGGTTGAGTGGATGAGTGGTGGCAACTGCAAGAAAAATAAAACCATTTACTTTGTAAGTTCTTGGCTATGAAAGTGATTTTGATGCTGTTCAAAACCAAGAGACCAGTTATTTGTGTTGGCTATGAACATAATTGAAAGAAGAAAAAATGGAAAGGATATGCATGTTTAATATAAGAACATAATGAAAATTGGAAATTCGTTAAATCGGAGCCCGTTATAAACTGATTCTGCTCTTTTTTTTTAAATATAAATTTTCATTTTCTTTTATACCAAGGAATTGTTTTTTGAAATAATTCTTGTAACAATGATTGCATCTTTTGCATATTTACAGCAGTAGACTGCCTGTTGTAGAGTTAAAATGTGGATTAGCAGTTGGGCATACTTGGTTCTGTTGATGCAGAAAAATCTTATCTAAAGTGAGAAAACAGCTGGAACTAGTCTCCCTTTGTCTTGGAAACACATCAGCATAAGGTATTAGTATGCAGTTCATTTCGGCAATATGGCTGCTGATGAGAAAGGTGGTCACCTCTGTCTGTCGTCTATTCTGACAACAAAGAAGTCTCATTTCCTGTTGTCATAGTAACATCAAGTGTAAAGAGCTTTTTTAGGGTTAGGATCAATGTCAGTGTTGATCTTTTTTATTTTGTTAGGTAGAAAAGTTGTTTGGTTTTAACAATAAATCCTAGAATGTAAAAATGGAAACTTTAAGTCAAAACCTCGTGCTTGTAAGCAAACAAGAAAATATCTGGCAATAAATTGCCACATCTAAATACCGGTAGTCTGATTGGGAATTCATGAGTATTGAAAAGTATTTTTACTGCCAAAAGCATTGAGAACTTAATTATCATTAGGCCAGTTATGTACATCAGGATTCAGGACTGAAGTTGTAGTAGTAGTAGATGTTGTAGGGTTTGATGGCACATCAGCACAATACTGGCTATATGGTGCCAATCAAAAGTTAAGTTCTAAAATGTAAATAAAAAGGATTTTTAAAAAAATATAGGAAGATGAAGCCTTCCAAAATACAAATATAAGCATGAAGTTCTAAATGTTAAAATTTTAGTGGTTAAAATTCTGTACAAGGAATATATAATACAGGTAAAACATGTAAATCCCTAAAATGTGATCGAAAATTTTAAACATAAAAATGTACTACTTATTTACACACCACACAAGGCCCAAAGCTTTCAATCACACACAATAATACTTGAAAAATCTCTCCAGAAATTCCTTCAAAACTCTTAATGAAGAACTTGTGTGCAGACGTGCTGCAGATTCATTGCTACTGATTTTGATATGATTATCAGTTATAAGTAGGCCACTTAGTCCTATATGACCTTTCAGCGAGTAAACTGACGCATATATTTTATAATTTGATATAGTGACCGATTAGAAACAAACATAAAAGGCAATACACATTATTGACTTGGTTCTTGGACAAATGATGTTGATGTGCTTTCATGTATGGATGAATATACAAAAACTAGAGAAACCTTGAAACAATTGTTTTCATAACATATGCAGTCTATAGTATTGGAAGAAGTTTCTACAGAAAGCGTCCTATAGACCCAGATTTCTTGGCCAACTGCTCTTACATTTGGCTATTAGGCAGATGTCAGCCAGGAGATGAGTGATCTAACCCACTTGGGCCTTATGCTATATTTTTTTAAGAGGAAACAGTGGCCTGTTTGTCTCGCTGATATCACTTAGCCAGCTAATGTTCAATAGTTTCAACCATATTCACAGTCCATTATTTGAGAGGCTTAATTTGCAAGCTGATGCCTCCTAATCAATTCTACAATCTCCAACACATCTCTGTATTTTTTTTTTCAGTTGCCATGCAACCAAGCAAGGATAATGAAGTAATTTTAGTTCCTCTTTCAAGCATTTTCAGGGGTGGTGCTGTGTACAATGTAATCAGGCCTGTTGGATAACTGCAGGATATATAGACAAATTGTATCCACTTACTACTGTTTAATTACAGATTGTAAGCTGTTAGAACCAATTTTCTGCCTCAATTGTGTCAGAATACTTGGAATTCTATGCATTTTTGGGGTTTAAGAAGGATCGGATGTGGATTTGCTATCATCATATTTAGAATCTTGGAAACCTTTTATTTTCCAACATCTCAAAGTCAAAAAATGATAGCAATTATTTGTAAAAACATTGATTGAGAGCAAATTAAAGATGTCTTGTTTGATTTCATTTCAAAATGAAATGTTTCTTTTTACACCTTTGTCAGCTTTGGAGGACGTTACGGTTATTAGGTTTTCTCATTGAACTTTTTATGGTAAAATGATAAACTCTTGTAATTTGCTGACTGCAGTATAATAGGTTTAATAACTTTTTATGGTAAAATGATAAACTCTTGTAATTTGGTGACTGCAGTATAATAGGCTTAATATACATAAATTCAAGCCTCATATCATGGCCGTACATCCCTGTATAAACATTTCAAAAGATGGTGACAATGTTGGAGCTGTTGTAACACCCCATGACACCATCTCCAGTCAGTTACCAGATAAATCCTCTGTTTTGATCTCAGAAATTACAGCCATACTCAGCTCATTCAACTATCATATATACTCGTATATAAGCTTATACCAACTACAAACTGCATAGATCCAGATCTGCCATCGCATAATGCGTCGTCAGATCTGGGTCTATGCAGTTTGTAAGGACTAATCAGTAGAACAAACAACATAGACCCTGATCTGCCGGCACATTATTCGACGGCAGATCAGGTTCTATGTTGTTTGCATTTGGATGTGGCTTACACGCGAGTATATGCGGTACATTGAAACCTCTCCGAAAAGAAATTTCATCCTTGTTTCTGATTATCTTTTACACTGAAAGCCTTGCAAAATCTTACATTTTATAACCTGTAAATATCCCAAATCTTACATACAAATGTTTTGCTCATACAATCTGGAAAAGTATTCTGTACTGTTGGCTGTCTATTCACATTGATATTAAAGGCAATGAAAGAGCAGATAAAGCAGCCAGAGCTTCCCTGCAGTCGCGGTCACCCATTTCAGAGTGTAAGATTCCAAATACAAACCTTAGATATTATATAAATCGGCATGTTCTGTATACTTGGCAAAATATGTGGAATAAAAACTCCACAAACAAGCTTCAGTACATCAAACCCATCATTGGAAAGTGGCATCCCATGTATAGAATAACAGTTTTCAGGTACGAGGTGGTATTATGCTGATTGCATTTGGGACACGCATGCTTGACTTGTGCATACCTCCTGTAGGGTGAAGCACAACCTGAGTGCATAAACCTGCCAGTGTTCCTGCCGGTGGAACATGTGTATTAATATGCACACATACATACATGTATACATATGAACATATACACATGTGCCTGCATGATCATATGAACTATGCATAATTATATTGTATTGGTAAGTTGCGAATTTTCAAGCCGAAAATGCTCTCCAAAATGCAGTATTAGTTGTATTAATTGTGCCTTGAAATCGTTGCATAGAGCAATCATTATTTTTCTCTCTCTCAGCCTTATTCCATCATATCTAATTTTATTCAAGAATATCACCATTTATACACAAATTAAGGTTATTTTATAATGATACATAATAGTACAACCAAGTATTATTACACATTGAATACTTTAATACCTAATGGTGCAACTGAGTATTAATCAACACTGAACAATATACATAATAGTACAACCAAGCATTAGCACATACTGAATACTTTAATACCTAATGGTACAACTGAGTATTAGTACACATTGAATACTTTAATACCTAATGGTACAACTGAGTATTAGTCAACACTGAACAATATACATAATGGTACAACCAAGTATTAGTACATACTGAATACTTTCATACCTAATGGTACAACTGAATATAGGTACACATTTAATACCTTTATACCTAATGGTGCAACTGAGTATTAGTACACACTAAACAATATGCATAATGGTGCAACCAAGTATAATTACACACTGAATATTTTAATGCCTAATGCAGTGATTCCCAAACCCCGGGTCACGAGGACCCTCACGACCATATACTGGTGCTGCATTTTGGGTCGCAAAAGATGGTATTTAGGGTCATGATCAAAAAAGTTTTGGAACCACTGGCCTAATGGTGCAAATGAGTATTAGTATATACTGAACAATATACATTATGGTACAACTAAGTATTAGTACACAGTGAATACTATAATACCTAAACATTGAGTTTGAAATCTATATTGGTATCCATGGTCTTCAGAAGAGATTCCTATTCTGAGGCATACCACTAGGTACATATTACAATGTGCTATTGTGCTATTGGCATGTTTCTCTCCTCCAGTGGAGTGGCAAGCAACATAAAAGTCATAAAGGGGGCTGAGTCTGACAGCTTGCAGTGTAGGTTTCTCACCATTATACTCCTTGCATATGTGTAAATGCCAAGGGGAGCCTTCAGTCATTTCCAATAAACTGCTTTGGAGCTTTATTACCATACAATCCTACAAAGAGTGGTCCAACCAGTAAGCATATTGTATATTCTAATTATATTCAGCTGGATGCTACTTCATGGTCCAAGGACAATGGATCTGTTGAACAGAGTGGCCCTGACTGCCCCAAAATATTTTGCAAGTTATGGACATGCCACTTAATTTCGGGGAGGGGGTTGCTTAGGAATATCTTTTGAGCTGGGATAATTTTTTTTCTTTTACCTCCAGATAATTTATTTTATTCATCTAATATAATGAATATGAAAGGTTCTTTTTTTTCAATAAATCCAAGCAGAAATATTTTTTCTCAAGCTGAGGGCAAATTTTATGCCCTCCCCCCCACCCCCCAAAAAAAAAAAATATTTTAATGGTTGGTCCCTCATGAATATACTGAGTGATGATTGCCTCATTCATTGTAGAAACATTAGTGGCTTACCTAGGCATACACACAGGCGACCATGTTTTTAATTTCTAGGCTTACCACATCCATCAGCTGTTCTTCGAGGCTGACTATACTTGCTTCAGAAAATGGCTTTGCTGTGCCCAAGAAAAATTCCCATGCCTTGAAAAGAGCTGCTCCCTCCCCCACCCCCCTACCCCATCCCCCTAAATGATATGCACCTAGAGTCAACAATCAAGAAGTTAAGTGTGCGGATGTTACCCAGTTTATATAAATTTTATACCTGATTTACTGCTATTCTAAGTGGGATAGTGGGTTTCACGCAGTAAATTTTTTTTTTTACCATGTTCCTTAAATCTTCACTACTCCTGTGTGCCTCCTGACTACACTGTTTTCTGTGTGCCTCCTGACTACACTGTTTTATCAGTGTGCCTCCTGACTACACTATTTTCTGTGTGCCTCCTGACTACACTGTTTTTTGTGTGCCTCCTGACTACACTGTTTTATCAAGACAAAATCGAAAACTCTGCCTACTGATTTTTCTTTAGTGCGGGTCTGTGTTGGCCAAAGGCGATAAAAACTTTAAGATGGTGGTTGATTTCCATTTTAATACAAAATTTTTCTGCAACCTAAAATTTAAGAGTTGTAGTCTGCCGAGTTGCAGTGCAAAGTCACTGGCTGCCATGTGTAATGTAATTTCGAGGCTGAAATAGTGACAAAATGGATTAAATTTCTAGTGTGAAACACTTGCAGAAATACACAATTTGATATTTAATCAATTAATTACTAGTTTGAAAAGAAAAATAATTTTACGAACATGGGAATTAGTACAAATAGTATAATAGTATATCACACCAGTAGATAATGAAGTCGGCACTAAAGTTAACGAGAGCAAGATCGAGGACAAAAATCCATGGCGCAGCTCTTTTCAGGTGAACTAGATATTCAAACATGTAAATGTTCTTATGGATTACTTCAGCACTTGATAGAACACTATAACAATAATATAAATAGTGAAGGAAAAGATGATAGTTAAGATTGTAGAACTGTCAAAGCAAACAAGATTATCATGTATATTTTTTTTTTACCACTACTTGAGCATCAAGTAGTATATAGAACTTTTCTTTGTCCCTTTGAAATTTTGTATGTCCCCCATATTTGGAGGTCAGGGGGCCACAATGATCCCTGTTCTTGGGATCCTAGGTGCTATCCTGCTAATTTTACACAAGTTATTTGTTGGTGGGAAGCTAACTAATTAGTGGAGCAAAATAAGCAAACCATTAAACAAGCTTGTACATTACTCTCTCTTTATAATGCTGTTCATGACCGCTATAAAACACCTGTTTCAGCAATGTGATTTTGTTTATAATTTTTTAAAAAAATTGAGTGTGGGTGGGGGAAAAAAGTAGTAGGGTTGGCAACATGAAACAGGGACGGTCGGCCGACCAGAAACACACATTTTTTTGTGTGCCTAAGATAAAGTTTTGGCTGTTGATCAGACAATAAAGAAAAACTTTACACTCCAACATAATAGACATTTTGTCCAAGATTTTAAACTTCAGAACTGATTCTAAGTTCAGAATATTTTTTCATACTAGTAATTTATTGTTTTACTGAAATTCTCTCCTTGCACTCCACAGAGAGCTATTCACCCACTGTAAGCCCAGGGGGATGTACTGCCTTGTAATTGCAATGAAAAGAGAGGGATTGGCTAGTTGTCATCAGGGCTGGTCTGGCATTACAATTTTCATAAAATTAAACAAAACTATTGATTTTTCCTCCATATTCTTCACAGAATTCTGGGCGATTTATAGAAAATTTTACTTGTCTAGGAAATTTTATTAACTCATTTGAGGCTCCTGGACAAGGGATTTTTCTGTCCCTGTTCACTGTACAATGCAAGACTTTCGTCATTAAAATTTTGCCCAATTTTTGATTACATTTGGGGATGGCTTTGTTGAAATAGTAGTACAAGTTAATTGGTTTTACATTCTCACAGTCATATTGGATGGCCCAATAAATGATCTTCGGGAATGATATAATGTTATTTTTCAGACCGATATATGTTTTTAAGATAGAAATGTGCCTTTTTTCAAAGAGCTTTCAAGTGTTTTATTTTATTTGGGCTTAATGGAGGAGAACTGACCTAATATCAAAGATATTCCAGAATCGGCTGAGCTTCAGAAAAACTTGCGTAATTATTTCTGCTTACTATACTTATGAGACATCACAAAGGCTTGGTCTATTTGAAATTGAAATCTGACTTTTTATGGAGTTTTGCATCTATATTATTGGCTTTTAAATTATGAGGTCTCTTTTTTTATGCCCCGACATATTTATTGAGGGGGTGTATAGTGCTACCCATGTTGTATCCATCACTAAATTTTGTTTCCATCCAGTAACCGTTGAAGGACCTAATGGGTTTGAATCCACCCAGTAACTGTTGAAGGACCTAATGGGTTTGAATCCACCCAGTAACTGTTGAAGGACCTAATGGCTTGGAATCCACCCAGTAACTGTTGAAGGACCTAATGGGTTTGAATCCACCCAGTAACTGTTGAAGGACCTAATGGCTTGGAATCCACCCAGTAACTGTTGGAAGGACCTAATGGGTTTGAATCAATTTTGGTTTGACACTTTACAATAAGAAAATCTGTGTTGTTAGATTTTCACCATTTTTCAAATAAAATTGTGCAAAGTTAATTCAGTTCCCTGTTTTACTTGGACTTTTGTGCTTCATTTGCATTGTATTGGTGAGGGCATCCATGTTGTATGGATACATTTCAATACTTTTTTTATTATGTCAATCTCTTAACTTTTCGCCAGTCTTGTGTGACTTTTATAACGAGATTAACTTTTGGTCAAAGATTTGGTTCTTGTTTTCGGTCAAAGATTTGGTTCTTGTTTTCTTCTCCAATGTGTTTGGCAAATTTCTTTGGTTTTATCTTCAGTTCAAGCATGCATGCACCCATCCATTAATTTACCAACTATCCCATAACAAATACTCCAATGGATTAACCAATCCAATTGCCAGCTTTGTTTAAACAATAAGGTAATATACATGACGGAAACTGTTTTGTGACTGGAGTTTGTGCTTGTTACAACCAGTGTAGTGGTGTTGCTACAAGTCATTAGTTTGCAAACACGATTTCTTCTACATAACATTATACAGTATAATCTGAGACTAAATGCAAACAACATAGATCCTGATCTGCTGTCGCATAATGCGCCGACAGATCAGGGCCTGTTATTTGTTCTACTGATTAGTCCCTACAAACTGTATAGACCCAGATCTGCTGGCACATTATGCAATGGCAGATCTGGGTCTATGCAGTTTGCAGGTGGTATTGGATTATATGCGAGTATATACAGTACCTTTTTCTTAAGTTCATGTTATAATTATGAAATTTTTGGTCCAGTTTTAATGAATATTTCGCCATACACATTCTGTTTAATCATTTATTTTGTTCCAGTAAGAAAAAAGTCTAGTATTTTGCAGATGATTATGTGGAGTGTTCTCTCTGTCTAAAATAGGTTGATTTCATGAATTTAAGTTATTTGTCTGCCATGTCTGAGATTGACAGGCAGTTGCTGTGATAGACTCCTCTCACCATGGCTGATGTTTAATAATGCTTGCTACTATAATGATTGCCAGTTTTCCTACATTAACTGGCTGTTGACTGTGGAGTTGCAACAAAATTTATATTGGTAATGGAAAATCATTAAATGCCAATGGGAAAATGGATATTAAATAAGTTGTCAAGAAAAATCCTTAAAGGTTATGGGAAAATGGATACAGACATAAAGTACAAATCTATAGGTAAATGGTCCATAACAACACAAAGGATATATAAGCTGTGACAACATTGAATGACCTTGAAGACAAGGTCGTAGAAATGAATGGAATAATATAGAAATCCATGACATACTATGATTTTCTGTGTTCAGTACTCGATACCGGATCGTATAAAAAGAAGAGGGGACATTTTCAATGTTTTTAGCTCCTACAAAAAAGTCTTACAGGAATCTGATTTGTAAAAGTTTTGGCAGACATGCTGCTTCTAAAATACATGTGTCTGCTGGACTTGCCCAAGATACAGCAATGATCTTTTTAGTATAATTTAACATTGCTCGCACAATTAATAGTTTGACTATTTACTCTGAGTGCCTTCTATGCTGACTTGCAATAAGAAAATCTTTACTAATCAATAAAAATAAGCTAACTTCAAAAATATGAACTAAATCTTATCTGTTTTTTTCAGAGTTACTACAGTATTCCCCATATTGAGAGGCCACTCTCAGGAGAGTCCACTCCTTCTATAAGGCCAATTTGCTCATCACCAAAGTAGTATATTGTAACCATTTTATCACCCTCATGAGAGGCCTTCACTGTTGTAAGATAACATCTTCATTGCAGAAGGTTGGGATTATAAGAGGCAGCTATCCCTATTATGTTTTCAGTAGTTTAGTTTACTTTGTGGGACCCAATCTGATTCAAATTGAGATCTACTGAAACTAAGTAGATCTGACAGGCAATCGTTTAAGGCTTACATGTTATGCTGACCTTGGAATTACTGGTCTGCTTATTTTTAGTAACCTGTCAGACGAAGCAATTTGCATTTCATATTAGGGAGAAATGTGGTTAGATTTGAAATGTTCCGAATGATGTTTTTCACTTTCATAAATGTGAAAGCTGTAATTTAACTGGTAATCAAAAGGTCAGCAGAACATTACCTAATATTAGTGTCGGTCAGTCTCTGTTATGTTGATTTTAATCAGACTGTGTTGAACCTTGCCAGTTTTTGCCTTAACATGTTTACCTGATGTATGTAATATATATACTGTGTGATCACTTTGACAAGCAGCAGCTGGTGGTCCTTGTATTAGTATTAGATAAAGAGACAGGGAGGTGATAAGTGAAATTGACTGACATAGTGGAACTATTAATTGCTCACTTGTGACTTGATGGCTCCTATATCTAGGTTGATGATAGAATTTCTCAAGTAATTGCCAAATTTTTTCCTAGAGAATACTGACATGTTTAATGGTCTAGTTTACCAAAAGGCTCCAGCGATGGAATTTTGATGGAATTTTCCGTTCCAAATCTGGCTCCTATTTAACATACTAATAACTAATATTTATTTATAACGGTTAATTTTGAAGTCCATTACTACCTATTATTTCTTTCATATTTCTCCTCTTTATCTGAATTTTTTTTTCTTTTAAAAACTAATTTCAGTTTGATTTTGATTATGATTTTCTGCATGTTCCTTTGTTAAGAAATTTAGTTCCTTACATCATTTATGCAACTTATAAAATATGTACACTAATGGATGTCGGTGACTTTAAAGCCAAAATCTGTAGATAGCACAAGCCCCCAAATTTTCAATTGCCAAACATCATGTTTGTATTAACATAAAATGCCATCTGAAAATTTTAATTGACTTTTGATAATTTTGGGGATCACCAACTCCAAGATAAATATAGAGGTGTGAAGCAGAGAAGGCAGAGTTGAATCTATAACCCTTATAATACCACATTTGGTGTGAAAATCATACATACCTTAAGAAAAGAGCTAACAGATAAAATTCTACTAGACATTCCTCTAAAGCAGAGATGTGGAAGCATATAATTTAATTGGAACAGGTATTTCCTGCGTCACTGACAGCCAAATGCAACTTTGTTTAAATGTTTACCGATTTTGTAAACATTTATGGTCAGTAAACTAAACTAAGCCATTTACACGTGTAAAAATTGAAGCCTTAGTAATTACCAAGGTATCCAAATGCATTTCAAAGTCATTTTACTTTGGTCGTTTAACAACTCTGTTCTGTGGTTTGGTCATTTCACTACTCTGTTCTGTGGCTTGGTCATTTCACTACACTATTCTGCAGTTTGGTCATTTCACTACACTATTCTGCAGTTTGGTCATTTCACTACACTATTCTGTGGTTTGGTCATTTCACTACTCTGTTCTGTGGCTTGGTCATTTCACTACACTATTCTGTGGTTTGGTCATTTCACTACACTATTCTGTTGTTTGGTCATTTCACTACACTCTTCTGTGGTTTGGTCATTTCATTACACTTTTCTGCAGTTTGGTCATTTCACTACACTATTATGTTGTTTGGTAATTTCACTACACTATTATGTTGTTTGGTAATTTCACTACACTATTCTGTGGTTTGGTCATTTCACTACACTATTCTGTGGTTTGGTCATTTCACTACACTATTCTGCAGTTTGGTCATTTCACTACACTATTCTGCAGTTTGGTCATTTCACTACACTATTCTGCGGTTTGGTCATTTCACTACACTATTCTGCAGTTTGGTCATTTCACTACACTATTCTACAGTTTGGTCAAATAAAATCAGTAGTATTTGTCACACAATAACTAGAAGCTTTCATTTGTGCTCATTTCCAGTGAAATGTATGAAACTCTTCAAATAATAGTCATTTGCTTACTAAGGTTCCCAAAAGATTGAAGTTCTTCAGCAAGTTTCATAAATTTAATTAAGCGAGCAAAAGATTGAAATTATTTGTCAAGTTTCATAAATTTCATTTAAATTGAGCACTTGTACAGTATAAAATCCTCTATATCCATATTTCAGTTGCATTGTAGCCTAATACAAAGATGTCAAAAGATAGGAATGAAGGCTAATATATATGTACATGAAAACTCCATATCCAGTGAAATAATAAGAAGAAGCAATAAATCTATTAGAGAAATATAAAGATACTCATCAGGATCCATCTTTATGATATCACTACTGTACTACCTTGGAGCTAGGAAGAAAACTATTGGACTTCAATAAACTTTAGTTAATAGGAGCCAAACTCTGTTACATAAATCCTGATAAACACAAGTACTTGGCATCCTACTGGCAGGGATCCTGGAGATGATATAAATATTCTCTTTCAGCCATGTTGATAGCTGGATAATTGCTATAATGGCAGAGAGTTTTGAACTCAATTTCTTGGACTGCTGACTTGCAATATTAAATCAGTCCTTCAAAGAGATACAGCACATTTGCAGCACAAAATAATTACACACATGACCTGTAGGTTACTCGTCAGGGGTAACTCTAGGAGCTAAAGCAATATGTGATAAAAATAGAAAGTAGGGGTCACCAACAGTGAAATGCATTCCCTGGGGATCTATATGGTATTATTTGCACAGCTTGTAATTTCAAGTGACCAAATTACATGGGTGACACCCTAATCTACTAGTCCAAGTTTCCTCTGACCTTTTCCCACCCCATTTTAGATACTTGGACAGTTATGTTGGGGTGGGTGTTCAGAAAACATGGAACCACATTGTAGTTGCATAGGGTAGTTGGTTTAGGTAGGAACTAGCAGACTACCATATATACTCGCGTATAATCTTATGCAAACTGCATGAACCCAGATCTGCCATCGCATAATGCGCCAGCAGATCTGGGTCTATGCAGGTTGTAAAGATTAATCAGTAGAACAAACAACATAGACCCTGATCTGCTGGCGCATTATGCGAAGGCAGATCAGGATCTATGTTGTTTGGATTTGGACTCTGATTATACGCGAGTATATACGGCAAGCAACATTGTACTGAACCCTGTCTGCCTGATATCAATTAGTAGAATATTACTCTTCTCATTCATGACGATTAAAATATATTTCATCTCTTTTAAGTGGACTCGCGAGGTAAATGTACAGTCGCTACAAACTGGACACTGTACTATACTACAAACTGGACACTGTACTTTACCATTCTTGATCCCAAATCTTGTGACCTACACTTTTTTTCATATGTCAGAGGATCACATGATGCAAACAACCCAAGTAGGGAAAAGGTGGATTGCAATCAAATACGGATGTAGCAAGATTTGGTGATCATGTGACTAAGCAGTGCTGCATGGCAGAGTAGGATCGGTTCATAAATACCGGATAATAAGGTCTCCTTTCAGCTTATTAAAGTTACAAATTATGATAAATATTCTTTTTATTGACTTCATGGAGGTACGGTTCTTAATTTTGCTAGCCCGCCTTTAAAGTGACTATTATGCCGCTACTGCGTGTTTTTGGCAAATTCCGTGTTTTTGATAGGGACACTCAGACTATCTGATCTTGCAGCAGAATTTGCAGGAAGACCGATCAAACTCCAGTGGTTCCTCACTAAAATACTTTTCAGGGGAGCCAGAAAAGTGTATGGTGATATAGGTAAGGTTACCATAAACTCTGTCATGTTTTATGCAAAAATATAATTCAAACAATACATTGTAATCAATGATTATACAGAGACTGTTATATCGGGGACCATGCTATATCGGAGACCATGTGTAACGAAGGTGCTTTATAGTGAGGAAACACTACTTTCTGTTTGCAGTTGGATGTGCATTGAAAACAGATAAATATGGTTAGCAGTTTTCATGTCTTTTTCTCTGCACCTGTTTTCATAATCTTTTTCTCTGCACCTTGGCTCGGTGGTTGGGCAGGACACTTTACTGCCTTGGCACAGTATAACCTTAAAAGTGTTGATGTGCCATGTACTCAAAATGACCAAACACCAATACCAGCTTTTATCAATTTGGTTTTACAATTGTGACTCTCGCATGTGAAGAAAATGTATGAAGTTCAAACGAGATATACTATATTTCAAGAAGAAAAAAAATTATATTAGTGTTTGTGACAGCTACTAGTAAATATAATGGTGCAGTTATTATTGCAAGTCCAAAATGAGACAACTTAAGTGATTAATTCTGCATAAAATAATTGTGTTATTAAATGGTTGAATATCATTTAATATCTTTTACATTTTCATGACACATTATGTAAAAATCCCATGCAGTGCATTGAAGGGTCTTGTATCATTAAAAAGAAATGTATTGGTAAAACATTCTGATTTCCATTACACCATAACAACATATTTCAAGTCCTTTTCATGTCTTATTTAGAGCACTTGCCAACTGGCTATAGAATTCTCACCATTTTTGTGTCTGTATAGTTTTGCTTTGGTCCTTTATAGCCATTAGAAAAATAAAGCAATAAAAAAATGCTTGGTTGATGATAAATCTTTCTCATGGGTTACATATATTGATCCGCTTGCAGTCAAATGTATAAAAACAGGCTTAGAAAAGAATTGATTAAAAAGAGATCAATTTTCTTCCCAAAAGACTAGAAGAAGGGAGATGACAGCGACATTTAAGCATGCAAAATCTATATCCCTCATTGATTTTAGTGCACATGGTGGTCTTCGTCACAGCCTTGTAATGCATTTGTGGTTTTAATATGCAGTAGACTTCTGTACATTACAAATTTCTTGCTATAAATAAAAGTATTTGGTATTAACAAATTTCATGTTTGTATGACAAAGACTATTAATGGATAGAAGCTGTAAAGCCATTCTATTCAATTTAATATCTCTTTGATATATACATGTTTATAGGGCAAAGGACTCATTTTTATGCTGGCTTAGAACCGGGAAACCATGCGTTTGATGGATCCGCCACTCTGTTGGGTCATGCTCACACATACTTTCCACGTGAAATACACACTCAGTTCCTAATTTAGGGACCTGTACATGTGGACTGATTGGAATCTCACCTTTCACATTGTATGGCATTCACTATAACTCTGGCATGGAGTTACCTGAGTAAGCCTAGTATGGTGTATCATACATCCCATGAATTGTTTGAACTGTCAACCATGCCAACTGTTTCACTTTAAAACTCTGTAACAGAAATTATACAGATTCTTTTTAAACTGCCAACTAATGTACAATATCTTATGTTGCTTTACATTATATCAATTATGTTATTTAAGTGACTGACCATTTAGTTTGGTGGTGGTGGTGGGGGTTACCTAGGATTTTTGTTTCAAACCAGGGTATTGCTTTTTTCTTTTACCTCGAGATCATTTTTTTTTTTTTTTTTTTTTTAAAGTAATGGATATAATTAGTTATTTTTTTTCTTCTAAAAATCAGAGCAAGAATATTTTTTTACAACCTAATTGGAGGCTTGAAATTAAATGGTTTGTCCATAATGTGCAGTTACAAACATAACCCAAATAGATAAATGTATAAATGTATCATACGTAACCAAAGTCCAGCCTTCAAGATCTGAAGTACTTTTGTCCAGTTTTAACCCAAACTTAGATATCAGTTATGAAACAACTACAGGGTTGATCTGTTTCTAACTCTCAAGTACTTATACTTATTTAAATTATATTAATTCATCTTGCAACATGCAGTATAAGCACTTTCCATCAACTCCTTTGTTTTCAGTCTGGCAAACTCTCGTGAGATTTGGACAATATGGGTTATCTCATTGGGGCATTGAGATATTGCATTGGTAAAATAGCTTCTCAAGATCTAGTTTTTTTTTATGTTATCCAGACTACACATGTTAAATAAAGTTTTTTTGTAACTTTTATATTGAGCAGGAGTTTCCAGTTCCATGTATGTATAAATCATTGACTGTTGAAATTAAATGCGCACAGTTTATAAGGTATTGTTCATCTTTACACGGAGATGCTTCATACATTTATTCTAACACAAAAGTATACCCAGAAACCCATCTTAGTGGATACCTCCATATACAAGACACTTGCTAGTGAAGGACATTTGTTAAACCCCCTTTAAGAATTTCACAAATTTACTTTTATATTAAGTACACCTGTCAATGAAGGATGAAATTTTGTGATCCCCTTAATTTGCTTTTTGACATTCCCAAAAGCAACCATTTAATGAATCAGAGTTTTCTTGAATAAGAAATGCTATTCATGTAAAGTTCTATGACTGATGGGCTCTGATTTTGATTTTATACGGCAGTTGTGCTTTCTCTTTATTCTGTACATCTAACTTCAGTACAGTAAGAGATTGCTTATCCAGATGAAGTGGGAAGCAATAATTTGTTCAACAAATTGATTGTCAGTATAATTGATTTGAATCAATCGGGGTTTGAAATTTTGGGAAATTTGGTGAGAGTCCATATGAGTGATTAATCTGGATAATCCACATCCAGATAATCAGTGCTCTACTCTAGTGAATAAAGCTGCTTTTAAGGAAAAGTGTTTTCAACCTTACATCAGGAGCTGTGGTGACACAGTGGTCAATGCATTAGACTTTTGACCTGTGCAGCGTTGACTCTGACCATTTTAAAAGTGTTGATGTGTTATAAAGTGTTGATGTGTCAAAATGTCACCCCCCCCCCCAAACCAAACCAAGACCTTTCTTCACTATATAAAATACATTATACCCAATCTGATTTAAATCGAGGTCTGCCTTTCAGAACCTATCCACAGAGGTTCAAATATTGCAGAGGATTAGAGTCGAATGGCTTATCCATACACAAATAAATACCCCTTCTCAGTGGTCTGCACCATAAGCCCCTTAATTCTAACTGTTATGTAGCTTTTCCTTTTTGTAAGGACAAAATAAAGTCATTGTATATTGGGGCAGAATGGCCAACATGACATCCTGTTACATTCTTTTGTTTTGTAAGGGCCAGTTTATTCAATATTTTTTTAGCGAAATAATATATTTATGTCCTGTACACAAACTCAGTATTATACAAGTACACAAAATAACTTGGGGTAAAAAGGAGAAAATTCTGTGATTTTTGTTTCTTTGGATACTCTATGGCTCTCATTAACAGTGTTTTCTGTTAGACATACTTATCAATGTAAATGCTTAAAGAAAGAAATGAAACTAAAATTCAAGGGTTACATTGAGGTATTTCAGATTCATTTAAAGAAATAGTTGAATTTGTGTGTTTATATTGCCTGCTTCTCATGTGACAGTTTCAAGCATGGAGAACAATATTGAAACTATGTATTATAATATGTTACATTTTGCTCTTTTTGTAACATTATACTTTTATTTTATCCAGCAAGCAGGAAATTTACAAGTCTTTAAATAAATTTTTTTAAAAATTCAAGCATTTGATAGACGATTTGTCATGAACAGTTACACTCTAAATTGATAAAAATCTTTCTCGTTTTCTTTTTAAATGCGGTTTTTTACTATTCATTTTCAATAAATTATAGCCGTCAGTTAGGGTTGATTGGCAGTCGCCTGTGGTGATCTTTGAACTGGTGGTGAAATAGACAACTATAATCTTTGATCTGTCAATAGAAGAAGTATCAGATAAAATGGCATAGCTACTTTACTGCAGATAAATACTGTATATCAGTTTTTTTCAATTCATACGGCACATTACAATTCTGTTCAAAAGAAGTTTTCAACACCACCTGTTATCAGGTGGTAATGAATTGTTCCTGATTGAGATACGATTCAAAAGGGCCATGCAATCTTTAGTAATCAGAATACATGCTCATTCAGGTAGAAAAGAGAACTAATTCACATCTCAAATTGCTATATAAACCCAGTGATCCTTGAGACAAGCTGGAACAGTTATATATGACCTGGAGTTGCAAATGAGACGTGGTATAGATTTCAGTCTTTATCGTAGCAAGACAAATGTTAACAGAGCACCTGGCCAGTATTACAAATCAATTAACAGAGCACTTTATCTGTATTATAAATCAAGTTTTCAACGCACGGTATCAAATAAAGAGTAGATTCACAATGTTTTAATGTCATTCATTTTTTAAAAAAATACGGCATATTGAGTATCTGAGACGTAAAATGTTAGTGTGCAACTTGATGCAGAATAGTTATTATTAAAAAAAAAAAAGGAAAAATTACTGCATACCCTCGTCACTAAATTTCTAAGACTTTGTGTTTGCTACAGTTTTGTGATTTACAGTATGTTCTGTGAAGTACATGTACAAGAAAAGTGGTTGAAGATGGCAGCAATTGGATTTACTTTCAAAAACCCCACGACATAGTTATTGCCAAGTTCCCTTGTTTTTTTTTTTTGTTTTTTTTTTTTTGCATTTTCTATCACTTTACACATGTACTACATATGTTATCAATTTGAAGATCTTGGTTCTCATATATAATAACTTGTTAAATTTGCTTTTTTTTCATATTTTTATTTTTCCATCAGTTTACATAGAGTACAATCTAGCTTAAAAATCAGCATAAATCACTTACATTCATATTAGACACTAAACAGATATTTTTGTTTTGTAATGGATGTGTTCTTTGAAAAATTCTATTAGGAAACTTGGCTATATCACAGGTGGTGTTACATTTTGTATATTTATAGTCATACATATGTAGAATTAAATGAAAGGTGTTCCAGATTGTTTACATCTGATAACAGTAACTTTTATTTCAATTAATTTTAATTTCTGTTTTAAAACAATTTGTCTTTAAATGCGAGATATATCACAGAGTTAATTAACTGGAATATTCTCATGCAGGAGATTGAATTTTGTTGTCTGCAGCTTGAAGGAATCAATGGCAAAGGTCAGTCTATTGTTATTGTTTAGTGGTTCCTCCACACTTGACCCCAGTGCTCCACATTAGGATTGACATCTCCTATTGAAGTGTTGTTTTACAAATTCTACAGAGCTGTGTTGCACCCGACAGGTGTGTTATGCCTATCAAAGTCAACCTCAAGAACTTGTAGTACTATATAGGAAATATCTCCATTCATTTATTTCTGTGAATGATAGAAAGTGTGTGGAGAGAGCATTGTGTGTTATGTGTCTGTGTGTGGAAAGAAAACCAACCATTTCAGTGCTACTTTTGCTTTTTTATATTTGTCTTGGCCACTCAAAACAAGGAACTGCTCACATACACTGCTTTTGGATTATACATGTACTGTATAAATGAGCCTTCAAGACACAGGTAAATGGTGTAAAAGGCCAAACACCCAGGGAGCTCACCTCTTCCTGGCTTGAAGGGTGTGGGGTGTAAGTAGGGGTAATAAAATAATACAGCATAATAGGTTCCTACATAACTTAGCTTTTATTGTTGTAATTCCAGTTAATTCCATTTCACAACTGAGAAACAAGAGATGACAAACAGAATGGAATTTAAATGATGAATTGCTCGGGGATGATAATCATAAAATTGTGTAAGGGTTCCTGATTATTGATAAAATATGCCTACTTTTGGCTCAAATAAAGGATAAGGGGTCATGTATCCTGGATCCTACAGGAGCCTCAGCCATTTAGGGATGATTAATAAAATGTGCCAACATTCATGGGTCAGAGCAAAGATCAGGGATCCTGGATCCTACAGGAGCCTCAACCATCTGGGGATGTTTAATAAAATGTGCCTAAACTTTTGAGTCAAAAGCAAATATAAGGGTTCATGTATCCTAGATCCATTAGTAGCCTTAACCATTTGGGATGTTGATCCTTCCACTCCAGTTTACATTAGCGTGATGTTGGTTTTACCTAACACCATTCTTATCATTTTACACTTTTTGGGGTGATGGGGGTGGGGGTATTTTGATATAAGGAACAGCCTGCGGCTTTAAGATGTACTGATCCTTTTCTGTTCACACAAAAGAAACTATGGTGTTTATTATTTCAAAATGTATGTCTCTGTCTGTCTGTGTCTGTCAGTCTCTGTCTGTCTGTCTGTCTCTCTCTCTTTATATATATATATATATATTGTTGTGTAGTATTCTTCTTTTTTTATTATATTGCCAGTGATCCCTCTTTCCATAAATTTCTCACTGACCTGAAGGAACAGCAACTTTAAAAAGTTCCTGGTCATCCAGAAACATTTACTGGTCCTCTAGATTTCTGTTTCATTTTGATCTGTCCAGATGGACCATCTACTTAAATTTTTTGTCAACCCAACCTGAAAATTATTGGTGTTGGACCAGGGGACAGGGACTAATTTGAATGTGGTGTATTGCAGTCTTATGCTTATGCATGCATGAGCTCTGGCACTTATAGGGTGGAAATCCTACTAATTAGGTTGAACAAGATACAAATTTTATTGCATGGACTGGTTTTAAGAGGATGAGAAGTATATTTATAAGGGGGTGAATTTTATGTGCCTGCATATTGTATGGAGGATATATCCCATTAACCAGTTAGCATTTGATATATGCTTGACTCAGATTGAACCTGTATTTAACATTACTACTTTAATGTTGACCTGGTGATTTGAATACATTTTAAGATTAAACACTGGTAATTTTATGATGGAAATGTGCATTGTTACAGCACAAAGGATCTTTCTGAAGTTTGCTCCAACACCAGCCCATACTCATTTGTATAATAAAATATTTTTTAATGCACCAAGAAATATAACATTTCACATACTTGTTGCATAAATAAAAGGAAGGTCAGCTTCAAAATTTGAGCAAAATCAATGCAGATATTTTGGCTGACTGACTGAATTTGAATTATAGACGTGTGCGACGAATCTCGTCATGTACGTCTGATATTTTGGCTCAAAGTTAGTGTATATTTAATATATTGTAGTCAACAGGTTGTCCATTATTATGTAACATGGTGCAACTCCCCACACCGGGCCTAAGCTGAAAGCCCTCCCATGGGTCATAGGTCATTAGATAACTACTGCTAAGCATGGTTGATTGATGTATCAGAAAGGAATCTTTACATGTATTGGAACAACACCTGATAAATCCATCAATTTTCAAAATCGGATGGTAGCCATCCACCTCTGATGACCACATGGTAAAGAACAGGGTATAAGCTCACTTGCATCCAGTAGCCCAGAAGATTGTATCCAGTAGCCCAGAAGATTGCATCCAGTAGCCCAGAAGAGATGTAATTAGAAAGTGTTAATATTAAGACTTATAATTTTTTTAAGACTCATAGATAATTATTTAGGTTTTAAAAAATGTTTTGTACAATATTTTGGAAAATAAGAGAAAAACTTTTTGAGGAAACAGCGGGCGAAAAATAAATATCACAAGTACTGAAACATGAAGGCAACTTCCCTTGTATCTTTTTCACCTTAATTGGAATACAACCTTGAACATGTGACATGTTCATCTTGCTGTATTTATTTGGAGAAAAATAAGTTGATTTTCTGATTGCATCACTAGCTGTTAAAGAAGTAGGATTGTTATTCCAAATGTAGTAAATATTCAGAATAATAAGTTGCAAAATAATGTAGTAAAAATTCAGAATAGTAAGTTGCAAAATAAGTGAAACATTAATTATCAGGTGTTTTAACTGTGCTGGAGTGTCATTTAACTTTTACACATATTGGCTAATTGTTAATGTGAACTAAGAAAACAAATCCATAAGGATTAGTATTGTAATATTTGATACAAGATTTTTTTGTTGATAATATCAATGTTTTAAGTGAGCACTGCTGCTGTTGATTCTTCAAGCATTATCCAGTTTGATTTCTGGCAGAAATGTTGAGAATTTTCAGTCAAGAAATTATTTGTTGACAAAAACCTCATCAATTTAATGCTCAATTTGGGATTAATTGGGCTTAAGATGAATGTATTAGTCTATCTTGGCCTTTATGTGATTATCACAGACAATTACAGTATGTAACAGCAAGGAAAGCACTCAAAGGACTCTAACTTAACAGTAAATATACTGCTTAGATAACAGACATTGCAGCCTTCATTTATCTGCAAGTGGGGAGAAAAGCTTTCTTAAAAAGTCAATTTGAAACTGCTTGAGAAACTGAAAAGCAGAAAGACATATTAATTCATTGAAAATTTGTCTAAGATGTCTGTGCTGATTTTTTTTCTCATTTGTGATGAATATCTTAAAAGGTAGGATATTTTAATATATGATCATAATAGCCATCAGTCTGTCTGTCTGTCTCTGCCCATCTGTCCAGCACTATTCAGCATTTGGATCAAATTACATGTGTATTTCCTTTATGAAGTTAATTGAGTCAATATTAATATAATCTGCTTACTGTTGGTTCATAAGTAGCGTTTCTTTATTTCTAGCAGTTAGTATCAAGATGAGTAACATGAAGTAAGGTGAGTATCAATACTTGCTTTTCTCAACTTGATACTTGCTACTGGAGTGAAAGTAAACCTCGTTCATCAGAGTGCAGTTGTGAAGATGCTGTGTAATCATACATTTATATAAGGCCCCAAAAAATAAAAAAATGTGTGTTTCCAGTCGGCCGACCGTCCCTGTTTCACGTTGATGACCCTACCACTTCTTTCCCCCCCCCCAATTATTTTTTTTTATTATTATAAACAAAATCACATTGCCAAAATTGATTTTTGCATCTAATTGAGCCGGTTTTGCCTGTTACTTTGAAGCGCTTTAAATATTATTTGATTTATATATGTTTAAAAAAAAAAAAAAAAAAATACCTGCCTACCCTAATTTTAAAACCAGTGCAATAGGAAAAACATATTATTTATTTTTGGCCTAGTCAAAAGTCCAGTCTCCAAGATCACTTGCAGATTTGCCAATTATGCAGTAACATCAACATTTACTTTACCCCCCGCAGACTGTGTGATGTAGAACAGACTTATGGTGCCCTCCTGCATGTTGTAAGACAAGTAAAATTAAACATGTTTTTACAAAACATTAGTAGAACCAGTCACAGTTTAAAGTAGATATTTGTTATAATTAGAATCATCATTATGCATTACCATGTTGGGTTTACTCTGCATTGCCTTAAGCTGTTGAATGACCATTGCCTGGTCACAAAGCTTTCTAAAGACCATTGCCTGGTATCAAAGCTGATACAATTTTAGTTTTATGTGATTCATTTTAAATGTCGGGTTAATCTTTGGGACCAAAACTTTACTTTGGTTTTCAGAATAGAAGGGTTTTGGTTTAATGGGTTAAATTTTATTGCCATCTTCATAAACTCCAAAATACTAACTTTTGTACCGTTTATATTTGCTTATAAGTCGGGTCCAACTGCAAACAACATAGACCCCAATCTGCTATTCCATAATGCGACAGCAGATCAGGGTCAGTGTTGTTTGTTCTGATTACTCTTAACAAACTGCATACACCACGATCTAATGTTCATTATGCGACAGATCTGGGTCTATGAAGTTTGTAGTTGGATCCGACTTACACATGAGTATATACGGCATAAAGATTACATTGTTAATGGAAGCAGATTTTTTTTATTCCTTTAAAAAATAAAATGTACACAAGTTTTAGATGATAAAAATTTTTCCCAATGCAGTTTTAAAAGTCCACCTTGATATGATGTCTCCAAGAAAGTACATTGTATAATAAAATAATCTTGCAAAAAAAAAATGTACCAAATTTACTCTCTCTGAATGATTATCCTTTGAAAACCAAACTCAGTTATTTTGAAAGACCAGGCTTATTTGTTTTGAAAGACCAGGCTCAGTTATTTTGAAAGACCAGGATCATTTGTTTTGAACGACCAGGCTCATTTGTTTTGCAAGACCTAACTCATTTATTTTGAAAGATCAGGTTCATTTGTTGTGAAAGACCAGACTCGGTTGTTTTGAAAGATCAGACTTGTTTGTTGTAAGGAAATAGTGAATTTTTATCTCAATTAACAATTCCTGAACATGAAATTAAAAATTCACAAGCATTTGTTACCAAACAGTCAGGATATGTGAAACATATACCGTATTTGCCGGCCTATAGGTCGATGTGGAGTATAAGTCAAATTTGCTAATTTCACAAATTTTCAATTCTTCATCCATATATAAGTTGATGCGGAGTATAAGACGAAGCCAGATCAACACCTTGGCTTCATCACTTTCGCTAGTAACTTCCGGTTTCATGAATATTAATGGTATCACTATGCTATTTCAGATTAATTAGGAAAATAATTAAGATGGTCTGTACACATATTATTTATAGGTATTATTTATTGGTACATTGTACGCAATGATATGAACCCCTGTTTTTTAATTTTTTTTTACAGTAAAGCAATTTCAATGACGTAATCCATATATAAGTCGATTCGGAGTATAAGACGAAGCCCAGACTTCCAGGTCAAAAAGTATCGACTTATAGGCCAGCAAATGCGGTAATCATGACTGAATGGAATTAACAGACACAATAAAGACATACTCCTTACACTTAAGCATCTAGGACTGGCACTTGCATTAATACAAGTATAATAAACTATTTTTAGCTCTACTGGTCATAGACCAGAAGAGCTTATGGGATGGTCTGTTGTCCATCATCTGTCGTCCGTCGTTTGCACAATTTTGTTATTGCTACTCCTCTTAAACTACTTGGTGGATTACCATGAAACTTTACACACACATTCATCCCATGGTCTTGTTGGTCCTAAATGAAAATGGTGCTGCTCAATAAGTTTGTTCTTGCTACCTGCTAAACTACTTGGTGGATTGCCATGAAACTTTACACACACATTCATCCCATTGTTTAGTTGGTACTAAATGAAAATGGTGCTGCTCGGACATCGATATGGCCACCATGATGAGCCATCTTGAAAATCTTGTTATTGCTAATGCTCTGGAATGGATGGTCATATCAGCATGGGGTTTTCACTAAAAGACTTCTTATGATGTCTAGTTGGTCCCAAATGAAAATGGTGCTGATCTCGCATCCAATATACATGTAGCCACCACAGGGTCCAGCTTGAAAATCTTATTATGGCTACTCTTCCTACATAGATGGCCATGTCAACATGGGGTTTTCACTAAAAGATCTCTTCTAATGTCTAGTTTGTCCTAAATGAAAATCATGCCAATCTGATGTCCAAAATGGCTGCCATGGCAGTCATCTGAAAAAATCTTGTTATCACAACTCTACCTGAACAGAAAGTCATATTGAGTGGGGTTTTCACCAGAAGAGTTCTTATGATGTCCAGTTGGTCTTGAATGAAAATGGTTCCAATCTGACATCCAATATGGCCGTCACAGTGGCCATCTTGAAAATCTTGTTATCGCTACTCCTCAAGAATGGATGGTTCTATCTACATGAGGCTTTCACTGAGAGACTTTGCATAATGTCTAGTTGGTCTTAAATGAAAATGGTGCCAATCTGATGTCCAGTATGGCCACCACAGCAGACATCTTTAAAATATTGTTATTGCTACTCCTGAATGGAAAGTCATATCTGGAAATTATTGTTATCTCTACTCCTGCCAAATGGATGGTTATATCAGCATGGAGTTTTCACTGATAGACTTCTTATGATGCTTCGATCGTCCTAAATGAAAATGGTGCCAGTTGTACATCCATTATGGCTGCCACAACAACTGCCTTATATATCTTGTTGTCACTACTCCCCCTGAATGGATGATCATGAGGACATGGGGTTTTCACCAAAACACTTCTAATGATGTCTTCTTTGTCCTAAATGAAAATGGTGCTAAGCTGACATCCAGTATGTGTACTACAGCAGCCAATTTGAAAATTTTATTATCGCTGAAGAATATCAAAGATGGTTTCAACACTCGAGAGTTAAAAGGAAGAATGGTCTTATCTTGAATTCTTGGAAATTCTTTTCGCCCAGTAGAGCATGCTTCATATTTGCACCAGCTGAAAACCATAACTGCTGAGTTCACTAGGTAAAATCTCGGTTGAAAAAAGGAATTTGCTCATTAAAAGGTTTCTTTATGGTAACATTCATACCAGGGCTTGCCAAACCTTCTGTATTTTTATGCCTGCACCACAGTAGTGGTAGGGGAACGTAGTATTGCCTTTGTTCATCTGTCTGTCTATCTTTCTATCTACTACACTTTGGTGAAGTTCTGTGTTTAGGTCATTTTAGGCATTGGTGGGGGGCATCCTTTTTTCAATGGACAAATTTCTATTAGTTATTTTGTTTGAAGCCACAAAATTACTGCCTTCATTTTTAACTATGCTTTTATCTAGGCAGTACCTCATCCCTATGTCATTTATTGCTTGTATAGTGCATTAGTTACAGAATGGTCTGGAAAAGTACACGGAGTATTTTATGTATATTTCCAAGTCCTATCCTGTTGTTCAACTTGCAACAGCCCTGTTAGAAATCAGCTGTTTTGGAGAAGTTTTAATTAGCTTCACCTGTTGAGAGAAGGTGCTCTCAGGTGCCAGTCAATGTACCCCACCTGAATGTTTTACCAGACCTGCTAATTAATGTAATGGAAATTCCTAGAGTAATGGGGTAATTAACCCTTCTGCTGCTAAAATACAGATGCAGGAAAAGGAAGGCGGGGTGGGGGTATGGCATAAGATCTGTCTATATTACATGCCATTGCCGTCTGTGTGATTTTATTGTCTAAATATTTACATCCTGAGCAAGAAAAGGGTGATATTTGAGGGAACAATGTACAAGAGTTTTTCCCCATTAAGTATAGGCTAATATACAAACATGTAAATTATATATGTCGAACAGAGCATGCAAATTATACATAATAGTAACGGTGAAGTTTAAGCTCTGCTAAGCTGCTCTTGATAGAGAGTCAATATTGTTTGTAACATGCTCCATCCATCCATTAAAATTGTGCTAGTTTTGTTTTGTTTGACCTTTTGTCCTTGAAATGTTCGGTGCAGAGGACTTTGTTCTTTTTAGGATTTATCAAGATTATGTTCATAATTATCAGCTGCAAATTATCATTAGCATGTTATTACCTATATCTGTATTCATATATCCCAAATATAAAAAAGCGTATATGAAATTTATAGTAAATAGTAAGCATCCAGTCACCAATCAAAAATGTCTAAACAGTGTCATTTTTATGTTTATTTATATGTTGTTGTTTTTTTATAAACACAGCATGAACTTAGAGAACGACTATATAATTTGATCGGTGGGAGAAAAGGGATTTTTAAAAAAACAACAAATGTTAAATTTCTATCAAATAACGTCTGCCAGTGCATTGTGCAATGAAAGCTCTAGGTATATACTGTTGGGATTTGGAGATCTGTCAAGCAACATAGACCCACATCTGCCAATGTATTGTACAATGAAAGATCTAAGTGTATACTGTTGGAAGTTGAATTTCTGTCAATCAACAAGAACCCAGATCTGCCAGTGCATTATGCAATGAAAGATTTAAGTGATGTTGACAGTTGGATTTCTAACAAGCAGTATAGACCCATAACTTACAGTGAAGTATGCAATAAAAGATCTAGGTGTACACCATTGGAAGTTGGATTTTTCTATCAAACAATATAGACCCATATCTGTCAATGATTTATGCAATGAAACATCTAGGTATAAACTGTTGAAAGTTGGATTTCTATCAAACAACAGACATAGACCTGCCAGTGCATTGTGCAATAAAAGATCTGGGTGTACACTGTTGAAAGTTGGATTTCTATCAAACAACATAGACCCAGATCTGCCACTGCATTGTGCAGTAAAGCAGTAAAAGTTCTAGGTGTACACCTTTGGAAGTTGGATTTCTATCAAATAACAGACCTAAATCTGCCAGTGCATTGTGCAATAAAAGATCTGGGTGTACACTGTTGAAAGTTGGATTTCTGTCAAACAACATAGACCCAGATCTGCCACTGCATTGTGCAATTAAAGATCTTGGTGTACACTGTTGGAAGTTGGATTTCTAATAAAGAGCCTAGACCCAGAATGTCCAGTGTTTTATGCAATTCAAGGTCTAGGTGTATGCAGTATTGTTAGATGGATGCATACTGTACTTCATCAAATATGCACAGTATTTGTTAATGACCTTCAACACAGCATGTTACAGTTATACATGCCAAAATTGGCATTAATTTTGTCCACACATTATAAATGCATACAAATAAAACATGGATACTACCTTACTGGGCAAAACCTTGCCTCAATGCCTAATTTTAAGGTTATATTTTTTGGCAGTTAAAAAGCTGTTTCCTCATGAATATTCAAAAGCTGTTTCCTCATGAATATTCAAAAGCTATAGGCTGCTGAAGAGTGATGAAAATCATGTAATGTTTTTCTTTTCCAACAGTGATATGGAAAGAAATGTATATAGCATGCACTGTGTGACATGACTACCCATTAATCGTTCAGAGAGGTGGAAGATTAGTTGAAATCTGCTTTACCCTATCCTATATCTGTTTAATTTGTAAACTTAATCAAATACAAGCCTTTTAGCTTATAGTCCAAAACATACAGGATTGGAAATATGAATGAGTAGTGTTTATATGATAGCAGAATTTAGTTTTGAATTAGTGAGCACATTGCCATATGTCAGATAAAGTCTTCTAGGAGAGTTCTCATTAAGTGCTTGGAATGCATCCTGGACTTTCAAATGCAGGTCATGGATCCCCAATATTCTCAAGCTGTGCATCCTGTGGATTTCTAATCACTAGCTGAAGACCCATGATTTTCTGAAACTGGAACTCCTAGGGATGTATTTTCTCCCCAAAAGTTTTAAAGAGAAAAGCCCCAGTTGGCAAAAAAAGAAAAAGTAATTACCGGGGTAGAAAAATAAATTTTAATTATTCCAAACGTAAATAAGCTAAAAGTGAAAATGCAAAAAAAATTAGTATAAATTACAGTAAATAAGTTTTACTATAGTATTTTTTATTTAATTATCTGTGGTGACAGTAATAATTGATGCCTGCTAAAGGACTTCTCTTGCCTGGACCTGAGTTTTCCTAGCAGGACCCTCAAATTCTAGAGACTGAGGATGCTGGCCCCTTAGATATGAAACTGTCTGAGCACAAAAATGAAACTTTGGACTCCAACTCCAAAAGTTAAAAATCATATGTAGTGTCACTAAATCTCGTTGAAATTTTGCATGTATATAGAGATCATACAAATAATTAGATAATCCCCAAATTTTTATGAGTCTAAGCTCAATCGAAGCAAAGTTATGGATCAGAATTTTTGAAATTTGAACACGAGTTTAAATTTTATGCTTGAACGGTTTCATGACTTCGACTCTGGGACTCCTAGTGTCAAAATGCTAGAAATATTGAGCTCCGTTCATGGTAGATAAACACTATTCAGATATATCACCCAAAGGCATGTAGCTTTTGTTTATGAATAAAATGTTTTGTTGTAATCATGTGATAATGGTAATTTAACTTTGAAAAGGTGCAGGCAGTGAGGTGTTACATTTAGCAGAGACCTCAACAGAATTATTTATTTCATCTAATTATCCTGGGCTCATTGATTCCTGCAGCCTGACAAATGTGTATAAATGTGAAAGTTCATAATTTTCCATATTGGAAAAATATAAACATATGTGGACAATTTTTATATTGTGTCGGAGCAGGACGAAAATCGTGGCGTATATAACTTTAATGTTAGCTAAAAAAAAACATGGCTCAGTTTGGTTTGTTGTTTTAGGGCACAGAAACACAAGTTATTTAGTGCCAAGGCTATTGCAGTAAAGTACCTTGCCCAAGGACACACCTTGGTAGCCAATTCAGGCTGATCTGATTGTAGGATTTGAACCGCACCCTTTCGGTTGCAAGACTGGCATGCAAACCATTGAGTCACTGCGGCTCCTTCCTCCATTAATCACCTGTTATGCTGAGATTGATTCTTGTGTTTTATGGTCTTTAACCAAAACCCTCCTATGACCCATTGAGTGAGGCCTCCTTTCAGAACTTTTCACACTCAAGACAGCTTTTTTACTCCCCCTACAGTCTGCGAGAAGACAAATTGAAATTCATGCCTCTTCTATTGACACTGGCTGTCGACAGTTTATTGGGAATTACGATTCCAGGATTTTTAGCTAAAAATCATTTACCTTTGGTAGCTCCACTACCTATAGAGATCCCCAGACTCGGTTGAGTCTGTGCTGGGAATGATCAAGATAGACTCGTATGCCCAGTAAGGGCTCTCTGTTTCTATGTTAATGCTTCCAAAGGAAAAAGAAAGGGTAGGAAAGGTCTTTTCCTTCCTCTTAAGGGCTCCACAGACATTTTCAGCTGCCACTATCTCATGGTTGATTGTCACCACAATCAAAAGAGAATATCAGTCCCTTACTGATCGAGACCTTTCCTTTATGAAACTAAAGGCCATGGGGTTCAAGCCATTGCTGCCTCATGGGCCTACCATACTCACTCCTCCTTGGAGGACATCATGAAGGCAGCATTTTGGCGTTCCCATACAACCTTTTCGTCCTTTTACCTCAGCTCGTTAGCACAACAAAGCGCAGGCATTTTTTCTCTGGGACCCATCGTTGCGGCATAGAATGTGACCCAGAGAGACACCAACATTCTATAACATGAACCTCTCCCTCAACGTTGGATACTTTCCATTTTTTTGTTTTTGATCAGTTTAACGACATCAACCTACCCACCTAACTGACTAATTCAGCTAAACAATAGCGACAGGTAAGTTTTTTGGGGAGTAAAACTAATTTTAATTATGCAATACTTACCCGTCACTATTGCCAAATGCCCTCCTCCCACACTGCTCTGATGTCCAGGCGTAATCATGATCTATGTCATACTGACAATTTTCCACTCTGTTGGGAGTATGAATTCACATCAGACAGACAATGGTTTTTCAGCACGAAAAAGTAAAGCTGTGCAATAGTGACAGGTAAGTATTGTATAATTAAAATTAGTTTTACCAAAAAAACCTACATTTTAATAAGTGATTTTTTAACCATATGATTTATTCTGACTCACAGAGAGATTCACATGATTCACACTTGTACTGTGCTTAAGAATAACAAATACTGGTGTGGTTGTCATGATAATTTCATTCATATAGTAATGTTTGAGTGTTAATCAAGACTTACAACTATCATATAGGTTACTATTTTCTATTCACAAATTAAAAACTTGTAGCTGCAAAGTTTAGTGCTTCTACAACTGTTCAGTAGTCTGAATGAGGTTTTACATTGGCAAATGGTTGATGTTGTTGTAATATCATTTTTATTAGACTGGTTCTACACATATTGTTAGACTGGAATCAAAACTTGAATTTTATTATGAGATGAATTAGAATTAATGAACAAATCTTTGGTACAACAAAAATGGTGGCCAATCACCAAAGTAGGTCTTGCTTATGACAAAAAGAGTTTTTGTGTTTAATAAGGATAGTTTTTGTATGTTTGTTTGTTTATTGGTTCCCATCCCTCATTGAGAGATGTGTAAAGGTTTTCTCTCTCTCTCTCATTCACCAGATCAGTAAATTATTCGCAAACAGAATGGAACATAATTTTGTGACATCAGTTTAAAATACAGTTATAAGGGTAATTTTGATTATTTCATGTGATAACTTCTTAACTTGCAACTGATAATATAAATTTCAATTTCTTATCATTCCTAATGAATTGTATACATAGAATGCAGGTAAGAAATTTTTTAGGACTTTTCAGCATTGTGACATCTCTCGTGTATTGAAGTTCCATACTTAGTCTCAAAACCATGACATTGCTATTCATTAGACATTACCAGTCATTATCACTTAGAAGCTCTTTGTAACTTATTTTATGTTTGAAACTGTCAGACCCTGAATAAAGATTTGTTTTTCTAGCAACACGACATTGGTTACCATTTGTATACGACAAGATCCATTGATCTCATTTTGTAAAAAAAAAAAAAAAAAAAAATCCAGGAACCCCAGAAATGAGGGTATAAATATACTCATTTATTTTCTCTCAGGTAACAAAGTCAATAATTTTACCAGAACATTGTAACAGCTTTGAAATTTGGATTAATAGCTGTTGAATGATAAGACAATTTCTCATGCTTGTCACTTTATGTCATTGGATATACTGAGAATTCACTATTTGTTGTGGGTTACCAGTTTCATGTGTTTTCATGGGATACCAGTTGTTATATTTTCATGGGATACCAGTTGTTATGGGATACCAATTTTCATGAATTTTGTTATGGGATACCAATTTTCATCAATTTTGTGGTTGCTACAAGCCACAAATTTAAAAGCCCAATGAATAATCATGCTTCTATGGAAACAATAGGAACTCTACCCTAATCCACAAATTTAAGTACTGATAAAAATGGATTTTTTTAAAATAATGAAAATAAGCGAATTCACAATATATCACTTAAGTGTCAAACAGATGATGACACTCTTGTATCAAACAGATCCTGACACTCCAGTATCAGAGATCCTGACACTGTAGTATCAAACAGATCCTGACACTCCAGTATCAAACAGATCCTGACACTCTAGTATCAAACAGATCCTGACACTTTAGTATCAAACAGATCCTGACACTCCGGTATCAAACAGATCCTGACACTTTAGTATCAAACAGATCCTGGCAGTCTAGTATCAAACAGATCCTGACAAAATAAACAAGGAAAATTCTGCACTCAGTAAAACTGTTCAGAATGACTCAATTTCACCAACATAAATCTGAAATTAAGTTTAGACTTAAGACATTTGATTGGTAAATTTATAGTTGGACTTAAATTTCAGCCAATTAGATAATTGGATTCTAGACTTAAATTTAAATCTACTTAAGTTCTGTTGGTGAAATTCAGGCCAGATGGCTTTATAAATTCATAAAAGTCCATAGCATTAAGGCATCAAAGTAAACTTTTCCATACATTGCACATTGTTGGGGTCTTGAAAGAAGCTGCATTAGAGTGCTTATTCGTGTTGAAAGGGCTGAAGTTGGAAGGAAGAATTTGTATTTTTGTGAAAATAAAACCCATGAATCTTGCAAAAGTTTGCTTTATGGTACAATACAAAATGTTTTTTGCTTTATGTTTTATATTCTGGTGGAGTATGAATATGTACATGTACAAGTATCAGTATGAGAATAGCCTTGATGTCGAATAAACCATCAGTATAATCCTTTCTATCATGGGAGTCAGCTGTTTCAAAAATATAGAAATATAGTGAAACCCCTGAAACCAAATCGTCAGTATACTAAAATCCCAACAGTAAAAATTCCATCAAAATCAAAGTAGAATTTCTCTAAATATTAGTATTAAAACAGTTGAGGGGAAATTACTTTGTTAGTCTCATTAATATTTATTTGTTTTCATGATGTCATAGAAGAGAGAAAATATTTTTTCAAAATCTTAATGATCTCTTACAATTCAAGTAATAATTGTGTTGCAGTTTTTAAGTAGAAGATGGTGCTACACATTCAGTTATTTAGATAAATTCAGCAGCATTTAATATTAGAATTTGAATGATTTAAATAACATTTTATTTTTTCAAATCTCAGCATTATATCTGACAGGCCTTATTGATATGTCACTAGACATATTTTGAAATGTGCTAAATCAGGATGGATTGAAATGAGAGATTCTTTTTAGCTCTACTGGTCTTAGACCAGAAGAGCTTTTGGGATGATCTGTTGTCCATCTGTTTGTTAGCACAAGTATGTTATCACTATTCCTCCTAAACTATTTGGAGGATTGCCATGAAACTATACACACACATTCATCCCATGGTCTAGTTGGTCCTAAATGAACATGGTGCCACTTGGACATCCAATATGGCTGCCACAGTGGCCATCTTGAAAATTTTATCGCTACACCTCCTGAATGGATTGTCATATCAACATGGCATTTTCACTGAAAGACTTTGGTCCTAAATGAAAATAGTGCTGGTCTGATGTCCAATATGGCCACCACAGCGACCAACTTAAAATCATGTTATCGCTACTCCTTCTGAACAGAAAGTCATATTCAGTGAATTTATGTGCAGTGTAACTGTACTTGTATGAATATCATGTTAGACTAATTACAATTAAGAACTATGAAATGTTCTATTTGTTTTAGGTCCCAAAAATCTGATTTGGCCATTAAACCAGGTAACTGTTTTTCCTTGAAAATTAAAAATTGTGGATTTTTCTCCAAAGGTAGGGAGTGTCACTCTGAGAGTTTGATAAATGTTGTTTCAGCAATGAGCTTAAGGACCACCACTTTGTTCTGTATGTTTACTAGGCAATATTTACTGCATGTTTAGGAACTGTAGGCCCCAAAGTTCAAGCACATAACACTGGAGTATTTGATAAGGGTCCATGATCCTGTAATTACAGAACAAAGTCTCTGGTCCTGAGTGGAGTCTAACAAGCTTAATCCAGCCATACTTGTAGATAAAGTGTTATAAACTGTGATAGGACACATAGGCACAGCAGGTTGGCCAGCCCAAAGCTATTGTCCTGCCCTACTTAAAATCACCATTAAGATAGGAACAAATGTATTCACAGGGGTCAACTGCATGATGTACCAAAATAATGGCCCATCCCATGCTTTATAATGTATTTATTTGATGTTTATTTTAAAGCATGTTCCAACAATCTTGTACCATATATTTGTAATTGGTTAGAGTGCTTTTTATTTCTCGGAAGTTTGTTTGACCTTGGTTTTTGAAATCACAGGTTTGAACTGGAGGGAAAATGTGAACCTAGAGCAGAATTTGCTCAAAGCCTGCCCATTCGCATTTACATAGGAAAATCTTATTTTTAATGCATCAAAAAAATTGACATTTTACAGACTTACCACTTGAACTAAAGGAAAGATGTCACTTTTAAAAAAAAAAGAAAAACAGTAGTTTCTGAGATATTTTGGCTCAAAGTTATAAATTTTTCATTTTGAATTATAGTTGTGTGTAGCCATTTGACCATGTACGACTTTGGCTCAAAGTTGCAGTATATTTCCTGTATATTAGACCATGTTGTGGAAATTACATGTGGTCCCACATTATGTAACATGATGCAACTACTCACACCAGGCCTAAGCTGATTTCCTTCCAAATGGCCATAGGTAATTAGATAAGTAAGCAAGGCTTATTGAAATTTCAGAAAGGTCTATGGACCTTAGACTGATTGAACACCCAACTTGTGCAAAGCTAGATCCCATGTTTTTGTACTTGGATCATTTTAACAGCTCTGAGGCACGAGAAACCTTATTGAGCTTTATAAGAAGCCATTGTGGCACAGTGGATAGCATGCTGGATTTGTGACTTGAAGGGTGCGGGTTCAAAACCATGTCCAGACCAGGTTGGTTCAGTTGCTGAGGGACACCTCAGGGAAAGGCTCTAGCGAGTAAGGCTGCAATGGTTTACCAAAATTTCTAAATGTGTATATAGTATTCAATAATTGAAACAATGGTGTTTATTTATACCAGTTCAAAACTTTCCCCCAATCAGCATGTTAGGCTTATGGTTGACAGCTACCATATATACTCACGTATAAGCTGATACCAACTGCAAACTGCATAGACCCAGATCTGCCTGTGTATTATGCAACAGCAGATCTGGGTGTATGCAGTTTGCAGTTGGACTCAGTCTTATAAGTGAGCACATGTGGTACAAGATGAATACAGTCTGATCACTAAGGGTTAATTTAATGAATGTTTAGCTCATAGAAAATGAAAACCAGCACAAAAAAGAGCAGCAAGTCTCATGTTGTTAGATAATAAGAATTCTTTAAAATGTTCTAAATTTCATAGATGGCAGTAATTTTTTCTTTCTAATTTTAATGTTTTGAGTCTCTTTGAACAGAATTTTGCAACTCCATTTTTTTTATGCAAGCCCTTGATTCTACAGCTCTTTCTGGTCGAAGAGCAATTACACATCTGCACAAAAATGTAACTGTTTCAGGGTCCAAAGAATCCTATGCCAATAGTTAGTATACAAGCAGCCTAGAGCATCTTAGTGAAAATCTTTTATTCAAAAAGGAAATTGATAAATTTGTGAAAAAATATAAAACATCAAAAAGAGACAAAATAATTACTGTATATACTCGCGTATAATCCCATACCAATTGCAAACTGCATAGACCCAGAATTGACGTCACATAATGCACCTACAGATCCGGGCCTATGCAGTTTGTAAGGACTAATCAGTAGAACAAACAATATAGACCCTGATCTGTAAGAACATTATGCAACAGCAGATCAGGATCTATGTTGTTTGCATTTGGAACTGGCCTATATGCGAGTATATATGGTATAGAGAAAGTTGGGTTTAAATGGACTTCAACTGTTTCATGTTTTATGTATTTGTAATCATCAAGGATAATCCCTCATCATATTCTGAAATTTTGTCAAAGGATTAGCGAGAAAGCTGGAAAAAGTGATGATCAAGATTACATATTTTTTAAATTCCCTCAAAATGAAGATAAAGTTTCTATGACGGCTGTTCCAGAGGTATCCCATGCATGGGTTATTATTGCATTGCTCAAAGTACCATCTATACTTGGTTATAAGTTGAGTTCAGTTACAAACAACATGGATCCAGATCTGCTGGCACAATATTGCAACAGCAGATCTGGGTCTGTGCAGTTTGAAGTTGGGCTTGTAAGTGAGTATATATGGTAAATCACTTATTATGCAGACTTTTTTCTGGCCCATTATTGAAGAGCGATCTTCTGCCTATTTATCTGAAGTTTATCTGACAAGGCTTGTAGTATCTCCATGCCATCAAGAATATGCTGTAGGCATTTGGGCTATATAGAAGCTACTTAAAGAATGTTTCCAATCTCATTTTAGGATGTAATGGTGTCTCTGGGGGAAAAGATGAAGTCAAATTTCAGACATATGTTTGGTTATAGAATGCTACATTTTTTCCATTGTTTTTGAATAGAACCAACATGATATAACATGGAGACGTACATTTAAAGTGCATTTTTATGCTTCAAATATGGAAGGTTTATATATTGTCAACCATGTCTGTCCATCACACCTTGGTTAAGTTTTGCATGTAGGTCAATTTCTGAGGCATTGCAAGTCTCAGAGCCAAGCAGTTCTGTTATGTGTTTTGGTGAATACTGCACATATCAACCACAAGCAGGTGACTGTTACATACATTTAATGCTTCGGTGACTTCATGCAGGTTTGGCTTTTAGGTGTTTCTCAAGTATTGTCAGCGCCAGAGTCATGGAATTTAGCGTGTAGATGCAGCTTGGTGAGTATAAATGCCATCCAGAAAGTAGGTCACTGTGACCTAAATTGCATGCTTCAATGACTTTGGTTAAGTTTTGCATGTAGGTCAGTTTCTTGGACATTGTCAACCCCAGAGTCATGCAACATGGTATATGTACATGCATCTCGGCGATTGCATTACCACTGTACCACAAACATGTCACAATGACTAAATTTCATGCATCAGTAAAGTTGGCTTAATTTTGTGTGTAGGCCAGCTACTTTGGTATTGTTTAGCCCAAGAGTCATGCAACTTGGAATGTAGATGGGTCTCAGTGAGTTCAGCACCTAAGTGAAAGTGGGTCACGGGACCAAAATTTCATGCTTCATTGACTTTGGTTAAGGTTGACATTTAGGTTTATCAGGCATTATTGGCCACTGAGGCATACACATTGGCATGTAGCTGCATCCTTCCGAGTACAAAACTAAGATACCAAAAGTAGGTCACTGTGATCAAAATTTCACATTTCAATGACCTGGGTTAAGTTTTGTATTTCTAATACACATTTGACTGCATGGTCATACAAAAATGTTGGTGGCAGGGCTTTCACGTTCTGTGAACACATTTCTAGTTGTTCTAGAAATAAACATTTATCAGATATTTCAATAATAGGAACATTGGTTGCTGATTTTTTGTAAATCCCAAAATATTGTGCTCTGTAAAATAAGAATTTTGGAAAGGGATTAACTTCTTTTTTAGCACTGAAGTAAAAATTAAGTGTAGTTAAAGCTTTCCCCCAAGAATCATCATATAAAGGCCACTTGTAAATCCACAAGAAAATTGTCTTCAAAATTATTTTCTGTTACATAAGATTTTATAATTGCCTTCTAATTAGTGCAGAGGGTACATTTTTATCTTCAGTTTAGTGGACATCACAACATAATATTCAAATAATAAAATCTATGGAATTTAGTGTCAGTGTTAAGAATAAAAAAAAAGTATTAGCTGTCACTCCTGTTCAGGAAGTGTTGCATTCAGTAAAGGTTACTTTTTTTAAATCTAAAATGCAACAGTTTCAAGTTCTACCTGATCAATATTAGGGACCAATCATTTAATGTGCGAGTGGAGGATGCTTTGGAAAAAAAAAATTTGAGCCTCCAAATAGCTTTTAAAATAATCGTACTCTGATTCGTACAAGAAAAAACTATTACTGTCCATCATATTAGTTGAATTTTGTTTTATCTTGAGAAGAAAAAAAAATCCTATTTGGTTGGAAAATACTAGGTAGCCCCCCCCCCCCCCCCCCCCTCTTAGAAAATTTAAATGGTTGGTCTCTTGCTTGGCCGAATTTCTGATCTTATTTATTACTAGGATGATGATAGAAATGGACAGGATGATTTTCGTTCAAATAAAAATAGAACTGTTGAATTAAACATTAAAAAAAAATCTTCAAATAATAGCTATATAGTCAGGTTATTATATAGGAAACCATCTGTTGTGTAACTTATCCCTCCTTTACCTTATCCCAGATATTAGGCTGTTCTCAAGTAGGTATTTTGGTGCTTAGGGCAGATGTTAATATTTTGATCTCTGATTAGACTTTGAATATTTCTGACAGTTGTCTTCAAACAGCCCCAATAGCAATGCAGGGAAAGCATTGCTAATTGCAGTTACAGTTTGGTGACTTTCTTAATTACACAGGAGTTAAAGATTTCAGAATTTTGCCTCCAGGTATATATGTTTTGAATTTACAGAATTTCTTGGTGAGCCTTTTAGATCATGTTTATGTGATTAATTTTTGCATTTTCACAAAAATAGACTGGTACTTTGCTTCATGTGTAATGGCATTTTCACAAAAATAGACTGGTACTTTGCTTCATGTGTAATGGCATTTTCAAAAAACTAGACTGGTACTTTGCTTCATGTGTAATGGCATTTTCAAAAAAATATACTGGTACTTTGCTTCATGTGTAATGATCATAAAATTGGAAGCTAGAGATCATATGCACATATACCCTTGGTGTAGGAGCATAGAGTTCCTTTAAAACAATATGAGTGGTCTATATTATAACATCTTATTTACCACTCCATTAGACTATAACACTGTGTATCTCCCAATAACCACTTCTTTGGCATCATTATTTCTAGCATATTCTTTGGGTTTTTTTCCCCACAGTAAATCTAAATAAAATGAGCCTCAATTATTTTTTTCAGAATTTATTAGAAATAGACTTCTAATACTCATAGTTCTAATGTTATTAGGGTTTAAAATACGATTTATCTTAATTTTAACAAATTGTACTCGGAAACTGAAGTTTGGACAAATTGTGATCAAGAACAATTGATGTTGAACAGTTCGGACAAATTAAGCTCAAGAACAAAGTTTGAACAAAATATACTTAAGAACAACTGATGTTTGAACAAAATATGCTTAAGAACAACTGACGTTTGAACAAAATATGCACAAAAAATGGCAAAGGTAAAAAAATTGCCTCAAATTTAGGAAGATAAACCATTCTAAATAAAAAGTAAATGTGTACACTTCTATGATAGCCTGGAAGTTGATACACTCAACAAGAATGTGTTCCACTGAAGAAAATTTTGCAAACTACCAGTATATGAGACATTCAAGAAAACATTCACAGACTGCAAGTACAGTGAAACCCCGCTATAACGCGATTTTTGGGGTCCATAAAATTCGATTGCGGAAAAAGCGGGGTCGTGTTATTGCGGGGTTTTACTATATTTTACTTTACTCAGAGAACAACGTATACACGTCTAATGTATAGCATGAATAGGGTATCAACGTCGTTTACTATTTGATATCGATCCGTCTTTGTTTTCCCACATGACAACCCTTTGATTGAGCCACGAGTTTGATACAGCTGTACTTGTTCAGTGCCAAGTAACAGAGAGTGGTTATTTGAACTCCCTGTGATCTTGCCGCCCAAGCTCAGTCTCTGCATAAGCACCCACATATGACAATCTTTGATCTTGCCGCCCAAGCTCAGTCTCTGCATAAGCACCCACATATGACAATCTTTGATCTTGCCGTCCAAGCTCAGTCTCTGCATAAGCACCCACATATGACAATCTTTGATCTTGCCTCCCAAGCTCAGTCTCTGCATAAGCACCCACATATGACAATCTTTGATCTTGCCGCCCAAGCTCAGTCTCTGCATAAGCACCCACATATGACAATCTTTGATCTTGCCGCCCAAGCTCAGTCTGTACATAAGCACCCACATATGACAATCTTTGATCTTGCCGCCCAAGCTCAGTCTCTGCATAAGCACCCACATATGACAATCTTTGATCTTGCCGCCCAAGCTCAGTCTCTGCATAAACACCCACATATGACAATCTTTGATCTTGCCGCCCAAGCTCAGTCTCTGCATAAACACCCACATATGACAATCTTTGATCTTGCCGCCCAAGCTCAGTCTCTGCATAAACACCCACATATGACAATCTTTGATCTTGCCGCCCAAGCTCAGTCTCTGCATAAGCACCCACATATGACAATCTTTGATCTTGCCGCCCAAGCTCAGTCTCTGCATAAACACCCACATATGACAATCTTTGATCTTGCCGCCCAAGCTCAGTCTGTACATAAGCACCCACATATGACAATCTTTGATCTTGCCGCCCAAGCTCAGTCTCTGCATAAGCACCCACATATGACAATCTTTGATCTTGCCGCCCAAGCTCAGTCTCTGCATAAGCACCCACATATGACAATCTTTGATCTTGCCGCCCAAGCTCAGTCTCTGCATAAGCACCCACATATGACAATCTTTGATCTTGCCGCCCAAGCTCAGTCTCTGCATAAGCACCCACATATGACAATCTTTGATCTTGCCGCCCAAGCTCAGTCTGTACATAAGCACCCACATATGACAATCTTTGATCTTGCCGCCCAAGCTCAGTCTGTACATAAGCACCCACATATGACAATCTTTGATCTTGCTGCCCAAGGTCAGTCTCTATATAAACACCCACATATGACAATCTTTGATTCAGACGTACATGACGAGATTCGTCGCACACGTCTATAATTCAAATTCAGTCAGTCAATCTTTGATCAACCACCGCATTCTCTGGTGCTTGGTTGTTTATGCAGTTAAAGAAGAAACATAAGTCGGCTATTGTTTGCGCAATGATTGTATACAGGATGAATTGAAGTCCAGTGCACGTGTTGGCAGCTTACGTTTTTTGATGTTTATTAAATCGTGAGAATCTTTTATCAACCACCACATTGCTTGATGCTCGGTTGTGTATGCAGTTAAAGAAGAAAAACATGTCGGCTATTGTTTGAGCAATGATTGTATACAGAATGAATTGAAGACAAACACAAAGAAGACTTTCTGGCTTTGCTCATGGATTAATAATAAGTAACATTTCTGATAATGTTTATTTTGGCATAACACTTCAAGAAATTGGTGAAATTGTTAAATTTCAGAAGCCACGCCACGATCGAATTCATAAGTGATCTCTTCCCCAAAATGATAATAAACTTCTTGTACACTATTTCTCGTACTTCAAAAACAATTTTTTTTTCCGTGTACGAGAAAAATACATGTACATGTATATAAAATTTCAGGAACCACGCCACAGATGAATTATACTCGAATTCATACGCGATCTCTTCCCTAAAATGATACTGTAATATACACATTTTTATACACTATTTCTCGTACTTTGAAAAAAAATATGTTCATGTGCGAATGAATATATGAAATTTTGGCAGCCACGCCACGATCGCGTTATATCCGAATTCGGGTTATAGCGGGGTTTCACTGTAATTGAAATATAAAGCAATATTCAGTTATTATTTTGTATTGTGTTTGCATGGTGATGATGTTGTGAATGATTATCATATCTTTTTTTAGAAACCTAGTTCATCTTTAGAGGTGAAGATTTGGTTTTAGTGTTGGTTTTTAGTCAAAATGCATAGCTAGATATTTTGCAAGACCACATTAAATCGAGATAAATTACTTGCCATTCAGTTTCTGGTACTTAAAATTATTAGCCATTTATAATTTTGTCACTTTTATATTCAAGATATTTCTTGTCTGGGCCATTTATTCCAAAGGGTCACAAACATACACCAGCTCTGCAAATGAGCTGACTGATTCCAAGTTTTGTATCAGCAGATAGACTAATTCTCAAGTGTTGTATAGGTCAAAACTCCAAGGCTGGTACTCCCCTGTCATAGTCAATTTAAGCAAACAAGTTATATATTGTTAACAGTGTTGTTCTCCACACCTGTTTCAAACTAAACACATAGCAAATAAAGATGAGAAAATTATATTTTCCAGCCTGGCATAAGCACCATGCACATTGGGTGCATGATATGATTTTGGCAGAAAGAAATGACATATGATGATGAAAACATTCTTTTATTTATAATTGGATTGGACATGCCAGAACAGTGTGCTATCAGCACTGAAATAAGCCAATTACCTGCAAATTCCATGGAATGTTTTCAGATGTATACTGCTGGTGTTAAATGAAAGTAATAAATAGGCCATGTGTGCGTGGCAACTGTTTTTGAAAACTAGTCAGAAATTAGGAGCAGTGCCTTTCAAAAAATGATTGTGGACACTTGTTTTTTGTCTCACCTGCAAAGTGTGGGAAAGACACCTCTTATAGCAAGTCCCCATAAAGGTGTTCAGCATAACTTAGATCCTATAGGCATCAATAAAAGTTCATGTTCTGATGACTTTCAAATTCCTTCATTCATCAATAAAAGTTCATGTTCTGATGACTTTCAAATTCCTACATTCATCAATAAAAGTTCATGTTCTGATGACTTTGCAATTCCTACAATTAATAAAAGTTCATGTTCTGATGACTTTCCAATTCCTACATTCATCAATAAAAGTTCATGTTCTGATGACTTTCCAATTCCTACATTCATCAATAAAAGTTCATGTTCTGATGCCTTTCCAATTCCTACATTCATCAATAAAAGTTCATGTTCTGATGACTTTGCAATTCCTAAAATTAATAAAAGTTCATGTTCTGATGCCTTTCCAATTCCTACATTCATCAATAAAAGTTCATGTTCTGATGCCTTTCCAATTCCTACATTCATCAATAAAAGTTCATGTGCTGATGATTTTGCAATTTCTCCATTCATAAATAGAAGTTCATGTTTTGATGACTTTGCAATTTCTGGTCCTCTCATTTTTGGTAGCCAATCAGATAATATGTTGCATTTTGTTTTGTGGAGAGTTATTGTTAGTAATTATGTTTCAAATGACATTGTTTACATTGAGAAATATGAAAGCTGCAATTTGCTTGGTGAATCAGAAGGTCAACAGAACATTGTAACCTCATGTCAGGTATACTTGTTATAAGTAGATCTCTGGTTTTCATCAGAATGCTCTCAAGAGAGATTAACCCCTGACTGACAATTTTTGGTTACTATTTTGTCCCCCCTCATGAGGTTTCCATCCTTCTTATAAAGCCACCATTTTATTACAGAAGTTGGAGGAGGGGAATCTCCATATCACTTTTTCTTTTATAGCATTGCAACTTTTCTAGTTGCTAGCATATACCTCAACTTGTATGCATTAAGGGACAGACCATGTAATTGATGATAGCTGGAATTTTGTTTCTGACCAGAATAATTGATTTCTCTTTAATCACAAGATCATTTTTTTTCAGCTAAAATGGATAGAATACGATTTTTTTTCTTTCTACAAATCAGAGTAATAGAATTTTTTGATAGCTTTTGGGGGGCCAGATTTTTTTCTCCAGAAATCCCCCCCCCCCTCCTCTGAAAATTAAATGGTCAGACCGTAAGCTCCACTTCTCCAAACTGTTGCATGTACAGTCATGAACTTGGGTGATGACATTCTTTTTGTGATGAATTGTTGCACTAATGTTATGGTATTTTCTCAAGTATGCAAGGAACAGAGTAAGTGCTTTGACATCTGTGTTGTGTCAAGAAGTGTTGCAATTTGCTGGCCTGTCTTCGAGCTTGTAAGGCAGGTTGGTGACCAGTGATAATTTATTTGATAATTATATTATTTGTGCTTCAAGGGCCATCAGTTTTCAACCTGCAAATGGTTAAAACATAAATTGTCTTGTTATAAATTTTAACCGGCTTATCAAACTTGAACTGTGTAAAATGTCGGGTATTGACCGGTGACTGGTGACCGGTCCGGTCACCGTGCATTGACCGAGTATTGACCGGTCTGATGGCTGGCCATTGACCGGTGACCGGTCCGGTCACCGGGTATTGACCGGTTTGGTCACTGGTCATTGACCGGTAGAAATGACCGGTCACTGGTGACTTCATCCCGGTGGCTGGTTACATCGTCACAGGTCGTCGGTCATCTCGAACCTTTCACCAACCTTATACCGGTCATCACCCAGAGGCCTCATGGTGCGGGGATAGGGGATCGGACTGAGACCCCATCTCCCAACTCTACCATCATACCCTGTACAGGATTGGGAGTCTGCCCAGAGGGTTCAGACTAGGGAAGGGGATCGGATCGGGATCCCCCCTTTCCTATTATCCCAATGAATATGTACGAGAGGTGGGGCCCAGAGTAGAGGCGATGCCGCGGCTCGTGTCCCGCCATCGCCTCCTCGTCAGGTGGCATTCACCAGTAAGGCAGAAGCATAGCATCATCCACGAAAGACAAGCGGTCTCATCTTTATCCTGGAACATCTAGAACACATAGACGAACAAGTACGGGAAATGGCGCAGAGTACACCTATGTCACTGTCTCAGAAGGACATAATGATGTCCAGCCACTCTCCTGCTCGGAGTGTTCTAGATGATGATGCGTTTATCTACCCTCGTTGACTCCAGTGAGATCGAGGTAGAAACAGCTCTTTTGTCGCCTCCTATCAGTCCCACCAGTTCCTTTCACTTAGATGATTTGGAAGAGATCTGGTCTTTTGATAACACTGTAACTTGTGCCATCTTGCGCACAGCCCAAGAAGATCCTTTCCAGTTTAAAAGATCTCCAGGACCCAGCCACAACCAGATCTCCTGCTCCTTCTACATTCCTCAACGATTAAGGAAATGTGACAGAGGTTTTCCACAGGCCAGCCTGTGCTAGACGGCGTAGAGGATGGTCTGTCCCTCCCTCTACTTTGAGACCTTGGTCTCTGCCTCTATTTACTGGGTACATTTCCGAATTGAAAACCCATTAAGAACCTCTCCAGTTGGATGTAGATGTGTCTCAAGTGGGTATTATAATTGAACCCTGGGCATGCCTTCCTATTAAAATAATCAAGCCTTTGAGCAGAAGGCCGGCTTCTGGTCACCATAGCTTCCCATGCAGACCTCTTCTCAGCTACTTCGTTTAGTATGCTGAAGGAGGCTGCTCTGAACCCAGCCGCATTACAATGCGTGCTGGAAGCTGTGATCAAGACATCCCGGAATTCACTCTCTGTCGCAATGGTTTTATCAGTGGAACTTCTAGCATCCACCATCACATTGTGCTGGACTCCTCAAAGGTCTTATTTAACCATAGGAAAGACCTTCTAAGGGCTGCTCCATTGGAAGCCGAGAGCCTTTCGGAGGACTCATCCCCACTGTGGCTTCACAAGATTTGAAGGATCATGAACATAGACCCTTCACAACTGCACCTGGCCCATCGTAATTGGCCAGGAAGCACACTAAGGTGAATTGCCCCCAGGGGCCACCCACTAAATGTTTCAACAGATGCAGCCCCAGTCCGATGCACAAGCTCAAATGAGACCTCCTCCTCCTGAGTAAAGTCTTCAGGAAGAACTTCCCCAACCCACCTTCCTTTTCCAAGGAAGGCAGTGTGGGAGGGGGGGATGGCCCTAGGGACTCGTACCCTCTCCTGCCGTGCATTCCTCTCCTAATGTCCCTGTAGGTGCTTGGTCAAGTAACTTGGATGATGGGTGTGTCCTTTCTATGGTAAGTGAGGGTTACCGGCTTCAGTTTCGGGGAACAACCTCCTCTATCAAGGACCCAGATGTTCTTTCACAAGTCCAATTTGGTGAAATTAAAGGAAGAGGTGCACACCCTTTTACAGAAAGGGGCAGTCAAGAGGTTCCTGAACGATCAGGCTCCTGCATTCTACGTCCAATTCTTCCTGGTCATCAAGAAAAGTGGGAAATTGTGTATCATTTTCGATCTCCCCCTGTTAAACCGGTGGAAATACCTCCGGCTTTGCTTGGACCAGGAAGTCTTTCAATTCTGGGTTCTGTCATTCGGAATCGCTTCTGCACCCCGAGTCTTCACCCATGTTATGGGAGTTGTAGTGCCCTATCTCTGATTACTGGGAACCCTGATTCTCACGTATTTTCATGACTAGCTGATCCATAATGTTCAGGTTCAGTCCCTCCATCAGGACCTGTTCCGTTGTTGGTTCACAGTAACTCGGTTGGGTTTGTTTTACCCAACCTTGAGAAGTCAGAACTCGTTCCATCTAAGTTTACGTAGGGATGAACTTCTTCGTGAACCAGAACTTATTCCGGGTTCCACCGGATCACATAGATCGAATCCTGGCACTTCTAGAGGCGCTACGAGCAAGAACATTGTTGTCTGCTTGCCTTTAACTATCCCTTTTGGTAACCTTGAATGCCGCTGCAGATCTGGTTCCCTTAGGACGGCTCCATATGCGCCCTCTACAGTTTCTCCTTCTCGCAAGGTGGAAACCACACAAGGATTCTCTATCAGCTCTGATTCCTCTAGGACCAGATTTTCATCATCATCTGCCATGGTGGATGAATCGAGACAGATTCCTAATTGGGGTCCCCATGCACGCACCCGATCCCCACTCCTACCTGTTCGCCGATGCGTCAGATTCCGGTTTGAGTGCTCATCTAGAGCCGGAGGCCATAATTCTTCAGGGTCATTGGACCTGGGACAAGCCATCCCTCCACATAAACAACCTAGAAATGAAAGCTGTATTTCTAGCATTGCAAGGGTGCATCGACAGAGTAAGGGGTTGATGTGTCATGGTCTCCTCCAACAACACGCCCGTCGTAGCGTATTTCCGACATCAAGGAGGCACACATGCCCCTTCTCTTGGCGTGGAGGTCTGGAACCTCCTCCGCTGGGCCACCTTGTGGAACATTTCCCTCCGAGTTCACCACATCCCAGGGAAGAAGAACGTTTTAGCGGACAGTCTGTCCAGGTCAGCCAAATCAGTTCTCATGGAATGGACTCTTCACCGCGAAGTGACAGAATCCCTTTTTCTCACTATGGGGAAGGCCCCTCATGGACTTGTTTGTGACCAGGCTCAACAACAGACTTCCCTTTTACGTCTCTCCAATCCCGGACCAGAGAGCTTGGGCAGTGGACGCATTCAGCTTCCAGTGGGATCGTCTGTTCGCATACGCCTTCCCACCATTGCAACTACTACCGCAAGTTCTGCAAAAAGTAAGAACTTCCACTGCCCGGATCATTCTCATAGCTCCATTATGGCCCCAACGATCCTGGTCAACGATCTTCTAGACCTATTAGATAGATCAACCCAGGTCTCTTTCTCACAGGAGGGATCTTCTGTCACAACACAGGGGCTCCCTCCTACACAACAGCCCACACATTCTCCACCTTCACGCTTGGCTCATCTCAAGCGATCTATCCGCCAGAACAAGTTTTCGGGCCGGGTTGCCAGTTGCATCATTCAGGCCAGGAGAGCTTCTACATCCAAGGTCTATGATGCCAGGTGGAGAATCTTCTGTGATTGGTACAGTAGGAAACGTGTTGATCCCAGCTGTCCCTCTGTAACTGCCATTGCTGATTTCCTTTTGTTCTTTTCGAGAAAAAAAAATGTTCAGTATCAACTATCAAGGGTTATAGAGCCGCCATCTCTAACACACTGAAATTTTTCAGGGCTCGGAAATCGGTTCAGATCCGCACCTTGCTGATCTCATTCAGTATTTTGAGCTACAGAGACCTGTCTCCCGCTCTCTTCTGCCCAGATGGAATCTATCATGTGTTTTATGGTCCTTAACCAAAACCCCCTATGAACCGTTGAGTGAGGCTTCCTTTCAGGACCTCACACTCAAGACTGTGTTTTTACTCGCTTGGCGTCTGCGAGAAGACATAGCGAGATTCATACATTGTCTGTTGACACTGGCTGCCTCCGGTTTAATGGCAATTACTAATCTGTTTCCCTCCTTTGTCAGTCAGGATTTTTAGCCAAAAATCAATTACCTGCCCTCCTCCCACCCCGCTCTGATGTCCTGGCATAATTTCGTCTATGAAAAAGATGTATGTTCGCGCAGGCGCGGAGAGGTGCACGGGTGTGACGTGTCTTGTTGACAAAATCTCCACTCTAAGTGGGAGGATGTTTTCACATCGAATGGACGAGATTTTTCGACACAAAAAAGTAATAAGCTATATAATAGTGATGGGTAAGTATTGCATAATTAAAATTAGTTCCCCCCCCCCCCCAAAAAAAAACAAACTAGTTATTACAGAACATATGAAATATTAAAGTAGAAGAGGATGGATAAGAATAATGTGAGAAGGAACAGATGGGCAGGGTAATTTTCGTATACCATATATACTCGCATATAATCAGAGTCCAAATGCAAACAACATAGACCCTGATCTGCCATCACATAATGCACGTGCAGATTAGGGTCTATGTTGTTTTTTCCACTGATTAGTCCTTACAAACTGCATAGATCCAGATCTGACGGTGCATTATGTGATGGCAGTCTGGGTCTATGCAGTTTGCAGTTGGTATCAGCATATACCGGTAGGTGAGTTTATATGGTATATAATGCCTTGAGATACCTGTACATGAAATACAATATATACTAACTTAAAAGCTGAGTCCAACCGTAAATTGTATAGACTCAGATCTGCTGTTGAATAATGCGTCAGCAGATCTGGGTCTTAGAAGTTTGTTAGGAGTAATCAGTAGAACAAACAGCATAAATCCTGATCTGCTGGCGCATTATGCTGAAGCAGATTAGGTTCGATGTTGTTTGCAGTTGGACTCGACTTATAAGTGAGTGTAGACAGTACATGCTATATTGCTATCACCCATACATATACCAGTGCTTACCAAAATATTATGGCAGTGTTGTTGCTACATTTCTTCATCAGTACCATGAAGTGCAAATAACTTTTAAGTAATAAATTAAGATGCACATTAAACTCTGGAATCATATTCTACTGGCAAGCAAAGGAAACAGCCCACATATTTGTAATCTGTTAACATTTCAATTTAAGAGTTTACTTTATTAAGACTGGTTGTTGACACAGTAAAACAGATTGTGGAGAAAAGGCATTGCACCAGTTCCAGATGATAATCAGTCTCTTCAAATTTGAAGAGGGTTAGGTGTTGAGATGTTTTAATTTGAGGGGAGAGATTTTACTTGGATTCTGTGAAGGAGTAAGACTGGAGACAAATACTTGCATGGTCTGTCAGAGAGCTGCCCAAGAATTTTTTTAAATGAATACTACTTAAGATAAAACACATGCAATGTACAGTAGTAATTTTACTGTCAGAGGAATATCAAATGATACATGCAATGTGGTAATTTTAAAGGATACACGCAATGTGGTAATTTTACTGTCAGAGGAATAATATCAAAAGATACACGCAATGTAGTAATTTTACTGTCAGAGGAATAATATCAAAAGATACATGCAATGTGGTAATTTTACTGTCAGAGGAATAATATCAAAAGATACGCAATGTGGTAATTTTACTGTCAGAGGAATAATATCAAAAGATACGCAATGTAGTACTTTTACTGTCAGAGGAATAATATCAAAAGATACATGCAATGTGGTAATTTTACTGTCAGAGGAATAATATCAAAAGATACACAATGTGGTAATTTTACTGTCAGGAATAATATCAAAAGATACACACAATGTAGTAATTTTACTGTCAGAGGAATAATATCAAAAGATACATGCAATGTAGTAATTTTACTGTCAGAGGAATAATATCAAAAGATACATGCAATGTAGTAATTTTACTGTCAGAGGAATAATATCAAAAGATATACGCAATGTGGTATTTTTACTGTCAGAGGAATAGTATCAAAAGATACATGCAATGTAGTAATTTTTTAATCAGAGGAATAATATCAAAAGGTACACACAATGTGGTAATTTTAAAAGATACACGCAAGGTGGTAATTTTACTGTCAGGGGAATAATATCAAAAGATACACACAATGTAGTAATTTTACTGTCAGAGGAATAATATCAAAAGATACACACAATGTAGTAATTTTACCGTCAGAGGAATATTATCAAAAGATACATGCATGGGGTAATTTTACTGTCAGAAGAATAGTATCAAAAGATGCATGCAGTGTAGTAATTTTACTTCCAAAGGAACAGTATTATAGATATTTGCTGTGAGGTAATTTTACTATAAAAGAGTCCACTGCACTGTTATTCATCTGAGCAGTATGGTTAATGTTTTTGTATTCTTTAAATGATCCTGGTGCATTGAAAGTGCACCTGTAGAAGCAGAATCAAAGATGTATTGTGGCAAAATCAGGTATTGGGGTAACAGTGGAACTGACAGGAAGCTGAAAGTTTTGGTTTGGTGTGATGCTGTATGGCACAGTAATGCATGAAAGTTATTTATTGCCAAGGCAATTGGAGTAAAGTGCCTTGTCCAGAGACGAACCTTGGTAGCTGACCCAGGCTGATCTGATGGTCAGATTCAAACCTGCACCTTTTTATCTTGAGTCGGGCATGCTTACCACTGAGCCAACACAGCTATATAGAAGCTGTAGGGCAATACAATAATGACCATTTAATATTGGGTGGGGTGGGAAGGGTCTGGGATTTTAAAAAACATTCCAGCCTTCCATTTGTGTGAAAAAATGTTTGGGGAAAATAAATTACTAATCATTACAAAGGTTTGGCCATAGTCTTTCAAGAGTGAAAATGGGTATGTCTCTAGTCCATGAAAAAAATCTTGTTTTGAAGTAAAAATGAAAAAATGTCCGCTGGGAAAGAAAATCCCAAGTCCACCCTGAAGATTAAATTATTTGTGTCCAAGAACTACACTACAGCTTATATTAGCTTTTGGAAAACTCCCCCTTCCAGGAATCATGATGGCTAGACGGTTAGCATGCCGGGCTCGTGTCCAAAAGGGTGCAGTTTTGCGTCCTATCATTGATTAGCCTGAATTGACTACCTTGATGCCCTCAGTAAGGCACTTTATGCTCCAATTGCAATGGCATTAAATAACCCGGCCATTTGTATTGCTATGCCATAAAACACCAAACCAGGCCCTCTTCTAATGAATTTGATTTACATCTATTTCTTTCCTACTAGATATCTAGTCTGAAAATTGTAAGCGATATTGGCAGTTATGTAAACTATATTGCACATCAGATAGCATCATGTCTAACATGCAGTGTAATGAACAAATAAATGTTCTCTATACAATCTTAATGCTGAGAGGCAAGGTTTAATTTCAGACCATCAAGACTGCAGTATTTGTATTATGATGGTGCTGAATCTTTTCCCTTGTCTCTCTCTCTCTCTCTCTCTCTCTCTCTCTCTCTCTCTCTCTCTCTCTCTCTCTCTCTCTCTCTCACAGACAAACACACACACACACACAGAGTAAGAATTGTGAATGGTACTAATGCCATATTTATGTGCCTTATTTGTATTGACACACTCTTCCTCATTCAGCCACCAGTATCTGAGTTTTGGCAGATCACAACCTTGACTCTTTCTGCAGTTGATCTTGGCACACATGCTGGCAGTAATAGCTTCTGTACCAGAAAATTATCACACTCTATTGTGAAAATCTGAGTATAGCACTCCTGTTGCCCTTTGGCAGATCCCAGCCTTGGATCAGTGATCTTGGCATACTTGCTGGCAGTAACAGTTTCTTTACCAGCATATTACCACACGCCATTATGAGACCTAAGTGTGTCACACATTGCTCCTGCGAATTTAAACAAATAGTCAGCCAACAAAGCTTGTTCTTAAAAAATAATGCACAATGGAACACAAGTTCTGATTCAGCAAATGTTCTGCAGTAATTGCAGTCTCATGAAAATGTATTAATCAGCTAGTACAGTGGGCCCGCATGATAGAGCATATGAGTGTATTGTGGCTTCTTGTACAACAAGGATATGGTCACGGATTTCATTCAGTTTGCTATATTTAGTCCTCTTCTATCATAGCTTTTTCTCTTATTTCATTTTAATTTTAGGTTTTGGATGATATAAACCAATTAACGTATTGTTAACCAATTAATTGGTTTATAAACCAATTAACGTATTGTTGTATGTCACTCAAAGCCTAATGTGCCGATACCTATGGACCACTGACCAAGACTTTGGCTGGCAAAGATGTGAGCATCATGTGATTTATAGGTGCACAAGCAGCATCAAGAACATTCAGGCCTAAGGTTCCTCAGCTACATGTATTTTACTGCTACTATAAAACACGTGCAAATTAAAATCGTCATAGCTGAAACATGTTTCAACCATTTTTCATGAAATTTTCAAATAGACACTCAAAATCAACAAGAATTCACATGGGGTAAATGTCAACGTAAAATACTGTGATTTTATATAATGTGATATGGTAATGAGTAGGGCATGTTTTTCTTTATTCTGGACATGAGTCAATTATAATATACCGTATGTACTCGCATATAACCCGATGCCAAATGCAAACTGGATAGACCCAGATCTGCTGTCACATAATGCGCTGGCAGATCTGGGTCTGTGCAGTTTGTAAGGACTAATTAGTAGAACAAACAACATAGACCCAGATCTGCCGGCACATTATGCAACAGCAGATCAGGGTCTATATTGTTGCATTTGGACATCACTTATACACGAGTATATACGGTAGGGGTGAAATGATACACCTCTGCCACGTATCGATACGATTCTCGATACACAGCCTACGATACGATACATTATTGATACATATATCAACTTGATGGTCGTTTCATCTTTAGAAAGTCTGTCAATGGTAGGTTGGTGCCATTTTTTATATGCTGACATATTTGGGTGTATTTCCACTATGCAGATTACAAGCAAACATAGACTTGTCATTGGTTCATATGCCATTCACATCCTTGACAAGATAAAAAAATTTAAAAAAAGAAACTTCCATACAGACTACCTGTTAGCTGTTAGTGATTTTTATTAAACCTTTTAAGCCATTTCAGGCTGCGATCAGATGCATGACTCATCTTAGTCACCACGCCCTTTGTTTTGCATTGAATGAATGTTTTTAAAACGTTTTATTACCAATTTCATGTCTTCACTTAAATTTTGAAGGCATTATGGTGTTATCTTCAAAACGGAAGAAACCATGCAATTTATTTGTGCAAGGAAACTCTTATCTAGAACAAGTCCGAGTGTTGGAGCGGAGATGACTAACAACCAGATCCTTCACATTGTTCTTCTTGCAGATGCAAAACAACTGCAGTGGCCACAGGCTCTTGTTTCTATCAGTGAAAAAGGAAATTATTGACAACACCCACTGACCTTCTACAAATTGACATAGTGGCTATAACTCGTGCGGCGATTTGGAATCTGCCCCCTTGCCGATTCTGTGCTAATTTTTGTTTTGTTAATCCCATTGGCACGGTTGGTTGCTGATTACATATATCGACATAAAAGGAGACATTCCAAACTTATTCCCCATGTACGATTTAAGTACTTTACAGATCATTTAATAGTCACTTTTGTGTAAAGTTTCTACGTTGCTTTGTATCTATTTGGATAGAGTTTGGATGCCAATATTTCCGGTTTGTAACGCAGTGAAACCACTAATCAGAATTGCATGTAACATATTTCACTGCATGACACACCGGAAGTGTAGCCTTCAATTTGATCCAAGTAGACAAGATACGATACAGCAGATAAATTTTGCATACAGGTGGTTATTAAATGATCAGTAATGTACTTAAATCATACATGGGGAACAAATCTGCAATATCTTCTTTCCGTTGATATATGTTATCAGTGGCTGAAGATTCAGGCAGGATAAACTAACTAGCATGGAATTGGGGTGGGGGATGGGGGCAGATTTTGAACCACATGAGTTAGTCACCTTGTGTTAATTTGTTGAAGGCAAGTGGATGTTGTCAGTATTTTTTTTAAAAAATTTTACTGACAGAAATGAGTGCATGTACTTGCTACGGATGTCACATATGAATTCTCAATTTAAAGAATGAAAGGCAAATGACTAATAATTATTCATGACTGAAGATTAAAATAACTTGTATAGAGTAAGTATCATTTTGTATCGATTCTTCCCCTTTTGTATCGATATGGGTATCGATATAGAAAAAGTATCGATATATTGATTAATCATTTCACCCGTAATATACGGTAGTATCATAAGTATGTACCTTATTTTGTGTAGAAGATTATGCCGCTGTGCCACAGTCATGCTTGAAATATATGGTCTCTGAGTATAATGCCGCTTCATCCATGAAGCATGATATCATGATGGCAGTTGGTACCGGATTATACGCGAGTATACACGGTAAATGTCTCCAGGCTATTTGTTTGTGCCTAATATTAAGAATAGAAAATATTTTCAACCTTTTTTACTTGTCGTGGGCTGCCAGACTAAGGATATTTCCTCCCCTACTGCCTTTAATACAGAAAGAGTTGGAATTTGAACTACATAAAGTAGATCATATGTACCGAGAGGCGAGTATTGCCAGCTGAAATTTTGTTGTGAGATATTACAATATAAATTATTGTATATGTATTACTGCCAAGCTGACCATTTTGAAAACTCATTGTGATACCAACTATCAGTGTGTATGTTTTTTTAAAATAATAAATAAGATGTTCTGTAAGTTGTGTTTCTCCTTAGTTTGGAAAAAAAAATGCATTAGAATGGCATACAAACCACATGTGCTTTCATTCAGGATAGCTGAAGATATTTTTTTCAGCCTTGAAAAGTAGGTGTTCCACAGCATTTTTTAGAGCACGGTGCTGATAAACAAGAGGTCATGCTGGTTTGGACATGATAACACAGCCACGCACCACGAGTTCATGATATTTTGTCAGTAGGAATGAAATACGGGATATCAAAATCAAAGCAGATATTTTGTTGTCAACTATAGGTCATAGATTGAAGCCATGGGGTGATTTTCAAAATGTTAAGTTCTCTATTTTTTATTTCCCCACCGGTAAACTGGCTCCCCGACCATAATATAATTAGTAGTCCAATTTAGTTCAGGCTTATTCAACAGTGATTGACCATCACACTTACTAAATCACGCATTGAACTGGTTACAGTATTCTTTCATAGTACTAAGTAATACTTTCAGTAAATAAAAATAGTTCCACAACCAGTCCATCTAATATCCTGTTGGCATTCAAATATTTACATGGAAGAATTTGTACTGAAATGAGTTGCAACAACACAGTAGTGTACCAATGTTGATATATTGTTACACTACTATTAGTACTCACATTCCTATTGTCATTTAGTTTTTATTTTTTTTATTTTTTTTTAACTGTTGATTTGTCTGCAAATATATATGGCATCACTTAAGCTGATTCTTCATATTGCAGTAGTAGACTCAGGTTGCCTGCCTTTTTATGCCTTATCTGTAAATTATCCTGGTATTACCATCTTCTCCAAAATTCTTTGTGTAGTTTTCCTACATGTAAATCTGTCCTAATAGCCTTTAACTGTTTTGCTCAGTTTATCTAACAAAAACCAGGCCTACAATAAATTTGTTCTAGTTCATGTCCCTAATAAAATGCAGACATATCAGTAGAATTTTTTCCATGCCTGCGCGTTTCAACCTCTGATCTTCTATAAGAGGTTTCACCCCCATGCAGTGCAAATCATCCTTGTAAGAGATGTTTCTAATTGTGAATGGAATAGTAAGAACTTGCATGTGTGGTTTTGGAAAAAGAAACAAACAAAACAAATTATTACATGATTCCCATGTAAGACGGCAACATTTACACATGTAAATGGCTTGGTTTAGTTTATTGCCTATAAACGTTGATAAAAATCAGTAACCGTGTAAACGAACATGCATGTGGCTGTTAGTGATGCAGGAACTACCCATTGTAATTAAATGATATATTTCCACACCTCTGCTTAAGATGATTGTTTAGTACGATTTATTTGTTTAATCTTTTCTTAAAGAGTGGATGATTTTCACATCAAATGTGGCACTGCTTTGAAAAAGCTGAAGTTGATGAGAATTGGTTGTACCGCACATTACAAAGCATTGCACATCAGATTGATTTACTGATCTGGCTGACAAACAGTTCTTTAAACTGTTTACATTTAAAAACCATATTAGTTAACAGAACCTTTGATGAGTGATATTTATTTTATATTTTTTTAAAAACAATGTTTCGGCTTTTTAAGCCAATGCAGCTTTTTATAGTCATTGTATATCCTACATGTATCTATGTGCTGGCAGTATATCTGGTTGCATTATCCATTTTTATTATCAGGCACAGACACATAGCAGTACGAAATAATATTATGATGATCCTAATGATATTTTACCTAAATTGTTACATATGTTCAACAAAGACATGTCTTCAGAAATGAATCCTATGATAAAAAGAGGTAAATGACATACAGCAAATTAAACAATTGCAAGTTGAGTGAGGTATGGCATGTACATTGTCAATGGTTTACACATAAATAACCATCAGCTGTAAACCTAATGTGCAGATTTGGGGGAAAGGTTGAGTTTCGAATCGTTTCAATTAAATGACATTAGTTTAGTTTACAAATTGTGACAAACACTGAAACCTTATTTACATGAGAGAAGCTTTTTTCTTGGCTGACATGACATGTGATTTGTGATAAATATCATGTTTTTTATTGGCTGACATGACATCGTGTGATTTGTGATAAATATAAATATCATATTGCACTGTTTTGACATCATGTATTTTTTGTGGCATCATGCAGTTGAAATGGCATTGTAACTACTGAAATGAGTTAAATTATATAAAACAATTACAGTTCTTTGTTTCTGTGAATATGAATTTCTATCAACCAATAAGCATATTATATTGAAGGTACTGCAGTAGCTGGATTGGTTCAGCCCAACAATTGATTGGACCACAGAACCAAATATGATTAAAATGGATTCTTCCAATTCAGCCTGCTCCACCCCTGCATATGGATTCACCAATGCAAAATGGAAAATATATGTTCCATATATCAACCCAGTGGACAGCCTAACGATCCCACAAAGAACTATGTTACATCAGCAACACTATATGCGAGCGGACTGAAAAATATGTAGGAACCTATACAGCACCACAGCGGTCTTATGCGATGTTATTCGAACTCTAACAGTATTTAATTTACTAACAGAATATAAATTCTTTATTATTTTTAATAAATAATCTGAGAGAGTCATTTAGCCACCGCTTCTTTATCCCCACCCCACAGCCAAAAAAATATTTTGGTCTTGATCGCTAATGACAGTTGAATCCCAGCTGCATTAAATAATATCATTCAAACCGAGTGCACCAGCTGCAAAATTATTATTTGTGATATTATTGCCAACTACAAATCGGTTACGTTGATGTCATCTGGCCCAAAAGGTGACATGGTGATCAGTTCAACCAGTGCATCAACTGGAACTTTTCCTTCTGATGAGTTGCAAGGATAATGAAACCAGTCAGCAGATGGGACGGAATGCATTCTCATTCCTTCAGGGAGTTTCTTTTTCAAGGGTCATGGGTAGCTCCCAATTTCCTTGGCATGCTATAGACAATAAAGTAGTTTAGAAAACCAACCAACCAACCAACAACTATTGTATTGACCATCATGTTGGTCAGTATGAGGTTTACTGGTTCATGAAACTTCATATATTCACCTTAAGACAGGTCAGTAATTGTATAATATTGTCTATGGTGTATAATGCACATTGATCTGTGTGTGTAAACAGCATAGACTTGGATATACCAGTGCATATTGTGCCAGTAGATCAGTGTTGTCTGGTTGGTCCTGAATGAAAGTGATGCTGATCCAGAGTCTAATATTGCTGCCTCGGTGGCCATCTTGAAAATCTTTGTTATCACTGCTGCTCCAGAATGATTGGTCATATCAGCATGGGGTTTTCACTTAGAGACTTCTTATAATGTTTTGTTGATCCTAATTAAAATGGTGCTGATCTTATGTCCAATATGTGGCCATCTTGAAAATCTTGTTTTCGCTACTCCTCTTAAAGGGAAAGTCATTTTGACATGGGGTTTTCATCAGATGAGTTCTTATGGTGTCTTCTTGGTCCTAAATGAAAATGACTAACCATCAATATGGCCACCATGGTGGCTATCTTGAAAATATTGCTATCTCGACTCCTCCCAAATGGATGGCTATATCAACATCGGGTTTTCACCAATAGACTTCTTATAATACTTAGTTGGTCCTAAATGAAAATGGTGCCAGTCGTACATCCAATATGACTACCATGACGGCTGTCGTGAAAATCTTGTCACTACTCCCCCTTAATGGATGATCATTATGACATGGGGTTTTGACCAAAAGACTTCTAATGATGTCTATTTTGTCCTAAATGAAAATAATGCCAATCTGACATCTGGTATGTGCACCACAGCAGCTAATTTGAAAATCATGTTATCGCTGAAGAATATCAGATATGGTTTCAACACTCAGCACTTAAAAGGAAGAAATGGTCTTGTCTTGAATTCATGGAAATTCTTTTCGCTTCGTTTATTTATTTTTGCATCAAGATATATTTTTGGAAATGAACGTAATGAATAGAATTAGTTCTTTTTTTTTTCTTCAAAAAATCAGAGCAAGATTATTTTTTTCAAGCTATTTTGGAACCAGACTTTTAAACAAAATAAAAATAAAAACAACACAGCCCCCCCCCCCCCCTTTCTTGGAAAATTAAATGGTCAGTCCCTTAGGTAATAGGTGACATTGTATTGATTATGCCATAATGTACTAATCAAGTAATTTCAGGCTGTTCAGTAAGCATCAATATTGTAAAAAGCAAACATCCTCAACTTGAAGAACATGTAGTTTACCATTATTTTAGTCTGGTTTGATCCCAGAAATCTAAGGTTCTAAACTTAATGCATCAAAACAGCATCCGAATGACAGAGGGCATTATAATTGGAACCATATTTTGAATTTGCTATCTCCAGCTAGGAGACTGATGCTGATACACACACCAGGCAGGCTTATTGTTTATTTAGGTTTGAGGGATGCCTTCTGTTTCATGAAAGAGGCAAGCTGTGAAGGAAGTTATTCAAGGCATAGATTCCTTGGTTGGAGTGCATCAAGACAAAGTGTTGTCCTAGTTGCCATGGAAATTAATGGATAGACTATACCATTGATTCTTTGGGGTGAAATAAAGTGGAAATGAGATTCTCTGGTTGAAGTTTTGTGAGATGCCATGTAATTGGACTCCAGAAGGGCCAAAGTCAGTGTCCTAATGATCCCTCCATATTACCTAGTGTTTGAAATAACTAAAGGTAATCACCAGAGGATGCAGATCTTGCCTTCCATTATTTTATAATAATTAATAAATACATGTAGCATCAGGATTGGGGTGTGGTGGGTTTTTGGCGATTAAATGACTAAGAACACTATCTGGGCAAGTTGCATTTGGATATGGCTAGTCATTTTTTTTTTTACTTCATGTTATACTTTTTTTTTTAAGTTATACTTACGTGGGTCACTAAGGAGTAAACAATCTGGGTAATAATTAAATATGGATTGGTTCACTGGTTTTGTTTTTAATATAAACTGCACTCTCTAGTAGCATATGAAATATAAAAAGTACTCCAGTCTATGTACACTAACTGCACTGTAAGTACACTCTTCCAGGATATGCCCTATTCTCTGGAAAAGGGTAAATCTTGTTTTCAAGCAGTTTCTGTCTTTCATGATTATTTGTGTTGATTATAGGGATGGAAATATCACTGCCACTCTCAGTTTCAAAAATGAATTGAAATGGAAAAATTTTCAGACTTTAAAGATGGATTATAAATAATAGATGACTGTAGTATTTGCTTCAGTTTGACTTGCTGCATATTGATGTTTGAATGTAGTTTTTGATAATCAAATCAATGGACTGCAATAGCAAGCATTGCATCGTAGTCAAATGCATTATTATATGATTAAAAATTTGGAGCTGTTTTTGCTTACTGTGGATAAAATGTAACTCAGTCACCAACATTGTCATGTGGTTTTGAATTACAGAACATATTGCACACATGCTATTAAGAATGTATCATAAGGTGCAAGTGTGAAAAGTTCTATATCCCATGATGAATTTTTTGTTTGTTTGTTAAGGAGATCTCTAGTGCAGATCATGCTATAACTGTCCATGTACCCATTTTGGTATCTGCACGACAACTTTAGTTCTAAGCCACATATCTTGACCAAGCTTGTGGATAGCTTGCTCTTGGGATAAGAACGAAACCTGTTGATTTTTTATGGAAAAGGTCAAGGCCAAGTTCAGAGTAACTCTAGGAGGAAAACTATTTCAAAAAAATAACTTTAGTCAACATACTGTCTCTAGCTTTGTGCATTACTTAACTTGGGGCATTACTTGACTTTGTGCATTATTTTACTTGGGGCAAGGAAGAAACCACGACACAAATAAGGGAAACATAAATCACATACCAGCAATATGATTAAAATCGAGATAGACTTATAATAAGTAGATCTGACAGGCACCAATTAAGGTTAATGTTGTGGTGACCTTTGAACTTTATGGTACACCTATTTTTAGTTAACCTATCAGATAGACTGTTGCATATCATATTAGGGAGAGTTATTGTTAGACATAACATTCCAGAAAAACTTTTTTCACTTTGATAAATGTGAAAGCTAAAAATTGATTGGTGAATTGAAAGGTCAATGGATCATGACCTCATATTGGCATCCATGAGATCTCCATTATGTCGAAGATCTTAACTTTTAATCAGATTGAGCAAAACTATACCTGTTTTGATTGAAACATTAAATGTCGAAAATCACTGCAACCCAAGGAAGGGAAAAGGTTTCTGTGTGATAACTTGTGTTCCACACCCTTTTCTTTCAACAAACTTAATTAAAATTTGCATTTGGGGCAAGAATTAGGAACTTGTTGCTTTTTATATTTAAAGTTCAAGGTCAACATCTCTGTGACCCATGGATGAAATTTCCACATGGTAAGTTGAGCTCAGTTCCATATATATTCATCAGAGGTTTTCCATGGGGACGATGGCTTGCACTTTGAGGAAGAAAATAAGTTAATTTTTATTGGATCAGGTTGAAGTCAAAGTCACATGTATACACACAAGAAGGAAAATGATATCCGCATAATACTACTAGTGTATACATATAGTGCTATTAAACACAGAGAAGGAATACAATATACCATTCATGGTACTGTTGTTTTATATTCTATCCAGTGCAGAGAATTTATGCTGTAATGCAGAAGTATTTATATACCAAAGTAGCAGGTCATCATTTTTTCACTGTAATCACTTTTTTTTAAAGCAAATAAATTAAAAGTATGCATGTTTTTGAACTGTACTTGCAGAGATTTCTTTACAGTTTCTATACAGCTATGTTAAGCAAAATGAAAAAAGTAAAATAAATGAATGAAATTACAGCGAATACTGCAGATAATTTAAGCCTAACATGCAAGTGAAAGGGGAAACCTTCACAATGAACTGCCTCCACCATTGCATGAAGCCTAACACACAAGTGATGGTGAAACCTTCAAAATGAAGTGGCCCTACTACAACATAAAGCCTAACAAACAAGCAACAGGGAAACCTTCACAATGAACTGCCCCTACCACAGCATAAAGGAGACATTTATAGTTAACAACTCAGCTGTAATATTACAGCTGTGCATTTGTTTTCTTATAAACTCTCTCTCTCTCTCTCTCCCATATATATTTGTTATGTGGATGTAACTTGTTTCTTCCACTGATGAAGAGCTTGTTTAGCTTGAAACGATGGGAAACTTATCTATTTGTGTCGTTATCAATTTTTGTTGATGTATGTGTGTGTGTGTGTGTGTGTATGTGTGTACATGAGATCTGTGTATAATATGTTTGCATCAAACCAATGTAATTTAGTGAAGAAGGGATGACATGTATTTTATTGATTTTAGTTATCAAGTGATCTTGGTGTTATCTTCAAGCTGGCCAGCAGGTGAGCTGTGTACCTGTTGACAAGCTAACCATTTATTGATTTGCACATTTATCATTAGATATTATAATCTCTGAGAAAAATGTGAAGAGGACAAGAATAGAATCAAACTAGAATAGTTTTGAACAGTTATTTTTAATAGGAAATAGAATGGAAGTATCAATAAATTATGAGATTCAAAATGTGGTTTAGAGGCTTCATTTTAATTGATACTCAGGGAATGGGAAAATTTTATTTTGCTTACATGTAATACAGTCCAGAGGTGTAGCAAGAAATTCTGCTCCCCTCAACAACAAAAAAACATAATACCCTCCACCCCCACCCCCAAATAAAAAAAGTTGTTGGATGAGAATTTTTGGCCCCAGTTGCAGGGGTTGCTTGGATGATTGCTACGCCACTGATATAAATAATATAATCTTGATTTATTATTGTTAGTACTAAGTTTTATTTAGCTCATGGCCATAAAGTCAAGTATGGTATGGTCCTTTGTCATGCTCACCTGGTCATGTTCACCTGGTCATAAGGTCAAGTGAGCTTATGGTATGGTCCTTTGTCATGTGTTGTCTGTCATTCATCATTCATTCATAATTGCTATTTACAACTTCTCAAAAACCACTTAACAGAATTCGACTTATCTACACAGGTGAGTGATATCAGTCCCACTTGGGCCTCTTATTAATGATTCCACCGCATTTACTGTTCGGGGGGGGGGGGGGGGAAGATGTTTTATTATCTTTGAGGAGAATACTTTTTAATAGTTTAGATTAATTCACCCTTTTATATCCTTCTACCAAAAAATTACCCAACCTTTATGTTTTTGTTGGTTTTAAGGGCATTTTTAACACATTATTACCTATATCATGCCAAAGAAATGGTAGATAAGTGCTCTTACTTTTTTTACACTTTAAAAGTCTTTACACGTTTTAAATAACCATTTTTACCTTCTAAGAACAATACCTAGCCTTGTATGTGCAGATGTGTCAGTATGTGCAGATGTGTCAGTATGTGCATATATTATCCAGATTTTTACTCATTTGGACCAGTGGAATGTCCAAATGACTTAGTTTCTTCTAATACTTGATACTACTTTATATTTGTATCTGGATGATTGTTTCTTTTGTTTTGTGGGAATGGCACTTTTAACTCATGGAGATTCTTTTCATTTTCGCCTGAAATGGGGGTAGGAAACGCATTTTTGGGGTTACTTCTGAATGAAGCAAAACATATCTGCTTAAGAAAGTTTTTCGTTTAGCTGGATGCTTAGGTGTATCAGAAACATTGTTTTTGATTGGCTATTACGCTCGCACATGTGCAGAAGGGTAAAAGTTAGACTTCTTTTTTTTTTTGTATTGGATCCCTGATTTTTGTGTCCTGGCCCCTTTTTACTCCAAATCTCAGACTTCTCCTACTTTTTGCAAAGGTTCATCTGTCTGTGTGCAGTTCGGACCGGTCTGCTTTAGATCTAAGGCCAAAAAGTCTAAAATCCGGACACAAACTCCGGTTCCGGAACTGGCAATTTTTGACCTAAAAAAAATCGGGTCTCAAAAACTGCATTTTTTTCGCTGTGCTTTTTAATGCGAGTAGAAAGGCGACATTATTTGGTATCATTGTAGAGCTACATCTGTCTATTTTCCTGAAATACCATCCACTTTAGTGTATCCTAAATGATGTTAACGTTACAGAGCTCGGACGTAGGGTACAACCTCATGAAGCGTAAATGTGGCGCCAGGGGTTAATGAGTTAAACAAGTTTGGGGAAATTTTTTAGAAATTGTCCAGGAATGGCTATTTTTGTAATTTCTGTGCAATGGTAATGCATAAATGATCAAATAAGCAAGGAATATTCAAATTTGGTGACGTCATCGAAATTCACCCATTAACTCATTAACCCCTGGAGATTCTTTTCATTTTCGCCTAAAATGGGGGTAGGAAACGCATTTTTGGGGTTACTTCTGAATGCAGCAAAACACATCTGCTTAAGAAAGTTTTTCGTTTTGCCGGAAGCTTAGGTGTATCAGAAACATTGTTTTTGATTGGCTATTACGCTCGCGCATGTGCAGAAGGGTAAAAGTTGGACTATTTTTTTTTTTTCGTATTGGATCCCTGATTTTTGTGTCCTGGCCCCTTTTTACTCCAAATCTCAGACTTATCCTACTTTTTGCAAAGGTTCATCTGTCTGTGTGCAGTTCGGACCGGTCTGCTATAGATCTAAGGCCAAAAAGTCTAAAATCCGGACACAAACTCCGGTTCCGGAACTGGCAATTTTTGACCTAAAAAAATTCAGGTCTCAAAAACTGCATTTTTTTCGCTGTATTTTTTAATGCGAGTAGAAAGTCAACATTATTTGGTATCATTGTAGAGCTACATCTGTCTACTTTCCTGAAATACCATCCATTTTAGTGTATCCTAAATGATGTTCACGTTACAGAGCTCGGAAGTAGGGTACAACCTCATGAAGCGTAAACGTGGCACCAGGGGTTAATGAGTTAACACATTATTGGCTATATCATGCTGAGGAAATGGGAGCTAAGTGCCTTTCTCAAAGACATACCGAGGCAGCCGACAGAGGGTGGCCTGGGTGGGTACCTGACCCTTGGATGACGAGTTCAACACTCTACCAACTGAGCTACTGCGGCTCCTTTATCTGGATGAACTTTTATCTGCACAAAATGCACATTGATGAGGAAGTCTTGGCTTTTGACATTTTTGATCGTACTAAGAGAAGTAAACAGAACCTCTGAGGGTCAATGAAGATTGTGAAATTCTGGCCAGTTCCCTCAGAATGATTTCCAGTTTTATCATACAATTACTGTTTCATTCAAGACCAACCATTTTATGGGTGGGGATGGGGGGATGGCTATGGAGAGGGAGGCTGTAGATTTCCTTGTAAATATTTGCCACCCCCCTTTTTTTTGTTTTTAATTATTTTTTTTATAAATATTTATGCTATGATTTGCTCTGTCTTTTCATATGTCCCATATCTATCCAATAAAATATTTCCTCTCCTATAGAAAGAAAGAAAAAGAAACAATATTCCAGCTTTAATGATCTATAGTATATATCTCATGACCAATACCTGATGAATTAATAGGATACTTATTTTGAACATTTATTTCTGTTAATTTGGAGCATTGGTAAAACCTCCTCCTTTATGAAAATATACATGTATTTGGAATGCATGTAAAAAAAAAAAAAATAGGAAAATGAGCCAAAGCAAGGAAAAATCTTCTCTATTGTATATAATATAATTGTGGCACTGTTATTGCCACTCTGGATAAAGTAGTCATTTAAGATAATTAATATTTTTAGTTACCATTTTGGAAACTGTGGTGGCTTAGTAGTAAGTGTACCAGACTCTGACTGAAAAGGTGTGGGTTCAAATCCTACAATCAGATAAGTCCAGGTCAGCTACCATGGAGTGTCCTTCTGGGCAAGGTACTTTACTCCAATTGCCTGAGCATTAAATAGCCTACTTGTGTTGCTGTGCTGTAAAACACCAAATGGAACCAAAACCAAATTGAACACAGCATTTCTCCACCATGGTCACATTGTATACAATATCGGCCCTGTGTATCTTGTATAATTAAATAACTGAGGATCTGCTTGTAGACCAGTTATCTCACATAACCTATTTTTCTGCAGTTACATCATCTCTTCCAGTTGAACTCAGTCTGTCATCAGTCCTCTGTTAACATCAGGCTTGACCCACATGAACTAGGGTAAGTGTCAATAGTTGAAATCATATGTTTAACTCATTTCATGTATCAAACAGGTAAGTTATACAAAGTTTTTAGTAAATTTTTTAAAATCATCCATAGGTTTTGGTCACATTGGATTGAAATGTGTAACTAAGACTCCAAATCCTTCCTTTTAGAATTTTCTCCAGATTAAGTTCAAAGAATCTTGGCTACATGTATATTAATTTGACAAATTTCATAATTTATGCACGAGTAGGTACACATTAAGTACAGCTTTCAGTTCTCATGGTTTATTCTGGGTCTTTTATACAACTGACTTTTTAGGGTGGAAATTCACCATCTCCATATGAAAAAGGGAGGTAATTTTCTGAATATTTAGTTAAGAAATAAAGGTAGAGTTTCAAAATATGATGCATGATTGTCACGCATTTGTCTGTGGGGGGTGTGTGTGATTTTTTAGACCGTGTGAATCTCACAATCACACATTCTAGAAAAGACCCTGTTAATTTTGATAGCATTTTAGTTGAATCAGTACAGTAGCCAGCCATCTAGTTTAGCATACAAATATTGATTGCTATCAAATTTCAGTAGATTTTTGTTTCCTTATTTAGTTTGAAGTCTTGATCTCCAGATAGGTGGAGATTAACAAGGATCTCAGATGTAGACTTGCATCTAAGTTAATCGATAAAAGACTATACACCCTACAGAGCCTAAAATTAGTTTTCAGTTTTATCTGGTTGGGGTTATCAGTATTTCTGGGTAGAGGATTTAACTTAATGATTTGATGAACAATTCTGGATTTGTGAAGATTTATTGTACAAGTTCTGTCTAGGCATGCTTACTCTATTTAATTACCTGAAATAGGTAAGTATTTCATAATTAAAATTAGTTTTACCCATCCCAAAACTACCATATATACTAGCGTATAAGCCGATACCAGCTGCAAACTGCATAGACCCAGATCTGCCGTCGCATAATGTGCTGGCAGATTTGGGTTGATGCAGTTTGCAAGGACTAATCAGTAGAACAAACAACATAGACCCTGATCTGCCGGCGCATTACGCGACGGCAGATCAGGGTCTATGGTGTTTGCATTTGGACCAGGATTATATGTGAGTATATACGGTAAATTTCAGTGATATGTAGGACATTTCAAAATACTGAAATGTTTTATTCTCTTAGGATAAACTGCATCTTGTGAATGAAGGCAGGACTCATGGTGGTTCAGTGGTTAGTGTGCAGGGCTCGTGATTGAAAGGGTACAGGTTAGAATCCTACTATCGGATCAGCCCAGGTTGACTACCTTAGTGTGTCCTTAAGCAAGGCCATTTCCTCCAATTACCTTGGCACTAAATAACCTACATGTGTTGCTGTGTCGTAAAACACCAAAGCCACACATTAGAGTGTTTATATAGTGTTACCTTTCTCTATCAGTGTGTGTTTGTGTACTTCCATCTATCCATCCATAAGTTTTACATTTAGGGTCAGTTTTCAGGGTGTTTATGAGGTAATCTTGTATCTCAAGGCTGAGGTTGTTACCGCTTTAGAGACGATTTTTGATCAGATCTTGCTCCAGCTTTGTGATAAGTCTATATCAAAATAGTCTTGGATGGGTTCTATAATAAGTGAGATCTGATCACATTAGTGAGATGATCTTTCATCTGGTTGGACGAACTTGTTACTTCTCTTGATCAAGAGACTATATTTCTCATCCAATTTCGATAAAACTGGGTAAATAGATTTATATCATCAAGATCTTGGAGGAGAATGATTATAAGCAACAGACTATTCATATAATCATATAAATTAAGCCTATAGTTTGGGAATGAATTTGGTCAGACTAGAGTAAAAGAATTAAAATGGACATGATATAACATTTTGGGAGATGGTTTGCTATGTTTTGCATTCTAACAATACTACACAAGCCTGGTGAGCAATATCAGGCCCACTTGAGCCTTTTGTCTAAATTTTAAGGCTAATTTTACAAGCATTCTGTAAAGGATCACCTCCTGTCTGCATTCATGCATTTAATGATAATTTTTTTAAAGAGAAGTCAACAGCATGCATCATGTTAAAGCAAGAAAGGCATTTTGTACATGAAAAGACATCTTGTCTACATGAAGATGTACAGTATTTCTGCCATGATAAGCCTAGGGACCCAACTTATAAATGTGATGAAAAATGTGGGGTGGGCTTGTCTTTTGACAAGGCTCTTATAGAAATAAATTGATTTACTTTGTGTAAAACTTTGAGCACTGGTCCTATCATCAACCTGGGGCTTATCATTGGAGAAATTCGGTATTTTTCATCAACCTGGGGCTTATCATTGGAGAAATTCGGTATTTTTCACTTATTTGTTCACTAGTTTTTGTGAAGAAAAAAAGAAGTATATGATATGCAGACTTCAAAAGATTTATTTTTTGTGTGCATATAAATGTAAGAAGAATATTCCTGGATGCAGTGTTATTATATAAAAATTTAATCACTGTAAAGCTACTTCATCTTTTGGGAAGCAATATAACCCTTGCAGAATGAATTGCTTAATTACTGGTTGGAGCTTTTGAAGGTAGTATTGTGTATTAATCCCCTTACCTCAATAAATACAACATATTGTTGTCAAAGCACAATTGTGATTATGTTGACTTGCCAGCCTACAGAAGCTGGCCATGGCTGTTATCAGATATGAATAAAGCATCTATTTATTTTCAGTACACATTCAGAGCCTATCAAAATATCAGGCCATTGGGAATGAGATGTGGTTTAATCAGAAATGATACAGCAATATTTTCCAAGCATCCCTGCTCTCAATTGAGTTATGGCAGAAAATTTGATAGACTATTTCATACTCTGAATATTAGAGGTCCACACAGGAAGTGTTGTGTCTGTATTTTATGGTCAGTACAGGAAAAGAAGATAAATGAATTTTCTGCACCCATTTACCACCGAAAGAACACTTGGTTTTATTGTACTGTGGTTCCATTATTTTGATATCTAAATCTGTCACAAGTGATACTCCCCTTTTATTCAAATGGAAAACTACCAATGAATGGAATTAATTATTGTTTTGGTTGGTGTATCAGAATTGATGTTGTAATCCTTGTTGAATGAATCTATTTAGGTACATGGACAAGAAGCCAGGTATCTTAGTATGGAGGAGGTCACAGGTGTAATAATAGTAACAGTAATAGTAGTAGTAGTAGATAGACTACTTAAAATTGGTGAGTAAAATAATCCACTGATTGCCCTTTGGTGACCTTCAGAAGCATAATGCAGCAACCCCAAAATTGCATGAACACTGTCCCTGTTATATACCATTCTATATAACATGTTATATATATACCATATATATATGTATGTGTGTGTGTATATATATACCATGTTATATATGATGCGACAACCCAAAAAATGCATCAACACTTTCCCTGTTATATACCATGTTTGAGATAAAAAACATTTGGCAGATGCAGTTTACTTTACAGCATAATCCCATTTTGATTGTGTGACGGCTAGTTCCAATGTTAAGTCACCATCTTTATATGTGATTATCCTGACTTCAGATCTACAAGTGACCATGTGGCCAGTCTTATACATGACCTGTGTAGTCAACCATCTCTAATGGTACAGATCCAGAAAAATATGGAAATGGAGATGAATACCGAATATTTAATAGTAAAATTACTGTAAGACTACCATAAATGCAGATGTGGCCAGGCTATTTTTAATATAAACTATCATCACAAGAAAATGAAGGCTAGGGCAATTTTTCAGTGAATTTGAGGTCAGGTAATGTGGAGAGAAATGATTTAGAAAACTTCAAATTGTGATTTGTACTTGCTGGCCTGAGGTTGATGCAACTGATGACTGTTGACAATTCTGTCAAGACAGATCAAGGTATACCATTAAAAGTAACTTTATGCTTTTTTATAATTACTCTTTAATTTAACACCTTCACTTTTTGTCATCTTTACCATTAATTCCCCACTCAGTTGATTTCTGCTCTCATTGTCAGAGGCAACCAAATTATTAAGGCAACAAAATTATTAGGGCTTGGTAACCTAAAATTTGAAATGGCCACTAAAAGTTTCAGGTAGGGCACCCTATGGGTTACTAAAGATTGATAGTTACTTGTAGTGCTGTTATTTGGAGCCAGTACTTGAAGCGCTATTGGCCAACACTAATTGGAGTGCTGTTATTGGTGGCCAGTAATGTCAGAAAAATTGAGAAAGAATGATAGAGAGCAAGTCATTGGTATGCTACTACTATTGCTGCTGTTATTGCTACTACAACTACTATTATTACTATTGATGCTACTATTGTTACTAACACTACAACTACTGATGCTACTATTATTATTACCACTGCTACTAGTGGTACTATTATTATTACCACTACTACTGCTGATGCTACTGTTATTATTACCACTACTACTGCTGATGCTACTATTATTATTACCACTACTACTATTGATTGTACTATTACTGTTATCACTACTACTATTGATTGTACTATTACTGTTATCACTACTGCTATTGATGCTGCTATTATTATTAACACTACTACTACTATTGATGCAACTATTATTATTACCACAACTACTACTGCCACCACTGGTACTGCTATTACTAAAACTATTACTACATCTACTTCCACTACTTGTACTGCTTCAGCTACTACTGGAACTGCCACTACTACTACTACTACTACTGCAGTGCTAGTAAAACTTCAGTTAGTAGCACAAGTACCTACTTCGCTATGCTGTGTAACTTGGGAGTGACAATTTTATCTTTATTGCTGTAAAATAGTTCCAAGACACCTCATAATACTTATGTATGTCCCTGCAGTTTAAAAGAGTGTAAGGATATGTTGATGGCTAAGACTCCAACTTCAGTATTAAAGTCTTATATGCTGTGTACCATACATACTAGCTGGTAAGTCGAGTCCAACTACAAACTGCACAGACCCCAATCAGACATCACATAATGTGCTGGCAGATCTGGGTCTATGCAGTTTGGTAATAGTAATAAATAGAATAAACAGCAATGACCATCTGCCAGCACATTACACAATGACAGATCAGGGTCTATGTTTGCAGTTTGACTCGACAGTACTTATAGGGAATATATATGGTACTTCTTAAAATATTGAAATATGGTAACATGAGAACTGGTTTAGATTCCTTTCTCTTTATCTCACTCTCTCATTTCTGACCTCACCCATTACAGACCAGTACAAGACAACAATCCTTCCTCTGGGGAAAAGGGAGGAAAAAAAGACATGGCTATAGAATCAGTCTGAACTATTGATTCTCTGCTCCAAGCTTCCATAAAGCAAATGCTAACTAGTTGAGGGATATGGAAATTGCTGGAGATGTGTTGTCCTAATGCATTTTCAAGAGTAAATCACAGAGTGCTCAGATTGGATGGGCTGTCTTATTGGTCTAGCAATGGCTGGGTCACACAAAGTCGACAACTTATGGGAGGAAAATTACAGACCTGGGTGTTTCTACAAGATGCTAATGATTGGATAGTCTGATCTACATGAGGCTCTAACAGCATTGGAATAAAATGATCCTTATTCCTTTTTATTTCTCCATTAAAATGAAAGCTTTAGTTTTCGGTACAAATTATGTACATAAATGAATATAAAATAGATTCAGTCTTCATTTAGATATGGGAAAAAATATCTGAGCAGTTTTTACTCTCCCCCCCCCCCCCCCAGCAGAAATATGGTACAAAGTATATCCACAAAAGTATTCATTTGCTAAATTATATTCATGTCCATTTCAGATCATTGCTGGTTATGTTGTAAATGTTTCTATATTTTCCCCGTGAAATTGGAAACTTGAACAGAAACATTTTTAAATTTGTAACTGAAACACCTACAATTTCAAACTTTTGTCCTTAAATTTATAACATTTTTAAAATTATGATTCTATGACCACTGAGGGACCTTTCAGTGAAACACTCATTTACCGTATATACTCACGTATAAGCCGGGTCCAAATGCAAAGAACATAGACCCTGATCTGCCATCGCATAATGTGCCAGCAGATCAGGGTCTATGTTGTTTGTTCTACTGATTAGTCCTTACAAACTGCATAGACCCAGATCTGCCGGCGCATTATGTGACGCAGATCTGGATCTATGCAGTTTGCAGTTGGTATAGGGTTATACATGAGTATATATGGTACTATGTAGTGTTAACTCTATATTCGTGCTGGGAATCAGTTTAAACTTAAAGATCAGTGATCAGTTCATTTCTGTGTCCCAGAATTCATGGAATTCTCTCTTTCTCACCAGGGTAATCTTTTAAAAACTCTGGATGTGTCCGATACTGATGATCAATGACCATTAAGAGTACATAATCTGTATTGCTCTATCATTGATCTAATAAACATGTGGGGTTGTAATGTAGTGAAAATATGAAAACATTAAAATTAGGGCTGTAATGATTACCCGAATAACTGTATTAGTGGTAATAGGTCACAAAAGTTGGTAGCTGGTTAACTCCCCCTTCACCCTCCGACCTTGTAACACCAAGCGTCTTTATTAAGTTGAGCAAATGTATAAACAAATTTAAAATGTGAATAAAATTATCACTACCAACCTTTTATTGAGAAACGAGCTTTAAACATGAATTTAAATATTGTAACATATCTGTCCCCGGATGCAGCCCGGTGCAATACATGTACCGTAATTTGATATTCTATACATGTACCATAATCTGATATTCTAAGATATGATACAGAATAATATTAATATTATCTTTTCTCAAAATTTTGCAAACATGTACACATACTCATGCATTCAAAAACACATGAATCCTTTTTAATTCCTTTGATTGGCATTGATTACTGCATGAAATGGCAGGGAATATTAAAAAATAATTAAAGGTGGAATGTTATACCTAGAGTTCATGCAAATGCAAGAGTAAAATATATTTTTTCAGCAAGAATAAGGTGCAAGTTTCACTAGATTTTAGGAACTGGAAACTTTAGTTATGTTGTAATTCTTGCCAGTTCAAACTCCATACATACAATGTTTCCAATTGCAATTAACCTGTTACAGTTTGGTTAATGTATTATGGGTAACTGGTTAAGGAATTTACTTACCGTTTACTTACCGTTTCAGTCCTGATTAAAATTAAAGGTGTAAAAACAAAATATTCCAACAAAGAAAACTTCAGTTGTTTATAATCAGTTATTGAAAATCATAATCAAAGGCTTGATCATGCGACTTTTCTGACCAATCTGTTATTATCTTGATTAATCATCAGACCATGGGTCTATATACATTTTACATGTGTTGTGCAGTTTTCACACTAAGTAAATTTCCTACAGTTGCTGATAACTATGTGTACATACAATTATCAGCATACACTGTGTATCATTTTGTTTCATGCTGATTGCATGCTATTAGTACAAAAGAAATTCTCCCTATCTCATCAGTAAGGGAAATTACGGATACAAAGTAAAAACAAATACATGGAAATCATGCAATTGAGTGTTTTCAATTGCTGTTTGGTTTAATAAATCACAAGGGATTCACATAAAAGTGTTGTTACTACTATCCTTTTACTAATCAAGAATCCCATTAATAAGCAATGAGATCTGAGCTCAACACAGCAGTCACATGGGGTTCCCCCAATCCCCAGGTGAAAAGGGAAGAGGTTGTGTGCTTAGTTATGTATGCTATTGTTTGCAGTGTTTTCCCAAAATGACTACAATGAAAATGGGATTCTCTTGCTGGAGCACTTGCTTATCTCTAATTAAAAGTGACAATTGCAAATTGCACAGATTTAGGCGATAATTTGTGTGACTATGATGTAGTTCACTGTTATTTATAGCAAAATTATCAGTCAGTATTAAGCATCAAAGAACATGGTACAATACATGTTGGCAGATTTATACGTATTAAATATTAACTATTATTTAAAAATTTCTTGACTGCTAAATGTTTATATAACATGTTCCAGTATGTCTGGCATTTTTGTTCTGACATAGGCATAACATCTAAATGTTAAAATTGAATTTCAGGTTTGACATTTTCTTACTGGTATAAAGCACAAAGAATTTTAGCCATAAGAGAAAGTGGTAAAAACTAAATAAAGTTTGTAATTACCATTTTAATAGCAGCAATTACTTATCCTGTCGCAATTGTTAGCTTAATTCCATTTTTGTGCTGAAAACCACCGTCCGTTCGATGTGAATACATCCTCCCAGAATGAAGAAAAGGTAAGAATGACCTTTGCACTCCAGTCTGTGCCTCGTAATTTCATACCCTCAAATGTTGTGTTCACCATCATCCCATATATTATTGTTGGCCTTTTAATTCTTTTTTGGTGTTTTATGGCACAGCAGCATAAATAGGTTATTTACTGCCGAGGCAATTGGAGTAAAATGCCTTACCCATTGGTAACCAACCTGCACTGATCCGCACAATTTTAATTGTGAGTCTGGCATTCGATCATTTGGTCAGAAACATGTGATTTTACTTTATAAAGAGCTTAGACAATCCCTGCAAAATGACCATATAATTTCCTCTACTTTAAATACAAGACTATGGATACACAAAGTTATATGGCTATTTTTTACATGGTTAGCACTAACTTATATGTAGCAATGTAGTACCTTTCTGACCAAATAATGCATTGAATCCCTGTGGTGTATTGAAGTTAGTTATCAATCAGTTAAGTCTGTTGCACTGAATTCCTTTTTTTTTATCACATAACATCTGTATTTGTCAGAATCCTAACAACACAGCATAGATCGTGTGCGACACACATCATAGATATTGTATGCCACACATCATAGATATTGTATGCCACACATCATAGATATTGTATGCCACACATCATAGATATTGTGTGACACATCATAACCCCACATCATTGATATTGTATGCCACACATCATAACCATACATCATTGATTTTGTATGCCACACATCATAACCATACATCGTAGATATTGTATGCCACATATCATAACCATACATCATTGATTTTGAATGCCACACAACATAACCACACATCGTAGATATTGTATGCCACATATCATAACCATACATCATTTTACATAATGGCACACATCAGAACCATATGTCATAGATATTGTATGCCACACATCATAACCATACATCATTGATTTTGTATGCCACATATCATAACCATACATCACAGATATTGTATGCCACACATCATAACCATAGATCTTAGATATTGTATGTCACACATCATAGCCACATATCTTAGATATTGTATGCCAAATATAACCATACATCATAGATATTGTATACTACATATCATAACCATACCTCATAGATATTGTATACTACACATCATAAACACACATCATAGATATTGTATGCCACACATCATAACCATACATCATAGATATTGTATGCCACATGTCATAGCCACCCATCATAGATATTGTATGCTACACATCATAACCATACATCATAGATATTGTGTGCCATGGATCTCAACCATACATCATAGATATTGTATGCCACACATCATAACCATACATCATAGATATTGTATGTCACACATCATAGCCACATATCTTAGATATTGTATGCCAAATATAACCATACATCATAGATATTGTATACTACAGATCATAACCATACCTCATATATATTGTATACTACACATCATAAACACACATCATAGATATTGTATGCCACACATCATAACCATACATCATAGATAGTGTATGCCACATGTCATAGCCACACATCATTGATATTGTATGCCACACATCATAACCATACATCATAGATATTGTATACTACACATCATAGATATTGTGTGCCACGGATCATAACCATACATCATAGATATTTTGTGCCACACATCATAACCATACATCATAGATATTGTATACTACACATCATAGATATTGTGTGCCACATATCATAACCATACATCATAGATATTTTGTGCCACACATATATATTGTGTGCCAAACATAACCACACATCATAGATATTGTCTACTACACATCATAACCACTCATCATTGACCTTTTATAGTACACATGATAAATATTGTATGATCATATCATAGATATTGTTTACCACACCTCATAGATACTGTATGCCACACATCATAGCCACACATTAATATTGAATCTGGTCTCTCAAGATGGGTGATCTCATAGCAGTGGTCTTTCAAGACAAGTTTTACTGTATTTTATTTTCTTCACAATGTGCACCCCCAATATTTGTGTTGCATTCCCATTTTAGCGACCTAGGGGGTACAAAAACTCAGTCCGAGAAAGTAGTGGGAACACTGAACAATGCTGTTCATAAGGGTCAGATTCATTCAGTCCCATCTCTTTTTGCTGACTATTGAAAATGTCCATATATCAAGTGTGATCAGTGTTATGTGAGTGTTCACTAAGTATGGTCCAAAATACAGCTTTAGTTTCTGTACGTAAATATAGTCAGGTTGTCATAAATCCATGCTTATTTTTTGTCATAAATGTTCAGAAATCAGTTAACTTTACCGATTTTAGGTCAAAAATATTAGCAAAAACATACATCTTTTTATATCATGGTCCCTTACTATAAATCACCTCAGTATAGTGCATTCCCTCATATAACATGGGTATGGTTATTGTTCCCATTGTGGTAATAATATAATGTTGACATTGAATCCACATCACTATAAGGCAGCAATACACTTTAATGGCTCCCCTAAACAGCCTACTAGTAAGGGACCACTACTGAACTCCCATGAACAGCCTTATAGTTAGTTGAATTAACGACGTGTGCGGCCTTTCGGCCATTTACGTCGAGTTTATGAGCGCGATGCGCCCTATATAATTTGTCACCAATGGGTTAGTTATAACCCATTGGTGCATTAATGTGTGCAAAGCACACTATTTATTTCACACCCCTCCATCGCTGCATGGTTTCCCCAAGTGAATGGGGTTCATTGTAGGTGCGATATAGGAGGGTGTGTAGATTTACTTTCAACCTGTACATAGGATTGGAACCTCAATGTTTACAGGTGTGATAGCAATGCATGCAAGGCATGCTGGTATTCAGTGTGTCTGGAGCGAGGCAGGCAGATTGGGCTCGGCAAGGGAGACGCGAAGCGGAACGGAAGCACCGAAACGCCATGGATGTTTATGATCAAATTCTGCCCAGTTAACTAAGTCGGGCTGTCCCTAATACCAATAAAGTGTTAGCCACTTGTTCAATTATGGCAATAATTCAAGTTTTATTTTTTTTTAGTTTAACGCGATTATTCCAGTTTTTTAAAAATTTTGTGTACAAAGTGTACATGTTATTTTCAAAAACAATACCAATCTTTGAGTAAAAATTACTCATATCATTTTCGTATCACGCACACTACAATTTTGAGTAATAATTTTTATACGATGGTTCGAAATTGATCAAATTTGTATTTTAAAAGAGTATAATCAAAAGGGGTTTTTGAAAAATACCTAATTGAAAACCCCATTGATTCAGGCAATGTTTTAGCCCTTAAAAGGACTATTTTCAGCATTCTTCATACAGCAGCCCCGGGGGTCTTCTTCCCGTCTGCTGTATACCTCCAACCGCTGTGCCTTGCTGGATACGTGGTGGTCCCGGGTGGTGGTGGTAGGTGGCAAGTATCAACTCCCGCTCCTTTCCCAACACGCCCTGCCTTACACTTCCAGCCCTGGATTTCCGGTTGGCTTGGCCTTTGTCTTTGTTGTTGTTGTTGTTGTTGTTTTCAATGGGGGGTTAGGTTGGCTGCCACACGCTGCAGAACGCCGAATATTAGATGGTCCCCTGACTTCGGTAGTACGTAGTAGAGTGATCCTATCAGGCATCGTTACTGCACAGCCCCCTACCCTCCTCATCTCTTGTAGCTGCATAGATTACTTGTTTTTCTGCAGAAAATACTTCATCTTGCTGCGCAGAATACTTGTTTTTCTGTGGAAAATACAGGTTATTCTGCGCTGTGCTGGTTTTAGTACAGATGGTCCCCTGGCTTCCTATGTAGTAGAGTGATCCTATCTGCGCAACCCGCACGAGCTCTTAGACAAAGGCATGCGCCCTACTCAGCTCCCCTGAGCAGTATTATAGTACGGGACCCCCTGGACAGCCTTATAGTAAGGGACCATTACTTGGCTACCCTGAATAGCCTTATAGTAAGGGACCATTACTTGGTTATCCTGAACAGCCTTATAGTAAGGGGCCATTACTCAGCTCCCCTGAACACTTTTAACTTTAGCTTGGTAATCCTTACTCTTGGCTTCCATACTTCATCTCCCTGCAGGTTTCTTTGTCAGACAACCCTTTATATAAAGGGCATTTTTGGCCAGTCCTGAGGGTGACCACTGATTATTATACACAGGTTACACTGTACATGGTCCGCCAGCTTGGTGCGAAACATGATTTTATGCCAAAGCTCTCTTCACATTTTTGAATGACACTGTATTGAACTAAAAAAAATGCTGGAAGTCATATATTGTCTGTTCTGATCTGCAGCAGGAACTTCCTGCCAGAAATTGTCACCATATAGATTTCCTCCACACTTCTGACTTGTTGTATTGTTATTCAATCAAAGGTTTCAGAGAAATCAATAACAGTCTTAGGAGCTGAGACTTATTTGAAGCAATTCAGACAGGAAAGCACAGAGAGGACTAAAACCTGTCAAATTGGTAGCAATTAATCATAAGCATTGCAAGATTATTTGGACAGCTGTAATCAGAGTTTATTGAATTACAACTCAGTTAATGATGTGATAGAAAATCCATATATTGAGTGCTAATGCAGGGGATTACATCTTTTTCTCCAGAGAATTCCATGGGGTACAGTGTCAGATCCAGAGGGGCGAGGGAATGAAACAAACCCCCCCCCCCTTTTTTTTCAAGTAAAAATAGTAAATTTTAAAAGTGAAATGTTCAGAAATTTGGCCATTTTAAGCAAAATGAACCACCACTTTTCAAAATCAAACTCGGGTCCTACAAAAGAAAAAAGGACTGGATCCAGTACTTTTGATGGGACATTGCTCATCGCCTAAGGAATCCTGGGTGGCCAAGTGGTCTAGGGCATTCACCTTTACAGATCAATGACATTTTACCTCTGTCCGCATGAGTTAGAGTCTTGGTTCGGCTGACGTGGGTATGTGAGAAAGCTTGCTAGTTGCTTCCCTTGGGTCGGTGGTTCTTCTTGGTTTTCTTCCTGGGTTCTTCCTCCACCTGATATACTGGCCGCCATGTATAGCCTATCATGTGCTGAAAAAAAAGGGTTGAAACCTACAAAACCACGAACAAATCATCATCCAAATTACCTGCTTCATTGTGTTTTATTTAACCACTTTGATGCCAGATGAAATAGGATCTGCTGACAATTGCAATTGAAGACTTGTTAATTCACAAGTCCCTTACTACAACACCAATCAGTGGAGCTACAAAAGAGGATTGTATTATAAGCGAGGTAACTTTATAGTGAGGCTGGTTCAATATCAAAACTACATTCATCCCCAAAATCCAGGGATCCATGACCATCCATGTGTTATATGAGGAATGGTGTTATACTGAGATGTTTTGTAGTGAGGGATCACTATACTTACAGCATTGTCTCTAATTTTGTGTACGTGTATTAAATATTTTTCTGGTGTACAAATATTTATAGATGAAAAATTAATGTTTTCTTAACTCATTAAGTCTGAATGATGCATTGTTGTCTCATGAGGTGGTACCCTTGTTCCAGTGTCTGTGACATGAGGTAGTACCCTTGTTCCAGTGTTGTGTCATGAGGTAGTACCCTTGTTCCAGTGTTGTGTCATGAGGTAGTACCATTGTTCCAGTGTTGTGTCATGAGGTAGTACCCTTGTTCCAGTGTTGTGTCATGAGGTAGTACCCTTGTTCCAGGGTCTGTGACATTGCCAGAATTCATGAGAGACTGAAGCCGGTGGTACTAAAGAAAAGATGTGTCTTTACAACAGTAGCAAGTAATGTAGATATGCTACTCACAATAAAATACACAGCTGACAAAGCTAAATTTGAGACCAGATTCTTCTTTACATAAAAGATTGCTGATTACAAAGTGGAGTTTGTGTCCAGATTGTAAATTTCTTCTCATTACATCTAAAGCCACATTGTTCAAATTACACGCAGAGAGATGAACCTTTGCACAAAGTTGGGTAAGTTTGAGATTTTGGAGAAAAGGTGCCAGAAGCTGAAAATCCTCAATCCAATAAGCAAAAAAAAAAGTAAATAAAAGATGTCCAATTTAAGACTCATTTTTCCTGAACAATAGTACACAGAATACAATATTTTTCTCAACAATAGTACACAGAATACAATATTTTTCTCAACAATAGGACACAGAATACAATATTTTTCTCAACAATAGTACACAGAATATAGTATTTTTCTCAACAATAGTACACAGAATATAGTATTTTTCTCAACAATAGTACACAGAATATAGTATTTTTCTCAACAATAGTACACAGAATATAGTATTTTTCTCAACAATAGGACACAGAATACAATATTTTTCTCAACAATAGTACACAGAATATAGTATTTTTCTCAACAATAGTACACAGAATATAGTATTTTTCTCAACAATAGTACACAGAATATAGTATTTTTCTCAACAATAGTACACAGAATACAATATTTTTCTCAACAATAGTACACAGAATATAGTATTTTTCTCAACAATAGTACACAGAATACAATATTTTTCCTGAACAATAGTACACAGAATACAATATTTTTCCTGAACAATAGTACACAGAATACAATATTTTTCCTGAACAATAGTACACAGAATACAATATTTTTCCTGAACAATAGTACACAGAATACAATATTTTTCCTGAACAATAGTACACAGAATACAATATTTTTCTCAACAATAGTACACAGAATATAGTATTTTTCTCAACAATAGTACACAGAATACAATATTTTTCTCAACAATAAATAGCACATAGAATACAGTATTTTTCTCAACAATAGTACACAGAATACAGTATTTTTCTCAACAATAGTAAACGGAATACAGTATTTTTCTCAACAATAGTACACATAATACAGTATTTTTCTCAACAATAGTACACAGAATACAGTATTTTTCTCAACAATAGTTCACAGAATACCGTATTTTTCTCAACAATAGTAAACAAAATACAGTATTTTTTGTCAACAATAGCGCACAGAATACAGTATTTTTTCTCAAGATAAGCCCAGGGGACCAACCTTGTACAGTACTCTCTAACTATAATGCTGTCGTTTGGAGTCCTAGAGAATACTGCCATCTAGATGAGAAATGGAGTCATAGAGAATACTGCCATCTAGATGAGAAATGGAGTCATAGAGAATACTGCCATCTAGATGAGAAATGGAGTCATAGAGAATACTGCCATCTAGATGAGAAATGGAGTCATAGAGAATACTGCCATCTAGATGAGAAAACATTTTAATGAAAAGCATTATTAATATAATTTTACATAATGACTTCAGATCCATGGCTATAAATGACTTATACAAGGAGCTGTTATAATGAAGTGCTTTATAGTGAGGGAGTTCTGTAAATGTGATGAAAAGTTAGGGTTATGTTGTTTGTCATTGGACAATTCTTCATAGACGTGTAGGTAAAAATTTGCCTAAATTTTGTACAAGTTGAATATGGGCTTTTAGTCAAGCATGGACTTATCGTTTATACTTGCTTATAAGTCAAGTCCAACTGAACTGCAAACTGCACAGACCTGGATCTGCTGTCGCATAATGCGCTGGCAGATCTGGGTCTATGCAGTTTGTTGGGAGTAATCAGTCAAACAGACTAAGACTTGAACTTCAGTATTAAAGTCCTACATGCTGCATACCGTATATACTAGCTTATAGGTCAAGTCCAACTGCAAATTGCACAAACCCAGATCTGCTGGCACATTAGGTGATAGCAGATCAGGATCTGTTGTTTATAGTTGGACTTGACTTACAAGCGAGTATAGATGGTATCAGTTGAGAATACAGTAAATGAATGTTTATTATGGTTTATCTTTCCTTATTTTGGCAAAATAATAATTATGTGCACATGGCAGAGAGTTTTCCATTTCAGAGCTCTCTAAACTTACAGCAATTAATGTATAAAAATATCTTGAAATTTATTTAATATCCAGATTTGATTTTCTTTGAACATTGCAGGGGCCATCACCAATTGCAATAGAATATAGCTTGCACTACAGAGTTGCCTCCCTTGTATTAGACATGTGTCTGTAAGAGAAGCGGTTAGAATTGAACAACTTCAACCAATACCATAACTACCTATTATATACTATCTTTTTCATGCTGTGAGCAAAAGAATAACATGCAAATATTAAAAAAAACAGGAATCATTTTTGTTACTAAGCAGTTGTGACAAAAATTAGGCCCAAAAAAAAATGTTTCGTTTCCTATTGCACTGGTTTTAAAATTAGGGTAGGCATGTAGGCATTTTTTTTTTTTTAAACATTATATATAAATCAAATAATATTTAAGCGCTTCAAAGTACCAGGCAAAACCGGCTCAATTAGATGCAAAAATCAATTTCGGCAATTGTGATTTTGTTTAAAATAAAACATAATTTTTTTTTTTTTTTTTTTTTTTTTTGAACATTATATATAAATTAAATAAAATTTCAAGGGCTTCAAAGTACTGGGGAAAAGCTGGCTCAGTTAGATGCACAAATCAATTTCGGCAATGTGATTTTTGTTTTTTAATTTTAAAAAAAATGGGGGGGGTGCTTGGGTCAGCAACGTAAAACAGGGACAGTTGGACGATCGGAAACACACATATTTTTGTTGTTGGCCTTACATGGTATTTTAATTTTGAAATCTAAGAAATGTACCAATTTTGGTCCATTCTAAAGTAAAATTGGAAAGGGGGTGGGGCTTTAACTCTTCAACATGTTACTTGTAAGCAACACTTATTTTTATCTTGAACTGAAGTATTTATTATTAAAATGAAAGCTGATGAACAATATATATACTGTATGTATTCACATATAATCCGGGTCCAAATGCAAACTACATAGACCCTGATCTGCCGTCGCATAATGCGCCGGCAGATCAGGGTCTGTGTTATTTGTTCTACTGATTAGTTCTTACAAACTGCATAGACCCAGCTCTGCCAGCACATTATGAGATGGCAGATCTGGGTCTATGCCGTTTGCAGTTGGTATCAGCTTATACGTGAATATATATATATATATATATATATATATATATATATATATATATATATATATATATATATATATATATATATATATATATATATATATATATCCCTCATTATAATGTAATTATGGATATAATGCAGTATGGCTATGTACCAATGTTCAAAATTATAAAAATTATTCCATTCGAAAAAATTTACATTACCTGAAAAATTTACTAAAAACCATTTTCTATGAATTGGTGTATCCTTTTTAAAACATTGTTTGACAAAATTAGATGCACAAATACCATTGTGTGAAAAATATATTTAATTTTCATAAACTAAAATTATTATCATACATTTGTCTGGCATTTTGCTAACTCTCCTCCCCCCCCCCCCTCACATGTACATGGTTTGAATATTATGTCATTCTTTCTATACTGTGATTTGGTACATAATGTGTTCTGCAGCATTGGATCCCTCTTACTATACTGTGATTTGGTACATAGCATTGGACCCCAATAACGACATTTTAAATGAGGGAGAGCTGTTTTTATTTTGGTAGATATGTAAAGATGTCATTTAAAACATCAATCATCATTAGTGTTAGTGATAGACAAGAAGCTTCAGCAGCTACATTATGCATTTAATAATATGCCTGAAAACTACTAAATTTATCACCATGCATAAATAAAACAACCATCACTGATCCATTGCAACAACAAGTATTAGATTAATAAAAAAACAATTAGTTCTTCATAATGCCTCTTTTCAAACTACTGAGCATAGTAATCCAGCTGATCAGCAGTTTGAAATTTGGCATATAATTTATCTAGGTTTTTTCCTCCATTTTGATATGACATTGTAATGGAATCAACTGGTTGATGTATGTAGTTGTTTACTGTACAGTAAATATATTGTAATAATGATCTGTTTATCTGTTTGTCTATCTATATATTTATCTATCAACACTTGTTAATCAAGTACAGGTATATGTAGGTGTGGATTGCACACTATGTATGTATGTATGTATGTATGTATGTATGTATGTATGTATGTATGTATGTATGTATGTATGTATGTATGTATGAACCTATCTAGCAACACCGTCATTAAACAAGTGTTGTTAGGTGTGGAATGCACATTTTTTGTATGTATGTCTCTGTCTGTCTGTATCTATCAATATGTCTGTCAATAGGTCAGCTGAGATAAATCTGCAATTTCTTTATGTAAATATATTTGTAAACACAATATGCTATGATCATAGTTTTATATAGACCAGTTTTTATAATTCTATTCTAAATAACAAATAAGTCAGAAATTATTAGTTACTGTAGATGTAAGACTCAACATTTTATATATCTGTTTCAGTCACTACTATGCAATGAATATAAAGTTTTCATTAATTGCCTGAAATTCATTCATTAGTTTTCTTTATAGTCAACATTGTATTGTACGATGGACTCGACCTGCTGTGTCTTAATGCAGATCTATCTATCTATCTATCTATCTATCTATCTATCTATCTATCTATCTATCTATCTATCTATCTATCTATCTATCTATCTATCTGTCTGTCTGTCTATCTCTGTCTGTCTATATATATGTCTGTCTGACTATAGCTGTATCTATCTGTCTATATGTATGGGTGTATTTCAATCTAATTTGATTCTCTCTGTCATAATGTTTCTTTCATATTATGTCATTATAACACACACACACACACAGACACACACACACACACCTTACATATATTTATGTACAAACTATATATACAAAACATGTAAACCAATAAAATGGCATGCCATTATTAAAAAATAACATTTTCTTATGTACTACATGAAACACTGACTCAGTCTAATTAATCAGCAAATTTGTGGAGCTGATGTGAATAGGGATGAGTAAAATCAAGATTCAGAATCAAGTCCAAACAACTTTTATTTGGTCTCAAAGTTGATGAATGTCCAAGATATTGTTGGAGGGGTGGGGTGGGGTTAGAATGTGGGGAATTGATTACAGACAAAAATTCAAGCATCTGACTTACCAGCATGTAAATTTCATATATAAATTGAAGCAAAGTTGTTTCACTCTTTATTCTCCCATATGACTATTCATATATACAATTGATATGGCAAATACATACAGTCTAAAATTGGTTTAATTTATTTAGAGTTAAGAAAGGTTGTTTGTTTACAATACCTTCATCTGAGAGCAAAGAGTACCACATCTGCTGTTGTATATATACACACATAAATGCAAACAGCATAGACAAAGATCTAACATCACATAATGGGCCATCATATCACAGTCTATAATATTTATCTATGCTGAGAAGAGTGAAGACCCTTGTCTATACATTGTGTGGTATTGACATCACTTTTACCTACCAACACATGATTTTAAGTAAAGAGTAAAGACCTAGACAAAGATCTAAAATCACATAATGAGCCATCATATCATATCCCTTTTATATACATTGTGTGGTATTGACATCACTTTTACCTACCAACACATGATTTTAAGTAAAGAGTAAAGACCTAGACAAAGATCTAAAATCACATAATGAGCCATCATATCATATCCCTTTTATATACCTACCAACACATGATTTTAAGTAAAAAGTAAAGACCTAGACAAAGATCTAACATTGCATAATGCATGAGTATATCACAGTCTAGGATGTTTTTCTAACCTGTGAAGGGTAAAGACCTAGACAGTCATCTAGCATTGCATAATGGGCCAGCATATCAAAGTCCATGATGTTTGTCTAATTACAATTTCAAGTGCAGAGTGAATAACTAAATAAAGATCTAATAATGCATAATGGGACATCATATCACAGTTTACAGTGTTTGTCTATGTTTGATTTTAATTGAGTAGTGAAAACTCTTATCTATTGACACATTGGACGGTACACGTATTGACATCACTATTCCCCTACCTACTGACACATGGGGTGGTAGTCCGACATAACACCCCCTAAACCTGTACTGATACTGATGGACAGTTTGGAATAGTCTGACAAAGCAACCCCCAAACCTGTACTGATACTGATAGACAATTTAACCGTCCATCAGTATCAGTACAGGTTTGGGAATGATTTATCGGAATAATGAGGTGGTATTGACATCACACTTCCCCTACCTACTGACACATGAGGTGGTAATGACATCACTCGGATCTAGACACAACTTGTACCACTACGGCTTGCCTACTGAACAAATAATGCAACTGTTTATTACTTTGAAATGCAGTGGAAATCAAATCATTGGCATCTGCATTTTGCAATATTTTTGCTTGGATTAAAAAATACTCCATTTCATTTTAATCTTATACACCATAGCCCAGCCTGTTCTACCTCCCAAGAGGTTGACAATTGCCAAATTTTCTCAGAGAAATGAGGCATTAAAATTGCTGAGCTCTAAGATCTGTAGTAATTCTTAAGATTAATTGATTATTGGTGTGGCAGTATAGAGCCAAAATTTCATATGGTTGAGAGAGAGTTGTTTTAAGTAAGATCCTTGCAGTCAGGTTCACTGTGTACAACTTGTAGTATACATCACAACATTTGCAAATTGTACACTCAGGATCCAAAGTGAAGAGCTTTAGGAGTTCTTAGACCCAACAGTTGGGATGTTGTTTTTTCCTCTTTCTTCTTTTCTTTTGTGTTACATGTTATTGCTATGTGATATATATATCTTGTTACCATATATACTCGCATATAACCCAGGTCCAAATGCAAACAACATAGACCCTGATCTGCCATCGCATAACGTGCTGGCAGATCAGGGTGTGTGTTGTTTGTTCTACTGATTAGTCCTTACAAACTGCATAGACCCAGATCTGTATGCGCATTATGCGATGGCAGATCTGGGTTTATGCAGTTTGCAGTTGGTATTGGGTTATATACTCGCTTATAAGTTGTCCAGTTGCAAACAACATAGACCCTGATCTGCTGTCACATAATGTGCTGGTAGATCAGGGTCTATGTTGTTTGTTCTGATGATTACACCTAACAAACTGCATAGACCCAGATCTGCCAGTGCATTATGCGGAGGCAGATCTGAGTCTGTGCTGTTTGCAGTTGGACTCTACTTTTATTTGGGCGGATTTTGTGATTGCCAATATAAAGACCCAATAAGCAATCATCCTTCTTTGGAAAAAAAATGCGACAACTCAATTCCCCCAAACCATGAATTTGAGTATTGACATAAAAGATTTTTTGTTGTAAAACCACGAAAATTGATAGCCATTAAAATATATGAATTCACACTACACCTCTTCCTCGATAACTTGCATGGAATGTGGTCCAAAAAAATAGACATAAGCAAGGGGACAAGTTACCGAGTGACCTCTGAAAAGTTAAGAAAGGGATGGACATCAAGGGGGGGTTAAAAGGTTGAATACTCGTTTTATAATTGCATTGGTAATAATTGTCAATAACTTTTTATAATGAAGTTGTTTGCTTTTCTGTTTAAATTACCTATATTTTCAAGATAACCAATCTCTGAAAGATTGTTAATAACATGACTCTCAAGAGGTTTCGACACAAATCATGTGTACCAGCAAAACATTGTATTACATCACTGCTTTTTGCAAATGCAATTGGATACATTCTAGTGTAATTGTTGTTTCACAACAAAAAAAGATCTTTTTTTGTAAAAAAAAAACAATGGACATTTGTTTCGTGAACAACAACATGAAAACTTTATTTTTTATTGTTCTATTAGTAAAATGCTTTGATTTCATAGCAAGCAAATGTGAAATTTCTGGCCAACCTTGAACAAAACTCTGAGTGCCAATTTGGGAATTTTAAGTTTACTTGAAACTTTTGGAACTCACTTCTCCATATGATCCCTATCCCTATTTGGGAAACAAAGCTTTTCATGCACCGAGTATGCCTTTGATTTGGTTCCATTGCTATCCTTTATCACATTTATGAATGAATAGGATAAACTACTGAGTAATGTTAGATACTTTAATACATGTATGTTACTTGCATAATAATATTTATAACAGTGTTTGATTGGTCAACTGAAATGAGTTGACTTGACACGTGGCTCTTATGAAAGTAGGGTTTGGATGCCTTTTAACTTTTTTTATTCTACCCCCTTTACTTGATTTGAAACAAAAGACTTAATTAATATGATAATACAAAGGATTAATTGATTATAACAATACAACCAACACTTCTGCAAGTAGGAGATAAAAACACAGCACTTCATTAGGTTCTCATGGAAACACTAGTGGACACAGCTCTGACAGTCAAATGACACTTTTCACATTTGAATACAAGGCAGCATTTGGCATTCATGATGATTACACTGAAACCAAATTAAAAGATAAAAATAAAACACTAATTTCATGTGACAAAACTTACTTAATTGGTATTTATTTCTTAAAGTGTTGCCACCAGTAGGCATTACTAACATTTGAATTGATCCAAATTTGTTCATATATTGTTATTTATAGTGTACTGGAAATTTTTTTTAAAAAGAAATTTTAGCAAAATATATGACTTCTTATTAAAAGTTGAAAATTTCATGATGTTGATTTAAATTTCTGGGCACTAACTGTCAAAAAAACGAGCGAAATGTCAAGGTTTCTTTTACCAATTTTGATTGCAATTTTTTTCACGTTCAACAAACGGGCCTATTTTGGGAGCATTTTGTATAAGAAAAGATGGCATCCATACCTGCCCCTGTGTTATAAGCAGGTCCTCAAGATATCTGGGCATGCTATAATGAGGAAGCAGAGTATGTTGTGAGGCCTTCCTGTGAAATCTCATGTTGTGAGATGTGATATATTTCCACACAGGCCTACAAGGCCCAGGCCTAGAGTGCCTAATTTTGTGGGGCAGTAAAAATTTTGGCGGCATTTAAAGCCACCCCACCCCCCAATCCTGAAATGAACAAATATATGTAATGAACACAACACTAAAAAGATTTGCAATTCGTGATCCTTCTCTTTCTGCCACCCCTGAGACTATGTCCAGTCCACAGAGTGCGGGGGCATCACTTCCAAATGAACCTAGAGGTGGCAAAAACATAAATACATCACTGGTTGTGAGGCCTTCCTGTGAAATCTCATGTTGTTAGGCCTTTCTGGGAAATCTCATGTTTTGAGGCCTTCCTGAGAAACCTCATGTTGTATAGCCTTCCTGTGAAATCTTGTGTTGTGAGGCCTTCCCGTGAAATCTCAAACCCTAAGCAGCCAATGTTGGCCTTGATCCATGGCTATTGCAGGACTTGTACTGTACACAAAATTTGTCCAGCAGCCCTGGAGGATAGGTTCTCAACTTTGGTGGACAAGTAAAGCTTCTTTGTTGCTTGCCCAAAATTTACATAAAGGATACATGAAAGAAATTGCTTTTTGTGCAATTTGAAGGAAATTTACATCACTGCAAGTAGAGAAGCTCTAGAATTGAGTATACATCTGTTGGAAGCAAAATCTATCCTTCAGACTAGAAAATAGTTCTATTATATTCTGTTAGTTTTTCAAAAAAACTGTGGCATGAAATTCTGCAAACATATTTATAGGGAATTAAGGTTTGAGAATATAAATTCCATTAAAAACATACACTCCCTTTCTTTCAGTTCAGCAACTTAATTTAAAACCTTCCAATTAAGACCACCTATTATTAGAGTGAGAAAAAGTGGTCAGAATTGGGAGCTGTCTTATTTTAAAGGATAAATTTGTTCATTTAGATTGTTAGTGGGATTAAACAGTCTGGGTTCCTGCTGGACAGTGGTCTTTATTCAGGGTGGTTGCATTGGGAGGGTTTTACTGTGTCACTTAACCTCTCTTTGTGATTGTTTTGTCAGACTTGCTGTCCGTAGACACAGTGTTTGAAGCTCGGCAAAAAATTATTTAGGTCAGAAATGTAAACTGCAGACCCTTCATGGGAGCTGTCGGTCCCACCATAATAGCAACAAAATAAGAGAAAATAAAGATTTCAAGTGTACAACAGCTTTTACTTGTATTGTTTCCATGTTGAAAAAGCTTACACTGTATAGATCGTTCTGATTGGGCAATATTTACCCCATATTGATGACTTTTTAATTTTTGGCCAATGATTGTTTGCTGTAAAAATAGGTACACATGAAAGAGGTTTTAACATAAACTGATGATGTTTCAACTTTCGCTTCTGACAGGATTGGCAAATTAAGATGTTTGCATAGTACAACACTGGAAACAAAACTAGAAAAAAATCAGAAAAATAAAGAAGAAAGATTTTATTTAATCTTCATGGTTAGACTTTTGTTGCATACATGCTATGTTAAAATGTAGTGTTAGAACACGTGCTTAACAATCTACCAGAAGGACTGATATTTTGCCATATGCATAATTTCTATGAGAAATACATCAGTTTCGGTCCTACAAGCTGATGGTAATTTTAAAAATTTTACAGACATGCATTCTGCCCTGTGGCTGTGTCAAGTCACAGACTGTCATTAATTGAACCCTGCCGGACAAATATTCCAACTCAGCCATCTCCAGAATAGCACTCACAATTCCAGCGATAGATCAAACATTGATTAAAACTTTGGCTTAATGGGAATTTTATGTTGCTGACAGCTTAGAGTCAGGGGCTGAAAATAAGCTTTAGTAAATCTCAGCACGCACTTCTTGATAGAGTAGAAAAGCTTATTTAAATCTCATTAATAATTCACATCAAATTTGTCTCATTGTCACAAATAATTTGATCAAAATACATTTACTGCACACAATCATCAAAAACAAATGGTTCTAGGTTCATGGGCCTTCATTTTTCTGGCTGATGTCCTATTTTTCCACATTTGTATATGGACAAGGGAAAGTTGGGGGGGGTGTTCTGATAGAAAAAATGCTATGAGGGGTGATAAAAGACAAAACTTTTATTAATTTCTCGCTTTTGTTTGGCATAATTATTGATAAAAAAGCAGTAAAATTTAGAAAAAGCTTATACTCCAACAAAAATGTCAGTAGATTTGATTTGAGGAAGGTATGAACTGATGTAATTTAATTGGCTGATTCATATAAGAGGAAAAATTAATTAAAAAAAACCTCACATTAGATGCACTTCTTTAAAGAAGTTCCATACACTTTACTTTTGTCAGATTCTTAATGCTCATTTCAAATAATGGATATACCGCCATAAAATAGAGATAACATTACCCAGCACAGGGCTAGCTGCATGATGACCTGGCTTAGAAGATCAGCTGCAGATTTTGTGATTTCGCAGACGTGGGCAAGAGATGTATGTCTCTGCTTCGGCATATTGCTCAATTTTGGTTTAGATCTACTTAGTTATCAATAGGTGAGACAGGGTCAGGGGGAGAGGTTGTGTAAAATTCCTTGGACACTATTGCAATCACTTATTTTCCTTATTTTCTTTAATAGTAGTAGTATTTGTTTGTGATTGTTGTCATCGTTGTTATTTTCTGGAACATGTGATGAGTAAACTCTTGGGAATGAAAATTGCATCCGACCCATGAGTTACTCATATTTACATAATATACTCTAAACAAAAAACAGAAAATATATATATTTGGTCAGTAAACCTTAACTTCAGTGGGTGCTGTCCAAGGAATTTCTCTTTATTTGTGTATCCAGGTAAAAGAAGGAGCAATTGTTATCATCAGAAATTACCTGTTTTGAAAACATGTAAAGAAAAAGTTGTGTATTATTCCTTCATTTATATTTACATTATATATCCTAGCAAGAAAAGAAAATTAGATTGATTAGTAAACCTAAACTCATATGGGTGGTATTTTTTCATTTTTATGATGATAATGCACATTTTTGAAAACATTTGGTGATGCTACTGCATGCTTACCCCAGTGATATAAAAAATTCCTGGGGAGAACCAACAATGCATGAAGCAAACAAATGAACACATGCACAGTGAAATTCTGTATTATAAGGTACAGAGGTACGATGAAATGAAAAACGCAGTGTAAAATATTTTATAAATGGAGCATGGATGTTTTGCGCAAAATTTTTGTGGTGAAATGTCACACCTAAACCACCTATTTATATGTATTGTGATACACAACTTTTAATTCAATACATATCTCGATATGTAAAAAACAAAGAGGCATATGACTAATACCGTATATAATCGCATATAATCTGGATCCAAATGCAGACAACACAGACCCTGATCTGCCGTTGCATAATGCGCTGGCAGATCAGGGTCTGTGTTGTTTGTTATACTGATTAGTCCTTACAAAGTGCATAAACCCAGATCTGCCATCGCATTATGCAAATATATACGGTAATTATTTGTGGCCATTGAAGATGAAAAGCAAGGTAAATATTGTTTTGAATCAAATATCCACTTTTGATATCGATATCTGTATGGACATGGCAAAATTTACTGAGGCATTCATAAATCAGTGAATCATTTCACCCCTACAAATTTCTCATATTCATGTTAAATGCATGATCCTTAAATCATAAGACAGTGATATAGGGCTTTTCTTAGGAATTTCTGAAAGCATCCTAAAGTTATTGGTTGATGTTCTGTACATGAAGGTGACTATTACAATACATCTCTCAGTAAGGAGAGGAAATATGAAAGTTACTTACTGATCTTTCTTTATTTCAGATGTTTAAAAATGAAGTTTGGGAGCTAGTCTGATTGGTCTAGAGTTTTGCAACATTATACAGGTAAGATATTGTGAAAAAAAAATGTGTTCCAAGAAATAGGGTGTCACACCTTCAAAGCCTAGGGCTTCACTTGATAAGGTAGGCAGGAAATTTAGTCAATGCAACTGAACAAAATCTCTCTCTCTCTCTCTTTTTCTGAGCAGGATAAGGGAGGTTACTCCATCCAGCTTAACTAGTGACATGCCACCTTTTTAGCTTCCATGGATGTTTATGGTATTTTTGAAGCTAATATTGTGAACATTTAAATAAAAGTTGAAAACTCTTGATTTATATTCTGTTCAATTGAACAGTTACTTTCCAACTGAATTAAATTAAATGGGCTGGCCTGGGCAGATATCGAACCTAGGATTACAAATCCAATGCTCTACCAACTGAGCTACCATGGTTTCCATTTTTGTTTAGACTCTAGCTTCTCACTGCAGAGGTCATATATGATAATCAGGAAAATGTTCAACTAACAAAACTTACGTCGCTTCAACTTAGATAGGAACACAATGTTAAAAGTTTCTTGCAAAATGCACATTGAAGTTTTTCAGTATGTCTTATTATATGTACTTGCATTTTAGTTGAAAACAATTTTGGTATAAAATATAAAAGGTTCATAAACAATTTCCCAGTATGATAATCTCACAAATTACCATTGCTCAGGATTGTTTTTAATTAATGCATTTTCCCCTGGAGATTATTTTCAGTTTTGCCTGAAAATGGGGGTAGTAAACATTTCTTTAATCACTTCTGATTATATCCAAACACATCACTCTCAAAGAGATTTTCATTTTGCCAGATGCCTAGATGTACAAAGTTGTTTTTGATTGGCTGTTTTGCCAGATGCCTAGATGTACAAAGTTGTTTTTGATTGGCTGTTTTGCCAGATGCCTAGATGTACAAAGTTGTTTTTGATTGGCTGTTTTGCATATGCATGAGCAGATGGGTGAAAATTTTGCTTATTGAACCCACAATTTTAGTGTCCTGGCCCCTTTATACTTCAAATCTCAGACTTACCCAACTTTTTGCAAAGATTCCTCTGTCCATATGCAGTTCAGTTTTCTTTGCTTTAGATCTAATGGTAGAAAGTCTAAAATCTAAAAAATTCTATTTTTTCAGTTGTATTTGTTGATTTGAGAGGAAAATCTACATTACTTGCTATCATTGTAGAGCTACATCTTTCCACTTTCTGTAATACCACTCGCTTGGTGTATCTTGAATAATGTTGATGCCGCAGAGCTCAGAACAAGGATACTACAGTACCTCAAGATGCAAAAACATTGCATGCAGAGATAATGAGTTAAATATGATCAGTGTATTAACATTTTTCATCAAGTTTCAGGAAACTCACTTTATTGCCAGAACTTAAGAAAAAAGTAGAAATTCATTTGATGATACTATATTACAAACATTTGATGATACAGTATTACAAACAATTGATGATACAATATTACAAACAATTGATGATTCTATATTACTTACATTGAATGATACTACATTATATTATAATATTGAAATGTTTGATGATAACTATATTACAAACAATTGATGATACATTATTGCAAACATTTGATGATACTATATTACTAACATTGGATGATACTACATTAAATTACAATATTGCAAACATTTGATGATACTATATTACTAAAATTGGATGATACTACATTATATTACAAACAGTTGATGAAACAATATTACAGATATTTGATGATACTGTATTACAAACATTTAATGATACAATATTACAAACATTTGATAATACAATATTATAAACATTTGATGATAGAGTATTACAAATATTTGATGATACTATGTTAATAACATCTGATGATACTCCATGTATATTACAAACATTTGATGATACAATATTACAGATGTTTGATGATACACTATTACAAACATTGGAAGATACTAAATGTATATTACAAACATTTGATGAAACTGTTTTACAAACATTTGATAATACACTGTTACAAACATTTAATTCTACATGTATATTACAAACATTTGATGATACAGTATTACAAACATTTTATGATACTACATGTATATTACAAACATTCGATGATACATGTATATTACAAACATCTGATGATACAATATTACAAACATATGATGATACAATATTACAGACATTGGATGATACAATATTATAGACATTTGATGATACTAAATGTATATTACAAACATTTGATGAAACTATGTTACAAACATTTGATAATACAATATTACAAACATTTAATGATTCTACATGTATGTTACAAACATTTAATGATTCTGCATGTATATTACAAACATTTAATGATACTTCATGTATATTACAAGCATTTGGTGATACTATATTACAAACATTTGATGATTCTTCTACATGTATATTACAAACATTTAATGATACTTCATGTATATTACAAGCATTTGGTGATACTATATTACAAACATTTGATGATACAATATTACAAACATTTGATGATACTATATTACAAACATTTAATGATACTTCATGTATATTACAAACATTTGGTGATACTATATTACAAGCATTTGGTGATACTATATTACAAACATTTAATGATACTTCATGTATATTACAAGCATTTGGTGATACTATATTACAAACATTTAATGATACTTCATGTATATTACAAGCATTTGGTGATACTATATTACAAACATTTGATGATACAATATTACAAACATTTGATGATACTATATTACAAACATTTAATGATACTTCATGTATATTACAAGCATTTGGTGATACTATATTACAAGCATTTGGTGATACTATATTACAAGCATTTGGTGATACTATATTACAAGCATTTGGTGATACTATATTACAAACATTTAATGATACTTCATGTATATTACAAGCATTTGGTGATACTATATTACAAGCATTTGGTGATACTATATTACAAGCATTTGGTGATACTATATTACAAGCATTTGGTGATACTATATTACAAGCATTTGGTGATACTATATTACAAACATTTAATGATACTTCATGTATATTACAAACATTTGGTGATACTATATTACAAGCATTTGGTGGTACTATATTACAAGCATTTGGTGATACTATATTACAAGCATTTGGTGATACTATATTACAAACATTTAATGATACTTCATGTATATTACAAGCATTTGGTGATACTATATTACAAACATTTAATGATACTTCATGTATATTACAAGCATTTGGTGGTACTATATTACAAGCATTTGGTGATACTATATTACAAACATTTAATGATACTTCATGTATATTACAAGCATTTGGTGATACTATATTACAAACATTTAATGATACTTCATGTATATTACAAGCATTTGGTGATACTATATTACAAACATTTGATGATACAATATTACAAACATTTGATGATACTATATTACAAACATTTAATGATACTTCATGTATATTACAAGCATTTGGTGATACTATATTACAAACATTTGGTGATACTATATTACAAACATTTGATGATACTATATTACAAACATTTAATGATACATGTACTATAGTGCAAACATTGGATGGAGAAAAGATAAGAATTACAGATTAATTCGAAATTTTTAGAAAGTCGGTATGTTTCCATGTAGATGTATTTCGCATTTACCAGTTTCACATCGCTTCATCATCTAACCTTGCCTGCATATAGGATTTTTAAAATACAAAGAGAATTGTGCACAAAGTACCCTGTACCCCAAACTTTGAGATCCCCATGATTTATTAATTAGGAGAAGTGCAACAAAATTATAACAAGATGCATTATCTGTCATTTTTCATGCACTTATTATTATTTTTTAAGATGTTCAACACTTGTAAGAGAAAAAAGATATAATTTTCTTTGGTCCCTTAAATTTTCAAATTTTAATAAGAAAAATGTTCTCTGTACCCAAAATAAAAGGAAAAAGAAATTGTAATGTTAGGGATTAATGGTGTGTGACAAATTATGGTGTATGACAAATTAGTGTTTGAAAAATTGGAGGGTGCTAAAAATTACAGACAATACAGTATGCATGATCACAGACGCATCACTCTCTCAGTATAGCACTCTTATTATAACATGTATCCTATTATAAGAAAGTTATGGTCATGGATCCCATTTTATTATGTAATAGTACAATTTTGTGTATAGTGCACTTCATTATAATGTACTCTTACTATAATGGCAATATACTCCATGGATCCCATTTTATTATGTAATAGTACAATTTTGTGTATAGAACAAGGAATGTGAGTGATTTGTGTCCACAACAAATTTGGTATTTAGTGATATGTAACAACAACAAGTTTGGTATTTAATATGTAACCACAAGAAATTTGGTATTTAATAATATGTAACCACAAAATATTTGGCATTTAGTGATATGTAAGAACAAGAAATTTGGTATTTAATTATATGTAAGAAGACATTTGGAATTAAATGATATGCAGCCACAGACATTTGGTATTTAATGATATGAAATCACAGTTTGGTATCTAATGATATGTAATTGCAGGAAATTTGGTATTTAATGATATGTAATTGCAAGAAATTAGGTATTTAATGATATGTGATTGCAAGAAATTTGGTATTTAATGATATGAAATCACAATAAATGTGGTATTTAATGATATGAAATCACAATAAATTTGGTATTAAATAATACGAAATCACAATAAATTTGGCATTTAATATTAATATAATTTCAATACATTTTTACTAAAATATTTAAAGATATGTAACCACAGAAATTTCGGGATTTATAGATATGTAACCACAAGAAATTTTATATTGAATGATATATAACCACAAGAAATTTGGTTCTTAACATTTAAGAACTAAAATCGAGTGAAATAAATTAGTTGCAACGGTAGAACTAAATTTATCAGTTTAAATGGATCCATGACCATACTGGTGTTGTAAGAGGGACAGTGGTATATTGACAGGGCATTATAGTGAGGAGCATTGCGTATGTCTTAGGAATGCAGTGTTTTTACGTCATTTATAACGGGTCCGTATATACTCACGTATAATCCGATACCAACTGCAAACTGCATAGACCCAGATCCGCTGTCGCATAATGCACTGGCAGATCTGGGTTTATGCAGTTTGTAAGGACTAATCAGTAGAACAAACAACATAGACCCTTATTTGCCGGCACATTGTGCGACGGCAGATCAGGGTCTATGTTGTTTGGAATTGGATTATATGCGAGTACATACGGTAATATTAGTAATTGTAAATTTGTAAAATGTTCCAAAATTTGCTCTAATCTATGATAGAGACACAAGCTAAATATCTAAAATTTTGCTATGAAAAAAACTATACATAGACATTTTTTATCCACATCTGCTCAGAATTATCTAAATCGTGTAGAAATAATAATTTTCGAGTTGTTACATTTTTCTTTGACAGTAAAAGAGGTAAAAAAAACAGCAAAAAGCAAGCCATACAATTAATCTGAAAGCAGCAATGAGCCATTTCTAAGAAAATGCTTTATGGCACAGAATATTTAATTGCTAAATAATATAATAAAAATCTTTTCAAGATGCAGTTGCAGTTTTTATTGCAGGTTTGCTGTGCTTTACACATAACTTTATATTAGAGGATACAGCAGTGATTGCAACCATATGGCATGTTTTTACTTGTGCATCTTATTCTTCTTCTGTCCGATATTTTTACTCGACTATTGATCTCAATGATGTGACTTTCAGTGCATACTTTGGTGCTAATCCATATTATCTTATTGCACACTGCATTAGCCATATATCTGGAATTCCTGCAACACATGTTTCATATTTTCTGATATATTTTTTCTTACACAATTATAAGCCTTTTTTTGTTGCATGATAGTTATCAAATCGGATGGGGATTTCAAATAATATTCACAGGTATGATAATTCTGATCATCAACATATGTTTTAATAAAGTATGAAGTACTAATTATCTCTCTCTCTCTCTCTGTTAAAAAGAAGAAACAAGGATTCTGTGGAATGTCATGTCACACCTTTTTCAGAGTTGTGGGCTTGCATAAAAACTTGGCACTGGCTTGCATGAACTGTTTTCAGACTACCGACAAAGATGATGGACAACATCATGCTTACTATGTCTTGCATTTTTTTTCTCCGAAAAGAATGAGACAAAATATTCCTCTATCTTGACCCATGTATTAAGCACTCCATTGCATCGAACATTTTTTACTTGGATCTGCCATTGTATATTGATCTAGCAGATCTGGGTGGTCGCTGTTTGCTACAAATCATTTGTAGATTGAACAGGGTTGACCTTGATTTGCTGGCTTATTATGGAACAGCATGTATGGGTCTACACTGTTCACTACATATCATGTGTCGATTGAACATGGTAGACCTTGATTTGCTTTCTTATTATGGAACAGCAGGTCTGGATCTAAGCAGTACTTTAATTTGTTGGCTCATTATGGGATGGCATGTCTGGGTCTACACTGTTCACTACAAATCATATATAGATTGAACAGGGTAGACCTTGATTTGCTGGCTTATTATAGAATAGCAGGTCTGGATCTATGCAGTCCTTTAATTTGCTAGCTCATTATGGGATGGCATGTCTGGATCTACACTGCCCTTGATTTGCTGACTTATTATAATGGAACAGCGGGTCTAAATCTATACTGTTAGCTACAAATCATGTGTAAATTGAACAGGATAGACTTTATTTGCTGGCTTATTATGGAACAGCAGGTCTAAATCTATACTGTTAACTACAAATCATGTGTAGGTTGAACAGGCAAGACCTTGATATGCTGGCTTATTATTGGATGGCCGGACTGGATCTAAGCTGTCCTTTAATTTGCTGGCTTATTATGGGATGGCATGTCTGGGTCTACACTGCGCTTTTTTTTTTGCTGACTTATTATGGAACAGCTGGTCTAAATCGATACTGTCAATTACAAATCATATGTAGATTGATCAGGATAGTCCTTGATTTGTTGGCTTATTATGGAACAGCAGGTCTAAATCTGTACTGTTAACTACAAATCATGTGTAGATTGAACAGGCAAGACCTTGATTTGCTGGCTCATTATGGGATGGCAGGACTGGATCTAAGCTGTCCTTTAATTAGCTGGCTCATTATGTGATGGCATGTCTGGGTCTACACTGCCCTTGATTTGCTTACTTATGGAACAGCAGGTCTAAATCTATACTGTTAACTTCAAATTATGTGTAGATTGAACAGGGTTGACCTTGATTTGCTGGCTTATTATGGGATGGCAGGACTGGATCTAGGCTGTCCTTTAATTTGTTGGCTCATTATGGGATGGCATGTCTGGGTCTACACTGCCCTTGAATTGCTGGCTTATTATGGAACAGCAGGTCTAAATCTATACTGTTAACTTCAAATCATGTGTAGATTGAACAGGATAGTCCTTGATTTATTGATTTTTTATGGAATGGCAGGTCTGGGTCTAGGTTGATTGCACTTGGGTACATATTATACATGTGGAAATATGGTAGGCGGGGTCCATTTACCAAAGTGTTGACAAAGTTAATTATATTAATTATGTATCTACTTGTCTTGTGCCAAGAACTGAAATCAAGTGAAACAATTATAAACTTTCCCAAAAAGCTTTCCTACTCCTAGCATTAATTTCAGTAGTTTGCACATTGGACTGAAAAACAATATGCATTTATTGCCAATGTTCCAGTGTTGGAGTTGGGGTAAGGAGGGGGGGGGGGGGGGGGACTTGAAAAGTATTTTGTGGTTCCAAGGGGTTGTCAGTACATGTGACCCAAATAGTGATGTACAATTGAGAATAAGTTACCTACTTAGCTAAGCCTATAGGAAATTCAGATAAAAGAATATTTTGTATTTACCATATATACTCGCGTATAAGCTGGGTCCAGATGCAAACAACATAGACCCTGATCTGCCATCGCATAATGCTCCAGCAGATCAGGGTCTATGCTTGTTCTACTGATTAGTCCTTACAAACTGCATAGACCCAGATCTGCCGGCTCATTATGCGATGGCAGATCTGGGTCTTTGCAGTTTGCAGTTGGTATCGGTTTATATGCAAGTATATATGCTATATTATTTTCTTTGAAGCATTCAGTACATCTCCAAGCCCAAGCAAAATATAGGTGGTAGATATAGCATGGTCATATACACTGTATCACCAACACACACACACACACATGCACATCAGGAATCCTGAAATTCTAATAGATTTTGTTGGTCAATTTTTCCCCGAAAATTAACAAGGCAGCCATGTATTTGTGATATTTAATATGAAAACATTAAATGGAGATACTAGTATAAAAAGATCTGAAAAAAAAAAGAAAACCTTGATATACCAAATTAATAAATGTACCGGAAAATGTATAATTTTCAGATCTGTTTTTGCAGCTGCTTTAGAATTAGCATGATCCTTCCACGATTAACTATTTATATAAAAAAAATAATTTGTTTCAGTACACTTTACTATAAAATTTTGCCCAACAGTAGTATTTTATTCCACTCTACTGTTTAAAAAAATTAACTAATAGTTGACCGCAAGCAGACTTGCTAGCTCAAAAATATATAACACCTAATTGACGTGCATTTCTGGTAAAGTCGAATGGTGAAGTTTTTTTAGATCAGGTACCCAAATAAGTTTTGGAGGATAATAATAAACATTAGTTGTTGTTGCTGGTATCTTTTTCTTATTTTTTGCCTTGGCTTCACATTTTTTGTTCTAAAGGTATGATGTGCTGATACATTGTGACAGTATAATCAAGAAACGTAGTGTGGGGGACTGATGTATAGTACAAGTCATGGGACAGTTGTTAAATTATACTGTTTTTGATATATCCAGGAGATAAATTTTACACCTTTTGTCTTGTGCTTTGTGGCTATAGTGTGTTCAAACAGTTGAGAAGACATAATGACTAAACAAACTTAGTCAGTGACACTCCATTGTCCGACAAAGAAATGGAATGTAAATTAGATCTAATCACCTTTGAATTAAGACTAGTCAGTGACACTTTTATTGATTGCGCAATGAAAAAACAATCTGTAAACTAGATGTAGTAACCTTTTAATTTTACTCTGTTAAAGTGTTTAATTGACAGTTTTAATGGATAAACAAATCAAAGACAATTCGATATAATGATATTTGAGATATCATCGGACTGATTCCTGTTTGGTTAGAGTATGTGTCAGTCAAAACCTTTTATCTGCCAGTCATGTCCAGCAAATAAAGTGATTTCAGGGTCTTTGGTGCACACACTCACATTATCACAACCACACGGACATTAAAAAAAAAATGCACAATGCTTCTGTCTTTAAATTCAATTGGAATGTGGAGTACCGTATTAACTTGTAGTTGCTGACTGCTGCTCTCATTAGTTCATTAGAAGGTTTGAAGGTGATGCAGGTGTAATTACTATTAATCTTTGCACTCATTAGAGCCTGGATGATACTGTTGTTCAGACATCCCCAAAGGTCTTGTTGAATTTTTCTGAGCATTGAAAATGCTTTTTTCTGCATATGCCCAGATGCAGGGCAGTGTTGATAGAATTACAATGACTGATGTTGATACATTGTATGGTGTTTGCAGTATGTGAAAGGTATAAATTGCTCCCCCTTTATGCGGAGCTTCATTAAGTCAAACTCCATCAGCCAAGAGTTCTGAAATTTAGTTTTGCTGGGCTTTGTTCTCTTCACAGAATGCTCATCCCCTGAGTTTTGACATTTTCCTTCAAAAATGAATTACACTTCCACACTGCTATATTTACCATTCCAACAACCGAAATAATGTTTTGCGTTTTATATATGGAGTAGAATCTGACTTCAAAGAAACATAGCTGCTGATCATAAACTAGCCAGTAATTTTTAATAAAGATGATTTAAACATTTTCATTCAACATGATGATAATAATTTTTGTTTCTCAACACATATCTATCTCCAATTTACTGAACTTCAAAGAAATTGGGTTGTTCTACTTTGTGTACTTTATTTATGTAAAAAAAAAAAAAAAAAAAAAAAAAAAAACCATTTGCCTTATGGACTCTTCCACAGCAGTGCTCCAAGGAATAGCAAACACAAAATCACCTTAGCTGTTGTCATTCAGTTAAGTCATCTGCAGAGTGGTGGTTGTTTATTTCTGGCTGCATCTGCAGAGTGGTGGTTGTTTATTTCTGGCTGCCTTTACCTTATAATCACCTATGACAATTAACTATATAAGCTTCCCAGGGGTGATAGTATTCTTAGAGTATTAGGCATGAAGCTATGCACATTATGACTGTTGACTGTTTATGCAGGATACAGGCTTTGTGCATGTCACGGTGTCAAGAAAGATATGTCCTTTTAATAATGCTTTTTAGCTCTACTGCTCATAGACAGAATATGCAATAATTATAGGTTACTGCATTTGTATGGGAAAATATAAATGAGTGACTCAATGAATTCATCCACATTGTCAGCTTTATCATCTGTACTCTCAAACAGCTTGCTTAGTTCATCCACAGACAAATCTAATAAAGCAAAAGCTCCGGTGTCTGCTACATTTGGGTACATTATTTGTTTACAAAAAAAAGTAGTTCCTAACACGCGATACTATTTTAGACACACGTGTCGTGCAGTATGGAGAAATACTGTACGATTCTGACAATGCAAAGTTAATGGAGAAAAAAATGAGTATACAATAATGTGATTGTACTGTTTTGGGTTCTAAAGTGAAAGAGTGCTACAAGTATACCTCTCCCTCGATAACTTGCACACAGTGGAGTCCAGAAACATAGACCCTGTCATAAGCGAGGGGGCAAGTTACAGATGGAACTCTGAAAAATTAAGAAAGGGATGGCACATCAACAGCGAGAAGGGGGTGGGTAGGTTAAGTGGTTGAATACTCGTTTAAAAATCGTGGTGGGAACAAGTGTCAATAAATAGCATTTCTAATGAAGTTCTTTGCTTTTCAGCATAAATTACCTTTATTTTCAATATATCCAATCTCTGAAACATCATTTAAAACATTACTCCAAGTTGTTTCAACACACATCACACGTGTACAAGTGAAAACATTGTGTATTATGTCACTGCTTTTTACATGTAAATGTGGATACACTATAGTGTTACTGTATATTCAGAATAAAACAAGATTCTTTATTTCAAAAAAGAGTGCCATTTATTTACAGAAACAACAATGTCACAACCCGATTTTTTAAATAAAATACTGATGCTGTGATTTCATTGCAAGTTATAGCAAAATTTATGTTCATCCTTAAGCAAACCTCCGAGTGCCAATTCAGGAATTTAAAGTTCACTATGAACTTTGGAACTTCTCCATAATGAATCAGATCCGTGAAAGTAAGTATTTTTTGTATTTAGTAAAATACTTTATGTTACATTATTAGATACTTTATGTTACATTGTTACAGTGTTGTCAGTGTTCAAATAGACAATTGAAATGACAGGACTTGACACATGACCATGATCGCTAGCTCTTGCACAGGTAGGATTTGCATGACTTTTAACTTTTTTTTATTCTACCCTTTAACTTGATTTGATACAAAAGACTAATGAACATGATAATACAATGCAGGTCAACTTTGAATTGATTGTAACAATGCAACCAACACTTAAGCAAGTTGCAGATCAAAACACAGTCAGTACTTAATTAGGTTTTCATGGAATAACTTGTGGGCATTGCTGTAATGGTCAATTGACACTTCATGTTTGAATACAAGAGGGCATATCACATTTATGATGATTACACTGAAACCAAATTAAAAGATAAAACTAAAATACGAATTCAGTGAAAAAACTTATTTACTGGTATTTTATTCTTAAAGTATTGCCACCAGTAGGCATTACTAACATTTTAATTGATCAAAATTTCATCGTATATTGTTATTTACAGTGTACTGGGAATTTGTTTATAAAGCAATTTTAAGAAAATATGTGATTTCTTATTAAAAGTTGCGAATTTCATGATGTTGATTCATCTTTTGGACACTAACCGCTGTTTTAAACCATAAAACAAGTGATATATCAAGATATAATCTACCAATTTTGATCACGATTTTATTCACTTTCAACATTGGTTGGTTCTTTCACTTTCAACTCTGCAATCCACACTGCATTATAAGCGGGTCTGCAAATTATCTGGGCATGTTATATAGCAAGGCAGCAGTGTACCTTTTTATAACTATGGTAACTATGGGGTGACCTACTTGACAGTTTGGGTGGCCATTTCATAATTTAGGTTGCCAAGCCCTAATAATTTGTTTGACATAGAAATTGAGAACAGAATTCAGCCGAGTTGGCAATTAAAGATAGAGGATGTAATAAAGCAAATTTTTTTCATTAGGCAAATTAAAGATCTAATTTTAAAAAAGTATAAGGTTATTTTTTATAGTACATAGATCTGTCTGATAGAACTATCAATTAACAGTAATCATCTACTTAAACCTCAGACCAGCCTTTGAAATACACTATTTGAGATTTTCGCAACCATCTCTCTACATATTGCCACGCCTCAGATTCACTGATAAAGGGCCCTTGCTTTCATTTTCTTCTGATGATTGTTTATATTAATAGTATTTGTAGTAGCAGAGCTGAGAAATTTGTACTTCTGTCTACTTGACAAGTGGCTAATGAAAAAACACTTGTTTTGCAGAATTTATCACTAGTGCATGATTAGCTCTGTTGGTCATAGACCAGAAGAGCTTATGGGATGGTCTTTTATCCATCGTCCATCTGTTAGCACAAGTTTGTTATCACTACTCCTAAACTACTTGGAGTATTGTTATGTAACTTTACACACACATTCATCCCATGGTCTAGTTGGTTCTAAATGAAAATGGTGCCACTTGGACAACCAGTATGGCCACCAAAGTGGCCATCTTGAAAATCTTGTTATTGTTACTCCACCTGAATGGATTGTCATATCAAAATGGGGTTTTTACTAAAAGACTATTGATGTCTAGTTGGTCCTAAATGAAAATGGTGCTGATCTGATATCTAATATGGCCACCACAGAAGTCATCTTGAAAATCTTGTTATGTTATTTCTCCTGAATGGAAGGTCATATCAGCATGGGGTTTCCACTGAAAGACTTCTTATGATGTGTATTTGGTCCTAAATGAAAATGGTGCCAATCTGGCAGCCATTTTGAAAATCTTGTTATAATCTTGTTATTGCTACTCCAGAAAGGAAAGTCATATTGACATAGGGTTTTCACCAGAGGACTTCTTATGAAGGCTAGTTGGTTCTAAATGAAAATGGTGCTGCTTGCTCGTCCAGTATGGCTGCCATCTTGAGAATCTTGTTCTGGCTGCTCTTCCTGAATGGATGGTCGTATCAATATGTTTTTTTTTACTGAGGCTTCTTTGCATGTCTGGTTAATCTTCAGAAAAAACAGTGCTTCTTGAAAATCTTGTTATCACTACTTCTCCTGAATGAATGATCATGTCAGCATGGGGTATTCACTGAAAGACTTATTACGATATCTAGTTGGTCATAAATGAAAATAGTGCCAATCTGACCTCAAATATGGTCACTACAGTAGCCATATGGTAAATCATTTTATTGCTATATCTGCTGAATGGCTGGTCATATTGACCTTGCGCTTTCACCAGAAGACTGCTTATGATGTCTTGTTGGTCCTAAATGGAAATGGTGTAAATGTGATATCCAATATGGCCACCTTAGCAGTCATCTTGAAAAGCTTGTAATTTTACTCCTCCAAACAGAAAGACATATCAACATGGAATTTTCACCAGAAGATCTGGCATCCAAAGAATGTGAAAATCTTGTTATAGCTACTCCTCTTACATGGAAAGTCATTTTGACATGAGATTTCATCAGAAGAGTTCTTATGGTGTCTTGTTGGTCCTAACAGATAATGCAAAATAACCCTCAATATGGCCACAATGGTGGCTGTCTTGAAAAGATTGTTATCTCTACTCCTTCCAAATGGATGGCATCAACATGGGGTTTTCACCAATAGACATCCTATGATACCTAGTTGGTTCTAAATGAAAATGGTGCCAATTTTACATCCAATATGACTGCCATGACAGCTGTCTTGAAAATCTTGCTGTTGCTGCTCCCCCTGAATGGATGGTCATATAGACATGGGGTTTCACCAAATGACTTCTGATGATGTCTACTTTGTCCTAAATGAAAAATGGTGGCAATCTGTCATCCAATAGTTCACAACAGCAGTTAATTTGAAAATTTTGTTATCGCTGAAGAATGTCAGAGATGGTTTTGACACTCGTCAGTTAAAAGGAAGAAATAGTCTTATCTTGAATTCCTGGAAATTCTTTTTGCCTGGTAGAGCATCAGTCTCTTTGAGGGACTCTTGTTACACTGCATGATACTGTATACTCCCTTCAGCATTGGTAGACCCTCCAGGAGGGTGTGTGCTGTCTAATGTATGAAATGACAATTACCTGGTATAACAAATAGCTAATTAACACTGATATCCCACCTCAGTATAAAGAGGCAGCTCCACATCTATGATGTTCACAGTTCCATTGGTACATATATGAAGTCCTCAGATAAATTCAGTTATAGTAAAGTCCTGATTTATATACTGTTGATATTAGGCCCCCCCAAAAGAATATGTGTTTCCAGTCGGCCGACCGTCCCTGTTTCTCGTTGCCAACCCTAGGACTTTTTCACCCCCACCCCCACCCCACCCCCAAAAATATTTTTTTTTTTTTATAAAAAGAAAATCACATTGCCAGAATTGATTTGTGCATCTAACTGAGCCGGTTTTGCCCAGTACTTTGAAGCACTTGAAATATTATTTGATTTGTATATAATGTTAAAAAAATAATAATAATACCTGCCTACCTAATTTTGAAACCAGTGCAATAGGAAACACGCGTATTTTTTTTTTGGGGGGGGGCCTTAGAGGAGTTTTGGATAAGCTGTATTTGGTATTTATATATTGAAACACAAAAGGTGTATGTCTGCACCAATCAATAAATCAGATATATGTACATGAAAATAAATAGATCATGAATTTTGTTTTTGTCAAGCTTACTTTAGCTGGATAATTTTGAAATGTGTACTACAATAAAATTAGTAAAATAATACACATACGACTACAATTGAAGCTACTTTATAAGGAATCTATGGAAATAATAAAAGTTAAGATGACAAAGTAAGTTTCAAACCTGGTAAAAATAAACAGTGTAAAGACAACACTTCAAAGTATACGATTTATTTGGGTATTTTTTTTTTAGAGCCTCGCATGGAAATGTGCGACCCCCATAGTAATAACCATTTCCAGCCAAGTGTCTGTCCTGAAGTCCTACTGCCCATTTAATAACCACCATTTCTAGTCAGCCATCATCCTTCAGTCCATCTATCCATTTAGTAATCACAATTTCCAGCCAGCTGTCTGTCCTTCAGTCCATCTGTCCATTCACACTTTTTGTAACTGACAAAGGTATGCAACACTCGCGTAAGTTGGTATGTGTATTGCCGATTACATGTAGATGTGTCTTTCTCCATTAATTTGGAATCTCCACTACAGCTGATCCTTGTAACCAGGTTGCATATCTCAGGAACCATTCAGTATATTTTGCTGCAATTTGTATTGTCTCACAGACCTAGATCTGCCATTTATGAATTTTGTCTCATCAGCTCCATTTTGGATAGAGTTATGGCACTTGACAATTAACTTCATATTTTCATATGGGATGTTAGTTGTAACTGGCATAGCTCAAGAATCATTCAACATATTCCAATGCAATTAATAATAATAATAATAATAATAGTAACGATGTCTTTATTCATAAAGGGTAACTCAGTTAGTACAACTTAACTCCCTTGAGGCCAACCAATTTACCGGTAATTACAAAATTTCCAAAAGTATTATCACTCACATACTCTTTCTCTCTGGCAAAGCAAGTACATGTATTTACGAGTAAGCACACCTGCATAAACCTTAATATTTATTAGGGAAGAAGGAGGGTTTAACTGCATATATAAATTATTATTTCATCAGTTTAATAACTCGTCAGTTTTGAAATGCAGCAATGGACAGGGCCTGTTGATTTACTTTGAATTGCAGTTTCAAAGTAGTGAACCTGAGCCTGGAAAACTGTTCTTGATTAGTTCTGTGTTTTGTTTAGGAATTTTGAAATCTTTCTTTAATTGACCATAGAGTAAGTATATTGACAGATTCTCTGTAATGAAACATATCATTGATATAATTTGGAACAGTGTTATTTGAAACTTGAACCATTGTCTTAGCCTTTTTGTTAAGAAATCTCTGTCTCTAACTGTGAGTATCTGCAAATTTTCATTTTTCCTGTAATATTTATTACTGCGAAATTTTCATTTTTCCTGTAATATTTATTACTGCAAAATTTGCATTTTTCCTGTAATATTTATTACTGCAAAATTTGCATTTTTCCTGTAATATTTATTACTGCAAAATTTTCATTTTTCCCGTAATATTTATTACTGCAAAACTTTCATTTTTTCTGTAATATTTATTACTGCAAAATTTTCATTTTTCCTGTAATATTTATTACTGCAAAATTTTCATTTTTCCTGTAATATTTATTACTGGTTCATCCAGTATCCTTCAGCAGACTCTTTTTTGAAATCTGAAAATCTTCATTAAATTTCATCAGAACAAGTTCTCCAAACCCTATTGCAAAATGAGGCAATCAGCATATTTCAAAAACCATTTAGCATATTTTTGAATTTGTTAAGAACAAGCATATTTCAAAAACCATTTAGCATATTTTTGAATTTGCCAAGAACATTGCAGAGCCCACTAGCTGTTCTACATTAGGAGACTATTGACCCCTAAGTTGTCAAAACCAGGAGACACATTCAGAGTTTTTGGAATCAAAGCTTGATGGTTCATACTAATTGTATCATAGTACAATGTAATATGGTACCTTATTTCCAAGGGTACATTAACACTCATGACTGCCAGTGATGTAGACTCAGATCTGTCAGCACATAATATACTGCCACTGGTCTATGCGGTTCACTTTGAATCATCAGAATGTCCTGCCACTGGTCTATGTGGTTCACTTTGAATCATCAGAATGTCCTGCCACTGGTCTATGCAGTTCACTTTGAATCATCAGAATGTCCTGCCACTGGTCTATGTGGTTCACTTTGAATCATCAGAATGTCCTGTCACTGGTCTGTGCAGTTCACTTTGAATCATCAGAATGTCCTGTCACTGGTCTTTGCGGTTCACTTTGAATCATCAGAATGTCCTGTCACTGGTCTGTGCAGTTCACTTTGAATCATCAGAATGTCCTGTCACTGGTCTGTGCAGTTCACTTTGAATCATCAGAATGTCCTGTCACTGGTCTTTGCGGTTCACTTTGAATCATCAGAATATCCTATCACTTGTCTATGCAGTTCACTTTGAATCATCAGAATAAACAACAGGACAGGTCTTGATCTGCAAGTACATCATGCAGCGACTGAACTCAGTTTGTAGTACCATGAGCTAATTATATGTGGGAAAAATGAAATTAAAATTCAACATTCTCTAATACGCCTCCAGATGGATATGGCAATTGACTGCAGGGATTTACAGATTTTATACAAGTTAGCTGGCTCAGGGCAAACTGCCTGGAAAATTGAACTTGCCCTTGGGAAATTTGAGCTTGCCCCAAAACATAATACCACAACATGAGTGAGTGAAAAAATAACAAAATAAAATATGGGATATTTTAAGAAAATCGCATTATATTTTTTAACATTTTGTTTCTTTTTTTTTTTTTTTTGGCGCCTTAAAACCATATGTTAGTAATTCAAATTATCCAAAAAAATATATGTGAATAATACATGTAGATACATATGTAGATGAGAAAATTTTAGAATGCAGATATAGTTAGAAAAGCAAAAACAGATATGTACATATATATATAGACAGATAATAGGATAGGTAGAAAAGAGTTTGGAAATAGCTAGATTTTTAAATGAGAGAGAGAGAGAGATGTTCAGGTAAAAGACCTTGAACTGAAAAACTTAATAATCAATAACAATATTCTAGCCAGAGATCCTCATCAATCCACGATGATTGGAACTTTCTTGCACGTTTTGGTAGAATCATGCTTGTTATTTTTCTTTAAAACAGGTTCGTTAGAGCTAGAAACTTCATCAAGTTTCCCTTTTTTTGCCTGTTTAAGATAGCAGACTCATCTCATCAACTACATCAACAAGAATTAAATCTTGACTGTTTGTAATGATTTTTGCTACTCACAACTGAAGGATCTGTGAACACTTATTTGTATCCATTTACTTAACATTTTTCATCTAGTCACCTTGAAATCGGCAACATGCGTCAACATATTTGACGAGCTGACTTTTGAGATTGAGAACACTTATTTTTATCCATTTAATTGTTTGCCAAGCGGTAAGTATGTATTGGTCTCCTGTTTTGAACGAAATCCTCCTGGTGGTTAATGATTAGAGGCGAGTGCCTTCTATTTCCAAACGCAACTGTCAAAGAAATGAGAAATCTCATGAGTTACATTATTAACAATTAACACATACCCACGTTAAAATTGGTGAAATGCATCAAAACAATTTTTGACAAGCCGAATGTTTAGAGTTGGCAAGCTCACAAACTGCCCAAGGCTTGGTTAGGCCCTGAAAATCTGTAAATCCCAGATACGTGCACATATTACGATTAAAATGTAACTGATAAGTTAAAATATACGTATTTATTCCATATTTGTCAAATCTTGCTTGAAATAGTAAATATTCACATTATCATGTCTGCATGAGAAAATCCGAGACTGACCTTGACTTGACTAAAAGATGGAAATGACATATGACAGATGAAAGAAACTGTGGCCAGTTATGTAATAGAAGAATGCGGTACATATAAACACTAAATAAAGGTGCTGATATAAGTACTGTGGCAAGACCACAGGGTATAAAACTTGCAGAACATAAAGCATTACGAGCGGAACATGACCCCTTTCTCCCTCTCTCCCTCAATTGTTTTAATTTGCCTGCGGGCAAGTAGCTTGGAAACTTGAGCTTGCCTATGCCAAATTTGAGCTTGACCCAGGAGTCAGGCAAGTGGATTTGTAAATCCCTGGACTGACAGTTACACAGTGGAGTAGAGTAGAGTAGCTAAAAATATCGAGTAGAGTAGAGTAGCTAAAAATATTGCTATCACGTTGTCTTTGTTCAATACTCACTTGTACGGATGTTGGCAATTGAATCAGTCACACAGTGGAGTAGGTGACTAAAAATATAGCTATCACATTGTATTTGTTCAATAATCACTTACACGGATGTTGGCAATTGAATCAGTCACACAGTGGAGTAGGGTAACTAAAAATATAGCTAATGTGTGGTGTTCAATACTTGTCTAGAGGTATATCAGCAATTGAACACATGAAGTAAACAGACATCCATGTGCTGATCAGCAAAGCTGGGAAAAACTTATAACTTGACATGCTGCTGACATGTTCAACTTGGTTTGATTTCTGCATCAATAGTACGCACAATGAGAGCATACACTTGTCATCTTTTTCAAATCTGCATAATTTATGCAATATTTTGCGTAAGTGAGCGCTCTGACAGTATCTTATAGACCTAGAGGTGCCCTTTATGGGTTTTGTCATGTCTACAACATTTTGGACTGAGTTATGGCCCTTGTCAATCAGCTTCATATCTTTACATTGGATCTTGCTTGTAATCAGCATAGCTCAAAAATTATTCCATGTATTTTAATGCAATTTTATGTTAATATTGTTTTATAGACCTAAATGTGTCTTTTAGGGGTTTTGTCTTATCTAATCCATTTTGGACAGAGTTATGGCCCTTGTCAGTTAACTTCATATCTTTACATGGGATATTACTTGTATTAATGATTCCTTGGAGGAGTTGGATTTCAAGCATTCTGAGTTATCATTTAGAGGAGTTATGGCCCCCTAAATGCCCATCTTCTATTAACTTTGGTTTCCTAAAACACAAGTTCCTCTGTTTAAGACCCTAAGGAGTAAATTGTTGTGAGCAGGACCCTTTCGATGCACCTATAGCTAATTTTTTGGTACCTGTAAAATTGTTGTCCCATATGTTGAGGTCATGGGGACATTGTGTATCATGCCCATAAGATTCTGGGTAGAAGTTATGGAGAAAAAGAACTTACATATGCGGCTAATGTGCATTGTAGACAAGGCTCAAGATTATTCATGATAGAAATGTTTTATAGTCTGAAGTGCTGGTAACAATTTCACATTTTGTTTCAGTGACTTTGAACTGCAAAAATATAAGAGAAGAAAAACCATTCCAGATGGGCAGACATGGGCCCTTAAAGCAGATTCCATTGTTTGTTTAAGTTTCAGGTAAGAATTGGCATCATATTATATTCATCTTCTCTTCCTCCCTTTCATTTTCCCAGCCCCCACCTGAATACCATATGGATATAGTGATAACTGATATAATGACTACCAGTCTGTCCATAGACAAAATAATTTCTGCACAATAACTTAAATTTTGGTGTGATCATTTTTGCTCAGGCCTTATAGATGGACTACTGTAGAACCCTGTTAATTTAGGGGCCAAAAGGTTTAAGCTCATTGTCGCTGGAGCCCAGTGTTTAACTTCCTGTTATTCTTCGCATCATCAGTTTCCTTCACCTCAGTTCTCTTCAAACTTAAAATGTTGACTGCATTTGGAGGCAGCTCCTACTGGACTGTGTGTGGAGGCACATGTGGAGGGTCATAAAAGTCTCAAGTTACTTGGGCTAAATTTCTTACTTACTGCATTACAAGTCAAGTATCCTGCAACTAAAAGGTCCAAGGTCAATTTATGTTAAGCAGTTATTACAATTTTGATTTCTGCATTAAAAATTCCAGTTATTGCACCTGATTGTATCATACATTATGGGTGAACTGCACTTGGATGGTGCTAGCTTCCTAGTGATTTGCAGGTCAAAGGTTATGGTCTCTGAAGCTGAAATATTGAGGGAGTGGGCCAAAGGTAAAAAGTTGACGTCACTTGATCTGTAAATGTGATTTTGATTTCTGCATAAAAATGGAGTCTCCTGTAGCAGAATCTCATTGTTATGTTGTCCTTAGGTGGGGACAGTTCGCATTTGATTCAGAGGTCAAAAGTCATATGTAGAGGTGGTTTTATGAAGAAATTTTGTTTTTATTTCTGCATGACAACTAAAGTTTTCTGCATCATTTTTTCTCCGACTTTTACATTTTACTGGACTGCACTTGTGTAAAATGAGCTCCCTCTTTTTCTATTGTGTGTGTGTTTGGGGGGGGGGGGGGGTCAGTAGGTCAAGGTCATGAGTGAAAATTTTTATATTTGATTCTGCTTAATAAATGTGCTTTGCTTCATCCAGTTTGTGTCAATCATTATAGGGTAGGCTACCCTTTCTCAGGCAGATGTGTCACACTTCCAGTGCTGATGAAACTGCAGATAACTATCATCCTCCATCTTAGTGAAAGTACAGAATCTCTGTACTATTTACCCATAATGTAGCAAGCATTGCAATTAAATTTTTGGTTTCCAAACCAGCAGTTATGGAAATGGTGTCACTATTTTGCAAATGATGTTAGTTACTAACCAGTCGGGAGGAACAGCATTCACTAGTTAAGGGCCTATGATTTTGGCTTGCCAATTCAGGCAGGATACCAATTAAGGCTGCCCTTGTGCTACAATGGGGTCGTAATAATTTTGGAGTCAGAAATCAGAGCTCTGGTGATTCAACGTGAAAAAGGTCAACATTGAAAGTCACAAAGTAAAAATTGTATAACCTTAAATATATAACAGCAGCATTTGAGAGTTCAACCATCTTTCTTTGTTTTCTAACACATATGTATTGCATTTATATGGAATAATCCAAACACTCCATTTCAAGTTACATGACCAGAAATAAGAGAAAATACTATTTAATTCTTCATATTCTTTAAATGCAGTATTTCTGGCAGCTGAGAATTGAATTACAAGTGCCAAAGTATTACCGGTAATCGGCTTGAATATTCATGTCTTGTATAGTTCTCCATATATAGTGCTCCAGTGGTAGCTATATGGTAATTTACACTGTAGTTTACTGCAGGATTTTAAATTACAGATTGATGCAAAAATAAATTAGGAAATCCATATATTGGATTCCATTTATAATAAATGTATTTAGACTAATGAAAGTTGTTTCCAAAATAAATTTGTACTTAAAAATTTTATATTAATATCTTGATTACGGTATTTATTCTTTGAAAAGCCTAGAGAACACCTGTTATAAATATAGAGGATCAGTGTTATAAATACACATATAGGGGACCCATGTTATAAATATGATGAAAAGTGGGGCATGAGCTTACTGCTGTGAACTTGTTCTTTTTAGTGGAGTAACATATTTCTTGAATTTTGTGGTCACCAGAAACCACAAATTTAAAGACCCAACAAACAGTGATCCTTGTGTGCAAACAAAGGCACCTTTTCCCCAATCAGCGAATTGAAGTACTGTATATACTCGCTTACAAGTCGAGTCCAACTGCAAACTGCACAGACACAGATCTTCTGTCGCATAATTTGCTGGCAGATCTGGGTCAGTGCAGTTTGTTAGGAGTAATCAGTAGACCGAATAACATGGACCCTGATCTGCTGGCACATTATGTGATGGCAGATCAGCGTCTATTTTGTTTTCAGTTTGACTAGGCTTATAAACGAGTGAAGACAGTACTAGTGAAGATGACATTTTTCCCCAAACCATAAAAATGTATACAGATGAAAATAAATACCACACAAAAATGGTGAATTCATGGTACTGATATTTCACAACACATAATTTGACAGCAATAGAATTTAGCACCAACAAGCCTTACTCCTTGCACCTCCTTTATTTGCTAGTGCTAAACTGTTTGAGAAGATATTCAGATTACATCAGCTATTTAATGGATGCTGCAAAGAGACAGGTGTATTGCTGTGCTGAAGACATTTTTGTACTTATTCATCCATTAGAAAATAGATTGATTTTGGGGAAGAGATGAAGAATGTCTTCCCCCAAAAGCACAATCTTATATGATAGTGCATTATGTAAACTGTAATGGCTTATTTAACGTTAATTGCTTGGAGAGCTTGGGGTGGAAGCCTAGTGCAGTTAATTGTAAGAGTATACTAATGAATTGCACAGGAACAACTTGCACTTGATGCATCACAAATGCTGTATTCAGTGTTATTCATCTAAGGGACAGTAAACTGTATATTGGGCCTTTTGTTTGTTTCCCATTGTCTGCCATTGTCTTGCATCCATTAGCACAAGTTTGTTATTGTTACTCCTACTTAACCACTGGGAGGATTACCATGAAACTCTACAAACACATTTGTCCCAAGGTCTAGATGGTTCTAAATTAAAATGGCTCCCCTCAAACATGCAACATGGCTGCTGTGGTAGCCATCTTGAAAAAATCTCGACTACTTCTGCACAGTCATATCAACGAGGGATTTACGCCTAAAGACTTTTTATGATGTCTAGTTGGTCCTAAATGAAAATGGTACTGATCTAATACCCATTATGACCATCATGGCAGCCATCTTGATAATCTTGTTATACTTTTCCTATAGGATCATTGTATTGATGTGGGGTTTTAGGATGTCTTGTAGTAAAACCTTTAAACAATTACTTATCAAAAACCACTTGAAAGAATTTGACCAAATTTGACAGATAGCAACCTAACATCAATTAATTTCCTTTCTTGCACAAATGATACCAGTGTGCCTTTAAGTATGGCAGCCATTACTTAAAATATAAAAACCTTTAAACAACTTATTCTAAACTGCTCAACAGAATTTGACCAAATTGGCAGAAAGTTTCTTGGCATAAAGTGGCCGATGCAAAAGGTGAGGTGTGAATGGGGTGTGGAGGTAAAGGTTCATCAAAGCCAGAAGTCAGTATGTCAGCCAGTGATAAAGACTCCACCAGCAGCAATGAAAGATAAATACAAATAGTCTTGTTGATCTCAGTAGAGACTTCGGCAAGAGAAGTATGCACCTATTTTGTAAGCTAAACTGCTTCACAATTTCATCATTGATAGAGAAGTGAAAGCACCATTTTTATTGCAAAAGATGCAAGAACGCATTTGTGTAATTTATTTGAACCTTTTGAGCAACATATTTTGAAAATGATAGGTAAAAGAAGAATCTTTGAAATTTTGAAAAATTTGCTTTAGATCAAAATTTTGGTAAACCTCTATACTCTGTAGTAAATATGTTTGGGTGATACATGTACAATGATAACAATTATATTTTTAGACTTTGCACAAATTGAAAAATGTACTGCTGCTATTTTTTCTTGAAAATTTATATATTTTTGCCATATTTTGAATTTTGAATTTGAGACCACAATTTTTTATGTGGATTGAATATTTTTTAAAGCATAATAGAAAAAAAATGTTTTGAATATTTCATATTATACTTGAATGATTTAACAAAACACTGTTCATTAAGGGATAATTGCCTTTTTCAAGTACTAACAACATTTTGATAGCTGTAATATTGTCACCTGTAAAAAATCAGGCTATTTTCAGTGTCAACTAGCCGATTTTGTATTTTGAAATAAAAATGTAAACACAATTCCACAATGTCACTTGCAAGAAACTTCTAGATTTTAGCTCTATTGGTAATAGACCAGAAGAGTTTATGGGATGGTCTTTCATCCATTGTCCATTTGTTAGGCAAAGTTTGTTATCGCTACACTTCCTGAACTACTTGCAGGATTGCCATGAAACTTTACACACACATTCATCCCTTGGTCTACTCGGCCCTGAATGAAACGTGCTGCTCAGATATTCGATAATCGTCTGTCTCTCTGTTAGCTTGTTATCACTACTCCTCCTAAACTAATTAGAAGATTGCCATGAAACTTTACACGCACATTCATCCCATGGTCTAGTTGGTTCTAAATAAAAATGCTGCTCCTCCTAAATGGATGGTTGTATCAGCATGGGGTTTTCTCTGAAGGACTTCTTATGATGTCTAGTTGGTCCTAAATGAAAATAGTACTGATCTGACATCCAGTATTGCCACCACAGTGGCCATCTTGAAAATCTTATTATCACTACTACTCCTACATTGATGGTCATATCAACATGGGGTATTCACTTTTTATGGTGTCTAGTTGGTCGCAAATAAAACTGGTGCTGATCTGACATCCAGTATGGCTGCCATGACAGCCATATTGAAAATCTTATCACAACTCCACCTAAACAAAAAGTCGTATTGATGTGTGGTTTTCACCAAAAGACATTTTATGATGTCCAGTCAGTCTTAAACAAAAATAGTGCTGATCTGACTTCCAATATGGCTGGCCATCTTGAAAATCTTGTTATGGCTACTCCTTCTCATTGGATATATATATATATATATATATATATATATATATATATATATATATATATATATATAACATATACATACATACACATGCACATATAGATTAAGATCCCTGATCATAACTATCAAGTCACTTAGAACATAATTTTCCATTGCACTGTGAATTCTGACTTGAATTGTGTTTAAAAGAAGTCTCATCATGATTAGTTTCATTGTCTTCTACACTTTGATGAAGTATATCTGGGTCTACATGGGCTTAGAGAGAGGGAGTCATTAGAGGTGTTATATATTTAGGCACGATGTGGCTTGTGCCTGCCAGTACAGTAAAACCTGTCATGAGAGACCACCCCTTCTGCCAGCAAAAAGTGGTCTCTCAAGACAGGTGGTCTCTCATAACAGGTTTGTACAAAAAGACCAGTTTCCAAGGTCGAAATTCAGCACTGTTTAAGAGGGAAAAAAAAGCACAATCATGTACATTTATTGTATTCTTTGTTTACAGTTCTTGTTAAAATATTGCATGCATTAATCTGAAAATAATTTTAAATAGTAGTAAAGATATACATCTATCATTAAACAGGAATCACATTTATATTTGAAGATCATACGTACATGTACTAGTATTAGCATATGAGTTCGTTTCTAATTGACTCCTTGTCTTTTATAACACCCTAAATTTGAGTTTTACCGACGTTTTAAGTGGCTGCTATGTTGCAAACGGTCTCCCATTTTTCACTTCTTTCAATCACATTAATTCTTTCCTCCAATTTTCGAATTTGTTTCTTTTTCATTGGAGGTTCTGCCATTGTTATTAAAGTGTTAGGTGTTAATGTTATAAGGGATCAATTGTAATAACGACTGTAGCGGTTTTGATCAAGCTTTGGGGAAATATGGAATACATATACAATGTACATGTATATGTACCAATGAATGAAATAAAAAGACACAATTAATTTATCCAGAAACAGAATAAATTTATTTAGAGACAAAAGTCAAAGACTTTATTCACCGACGATACAAAGGGATTAACTCTATAAACAGGGTGTAGCCAGCTGCACTTAGGTGAGCATATGACGGTTTGGTAATCTCTGTAACAGCAAAAACACCCCAACAAACAACACAAGCCTTTCACAATGACAATCGAATCCGGAAAACGATTCTCACCTACTGGTATTAAAGACAAAGACCTCATTCACCCCAGGCATTACGGATTAACTCCAAAGAAAAATGATGTATGCGACCGCTATATTGACTTTGGCACTACAATTGCAGTTAGTGACATGTACTTTAGTCTGGTTTACAGTCCAGAACAAAGGAAACTACATGCATGACCTGCAAAAGTTAGAAAACCGGTAGCCAGTCTAATTTGTTTTTATAATTTTTTTTTTGTTAGAACAGTCTTTACTTTGGAAGCGGTCGTTGTTACAAAGGATAAAATAAACGTCAGTGGTGTTTATCTCAGTTCTCGCGATGTTCATTGCAGTATTATTTTAGAACAAGCTGCCATACGCAATTTCGCGGGAAATCCTATGGATCATACTTTTGTCTCGCAGAAATAGCCGAGGTATTTCCGAATGAGCAATCGGCATGTACTCTAGTCTGGTTTACAATCTATAACATATGACACTACATTCATGAGCTGTACAATTCAAGAAACCGGTTGCCAGCCTAATTTGTTTTTAATTTTTTGATTTTGTTTTTAACGTCTTCGCTTCTTAAGCGGTCGTGGTTACAAAGAGTTAAATAAAGGTCAGTTGTGTTTATCTCTGTTTTTGTGATGCGGTCGTTCATAGCAGTGTCGAAATGCATATTTTGCCAAGAAATCGCGGTCGCTGGTCACGTTCTGCAGGTGGTCGCTGACGACAGTGCGTTTATATAACAAAATCGATCCGTGCATTACGATTGTGGTCGCTCATGACAGGTGGTCGCTCATAGCAGAGGTCGCTCATGACAGGTTTTACTGTACTTGGATTTTCAATATTTTGATTAGTGGCATTGTCTTTTACAATATGACGAAGTCTGTCTAGGTCTACCAGGGTTAGGGAAGAAGGAGGTGTTCAGTAATTAGGTCCTGTGTAGCTTGTGTCTACTTGAGCAAGGGATTTTATTTTTATGGCTTTGCTTGACAGGCGCTGATAGGAGTGGAGGTTATGAGCCAAGCTGAGGATGGCTTTGGTGACACAGTGCTGGTGTTAGATCTATTGTTTATGTCTTAACACAGTTAAAGAAAGCCAATACAAGTCCAAGCCAAGCATCCACTACCCTGAAATAAAATGGTATTTGTTTATGTGAATACGGTACATTTAACTTTATTTTCAGGTGATGTAGTGATTTTGGACACATACCCATGTTGCTATGAGTATTTGTTGAGTTTGAAATTAGTCCTAGGTTCATTCATATGGATACTGTCTTGATTTTCGTTGATTTGGATAAAATCTTGTACAATTTTTAACAGCATCAGTCACAATGAGGATTTACCAAAAGCATTTACCGTATTTGCCAGCCTATAGTCGATGCAGAGTATAAGTCGAATTCGCTAATTTCGTCAATTTTCAATCCTTCATCCATAAATAAGTCGATGCGGAGTATAAGACGAAGCCAGATCAACACCTTGGCTTCGTCACTTTCGCTAGTAACTTCCGGTTTCATGAATATTAATGGTATCACTATGCTATTCCAGATTGATTGGGAAAATGATTAAGATGGTCTGTACATGTATTTTTTATAGGTATTATTTATTGGTACATTGTATGCAATGATTTTCACGTACGAAAAATTACATTAACATACGGTAAGCAATTTCAATGATAAAATCCATATATAAGTCAATTCGGAGTATAAGACGAAGCCCAGGCTTCCCGGTAAAAAAGTATTGACGTATAGGCCGGCAAATACGGTAAGTACTTAGATGAAAAATATCCATGATTAATAAATCCTCGATGAATGAATAATCATATGATATTCAATGATTTTTACAAAGTACTTCTAAGCAATTGTTTACCTGGCCACCATCTTGCAGCATGAATGAAATGATGCAAAACCACATGTTTTCATCATTCAAAATGGTAGGCATTGTTAAAAGGAAGAATTGGTCTTGATTTCCTGGACATTCTTTTCATCCAGTAGAGTGTCAGTCCCTTCTAGGGACTCTTGTTTAACCTACTCTAGTCCCTGAGCTAGTGACAAATGTTGGCAGTTGGAACTAAGAGTCTTTTGTTTTGTTTCTGCTTCCTTTATGACATGGTGAATCTAATGTCTGCTTAGGCAGATAATTTCTTGTTTTGCATCCATCTGTTTTTACATTCCAAATACTAAGCTCGCTAGCTTAGATCATCTGTGCTTGCGGCTATATAACCCCTCCCTCAATGTGGACTGATTTATAGACTGTGTATTGCTTGCACAGTACATGCTTTATCAGCTTAAATGTTGTGAAATCTTTATGCCAGTCTAAGATCTTCTGCATCTTCACACATTTTAAATCTGGACTCAATTTGGCTGAAATCTTTATAATAATTATTTTATCTGCAGTCCTGAAGGTGAAAGCAAAGAAAAAAGTGGTTAATGCTGTTGCCTGTGAAGAAAATAATTGTTTAGAATTAGTTCCATCTTTTTGAGTGTTTTGAACCAAATATGTTAGTGTTTAAGGCCCACTTTGTGTAAATTTGTCATGGACACAAAGCTGTGTTCCTTCATATTTATGTCTTCAGCCATATATATATGGTTAGTGGATGCAATAGCTTTACTTGGATTTTTATTAAACTTAGTATAAGACTTAAATGATCAAGATCTTAGATAGGTGCAATTATGAGTGAGATTTATGCATATTAAGTTATCTTGCATCTGATGGAAAGAACTTGTTGACACTTTGACTCAATTTCTTATGAGATTTTTTATCAGACTTGGTACATAGGCTTATATCATACAAATTTCCAGTGAGTTTCATTATGTGTGGGATGTGTATTGAGGTGATGTTATGATTGATTGGCAGAGTTTCTTACCACTTGAGAGTCTGTTTCTAACCCAGTTTTAATCAAACTTAAGGTAAATAGGCTAATATTAAGATTTGACAAGTCTTATTATGCACTAGACTTACCCTATATACTCGCATATAAGCTGGCTCCAAATGCAAACAACATAGACCCTGATCTGCTGTTGCATAACGAGCTTGCACATCAGAGTCTATGTTGTTTGTTCTACTGATTAGTCCTTACAAACGGCATAGACCCAGATATGCCAGCGCAAAATGCAATGGCAGATCTGGGTCTATGCAGTTTGCAGTTGGTATTGGCTTATACGCGAGTATATACAGTATGCATATTTAGGAAATGAGCTTGCATCTCAATTTACAACTCTAGAGACTGTATTTTTGATGTATTTTTTAAATCTAACTTTGTAAATAGGCCTTTATTATCAAGATCTCTGTTGAGTATGATTTTGAGTGATATCTGCATATTTTTGAGGTAATCATGTAACTGATTACCTGAGCTTGCTACCACTTTGGAGAATTTTGGTATGATTTTGCTCAAAATTGGTAAATAACCTTATATCATTATAACATGTTCTATATAATAATTGAGATCTGTGCATTATAATGAGATGTTCTTGGATCTCACTGGCTGAGGATGCTGCCTCTCTAGATCTAGAGGTAATATTTTTTTATTCAGTTTCGATAAAACTCGGTAAATAACTTTATATCATCAAGCTGTTGGATGAGTTTGATTATGAGCAAGAGACTATGCATATTAATAATGCCTTTGTCTTTGGAAATAATTTTTACCAGACTATAGTAAAATTTGTAAAATTGATATAATATACAGTTTGGGCAGATAGTTTTACAAAGGATTTTATTCTCACAATGCCACACAAGTTTCATGCGTGAATGGTTAGCTGTTAGTTAAGATATGAAAGCCAGGTGACTGAAATCAGGCCCACTTGGTCCTATTGTTCAGTGGCAGATTTTGCCTTTGATGGCATCATTTTTGGAGGTAGTTGGTTCGATCTTGCGACCTATATGCAGTAAAAAAGATTTGTCTATTTGCATGGTAGAATCCTTGCCATGTTTGGAGTTGTAGTGTCCAGATTGTTTCAAGCATTTTTGGAAGAAAATATGGCTTATAGTTCAAATTTTCAAAGGTGAGATCATTTGAAATGACATATATCATTTTGGCTATACATTATGTTGTCACATACAAGCTAATTCAGTGCACACAGGATTTCCAGCTATTTCATTATGAAACACAAATGTACCAAGAAATGAAGAGCAGTATGCAATAAGTGAGCATACATTATTCATGTTCACCCAGATAATCAGTTTGTGGAGAAAGATTATAAAAATATGTTTTACATATGTATTCCCTGCTTTAATTATCCCAGAAAACATTAATGCCTGTCAACATGGTCCATTAAGAGAAGGCTCTATTCCCATAAAGGTACAGCAATTTAATATGGAGGCAACATGACAGAATGCTCCTCATTCTGTCTGGATCAATGAGAACCATATGTGCTGCTGTATACTTATCATAAGCTTTAGCAGGACCTTGCTTGGTATAAGCTTGTCTGTAAAACTAATGGTAATAAGATGATTAGTGCCAGCCTGCATAGTGGCTTGAAGCCAGTAACTTTTTTGGAAGAACAAAAACTTGTAGATGACTAGTGCTCTAAAACCATGCACTCCTCAGAATTTGATAAAATGTGACGAACCTGTCCTTCAGATGTGGTTTATATGGACAATTACAGAATGTGTCCTTCTAATACACTTTATATGGCCAAGTAAAAACATGGTTAGAAAGAACATGTATACAATGAATTCTCACATCCATTGAGGGATTATATTTACAGTGGTAATATGGATAAAATGATAAAGGGGTACAAGAAAATAATAGTGGGCATCTCAAGATTGGTTCCCTATAAACATGCCTTACAGTATATTGTATTTTGGCTATTCAAGCAATATTAATCAGGTAACCGATTTTGGTCCATAAAAGCATCATGTTGGTCCCGAGGGATCTCCTCCCATAAAGCCTATGGCAAAACTACATACTATCTGCTTTCTGTTACTAAGAATAGTTTGTATTTCTATAATAAGGCACTTTCTATATTGATCTTTCTTGGTCGTTTGACTTTAGAAGACCAGTCAAGATAAATAAAGGGACATAACCGAAATTCTAATCCTGAAAGGAAATGATAAGTCAGAGTGGTTGCCTCCCTTAATATAGTTTGACGGCTTCTGTGTAGTACATAAAGTAATGCAGAATCATTTCAAATGAAAATGCTCCTCAAACGTAATTGCTTGAATATTTTTCTGAAATATTTTATAAATTTGTTAATCATTTTTCTGTTAAGAGAAAAAAAGATTTTAAAAAAATTTATAATTAAGATTACATGATTATCAATATTTGTTATGGTCATCTCTTTGATTCTGTTTAATGTGGACCTTAATGATTTTTTGATTTTTGTATATGCCTGCCATAGTATGTTGTGATGTTTTCCTTCTGTCTGTTTGTCTGTTACAAATTTCATTTCCGCATGATCGTCAAACATCTACATTTACCAGACTTATTTTGTTAGTGCACAATCATCGAACATCAACATTTACCAGACTTTGTCAATGGCTTGCACTTCAGGTAAGGAAGAACCCAATCAATTTATGTGTCAAAAGGTCAAAGGTCAAAGTGACTGAGTGAAAGAAGAAAAATGGTTTCTGCACAATGACTCAAGTTCTCCACCATCTACTGATACCGAGCTGCATTGATGACCTGCACTTAGGGTAAGGAAGAACCCAATCGATTTCAAATTAAAAAATTAAAGGTCAAGGTCACTGACTGAAAGCAGAAAATGGTTTCTACACAATAACTTGAGTTATCCACTATCTACAGTTACCAAACATTGTTTCTACATCATAGACCTGGACCAACCTTTGTTGATGGCTTGCACTTGGGGTATGGAAAAAGTCTTGTGACTGAAAAGATCAATGGCCAAGATCACTGTGACTGAAAGCAGGAAATGGTTTCTGACTTTTGGGATAAGGATGAACAAATTTGATGTTGGGGTCAAAGGTAAAGGTTAGTATGACTGAGGAAAAAAAAGTAGTTTCTTCACACAAATTTCAGTTATCTACATAGAGGGCTATTAAACACAGGGTGGATGTGTAATATATGCTGTTTATGATACTCTTGTTTCTATTGGACTCGATAGATTAGCTTACATATTGAGAAGCTTCAATCTAAGAAGATAGATAACAGAACACTGCAATATAAAAACAAAAAACTTGAAAGGTCCACATTGTTGACTGCTGTAATGTGAGTCAGTTAAGCAATCACGTGCCCACCTAGGCCTCTTTTATTATACCTCCTGCCATATTTTGTGGAGGGGTCATTATATAGTGTTACCCCTGTCCATCTGCTGTCTCAAGTTATATCCATTTATATCCATTCACCACAAATTTTGTTTCTGCTCAATAACTTTGTAAGAATTTAAGGAACTGAAATTAAATTTTGTATGAGGCTAAATGTTAAGAAGACCTGCGTTAAGTTAAATTTGCAACATTTTCTTACAAAATTTGACCAAATTATGGCCCCTGTTTTACTGTAAACTTTGCGTCTGCATTTTGATTTTGGTATGGTTTGGTGTTTTATGACAAAGCAACACGAGGAGTTTATTTAGTGCTGAGGCATTTGGAGTAAAGTGCCTTGCCCAAGGACACTATGGTAGCCAATCCAGGCTGATCCAATGATAGGATTCAGACCTGCACCCTTTTGGTTGCAAGTCTGGCACACTAACCACTGAGCCACTGTGTCTCTAATGCAAGTGAACAGGAAGCCCAGAGCAATTGATATGGATTGATATGGACAGTTTGTATTAGTAAAGTCACATGAAAATTTAAATATATGCATACATACAAACAGCACTGCAAAACTGGTGTGAAACCAGTCCAAGCACTTTTGGAATCAACTTATTCCTTTCTTAAGAGAACAATCGAGACAAGAACAGTTTTTTGGTTCATATGTACAATTTTTCCTGACCCACATGATTTTTAGGATGCAGTACAATTTGGAATGACCATTATTTGTTATATATATATCAGAGGACCTGAAATCACTATTTGCCAGACATGCCTGGCAGGTCTAAGGTTTTGAACAGTACATACTCTGAGCAACTGGACATCAGTCATAGGATATTTCAGATGTCATTATATAAAATTGTCTGATTTATTTATCCATTAAACTGGCAACTAAACACCTTTACAAAGTAAAATTCAAAGATCTAGGTCTAGTTTACAGATTGTTTCTTTGTCAGACAATCAATAAAGATGTCACCGACTAAGCTTTAATTAAAGGTGACTAGGTCTAGTTCACACAGTTTCTTTGTTGGACCGACTAAGCTTGTTTGGTCAATATGTTTTCCCAATTATTTAAATATTCTATAGCCACAAAGCACAAGACCAAAGAGATATGAAAACTTATCTCCTGGACTTATAAAAAAATCTATAATTGAACGATTGTCCCTCTCACCACATTTTATGACTATATTGTGTTACAGTGTGTTGGCACCTCATACCTTTAGAAGAAATATGTGAAGCATGGGCTCAGCTTAACAACAAAAAGAGACTAGTAACAACAGCAACTTTTATTATCCTTCTTCAAGAATTGTGGGGACCTGATCAAATCAAACTAGCTATCCAACTTTGCAAGAAATGCCTGTCAATAAGGTGTTACGTATTTTAGAGGTAGTAAGTCTGTTTGATATCAATTAATAATTAATTACTAGCTCTACTGATCATTGACCAGGAGAGTTTATGGGATGGTATGTTGTCCATGGTCCGTTGTTTGCCCATCCATTAGAACAAGTTTGTTATCATTACTCCTTCTAAACTACAGTCAAACCTGTGTTCATCGGTCACTCATGTTAAAGGGCCAAAGTGGCCTTTGAAGACAGGTGACCTCTGAAGGCAGGTTCAGCTCTCAAACTTGGTTCATGACAAATACATGTACTATGCACCGAATAGCGTTAACATTATTATTATTAGTAGTAGTAGTATGCTATCAAGATACATAGATACATATATTTGATTTAGCTAATTAGCAAAAAGAAAAATAACAAAATAATAAAATAAAAAGTTCCACTTTAATCCATCATGTACATTAAATTATCACTTATCACTAGAAACGGCATCTAACTAAAATTACTAATTGATAGCTTACCTGTGATTGTCATACACGGGACTGACTTTTTGCTAGGCCAGCTGGTATAATTAGGCATGAAAACAGGTGTTCACACTTCAAACAATTGATGGATTAAGCAGTTCCTCACCGAGATCAAAAGACAGTTGGCTTTTGTGCGAGATCTTTGATGATTAGGGATTGAAAAAAAGCTTCCTGCGGCTATTGTTAGAAGCATATAAACCATAAGGGATATCACAAGTGCAGTGTACTTGTATCTCTACTCATTTGGTGTGATTGTATGTAATCTCTTACACTCCAGATTATCGTTGGTCTCAAAATCGGCCATAATATCTCGCTTACACTTAATAATTTCTTGGATCTGAGTTTGCCTGACTTCCATTTCTGCTGCAACTACATGACTACTTTGTCCACTATCCAGCAAGTGATTTGCATCAATTCTCTCATGTAAGGACAAAAAGCTCTTTGCTTTCAAGGCTGAGATGTTGACACCTTTGAGTTTGACTGACAGTGTGATTGGAGTACAGTAAACACAATCGAGATATGAAATGCTTAAACATCGCTTCACATGATATACCTTTAACCAAACAATGCCTTGCTCATCAAACAAAAGAATTGTTTTATTTGCATACTTAGAGCGGTCACTGCTGATACGGTTCAATGACCGCTTAAGGCAGGGTGAAACCATGGTTTGCTTAAGAAACACCTGGCTGCTGATCGCTAAAAGCAGGTGACCGTTAAATACAGGGCATTTATATAGGAAATTTTTTGGGGGGGGGGAATTAGAATGACCGCTGAACACAGGTTACCTCTGAACACAGGTAACTGCTAGGACATGTTTGACTGTATTTGGATGATTGCCATGAAACTTTACACACATTTTCATCCCATGGTCTAGTTGGTCCTAAATGAAAAACGGTGCCAATTGGATATCCAGTATGGCTGCCACAGTAGCCATTTTGAAAATTTTGTTTTTGCTACTCCTCCTGAATGGAAAGTCATATTGACATGGGGTTTTTGCTGCAAGACTTTTTATGATGTCTAGTTGGGCCTAAATGAAAATGCTGCTGTTTGGACACCACACTGAATAAATAGTATTATCAAAATGGGGTTTTCAGTGAAAGTCTTTTTATGATGTCTAGTGGGTCCTAAATGAAAATGGTGCTGATCTGATATCCGGTATGGACACCATGGCAACCATCTACTCCTTATAAACAGAAAGTCATATAGGCAAGGGGTTTTTGCCAGAAGACTTCTTATGATGCCTAGTTGGTCCTTAATTAAAATGGTGCCAATCTGACTTCCGATATGGCCACCATGATAGTCATTTTGAAAATGTTGTTATTGCTGTTCCTCCCAAATGGATGGCGATGTCGACATTGGGTCTTCACCAAAAGACTTCTTATGCTGTCTAGTTAGTCCGAAATGAAAATGGTGCTGATCTAATATCCAATATGGCCACTATCGCAGCCATCATGAAAATCATGTTACTGCTGCTCCTCCTAAATGGAAAGTCATATCGTTTTCACCAGAAGACTTTGTACAATCTCTAGTTCATTTAAAATGAAAATTATGCAAATCTAACAGCCAATATGGTCACCATGGTTTCTGTCTTGAAAATCTTCTTATAGCTACTACTCCTGAATGGATGGCCATATTGTCATAGTGTTTTGCACAAAAGACTTGTTATGATACCTGATTGCTCCTAAATGAAAATTATGCCAATCTTACACCAAATATGGCTACCATGATCCAGTATGGTCACCATGGTTTCCATTGTGAAAATCTTGTTATTGCTACTTCTCCTGAATGGATGGTCATATTGACATGGGTTTTCACCAAAAGACTTCATATGATCCCATTGGTCCTAAATGAAAATGGTACTGATTACATCCAATATGGTTGCCACAGCAGCCAGTTTGAAAATCTTGTTGTTCAAGAAAATCATAGATGGTTTCAGCACTTGGTAGTTACAACAAAGAAATGGTCCTATCTTAGATTCCTGGAAAAACATTTAAGCCAGTAGAGTCTCAGTCCCTTCAAGGGAATCTTGTTTTTTTTTTATATATATATCAAGGCAAATATTTTCCATTTTCGTCCTGACAAGTGTGATACCTTGTCTTCATTTATAAATGTTTAGTGGTATTATTACATTAAAATTCCACTCTGCCAAATTTGGATGTTGGTTAACATTGGTCTAATTATATGCCTGTCTTAAGTCAGGTGTATTATGTTATGGGATTGTCCATCCATCTGTCCTTTAATTAACATTTGCTTTTCTGGCCCATAACTTTGTAATGAGATTTAACCAAGCATGTATTATGACTTGGCAGTGTGTTGCATACCATAGCCACGCCCCCTGCCTGAAGGTGAAAGTCATAGCAAGGAAAAATTTAATTCTGACTTGTATCTTTGTTTGGAGTAAAACTTTTGAACCACTGAAGATATTTTAATGAAACTTGTCCAGGTATATATGACTAGATTGTGTGTCACATACCATAGCCACACCTCCTGTCTCAGGTGAAGGTCACAGCAAGGAAAAATCTTATTCTGACTTGTATCCTTGTCTGGAGTATAACTTTTGAACCACTGCAGATATTTTAATGAAACTTTAACCATTTATAAATAATGACTAGACAGTGTGTGTCACATACAATAACCACATCTCCTGTCTCAAATTCATGGTCATGGTAAGGGAAAAATATAAATCAGTAACTTCTATCCATGTACAAGAAATTTTTTGAACCAATAATGTTTTAATGAAACTTTACCCTGTTTTATATCTAGACTTGACAGGGTATTCACAGTCACACACCCTGCTTCAAGGTCAAGGTCACAACACTGAATAATGTGTCACATACCAAGGTTATACCCCCTGTCTCAAGGTGAAGGTCATAACAAGGGAAAATATAATTCTGACTTTTATCCTTGTCTGGAATGTAACCTTTGAACCACTGAAGATATTTCAATGCAACTTGAAAGATTTATATATGATGCCTAGACAGTGTGTTACATACCATAACCACATTCCCTGCCTCAAGTTCAAGGTCATGGTAAGGCAAAATATAAATTGGTAACCTCTATCCATGTATGGGTACAACTTTTGAACCAATGAAGATATTTTAGTGAAACTTTAGCCTGTTATATATTTTGACCTGACAGGGTCTCGTGTATTCAGTCATAATTCCTTCTTCAAGGTCAAGGTAAAAACAAGTAATAATGTAAGTTAGTGTCCTGTTAACTTGACCAGGCAGTAACTTTTTATGCCCTGCAGATAGTTTGATCAAACTTACTCATGTCCGCACCTTATGGTACAATAGTCAAGTCCCTAGCTCATAGTTAAGGGTGATTAGCAGGGAAGAGTTCATGAGACCAGCCTATCCTGTGCAGTTTGCATTACTCCTATTTTTAATCAGAGCAAATATTTTCTCCTTTTTGTTCTGACAAGTGTGGTGCTTGAGATCTCAATTGATTTATGTCTAATAGTATTTTTATTACATTGTGTATCAGTTGTTTCTTACATCACACTATGGCTGTTCAGTGCATTATTCTGCCCAGCCTCTCACACTTCTGACAATAATAATGTAAGAATCTATTACCTATCCTTCTGATGTTTAACTCTTCCCAAATGAAAGAAGAATGAAGTGGTGTTTTACAGCACAGCAATACAGGCAGTTGGAGTAAAGCACCTTGCAGAGAGACACATAAAGGTAACCCACCTGGGCTGATCCAATGGTAGGATTCGAATCCACACCCTTTTGGTCAGTAGGCTGGGATGCTAACCACTGATCCACTGTGGCTTCTTGAAAGAAGAGAAAAGACACAAAATAAAACTGCAGCCCACATATAGCTTGAAAAATTTTCTTGTTCTGTTTTGTAGAAAAAAGAACTAATTATATCCATTATATTAGTTGGAAAAAAAAAATTGAGGTAAAAGAAAACAAAATATCCTAGTAGAAAAGAAAAATCCAGACTCCACCCCCACCCCACCTCCACTTGGATGGTTCTAAATATTTTTGAAGATGTCCCTTCAATGATTTGGGTACATTTTGGAATGAACAGTTCTTGCAAAAAATCGGCTTCATGTTTTGGGGTTTGATTTTTTTTCAGGACTCAAACATTTTTTTCACCTATGTAAGCAGATACTGTATTCTTTTCTCTAACTTGCTTATTTGAAGATTTTCAATGTGGCACTGATATTTCCTTCAGGAAAATTGAGTAGCACAAAGGCTTATGGAATGTCTTGTATATAAAAACAGCAGATTGAGAAAAAAGGGATAACATTTTTATATACAACAGTATTTTGAAGGTCGGAAAGAGGAAATGGATAAAAGAACAGCACAATCATAGACAGAAGTAAATTAGTTCAGGATGGTATGAAGCATAAGAGTTAACGTTCTTTTTTTTTCCCGATAATGGAACCAACCTCTGTGACTAATAAAAATCATATCCATGTCTTAGCATGTTTGTGAAGCTATAATGACAAAAAATTTAAGTACTACTGCACCTCCAGAAATCTTTAATGAAGTATTCTTGCCATTTTGAAAGCTTCTGCTTGCAATGAAGTATAATTTCTGAACACTGAGTACCATATATACTCGCGTATAAGCCTGGTCCAAATGCAAACAACATAGACCCTGATCTGCAATCGCATAATGCGGCAGCAGATCAGGGTCTATGTTGTTTGTTCTGCTGATTAGTCCTTACAAAATGCATAGACCCAGATCTGCCGGCAGATCTGTGCAGTTTGCAGTTGGTATCACATTATACACGAGCATATACGGTAAGTGGAATAATTAATAATTGACAGACCTCAGAAGAAAGATAGCTCTGCCTCAGTAGTAGCCATATAATAACCAGTACAATGAAATCTCAGTATATTCTGAAAATGGTAAACAAAATTGAATGAGAAATTTTGAAGTAGTGACAATTTGAATTTGTAGATGTCATTTTGTGGGGATCATGAAGTTGTTGGAGCTGCTCCACCAAGCCAAGTGAAAAGTTTTCAGGCTTCCTTTTATTATGTCACACACACACCTACAAAACAGCAACATGGTGAGCAGAAAGCTAGATGCAACGTGTTAACATTTGAATGACAGGTGGGCAAAGCTGGGTCTAGTCATTCTGTAGGTTATTGTTGTTATGTCTAACCTATCTTAATGTGAAAGCAAAGGTTTGTTTCAACTCCCAGCGTCAAGATAATTGTGTTCTTGTATATTCCCAGAGACTAGATACTTTTTTTCTTGTATGCCTTACAAGCAGTTTTAGATGACATTTCAAGAAAAATATAGTGAAACCAGATTTCTTTCTTGAAAAATAACTGCCCATGTACTCTTGCCACCTTATCTCTCAGTAAAGAAATATTTTATTTATACAAAAATTGACCTATGGCCAGTAAAGAAATATTTTATTTATACAAGAATTGACCTATGGCCAGTAAAGAAATATTTTATTTATACAAGAATTGATCTATGGCCAGGGCAGAGATAACCACACCCAACTCAATAGCATAGAACGTCGTTTAAAATCAAAGTACTTTTTGTTTACACTTACCCCATGTGAAATAGTGTTGATTGTTTTAGTGCATACGGAACATGTCATAAAAATGGTTTGAAAAATGTTACAGTTGTGACGATTTGAATTTGCATATATAATGGCAGTTGGATAGGTAAAGGAACATTAGGCCTAAATGTTCGACAAGCTGCCAATGTACCTCTGAATCACATGATGTACACACATGCCAGCGATACTGTGGGTCAGCAGTCCATAGTTATCTGCATGTGTTATGTGTTTGAGTGGCATTATGCGATACATTAATTCACTTGAGAAGACCTATGTTACAATATATATTTACTTTCTATAAAATGATGAAAGGCCATTGCTGTATAAGGCAGTACAATTGCACAAGGTTTTTCAACTCTCCATCACCTCTTGCCCCATTGTAACTGGAATCTCTTATATTTCATCCAGTGACTTTAAAATTATGTTGCATTTCATCAAAGTGTGTTACAGGTTAATACAACAAAGCCTGCACTTTAGTAGTTTTTATGTTTGAGGAGTTATAAATGGTTACATCCCCCAACTATTCTCAAGCAGTCATTACCTTATTTCAGACAGTACAGTGGGGTTTTATTAACTCTTCATAATAGAGGGGTGCCCAATTTTCAAGTTTGCCTGTTGCAGACTTTGCTAATAGGTGCTAGGCTCAGCCTATCACCTCCCACTGTGCAGTGTTACAACCCAGTGTACCTTGTTTAATAAACTCTTTGCAGCTCTTTTATACCAGTTGGATGCATGCAATGAGCACATGCTAGCATGATTGGAAGCTCATGTTGAAGGGACATTTCATTAGGGGCATATATTTTGCAGCACTTTTTGTTTCTAGCATCAAAGAGGCTTCCAACACCAAAGGGATGGATGATTATTGGTTACACTAACAATCCTTTGAAGTAATTAGTGTTGTAAGTGGGAATTTTCATAACAGAAAAGGGGTGGATACTGATTTGCATGTATTCTCCACAGAAGAGTGCTTGATGTGTGAGTTTGCAACTGATATAAGTTTTGCAACCACTCTATGTTTGTGTCACAGCATAAAAAAATCTTTAAATTTGGATATTAATTCTGATTATTTCACTTGGATTGGATGATAAAAAAGATAAGCAAGTTTACAAGTAAGATTTTTATACTTAGATATTCTGAACAAGTTTCATGTGTATGACAATATATGTTGTTGTTTTTTTTTTTGCATCATTAAGCACTGCATGGATTAAAATGTTGTAGTGAAGGACTATATTAGAAGTACTTCCACTCTTGGAGATCATAATTTCATATTGTAAGATTTTATATATTTGTCTTTACCAGTAAGCGTTTGTACTCGGTCCATGATGATAACATTATGCTTTTACAAATTCACATGACAGATATTGATTGAAAAATTGATAATTGCATATGTATCGAATTGAATTAAAGTTCCTATAAGTACATGTATACTGAACTGCACAAATTAAAAAAGAGAAAGATCTTTTTTGCAAATTGGCTATGTTTTGTATGTGTAATAATAGTAATTAAGAAGTAAAATAATTTTTTTTAAAAATAATTTATTAATTGGTTGTTTGTACAGTTTTAGGTAACACTACACATTAGAGTCAATCAGCTGTTCTTGCATCTTATTGTAATCCCTACAAAAAATCATTAATACTTTCTCTGATTTTTCCTAAAGATTTGCTGACCATGAAAGGTTGTTATTTCCATTCAGTAGAAAGCAGCATTAAAGCTTAAACAGAAAAAAAATGTTTGCTGATTTCAGCCTCATGGTTTTTGCATAGAATGACAAAACAAATAGGTGTGATTCAGACAGTTCCAGAAAGGTTACTTGCTCTAAATGTTCCAGTGATTTCATTCAAATGCAACTATTTCAGGAAAATGCAACATAACCTATGCTGATTGTTTTACATGTTGTGTCCAAGTTAATAACCTATGCTGATTGTTTTATATGTTGTGTCCAAGTTAATAACCTATGCTGATTGTTTTATATGTTGTGTCCAAGTTAATAACCTATGCTGATTGTTTTATATGTTGTGTCCAAGTTAGTGCCTGACACAAGTAAGATAGTATTGGTACATCTGAACTTGTAACAAATGCACTGGATTTCTTTAAAAAGATACTGCATATACTCGTGTATAATCCAATACCAACTGCAAACTGCCATGACTCAGATCTATCATAGCATAATGCACTGGCAGATCTGGGTCTATGCAGTTTGTAAGGACTAATCAGTAGAACAAACAACATATACCCTGATCTGCCGGCGCATTATGCGACAGCAGATCAGGGTCTATGTTGTTTGCATTTGGATTCGGCTTATACACGAGTATATACAGTAGACAAATGAAGGAAACATACAAGGAGCTGAATTAGTGTAGTGTAGTGTAGTGATGCCTTTTCACCACCAATTGTTAAAATTGTAAAAGATTTTGTTAAATACCAAATTATTTTGATCGACATTGTTATTTTATTTTTATGCAACAGCATTCCTGATTCTTTAGGGCTCTTGTTTGATATCATCCAGTTAGACAATCTCAGGTCAAGCACCTGAACTCAGTCATGCTTTGGCATTTTTTCGGCTGCATAACAGCAAAACTAATTGCTGTGATGGGAATGATGAAAATGATTTTTCCATTCACCAGTACCAATCTCTAGAGTTGAAGGAATCATTGTAAACACTGCAACTTTGATCATAAATTGATACATATTGCAATATCCATTTTTTTGTTGTTGTCTTAGCAATGCAATATTATATCAATAGCACCATATTGTCAAATGGCACAGGTGACAAAAACAGCCCCCAACATAACTCTAACTTGTTTCTCAGACCTTGATTCATTCAATTTCTCAACATTTTCCCTCAAATAGAGATTTTCCATTATCATACATATTTATATTTTATTCACTTATAAACTTATGAACTTGAATTGTTTTTGGAAAAAAAAGAGTTTAGAAATTTTTTTAATTTGAGGAAATCCAGAAAATTTCCTCAGAGATGGAACAAAGACTCTTTCTTCGTGAATATCGGGTTCTATGACCGATTTTTAATCCTGGAACTATGTGCTAAATGTCACTGAAAAATTCACTGTTGCCAAGAAAGTAAAGTAAACACCACTTATTTGAAATCAGATGTAAGGAAATGTTGGATATTGTGAAAGACAGTGTAAGGTTCTATCGAGAGTTATATATTATATTTTACCTCCACGATGACAAAATTCAGATACAGTGAAACCCCGCTATAACGCGCCCCGCTATAACGCGAATTCGGATATAACGCGATCGTGGCGTGGCTCCCAAAATTTCATATATTCATTCGCACATGAACTTTTTTTTTTTTTCAAAGGACGAGAAATAGTGTATAAAATGTGTATATTACGGTATCATTTTGGGGAAGAGATCGCGTAGGAATTCAAGTATAATACATCTGTGGCGTGGTTCCTGAAATTTTATATACTTGTACGTGTATTTTTCTCGTACACGGAATTTTTTTTTTTTTTTAAGTACGAGAAATAGTGTACAAAAAGTTTATTATCATTTTGGGGAAGAGATCACTTATGAATTCGATCGTGGCGTGGCTTCTGAAATTTAACAATTTCACCAATTTCTTGAAGTGTTATGCCAAAATAAACATTATCGGAAATGTTACTTATTATTGATCCATGAGTAAAGCCAGTAAGTTTTCTTTGTGTTTGTCTTCAATTCATTCTGTATACAATCATTGCTCAAACAATAGCCGACGTGTTTTTCTTCTTTAACTGCATACACAACCGAGCATCAGACAATGTGGTGGTTGATAAAAGATTCTCACGATTTAATAAACATCAAAAACGTAAGCCGCCAACACGTGCGCTGGACTTCAGTTCATCCTGTATACAATCAATGCGGTGGTTGATCAAAGATTGTCATATGTGGGTGCTTATGTAGAGACTGAGCTTGGGCGGCAAGATCAAAGATTGTCATATGTGGGTGCTTATGTAGAGACTGAGCTTCGGCGGCAAGATCACAGGGAGTTCAAATAACCACTCTCTGTTACTTGCCACTGAACAAGTACAGCTGTATCAAACTCGTGGCTCAATCAAAGGGTTGTCATGTGGGAAAACAAAGACGGATCGATATCAGATAGTAAACGGTGTTGATACCCTATTCATGCTATACATTAGACGTGTATACGTTGTTCTCTGAATAAAGAAAAATATAGCGAAACCCCGCTATAACGCGACCCCACTTTTTCCGCGATCGAATTTTATGGACCCCAAATATCGCGTTATAGCGGGGTTTCACTGTATAATATGATTTTAGAGATCCCATGGGTTTTATTATATCCATAGTTCACTGTAACATTGGATATTATTCAGAAATCTCAGTTTGAGGAAGAAAATTTGAGATGTTTAGTGAAACTGCATTTTGAATTCAGTTCAGGTGGGGTTTTGTTTTTTTGTTGGCATAGGAAGTTAAGATGAATGAGTTTGTACAGTATTCTTCGACTATAAGGATCCTCAATATTATGTGCTTATGGGCATGTATCCCATTTCATTATTTAAAAGTAATATTATCTATACAATACCTCAGTATAAGGTGGGTATGGGCATGGACCATATTTCATTATTTAATAGTAATATATATATATATATATATATATATATATATATATATATATATATATATATATATATATATATATACAATAAATCAGTATAAGGTGGTTATGGGCATGGATTCTATTTCATTATTTAAAAGTAATATTATCTATACAATAAATCAGTATAAAGTGGTTATGGTCATAGAGCCCATTTCATTATTTAAAAGTAATATTTATATATACAATTCCTCAGTATTAGGTGGGTATGGTCATGGAGCCCATTTCAATATTTAAAAGTAGTATTTATATATACAATACCTCAGTATAAGGTGGTTATGGGCTTGGATCCCATTACATTATTTAAAAGTAATATTATCTATCCAATACCTCAGTATACAGTGACATTGCCTCTATGGCAGTCTACTTTTATGTTTCCAGTAACAGTGTTATATTGAGGGAGTACTTTTAACTGTAATGTACACGTACAACACTGTCACCAAAACAAACAGTTTACAGCCAATTATTGTGGTAAATAATATTTTATGCCTACTTTTTGGTAATTTACAAAGAATAAAGTTTCATGTTTTTAATACAGAATTTATCAAACTAATGAACAAAAAGGACTCAAACAGATATACAAGTTAATATAAAGAAAGAAAAAATTTAAACCAAGATTCAGTTGGCATATGAATTTACTTTGAAGTAAGTGTAATTTAGCAGAAATTTCCTACATAAGTTACTACATTTATATTTTTCTTTTACTAATTCTCTCGGAGGAATTTATTTCATCATTAGGTACAAAGCTGTTATGTTTGACTACAAGGCACTAATTTGTAACTTGCCACATTACATCAGGGCAACAGATAATGAAAGTAAGGTAACAACTGTACAAGGGGGTTATCATTTGCCACTGTGCAATTCATTCATTTTTTATTTATTTCTGTATTTGGTACAGTTGAATATTTGCCATAAATATTCACTAAAAAGTCACAATTCTTTTCCAAAAAGTCTGAATCATGCATCTATTAGGTTAACCTATAATGCGTGGCTAATTAATCATTTTTGGGAAAAAAGTGATGAATTATGAAATTTTCTAATCAATCAGTGATTAACTGATTAAAATGATTAAAACTTTAATACCTCTGAAAAGGGCCAGAAAGAAAGAGCTTTATTGCTTCTGTTGCATGAGATAAAACCAAAGAAAACACAGTCTGTCCATAGTCTTGTCATTCAAGGATGTTAGGGCATTTTCTTGCATGATTGTTGCCAGCAAAATGTAAAGGGTGTGGTACATTTGTTGTTCTACTGAATCAGGGTCTGTGTTGTTTGCATTTGGACCTGGCTTATACGCGAGTACATACTGTAGATTAATCTCATATTGTTCAAGTTTTTAACTTTTATTTCAACACCATTTTATCCTTCCTTTGGATTTGGAATATAGCTTCAATATGCATTTATCTTGATCTGCCTAAATAAATGCCCTCATTATCGAAGATCAAAGAGGGCTCAAAGTGCTGGCTATGGCCAGCTTCTTGCGCAAATCTTAAGTCTTAGGAATTAATATCAACGATAAAGCTATATCTAATTATGCCTTTATGTATAGAAATCTGCCAACATGTTTATAAATTGAGACACAAAAATTTATACGGAATTTTTCCACTCAACCATATCCATTTGATATTTATACAACAGAATATTCCTGTAGCATATCCCACAATTTATTAAGGTTAGTATTCAATTTGTGAGAATCCCAGCTGATTGCAGACAGCTTCTTGCATGCTGCTAAAATGACTCTGACGGCCTCACAGAATTATTGATTGAGAAATTAAGTTCAGGTAGAGATTATTGGGAGCCTTTGATGACAGAGAGGAACTTCACGCTGCATCAGCCATAATTAGTGTAAGAAAAGAGCCATAGTGGATTTGATTCGAGTGGATTTGATACGAGAAATTTCTTTTTGGCTTCATTTAGTAAAAGGTTTAGCTAATTCAGAAGGAACACCGAGTTTTACGATGAAGGTAGGCAATAGAATATTGAGTTAAAATATTAATCTGCTTTGCAAAGTATTTTATACAATATAAGAAATATTGAAGTGTCAGTTGTAACAAATTGGTGAGATATATATGTTCATTTGTCAGATATTTCTCATGATATGCTTAAAATTAGGAACAGTATTACTTCTTTGCTTTCTATTTTTATTCAAAATAGAAAATAATTTCATACAAGGGTAGAAAATATAAAAACATGTCATGGTTTCTCCATCTTGGCCAGTCACCATAATCTGATTTAGTTTATGAATTACATGTTGAATCACTTGTACTGTGCATTATGTTCCTATTTCATATACAGTCAAAGTCCTTCAGGTACCTCGATAAAAAAGACATGTTCATGAAGGACAGCATTTATGACTTCTTGTCTTAATTTTACTTAGATATGTAACCTCTGTAAAGGACACTCATCTGCAATGGACAAAATTCTGGTCCCTTGAGTATCTTTTACAGGCAAGTATTAATATATATGAATCTGCTAGTGCTTCAAATGCCACCATATCCTACTTTTTTATAGGAATGGACACTTTCATACTTATAAGCAATGTTGTTTTCCATTTCCAAAAGGATTTCAGGCAGTTTTTTGTGTGAGTATGGGTCAGGAGTGTCATCCAGGTATTCTTGGGTCCTGCTTCATTTAGCGTTGGTGAAAACTTGGATGGTTTCATCAGAGCATTAGCAATTTAAAAATTGTATATGTAGTCATTTTATATTGAATAATGACACTGGGATCACTGAAATTTACTGGCATCATAGTGTGACCCCTTCTGTGACTTTTACCATGTATACTCGATTACAAGTCCAATCTAACTGCAAACAACTTAGACCCTGATTTGCCTTCACATAATGCACTGGCAGATCAGGGTTTATGTTGTTTTTTCCATTGATTACATTCATTACAAACTGCATAGACCCAGATCTGCAGATGCATTATATGATGGCAGATCTGGGTCTATGCAGTTTGCAATTGGACTCAACTTGTAAGCAAGTGTATACGATAGTCTTCATGATATTTCATTTGCAGTTTTTGCCCATGTTGCCATGCAGGTCTGTGACAAAGAGCAAAAGTTCTTGTTGTTTCTTTTATGGACTTGGAATTTTGTTTTCTTTCTGTAAGGCATGGCAATAATAGAATCCAACATAAGCACTGGTGTGAAGTAGGGAAATCAAACTTGAGGGTAAGAATTTGTCGAGTTACTGCTTACAAATTCTGATCCTGAGGGTAGGATTTCCCTATCTAACACCAGCGCATATAATGGATTATTTTTCTCTCATTTCTAATTTGAAAAGAGTGGGAAAAGATGGCAGACCATCAGCATGAATTCAGCTATGAAAGATGTCATTGGTTTGAGCATAAACAGTTTAGTTTACAACAAAATATATGCTGTCAACAAGAATTTATGTTTGTACTCGGAAACAAATATTTTATTTTCAAAATAAATACAATAGAGATAATGTAGACATTTATTATGTAATAAACATAATATAGTGTCATTGAGTGCACTCATGTCAGATAGATGCATCCCACATGGCTTTGTCACATATGCCAACTGTGTCACAAATACATGTGAGAGAAAAACACATTACTGCCATCTAGGTTTGAATCCCAAACTGCCATATTCAGAGATGTCCCTTTTAGGTCAAGCACCTAATACAGTAATCCTGGCACTCGCACCGTACAGTGCATAAGTTATGTATTGTTAAATTATGTAACTGCAGATGCAGCAGAGAGTCTCTGCATTGAATACTTGTACATCACCCATGCATAAAGATACCACAATGTTGCCATTAAGTTCTTGTTGCCAAAACCATGAATATTTAATTTCATGCATGAGTATTTAGATGTCAATATGTTTGGAACTTATAGTGTTATCACTGGGATGGACCAGCATAAATTTGTAAATTACAGCGATCTCTCTGGGACCAGCGGGCATCAGTTTGTAAATTACAGGGATCTTTCTGTGATGGGCCAGCATCAATTTGTAAGAAAACTATGACAGATATAGTTGAGGTGAATACATTTATGAATGGGCCGTCTAAATGAAAATTTAAAATACATGTATAGCATTTGTTTTTCTTTAAGAGCAACATTAAGAGATACTTGGGCCATCAAATGTTCTTGATGGCTCCATACATTTTCAAATGGTTCATTGTTTTTCTTAATTTTGCATTGCTTTATATAGAAAAGTGGGCCATTGGCAACCACAGTGACCCACTGGTTTTCTGAGTTAGGGAGATACCTGCTGGTAATTCAGGGGGCAACTTTATTAATATTTGTCTCATGTTCCTATATTTTTACAGCATTTCTTTAATATTTCAGGCCAGTATCCAGTATCTGAGTTGACCGCTGATGGACTGTGATACACAGAACACAACAGTCACTCCCTAGTTATTTTGTGTCCCATAGCTCCTAGTACCAAGTTCACCTGTTAGACTGCATCCAGTTCACTTCACCTGAATATAGGCAGACAGACAATCACAGCTCACCTGAATTGCTCTATTCACAGGTAAATAATTTCTGACAACTTCATGGGTGATGTCATCCATGCTCAACAGGATTTTGCAAAGAATGCATGTAAATTATAGAAAGACTGCTTTTTAGTGGGGAAAAAAGACAAAGCATTCACTTTTCTCTCTTAGTGGTGGCATCAGCAGTTTGTTAAGGTTTTGGTTAAAGTTTTTCATTTGCTTATACAACTCCTAAACCCCATGATAGATTATCATCATACTTGGCATGAATCGTTCTGAAGCTACGATGATTCATTCTACGGTTTTGACAACACCGTATGGCTTTTTAAAAATAGAATTGAGTGATTTTATCTAAAGGGTGGGTTGTTAAGGTTTTTTTTTTAATAGAATATAGTTATTTTGTCTAAGGGATGGGTGTTCAAGTTTTTAAGGTATTCTGAGCCATTGCATATTCAAGTAGGTTTTATTATTTTAGTAGTGACAGCTAATAGTGCTTTTTACCAGTAGCAAAAAATGTCCTTTTAGTTACCAACCATTTATTTTTCAGGGCGGAGGGGGTATGAGATTTTTTTTCAAACCAGGATATTTTTTTGTTTCTTTTACCTCAAGATAATTTATTTTCTAAGCTAATATAACGGATATAATTTGTTCTTTTTTTATTGCAAGCCAGAGCATCAATATTTTTTTCAAGACATTTGGGTGCTGGAATAGAAAAAAAAAACCCTAGGCCATCCCTCCTTAAATGGTCAATCCGTTTGACAGAAATTCAGCTGCAAACTGTGACTTATGTATTTACTATGTAATGAGAAAGAAAGAAGGCACTTTTTGCACCTGACCAAAATTATCTCCAACATTGGTAAGAACTGTTGCACTGCCAGATTGTCTCTCATAGCAAGTCCAAATTTATTTCTACCATAGGAAGGATGAAACATTTTCTTTGATTTCTCAGCATTAGTAATTTTCACCATGTATGCTGAGAGTGAAGACTAAGAAGTGTTTTTATTGAACAAAATGGACAATTCTTTCATCATATTTTATTTTGGGGCTTGGAGGGGGTGCACAATTTCTTGAAGTGAATGAAATACGTCCATATTTATTTAAGCAGATGACGATTTTTGATCTGATTTATTTAGCAAGCTTTGGAACATCAGACCTATCATTGGAGAGTAGCATCCCCTATAAAGAACAAATGACAGAGATGAGGTGGTATTGTGTCAGTCACGTATAATACACGCCAGGCCTCCTCAGTCAGTTATACAGACATGTCTGACATGACAGAGATGAGGTGGTATTGTGTCAGTCACGTATAATACATGCCAGGGCTCCTCAGTCAGTTATACAGACATGTCTGACATGACAGAGATGAAGTGGTATTGTGTCAGTCACGTATAATACATGCCAGGCCTCCTCAGTCAGTTATACAGACATGTCTGACATGACAGAGATGAGGTGGTATTGTGTCAGTCACGTATAATACACACCAGGGCTCCTCAGTCAGTTATACAGACATGTCTGACATGACTGATTTTTTTTTTTTTACTAATTATAAAATATCCAAGTTGAACATTGGGAGTTTCTGCTAAGAAACTCATATTCAGAATTGAAAAATAATTATTGTAACTTAAACTCATACACAGGTATTGATAAATAATTATTCTAACTTAAACTCATACACGGGTATTGACCTCATTATGTGCTTAAAATGTACATTGCAACAGGTATGAAATTGCCTTAGGGCTTTTGTAAAGGGTACAATGTTACCTCTACTTGGATATAGTTCCCTGCTTCAACCAAGTTTTGGATTAGGCCATTTTATTTCATGGGTAAAGTTTTGGATTAGGCCATTTTATTTCATGGGTAAAGAGGGCTCTCCAACAAACAGTCAAGTCATTTCAAAAAGACGGGGGACCCAAGGTGTCCGAGTGGTCTAAGGCGTTCGCCTGTACCAATTACTGCCATCTCACCTCTGTCTGTGTGGGTTCAAGTCTTGGGTTCGGCCAATGTGGTTATGTGGGAAAGCTTGCCAGTAGCTTCCCGTGGGTCGATGGTTCTTCCCAGGATTTTACTGGGTTCTTCCTCCACCAGATATACTGGCTGTCATGTATAGTCTATCATGTGCTGAAAAATGGCGTTAAACCCATCAAACCAAACCAAACCAAAAAGACGGAGGAAAGAAAAGGTATAATAATATGTGTTCAAATATATAGTGTTCAAATATGTAGTGTTCAAATATAGTGTTCAAATATATAGTGTGTGCTGATAATTACAGCTTTGTACTTGATGGACAGAAAAATAAAGGTATGTTTGTAACAGCAAACTCATACACCCCTACCAATTAAATGGTTCTGTTCAAATTCAGTGTCCTCCACACAACGTGTAGTCGATCTTCAAAGTACAATGTACATGTACTTCTTTATGATTATAACTAATTCTTGTTACACATTCTTGTCGAATGAATCAACTTCCACCCTGTGAGACAGAAGTTTCTTGATGTGAACTCAATTAAGAAAGTTTCTGATGATGTACCACCAGAGAAAATTTTTGACTTTTTGAAGGAATGTGGTTTATATAAAAAAATTTGACTCAATATTTTAATCATATTATATTTTGTACCTTTATCTTTTACTTTATATACCTTTTACAAAATTTTAACATGTTTACCTTTTATCTTTTATCTTGCAGTACATTTATTTGGAAGAGTTTATATTCCTAAGGTTGTTTTATTTTAGCAAATTATCTTCGCAATTTTACAACTTTACTTTTAGTTGGTACCATATAGCCATTATTGTGCTGATGTGCTATATAACATACATTTGTACATACATACATACATACATACATACATACATACATACATACATACATACATACATACATACATACATTCATACGTACGTACGTACGTACGTACATACATACATACATTCATACATGCATACATACATAAATACATACATACATACATACAGGGCACCGAGTGGTCTAAGGCGCTCGCCTTTACAGATTACTGACATCTCACCTCTGTCTTCGTGGGTTCGAGTCTCGGGTTCAGCCAACGTGGGTATGTGAGAAAGCTTGCCAGTAGCTTCCCGTAGGTTGGTGGTTCTTCCCGGTGTTTTCTCGGGTTCTTCCTCCACCAAATATACTGGCCGCCATGTATAGCCTATCATGTGCTGAAAAATGGTGTTAAACCCATAACAACCAACTAACAACCAACATACATACATACACAATATTTTTTGCGATCCCATTCTGAGACTTTCAGTTGCTGAAATATCTCCACTGCATAAAAATATAATGTGATACATTTTGTGTCCCACTTCAGCAAGTAGTGTGCCATGTAACGTTATCAAACTGATCAATGTTTGTGCATGATCAGTACGGATATTAGGAATGTCACATTACACATGTAAACACATTGTTTCGTGTTATGTAAACATGTACAAAATTAGTATTTTGTTCAAATGCATGAGCAATAATGTTTAAAAGTTGGTAATGCTGGTAAAATTAAAATGGCTGACAAAAATATGGGAAGTTTGGAAATATTTTCACAGAGGTAGACAGATAGTGGAGATAAGAATGTAAAATGCAACCTGTGTGTAGCCGAGTTAGTTTACTTGGGTGGTAGTACCAGCACAATGTTGAATTGTCTAAAGCACAAACATAAATAACTTCCTACAGAGCACATGGTCATTAAAACTCATTCAAAAAAGCCAATTACAGCTTTCAAAACTCCCATACTTTCTTCAATTACAAAAGTAAAATGGCAAAAGTGCACTGAAAAAACGTGAATGATTTGCACGTGATCCGAGACCTGTCAGCATAGTGTAGGTTGGAGAGGTTTCAGAAGTTTCTAAGCAAAACTAAATCCGTCATGTGGTTTCTTTTTAGCTCTAATATTCATAGTGCTGATCCAACATCCAATATAGCCACCATGATGGACATCTTGAAAATCTTGTTATCATTATTCCTCCTGAATAGATAGATGGTCATGTCAACATGGCTTTTTCACCTAAGGCTTCTCATGTTATCTAGTTTCTAGTTTGTCCTAAATGAAAATGGTGCCAATCTTACATCTAATATGGCAATATTTACAATCTTGTTATCGCTCAATTCCTGAAAATTTGTTTTGGTCAGTAGAGCATCAGTCCTTCAAGTGACTCTTGTTTATTTCTTATTTTGAATATTTATGCTGATACTCAGTAAATTAAAGTAAAGCTTTGCCAGTCTTTTCTATGAGCAATGCTACATTGTCTAGGCTTCTTGTGACATTTTTAGCTCTACTGGTCATAGTCTCTACTGGTATTAGTCTGCTGAGTTGCAATTTAAAATCACTGACAGCTGCTATTGTAGTGTATTTTTTTAGGTTGAATTAATGACAAATGGACTAATTTCTTGGGGTGAAACACTTTCAGAAATACACAATTTGTCATTTAATCAATGAATGATTAGTTTTTACAATAATTAAGAAAAATATGAATTATCATAATAAACGCTGGCAGATAATGAATGAATACTAAAGTTAAATGAGGTCAAGATCCAGAATGGAAAATTCCATGGTGCTGTTCTTCTCAGGTGAACCAGATATTCAGCATGCAAATATTTTTGCAGATTACTTGAGCATTTGATAAAATGTTTATAACAAGAATATGTGTCCAAGGAAGAGAAAATAGTGCCGTGCAGACAACAAAGTGCTCCCACTTTTGAGGACAGAGGGATACAATGTCCCCCGCCTTTGGGATCTTGGGTGCAACACTGCAACACCCATAAATTTCTTCTGAGCACTTGATGTATTTATTCATTAAAAGATTGACCTGGAGATCATAATGCTCTTGAACTTGTTTCAGCTTGAGATTTTTTCAACCAATCACAAATAACATCACTTTTGAAAACTTCTTTCTGATTGGCTGTTAGTGAAAACTCAACTACAGACTCAAGCTCCGAGTTTTATGATTGCCTTCCATTGACCTTCTCAAAACATTTTCAGCAAAAAACTCAAAATTGATCTCAAAACCCCTAAATTAGGTACGATACTTTGAGTGCACATATGTCATGCAAATTTGACAGTCTAGTAGAGGGACCCTAGTTGAGTAAAAATTAGAACATTAATTCTGTGATTCTAGCTGTATTACAATAAAAATTATAATATCTCCAAGTTTTGGTACTTTGAGATTGGGTGTCTGGCTCAAAAAGTTCAAAGAATACAGTACCAGGCTTGTTCCCAGTTCTGAAAGGACCACTTGTTAAATATTATTCCTTTTTATGACTTTTGAGCCAAATCTTTTCAATCTGATTGTGTGTCTATATATATATATATATATATATATATATATATATATATATATATATATATATATATATATATATATATATATATATATGTGTGTGTGTGTTTTCTCAAGGTTCCTCCCACTTCCACTGATATAATACTTATATAATAGGTCAGAGCTGTCTGTTTATATTTGTATCATGTGATATCCAAAATTGAATTAAGTGGCTAAAGGGGTTGTTAATGGAAACATCAATTAGCTATCTTCTTCCAATTATCTAACAATGGCTAACACATTTAGACCCCCAGATATAATCAAAGACAAATGTGGCCATGCTTAGGGCTGCTGATTGCAAACGAGTGGCATCAAATTCCTTGCCTTTCCAGCTATGAAACTGTCAAGCATGGAAGGGAAAACAGATGGTGATGGAGTGAAAATATCCATAGCTTTCATACCTCATCCACAGATTATCAGTTGTTAACACTTTCATCTGTCCTTGTCTTACTTACCTCAGCTACATGTATTACCGTATATACTCGCGTATAAGGCAAGTCCAAATGCAAACAACATAGACCCTGATCTGCCGTCGCATAATGCACCTGCAGATCAGGGTCTATGTTGTTTGTTCTACTGATTAGTACTTACAAACTTCATAGACCCCGATCTGCCAGCGCATAATGCGCCGGCAGATCTGGGTCTAAGCAGTTTGCAGTTGGTATGGGATTATACGCGAGAATATATGGTACTCTTTCAATTAAAGCATGTATTAAGCAACAAGTCTATGGTCACATCGTGTAGCATTTAGAGTAAAAAAAATTTGAACTGGAAACTGTAAATATAAAAAATATAAATGATTTTTTCTTTTGTTTGTTTAGGCATGGAGGTAAACTTACCTTGTATAATCTACTCAACTTCATCTGTCCTTCATTTCAACAACGATTACATTTACATGATGAAGCATATTGGAATGGTTTCTTTCTTTCTATTAATTAAGACTACAAGTTTAACCAACAGTTTTATGTTCCAATGCCAGCATCTTAATTTTGATACAAAATACTTGAAATGTACATATTAATTAATTAATCCAACACTATTAGCCGATTTATTAAAGTGCTGTGGGAGCTAATATACTTGTTAAGCACTGTTGCATTATCAATGCATAGCTAGTTGTATACTCCACAGAGGTTGATGAGTGTTACAGCAATCATGTCAGTCAAAACTGTATTACCATCTATACTCGTGTATAATCCGATACCAACTGCAAACTGCTTAGACCCAGATCTGCCGTCGCATAATGTGCTGGCAGATTTGGGTCTATGCAGTTTGTAAGGGCTAATTAGTAAAAGAAACAACATAAACCCTGATCTGCTGGTGCATTATGTGATGGTAGATCAGGGTCTATGTTGTTTGCATTTGGACCTGGATTATACACAAGTAGAGATGGTAATATGATGCACTTTAAGCACATCTATACACGAATTTATGGTACAAGATCTTATCTCTCCTATGATAAGAGCAGAGGGCCAGTCTGATAAACTTGTCCAACAGTAGGGGCTGGGCTTATTATCAAAGATATCACAAGTAAATATTTGCCCAAATAAGTCATTTTTGCCCAGATTGTGTAAAAGTATGGGTGGACTTGTCATGAGATATATATATGGTATTATTCGTTAACTGACAGAAGGATTAATTTGACAGATTTTAATGTTACAGACTTATCATCAGATGATCAGAAGTTGGCTGTATTTAGCGTAGTGTTATTTGGTATGCATATATTAATAGTTTTACTATTTGACTAACATGAGAAGGTCTAAGTATGGTTTCATATTTTGGAGTCGGTAAGACAGAGTTCAGTATTAGTCACATAGTTGAGGTATTCAGCTAATAAATTTGGTTAATATTACTATATGCCCAGACATAGTACCATGCGTTTTCTGTCTCACCTACTTAAATAGAAAGCTGTATCATTATAACACCATTCACAAACAAGACACTATTTTATTGGGAATCCTGGTGTTCTCAGACAGTTTTATGACTGCAGAGAGACAAATACATAACATCAAGGAAATCTGGCTGTCTATAACTGTTTTGTGGTTTATTCCATATTATCATCATGGTCAAATAAAGAAGTTTTGCAACCATAACCTTGTATAACCCCTGTCTGTTATTTCTTTTAATGTTACACCAGCTCATTTACCCTCCTCAACTAAATTTGCCATTGTATTCTGGGGCAGGACTATGCAATTTTTAGATGTATGCATAATCATGTAGTGGGTATGGTATAGCAATTTTTCATAGATATTTCCAAATATGGTGTCTTGATTTTTTTCTACCATTTCCATGTGCATCGGTCTATGTGACTAGCTACCCTAATGGTACTGTATTGAGAAGTCTCATAGACTGACAACATCTGGACAGTATTACCTCTTAAATCATCGTCAGGTGCAGAGAGGTATGTTTAGGATAATGAAGAACTCTTGTAAAGAGTGTGTGTGCTACAGACATGTGGTACCATTTAAGTGTAGGATGATTGCACAAACATTCTTGACTGAAAAATGTGGGTTGTTGCTGTTGGCATCACCAGACACATGTGCCACTACATAGGTCTTTAAATTCTTATGAGAACAGTGAAGAATACACTCTGGGGTTTTGTCTCCATCATGATGGCAATATCACTGACATTCATGAGGTACCAGTTTATGTGGATTTTGGATTTTTTACAAACCACAAATTTAAAACCCCATCTATAAAGACAATAGGACTGTCTTCCACAGTCCACAAATTGAAAATCCTGTCTATAAAGACAATAGGACTGTCTTTCCCAGTCCACAAATTTAAAACCCTGTCTATATAGACAATAGGACTGTCTTCCCCAGACCACAAATTGAAAACCCTGTCTTTAAAGACAATAGGACTGTCTTTCCCAGTCCACAAATTTAAAACCCTGTCCATATAGACAATAGGACTGTCTTTCCCAGTCCACAAATTTACAATCCTGTCTATAAAGACAATAGGACTGTCTTCCCCAGACCACAAATTTAAAACCCTGTCTATAAAGACAATAGGACAAAACCCTGTTCATAAAGACAATAGGAGAAAACCCCATCTATAAAGACAATAGGACTGTCTTCCCCAGTCCACAAATTTAAAACCCTATCAATAAAGACAATAAGACTGGCTTTCCCAGTCCACAAATTTAAAACCCTATCTATAAAGACAATAGGACTGTCTTTCCCAGTCCACAAGTTTAAAACCCCATCTATAAAAACAATAGGACAAAACCCCATCGATAAAGACAATAGGACTGTCTTCCCCAGTCCACAAATTGAAAACCCCATCTATAAAGACAATAGGACTGTCTTTCCCAGTCCACAAAATTTAAACCCTGTCTATAAAAAAAGTACAACACTCCTGCACTATAAGGCTCTTTTTAAATACACAACATTAAAATTATATGTATCATGTACTTCATTATAAGGCATTTTCACTATAAATCTCTTTTTAAATACACAACATTAAAATTATATGTATCATGTACTTCATTATAAGGCATTCTCACTATAAATCTCTTTTTAAATACACAACATTAAAATTATATGTATCATGTACTTCATTATAAGGCATTCTCACTATAAATCTCTTTTTAAATACACAACATTAAAATTATATGTATCATGTACTTCATTATAAGGCTTTTTCACTATAAATCTCTTTTTTAATACACAACATTAAAATTATATGTATCATGTACTTCATTACAAGGCATTTTCACTATAAATCTCTTTTTAAATACACAACATTAAAATTATATGTATCATGTACTTCATTACAAGGCATTCTCACTATAAATCTCTTTTTAAATACACAACATTAAAATTATATGTATCATGTACTTCATTACAAGGCATTCTCACTATAAATCTCTTTTTAAATACACAACATTAAAATTATATGTATCATGTACTTCATTACAAGGCATTCTCACTATAAATCTCTTTTTAAATACACAACATTAAAATTATATGTATCATGTACTTCATTACAAGGCATTCTCACTATAAATCTCTTTTTAAATACACAACATTAAAATTATATGTATCATGTACTTCATTACAAGGCATTTTCACTATAAATCTCTTTTTAAATACACAACATTAAAATTATATGTATCATGTACTTCATTACAAGGCATTCTCACTATAAATCTCTTTTTAAATACACAACATTAAAATTATATGTATCATGTACTTCATTACAAGGCATTCTCACTATAAATCTCTTTTTAAATACACAACATTAAAATTATATGTATCATGTACTTCATTACAAGGCATTCTCACTATAAATCTCTTTAAATACACAACATTAAAATTATATATATCATGTACTTCATTACAAGGCATTCTCACTATAAATCTCTTTTTAAATACACAACATTAAAATTATATTTATCATGTACTTCATTACAAGGCATTCTCACTATAAATCTCTTTTTAAATACACAACATTAAAATTATATGTAGAATGTACTTCATTATAAGGCATTCTCACTATAAGGTGGTATACTTTATGGTTAACATGGACAGCATTGTAATGAGGGAATATGGTGTACCTTAGAGAGGAAATTTGTAAACCCAAATTTAGGGTTTCATAATTAATGCAAATTTTGGCATTATTTTATATGCCCACCAATAAGTGAAGCGTATTATATTACGATATCCATCCATCCATACATCTAACTGTCTGTTACCATTTTTACTTCTGCTCAATAACTTCAGTTGTCCACCATTTACAGTTACCAAACTTTTTGGATGGATGCACTTGTGTGTAAGGAAGAACATTCTCGATTTCGAACTCAATAGTTCAAAGGTCAGTTTCATTGATTGAAAGAAGGAAAACTGTTTCCTCACAATAACTAAAGTTCTCTACCATCTACAGTTACCAGACTATGTGGATAGCTTGTACTTGGGGTAAGGGAGAACCCTATTGATTTCAAAGGTCAGTGTCATTGATTGAAAGAAGGAAAACTGTTTCCTCATAATAACTCAAGTTCTCTACCATCTACAGTTACCAGACTATGTGGATAGCTTGCACTTGGGATAAGGGAGAACCATATTGATTTCAAGGTTAAGAGGTCAAAGATCAAGGTCACTGTGACCAATAGAAAAATGGTTTCTGTTGAATAAAATTAATGTAGCATAATTTGAAACAGAGCATAGTAATTTCATTCAGTTTCTCAGTGTAGTCAAATGACTGATGTCTGTTACTAGCCTATGATGGAATGTGGTGTAGTGTACATGATGATCTAATAAAAGTTGTATTGCTCTGAGAACAATGTTTGGTTTTATCTGCCTATTAAGCAGCTGACTGGTATGTCCCCTACTAGTGGACAATATATCAACGTGGTGGCCAATTAAGGACGCATCGATGATTCGTCAGTTTTAGAGGTCAACTGATTTTAGAAGTTACGCATTTTGCATCCTTTATCACAGTCTCACGTACTACAGGTCCAGTGGGGGAAAACTAACATGGCCGACGGTCTCTTAAGCACATTCCGTTTACCGCCAATATTAAATGTAACCGATGGGAACGTTTCGGAAAACTTTAAGCATTGGAAAAGACAAGTGCAGACTTACCTAACTGCAAGTGGAGCAACTGATAAAGAGGATGAGGTGCAAACAGCCATAATTTTGCATTGTGCAGGACTGCACATATTGGATATTTATGATCAATTTGTATGGGACGCAGATGGCGACAGAAGCAAACCCGGCAAGGTACTTGAAAAACTTGAGGCATATTGTAACCCCAGAAAAAATGAGTTCCTGGAATCACATAGGTTCTGGAATGTACCGTACCAAGAACCTTTTGACCATTTCCTAACTGAGCTTAGGACGAGAGCGTCGTCATGTAATTTCAGCGAGAAGGATAGAATGATCAGAGATAAAATAGTTTTCACAGTTACCGGAAAACTTCAGGAACTCTTACTCAGAGAAGACAAATTAAACCTGGACAGAACCATACAAATGTGTCGTGCGTTTGAGCAGTCAAATAAACATATAAAAGAACTGAGGGCTGGCCTGAAGCTAGAGACAAAGTGCCATACTCAACGTTACCATATTTTGATATGCGGGATGTCCTTAGCGTTCAAGATGGAATAATTGTCAAAGGAGAGGCAATTGTAATTCCCAAATCATTGAGAAAGGATATGAAGAATCGTCTTCACAGTGCTCATTTAGGCTACGATAGTATGATGAGGCGAGCTAGAGGAAAGATATTTTGGCCTGGAATGGCAGGAGGAATTAAACAAATGGTTGAATCGTGTGAAGCATGTGAGGAATGCAAACCTAGAAACCAAAGAGAGCCGCTTTTACAGCACAGTGATGGAGAGAGACCTTGGAATAAGGTAGGCATGGATCTGTTTGAAATCAAGGGTAGACAGTATCTTGTTGTGATCGACTATTTTTCAAATTTCATAGAAGTGGACTACTTAAGTATGGCAAGTTGTAGCCAAGTTGTAACCGTACTGAAGAAACAATTCTCAAGATTTGGAATTCCCACCACAATTATATCGGATAATGGACCCCAGTTTACAGGAAAGGAGTTCGCACAGTTCACTCGCAAATGGGGCATTAACCACAGAACATCAGCCCCAAATCATCAGCAAGTAAACGGAAAGGCTGAATCTGCTGTTAAAGTTATTAAGAACATGTTGAAGAAGACACTCATAGATGGTAGAGATCAATATGAAGCCTTGTTAGAACTTAGAAACACTCCGCGTCAGGATACTGGACTTAGTCCGACTCAAATGTTTTTCTGACGAAACACCCGATCAATGATCCCATCAACAAGTGATCTGAATAAGGAACCAGGAATTAACTACCGATCAGCGCGAAAACGCTCGATAAAGAAGTGGTACGATAAGAGAGCTTGAATCTTACCACCACTGAGTATCGGAGAGTCCGTATATTTTGAACACAAGGAAGGAAATAAATGGAAACTTGGTAAAATCAAGGAAAGACTGAGTGAACGATCGTACATCGTGGAAAGTCAGGATGAAGGAACCTATAGACGGAATCGTGTGCACATACGACCCACAAAGATAAAAGTATGCATCCGGGAGACTTCACCTTTACGTGAACCCGAGAATACGGATGTACCGACAAATTGCCACAAAGATCAAACAACTGCAACACCAAGTGAATCAAATAGCTCCAGAATGTCACTTTCAGAGAATGTTAAAGAAGACGTATTGCTAAATTCAGATAACACGACAACAACTGCACCAAGAGTAAGACCCAAGAGAAACATCAGGTAGCCTGCTTATCTGAAAGACTTTGTGTGCCACAAGTGAATTATTAACTCTTAACATATAGACCCTAGTCAGTTAATTTTACATTGTTTTGGTTAGTGAATACCTAGTCAGTTAATTTTACATTGTTTTGGTTAGTGAATATGAACTGATAATCTGGTAATAGATTCAGACGGCAAAGATTTAAAGTTTAGCTTTCAATATACACTATATGTCAAGCATATCCCAAGTATTTGTATTAATCATTTAATAAAGTAGAGATAACTAGTTCTTTAAAGAAAAGGGGATGTTGAATAAAATTAATGTAGCATAATTTGAAACAGAGCATAGTAATTTCATTCAGTTTCTCAGTGTAGTCACATGACTGATATATGTTACTAGCCTATGATGGAATGTGGTGTAGTGTACATGATGATCTAATAAAAGTTGTATTGCTCTGAGAACAATGTTTGGTTTTATCTGCCTGTTAAGCAGCTGACTGGTATGTCCCCTACTAGTGGACAATATATCAACAGTTTCTGCAGAATATCCTCCAGTTCTCCACCATCTACTGTTACCAAGTTTGTAGCTTGCTTGCACTTGGTATAAGAAAGAACCCAGTCGATTTTGGGCTCAAAAGATGAAAGGTCAAGGTCACCCTGATTGAAAGAAGAAAATCTGTTTCAGTTACCAAACTTTGTAGATGGCTTGGACTTGGGCAAAGGAAGAAGGCAATTGATTTGGGGGTCAAAACCTGACCCAAACTTTGTGGATGGCTTGCACTTAGGATAAGGAAGGAGCCTAGTCAGAGCAAAGATCAAGGTCACTGACCCAAACAATAAATAAATTGTTTCTGTGCAAAAAATATCAGTAATCTGCATTGAGGATTATTAAATATGGGGCAGGTGTATAATGTGCCATATGGGGTACTCTTGTTGGGGTTTATTTGAAGGACTTTTTTATGACATACTGGTGGATTGGGGACAGGCTCTTATTCTTTCCACAGAAGGAGTACACTGGTGGATTTGGGACAAGGTCCTATTCAATGGATCTTCAATTTTTTTTTTTTTTTTATAGCAAACATGAATTCTGTGTTATTTGATTCCCCACAAACAATAGTGAATTACAATAAATCATAACTAAGTTGGGGCTATCATGCGTAACAAAGACGATGTCACAACGCTATTGCAATTCATGACAAAAGATATGGGACCTGTGAACAATAATGATGATAAAAAGTTTGAAAGTATCACATTTTTTCACCATAGTGTCAGAATTAAGGGATAACAGTCTTATATTTCAGGATTTGAGGTGTTTTAACATCGTAAATTGAGTTATGCAGATAAATAGAACAATTGTAAAACACAATTGTTGTACTGAAATCATCAAATATAATAATATTATTCCATTCTGAAGCATCTGGACAAATACCATACATACACACAATCCAAGTCAAACTGCGAACTGCACATATTGAGATCTCCAGGTGCACTATATAGTTTGTTAGGAGTAATCAGTAGACCAAACAACATGGATCGTGATCTACCAACAACATAGATCGTGATCTACCAACAACATAGATCCTGATCTACCAACAACATAAATCCTGATCTACCAACAACTCACCTCAGAGGACATTTAAAAAAAAAGGAAAATAGGAGTTAGTGAAGTAAAAAATAGAGAAATAAAACATTGAAAGTAGTACATGAGGCCAGTCCAAAATTAAAAATGGGAAGATGAAATGCTTAAGTACTTGCTCAGTCTCTATATACACACTAGAAAAGTTAGATCTGATGCCATCCTACATGGTAATAAATATGAAAGGGAAGCAATCGACATATATGAGAATGACTTTAGATGTAAAGTGAGCAAATGCAGTATCTTCTTTCTTGACTAACAAAAGAGAAACGATTGTGATATGGGCTGAAGCATTCCAATTACAGGGACCAAACTGAGTTCAGCACTACTGTAGAATTAGTTTGGGGAAGACGACTCACTGATTTTCCCCACTGAGCAAAAGTTGTGTATCATTACAGTACATGACATTATGATGGTAAATAATTTCTGACAGTATGCCATACATTTCTTCCAGCAAAAACTCACACACGCACACACACGCACATATATATATATATAAGCACATCTAGGTTTCTAACCTGAGGGCAAATTCACCCCTGCTGTGGCTTTGATCTTAATGCTAAATAAATACTGGGAACCTGAGTTGCATATCATAAAAGGAACAGGTGACATCTGGCAACTCTTTGGAGTTTCTGATACTCATATTATACACTGTCCCTGATCTCAGATAAGGCCAACATAATAGGATCAATCTCTTTTTTATCTGAAGAAGGCATTTGACTTGGTAAGCCCTAACATGCTTATTTAAAAGTTCTTTTTACAATTTGTTAAACAAAATATATTTCTTCTATATGATTTTATCTTACTGACAAAACCCAATAAGTGCAACTTAATAGCACCCTGTCAAGCCCTGGTCAAATAAAATTTGGTGTGCCTCAGGGCTCAATTGTAGGACCTGTCTTATGGCCTAAGTGAGAAAGTCACCCTGTTGCTGTAAATACATCACCTTATACACATTGCTAAACAGAAGAATATCAAAGTGAAAACAGTAAAGTTTATGCTAAATTCTGTCGTACAATATTTGTATTTTCGTCCATTTTTTTGTACAAATGTGAAAATCCTTTCCACATTTGTGATAAAGAATTGTACATATATGCAATTCATTAATTTTTGGTATATATTAAAAATGATTTTTGCATCTGTGAAAAAGAATTTTGTGTAAGAAAAGAAGCCTTTATTTCATATGTAAAATTCTTTTTCACATAAGTATAATAGTTTGTCCACATGTGCGAAAAAAGAAATTAATGCTAAAACGACTTGCCACAGGTACCATGTTTGAATGCATTATATGACAACTTGAAAATAACTACCTTTCTATCAATTTACTTCAGTTTTCACTTGCAGGTAGATCATGACCTTGTAACCATCTTTTTTCAGTTGTACAACAGAGTGACTTTCTTTCAGATTGTATGGTAATATACAGTGTTCGTACAAAGTCTGGAAAGTAGGGGAAAAAAATACTGCTTTTTCCAGACCTGGAAAAAGTATGGAAAATAAAGATTTTGCCCTAAAGGTCTGGAAAAAGTATGGAATTTTGGGTTGCCGTGTTTTATTTTGCTAAAGACACTCGTCACCTGGGGCGCCATTTGGTCTAGTGATGGCCCTGCTGGTTCAGTGTGGTTGGCGAGACATGTGACCTATCACCCACTTATGATTGGTGGACACTGTTTATATTATGCGGATACCACATGCTCATTTATAGTGATACAGACTTGGAATACCTGTACCAGAGGGGTCTGGAAAATACTGCAATCCAGTCTGGAAAATATTGCAATCCAGTCTGGAAAATATTGCAATCCAGTCTGGAAAATATTGCAATCCAGTCTGGAAAAGGTCTGGAATTTATTTTACCAACAACTGTATGAACCCTTGGGACATTGCCTTCTTTCACAGTTTGCCTGTAGGGGTTAAGAAACTGTTAAAGAGGGCCATTTTAGGTATGAGGATAATACACATTGTGTTGCATCCTCTTGGTTCCTTACCTACCTTATTTCTCTTGTAGATCAACTGTATTGAATACAGATAACACTGAAACTGAATGTATGAAAATGGTGCAACATTCCACACATCAGGTCAAGACAGTAACACATTCCTGGAACAGCTGTAGGATGATCTTAATCTCATTAGTAAATTGTGTCAAGAAAATGGAAAAGACCATGGCAATGCTACTAGGAACATAAGATAGATTATCCTTGTCTGTAAATGGTGAATAACGTATATACTCGGTTATAAGTCAGATCCAACTGCAAACTGCATAGACCCAGATCTTTTCTCAAATAATGCGCTGTTAGATCTGGGTCTATGCAGTTTATTAGGACTAACCAGTGGAATAAAGAACATAGACCCTGATCTGCCAGCACATTATGCAAGGACAGATCAGAGTCTGTGTTGTTTGCAGTTGGACCTGACTTGTAAGTGAGTATATACAGTATATAGCTAACGAAGAATGTCATACAGTTAATACAGTATAAGTTGATTATAAAATAACTTGGGAGTCATCATATACATCATGACTGTAACATTAAAACATCCAGACTTACATTTCTACAAAGGCTGAAAATCTTTTAAATCCACATGAAACGTATGTTTAAAACTAACAAAACAAGGAATATATATATATACATACACTGATTGCTTATAAAATATGGAGTATTTAACTTTTTTTAATATTATATTTTTACATAGCAATTCAAAACCACTTAAAATTTTTAGGTTGGTGTACATTTTCTTTCGCTAAGGATCATTACATAGAAAAGTATGGGTAAAAGTACCTGTGACTAATTGCCCATAAAATAATAGTTGAGTGGGCATTTCAAAATCCATTAGGTAGCACAGGTCAGGGTTCAATCTTTGCCGTGTTTTTGTGCCAGTGGCACAGAAATGTATAGATGGATGACTCAAATATGGAAGTCTTGTCCTCATGATGCAGTGTCAAATTAATATGCGCAAATATTTCACGTCTCTGCTCCTTTCATATTCCTGGTTGAGAATTCTGCTCTTTATTGTGATGGGCATTATGTACATGAGCATTTGACATACAGAGACTAATACGGTTTAGGTAGACTGGTTATACAGTGATGAATGAAAGCAGATGTCTTCATGAGAGGTGATTATCAAACATGTCGATGACATTTTCACCTAAAATCTCCCAAATTAATAAATCGGTGATAATATCCAACTGAAATCATCTAATGAGGCTTCTCTCTTTTTCACCCGGTCAACCATCAGAATCAAAATAATTTTTGAACTTGGGGGAAGAAATTCGAGTGGTAATTAAGTCAGCAGTACACACAAGACTTCTTGGCATGACCACGGCAAGAACATTAACGAAGTCAAAATTTGCATCTCTGACTGTCGGGATAAAGACAGTTCATTGAAGTAGTGTTCATTTTTAAATTGTCACACTATAGATATAATTGAAGTGATTCTTATATACATGTCATTCGCTGTTTGCTTTGTACAATGGATTCTTGGTTGTTATTTAAGCCCTTTATATAAGTACAAAATACATCACCAGTCCGCATGTTTTTTGGTTTTAACGGTACTTTTTAACACATTATTGGCTATATCATGCCAAGGAAATGGGAGGTAAGTGTCTTTCCAAAGGACTTACCGAGGCAGCTGATCCAGGCTGGCCTGGACATGTATCGAACCCACGACCCTTGAGTACTTGCCACAGTATACTGGTCGGCACAAGAATAAAAAGCACCTTACATGAATTTTATTCAGTATAAAACTTCGAGAAACTTTTTGAATAGTCTGCATAAGCCCTAATGATCATAAACATCTGATTTTGCTTTGAATTACTAGTAAATGGAAAATTTTTCCAGAGGTTAGTAAATGGTGAATAGTTCCTTTCATTTAATATGGTAAGCATGCAGAAGATATAATTCAAAGATTTGACTCCATGTTTGGTCAGTTGTTTCTTAACACTACTTTCAAAACATTACTGACTATATCATGCCAAGGAGATGGGAGAATAATGAATTTTTTAATTTGTTTTTTATTTGCATTCAGTATTATGAATTGCACAGTGTAAAATTAATAAAGAGGTGGACTACCCTTATCTGTTCATCAATTTTGGGTTTGAAAGTTCAAAGGTCAAAGTCCTGTGGCTGAAAGAAGAAAAATGGTGTATGCACAATAACTCCATTCTCCACTACTTTGTGGATGGCTTTCACTTGTGATAAGAGAGAATCCTGTTGATTTCAGGGTCATAGGTCAAGGTCACTGATTGAAAGAAGAAAAATGGTTTCTGCACAATAACTCTGGTTCTCCACAATCAATAGTTACCCAATTTTTTGTGGAGGGCTTGCACTTAGGGTAAGGAAGGACCCTATTGATTTTGAGGTGAAAAAGTCAAGGGTAAAAATTTCTGTGACTGGAACAAGAAAAATGGTTTCTGCACAATTACTTGAGGTCTCTATAGTAACCAGATGTGAGTGGCATTGGCACTTGGGTTATTGAAGAACCCCATTGATTTCAGGGTCAAAAGGTCAAAGTCACAGTGACTGAAGAAATAACTGGTTTCTACACAATACTGTGGTTTCAAAAATATTTGTGGGGTACCAATTTTCCCAGATTTCATTGTTGCCCCAAACCACGAATTTAAAGACCCAACGAAAAATTGGCCACATATGATGAAAAAGACCCACCACCTCTTTTCTTATTGTGTTTCATTCCTAGAGATTAACCAAGCTATTTGATAAAGTAATGTAATTTCTGTAATCTGATAATATTAGCTTTTACATGGGTTTGTTTTATTTTAGCCCTAAAGAAAAAGAATTATTAAGTATTTTATGTTGTTTCAGTGCACACATATCTATACAGTATCCAGTAGCTGTAATTTCCACTCAACGCCATAAATCGATATGTTAAGACATAAGTATGGATTGAAAATTGAGAAAAAGCACAAGGTATTTAGACACTATTATTACTGAAAATGAAAGAAATAATAAATGATACTCGTATATGAAAATTAGGTTGAATCTTGTTCAACTTGATTTTTCATTCAAGTGAAACTGTTGTTGAACAACTTAAATCCTCATGAAAGCATGTCTCATTTTATCCATGCATGCTTAATCCCAGTGAATAAATACCATAATTGTAAAATACTGGACCTTTTGCTTGAAGCAATTACTGATGAAACTCTATGTATATATACTAATTACAGCAGAGTATTGAAGCTCACATGTTGCTGATTTTCAGACAAAACCACTGAATCAACATCATGAAAATCAAGTCTACTGGTACAAACAAATGTTTGTCAGGTAAATAATCCTGAAATTGTTGACCATATACTGTGACTAATGTTTGTGTATGGCTTGCACTTAAGATATGGAAGAGGTCTATTGACTTTGGAGTCACAAGGTCAAAGGTCAGGGTCATTTGCGCTACACAAAGAAAAATTACTTTTGTTTAATAACTTTTGTTCTAGAGTAAGATCATTGACCAAACTTTGTAGATAGCTTGCACCAAGGGTAATTATAGAGACGCTTGTAGATTCTGGGGTCTAAAGGTCAGAGCTCAAGGTCATAGTAAGTCTGATAAGAAAATAATGGTTTCTTCACACTAAGTTTAGTTCAAGATGGCATTTCTTTACCATAGGTCAAGATCATTGAGATCCATTGGTCAGTAATCTCCAGAGTCGGCCATACCCTACTAGTACATACATAGGATGGGCGGTGGGCGTATAATGTACCGTTACCAGTACTCTTGTTTTTCCTTTGGGGGTTGGGGAGAAGTGAACAGACAATTTGTTCTTTTCAAGTAAAATATTTCCCTGTTCAGTGAGAAATGAATTAAATTGGCCCTTTAAAGTAAAATGAACCACCCACTTACGAAAATTAAACCTTCATTTAAAAATCTGGATCCACCCATGATTTGCTGAGCATAATTCCTGTTGACTTTTAAGTTTATCCATTATTACACATATGCGGTATCGATAATATCCATTATTACACATATGCGGTATCGATGATATCCATTATTACACATATGCGGTATCGATGATATCCATTATTACACATATGCGGTATCGATAATATCAAATGTTTTTGTAAAATGTTACATCAGAGTCAGTGTATAAGAAGGCTAGTTTCATATAAAAATTATCTACACCTGGCTTTCCTGTCTTTGTATTACATTTCCATAAGCATTTATTAAGCAGCACAACATCAGTAATGTATCCATTACCTGGGCAGAACTCACAGAGCTAGGGTCAATAGTCTTATTAAAGTCCATGGGAACCCATAAGGTCTTCTTGGTGTAGGGATACATATCTTGTAGCCAGAAGATATGGGGAAATTATCCTCATAGGGTCCATGGCACCAGATGGTGCTAGTGTTTTTGGTCAAAGGCTAACAGTCTGCAACTCAGATGTGATCAATATTCCTAGATGGATATGTATGTCACTGTCACATATTTGGACGGAATTAATCACAGGGTACTATTTTTCTTTCCTTTTCTTTTCTTTTCCAGAAAACATAAACCAGAATTTATTTATGGATACCCATGTGATTAGGAATGAGATAATCATTATGCAAACACTATTTTATCAGTTGGGAACACAATTTTCACCAGTAAATAATTAAAGTAGGAGAGGTTGCTTATGATTTTGAAATAATGTTTTTTTATTACCATGACCCATTTAATTGTTATGGAGGCCTTTAGTTGGCTCCTTAGCACCCATGAAAAAAGCCTGATGTTATAGAAATAATGGATAACTATATTCTGCAGTCATGTCATCCAGTGTTGTACTTTGAGCACAGAATTTTTTATCCTACGTACTCCAAATCTTGATCCATGTGTACCCAAGAGGGTGTGCTTTTTTATCCATTATTTACTATAAAACAATTATTTGTCCATTTAAATTTTGTGTGGTCCTACCAGAGTTCTGGGATATGGTAACACAGCGTCCCCTGCCCAAATTATCTTGGTGGGCTGACAGACATGAAAACAGCATTGAATACAGAGATAATTTATTCTTATTAGTCAAAACCAATAAATAAATGTGGTACTTCAGTTTATGTGCATAATGATTAAAACTTCATTTGTGCAAATTCAATTGTTTAGATCACAGTTTTACATATACATGTAATAAACTCATCTTGACTTTTCCCACCAGCACTGTGGCACTGTAACTTCATTTGATTGCAAGTATGACAACTCCTTTTGAAATTTGTTTGTCTTCTCTTGACTCTGAGGAATATTGGAAATTAGAGTACGGTGTCTTGTCTGTCCATTCAGCAGTTCAACATTAATCTGACATCAAATCCTTTTGAAAATTTCATGAGAAATGGTCATATTTCTTGTTTTTGTTGGTTGATATAATTAGGCAGTAAGGAAGTTCTCAAGAAGATTTTATAGAGCTCAAGTTAATATTTAGCCTTTCTGTCCAAGGACAAGGTCAGTTTAAATGAATACAAGGGTCACATGGGGTTTTGCTTTGTTGGTTGCACATTATTGACAATATCATAGCGAGGAAATAGGAGCCAATTGCCTTTCCCATTGACACACCGGGGCCCCAGGTGGTCGAGTGGTCAAAGGCGCTCACCTTTACAGATCACTCACATCTCACCTCTGTCTGCTTGAGTTGAGTCTAGGTTCGGCCAACGTGGGTATGTGAGAAAGTTTGTCAGTGGCTTCCCGTGGGTCGGTGGTTCTTCCCGAGGTCTTAATAGGTTCTTCCTCCACCAAATATACTGGCTGTCATGTATACATTATGATATGCTGGAAAATGGCGTTAAACCCACAAAGCAAGCCATGGACACACCAAAGTAGCCAACCAAGGCTGGCTTGGGTGGTTATACACCAGTGTCTTTTGGATTATGACGTTTTGTTAGGCAAGATAGAAATTCTTGTGAAGTTTTGGGCTGTTATTTTAGAGTTGTTGTGATTTATCTTCACTTTCCATTTTTCAGTAATGACTTCTCTTTTAAGGTTTTGACATGGGAGACTGCATGTTGAAACAGGTTTCAGATATCAACAAATAAGCCTTAGTAATGAGTGTAAACATATAGGTTCTGGCACTTGAATTACTTGGTCTTACTGAAGATAATTGACTGCCAGATTATACTAATTATAGATCTGGGACTGTTGTAAAACAATCAGTAGACTGGTACAACACTGTACAAGATCAAAGTAGGGTTGTAATGTCAAGAGTAGGGCTCATGTACCAGCCACTATAGGTCTAGTTAATGACTTTGTAACTGGATATCTTGTCTCATGATTAGAGATAGTGGGACATAGAACATGCTGATAAGATGTTCATTGCAATATCCATCAACCTGTACAAGAACCATGTGTATTTATTTATACAAACTATCAATGAGTCCAGCTGTGTAAAAACTACCTGCAAAGTTGTAATTACTGGATCAAACATAACAACCACAAATTGTTTAAACTCTTTTACATAAAAAATTGTGGATCCAACATTTTGTTTTGCAGTTGTGTTTTGAGAAGGGGTGGTTCGTTTTGCTCAAAATTACCAGCTTTCTCTATTTTATGTTGCTTAAATGTGTATGATTTTCACTTGAAAAGGAGGGGGATGTTGACTGAAGACAACAAACCCCATCTGAATACACCTTTGGTGTAGATTGGATATTGAATATTTGTCATTTTATCTTCTGCTTTGTCAGTATTAAAAGTAGTGCAAATGCTTTGCTCTTTCTTTCTTCCATGACAAAAAATTCAATTCTCTTTAAAAATACAGCACTTTTCATTATTATTGTTAAAGGGAAATCTGGCCTTGAAACTCATTATCATTATATTATTCCTTATTATATTCGTAACTATTTTACCAATTTTCAGAGTTTTGGATAATCAGATAATCAAGCTATACTGTCTATACTCACATATAAATCGATACCAACTGCATAGACCCAGATCTGCCATCGCATAATGCACCGGAAGATCTGGGTCTATGCAGTTTGTAGGGACTAATCGGTCAGAACAAACAACATAGACCCTGATCTCCTGACGCATTATGCCACAGCAGATCAGGGTCTATGTTGTTTGCATTTGGATCCGGTTTATATGCGAGTATATATGGTAGGTCCAAATTTTATTATCACAGGGCCTCTCAGTGTTGGCTGTATCCAGGTCTTCAGAGAAGAACTAAATTAACTCCCTTTCCATTCCAGTTACGTCACACCAGCACATCTCACTGATCATAATGATTGAGATGTACATGTTTTTATTCGAAGCTGCATTTCTTATATTGTTGAAGTTTTGCACATTATATTAAGATGGATATTAACAGAAATAAATGTGCAAGAAACTCTACTTTATAAGCAGAAAATTAATCCTTCTTTGCATATAATTTTTACAAAACTCATACAAGATCCACTTTTCTCAGTCAAAATCTTGTCAGTGTAGATGACTGATTGAAAAAAAATAATTAAGTCCATTGTTACATGAAGAATATACACTATTATATCTTCTCTGACTCCAGTGTTTGGAATGGCTTCTGGTATTGTCAAGTCACTATTAGGTGTTGTGTATAGTATTTTTTTTTCCAAACTGTACACTAGATTATAGATATAAATAGCGACCATACAAAACCAGAAGAGATACCAAACCTCCAGAGTAGGAGTAGATACAGTAGGTGATTGATATCAGACCCACATGGGCCTCTTGTTTACAGTCATGTTTGTAATTTTATAAAACCACATATATGATGATTTGTAACTGAGAATACACCAAGCTCATCGTACTTGCAATATTATTGCACACAGTCTCTTTCAAACATTTACACACGACAACTAGGTCAAATTCATTAGACTGAACAGCTCTAACACAGCAATAATATGAAGTGCCAGTTACACGTCAAAAATGCAGTACCCTGTGTGAGAAAATGGTTAGTCTCCTGTCTCAGAAAAAAAGGAAAATTAAAGGCTGTTGTGTCCAAAACTGGTGGGCCAAGTGTGGTCAAATTTTTATACATTATAAATAAAGTGGACATAGATTGAGTACAAATTATATCTTGGCCATTATTTTTCCTTTAGGATTATTTGCAGTAGACAAAATCTCTGAGACTTTGAGTTTGTTCACCCCTAGTGCAAAAAAGATTAATGTTTTCCAGGCATAACTTTCAGTATGTATTATCCAGTGTATTAATACCTATCTCCAACAGAACCATCTGTTTATTGTAGTTTTTTAATACCCCACTCCTGACTTATCCATGGTGAAAGTTTATGCTATTGTAGAGAAGGTGATGACTGTTATACTCCATAATTGTTTATGCTCTGTTAGTCTTAATTGAAGCGCATTCAATACTATAAGTACATTAGTATCTGTTCCAGTGATTCTCCTCTATTGGCAATATAATTACCAATCATACTTTTTGGCTATTATTGCCTGCAACAACTTGATATCCTGTTCTGTCTAGCTGGGCTAGAGAGTTGTATCTGGCATGTGAAAATATTAGATGTAGTGTCAATGCATTATATTCCATGGGTTAGCAATTTTCATGGATTTCGAGGTTGCTACAAACCACAAATTTAAAAAACCAACAAACGATATTACTTATGTAGAAACAATATGACATGGGGTGAAACGATACGCCTAGGCCAGATATCGATATGTACAGTACACATAAAGAATAAATAGGCCATTGAAGATTACAAGTAAATTTTTAAGTAAATATTGTTTTGAATTGATTCTTCGACTTTAGTATCAATGTATCAAAATGTCAAAATTATCAATGCATCAATACAGCGGTAAATTAATTCACACCTAAATAGGACTCCATCCTTAATTCATGAATTCAAGTACCAACAAAAATAAAACCAAAAGAAATTGATACCCACAAAAATAAAATCACTTTTCAGTACTCTTTTCGTATCATTCAGCACATCAGAAATTCTTAATTGCTATCATCGGGTAAATTCTTAATTGCTATCATCAGGTAATTTCTTAATTGCTATCATCAGGTAATTTCTTCCAGTGTTACAAGGATATACTATTTCTCACAATGTTACAGTGATGTTATTTCTAAAATGTTGAAATCTTTATTTCTCAAATTGTAGATTTTTCACAAGACCGCCTTGGTGGTTACTTGACATAGCAATCACTTTGGTGTTCATCCGTCCATCCACATACCAGATTAACCACAATTTTAAATTTCTTTCTTCCTATTTATGTACACTATCTCTTTACTGGCTAAATAAATGATGGGAGCAACAAAATGGGAGTCTCTCGTCACAAAAACTCCTTTTTTTACTCAGCCTGTCTTTAAATGTTATAATCATAGAATTTTTCCAAATTTATCATGAAGAATGATAGTAATAAATGAAAACATAGCACGTGTTATCATGGAAGATGTTATCATGGTAGATGTTTACATATCTGTTCAATGACGGAGTTTTCAAAATTTATTGCATTTTAAAAATATTACTTGAAAAAAGTATCCATTTCAGTAAATAAATATAGTACTCTCTCATTATAATGCTGTCCATGGGAGCCATAGAGTATACCACCTTATATTGAGACCACCTTATAAGATGTATATTATACAGTACTCCCTCATTATTATGCTTTCTATGTGAGTCATAGAGTATACTGCCTTGTAGTTAGATTGCCTTATAATGAAGTACAGAATTCCCTCATTATAATGCTGTCCATGTGAGTCATAGAGTATACTGCCTTATAGTGAGATTGCCTTATAATGAAGTACAGAATTCCCTCATTATAATGCTGTCCATGTGAGTCATAGAGTATACTGCCTTGTAGTTTGATTGCCTTATAATGAAGTACAGAATTCCCTCATTATAATGCTGCCCATATGAGTCATAGAGTATACTGCCTTGTAGTAAGATTGCCTTATAATGAAGTACAGAATTCCCTCATTATAATGCTGTCCATGTGAGTAATAGAGTATACTGCCTTGTAGTGAGACTGCCTTATAATGAAGTACAGAATTCCCTCATTATAATGCTGTCCATGTGAGTCATAGAGTATACTGCCTTGTAGTGAGATTGCCTTATAATGAAGTACAGAATTCCCTCATTATAATGCTGTCCATGTGAGTCATAGAGTATATTGCCTTGTAGTGAGATTGCCGTATAATGAAGTACAGAATTCCCTCATTATAATGCTGTCCATGTGAGTCATAGAGTATGCTTCCTTATAGTGAGATTGCCTTATAATGAAGTACAGAATTCCCTCATTATAATGCTGTCTATATGAGTCATAGAGTATATTGCCTTGTAGTGAGATTGCCGTATAATGAAGTACAGAATTCCCTCATTATAATGCTGTCCATTGTGAGTCATAGAGTATGCTGCCTTATAGTGAGATTGCCTTATAATAAAGTACAGAATTCCATCATTATAATGCTGTCCATGTGAGTCATAGAGTATACTGCCTTATAGTGAGATTGCCTTACAATGAAGTACAGAATTCCCTCATTATAATGCTGTCCATGTGAGTCATAGAGTATGCTGCCTTATAGTGAGATTGCCTTATAATGAAGTACAGAATTCCCTCATTATAATGCTGTCCATGTGAGTCATAGAGTATACCACCTTATAGTGAGACCACCTTATAATGATTTACATGATAAAACACTACCTCATTATAATTCTGTCCATGTGAGCCATAGAGTACACCACCTTATAGTGAAGTACAGGAAACATGTTATAATGAAGGGTCGTATAGTGAGGGAGTACTGTACATGGTTTAAGTGTTGCAGTATTTCACAATCCCTGAACATGTGTCTTTTTGAATGATAATAATTGTTAAACCTTTCAGAGCTTATAACATTTTTCAATTCCAAATATTGATAGAAAAGTTATTAAGTTTATGATGGTAAGTGAGTTGATTCATCTGTTGTTTGTCATACTAGATTTGGAGAAAGAATTACTCTGGCTTCAAAAGAATCAAGAGATCTACTGAATCCAGTGTTGTAAGACTTACAGATTCTAACTCATTAATTTGGATAGAGGAGTTGTCTAGATAATGATTTTTTGTCGGACTGAACATTTCTGGTAAATATTATAGGCTAATCCAAAAGATAATCCTATTACATCAGAATATATCAGTTATTCAGTTTGGAAAATGATTGGATATTAATATTGATAGAAAGTGATTTAGATAGGTTTATCAGCTTATGCATATTTTCATTTCAGTATCAAATCTGTTACATCCACAGTTTAGCAAAGAGTTTAATGTTTAGACTATATATATATATATATTTTGTAATAAATCTTATTATTGCATCACATCGAGAAGTGGAAGCCATATTCAGGGGTTTCATCAAGAAATAAATTAACAGGAGAAGTTGGAATGGGGGGGGAAGGGGCAGAACTTCCTACTAGTCTAGGAGCAATGTCCCCAGGGTGGGGTGGGATTTCACCTTTGCCCGACATAAGCAGAAATGGTGTTGGTGTTACTTGTGTCATCTCAAGTTAGACCGTCTTTCCTTGATGGAAAAATGTGAAATTTGTTGGAAATAATTTCTTTTTCTATTACAGAATTTTGTATAAAATTCATATTGATAATTTATATCTCGTGTTGTTGTTTTTTCCCTTATGGGTTCCATCCTATTAATTATAAAAAAATTATTATGCAGAATCATAAGGTCCATTGATACTAATATTGAACCACTGCACTGTGGAAATAGTTCTTTGAATGAAATGAATATATCTTAATTACTTAGCTGATGAAAATAAATCTATATAAAAATGTATTAAGAAAAAAGCATTGGAAAATACAAGTTGCCAGGCAATAGAATAATAAGGAAAATAATAAAAATTGAGGCTTTATAATAATACTGAAACTTAAATCAGCAATAAAAATAATAAACTTAGGAAGAGGATGTGTTGTTTTGTGTGCAAAGCTCTGAACAGAAAATAATGTAGACCTTTTTTATAATACTGCTGAAATGTTACATATTATAAATATATTACATATTATAAATATATTACATAGTCTTTACCACAAGAACTAAAGGAGGTAGACTCACTTTCAATAAATGTTTAAAATATGTCACAATTTATATGTTGTATTCATGTTTCATTTTATCGTGTGCTTTGACCTGTTGTATTTGGGTAAAACTAAGCAAAATGTTCGACATGTCTAGTGTCACTTGCATCATTCGCATATTGTATCAGTAAGTGTCTGCTAACCTATGTTATTACATCTGTTTCATGCCATTCCCTCCATACTGCACAATTTATAGAACTCTGATAATTTGTTATACAGCTTTTTTATTTTTTGTTTAACCAAAAGTCTAGCATATGTCTTCCACACTTTAATATTAGCATGCGATCACCTCTCCTGATTGTGTTTGATTGGGCATGAAAGGAAAGAGACGGAATATGCATGGTTCTCTCTGACATAGATTGAATTGTGATTCAGGCAAGCGCTTTCTTTAATGCCAAATCAGAAAAGCTAGCATCATTTGGGCTAAGACTGATCTGTATCAAAATGGGTTTGAAGACTCTCTCATAGACTTGCATGTGCCTTACATGGATTTAGTCTCGTTTAGAAGAGTTATGGCCCCTGATTACTCATCCTCCTCACTTTGTTTTCTGCAAGATAGCTTCACAAAAATGTGATGAAATAAAAAAAAAATATATTATATGTGGCTTCGGATTGATAAGACCTTGAGTGAGTTTGATTTCCAGCATTCCACAACATCATTTACGGGAGTTTTGGCCATCCACCTGACTTTGATTTCCACAGCATAATTTTGTGGGGATTTCAACCAAATTTTGTATGCAGCTTTATATAGATGAGACCTTGAATGAGTAATTTAAAGTGTTCCACATTATCATTTACAGGAGTTATGGCCCCTGATTACCTGCCCTCACAATTTTGCATTCCACAGCATTACTTTATTAAGAATGATGAGATTTCAGTCAGAGTTATTATGCACCTTTATATTGATGAGACCTAGAAGGAGGTGGATTTCTAACATTCCATGTCATCATTTAGAAGAGTTATGGCCCCTGAATTCCCAATCTTCTCTAAAATTTGGTTTTCCAATGGAAATTCTTGTGTTTAAGGCTCTGCCAAGCAAATTAAAGAGTGGGTCCCTTTGAGATGCACCATCACTACCAGATCTAATTTGAAATTATTTTGTAATACTCTTTTGTTTTAAAGTGACCTTTACAGGCTTGGGAAACACCTTTGTAAATATTTCAATTACTTAGATTTTAATGTCTCTAGTTTGACCATGATGATGAAAAATTGATTAAATGGTCTCGTTTTCCCTTTCTCTCTAACCCACTGCTGCTGAGTGCAGACTATAGCCTGACATAAATGGGTACCTTCGAGTATAACCCAGTGCAGTAGAGTTCTGCATATAATCATTGTGTACGAGTGTAACTCCGTGTAGAATGGTTCTGCATATTATTGGACCAATACTTACAGCACAGTTCAACTAATCAGTACTTGTATCTAAGTTAATAGCCTTTGTTCTGACTTGTAATGCACATTTTTGCACCTACAAAAAGAAGCTGTTCAGAAGGTTTCCCAATCTACCTGTCATCAATACATCACAAGGACTTGGCATTGTGTGATAGATATAAACATGTTTACACAAGATTTCCAGATGGGTCACCAAACATTCCACCATTATTTCTGATGAGTATTGTTAAATGTTCTTATATGTAAGAGTCTGTGTTACAACTTGACTGGTATCTTGGAATAATGTGATAAATCAAAATTAATAGCTGAACAAACTTTAGACTCTCTCTCTCTCTCTCTCAAACTTTAGACACTCTCTTTCTCTCTACCTCTCTCAAACTTTAGACACACACTCTCTCTCTCTCTCTCTCTCTCTCTCTCTCTCTATCTCTCTCTCTCTCTCTCAACTGATATCATCAGTAAAATACCTGGTACAGTGATGCATTTATCTTACATTTATAAACGAATTCATGGGACTTAAATTAACCTGATATTTAATATAAACTTTTTGTCTATTTATATTTGCTACACTAATGCATCTCTCACTGTTTATAATTGAAGTTACAGGTGCTTTGTCAGTTTCTCATGTACCAGCTGCACAAACTTTAGACTCTCTCTCTCTCTCTCAAACTTTAGACTTTCTCTCTCTCTCTCAAACAAACTTTAGACACTCTCTTTCTCTCTCTCTCTCAAACTTTAGATTCTCTCTCTCTCTCTCAAACTTTAGACTTTCTCTCTCTCTCTCTCAAACTTTAGACACTCTTTCTCTCTCTCTCTCTCAAACTTTAGACTCTCTCTCTCTCTCTCTCTCTCTCAAACTTTAGACACTCTCTTTCTCTCTCTCTCAAACTTTAGACTCTCTCTCTCTCTCTCTCTCTCAAACTTTAGACTTTCTCTCTCTCTCAAACTTTAGACACTCTCTTTCTCTCTCTCTCTCTCTCTCTCTCTCTCTCTCTCTCTCTCTCTCTCTCTCTCTCTCTCTCTCTCTCTCTCAACTGGTATCATCAGTAAAATACCTGGTACAGTGATGCATTTATCTTACATTTATAAATGAATTCATGGGACTTAAATTAACCAGATATCTAATATAAACTTTTTGTCTATTTATATTTGCTGCACTAATGCATCTCTCACTGTTTATAATTGAAGTTACAGGTGCTTTGTCAGTTTCTCATGTACCAGCAATAATTAAACATTTATGAGACTTTTTTTGCACAGGGGAGCTTCTCAGTTAGTACAGCATTGGACTTCTAATCCAACAGTTGTTGGTTCAGTGCCCACCCAGACCAATCCATTTTGACTGCCTCAGTGTGTGTGTGTGTGTGTGAGGAAGGCACTTAGCTTCCACTTAGATGGCATGTTGTAGCCAATAATGTGTTAAAATTCTGTTAAAACCAACACAAAAAAACCCAAAGAAAAAACCCTCTCTTTGGACCTTTCTTTCCTCTTGATGCAATGTTTAGAAATTGGCAATACCAAAATATTGTTTACTTACAAATACCAACATTGATAAAATTGTATAAGACCCCAATTTCAACAACATAAGTTTTTACAATTAGGTCTAGACTGAAGATATTTTATTGTTTGATTTTAAGTCAGAATTAAATTTCAGCCAATCAGATTGCTGAATTCTAGACTTCTAATTTGAGTAAGACTTAAATTTCAGCCAATCAGATTGCTGAATTCTAGACTTCTAATTTGAGTCAGACTTAAATTTCAGCCAATCAGATTGCTGAGTTCTAGACTTCTAGTTTAAGTTCAGGCTTAAATTATGTTGGTGTGATCTGGACAAGTAATTTGAACCACATTTGTTGGTACAATCCAGGACAAGTAAATTGAACCACATTTGTTGGTGTGATCCAGGACAAGTAATTTTGAATCACATCTGTTGGTGCGATCCAGGACAAGTAATTTGAACCACATTTGTTGGTGTGATCCAGAACAAGTAATTTGAACCACATTTGTTAGTGTGATCCAGGACAAGTAACTTGAACCACATTTGTTGGTGTGATCCAGGACAAGTAACTTGAACCACATTTTTATTACTTTGTTTTAGAAAACAATTCACAAAAAATTTGATAATATCAAGAAATTTACATTTTAATATTGAATTGGAAAATGCAGTTCAGTTTTTGTATGCTACACACATACATGTGAACATTGAGCTGGAGGGCAATTCTCCTGGTATTGGCAATGCCTCCCATCCCTCCCATCAATCCTTGAGAACTCCCATCTCACATTTTTGAAAGAAGAAAAATTGTGATACAGAATTTCCAGGTCTGATGATACACCTATCAGTGTCCATACTGGTACTGCTATTTGGCTATTTCGACAGTCTGATCAATCGGATACTTTCATACTGTTTGGCTATTAGTGCAGTCTGATCAATATGACACTTTCATACTGTTTGGCTATTAGTACAGTCTGATCAGTATCACACTTTCATACTGCATAAAAAGGATGAGGAAGAAATTCATTCAAAGCACCTGAAAGATCTGGTGAGCGCAAGCCACTTTGTCAGTAAGAAACCTTGTTGAAGAATTCAGAACTTGCTAAGTCTAGAAGACAGAGAAATTATGGCACGAGTGATTAGAAGCTTCGTATTAGGTAAGGTGCTCAGCAATTTGGCAAATGACATATAGATGTAAATTTTATCTACACTGATGTTTGTTGGAGTGTCTTGGCACTGACTTTGTAATTTATCGACACTGACATTTGTTGGAGTGTCTTGCACTGACTTTGTAATTTATCGACACTGATGTTTGTTGGAGTGTCTTGCACTGACTTTGTAATTTATCGACACTGATGTTTGTTGGAGTGTCTTGCACTGACTTTGTAATTATTGACACTGATGTTTGTTGGAGTGTCTTGCACTGACTTTGTAATTTATCGACACTGATGTTTGTTGGAGTGTCTTGCACTGACTTTGTGCGTCTTGCTTCTGAAAACACAAGGCAGTAAATGCATATAGAACTGTTTACTTCTATCAGTCTCTACCATTATACAATTGTTTTAAATCTTGTTTCAAATCTGGTGTTATCTTAATCTGGTGTTATCTTAATCTGTTCAACAGCTTGCAGTACAGGCCAAAACTAAATAAGTAGTTTATCAGAATTTGTGTTGTTTTTGAGGCAAGTCGGAGATGTTTTCAGATCGTAAGTTAGTTTTCAGCTTTAAAATTCACAAGTTCTTGGCCTAATGTTATCACCCATCACAAAAGCTTTATTTTGTAAAGTAAAAGAAAAGCATTTGTATTTACTGACTCGTTCACAAATGCAATATGGGACTTAGGAAGTGGAATGAAACAACATTTCAACTTGAATGCTGGAATGGACATGACATATGTACTCACTTATAAGACGATTCCAACTGCAAACAGCATAATGTGCTGGCAGATCAGTGTATGTTGTGTGTTCTACTGATTACTCCTAACAAACTGCATAGACCCAGATCTACTGGTGCATTATCCGATGGCAGATTTGGGTCTGTGCAGTTTACAGTTGGACTGGACTTGTAAGTGAGTACAGACAGTTAAGTGATGCCTTTTGAATATCATGTAAGCTAGGTTTCTGAAACTTAACTTAATTATTTTTGTTTTTGTCAGTTTGGCTGATGTTTTGAGTGGTATGGCTGATGTTTTGAGTAGTATTGCTTATGTTTTGAGCAGTATTGCTTATGTTTTGAGTAGTATGGCTGATGTTTTGAGTAGTATTGCTTATGTTTTGAGTAGTATGGCTGATGTTTTGAGTAGTATGGCTGATGTTTTGAGTGGTATTGCTTATGTTTTGAGTAGTATTGCTTATGTTTTGAGTAGTATTGCTTATGTTTTGAGTAGTATGGCTGATGTTTTGAGTAGTATTGCTTATGTTTTGAGTAGTATTGCTTATGTTTTGAGTAGTATTGCTTATGTTTTGAGTAGTATGGCTGATGTTTTGAGTAGGATTAGGTAATAAGGGACATCTACGAAAAAAAAATCAGCAGCCATGATGTGACCATGCTATATCCAAATTCATGTTATAAGGAAGCTCGTTATAGCAGGTGTTCCCATGTTATAATTTTACATCCCTTGCTATGTGCAGACAGATGTGACGATGTTATTATACTCTTGAATTTTGTTTTTCTTTGGTCGTAATATGTTTAATAATAATTTTTTTAATATAAAATATGTTGAAATTCATTTCATTATTGCTTTTTTCGGTGCCTTTTTACATACAGAAAATTGTGTAGATGAAATCCTTCTGACATGAAGTGAAATCCCCTTCATCAAATTTTGGAAATCTCTCCCAATTTTTGACCTTTTTGGGCTGTCACATACAAGTACACACAAGTCTAGACATACAAGTACACACAAATCTAGACCATACAAGTACACACAAGTCTAGACCATACAAGTGTTCAAAGAAATTGTAAGCATATCTTACATAACATATATTTTGATAACTATTCTCAGTAGATGTTCCATTCAGCCTTAAAATATTCATCCATGATAATTCCCATATATATATATATATATATATATATATATATTTTCTGTCTTGGAAATTTAGCATTGCATCTCTTTGATGTGCCAGTAGGAAAGTAAATCTGTACCAGAACCCAACAGTTCTTCTAATTATCTAATGTATGAAAATCCCTTTCCAAATCTTCTCACCCAGCCAAGCCTCGTCATTTTTGTGTAAAATTTACTCACTTCCTGCTTCAAATGGTCCCAAAGAGAACAGATGAAAGATGAATTAAAAACAAAGTGGCACTGCTTTTAAGTTTATAACGCCAGCTAGAGTTCTGATGGAATCAATATTATTACCTCAGAGATTGTCCCAAGAGGGACAAACTGCAGCTCCTTTATCTTGACATTTAGAGAATGCCATAAGGCATTCTTTGTTCTTGGCTGGCATCAAAATCTTCTTTCTGAGAGGTCAAGTAAGGTCACTTATGATTGCTTACTTCTGATATTATCCTGCCAGCTAAAAAAGAAAACAAAATATGCCGACTTTGCAAATATTACAGCATAATTCAAGAGACTTAAACTTCAGATGTTTTCCAAAATAAAGAGAAACGCAGCTGACCATACCAACTTTATACTGAGGTATTTTATATAATATTACTATTAAATAATGAAATGGGATCCATGACATTACCAACTTAACACTGAGGTATTTTATATATAATATTACTATTAAATAATGAAATGGGATCCATGACATTACCAACTTAACACTGAGGTATTTTATATATAATATTACTATTAAATAATGAAATGGGATCCATGACATTACCAACTTAACACTGAGGTATTTTATATATAATATTACTATTAAATAATGAAATGGGATCCATGACAATACCCACCTTGTGAAAGGGACTGCCTTATAATGAGGTGCATTATAATGAGTGAGTACTGTTGTAATTCCTTATCATACCCATGTTATATATGGAACTATACTATACAGAGTACTTTCTTATGAGAGACCACTATAAAATTTGATATGCATGCATTATGTTGACAAATAACCTCATTCATATTAAACTTGCATGATGTATGATGATGTCACTATGCCTATTATTTGAATGGATAAGAACAATAAAAATATTCTAATGAAAGATCAAACTGCCATGTGATTCTGGTCAGGCTACAATTGTTTATGTATCTTGTGACCATTACTGTAAAAGTACAAAGCAATCTTTATAGATTGTTTTAGATAAATAACAAATAAAGGAGGAAAATTAATCAGCTGTTGACACTGTGTTGAAACAATTTCCTAGTGGATTTTATTTATAATTTTAAGCAGGAAAATCGATGTTCTACTGAAACTTCTATTAACAATATAGTAACACTGAACATACCGTGTATAGTAGCTTATAAGTCAAGTCCTGCAAACAACATAGACCCTGATATGCTGACACAGAATGCGCCAGCAAATCACAGTCTACGTTGTTTGTTCTACTGATTACTCCAAACAAACTGCACAGATCTAGATCTGCCAGTGCATTATGTGACGGCAGATCTGGGTCTGTGCAGTTTGCAATTGGACTCTACTTATAAGCGAGTATATATGGTATTCTGCTTAATCTGTAAATGCTGTAAACATCTTAATACAGGCAGAAAATTCTTTTGAAAGCATTGTTGCTATTCTACCAATGAGGCTGAAAGTATGCCACAGTTCTAAGCTGTCAGAGAAAAATATTTTTCCAGGAGATGCAATTTCCTGATTGATGTACTTTCTTCACTTTGTTTATATTAGACACACAAGACATTCTTATGATTGGCCTGCCAAACTGACATGTCAATTTGTCAAGATAACCAATCATGAGAAGTATAACAGGAGTTATGTCCCATGCTCTATTGCAAGAATGCAAGGTATTACATATGATGTCATTGACTTAGCAATAGGTTGTGTTTTCCTATTATAAGTACATAGATAGAGCCATCGTAAATGTACATGTTAAAGCATGAATCTTCATGCAACTTGTTTTTCTGTAGAATGTATAAGAAATCATTGATCTGTATCTATATAATTAACATATAGTAGAGAGTCTATGAGAGCCGCAGTGGCTCAGTGGTTAACATGCTCGACTTATGACTAGAAGCATGCAGGTTTGAATCCTACCATTACATCATCCTGTGTCGGTTGTGATGGTTTGTCCCAGGGCAAGGCACTTTGCTCCAATTACTAGGCACAGTCCCAGGGTAAGGCACTTTGCTCCAATTACTAGGCACGGTGGAACCTTTATGTGCCATATAACCAAACATGCAAACAGACATACTCGAGATAAGGTTGTCATGAAAACAGTGGAGGTTTTCTTTCATGATGGAGGAGCAATATTTAGGTCTTTAAGAGAGTATATATTTATCCAACATTTATGAAAAGCAGTATTTTTATCCATACAGTGATCAGTATGATTTTGAAGATGAAAATGAAACTTGACTCGAGGAAATTCATCATGGCAAATATTTGTTATATTTTTTACCATTATATTTTGTTTTATATACATTTTACACAATTTTAACATCTTTACTTTTTATATTGTGATTACATGCCATTAACATACATACATACATACATACATACATACATACATACATACATACATACATACATACATACATACATACATACATATACATAGTATTTGCCTTTATTGCCCTTCTATGTTTTACCTCATGTGGACACTTAGTGAAGTTTTTTTTAAAAACAATATCAGATTTTTTCAGTATCGAAGAAGACATATTGTTATTATTTGAAAAACAACTGCTTCAGACCTTAATAATTTCAATTTCCCATGGCCTTAGGCAAGTCATTTTTTTTAACTGGCCACAAAATAACTATAGATTATCCACAGGTAAACTTCCATCTCTGTCAATTCTTTTCAAAGATTGTTATGAAACATGCAATGATTATAAAATGTAATATGAAGCAAGTGTAATGATATACTGATATACAGGTACATATCAGTACACTACCATATCACAGTTCATATCAATATAGATTCTTCCTTATCAGTATTTTAACCCAAACTGTCTATTAGTTAGATTGATTGTGGAATTCAAAATATTACTTGGTATTATGAAATAAGACCATAACCAATCAAGCGCATGTGTTAGTATTGGCAGATGGTCAATCAGTGCCGATTAAACCTGAACCCTATATATACTTGATATGTAGAAAATGAGTGCTGTTTGGACTCCTTTTGGTGAGTGCTGTTTGGACTCCTTTTGGTGAGTGCTGTTTGGACTCCTTTTGGTCAAAAATTCAAGGAAGATAGTGCAATTGATAAATCAGTAGCAGTATTCCATAGATGCTTCGATAGCATGAGATAATCTGGTGGGATTACTAGTAATGCTTCGATAGCATGAGATATTCTGGTGTGACTGCTAGTAATGCTTTGATAGAGTAATGCTTCGATAACACAAAATATTCTGGTGGGACTGCTAATAATGTTCCAATAGCATGAGATATTATGGTGGGACTACTACTAATGCTTTGATAGCATGAGCTGTTCTGGTGGGACTGCTAGTGATGTTCCAATAGCATGAGATATTCTGGTGGGACTACTAGTAATCTTGCAATGCACATATGTCGACATTATCAATCTGTTAAAGTTAGTCATTACTAATTTTTAAGCTGCAAACTTTCATCTCTTACCTGGCCATACACACAATCCTTCAGATTTTTTCCAAAATAAAGAGAAACACAGCTGGTAGAACATGTTATTTATTATAATAAAACTTACTGGCTCAGCCAATCACGCTGACATTGGGTATCAAATTGGTTTTCAAAATGGTCAGTTTGGTAGCATAACATATAGTTTCATATTGCAATACAATCATTTATATCGCAATATATTGCAATACTATTTTAATAGCAGCAATACATTTACCCATCACTATTATATAGCTTTATTCCTTTTTCGTGTCGAAAAACTCGTCCGTTCGATGTGAAAACATTCTCCCACTTAAAGTGGAAAATTTGTCAACAAGCCACGTCACGCCCGTGCATCTCTCTGCGCCTGCGCGAACATTCATCTTTTTCATGGACGCCATACCTGGTGGTTGTGTCGCAAAAACATAACCTGAGGAAATTGTCTGCTGCGGTTTTCAACTACATTTCGGACTTCCCTCCTTCTAAATTCATCTGTGTTACAGTTGTCCATCTCGGCTATATGTGTTTTATGCCGCTATTCGTCAGTGTTTAGTTCTAGGAAGAGTTTTTCTAGTTCTCCACGTGTACTCTACCCTTAGAGGGGTTAGGGTAAACAATATATCTTGTTTCTTTTCAGGTACACGGTAAGTCGTCTATGTCATTACAACGCGACATAGAACAACTGTGATAGCGCCGCAATTAACAGGCGCATAATTTTACAGAATTAATATTTCATTTATATATTATTCTCCTACTATTTCAATTGTTTCTTTATTATCTACGCGTGTCGCGTCGCATGCTTTTCTTGTATTTTCCTGAGAACAATAAAGCTTGTCAAGTGAACTAGCTTCTAATATCTCTTGGGAAGAACATATATATGTATATTGTTTACTTGTAGCAAACTAACCACTGTGGTGCAGATAGCCCGCAAAGTATATGGTGAACGGGTATGTATAGAGTACGCGACGTACCAAAAAAAAGGTAAGTTTTCTACGTGTAGATTTTAAAGGTGAGTTTACACGTTGTTATTATTATTGGTTGATATTTCAATAATATTTATTTCAGATAATATTTATTTCAGATAAAAAGAAACAATGCCAGCAAATCAGTCTGTAGGTAAGTGTGGCCATAAGAAGGCCCCATGGGATACACACTCAGACTGTCTTACCTGTTCCAAGTGTAAGCGGAACAGTCGCTGCAATATCTGTACAAATTGGACCAATGAAACCTGGAATCTTGCTGATTCCAGGCGTACTTATAGAGGGCGGAAAAAAATAGTTAAATCCCCCTCATCGTCTGATTTCTCTGGATTTTCTTTTACAGGTACTCAGACTAAGGCAACATACAGCAAGAAGGCCACTCTAGTTCACAAGAACATTCCGGGGCCCCAAGAGCCTGCACCAGCCTCCCCGGACATAGTTGAGGTCCCTCCTGTAGGGGCCAGTGAACGCTCCAAGAGTAAATCGCCTCTCCCGGGAAGGGAGAAGACGAAAAAGAGCAGTAGTGTGTTACTTCCTTCCACTAGGAAGGAAGTATACCACTCCAAACATTCCCAAAGTAGCGTGTCGCACCCTCTCGAGGAGGGGCTACACCGCACCTTGGGTAGTAATGAAGACAGATGGACATCTGAGATGTTGTCTGACCGGTCACTGACCGGTGACCGGTCCGGTCACCGGTCAGTGTCGGGTGACCGGTCACCGGTCAATGTCTTCTGACCGGTCACTGACCGGTGACCGGTCCGGTCAGTATCGGGTGACCGGTCCGGTCACCGGTCAATGTCGGGTGACCGGTCACCCGGTCACCGGTCTTTGGTTGATCACCGGTCACATCGTTCCGGTGACCGGTCATCCAATACCGGTCACCGGTCATAGGCCACCGGTCTTCTCGTACCGGTCACCGACGTCACACTGATCAACAATCAGAGGCCTCGTCGTACGGAAGGTCGCAGACCAGGGAAGGGGATCGGATCGGTATCCCCCCCTTCCCTATTATACCAATGAATCCGTACGGGATGTGGGGACCAACATCTCATAATAATTGGCCCCTTATGCCCCCTTGGGCTACTGGACCCTGGACTCTGAGTAGAAACGATGTTGCGGCTCGTGTTCCGCCATCGCCTCCTCGCCAGGTAGCATCCACTAGTAGAACCCGACACATAGCATCATCCACGAAAGACAAGCGGTCTCGTCTTTCTCCTGGAACATCTAGAACCCCTAGAGCCCCTACTCAGCATGACAAACAAGTACGGGAAATGGCGCATAGTGTACCTCTGTTACTATCTCCAAGGGACATTGTGTCGCCCAGCCACTCTCCTGCTCGGAGTGTTCTAGATGATGATGCATTATCTATCATCGTCGATTCCAACGAGTACAAACTGGAAGCAACTAGACCCAGCTTCCCTCAACCAGAAGAAGCGGAAGAGATATGGTCTTTTGATAAGGCGGTAAATGAAGTTTACCGCCTACTACCTACGGATTTGTGCCCGAAACCATCTGGTACACAGTCCAAGAAGATCCTCTCCAGTTTGGAAAAGATCTCCGGGGCTCAACCACAATCAGATCTTCTGCTCCTTCCGCATTCCTCTACAATTGAGGAAATATCACAGAGGTTCTCCTCAGGCCAGGACATCGCTAGACGGCGCAAAGGGTGGGCTGTCCCAGCCTCTACTTTAAGACCTGTGGTCTCTGCCTCTAGTTACCGGGTACATTCCCCGAAGTGGCCTGTTAAACCTCCTCAATTGGATGCAGATGCATCTCAAGTCGGCTTGACAATGGGAGCCTGGGCACGCCTTCCTATTAAGACGATCGAAGCCATTGAGCAGAAGGTCCGTCTTCTGACCACCATAGCTTCTCATGCGGACCTCTTCTCAGCTACGTCGTTTAGTATGCTGAGGGAGGCCTCTCTGAATCCAGCCGCATTACAGCGTGTGCTGGAAGCTGTTGCCAAGACATCTCGGCATTCACTCGCTATTGCAATGGCCCTTTCAGCGGAACTCCTACACATCCGTCGTGATGTTGCACTGGACTCCTCGAGGGTCTTACTTAGCCACAGTAAAGACCTTCTAAGGGCTGCTCCTTTGGAAGCTGAGAGTCTCTTCGGAGGTCTCATCCCCGCTGTGGCCTCACAAGATTTGAAGGACCATCAACATAGGTCCTTCACAACTGCACCTGGCCCATCGCAATCGGCCAGGAAGCGTACTAATGTGCATCGACCTCAGGGGCCACCTGCTAAATTCTTTAAGCAGGTACAGCCCCAATATAGTGCACAACCTCAATATAGTGCACAACCTCAAGTGAGACCTCATCGTCAGTCAGGTCCTAGGCGTGGACCTAGACGCTGAGGAGCCCCTAGGAAGAAGTTCTACAACCCACCTTCCTTTCCCAAGGAAGAAGGGGGGGGACGGCCCTAGGGACTCGCATCCTCTCCTGCCATCCATTCCTCTCCCAAACATCCCCGTAGGGGCTCGCCTAGGCCTCTTTTCAGAGGCTTGGGCAAGTATCACGGATGATGGGTGGGTCCTTTCTCTTGTAAGTGAGGGTTACCGTATTCAGTTTCAGGAACAACCTCCACTATCAAGGACCCCCGTATTCTTTCATCAGTCCAATCTGGTGAAACTAAGGGAAGAGGTAAATACCCTTTTACAAAAAGGGGCAGTCGAGAGGGTCCTGAACGATCAGTCTCCTGCATTCTACTCCCGAATCTTCCTGGTCACCAAGAAAAGTGGGAAATTTCGCCTTATTATCGATCTCTCCCCCTTAAACCGTTTTCTTTTGGAGGAACATTTCAAGATGGAGACCACCTCCGAAATGCGATGCGGCCATCAGATTGGGCGGTCTCCATCGACCTTCAAGATGCATATCTTCACATTCCGATTTTTCCACCTCATCGGAAATATCTCCGGTTTTGCTTGGACCAGGAAGTTTTTCAATTCCGGGTTCTGCCATTCGGAATAGCTTCCGCACCCAGAGTTTTCACCCGAGTTATGGGAGTAATAGCGTCTTATCTACGAGTACGGGGAACCCTGATCCTCCAATACTTCGACGACTGGTTAATCCACAACGTTCAGGTTCAGTCCCTCCATCAGGATCTGTTCCGTTGTTGGTCCACAGTAACTCGATTGGGTCTTTTACCCAACCTCGAGAAGTGAGAACTGATTCCATCCCAAGACTTCGTTTATGTAGGAATCAACTTCCTCACAAACCAGAACTTAGTCCGGGTTCCCGGAGAGCGTATAGATCGAATCCTGGCACTCTTAGAGGCACTACGAGTAAAAACCGTGTTGTCTGCTCGCCTTTACCTATCCCTACTGGGAACCTTGAACGCCGCTGCACATCTGGTTCCCTTAGGACGGCTCCATATGCGCCCTCTACAGTTTCTCCTACTCGCAAGGTGGAAACCACACAAGGATTCTCTATCAGCTCTGATTCCTCTAGGACCAGATTTCCATCATCATCTGCGATGGTGGATGAATCGAGACAGATTCCTAGCTGGGGTCCCCATGCACGCTCCGGATCCCCACACCTACCTGTTCGCCGATGTGTCAGATTCCGGTTGGGGTGCTTATCTAGAGCCGGAGGGGATAACTCTTCAGGGCCTTTGGACCCTACACGAGTCGTCCCTCCACATAAACAACCTAGAAATGAAGGCTGTCTTTCTAGCGTTACAAGGGTGCGTCGACAGAGTAAGGGGTCGTTGTGTCATGGTCTCCTCTGACAACACGTCCGTCGTAGCGTATCTCCGACGTCAAGGAGGCACACATGCCCCTTCTCTTTGCGTGGAGGTCTGGAACCTCCTCCGCTGGGCTACCTCGGAGAACATCTCCCTCCGAGTTCGCCACATCCCAGGGAAAAAGAACATCTTAGCGGACAGTCTGTCCAGGTCAGGCAAATCTGTTCTCACAGAATGGACTCTTCACCGCGAAGTGACAGAGTCCCTTTTCTCACTATGGAGAAGGCCCCTCGTGGACTTGTTTGCGACCAGGGTCAACAACAGACTCCCCTTTTACGTCTCCCCAGTCCCGGACCAGAGAGCGTGGGCAGTGGACGCGTTCAGCTTCCAGTGGGATCATCTGTTCGCATACGCCTTCCCACCGTTCCAATTGCTTCCCCAAGTTCTGCAAAAAGTAAGAACTTCCACTGCCCGGATCATTCTCATAGCTCCGTTATGGCCCCAACGATCGTGGTTCAATGATCTTCTAGATCTATTGATAGATCAACCCAGATCTCTCTCTCACCGGAGGGATCTTCTGTCACAACACAGGGCTCCCTCCTACGCAACAGCCCACACATCCTCCACCTTCACGCTTGGTTCATCTCAAGCGATCTATCCGCCAGAACAAGTTTTCGGGCCGGGTTGCCAGTTGCATCATTCAGGCCAGGAGAGCTTCTACATCCAAGGTCTATGATGCCAGGTGGAGAATGTTCTGTGATTGGTGCAGTAGGAAACGTGTTGATCCCAGCTGTTCCTCTATAACTGCCATTGCTGATTTCCTTTTGTTCCTTTTCGAGAACAAAAGATGTTCAGTATCTACTATCAAGGGCTATAGAGCCGCCATTTCTAACACACTTAAATTCTCTCGGGGCTCGGAGATTGGTTCAGATCCACACCTTGCCGATCTCATTAAGTATTTTGAGCTACAGAGACCTGTCACTCGCTCTCTGACGCCTAGATGGAATCTATCATGTGTTTTATGGTCCTTAACAAAAACCCCCTATGAACCATTGAGTGAGGCATCCTTTCAGGATCTCACACTCAAGACAGTATTTTTACTCGCTTTGGCGTCTGCGAGAAGACGTAGCGAGATTCATGCATTGTCGGTGGACACTGGCTGTCTCCGTTTTAATGGCAATTTTGAATCCGTTTCCCTCCTTTGTCAGCCAGGATTTTTAGCCAAAAATCAATTACCTGCGGTAGCTCCATCACCTATAGAGATCCCCAGTCTTAGTCGAATCTGTGCTGGGGATGATCAAGATAGGCTCTTATGCCCAGTTAGGGCACTGTGTTTCTATCTAAATGCTTCAAAAGTGAAAAGAAAGGGCAGGAAACGTCTTTTCCTTCCTCTTAAGGGCTCCGTTGATATTTCGGCCTCCACAATTTCAAGGTGGATTGTCACCACAATTAAAAGAGCTTACCAGTCCCTTACTGATAGAGACCTTTCCTGTATGAAACTTAAAGCCCATGAGGTTCGAGCCGTCGCTGCCTCATGGGCCTATCTAAATCACTCTTCTCTGGAGGACGTCATGAAGGCAGCATTTTGGCGATCCCATACTACCTTTTCGTCCTTCTACCTCCGCTCATTAGCACATCAAAGCGCAGGCATATTTTCTCTGGGACCCATAGTTGCGGCACAACATGTGGCCCAGAAGGACTCCAGCAAATAGTAAAGTGGACATCTCCCCTCAAATGGTGAGTAGTTTACATTTTTCCTCTGTTTTTGATCAGTTTAACATCAGCCGACCCACCTAACTGACAAATTGAGCTATATAATAGTGATGGGTAAATGTATTGCTGCTATTAAAATGTAGTTTTTTGGGGGGTAAAACTAATTTTAATTATGCAATACTTACCCATCACTATTATCAAATGCCCTCCTCCCACCCCGCTCTGATGCCCTGGCGTAATTTCGTCTATGAAAAAGATGAATGTTCGCGCTGGCGCAGAGAGATGCACGGGCGTGACATGGCTTGTTGACAAATTCTCCACTTTAAGTGGGAGAATGTTTTCACATCGAACGGACGAGTTTTTCGACACGAAAAAGGAATAAAGCTATATAATAGTGATGGGTAAGTATTGCATAATTAAAATTAGTTTTACCCCCCAAAAAACTACATTTCAGCTTGCAGCACTCGGCCCTAATAATATGTGACGTGTATAATTTGAGATGAAAAAAATATCTTGATTTTGAATTGACATTTGTTATTACATTTTAGTGCTTAGACTGGGAAAGTGAAATCTTGGATCATCGGGTGAAAATCTAAAATAATTTGCCCATAGACAAGTAAATTAAAAAACAAAATTGTAGGCCTGTGATGCTTAGAGTTTATGTTTCTGTTGCCATGTTTACCAAGATTCCATCATCCATTTTTGCATTCATCAGACTCCATTAGACTTAAGTCATTTACCAAAGACCTTAAGGGCTGCAGCATATTATTAGCAGGAATTGAATTAAGGTAGCAGCTTTATTCAACATGATGATTTCATTATACACATATTCATTACCTCATTTTAAGTATTTAGTTGAGGACAGAAAATTTGCAAAGGTTTGTGCAATGCGCTTTTGTCTTTGATCATTGAAGCATCTTAGATGGCAAAATTTCAATGGCATCAGAACTGGGGTAGGGCTAAAATAAAAAATATGTGTAATTGTGATAATGGTGTGAAATAAAATAGGGTAGGAAGTTGGTAATATATTGTTTAAATTATTTTTTTTATCCAGCTCATGTCAGTTCATGTCACAGTTTCCAATCTAAAGTTACTGGTTGGGATGTGAAAAACAGGGCATGATCGGTGCCGATTTTTAAAATTTTTTTTGCATGCGTGATAGAAAGTTGAAAGGTTGGGGCCATTAAAATTGTGTACATCAGGTTACCGGAACCACACATAATTTTTCTTTGGTTTAGTCATGGCAGTCCCAAAGTTTTGCAGATTATGAATATTTAGATGCACAGCAGCCCCCGGCCCCCCCCCCCATTATAGAATTTCTTCCTGCACATAAAGAAGGGTTTTTTCTTGACTGATTGGAAAAGGAGGCTAGGCCCAATATTTTGGGGGAACAAATTTGATCACTTGGGAATAGAATTTCCAGTAGTAAATAGCTGAGATTGGAAATTCTGCATTACTATAAAGTATTTTGCATTGTAATTGTGGCCCATTTACATTGGGATTGGGGCCTATTTACATTGGAATTGTGGCCCGTTTATGCTGGAATTGGGGCTTATTTACATTGGAATTGTGGTCCATTTACATTGGGATTGGGGCCTATTTACATAGGAATTGTGGTCCATTTACATTGGGAGTGGGGCCTATGTACACTGGAATTGTGGTCCATTTACATTTGGGATTGGGGCCCATTTACATTGGAATTGTGGTCCATTTACATTGGGATTGAAGCCTATTTAAATTGATTTTGTGTCCCATGCAAAGTGGAACACACACATACACACATAATTGCATTTTGACACCCCTTAATTCATATACGCAAAAGATCAGTTAACTGGTGTAATGTTTAGTGTTGGGTATTTATGATTATAATGTACTTGTTGACAAAGATTTCAAATTATTTGGTCAGAAACCTTTCCATCTCCTCCATTTACCAAAGATCTTTGGGACTGCAAGATATCGATTGGCATTTAAACAAATGTAACCCGAACATTTGAAATAGCTAAACTCTAACATTTGAAATAGCTAAACCATAACATTTGAAATAGCTAAACTCCAACATTTGAAATAGCTAACCCCAACATTTGAAACAGCTAAACTCTAACATTTGAAATAGCTAAACTCCAACATTTGAAATAGCTAAACTCCAACATTTGAAATATCTAAACCTTAACATTTGAAATAGCTAAACTTCATTCAACAATTAGGCTTGAGTGTATGGTGGGCTGTATTTTTACGTTACCATACTACACGTGTTCAAGTACTTCGTACATTTTTAGCAAATTAAAATTTGAAATTGAGAAAGTAACAACGACTTTCTTGGTGTGACCCAATAGAAATTGGTCACATATTAGCTGTTGACTGTCTTGGTGTGACCCAATAGAAATTGGTCACATATTAGCTGTTGACTTTCTTGGTGTAACCCAATAGAAATTGGTCACATATTAGCTGTTGACTGTCTTGGTGTGACCCAATAGAAATTGGTCACATATTAGCTGTTGACTTTCTTGGTGTAACCCAATAGAAATTGGTCACATATTAGCTGTTGACTGTCTTGGTGTGATCCAATAGAAATTGGTCACATATTAGCTGTTGACTGTCTTGGTGTGACCCAATAGAAATTGGTCACATATTAGCTGTTGACTGTCTTGGTGTGACCCAATAGAAATTGGTCACATATTAGCTGTTGACTGTCTTGGTGTGACCCAATAGAAATTGGTCACATATTAGCTGTTGACTGTCTTGGTGTGACCCAATAAAAATTGGTCACATATTTGCTGTTGACTGTCTCGGTGTGTCCTAGGGAAAGGTTCTTTGCTCCCATTTTCTCAGCATTCATAATAGCTATTAATGTGTTACCAATGAAATAAAACCAACCAACCAACGAACCACAGAAAGTGAACATAATTCACTATCTCTTGGAGATGCCTTTTTCCACAAATAAATTGCAGGAAAATTGAACATAATTTTTAGCAAATAAGTTTACACATTTCAAAATCTTGTGAATACAAAGTTCTCTGAACAAAACAAAAATGAAGGAACAAAAATAATTATGTATAATAAATGGTGTAAAAAAATAAAGGTGAGAGAGAGAGAGAGAGAGAGAGAGAGAGAGAGAGAGAGAGAGAGAGAGAGAGAGAGAGAGAGAGAGAGAGTATTTTTATGTTTTGAGATTTTAAGAAAAAAAAATTGTCCTTTTAAAAAATCCAAATCTTGGGGGATGGCATGTTGCAAGGATCTCTTGAAGGAGGAAAATAGAAATGAATGCAGGGACTTCAATGCAGATAGGTAAACTATTTATTGGGAATAATTTCAGTTGTTGCAAAAACAGCAAGTATATGACTATAAAATGGCTGAGATAGTATGCATGGTATGTTTCTGTATATGACAAATCCTTGAGGATGTAGTCTCCGATACTTCAGACAGTACAAAGGGGTTTTCATTCGAGAAAAAAGGGCTCACACACTTTCGCATACTCAGTATCTTTTATTAAAAATAAATTCTACATATACAGCTTAACAATTCAAACTATATATATTAAAAATAATAAAAAGTGCTTTGGAGGTAAAGAAGTGACAGCCCAGTTGCCTGGTGCACTTTTGTGACTGTAGATTATAATGGAGAAAAGGATACCATTCTGATTTCCCAGTGACAAGTTTTCTTTTAAAAAGGAAATAACTTGGATTGAAAAGATCAATAGATCAGCAAAGTTAAAAAAAACTATTAGAAAAATAAAAAAGTGAATAAAGTAATTTAAATTTACACAAATTAACAGTAATTGACCTTTCTTTTCTACAAATAAAATAAAATGCACAATCAATATTGGTTTGGTTTTGGTGTTTTACAGCACAGCAACACAAGAAGGCAATTTAGAGTAAAGTGCCTTGCCCAAGGACACAGCATTGTAGCTGACCTAGGCTGATCGATGGTAGGGTTTGAACCCACTCCTATTCGATTGAAAGTCTTCACACTAAGCACTGAGCCACCATGGTTTCTGTGTCACTTAATCACCTCTTATGACATGCAGTAGGGCCCATTGGGCCAATTCACAATCAAACATGTCCTGGAAAATCACAGAGTTTGCTGGAAAATATACTACCTTCATTTAAGTCAAAGTTGTTTGAAAGTAATAGAAAGGTCAAATGCTGTCATATTTTATTTTAATTCCGACTTCTTTCATTTGTTTGTAGTATCTTCATCTTGATCGTGAGATTGATCAGTCGTAATGAAATAGACCTTATGTACATAAGGGTCTGTCAGCGTTCAAAATGGTTAATTTTTGTCTTGTGCAAGGGCAGATATGGCAGTTTATGTAATCCAAGGACTGAACTATATATTAATGGCTGGCATTTTCCTGTGCAGCTAGTGGTCAGTCAGATTACTATATATACTCATTTATAAGTTGAGTCCAACTGCAAATTGACCATACCCAGATCTGCCAGCGCATGTATTAGCATTATTATTAGCATTATGTATTACTGTTTTTTTGTAAGTCAGCTTGTGTGGTGACAAGTTTGAGAGGACTCAGAGGACCAACAGGTCTTTTAAGAGTCATCAGTATTTATCGTAAACAATGTTTAAATTTCAGTCAACTATCCCTACTCGCCTCCCATCCTCAGTTACACGTACTTGTAAGATCATTTCCAGTACACAACTGAAAGCAAAAGGCTTTTAATGAACCGGTTTTAATAAATGTCGAAATAATTTGGCATTTACTGACGTTTTCCATGGCACACTTGCAAGGGATAATTTCTCAATTTCTTTTTTGCAATAGATGACTTCCCCAATGCATAGAATGTCACCATATTTGTAAGTTCTTCACCCGTGATAGCAGTTGCTTAGTCCGTTCTGGTCATGCTACAAGTTGTCAGTAAGTTGAAAGTGATTTGAAAATTTGAAAGATGTTAGAGTTTGGAGATATTTTGGATATAATTTCATTTCATATTAAATAGTACACATGTTAGCAGTATTTCAGAGTACCTTATAAAAATTAGAATTTATCTAATTAATTAGTACTACTTATCTTGTCATTGTGAAAAGCAGTAGGTAATGTTGGAGTAGATTGTACAAATATGACAGCCTTAGGAACTGGGTCCTTGGGGATCTCCATAATCTGAATTCATCTTCATTATTGTTCTTGGGAATGGCACTTAGCTCCCATTTTCTCAGCATGATATAGCCATAATGTGTTAAAAGTGCTGTTAAAATCAACCAAAAAAACAACAACGGACAACAACTAATTATTTACTGTATAGTTTAACATCATTGTTCAGTATTGATTTTGGTTAATTCTGCAGTTCCCAATAAAATCTATTGCAACAGGAAATTGGTAGACCAATGTATCTGTGATAGACCAAAATGTGACTTAGTGACATCACAACTATATTCATCATGGCATCTCTTTTAGCCCATACTATCGATGCAAATGTTGGAAATAATCTGCCATATCTGTAAAACTGATTAGTTGATTTGAATAATAGTTTGGTATATATTTCCATTCCATTAGTGTATTCATTTTTGGCACAGATGAAAATTGGAGTTCATTTTTCTTTAATTTCCCCTTTGTTCATTATTTTCCTTTTTGTTTAATTGGCTCAATAATTATCTTTCTAAATATCAATATGCTCACCCCCAACTCTTCTGGCTGTACACTATGTAATACTCTTTGTAGAGGGATATGACTGCACAGTCATTGTAATACTCTATGTAGAGGGATATGACTGTACACTGTGTAATACTCTGTAGAGGGATATGACTACACTGTACTACTCTATGTAGTGGGATATGACTGTACACACTAATGTAATATTCTGTAGAGGGATATGACTGTACAGTGTGTAATACTGCACACTGTAGTACTCTATGTAGAGGGATATTACTGCACACTCTTTGTAATACTCTGTAGAGGGATATGACTACACACTGTAATACTCTATGTAGAAGGATATGACTGTACAATGTAATACTCTATGTAGAGGGATATTACTGCACACTCTTTGTAATACTCTGTGTAAAGGGATATGACTACACACTGTAGTACTCTATGTAGAGGGATATTACTGTACACTGTGTAATACTCTATGTAGAGGAATATTACTGTACACTGCAATACTCTATGTAGAGAGATATTATTGTACACTATAATACTCTGTAGAGGGATATTACTGTACACTGTAATACTCTGTGTAGAGGGATATTACTGCACACTCTTTGTAATACTCTATGTAGAGGGATATGACTGTACACTCTATATAATACACTATGTAGAGTGATATGACTGTACACTGTAATACTCTATGTAGAGGGATATGACTGTACACTCTGTAATACTCTATGTAGAGGGATATGACTACTCTAATACTCTATGTAGAGGACATGACTGTACACACTTCGTAATACTCTATGTAGAGGGATATGACTACACTATCTAATACTCTATGTAGAGGGATATGACTGCACACTCTGTAATACTCTATGTAGAGTGATATGACTGTACACTGTAATACTCTGTAGAGGGATATGACTACACTACTACTCTATGTAGTGGGATATGACTGTACACACTTTGTAATACTCTATGTAGAGGAATATGACTGTACACTCTATAATACTCTATGTAGAGGGATAGGACTGTACATTATGTAATACTCTGCATAGAGGAATATCTTCTGACTGCACACTCTATGTAATACTCTATAAAGGAATATCTACTGACTACAGTATGTAATACTCTGTGTAGAGGAAAATCTTTTGACTACACACTCTCTAACACTCTATGTAGAGGGATATTACTGCACACTCTGTAATACTCAATGTAGAGGGATATGACTGCACACTCTATGTAATACTCTATGTAGAGGGATATGACTGCACACTCTATGTAATACTCTATGTAGAGGAATATGACTGCACACTCTGTAATACTCTATGTAGAGGGATATGACTGCACACTCTATGTAATACTCTATGTAGAGGGATATGACAGCACACTCTATGTAATACTCTATGTAGAGGAATATCTTTTTACTGCACACTCTCTGTAGAGGGATTGGAGTATTGGGCAGATACAGATCAATTATTTGTGCGCTATATACCCAATTGCCTTTGACCAACTGAATATGCAGATTAATCCAGTGTGTTAATGAAATGTAATAAGGCTGCCTACATGTTCATTTCTAGCACACATTTTAAATTAAATTTCTTGATTCAATAAGACACAGATAAAGGTATTTGTGACCCCTGTTTTTTATCTTCTTCTAAATGACCCCACTTTTCGTCATGGTAGGGGCAATTGGGCCCCACTTTTTCCATTTCTGGCCATTGGACTGTAGTGTCCTACTATAATGTTTTCAAGGTAGCCATACAAGTGTACCATTTTAAAGCAAATGTCATCTTATACTTGAGTTCTTTATAGAGAAGGGCTAAGTAATAACTGCTATGTTATATGCAAAATCTGATTATGATAATGTATGTCTTAGATGAAATCCATTTGTTGTTTTGTACAAGCCAAGAACTTGAATTTATCGAAATAAATTAAGAACCAATTTCAAAAACTCCTTCATCCAATGTAATGAAATCCATGTCCATTCTTGTGTTATATCAGGAAGCATCTTATAGTGAGGTATTTTGTAGTGAGGTACCATATACGTATGCATCTTATAGTGAGGTATTTTGTAGTGAGGTACCATATGCATCTTATGAGGTATTTTGTAGTGAGGTACCATATGCATCTTATGAGGTATTTTGTAGTGAGGTACCATATGCATCTTATGAGGTACCCTATAGTGAGGCTTGTTACAATGAGGAATCTTATACTGAAGCACCTTATAACAAGAAACCATATATTGAGGCATTTTGTTATCAGGCACCATATTTTTAGGCACATAGTGATGCACCTTATCCCGAGGCATACCTTTTGCTGAGGCACATTATTGCAATGCACCTTACACTGAGGCACATCTTATGCTGAGGCACATTATAGTAATGCACCTTACACTGAGGCACATCTTATGCCGAGGCACATTACAGTAATGCACCTTATACTGAGGCACACCTTATGCTGAGACACATTATAGTAATGCACCTTACACTGAGGCACATCTTATGCCAAGGCACATTACAGTAATGCACCTTATACTGAGGCACACCTTATGCTGAGGCACATTATAGTAATGCACCTTACACTGAGGCACATCTTATGCCGAGGCACATTATAGTAATGCACCTTATACTGAGGCACACCTTATGCCGAGGCACATTACAGTAATGCACCTTATACTGAGGCACACCTTATGCTGAGACACATTACAGTAATGCACCTCATACTAAGGCACACCTTATGCTGAGACACATTATAGTAATGCACCTCATACTAAGGCACACCTTATGCTGAGACACATTATAGTAATGCACCTCATACTAAGGCACACCTTATGCTGAGACACATTATAGTAATGCATCTCATACTAAGGCACATCTTATGCTGAGACACATTATAGTAATGCACCTCATACTAAGGCACACCTTATGCTGAGACACATTATAGTAATGCATCTCATACTAAGGCACATCTTATGCTGAGACACATTATAGTAATGCACCTCATACTAAGGCATACCTTATGCTGAGGCACAATATAGTAATGCACCTTATACTGAGGTATACCTTATGCTGAGACACATTATAGTAATGCACCTCATACTGAGGCACACCTTATGCTGAGACACATTATAGTAATGCACCTTATACTGAGGCACACCTTATGCTGAGACACATTATAGTAATGCACCTTATACTGAGGCACACCTTATGCTGAGACACATTATAGTGAGGGACCATTGTATGCAGTGTACAAAGATTGTTTTGAATGCAAGACTTGTGTGAGTGACGTACTGTACCATTAGTACGTACTTGATATGCATTGTTCAGCAGTAAATTTGCCTCAACCTATTACAGCAGTTTAGATAAGCACCAGATAACATGTAACATGCAGCTGCTTGAAAACTTATCAAAGATGTTCTTGATGAAACATCTGCTTCTAATGACACAATGCTTATAAATCTTTTATCTTTTATAAAAATAAATGCAACTTTTATTCTATCCCCAGCCCCATTCCTCCACCCCCTGCCCTTTTACAGAGCCTTTTTGACAACCATCAAAACATTGTTGTAAAGCATTATATTTAGGATTTTGGTGTTGTATGAAAATATGCTATTAAATGAAAATAAAAACAAAATAGCCAGTAATGTATTAAAAGTGCCGTTAAAACAAAAAAAACAACTCCGCAAACTATTTCTAATATTGGTGAGAGTTACAACAATTTGATTTGACTTGTTAAGACTGCATTATTTGTATATTCCTGCCATAAAGCAGTATTATGTTATGAGGTTGTCCATCCATCCATCTGTGTTATGAGTTTGTCCATCCACCATCCGTGCCCATTGTCATTTCTGCAAAATGGCTCAATTTCTTCACCATCTACCACTGTCAAACTTTGTAAATAGCTTGCATTTCAGGTAAGGAAGGAGCATATAGATTTTGGAACAAAAAGGTCACAGGTCAAACTCATCATGACTGAAAGAAGAAAAATGGTTTCTGCACAATAATACTAGTTATATGTCGCAGACCTGGACCAAACTTTGTGAATGGCTTGCACTTGCAGTAAGGAAGAAGCCTATCAGTTTTGGAGTAAAAATGTCAAAGGTCAGGATCACTGTAACTGTAAGAAGAAAAATGACTTCCACACAATAAACATCAAGTTGAACTACATCACAAACCTGGACCAACCTTTGTGGATGGGTTGCATGTGGGGTAAGGATGAAATCTGCAGATTTTTGGGGTCCAAAGACCAAGGTCACTGTGACTTAAAGGGAAAAACTCGTTTTTGCACAATAACTTCATTTGTGCATCACAGACCTGGACTAAACTTTGTTGATGGATTGCACTTGGATTATGGTAGAAGCCTATTGATTTTGTGGTCAAAAGCTTGTAGTTCAAGGTCACTGTAGCTAAAAAATGAAAAATAGTTTCTGCACAAAAGTTCAGTTCTTAACCATGTATTATCTTCACAGTTTGTGGCTGGTTTGTACTTAAGGTAAGAGAGAGGCCTATTGATTTTGGACTTAAAAGTTCAAAAGTTAAGGTCACTGACTGAAATATAAAAATTGGTTTGTGCACAATAACTTCTGTTTTGGACAACATACTTTGACCAAATTTTGTGGATGCTTGCACTTGGGGTAATAAAGAAACCTATGGATTTTGGGGTCTAAAGGCCCAAGGTCATGATCATAGTAAATCTGATAAGAAATCAGTGGTTTCTGCAGAGTAATTCTAGGTCAAGACTGCATACCTTAAGATCAAGGTCATTGAGACCAATGATTCCCAACTGATACCTACACTGAGGACTATTAAACATGGGGCAGGCATATGATGTACTATTTGTGTATTGTCTGTACTTGCGTATAAGCCAATACCAACTGCAAACTGCACAGACCCAGATATGCCGTCGCATAATGCACCAGCAGATCTGGGTCTATGCAGTTTGTAAGGATTAATCAGTAGAATAAACAACATAGACCCTGATCTCCCGACGTATTATGCGTCAGCAGATCAGGGTCTGTGTTGTTTGCATTTGGACCCGGTTTATGCGCGAGTATATATGGTATTCTTTATTTTTTGTGGGGTAGTCATTTAAATGGATTTCATTGTCACTATAAACCAGGAATTTAAAGTGCAGCTAACTGTGATCCAGCTCTATGATCAAAGGATGCCCTTTCCCATTAGAAGTCACCATCTTCCATAATAGAAGTCACTCTCCCATCAGAAGACTCTATCTCCCATCAAAGTAGTCTTCTCCTATCAGAAGACTCCATCTCCCATGATAGTAGCTTTCTCCCATCAAACGACTCCATCTCCCATAATAGCAGTCTCTCCCATCAGAAGACTCCTCCCATCATAGTAGTCTCTCTCCGATCAGAAGACTCCATATTCCATCATAGTAGTCTCTCTCCCATCAGGAGACTCCATTGGCATCATTTGATCTCTTTAAGAACTGACTTGAAATAGTAGTAGAGACTTATAAAATGCATCTGTATAATTTATATGTGCCTTCTAAAACTTAAAAAAGTTCAGAAATGTAGATAGATGGAAAGGCAGTTTAAAAGAAGTGAAAACAGAACATTGCTAATTAAACTAGTAATTAAAAGTCTACTTAATTTTAAATCCTTGTGAAAAACCTCACATAATTGTGAGAACAGATGTTTTGCGGTGCATTTATGGGACAGACTGTTTGTTATCCATTTTATGTTACAACAGAAATCCATTTTCAACTCTTGATTCATGGAAATGCAGGAGATATCATACAATCTTATGTGCATGTAAACACAGTTAGTTATTTTGGATGTTGATCAGATGAAACGTTTTTAGGCCCAGCACATGTTTATCCTATCAGCTGGCATGTTTCCCTTTTTCCATTAATTTGTTTGTCTTGCATGCCTAAATTGCCTGCAGCAGAATTAGACAAAAATATAACAAATTGTATTGTGATCTAGCAAATTGTGTATTGGAGTATATCAGATTTGTGTATTGCAGTCAATTAGTCAATTAGCTGAGTGGGCAGAGACATGCTTCATTTACATCTTTTTGTTGAGCCACATTAGTTGGGAAGTGAAACAGAGAATTCTCTTTTCCTGCATCATCTTCATCAACAGTTTGTTATGGTTTGGTTCAGGGTTTTCATTTGCATATTTTCCTCTTGATAGATTATCATCATATTTGGCTTGAATCAATATGAAGCTAAGACAATTCATTCTGTGACATGCGTGCTTGCCACTTTGACCTTGGGACCAAGGTCACAATAATAGAAAATTTTCATTAAGACTTAAGTTTTTTCATTTGCTGATATTTTCTAAACTAGTTGATGGATTTTGTTCATACTTGGGATTAGTGATTATGAAGCTAAATAAATTAATTTCTGCAACACACCCACTCACTCCGTCACTTTTGGGTCAAGGTCAGATTCATAGAAAATTTCTGTTACGGTTTTAGTTTAGATTTGTTCATTTGCATATACACTGTATTTCCCAAACCCTTTGATGGAATTTTTTTCAGACTTTGTTTGATTCATTATGAAACTGACACAATTAATTCTGAACTTGTTCACCCCTTTGACCTTGGGTCAAGTTTGATTCATTATGAAACTGACACAATTAATTCTGAACTTGTTCACCCCTTTGACCTTGGGTCAAGTTTGATTCATTATGAAACTGACACAATTAATTCTGAACTTGTTCACCCCTTTGACCTTGGGTCAAAGTCACAGTCATAGAAAATTTGCATTTGGTTTTGGTTAAGTTTTCTAGAATTGCTTATATTTCCTAAATCTCTTGATAGATTTTGTTCATACATATAATGAATCATTTGAAAATGAGATGATATATTCTGTGACATTGTGACATGCTTGCACAAACGTTTGATCTTGATATCAAGGTCACACATTTTACAGCAATGCTTCAATCATTGACTGGGTCCCGGGTGGTCGAGTGGTCTAAGGCGCTCGCCTTTACCGATCACCGCCATCTCACCCCTGTCCGCATGGAGTCTCGGGCTCAGCCAATGTGGTTATCTGAGAAAGCTTGCCAGTAGCTTCCCATGGGTCGGTAGTTCTTACCGGGATTTTCCCCGGGTTCTGCCTCTACTAGATATACTGGCCGCCATGTATAGTCTATCATGTGCTGAAAAATGGCGTTAAACCCATAAAACCAAAACAAACCAATCATTGACTTGACTTCCTGAACCTGGCCTTCTTGTTTTCTGCACACTTTTGAGACCAAGGCACACATCAGGAAAAAAGAATTACCATATTTGGTAATGTATAACATATCCAAATGTGAAAGTGTAAAAACAGATCTGCCACCGCATACAGTGTTTATAGCTCAGGGAATATGCTAATCACTAGAAATGATCATTAGAATGAACACTTTATTCGTGTGGTGGAAGGTGTTCAACAAGAAAGGGTTAGTAACATTTCACATGGAAAAATACAGTAGCAATGTACCCATGTCTTGAGATTTCTAGATGATATTGTGTCAGCTTTTTAGCTTTACTGGTTATAGACCGTCCGTCCAGTAGTACAAGTTCGTTATCACTACTTGTCCTAAACTACTCGGAGGATTGCCTTGGAACTTTACACACACATTCATCCCATGGTCTAGTTGGTCCTAAATGCTCAGACACCAAATATGGCCACCACAGCAGCCAGTTTGAAAATCTTATCGCTACTCCTCCTGAATGGATGGTCATATCAACATGGGGTTTTCACTAAAAGACTTCTTATTAACTCTAGTTGGTCCTAAATGAAAATGTTGCTGATCTGCTATCCAATATGGCCGCCATGACAGTCATCTTGAGAATCTTGTTATCACTATTTCTCCTGAGTAGATGGTCATATCAGCATGGGGTTTTCACTAAAAGACTTCTTATGATGTCTAGTTGGTCCAAAATGAAAATGGTACAGATCTCACATCCAATGTGCCACCATGGCAGCCATCTTGAAAATCTTATCACTACTCCTCCTGAATGGATGGTTGAATCGACTTGGGGTTTTCACTAAAAGACTTCTTATGATGTCTAGCTGGTCCTAAATAAAAATGGTGCCGATCTGACAGCCAATATGGCAGTCATCTTAAAAACCTTGTTATCACAATTCTACTTGAACAAAAAGTCATATTGACATGGGGTTTTCACCAGAAGACTTTTTATGATTCCAGTTGGTCTTAAATGAAAATGGTACTGATCTGACATACAATATGGTTGTCACAGCAGCCATCTTGAAAATCTTGTTATTCCTACTCCTCCTGAATGAAAGTCTTATCTTGAAAATATAGTTATCTCTACTCCTCTCCAAATGCATGGCTATATTAACATGGGATTTTCACAAATAGACTTTATGTGATACATAGTTGGTCCTAAATGAAAATGGTGCCAGTCATACATCAAATAAGGCTGCCATGACGACCATCTTAAACATCGTGTTGTCACTACTCCCCCTGAATGGATGATCATTATGACAGGGGGTTTCACCAAGTCCTAAATGAAAATGGTGCCAGTGATACATCCAATGTGGCTGCCACGACAACTCTCAAAATTCTTGTTGTCACTACTCCCTCTGAATGGATGATCATTATGACATGGGGTTTCACCAAAAGACTTCTAATGATGTCTACTTTCTCCTATGAAATGGTGCCATGCTGACATCCAATATATGTACCACAGCAGTTATTTGAAAATCCTGTTGTTGCTGAAAAATATTCGAGATGGTTTCAACACTCGACAGTTAAAAGGAAGAAATTGTCTTATCTTGAATTCCTGGAAATTCTTTTCACCCAGTACAGCGCCAGTCCCTTCGAAGGACTTGTGTCTTCCATTTGTGTCTGGGAAGATTTTGCAGATAAAAAGTTACACAGCTCTATATTGTTGGGGTAGTTGGGGCCCACAACAGCCAACAGCATGGTGTACCAAACTGCCATATTACAAAAATGATTGAAAATTGGATGAATGCATGTATAAGCTTTTATAAGGGGGGGGGGGGGGGGGAACAAAAAGCCAGTCAAATTTAAGGCAATATATTTTTTCACTTCATTGTATTTGTCCATTCAATATTGTCAAATAATAACATGTTTTAAAAGGAATAAAGATTCTTTAAATCCATATTGTCATACATTTAATATATCAGTCTATATGAGTAACATTAACTCGTTTTCCTCCAGAGATCTTTTTAATTTTCACCTGAAATGGGGGTTGGAAACACGTTTTGGGGTTAAATGTGATTGCATCTTAACACATCTGTTTCCAAGAGATTTTCATTTTGCTGGATGCTTATGTGTTTATTAATAGACACTTTTGATTCTGTGCATGTGCAGTAGGGTGTGCGTGGGACTTTTTTTCTTCTTCTGTTTTTTGGGCCCACGATTTGTGTCCTGACCCCTTTTTACTCCAAATCTCAAACTTATCCTACTTTTTGCAAAGGTTCATCTGTCTGTGTACAGTTTGGATTAGTCTGCTTTAGATCTAAGGGCAAAATATCTCAGATCCGAACACAAACTCTGTTCCAAAACTGGTAATTTTCAGCTTTAAAAAATGTCTCAAAAATTATGTTTTTTGTGCTGTACTTTTTAATGTGAATAGAAGTCTACAGTGTTTGGTATCATTGTACAACTACATCTTCCTCCTTTTCTATAATACCACCCTCATTGATGTATCACAAACAGTGTTGACATTACAGAGCTCGGAACTAGGGTACTTCCTCATGACTCATAAATGTGGCATGCTGGGATAATGAGTAAAAACAGTGATGCAACACCCATCTTAGATAAATATACATAACAATGCTTATTTCTAATCTTCCTTTGCATTGTCATCAAATTTAAAGTGATTTAAAAAGGTGAAAAATCTTAAGTCGCTTGGAAAAGTAAATTGCTTCTTGATGTTAAAAACGTGATTCTTTTTTAATTTAAGAACTCAAAATCACATGTTTAGCACTTCCAATCGCATATTGTCATATTTAGCACTTCTAATCACATATTCACATGTTTACGACTTTTAGTCGCATATTTAGCACTTCTAATCACATATTCACATACAGTGAAAGCCCGCTATAACGCACCCCGCTATAACGCGAATTCGGATATAACGCGATCGTGGCGTGGCTGCCAAAATTTCATATATTCATTCACACATGAAATTTTTTTTTCTTCAAAGTACAAGAAATAGTGTATCAAATGTGTATATTATAGTATCATTTTTGGGAAGAGATCGCGTATGGATTCGAGTATAATACATTTGTGGCGTGGTTCCTGAAATTTTATATACATGTACCTGTATTTTTCTCATACACAGAAAAAAAAAATATTTTTTTTAAGTACGAGAAATAGTGTATAAAAAGTTTATTATCATTTTGGGGAAAAGATCACGTATGAATTCGATCGTGGCATGGCTTCTGAAATTAAACAATTTCACCAATTTCTTGAAGTGTTATGCCAAAATAAACATTATCGGTAATGCTAATTATTCTTGATCCATGAGTAAAGCCAGTAAGTCTTCTTTGTGTTTGTCTTCAATTCATTCTGTATACAATCATTGCTCAAACAATAGCCGACATGTTTTTCTTCTTTAACTGCATACACAACCGATCATCAGACAATGTGGTGGTTGATAAAAGATTCTCACGATTTAATAAACATCAAAAAACGTAAGCCGCCAGCACGTGCGCTGGACTTCAATTCATCCTGTAACAACCAAGCGCCAGACAATGCGGTGGTTGATCAAAGATTGTCATATGTGGGTGCTTATGTAGAGACTGAGCTTGGGCGGCGAGATCAAAGATTGTCATTATGTGGGTGCTTATGTAGAGACTGAGCTTGGGCGGCAAGATCAAAGATTATCATATGTGGGTGCTTACATAGAGACTGAGCTTGGGCGGCAAGATCACAGGGAGTTCAAATAACCACTCTCTGTTACTTGGCATTGAACAAGGATCAAACTCGTGGCTCAATCAAAGGGTTGTCATGTGGGAAAACAAAGACAGATCGATATCAGATAGTAAACGGCGTTGCTACCCTATTCATGATCTATATTAGACGTGTATACGTTGTTCTCTGAATACAGTAAAAGATAGTAAAACCCCGCAATAACGCGACCCCGATTTTTCCGCGATCGAATTTTATGGACCCCAAATATCGCGTTATAGCGGGGTTTCACTGTATTTAGTACTTCAAGTCACATATTTAGCACTGCTAATCACAAGTTTTACCATTTCTAATCATATATTGCAATGAAATTAATGAATGTCCAATAATTTATTTTTGTAAAAGCGCAGTAATGTGAAGTTATTTTTGTCAGTTAGATTCATCATCTCTGGTTCAGAGTACTGGTTACATATGATGATTAGCAATGGTATGGCATCACGCTGTGTACAGCACAGATATAGGAATTCTATAGCATAAAAAAAACAAAAATCACAAACTTACATGCATGTATGTAATCCATTTTAAATCCATTGATGCCAAAAGTAAGTACAGTTCACAAAACATACTGATCCATATAGAATAATCACTATAGCTAGCTATAATGAAGGATTCACTTGGATTTGTTGTTTTATGGCACAACAAAAGTAGGCTATTTAGTGCCGAGACAGTTGGCATTAGTGCCTTGCACAAGGACACGCCACAGTTGCCAACCTGGAGTTATCCAATGGTAGGATTCAAACCTGCACTGGTTTAGTCATGAATCTGGCACACTAACCATTGAACCACTGCAGCAGAATGTATACTTTTCTAGTGATTCTTTCAGTTTTATTTATATAACTGAAAATATGTAATTTTGTCTAAACTTGTAAAACTGATGAGAATCCCTCACAAATACTGTATATGATGTGGATCTTAGCAATTGTGTTTATATAATGTACAAATGGATTTGCAATACAGTAAAACATAATATTTGACGAATTGATATGAGACAGATATTTGATATAAAATATTGGAAGTATCAGGTAAATGGTGCAAAAAATGGACCCAATTAATATTCCTCTTCTTTTATAGCCTGAAATAACTACTGTATAAAGTATCTTGTTTATTTGCACTTCACAGGGGATGCATTAATGAATCTCCCATTTCAAAATTAACATGCACGCTTGCATGGAACTAATCACATCACATTTGCTCCATGTATGCATCACTTCTCAGGTTACATTACAATAATGATAAAGCCTTTTTTGGAATAAAGATAGTCCAGATAAATGTGTGAAATTGCAAAAAATTTACAAAATTTTTTTTCCTCATAACTTCCATTGACATCTCTTTCTCTATTGACATGCTCTCTCTCTCTCTCTCTCTCTCTCTCTCTCTCTCTCTCTCTCTCTCTCTCTCTCTCTCTCTCTCTCTCTCTCTCTCTCTCTCTCTCTCTCAAACACATGCACACATATTAGTTTTTACACTAACATGGGTCTACCAGAATATGTTTAATTCAGGTAGCTTTGTGGACTACTGTAGAGTACATGATGTCACAACTTGTTGTATATTTTTTTTCTTCTCAATCTGATTAAAATCAAGACCTCTTACATAATGGAAATATAACAGACACCAATCTAACAGATACCAATAAAATTTAATGTTCTGGTGACCTTTGCAATTCCTGGTCCACTTTATTATATTTGTTTATCAGATAAAGCATTATATTTCATGTTAAGGAGAGTTATTGTTAGTGATTATATGTTCCTACAGAAATTTGAAAACTGTGAATTGATTGGTGAAATGCAAGTACAACAGAACATGACTTTATATTGGTGCCCATCAGATCTACTTGTCACAAGTAGATCTTTACATCAGTCACATTGATATTGTTTTCAATACAAAACTGTAAAACTAAATAACAACATCAGGAGAAAATTTGTCATGATTAATACTGGGCTGCCATCTAATTCTGAAATTTGTCAGACCCTGAATCACCATGGTTTAAATCTTATTGCCATAGTTGGATAAGGTCTTCTTAGCTCTACTGGTCATATGTTATGATTATATCATCTAAACAGCCGTCTATCAATCTGTCTGTAACCAATTTGGTTTCTGCACAATAACTTTAGTTCTCACAATAACTTTAGTTCTCCACCATCTGCTGTTATCAAACTTTGTGGATGGCTTTCACTTGGGGTAAGGAAGAACCCAATCAATTTCAGGCTCAAAAGCTCAAAGGTCATTGTCACTGTGCCTGAAAGAAATAAAATGGTTTCCACACAATAACTCAAGTTCTCCACTATCTACAGTTACCAGACTTGGCAGATAGCTTACACTTGGGTTAATGAAGGACCCTATCGATTTGAGGCTCAAAAAGGTCAAAGGTTAAGATCACAGAAGAAAAATAGTTTCTGCACAATAACTCAAGTTTTCCACTAGCTACAGTTTCCAAATTTTGTGAATGCTTGCACTTGGGGTAAGGGATAACCCTTTTGATTTTGGGCTCAAAAGATCAAAAGTCAAGGTCACTTAGACTGGAAAGAAGAAAACTGATTTTCACTCAATAATTGTAGTTCTCCATCATTTGTGGCTACCACACTTTGTGGATGGCTTACAATTTTTGTACGAAAGAACCTTATTGATTTTTGGAGTGAAAAGGTCAATGGTCCAGGTCACTGTGATTGAAATAAATTTTAAAAAAGGTTTCTGCGCAATAACATTAGTTCTACATGACATATTTTGATCAAACTTTGTGATTGGCTTGCACTTGGGGTAAGGAAGAAAGCTTTTGATTTGGGGATCAAAAGGTCATAGGTAAAGGTCACTGACTGACAAAAGAAAAATGGTTTCCACACAAAAACAGTAGTTCTACATAACAGACTTTTCCTAAACTTTGTGGATGACTTGCACTTAGGGCAAGAAAGAAGCCTATCAATTTTGGGGTAAATAGGTCAACACTTGCTTGTTACCATTCATATCACTGAGGTACTTTTCTTGGTAGCCCACTTGGCTACCATCTTATTCAGAAATTTGTCAGACCCAGTGCTATACACAGTTTAAATCTTACTGCTGAAATTGAACAAGGTCTTGTTTTTATATTTTTAAAATTGGTTTACATGAAAATAATGATCATAATTGTTCCTGGAGAGAACATCTGTATTAAGGAGCATTTTTTGCTCACTTTTTTCCTTGGTTTTTGCTCACCTTGCCATTAGTACAAGCAAACTTATGGTATTGGCCCAGCATCCATCATACATCTGTCAACAATTGATTGCTACCACTCTGGAGGCCATATTTCTGATCTGATTTTGATCAGACTATGAACATGTGCTTTTATCTAGATCTCAAACCATTTTGATAATGAGCAAGATCCATTCATATTACTGAGGTAATCTTGTATCTGATTGGCTGAGCCTCTTACCACTCTAAATGATGTATTTCTCATCAAATTTGATTAAACTTGGTAAATAGGCTTAGATCATCAAAATCTCAAATAAATACAGTTACGAGATCCACACATATTAGTGAGGTGATCGTGCATCTGATTATCTGAATTTGTTACCATTCTGGAAACGATATTTCTGATCTGACTTTGATCAAACTTGGAATATAAGCTTATATAAAAAAAGATCTTGTACGAGTTTGATAATGAGTGAGATCCATGCACATTACTGAGGTAATATTGCATCTAACTGGCTGAGCTAGTTACCACTCTAGAGATTGTTTTTCTGATCCAGTTTGATTCATCTTGGTAAATAGATTTAAATCACTAACATCTCAGATGAGTACAGTTATGAGCAAGATCTATGAATGATGATCTTGCATATGTTTGGCTGAGCTTGTGGACAATTTAGTGATGCTTTTTCTGTTTAGGTTTTTATTAGTCGTGGCAAAAAGGCTCAAGAGAACTTGATAAATAGTCTAAAATCCAAAATGTTTGAGTTTTATTACGAGTGAGACTTTTGCATATTTACAAGGCTATCTTGCATCTGATTGGCTAAGTTTGTCAGCATTCTAGTTACTTTATTTTTGACAGGAGTTTGATAAGACTTGGTTGCATATGGTTATGAATGAGATCCATGCATATTAAGGCGTGATCTTTCATTGAAGTTGCTGGACTTGCCATTGATGTAGCAACTATATTTGTGATCAGACTGTGATCAAACTTGTTAAATAGTTTTTTATAATCAGCATGTTGGGCAATTTTTTATTATGAACAAACTCTACACATATTTTTGAGGTAGTCTTGTATCCGATTGGCTGAGTTTGTTACCACTCAGGAGATGAATATTGAGATTCTGCTTCAACCTGGTAAAGAAACATATATTATCATTTTCTTAAGTTGTATAATACCACATATACTCACTTATAAGTTCAGTGCAACTGCAAACAAGATAGACCATAATCTGCTGCTGTATAATGTGCCAGCAGATCGGGTCGATGTTTGTTCTACTGATTACTTCTAATAAACTGCATAGACCCAGATCTTCCAATGTATTAAGCAATGGCAGATCTGGATCTATGCAGTTTGCAGCTAGACTCGACATGGTGAGATCTACACATATTTTTGAGGTACCGGTAATCTTGCATCTGATTGAGTTTGTTACCTCAAGTTCTAGAGACAATTGTTTCTTATCCAATTTCAATCAAACTTGGTAAATAGATGTGTACAGTAAAACCTGTCATGAGAGACCGCCCCTTCTGCCAGCAAAAAGCGGTCTCTCAAGACAGGTGGTCTCTCATAACAGGTTTGTACAAAAAGACCAGTTTCCACGGTCGAAATTCAGTACTGTTTAAGAGGGAAAAATAAGCACAATCATGTACATTTATTGTATTCTTTGTTTATAGTTCTTGTTAAAATATTGCATGCATTAATCTGAAAATAATTTTAAATAGTAATAAAGATATACATCTATCATTAAACAGGAATCACATTTATATTTGAAGATCACACGTACATGTACTAGTATTAGCATATGAGTTCGTTTCTAATTGACTCCTTGTCTTTTATAGCACCCTAAATTTGAGTTTTACCGACGTTTTAAGTGGCTGCTATGTTGCAAACGGTCTCCCATTTTTCACTTCTTTCAATCACATTAATTCTTTCCTCCAATGTTAGAATTTGTTTCTTTTTCATTGGAGGTTCTGCCATTGTTACTAAAGTGCTAGGTGTTAATGTTATAAGGGATCAATTGTAATAACGACTGTAGCGGTTTTGATCAAGCTTTGGGGAAATATGGAATACATATACAATGTACATGTATATGTACCAATGAATGAAATAAAAAGACACAATTAATTTATCCAGAAACAGAATAAATTTATTTAGAGACAAAAGTCAAAGACTTTATTCACCGACGATACAAAGGGATTAACTCTATAAACAGGGTGTAGCCAGCTGCACTAAGGTGAGCATATGACGGTTTGGTAATCTCTGTAACAGCAAAAACACCCCAACAAACAACACAAGCCTTTCACAATGACAATCGAATCCGGAAAACGATTCTCACCTACTGGTATTAAAGACAAAGACCTCATTCACCTTAGGCATTACGGATTAACTCCAAAGAAAAATGATGTATGCGACCGCTATATTGACTTTGGCACTACAATGGCAGTTAGTGACATGTACTTTAGTCTGGTTTACAGTCCAGAACAAAGGAAACTACATGCATGACCTGCAAAAAGTAGAAAACCGGTAGCCAGTCTAATTTGTTTTTATAATTTTTTTTTTGTTAGAACAGTCTTTACTTTGGAAGCGGTCGTTGTTACAAAGGATAAAATAAACGTCAGTGGTGTTATCTCAGTTCTCGCAATGTTCATTGCAGTATTATTTTAGAACAAGCTGCCATACGCAATTTCGCGGGAAATCCTATGGATCATACTTTTGTCTCGCAGAAATAGCCGAGGTATTTCCGAATGAGCAATCGGCATGTACTCTAGTCTGGTTTACAATCTATAACATACGACACTACATTCATGAACTGTACAATTCAAGAAACCGGTTGCCAGCCTAATTTGTTTTTAATTTTTTGATTTTGTTTTTAACATCTTCGCTTCTTAAGCGGTCGTGGTTACAAAGAGTTAAATAAAGGTCAGTTGTGTTTATCTCTGTTTTTGTGATGCGGTCGTTCATAGCAGTGTCGAAATGCATATTTTGCCAAGAAATCGCGGTCGCTGGTCGCGTTTTGCAAGTGGTCGCTGACGACAGTGCGTTTATATAACAAAATCGATCCGTGCATTACGATTGTGGTCGCTCATGACAGGTGGTCGCTCATAGCAGAGATCGCTCATGACAGGTTTTACTGTATTGTCAAGATACTGTATGAGTTCAGTTATGAGCCAAAGAAAAAGTCTCTTCATATAATTATCCGATTTGGAAATAATTTTTCATCCGGATATTGTGAAATGGGTAGAATCAACATAATATAAAATTTGGGAGTTAGTTTACATAGGATTGTTTAGTTATAATACTACATAAACCTGCTTAGTGAAATGGTCAGCTTTTAAGTTGTGTCAGTAGTATCAGGCCCACTTTGGCCACTTGTTTGCCTGTTTACAGATATGTATGGTAAAGAGAGTTTGTAATAGATTGCAGTAGTTTTGACACATATAGTATGATAACAATACTTTGATAAAAGCTGTGCATCAATGCTTATTAGTACTTTCATCGGTCATGAAGTATTGGTACATTGGAAGGAAATTCAGTGCTACATATTGTTGATGATGTAGTAGAGGTGTGATGGGGCAAAAAAAGAAGATATGTGTATTTCGAGTAACTCGACCTACCCTATTTTAATGGCCTCAATCAATCACGTACACAAAACAAAAAAAATTGGTGCCAATCATGCCCATTTTTCACCTCCAAACCAGTAAAAAAAGTGTATCGGACACTGTGACATGAATTAACACAAGCTGGATAAAAAAAGTAATAAAAAACAATTAGTACCTATATTCCTAACCTTTTTTTTTTTCACACCATCACCAAAATCACATATTGTTTTTGCTGCTTAGAAACCAGCAGTTCCACACTTCAGTCTTTCAACTACTTTGTGATGTTTATCTTAAAATGTGACACTTATCTGATTTCAGCAATACAAGAGACATTTACATTATAGTATTTCCCAACTAATGATGACTTTCTTTACACTCTGATGCCAAATTAGATGTTGGTTGGTGCTTTACAGCAGAGCAATACAAGTACCGTATATACTCGTGTATTGTCCAGGTCCAAATGCAGACAACATAGACCCTGATCTGCCGTCGCACAATGCGCCAGCAGATCAGGGTCTATGTTGTTTGTTCTACTGATTAGTCCTTACAAACTGCATAGACCCAAATCTGCCAGCACTTTATGTGACGGAAGATCTGGATCTATGCAGTTTGCAGTTGCTATCGGATTATACATGAGAATATACGATAGGTTATTTAGTACAGAGTTGAGTGGACAAATGGAGTAAAGTGCCTTGTCCAAACCCACACCATGGTAGCTAACCCAGGCTTTTTTGATGATAGGATTCCAGCAAGTGCAACACACTAACCACTGAACCACCGGATAAATTAGAAACAAAAGTAATTGACACTTACAATTTGAACAGAAATCACTCAGCATAGAAAAATGTAAGTACACAAGGAACAATGGAAAAAATTGAGAATGTGCAAATATAATTTGCAGTACTTAGGGTCACCTGTATATATGTCTAATATTTTACAAAATGCATCATATGTCTGTTTTTCTCTCTCAGTCTGGGATCCCAAAATTTTAATGGCTCTTGATGGACATTTTTTCCAGAAAATTAATGTGGCAGCCATATATTTGTAAAATTAAATATAAAAAACATTCAATGAGTTATAAAAAAAATTGGAACAGGAAAGAAAAACATTGATATACTTTACTATCAAAAGTACCATACATGTGTCATTTTCGGTTCCAGATTTGATGTTGCTTTAATTTTAGTATTACCCTTCTAGGCTTTACTAGTTCTCTCAAACTATTTATAATATTTTTTTTTTTTTTTTCAGAAAAAGTGTGCTTTAAAATTTCACCCAACAAATATATTTTATTTCACTTTACTTTTTTTTAAAAAAATTAATAATTGACAACAAGCAGACTTAGAGCCTCAAAAATACTTAAAACTTAATTGATGGGCATTTCAGGTCCAATCCAACAGTCAAGTTTTATTTGATCAGGTCCTCAAACAAGTCTTGGAAGATGATAAATAAAAGTTTAGTTGTTTTTGCTTTATCTTTTTTTCTTTTTATTTGAGCTGTTTATGAATTAGGAGGATGTGATGAAGCGCGTAATTACCCAATACCTACAAATAGCCTGTGTAGACAATGTCCTGACCCCTATGGACAAACTGTGAAAGAAGCCGATGTTTTGGGAGCCGAATTGTCACTCAATCTGATAGAAAGTCACTCTGTTTTATACAGTTGAAAAGGTGATTGCAGTGTCATCACCCTACAAGTGGAAATTGAACTAAGTAAATATCAGTCATTTAGGCTAATATCCTATGAAACTATCTTATAATACATACAAAATAGTTCAGTATATTGGAGTGCAATGCACTTCTTATAGTATAACAGTCAGACATTATGTACAATTTCTTGTCTAGCTAATAAATGGTAAAAACCACTTTATTAATTCTGTATTGCATATACAATAACAAAACTTGTATTCAGAGACATAATATCCATTGAAAAATGCACTGCTGCTATCTTTTCTTGAAAAATAAAGTACTTTTTTTTCATGATCTGATATCACATTGCACATGAGAGGAGAAATAAGACATCTTTTCAGTATAGATATCACAGATTCTAAAAATCATGAATCAAATAATAATATATATTGGAACTGAATGAAAAATTGCTGTTTCCTTATAAATTTAATTCTAATTTAAGATTTTAAGTTAGAATAGGAGTTGTCCAAGGCATAATGTCTCTTTCATGAGAATAATGTTACAGCTGACTACAACCCCCAACCTTGTTTGTATAGCTAAGAATAATGTTACAGCTGACTACAACCCCCACCCCCCCACCCCCCACCCAACCTTGGTATGTGTAGCTAAGATCTAAAGCTGGAGGATACAGTAAAACCTGTCTTTGACTTTTGTCTCTAAATAAATTTATTCTGTTTCTGGATAAATTAATTGTGTCTTTTTATTTCATTCATTGGTACATATACATGTACATTGTATATGTATTCCATATTTCCCCAAAGCTTGATCAAAACCGCTACAGTCGTTATTACAATTGATCCCTTATAACATTAACACCTAGCACTTTAATAACAATGGCAGAACCTCCAATGAAAAAGAAACAAATTCTAACATTGGAGGAAAGAATTAATGTGATTGAAAGAAGTGAAAAATGGGAGACCGTTTGCAACATAGCAGCCACCTAAAACGTCGGTAAAACTCAAATTTAGGGTGTTATAAAAGACAAGGAGTCAATTAGAAACGAACTCATATGCTAATACTAGTACATGTACGTGTGATCTTCAAATATAAATGTGATTCCTGTTTAATGATAGATGTATATCTTTATTACTATTTAAAATTATTTTCAGATTAATGCATGCAATATTTTAACAAGAACTATAAACAAAGAATACAATAAATGTACATGATTGTGCTTATTTTTCCCTCTTAAACAGTGCTGAATTTCGACCTTGGAAACTGGTCTTTTTGTACAAACCTGTTATGAGAGACCACCTGTCTTGAGAGACCGCTTTTTGCTGGCAGAAGGGGCGGTCTCTCATGACAGGTTTTACTGTATAGTAACCCCTGTTGTTCCTTTGATCTTAGAAGACTGGGAACCTCATTTGCATATCAGAAGGGAATGGATGATATCTTGGAGTTCAGTTGCATTTCCAATCCCTTTAGTATGTTAGTCCAAGATAGTACAGACCCTGGAGCAATATTCAGATTTAGGGTTTTGATAAGACCGTGAGATAAGCTTTTGCAGCTTTTTTGTCTTGTGCTTTATAGGTATACAGAATTTAAAACAACTAGGAAAAAAAATTATGAGCAGTAAGCACGCTTAATAAGGGCACCTAATTTCCAATGTCTGACATATAGGGTGTCCTTGGGCGAGACACTAGAGCAAGGTTCTTGTGGTTCTTCTCGCCCTAATGTCAAGTACCTTATTCGAGAACCGAAGCTCTCAGATTGAGATCAAACCACCTCTTAAGTTTGAGTAGACTAGACCAAACATGTTGGAACATGCCTAGTATTGATCTGCTTAGTTTTTTGTTCCAAGATCATCTCTGGTTATTAGGGCGAGCACCCTCAGGGACATCTGAGAATGTGCTTTTGACCTTTGGGCGAGAACAGGCTGCCCAAAGACGGCTTTGGAGTTAGCAATGGTCATTTGTGCTCATTTATCAGTCATGTCCAGCAAATACAGCTTTTTGGGGGATCTCTAATAATGCTATATTTAAAAAAATAAAAAACATTTAAAGGTTATTCACTATTAAGTCCATGAATAAATAAAAATTAATTCAAATAATTTTACATTAATATTTATGCGGTTTTTCAACAAAAATCTAAATACTAAAATTGTCAGAAGCATAAAATGTATCGTTTTGCATGCCAAAAACACCCCGAGTCCAATTTAAATTTTACAGAAGTTTCTTTAAGATAATTTGTACAGTTTACTTCAAAATACATGTTATATTTTCATTAATAACTAGAAGCAGTGATCATGAGTTTGTTATTGCTAATTTGAAAAAAGGGGAGTACATCTAACAGGCTATATATGACATCCTTGTCATCTGTGGTTTAAGCATCCACATGATGGGGAAAATTGAGTGGACCTTGTCCCATAGGGGTGATATGTGTACCCGTCTTATCATATCAGTAAGATATGACACCAATGTACATGAGAAGTCATCTATTGGATTTATTATGTTGTATAGCTGGAAAAACCTATTTTGGTGTTCATTGTTCTGGAAAAGCTTGCATTTGTGTGAGTTTGTGATTATCTAAATAGATGAATTGAGGAAAAGTTAAATTAGAAAACTAAGGTAACCATTCGCACATCTAACCCCCTCCCTCTCTCTCTCTCTCGCTCTCAAGCATAATTTTAATAGGGTCTTTAAAAAATTAGCTAATTATTTTGTAAATTTTAAGCAGCAACACAGGCCATTTGTAAGTCCGGGTGTTTTTGTAATATTAGTAACTAATACTCTTTGTTAGTATACCTTAAATTTGTATTCATTGTTATTAATAAGGCTATAGAAATGATGACGACCATCCTTCTTTTGGAGACCTAACAGACAAGCATTCAGCATCTACAAGATACAGAAGTGTTACATTCAATAATTTATTCTCATAAGTAAGTTCATATTACAAATATTGCATGGCTATGAAATGCTATACGTGCAACTTTAAACAGAAACTCTAAAAAGGTTATCGACAAAAGCTGAAAAAAAGAGGTTGGACAAATATAAGCAATCTTTATAACAAAATTACTTATTTAATGCATGCTCCTTTGATTTGGAAAGGCTGTAAAAACTCATATTTTGGAATTTTTCTTTTTTTTTTAAACCCATAAATTCTTCAGATAAAATGGTCTGTGAATAATCTAATCTTGCAACAACAAATAAATTTGTCCAGTTCTATCTTCCAAACATGCACAACACATGTTTTTAAATCTGGTTGTCATTCTTAATTCTGCATAATATAGTCATTATGTTGACATCCTGCCTATTGTGTACAAGAAGGGATAAGGAAAAGAGGATTACCAAATTGTTATCACCTTGCCTTTTCTCCAGCCAATGGCGTAGTTGTTGGTCAATTTGTGTACACCTTGCCTTTTCTCCAGCCAATGGCATGTGTTGGTCAGTATGTGTAGATGTTATACTTTACCCTGGGGGTGTCAAGCCCCATTGTTAGGACCATTGGATTCTTAATTGACTGAACACTGGATGGCTAAAAAGTATTGAGCAAATTTGTTGGATATTTATACATGTTGGAATTTCAGAGTGGGGTAATGTAAGGATAAAAGTGGCAATGTTTAGATTGTACTTGAAAACAGCTTACATGTAGGTAGAAATAGTGTGTGAGCTTGCATACATTACAGAAGGATTTAAATCTGTGAACAAGGTAGGTCATTAAGTTTTGTAGTTTTGACTTAATTTTTCATTTAATAAATTCTACAATTTGTGCATTTAATGCAGGCTTCTTGAAAACTTTGTTGTAGGTTTGGAGATACATTCATTTACACATGTAAAGCAAAATGAACATTTATGTTTGTTTCCTATGTTCGTCTGTGAAAGATAAGAAAGTATTGTTTCTTTTAACTTTTTACTGACTGAGTCTAGTTGACAGAAATGAGTGCTCATCAACCCCAAACTGGCATGTAGTTCTCTCTCTCTCTCTCTCTCTCTCTCTCTCTCTCTCTCTTCTCTTCTCTCTCTCTCTCTCTCTCTCTTCTCTTCTCTTCTCTCTCTCTCTCTCTCTCTCTCTCTCTCTCTCTCTCTCTCTCTCTCTCTCTCTCTCTCTCTCTCTCTCTCGCGCACACACACATATAATGTTTTAGGTCTATATTTAGTTATGTTTCCTTTGATCTTGGAATCTTGGAAGGGCTATTTAAATTACATGTACTGCTTAACATGGGCAGTGATCTCCCCAGAAATTTTTGATAGCATCGGGGTACACGTGTTTGGGTCATAAAATGTTTTACAAAGAGTGCGTAAACATCATAAAAGTGAAACAAATTATTATCAATAAAATAAAAAGAAGTGAATATATTTACATAGTATTTTTTATTTACCTAGGTTATAACAGTAAAAAACAATGCATATCTCATTTATTTCCTAATTTAAATAAATGATATTTGTCTTTTCTTCATTTCACCATATAAACTGACTGCAACATCACAATTAAAGTCTTTTAAGGGTTGTCCTTCAGTACTGATTGTCATCAGGTAGTTCAGTACCCTCTGTGACTAACTGTTCCTTAAAACACTCTTAATTCTATTCATTGAGGAGAATGACCTTTCACAATCTGAAAAAAATGGAACATAAAATTTATTAATGGATGTACAAAAAAGAGACAAATATACCTGAATCCTAATTAAGTTAATTACCATGGACAAATTCTTCAGGCACAATTTACACAGCATACCTGCAAAATATATATGTAATTACATTATAGACCGGGTGGAATAAACTTTTGAGGTCATGACTTCACTGAATAATAAGTAAGAATATGGATGAAATTATTTTAGTTATATTTATAAAGGAATACTTTTTATTTATATCTTTTCAAAAGAGGTAAAACTGGAAGATACAAATTGTTCTGTTTATTACTTGGATAGACAGAAAAGAGAAATGAGAAATTAATAGGGCAGCACTCACTTAAGTTAGCAATATGGAAAACTTACCATCCGATCCAGCAATTTCCACCCAAGGGAATAACGTCTTCCATTTATTATTAAATCCTGTCCTTCGTTTCTTGATATCATTCTTTTTGGAAATCATGCTGGCGCTATCGGAATCAGAATCACTGCCACTATTCATGACGCCAATTTCTGATTGTTGTAACCAAGCCAACATGGGGCTAGCCGGGCGCTGGGTAATTTTTCATTTCTTGGAAGGTGGTGTGTTCATTTTCACAATAATTTTTAATTAAACGGTGTAACTGCTTTGGCTGTTAATGAAAATGACTGACATATATATATAACACACTACCAGTAGACTCCATTGTTGCTGGCCAATCACCTGACTAGGTGCAGACGAAACCCTCACCACAGGTCGCGCACCGGCGGTCATGCAAGCCAGGTACAGTGGATAACGGTTAAGTTAGTGAGCAATTATCCTGGATTATCTTAATAAAATACCCCATGATCAGGGCTTTACAAATCCACTTGCCTGACAACCATGATCTTCTATTGCACAACTGCTATCAGTTTCTTTCTTCTATCGATCCTTTATTTCACATGTTATACTGGTCAAAGTATGTCATTTCCATTTTGTAGTCAATATCAAAGTTTATTTCCATTTTCTTGTGCAGACATCATAATGCAGATATTTACTATTTAAAGCAAGTTTTTAAAAGTAGGGAGTAAATATTTATATTTTAACTTATCAGTTACATTTTAATTATAATATTTGTATGTATACAGGATTTGTTGATTTTCAGGCCCTAACCTAGCCCCAAGCTATTTGTGAGCTCAGATAAGTGGCGAGTTTGCCGTCTCTAAAAAAATCGGTTTTGTCAAAGATTGTTTTCATGCATGTTGCTGATTTCAAGGTGAATCAGTGATAATTGTAAATTAAAGTAAAAAAGATAATGAATAAAATAAGTCTTCTCAAATCAATCTTTTGTGAGTATAAATAAATCATTACAGAAAGTTTAGCTTTCATTATTGTTGATGTAGTTGGAGAGATGAGTCTGCTGGTCTAGGCAAAATAAGGAAACTTGATGAAGTTTCCACAAACAAAAATCTAATGAATCTGTTTCAAAGAAAATAGTTGTTTAATTTTTCAGTTCAAGGTCTTTTACCTAAACATCTGTCTCTTATCCATCTATCTATACACATGTATATGTCTGTGTTTGCTTTTCTAACTATATATGCATTAAAACCTCTTTTTTTCCTTCTCATCTACATACCTATCTACATGTACTATTTATATAGATCTTTTTTGATAACTTTATGTATTGGTATATGGTTTTAAGGTGCAAAGAAAGATTAAATGAAAACAAAACATCCTATATTTTGTTTTACCTAATGTTTTAACTGTAGTTGTAATATTATCTTGTCATATTTTGAGACAGCTCAAAGTTCCCAAGGGCAAGTTAAATTGTCCAGTCCACTTTTATGAAATCTGTAAAGCCCTGATGAACAAAGTGACAATTCCTCATGTTACAGAAAATGAATATGTAACTCGTTGCCATGACAACTATTTTGAAAACCTTTATCAGTAATATTTGGAGGAAGTAATTTACCATGAAACAACCGAGGCACACCGTTCTTTATTTAAATGATCATCTCAGAGACTGATGGGCCTTTGAAGAAATACAATCCCAAGGTTGTGATTTGATAAATCATTCCAATTAGTAACTAATTAAGGCTCTATATACCATGTATACACCCTAGAGATCAATAATTTTGCCTTTGACATGAGCTGCACAGGTATGGATTTCCAATACACTGACATCAATGACACTGAAAACCTTTCCATTCAACCAACTGGGTACACTACCAATTAAATTTGATTGATTGTTTATCAGTGCTTTAATGTTAGTTGATGAAAAATATCTCCCAAAACACCTACAAACATACACCCCAAATTGTACACACATTAAAATTAACATACTAGTGGGGCAAATAATCATTCATAAAGTTCAGGACATTACACGCCCCTCCACAAAGTTCAGGATATTACATGGCCTTGATGATGCAAAGCTCCAATGTCAGGTTCATTCTTTCACTGGTAGAGTTTTTATATCTGTACTTTTGTGGATATATTGTGATAGGTCGGTCCATCAGTGTGCATTGTTGCAGTGAATTTGTCCATCCAACTGTTGACCACTGTTTTCCTTGTAACGTGAACTCCATCCACGCACAGTGAGATTGATCATATTTGCTACAGTTTTAGGAGGAGTACCATATATACTCACGTATAAGCCGATACCAACTGCAAACTGCATAGACACAGATCTGCCATCGCATAATGTGCCAGCAGATCTGGATCTATGCAGTTTGTAAGGACCAATCAGTAGAGCAAACATAGACCCTGATCTGCCGGCACATTATGCAATGGCAGATCAGGGTCTGTGTTGTTTGCATTTGGACCAGGCTTATATGCAAGTATATTCGGTAAATAACAAGCAATGTTTCAGCTCCTGAATGTAGCACCCAGGAAGTGGTGGTGGTGTTTGTGGTGTGAATGAAAGGTCACATTTTCATGGGTAATATGGACTTTCGCTTACAAACCTCATGGTTCATATCACCTTGAAAAATCATTGAATTTAAGGCATTACCCTGAAAACTCCTTGAATTTTGAATAAGTTGGCTTTATCCATGACATTTTCCCCAAAATTCCTTGAATTTATCAGAGGAAACACAAAACATTAAAACTGAATAGAATATATCACTTTCATATTTAGAATTTTTAAATTGACATATTTGACAAAACTAATGAAAATAATTATAAAAAATAAAATGAGATCAAATTGGATTGGTCAAATGATACATGACACAGGTAGTTACCAAATGGAATAGCATCCCATTGATGTAGTGGTACACTAATTAGTTATGTTTTTTCTTCTGCTTTAGTACCTGTTTATGCAGTCATAAACAAAGTAACATATGGAGAAAGTTAAATTTTGGTAAGAAAAAAAAAACCTTGAAAACTTTTGAAAGTAAGCTTGAAAAATCCTTGAAAAAAAACAACAGCTATCAGGTTCTGTCTGAAGCATGTTACCTGCACCCAGAGATTATAGCCCATTTACCTGATTCCCAAGTGGACAATTGCACCCAGAGATTGTAGCCCATTTACCTGATTCCCAAGTGGACAATTGCACCCAGAGATTGTAGCCCATTTACCTGATTCCCAAGTGGACAATTGCACCCAGAGATCGTAGCCCATTTACCTGATTCCCAAGTGGACAATTGCACCCAGAGATTATGGTGGTGCTCTCCAGTTTCGTACTTTGCATAGGGTTAGAAATTTAAATTTAAAGAAAAAGAATTACCCAGGGTTTCCTCACTGGCTGTTCTGGCTATTTAAAAAAGACCTTGTATATCTTAGGCATTGTTAAAAGAACTTTGAATTCCCTTTATTTTGGTGTATGATTGATGGGTGAAATTTGGGTTATAGAGTATACAGCTTGGTCTTACTTAAGATGTGCACCTCTCAAAAAACTGCTAGCTCCGCTTAGTCATTTTCACTTCCTGGACTTCAAAGGTAAATAAAAAAAAAAAGAGCAGATAACTTTTTTTACTTTTTAGATATTTTGTAATTTATTCATAGTACTTTCAGAGGCTGGTATTGTCTGCTCTGGCAAAATTCGTTTCCCTATTTAAATAACTCCTGAAAATAGTGCACTTTTCACTAATTCAGGCTGATTTTTCGAGTACTTTAGAGCGGCCATTTTGTCTGCCGTGTGCTTAGATCATGTCCAGTGTCCACAAGTACAATATGTAAAGAAATTTCAGCCACAGTACATGAAAGTAACATAGAGGTATGCCAACATTCTCTCCATTGTGCATGTTGCAAATGCAAAATACTTCATCTTACACCTGTCACTCCCTCAGAAGCATATATTATCTGTAGAGCGCCCCCTATAGCCCATTTACCTGATTCCCAAGTGGACAATTGCACCCAGAGATTGTAGCCCATTTACCTGATTCCCAAGTGGACAATTGCACCCAGAGATTATAGCCCATTTACCTGATTCCCAAGTGGACAATTGCACCCAGAGATTGTAGCCCATTTACCTGATTCCCAAGTGGACAATTGCACCCAGAGATTGTAGCCCATTTACCTGATTCCCAAGTGGACAATTGCACCCAGAGATTATAGCCCATTTACCTGATTCCCAAGTGGACAATTGCACCCAGAGATTGTAGCCCATTTACCTGATTCCCAAGTGGACAATTGCACCCAGAAATTGTAACCCATTTACCTGATTCCCAAGTGGACAATTGCACCCAGAGATTGTACCCCATTTACCTGATTCCCAAGTGGACAATTGCACCCAGAGATTGTACCCCATTTACCTGATTCCCAAGTGGACAATTGCACCCAGAGATTGTACCCCATTTACCTGATTCCCAAGTGGACAATTGCACCCAGAGATTGTACCCCATTTACCTGATTCCCAAGTGGACAATTGCACCCAGAGATTGTAGCCCATTTACCCGATTCCCAAGTGGACAATTGCACCCAGAGATTGTAGCCCATTTACCCGATTCCCAAGTGGACAATTGCACCCAGAGATTGTAGCCCATTTACCCAATTCCCAAGTGGACAATTGCACCCAGAGATTGTAGCCCATTTACCCGATTCCCAAGTGGACAATTGCACCCAGAGATTATAGCCCATTTGCCTTAAAGGATTTTGATTTATTTGTAATTCTCTATAACCCACTTGTACTTAATAACTTAATTGTATTATGCTTATAATTAAGGCATAAGCTTATTGTTAACCCTAACATTTGTGTTTAAAAAAAATAAAGTAATACATGTGCAAAACAACACTACAGTAAAAATCAAACATGTGAAGACAAGTTTAATTTTTTTTTAATGGATATTTATATCGTGTTGATTGAATCTTCAGATCCTCTGATATATCTTCTAGGAGTGCAAAGAAAACCGGCAATCCACATTACTTATAGATAAAAAAATTAATTCAACGGAAATCAGAGCACAAGCATAAATCCAATGATTGTAAATTGGAAAAATATGAATTGTGATTGAAAGCTAAGAGGAAAGTAACAAACTCTCTTCAAGACAGACCATCTGAACTCACAAATAACTGAGTTACAGAAGTTAGAAGAGAAGAGACTTTGTATAGAAAGTTTTCGAAATGTATCAAAGGAGACGTGTTGAGAACAATGTAAGATATGTCCTTATTACCTCAGTGCTGGGAGAATTTACATGTGGTATTACCGTCAATACATGCGTATAAGTCGAGTCCAACTGTGAAACAATATAGACCCCGATCTGCCGTTGCATATTGTGCTGGCAGATCAGGGTCTATACTATTTGCTCTACAGATTGTTCCTAACAAACTGCATTGACCCAGATCTACCGGCGAATTATACTGTGGCAGATCTGGGTCTGTGCAGTTGGACTCGACTTGTAAGCAATTATATAGGATATCCAAGATAAACATTGAAACAAATTTGGGTTCTGTTCTGTTCTGTTGGGTTTAATGCCATATTTCAGCACATGATAAGTCTGTACATAACGGCCAGTATATTTGGTGGAGGAAGAACCCAACAAGACCCTGGAAAGAACCACCAACCCATGGCAAGCTACTGGCAAGTTTTGTCACATACCCACATTTGTTGACGGCTAAAACACGGTATTGGTGCTGAGAGTAGTCTCACTCACTTAAAAAATTGAAATGTTTGATAGAACATTTCAATGAAGCTCATTATATACCCTAGGGTGTCCCCTAGTCAGATCAAGTTAGATTTAGCTTGAACATGCATGCGATTTTGTTTAACCATTATTTCAATTCATTGGTATAACAACAGTTACAGACACTACACTTGGTGTATAACATGCAAGAAAAACAGCATGAAAACTTTAAAACTTTATTTTTTTTCACAGTAACATCAGTAACAGGATATCAACATTTAAAGTAAACAACATAACTGGAAGTGGTAAACAACTTAATAACAAAATCAAAACATCTATGACAAAGGTATCACTAAGAAAAAAAACCTAACCATGAAACTTTTGCATAACAAACATAAAAGACATAGAATAATCTTATTTAGGCATTTATCTAACACCAAGAAGAATATTTAAACAAACAAAATCATTAATACTGGCCAAAAGTATTGCAAACTTCCATAAGAGTCAGAAGTACATTGTCCATAAAATTGGTTACAGACACTACAAAACTATAGCATTTCAATACAGCTGCAGAACCATACATATCTCCATAAAATTCACTTCAAAAATAATTCAACATGAACACATTGACTAGAATTATTCATTAAATGAATGTTGATTAGTTAATAAAATGATAAAACCACATTGTAACAGGTATATGTCCAATACTTGTGTTAAAATTATGAACTGGTAAATAGCACTTGAAAGTTTAATACTTAATAGTGTTTGTAAGAGTAAAATATTGAAGTATAATGAATGTTCAATAAATCATAGTCACTAAAGTATTGTTCAACCCAAGGTGCTGACTCAAACACAGACCCATATGTGATTGATCTTAAGGTTACAGACACTACACATTAAACCTTGACTTTATATTGTCATTTCAAATAGAAGTGCTTATGATTTTTTTCCAGATTTGACTTGAGCTTAGACAATTCAGCTGCATTAAACTTGAAATGACCCCTTTCATTGACTATTTGTGGAGCTTTTACCCTGTACAAGATAGCATCTAGAGCCTCTTGTGAATAATCATCTTTTTCAGGCCAAACATACATGTTGCCAGACTTTCTCATGTATTTAAGTCTAACTTCGTTATGAAGAATGTCTATTACTTCTGCTAAGTATACATCTAGAGGTCCCTTCTTTGGCTTAAGTCCTACAGCAACAAATTCTCCAGGGTGGTATTTCTCTATTGGTTTCTCTGTGTTGGTTGGTGCTTTTTTGCCAACTTTGATCTTCTTTGTCACAATGTTTTGTCTTTCTGTTGACTTCCGTTTCTTATTAGGCTTTTCGCTTGTTGCTGAGTTATGATCTTTCTGGTTACTTCCTTGTTTTCTTTTCTTGTCATTATTTTCTATTGTTGATGGATTCTTGTCTTTAAGTTGTTTTCCTTTCTGACTTAAATTATCTTTATTGAGTACTAACTTTCTCATTTCCCAGGCATTAACATTTTCGCTGAAGTTGCATCTCCCGTCAACCTTCATGCATTGCTCACAATAACAGCTCAGATTTCTTATGCTCAGTTCATAATCATTGCTTCCTGACTTTACAGCATGTAATTTTCTTGTACCTTGCAGTGTTTGCACATCAGTTTCTTCTCTATTTCTCTCAACATCTTTAACAAGGATGAACTCCCTTCTCGAAACTGTTTTAGCTTCATTATCTGTATTTTCCATTTTCAGTTTCTCTGTACAGAAATGATATACATCTTCTGCACAACCTATCACCTTTCTATTGCTGATTACAGCTCTGTAGCAAGCATTCTTGACTGTCGCACCGAGACCATCGCAAACACTCTTTCCATGTGATGTTTCGAAATAATTTCGTGTTACAGATGGCTTTTTCCTCAGACTTATGTCAGTCTTATTAACTGATATTGCCAGGGCTGCTTTTTCTTTCTTTTTCTGGCGATACCTTTTCATTTCTTCACGTTTTTTCCTTCTTAATTCTTGTTGAAGATTTGAATCGGAAAGTGATTGCTGTTTTTTTAGTAGTCTTGCATCTTTTCTTCTTTCTCTATCAACCCTTTTTAGCTCCTCATGTTTCGCCTTATTTTCCCTCTGTTTTTTTCTCCAGGCTTGTACCTTTAGCCTCGTCTTCTCCCTTCTAGCTTTAATCTTCTGTTCATCTTCTTCTGGCTTATCTTTGCTTCCTAAAAGCAAACAACTTCATTCTCATTTTTGTTCCTCTATGTATACGGATGAAATTTAGACTTTACAAAACATACTTGTAATGAGTACGCAATATGCTTTCATACATAAGCAAACTGGAATAACCTGTAGATTCTTAAAGAAAAGTATCTGATTGAAAAAGAAATAGCATAAAACCTGATGATTATTCAATGTTCTAGCATTTACAATGATTGCACACTTTCCTTAATAATGTAAACAACAGTCGGGTCAATTCACATGTCTAGTAGTGTCTGTAACCATTTGACAATATCAGCAATGTATCCAATACTAAGTCTGAGCTCATTGAATTCTCATAATATTTCTGTTTGAATTTACTAGTCTAATGATATGGAATGCAAAAATACTCAGTTTCAATTGCATATTGTAAGAAATCACTGAAAATGTTGCCTGTTATCAGAAATCTAGATGAAAGAAACTATAAATATACCAAAATATTACAAATTGCAGACAGACAATATGTCAAAATTTAGCCTTACACATCAATACTGTAATAGGAAACATAATTTGGCTTCATTTTTTTAAAAAAAAACAGGGATAAAGTCATAGACAGTATAAAAAGGGGATATTGGTTACAGACACTACAATTTAAGAGTGTGGTTTACCATTCAATACAAACTTACCAGAGTTGTTCCCAGAGGTTTGCTTTTGTCGTCTTCCCATGTCTTAGGGATGTACCATGGTAAAGAACAGAAAAAGTAATTAGGCAGCTTCTTCTAGGATAAGAAATTCAGGTTACATTGTCTTGTAGTAAATTACTCAAACAGACAGTGCTGCAAGAATGATGCAATATTCAATCAAGAGAGTTATTGCATCACTTTTTTGCTCTTGGCTGCAGAGGTAAATAGATGATGCAACATTACATCACATAAGATGGAACTTTCTATTGAGAAAAACAATGTTTTAATGACAAGTAGAACAATACTTTTATCTTTCATTTTTATACCTGTTTGTGTAGTGTCTGTAACTTTTTTTATTGAGTTGCTGTTTTTTAATGGTACAATACAGCACCACCAATTTTGGCCAACTTGGACATCACATGGATACACATGAGCCTTTGTAGGATTTATACTTTTCCATAATGAAACAACAAAATTATTGCCATATAAACTTGTAAAGGTTACAGACACTACAAAATTTAGAACTGGAAAGTTTGACAAAGAACAAGCTCTCAATCGAATATCTTGGCTAGCCATGTGATTTAAATGGTTTTACTACTTATTATAATATAAAGTCGAGTTCTAGATGTCAATAAAAGTTATAATGAATGTTATTTTGTACAAAATGTTGGCATATAACAACAGATTAGTGTTTGAATTTCAGTGTTGAAACAAAACTTCTACTGACGGTATTTTGCTTATAAAATCCATAATATTTTACCGATTTCTTTAATTCAAGAAGCAATATTTGCAGGATAGAATTCCGCATAAAACCAGACCAATAAATGCATAATTTCAGTATGATATTTAGAGAATTCTCTATTTTATATTCAAGCTTTTTTCGAGTGAGACTACATAACGCTCAAAAATGGCCATTTTTAGAGCTTGTTTCCATGCATATCTCAACAATGGGTTACACTAACCTCTTGAAATTTTCAGGAAAGTAAGAGAGGTATATGCCAGGCTTACCAATCTTTAAAATTGGTTCATATCTTGTTTAATTTTTCTATTTCATGCATATAACATGAAAATTCCTTTATCAGCACCAATACCGTGTTTTAGCCGTGAGCCAAGACTCGTTCTCACTCGGACAGAGGTGAAATGTGTGAGTGATCTTTAAAGGCAAGTGCCTTAGACCACTTGGCCACCCACGACCACAAACAAATTTGGGATATATGGGCTTTAAATTGTGTACCGAAAATGATTTGTAACTATCTTTTATATGCTCTTTTAATAGGTTGCATGCTGTCAATAGTACAGGAATATTGTAACTCACAATTAATTATCCTGCTCAAAGAACCTACAGGTGAACAGGGGAGAGGTAGAAGTGCAAAATTGGTTATGTTGAAAAGAAAATGTGCATAAATTGTTGAAACAAATAGAAGCATTAATGGGCTACAATTTCAGCACATACATTTTTTTCACACAAAAATTCTATTTAGTGTTCAAACGCAGCATGCTGGATTTGAAGATGTGCACAATTTCTTGGAGCAGTCTTTAGGATCATAAATGTCAGTTTCAAATATTAAACAATCAGGTAGTATCTTTTTTTTTTTTTGAAGATAATTTTTTTTATTTTTCCTGATTAGCCTTAAACTTAGTTATGGAAGGATAGTTTGACAGGTCTATAAATATTTTACGTAGACTGCATAATCTCTGCTTCTGTTTTTTTAAATAACTTTTCATGAAAGAACTTAAGGCATGTCTCAGGTAATTTCGGCTTATATTCTATAAAAAAAAACGTCTCAAAAGCTGTTGTTTTTATGACCTTTTGGTGTAGACCCCTCCCCAAATATTTTTTATTATCATAGACCAAAAGAGCTTACAGGATGGTCTGTTGTCCATCGTTCATCGGTCCGTTGACACAAGTTTTTTTTATTGCTAATCCTCCTAACCTACATGGAGGATTAATTTGAAACTTTACACACACATTCATTCCATGGTCTGGTTGGTCCTAAATGAAAAGAGTGCTGCCCAGACATCCAATATGGCCACCACAGTGGCCATCTTGAAAATGTTATCGCTACTCCATCTGAATGGATGGTCATATCAACACAGGGTTTTCGCTAAAAGACTTCTTACGATGTTTAGTTGGTCCTGAATGAAAATGGTGCCAACATGACATCCAATATGGCCACCAGGGCAGCCATCTTGAAGATTTTATTATTGCTACTCCTTAAGAATGGATGGTCATATCTGCATGGGGTTTTCACTAAAAGACTTCTTATGATGTCTAGTTGGTCCCTAAATGAAAATGGTGGTGATCTGATGTCTGATATGGCCACCATGGCAGCCATCTTAAAGATCTCTTTATCACGACTCTACTTGAACAGAAAGTCATATTTACATGGGATTTTCACCAGAAGACTTCTTATGATGTGCAGTTGGTCCTAAATAAAAATGGTGCCAATCTGACACCCAGTACGGCTGCCACAGCAGCCATCTTGAAAATCTTGTTATTGCTCCCCCTGAATGGAAAGTCATATCTTGAAAATATTGTTATCTCTACTCCTCTCCAAATGGATGGCTATGTCAACATGATACCTAGTTGGTCCTGAATGAAAATGGTGCCAGTCAAACATCCAATATGGCTGCCATGATGACTGTCTTAAAACTCTTGTTGTCACTACCCGCCCCCCCCCCCCCACCCCCAAAGAATGGCTGATCATTCTGACATGGGGTTTTCACCAAAAGACTTTTAAATGATGCCCACTCTGTCCTAAATGAAAATGGTGCCAGCTGACATCCAATATGTCCACCACAGCAGCTTATTTGAAAATCTTGTTATTGCTGAAGAATATCAGAGATGGTTTTAACACTCGACAATTAAAAGGCTTATCTTGAATTCCTGGAAATTATTTTTCCCCAGTAGAACATCAGTCCCTTCAAGGGACTCTTGTATTTGTGAATTCTTTAAATGGAACCAGTATTAGTTTCTGAGAAATTGGAATCATAAACGAGTCTGATTTTTGATGTAGTAACCAAAATTTCTCCTCATGCTTGCAGCATATTATCTATCATCCAATGAACCATTATTTAATTGAAAATGGGTTTTTAATAGGAATAAAAAAGGTATATTGGCAACCATGACAACTGTAATTCAAAAGAGACATCCTTATTGCAGCTATCAGTGCTTAACACATTGCCTGGTCACAAGCACGTGCTGTAGGCAGGGTTTTATCCAATTATCTTTAAAACACATTGAGATTGGATCTCAATCTCCTACTGCTTGTTATGTTACATCACATTTTCTTGAGGTCTTTTGTACTGTATTTGTCATTCCTTTTTGTTAATGCTTAAAAATAGGTTGGCAACCTTAAATCAGAATTGACATATTAGCGAGGGATAATGTTAAATTGGTAGGGAAATACATATATGGCCCGAAAATGAATGTAGCCAATTATGATACAAAGATTGAAATCTAATAATGTTATTTACTCTCCTTGACTATTTTGTCTTCAATTACAATGCTGTTTATACCAGAATGTAAAGGTTTTTAATGATCTTTCAGAGATTGATTACCTTGAAAATAAGGTAATTTATACAGAAAAGTGAACAACTTCATTAGAGAAAGACATTTATTGAGAATTATTCCCAATGCAATTATAAAATGAGTACTCAACCTTTTAACCTACCCCTCCTATCTTCTCACTATCAATGTCCATCCCTTTCTTAATTGTTCAGAGGTCCCTCGGTAACTTGTGCCCTCGCCTATGCTGCAGTCTATGTTTTTGGATGCCATTGTGCACAAGTTATCGAGGGAGAGGTGTATAGTGCTTGAAAATTGTGTCCTCTAAAAGTATTTGAATTCTGATGAAATATCTATATGAACCATGTAAGAGGAAATGTGTTATAATGAAGGGCTTTATAGTTGGAGTATGCCGTACTTGATCTGATATCTTTGAAAAAACATGTCATATATGTCTTGATTATGGTTTCTTTTGATACCTTCTGTTAAATTAATTTTTACTTGTTTACCAATTTAGGAAGCTTGAAAAATCAGCATTGTGACTTGTCTGTTATTATTTGAACCAAGCATCCTAGAACTGTATTCTTCAAAATCTGATACCGTACGTACTTATCTATAAGTCAAGTCCAACTGTAAACTGCACAGACCCAGATCTTCTTTGCATAATGCACCAGCTGATCTGGGTCTCTGCAATTTGTTAGTAGTAATCAGTAGAACAAACAGTGCATTATGCGACGGAAGATCTGGGTCTGTGCAGTTTGCAGTTGGACTCAACTTATAAACAAGTATGTACGGTATTAACAAATTTTTTGGATATTTTTTACTGTTTAAATAGTTTACCATCTAAGAAAAAATGCATTAAAATATCAAAATAAAATTTGGGGAACAGTTATGTAAATGTATTCTTTTGGTGGAATTGTTTTCTCAATAGGGATCCTATAAGAGGGATAGAGTAGGAAATTATTTTGTAAATACAGTGTTATATGTATATTTTCCATTATTCATGATAGTACAGTAGCTCCAATCATTATAACACTGTCCATGGCAGCCATTTAGTATACTGCCTTATAGTGAGACTGCCTTATAATGAAGTATATGATGTACTGTCTATACTCGCGTATAAGCCAGGTCCAAATGCAAACAACATAGACCTTGTATAAGCCAGGTCCAAATGCAAACAACATAGACCTTAATGAAGGTCCTTATAGTGAGGTTGTGCTGTTTTACCTCAAATGCCTTCTAACGTCTTATTGAAAATGTTTTCTGTTCTCTTGACCTACTGAGGTTTTAAATTAGTTAGCACAACTTGAGACAATCTTCTACTTCCTTAGGAGGGAAATGGATCATTAATAACTCTACCATAGTTCCCCATTTATGTATACACACTTTGATACACAAGCAGGCTTCTGATAAGCTTCAATTATCAAATTTAGGTTTAGCTTAAAAGTCATGATCTATAACAGATGTTTTTGTTAAGAAAAATTAGGAAGCCTACATTTATTTACCATCTATACTCGCTTATAAGTCAAATCCAACTGCAAACAACACAGACCCTGATCAGCCATCATATAATGTATGGGTAGATCAGCTTCTATGTTTGTTTGTTCTACTGATTACTCCTAACAAACTGCATAGACCCAGATCTGCCAGCGCATTATGCAACAGCAGATCTGGATCTATGTTGCTTGCAGTTGGACTCGTCTTCAGAGTGAGTATATTACAGTAAGTACATAGATAATTTTTTAGTATGGACTAAAATTGGTCCCTCATTATATCAGAAAATTCATGAAATTCAAGTTAATTGTATGTATATAGTTATATTATATTTGTCAATTGATGTAGCAATTATACAGGGTTAAACTGGATAACCCAATGCCTGGGCCTAGTCCATTTTTCTAGTAAGGTTAGTTCCGTGCAAGTGCAGTTTTTCATAAGAGAAAAGTCCCAATTTCATTTGAAAGATTTATGCACATGTGTTTTTCTGATATCAACCTCTTCTGGGTCAGCATTCTCTCCTGCTTAATCGTGTTATTATTAGCTTGCAGTCCAGAATTGACGATTAGTATGTACAAATATTGTACTCTGAAATGTGACTTTCCAAACATCATTGAAAGACAGTTTTTTGCAGACAAAGAATGGCATTATTTATCATGATTAGAATAAAGTAAACGTTGCACCAGTGTACACACAAGTTGCCTGATAATTGGTAATGTGTGTCCAGCAATAGATTTCTTCTAAACTGCGGGGCCCTGGGTGGCTGATTGGTCTAAGGCACTCACCTTTACAGATCACTCACATCTCACCTCTGTTCTCATGGGCTCAAGTCTCAGCTCGACCAATGTGGGTGTGTGAGAAAGCTTGCCAGTAGCTTCCTGTGGGTTGGTGGTTTTTCCCAGAGTTCTTCCTCCATCATATACACAGGGTGCTATGTATAGCCTATCATTTGCTGAAAAATGGCATTAAACCCCACAAAACCAAACCATTCTTCTAAATTGCAGGTACAGTAGTACGTACTGATTGGTGATCAGGTGGTTTGTTTAGCAGCTGTATTGTCTCCTGTATTCAATTTTTTCTCTGCCAAATTGCAATGTATTTAAGATTATTCTTGTATCTGAGCAATTTGGTGTTGCTTAATCATGATATTGGGTATTCAAAATGTATGTAGTTGACCAGATGTAGCAAGGGCTTAAGCCTTGTATATTTTCAGAAGTAAATTAAAAATCAATTTGATTATATATGATAAAGTTGATAATTATCTACAGCTAGATGTGTATTTTCTCCTGTACATTGAGGCAGAATTAACTGTCCTTTTAGAAGTTCACGGTATTCCTAATCACCTGCGGGAATTGTTGGGGGAAAATACGGAAAATAAATATTTCAAAAAGTGGCAGACAGCAAGAAAATTTAGGTTTAATGGGTCTAATCTACAGGAATATATCACATTTTTCTTTTCATCTGATACAATTTGTGAATCTACTAAACAAAACATCATGGATCAGTATGCTGTCAGGAAAATTCACTTATATCTCAATGATGGGGGCATAATGACCGCCACCATTTTCCCCGTTGGCATACTGATCTAAGATATTCTAATTCATTCTCGAATCGTATGAGATGAAGAAAAAAAGATGATATAATGCAGTAGATTAGGCATTGCCAAACCTAAATTGTTTTACCTGTTAGGCACGTTTTGCAATAATTACTTTCTGTCTACTTCCTAACTCTTCCATACTGCCCCCATCAGTAGCTAGGAATACCTTAAGTTCAGGTGCTCTCTGCCATTTGTGGGGGAGGGGATGGGATTGGCATTCAAGATTTGTAAATAACTTCATTTTACATTTGGTCATTCGAACAAAATAATTAGCAGTTATTCTGACAAACAGACAGCTAACACAGTATAATAAACAGGTGACTAGTTCTAAAAACAAAAAATTATATGTATGTGACAGCACTTCATACATAAAAGACATACTGTATATAAATCAAATCCAATTGCAACCAGCAAAAATCCTGTTCCGCCGGTGCATTATGCGGCGGCAGATTTGGGTCTGTGCAGTTTGCATTTGGACTCGACTTATAAGCAAGTATAGACAGTAGCTACATTACATTATAGAACATAATCCAGTAACTAATAACGAAGAGTACAACACAATGATACCAATATAATTACATATGCTGTTGTATAACAGCATTAGACACCAGAAAATGTATATAAAAAAATGGGAAAAAGTCACTTGTCCTGGACAGGTGGCTGGGAAAAGTATGTGTACAGTCCCTGTTATTGTACTCGCTCATTATAACACTGGTCACGGGAGCCATAGAGTATATCGCCTTATAGTGAGACTGCCTTGTAATGAAGTACATTATAGAAATAATTTCACTACAACTTAATGAAATAGAATCCATGGCTATACTCACTTTATAATAGGAATGGTATAATAATGAAGGGTGTTATAATGAGGGAGTGTTCTATAACCACAAACAACATAATGGGTAGGCTTTGTACTCTCCATATTCGCTAAATCAGGTAAGTACAGCAACACTGAGCTACTGGACTGTGTAATGTTCTGCTTTTTCTGTCATTGTTAAAAGTTAATCCTTTCCCCCTCCCCTTCTGTCTAGGTATGTCTGATTCAGGAATTACCAGTTCTGCCCAATAATATACACAAGCAGCTAAGTGACTTATTAGCTTTTCCTTTCAAATAAGTAGTTTTGACATATTTTCAAGCCATTTTCCTTCTGTCAGGTTCATATTACTGATCTAGTGGTACTTTTGTGTTCCTGAAATTGTAGTTTTCCTCCTTGCATCTGAAGGTTGTTCATTAAATCAGTGATTTCTTTATGCCTCGTTGAACAGATTGGGAAATTTTCATTGATTGTGGAGAATTCCACTTTCTGCTATATTAAGGATTTTCTTCTTCATCAAACGCAGTTGTGGGTTGTTCCAGAAATTGATTAACTCGTGTCACAGCAGTGAACTCCATTTCAGAATGAAAATTGTCAACTTGTATGCGCAAGCATTCATCAGTGAAGCCAGCAACATGTGCCCAAATACCTATTGATAGCTTATCAAACTAACAGAGGAGACAGCCTCACACAAATACAAGACTGAGACACATTTAAAAGGATCATTACTGGGGACATGTAGACTGTGTCACAGATGTCACAATATTGAAGGGAAGATTATTGGACTTGACAAATTATTGTGCCCTGCCCTTCCACAAAGCAGTCAGTAAGGACAGCTGAGCAGGGAATATTTGTTTATCTACCAAACCACTGACATCTTCAAGCATTCTGCATGGGTAAAGTATCACTTTATGTGTTGTTTTACCTACAGTTCTCCAGATTGGATCTTGCTTGATGGAATTGACTTAGACACACCTTAGGCTGGTTCTCTGATAGATGGATACAACATACTTTATGCAGTAGTTAATGAGTAGTGATGTGAAAGTTGTTGGTTTTGGCTAAGATACTGTGAAAAAAATTCTTCAGGTTTTACTTTTTATGTGCTTCTCTCCACAAGAGTGGGTCTGGATTCACTATTAACATATTAAGTTTTCTTTTTTACCTTGTTAACAGGTACACATAATACTACATTACAGTGTTCTGATTATCAGTGGACTGACAGCAAAATTAGATTCTTCTTTCTTAAATTGAGTGTTTTACTTTGTGCAACATTGTAATAATTGCTGCAACATTATTTCATCTACTTAACTAAGTAACTTTCACCTTTGACTTGCTAGAATTTGAAATTCTTATCATATTGGTTAAGTCAGGTGTTTTACAGTACAACAACACAAGTAGGTTATTTAGTGCCAAGGCAGTTGGAGTGAATTGCCTTGTCCAAGGATGAACCATGGTTGCTGATGTGGGTTGATCCGGTGGCAGGATTATAACCCACACCCCATCCATCACGTGTCCAGAATGCTAACCACTGAGCTACTGTGGCTCCCATCAGAACTTTACAGCAGAATAATTTGCAATAGAATTTCAACAACACAAACGTCCAGGGGATCAATCAAATCCATTTGAGAGATCCATAGTTCAAGTGAATGTGGTTGAATACGATACATGTAATAAACTTTCTGTCGGGTCTTAAAAATAAGTTCGACCATTCCAGGGTGTTCAAGCCAACCATGTTCAGGCCAACCAGGCCAACCATGTTCAGGCCAACCATGTTCAAGCCAACAAGATTCAACTTTTGTTTCTTGATTTGAGTTGGTACAGTGAGCTGTGTACTCAAAAATAATAGACAAATAACAAATTTATGTATCTGGACATTTTAAAGCATGTTTTTAAAATTTAGAGCAATAGAATACATCCAAATATATTAACACATTAAATGCAGATTAATCTTCTTGTATTTTATACCAAAAATACATTTCTCTGACTCGTGGGGACATTTTGGTTGGAACAATGTTGGTGGTGCAGGGATATGGCTGAACTGTGCATATGTGAATACATGTATTTTTCATGCTTTCTTTCACTACAATGCTGCTCAAGGGAACCATAAAAGTGTACCATGTTATATGTGAGTCCACCTTATACTGGGGTACAGTATTATTAGCTCAAGTGGCTGTAAGGTTTGTGAGATAGTTTACATACTGTATATACTCATACCTGCAAACTGCATAGATCCAGATCTGCCATCGCATAATGCATAGCAGATCTGGGTCTATGCAGTTTGTAAGAACTAATCATTAAAACAAACAACATAGACCCTGATCTGATGGCGCGTTATGCAACAGCAGAGCAGGGTCTATGTTGTTTGCGTTTGGACCCGGGTTATATGCAAGTATATATGGCAGTATCAGAGTGGGCTGCCATTATATATTCCAGTTATTGTTAAGATTTTAGACTGAGTGATGTCCCCAAAACTTGTTTCTACTTGGTCCTGAATTTTCATGTATGTGTATTTCACTTACTTTACATTTGCATTAAAGGCAGTTTCTGGTATTTTCAGCATTAGTAAAACTTGTTATATGTGCAGCCTGAAATTCATCATACCCATAGCAGGTCACCATTTTCTATTTTTCAGTCAAGCACATTTGCTTGCTGTCATTGTTGTATTTTTTACTCTGTGCAGAGTTATATTAGCCAGGGAATTCATACAGTAATAATTTCTTATAAAAAAAGTGGCAGCCATTCTGGATGCAATATTTTAGATATTTTGTTATGCAAATAAGGTATTTATTTATTAATTTTCATCATCAGACACTCCATCGTGCTCTTTTTTGATCATTTCAGAAGTAATTTGAGCTGCTGGCAACAAGAGAGAAGGTGAGAGACGTGGAAAGAGGAACTTATTTTGTGTTGTAAAACACGAAAACCCCATTCATATGGTTGTAACGTGACATGGCAACAGAGCAAAAAATGGTACAAGGCAACGAGAATACCCCGATGGCACCACCCTCCATTTTGACTGTCAGAATGATCATGCAGGGAAAGGTAATTCAAACTGAATTATCTTTTATTTTTATACGCAAGAAAAAGTACTAAAAATATATACAATGGAACCTGTCTTAAAAGATCACCCCTTTTGCCAAAATATCCCGGTCTCTTACGACAGGTCTTAACGCTATATAATCAATAAATCTGCATTGAGAATCTGGTCTCTCAAGACCGGTTATCTCTCATAGCAGTGGTCTGTCACGTCAGGTTTTACAGTAATAGCTTTCAAATCAGTCATATACTATTACCTTGCTATCTTACAGTCAATATTGTGTTGAGCTTGTACGATTTTTCTTGTTTGAGTGTATGAATGAGATATCATTTTCATTATGTGAGGACAGGTTACCAATAGGCGCCATATTGGAAGTTATATGGTAATAGGCTTGTGTGGATGCATGGACTTTCATCCTTCCATGAGCTGCACTTTAGACTCACAAGATATATAGATGTGGACATAGAATGCAAGGCAACCAGCACCACATGGCAATGCCTTTCTCCAAAAGATTTTTTTGTTCACCTAGGATTGACAAAAAAAAAAAAAAATTTATAAAATAATGGGAGACCTAATGGGTGTATGCTGATTAAACATTATGTATGGGCATCACTTAAAGAAGCAATGAATATAGACACCTCATCATGACCATCTGATACGTTTTTCTGCCTTGTGGATTGGTAGCCTCATTGGACTGTGATCAAAATAAAATTGCTTTGTATCTATGTGGTCTCAGGTTCAGTACTCAGCATGTGCATGTGGGTAGCATTGGCTACCCATCCTATGATGGTGATTTTTTCTGATCACCACATTCATTCGCCTCAGAATTTTTTCTGATCACCACATTCATTCACCTCAGAAGCCACCAGTGCAAAACTCTGATTGAGTGAAAAGTTCTTCAGACAATTTTTAATATCAATGAAATAAATAAATGCTAAACTTGTGTCAATTAAAACTTTTTTTCCAGCAGTTTAAACTCTGGAACTTCTTATCCAATTCACTTCTATCATCACATACTCTCCTACTCTCAGTACCACTCCAATCTCTAGGTTATGTCCCCTGGGTGGGGCCAGAGGTGAAGAATTATAATATGATTAAATGTAATAATCAGTAACTGTTTACAAGGAAAATAAAGCAGTGGGATCTGTAATTATTCTGATGAACAGGTGAGATGGCCTTAAATAAAGAACGAAAATATTCACCAAAAATTGTGACCTTGAATCATTGAATGCATGCAAATTATGGTTGGTGAAGATGGGGGGAGGGGGGCAGTGTCAGCTGAATAGAGGATCAACAATGGTGCAAATAGTCAGATACAGTAAGTACTTTGTAACTTAAGGCACTTCAGATAGTCAGATACAATAGGTACTTTGTAACTTAAGGCACTTCAGATAGTCAGATACAGTAGGTACTTTGTAACTTCAGGCACTTCAAATAGTCAGATACAGTAAGTACTTTGCAACTGAAGGCACTTCAAAATTGTTGAGGATAGTCTAGCTATCAGTGTTAGGATGACACACTTGGGACATGTGGTTAAAATTATGGACAGGACTATGGCAAATCCTGATAAATACCTGTCTGGGTAAACAGGTATGCACTAGAAATATGAAACAAGTTAAACCGAGAGATCAAGCCTAGCTTTATATTGTACAGCTTTTCAATATCCCTGTAAAGCATTGCCACTTGCAATTTGCTTCTGCATTAATAGAATTTGCAATGTATAGCTTATACCTTACTTTAAATGTTCTTTAAATGTTAAATTAATGTTTGAAAGTGCATGCTTGAGCCACTGTATTACAGCTCTACATCAAAAGTCGTTTCATTAAACATAAGAAATGCTGCCATCCTTTTATCTTGTAGTACAACATATTTACCTTTATTTGGAAGAGTTTATATTCCTACATTTTTGGGGGCAATTCTTTATCTTTACTTTTTAGAACTTTTAAGCATCACTATACAGCCAGTATTGTGCTGACATAATGTTAAATGCTATACATACATACTGACAGGATGTTAAAAAAAAGAGATTCTTCAAGCCTTCCTCAGTAACACCTCCAGGGATTGCCCCATACATCAATGGGTTTCATTGCCCCATACATCAATGGGTTTCATTGCCCCATACAGCAGTGGGTTTCATTGCCCCATACATCAATGGGTTTCAAAACAGTAACCAAAAAGATGGCAAGCTTTTCAGGAAAGTATGTCTTTGCTAGCCATGGGTCGTCAACCCGTGGCATATTTAGCTAGCTGAAATGGTATCAACTGCTCCGCCATCTGAGTGGATGCAACTGAAAGAAATTGATCCAATCCCTTGTTACATTTAAATTGGGAGATTGATGGGAATAATCATAGACACAGCAACACATGTCACACATAAGTTTCTCCAATTTAAATATTTTAAGTAACTTTTAATTCCAAGTCAGTGCCTGTGGACATGATGGAAATTACCTTATTGAATACCTAACACATAATGTAACACGCTCTCTCTTTCGTTAATTGATTTCGCTTGCTATGGGAAGGGACTCTTTTATCCTCAAGAGGGCGCTTGTTGAAAACACCATATAAGGTAGCTAAATATACCAAGGGTTGATGTGGAATGAAGTAGATTGAAGACCTTTGATTAGTGAAGATGAGGAAAGTAATACTTGTTAGAATATTGTATTGTACATGTACTTGCCTGTCACTCTGTACACCTGCTCTTGGGTCTCATACAGTATTGTACATGTACTTGCCTAGTAATAGAGCTGCGGTAGCTCAGTTGGTAGATCGCTGAACTCAAAATCCAAGAGTCGTGGGTTCGATACCTGCTCAGGCCTGCCTGGATTGGCTGCCTTTGTGTGTCCTTGGGAAAGGCACTTCATTTCCATTTCCTCTGCATGATATAGCCAATAATGTTAAAGGTGCCTTAAAAACAAAAAAATGGCAAACGAACAAAAAAAAACTACATGCTGGATAATCCAAAAATAAGCTTATAGTAGTACTGTGCAATCTATATTGTTTGTACCATATACCATATCAGTTTATACTTCTTGTTGGCAGGTTAAAACATGGATCTAATGGAAGAATGCATGAACCAGAAAAAACATGCGGTGTATTGGTAGTACCAGGAATAAGTAATTGTTTTATTTTATGGCAGATAGATGTAAAATACAAAGTGACTACATGTAAATCAACAGCTTGAACATTTTCATCTGATTACTGACCAGTGTTGTGTAATTCTGAAATTTGTAGTATCTATATTGTCTCTAATTTTCCATAACACTCTTATTTGGCTCTAATTTTCCATAACACTCTTATTTGGCTCTAATTTTTCATACACTCTAATTGGTCTCTAATTTTCCATACACTCTAATTTGGCTCTAATTTTCCATAACACTCTTATTTGGCTCTAATTTTTCATACACTCTTATTTGGCTCTAATTTTTCATGCACTCTGATTGGGCTCTAATTTTCCATACACTCTAATTTGGCTCTAATTTTCCATAACACTCTTATTTGGCTCTAATTTTTAAATACACTCTTATTTGGCTCTAATTTTTAAATACACTCTTATTTGGCTCTAATTTTTCATACACTCTTACTTGGCTCCAATTTTTCATACACATATTTGGCTCCAATTTTTCATACACTCTTTATTTGGCTCTAATTTTTTAATACACTCTTATTTGGCTCTAATTTTTTAATACACTCTTATTTGGCTCTAAGTTTTCATACAACATCAGACTTTAAAAGCCATTAAATAATTTTTTTGTCCTTCAGTTTTTCATACAGAGAACTTTTGTACTTAACAGATTTGCAGATATTTGTAGTTAAGAACTGACTGAAAATTATGGAAATACTTTTTATCTAAAATTTTTATTTATTCCTTTCCCCACCCCACCCCACTCCACCCCCAGTAATTAATAAAAAGGTATACACAACAATACAGATATGACAGTATCACTTACATCCAACTACAGTCTAGTCGCATTGATACAGCACAAAGCATTTGCATTAAGGTTATGCTCTGTAGTTTTCACAAACTTTCACTTTCTCATATGATTGCCACCAACATGAAGTTAAACCTTTGCAGTGAAAACTGACAAACACTTAAGTCTTAAGATCTACAAAAAAAACTTTCTTTCAGTCTGCCCGATGTTTTTTTTAGGTCAGAATTATTCCTCCTGTTCTGACAAGTTTGTTCGTTGGATTAACGACGTGTTCAGCCATTCGGCCATTTACGTCGCCGAATTCTGACAAGTGAAGTTTCCTACACATGCACTCATATAGGGATTAGGTACCTTACCGTATCTACTCGCATATAAGCCAATACCAACTGCAAACTGCATAGACCCAGATCTGCCATCGCATAATGCGCCGGCAGATCTGGGTCTATGCAGTTTATAAGGACTAATTAATAGAACAAACAACATAGACTCCAATCTGCTGGCGCATTATGCGACGACAGATCAGGGTCTATGTTGTTTGCGTTTGGACTCGACTTATATGTGAATATATATGGTAATTTGTCTTTCTCTTGATGAAATTTGAAGAAAATCTGACTGGCTACACTTTTTTTAATTCCACCACAAAAATTGTATACACATTTTTTCTTTATAAAACTGGCATTCTCTGAATCCATCATTTCAGATTCAAACCCAGTGGTAATCATACTGAGTTAGATACCCACGGCATCTGGTACATACTGAATGCTTTTATATAACACTGATTAACGCCAACATATACATTCCTGGATTCTTCTTTATATAACATGTGGTCCAATAGGTCATATGTCAGGATTCACTTTCTCAAGAGAAATTTTATCCTGTGGACAAGACAGAACTGTAGAATGGAACCAAACATCATTTGATTTAGTCTGACAAATCAGCCCCTAAATCCGTATTGGTTTTGAAGGGTGGATCATCCACAACACAGCAGTATGCATAACAACCAATTTTAGACACTTAAACAGTATTTCTCGCAGCTCTGGAGTTTAGATCAGTTTTTTGGAAATCGGTACAGCATATTCCCACATAAAATCTGATGATTTATGAATAGGTGACTCAAAATCAGCTATCAATACCAAAACGTGTGGGGGCGAATTTATCAAACCACATTTGATTAACAAATAGGTAATATTTTTGTCCATTGTGTATTTAGCAAATAGCTAGTCTTGACCTGCTCAGACTGTATCTGCATAGAGAATTTGCTGATACCAGTCAGAGGGGAAAAACAGCAAAAACTATGCCCCCTGGTGGTTTGTTTACATCAGATAGATATTTTTTAAATTTCATCCCTTGTGAAAGTATTGACATCATCAATATTAGTATCAAAAAGATGTTATGCATGTATACAACTATATCGTTCTTCCAACATTCTTCTTGATTGATATAAATTGTACTTTACCTTAAATGTGGGAATTGGCATGTTTTGTTTTTATTAGTAATTTTTTAAAATCTTAGTCAACACTCAAAATGCCACCTAGCTTTCATTTCACTTTGGCCCTGGTTTGGCTTTCCATTGCATAGCAATTAAAGTCGAAGCTGGCCTGGTGACTCAAGCTAGCTGATGACCAGATGTAGGTGTTATTTTTTCAACCAGTGGAGACAATGGTGTGATCAATATTAAGGTTCTTTTGAAAACCCTTTTTAACATCCTGCAATAACTTTTTCCCATTAATTCATTATTTTTATGACTGACCACAATAATGTTACACTTGTTCATTCATCCGTTCATTTGTCTCACCGTGGTTAAGTTTTGCTTTCAAGTTTTCAGGCACTTTACTGGGGCAACCATGTTTCCATGGACACATCTCTAGTTATAAATGCATGGGTCAAATAAAAGGAAAAAAATTAAAAGCAATTACCACATTTACCACTTGTTAATGGTGTAATGAATGTATGTAGTAGTATTTAACAGTGTAAGCATCATAAATGCAATATGCCCTCTTGTATTCAAACGTGAAAAATATCATTCAACTGTCACAGCTATGTCCATGAGCATTTCTGTGAGAACCTAATTAAGTGCTGACCGTTTTTTTTTTAATCTCCGACTTGCAGAAGTATTTGTTGTTGTTACAATCAATTAAAAGCAGGCCTGCTTTGTATTATCACGTTAATTACGTCTTTTCTATCAAATCAAATAAAGGGGATGGAATAAAAGAAAAGTTAAAAGGCGTGCAAATCCTACCTGTGTAAGAGCCAGGGGTCATGGCCATGTGTCAAGTCAACTCATTTCAATTGATCAATCAAACACTGTTATAAATATTATTATGTGAGCAATATAATTAAAGTACCTTAAATTAGCCTACTCATTCACAAATGTGATCAAAGATAGTAAGGCAGCCAAGCGAAATGAGTACTTGGTGAATAAAAAGCTTTGTTTCACATTTGGTTCATTAGGGAGAAGCAAGTTCCAGAGTTTCTAGTGAACTTAAAATTTCTAAATTGCCACTCAGAGATTTCCTCAGGGATGAGAAAATGTTTCACTATTACTTGCAATGAAATCACAGCATCCATATTTTATTAATAGAACAATAAATAGAGTTTCGACGTTAACAGTTGTTTGGCGAAATATATGTCCCTTGTTTTTGTAAAATGGAATCTTGTTTTGTTGTGAATCAAAAACAACAAAAAGCAGTGATGTAATACACAATGTATTCACGTACACGTGTTGTTGAAACCGCTTGGACTAATGTTGTTAACGATCTTTCAACAGTTGGGTATCTTGAAAATAAAGGTAATTGATATTAAAAAAGTGAACAACTACATTAGAAAAAAGCTCTTTATTGACAATTAATCCCAATGCAATTATAAAACGAGTATTCAGGCATTAAACAGCCTCGTTACACCCACCCACCCACCCACACTGGTTTTCTCAATAACCAGCCGGGATGGCATCCCCTTCTTAATTTGCTTTGAGGTCCCTCGGTAACTCGCGCCCTCACTGATAGTGCGGTCTATGTTTTTGGACCTCGTTGTGCGCGAGTTATCGAGGGAGAGGTGTATAAGGTACCAACTAAAAGCAAATTTGAAAATAGTAATGGTGTAAACCAAGATATGCCATGAGATAATGTGAGCGTAGAATAATCAACGTATACAGTGATACCCTACTGCCACTCAAAACATCCTTAGTCATTTCCATTACATGTTAGAAAAAAATTCAGATGTAAATGGCAGCCATTTTGAACTGCCCTTAAGCCCTTTTTGTTATGTTGCATGAATAACACCAACAATTAAAAGTGCAAGTACTTTGTTGATGGTTGAAAGATCGTCTAGTGTTATTTTCAACATCTGTCAATTATAAGAACTATTCTTGGTACATCCAGCTGGAGGTACTTCTACCAAAAAAGTTTGGGAAGTGTCACTGTGCTTACAGGCAAGTCACTTATAGAGAGGTAAAGTTAATCAGCTTAAGTCAGAAAGAGATGATGATGTCTCGATTGCACCTGATGCATCATGGTACAGCTAATCTGCGTCTAGAAATTTGGATGCATATTACACACTGCTAGATGCAGTAGGAATTAACAGTATTTGCCTTTTCTGTATACTGTATTTCACATGATACCCATGCTCTGTGATGCAGTAGGAATTAACAGTATTTGCCTTTTCTGTATACTGTATTCCACATAATACCCATGCTCTGTGCTTAAAAAAGAATTTTGGGTAAAATTTCTTGAGGTTGAAGCTCATTATAATAAGTGCACTCCGATTGTATAATCATAAATGTCCCCATCACATGTATGTGCATTCTAGAAGAGTTAGCTCTCTTTGTGTTTGGATCTCTCCTTGTTTGGAGGTACATTATTTCTCCCAATATCGCCATGTTAAATGAAGCATATGTTTGCTTTGTTTCTGAGACAGATTTAACCCATAAAGTTGCAGGGGGACAACAGCCATACATTGTGGTAAGCTCCAAGTAGCAAGGAGACATCAGCCATACATTGTGGTAAGCTCCAAGTAGCAATGAGACATCAGCCATAAATTGTGGTAAGCTCCAAGTAGCAAGGAGACATCAGCCATACATTGTGGTAAGCTCCAAGTAGCAAGGAGATACCAGCCATACATTCTGGTAAACTCCAAGTAGCAAGGAGATATCAGCCATATATAGTGCTAAGCACCAAATTGCCAGGAGACATCAGCCAAACATTGTGCTAAGACCCAAGTAGCAAGGAGACATCAGCCAAACATTGTGGTAAGACCCAAGAAGCAAGGAGACATCATCTGTGCATAGTGGTAAGCCCGTAGAAGCAAGGAGACATAAGCCATACATACTGAAATGTGTCCTCACTAAGCGATATTTTGTTTGTAATTTTTGACCTTGAAGAGAGGTGTGTGCTTACTAAACCATGTGGCACGTATTACCTCAAGTACCAGATGTCACAAAAATGGAAAGGTAATTGTTTTACCAATAAGAGACTTTTGTTTAGAGTCTTTTGGAATTAGAAATACATCATGCTAAGTCAAATAAATATGTCCAATTTAATCTCAGCTGTTTCCTGATTGATCTCCTTTATTGTAATTTATTATTCCTATAAGTCGTTTTCCATTGTGTGATGTTTAATATGTCTTTAACTTGGACTCCTTGGATTTGGCACAGCTTGCACACACATGTTGAAAAAGCCAATTCCTAATATAAAACATGCTGCAGTAAACTTAGATGACAAGATTGGAATTGTTAGTATTATTGATTCATTGCAGTACAGATTGTCTACTTAACAACTGGTACATACCTTTATGGAAAAAATTCTTAGCATTTCTATCCAGGCTGTAAATTTCAAGTTTCATTCACTCATTTCCAACGTTCTTGTACTTACTTACATTACAAAACTTATTTGACTTAAATGTGGAAAATTTTATATTTACAATGAATATACATTTACCGTCTATACTCGCGTATAAGCCAATACCAACTGCAAACTGCATAGACCCAGATCTGCCGTCGCATAATGTGCCGGCAGATCTGGGTCTATGCAGTTTGTAAGGAATAATCAGTAGAACAAACAACATAGACCCTGATCTGCTGGTGCATGGGTCTATGTTGTTTGCATTTGGATTTGGCTTATACGCGAGTATATACGGTAAAATGAATATACAATGTAATTGTTATAAACTGAAAAAACAGATATTGGGAGTAAATATAGAGAAGGATAGCAATCAGTTCTTTCTTATAATTTTGGTGGAAAAAGTAGCAACGATAAGAATAGAGTAGATAATAGAATGCCCTTGCAAAGATTGGATTTGTTATACTAATCCCCTGCAGGCTTTGGGATGGTGAATAGGTCCCATTGCACCCTTCTGTATATGGTAAGAGGTGACTAACGGAGACTGGAGCTGTGATGGCAAAGTGGTTAGAATGCAGAACTTGTGACCAAAATGATGCAGGTTCGAATCTTGCCATCGGATCAGCCCAGATCAACTACCACGGTGTGTCCTTGGGCAAGGCACTTTACTTCAACTGCCTTAGCACTGAATAACATATTTGTGTTGCTGTGTCATAAAACACTAAATCAAGCCCAACTTCTGTCTCCTCTGCAAAAGCATGGTGAGATTTTCCAGCATTGAGTGTGTCAACATTTTTAAAGTTTTGCTTTAGAGTTTTTGAAAGTCACATACATGTATCTTCTAACTTTGTTGCTGTATTCAGCAGAAACTTTTGGGTCAAATTACTAAAGGTCTCAAGTTTGTACATCCATCTCGCCAACTCGAGTAGAAAAACTTGCTGCATTGTGGTCAACAATGTTAAAGTTTTGAGTGAAAGTTTATGAAAGTCAGATACAAGGGTTGTACTATAAAGAATATAGACACTGATGAGACACCCGGGATTCTGTGAAACACTTGTGATATTTTTAAATCAACCATCATTCACAGGATCTTGACAGAACACAAGTAGAAAATATAGACTAATAAAAGTCATAAGGTATCCTTTTTTTAGTATCCAGATTAATTTGTATTTTTTGAGGTATCTAATAATGACATTTCAGAAAAAAATACTATACTCATGTATAAGCCAAGTCCAAATGCAAACAACATAGACCCTGATCTGCCATCTTATAATGCGCCGGCAGATCAGGGTCTGTTTTGTTTGTTCTACTGACTTGTCCTTACAAACTGCATAGATCCAGATCTGCTGGCGCATTATGCGATGGCAGATCTCGATCTATGCAGTTTGAAATTTATATCGGCTTATACACGAGTATATACGGTATGTATTCCTGCTCTGATTATGCCAAACCTGAACAAAAGAGAAAAAGAAAATGCTGTCAAAAATTTAATTACCTCAGACGACTATGTAATTGTCATGCTGGTTGCATCAAATGTTATCATTTTATACCAAGTTCACTTCCAAGTGATTAATTACTGTACATAATCACTTATAAGTCAAGTCCAACTGCAAACAACATTGACCCTAATCTGCTGTTGCATACGATCAGGGTTTATGTTGTTTGTTCTGCTGATTACTTCCAACAAACTGCATAGACCCAGATCTGCCGGTACATTATGTGATGGCAGATCTGGGTCTGTACCGTTTGCAGTTGGACTCAACTTATAAGCGAGTATATATACGGTACATCTGCATTAATCAAGCTCAGGTATTAGCAGTACTAATGAAAAAGGAAACTGATTTTTTTGTTAGATATTTTGTATCTATTGATTGCACCTTAGGTCTTTCCACAGACTTTAAGATAGATCTGTTGGTGACTGCCTTTCACTATTGATTTTGTCACAGCCCAGAGATTGTAACATGTTTTCTTCATTAAGAACGAAATCTGTATGTTGATATCTTCAGCTTAGAGTTTTAATAATGCTTGGAATATCATAGCCATAGCTGACAAGGGATGTGTGTGTATATATATATAATGCTTGCAATATCATAGCCATAGCTGACAAGGGATGTGTGTATATATATATGTGTATGTGTGTGTATATATATATATGTAAGTATATATATAATGCTTGGAATATCATACCAATAGGTGACTATGGGTTGTGTGTGTATATATATATATATATATATATATATATATATATATATATATATATATATCTATTTATATATATATAATGGTTGCAATATCGTAGCCATAACTGACAGGGGATGTGTGTGTGTGTATATATATATATATATATATATATATATATATATATATATATATATATATATATATATATATATATATATATATATATATATATATATATAATGCTTGCAATATCATAGCCATAGCTGACAAGGATGTATATATATATATATATATATATATATATATATATATATATATATATATATAATGCTTGCAATATCATAGCCATAGCTGACAGGGGATGTGTGTGTGTATATATATATATATATATATATATATATATATATATATATATATATATATATATATATATATATATATATATATATATATATAATGCTTGCAATATCATACCCATAGCTGACAGGGGATGTGCGTGTATGTATGTGCTTGGAATATCATAGCCACAGCTGACAGGGGATGTGCTTGTGTGTATATATATATATATATATATATATATATATATATATATATATATATATAATGCTTGCTTGCAATATCATAGCCACAGCTGACAGGGGATGAACGTGTGTGTGTATATATATATATATATATATATATATATATATATATATATATATATATATAATGCTTGGAGTATCATAGCCATGGCTGATGGGGGTGGGTGTGTGCATGTATGTGTATATATATCATTCATTAAAATGCTATCCATGAATCCATGACTATAACTGCCTTATAACAGAAACCATATTATAATAAAGGGCCTTATTTTGAGGGAGTGCTGTGCTAGTAGATGGGAGGGAGCTGTGGGAATTGCTCATGATCCCTCACTGCAAAACTCCTCAGTATAACACATTCCCAGATATCAAAATGATTCATTTTTATATCTGTGAATTATATCATATTTTTAATAACTGCTTAACTTGCTTCTGTTTATGGCTTGTCATAACCCATCATTACACAAGTTATACTGTATCATAAAGTGACTTTGCATGAAACATACCCATTATTACTTTCCCTTGCTTGTAATATATCCAATGTTTTCAACACAACACATAATTGTGCAAATCCACACTCAGTTTAATGAAGAAAAAGAAACCTTAAAACAATTGTGTGAAAAATGTTCACAATTTTCTGTAAGCCTGGCAAAACTTATAATCTTCATTAACTCATTAACCCCTAGTGCCACGTTTACGCGTCGATGAGGTTGTACCCTACTTCCAAGCTCTGTAACATCAACATAATTTAAGATACACTAAAGTGGATGGATTTGCAGGAAAGTAGACAGATGTAGCTCTGCAATTATACCAAATAATGTCGACTTTCTACTGGCATTAAAAAGTACAGCGAAAAAAATGCATTTTTTGAGACCCGATTTTTTTTGGTCGAAAATTGCTAGTTTTGGAAACGGAGTTTGTGTCCGGATTTTAGACTTTTTGGCCTTAGATCTAAAGCAGACCGGTCTGAACTGCACACAGACAGATGAACGTTTGCAAAAAGTAGGATAAGTTTGAGATTTGGAGTAAAAAGAGGTAAGGACACAAAAATCGGGGGTCCAATACGAAAAAAAAGAGAAAAAAAAAGAAGTCCAACTTTTACCCGTCTGCACATGTGCGAGCATAATAGCCAATCAAAAACAATGTTTCTGATACACCTAAGCATCTGGCTAAACAAGAAACTTTCTTAAGCAAGTGTGTTTTGCTGCATTCAGATGTAACCCCAAAAATGCGTTGCCTACCCCCATTTCACGCGAAAATGAAAAAAATCTCCCGGGGTTAATGAGTTAATATGACACGATCATACTCCTCATGTAAGCGCTTGATTCCTAGATCATATGCCAGAATTAAGCACTTGCTAACTGACCCTTTGTATTTGTGCAGTGAGAATTTTTTTATCTCGTTATTAAAGGTATTTTACTAAATGACAATCTTTCCAGCAGCCCTAGTTTTTCCTACCTTTTCCTACTTTTTTGTCACACTTCCTATTTTTCCCTAATTTTTCCAAAATGGCCCTACTGTCCCTATTTTTTTTCTTCTCATTTTTATGTTGACATATGATAACATTTGCTGTTTCACTAACCATTTGTTGAGGGGCTTCTTTTTGGCTCTCTGTATTTTTTATCTTAGTGTTTTGGGGGAAAAGGAAAGATGGGTGTTTAAAAAGATAGAGGAAACCTGGACTAAAGAGACAGCAAGTATGTGACAAAGAGGATGCTGTTGTTCAAGTTTATCATTTCATATAACGTAATCAAATTGTCATAATACATGATTGCTACCGCTGTGCTGATAATGGGGATAAATTCTCTTACATGCAGTTCTATTTTGTGTGATGTAATGTCACTGTCATAACTGATAATCGCTACTACTATGCCAATAATGGAGATAAATTCTCTTACATGCAGTTCTATTTTGTGTGATGTAATGTCACTGTCATAACTGATAATCGCTATTACTATGCCAATAATGGAGATAAATTCTCTTACATGCAGTTCTATTTTGTGTGATGTAATGTCACTGTCATAACTGATAATCGCTACTACTATGCCAATAATGGAGATAAATTCTATTACATGCAGTTCTATTTTGTGTGATGTAATGTCACTGTCATAACTGATAATCGCTACTACTATGCCAATAATGGAGATAAATTCTATTGCATGCAGTTCTATTTTGTGTGATGTAATGTCACTGTCATAACTGATAATCGCTATTACTATGCCAATAATGAAGATAAATTCTCTTACATGCAGTTCTATTTTGTGTGATGTAATGTCACTGTCATAACTGATAATCGCTACTACTATGCCAATAATGGAGATAAATTCTATTACATCCAGTTCTATTTTGTGTGATGTAATGTCACTGTCATAACTGATAATCGCTATTACTATGCCAATAATGGAGATAAATTCTATTACATGCAGTTCTATTTTGTGTGATGTAATGTCACTGTCATAACTGATAATCGCTATTACTATGCCAATAATGGAGATAAATTCTATTACATGCAGTTCTATTTTGTGTGATGTAATGTCACTGTCATAACTGATAATCGCTATTACTATGCCAATAATGGAGATAAATTCTATTACATGCAGTTCTATTTTGTGTGATGTAATGTCACTGTCATAACTGATAATCGCTACTACTATGCCAATAATGGAGATAAATTCTATTACATGCAGTTCTATTTTGTGTGATGTAATGTCACTGTCATAACTGATAATCGCTACTACTATGCCAATAATGAAGATAAATTCTCTTACATGCAGTTCTATTTCATATGATGACTAATGACATTGTCATAACTCGTACTAGTAATCGCTACCACTGTGCAAATAATGGGGATAAACATTTATCTTTTGTTCATTACAAGTTATTCGTCACACATTTGTTTAAATGTTAGCATTCATAGACTCTGTTCTCTTGTAAAAACATACTCCCTTTAAAATTGTAAATCCCTGCCTTGCTTGTAATAGTATACTGATACCTATATGAGTAAGCCATCTTTGGGACTGGCCAAAACTTAGTGACTAATATTGGGGTGGTTGTTTTATGGGGTTAATTTTATATGGATTGTATTATGTTGGGTCATGGTAAATGTGGTTGTCTTACAAAGGTGGCTGTTTGAGCAGGTTTGACTGTACATGTATATCCTGTGGTCCATATTTCTATCTGCAGTTCTGCAATGTCCTTTTAACCAGCAAAAATAATAAATCATGTGACTTTTTTACTGTCACATGGTATGTTACTTTTGTCCCCCCCCCCTTTTTATTTTCTTTCTCAATGCAGCATTCCAATAGAAACCAATGCCCTTTCCCTTTCATTTGTTAATGTTGTGACTACAATTTATTGTAAACAATGCAGACCTGCAACCACCTAGCACACTATGACCACCAGTAAAGGTCAGGGTCATTTGAAAATCTTGGTGTAGTTTTTCACTTAAAGTTTGTGTGTGTGGTCATATGTCCAAAGCCTGGGAGGAATAGGTTATATGCTTGGACTGTAGAATTAGTGAGTTTTTTGCTTTCAGATCTATGCACCCAATCCTTGTTCTGAGACCTAAGGTCAAGGTCATTAGAAGTTCTTGGTTAAGCATTAGTTTAATTTTTTTTTGTATGGTCATAAGTTCAGAATCTTGAAAGGAATAGCTATTAAACTTGTACTGTAAATCAGTAATTACTATCATGCATTTTAATGCTCTCCTTCTCTCCCTCTGTCCCTTGGTCAAGTTCATGGTCATTCAACAGGGAAAACAAGCATGTATCTGCAAGCAAGGGTTCACATGTGAGACATATAAATCCTTGGAGATTTTTTTTTGTTTTTGTTTTTTGTTTCTTTTTTATCTTTTTTGTGCTCCTTATTCAATCTCTATAGAAAAGCCACAACGTAAATTACACTATTTCATTAAAAATTCTACATTATAGATTGATTTTTATTTGACAGTTGATCAAAGCAGGAGCACTAATATGCATTTAAGGATTCAGCACAGTGGAAGAGACATATCCTGTTCTTTAAGTACAAGAAGTAATTAGAGGAGATAATTTAACTGAGGTCAACGAGCTATAACCTGCTGTCAAGCACACACTTGTTGTGCTGTCACTCGCTAGGATTGTTCCACCATTAACAATTAGATTATAAAAACTTTATCCAAATTACTGTTACTCCATTACAGAAAAATGATTGGATTGGTCATTCATTATACAGGGGAACCCCCACTATAATGTGATCCCGATTGTTATATTAATTGGCGGGCAGTAAAACTATTACTATGTTTGATGTTTGGTTTATTCACCACACACACACACACACACATTCATTGAATTTGTCATCATTCTTGCTAAACTATAGGCCTCAGCTACTGGGTTATATCAGGGTTCCCTTGTACTTCATAAGCCAGGATGCTATATACAGGGTGGCTACATGTATGTAGGATCACAAGTAATGCCAATTAATTTAATCTTATGGAACAAACTTTTTAAATATCCAAATTTTACTGGCAAGCAATTGTTATGCAACTGCATGATAGAAATCTTTTTTAATATTTTTATTCCACACCATGAATTTGGTTATTATTATATTGTGTTACCTATGTCTGTCTGTCCATCTGTCTGTCAGGTGAAGTTTTGCATATAGATCATTTTCATGAGGTACGACACCTTAGCAAGGTTAAGATAATTTGAAAATTTTTGGTCAAGTTTTGGTTTAAGTTTTTGTACGCTCGTAAGCCCTGAACCCTGAAAGGGTTAGCTATCATGCTTGTAATATAGAATCAGTAAGCACTGTCCATGCATTTTCATGTAATATAGAATCAGTAAGCACAGATTATGCATTTTCATGTAATATAGAATCAGTAAGCACTGTCCATGCATTTTCATGTAATATAGAATCAGTAAGCACTGTCCATGCATTTTCATGCACTAACACCCTCCTCTAAACCTTGGGCAAGGGCAAGGTCAGATGTCATTTAACTATGAAAACATGTATAAGTATCAGGCAATGGCTCATATGTAAGACATAATTTGTTATGGAATTTTTTTTTTTTTTTCCTTGTTTGTTTGTTTTTGTTTTTTTTCATTGTGAAGCCTCTCTTTATTGAAAAGCCAATACAAGCCAGAATGAGTAAATGAACAATTTTATTAAAAATCTACATTCTAGATTGATTTTTATTTGACAGTTGATCAAAGCATGAGCACTAATTTGCATTTAAAGATACAGAACTCGGAAGAGACATATCCTGTTCTTTTAGTAAAAGGAAGTAATTAGAGGAGACAATTAACCTGGGTCATTGAGATGTAACCTGCTGTCAAGCTTACACTTGTGGTGCTGTCACTCACTAAGATTGTTCCACCATTAACAATTAGTTTATAATAACTTGATCCAATTTACTATAGCGTTTATACTGAAAATGGTTGGATTTATCATTCAGTATAGGGTAACCCCACTATAATTAGGGTTCTCAATAGATGCGTACCCTCGGGTTTTACTCATTTCTGATGCATGGAAATTCAAACCTGTGCGTTCTTATGACGCACGTTGATTTGGGCTGGAGCATCGGTCTTAATTACCCTTTATTCACCTCCGGCATAATTTTCTACTGAGCGTGCGTTGTTCCTAACAAATTTACTGTATGCATCAGTATTCAACATTTGCTAGACTACTGTTTACCCCTTTAATGGCCAAAATTATCGCACCTATGTGAGGTCAATATGAACTGGGTGGGGCTAACAGGTCCCTAATGTCGTGCTTAGGTGTGCATAATTGAATCAAGTTTATATTGTTTGAGATTATCTTTGACGTTTATGATAGAGGAAGGGGGAATCGGTTATGACATGATTGGATTAACTTTTGATCAGATATCAGCATTTGTTTGATTGCCCAATATGTTATAATCAATTAGAAAACAATGTTGAAAATGTTGTAGCTTGCAAATCCCATTGTCAGAGGTGGGCAAACTTTAATTGTGTTTTATTGGAAATTAATTGGCTTCAGTCAGCAAAATGTGTAAAAATTTGAGTGTTTTAATTAATGTATTATTCAGTAAGAATTTACCAGATTTTATGCTCAATGATTTATTTCATCCTTTGGAATTACTCGAGAGTGAATAACAAGATGGAATGATTTTGTTAGATTTATTTGTGAACTGTTGACTCACAATGGCTCAATGAAGTTTTTTTTTTTTTCTGTCTCGGTCTCAGAAATGACCTGCCAAACATAATTAGAAAGAGAAACACTTATTCAAAAATCGGTAATGGCCATGTCTGTTTCACTCTTTGCTTGTATGTTTTTCTTACAAAATACTGTAAAAGTTTTTCTGTTTATTTAACATGAGACAAGAAATCTTGAACATCAGTTTGCTCCACAAATAATGAAGAATCCCAGCTGTAAGCTCATGACTGTAAAAAATAAATGACTCTTGAGATTTCAGTTTTGACTCTTGAAATTTTGTGGTCAAGGGTTAAATGACTCCTGTTTTTAAATCTATTGAGAACCCTGATAATGTGCTTCAATATAACACGAATTTGGATATAATATGATTGTGTCGTGGCTCCTGATTTTTTTCGTAGATGTCCTTTATTCCCTGATACTACTCAGAACATCAGCCAAGACGACAACGATAAAAATTATTTAGTTATGTTTCAGACCCCCCTCCCCCCCCACACACACACACACTCGTACACACATTTGTTGAATTTTCAATATGCTTGCTATATTGTTGTTTGGTAAATAACACATTCATTGAATTTTTGAATGTGATTCAATACATAACGCAGTCTGTGTTTATGGATCCTAGCTGCGACCATCTATACTCACGTATAAGCCGTTACCAACTGCATAGACCCAGATCTGCCATCACATAATGCGCCAGCAGCTCTTGGTCTATGCAGTTTGTAAGGACTAATCAGCATTATGCAATGGCAGATCAGGGTCTATTTTGTTTTCATTTGGACCCGGCTTATCCGTCAGTATATATGGTATGTTATAGCAGGATTTCACCTGTACTTCTTCATAAGCCAGGATGCCATATACAGAGTAACTATGTAGAATCACAAGTTATGCCAATTAATGCTTATCAAACAAAGATTTTACTGGCAAGTAACTGTCATTCACCTGCATGATCAAAAATTGTTTTTGATATTTTAATGCCATACTATGAATGTGGTAGGGACATATTGTATTATTCTTGTATGTCTGTTGAACCTGTGTCTAGGTTCATTTCTCAAGCGTTCGTGTGGTATTTATGTTTCATGAACATATTTTCTAGTCAGCCTAATATCTTCTCATTGAAAGTGTATATTTATTGCAAATACTGTGAATTCATCTATTTGTATTTTTGTGGGTATCAATTCTCATGGTTTTGTGACTTTCTGTTGAGCCACAATGGCTCAGTGGTTAGTGTGCCACTCAGTGGTTAGTGTGCCAGACTCATGACCGAAAGGGTGTGGATTCAAATACTACTATCAGATCAGCCCAGGTGGGTTACCTTTATGTGTCCTTGGGTAAGGAACTTTACTCCTATTGCCTCCGCACTCTATAACCGTCTTGTGTTGCTGTGCTGTAAAACGCCAAACCAAACCGACAGCTGGTATTTAAATTTGTGGAGTGGGAAAGGGATCCATTGAATCCACGGAAGGGCTCATCATTCGTTGGGTCTTTAAATTGGTTTTTAGTGACCACAGAAATTCATGAAAATTGGTACTCCACTAAAGATATTGAATTCCTAGTAATATAGTCAGAAGAATCACTTATTTATTGATAAAATATATGTAAAAGTATATTCATTTGGGACAACTACAGTACTCACTCCTTATAACACTGTCCATTGTAGTTATAAAGTATACTGATTTATAATGTGATCACCTTATAATGATGTACATTTTATAATTTTACTATTATATCATGAAATGGTATCCATGACGATACCTGCCATTATAAGGGATCGGACCACTAATTCATTTCCCATAGAACTTAATGTTAATATATTAAAAAATAAAAATAAGTTTTTCATTAGCTTGGCATACAAATTACACATGGTTCCATTCATTAGAATTATATAATTTTTTTTCAGTCTTAAAAAATAGGTGTCTTGCAGCATATTTTTGAGTCTCGGGATGCTATACAGGGGGACTCCCTGGTCTGCACCTAATAACATAGCCTCGCACCAAGAGTATATATGTTATTTTGTTAGTGGGAAATTAAATACAGGATATCAAAATAAAAGTTAATATTTTTTGTCAGCTATAGTACATAGATTGAAATTTGAAATTAATACTGGAACAAAATTGAACCCATTTATTACTCAATGGGCGCATCTCTAAAGATTTACCGGTAGTACTCTATTTTTTATTCTCCCACCAGTAGACTGGTTCCCTGGCTGTGAAATAATTAAAAGTCTGACACCTAAAATGAATGTCCGTATAGTAAGGGACTGCTTTACACGTACTACATTGTATGTGGATAAACAACTTCAAATACTGGTAATAGATTCCATGTTAGGGTTGACACCAAGACAAAAAAATCCAAGTCAAGGGGTTACATTTTTTGTCTTTTGCGAGGCTCTGCAAAACAGAAAAAAAAAGATGTAACGTAGAGAGAGCATCACATAAGATAAATAATGTAACCACTCGACTGGGATTTCTTTGTCTCATTGGCAGCTCCTACATTGGCTGTTTTTCTCACTCATTTGCTTGTCATTTTATTTATGAATTATTCATGTAAATTCATTTGAATTTAATCAAGAGTCCACGTAATTGTTGATATGCCATCAACATCATTTTTCATGAAATTGACATCAAGCTGAGAGTTGTCAATTACATACATAGTAAATTGCAGAAACCTATTAGCATGTGAACCTCACAGGGAGACTAAGACAAGTGTCCTGAGAAAACCGACCTGAAACAGGAAAAATAAGGATAGCAATATTATGTATATATATATATATCCCAAGGAATTTACAAAAATGCCATAACAACTGCGTACGCAAAAGAGCAACAATATTTTTGCTATTTATGGTTGCAAAAAAAAGTACAAGTGATTAACACATTTAGAAAAACCTCTGTAAATGTGGGAGGGATTGTGTAACTTGAACGAAATATGGAAAATACAGAGATGATGAACACGCGCGATATTAAAGCAGTCTAGGGGGATCCTTGCAAATAAAATCTGGTTGTAATGTGGACAAATCTTGTTTGTACACTAGTCATTATCACAAAAAAGGAAAATATCTCCAAATGAAGCTGTTGAAAGAGATGGTCGCAAAAAAATTGGAATCCTTGGGGCATTTCTGTTCAGAAATTGAGCTATATAGGTGTCCATAAATAATTTTGATCTGCTGACCTTCAAGAGACTTGCCTCAGGGTACACACTGTTCAAGATAATTGAAAATCTTGAAGGAGCAATGTGATGACAATATTGATTTTCTTATCCATAAATCTGATATCCCCTGAGGCCACTGTAGATTCAGTGGAGATACTGAGAAATCAAGAGACCTATGTTGGGAAGCCATAATTGTTAATAATATCCAGCAGAAAATAATTACATTCTTCCAATTCACTATCTCATTCCTGTTTGAACATGATTTGTTGACATGATTGATATGTAATAATGTAGGTTAAACTGTTAAATTTGTGAAAAAAGTTACAATTTTTTTTTTTAAATGGCAGGAACAAACTGCATTATTTTAATGTTTAAGTTTCAGCTGCTTTTTGAAGAAAACTTTTGACTGTTTATTCACTGTTCATATTTCTGTAAAGTTTCAGAGACGTGAGGAAAATTACATACATACATACATACATACATACATACATACATACATACATACATACATACATACATACATACATACATACATACATACATACATACATACAGATCCATCCATCCATACATACATGCATACATACATACATACATACATACATACATACATACATACATACATACATACATACATACATACATATATCCATCCATCCATCCATACATACATACATACATACATACATACATACATACATACATACATACATACATACATACATACATGCATGCATGCATACATACATACAAACATACATACATACATGCATACACACACACATACATATATCCATACATATATACATACCTCTTTTATAAGTTATTCTTATGCTTATGCATCATGCATCTTTTTACCATATATATCTGATGACCAGCCCATGCTTGATGAAGATCCCACCCACCTCCCACACACACATTTTACAAAATTTAGGCAAATATTCAGGTTCCACGCAGGATTCAAATTGTTTGGTGAAGTTACTTCTCTCCCCTGCCAGAATAGGGCATATTTGGGTGCTATGACAGGCACAGGGGTGAATCTTTTGCCTGAATCAACCCTGGTGTGGACCATGATAATAACTAAGGATATGTTGGACAATAATCCCACCCCCTAATTTTTGACAAATTTAATATGTTGGACACCTGCTCTTGTAATCGGAGAAATACTTTATCATCGTGCAATATATTTTTTATTAGATATTGGTATTGCTTTCATCCCCAAAAATGTTACTTCAGTCAAAATATTCTTTGATATTCACCAGTGTTTGTAAGTGTACCAATTTTCATTGATTTTGTGACTGCTACAAGCCATTAATTATAAGATCCAATGAGCAATCAACACAAATGGACTAACTCGTGCAGTTTAAAATCTTACCCCTTGATGATTCCATGCTCATTTTCTTTTATCTTTTGCATGTTCAGTTGCTCATAACTTATCTCAGTGTAAAGGAGATATTCCAAATCTTTACCCCATGTATGATTTAGGTACTTTACTGATAATTTCATCTGAATCCAAAAGAAAATGTACTCATGGACCTAAAATGTTGTTTAATTAGATTTACATATTTTGATGACCGAGTTCACAGTATTTTCAATGCAGTGTGGCGGAGAAGGGGTGGGGAGGGGGAGTAGTCAGTAAATAACAAGGTAGACCCCCAAAAAGATAGTGAAAAGGATAATTTTTATAGCTTTATTAACTTCAGTAAATGTTCAAATTCTTTAAGAATACATGCCATGAACAATTTAATAGTAAAATGTGGCATTTGTTTCAGCAATGCTGTTAATTTACTATTTTTCATGGAGTGCCATATTTATAACACTAACAGCTGCAAATTGCATTGACCTATGTCTGCTGTTGCACAATGCACTAGTAGGTATGGGTTCATGCTACAGACTTTCTACCTAATTCAGGGGCTGAAAATTTTGCAAGCCCAATGTCCAGGACTCACATTTTTGACTGTTTGGACACAGCTGTTTTGCCTCACAAAAGTCAGGCAGACTTTGTCTCAAGTGAATCATAGCATGCCTATTAAACCATAGCATGCATATTAAACCATAGCATGCATATTAAACCATAGCATGCATATTAAACCATGTAGATGAAGGTAATAGGCAGAAATGATAGATGAAAGGGGGATCAAATAGAAAAATATATGCTACACCGAATAGTATGTACTGTATTACATGCTTGGCGTGACTGCTATGAAATATTGTCACCAATTTGCCAGACGACCAGACCCAGCATAAATTTGATTCAAAAGTCCGGGACTCAAGGATCACAGAGTTTTTTAAAAAAACTGCCTGCCAATAATTTCAAGCAATCAGTCTAGACCCTAATCTGTCAGTACCTACCTGCCATGTCGCAGTGTGTAACACGAAAACTTGATTTGGTCTTCCAAACCCCCTGACGCATTCAGTATTACCCCATGCACGATTTCCACAAATTGCATCTGTGACAATATTAGAGGGGATATATTGTCCAAAAGCTGCTGAGGTTGCAACAAATCATAACAGAGGTAGTTTGCAAGGGAGATAAGTTATGGAACTTTTAATTTATGGTCAACAACACCGATACAAGGGAAGAAAATAATATTTATTCTAAAATTGTTTTTCTCTTTCAAGAAAATACAATAAAATAAAAATGTTAATTAAATGATATAAAATTTAATAATAAAAATAGATTAGTAGAATGTAATTAAAAGAGTCATAGGTATCAAAAATTAAGCATGCTATTATAGCTATCAAAAATTAAACATGCTGTCATAGCTATCAAAAATTAAGCATGCTGTCATAGCTATGAAAATTTAAGCATGCTGTCATAGCTATCAAAAATTAAGCATGCTATCATAGCTATCAAAAATTAAGCATGCTGTCATAGCTATCAAAAATTAAGCATGCTGTCATAGCTATCAAAAATTAAGCATGCTATCATAGCTATCAAAAATTATATCAAAAATTAAGCATGCTATCATAGCTATCAAAAATTAAGCATGCTGTCATAGCTATCAAAAATTAAGCATGCTGTCATAGCTATCAAAAATTAAGCATGCTATCATAGCTATCAAAAATTAAGCATGCTGTCATAAATTAAGCATGCTGTCACAGCTATCAAAAATTAAGCATGCTATCATAGCTATCAAAAATTAAGCATGCTGTCATAAATTAGGCATGCTGTCATAGCTATCAAAAATAACGCATGCTGTCATAGCTATCAAAAATTAAGCATGCTGTCATAGCTATCAAAAATTAAGCATGCTGTCATAGCTATCAAAAATAACGCATGCTATCATAGCTATCAAAAATAACGCATGCTATCATAGCTATCAAAAATTAAGCATGCTGTCATAGCTATCAAAAATACCGCATGCTGTCATAGCTATCAAAAATTAAGCATGCTGTCATAGCTATCATAAATTAAGCATGCTGTCATGAATTAAGCATGCTGTCATAGCTATCATAAATTAAGCATGCTATCATAGCTTATTTGTAGTATCATTTCTTGTCACTAAGTATGGGTTACTACGGTTTTTGTGTTGATTACCATATATACTCACTTAAAAGTCAAAGCTAAATGCAAACAACATAGACCTGATCTTCAATCACATAATGCTTCAGCAGATCAGGGTCTATGTTGTTTGTTTTACTACTGACTCTAAGCAAACTGCATAGACCCAGATCTGCCTGCGCATTATGCGACAGCAGATCTGGGTCTGTGCAGTTTGCAGTTGGACTCTACTTAAAGCGAGTATATAGGGTAAGTAATCAATAGTTAATATATATATTTGGAATATGAAATTCCTTCAAAAATAGACGGGTCATTAGGGATAAATAACTGTATTACCTATACTTAAATTTTGGTTCTTTATGAAAAGTCAGTTACTTGCATCACATTAACGACCCAGGCACCCACCCCTGGGACAACCAAACCTCAGATACAAGTCTGAAAAACCCACCAGTACTGTCTAGAAACCATCCCAACATGTTTTGTGATAGGTCAGATGCTGTGTTGTTTGCACTTGTCTGTGCATCACACATGGTTAAATTTGTATCATATACATGTATGTATGCGGTTTTAAAACTGTGCTCCAAATTGTACACATATTTTTGATTTGAGTCCCATCAAAATGGAACTCTTCTCTGTTGATAGATGGAGTGGATGTACAGTACTGTGGAGTTTCTTGGCTGGTTCTCTGTTTCAGATGGCTTTGCTCATGAGCAAACTGTATGAGATAAGGACCCCCCCCCCAAAAAAAAAAAAAAATAATAAATAAATAAATAAAGTCGACTGTATACAGATGACATCCGAAGGAGTATTGTTGAGTGAGCTCCATTAGGGAGACACCAGTGTGATCTGGTAAATACATATAACTTTTTTTTCATGGAAACTAATGGATTCTCTTTTACTACATATTGTTATAAACTGCATCACTGCTCCACTGTAATAGTCTATATCACTTAAATAATCCCTGTCACTTGGATGTCTATCTAATTTCAGATAAAATGTCCATAAGTAACATTATCTAACAAAAGAATTTGTCTACTAGTGTCCATTAGGCTAAGAGCTGGTATAACCAAAGGTAATTCAACTCCATACAGTGGAAAGATTGGATTTGAGTACTTCATTCAGAGTGGATATTTCTTTTATGATAAAATGAACTAGTAAAAGGTCTCTACAGGGTTTTACCATTCCTTGGCACACTTGTAATTTTGTCTCCATTTCATCAAAGACAGGCTAGTTTGACAAGAAGTGGATTAAGAAGAGCTCGTTCTAACTCTGCATTAGTCTCTCATTTTCACCACTAATGAGGTTTTATGGAGTGGCCTTTATATGAGCAGATTAGTATTAAGGCTGGGATATTAAACCTGACAGAAGAATTTGAAGGATGTGGGGATCTTAATTGAACAGATTCCAATTACCTTAGTCAATAGATTTGATGGGTCACTCTTTACTTTGATCATCATAGTCAATAGACTTGAAGGTACACTCTTTACTTTGATCATCACAGTCAATAGACTTGAAGGGACACTCTATACTTTGATCATCATAGTCAATAGACTTGAAGGGACACTCTTTACTTTGATCATCAGAGTCAATAGACTTGAAGGGACACTCTTTACTTTGATCAGCGTAGTCAATAAACTTGAAGGGACACTTTACTTTGATCATCATAGTCAATAGACTTGAAGGGACACTCATTACTTTGATCATCATAGTCTATTGACTATGATGATCAAAGTAAAGAGTGTCCCTTCAAGTAAATGAAAGGAACACTTTGAAGGGACACTCTTTTCTTTGATCATCATAGTCAATAGACTTGAAGGGACACTCTTTACTTTGATCATCATTGTCAATAGACTTGAAGGGAGACTTCGAGCATCATAGTCAATAGACTTGAAGGGACACTCATTACTTTGATCATCGTAGTCAATAGACTTGAAGGGACACTCATTACTTTGATCATCATAGTCAATAGACTTGAAGGGACACTCTTTACTTTGATCATCATAGTCAATAGACTTGAAGGGACACTCTTTACTTTGATCATCATAGTCTATAGACTTGAAGGGAGACTTCGAGCATCATAGTCAATAGAGTTGATGGGTAACTCTTTACTTTAATCATCATAGTCAGTAGACTTGAATTGACACTTCACTTTAACCATCATAGTTAATAGACTTGATGGGTAACTCTACTTTAATCATCATAGTCAATAGACTTGAAGGGACTCTTTATAATATTCAACAGATTTGATGGGACACCTTTACTTTGATCATAATAGTCAACATAACTGATGGGACACTCATTACTTTGATCATCATAGTCAATAGACTTGATGGGACACTCTTTACTTTGATCATCATAGTCAGTAGACTTGATGGAACACTTGTTACTTTGATCATCAGTATGGTAATTTTAACCCAACATGAATAGAAACTAACAAAATTCACATTGCGTGTACAGTAAACCCATTTTTTTAAAAAGCCCACAGCATTGGAAAGCAACAGTGGCATCAACACTTTAGTTTAGGTTTTTATTTGATTGTGGGCTGAACATGCAGGGCCTGTTTGTTTGTTCAAGATTTTGATTGTGGGCTGAACATGCAGGGCCTGTTTGTTTGCTCAAAATTTTGATTGTGGGCTGAACATGTGGGCTGAACATGCAGGACCTGTTTGAATGTTCAAGACTTTGAATACGGGCTGAACATGCAGGGCCTGTTTATTTGTTCAAGACTTTGAATATGGGCTGAATATGCAGGCCCAGTTTGTTTGTTCAAGATTTTGATTGTGGGCTGAACACGCAGTCGAAGGCAGGTGAAAGTTGTATGTTGAGGCTTGAAGGATGCAATTCATTCATGTGATTGAATTTTATGTTAATGGGGCTTTACTATACAGGTGTATTTCACTTACATTCCATTAATCACAAAATTACAATTTTTATAAAGTCCTAATAATAAAAAAAACACAATTATTTTATACACTTAACAAAAGATCCATAAAAGAATTTGAGTTGATTTTCAGGAAAATGATAATTACACAAAGCTGTAGATAAGAATGTAATAAATTGGGTAATCTACCCCCTGGGTTGGATTTTTTTTTTTTTTTTTTTTTTAATATGATGGGGTATTTTGTGAACACTGCAAAACATGAAACTTGTGCTATTAGACTGAGTCTTGATCATGAAGATGCTAATCATGCCTTTTGGAATACTGTATATACTCGCGTATAAGCCTGGTCAAAATGCAAAGAACATAGACCCTGATCTGCCATCACATAATGCGCCAGCAGATCAGGGTCTATGTTGTTTGTTCTACTGATTAGTCCTTACAAACTGCATAGATGCAGATCAGCCAGCACATTATGCTATGGCAGATCTGGGTCTATGCAGTTTGCAGTTGGTATCGGCTTATACGCGAGTATATATGGTATGTCAGTCAGTTTCATGAGCTGGAATAGTTCAGGCTGCGTTTTATTATATGGATCTTTTGGAGTGAATATTTTCACAATAATATAGTACTATCATTTAAGCTTATATGGAATATCTGGAACTGGAACCAGTAGCATAGTTGCTATTGATAAAATGTAACATTATAGTACATGGACTTTGCTTATGGCAGGAGCATTAGGCTGACAACTTCGGATTAAATGCATGAAATTAAATAGGTTTGCAATATTTGAACACATAAAAAATTTCTCTGCATTTTTTAGTACAATTTTGTGAGTATAATGCTGAGATATGCTGTTTATCAAGAGCTCTGGTTACAGATATTTTTGCATGTTAACTCGCTTACCATTTCAACAGTCAACAGCTTCACCCTAAAATGAGTGGGTTGCTGGTATCTCAAGTGCAGTAGGGAGAACTTTGAACAAATTTGTGAATATTTGAAGGTATACGTTATTGAAGTTAAACTGAGATAAACATCTGATAGTTTAATGTCATCTTAGTTCTACATGAAGAAACTCGAAAGAATTTTAAACTTGAAAGCATTGGCTGTGTTTTTCCACATTTGCACAGAGTATCCAAGTCAGAGTTCGATTAGATGAGACGACATGAGCCCAGTCAGTTAGAAAAGTAATATCAGACATTTAACAGAATGAATTTGACTGTGACATAGTTTTAATTGTTAATAAATCTTTTTGATAAATGAAACATAGTGAAAACAAAGAATGAAATAAAAGATACTGGCTTTAAAAATACTGCAGATAATGTTACATTGTAATGTATAATTACAATGATCAGAAAACAAAAATATTATGTTTTCATGCATAAAGATCTTTGTAGTTCAGAGATGGCTCATATGTGCCTGTACTAGGGCCCACCACACCTCATTTGACTATTAACTTTTGAAGAAAAAGCTATAATTTCTCTTTGTATAACAATTTTGTCATGTTTCTCATATTATATAAAAACTGTAAGAATTTTTTTTTTCTTTCCACAGGAGGTTGGCAGCATAATTGGAAAGGTAGGTTCTTTTATCATCTCATTTTTTTTCTGGTTATAAAGACGTATTTTGAAAACAAGTTACACCTAAGTTATGCAAGTCTCAAGTAGTGTTATGCAATTATGAGAATTTTCGGCAGTATTTCAGACTCGGGATTTCAGATAACAGTTCAGGTCCATACCATTGTTTTCAAAACCAATTATTCCTTAGTTCTAACATTATCTATATTTTTTGGACCTTTGTGTTCACAACTGTCTGACAGTTATCTTCTCAATTTGAATACTTGGGGCAATTCATGTACCAAAATTCTCCCATGTATTTGATCGTGGACTCATTTTCCACTTTTAGGAGTCACATTAGCTCAGTGGTTAGCATGCCTAACCAAATAATTCTGAACTTATAGAAAATTGGTTCAAATTTCTAGACGAGAAAGCCTTTTCTGATAATAATCTCATCGCACTTTTGGGCCCCGGGTGGTCGAGTGGTCTAAGGCAATCACCTTTACAGATCACTCACATCTCACCTCTGTCCATGTGGGTTCAAGTCTCGGCTCATCCAACATGGGTATGTAAGAAAGCTTGCCAGTAGCTTCCCATGGGTCGTGTTTCTTCCCGGAGTTTTCCCAGGTTCTTCCTCCACCAAATATACTGGCCGCCATGTATAGTCTATCATGTGCTGAAAAATGGCATTAAACCCACAAAACCAAACCAAACCACTTCACTTTAAATCATATTTAAAAGTCAGGCCCATGGGGCTTATCATGGGAGAATTTATGTCAGACAGACAACGATAAATTCTAGGTTAGGGTTCAGTTTGGTTTGGTTTGGTCTGATGTTTTATGGCACAGCAATACTTTGAAGGCTATATCTTGCCAAGGCAGAAGAGTATAGTACCTTGCCCAAGGACACATCACAGTAGCAAATCCAGGCTGATCTTATGTTAACCATTGAACCTGCACCCTTCTGGTCGCAATCAAGTCAAGTGCCTTTATCACAGGCACAGTATTTTCCTGTGATCAACCCAGGAGCCAGCCTTGTAAATTTTTTTTAAAGTGTGGGATAGATTTATCATTTGACAAATTAGCATCAGACTTGTAATCCAAGGTTGCAGGTTCAGTACCCACACAGACCAGCCAATATCAGCTGCCTCATTGTTGTCCATGGAAAAGGCACTTAGCTCCCATTTCCTCCACATGATATAGCAAATAATGTGTTAAAAGTGCCAATAAAACCAACAAAAACAAAAACAAAAACAAATCTGTAAATTAAGCTTTTTTTACATAAAACATCTTGGCTTTTATATCATCAGGTATGGGTGTATCATAGAAAAATCACAGTATTTTCTAATAAAAAATTTGACATCATTAAACCAAGCTTTGAAACATTACAAGAAACTTCATAAGGGACTTTGCATGTCAGTATTTGTCTTCTATTTCAGAAAGGAGACAATATCAAGAAATACAGAGAAGATGTGAGTAGACTTATGTAATTGAGTAACTGAAATTTGATTGCTTGAAATCAGTACATATTGTACAATAAATAGACATCTGCATTTTAACTTCTAAAGTGAAGGTTGTCTGCCATTTAGTTTTACCCAGGTTTGTCTTGCCTATTGCCAATCATCATGTGACTTGTTATGATTGTAAGTCACATGATCTAGTTATGACCGTGTTGGATTCTTGCACCCTGCCAGAATACTGGATTTCACCTCTCGATAATTGATCGATCATATTCCATGAATTTTGTTTATATGGTTGTCCTAATAACTGATTATAAATACAGAATATATTTTGTATTCTTGGGACACTTTGTGGGTTTTTAAGATCAAATCTGTGGGTCCATAAGATCAAAAATTCCCAAGAAATGGCATCTTATGATATATTTATGATCCAAGTACTGTATATACTCGCTTACAAGTCAGATCCAACTGCAGACTGTATAGATCCAGATCTGCATAATATTCCGGCAGAAAATCAGCAGAACAAACAACTAAGACCCTGGCCTGCTGGCACGTTATGCGATAGCAGATTAGGTCTGTGTTGTTTGCAGTTTGACCTGTACAAGCAAGAGTATATGGTATATGGAATGATTTTATTATATATAGCAGTTAAAGGAAAGAAATTGTCTTAATCTTGAATTCCTGGAAATTCTTTTTGCCCAGTAGAGTGTCAGTCCCTTTGAGGGACTCTTGTTATATATAGCAGTGAGTTAATGTGTGGTTTATTATCAGTGTAACTTATCCACCAAGAGTAGGCTTGATTTTAATTAAACAATGCTAATTCATAATTCAGAAGGATTGGGAGGGGGGGGGGGGGGGGCAAGGGGGATAACTGCTTTAGCTAGTGCACTGAGTGTGAACAATCATCTGATTAGCCAACAGTGGCAGTATATATAATTGGATGCCATTCATTAGGTAAACTGCATATAATATGTAAATGTGCCTTTTAAAGGTTTTGTCTTTTCATGTCCAATTTTGGCAGAGCTATTGCCATTTATTGATCAGTTCTAAATACCTACCTATACTACAGCAGAGTCCTGTAACCAGCGTAGACAGGAAACCACTCAGCATATTCTGATGCATGATGCAATTTGGTGTTTATATTGTGTCATTTCAATCAAGTAGCAACTGAGCAGATGTCATCATGCAGACGTGTGCATAACATAAATTAAAATTCGTCCTGAGAGTACCAGTGATTCCCCGTACTACTTACCATAAATTTTGATTCAAAGTTAACGAATTTATGTTACTCCTATTTGATCCTAATTAATCAATTCTAAGAGATTTTTTTTCTGCAATAAAATATCAGAACAGATTTTTTTTATGATTGTTGTAAATATTTGCCCTAGATGTACAAGCTACATTTTGGGTTGTGGTAAATAGGCATGGATTGACCATATTCAGTGCATATGCCTCACTCCCTCATCTCTAGGAGACAAATACACGCTTATCTGTACAAAAATTATTGTAAATAAATGTAATTTTCTTAATTTCAGAGTGGTGCTAAAATCAACATATCTGATGGGTCCTGTCCAGAGAGAATAGTCACAATTACAGGAACCATAGACACAATTCACAAAGCATTCACAATGATTTGTCAAAAATTTGAAGAGGTAATGACATTAGTGCAAAGTAGGTTGCTTTATTGGGGGTTTTAGTTCCTCTATATTCATATTCTTTCAGTATTCCAGGAAAGTGAAACATATGTAATAATTTCATAATAAGTTAACTTGAACCCAGGGAATAATGTACAAAGGACAAGTTGTATTAAATTAAAACACCACAAAAATGTTGCAAGATCAGAAGCACATAATTTTGAAACCACAAAAATAACCAAATATTTAGTACTACATTTAAGGTTGCAACATTTACACATGTAAATGGCTACGTTTAGCTCAATGCTGTAAATATTTACAAAATCAGTAACCGCGTAAATAAACATGCATGTAGTACATCTGGTGTTAGCCAATGTGCATGCCCAGACAGTACATCTGGTTGCATTATTTTTTCAACATGTACATATATGTTACAGTATTAAATAATGATCCTAATGATATTTTACCTAAATTGTCAGATATATTCAACACACACATGTCTTACAAACTGAATCTCATCATAATAAGATGTAAAAGACATACAGCAAATGAAACAATCATAAGATGAATGAGGTGTGGCATGCACATTGTCAATGGCATAATATAAATAGCTGTCAGCATTAAGCCTGTCAATGGCATAATATAAATAGCTGTCAGCATTAAGCCTGTCAATGGCATAATATAAATAGCTGTCAGCATTAAGCCTGTCAATGGCATAATATAAATAGCTGTCAGCATTAAGCCTGTCAATGGCATAATATAAATAGCTGTCAGCATTAAGCCTAATGTGCAGATTGTGGGAAAGGTTGAGTTTTTAATCGTATGGATTAAATGGCATAATTTCAGTTAATGTATACTGTGTTTATTTCTAGAAATTGCAACCTTAACTACATTGAATATATGATCAGTGGATATGAGTGATAATTTGTTGCCAACACTGGAGGTAATTTTTCATAAAGTGGCACATTATATGAACTGTTAAAAAAATGCGGATCTTTTATTCATATAGGAAGCTTTATTGCAAATTTTTATTAATTTTTTTTATCTAGGCCACAAGAGTTCCATAAATACTCGAGTATAAGCTTGTTCCAAATGCAAACTACATAGACCCTGATCTGCCGTCGCATAATGCACTGGCAGATCAGGGTGTATGTTGTTTGTTTTACTGATTAGTCCTTACAAACTGCATAGACCCAGACCTGCCAGCGGATTATGCGATGGCAGATCTGGGTCTATGCAGTTTGCAGTTGGTATTGGGTTATATATGCGAATATATATGGAGGTTGAGTTACAGTTATGGGTTATGATTTGTTGAAGAAAACAAAGCACCTGCATCATGGTATCTCTCAACATCATTTAAGATAGAGTCCTACACAGTGGCTTGTAAATGTAAATAATAGCATTAGAATTTAGTTTCACAACCAGGGGTAGGGCTCGGGGTTAGGGACTTCAGGTCTAAGAGGGGATTAGGGCATGAAACTACTGGAGAATTCTTGTTCTACTTCGATAAATACTGCTTTGAACATATTGCATTCTTTCATTATAATGCTGTCCATAGGAGTCATGTAGTGTACTGCCTTGTAGTGAGACAACCTTGTAATGAAACATGTGATACATAATTTTACTAGCACTTAATGAATTGGTATCATGACTATACCCACATTATAACAGGAACGGTGTCATCATGAAGGGCCTTATAGTGAGGGAGTGCTATACAGTAATGTTCTCAGAGAGAAAACATTATGCTTTTTTTGCAGAATCTGCTTTTTTCTCATAAAAATTCACATTCTAGTTCAGTGACCCCCACATTCTAGGCCAGTCTGTCTTGTTTTGCACTCTTTTAAACTTTCAGTCTATGTTCTCTGTTACAAAATTGTTGACCCTTTTCACCTATTTTGTTCTCAAATTGTTGACCCTTTTCACCTATTTTGTTCTCAAATTTCAGGATCTACAGAACACACCCACTGTGCCTAAGCCCCCTATTACACTTCGTTTGGTTGTGCCAGCTAGTCAGTGCGGGTCTTTAATTGGAAAAGGGGGCTCAAAAATTAAAGAAATCAGAGAAGTATGTTGACCATGTTTTTTATCTCACATGCGTGATAAAATGGTGAGACATGGATATCATAGATCTCCAACCCATCACTATGTTTATATAAAATCCCTAGATTTTTTTTCCCCTGTAATTTTTTCAAAATCCTGACAATATGCCTAAAATTTTTGGCAGGATAAGCATAAAACATCTTTTTTTTCTTCAGAAAAAGGATTAAATAGGACATAGAATGATATGTCAGGGATGGATGTATTCACTACATCTTTACTTAAGTTGTGAGTTCCCATTGATATGTGGTTTAATTATGCTTAATTATTTTTTCAGTGCATTATGAATTTTAGCTCACCAGTAGCACATCGGTCCCTTCGAGGACTCTTGTTAGCTCACCTGGTCATAAGGCCAACTGAGCTTACGGTGGTATGGTCCTGCATCTTCGTGTATCATGTGCCGTCCGTCGTCTATCAATCAACAATGCTTCTTACCACTCTGGAGTTCATATGTTGATTTGAATTAAATCAGACTTCAAATATAGGTTTATATCATAAAAATCTCAGACAAGATTGATAATGAGAGAGATCCATACATATTAATGAAGTGATTGCACCTGATTGGCTATCCTTGTTACTACTCTGGTTGCCATATTTCTGATCTGATATTGATCAAACTTGGAGTATATGCATATATCATTAAGATCTTAGATGAATTCAGTAATGAGTGAGATCCATGCATACAAATGAGGCAGTCTTGTGTCTGATTGGCTGAGCTTGTTGACACTTGGGAGGCTGTATTTCTGAACTAGATTTGATCAAACTTGGAATATATGCTTAAGTCATTAAGATCTCAGACAGATTCAGTATTGAACAAGATCCATACATCATAATAAGTTCATCTTGAATCTGATTTGCAGCTCTTGTTACCTCTCTGGAGGCCAGATTTCTGATTCAGTTTTGATAAAAACTGGAATGTAGACTTGAATCATCAAAATTTTGAGTAGTTTTTTTAAAGTTAGCAGGATCCACGCATATCATTGAGGTGGTCTTGCATCTGATTGGCTGTGCTTGTTACTACTCTTGAAGCCATATTTTTGGTCTGTTGGGTTTATGATAATCAAGCTTGTTGATAACTGTGATTATGAGCCAGATACTGTGCATATTAATTATGCCTTTGTGTTCAGAAAGAATTTTTATCAGGGTATAGTACAATAGGTAAAATCAACATGATACAAAGTTTGGAAGGTTGTTTACAATGGAATGTGTTCTTACAATACTACATAAACCTACTTGGTAAAATGGTAAATTGTTAAGTTATGTAAGCCAGGTTAGCAATATCAGGCCCACTTGGGTCTCTTGTTTATATTTGCTAATATGTGTGTTCAATTACTTTAAAAAGGAGTATTCAGTTAGAAACATTAACATGTCATTATCCCTATATTCTTTATGATTTCCCCATAAAATTCCTATATATTTCCACTGTATTTTTGTCCTATAAATTTCCACTGTATTTTTGAGACCCAGTGCCTTTAATTTTGAAAACTATGTCTGGAGACCTGGTATCACATTTCCCATGACAACGGCAATGGCATCAACATTAAGACTTTGTGTGAAAATTGTGAGATAAAGATTTTTGCAAATAGTGAATTACTGTATGGGTACATCATACTAGATGTACAGATGAGATACTGTGTGGGTACATCATACTAGGTGTACAGTTGAGATACTGTGTGGATACATCATACTAGGTGTACAGGTGAGATACTGTGTTGGTACATCATACTAGGTGTACAGATGAGATACTGTGTGGGTACATCATACTAGTTGTACAGGTGAGATACTGTGTGGGTACATCATACTAGATGTACAGATGATATACTGTGTGGGTACATCATACTAGGTGTACAGGTGAGATACTGTGTGGGTACATCATACTAGGTGTACAGTGAGATACTGTGGGTACATCATACTAGGTGTACAGATGAGATACTGTGTGGCTACATCATACAAGGTGTACAGGTGAGATACTGTGTTGGTACATCATACTAGGTGTACAGATGAGATACTGTGTGGGTACATCATACTAGTTGTACAGGTGAGATACTGTGTGGGTACATCATACTAGGTGTACAGATGAGATACTGTGTGGCTGCATCATACTAGGTGTACAGGCACTATGGCACATTCCATGAAACCAACATACTGTGTGGTTACATCATACTAGGTGTACAGACGAGATAGCACATTCTATGGAACTCCAGTTTGAAAAAAATTTCCTGTCTCACCTGAGTAAAGATTTGCAGATTGATATTTCATACAAACTGTTTATTTTTCTCTTGCCTGAATTAACATATAAAGATGGAGACATAATTTCTGGCAGAAGCAGCGGCATAAATATCCAAGTTAAGATCATGTATTTTTGATAAATAATAAAATGTGCATATGCAACATGTCAGAGTTTACAGTGTTATGTAGAATCCTTATTTATCTTTCCTTGTGCACCCATTGATCACTCTGTCCATTTTATATATTGAACCTTACCTTGTCATTTTTATAAGGTGCATCTTGTGTTGCTTTTTTTTTAAAAATTAACCTATCCAATTAACTACAATACAATTGTGAATATTAGATAATCTATATTTTATCATAAAACAAGTTAAAATTTGGAGGATTATGAAGAATCATTTAAATTAAGGGATGATTGATTGATTGATGTCTAATTGCAAATCAACACATAAAAGAAGGTTATTTCATACTGAGGAAACACCAAGTTGGTCAACTTGTTCTGATCTGGGCAGGATGCAAACCCACACCTATCTGGTAATGAGTCTGTCACTCTAACCACTGAGGCACCGCAGCTCCCTAATTAATGAGGGCAAAAGCTTTGAAATTTCAAATAAATATATATATATATATAAATTTCTGAGAACAACAAATACAAGTACCATACATGTTTGCTTTTTCAGAGCACAGGTGCTTCAATACAAGTAGCCAGTGAAATGCTTCCAAACTCTACAGAGAGAGCAGTCACAATATCTGGTACAGCAGAGGCAGTGACACAGTGCATTAGAAATGTTTCTGGTATTATGCTTGATGTAAGTATGTCTTCAAATCTCCTTGGCAACCATTTTTCAACTGTAAGAAAGTGTCATGAATGCTCGTAATGAAGGTTTGTTTACATTTTGTTATTATTTTGAGGTTAAAATAGAATACTTGATGGTACATGTATCAAATCACTAAGTAATAGGACTGACACAGTCACATGATTACATTAAAAAACAAACCCCCACTGAAATCAGCTCTAGACAGAGCCACACTCAGCTTCAAATAAATGCAGTCAGCAAGAAATAGTCCTTTGTAGTCCTTTGCAGTTAGCGTGTTTATTATATTCTGATGCAAGACTACACACACTGCATGCAAAAAAAAAGTCTTTACTAATATTATCATATTTGCTGATGTAATCATACTTAAATGACAGACTTTATGTATGTTTATTATACCATTTTAATCTCTTGTACTGTTCTGTCCATTCGGTTATGGAAGTGTAATAAACCCAAGCATTAAAAATTGACTTTGCTGCAAAAAATGCCTGTTCAGCTTTCCTATCTATTCCCTATTTTTTTTTTTTATTATCTTTAATAATACCCAATTGTTTTAATAGTTAAACATACATTGTTATTTTGGAAATGTGTTCCTCAATTATTATTCCAGTTAGTACTGTAAACTGTTCATAACATTAGTAGTAAATTTATATTACAATATTATATTCTAGGGTTCAAAACTGACATACTCCATTACTAAATGAGGTGAGAAAAATTGTTCGATGTTATTATGCTTCCTCGTCCCACAGCTGTTCCCAGATTAATTCTATCCCCCAAGTAGCTTGGATCACCCCCACCCCCCTGTCTTTATCCAGGGTATTGTGTTAATTCCCATCTCAGTAGGAGCTTACGGTCAATTATTGGCAGGAATGGATGGATCAAAGACCTTTATTTTTTATTTTCTCATTATTATTATGCAAATTTATGCAAATTAATACCAGATTCTATTTAGCAGCTGTACAGCAATTAACTGTCAATGTGACATTGTACTCCATTTTTTCCATTGCGCTGCTAAGTATTAATTTATCAGTATTGTGCCTTGCCCCTTAGGTCAAAGCTTAGTCCGCATGTACTAATAATCTTATAACCTGTTATACGTCAATGTTACTATGGAAACCAGCATATATATGGTTACCTCTTGTTGTAATGACAACTGTATTTTAAAGAAAAGTTATTGTTTTATTCATATATATATATATATATATATATATATATATATATATATATATATATATATATATATATATATATATATATATATATATATATATGGGCTATTTCACAACAAAAATGATCTTCTTTACAAATTTTTTTAATATAGTAACATACATGTAATATTGGTTGAGTCATTTGCTTCATGCCTTTGTGGTCCTGGGTTGGATTTGTTGGCATATGCAAAGATATGTAGTGGCTGCCCAACCAAGATAATTGGTTTTCTTGACAGTTTAAGCCACCTAAAAGACTTTATAATTGGTTGTACCTTTTAGATTTGATAATAAAAGTTGTGAAAATTTGTATCCTTCAAAAATTAAGAATTCATGGCCTAAATTTCTGTTTAATATTTGTAGATTTCACTTTGGGTGTATACATAAGGATAGACCAGATTTTTTTGTGTAAGCAAGCACCCTTTTAATCTTTGTGTGGCATATATAAGCAGAAACAAGCAGATTTTTTTTTTAATGAACCTTTTTGTGTTGTGCAGTTCCCAACAGCAAAACTGTATCAGCTGATATTGTACCAACCCTTGTTAACTACTTCTAATTTGTTCTGATTTTTAAAAATCCCACAATACCAGTCTGTTTTTTTTAAAATCAACTATAACTGCATAGCTCAAAATGATGCTATCATCACATTATGTCATGGACATGATATCACTTTTTGCATAGATCTCTTGTAGTGCTGTTAAAATGAAATGGTTGTGACTTATCTCTTATTAAATTATGAAAAAGAGAAATGGTTGTTCAGTGTTAGTGATTAAAATTACAGTCCTGTTAAAGAAAATAATAAAGTCAACATAAAGTATAACATACTAGTGACTTAAGACGTGCCTTAAATCATCCATGCTGGCCATCTGTTGCAGAAAACCGATGTGTGGTATCGCTAATGGTGTCATATTGAAAACAGTTGTTTCACCAATTTATCCTGTTCTTTGTGTGTTAAGATGAGTCTATGATCTGTGATGAAGTTCTAAATACTCAATCAGTTATTATTTTATGGACAATTTGCAACATTTTTTCCCCATAGTTTTCAATGTAATGACCCTTTTTTGGAGATACCATATATACTTGCGTTTAAGCTAATACCAACCGCAAACTGCATAGACCCAGACTCTTCCATTAATTAGGCCTGAAGTCCATTAATTAGGCCTGAAATCCATTAGTTAGGCCTGAAGTCCATTGATAAGGCCTGAAGTCCATTCATTAGGCCTGAAGTCCATTAATAAGGCCAAAAGTCCATTAATTAGGCCTGAAGATTATAGAACTGTCCAGCAAGAGCTCAATCATATGACTTGTAAAATAAATCGCAAATCACAATAGGTTTGATATATGCAATATCATCATTGATTGATTGTGATGAAAACTTGCTCAATGTAAAGCTCAGCAGTTTTATAGTGTATAGGCCTGTGGATTTAATCGATAAAGATCTTAAATTGTCCTTGAAAGAAATGTGCATGAATTCTGAGTCGATTAAAAATGACTTTTTTTGTAGAGAACTTGTATATTTTCAACAATATATGGTCACTGTGACCTTTGACCCTAGACACAAGTGAGCCAGTGACAACCTGGGCACATTTTTTCCATCAATTTACTAAATATCTTCCTCACATAGGCTTTAGTAATGTTTTGTGATATCAGTTCTCTTCATCTTGCTTTGCACGTGCGATTTTAAAACAAAAAAGAAAACCTCCACAATAATCTCCTGGTCCAGCACTTTGAAATATTTTGGTGTTGATTCACCAACAGCTTTGACCAACCAAATCCTAATCAACTTTGTTTAGTTTTCTATTCTTTGGTCTCCCACATATATGTATATTTATCTTTTCAAATTCCACTATAGTTTGTAGCTTTGATAGACTGGTCCCTTAGATCAGCTTCACTAATTCCACATATACTCTGCTCATAGCTGTCGACTTGTTCAACCAGTCCATTTTTGTTACTGTTAAATTTCTCTTTGATTTAATTGATACAGAGGTCCTACTAGTGAAATAATCAAAGAAAAAAATGAAAATTATGAATCGCCAAGTTTGGATAAATAAGAAGAATGGTACTCCAGCCCTTAAAACTTTCAGGTTTTTTTGTGATTGGACAAAAAAGTGACAACTTACACTCATGGTATATTAGAAAATAAAATAATTAGTACTTAACTATTTGCAAAATTGAATAATGAGAGGTGAAGAGTTGGTTAAAGTCATTAACTTTGTGGACATATGTCATATTATTTCTAAAACTTTTCATCTCCCCCACATTGATGTTTGTTATTATACCAAGGTAAATTTTGCAACATTTGAGGCATTGCATGATAGAATTGCTATTTAGTTCATAGTTGGACATATCTTGTGCCCAGAGCCCAGGGACTGTTCAAATGTTGCATCTAGGAAACAAGTTTTTGATTTCAGGTGGGCTGCTGCTTCATGATATGACCTGTTCTTCATGTTTCAAAATATAAAAATATTTTAAAAAGGAGAATGATTTATCATTGACTTGTAACAAGTAAAATGGAACAGCGTGATGATATGATATTTTCTTCATTTTTCAAAATATGATAATATTTTAAAAACGAGAATGATTTATCTTTGACTTGTAACAAGAAAAATGGAACAGCGTGATGATATGATATTTTCTTCATTTTTCAAAATTTGATAATATTTTAAAAACGAGAATGATTTATCTTTGACTTGTAACAAGAAAAATGGAACAGCGTGATGATATGATATTTTCTTCATTTTTCAAAATTTGATAATATTTTAAAAACGAGAATGATTTATCTTTGACTTGTAACAAGAAAAATGGAACAGCGTGATGATGTGATATTTTCTTCATTTTTCAAAATTTGATAATAATTTAAAAACGAGAATGATTTATCTTTGACTTGTAACAAGAAAATGGAAACTCTTAAAGGTAACAAGTTTATATTAGAGTACCTTCCTTGTTCTACTGAATAAAAGCTGGGCTACCAGGTTCTTTTTCTATGTACCACTCTCAGGGCTACCATCTGATTTTTTAATTTTTTGGAGCCTTAACTGTTGACATTCTGTTTTAGCTCTGAGATAGTCTTGAATGAGGTTTCCTGTTCCGAGAATATTTCCAGATTTTCCAGTAGCTACACTGGAGCTTTCAAGTCGCCAAAAGAACATGCTGAATAGCTCAGATTCCTAAAGTTGTACAGTGTCTATACCGAACACCGAATGTTGCTTATATTGATCTTTCCCTGGACCATGCAGCCAGTTGACCTTTCTGGGCTGGAAAAATGTAAAACTTTCTCTGGTCTGGCTGGAGTATATTCATAAAATCAAACAATTTCCATGACCATACAATTTTTTTAAAATTTAGTTAAGACAATGAATTTGCAAAACTAATATTTGTGTAGATAGGATATATCTGGTGCTAGTAAGTCCATTATTTATTCTTGGCAATTTTATGTAATGAATAGACAGCAATAACTAAATTCTTGACATTTTAATGACACTAAAATAATACAATTTATATACAGTTTACACACACAGTAATTTCTGGGAGCCAAAGTTGCTTTGTGGTTATTGTACTGGACTCACAAGTGAAAGGTCAGGGGTTCAAATCCTGCCTAAATCTGCCTGTGTCATCTGCTGTGATACGTCTATAGGCAAGATGGATTACTTCCATTGCCTTGGAACTTTATACTTTTTCAGATGTTGAAGTGCCATTAAACACCAAACAAACAAAGTATTTTCGCCATATTTTTTCATGTTATTTCACACGAAATTTCAAGCAAGTATGCTTTAGTATTTTTCCGGTGATAAACTGGGGGCATGCAAAGATAAGTTTTGGTAAAGTTGGAGATGGTCTTGTCACTGGACAAAGCTTTCTGATAATTAGATTTGCTAAAATTTTCTAAAATAGGGAATCGACTTTTCGTTAAAGATTTCGTATATATTTTACTTGCCAACAAAGGTTTTCCTCGTCAGGCAGCCAATTTTTCCAGCCCGGCCATTGCACTTCTTGGAGGTTGAACATCCCAAATTTTCTCCTGTCATTCTCATTCTCATCCTGAGTCCTCCTCTTTCTCCTTCAGTCCCCCCCTAAAGGAGCGACTATCCCTTACCGTCCAAAACCCACTGTTCCCCCAGTGGTGTTCACAGCTGGGGGTCAGGCATACACACTTCCATCAGGGCAGATAGCCATGCCAGCAGCACAAGAGGTATGTAGTTTCCAGGCATGTAACTGAATTTTGATGAAAGATCTTGAATGTGTCTATCAATTTTGCTTTATGTCTCTCCATCAAATAAAGCTAGACATAAGTATCATTTATCCAACAGTGTTTTTGTTCTTGTGGATGAGGCTTTAATGTTGGGGTTTTTTTGTGGCTTGGAAGGATTTCTATCCCGCTATGCAAGTGGCATGATGTCCATTCTATTTTACCAAATATAGTTTGTAATACTAATAATAGTAACTAACTTGTGTAGTATAGATTCCCTGGACTTTTCAGGTCAGTTTTATATCTCAAGGGAGGCAACTCAAATTTAGGTAAATACTAAGACCTGATATTAGGTATCTCCCTTGTATATTGTAATACATGAAACAATAGTTGCAAATGCTTTTAAAATGAAATCACTAAAATAATTCCTCAAATAATGTTTCAGATGTTAATATAAATTGACTTATAAAAAAAAAAAAAAATTTGAAAAAGATTATAAAGTTTATATATTTCAGTATGTTTATGTTATTAAAAAGGACATTGAATAGCATGATGTGTGGAGTTACATTCTTCCTTCTAATCTTATGTAAATTAGAATCACTTCAACCCTGCAAGTCATCAGTATTCTCAATACATTGATTATTGTAATGTTAAATTTCTCAAAAGTGAAGGCATGTATAGTCAGGAAACTTGATATATGCATTCATCATGAAGATTACTACTCGCAACAAGCAAATGTTGGTCACAGTGACCTTTTTTGAGTTAATGTTGGGGTTAGGTCACTTATCATGCAGCAAATCAGGCTAGAGAGAGCATTTCACAGAAGCCTGTTACTGTCTATCCTGAATTTTTTAGCAGGATTTTTTTTCTTTTAATCAAACTGTACTAAGGTTTCAAAAACTCTTTTATAATGCTGTTAGTATTATATTATGTGGGGTATCAATTTTTTGTGGATTTGGTGGTTGATATAAAACATGAATTTTAAGACCCATCGAACAATGATTCTGTGGAAATAATAACACCTTCCCCAATGCACGAATTTAAGTACCAACAAATATGTAATTCTTCCCTAAACCAAACAAATTGATAACCTCAAAAATTAATATATCCAATATGATTTTTTAACCCTATAACGGTTGAATATTGTAAAACATGAATTATTCCAATTCTTCAAGAGGCAAAGATTTTGTCAGGTTAAATGATTAATGTATACTGAATAAATTCAGCATGCAGGGGCCATACTGTTGGTCCATATGATCAGACGCTCCTCACAGTTCATATTCTTTCAGAATATATCACTGCCATAAGGTTGTTTTGACCCTTGGTCATCTAAACCTTATTCTGTTGTCTTCTCACACTAGCACATGAGTATGTCGACTGGATCCTTGCTTGTTATCACAGACTAAAATAAAATATAAAAAAATGGAAACTGAATCAGACTGTGCATGGTGACTCAGATGCACTTCATGGTGACATCACCAGTATACTGTGTTGTCTGCCACCTGCTACTTTGTGACTTTTTCCAACTGTGTATTAGACAATCTTCACATTCTGCTCTACAACAATTGTAGAGAAATGACCGGAACAAATACTGTTGAAATTGATGATCATGATGCAATCATTAAAGTGCATGGTTCTCTTCAGGTGGTATTTTACAACCATATTTACGGATTGTGGCAGTGGTGTTATTCTGCAAAAGGGAGGTAACCCACTGTGAGGAGCATGATGATCAAAAAGTGTCAAGAAATTGGCCTCAGTATCAATTCATGTTTTAGTGCAACTACAAACAATTTGAGCATTAAGTATCATTTCCTTGAAAACAAGGAAATTCTGATCAGATTCCTTTAGGGAACAAAGCATTGTGTATAAAGGGAAAAAGTTGTCATCATGGATGTTATCTAATGACATCAGGAATGAGTTGCATAATGCCAATGACATTTGTTTAAAGTATTTGGAATCAAATTGTTTTGACTTTGCACATTTCAAATTGACATTGTAACAAAAAGTTACTTTTTATGCAAGATATACATTTATTAGTGCCTCCGCTCAATGAAGTCAACAGAGCACAATAATAATCACGTTGTCCATCCATCTGTTCACCAACAATCTGGTTTCCGCAAGATAACTTTACTGGGAATGGCTGGATTATAACCAGATTTGATATGCCGCTTTATATCAATAAGACCTCGAATGAGTATGATTTCCAACCTTCTCTGTCATCATTTAGATGAGTTATGGCCCCTGATTGCCTATTCCCCCTAACTTTCATTTCTACAGCTTAACTTTCCAAAGGATTGTTGGACTTCAACCAAATTAGGCATGCAGCTCTATACTGATGAGACCATGAATGAGAAAGATCTTCAGCGTTCCATGACATCATTTACAGGAGTTATGCCCCCTGAATGCTCCAGATTTTGGTTTATGCAGCCTAACTATACCAAGGTTTGTTGGATTTAAACCAAATTTGATATGTGGCTTTATATTGATGAGAACTTGAATTATTTTGATTTTCAGCATTCCACAATATTATTTACAGTAATTATGCCCCCTGACTGCCCATCCTCTTGACTTTGGTTTCTGCAGCGTTACTTTGCCAAGGATTATTGGATTTCAACCAGATTTGGCAGGCACATTTATACTTATGAGACCCTGAATGGATTTAGTTTGCAGTGTTCCACATTATCATTTAGAAGAGTTATGGACCCTGATTGCTTATTAGTCTGTTTAAGGCCCTGCCAGGCATATTGTTGTGAGCAGGGCCTTTTGTGATGCAGCCATTGCTACTAGTTCTAGTTAATACTGTTGTTCTTGATAAAACATTGCATTTTGCACATTATTTATTTTGTGTATCTATACTGCAGACTCATATATTGTAGTCACAGACAGTTATATCGTCATTTGAGAGTAATTTTATTGCATTATTCAAAAATTTATTGTAACTTGATTTTCACATCTTTTGCTATAGTACTTACTTCATTCAGAAAGTGGGGCTTAAACATTTCAAAGAAATAAGTTTGAATGTAATAGTGGAAAGGTAAAAGAAACGATGGGATTTGTTTATGCAAGGTTTTATTCCAGAATTTTCCTTTGATTCTGATTTTGTGCTTAGGTTGTACAAAAAGAGATACATGTTTTGGATGCAGTGCTGCAAATTCACTACATAGGATTTTTGTAAACTGACCCCAGTTTAACTAAATATCATTATTTCTCTTCAAATTGAGACTTCATCATCTGGCTTATGATACTTGAGAAAATATCAGTATTTTTGTCAGAGGTAGAAATAGTGAAAAAGGATGCAAAATCACAATTTTGTTTGAAAATTTAACACATGTAGAGTTTAGGAATTCCTCAAATTTGAGGAAAACCTCAACATTTCCTTAGAGACAAGGCAAGACACCTTTAAAGATAGTATTTCAATCTCTGATGCCTGCTCAATGTTCTGTGAATAAAAATCATTGTTATGAAACAAGCAATAAGAAAGATATTTTTTTTTAAATCTCAATTTGAGGAACAAAATTTTTAGATGTTTAGGGAAAACTGGGGCTTGATGATTATCTACATTTATACTACATTGCAGCATAGGTTTTACCAAGAAATATATATTTGTTACAAATATTTGTTGCATGCTAACTTTTGGTCAAAATGACATGCTCAAGAATACAGTGGCTCCTCACTATAACGTACCACAATATAGCACACCTCAATATAGCACAGACCTTCATATAACAATGATATGATCATGGATCCCTTTTTTTATATATATCAAACCTACCATATATACTCACTTATATCTCAAGTCCAACTGCAAACAACATAGACCCTGATCTGCCATTGCATAATGTGCCAGCTGATAAGGGTCTATGTTGTTTGTTCTGCTAACAAACTGCATAGACCCCGATCTTCCAGCACATTATGTGATGGTAGATATGGGTCTGTGCAGTTTGCAGTCGGACTCGACTTGTACCTGAGTATATACAGTTTCTCAGTATAAGGAGACCAGACTTGTAACATGGTACTCTTTTGTGGCTACCTTGAACTGGGTTGTATTGATGGACCACTGTATGAGTTTGTGTTTTCAGTATATTTACTCCACAAATGATAAATCATACCCATAATTATTTATGATTACAGGAAGGACTTTTTTTATTGAATGTGTACATTGCATTTGTGTTTTTGACAGGTTTGGTGTAACTGCCCACAGGATAATTATGGTTTTATGGTAAACCAGTCTTCAAATTCCCTACTTTTTTGCTGGTCAAAAAATTAACTCTGATCATAACATTTATCCCTACCTCACCCAGCCTATTGATATGATGTGTAAATTCTCCTCAGTTTTTGTTGCAATAGTAATTTCAGCCCAAATATGTATAAATTGAATTTTTTTGTTTTGTTTTTGGTTTTGGTTTAAAATTTGGGATCTATCATAAATGGGTATGTAATGCATAAAGTAGGATGACTTGGTCAAAACAACAACAAAACTTCTCTAAACTAGACACATCTGGAACAAAACATGTGACCATTTTACAGAGGTTGTCTGTAAAAAGAGGTTTGATTATTTTTGTAAAAGAATGCTCTTTAGTGTTGTCCCCAGACCACTAGTCAGGGTGGAGTGCTGGTTGCCTCGCCAGGCAGAGTCTTGGTTGCCTGTCAGGGAGGGGTACTGGTTGCCTGTCAGGGCAGGGTCCAGGTTGCCTGTCAGGGCAGGGACCTGGTTGCCTGTCAGGGCAGGGTCCTGGTTGCCTGTCAGGGCAGGGGCCTGATTGTCAGGGCAGGGTCCAGGTTGCCTGTCAGGGCAGGGACCTGATTGCCTGTCAGGGCAGGGTCCTGATTGCCTCTCCAGGTAGGGTCCTGGTTACCTGTTAGGGCACGGTCCTGGTTGCCCGTCAGAGCATTTTCAATATGGCCAAATCTCTTCTGTGGGCACCCTCGCTACTAGTGCAAGTAAATGATGCCCAAGAAGCATATTTTGATTAGTACCATATGCCATGTATTAAATCTCTGAATATTTAAGGCTGTGCAGCCCCACATGGAGGGCAGGGTTCAGGACCCTCATAAAACAGACGAGGGACAATACAAGTCTTATTGGAACCAATATGTGTAACCATAGATGAGGTTTAGGGAAGTTTCTCTGTCTTGGTCAGTCAATCCAATGCAAACCTTCACAGCAAAATACATCTACTAAGACGGCTTTTCCTATGTATGGATTTAATTTTGAATTGTAGTTGAACCTACTCGGTAGTCTATCTGAACCACTCAGGTCACACACAAAATATTTTGATAAACAAGAATTTAGTAGAATGAAAGCAAATTATACCAAATATGCATGTTTAGCCAACATATCCATATGTATCCAATAATAAACCCATGCTTGATGATAAGACCTGCCCCCTTCCCCCATTTTGGCTGAAGATTTTGGTTAAAGTTTACTAAAGATGTTGATTTTAAGCCTAATCCATACATTTTATAAAATACTGTACATGTGATTTGGATAAAGTGGAAAAGGTTCAGATATAAACTGTCCTCCTGTTTTGTAAATCAGTTACCATATGTACTTGCTTATAAGTCGGGTCCTACTGCAGACAACATAGACCATGATTTGCCGTTGCATAATGCGCTGGCAGATCAGTGTCTGAGTTATTTGTTGTATTGATTACTCCTATCAAACTGTTATAGACCCAGATTTGCTGGCACATTGTGTGACACTTTGCAGCTGGAATAGACTTATAAGAGAGTGGATATCGTACTCCCGTTTATGGTATCGTATTGAAGCATTAAGTAGACAGATTAATTCACTCAAACTGTACCAGTGTTAGCGGAACAAATTTTGAAGAGGGGGTGGGGTGGTTACTATGGGTGTATGCGTGGATTTACAGAAGGGTTGGTTTACGGTGTTGTTATTATTCATACAGATTTTATTAGATTTATTTATGTACAAATAAAATATTAATGATAATTTTAGTTCATTTTTATGTGCAGAAATGTGCACACTTTTTATAAGAAAAATTTTTTTATTGTCTTGAAAACATATAGTTAAAAAATAATTATGATTGTTTTATGGAATGATGATGTAACTTGAATTTATGAAAAATGACACAGTATGGTCATCAGGCGAAAGTAGATCATCTTTAATTTATAGAAAAGGAATACAACTTTTTCATACATTTTACAATTTTCAACTTGAAATCATCTTTTAAGTTTGAAGTTAGATTAATCTTAAAACAATGTAACGAGTACATTAGCTTGTCTTAACATATTGCCTTGCATTTCTATTTGCATCACTGTAAGTGACACTTAATATTTCAGACACCAATTTTTGTAGTGCCTACAAAAATTAAACTTTAATTCCTAATGGATTGATCTTACTATTCTGATCCTTAAATTAATATAAAATCAAGAAAACCCACTAAATTTCCTCTGAAATGAATTTAGAATAAGGTAGACAGATACATTCTTTTTATTTATAACTAATTTTTATCTTTGTGTTTTCTTTGTCTTTTTTAATTAAGGTATCTTTGTTAAGGGAATAAACTTTGCTTTCTTTAAATACAACCAACTAATGACAATAATTATTTGACAAAATAAAAGGCTTGGTTTGAAATAATTAATATCTCACAGTGTATACTTTGGCATGACCTCTATTATTATCGTTTCCTACTTTGTTCATTGAACTTTTTTAGTTGTGTTCGAATTTTCCCCAAAATGCTTCCCGATTTTAATATCCTTCCAAATCTATCCAAATCCTTGCTGTAGTAATGTAACCAAACTTGTCAACAAAACATATGCACATGTACACTGAGCCAAATTTTATCTGCCTGTTTTTTTAATCCAACTGAGTGATCGAATATACATGTTTGCCTTTTGTGAAGAAATGCATGACTGTTGCACACTTAACAGCAAGATTTTAATATGCTTCCTTTATGCTGATAAATATAAAATCAATTCCTGTGGGGATGGGTCAGACTTTTACTACCTCATTATTTCCATCTGACAAACCAATTGTTGTTTTGTTTTTGAAATATCAACATACATTGTATCAGATTTGCATTTTTATGGGGATATTTCATCCGGACTTATTTACTTTTCAGAGAGTCAATTTCAGTGCTGTTATTACACATTTTCTTTCATAATGATTGATATGAAAAGTGACAACATGATAAATCTTGATCCTAAAAATAATTACTGTTATGAGTTTTGTAAAGTTTCTCTTTGAATGACAATTTAATTAGAAATATCCCATTTGTAAAGGATAGATGCATTGATGGTTTTCTCCTAACAAAAGTTCTGATTTGTTTTCCACAAAAATTATGAAGAATTTGTTTCCATCACTTTTTGTTACTTTTAGAAACTATTGTTTGCTTAGTACAGCCATTTTCTTATTTAATGTATGTCTAACATATTCATTTTGCCACAACATATGACAATATAATTCAAGATATAATTAATTTTTTACTTCTCCTTTGTAGTTGAGCAAACTCCACCAGTTGTCACTAGGACAGCCTCTGTCTCTAGTACACCCTACATATCTTCCAGGTAAGATATGAAAGAAAATGCTCTGTAAACAGTGGGATACAAATAACGCAAGAATGCCAGTGCCTGCATGTCAGGTCCACATTGGTATGAAAAATGTAATCCAAAACCTTAACACAACCATTGAAGATAACCCTGCAACCACTGTCAGAAAGTACCATCTATACTTGCTTATAAGTCGAGTCCAACTGCAAACAACATAGACTCTGATCTGCCATCACATAATGCACCGGCGGATCAGGGTCTGTGTTGTTTGTTCTCCTACCAAACTGCATAGATCCAGATCTGCTGGCAGATTATGTGACGGCAGATCTGGGTCTTTGCATTTTGCAGTTGGACTCAACTTATAAGCGAGTATATAGAGTCTTATAAGTGAGTATATACAGTAACGTCTACATCTCACTTTCTTTTGACAAGGCTCAACAAAAATTGTCAACGATTGTTACATGGTGTCATGTTATTTTTTATTATATGACCGCCATAAGGTGGAGCATATCATGTTACAATATCGGCATGTATGTCCATCCATCTGTTCCATATTTCTTTTACATGAAGTAACTAAAGCTCTCCACCATCTATCATTACCTGACATGCATTTGGGGTATGGATGATGCCTATTGATTTCAGGGTCAAAAAGTCATGGTCACTGTGACAGTGGCTGAAGAAAGAATGAGTGTTTCTGCACAATAACATCAATTCAATATCACAGACCTGGACCAATCTTTGTGGATGGCTTGCACAAGGATTAAGGAAGAAGCCTACTGATTTTGTGTCAAAAGGTCAAAGTTTAAGGTCACTGACTGAAAGAAAATAATTGGTTTCTGCACAATAACTTTAGTTTTACAGTGCAGACCTGGACTAAACTTTGTGGATCACTTGCACTTGTAGTAAGGTAAAAGTCTATTGATTTGGGGGTCAAGAGGTCAAAAGTAAAAATCACTTTCTGAAAATTCCCAAATTGTTTATGCACAAAATTTTCATCTCTTGACTATGTACCTTCACCAAAGTTTGGGGATGCTTACACTTTGTGATAGAAAGAATCCTATTGATGTTGGTGCCAAAGTCAGAAAAATGTTTTTTGTGTAATAACTTGAGGTGTAGATCACATACCTTGGTAAGGAATAGGTGTATTGATTTTGGGGTCAAAAGATTAAAGAGAGACAGATTTTGCGCAAGAATTGTGTTGACCAAGCTAGATGGATGGTTTGCACATTATCTAAAAAAGAAACCTGATGATTTGGGGGTCTAAATGTCAAAGGTCAAGATCATGGTGAGTAATAAAATAAATTAATGGTTTAGTGGAAAAACATGGTAATATACAGTGGTTCTTTTCTATAAAGTCTGCCAGTATGCTTTGCCATGCTTATTAAATGGGTGTGGTCATGGATCCCATTAAATTGGACAAATTTTATTTAAACTTTGCCCCTTTATTGATTTCACTGCATTACCGTCTATACTCACGTATAAGCCGATACCAACTGCAAACTGCATAGTCACATAATGCGCCGTCCATGCAGTTTGTAAGGACCAATCAGTGTAACAAACAACATAAACCCTGATCTGCCGGCGCATTATGTGACAGCAAATCAGGGTCTATGTTGTTTGCATTTGGACCTAGCTTATACACGAGGATATACAGTAAATACTTTGTTTGTTCTTTAACCCTTTTCATACTGAAACCCAATCATACAGGCAGTCGTGTAGAACTGGACATTTTTTCAGTCATTGGTGTATCAGCATGAGAGAATGCAGTGACGTTGGTCAATCTGTCTTCACTGGACAAGTTTTTCAAATAATTTTTCAAAGTTATGTACCATTTTAAAAAGCATAAAATTTTCTTTAAAGTCATTTATTTTTTCAATGAAAATTTTCAGATGTAAAAAATTCAGTTGAAAGTTAAGTAAACTAAAAAAAACATGCTTTACATTTTTTGTATAATTTTCAATGCAATTTTTCTATCTGCAACATTCATTTTACCTCATATATGTAAATGTATGAAATGTGAGGAATTTTATGCTGTTTAAGGTAGCGACAAAATAATAAAAATCCATCAAGAATGTCAAAGGTTATTTCAATTTTATTAAATTTACTCTCAAGAGATATGGAAAGCAAGCAGAAGAGATTCTTACTGGAAAGTCGACAAAACTGTTCATTTTGTATCAGTATTTTTATTCCATATTAAATTATAATGTAAAAATATCAGAGTTTTGTTGGGCTTATTTTGGTCCATTTCCAGGAATGCAGTAAAAATTTCATAATAATATGCACACATCCAACCTCGGTATGTGGGTTTATGAGCAGTGAAGTTCACAAAATATATATCTAGCTTGAAAACAATCAAAGTCTTCATCATCATCAATATCCGAGTCAAAAATACCAATTAACTAATTATCATCCGCTCATTTCATTTCAATGTAGTCAAGATCACAATCCTCACTGCCTAAAATATCAATTTCCCCCACAAAATTGTATATATATTCATCAAAAACGGCATCCAAAACAGTCATCACTTGCCGCTTCAGTACTGTCCGCTATTTTGATCTTTGCATGTTAAAATTCAGTTTTTAAATAAAAACTTTTATTAACCAGTTATCATCATCTCCGTTAATTTTATTGAAAAGTCAAGATCGCTATCTGCACTTCGTAAAAAGTCAATTTTCTCCACAAAATTGTGTATATTTTCATGAAAATCAACACTCACATCACTTCCATAATTCACTGCTTCAGTAATGTCCACCATGTTAATCTCAGCATATTAAAACTTGTGTTTGAAATCAAAATTTCAAATAACCAGTTATCATCTCCATTCATTTTGATGAAGTAAAGATAACGATCCTCACTGCCTAAAATGTATATTTTCCACACGAAATTGTCAATATTTTCAACTAATTCAGCAAGCACGTAACTGCCATCTCTTGCTGCTTGAGTAGTGACCAACATTTTCGTTCTCCGCATGTTAAAACTATTTTTAAATCAAATTTTTACCAGTTTTGGGGGTTCTTTTAAACTTGTTCTTTGTCTGCGTTTGTGCACTTCCTGCATTTATTTCCTTCTTTTGAAAAGAGGACATGTAAAATGATGTATTACACAGTTAAATGCACACTTCCGTGAAGTGGTAGACGGAATGTAGTGAACATACGACTGGAGGTGTATCACAATGGCAAAGCTAAAGTACAACTGGAGTCATATCCCGATAAAAGGGTTAAAACATTGTCAGTAAACAGTATTTTTGGAACATCCCCTAGTATAAGGCATCCTAATTTGAAACGTCAGTTGTATAGCTCCCATGAACAGCGTTATTAACAGCTCTATAATTATGTCCAGGTAGATGTAGGCAGGTATAAGTTGAGACCTTTGATCTTAGGCAGGATTCAGATGGTCAGATTTATGAAAACTTCAGTTGTTGGGTTATTAAGGTCCCAATTGATGAAGTCTGCAGAGCCCTATAGTAAACGTGTCTCTCTGTATGTCAGTCAGTCCATCTGTTCATCCACCAATAATTTGGTTTCTGCAAGAAAACTTTACTGGGAATTGTTGGATTTTAACCAAATTTCATATGTTGCTTTATACTGACAAGTCCTCAGAAGAGTTTCATTTTCATTTTTCTCAGTAATCATGCTTATTGCCTACTCATTTTTCAGGAGTTATGGCTACTGATTGCCCGTGCACCTGACTTTGGTTTCCACAGCCTAACTTTACCAAGGTTTGTTGGATTTCAACCAAATTTGGCCGGAACCTTTATGCTGGCAAGTCCTTGAATGGTTTTAATTTCCAATGTTCCATATTATCATTTAGAAGTGGTATTGACCCAGTTTGCTATTCCTCAGTTTTAGGCCCTGCTAAACAGATTGTAGTGAGTAGTGCCCTTTGCTAATATCTGTAGTCTTGAAATATTTTCAACATAAGTTTGTAGATGTGACCACAAAGGAAGGACACATGAGAATATGTTGTTGAATTTTTTGCTGACTACCAGATTCTGATTGCCATGAAACTTGGAATGGAAGAAGTTTTCTTAATGAAATTGCCATTATTTTTTCTAAAATTTGATTTTTGTCAGATATTCATATAACTGTGGAGGAAGAACTTCTGGGAAGTTGTTGCATCTTTGTGCAGCTATAATGTTTCTGTATTTTTCTCCCCCAGTACTGATTTATTATAAAATGGATTTGGCTTTGTTAGTCTGTGCATTTTTCTGTACTTGTATATATGCTGTTGTCATGCTTCATTTGCAGCTTTCACTTTTAATCTGAATTTCGAGTCTCAAATATTTCTAATACACCTTGCAGAACCTTGAGTGAAATGTTTCTACTAATTGCAGCATGGATCTTGCTCTTCTGTCAAAATGCATGTGCAAAGTTCAGGGGCTTTCATCCATTGCAGACACCAACAACGTTTCTCAGAATTTCATACTGTTGCTGCTGTTGATCATAATAAATGTGGATGTGATGGTAGTAGTTGTAATTGTTGTTGTTATTGCTGTTGTTCAAAATAATAATATTATTATTATTATTTTTATTATTATTATTATTATTATTATTATTATTATTATTATTATTACAGTGTCAGCACCCCCAGGGTATGCACCAGCTCCGATTCAGTTTCAGAGGCCTGCCACAGCACCTGTACCCAATGGACCACAGATGCATGAAATGACAATACCAAATGATCTCATTGGGTGTATCATTGGCAGGGGAGGACAGAAAATTAATGAGATTAGGTAACAGTCATGTTAGAAAGGAAGGGTAATCTCAGTTGTCTCCCTTCTATGAGGATTGTATCCACCCCTTGTAGAAGGCTACCTTCTCCTGCACCCAAGTAAAACATAAAACAAATTTACATTTTCATCATATGTGACATGACTTATATTGAGAGAGAAAGACAATATTGGAGTGGGTTGAGACTTAAAGTATTTTATTTTATAGAAATTGTGACCTTTTCAGAATCTTAATTGCTGTCTATGGATTCATCCTCTTTAATATACACGTAGCACTTGCAGTTTTTTAGTATTCCAACTTATGTTATTTTAAATTCTTGACAGTTTATAAATTAAATAGACAACTTTGCATAATATGCATACAGCACTCAGAAATGTTGAGCATTTGAAGTCTATAACAAATAGTGTTTCCAAATATCAGTTAAATTATCACTCTTTGTGTTACCTGCATTAGCATGGTCAGACATACATATCACTTTATGTAGGCATAACTTTTCTTGTGGTGTCTATATCATTTGAATGTTGTGCTAAAGTCAGATACAGGGGGGTACATAACACACAGATGGACAGACAGATGCAGGTGAGATTCCAGGTTTCATGGAAAAGAGGTACTTGTTTTATTTAATATACAATAATCACATTACATTTTATGTTAACATTTTCTACCACCAATGAGAAATTGAGGAGTAAAAATGCATTTGCTCTTGAACAAGTTTTCTGGTGTTGAACACTTTCAAGATCATGCAGTCAAAGCTTTAAAAATGTTATAAAAGTCGGCTTGCCCAGGGCAAGCTGATTGGAAAATCTAACTTGCCCTTCAGAGATTTGAGCTTGCCCCAAATATGACAACAAAATATTAACTTTAGTCAAAAAAATGTGGTAAAATGAAATATAGGATGTTTTAAATGAAATTGTATACTATTTATTTTACAAATATAGAACTTTCATTTTCTTTTTATCTTTCTTTGCAGACTAAAACATTATGTTGATAATTAAAGTTATCAAAAAAAGATATATGTAACTAGCACATGTAGATGAGGAAAAAAGGAATGGTTAGAATGCAGATATAGTTAGAAGAGCAAAGACAGACATGTACATGTATAAAAGCGAACAGAACAATTGAAAGTTTGATAAGGGTATTGGAAATGGCTAGATTTTTAAGAGAGAGATAGTGATGTTTAGGTAAAAGACCTTAAAAATGTAAAATAAAGCAGCCAAAAACAGAACTGTGTTACCTTAATTTTAATCATCTTTTAATATATCAACATTTTTTATAATGTTTCCACTTAAAATTCAATTGATCATGCAGATTTAAGTATCAAATCCTGTAAGAAAACATGGTAAAATGGAGTCCCTCACTGAAATATTCCAATATTAATGAAATCACTATTTGCTTTTTTCCTGGAGAGTGTTGTGTCCACTTCGATGTCTGCTTCCGTGTCCATGTCATAAAATTTTTACCTTGAAATTAGCAACATTCATCAAAACAATCTTTGAGATGCCAACTGTTGAGAATAATTTGAGAACACTTGTGGGTGGTAGGTTTCCATGTGGCTAATCATTAGAGATGAGTGCCTTCTATTTCCAAACACAACTGTCAAAGAAGCCTTACGAGTTATATTATTAACCATGATCACCTAGTCTCCATGAAATTGGCGACATGCATAAAAACAATCTTTGACAAGCCGATTGTTCAGAGTCGGCACATTTGGAGCTCAAAATAACCTGTGGTTAGGTTAGGACTTGAAGGTTGGCAAATCCTGTTTATGTACAAATATTACTATTAAATTAAATGCATATATTTATTTCCCATTTGTCAAAACTTGCTTTAAATAGTATATTTACATTGTCATATCTGCGCAAGAAAATTCGAGACTGACTACATGATGTAAATGACAGACTTTGACAACATATCATGTGAAATAAAGGATCAATAGATGAAAGAAACTGCAGGCAGTTACAGATTTTAAGAATGAGAAATACCAGTGCTGATGTATGTACTGTTTCAAGGTCGCAGAGTATAAAACTTGCAGCACATAAAGCATTATGAGCTGAACATGACCTCTCTCTCTTTCTCAGGCAAGTACCTTGCAAACTTGAGCTTGCCTGACCTGAATTTGAGCTTGCCTCAGGCATTGGGCAAGTGTATTTGTAAAGCCCATATGTCACAGGACAGTTTTATTGTCGCACTTGTTAATGATAAGACATGGGTGTCATTTTCTGCCAGCAGGATCAGAAGGGTTAAGAATTTGTGTTAAAGTTTGTAAAAAGTCATACAACAGATGCTGTATTCAATAATGGAAAGTATTACTATATGCCTGAAGTTTTTGGCTTGGAGGAATTTTAATCCCTCCATGCTTATGGCACAATGTCCATTTTTTGTTACCAAATATGGTTTGTATTACTAAAAATAGTTACAAACTTTATGGTCTTACTGAAACTGATGACAGAGTAGATATCCACTGGCCTTTCATGTCAATTTTATATGTCAAGGGAGGCTGCTCAAATTTAGTTAAATGATTAGACCTGAGTTATGTTCTTCCATCTGATGTTATGTAAATTCATATCACTTCAACCCTTCAAGGCATTAATGTTCTCAATACTTTGATTATCCTGATATACTAGGGTTCCCCAATACACCTGCACCTGCATCAGCATTAATATTCTGTGATAAAGTTTTTAAAGTAACAAATTTTCTACATTAGTTGCTGTGTTAAACTTAAACTTTGGTATAATATTACACTATATGCCTATAGTTTATAAGCAGAATGGTAACAGGTTAAAGTTGGTTAGACCTTCTATTCGTCTTAGCAAAGTAGATAAGGAGGTGATGGTCATTTTGATTCAATGCTGTCATGGGCTGTACAGCTGGTATCATACCAAATTTCATGGGCTGTACAGCTGGTATCATACCAAATTTCATGGGCTGTACAGCTGGTATCATACCAAATTTCATGGGCTGTACAGCTGGTATCATACCAAATTTCAACCAAAAAGGTTCATGAACTGTTATAAGTTTTAAAAATCAAACTGTTGAGTTATATATAGCAGGAGATTACAGCTAAGTAAATTAGGAATATCTCCATTTTCCTTTCTGTTCTTTTTTTTTTTTTTTGTTGCTAGATGATATTTTCAATGTGGTTGACTAAATTGGTTTTCTATTCATAATATGCACTTCCAGTTTGTATACTAGAGTATTGAAAAGGCTGTACCAGGTAAAATTTGTGTTTTTGCAAGGTAGAACTATTAATTACACCAAACTTGACGACATACTGCGTTCACCTAGTTATTAGGTTCTAATGAAGAGTCAAAAGATACAATTTCAGAAATTAATTTATAAAGAGATGTTTTTCGTATTTCAACAGAAATCTCCACATAGGCAAGTAGTAAGAATAAAAAATGGATAAAATATGTAATAGATTTCTGATACCACCACTGAATTGATTTAAATTCACCCACGTTTTATTTCAAAAAGGTATTTTATAGGTGACATAGTAGAGTTGGCTTCACCATCCAAAATGTATCTGGATGGTCTGGGTATATATGATGATACACCGTCAAAGTTGTTGGTGCATCAGATTATGGGTATTGGATTTATGGAATCCTTTTTTATGTTGCCAGGCAACTGTCGGGTGCTACAATCAAGATTTCTAATGCAGAAGAGGGTTCCTCAGACAGAAAAGTTACAATTACAGGCTCACTGGAGACTATTGGCATAGCACAGTATTTGATAAATACAAGGTTAGTAGTATATACAGGAACATTAAATTGACTAGAATAAGATTCTTGCAACTTTTTCTTTTAGTTTTCAGCAAAAAATTGTCACATATATATCCAACTGCAAATCGATCTTTTTTTTTTTTACATTACAGGAGAAAGACAAAAATCATCCTATTTATATCATATTTAGATTGTATTCACTTAAAAACTACTGAATAATGATTTGCAGAAAAGTAATAAAAATGATTAGCTTCAAAATAATTGATATTGTAAGTAGATAATTTTTGAAATCCCATTTTCTTAAAAGAAAACTCACAGGTACTTATAATGTGCCAGAATATGGAGGAATTTGAAGATGAAATAGCATATTTTGACAAATTTTTGCTTCTTTATTTATCTTGGTGTTTGCTTTCAGTTAATCATGCTTTATATTTTAATTGGAGAAAAAACAAGATTACATTTTTACATGTGCCCCCAGATTTAATAGAAAAATAAAAGGGGAACAGACAGTGCCCTGCCTTACACCTGGGAGACATGAGGAAGTAAACAAAGGTCACTAATTTTTGTTGTGCCTGTTTTAACTTTTATATCGGTATCAGATGACAGTCTGGACTCTGGTTTTATGTTGCATTTTCTCTATTTTTCTCTTTTATTAATGTGTGAGCAATCTGGAACTTTTCAACTAATGTTTAAGCACAAGACAAACATGTTTACATGTTTTAGAATTCATGCAACACATGTATATACCGTCCATACTTGCTTATAAGTCTAATCCAACTGCAAACTACACAGACCCAGATCTGTCACATAATGCACAGGCAGATCTGGATCTATGTAGTTTGTTAGGAGTAATCAGTGGAACAAACAATACAGATCCTGATCTGCTGATGCATTATGTGACAGATCAGAGTCTATGTTGTTTGCAATTGGACTCGACTTATAAGAATATATATATGGTATACAGTATAATAGTAAAGGGTCTCCTGTGTTTATCAGTGAACATACGAATCAGCGCAAGAATTTTCAATTATTAATTGTTTGGATATACTCTCTCTGACCATCTCATTTAGTTAACAATTGACTCGTTGGCTGTAGATGAAGACATCAGAGAGTGTGTTATATCAGACAGGAAAAGTTGTGGAAGGCTCAGTTGAATTTATTAAGCAATATACACCATTTCAGACTGTCTCTGAGCTTAATGTGGTGTGTTACCTGCATATAATATTCATCCAAATGTGAACAGTATGAGCTTGAGATTTTTTGTTTCAAGCAATCAGAAATGACATTACTTTTAAAAGGTTGTTTTTGATTGGCTGATATTGGAAACTCATATTCAAGGTCAGAGTTTTATGATCTGCAGCCCTGATATGTCACCAGATTATGTGAACAATTTGGGACTGTTGTGTTTACATTTGGGTCTGCTTTATAAACAGGTAATTACAGAACAACTGTCCAATAAGATATTAACCTTGCTTTGAAATTTTTCCTGCTTTTGTTGTAGAGATTCATATTTGATACATGCAGGATATTTTCCAATTATGTATGTCAGATTGAAAAGATAAATTATTAAATAGCTGTATCCCTGTGTATTTTGAGAACAGATCAGGACTGCAAAAATTCCAAAATTACTCTACTTGCCTGGTATTGAGATTTGAATAGGAATCTAAATTTTCTTTTCTTCATCATAATTTATAAAAGATTCTGTGCAAAATTGTGCAAATTCATGAAATTGCACTGCGCAGTAAAATTCTCATTTTGTACTGGGCTGCAAGACAAGGGATACTTATGATCAAGCGGCAGAAAATAAAACAATCAATGCCATTTGATCTTGTTATATAATAAAATTTGGTATAGTTTATCAGATTTGTTAATGTGAATCTCTTCTTTAAATGTGGAGTTACTTGTATCACAATTTCAAGGAACATATTGTTATTTATTAATAACAGATGTTTTTGACATTATGCATGCTTTATGTATATATATAATGGAACTTGGCTAATCCAGCTAGGACCAAAATCTATGGCCAGATTGTGTTTTGAGGGCTTTTCACAAAGAATGTTATTTCAAATTGTCTGACATGTTAGAGGCATTTAAGGAATGCTGCGGTGCAAATTGAGTGCAATTTAAATGTTTAAAATAGAAAATCGTAATAATTTTTACTTTGTATTTGTTAATCTTTAAGTCGAAGCTTAATGATCCTTAACACATGCACATGCTGTCAGATATTCCTTCATTTAACGGATATTGTATACAAAACTGCATGGGAATTCAAAAGGAAATACTGGTTTGGACCTCAGATACTGTGAGCAAGGGGAACTAAAGGGACTGCACCGGTTGCCGCGTGGAATCTGTTACCACACAATCATCACTTACTCTTTACTCTGTGCAGAACTTTTTCCTTGAGCACAGTGGAAAGTTAACACTAGAGATAAGGAACATTTTATATCTGCAACTACTGAAATTGCTCATCAGAACTTAGAATAAATAATGTTGTGTGGTAATGGGTTCAATGAGGCAACTGGTACAAGCTCTATATTTGCATTTAAATTACCCTTTGTGAAAAATGTCATTAGGAACGATAAGATTAGCTCCTTGTATGCAGTCAAATGAGCAAGGATATGGATTATTGGGAAGTATTCAGTTGAATGTGCAAGGATATGGATTACTAGGAATTATGCAGTTGAATGGGCAATGATATGGATTAATAGGAATTATGCAGTTGAATGGGCAATGATATGGATTACTAGGAATTATGCAGTTGAATGGGCAATGATATGGATTACTAGGAAGTATGCAGTTGAATGGGCAATGATATGGATTACTAGGAAGTATGCAGTTGAATGGGCAATGATATGGATTACTAGGAAGTATGCTGTTGAATGGTCAATGATATGGATTACTAGGAAGTATGCAGTTGAATGGGCAATGATGTGGATTGCTAGGAAGTATGCAGTTGAATGGGCATTGATGTGGATTGCTAAGAAGTATGCAGTTGAATGGGCAATGATATGGATTGCTAGGAAGTATGCAGTTGAATGGGCAATGATATGGATTGCTAGGAAGTATGCAGTTGAATGGGCAATGATATGGATTACTAGGAATTATGCAGTTGAATGGGCAATGATATGGATTACTAGGAATTATGCAGTTGAATGGGCAATGATATGGATTACTAGGAATTATGCAGTTGAATGGACAAGGATATGGATTGCTAGGAAGTATGCAGTTGAATGGGCAATGATATGGATTGCTAGGAATTATGCAGTTGAATGGGCAAGGATATGGATTACTAGGAATTATGCAGTTGAATGGGCAATGATATGGATTACTAGGAATTATGCAGTTGAATGGGCAATGATATGGATTACTAGGAAGTATGCTGTTGAATGGGCAATGATATGGATTACTAGGAAGTATGCATTTGAATAGGCAATGATGTGGATTGCTAGGAAGTATGCAGTTGAATGGGCAATGATATGGATTGCTAGGAAGTACGCAGTTGAATGGGCAATGATATGGATTGCTAGGAAGTATGCAGTTGAATAGGCAATGATGTGGATTGCTAGGAAGTATGCAGTTTAATGGGCTATGATATGGATTGCTAGGAGGTATGCAGTTGAATGGGCAATGATGTGGATTGCTAGGAAGTATGCAGTTGAATGGCAACAATATGAATTACTGGTTGAATGGGTAAGGGTATGGATTAAAGGATATGGATTACTAGGAAGTATGCAATTGAAATGGAAATGATGTGGATTGCTAGGAAGTATGTAGTTGAATGGGCATTGATATGGATTGCTAGAAAGTATGCAGTTAATGGGCAAGGATATGGATTAATCAGAAGTATGCAGTTGAGTGGGCAAGGATATGCATACATGCCAAACATTACCCTTTTGGCATAATCATTACGCTTTTTTTCACCTAATTAGGTCTTACACTCGCCAATATATGGATTATGCTTTTTATGGTACACTAAAATTTTTAAAAAAAGAAATAAGTTTTGTTTGTCATTGTTATTATCATCTCTTTAATCCCACACATCATATAAATATGAGAATCTATTCTAAAAAAGAAGACTGCTGTGTAAAAGTAGATACATTTGTCCATCGTAGACCTACATGTATTTTCCTTATTTTCTATTTGTAGCAGCTGTATATGACACATTTCCAAGAAAACAGAAGGATTTATTCAATTTGAAGACTTAACTCACAGATTCATTATATTTTGATAATATAATTAGTAAGTGGACCAGTCTATACTTAAAAAAAATGGTGCCAGATGTTAAGCAAAACAGACTTTATCGATGTGACTATGATATTATACGACTGAAAAATGTTAGAGAAGGGGGATCTTTTTAAACTTCAAAACATGTCAGGTCATAAAAAGGTCAGATCAATAGTTCTTTACAAATTTAAAAAGAAGAATATGAGAGTGATGTAATGCAGCAAGAAGGTTGAGCACATCATCGCGATCATTGCAGAATTTGTGGACTTGACTTTACAATCATTCAGCAAAAGTTTGACATGTATTACTAGTTAAAGTGAGTGTTGCATATAAATAATTTGTCAATATGCTTTGTGTTTGTATTCTGGTACTAATCCACACGGATTGTGCCCATTTGTGATAAGAATTTTAACTAGCTGCAGATCCAGGTTAGTAGCAAAACTAAATGTACATTTTTCATACAGTTTATTGTAATTGTGGCATGTAATATATAGATTACACTTTTTATGCTAAGATTATGCTTTACTGCCACATAGGTTACGCTTATACCGCTCTAGGGGTTGGCATGTATGGATATGGATTGCTAGGAAGTATGAATGTTTAATGGGCAATGATATGGATTACTAGTTGAATGGGTAATGATATGGATTGCTAGGAAGTATGCAGTTTAATGAGCAATGATATGGATTACTTGGAAGTATGCAGTTGAATGGGCAATGATACGGATTACTAGTTGAATGGTTAATGATATGGATTGCTAGGAAGTATGCAGTTCAATGAGCAATGATACGGATTACAAGGAAGTATGCAGTTGAATGGGCAATGATATGGATTACTAGTTGAATGGGTAATGATATGGATTACTAGGAAGTATGCAGTTGAATGGGCAATGATATGAATTGATAGGGGACAAGTTAGACAGGTTTTGCTATATATTCCTTGGAGTTTCACACAGTATTGCTTCAAATTCTTCTATTTTTTCAGACAGCATCATTACTCTTTCTTTTTAATTTGCAAGTCTGGGTGATACTTGGATCATTATAATTTAGCAAAAGTAACATGTTTTCTAAGTATGTGTCCATCATATTTTGAGCTTTATCCATATTTTTATCTTGCACATGCACATTTCTTCAAGGTTACAGGATATCTGTCTGTTTACTAATTCTGTTATCTTTGAAAATACCAGTTCCTGAAAATACTAACATTTACCAACAAACTTCATCGATATAAAATTTCTGTTCTGCTTTCTCCCTTTGAGTTCATAGACAGAATAATGTTATTCAGAACATGTCTTCGATGAGTAAACTGTAATTTAGTGTACTTATCAAATTATAATCCTCTTTATACAATTTTGTCAATAAACTGTTTATGAGCCCATCCCCTACTTTGTGAAAATGTATTAGGCTGGCTCTTCAGCTTATCAGAGGAGGAATACTATTTGAAAGCTTGTCATAAAAATTTCTTATGATGATTTTGATACATCTCCTTGTGTATAAAATGCACCCATCTGCAAAATAACGTATTCCCAGATTACATAACAGCAGATCAGAATGTGTACAATTGTGTTCTACTAATGATTGTAAGGAAACAATGTAGACCTGCAATACCCATATTCTGAAAACGTTTTGAGCAAGAAACACAATCTTGAGCTCTAAACCCTTAAAAAAGATATATTAATTAGGTTGCACCCATATCATCAAAATGTGGCAGCTAGAGGGTCCCAATTTAAGAAAAATCTTACGAGTTCTATGATTTTAGTTTCGTTTTAAAGTTGAGTTTCTTGCTCACAAAGTTTAGAGAATGTGGGTCCTGATCTGCCAGCACTATGTTGGCACTAGAATTTCCAAAGCAGCTGCCAAATTTTACCCAGAAAAATAGTGATATTTTGTATTTGCTAGTGTACCAGAAGAGGGCTGCACTCTGGAATTTTCAATTCCGGATCTGACTCCTGTTCAACTGTAATCATTACCTAGTATTGACTGGTATTTTCTTTCTTAACTTCACTCCTTCACTTAAATGTTATTTTCAAACTAATGGAAGCTAAATTGTGCATTTCTGCATGTTCCATTGTTAAGAAATGTAGTCTCTTACATCAAAATTTATACAACCTCAAAAATACGCTACACTAGCAGATGTCGGCGGCTTCAGGGCAAAAATCTGCAGACAACAGCACAAGCACCTAAATTGTCAATTGTCAGTTATGTTATATTTATAGAAATGAATCTCCATCTGAAAATTCTTATCACCATTGGAGATTTTGGTGATTACCAGCACCAATATAGCACGCGCTAAGGCTGCAATGTTTATATGTGTAACAAGTTAGTTTAGTTTACTACCCGTAAACATTTATAAAATCGGTAACCATGTAAACAAGCATGCACGTGGTACATCTGGTTTTAGCAGATGTGCATGTCCAGGTAGTATATCCAGTTGCATAATAAATGTTGTCATCAGTTCATATATGTAACGGTCTGAAACAACATCCCGGTGATCCTAAGGCTGTTTTACCTCAATTGTCAGAAACTGTGTATTCAACGAATGTCATAATAAAAGATAAAAGACGTACAGCAGTGAAACAATTGCAGTTGAGCAAGGTACAGCATGCACATTGTCATTGGATTACATATCAATAGCTGTCAGCTGTAAACGGAATGTGCAGATCGGGGAAAAGGTCAAGTTTTTAATCAGTTCGATTAAATGGCATCATTTTGGTTATTGTATACCACATACATGTTTAGACATTTGGGTGAACATTGCAGCTTTGGCCAACACATTATGCAAAGGAAGATCTGAGTTTATAGGCTTTTTGCTGTTTGGTGCACATTTTTAATGGGTAGAAATGGGGATGGGGAAGACCTGTTTGAGTCTTGATTTGTCCAGGATTACTAATAACATTTTTACAAAAGGCTCTATAGACAGATTCAAGTGCAAATTCTTTCCTCTAAATTAAGCCGCTAACAGTTTGTCACTTTACCAAAGTAAGAAAAATACAAGTATTCTATATTTGAAAAATATGTATGAACATAATTGAATTTTGTCTGACCAGCTAAACAAGTTTACTTGCTTGAAGGTGTGGATATTTCAGATCATGCATTTCCAATGGTGTTCCTTACTAATTATTTATATTTATTTCTATCTTGTGATTTAGTTTTGTAGTCTGACACTATGCCTGCACGTGGTTTGTGGACCTTGTCTAATACTATTTTTCCTTCCCATTTTTTTTCTGCAGCATGGAATTGCATAAGACCTTGACCCTTGACCCAACTACCTCGACCCCATCAACTAGCACTTTGACCTCTGTGACCTCTGTTCAGTCCCATCATGCTCCCCTGGCCATTCCAATGAGTGTTCCGATGAAGCCGATTCAGCTACTCAACATAAATATTCCAGGCATGATCGACCCAACCAATGCCGCTACTGCAACCGCGAATATGAACAATTTTGCAGGAAAAATGAGGGTTGGGGTAACGGCCTTCAAGACAGGAACGACCAAATTTGCACCATACTAACAAATGCTTGGTTATGATATGTATACTCGCCATACATCTGTACTAGATGTTTTCTTCTCATGGAGGCCTTTGGCAGGGTGACTACATATGTCCTTTGTTGTTAATACAGTAACATTTGTAACTGATGTTACAAGGATATTGTGATATATAATGGCATATCCTCTATAGCAAAATTATTTTCATTATTGTTTACTGTAAAAAAAAAAAAGTAAAACTCATTGACAGTCACCCTACCACTTTTAATCATGGACCTGTTAATGACTATAAAAAGTATAGAATTCTTTAGATTTAGTAAGATTGATTCTAATTATAATTATAGTGATTTTTATCCCAAGCATTTTCTACAAATGACTATTTTTGGATGCGGAAAATCCTAAATGTTTCTTTACTTTCACTTCATATATTATGTATATTTACATATTCTTGACAATGTTATATGGAACTTTGTCCCTTTACATACATGCATATTTGTGATTGTCTTAGTATCATGTATAGTGTTTCAGTACCTATATTGAAGGTAATTACTAGGTATTTAGATCCATTTTAACCAGTCAAAATGGTTAGAATGTTTTTAATCTAATTTTGCAAGTTAAATTGCCAAAGATGATTTTACAAAATTTAGAGCTGATTTTCATTTTTATCTTGGTTTATACTCAAAGTGATTATTTTTCCCATCCTTTTTGCAGTATTATGATTTGCACTGTAATGTTAACAGTTTATTGTAGATTTTGTTAGTGATGTTCTTAGCCAACAGAAATAAGTAACTGTCCACAGCCTTTGGAGTAAGAGCATTCAGAATGCAATGAACTTAGTACACACATGCACATACACATTCAGAATGCAATGAACATATCTCACACACACATTCAGAATTCAATGAAAATATTACGTCCACATTCAGAATGCAATGAACATATTACACACACACATACACATTCAGAATGCAGTGAACATATTGCAGATCCATACACATTCAGAATGCAATTAACATATTACACACATACACATTTGGAATGCAGTGAACATATTGCATGCACATACACATTTAGAATGCAATGAACATATTACATACACATGTAGACACTCTGAAAAGTATTTAATTTCACCTTTTTTTATTCACTATGGTAATTTTTTCCTGTGAACAGTTGGTGTTCATAAATCCTCATTAATTTTAGGGTAAATGGATCATAATAAGAAAATTATATTCAAGGAAAAATATACTGTCTATACTTGCGTATAAGTCGGATCTAACTGAAAACTTCATAGACCCAAATCTGCAATTGCATGATGTGCCAGCATATCAGGGTCTGTGCAGTTTGTTAGGAGTAATCAGTAGAACAAACAACATAGACCCAGATTTGCCAGTGCATTATGTGACAGCAGATCAAGGTCTATGTTGTTTGCAGTTGGACCCAGCTTATAAGCGATTATAGATGGTACCTAGAGGGTCAGAATATAGATAAGAATTGCAAACACTGGAAATTGAAGACATAGGTACCCACTAGCACAGAGGGAAAGAGTATCTTGTGTTGCCAAAAAAAAAGTTTTTTACACAAAATTGAGGACAGTCTGATTTCTGTAGGCATTGTAATGTGGTCTATACTAGTTTACATATTGTATAAATTTGTGTAATTTAGTAGATGATAGTCCTACATTCCATACCCGACCTTGATTAACAGGGTATATCTATATTTATGTTTCTAATGTAGGGATAATTCAGGTATCTGTGTGTTCAAAGTCCCATCATTGTTTTCTAATCATATGTCATAATATGCTCAAGAAAAAGTTGCCCATCAGGGGAGACAAATCATGCAATTTGAGTGCCCTTCAAAATTACCATGCATTTAGTAATATTGTGTTTCATGCGACACTAAAGTCTTTGGCCTAAATAAAGTTTCATTTTATTTTTATGATTGAAAATAATTTAAGTCTCACAGTAAAGACATTTGTGATGGTATAGCCTTGAGTTTTTTTTTATAAATTGCTTTGGAAATTACTAATATCTGTACAGTATATCTTTAGTAGCTTTTCTCTTACTTGTTTGATTTAACGGCTTTTGCTAAGTGCTTGAAATACTGCAGAAATCTTAATAATAAGTGCATGGGTGAAAATAAGTATATATGGAAAATGAGTGCATGCTCACTTTTCTTGCCCTAATCTGCCACACATCATTGCATTGGCAGATTTTGATCTGCAGAATAAACACAGTACATTTGACTGCTACAATATTAAAAAAGGTCAGATAATCCAATCCAGTAAGACATACCTCCTTCAGCTCGTTGAGGATATGTTTTTGTTTTTTTCTAAGAGCCATGGTGGCTTTGTGGTTAGTGAGCCAGACTCGCAACTAAAAGGGTTTGGGTTTGAATCCTACCATCGCATCAGCAAGGGTTGTCGACCATGGTGTGTCCTTAGGCAAGGCATTTTGACTTTTGCTTCAGTTGCCTTGGCACTAAATAACCATTGTGTGTTTCTGTGCCATAAAACAGTGAAACTAATTTAATGTAAGTGAACACTTTCTGAAACTAAATTAATGTAAGTGAACACTTTCTGAAAACTAATGTAATGTAAGTGAACACTTTCTAAAAAAAACTAATATAATCTAAGTGAACACTTTCTAAAAACTAATTTAATGTAAGTGAACACTTTCTACGTGTGTTATTGAGATTTTTATCATGTATTTTTTTAATTACCATTCATTCATTTGGTGTTCATCTGATCAACTTTTTCTTGAGTATATCTGCTGTAAGAATTAAATTCTGGGTAGATGCAGAGGGAATGAAGAGAGATTGAAGTTTAAATGGTAGAACAGTTGATACTTAATATGAATAAGTCTGCTCTAGGAAGCATGTATATTTATGATTCTAGTCTTGTACAATTATCTTGGTTTTGAATAAGTTACATTATTGCATAAGGGATTGAACATTAATCATTTGGTACCAGTTTCACTAAACATCTCAAAATGTCTTTCTCTAATTGAGATTTTTTAATTAATATCTTTCTTATTGCTTGGTTCGTAATGATGAATTCAGAACATTCAGCAGACATCAGGGATTAAAATACAGATATATAAAAAATCTCAAACTCTTCTAATGATAATCTTGCTTTATCTATGAGAAAATTTTCAGGAATTCCCCAACCCTTTTTTCAAGAATGAAAATGTTGCTGCATGTTCAGTTCTAAATTAAAAAGTGATTTTGCATCCTTTCCACCATCTCAGCTTTTGACTAAAAATATTGTCTACAGTATAAAAATATTAATATTTCTACAGTATCATAAACATGATAATGTAAAATATCAATCCATGAAGAAATTTTGAAAAATATGGTGAAACCAGGCCCAAGCCTTACATCTCGCTATGTTGGAATATACAGCCATGATTGTGGAATACATACTGTGTTGTCAGCAATCTTTTCTACACATTTGTTTAATTATTTTCAAGATGTACCGATAAGTATAGGTAGAAAATATTATATTAATCATAATTTACTGCTGATTCTTGCGTACAAATATTTTAAATATCTTAATAGGAATATAAAGATCAGTGTGTACAAAATTACCATATTCACATGCTTACAAGTCGAGTCCGACTGCAAGCAGTATAGACCCTGATCTGCCATCACATAATGTGCCTGCAGATCACGGTCTCTTGTTTGTTCTACTGATTACTCCATGCAAACTGTATAGACCCTGATCTGCCATCACATAATGTGCCTGCAGATCACGGTCTCTTGTTTGTTCTACTGATTACTCCATGCAAACTGTATAGACCCTGATCTGCCATCACATAATGTGCCTGCAGATCACGGTCTCTTGTTTGTTCTACTGATTACTCCATGCAAACTGTATAGACCCTGATCTGCCATCACATAATGTGCCTGCAGATCACGGTCTCTTGTTTGTTCTACTGATTACTCCATGCAAACTGTATAGACCCTGATCTGCCATCACATAATGTGCCTGCAGATCACGGTCTCTTGTTTGTTCTACTGATTACTCCATGCAAACTGTATAGACCCTGATCTGCCATCACATAATGTGCCTGCAGATCACGGTCTCTTGTTTGTTCTACTGATTACTCCATGCAAACTGTATAGACCCTGATCTGCCATCACATAATGTGCCTGCAGATCACGGTCTCTTGTTTGTTCTACTGATTACTCCATGCAAACTGTATAGACCCTGATCTGCCATCACATAATGTGCCTGCAGATCACGGTCTCTTGTTTGTTCTACTGATTACTCCATACAAACTGTATAGACCCTGATCTGCCATCACATAATGTGCCTGCAGATCACGGTCTCTTGTTTGTTCTACTGATTACTCCATACAAACTGTATAGACCTAGATCTGCTGGTGCATTATGTGATGGCAGATCTGGGTCTGTGCAGTTTACAGTTGGACTTGGCGTATAGGCAAGTATATATGGTTGATAACATACAGTAATTATGATTGTTATGAAATGATGCATAAAAATTGAAGTGTGTGAAATAATTTAAGAAAATAAAACAAACTAGGACAGGAAAAGTAATCAATATTGTTCCCAGTCATCTTGAATAGAGAGATACTCGTTATGTTTTTTCCTCACAATTGTATTAATTTTCTGTATAGAGACTTGAAATGTAGTGGTCCATGCAGATTAGGTATGTTAGTTATTAATAATTCTTCCAGCAACACTATTATCAAACCATTGATCAGGCCAATTATTAATCCATTTATCAGGCCAGTAATGACTTGACAATCAGTTAAAGTCTTTGATTATTTTGCATCAATAATATGAGTCCCATAATCTTTTTCTTAAATATATGATTTCTAGGAGTAATTGGCATCAAATTAGGGGCTTATGTTTATCATTTATCATTAAATTAAATAAAACATTCTTGGAAAAAAAGCACAAAATGAAAATGCTTACAGGCAAAAAGTTCAGCATCAGTTACATAAGTCCTTTAATAGAAGTTACTTCAGGAAAATATGAAATATTTTCTGATGGATACAGAATCTGAAGAATTTAAGATTGGACAAGACAAGTCACAGTATGTGAACAAGTCATTATGTGACATGTATGGGGCTCTTGACTATATAGTCTGATATCTTCTAGGCTCAATCAGTTGAAAGTGTTAATTGAGAATTATCGAATATATTCCTCAGAAATAATATAAACATTTGTTCATAAATCCCTTATTGATTGTATAATGCTCATCTTAAAAGGGTACGGAGTTCTCAAGTTCCAAGGTGTGTTTATATGCATTGTTTGTTTTTGTTTTCATTTATATTGGTAAAGTTTATTACCAAGAACTCGTTTTCGTATTTGTATGGTTCCATCAATACTAAATCTGTGCAACCCGATTTTGAACATTAAATTGGATAGATCAGTTAGAGAAATCCAGGTTAGAGTTCCAGTCTTGTTATGTGTATTTTTTTAGCCAGATTGCAAACAGTTCCAGCATATGGATTAATCATGTCTTTCCAGAAGTTCACCCATCTGGCATAAACACTGAGGTTAGGGTTTGTGTTTGGTCTTTTTCTCCAATGCTAGTAGAGTTACACAAGTCAGCATTTGGATGTGTCATGTGGAGTAGTACACCTTTCAGTGAAAATTGGGTCACTGTGACCCATATCTGTGAGACAAGTTAGAATTATTTTTTTTACAAAGATTGGTATCATATGAGTAAAGATGAATTTACAATATTCATGGTTTGCAGTCCAGTCATATAGTGATTGGCAGTTTTCTTGCCAACTAGATCATTTGGCGAACCATATTCTTCTAGCAGGAAAAATACACAGTGGACCTACTGAAAATTTTCTGAAAGCCTCTCCCACACTCGTTTGCATACGAAAAATCTTTTCTAATGCACAAAAAGTTAATTTCACATAGTTGTCACTTAAACTACAAGAAAGTCATTGCAAAATTTAAGCGGAATCAAAGTTGCAGTTTCCAAGATATTTTTGCCTAAAGTTACTATATAATTCCAAATTTTTAGTTCAGGTTATGGGAACATTTCCCACATTTTGTCCCTCATTATGTAACATGATATAACTAATCACACCAAGCCTAAGTTGATTGTCTTCCAAATGGCCATGTGTAATTAGGTGAGTAGGTTCTTAGTATGGTTGATTGTTATGTCAGAAAGGCTTAAACTCAGAATTTCCCTATTACAGGCTGAGCAATCTAACTCCAGAGATATGTGAGCCAATGTTCTCAATCCATTCCTGGTACTCTAACATGAATTATTTTGAAACCAGTCTCTACAAGACTGACTCGGTTCTCTCAATCTATTTCTGGTACTCTAACATGAATTATTGTGAAACCAGTCTGTAAAAGATTCAGCCATTGCTCTCAGTCTATTCCTGCTGCTCTAATATGAGTTGTAGTGAAACCAGTCAGTAAAAGACACTCAATGTACCATACAATTTGTCATTTATGGAGATGCATCATTTCAAGAAAGGCTTATATGAAAAAGTGAAATTAACTCTGGTCTCATAAATGTTGACCTTTATGATAAGGTGTTCTTTATATGAAAGTGTCTGCAATTACAGATTCACCAGTAGGTAATGAGGAAATTTGACAAGTTTCCCATAATGAAATATGCTCTATCCAATTATTGTAATGGTTTGGGATGTGTTCACAAGAGTATATGTGAGTTCACAGAGTAAATATAGTCTAGTTTTAGCAGTGTTTTGTTGGATGTGTTGACAAGAGTTCATGTGAATCGACAGAGAAAATATAGTCCCAATTTTAGCAGTGTTATGTTGGTGTAGATAAATTTTCAAGAATAATTTTATTTTTAATTCTGTTGACTAAGTTTCTGTCTCAGTTCATGGAAATCCAGATGTTCAGAAATCCATATTTTGTTGTTGATTTTATTTTTTTTGTCCCGACCTCAGCTTGCCTGTTGCTCCTAGTCATAAGAATGCTTTAATACATTTAAATCACTGGTTATGGAGGCACTAACAGTTTTTGTTTAATTATTTGTGGGCATTTCAAATCTGTAAAATGTTACAAGATATCCACCCACCATGTGGGGGAGTTATTTTCATTCATTAAGGCAGATACCCATATTTTTGTGTAATTTGCTTACTGTCCCAATTTCAAAAACATTCTTTTGTTTTATTTGTTGTATAGGTATCATTGAATGATACAGTAAATTATTTCTTTTATAAAAAGTCAACACTTTTTATTGTTGTTTGAGATACAATATTTCCTCTACTGAAGCAAAAAAATCCAGTTTTCAAGAAGATTATAGATTGGTTACAAACATTAATAATTTTGCAATATTCTGGTCAAAATGAAAGAAAGAAATGATTTGAGTTTTACAAATGTCACTTCTTTCAGCTACTTACAAAGTGACTTTTTGCAAGCTTGTTTTCCAAATGTAAAACCATGGGATTTAACATTCCAGTTTAAAAGGTATTAGATGTACATATTTCTTAGTTTCTTTAAAAAATGCATAATGTTAAATGTAACTTTCCCAAGAATGATAATGGAAATAAATGATGTCAGATGTGAGGTTTCTGACTGCAAAAATATATTTCTTACCTTTATCTCTTTCTTGGTAAGTGCAATCGTTTCCTTAGATTTTTGTAACAAATATTTTTCAATTGTGAAATGGTTAGTGCAACTATTTTTTATTTCTGCTGGTATTTTTGGGTATTTTATGAATATAGTATTTTGCCTTTATGAACTTGAAGCTGGTCATGCTTATGAACAGATTCACAGTCCATGGTACTGACATTATTATTTCTAATTTGACAGCATTTTACTCAGCTGTGTTATCTGAAAATAAATAGCCATAATAGCTTGTATTAGATTGATTGTTGGTATTTCCCATCTCTGTTTCCAAACCTTGTCTTCTTCATAACTGGAATTTGTCAATTTCATGACATCATCATTTTAAGAAAGTTATTGTTAGCATTTTTACTCACTTTACATCCAAATTTAACCCAAATGCATGTCATTGACTTCTGCTGAACTTCACTGAAGTTAGCAGATAAATCTAAACTTAATTCTACTTTTGGCCTTTCAGTCATATTTTCACTGACGTTTTAGTAATGTAAAACGCTAAACTAGGTTGTATTAGATAAAATCATGTTTCTCCTTCATACGCTAATTTCTTGATAATTGTCATCTGGCTTTTTTTTTCTTCTCCCTACAAGTGATTTCTTTTTAAAGTCTCAAACAAATGCACTGCCTTTATAATTAGACCTAATGGGGTGGGGGGTGGAGTTCTGCATAAATTAGTAATAGAGACTGATGAGCACCAGAGCCATCTTTGGTTTCTTGTTTTAGCCATCATGTATATATGGACCATTATGCCAAAGTTAAGTTAGCCATTGCCACCAACATATTTGATGATTAATTTAGATAATCTAGTTCCTCATATTACATGAATCTTGTGTAGTTGTTCAATGGACATTTCATTTTAACTGTCTGTCAAGCTAAGTGACCAAAGTGTGGTTTAATTATCTTCCTTAAAGCTCTAACAATTTTGTATGCACCTGCCATAAGGCAGAGCGTATCGTGTTAGGATGTTGTCAGTCCATCCATCTCTCCATCAATACATCCATCAATTTGTTCCCTTTTTTATTTCCACAAGGAAGAAATCAATCGATTTTGGACTCAAAAGATCAAATGTCTTGGTTACAGGGACTGAAAGAAGAAAAACTGTTTCCACACATTAACATGACTTGTATACTTGATACCTTAACTGAACTTGGTTAATGGTTTAGATTTGGGATAAGAAAGACACTATTGATTTTGTGGTCAAAGGTCTAGGTCACAGCAACTCGAAGAAAAAAATGGCTTCACACAATATCTCGACTTCTTTATATCTGCTTTGACAAAACTTTGTGATTGGCTAGCATTTAAGACAAGGAAGATGCCTGTTCACTTTGGGGTCAAATTGTCAAAGGTTGAGGTCACATGGACTGAAAGAAAGAAAATTTCAGCAAAACTACTTAATTTCTGTCACACATGCCTTGACCAATCTTTGTAGATGGCTTGCATTTGAGATGAGGAAGACACCTATTGATTTGAGGGTTAGAAGGTCCAAGGTCAAGGTCAGTGAGACTCCAAGAAGGAAAACGGTTTCCACAAAATAGCTAGAGTCCCATGCCACAAATCATGATCAGACTTTGTGGATGGCTTATATTTGACATAAGTAAAGCACCTATTGATATTGGGGTCAATATGTCATAAGTCAAGGTCAGTGAGAGATAAATAAGATGGATGTTTCCACAAAATAACATAACATGATGGGCATATAATGTACTATTTACAGTTTACTTGTTAGTTCTTGTTACATGCTCTTATAGTTGGCATTTTTGTGTGAATATATTTGAATATCACGAGTTTCAAAGACGTGCATATTTTTGCAATATAATTACATGAAATTCTTGTAATAAATGTATCTATTTAGAGATTTATGGAGATGCCCATTATTGTTCTAAAGATGGTCTTTGTAATATGGCATGCAATATTAGTATTTTTTTCCTTTCTTTCACTCTGCAATATTTTTCCTTAGTGTACATTATAGTGTTATACATATCCCATTTACTGATCATGTGCAAAAATTTATTCCAATTTCCTCTATCTCTATTTTATAGGATAACTACAGAAGTATGCGGAATGGGAATTCGCTAGATCTTGTGATTTTGTAGTTGTTAATCATCTGACTGGCTTGGTGGACTGCTGGGTCAGTTGCCATACCAACAAGTGCTTGATCACATGGCCTTAATTTTGACCTTAATTGTGAGCTTCCAGTTGTGATTAATCAATTGCCTTTTGTGTGATATGTACATTAGCCAAGTTTGTCATATGATGGAATGTTTTAATTTGCATATTTTAATAAATTTAAGATTTGCCTTAACAATTGGCCTACCTGCTAAAATTATTAGAAATGGTAAACATTTTTAAAAAAAAGAAAAAACAAAAATCTTTATTTTTAAGTCTCTATTATTTGACACTTTTTATTATTTCATTATTTGTACGTGCAAAGTAATTATTTTCATGATGATAAAGACTAATTAGACTTTAGCAATTTAGACTTTCTGAGAAAGTCAGTTTTTTTTAAAATTGAAACTTCATGTTTAGGTTCAGACATTCCATGCAAGATGGTTAATAATCTTTCACATTGGTGGGAAAAGCAATTTTGTCACCAGTTTTTTTAGTGATCATCTTTGTTACTTTTGCAGGCAAATATTTGGAATAAGTCACTTTTTTTATACTTATTTTAAATCAACGTCTATCAACCAAAATATGTTTATTCTGTATTGTTAGAAGATGTAAGAGGCATCACCCTGAAAATGGACAGAATAATTAAATTATGTAAAAGAAATTACATTTATGAAGATTGGCAGGTATGTGTGTGTGAATATAACAGCAGGTGAGGTGGGCCTTTTGTGCACGTAGATGTCAAATCTGGTCCCGTATTTTCAAAACATGTCAAACCAGAAACTCGAGCTCACAACCCCAAAATTCTGATATACTGCTTGGAGTGTAGCCAATTAAGCAGTTTAGGAGAGGGATTTGAATGGGGAAAATCCTGAAAGTTCAGTATATCATTCTAACCTTATTGTATCATTAAAATTTAGTGTGCAAGTAAAGGAATTAAAGGTAAGATATACAAATTGCAATGATTCTAACATTGCTTTATAAGTAAAGTTGCAGAATTTTCAGGTTTTCAGACTTTGAGTGTGAGTTTAAGTTTCTTGCAAAAATTAAGTCTCGTAAATAACGGGCCCAGTCTATTTTAGATGATAGCATATTTTTTTTTCTTCTTCTTAACTCCGTGGACATTTGCTTGTGGAGCACCTTTTGGAATATTTTTCCACATTTGTTTGATTTTATACTGAAATGAGCAAGGTTGGTTTGGCCATTATTCAAATCCATATTTCTAGTCTCAGTTAGGTTTGCTAATACTTCACGAGTATCTTCACTGCACAAGAGTTATCAGTTGACATGGTTCCACATCAACCCTTGGCATATCTGTGTTTTAAACAAGTCACCTCTTGCAGATTAAAGAGTTACTGCCAATAACAAGTAAAATCTGTTGATCAATAAGAGAGCTCATTATGTGACCTTTTGTTATTCAAGATATCAACTTAAGTAATGTCCACATGCCATGATTTAAAAAGAAATACGCGGGTATGAAAGGTTAAAATTGGAGAATCTTACATGAGATGTATCCCTGTCTACAGAGGCTACTATGATTATTCCCAACTTGAATCATAGGTAAATGTAATGAGCAATGTAATTGAATCGGTTTCTTTTGGATGCATCTAGTCAGCATAAGAGTAGATACTGTTTGAGCTCGCTATGCATGCCAAGGGTCAGTGTGGAATGAAGTGGCTCAACAACCCTTGGCTAGTGTGTTCCTCTTGAATTGAAGTAGAACTTGTTCATCTGATAGCTGGTATGTGTCCTTTTGTTTTTCAAAGAACAAAAGTTATTTCTATACAAGTCTGCTGGTTTGTAAAGGTCAGATGACTATTTTTCCTTGAAAAATGTATTCTGACTTTTGAATAAATGAATAGTCAAAGCTCAAGTCGGAATTAGTTCTCAATGGAGTTATTAGTTATTATTTTGAGCTGTTATTTCAATAGCATTTCTGTTGACAGGAATGTCAATTTAAGAACGAGAATTACGAATGCAGTTCAGAAAAATATCTCTAGCTTTTTTGTTTTGTTGCTGTTGTTGATCATAAATTTGTACGCTATCTTTTCAACATACATTATTAAAGATGGCAGACAGGAATGTTAAGGGAGGTAATTATAAAAGTATATGATGTCACTTTATATTTCAGCTTTCATGTTTGTAAGACCAAGCAGTGAAATCTGTGACCTACCTCTGACCTTTTGTCGTACCTTTTCTGATCAAACGTTAACTCTGAGAATATGCATTATGTTAAACTTAATAGATTTTTGACAGGATATCAGTCAAGTAGTGTCATATTTCACAGGATATAAGTCCAGGAGTGTCTTAGTTGACAAGATACAAGTCAAGGAGTGTCTTAGTTGACAAGATACAAGTCAAGGAGTGGTAGCCAGGTGATTTTGTTTTGCAGTATAGATGATTCAGTTTCAATTAAGATCGCTTCTTTCGAATGGTAGCGACAAAAAAGTGTTGTCATTGTTCACTTGCTGTGCAGTTTGTACATCAGCTAATGTATTCCACTTCAGCAATTGCATACAAATATAATATGATTTCAGTTAAGCATGTTGTTGGCTTACGAGTTAATTCTTTAAAATGGCTTAGCTACACATTTACCCCTAAATGTGAAATTGATGTGTCTTTTACTGAGGGATTAGTATTGGTTACTTCTATTATTGCTATTCTATTTTGTTCCAAGTTGCTTCTTGAATTATGTTTTAAATATTATTCAGTATTTTATTTTTGTTTATTAATAAAGTGATTCTTAGTCAGATGACCTCATAAGTATTCTAGTCTTATCAGGGAGTAACACTTTTATTACTGTTAGTTATTTTTTTTTTGTTATGACATCTTCTTGACACAATGCTATCTGGAGTCAGTCAAATTATAGTGCAGAAGGTCTAATTGAATAGGAAGTCACAGTAGCACAGTTGGTAGAGCACTGGACTGATATAATAATCCAAGGGTTGCGGGTTCAATACCCATCCAGGCCAGCCTGGGTCAGTTGCCTTGGTGTGTCCTTGGGAAAGGGACTGGAGTCCAATTTCCTTGGCATGATATAGCTAATAATGTGTTCAAAGTGCTATTAAAACCAACACAAGCAAACAAAACTGATTTAATAGTTAGTAATATTAAGTTCATTTACATAAGATAACAAAATGCAAATGAAGCTAATTTGTTTGCAGATATGTGGCAAATTAGCCTATTTTATATTTGTTATGCTCTACTGCCAAAAACCAAAGTCAATTTTAGCCATGGGGAGAAGATGCTTTCTTGTTCTAATCCTCATGTAAAAATCAACTTCATAATGTGCCATTATCATTACATAGTGTGCAACATATACCATGTGTGACTATTTTTATAATAAACTTTTCTTTTTCATAATAGATAGGGGCAGTAAAATAATAACTTTACTGCCAGTCATGTGATCAAGCACTTTTCACTACCATGTCATATGCAGACCATGTGACACCTATTTTTAGAAGGAATATTGTATGTGTGTGTGCTGCATTTTTGTGTGTAAATGAAGTTAAACTATTTTTATGTCTTGCAAGAATTTTACAATCCTATTTGCGAAATACATTTCCACCATAACGGGACAAGGTTTTTATGATCTGGTCCAAGTTACAATAGAATAATCTGTTGACTCCTGTAATGTTCTCTAAAACATAAAACAAATTTTTTTTATCTAAAATCACATTTATCATAGCATAGTTCTGGGTTTAAGATAGCTTTTTCTTTTTACAATATTTGCATTGCAGATGAATATGAAGAAAAAAAATTTCTGAAGAAAAACATTTACAGATGACCTTACTTCCAAAACTTAACACAACCATACTTCCTTACTTCCAAAAATTTGTATCTGTTTTGCTTTAGATGTAATTGGAAATTCAATAATTAAAGATTTTAGGCAGTCAAAACTTTGGACTTCTGTATTTATATGTGTATAACTCAAATCAAAACTAAACAGCAAAGTCTCCGATCTGCTGTGGCATATTAAGACTACAATTTGGTCGGTTCTGTTTGCACTGGAATGCATGCTATACACAGGTCAATATCGAATTCAATACCCTACTCACTAGAATGCTATTCATGGGAGCCATACAAGTGGACCACCTTATAGGAGAGGTCTCCATATATTGAGGTATTTTATACACTAATGAAATAATGGAGTAGGTTCCTTGACCATACCTGCCTCATAAAATGAACTACCCTTGAATCAGGCACTTTATAGTGAGGGAGTACTGTATTTTACATCTTAAGTGTTGTCATATGGGGAACAATGATTTATTGTTTTGCCGATACTTTGAGACATTCATGTATTACCTATATGGCTTTTTTAAATTTAAATAATCTAAATTACCATATATACTCGCGTATAATCAAATACCAACTGCAAACTGCATAGACCCGGATCTGCCGCTGCATAATGCGCCGGCAGATCTGGGTCTATGCAGTTTGTAAGGACTAATCAGTAGAACCAACAACATAGATCCTGATCTGATGGCGCATTATGCGACGGCAAGTCAGGGTATATGTTGTTTGCATTTGGACCCGGTTTATATGTGAGTACAGACGGTAATAACAATTTATTTTGGATCTTAACTACTACACTGTACCATTACATTTTGGTGCTGGTATATAACTTATACAAATTTGCTCTCAGGATACAAAATCAGTGCTTTTACATTGAAAAGTAGATTTATTTTTTAAAATGCCAAAAATTCACTTTAAACTGGAGTCGATTTTAGTATTAACAAATTACATGTATTTCCTTAACAAGTATTTTTTTTTCTCAGAATTAGAAATTTTCTTTATTTAAATTATATATGCCAAAAAGAGTATTTTTCTACAATTTTGATTGTAAATTAAATAAATCTGTCTTTTCAAAACAATAGAATAAAGTCTTCATGATGTACGAGTTAGGTTAAAGGATCCACATGAAAAATTAGTTGGTCACATGGTTTTCTGGTTGTCAGTTCAGCAGGACTCTGTTGTTTATATTAAAATGATATTTATAAATTTTAATATATTGTCTTTTGTTCAGGAGAGTTTTTGTTTGTTTCATTTGTAATGTGCAGGGAGGGTAGATTGTCCCTGCAGGGAAATACATTTAAATATTACATTGTAATTCGAAATCAGCTGTACAAATGTGTTGCCAATACTATAAAGATGAATAAATTTTACATATATATAAACTTTTATGTTTTCTATTTTTAAATGTTGATGACAAGAACTGGTTCTTGCACAATGACGCTGTGTTATACTACAGGTTGAAAATGTAAAATTTATTGAATATTGATCTTCAGTATTTCTTTATGTATTGTGTATTCTTGACGTTTCAGATGGTGGCTTTCAGTTAGTCAGATAAATCAGTCCCCAGACCTTTACTGATACTGATGGACGATTTGGGGACCCCCAAATTGTCCATCAGTAACAGTACAGGTTTGGTGGCTGATTTATTGGACTAGCATTTAGTAGACTTTAAGGTGGATAAAATTGGATAATGCAAACCTGGTTTGGATTTGTTTTTCTTGCACCAGGGATCAGATTCAATAACACAAAAGTGTGAAGAGAGTGCTTTGCTGCTATACTCCACTGTTCAAGTCCCAATTTAAAAAAAGTCTTAACTAGGTGAATAAACTTGGCTCAAATTCTGTATGTTTATTATTTGTAAACTATGGTAGGATAATTGCAGTAAACCTACATTTTGAAAGAAGCTTAGTCTTTTGGGACATGACATTGATGCACTGGCTTTAAAATTGACTTTATACAGATTTTTACAAAGAGACAAAAATTTTGAGTTTAGTGCATTATGTAAGTCGAGAAGTTTAATGAAAGCAGGACCAGGCCTCAAGTTGTAGAATATTTACCAGTCATGTTAGTTTCATCAGTAGTTCAGGCCGACAGCTTCATCCACAGCACCTAAACCTTGGCTTATTACATCCACATCACCTAAACCATGGCGTATTACATGCACAGCACCTAAACCTTTGTGTATTGTATCCACAGCACCTAAACCTTGGCATATTACATCCACAGCACCTAAACCTTGGCATATTACATCCACATCACCTAAACCATGGCGTATTACATGCACAGCACCTAAACCTTTGTGTATTGTATCCACAGCACCTAAACCTTGGCATATTACATCCACAGCACCTAAACCTTGGCTTATTACATCCACATCACCTAAACCATGGCGTATTACATCCACAGCACCTAAACCTTTGTGTATTGTATCCACAGCACCTAAACCTTGGCATATTACATCCACAGCACCTAAACCTTGGCATATTACATCCACAGCACCTAAACCTTTGTGTATTATATCCACAGCACCTAAACTTTTGCATATTACATCCACAGCACCTAAACCTTGGCATATTACATCCACAGCACCTAAACCTTGGCATATTACATCCACAGCACCTAAACCTTTGTGTATTATATCCACAGCACCTAAACCTTGGCATATTACATCCACATCACCTAAACCTTGGCATATTACATCCACAGCACCTAAACCTTGGCATATTACATCCACAGCACCTAAACCTTTACATATTACAGTGGTCCCCATCTTATAAGGCCACCCCTTCTGCACCGGGAAAGTGGCTTTATAAGAGGGGTGGTCTTTCCAGAGGGGGTCTATATTTGTGAGAAGTATGTGTATGAAGTAAGAAAGCTACATGTAATTTCAAAACATTTAAAATCTTCATTTAAAAGTAACATTAATAATCAAAAGGTTCTTCTTGTCTTAAGAATAGACTTATTTCAAGTGAACATACATTAATAGTTCTTAATTCTCAAGCATGAAATGTGAGTGGAATGTTCTTGGCATGCGCAGAGCAAAACCATTCAAAAACCTTGTCATTTAAATCTTGGTATAAACATCACTTGGCATTTAGAATCATTCTCTCTCCATTTACTCCATTTTCCCACTGCTGCAGAATATTCTCCCTATCTGTTGCAGTGTTGTTTATTTAAGTCTTTCCAACATCAAATTTTTTGGCAAAAACTCTTGAACTCTCCCCACTGTCGTCGAGTCGAATAACTTTTACTTTTTCCTTCTCGAGTAAGAATTTTCCGTTTACATGATGACATGTTAAACTTTTGTAATGACTTATTCCTATGGTGCTAATTGTACTGCAATTTAATCATGAAGACGAAACTTTTATAAAGTAGACGAAATGCATTGCTTATCAAGGAAGTGATACATGTACTGTCACGTGATTTTTTGGTCTTCGCCTGGTACCCTGTTTTATTCAAGGTTCATTTCTTTTTGTGTGTGGATCCACAAAAGCTATATTTAGCCTATGTTCACCAAGTTATGATCTTGACAATTACCTCTGGTCGTAATCATCAAAGAGAAGAACTGAACAGCTGAGTGAAGCCCAAAATCCTATCACAACATTGACCCCATTTCCTGTAAACCTTGGCGTTTGTAAATAATTATATAATATTAACCGTAGAGATACATGATATGACGTACTTTAGCTTGCAATTATCTCAGTAACGAAAACCTGACATCTGGAAACAGACAACGGAAAATATAATTGGATTTCTTACCTTACCGTATGAATTAAATATTGGTTTTGAACACGTATTAGAGAAAATGTGGCCGCATGTGAGGGGTAAATTTTACATTTTTTGGTCTAATATGCTGGTGCCATGCCGCATCAGAGGAGTGGCAGCCGATGGTGGGTACTTTTGTACCCAAACTCGTCGGTGCCAAGAAAACTGGCCGTGTAGAGAAGGTGGCCGCTGGTGAGGGGGACCATATAAGAGCGGGCCCACTGTACATCAACAGCGCCTAAATCTTGGTGTATTACATCTACAGCACCTGAACCTTTATATATTACATCCACAGCACTTAAACCTTCTCATATTACATCCACGGCACGTAAACCTTGGCATATTACATACACAGCACCTAAACCTTGGCGTATTACATCCACAGCACCGAAACCTTAGCATATTACATCTACAGCACCTAAACCTTGTCATATTACATCCACAGCACCTAAACCTTGTCATATTACATCCACAGCACCTAAACCTTGGCATATTACATCCACAGCACTTAAATCTTGTGTATAACATCTACAGGACCTAAATCTTTATATATTCTCGACTCACGGTTCGTGCCTTTAACGTGAATTTTAACGCTTGTATTATAATATTGTGAGAAACTATTAAAATCACCATAGAATGTGTTCAACTATATGTACTTAATTTATTCATCGTTGAAAAATGTGTATAAACTCTCTGAATCCTTTGCGAGCTACCGTTTTAATGAGCGTGTCAAAATATATCTTTTCCGGAAGTTTATCCATGGTTCGTGCCCCTGAAATTCAAAGCCACGTGATGTAAGATTGGACAGTGACAATTAGGCCAAAGTGTGGAAATAGATCGTTTATAATGGCTCTGTATTTTCATTAATTGCATTTGTAATATATTCCTTTGCATTTCGTACGCATATTGACTTCAATACAACACGTATCAAAAATTATGCCAAAAGTATAAAAAAAAAGAAGAAAAATAGGATGTAATTTTTTTCTTCAAGATATTTCGATATAATTATTGTGTTTTAAAGATACGCTGAACTGCTAAAGATTTTTTTCTTTAGGCTCTGTCACAACAGAGATTTTCCCCCCTACATTACAATAATCCAATGAAGAATATCATACTGCACACTCTTCCATTGGATTTATTTTTTCTAACATGATATAGAAAGCGCATGTCATATAAACGAAGCTTTTGCATTGCCTTTGTCGTCTGAGAAATATCTGTCGTAGATTTCCTACTAATAAAAAGGTAAAGAAAACCAACATGTGAACAGCAGCACTGGCTTGAACAGCTAACACTCACGCCAGGCCACAAACTTGAGACAAATATGGCATTAGTAAAATTGGCCATTTTCACCGTTTTTTGTTTTTTTTTTCTCAATTTGAATTGTAGTTTGTATTTAAATTTCAGTTCATCGGATATTTCTTAATCAGCACTTACTGTCATTTTCAACGAACGCTAGTGACCCAGTTGATGACGGTAGGATCTCAAAACAAGCGCGTGAGGTTGCGAGAAACATGGTGCACGATTCAAGGATAACACGAAGTTAGGAGGGTCGACGATATTACTTCCACAGCACCCAAACCTTTAAGTATTACATCCTCGACGTTTTGAACATGGGGTTTACATTGATACTTATAAAACTTGTTTCTGACTCACACTCACATCCAAAATTTTAAATGTTATAGGGGCCTAAGTTACTTTGTTCTAAATCCGATAGAAATAGAGGATTTATATTCGTATTATCCATAAATTTCATAGCTGGATATGTATTGTCGAAATTTTTAGTCCAAGCACAAACGTATTAAAATGTCCAGGCCAGGGCCCTATCTTCTCGAAACTCTTTAAAGCATCAAACTTCCAGGTCAAACTCAAAATCCAAAATGTTGATGTGATACTAAGATTATATTTCGGTGAATTAAATTTTGCATTGTTGGTAAGGGACTAAAGTGAAGAGAATCGTGAAAGTTCTATGACCTTCAAATTTTTAGATTGTGAGCATTTGCTTCAAAGAGAATGTCTAAAGAGGGTGGTGGCGCTCTGTTCCATCTGCTGGTGAAAGGTCATTCCCGGTCTTTAACTGGTTTTTCTTACTTTTTTATACTTGTTAGAGGGGAATCAGGGGACGATACTTATTGATACTTCCAGGGAAAAATCTATGCACGTATTGATCTACCATGCTACTGATCTGGATATAGCGGTTTGGATGGTATTGCCGGGACAGGGTTGTGGTTTTTCTGATACATGCTGGTATTTTCACTGCAACTTTCTCATGGATTATCTTGTGTAGAGGCGAAATCTGCTTATTCTTTGTCTCAATTCCAGTATTAGCAAACGTAATTAATTTAGGAGTGTCTGGATCTTTGCTGTACTGGTCCTTGATAAACCTTGATAATTGTCGTTTGTTTGGGTGTTTTTTTGTTGTTGTTGTTTTTTGTTTGTTTTTCATCCCTTCTGATATTTATGGTGCGGATCCCAGGCACAGCTGACATATTCAAGAGTAGGTTTGACAAAAGCAAGAGATGCCTGTTTCGTGACACTTTCATGATATTTACGGTGATTACGTCGAAAGAAAGCTTGGTACATGCTTTTCTTAGATACTATATTGTGTTGTTGACGTTGTTTGACCCATTCTAACTTCCAAAGTATTTTTTTTTTTTTTTTTTTTTTTTTTTACACTTCCTAATACTGTTTCTTTCATGGTATAGTTACTTATAATTGGTTTCTTATTTTGTGACTCCGAAGACGTAACACTTCGATGGATCGAGCACATCTGCTATTTTTCAGCCCAGTAGTCATCCATGGTAGTAAGGTGTGTTTTCTTACAATAGTCCACCGTCGAGATGACGAGATACAGCAAGCTGTCAGCTGCAAACTTTTTCAACTTCGGTGATTTCATCAGATCGTTGCCAGCTATTGGCATGCGATTTATATACACCCCTTGCACTCGGTGTCGCTGGTGCAGCCGATTTTAGCTGTGTAGTAAAAGCGCCGCCTGTTGGCAGGAAGCTTAGTAACAGCCAAAAAGTCTTTGATGCAGCCGGTTTTAATGATCTCAGTATTAACCATTTCAGCCAGTATGTGGTTCAACTTGTAATATTATCTGGGGGACAAACTTAAGCTGAATCGTGCTCAAAACGTTTCGTGAATACGGGACCTTTGTAATTTTAATATCCGAACCTAATTTATTTGAGAAATCCAACGCTCTCAGAATAGATATAATAGTCATAAACTTTCCCTTGAATCGGAACCACGGTTGCTCATGGTTAACGTTCTGGACTCAAGATCAAAAGGTACGGATTCCTCCCCAGACTAGGCCGGTTTTAACCTTAGTGTGTCTCTGGGCACGAAATAAACTTTCATGTGTTGGTGTGCCCATAAACACCAATCAATCAATCAATCTATGACATTCTCTTGAAAGTATAATAATGATATGATGCAAGGCAAAGAAAATCATGTTCAGAGCAACTCCTTTGAAAATTGTTCTAAAACTGATGCCCAATTTTTCACTATTTTAAAGCACAATTTTGGACAATGAAAATATTCTTACACCAAATATTACAGCATTTATATCTGAGTAGATTGAGGCAATCCTTTATTCAATTGAAGTGAAAGTTTGGTATTTATCCATTTAAAAAGATCGTCAAGTTTAAGACTCAAATTTGCGGTTTTACGCATATCGTGTGCGAACGTGATATTATTAAAAGTGTAGAAAGAACCTTAAAAATTCAGCATTATTTCAAAGATAATGGATTTACAACAACTTGCTTCATTTGCTTATAAATGTGATAGGAACAGCTAAAAAATGACTGAGTAGCCCTAGTATTTGACTGCGTCGAATATTGCGGACACTTAGATTAATTACAAATGCTGTTTAGAAAGAATTAATGTTTTACCAAGTTTTAATTATGAACGTTTTTGTTCAGATATTGTTAAACGATAAGTAATACCTGGTTGACATATTGAGTCACGCTTTCATCTAACTCTAGCCCAATATAGTAACGGAACTATATGATTTTTCTGTTTGTTCTTTTTGTCTGAAAATGCAATTTCTGAAGCGATGTTGTCTCATTGTTAGTATTAATTGCAAATCACTCGCACATCCAATAAAATATGGTGGGTATTACCCGGGGCCGCGAGCATAGAGCCGGGACTAACACTCTTTTCTCTGTGTATCAGAGCCAAGACTTTATTCCGGCAAAAATGGCACTCAAAGTTGAAACTTAAAATGTAAAGTACTTGTGTGTAAAATACGGCCTGTTAAACTATTAAAAACATAATACTTTTGTAAAGCTCCGTATCTAGGTATTAGAAGTAAAATAAATCTAGAATTAAGAATTCACCCACAGTATTTAGTTCTGTAAAAGAGTCAAAAGTTTCTGGACACGTTTTGATATTTATTGAAAAAAATGAAACTTCATGAGTTAAAATTATAATATTTCTGGAACCGGCTCTGGTCCAGACAGGTTCCGTGACGTAATTTGTACACGAGTACTCGAACTTGATTTAGATCGAAATTTTAATCACGCGCAGTCATTGTCGAGATTATTTGTGAAGTTCCGGTTCTGAAAAACTATATATAGATATACTTTACCAAACACGCAGAGAAAAGCCCCGGTACCGGCTCGCGGTGTCGGTAAATACTCACCTCCCAATACAATGTCCTGCAAATTTTCGATAGTTATCTAGCTTTCGACAGGAATTACACCAGTTAATGACTCGACTTGTCTATCCAGAACTACCATCAGATTAATCTTCATACATGGGATAAAAAAAAGTGCATGGGAGGCACGATATCAATGATCTAGTTTCCTCGGCTATTTTGATAAGAAATTTAACACAGTGTAAAATAATCACATGGAGAATCTAACCCAAGACTACCGGATTTAGAGTCTTTTATTTTCTTAGACCAACCATTTTAATCCATTCGGCTATCAACACTGCACTTCACGGGGGTAAAATGATGCGTTTATAAGGCGGCGCAAGGAGTTATTTGTCAACCGGTTACTATTGTGCTCTATTATAGCCCCCCCCCCCTTAATTTTGTTTAAAAACTCCCCAAAAAAATCAAAGATTAAAAAACAACAACAACAACAATAATAATAATAATCAAAATAATAATAATAAGTTTACTGTGCTGAGTTTCAGCATGACAGAACTGAGAAATATATTGGACCTGCTTTGGCAAGGCATATGTTACTTAAATTTATTGTCATTTCATTTATATGTATTTTTATTGGAAGAAAATGTAAAATACACTACACTTGGCTTTGATGCCTTGTGTCCTGGTCGATAAAAAACACATGAATATGCTGGTCTTGCAAGGAGCTTGACGTTAGATCGTGTATACATCTGTTTCTTCTCTGATTTCAGGCGATGCATAGTTACACGGTGGCATTTTGTAATTAAAACCAATACAATTATTTAATGCATGGCAGGAGTTTTAAAGTGAGGTATACTCGTTGGAGTTGCACACACACACGCACACACGAGTGCGCGCGCACACACATAAAAAGGATGTTAAATAATATGTGAAAGCAATGCTTTTTAAGGGAGAATTATCTGTCAGTATGACTCTACCATAGGGAAGCAACGATGGCGGTTGTCCGTTTTACCTTTATTATACCAAAAAAAACCCCAAAACGCAGATGATCTTGTACGTAAAGATTATTACTGCATCAGGCTCCAATACTCCATCGCCATTTTCTCAGCGGTTTCCGGAATTTTCATCATAGAGTAGGGGATATCTGATTGATATCTGATATAATTTCCTTTGTAGTAAGCGGTGATGAAGACGGTATGAAATGCCATATCGCCAGCGACGGAAGTTTGGTCTATCTCAATCTGTCGAAGAAATGAAATAATTAATTGCAGTAACTTCAAGATGTTTATTTCACCTTTGTTTCTTGAAGATGTTGGTGTCTTCCTATCAATCAGCGGGCGCCGCTCTCCTTAAGAACCATATGACTTTGAAATTTAGTCACCAAAAACACGCGCAAGCATTAAATACCTCAAATAAACATTTTCGCATAAGCACAGTATACAACATAATGAATAGACACGTCGCTATTTATTATCCCGTTTTATACCGTACGGTCTTTTTATGCGAAATTTGTGTATTTGAGGTTTAAATGCCTGTGCGTGTTTCTAGTGACTAAACTTCAAAGTTCTGTGTTAAGACCTAATAACATTAGGGACAAAATACAGATTTGTGCCCGTGGAACCGGCTGAATTCGATTTTATTTAGCAACCGTAAAGGTTGCCTGCTGTCTGCTTTGTAAATCACGCATTTTTAGAACAAATTTTCAACTGTCAAAACCTGAGTTGAAATATAACCAACTAGTCTTTTTCCAGATATTTATAGACTGCTGGGAAAATCTGAACTAAGTGAGTTTCTAGGTCGATTCCCAGTCCAAAAAATCTTATTGTAAATGTATTGTAAAATACAAAGTCCGTACATCATAAGAAATTGCTTTGAAATGTAGACTAAATTGAAGATGTATGGCTTTATTGATTTCAGAATCAATTGTTGCTTGATGACAGTTTGATTCCGTCTTTAACACAAGAAATACCTAGAGAATTTCTAGCTTCTCTTGAGTCATGTCGAGTTGTTGCCAATATTGTGATACAACTTTTTTCAACAAACCGTTGTTGACTGGGCCCGCTGAGACCCCACACGAAGCCGGCCCCTGTCGCGTTGGGATACATTTTTATTAAAAGAGTATGTTGTGCCGTGTATACCGGAAGGATGTGTTTTGGGTGTTTTGGGGTCGATGCATTCGTGCCTCTAGCAATGTCAACAACTGTTGGGGTTCTTATATTTGGTACTGGCCTGATGTCAGTTAAATACGTTAGTGTGCGGTCTGCCGCCACACCGTCAGTTGAGCCGGATGAGGGCTACATTTCTACATCAGGCATGAGGCTTCCCAAAACAAATCAATAACCGGTTTAAATTTCACCCAAGTTACTGATGTAAAGCAGTAGATTTATCCAACTGTTCAAGCGTATCTGCTGTTATCGGGCAGCCAAGCGTTTCAAACTCGCTCACCAAGTCATGCTCAATTTTTACCTCTAGGGCAAAAGAGATAAGATTATTTTCCCATGTTGGAGGTCGCACCAAAATAAAAACGTCAGGATGGCAATCCTTGGAAGCAGCTGCAGAGCGGGAATTTTTTGTAAATGCGGCGCTAACAGAGTGCTGTGAACCCCATAGCTCTTTGGCCTGACACATAGCTTATTTTGCAAAAAAACGTTTGTAGATGGCGATTCCAGCTACGGCAAGCCCACCTATAATAAAGATTTTTTATATGCCAACTGATCGGAAGATGGAGTATAAAAGTGTTGATTTTCTCTCCCCCTCCAATCCCCTTCCCTGCTGTCCTTCCACACATTCTACAATGATCATATTCAATATACATTACTGAGGTGTTATTTTTAAACCAGTCAGTCCAGTGCATTAAAAATTTATTGATCGATAAAGACAAGCCTGTTTGCCATAAATAGCGACTCGAATGACTTGGCGCATAGGATTTAAACATTGTATATTTTAGGCTGTCTGCTAAATAATAAAACGTAGGTAAATATTTAAGCCTTCTGTGTGCTAAATTTTAAAACCATCTTGCAGGCATTTTAAAGATTTTTTACGAAAACACAGGGCATATACAACACGGGTAACACCATTTACGCTACCTGTGCATTCTAATCAATTTAGAAGAACTGTTCAACCCTAGTAAATTCAGCGCTGTCTGTGTTATCTGGTCTATGAACGGTGCATTTCAGTACATGTTGGGACTTACAGTGCACAATCAGAGGAGTTCTCTGTATGTACTGGTATCTTCAGCACTGGGACGGACAGTGACACAACTAGACATGCTTTTGTTAAAAATTAATAATTTTTTTTACAGGTACATTTTGGGGCCGGTCTGGACAGCTTTTGTTAAAAGTTAAACAGTTGCATTGTAATCGAGTCGATATATATGATGTTACACGAGTTGTAAACTGGATATGCGATTTACAACCTACTGTGTGATCAAACCCCGCTCATGGACTGAAGTCTTTTTTGTTTATTTAGTCGGGGACACCTGCTAGCTCGTATTAATTCGTTCTCTAGTAAGAAAGTCGATTGCGTGTTGGTCTTGAGTCAAAACTGGTTACATACACACAAGCAGCTACTTGCACTTCGTCAGCTGGGATTAACTGCTATCCAGTTTTATTCACTTCCGGGATTCCTATCTTTTCGTTTCGCGCTTGGAATTCCAGTTGGGGTTCAATTCAAACACGTGATGTTGTGTATAGTTTGAATTACTCCAGAATTTTTAGGTTCGTTTCACCCTAGAACTCCATAGGGGTTGAATTCAAACACGTATGTAATCAGCGGAGGCGACAACCACCACAACTGGATGTAAGAAAACGAAATCAATTTTGTCTGGGACGGTCTAAGTGCATAAACTAGAAGAGGACTGCCCTAGGTTTGACATATATGGGCTAGCAGATGACCTTTCGCCCATTATAATTCTGATCTTTGCCGACGCTTATTTAGAGATGTTCTAGTAGGTGCATAAGATAAAATGTGTACTGGCTGCTTTCTTATTGGCGCCTTCGTACTTTTGACAACTTTCGTTGGAGCATATTTGGTTGAGGTGGCGTTGGGAACAAACGCGGCTTGTCAAAATGAAAAAGTTAACAGCGATAGTTTACGATCTTCGATTGGAAACATGCAGGCTACATCGAATAAGGGTAATACTGCGTGAGGCGGCTATCAAATGCCCTACAAATGTAGGCGCAAAAGTAGACCGCTTTGGCGTCGCAATTTGTGTGCCTATTATTAGAACGCTGCAACGTACTGCGGAGGCGCGCTGGGGGTGGGCCTCGAGTTAGGAGATTGTTGCTGTTCCAACGGTTTTGTTTCTTTCATGATTTATGTTGCTTGAACGGCCAAAATACATTTATTAAGAATTTCCAGCTAGACCTTTTATTATCTCTTCGCGAGCCTCTTCTCTCCCGCTGGCTATCAATTCGTTTTTTGACACTTCATCAATGACAACCGAAGTGTAGGCTTTGTGTGTGCCAGATCGTACTTTGTTTTCGAGCGCCACTTACTTTTCGTGCTCATCGAGAAAGAGCTTAAACTCCTCTGCGGAGATGGCGATATCTGCCAACGCCTTTGATATGTGGTCTGCGATCGCATTAAGCTTAACTTCGGGTTTCATAATGAGGCGCGGTTAATAAAATTTCCTGCAATGGAAACAAAACCGCAGCTCAATGTAGTGATATCAAGGACAATAGCAATGGTGATGGCAATGATGGTTGATACAATACTATTGCCCGCCTACCGGTGCCCAGAGACACGGTTGTCAGCGTGGTGTCAACGCCATCCACCACGTTTACTGCGCGCCATACTTTATTTACAGACTACGCCGCTGTTCAACCTCTGCGCTAAGTGAGTTTTCAACTTCTGAGATATTTGTTCAGGCGAAAATTTTGTGGGTATTGGAGTTTGGGGTATAGTGACTTTATAATTCCTCCATGAGGAACGTGATATGAACGTTTAAATGGTTTGGAATGGTGGGGGAAGGGGGCTTAGCTGTCATGCAGGCACGCACCTCTAATCTGTCGCCGTGACGTACTGGCAAGACGGCGATGTTGTGAAAAAGGGTGTCAGTTTCCTTAATATTTTTGATCTGAAAATGGGATGGACTGTAACACGCCCGCCAACATGCTCGCAAGGAGTCACAACCAACGTACCTTCTATTCACAGGTCTTGTGATTGTATGGGATTTTTTTATACTGATCACTGTAATGCGACATAACATATCTTTTTTTTCAAAGATCACACAGGGGTTTTAATCTGGTGAGCCGAGTGATAGAGGGCGTTACATACCCCGAAAAAAAGATTTCTGCTGACGAGAGTTTTACCAAAGGATCTCCGCCAAATATCTTATTATCATTGTAGTAGCAATTGCGCCCACCCACCCCCCTCTCCAGGCAATATTGTTGTGTTTTGTTTTGCTGCAGTGAAATCGCAATTACCACTAGCTGGCCGCGGGTTGGCTTAGGGTGCTATGGGTACCCCCAGTGCTCGATGTCCATTTGCTTTGCATCCTCGTTCCATTCCGATATTCCGATTTGAACCGGTACGTGTCAGCCCCATGTTGGCGCAGATACTATTCCAAAAGGGATTTCTATTTCCTGTCGATGTCAACTTGTTTTGCGAGCTGCTCCAATACTCCGTCGTCGATATCAGGATTGTCAGGGATGTTTTAAGGTACGTAAATTCTAATTGCGAAAGCCAAAGATAGTTAGAGTAGCTTAAAATCCCGTCGGATGTGCGTCGACGTTGTGGCCCTCGCGCCTAACGATGTCGCAAGCGGCAAACATATACGCAAAACTAGTTGTGAAGGCTTTCATGTCAGACGTTAGCCGGAACGGCAGTACTGCTATCATGTACCATTAATGGCTCCGTTTACACTGATTGCAAGCGATGCCTACATTTTGTGACCGCGTCTCTCGTGGAGGTTAATGATGTGAAAACATGCGGTCGGGACAGTGATAGTGTCGTTGTCGTTGCTGAGTGTAAAATCACCAACGTTTTGAAAGTCTTGCGCTAAATCCCAGCGATACAATCGGACGTATTTAATGCCGTAACCGCACAAACTGACGTGATTATGTCAGCCATTAAGCACACAGTCTTTAGGGCTGCGCTAACAACGATAATCTGGCAGCCAGGGATTTTGAGCCTCTGGGGCAAACAAAGGCGATAGCCCCGAGGAGACCGCAGCGTTGCCGCAAAAGAAGCCAGGACCATGTAGAATCATAGGGTGCTTGTCGTTTCACTGGTGCGAGCACTAATCCTTAATTTTAAAGGTGATTGTGAACTCCAGCACATTAACTGGTGTTTGTTTTACATCTAAAATACATATCGAGAGCTTTTGGATGCCGCCTTCAAATAATCTGCGCCAATGGGGTTTTTCATAGGAGACAGTATGCGTGTCCCTGTAGGATTCACCACCCACAGGAATAACTTGTAGCAGGGTACTGTTTTTTCCATCAAGAATATTCTTGGTTGTGCTTACCTGATCGAGGTGAACATAAAGCCGTGGCATGTTGATAAACGCTGGGGGATTTGGTGCTGCGTACGTGCCAGGTCCGTAAAACCTGTTTAATTCGAATAAAAAGATGTAGGCAAGATTCGTTCGTTTTGGTTAGTGAACATGAAGCTAATCCGCCCGGACGCCGCATTGTAGTCGGCAGTTATTTCAGAAAGGTAAGCCTGCAATATTTTTACGAGCGTATTTTTATATTGTAATACTCATCGGGAATTGTAACTAATTTCTGATCGCTGGTTAGGGACCGGCTCACATTAGTTCTGCTGTTACCAAGCTCAGCCGAAATGTTGACCATCCTTGTTTGTACGAGATCTCCAGGAGAACTGCACGCGTGCTTCAGACGGTGCATATCACCTTTTCTAGAGTCACGGGCCCAACTAGAGGGTTGGTCAATACAACATGCATTGTCAGAACCAGCACCAGTGAAGATTGTACTGCGACAAGTACTTCGCTTTGATGCGTTGCGAAATATAGCATCGGCGTCTTTAAGTATAGCTACGCAGAGAGCGCATATACACGAACTGTTGCTCAACCACGACGTGAATGTGCGGGAAGGTATTTAGTTCCGGACCAAATTTATTGACATAGTTGATAAATACGTGCTACCTTTCGTCGAGTGGAAGAATATTGTAGACAATTGGTTCTCCGGAACCGCCGACGGCGAGATGAAGTTTTGGAAAAATTAAGTGAACTTTGTTGTTTGGTGCTCGACCACCGGTTGTGGAATCAGCGTTCGCGACCACCTGTTGCCTGCTGAAACTGCAAGACTGACGGAGAAGGCACGCAGCTTTTATCCGTTTCATGTATACTACCACGTGAGAAGGATTCTCACTCAGCTACGGGCCAAACAGGGCGGAACGCGCTTGAAAACAGCATCGATATGACTGCCTGCGAGCACTTTTGCGACGAATTTAATGTTGGAAAAACTCGGACTGGCGGCAGAAACCAAGGCCTGGGTACGACGTACAACTATAGTGTCAACAATAGCTACCAGTCAGTCCGTGCTGGTGTATGGGACCCTAACGTGTATGCATTTGATCATTCAAGGAAACACAAAGTTGACTGCTTCACACATGGCAGCGAAGCTAACCACGGTTTTGTGTATTTAATGCTGGACAAGACGCGAAGCTTTACCCAAGCCGGGGTAGAGCGTCTCAATGAAAGCGTTCAAGTATGTGTTTGGGCAATCCTGGGCTCACAAACCGAAATGCTTATCTCGCTAACGGAGCCAGGAAAGGCCATTAATGTACAACAACAGTTTCTTGCAACATAGAAAAGATGGCCAGCCTAGCTTAAAACGCCTCTGAGTTGTTAAATTAGTACCAGTCATTGCTCGGACAGGCCAAAAGCAAGCTAGATTATATCGTTGGGGCCGCCTATACATGATCCTGACTGACATGGAGTGGCACATATGGGGGGTATAACAACGAGCTTTTTTTATAGCGGACGACAACGTGACGATAGGAACCAATGTCGATATTAACTTGATAAGGGTGCCCGCACAAGTGCAAAGCACGCCCAACAACCGCAGCTGTTGTCACCACCCAGCTCGACGTGTCTATCGCTGCCGCGCTTGGGACCCCTTTTTTGTGCCGCTCGACTTTGAGCTGCTAAATGACCACATGCATTACTAACAATCCAGCCTATCAGACCGCCTCACGTTTCAGCTGACGTTTAACGACTATAGCATACAGCATGGTGATCCAGAGCACGCATGATCCGGCAGCAGTAAATGGGGAAAGTGGCTAACTTGTACACCAGAGTGCTGCGCCATCCCACGGTGGTGTTAAACAATAGAGAAGATACGTGGAACATCAACCTGAAGTCACCGGCATAGAGCATTAAGGCGATAGTCATGCTCTTCGAGGACGCGACACAACCCCCTTATCGGCAAGGTGTCAGTGACGATAGAAGGCGTCCCAAACCAGATCTATGTCCATGAACAGGTGCAATACCAGCAGTGGGAAGAGGCCCTTAAAGTAATGGCGAGGAAGTCTTTCAAGGACTAGGAGCTGCCTTCGATTGATGTCGGTGTATTCCACTAATACCGGTTTGCCCTCGTCATCAACATGAGGTCAACGGAAAACCACGCCCTCCACGGGTTAGGAAGACTCATCACAAAGGTAAGTCGAGTCGTAACGCTGCAAATTGAAAACACGGCCCAGGCTACATACGTGTTAAACATGTACTTATACATCAGCATGGACTCGCAGCTCAACATACAAAATGGCCAGTTTATGTCAGCCATCGACTAGCGACGTGGCAGCCCCGTACCCCACTGGTGGAGCAAGTCCCACACCTCGGTCGGAAGCCTGCACGAGTTCTTTGATAACTTTCAGCCACACTGCGCCATGATCGTCGGTCGCCGCCACTGCGGCAAGAGCGCTGATTGCCTGCAAACTGCTTGAATCAGCTATAAAGGACCACTTTGATTTTATCGTCATCATCATCTGCCCTATTATGCGCCTCAACAAGACGTAGGAAAGGCCGTAGACCCGCGGCTAAAAAGACTCGGGAGTATTTCTGGTCAAGCCTGAGGGCCATGATCTTGACACCCTGCTTTGTGCGCTTGCTAAAATGTTCGATTAAACCACTACGCTTTTTTTATTTTACGACTGTGCCTTTCTTTCTGGCGTACTGCACACGGAAACGGCACTTACTAAGCCCGGCATCAGCGTGTGGGTCAATGCATAAAAGTACAACGCCATTGCCCGTGATTTCCGTGAGCAGACCTCGTGGATAGCCCTCTTTTGTTGCAAAGACGAAGACTCATTTAGGGACACGCTGAAAGAAAACGATATCATTAAGGTCTCGCGTCGAGCGGATGCCTAGCTCCTTCTGCGCACAAACCCGCAAGTGTCCGATCTGTTTCTTACCACCGGCGATGCTGCGTAATGTGGCAGATTTATTTATTTATTTATTTATTTTTTTGCGCCGCCTACCCCGCCATACCACTTCTAGCCTTTAAATAAGTGCTACTTATAGTCAGACGATCAGTGAACCGTACCCAAAATCACTATTTCGCTTCGTTTGTGCTGCGCGACAAAGCGACGCTGCCCCTCTCTTTCGGTTGCACTCAAACAAGTAAACCTCACATTGCCATTCGAGTGTATCTGGGCGTTGTCCAGGCGACCTACACCACAATGCTGCGTGTCTTTTGGCTCGTAGGCCCAGCGCATTTCGATGCTGCAGGCGGCACAGCGGTTGTTTTGTTGTTGCTTGAAGTGGAGCACGTCGTAGACCTTGTGCAGGTCATCAACGCTACAACAGGCCTTTTCCTGCTGCTTCTATGCTACAAGCTTCTTTTGGATACTTTTGCGGATTTCCTGCTTAGTAGGCACTCGCGTAACCTTGGCCCCTCATCCGGTTTTGCAGCAATACGCTCTAGTTGAGACAGGTACTCCACAAGGGACATTGTCAGATACGAAAGATTGGACCATTCCAAGTAGTCGTCGACAATCCATACCTCGAGTAGGTTTTTAATGGTAAGCCCATGAGAGCTGTGTACAGTGATGGCAGAGCCAAGGCGCCAGTCTGGGCTCGTTATGGCCTGCTTGGCTGTTGCAATGGTCTCATCCGCCACGTCGTTCAGCACAAGAACCTGCAGTTCATTCGTCCTGGGAATCGTGACTTCATATCTTGGCGCTTGCTGCTATTTGGTGGTATAGGAGTAGAACCAGCGTTTCTGGATAGTGTTTTTTTTATGGCGCTTGAATAAGAGTTTCTGGGATTTGTCCTGCGCTGCTATGAAGATACTCCCGAGTGTGTTGGCATGTCACCACTGTTCCAAGAAAGAATTCCAATCGCGACAGGCGGGAAGGGCCTTGCGCATTTCATCGAACTGGACCTTGTCATAGTTAAGGCGCATCTCTTTTTTAGATGTTTGAATGCCTCATCCTTGGTGCGGTAGTTTTACTCCACCTCATTGTAGTAGCCCTTGCGTTTAACGGTCGCGCGCAGCCTGTCATGCGGTGGCTATCTGCTGATAGGCGGGACATGGCTCTGGTCTCCACAGTAAATGACTTGCACGCCCCGGAGCTTCAGTCACTCGAGAAATATTTCAAGAAAGAAGCGGGAGACTCCGCAGATCTCGTCCCAAATGACTACGCGCGGAATATAATTTTATCCCGGTTACGCATCTCTTTTGTGAGCCGATGAGTAGGGATGAGGACCAGCGGGATTCAGCGATCGCGCGTGTGGTCTTTCTTTAGCCCCCGTTACCATTGAGGAAGAAAAGGCGGTGAGTCGTCAGGGGATACTGGCACTGGGGCTGACGAGTCTGGCCCTTTGGTCTAGCTGGCCTTGTACACGGGCTTGGGCATATAGACGGCGCTATCCTTGATGGCCAGGAGCCACTCCTCCTTGACCCACCTCTGTTCCCTGCTGCAGCCGTTTGTCGGACTGTTGACGTCGTGGAGCTCGCATTCGAGGGCGACGCAGTCGTAGAATAAAGGCTCTTTTTCATAGTAGGCTTTGACGCCCTCCATCCGGGCCAGGTACACTGGCCTCACGTAAATAGAGTCGGTTGCAACTCGCAATGCCTCGGTGGGGAATCGCTGCAGCATGGTGATCAGGCTTATTCCCACGTATCCCAACATGGACGCTCGGAGATGCGTGTGCTGCGACTGCCAGCCGACGTAGTACGTGATGACGTGCCCCAGTGGCGCCTTATCATAGCCGAATAGTGAGCTGGTCTCACGGCAGCTGCGCACGATAAAGTCCAGTTCCCCTGGGTCGGTGACTAGCAGACGTATCATGCTCTTGCAAGCTCACTGCTGTACATCTGTCATTGATAATACGTCCTATTTTCATCGGGCAGGCAAAGCTTTGTTTGTTTCTTGTAGAAGATGATGACCTCGCCGACCTCAAGGTGCGTGAGCACGCCCACCTCCACCAAAAATCGCAGCAGCTCGATGGGAGCCCAGCCGAGGTCGCTGCGGGCGGCCGCGTTTTCTCCAGGCTTGCTGAAGTGACGGCTAAACCAGGCGGGAATAACTGGGTGACAGCCGGGGGCAAAGGCCTAAGAACGCAGCTGCGCGAATCCCGTGAGGTCGTCCTTGGGAAATGTCCCGTTGACTGCCACCCTGGTAATTTCACTGCATGAATGGACGAGGAGCTAAATTTATGGGGCACACTCCCCCATGTCCAAGAACCTGCCTGGGCAACAGGCGGCCATGTCGATGCTTACTATGTCAGACACTTTATAGCTGCCGGGGCTGTCCCAGATCCCTCCTTGCCTGAACTAGACACATGCCCACTGGACGTCCTCCAGCATGGCAGAGGGCGTGGGCATCCATCCGTTTCGTTCTTTTGCTGCGTTAGCCGCAGAGAAGACTTCGCTGAAGACTTTGACCGCCAGCTCCTGGGAGTTATCTGTGTAAGTACTGCAGATCTTGATAATCTGCGCGTGTTTTTCTTGTGTTTTAAAACATCTACCTTCTGCCTCCATAAACTGCTCCACAAGCTTGGGGTCCAGCTTTGTATCATTCCCCAGGGAAAGAACTCACGGAATCTTTGAGTCGACCGCCGTGGCCAGATGGACGACGTCCCAGACGTCGCCCTCATACAACTCTATCTTGCGCATCGTCGCGAATTGGAGGGTCGCCCGTCAGACATGCCCGTAATGGTAAATGAGCTCCACAACCTGTCCAACGCACGGTAGTGCCCGCTGTTAAAGATGTCACTACCAGTGATGTCCCTCAGGACAATTGCCAGCTTGAGACGTTTTTCCAGGTTCGCCACGTCGTTGACGGTTGCACCTGTTTCGCGAACCCGCCGTTCCCACACCTTCAGTCTTTTTGTGGCGCTGGGGGGGGGGGGCCATTTCCCACGGGCGCCGGGCAAAGGGGGGGGAGGGGGGGGCGTCGTCGGAAGTGGGTTTTTTTGCAGCTGTAACCTGGGCGTAGATGGCGGAGGGGGTGGGTTTGGAGGTTGGCAACTGACATAAAAACTGTTCTCTGTGGCAAAGAAGGGGCGCCACTAAAGAACATTGCCTCAGGACGCCTCAGTGGGGGCGCCACTAACGAACATTGCCCCCGGGCGCCTCGAACCCTCGCGCCGTCACTGTTCATAATCACCCAAAGGTATACATTTTCCCGTTTATTCCCATGCTGGATATTCCACAATAGATCAGTTATTTAAATGCAAAAGAAAACAATATTTCTCCAGGTAAAAAATAGGTGGATTCTGGACTTTATTCCGTGCGAGAAAGTACCGGTACCTGGAAACATTTGAGGGAATTCAATGGATATGCCTTCAGCTGGCAAGTCTATTATTGTGCGATTGTTTATGACTGGCTATATATTTGATATTCTGAATGTAACAGTATATATGTTCAACTGTTTTATGCTGTATAAGCACCAGATTCCTTCTATCATAGCGACAAGGCTGCCTTTTTCAAATGTTAAGTCCAATGTCCAATCACTGAAACAAAATTGTTTATCATTACTTTGTAAACAGATGATGCAGGAGGCGTGTCTCAATTAACCAGCTAACCTGTCCATGTGTATGCGATACATGATATCATGTCATCTTCACAAGTACATATTACGTCACATAATCTCATCAAGGAAAAAGTTTTCTTTTACCAGACCCGCCTATGGCGAAGATCTGAAAGGTGCCACGCGATAGGCCTGATTGAATGATACAAATCAGAGTATTGGAAAGAAAAAAAAAATCATGCAAAATTCGAATGAAATAGATTGATGCCGATATTTAATCTCCAACAACGAAATAGTGTAAAATTAGTTTGAAACCGGCCAAGTAGCTTGGAATAAATAAATTTTATATTTATGTTGTTTTTTTTAAAATAAAAAAATGGACAGTTAATGGAAGAGGGGTAGTCCGGGCTACAATGGAGTATCATTTGTTTTGCACAGGGTAAGAACGCGCACGTGCTATAGCCAAACAAATCTCAACATCTATAGTTACACGCGCTAGTCAGTCAGCTTATACATGATGTCACAAAAGATCAACTGCGCTCACACTAATGGACTTTGCCTATTTCATATTTGCATATAATATAATTGAGAAGTTATCTTCAGTTAAAAGTTAGATTATTCCACTCCCACTTAATGTCATGAGGGTAAATATGCGTGTATGTGCGTGCGTGTGTGCGAGTGTTTGTATAGTTGCCATTCTTACACTTTGGATAATCGAATGTTCCTTGTCAATGGTTGCGTTGTAGACTGAAGACAGGTGAAGAACACCGGCATTAAATGTGTTGTTGAAATTCACCACTTCATCTCCACAAACTGTTGTACATAAAAAGAGAAAAGTACTGTGACACCCATCTAATTGAAACACCTTCGGAAATTCACTAGTAACTTATTTCAAAAGATGGGACAAGGAAGCAGTGTATGTCGGAACCGGAAATAAATTCCGAATCAACAGTGATTAAGAGTGGACAATCATTTATTTTAACAGTTGTGTAAGAATTGAAATAAATATAAGTATTTGACAAGTTTTATTGTAATACTTGGATTGTTTTCAACCGTCAAAGTGAATGAAGGTTATTAATGTGTAAATTTTATCATATTGTCGGAAAACACTGAATAAAAGTAACGACAAATGTAAACAAAATGTACTCACCATATTAAATTTAATCGGAATTTATTTGTGCTTGTTTTCAATGTTCAAGAATAGATGCCATAATCATCATAACTAATTATTTACTACACTGAGTCTCGTGCCTGTCTGTCTGTCTGTCTAACTATCTATCTATCACTTACTTGCCCTGGCCATGCTATCTTTATCAAGGAGAAGTGGTCGACATGGGGCACAACTCTGCATACACTGCAGCGTCTGGCTGTCCAACGCACGCTTGCCGAATAAACCTGATATACGTATAACAATCGACAATCATTTATCATCGTGTAGGCATGTTATATAGGTAGATATGTGTAATCTTACATCCAAATACACAAGAAAATTTGATTTCCACCCCAATGGAAAAGGTCATAATTTGAGTTTACTTAACTACTGCTTTTTAAGTACAAAATGAAACAAAATAAATCAATAAATAAATTTTTTAAAAATATAGAATAAAATAAAAATAAATAAATTAAATTAAATTAAATAAAAAAAAACACCAACTGTAGAGTAATTTTTTGCGCCAATCTCCTTCCCCCGACAACATATATCTCCACACCACATATAGTTACCCATATATTAATACCCGAAATGCCGTTACATATGACGTGTTTTCCTGCTGTGATCAAGTATATTTGAAATGTCACTGCTATTGTGCATTTTCCAAAAACGCGCAGGGATGGAGCAAATAATAACCCTCTTTCAAATGGTTTTCATGTAGCCATGATCACTTTTTAATTTCCACTCAGCGGTTAGGGTGGAGATGTTGTAACGGACGGACAAACGGACCGACAGGTATCCAAACGTTTAACCGAAACCCTTTCATTGGTTGTGACGACCTGTTTGTCTTTCAAGTTCTTGTTCAGCGAGTAAGTAGCCAGAGTTGTACAGCCATTTTAACCCCCATTTCGTCTCTTTTATTTGCATTATTATATTATCCATGTCTGTTTACATTTCGATTGTGCACCTGTAAGCGCACAAATGTTCCATCCTCCTTTTTTGTGTTTTAGGAAATGCAGTTTGTACTCAATATGTGTAAAAATATAGAGAAAAGAAAGAGGAAGATGAATCATTAGATATAACTTTGCATCTCTCTCTCTCTCACTCTCTCTCTCTCTCTCTCTCTCTCTCTCTCTCTCTCTCTCTCTCTCTCTCTCTCTCTCTCTGGCGAAATAGTAACCTGTAACATCATGTAGCAAGCTGTATGTAGAACTGTGAGAATATTAAATTTATATAGCTCTCAGTGCAATTACTCTATCCAAGAGCCATCACTTAGTGGAGTAGACTGATAACAGGTATCATAAATGTGGAAACTGTTGAAGAATTCAATGCCGCCTTAACCTACTATTGACAGCAAGCTTCCAGTCAACATAAGCGTCAATAGCAAATGGATGCATTTTTACTGTATATGTCGCCATTTTAACTGCGTATATCTGGATTCTTGAAGACATGTTTGCCCCTTCCTCAAACCTCTCTCCAGGACAGGTATACATTCTTTAATACGAAAATGTGTCCTTAATAAAAGACGTTATTCAGTTATGCCAGGGCAAAACAGTGCCGGGGAGGGGTTGTCCGGTTTTGTGCTGGTCTTTATATCTGCTTGCGGTGCAGTGGTATGAGTGCGTGCAATCCCACAGATTCAATTGTTTTTCAGAGCCTTTATTGGGGAACCGTGGTGGCTCAATGTTCAGACAGCCTGGCTGAGTCAAGAATAGTGCGGGTTCAAATCCTGCCCAGATCAGGCCGGGTCGGCCGCTGTGGTTTGTATCTGATCAAGACACTTTACTCCATTTGTCTCAGCACGGTATAACCTCTTATTTGCCGATGTGCTGTTAAACACCAATTCATGGATCAGATGAATTTTGTTGCACGTTGTAATAGATTTTGGGCCACCCTCTTCACAATCTCATGCTCCTATTCACCCGAACCACTCTCCCTGGTTCACTGATTATGGACGTATCCCAAGATAGCTTTCATGAAATGGCGAAAAGAGTTTCAACAAAATATCAAATGAATTTTATGCAAAATTGGCCCATCGCGATTGCACATCAGGCTGTGATTGATTCTCCACAAAATACGATTACAAATATCCATAAGTCACCAGATGAAGCTCAAAGCCTGTTCACTTGAGCGTTCCGTACTCTCTTTATTTTATCCAGGAATACTGTAAGATTGCTAATTGAGAGAACCTTACCTTGTCAATGCTGGGCACCGTCATGTGTTTTCCTGTGTATGGACTGTGCAATATCGTTGTACATGCGTTTTTCTGGACCACCATGAGCATATATAATTATTTATGAAAACAAGTGTGTGTGTGTGTGTGTGTGTGTGTGTGTGTGTGTGTGTGTGTGTGTGTGTGTGTGTGTAGGGGGGCACTTACTTATGTGAGTGGTAGTACCAATGTTCCAACAGTGGGGGGGGGGGGGGTAGATGTTCCAGATCTGTCTGAAACGCAGTTATAACAAATTATGTGAGTGGTAGTACCAATGATCCAACAGTGGGGGGTAGATGTTCCAGATCGGTCTGAAACGCAGTTATAACAAATTCAGGATAAGGGTTCCTTTTTTTGTGTCTGGCACGGGGTACAAATTAATAGCAGAACGTCTTTTCACACGGTAAATTAAAGCCAGAAATGAAATAGACGAGATACAAGGAGGTCCTATTAATATTCCTAGGTGTTCTTGGTGGCCGACTTCACACGTTAATGGCATGGGATACACAAAATCAAAGCGTCTTTCTGTTACGGGTTGTCGAAACTCCACAGGAATCCCAATATACTACCATTTTCAACACGAGTCCCCCACCCCCGTCGCCACCCCTTCCCTCACCCCGAGAACCGCATCATACCTTTCCGCACTGCTCCACAAAGGATTTGATGCAACTATGTGGTACCGCGTCGCTCCGCAACGTACCTCACACCACAGCGACTTTTGTGTCCACAGTTTTGGTGAGGAGATTCTTATGATATGGAGGGACTATCTTCTCTTCGCAGTTAATTTGCATGCGTTTACCAAATTTTTGAACAATTGCGTCCTACTTACTGCCAAAAAAATCCTTTCCTGCGTTTAACAAAGTTGACAGTCCATTCCCAACTGTTTGCCCAACAGTGGAGAGTCCATTCCCAATGGTTTGCCCCACACTGCTAAGGGTGTTACCCAAAGTGCCCAACCCGTCCTTGATTCCGCCGACTAGATTTCCCGCAGTGCTTCCTAGCGTTTGGAAACCACCAAGGAGGGTGTTGCCAGCGTCCGTAAATAAGTGTCCGACTGCGTCTACGCCGCTCTTGAGACCATTGAGTGCCGTCTGAAATATTGAAAAGAAAACAATACTTGGAGGGTGACCACAAAACCCTGATCCACAACATATGTTAAAACACCGCAAATTTGACAACATTTTAAAGTTTGATGGGCGCAAATGCCAATATTTTTATATTCAGTAGTGCGAGGGCTTTTTCTCATTCTTGACATAGCACATGCAATATTTTATGTTATCTAAGGTAAGTAGTAATGGGTGTGCCACTATGGACTATATAGCAATTTAACAATACGCAACAATAGGTCTTATGGTATTTTGAACATAGGATCTGTATGGGTCTTATGGTACTTTGAACATAGGATCTGTGTGGGTCTTATGGTATTTTGAACATAGGATCTGTATGGGTCTTATGGTATTTTGAACATAGGATCTGTATGGGTCTTATGGTATTTTGAACATAGGATCTGTATGGGTCTTATGGTATTTTGAACATAGTATCTGTATGGGTCTTATGGTATTTTGAACATAGGATCTGAATGGGTCTTATGGTATTTTGAACATAGGATCTGCATGGGTCTTACGGTATTTTGAACATTGGATCTGTATGGGTCTTACGGTATTTTGAACATAGGATCTGTGTGGGTCTTATGGTATTTTGAACATTGGATCTGTATGGGTCTTATGATATTTTGAACATTGGATCTGTATGGGTCTTATGGTATTTTGAACATAGGATCTGTATGGGTCTCATGGTATTTTGAACATAGGATCTGTATGGGTCTTATGGTATTTTGAACATAGGATCTGTATGGGTCTTATGGTACTTTGAACATAGGATCTGTATGGGTCTTATGGTATTTTGAACATAGGATCTGTATGGGTCTTATGGTATTTTTAACATTACGATGTCACTAATAGCTCTATGGAAACTGAACATGGGGTAACTCACTTATATTTACTGTCCAATATACCATTACACGTACAAAAGGGGGCGGGGGTATCTAATAATAATAATAATAATAATAATAATAATAATAATAATAATAATAATATCCTTTATTTATCCATGGTAATATAATTAGCTAACAGCTGGTTTACAGTATGAACCTGCAATTAAAACAAATATACATGCAATTAGTGAGCAGTCTACAAGTTTAACTTATACTGCATGAAAGAATACAAAATAAAACAGAAGTTAATATGCATTATATAAGGTTAACATACTGTTATTACATAGACACATCACAGCTACCACGTACGAATGTTATGGGGTGATAAAATCAGGATTGCTCATTAAATTATTTGTAGAGGAATAATTTCTTAAAAACCGAAAATTCAGTTGTTTGTTTAATATCAATATGTTCCATAAAACTGTACAGGGTAAGTAACAGATTTCTTAAAATAATCCTAACCTTTTATACATATAAATCATTATTTTCACTCAACCTTGTACTCCTTGTGCTAATGTTCCTTTCAAACTTAAAATTTTTAAGATTCTCTTGCGCAAAATTACTTAAGACCTTGAAAGTAGGAACAGCTCTTCTAAAAATAATGTAATCCTTAATTCGCATCCATTGAAGAGTGTTGAAAAGAGATGATGTAGATGTTCCATATTGTTGACATTTAAAATCACCCTAGGATGTACACTCACTGCAGACAAGAAAAATCACCACATCGTAGAGCAGTAGATAAAATGTGGAGAAAACAAGTGTACTGCACACTTTTAGGATCAACTGATCCAACATAAAACCTCTAGCCCTTGTTATAATTACTATTTTCTTAGATACTTTTATAAGGAATGGTTGGGCAAGGATACAGTAGTATCAATTAGGATACCTACAAGTTTGGCACCATTTACTTCTAAGTACAATTCTCTACATTTGGTTGTTCGTTGTACTGACTCGATACGCATTAAGTGGTTTTTCTGTAAATTTAAGCTAAGTTTATTTCATAACACATTGCAAACCTTCATTTAGTTTCCTCAAAACAATGCTAACATCTGTATCACTAACTTGTTATTATATATCGTCTGCATACAGAGACACATTCAAGAATGTTTCAAACACTTTGTAAAATCATTTATATATAAAATGAAAAAGAGATGGACTAGAATTGATCCCTGTGGTACTCCAATAGAAATTTCCTTAAAATCCGATACAGTATCTCCCCAACTCACAGCTTGCAATCTACTATTGAGATTGAATGAAAGCATCGCAGTGATGTTTTTGTAACATGATATGCTGATAATTTATGTAGTAAAACTTAATGATTAACAGTATCAAAAGCTTTACATAAGTCTAAGAATAAAACTCCAGTCAATTTCCCGTCTTCAATATTCTTTAAACAGTGATCAATAAAACTAGCGAGTGCTGCCTCGCAGGAATGATTTAGCCTGAGGCCTGATTCGCATAGGGTAATTAATTTTTTTTATATTAAAAGTCATAAAATTAATCGAAAACGTGTCTTTTTATAATTTTGCTAAAATAGGTAGAACAGGTATTATTGACACTCGATTCGTCTCCTGTCTTATATGGGGGATAACTCTTAGCTTTTTTTCCAATTGTCTACAAACATATTTCTTCCTATGAACATATTAAATATGTAAGTCAGTGGTTCGTCTATTGACAGTTTTTTAGACCAATAAACCATCAAAACCAATAGCCTCTATTTTTTATATATTTTACAATTTCCTCAGTAATATTTGGTATCTGTAAGAAAATTTCGTTTGACATAGTTCAATATCCGGTAGTGATGAATCGAAGTCCTAACCAATATAATTGCGATGAAGGCAGAAAATCTTTCAATTTGTTTCCCACATCTGTTTTTTTTTTTTTTTTTTTTTTTTTTTGGGGGGGGGGGGGGGGTGTTTGACGACTGTGGAATAGTTTCATTCAAATACTAGTAGTCTCTTTTTACAACTCTCATTTTTACAAGAACCTTATTTCTAAAACCCCTATAAATAGACCAATTATCTTTACATTTCCTTTTTCTTGCTTTCTCGTGTAGAAAATTCCTGGTATGCATGGATGGTAAGATATCACCGTTAATTCACTTCTCAGAGTTTGATCTGATTCTGCGTTCTTTGTATGGTAAATGCTTATAAATTATATGAAACAATTAGACTTAGACTTACTATGGACCTCAAATATTTATTCTTACTATCCAACAAACCATAACACATACAAAGGGAGGTTAATATTTTTTTTTTTTTTTTTTTTTTTTTTTTTTTTTTTTTTTTTTTGGCTTTCTAAAAAAAATATAAAATATAGAGGATATTTGATTGTTCAGAGTGAAAGAGCAAAGTTTCTTTTATTTGATGATTTATCGTGTTGGCTATCTAAAGTCTATACCATATTTAAGTAGCAGATGTCTTACGGTGATGTCATCTGTTTTCTGTTTATGTTCTTCTGTGTTTTTTGTATTTGTGCTAAAAAAAAAACCCAATTCCATTTCAGTCGGATATATATTAATTGATATTTCTATAATAACAATCTACTAGTTTCTAGATTAGCAATAACTATTAATAAGAAACGACCACAATTGGTTTACCGATGTGCAATTCTTTTTTATTAGCATGGAATACAATATCAAATAAGATCAAGGGAGGGTAAATTGACGAGACACCATTTTCTAACATTCCAAATAGGCGAGAAATGATGATTGAATGAAGTTGAATTGGTGGGGGAAAAAGACAAAATAATATGTAAGCATGTAATAAACTTGAGAAGGTATATACAACATCTAGTTAAGACTTTAAATGTATTTTAGTCACTGCCAGTGTCACTGAAAAGAATGCGTCTCCATTTCCTCACATACACACGTGGACAAAGACAAAGACAAACATAGAGAAGCAGACCATCAACGACTAGTATCCTTTCTTAGAATATTGCGGTGGCCCTAAAAAGGGATGTTGGGGTAGCCCTAAAAAGGGATGTTTTTTCTAGTGCTCCTAGGCCTGATTCCACACGCAGCACATCTCTCCCCGCACCAATTATTGTGTCACAAATCTACTGTGGAAGATAGGCTAAAGTAAAGCCTATTACCCTCGCTTTCTCAAGCTTCCACCTCGGGATGAAGGGATTCTTTTTTCTCGTTGCTGGTGTGGTGGTGGCAGTTGCTATTGTTGCTGCCATTGCTGAAACAGCTGCCATTATTCATGTTCGAGTTAAAGCTGCTCAAGCTGCTGCTGCTGTAGATGCTCCCGCTCCCGCATCTGCTTCTTCCACTCCTGCTTCTCCATTTTTCTCCTCGTCTAGGCCACGGTCAATATATTGGTGGTGCCTCCGATCATGGTTGTTTGATCAATGATGAATGGAACGACGAACGAACTTGCTGCTTTATATGCGAGAGGCGCGGACAGGATAGAAAACAGTAAGACTGGATGGTGTAGGTATTTTTAGCAGATGGAATTTAGAACTCTTTGATCTCTTCCCCTCTTTGTCTTTCAGTACTTCTAATCATCAGCTTCGATGACGTTGAATCCATATCTAAAGTTGATGATTACGTACTTTATCTTGAGGCACCGTGTTTTCGCTCAGTCCTAAGAAGAATAAATGGTCACCATTTTACAGGTTCAGTGCTTCAATTGTTTACGGTATCGGAGAGCATTATTTTGATCAAACCTACCACGTTGGATCTGGTAATTGGTTTTCTTTGATACACTAAACGATATTGTTCATCGTAGGAGATGTCAGGTTGATCGTCGATAACGCGTAGAAGTACTTTGCATTCCTTTGGGAAAGCTATCTTCCACTTGCCTTTGTAATTCGTTGTCTTTCAAAGAAGTGTATGTGGCCGTTCTCGACGCAGTATCTGATGTATGTTTTCTTCTTCCATCCTCAGCAAATTCTGTAGGGAAAATAAAGTGTATGTTGCTGTTTCGACTACCGCTCTCTGGTGAAATGCCTGAAGACGTCGGTGCCTTGTGATTTTTCCGTTTCTGACAAGTCTGATCAACACATTAAAGATTCTAGCTCTTGTTGTAGGTGAGCCACCTTAATGAGATTAGAATTAAGTGGCAAATGGGGTATCCGCTGCTCGTACAAACGGCGGAGGTCCATCCACCTGTTGTATGTGTCTAACGTTAATTATCATTATTTATCATCCTTCTATAAGGTAAAGTGGTGCAATATTGATGTCCTTCGAGAATGAACTGTCCTTCGTATTTCATTTAAAATCTCAACTTAAAAGAGGAGCCGCTATCGCTCCTAGCAGCTACTTGAGAGGGAGGGGGTATCGGCACCGTAAGAAACCCTCCTCGTTGAAGAAGCCCAATTTGCTTTTAGCTGACTGGAATGTTCCTGTTTTCACCATGTTTCGAAGAATGTAATGATGTCGTTCTAACTGCTGTTTCTGTGTGTTCGTCAAGTGAACACGTTCATACAACATTCACATATATTATCGACGATTTCAGCCTTTCCAATTATTTGTTCTCACGGCGGTGCTTTAGCTTTGATTAACAACGACAAACCCCCCTCCCCCCAATGTTTGGCCAAACTAGGGGAGGGCAAGTTTCATCTTGCCCATTTTCTACTAGTCTTACCAACGATGATGATGACGCCCATGCCATGACAGCTTGCCAAAGTAAATGAGGCAACCGATGTCCAAAATGTCTTCTTTTATACTGGGACTCGCGTCCACTTGTTCTCGACACGTCGTACGGGCTTTACAGTGTACACTGGACGACGAGAAGACGAAGGAGTTTTCAACAGACTTAATCAAGTTAGTTCTTGTTTCGGCAGATCGATTAAACTTTGTAACACACCCGTTCTATCTTGCACTTTTTCTTATGATGTACTACTTTTTAAGCAGCCCAACAGCAGCCAAAGCAGAAGAATAAGAAGGAGGAGGAGTAGATCTGGAAACTGGTGTCATTTATTGAGGTATTTGCGCGCGCGCGCGCGCGTGTGTGTGTGTGTGTGTGTGTGTGTGTGTGTGTGTGTGTGTGTGTGTGTGTGTGTGTGTGTCTATGTGTGTGGAGGGGTACGTGTTCAGCTGATTAGGAAACACTTTTGCTAAATTGGGTTTCGGTGGCATTATCAACAACAGAGGAAAGGACTTTGATACAGAAGGCGTTCCTGTGGCGTTTGCTGCATTTGCGATAACTGCTGGTTGGGGTTTCTGCCTGTACGTGAGCATTCTGGCAGCAGCGACTCTCTTTATTTGGGGGGAGGGAGTCATAGGTATATTTGTGGCCTTGCATGTCTTCTGGTGAAATGATGTTTTGTTTGTTTACGATGTTACTGTTCTGTTTGTCTCCCTGTTTGTTTATGTGCTCTCTCTCTCTTTCTCTCGCTTTTGTTTTGGTCTTGGTTGGTGCATTGAGATCCGATCAAAGAAGCAAACAAATAAAGACTGCTTGAAGAGATCCCTTACCACATGGTTTCAAGATAATGTGTTTATTGGTTCACGTATCCGTTCTTTGATATGTGAGTTGTGTAAATGTCGCTTTATGCTTTTCTAAAAATGGTGTTTGTTTTGGACAGTGAATGGTTATCTGTAGTAACTGACGTGTCGACAATGTGAAACAACGCAACACTCCTTTGATGCTCGCTTGCGACAAATGCGAACACACTTGTGCATCTTTCTCGCGACTGATGGCATACAGTGCGCGAATCAATGTAGTTGGATGAGATTTAAAAGATGTCATGTTTAACGACATTGTGAGCAATAACTGAGAAATCAGTGTGTGAGTGAGTGAGTGAATGAGGTTTTACGCTGTTGAGACACACGGAAAAGACGAAGACGAGGTGTAAATCACTAGATTACCCTCGTGAACCCAATCAAGAAGCAAGTCAGTACGAAATTTTAATTAATGAGGAGTATTGGGTTTTAAATCGAACAGTAAACACGCGTGTGGCAAACATGTGACATCGTCAAAGGCAAAATTGAAGCGTGTTGGTTTTAATTGCTTAGCCAACACTTTTCTTTGAGATTTGTCTCTGGGACTTTTAAACAACACCACATAATGGCCAATAAGACCTGATGAGCTTGCTTTGTTGGAATACTATTTGTATAATGTAAATAATACTTTTTTTTCGATGATATCCTTTTCGTGTAAATCAAAGTTAAATATTTTCGTCATCTTCACCTCACATATAATCAAAAATGAGACGTGTTTCAGTGGAGTCGGACGCGATCTCGTCGTCTTCGTCTTGATAGGCTTTGCTTTGTTGGAATAATTTTTTTTTTATAATAAAAATCATACTGGTTTTGCGATGATACACTTCTCGTGTAAACCAAAGTGTCCTTTTTTTCTTTAACTTCACCTTACATATCATCGAAGATGAGACGTGTTTCAATGGAGTCAGACGCAATCTCGTCGTCTTTTGTCTTGATCCGTGTAAACCAAAGTTTAATGTCTTCTTTATCTTCACCTTACAGATGAGACGTGTTTCAATGGAGTCTGACGCGATCTCGTCGTCTTCCCGAGGAATACCCTTTACAAAGGAAATATGTTCTTGTTGACTCTCTTTGAGTAACGAGTAAGCGGACTATCACTCTTGGTAGTACCACACGATTTCGTTGTGGAGGACGATCGAACAAAAGTTGTTTGTGTTCGATTAAACGTTTGACAATTCAGTTTTGCCTGAACCACTAGGTCGTGCAATGAGCATGTCATAGTTTCGGAATTCTGAGAGTAAACATATCACATAAGACATATTATACAGAATAGAAACATGATTTGATTTTTTCTGAAAATAAAATAATCATGAACACAATGTCACAGCGGCAGCAGCAGCAAAGTTGTTTAATTTTTCTTTCTCTATATTGTGACAGGACGATCCATTTGGGTTCTTCTTTTTTGTTGTGATTAGTAACATTGTCAACGTTCAAACACGACATCTGCGTGGTGGGTTACGTATCGTATCGAAATTTCGAATGCAAGACTTTCTAATCGTGTTGATCATCCCAGTGTAGAGTATATTGGTGAAGATCACTAGCGACACAAAATGTTTAGTAAGTATGGTGTTGACAAGATGAGGCGAATCTCTTCCTGATACAGGGGTAGATTGGTATTCACCATGAATCGCAACACTTTGAACAAAACAACTTTTCATGAACATACAAAATGTTGGTATTGCTCGTTGTCGTCAAAGCCGTCATGTCTGTGCATGTAATGGCGATAAATGTGCCAAAATGAACCCTCAGGTGAACTAAATCCACTAAAACAGACACTAGCACACACTAGACACGACGTCCCAAATTGAAAGGGGTATCGTCCTGTGGAATTAATTCTCGTACAAGCATTTTGTAATCCTCTAAGTCTTTTTCCTTGGATTGACTTTCTTCCACGAAATTCTGTGCAACGCTGCGTGCAGAGGGCGTTGTATCGAAAGTCTTATAACATGTTCTTATAACTTGTTCTATTCTTCTAATGTGTTTTTCAAAAATGTCTTACCATTTGAACAGTTCCTATGGAAATCACCCTTCTTATTACATTTAGATACCAGTGATTACAAAGCCTTTGACATTTAGGATGTTCTTTGCGTTTCACTTCCATTCTTGAAAGCTCTCATCTAAAATATTCATAGAATGATATACAGCATCACTAGACCACAGCTTTACTCCACCACTACACCACATCTTTACTCCACCAGTCCTTTTATAGTATGGAGATACCAATGATTATCTATTTTACGCGCTTGGTGTAATGTCAAAGATAAGAGTCCTTCGGCACTTTCTAAGCCGGCCAAGTGAAGGTGGGGACATCGTGCAGTCCGTTTGGCATGTTCATGTTAAGCTGTATTATTGTGTTCCCATTCGCAGAGTTTCACTCCACAACTGAAACACTGTACTTTGTCTCGTTCTCTCGTGCACACCAACCCTGCTCTAGCTAAATCTTTGGGAGTGGTCCATCCAGATATTTCGCCTACTTCCAATTGACGCGTTCAATCTACTGGCAAAATCACAATAGTGACGTTGAGACAAATTAAACCTGTATTATGCTTTCATCCATGATTCTCGGTAATAAGGCGGGTCGCTCTTTAACAAAGATTAACATGCGAATACTTTGTCTACATATCATCCTATCCCTAAAATGTTTTAACTTCTTTTAGCTAGATAAATAATAATATATCCACTTAAAAAAAACAAAAAAAACACACACACACCATCAGCATATTTTACCATCCAACATTAAGCGCTGCTTGTATCAAAAAGCTATCGAGGTTTACAATTGGTCCTCCAACAACCATGGGTATTGAAGAAGTACTTAAACTAATAAATCTAATATCTTTTTTCCAGTTTAGAATACTACCTAATAGCACTTTTACTTGTTCCTGACAAAAGTGTTATGGAATAAATGTTTTGCAAAGCTAGGTATGTGTCTTAGTATCTACACATACTTATGGACCAAGGAATAGTTGCATTTTTGTCTTAAACAGCAACTACAACCACCCCCACCCACCACGCCCCACCCCCTCAAAAAAGAACAGAAAGACAGACAAAAATTTAAAATAATCGCCGATGACGCATCAGAGACAAAATGTACCAAAAGCACAATTATAAATTATGTCATTACACTGAAGTTGCACCTCGCTCCGGCGGATAAGACAATGTGTACCAGAGTTATTAATACCAAAGTACGACCAAAAACACAATAAAAACTGCGATTGCTACAAAACCTATGCTGTCTCTTTCCTATATATAAATGAGTGAAAATGATCGAGTGCTCCACCTTATATCCCACACTTCTTATAGTCAAAAATGGTCTCAGTTGGTGTGATATAGGTAATATTGACGAATTAGGCACCACACACACACACACACACACACACACACACATAAAACGAAAGAGAAGATATTTCAATGACTTGGACAAAAGCTTACAACTTATTTAGATGAATTCGAAACTGATGTAGGCAAACAGACTCTTACATTAAGTGATAATATTGGTGCAGTTAAAATCGAAATAAGCAAAAACATAGAGACATTCAAAACTGAATTTAGCACGGAAATTGTTGTAACTTATATTGCGTTCTTCGATAAAATTAGAACATTGAGGGAGGAAATCTATAAATACCAAATGATTTTGAGGTAAAAGCAAAACTAATACCTTGATGTATATCGATTGACGATTTTCGTATTAATAATGCGTACCAAATAGTTTGATTTAAGTTTTAACGAAAGAAAGGTAGTTACAATTTATATTAAGGTTTTTAGACATTTTATTTCTTGAGACTGAATTCCCCCCCTAGAAATTAGTCGACATTCATGGATTAAACTGTGCTCCATCACCTTTAGAATTTGCAAGCATTAGATCAATGTGCAATTCAAATAAGTGAATCAGACACAAATTTTATCAACCTAAATACTGAACCAACAAAGAAGTTGTGGGACTTTATGATATTGATCTTTATATTGAATTAGTAGTGGGCAGTCGACGTGTTTTTTACTTATTAGACGTTAGAAATAATCTGACCCTAATAATTACAGAGCAAAGAAGAAACATGTACATAGTATAAATGGATCGAAAACAAAAATGTGCCATCTATTCATATAGGATTTAAAAACAAAAATGTGCCATCTATTCATATAGGATTTAAAAACAAAAATGTGCCATCTATTCATATAGGATTTAAAAACAAAAATGTGCCATCTATTCATATAGGATTTAAAAACAACAAATGCCAGCAGAATACAAATTTGTTACTCATTTTATTGCCGAGCAAACCTGTACTGTATTGTTACATCGAAACACGTGGTCGATGGCCACGTTTATTTCAGCCCAAGAAATTTCTGCAGCAGCAGATATGATTGGAGAAATAAAAGCTAACAGTGTCTCGTTAGAGGAAAAAACTATTTATTTGATCCAAAATGAGCAGATGCACAAAGAATGAGACACGGTTGTCATGTAAGAATTACAACGCAAAACTGAAATGAAAACAGATCAAAGATACTAGATTAGTTGACAGAACAATGGAGAGAACAATGTTTGGTGACAGACTTTAAACAACATGAATGATGCTTTTGCTCTATACGCTTCTTCGCATCCATAAAGTAAAGTAAATCTTGAAAAACCAAGGCAACCTAAACTTAATGATTTCTACCAACCTTCTAATGCTCAATTAAAATACAAGTACATATTCTTTGCACTTGTGATGATGTTAGTGTGTATGATGCCTAGACTTGTGATAAACTATAAAAATAGTGAAGATGTTTACGTACGATGAATACTGAACTCCTAACAAGCAGGAAAGATACATCAGGGAGTTAAATAACTGAATCCAACATATCAATGTATCACACACACTCCTAGCGACATTAAACCTGATCAAACATTACAAGTCTGCGTACCAAGGACAAGGCCCATGATATTTTATTGTAACGTGTAGTTTCTTTGGTATAGTGTGATATGAAGATAAAAGGAGATAATAACAATACAGTGGTAATTAATTTGGGTAGAATACTGGTGAAAGACATCACCGTATCCTAAGGAAGCTATGCTCTTTTCCAGTTCAATGACTGTACTATTTTCATTACATATACAAATTTGTGCATACCTGTTTCAGTTGGAATAAATAGGATTGAGCAAGCATTATAAATGACACAAAAGATCACGATCAGGAACGGGAAATGCGCGAAATACTGGCACCAAAGTTATATAGTTTTGTGTGTGTTGGAATTAAGTTTAGAATACCACTTGACTTTTATATATTATCATTGTACACTGTATCTTTTATATATTATCATTGTACACTGTATATTTTATATATTATCATTGTACCCTGTATCTTTTATATATTATCATTGTATGCTGTATCTTTTCGCTTTTCCTCAGGATTTCATATTTAACCAAAAAATTTTCAAATACCTCTGAAGTGATATAAGGTGGTAATCAAGACTACCAACTGGAAAATATTTGTCTCCAGTAGGATACGATTCCCTTAAAATCAATTGCGTAATCGTTAAATGATAAATACAGTGATGAAATTGCTTTCTTTACGACATTACGAGAAAGAATCATCGACATAGCACCAAATGAAACTTTTGACGAACCTTCCACTTGATTCTCCCAGAATAAGTTCAAAGGGTGTTTTGATATTGTGTAGAAAGAGTTGAAAATGTGATACAGAAAGGTTTTAAAACCCAGTAATATCAATAATTTCGGGGACTCTAGAAGACTTGCCAAGGATTGTTTATGTTCAGGGTTTTCTATTAATACAACAGTTTACAGAATCTGCTAAGGATTTCCGTTGATGAAAAACCAACGTACACACAAACTAGTAACGTACATGTTAACAATTTTTATATCGATTACCACTGTATCTTGATTTATTTGAGGTACACGCAATAGCAGATTATACGGTAGTGGTTTTAAATTATCTAAGCAAGGTATTCATTTTCAAATCAACAGAAGAAAATGTGCCTTATGCTCAGGTAAACATTTAAAACAATTGGTTCAAATCAACTATGTTTTAGGCATCAACAAATGACGTCCACGCCGTACAGCGCAGCGGAGCTGTATTTGAATGAGCCTCACAACATGCAGCATGTAGAATATCTTATTGTGGAAAGGTAATGTTTGCAGTGAGCCTGATAAAGGCTGACTATAAGAAATGATAGATAACATTGTAATTCTCTGTCCAACTTTCCTTTAAAACAAGACGGAAGGTATCTACTCAAAGATGAAAATGAGACTGTTATAAATGTTTAAGATACACGATATAAGTGGTTAGAGTTACTGGTTGGTGTCTATCAAGGAACCAAAACTTAACAAAAATAAACAAAAAACCAACAAAACAAAAATCAACAAACTTGTAATGAGACTTTTAATGTAACGTGCACACGATTCCGTATGGCAACCCCAAACTGCTTGTCATGATACACAGACAATGCTACTTTTCATTTGATATTTTACATTTCGTGATTATAAGATCTTTGTAAATTCATACCTTTGTCATTTTCTTGTGATTAGATAAGCAATTTTGTTCATTTCGGATTTTTCGAATCACACATTTTTATTATACCCTTGCATACATTATTTTCGTTTCTATCAGTCCTGAATTAATAATGATTTTGTCTTAACCCACAAAGCTCTCTCGAACTGAAACACCATTAGCTCATTGTTGAAAAGTCCAGGAATTTTCCTATTCATTTGTGGTAAACCAAACATGTTGTCCATTGGATCACTAGTGTCATATAATTTGTTGTTATAGTTTATGCCGTTGTAAATGTTCTGTTTCGACATACATGCATAAGGAATCTGTGTCAGCCAATAACGACCTCATTCTATCAGAGTATTTTGTTTTTCAACTTGTAATAGAGTTCAGACATCAATCATTTTGATAGCTCCAACAATGTAAATCCAACTTAACTTAGTTTGGTTAATTTGTTTTTCTTGTTTTAGAGACTGACTAACATTGTTTCATAGTAAATAATCGTTCTCCTCCCAAGTCGTAAATAATTTTACTTTTTATGAGATTTTTCATTTGTTTACCAAGCACGCTGTTATTTCTCAATTTAAGGATCTTTCTCGAAACCATTTTTTGATTATTTTTTCACTCTTGTATGTTGTTCAATATAGTCTTTAATGCATGCTTGTTGATAAAAAGGACAACTCTGTGTACTTTGTTTCACACTTAAACCTAATTGCATGCAAAGGCTTTGATTTCAGTTGTAAATTACATATTTTGCTTTATTTTTGCAATATACATACCAGTTTTGTGTATTGCTGGTTTTGTACGCTTGAAATCATCAGTTAACGTCTTTTGCAAGGGAGATAAATCGCTTTCATCTGGAGATAATTTCTCTGGTACCAGTGGTTAGTCCTTGAAATAGTCACGCAAATGTAATGGAATCTCCAAATCCATTTTTTAAATGCAACCGATATGATAATCATCTGGTATTTTGTAAATGATTTTGTTCCTACCCATATAAGTTGTCATTAGTTGCCCACCTAAAGCTTTTTACTGGCATATATTCGCTCAATCCTCTGGCACAGAAGTTTGTAGCATCCAGGGATATAGTTAATAAATTTGACCTTGCCATTTCATACTTCCCATCATTTTGTTATCTGACCATCTGTGCCCAGGTATTATTCATGATTTAATTCAGCGTATCAATATGGTATAATACTACTCCTACCTCCCATTCAACTCTCAGGCATTGTAACCATATTAATGTGGTATAATGCTAATTCCACCTCTCATTCAACTCTCAATCATTGTAACGATGCCACAGTCTGCCAACAGTTGTAATTATACACCCGATATCTGTAAACATGAACCATGAACTAGTCCTAGTGGACCATAGTAGTGAGCAGAGTTTAGTTTGTAATGTTTCATATAGAAACTGATAAACTACTCAACAATGTCACAATAGTATCAATGTCTCAACAATGTCACAATAGTATCAATGTCTCAACAATGTCACAATAGTATCAATGTCTCAACAATGTCACAATTGCATCAATTTCTCAACAATGTCACAATAGCATCAATGTCTCAACAATGTCACAATAGCATCAATGTCTCAACAATGTCACAATAGCATCAATGTCTCAACAATGTCACAGTAGTATCAATGTCTCAACAATGTCACAATAGCATCAATGTATCTTTCTTTATGTAATAGTCATGTATATCTTTAAGTTTTTTCAGGCTGAAATATTCCATGGCATCATGCACATACTGGTAATCGTCATTTTTGCTATGCTTGAGTCGTTAACCAATGAGTGAAACTTGTCCATCGGTGGCATATCTTTTTCATGAAACCCTTAAAACAATCCATATATTCGTACAGGAAAATGTCTTTCCTCAAATATGTAGATGTCCTTTGTACATGTAGTACACCTTGCGCTTTACAGATCGCTGTCGTTACATCCAGCACAATAAATTGTAAACTGTTTCAGTATCTATGTGAACTTTTCATCACTTAACTTTTTGCCAGCTGTTTTACAGACCGTCCCATGAACCTAAAGCTATCTACAAACCTAATTGTCCTTTTAAATATTTATTGTACTTCTTTTGTTAACCTATCAGCTATGAAATCCTTGCGGAATGAAATATATTTATCGCTGTTGTTTGGTATGATTGCTATCTCTTCATCTGGATTATTTTTTAAAATCAATACCTTGATAATCAGAGGACTGTCATAACCTGACAACTTATGAATAAACAGTGGTATTTCTTTTAGATATTTGTATTTTAAATTGCATTCTTTATAACCTGGACCTCTATAATGTTAAGTGATCATAGTCTCGAACATTAATATCTTTATGTGCACACCATAGGTTTTGCATTTTTCGGTCTTAAATCTTCGTACACTAGTTTGTCAATCTTACCCAACAAGTGGTAAAATATTTTAATAGAAACGATCCACTGTAAAATATTGGTTTATATATTGATTTGAGATATAAGAAGAATTCCGATGGTTTGTGTTTTTTTTTTTTATTGTCCAGGGCTGTGCCTCTTTTGCACGTGGCTCAAGCCCGATAATGTCTTTAGTTCTGAGACAACTTCGTCTAGACATTCCCTTTACCACGAAACAAAAGCGCATTTTGCATCTGACACTATTCCAAGTCTTTCAGACACTACTTCATCACAGATGTTCTGTTGTGTCAGTTTTGCTTTTACACGTTGACTCTTGTACAATTATGCTTTTAAAATCACACATGGAGCTTTTAATCGATGCCGATGGTTCATGAATTGTACAACAGAACCCTCTTCAGAGATTATATCTATCGAGTTATCTACCTTGTAGCATATATTTATCTACCTTCTACCATAGTCTGATCATTTTGTTTTCTTCGGGTGTATTGAAAAAAGTGCAAGCATTATTGTACAAATAAATTTCTGTCTCTGATGTATATTGTTCTGTGATGAGACCAAGTTTGAAATACACATTTAAATTCATTCTAAGTTTTCCTAATGCCCTCTATCTTTACCGGACAACTGTAAGACCAATCCATTGAAGCAAATATTTGCATGATCCCCCCCCCTCCTACCCCAAGCGGTTGCTATATATATATATATATATATATATATATATATATATATATATATATATATATATATATATATATATATATATATATATATATATATATATGCGCAATGTTGAATATTCAATTTTGTCTAACATCTGCTTTCACATTTTCCTATCCAAATTTGGTATGCAAATTGTGAATTCCAGAGTAGTGATTTTTATTTCCAGTATTACTTCAGTTACTTAAATATAAAGAAAACAAATTATCATATCAATATCATACTTCGTAGAGTACGATTTATAAATTTTCTAACCTGTTTGATAATATTATTTCTTCATTTTAAAAAATTAACTTAATGTTATCAAACATTCTCCTGTGGAATCCAGGAATATCACTTTCCGCTCTGTTTAGTGTATATTTGTAATTCTCTATAATAACCTTTATATACTTTGATTTATGTCCTAGGAATCCGGAGTGATAGTGTATTTATATGATAATTGATTACTGGATCCACATGCGGGTGTGTCTGCTACACAGGTATGCCTATGCCAGCGACTTTCTAGCGTAATTTTTTGGTGATGTGTTCATTATCGAGGGGTATAGGGGTTGGTGCGTGCAAGCAAGGCGATTTATGACGTAACCCGTGGACCCTGGTTCGAATCTCCATAGAGTACGATTTAAAAATTCTCTAACCTGTATGATAATATGATTTATTATATATATATATATATATATATATATATATATATATATATATATATATACATATATCTGTCTATCTAAATGTCAGCCTATATGTATGTATGTATATATGTATGCATGTACGCACGTACGTATATGTACGCATGTATGTGTCTCATATTCTTACATTGATCCCGTCTGACACAGTGTGTCCGGCCGTATTAGCCAAGTTAGCCATGCAGGTTACGAACGTCTGCCCTCCGGTACCCAGAAGATCCACCACGTTGTGCAGAGTGCTCCCTATCGTATTCAAAGGGCCCTCAAGAATCTTCAAGGGATTCAGTAGGATTGAAAGAATGTCGACTTTTTGGACCACTGCAGCTTGCGTGCCACTAGAACTAAGAAAAAGATTACAAACAGGTACCGTGGGAAATAAACAGGTTTTGACAGACATATTTAACAGAAATTGGGTACACCTCAATCAAGAATCTACCTACAATTAAACCCACAAAGTTCAATGTAATATGGCGGTCATCTCTACAGAGACGAGCTCAATATCCTACATACGCGCATGATCCTTATCATGGTTTAAATATATAGGCAACCTTCTCATATGAATTCTTACCTCATATCTTTCATTTTCCTAATACGTATACAGTATTGGTATAGAGTATAACACATTTTGATGCATTTAAGTCTGTTTAATACCATTTTTAAGTCTAGACCGAAACAGTGTCTACTGTTGCATATCATGTATGGGTTACATTAAAAATATTAACCTTACACCTAGATTGAATTATTTATAACTTTCAGCGATATACTGTTTCACTTGACGGATTTTAAGAATATGTAACCGAACTGGGAACAAGAAATATTAGGTAATTTAGTGCAGAGTGTGCAGCACTAATATTGAGAAATATTGAAATTTTCCAGCGAAAATTAAATGCCATTTTCCAGTACATGATGGAATATTATCTTTGTGCTCTAACTCCAAAGTGATCAAGCCGGTTTTACCTGGTTTTGAGTAGCTTAAAATTGCCAACTTTCGCTATTTTTCAGTTAAAAGTGTACTATTTTGCAAGGGGAACGGGTAATGTATGTATGTAAATGTGCGATCTGGCATAGAGATTATAACATCCTGACCTTGAGTGTGATTGGATTGGATTTTCCACTGACGGCCAATCAGAAATCAGACCTTTCTAAAATAAACGTCATTTGCGATTGGTCAAATCAAAATCTCAAGCTCAAACACAAGCTCAGTAGTTTATGACCTCCAGGTCTGAAACAGAGTAAACCGTCGTGTTCCCTTTTCAAACACAGCCAAAAGGCTTACATACCCGCAACTACTCTTTGCGCATGCCTTGCACTGATCGCCCTCCGCGTTGATCTGGGTTTGACAGTCGCTCATCTTTACATGTAGAACTTTTCCTTGTTCGAGTGTATGGTTCCATTCTGTGGCTACTTGAGCCAGAAGCGCCTCTCGAAAAAGAGTTGTGAAAGCTGGTTTCCGGAAGAAAGAAGTTGGCTTGAATTAAAGCTTTTTTAAAAAGTACTTGCATATTGAGGTATTTCAAAATTCTTCGCGTTTCTGTTCGATGAAAGTTGTGGAGTTTAGGTCTATAAGATGTTCTCGTCCGCTTAAATTTGGAAAAATTTGTTGGAAGAAGTATATCGAAGCCCGTATTTTGCAAAGATAAATTTGAAATTGAAAGGAAAGATTATTACGCCATGCATTAAGATAATGGCAAGATTAGCTTGAAATAACTTGAGGGAACCACCACCCCAAGTTTACAAAGACAAATGTTCATCAAAAGAAAAAAGAGAATTGTTTCTAGAAGCGAGACCGAAAAAAGATGTAATAAAGAAAATAAGAGAAAACAAAATTGAATCAGTTTTGTTGAGAAGCGATAGTGTCATCAAAACACTCATTTTAAATAAGTCATTTGATCAGCATTTGCAAATATGAAACAGGCGAAGATACATTGGTACAGGTAAATCACACATGCTTTTAGAAGGCTGAGTCTTTTTTTAGAGGTTAACCTCTGCTGGACTTAAGAGGGTATAACAATTTTTTGGCTGGGGGGTTCGTAGGCATGCTTGGTAGAAGATGCTTTTTGAGCCCTTGGTCTCCACTGTTGTAAAATGGACAAAATCGGAAAATGTACGGAGAGCTTTTTTTTGTTGTTGTTGTAATATCTGACGTTCTACAGAAGGAAGGAAAACTCTCTCTTTCTCTCTCTTTGTCCGTCACACACTTTAAAAACACTTGTAATCGTGGCATTTATATATGTGCCAGCTATTGCAAGCATATTTGTTTCTGAGAGAGAGGGACATAATTCAAGCATTATAAGAAATCCTGGTTAAGCTTTCATAAAGCTTCTTTTTGTGCAGTTACGTTCAGATTTTATAAAAATGCATCAAACACATACGAGATAACTAAAATTCACTCTTGGCACAGAACATTAATTGACTACTAGTTTATGTCATTATTACTGAAAAACCGCTAATATTTAAATTTAACTATACTGAGATTAACTGTCGGGATAAACATTTCGGGACAGTAGCACGTATTGTAGTTGAGGTGCTCTTTTCACCGTTTTCACTGGGGGGGGGGGGGGGAGAGAACATATTCTACACTTTGTCCCAATTAATATCAACTTACTGTGAACAGAAAAGTCATCTAGCCGCTGTAACTCCCTCCTCTGAATATTCGCGGCGCTTGTTACAGCGATCAAGACAAACAGAAGTTTGATCATCTTATGAACCATTATCAAATGAACTGGAAACCGAGGACTGGAGAAATATCCTCAGACTTACAGTCAGTAAACTCTCCCGGCCAAGTTTAAGGATAGATAGATAAAACGACTTACTCGGGCACATAAGGGGAAATTCTGATTCTCTACCAACATGTATTTTCTTCAGTTTATAATAGTATAGAAATCCTCGGTCGTTTGACTAACAATATTAAAGATGTTCTTTGAAATTTCTCATTTTACCAGCTTTTTTCGTTTTTCGTCCATCAAACTTGTATTATATTGTTCGATTTTCGAGCAGACACGTAGGCAATATTCCAGTTGTTGCTGGAAGAGACAATACATTTAAAAATTTTCGTCATTTGTTTCTTTTTAGCACATTGCATTATTTTAAGGCGTCCTCGTTTCCCTGTATATAATATACAGTAGAATCTGGTAAACTCGAAGCGCTGCATGCCCAAAGTTTTCCTTCCAGGTTTAGGTCGTTTTAAATTTTCCCTAGTTGCAGAAAAAGAGACTACTTTACAGCGATTCTGAGTAAGTCATTCCAGTGATGCGGAATATTTGAGTGATTGCTGTTGGTATTAGAGACGTTTTACCGCATATTAAAGGCACGGTAGACTCCATTTAAGGAAAATAATATCAAAATAAATTTGTAAGGAATGGGATTTTGTTGATTTAAACAAAATGAAAAGCCAAAACCGAATCTAAAATTACCATTTAAAATGACTAGTTTTTAATCTCCTTTGATCTTCTTTCTTGTAACGTACGCGTTCCTTTGATACGTGCATACATTTAAAATTTCCCATTATTTCCTATCGAAGGCCTCTTCTTATCATCCTTTCAAGTGCAATTTGCTGATGGTATTAGGTTTATCTCTTCACTGAGGCCATTAATTTGTGAAACAAACTGAACTTTACTGACTGAAATGTCATGAAAAGTGGATAATAGCATGGCTATATTCGGAAGCGTGCCATGCTCTTTGGCCAAACCATCACGCGCATTCTGACATTATGTTATCTCCGTTACCAATCTCCTATTATATAAAACATAAGACTGGGTGAATCATCTAGTTTCTATTGTTTAGCTCCAAATTTTACCGGATCAAGAGCCGATTGATGATGGAGAAAAAAATTCGGAAAATATCGTTTGTCAAAGGTTGAAGATCGAGAGCAAAAGTGGGAACAAAATTTATAAATATAAACAGATTAATGGACTAGTGTATCAGGACATGTCAATACATGAAAGGCTACTTCGTGCCAAGGCAAGTAGAGTAAATTGCTGTGTGAGCTCAATGACACACCATGCCAGCCGGCACGCGCTTGTCTGGGCAAGTTTCGATCTCGTGACCCGCAGTCCGGCACCACCAAGGCATCGTGACTTCTGAGAACTACAGGACACTGTGACAAAGTTTGAAAGTCTGAATTACGTTGATTGATCGATTGATTGGTTGGTTGATTGTTTTTATCTTCAAGAAGACAGCAAGATTCAGAGAATTGTTTTGCTCTAACGATCATAAAAATAATTAATTTATGAACATGTTTGCACGAGGTAAAGCGAGGCTTTGCAATTTAGAAACTTCACTTTTTATAAACATTTCTAATAAAAATTTTAGAGACAAATTTAAAATGCGGCCATATTTTCCGTTTGGCGAATAATTATCTCTGAAGGCAGCAAGGCCTATATACTCCTTATTCCCAATCATCGTGCAATGATTGCGGAAAAATACAAATATAAATGGCCTTTTTTTCTGAGATAAGAGCGGTGAATTTTGTATTTTCACTCCACTGGGTTGAAATAGACAGCACTCGCTGCGGGAAAGGTGGTTGGATAAAACACTTTAGTTTCTATCTCGTATGCTACAGAAAGAAACATAAAAACTCTTTTGTTTCCTTCATTTGCACCATATTTCTCTGCATAGCTTGAAAGCATCCCAAAGACTCTTCACCTTAAATTGTAACGTATATAGTCACTAAATGATAGGGAGAGAGAGAGAGAGAGGGTCCCGTCAAGATCACTAAACTTTTTAAACTGATATGCATAAGATTTTAATGTTATACTCTTTAAGGATAAGATGTGTACATCACAGGGATTTATTTCTTTAATTTTCATAACACTAATACAGCAACGTCAATAATGTATTTTTCGAGCACACTAGAGGCACAAGAGCGTCCTCTTTATTAGATTGATCTTTTCCATATGGGTATTTCAGGGCTGTTTTTATTTCGTGACTACAAGAGTTCTTCCTTGTTGGACTGTCTTAATAAAGAAGTGTTTACGATAATAGCAGAATGGTGTACCCGGTATGTACGATGTAATTATAATGGTGTACCTGGTATTATTGAACTGTCTTTCCCACATTGATGCAAGACAAAATTATTTGATAATAGACGAATGTTTTACCCAGCTCACACGACGTAAAATAAGTACACGACAAAAATCTATTTTTGTCAAAAATATTATGTCCTCTTTTATCAATAATATTTTGTCCTCTTTTATCAATAATATCATGCCATCTTTTATCAAAAATATTATGTCCTCTTTTATCAATAATATTATGCCATCTTTTATCAAAAATATTATGTCCTCCTTTATGAACAATATTATGCCATCTTTTATCAATAATATTATGCCATCTTTTATCAATAATATTATGTCCTCTTTTATCAATAATATTATGCCATCTTTTAACAAAAAATATGTCCTCTTTTATCAATAATATTATGCCATCTTTTATCAATAATATTATGTCCTCTTTTATCAATAATATTATGCCATCTTTTATCAATAATATTATGTCTTCTTTTATCAATAATATTATGCCTTCTTTTCGCTTCCTGTACATAGTGGGGAAGGTGGTGCATTGGCGGAAACGCAGAAAGCAGCGGTTTTAAATAAATATGCATGCTCCAAAAGGAAACTAACAATAATTTGCCACCTGTACATCCTTCTTAAGTCAGAAGTGGATTTTAAGTGTCTGAGCAAACACATCAGACAATTTATTGGGTCGGCTCATATCAGATATGTTGAAATTTTCATAAATGTTATTAGCAGCTAAAATTAGGGGCGACACTATACATTTTCATAAATTCTGAGGCACAAATAGCAGGTAGACCTAGAGATAGTCTATTTTGATGATATCACGTTCGTGTCTGTGATAATAAAACACTATTTACAGCTGTCACCAATTGGATGAAATAGTCTTAAGGCACAGTAATGTATTCTCCCATGAGTACAGCAGATTTGATCCGCAATTTCAAAGCAATGGATAAAGCAAGCCATGTGTTGTGTAATGGGATCGTGGAGAGTCATCTCAGTGAGTTACGGAGTGCCAAAGTTTTTCTCTCTCTATATATATCTCTCTCTCTCTCTCTCATATTGTAGTTAGATATATCTAGCATAATTGCTTTGGCAAAGAACGCTAGACACGCTTTATCGCTTTCAGCTCAGTTTCCTAGACTGTTTCTTTTGTATGGTCATGCAATTTCCATGTGTGCATTCACATTTATCACTAACAGCCATAACAGTAAATTGTGGTTATAATGATATATTTTTCTTGTAAAACTGACTGTTAAGTTTTGGATTATGTACTGTAGAGGCGAAGCAAGCGATATGTATCATTCAACAGAATTTCTTGTTGGTTCATTCTTAACACAAAACTTCACATTTTTATCCAATTATAAGCGTGAAAATAAAGAAAAATCTTTCCTTTGGATTAATTTTATAAATGGTAAATACTGTAAAAAAAAGTTTCACTCACGCCCTCTTTGATACTTTCTTAAGTACGAATTTAATTCTTGTTTATACTTTTGTCTGTTATCATTTCTAATAATATTACATGGCTCTGCTACAGAAGTAATCTACAGGTGGAGATCTTTATATTGGAGTCACAACAAATCCAGTTGTGCGGTATTTTGTTTTATTTCTTTTTTATTTATTTCTGTATTTTGATTTTTAAAATGTATTTATTTATTTAATGTGTGAACTAATAAATTAGATCAATACAACATCTATTCAAGAAAATGATCAACTTTAATTTTTAAATCAGCGGTCGGATGTTTTATCCTTTTAAAACGTTTGAGACGACCTCTATCTTTGATCTGCAGATCTGTGGTGATAAAATACTATTTACTACTCTAAAACTAGTTTTTAAATGTTTGTGGATATTAGGAACGATGCAGATAGCAAGGCCTAATAAATCCGCGCATCACAACGCTTGACGTTGGCAGGCGACCCCCCCCCCCCCCACCTCTCTCTCTCTCTCTCTCTCTCTCTCTCTCTCTCTCTCTCTCTCTCTCTCTCTCTATATATATATATATATATATATATATATATATATATATATATAAATTGAATAGACTAACTTCTCGCGTATTATTATTACTATCGTATTATTTTGCGGGGTTACTTGGCCTGTATAGGTTGTATTAAACTACAGCTATTGACGGTGGGTACATCACAGAGAACCCCAATAAGCAATAAGTACAATTTAGTAGGCATGGCCTTAAACACAGGAACTGGTGATTGGGAGATAAAGTTACAAGAATATACATTCAGGGGCCACAACTACTCTGAATGATGACATACACTGTTAGGAATCCAACTCATTCAAGGGATTGTCGATATAATGCTGCAAATCAAATTGGTTGAAATACAACCATCTTTGGTAAAGTAAAGCTGCAGAAACCGAAAGTAGCCGGGTAGGTGGTGGTGATGGAGGCGGTGGACTGGTAATCAGGAACATAAGTGGAATGTTGGAAATTAAATTCTCGTCAAGAGGTCATCAATACAAAGCTGTATGCCAAGTTGGTAGGAATCGAACAATCTTTGGTAAAGTAATGCTGTTGAAACCAAAGTCAGGAGGACAAACTTGGGGGGGGTGGGGGGGTGGGAGTAGGGGGTGGGGGAGGGGGAGGGGGAAGCATAACTCCTGTAGATGTCGTGGAATGCTAGAACTAAAACTAATTCAAGGTCTGATCAATTTAAAGGTGCGGGGTAAATTTTGTTTAAATTAGAATATCCTTAGTTAAGTTATACTGCATAAACCAAAGTTAGGAAGATGTAAAATCAGGGGCCATAACTCCTCTCCATGATATTGTAGAGCGCAAAAATCTGTTTTGTTCATGGTATCATCAATGCAAAACTACATGCCAGATTTGATTAAATCCATCAACACTTGGTAAATTAATGCTGCAGAAAATAATGTCAGAGGAATGGGCAATCAGTAGGCATAACTCTTCTAAATGATAACGTGGAATGCTGGAATTAAATTCTTGTCAAGATTTCGTCAGTATAAGCTGTATGCCAATTAATTAAAATCGGGCAATCCTTCGTAAAGTAACTCCTCTAAATGATGTTGTGAAACGCAAACAATCTGATTTGTTCAAGGTATCATCAATATAAATTTACATGACAAATTTGGTTAAAATCCAATACCCCTTGGTAAAGTAATGTTACAGAAACCAAAGTCAATGGAATGGGCAATCAGCGGGCATAACTGCAATAAATAATGTTGTGGAATGCTGCAAATCGAATTCCTTCAAGGTATTATAAACATAAAGCTTCATGCCAAATTTGATTTAAATCGAACTAACCTTGATAATGTTATGCTGCAGAAACCAAAGTGAGGTGGACGGGCACCCAGGTGCCATAACTCATGTAAATAACTTGATGGAACTCTAGAAATCAACCTTTTTGAAGGCCTCATCAAAATAAATCTATATGCCAAATTTGGTTGAAATCCACAAACCAAAATCAAGAGGACAGGCACTCAAGGCGCATGACTCCTGTAGTGGATGTAAATGTAATATAACGCTGGAAATCGACCTCATTCAATGTTTCATCAATACAAAAATGTATTAACAATTTGGTTGAAGTCCAAAAATCCTTGCAAACGTCAAGTTGTGGAAAGTCAGGAGTCATAACTCGTCTTAATGATGACAAAAGACTAGTAATCGAACTCATTTCAAGTGTCATAAATATAAAGCTTCATAAATTTTTTTTAAAATAAAATAATTTGCATGAGAGTTATCTTGCCGAAACTAAATTGTTGACGGACGGACAACCTGCTCCGCCGTCGAGCAGGGCTCTAATAAGGGCAGATAAACAGATTATACTAATGCTTATTGAGGTGAGCAGGTAAATGGATCAAATAATTCATTTATGAATTCACATTTTGCAATGAACCTATCTATCCACCTGCCCAACTAAATAATAAAAATCATAATATTTCATCGCAATTAATTCTTCGCGAACCAAGTTGATTTCAAAAAGAAATTCGCATTATAATATTGTTATTATTTTCTGGTGGCAATATGCATATTGTAGTGGCATGTCAATCTTAATGTGAATACAAGTTTCGCTACATTCATGAATATTTTATTGTCACGAAACTTTCGTAATTTACAGTATCTAACCACTAGTACTTCAATGCCAATCTCACTATCGACTTTCTGGATACACGATTAAAATAGTAGGCAATAATATTACTTGTTTTAATTAAAAAGCATTTTTTGTATATCTGTTCATGATTTTCAGCCATCTTTTAAAATTACGTTAATTTTATTTCATTTCGTTTTGTACAAATTGCTCTACAATTGGCATAAACAAGGCGACGCTAACTCATTATGTTACAGAGAAACATATCTGTGTTGTTTTTAAATGGATCACTGGTTGGTAGTGTCCTGTGTATGGGCACATTAAGTCATATAATACGAGCACTATAAGGTTGACAAATTCAATGCAATGAACATATTTGTATTATCACCTCTTACCAGGGAATTGGGTGCAGTAAAATGTTTATGCATTATATATGAACGAAATGTAGACAGGTTTCGTTGCTGTGTACATCGTTGCCCAAGGGTGGTTTATTTTTATTTTTAGCTTTTTCAAAATACTGAGTCCGTTTCACCCACTAATGCATGCGCAAAGTGCCTGCAGTGAGAAACTTGATTACCTCAAGTTCCCTGGCTGTGTATTTAACCATAACCGGGGTACTTACGGAGTAAATTCGCTCTATTATCACAATACAACGAGTTTTGGCTGGAAGCTGTTCACTTTACAGATGGCTTCCTGATGGATGAGTCTCGTGAGGAAGTCACTAAGAGTTCTTGATATCTGAGTCTATCTCAGTAAGTAGGTGGACTCATGTATTAGGGATTCTGCAGAGAAAAAAAAAATTCAGAACTTACATCCGGCTCTGCCCAACCAAAACAAGTTTTTTTGACCGTGGATCTGAAAAGATGCACACAAATAACCACTATACGGATGGCTTCCTGATGGATGATTTTCGTCCGGAAGTTACTCAGAGTTCTTGATATCTGGGTCCATCTCAGTACATTGGTGGACTCATGTATTAGGGAATTGGGGGGAGGGGGGACTTCAGAACTTACAACGGACTCTGCCCAAGCAAAACAAGGTTTTTTGACCGTGTATCTGAAAAGATGCAAACAAATAACCACTTTACGTCGGTAATCTTCAGCTGTAGAGGTACAGGAGTATGTGAAAATGAAACTGCATTATTCTTGCTATCCTTTCTATGTGATAGAATTGTTTATATATTGGATGTTTCAGAATTTATTCGAAAGTTTACAGAGAGTCAGACCTTTGTCACATAACGCCATGCTATCATAAAGACTATAGTTTGTTTCAAGTTGGCCATTTTTTTTTATAACATCCATGGATCCTACACCTGGGGTCCCTAGTAAAGGATCAAATGTCAGATGTAAAAAAACAAAAAAAAAATTGCAATACTTTTAAATATGTTCTGACCAAACTTTGTAACAATGTTTACAGTTATTTGGAAGTGTTTATCTCCCAAACATTTTGTAATTTTTACCTCGACATTTTTTTACTTTATTTTTAATTGTCACCAAAAAGCCATGATTGCGCTGACGTGCTGTTAAACCTTGTACATACTATTACATACATACCAAACTTTATACATGCAGTCAGAACAGGAAGACGCATCATATATATTACTGATTTTGTATTATAACCCCCTGGGTCACAGCTTTGTTTTTTGTTGGGTGTGTTGGGGGGGGGGGTAAAGGGATGAGTACGTGGTGGGGGTGGGGGTAGGGTATTTGACTATGCAGTGAAGAGTGTGGGGGTTTGCTCGCATTTGCTCTTTCTTTTCGTGCATATATTGGCCATGTCTGCCTACAGATGGGAACGCCATTTAACGTTTCTATCCTATCTTACCATCCGCGGGTCAAGCGGTAACTGAAAATGAAAATTCTTAGACCGTTGAGTACATAAACGAATAGTTTTCCTTGAAATTTAAGAAAAGAAAATTGAAATCGCTTTATCATACGTTGTAGGAGTTACGAGATATCACACACATTACATGCCTGTGCTAAATATGTAATTCACACTGTTGTTGTGCCCAATGTTATTAAGACGGGAAATTATACCGGTGTTGCAAACACAGCAGTAATTTTCTTGAAGAAAAAAAATTAAAATAAAATGTACCAGGTAAGTTTTGCTTTACTCAACTAACATAGTTATTCGCGACTAATACATTTCACGTTTTCCCGACATAAACCCTTTTCGCGGTTATTTTATTTTGCGGATTTGCTACAACTCGCATTTGTAATTAAAGAAATTCCGGATTATTTTATTGCGCAGAGAGATTTCCACAAGAGTTTCGCTAAAATAAGTAGCACGCGAATACAAGATTTCCAGTACTGAGCAGTATATTTTGTTACTATATATTTTAGCCACTTAAAAAATTCAGAACAAGGAAAACTGCCGCAGTTTAATTGTTTTCTGCGCTCTTACGTTTGGATTAAAGCTAAGTTATGTCAAACATTGCTACATCAAATATAGTGTTAAAAGAACAATGTTTTTGGGGTTTTTTTTAATGGAAAATATTAGCATTTCTACAAAACAAATATGGGAATATGCATTTATCGGCATACTCATTCACAAGAACATACAGATACACATACATACATATATGCATATTTATATATACACATCACCCCTATAGACGCACAGATATATACATATGTATACCAATACACACACACGCTATCAATAACATTATTTTAGGAATCTATTAACTGTTTGTACAATAACCATCTATTGTCAAACTTTTCCCATTTACAGTTTCTATAAGCGCTATATTTTTCTACATTAAAATTAAAAGCAACAATCTTTTTGAACTTAGCCTGTCTCTATTAAATCTACATTTATAAATATATTGTTTTCCATATACAATTAACAGATTAACTATATCATCAGCCTGAGTTTTGTCTATAATTCCAAAGATAATATTTATGTTTGTGAATTCTAAATTATTTATATGATTACATTTACTTTTTATCCATTGTCAAATATCATTTAAAAAATCTTAGTTATGTGACAATCCCAAAAGATATGAGAAATTGTCTCTGCATGTAACATACAAAAAAGAGCAGAGTTTCTTTGGGATAATTCTATTTCTTTTGAGAAATGCACTCGTAGGCAAAATTATATATAATATTTTCAGCTGCAACCATCTAAGATTTGAAGATTTTGAAGTTAAGTTTTATATGATAAGAAGAAAAATGTCTGACAGTCGTCATCTTCTAAATTGCCAAATTCAAAATTCCATTTTCTTCTAGAAGTTGTTACTTCGTTGTATTCAATCAGTTTTTCATATATAGATCCTTTTTATTTCTTATAATCGTATACAGATCAATATTTATAAAGGACTGTGGCAGACTTGAATCGTAATTCATACTAAATTTATTTTTATATGACTTTAGAGCTGGAAGTATGCCTTGAAAATCTATGAAATTAATGCTAATAGAAAATCTATTTTTAAAACTATCAAAGCTTATCCAGGAACCATCCTCATTAACAAAATCATTCACAAATCTAACGCCTTTCTGAAACAATGTTTTGTAATACACACTTTCTCCATTTATTGTAATACAAGGATTAAACCAAATTTGTGTTTTTAAAAAAATGTTCAGCTGTGACTATTTTCAATAATCTAGTTAGCTGTAAATATGCTTCAAAAACGTCTAGCCAAAAAGGATTAAGATCACTGTGTTAAGAAAATCTGTTTTACAATTAGAAGGAAATTGTCAATATTTGATACTGAAAATTGTAACGAACTTTTCCATTTAGATTCATCAGACAATATTCTTCTAAGCCATGTAATTTCAACGCATTCACAAGCTTAAATATATCAGTCATAATTTATCCCCCCTCATGATAATCCTTCACATAAATATTTCTTTTGATTTTGTCCTTTGGCCCATGCCATGCAAACTTGTAAAAGAGTGTATTTGGTTCACTTAGAACCTGTTTTGATAGATTCCGTAATGACAATGGTTCACTAAGAACTGTTTTAAAGATGGCTAAACTCTTTATCACAATTATCCATCAAATGGATTTAAAAACCTCTTATTCCACTGAATTAGCAGGTTCTTAATTTCAAAAATTTTAGATTAATAATTAGGAGTTGTAATTTTTTCCAAGTTATTTGATAAAAATTATACCTAAGGCAACAAACTCAGTACAACCACAATTAAATTTATATTCTGGACAATATTTCTTGTTGCCACCTGTTCTACTTCCAATCCAAACTACCTTTTTTTCAATATTTATACTAAGGACAGAAATTTGGAATATTGATATAAAAGACGTAAAGCAGACATTTAAGATTTCTCTGAACCATTAAGAGTAAGTGATGTATCATCAACATACTGAGAAAGAACAGAGGTTATATTACCTATCTTAATTCCCCTAATATTGGCATTTTTTCTTATCATATGGAGTAAAATCTCTGCATACAGGATAAAAATATATGGAGAGAGTGGATCCCCCTGTCTACATCCTATTTCGATACCAAACCAATTGGAGACTTGACCATTAATAATTACACAAGATTTGATGTTTCGATAAAAACGTTTTATCCAACTTATCATCGGTTCATCAACATTTAAAAAGAAAAAAAAATTACATAACTTTATCAATGAATGGCCATGCAACTGAGTCAAATGCTTTTTCAAAATCAATCAAAAGAATCAGTCCAGGAATATTGTGCTTTTTGGTGTAAAACATTCAATCATATAAGTTCATAATGTTCTCTCCAGTGTATCGTTCTTTTAGAAACCGTGTTTGATCCTTATGTATAATTAAGGGATGCACAGTTTTAATCATACTTGTAATACACGCAGAAGCAACTTTGTATGATACATTTAGAAGTGAAATGGGTCTCCAGTTTGAAATATACTGCTTAGTTTTATCACCTTTTGGTATACATATAATAACTCCTTCCTTCTGAGTGGAAGATAATTCACCAAGTTCATACTCTAAACTAATAGCCCTCACTAGAAACTGTCCAATATCTTTCCCAAAAATGTATACAGTTCTACCGTGAATCCATCAGATCCTGTTCATTTCATTAGGCATTGTTTGTAGAACATTTGCAGCTTCTATGTATGATATAGGACTATTTAAGGAATGTTTCTGTAAATCATTCAGTCTAGGAATGTTTTGGTAATTAAGTAGCATTTCGAGATCGACTGGATCAACTTCACGCTTTTTATATTAATTCATTTAAAATAGTTTTTCTTCATCCAAAATTTCTTTCTGACTGTCTGTTAAAGAACCATTTCTTTTAATAAGAGGCGGCATCATTTTACTTATATAATTTCCATTTTCTAATAACAGAAAGGTCAATTTCTCTCCTTCTTCAATCCATATAGCTCTAGACCAAACCCTCACTCCATCCATCTTTTTCATCCTAATATCTTCTAACTTGTTTTTTGTCCTCCAGTTTTTTGTACTTCACTGACAATGTTTGTCTCTTCTAAATTGCTTATCTCTGCAATTAGTTGCTTTTCCTGTCGATCCTGAGTTTTTTCTTAAAAGATGTTTATGAAATCGTTGTTCCTCTTATTTCTAATAGAAGCATTTCAAAGAAACGTTGATCATTTATTACACATTTAAAATCAGATGAAGGTAAATTATCGAAAGTATCTAATTATTTAATGCATACATATTGATGTTTAACTTTTAAGCTTTTACTCTTCTAATATATTCTGTGTCTTTTAAGAATGAATTATTAAATGTCCAGAATGTATTCCTTTTAATTCCCTTTTGGAAAGCTATCTTCATTTTTACAAGGAAATAATCAGTCCTATATCCTTTTTAAACGTTTACATTTTCAATAATTGTAAATACATTTTATGAAACAAGAAATAAGTCGAGCCTGGCTTCTTTTACTGGGTTACTTTTCCTCCAGGTATACCTATGGATCCCTATATTATGTTCCCTCCATACATCTACTAAAGTATATTCTGTACATATATCTAAGACAACTTCTTTTGCTCTTGGATTATTTACATTATTATAATTAAAAGTATCTGTATGCGGATGCATAAAAAAATTGAAATCCCCAATTCTAACATAATCATTTTTAAAATGAAGTATATCTTTTTTTTTATCTCAAGGTAAAAATCTGGACTGTCTCAGTTTGGTCCATACATATTAATGAATGCAAATCTGTGGTTTCCAACGGTTATGTCCATGCCAAGTTTATTACCTATACTATGTTGTTACATTCCATGCAAGGTGAACTGTAAATAATTATTCAATGGTATGGCTACACCTTTTGAACTAGCAGAGTATGAACTTAAACAACATTGATATCCCCAGGTAGTTCGTATGAAATTTTCCCATTTTTCAATGAAATTTGTATCTTGAAGAAAGTATACTGAATATTTGCTATTCTTTAGAAAATTTAATACATCTCTTCTTTTCTTGAGATCCCCCCAAAACCGACAATTTAATGTTCCAATATTTATTGACTCAGAGATAAACTGTAAGGAAGTTATATACTACTCTTTAATGTCTTGTGTGCAGAAACCATAAATACAATTGTATGTAACTAATTTTGTAAATACATTATGCCTCTGATAACATTAACAATAATGTTGTGTATTGTACAATGTCAGGAATACTGCTGTTACAGCTAATGGTGATCTGGTTATACAAACCTAAAACGTGTCACAGAAAAGAATAAGAAAAATAGGAGAATTATAATTTTCATAATGACGGAAAAAACAATGAAAGAAAACAAACAAACAAACAACACCTCAATCACAAAAATAATGAAACAAACAAAAATACTAAAGTCAAAGGTACGCTGTAGGCTAAGTGCCTCCTTGCCAAACATATGACAGACATTGGCGCACTGGGCTTATAAAAAATAAAAAATAAAACAAATATATCTATCTTTTAGGGCATTAATACCAGAAAATAGAATAATGGCAAGAAAATGTTATATTGTAAATGTATATATTGTTATCTATTTATCAAATATCTGTATCTATATTTAGTATTTATATATTATAGAATTTGGTATAATAAATTACAGTATACAGACAGAAGAGAAAATGTTCAGCTCCAAATAGAGAAATATTGCAAAATAAAAATATCATGAACAAAAAGGCATACAAGAAAAAAAGAAAGATAAGAATAAACCAGTGAGACAAAATATGATGTTAATTTATCACAGAGTTCTCAACCAAGCTCATGGAAGTCAACTTACAGTAGATTTGATTATGGTCACAAAGGCAAACAACGTTACCAAGATAAGTAACGCGGTGAAAGACAGAGTTACCAGTCACACAATAAGGCCTGTTTTATTTGTGGTGACCCTTCTCATTTCAAACATGAATGTCCAGGAAACCAAAGCAGATATGATAGAAAGCCCACAAACAGAGAAAATCTCAGAAAACAGACCAGAATCAATGGCATCCAGCACAGAAAAATGTTTAAACTAATAGGGACTGACTCCGTTGGCCAAGAGACAGTCCAGGTTTTAAAGTAAAATAGCCTCATTAGTGATCAAATTCAGCAATTGTCAAATGAGCCTACAATCTTCAATATACCCATTTGTAGAAGTATACCAAAATCAGAGGGCATTTATGTTAAAGGTTTTATACAGGGAGTTCCAGTAACATTTGTAATAGATACTGGTGCTGAGAAAACCGTCCTAGCTGAACATGTATACAAGAAAATAGAGGAGTCTGAAAGACCAGAATTAAGAAGCAAAGGATATCTTGTGCATGCAGGAGGGGAGCCACTTCTGGATTATGGGAAGTGTAAAGTCACCCTAGAACTAGACACTGTCAAGATGGATAAAGAAGTCATTGTTGCTAAAATGTTTCTCTCAATAAATATTACGTTGCGGTAAAAAGATATTTAAACAAATTTAAATGAAACTAATGTTTGGAACCACAACTGAATGAGCTTCCATACGTACATATTATAGATGTCGAAATCTGGACGACAGGGGAGGCCCTGGTCGTCACTCGTTTTCAAATTATAAATGCACGGATTGATGCGCCGATTTTACTACATCTTCCTTGTCCTCGAAGGATACACCTTACATACATACATACATACATACATACATACATACATACATACATACATACATACATACATACATACATACATACATCGGGGTTACCATTTCAACCTGCTAGTATCATTACATACTGCTGAAATGTTTACTGAATTTTTCATTTACTCGAGAAATATATATTAAATATCACAGTAGCCTTGCCTTTTGCAACTTATCGAGGTGTAAATTTATGATGTTATCGAAAGAACTGCTGCATTTCTTGGTCGCAAATCGCCCACATGTGAAATAACTTTAAAAGAAAAATGGCTACACATGAAAGATAACAAATTACAACCTGAAGCAACTTTATTAATTCCTCGAGAAATATATATTAAGGTTCACACTCACTTTCCCTTTTCATGCGTGTCGAGATGCAAATTTATGGTTTTATTAAAAAATACTGATTCATTTGTCGCAAATTGCTTCCCTCCCAGTGAAATAAAAAAAAAATATTGCTTAACTTGAAAGACAGCAAGTTGCAATCTGAGCCAAGTTTTAAAATTATTCTGATCTATTGAGGCACACCCAAAGAAAACTAATGTCTACTACAGTCAAGCGTGGAGAGAGAGAGAGAGAGAGAGAGAGAGAGAGAGAGAGAGAGAGAGAGAGAGAGAGAGAGAGAGGCGGAGAAATTCAATATAACGAAGACAGACAGAGAGAGAGAGACACACACACGGGGAAATTCAACATAACGAGAAGATTTATTTTTTACAGACATATCTTTGATAACATAGTCCAAACTATATAATACGAGAACAGATGCCTCTGTTTTCTAAAAAACTACTATAACGCAAGTTTTTATATTAGAAAATAAAATTCCTGAAGAAAACGAGTTTAATTGTACGGTAATATTTTCTTTTTCACGTTTCTTAATGTTAATTATCCGACTCATTAGGTGGAGTAAAGGATGTTGTACAAAGCGAAGTTGATAACTTGAGTACCCAAGTAAAAGGCATGGAAACAAGAGTTGCCATGATGGAGACAGTGCTTGAAACTATGAATGGGAAGATAGATGAATTGATGAAAGGGCAAGTAGAACTGGGAGCACGAATGGAAGCTGGTTTCATCATCCTGGCTGATGCCGTGGCTGAGATAAAAAAATGTCTTAACTGCTCAGCATGTAAGTAAATACAATACAACTCGTCTGTGACAAAACGAAATTTTTACCCATGCCTTGGTCGAAATACAAAAATGTCTTAACTTCTTAATATAGAAATCAATACAGTACAAATGTTTTGACCAATTGCAAATATTTGAACTGGATTTTGACCGAAATTTAAAATTGTTTTGACTGCTCAACATTAAATGAAATATAATGGCACACTTCTATGACAATATCAGATTGATCAAAAATTCGGCCGAGATTTTGACCGAGATAAAAAGAGTTTTTAGCTGCTCATTAACTGTTATGGGTAAACCGCATGGTTTAGATACTGTAACTAAACCATGCGGAACCGATCTGTGATAATATCATTTAAAGCTTACTTTTCGACAGACTCTTTCTGCTGAGATCAAAGGCTTCTTAAGTTCCCAACAGGTAAGTAAATACAATGGAAAACGTCCATAACGAAATCAGATTAAACGAATACTTGGCTGTAACAAAAGTTTGATCCATGTCCTCGTTGGCATTAAATCAATGTTATCTCGCTCGTTTTTAATGAAATTCTGCTTGTAAATAACAATATTTTTTTTCTTTTCCCTCGGATGTGTTTAAAAGCCGACTGCACTGTATTAGATTAGTTTTTGATTACTAAATATATAAATTTCAAAATTATTGTCTAAACTTTTGTATTAGTGATCCTTTTGAGACTTAAAATTTTGAATCACAGAGGAAATATACCTTACAAATTCATTCTCACTCATGTACGCAAAAAACAAATGTTGAGGTTTGAATGCTTACCTTTAATCGCTAGCCTCTTCGTAACATCATCATAAGGCGTTTAAAACGACGACCAGAAAGTGAAGATAATATGTTGCCCCATAGGAGTTAAATGTTAGATTGTATTTACATACTTTTTTCTGGATCCAGAAAAAGAAAATGCAAACTCTGTCCAACGTAAACTCCTGTGTGTCGCCCCTTGTATGTAATATAAAATGTGCACATACATTACATTGTCGTATGCTGCAGGTTGTAGCGTAGATCCAAATTTTATTGGTTCGGAAATAGGGAGGGCATGGGCCTACTTGAAATACCATTTTACTTGTTTTCTTTCGTTAGTGTTAATTTCTCAATAAAAGTTGCACTCATTTCAAAGACAGAAAAAGGTTTGCGGACATTTTGGTCCAGGCTAGAGCAAATCCCATTTGTTAAATGAAGCCATGTTTGACAGCAGGATGATCCAAGATGCGTAAAATCATCATCTTGTTTACAATGGTACACGTTTTAACTGTGTATGTCATTAATATATTTGAGGCACAAATAATATCCTTATGAATCAGTTTGGATTCTCGATCGCTCTGAATATGGGAAAGGAAGCCTGGTATGACAACCGAGACTATATTAGGGTTTATCGATAGGCGAATTAAAATTTTTCCAAAGTGGATGTAGGTTCGTTATCTACTGTTCAATTGTATGATTCTGTTTTCTTTCTTTGTTGTCTTCCTGTCTGTCTACATGTATGTATGTATATATGTACGTGTTTATGCATTATGAATTTCTTCCAATCTACATGTATGTAAATATGTGTGTATGCATGTATGTGTGTATGTAAGTATGTCTGTCTACATGTATGTTTGTATGCTATGTCTGTACTTTGGTGGGTAGATGAGCAGAAGGGTTGATAGCTAGCTAAGGTGGGGATGAAGCAGGAAGGGAGATACTTATTTATTTCTTTATTATTGTAGTTCGATGTCCTAATAGATATAAGATGTACGAGGACAAGAAGTGTGGAAGATTCTGTTACCGTTACGAGTCCAGTCAATGTCAGTCCTGGTCTGACGCCAGACAAACCTGCCAAAATGAAGGGGGCGACCTTATGGTTCCTTCAGAGTGTACATAACCCTTCTTCAGAGAGCAGGCTTCACTCAACGATGGTAAGAATTGATCTATCTATCTCAATGAGAACGTATGTATGTATTTCCATGTATCTGCACACTACTATCGTGCAGATGCTCTTTTTTAACTTTCAAAAAGAAAAATGTACAACCTTCTGTTTTGTTTCTTGAGTTTTGGATGTGTCACACACCCGACTTTTGTGTGTTTTATTGAATATGAAGTTTTGGATGCGTCACACGCCCGACTTTTGCGGGCTTTATTGAATGTGTAGTTTTGGATTTGTCACACGCCCGAATTTTGTGGGCTTGATTGAATGTGAAGTTTTGGATGTGTCACACGCCCGACTTTTGTGGGCTTTATTGAATATGAAGTTTTGGATTTGTCACACGCCCGAATTTTGTGGGCTTTATTGAATGTGAAGTTTTGGATTTGTCAGACGCCCAAATTTTGTACTTTATTGAATGTGATGTTTTGGATGTGTCAGACGCCCAAATTTTGTATTTTATTGAATGTGAAGTTCCTGCTTTATTTGTGGAGCATCAATAAAAGTGTAATGGAATTTATTCAGAAAATACAGACGTTGGATTTACCGCCATGATGTACATATAACTGTGTAATGGATATAGTGTCTAACGGGTTATTAAAATTCACGATTTTTATATTCGCGATCGACCAGTCTTCCATAAAAATAATTAATCTGTGAACATTTTACTCAAATAATAATAATAATAATAATAATAATAATAGAGTTGTCTGGACGCCAGTTCGAAATTAAAGCATTAAGATATCGTAAGATTGGATGCTAGAAACATCGCGCAAATAACCCGCTCTACAGCACATCCTTGGCAAATGTTAACCTATGACCAATAGGATTTTTATTTGCGTCTGGTCAAATTTTTGGCAGGTAAGCATTTTATTCAAGTGAAATACAACTAAAACAAAATCCTCTTTGAAGGATTCGGCATATATATTTTCCTCTAAAATAAATAAATCTTATTGATCCTCACACTTTAAGCCATATTTGCACTTACGTTGACTATATACAAAAAGTAATTTTAATTTTATTTATAACTATTTCAAGACTGACATTGAAAATTTACCTAAAACTTCCAAATACAATACTCCAAAAACTATTAAATATGTTTGCATGAAATTTTCATCTCTAGCCACTTTCTGGCTAGATTGCAACACAGCTCCAGCTTGTGATCAGTTCGTTTGTCTGGCGTCAGCACTGAGGTCAGGATTTGCGTTTAGGAAATTTTCAAAGACAATATTGCTTGTAGAGTCACATGACTTGGTATGTAAATGTTTAATGAGTAGTCCTACCACCACGAATGAAAGCCAGGTCACTGTTACCTGTACATCATGGTTGAGTGATATGAACTTCATTTTGCGTTAAGCTCAGTTTCTCTAAGTTAGGGTTTGCATTTAGCTCAGTTTCTTTGACAATTTTGCTTGAAGAGTGATATAAATTAGGATGAAGATGCAGCATAAGAAGTACTACACCTTCAATAAAAACTAGATCACTATAATCTATATTTTCCATCACAGTGACCTGCGTGCACTTTTGCGTCTAGCTTAGCGTCTCAGAACACGATTGCTTTTAGAGTTATGCAACTTGAAATGAAGAGGCCTTAAGGAAAGAATTACACGCTTAAGTCAAAATTTGGTCACTGTGATTTATCTTTGACACTCAGTGACCTGCATTAACATTGGTGTTTAATTCAGTTTCTCAGACACTAATGCCTGTAGTGCCATGTAACTTGGTATGTAGATGGTTCATGGAATGGACTATATCATTCCGACAAAGTTAAGTCACTGCGACCTGTATTGAAAGCTGCACTGATCTACGTTAAAATATGAATTTAGCTCAGTTTCTTCGCATTAGTACTGCAGAGTGATGAAACTTGATACATAGGATGCATGATAAGAAGTACTACATCATTTAGGCAAAACAAAGCTTTGTAATTTGATCATACCGCCATTGGAAGTTTTCTTGCTTTCATATAGAACAATTTTTGCAAAGCTTCGCAGAAAATATTATTTCCAATGTCTGATGAGTAAAAATCTGAGTCTTTTCTTTCAAAAGTTCTATGAGTTTAAGGTCATGTGGTGGCTTTAGGTAGAGGCAGAAAGCAACATCCAAGGTCATGTGGTAGCTTTAGGTAGTCAGAAAAGCAACATCCAAGGTAAGCCCAAGAAAACTCTTGCCATTAAAAAAGGATAAAAATGGACAAACAAACAAAAAAAAAAAAAAAAAAAAAAAAACTCTGGATGTGGCGGGAAAAACTGCACATATTTGGACTGAGTGTCTCTCAGTAAATGGTAAATGTCCCGCAAAAATAACGTATTTAAAAAGTAAAACCTTTTTTTCGTCTATGACTTTGCTGAACTTCTTTTCTCAGTCTGCGCAAATTTACTTTTTTCAATTGAAACTTTGATTGACATACAAGTATCACTTTACAAGAAATTAACTGAATTAAATAAAGACTATATTACACGTTCTCTTAAGTCTACAATGAGTCCTTTGCACAGTAATTTTGTGGTTCGATTCATCTCCAGTGTAAAACTACCCTACCCCCACCCCACAAAAAGAAGACAAAACCAATGACATAATAAAATCGCCACCCGAAGCGATCATGTTCTGCAGTGTTTAAATTAAAAAAAGTCTGTGTAATTTTATTTGTTATTTATTCCAGGCAACCCTCCCCCCCCCAAATAAATAAATAAATAAAATACAATTCTAGACAGCATGAAATAAGAGGTTCTCTCTACTGATACATTTCTTTTCAGGAAGTTGCTCACACTTCTGGATTGGGGGCCGAACTGATACTCCAGGCTCGAACAAGTTAAAATTAATTGGTCAGACTTCCATTGAGATATTCATGGACAATGATACACTTTTACACCTATCACATATCTTTATAGCAACTGTTTAATGCTCTTTCGTTGTCAACACGCACCTCAATTCAGTTTGCTGCGTAATTGTCTTTCCTGTAGCTTCATCACTCGATGTCAAATAAACAAAATACATGTTTTGACTTGTTTCATCCATTCTGTAAAAGTCTTTGTCCCCTTGTGCGTTATTGTGCATTTATTACAAATTGATCCCTCCGCAGGCAGCACTGATCAGGAGAGCAAAAGTAGGATCTGTCTTCCCTTTCCAATTTCTATCGATTGAACAGGCACTGAATGCAAAATAAGTGTTACCCGGGACTAGGTCTGGAGATTATAAAACTTTGGAGACTGAGCTTGAAATTGAGTTTTGGATTTTTTTCAACCAGTTACGAAGGCATTTACTTTTGAAACACAAGATTGAATTGGCTGTCGATGGAAACTCTATCCCAAAGTCAGATTCAGAGTTTTGTCATCGCCAGCCCTGGTGTCCTACCTCCTTGTGCATTGATGTATTTGATAATCATGTCCCCGGGAGGGGAATGTGATACAAAACAAGTTAACAGCCAATTCAGAAGAACAAAGTTAAATGGTGAACAGCATACAAACATTTAAAACACATTAAATAATGCAGTAAAAAAATACAGCAATTTGCTATGGACCTGTATAGTCGAAATATAAATTAATTATCCAAAGCATGGATGGTTTGGTAAACGTAAATAATTAATATGCGTCAAGGAATATAACATGTTAAGATATAGCTATATGCACATTTTGTCGAAGTGTAGCATAACATTGATTGTTTTGTCGAAGTGTAGCATAACATTGATAGTTTTTTTGAAGTGTAACATAACATTGATAGTTTTGTAAGTGTATTACAATCTTCGGCGTTGATATGATCATTACATTTTATAGCATCAGGATTTCTAACGTACATGTTGGGCATTTACATTTTTCTACCGTCTGCCAAAATACAGATGGTTAGAAAATAATTTAATTCATTCACTAAATCATGTTTTAAATTCATTCTGTTTAGACAGTTACTCAAGTAACCAAATTGATTCTCCATGTTTGAATGTGTTGATCCTTAAGTACCTGTTTTACTTTGTATCTAATACATCTCAAATCAGAAAATTTATTTTGATTAATCCAAATCATGCCAGCCCACAGTTGTGTAGATTAGTTATAATATAATTAACGATTGTCAGTGAAAACCCCATGAGGAGTCCATTAAAAACAATACCTTATACAAAATGTGTGAAAACTAATCTGTTTTACCAGACACAATTTTTCCCCAGTAATTCACTATTCGTGATCTGATAAAAATATCAAATTGAAGTGTTCCTAATTCACCTCAATCCATTGCATTTGGCGTAGAAGATTTAAATTTTAGGATAGATGTACAGAATTACTTATATAGCTTGGTTGTACATGTTTCTAAGAAGAATAACTAATTTGGTATGAGCAGAGTTCCTCACCAATTTGTACCACATTGTTTTCCTATCTACTGAATCAAAAGCCTTTTGGTAATCAATGAAGGCGCAATAGAGTTGAGTTTTCTTACAGAGGTACAAATTAAATAGACATTTCAAACAAAAGGTATGGTCAGTTCTACTATAGTGCCGTCTGAAGCCTGCTTGTTCTTCATCACGTAATCCATACCGCTTTAAAAAAATACTTAAAAGATTATTCAGAGTTGAAGTAAAAAGCTTTCCAAAACAACTCAAATTGGTAATACCCTGTAGTTGTAAGGATTTACAGCATCACTTAATTCTTAAAACGGGGAGGCATGTATCCAACTGTCCAATACTGGTGAATTAGATCAGGATCAAAATAGAATAAATAATTTTGTGAAGAGGTAATAATGCTGATTGAGAAGCTTTCAAAACTTTATTTAACGTCATATCCCCATGCATTCTTTATCGTTTTTCAGAGATTGTATTGCGCTTAGAATATCTTGTTCACTGATAGGTCTGTTAATTTTACTCTTTTTGATGAGTTATAACCTCATTAGCAATACATTTACAGCCAGATTCGTCATATGAAATGTTGAGGTCTTTAAAATGTTCCAGGCTCGCCATGATACCATTGAGAACATCTGAAGAGTTCTCTCCCTTGTTCAGAAGTACACAATAACCTATAGGATCTCTTGATGAGCGGCTACGAATGTATTTGATAATCCTATTTATAAACTGTCTAAATTGCTTACGAATGTCTTTGATAATCTATTCAGAAACAGCCCAAATTGCTTATGTATGTCTTTGATAAATATATCCAGAAACAGCCTAAATTGCTTATGTATGTCTTTGATAAATATATCCAGAAACAGCCCAAATTGCTTATGTATGTCTTTGATAAATATATCCAGAAACAGCCTAAATTGCTTATGTATGTCTTTGATAAATATATCAAGGAAGAGCCTAAATTGCTTATGAATGTCTTTGATAAACCTATCCAGAAACAGCCTAAATTGCTTAGGAATGTCTTTGATAAACTTATTCAGGATGAGCCTAAATTGGTTATGAATGTCTTTGATGACCATATCCAGAAACACTAAATTGCTTATGAATGTCTTTGATGACCATATCCAGAAACACTCTAAATTGCTTAGGAATGTCTTTGATGACCATATCCAGAAACACTCTGAATTGCTTATGAATGTCTTTGATGACCATATCCAGAAACACTCTAAATTGCTTATGTATGTCTTTGATGACCATATCCAGAAACACTCTAAATTGCTTAGGAATGTCTTTGATGACCATATCCAGAAACACTCTAAATTGCTTAGGAATGTCTTTGATGACCATATCCAGAAACACTCTAAATTGTTTATGAATGTCTTTGATGACCATATCCAGAAACACTCTAAATTGCTTATGTATGTCTTTGATGACCATATCCAGAAACACTCTAAATTGCTTATGAATGTCTTTGATGACCATATCCAGAAGCACTCTAAATTGCTTATGTATGTCTTTGATGACCATATCCAGAAACACTCTAAATTGCTTATGTATGTCTTTGATGACCATATCCAGAAACACTCTAAATTGCTTATGAATGTCTTTGATGACCATATCCAGAAACACTCTAAATTGCTTATGTATGTCATTGATGATCATATCCAGAAACACTCTAAATTGATTATGAATGTCTTTGATGACCATATCCAGAAACACTCTAAATTGATTATGAATGTCTTTGATGACCATATCCAGAAACACTCTAAATTGCTTATGAATGTCTTTATGATAGGATGTTTTGTTCTATGTTCTCAGACCCTTAGTTTATATTCTTTATTGTTCTCCACGGTATGTGGACTATTTTTGTAGTGATACGAGAGACATCGATGGTGTTACCAGGCTTTTCAGCAGCGTGCAGATATATCATTACATTTAGCAAAATGTAAGTTGACATAAAAACTAGAGCTACTGAAGTTGTCAAGAAAGGAAATTAATCTATTGACATCTTGTATGTCAATATTTTCCACAAACATTTCACTGTGGCATTGGAAATTTGAAATTGGACTGCGGGCATAACATTGTTGAGAGCATTTGAGAGTTTAGGGAAGGGTCTGCAAAATAGCATGGGGCCTGGATAGCGTTATTTTCTTCCTGCACCTAAATTATTACTCCGTACCACCGTCTGAACCGTCACGAGTATTTAGTAGAAATATATATATATATATATATATATATATATATATATATATATATATATATATATATATATATATATATATATAATAAATGAAATTCATTATTTTCAGTGAGATAAGTTCAAATGATTTTCGTAAACAGTCAATATTATTGCAAATAGATTATATCACCACCCTCGATTTGGGAACACAGGTATGACATGAGTCGTTACAAATGCGACTGTTGCGCACACCTTAAGGCACACAGCGCACTTGCTTGCATTTCATCATAGATTAGTTGGGTCTGTTTATTTACATTTTTGCATCCTTGTGGACCATAAATTCTGGTGGAGGGAATAGCGGGAAAATGGCGGAGAACTCGGTCATACGCTAAATTACGCTAGGCACAATAGAACCATGTCAGAAACATTATACTATATTTATGGAATTATTTGCACAAGTTCAGTAAAGAAAGTTTTCTAGTGAGTTCATGCTTGAAAAAAGAAACATGGGATATGTTTCAGTCACGACTAAGTCATCTCAATTAAGTCGCCTGTAATGAACACTATGATGGCGTGTGATGTGTTCATGACGTAATTTAGTAAACACAGTAGTTGCATATCCAATGGTGGCTACTGTAGTATTTCCAAAATGTTTTTCCAGTCATTGAAAGAAAGGCTCAAGCCTATTCCGACTGCACATTAGGTCTACACATTAAAATAATGTAAATAAACAGAGCAGTCAAGTTCACTTGGAATGAAAACATGTGCGCACAGCAATCACATTGAGAAGGACACGTGCAGCTCATGAACTACCCAATGGTCCCAAACCAACTAGTGGTATCGTCTGTTTACAACGACTGTTTACGAACCACAACTTATCAACGTCAGATTATAAGATCAGAACATAATAGAACAGAGCAGTCAAAAACCTTTATATTTATTTAAATCTCAGGTCACACGCAGGTATCATATGAGAAAAACAAATAAGTTGTTGAGGTGACAGTTGTGTTGTAAATATGTTCTAGCACTTTAATAATGCAAATAGAAAACGTGTCTACATATTATTTGGAAACAAACATTCAGAGAAACTTATAGTTCATCATTCATATCGATATTTCCTAAGCTTTGAGGTTTACAATTTATCAATCGGTGTGCACATTGCTTTAAAATATAAGCAGCAAATTCAAACTGAAAAAAAACAATAAAATAATCTTTAACATAATATATAGTTATTTCTTTACTGAGATGAAAAGATATATGGACGTCAATTTTATAGTAAGCTTTTTATCAAGCAGCACCCATCACAACTACAGTGATCGTCATTGTAAACATCATCATCATCATCAATATTTTTACCAATGATATAAGTACTCTGCTTCAGCTAAATCAACAAGATAATAAATAAAGCAGGCTTGAAGCACACAAGTGAGGCACTTCAGAGTGAAAATGTTACCTGCACTCAACAAATATTGTTAGACGTCGTATATACATTATAAGGGGGCAGGCAGGTGTTGGGTGGGGTACAGAGGAAAAGACTGGGTTTTCCACGCTAATGATGCATATACTAATGCATTTATATAACTCATTACATACATACATACATACATACATACATACATACATACATACATACATACATACATACATACATACATACATACATACATATGCATGGTTTGGTTTGGTTTTGTGGGTTTAAGACATTTTTCAGCACATGGCGGCTAGTATATTTGGTGGAGGAAGAACCCGAGAAAACCCTGGGAAGAACCGTATTTACAAAGGAAATAATTATTACTTTTAGATGAATGAGCAACTTTTACATTTCATTCTTGAATATACAATTCCTAGAGTGTTTGGACAATTCTAAGTTTTTTTGCTTGGGGTGGTTTTTTTATACAGACTCCCGATAAAAGAGATTGTTTTTTTCCAACTGAAGTAAAAAAAATACTTTTTTCCGTTTCCAATCCGTTTGTAATTATAATCCATTTTCGACTCGTTAATATCTGTATCCAGTGAGATCTAGTAAAGGACATGTTGTGTATACCTGAACATCCGCGAATATTAATATCAAACCATACTAAATACAGACTTTGTTATACGGATGATTTAACATTGATTTTAAATCTTCACAGATGGGCATATTAATGGCTTGACCGAATTTTTTTAATGTTGTATTTATAATAAATCAACCTAATTCTTCACAGATGGGCATATTAATGGCTTTATCGAATTTTATTTATATACGAAACCAACCTGATTCTTAAACTAACATAATTTAATCTCCTTTATTGGGCACAAAATTGCCATTCATCGTGGATCGAGTTAATCTGAAGGTACATGCTTGTTAAGGTACATATTGCTTCTTAAGGTACATATCGATTGTTGATAAAATTAAAAATAAATTAACTTGAAATAGATTATATCAAACTTATTTCAAACTAAATCAAATTATAATTTTAGTGATATATAATTTGCACACAAAAAAGCAAATTAAATTGAATTTAAGAAAAGTGTGAAACGGAGGAATGTTAATCTTAAGAAATCTTCCATAATCTTCGTAGTGGTTTTCCTTGCTTGACACTATTTTGTGTACAAGCTCCTACAAGACTTGAACATTGACACTATATGCTCAACAAAGAAGCGAGACTGTTGTAAGGTACATATATAATTTATTATTCAGTTAACAGTCAAAACAAATGGCAAAGTTCTGAATAGGTAATTACTTTGTATACATTGATTTTCACCAATTTTAGTTCTTCACAAATTTTCCACAATTGGCGTCAAGCAACACATAGTTTCAGTGATTGCATATAATTATTTCATTTTTATTAACCGAGAAATAATTAAATTGTACCATGGGACGCACCAAGCAGACAGCTCACAAGTCAACTTGGTACAGCCTTTGAAATCGACAAATAGAACTACTAAAGAAATAACATGGAAATGTGAGTTTACAACAAACTGTATTGAATATTAGAATTGATTGATTCTGAAGAAGTCCTTCCGTCTAGGAGTTTCTAAATTCTAGAATGGAGGATTGAATTTGTGAACAGTTTGAACTACTTATATTGTGACTTATTTTTTAACTCATTTATATTTGCAAATGCACGTATCTTCAATTCTGTACTTGTGAGTATTGAAATCATTATATTGTGTTTACTAAAATAGCAACTACAATATGCACGCCAACATTTTATTCACACATACATTTTCACGGAAAATTCACAGGAATGCCAATTCGACAGCACTACCTTAGGACTAAAGTCACGAGCACGGAGAGAGGCAGGAAGCTCGTGGCAAGCTGGCGTCCCGGAACCCAATGAATAGATGTATCACATATGAAGCCAGAAGATAGACCAACAACTTCAGATATCTTAACAACTCTAATAGTAATGGGAATAAACATCGATGATATCCAGGCCATCACACAAAATGGAAAAGGTTTCTATATTCTACACCCAAAGGGAGAGAACCATATTTTGAGCAAGGGCGACATGAAGATAGGAGAGAAAATAGCACAAGTAACAGATCCACCAGATATTGAGAAAAACTTAGCAACAAGATATGTAGATATTTATATATTAGGAATTCCGATAGAAATAACGATGGAAGTCACAGATGACAACGTATAGACTCAATCCGACCGTACAGACAGGAGCTCGAACTATACAAATAGAACAAGAAGAGGCAAAACAAAAATATCAACATTTTTCTACATTCATGGATTTGTGGTAAAATCGTGGTACAGATGTTGTATATACCACCGGAAATGCCAAAAATGCAAAATAACGGGGCATGATCTGAGAAAATGCACCAAAATGGAGATGATATCTTTATTTCCTCCGTGTTACGAAGAGTACAATCAGTCATACAAATACATAGAGAATGAACAACTACAAACTTAGCAGTAATTTGAGAAAGGAAAATAACAAATGTTAAGCACAAAATACGATTGATAACAAAGTTGAGTGAACGCTGCCCATCGAACATAGATAACATTTATGCTGTTGGGTGAATATGAACAGTCGCTTCATTAGTCTACACCTTGAAGATGTAAAATGAACTAGAGGGGGGAAAATGTACACAATCTGACATCAGTACGCTCCGATCATATATTTTAAATAAATAACAGAAGTATCAAAACACTTTGGATATCAGCATGATGAGCTGTCAAACGTATCTTATATATCTTTTCCACATGGAAGCAATAATTGTGATGCAAAAAAAATGGAAATACATAATTTGATCATTACTAATAAGAACTAATAACTCTCTGGACATCATTCCCAAAAGAGTATTAACAAAATCAAAATCGGTCACGAAATCTAAATACATGTAAACATGCACACCGAATTTCTCGATAATATGGGACCAAAACATATCACGGTCTGGTGTAAGAAAACTACACGCACCTATAAAATGATCAACGACAGATGTACAAACAGTTTGACAGCGAATGCAAACAGCCTCATCCGCAGATGAGAACAGTTTAGACACGATATTGGCAGCAACTCGACATGATTCAAGAGAGGCAGGAAATTTTCTAGCTACTTCCCATATAACAGACGGGATCAAGCTTTCACCAAGCAGTAACTTCTGAAATCTATTAAGCGATGCGTCTTCAATTAGTCTACATTTCAAAGCATTTTCATATGATGTACGGACTTTGTATTTAACAATACGTTTCCATTCAGGTTTTTTGACCGGAAAACGAACGATTCAATAAACTCATTTAGATAAAATTTTCCCAGTAGTCTATAAATGTCAGGAATAAAAGCAGTTTGTTTTATTTTGACTCTCGGGTTTTGATAGGTGAAAAGACGGAGTAAAAAATCTTGTTTTGCAAAAAAAAGCTGCAGGCAATTGACAAAGTTGCTCCAGAAAAAACAATTTATTCATATCTATGAAGGCTTCAATGGGTAAAACACCCAATAAATGTCAGTTCGAGAATATCTAGATAATCCTTGCATGTGCTTAATGCAGAAACGATGACCTCTCTCTATTGTGAGTATGTTCTGAGGGCTGGGGCTACACCAGGTTTCACAACCATACAATGACCGGGGTACGGCAATAGTTTCATACAAGATCTTCGCTGTGACTGGATTAAAACCGTACTGATTAACTCCAATATCAATAAATCGGAATAGAGAACTTACACGTTTATCTTTAGCCTCTTTTATCCTAGTAACACATTTTCTGTATTTAGATGCATTAATGCCTAAATGTCTACAAGATTCTGTTTCTTGAACAGCCTCAGATCCCAAAAACCAGTGCCTATGTCTTTTTTTGTAGTCTGATGATCTTTCATTAAAAATAATAATATTACTTTTCTGAGAATTGTATCTGAATCCCCACTTTATAGAGTAGTGAGAACATATCTTCAGTAAATGATCCATGTCTAACTTTGAAATACTCAGAAGAAGCATATCATCTGCTACAGTCGGACAAGGGCACGGATTGTCTAGAAATACAAAGTCAAAATTGCATGTTTTTAAAAGATCAAGCAACTCATTGATAAATACAATGTAGAGCCAATGGGATAATATTCCACCTTGCCTTGTGCCTTTACAAAACCGGAAATATGTTAGAAATTCTTCTTGACAGGATAACTCTGCTGTACATATTTATGTATAGATTGACAATCACCTTCCATATTCTGTGATTAATACCGATCTGAAATAATTCTTGCGACAAAATTTTAATATTCTAAAATAAATTAAACCTTTTGGTATTTGGAACTTTATGAGGGGACATTTCCAATGCTCTAACTGTTCATATTTACTGGGAAGGACTAGGATTTGTTCACAAATAAATCGTATGGTTGGATGGATATGTATAAGAAACTTTAAGTTCCGTCTCATCGTTACGTAGTATTCTTGTCTTCAATCGGAATATATTGGTGTTGACGGTCAAGATGAAGAGAACTTCGAACAATATTTTGATGGTTCTGTCTACTACCTAAATGAAGCTAATCCTTATACGGAAGACGAAACCCAAAATTAATGATTCATACATGTAACATTATTATTTCATAATATTATTTGAAAAGCAAAATTTCAGCCAGGGAACATTCTATATCGGCATAAATAGAAAGAATAGAAAACAATTGAACATGAAAAAAGTAAAACTCTGGGCTTCATTAAACATCGTCACTTATTCAGGACTATAAGTCACTACTGCCAGTTCAAAATATTATTAGTCAGTTCAATTTTTTTCTATGCTATTAAAGTGGTGTTTGCATATTTCACATGGAATAATCAGTAAAACACAAAAAAATGAAACAACAAAACAAAACAGATATTCATTACAACTTTAATATTTTCAGGGATAATAATATAACAAGAATATTGAACTGCAAGAGTATAGGTTTTCTTGAGATTACACGATGTAGTAATCCACAAGGAATTCAATTCCTGAACTGAATTTGATACTACATATGACGCCGCCTCTGTAACAGATGCCAATTCGCATGAGTGTGCGCAAATATAGGTATAAAAAATAGTAATTCTATCAAGTGTAAAATTGGATTACCCAAATGGGCACAAAAATAAATTTTAAGAAGATTATTATCAACATAATCTTCTCACACTATCGACAATTCTTTCCCATTAACGAGCACAGCTGTAAATGGAACCACGTAAAAGGATAATATTGAAGTACCTGTTGTGCAAGAGAACACAGAAAAGTGCGATTGTCTGAAAATGTTGTCTTTCAGCTACTTTCTGGCATGCGGGTTGATATTCTCAATTGGGGCAGACATTAGTGTCGCCCATATAGTTGCGGAAGGTAATGTCAAAGCTTTTAAAAAACATTAATCGGAAACCATATAAATATTTTGTTCACAATTCTATAAAGTTTACCATATTATATCTGCATTGTACAGATTATGAACGGGATTTAAAATACCAAATAGTGAAAAATATTGCAACACCTCTGGCAACATACATAACAGAACTGTTATGGCAGACTTATTTGTTTATTTCATCACAGTTAGAACTGAAGTACATTTTCAAGTTTATAAACGTTTCTGTTTCTGGACAGCATCATGAACTGAACTATGCTGATAAGTATGAAAATGCGTTTCATTATCAATTGGAATTAATCTCTCTCTCTCTCTCTCTCACACACACACACACACACACACACACACACACACACACACACACACACACAAAACAGAATAACAACATGTTTATAAAAATTACCAAATTATAGATCATACAATTATTTGAAAGAAGTTATTAATACAAATAAGAAACCGTTGAGCATTCGCGGAGGGTAGCTATGCTTTACACAAAATACTAGCAGCGACAAATTAATAAATATGCATCACCTCCTCTGTGTATTGTATTGATTTATTTTTGATAATTTACAATGACATGTATGTATGTATGTATGTATGTATGTATGTATGTATGTATGTATGTATGTATGTATGTATGTATGTATGTATGTATGTATGTATGTATGTATGTGCGCATGGATGGATGGGTGGATGTATAGATGTATGGATGAATGGCTGGATGGATGCATGATGTCTGTATGACAGTCTGATTAATTAACATCAATATCTACTTATCTGTTATATCGCAGATCTAGATTTTAATCCGATTAGTGTGGGTGTAGTTTTGACATTTTTATTATTTTTGATAGTTTTGTTTCTTTGTGATATTATGTAAATAGTAGTTCAACACATTACTATTTGTACGAATGTTTATGTCTCTCTACATCTTGTTTAAGTCGAAACGTTGGGAAACCGCGTTTTTACTGTTGTATTTGTTTTATTTCATGCTGTTTGCAACTTGTGTAAAGTAGTTGTGATGCTCATTGTTTCTGTCCAATTAAATATCATATATATATATATATATATATATATATATATATATATATATATATATATATATATATATATATATATATAACACATCTAATTTGACGGAAGCAATCATATAACATTATTTGAAAAGCAAAATTGCAACAAGGGAACATGCTATATCGGCATAAATAGAAAGAATAGAAACAAATTAAAATAAAAATAAAGGAAAAATCTGGATTTCATTAAACATCGTCACTTTATAAGTCGTTATTGTTAGATACAAATATTTTTAGTCCATTCAATTCTTCTATGCCATTAAAGTAGTGTTTGCATGTTTCACATGGAATAGTCAGTAAACAACAAAAAATGAAATAACAAAAGAAAACAGTCATACATTACAACTTTAATATTTTCAGGCATAATAATATAACAAGAACATTGGACTGCAAGAGTATAGGTTTTCTTGAGATTACACGATGTAGTAATCCACAAGGAATTCAATTTCTGAACTGAATTTGATACTACATATGACGCCGCCTCTGTAACAGATGCCAATTCGCATGAGTGTGCGCAAATATAGGTATAAAAATAGTAATTCTATCAAGTGTAAAATTGGATTACCCAAATGGGCACAAAAATAAATTTTAAGAAGATTATTATCAACATAATCTTCTCACACTATCGACAATTCTTTCCCATTAACGAGCACAGCTGTAAATGGAACCATATAAAAGGAAAATATTGAAGTACCTGTTGTGCAAGAGAACACAGAAAAGTGCGATTGTCTGAAAATGTTGTCTTTCAGCTACTTTCTGGCATACGGGTTGATATTCTCAATGGGGGCAGACATTAGTGTCGCCCATATAGTTGCGGAAGGTAATGTCAAAGCTTTTAAAAAACATTAATCGGAAACCATATAAATATTTTGTTCACAATTCTATAAAGTTTACCATATTATATCTGCATTGTACAGATTATGAACGGGATTTAAAATACCAAATAGTGAAAAATATTGCAACACCTCTGGCAACATACATAACAGAACCGTTATGGCAGACTTATTTGTTTATTTCATCACAGCTAGAACTGAAGTACATTTTCAAGTTTATAAACGTTTCTGTTTCTGGACAGCATCAGGAGCTGAACTATGCTGATAAGTATGACAATGAGTTTCATTATCAATTGGAATTAATCTCTCTCTCTCTCTCACACACACACACACACACACACACACAACACAATAACAACATGTTTATAAAAATTACCAAATTATAAATCATACAATTATTTGAAAGAAGTTATTAATACAAATAAGAAATCGTTGAGCATTCGTGGAGGGTAGCTATGCTTTACACAAAATACTAGCAGCGACAAATTAGTAAATATGCATCACCTCCTCTGTGTATTGTATTTATTTATTTTTGATAATTTACAACGATATGTATGTATGTATGTATGTATGTATGTATGTATGTATGTATGTATGTATGTATGTATGTATGTATGTGTGTGCGCATGGATGGATGGGTGGATGTATAGATGTATGGATGAGTGGCTGGATGGATGCATGATGTCTGTATGACAGTCTGATTAACATCAATATCTACTTATCTGTTCTATCGCAGATCTAGATCTTCATCAGATTGGTGTGGATGTAGTTTTGACGTTTTCATTATTTATTATAGTTTTGTTTGTTTGTGATATTATGTAAATAGTAGTTCAACACATTACTATTTGTACGAATGTTTATATCTCTCTCCATCTTGCTTAAGCCGAAACGTAGGGAAACGTAGGTAAACCGCGTTTTTACTGTTATATTTATTTTCTTTCACGCTGCTTGCAACTTGTGTAAAGTAGTTGTGATGCTTATTGGTTCTGTCCATTTGGATCTTACACACACACACATGCAAATTTGTATTTTGAACTTCGAATTTCTGTCTGACAAATTTAAGTTCCAACTTTTTCAATTGCCAACCTAAATAGTTTCTTTCAAGGATAAGCGTATAATGGCACAAACAAGAACATCATATCAACCGTCTGACAAAACAAAGGTATTTATTCTTAAATACATGTATGCATACATGCTTTTATTAGGATATAAATCCTTTAAGTTTCATATGTAAATTTTATCGACTAACGAAAAAAAAAAAAAAAAAAAAAAAAATTATCGACATAAGCGGCACACAAAATAGAAAAAACTTTTTTTTCTTGTAAATGACGAATCAGATGTAACGTTTAATAATGTTTATTAGATCCTCCTACTATGCAACTATTTAAGAAAATCGGCGATAAAGATGCAACTACTTAAGAAAATCGGCGATAAAGATATTAAGACTAGTACTGCACATTGTGAAAGAAAAGGAAATTTGCAGATTCTCTACTTGCTCATTTTGAGTGTATTAGTCAGATTTCAAAGAGGGGACGTACTTGATGTCTGGTAAAAGAAAACAGGTCGACCTTTCAAAGACCTTTAAAATCGATTAAGGCCGAGACCCAATTGGAAAAGGAGCTGGGTTTTCCTTGGGCTCAGTCTGAATTTAGCTTCTACATAGAACTGATAATTTAGCACCCGTCAATGTCAATTGGCTGTAGAGAAAAACTAATTAGCTTACAACTTTGTGTACAAAACACAATATCAATAAGTAGGTGTTATATTTACGCACAGGTTCTTTGCTACTAGTAGGTAACTAAGCCACACATACTTCACTAATCACAGCTCATATTTAACACATTTTTTACTAGCTCCTTTCCAACCCATTCGGTAGGTACACCAACTCGATCTTTAAATATATATTCACACGCAAGTTCCATATAATGTATAAGCAGGTGAGCCAGGACTGATGGGAAGACTGGATGAACTAGCAAAGACCCTGTCCTCTGGATTCAATGCCACGGACGCCAAGCTAGCTGTACTGGACCTACGACAGAGCAAGATGTCCACCTATTTATCCACTATGAACATGAGATCAAAACAAATGGATAAGACGTTAAACACCCTGTTGACCTCCAGCAAAGCTTTTGAAGAGAAAGTCCTGGCCGGCATTGATTCTATTGTGAACACCTTGGAACAAATTAAATACTGCCTTGGATGCTGTAAGATCATTTACCTAACTGTATGCATCATTTAGCAATATCTCCTGAATTTGTACTTTAACTCGCTATGATTTTCGATCCGGATGAAACGTACCTGAAGTTCTAGAATTAGATCTAGGAATATATTCCACTTTAAAAATTGCACCAAACTCTTTTCTAAAAAGGTAAAAATTTCTTAAAAATCTGTTGGTATTATCAAGGATGACGATTTATAAGAAATGTATAACTCAGCAATGTAGATAACATTGAATGGAAGCTTTGTAAGAGCTGGTACAGGGTAAAATAGCATGTATCTATGATCACTAGCAATGTACACTAAACGGACGATGTTATCATCATACAGTATCATTAGTAATACTAGATATCAGCTATTTTGAGATAAATGTACAGTTCTATGCATGAAATTTCATCAGGGTTCGAGAATGTAGTTAAACGAGACTTACATATTCCAGAAAGCTGCTTTTACCTTCAATTTAAAACTATAGCAACCCAGTATCAAAAATCCATATTTAACTCATACTTGTAACTTTGACCATTACTTGTGGACAATTGTTGCAAGATCATTTGTCTTTGCAAAGAACAAGAATGTGGGAGAGGATGTGAGCAGCAAATGGCTACAGGGTATACTAACATATATCAGAAAATGCATCAAGCCAATGTATTGTAGTGAGTCCGCAAAACAATAATATGATGGGATTGTAAGGTTAAATATTATGTCTGAAAATAAACATTGTAATGATAAAAATTACTACATACAAGATATTTTTCAGCATGTCCCAAAGGCTACGAACTGTATTCATCCGTCAAATGTGGAAAGTTCTGTTACCGATATGAATCCAACAACTGCTCATCTTGGTCTGCTGCGCGCTCAGTCTGCCAAGCGGAAGGGGGTGATCTGTTGGTTCCCTCTGCGTGCTACTACCAGTACTTCCGGGAAAGAGCGCAACAACACGAAGGTAAAAACAACACGTGTTTTGGTCTTGAAAAGCTAGAATTTGGATAAATTGGCAGTATAATATAAAGGGCCACTACCGTCTGTTGAGGGACGTATTCAAGAAGGAGGTACAAGTCTACACGTGCAAGATTTTACAGCTATATTTACTCAGTCCAAATTGTAAAAATTGGATTTTAATATCTCATAGGCTATCTGACTGAATATCTAATGCACATAATCTCGTTCAACTAGTGAATTACAAATATTATAAGAGAACAATAAGACATATAAATTGTCACCAGAGAGATGCATGAAGGAGTGGAACGTAAACACAGCAACATAAAAATTTATAAATTCACATGCATAGACTTATATGAATAAAAATGGAATATCTTTTGTCAGAAATAATTACAATTTTCTTGATGAAGAGTGAGAAATGGTGCTTGGGCTGTATATCCTTAAGAAAGGAATCCAATCCGTATGGTTTTTACACCCATAACTTCATTTCTATATATGTATAATGTGAACATTGTGCTATTTCTACTCAACATAGTCATATCCATTACACCCAGCCATCGAATATAATAATTATATGAATTAAAGTAGAAGTGAATTATAGATAGCGTAAACTTAAAGATGGGAAAATATTAGTGCATTAATGTTTTGAACATTTAGTGCTTTTCCCGCTTATCTCTGGCAAAGGCCGCTCAGATGACAATGCATGAATACTGAAACGTAATAAACTTGTTCGGCACATCTGAATGCAGGGATCAATTCCAAATTCCGACATGTACAAGAGCATGCATTTGTCTATCCAAGGTCTGGTTTCATTCGGGTTCGCAAATTTACAACATGACCTTGTGATGCCAACAACTGTGCCGTCGAGAGTCACTTGTTTAAGTTGGTGGAACTTGTTCAGCATGTGATATAACAAAGGAGCCTTTAACTTTAAGAAACAGTGTTACTTTGGTTCTGGTGTAATTAATTTATTACACATAGAAGTAATGGAAAGGGTTACCAATATTGAAAGAAAACACTATGCCATTGTCAAAAGAAATTATATATTTATTTAATGATATTTTGCTTTAGGAAGTTGCAGTCATTTTTGGATTGGCGGCTATAAGAACACTATTGGGTCCAGTTACGTAACTGTGAAGGGTGACACCATTGATAGTACATTCCCCTTCTGGTCATCTGGTCAGCCTGACGGTCTAGGAGGACTAGGAGGAGAGAGTTGTCTGGAGATGAGGAGTTACTTTACTAACTACCTGATGAATGACTACCTCTGCGACATGCCACAGGGCTTTATTTGTCAGATATAAGTGCAGAGATAATAAAATGCAGCAATAAAATGATATCAGGGAAAGAGTCTAAATAAACTTTATTCAGCAAAACTGCTTATTTTTGTAAATATCCTACTTATCAATAAATGTATGTATGTATGTATGTATGTATGTATGTATGTATGTATGTATGTATGTATGTATGTATGTATGTATGTATGTATGTATGTATGTATCACCTCAGAGTTATAGACGCCGCCATACTGCATAACTCCTTGGTGTTTGCGAAAATCGTGAACTTGCGTGTTTTATATCACACACCTCTTCCTATACTGTTTAAAATTCAGATTAAAGACATAAGTTATATCGGAATACTAAAACGTGAACGCCGAAGTTAGCCTGTAAACAACTAAATAATCAGTGTAAGAAAAGCAGGTCACTGTGACTTATTGTATCTTGCGGGAAGATCCGAATGATGCGTAGTTTATCTTGCTCAATTTCAACGTAGATATCATACAGAAATCTATGGATAACGGCATAAAATAACTTTATTACTGAAGGATATTAATCTGTACATGAATGTAACAAAAGTCGTTAGCGTAAGAAAAGTAGATCACTTTGATCCAATTTCTTCTATCGTACTTCCTAATTTTTCGAGAATCAACATGAACAAGTTCCATTAACATATGATGCATACAGTTAGAGATTTGCCAGGAGGACAAAACTTTAAAGTTGTGGTTAATCTGTAAATATCTTATTCATGGATGAAACGTTTGTCATTGTAACCTTTTTGTTTAACCTACGATAGTTACGACGTCACAAAGAGGTGTTCTGAACAAGTTATCATGCCTACAACGGAGTTACGTTTTGAATCTAAAACTATAACACCGGGATTAATCTCTAGATTACAAAGTCATTAGTGAACAAAATAGAACACTGTGACCTATTTTTCCCTGATATGGCTTAGAATGAAGCGGGAAACATCCCACTCAAGTCTCAAGTTCAACAGGGATGTCATAAAACTCTAGGTTTGTCAACAATACAAAACTTTAACAGCCACCTTTACTTGTAAGTAATTTATTAACGTACGAAGAGTAGACAATGTGTGCCCTGTTTCTCTGTTGTAGTATCAAATAAAGCAAAGTAATATTCTGATCAAGTTACATGAAGATATCATGCCTTCAATTAAAGTTATGCTTTGAAATCTAAACTTTAACTCAGAGATTAACCTGTAGATAACAAAGTCATTAGTGAAAACAAATAGGTCACGATGACCAACTATCCCCTGTGTTGGTTCAGAATGATGTACGAAGCACCCTATTAGTGTTCCATAAAGATATCATAAGATTCTCAATTGAAAAAAAAAAAAAAACAAAAAAAAAAAACAAACAAACAAACATCTGATATGGGGTAATGTTGACTCCAATAGTGGGAAAACCCTTTTTTGACTACATATATCCCTGAGACGTTCATAATTGGGTTGAATATTCATGATATACGAAGATGATAATTTTGTTCCTTTTCGATTACATATGTATGAAGTAAAGAGACAATATTTTCTTTCAGTAAGATGAGAAATAAAGATTTAGTATTTTCTCTTGATGCTGGAAGGTGTAAGAAAGTTCAGTGTAGATATGAAGGATTCATCGTCAATCAAGTGGTAAAGCTTTGCCAGTGGACGTCGTAGTCTGTACTACTGAGGATGAAATCGTCGAATGCGTGGCTGTCAGATGATAATTGTTTTGGGATGGGAGATCTGCTAAGTATGTTTGTATGCATATATGTCTGTATGTATGTAAGTATGTAGACAGGTAGTAGATAGACAGACAGGCACGTAAATACGAACGTATATATATATATATATATATATATATATATATATATATATATATATATATATATATATATATATGCGCATGGATGTATGATTGGAACGTTTCTTTGCATGCAGATGTATTTCACTGGTATTGTAGAACACTCAAGTAGGTATGAGGCAGAACATTTTTTTTACACGTGGATGGTAAATCACAGAGGTGTTGAAAAAAACTTTTTAAAAGGCTTTTATATTGTGAGGACGGGATCAACATGCATAGTAAATATTTTCTCATCTTCATGCAGTAAACATTGTACCTGCTTGGTTTAGAATTGGGGACAGGTGAAACAAACTCACTGCATCAAGATGATCCATACCAGTTGTCAACATTTAAGCATCTTATTTTTCATCACATCCGCAGCATCAACAGCTAGCTTTTCGACAAAACCAGTACGGTAGGAATATCCATTCTCAACCATGAAATATAAAGTGTATTGTAACTGTGCAAAGTGATACATTACTTTTCTATTTTAATAGCATATGCTGTTATTTTGGAGTAATAAGAAATTACAATACGTCAGACTGTGCGAAATGTCTGTCACGCACACACACAAATATTTTTCGTCAGTAAATGCATCATCAAAAGAACGTTTTCATAGCGTCTAACTACGTAAATACACATTCAAAAAGGTGAAAAGAATGTAATGATAGCACTGGACTTTGTTAAAGGAAAGACAAGTCATAATTTATTTTCTTCTTTCCGTCCTCATCTCTTAGCCTAAATGTTTTTGTGCAATTCTTTAAATTGACATTTTTTAAATTTCACTTTTAATCGGGACCATATAACCGTTATTGTGGTGACGTGCTGTTAAACCCTAACACATATATACATATCTTCATCTATTAGAATGTATTTAGTCATAGGTTATCCATAGTATGTAAAAACAATGATATCCTTTCAAAATTCGTCAATGTCCGTAAGGTCTCTTCGTTCTCATATGGTAACATGGTATCAAAAAATATACATTATGTGTCTATTCTGCAATTTTTAGCAATCAATCATATCTAAAGTATCTTTTTCATGCATTCGATTTACACAAACAGCTGACTTGAAGGATACAGCGCAGAGTGAACTTAATGATTCGGATTTCTTACATGATAGCCTTAAAAAACAAAGTTTCCAGGTTAGATACTGTAAGAAAAAGTTTTCGAAGAAACACGGGGAACATATACTCCAAACTAGATGCGGTTGCATCTGAAGCTATGAAAGAAAAGATTGACACTTTGCGCAGAGTTGCAATATACACGGAAGACTGATGGAAGTAAATTTCAACAACCTTGACAAGCCTTTAAACGAGATCAAAAAGAGTTTGAATTGCTCGACATGTAAGTATTTGGATGTCGGTAAAGTGCATTGAAGTTTTGAGTAATAAAGACTAATATAAAGTGAAATAGTCATGGTTTCATATAGTTATTAGATTTATAAAGAAAACACCCACAGGCGTGCTAGCGTGTGCATGTATGTGAAAATGGAAATAGTTTTATAAATTATACAAGAAGGACAAATAAAATAAGATGTAATGGACAAACTGCTCGGCCCTATTGCTGCTCTCGCTGGCACGTCGCAAATACTCTCAATAAATTTCTATCTCTTTTCTCTCAAACTCTGTATGTTCCTATATTTTATAGACGCATCTAGCTTACTATCTTCCTTTCTGTCTCGATAATTTCCTTCCTGATAATTGTGCTCCTCGAACACGTCGTCTTTAGGTGTTGCTATCTTTATGTGATTAGAGGAAGCATTCCAGATGGCGACAAAGAAGGTGTATTTCATACCTCTTCTCTCGCTTTCAATAAAACTGGAAACACATTTAGCGGGTACTAAGATCTTGGTGATATTTGCAGTTAAATATATCGGTGGTTCATTTTCTCCTCCCCTTGGTGCAGCAAGCATACCAAACTCATCTGCATAATTTGATATGTATATCACCACACATTTCACATCGGGAATTCTTGCTCTTATTTCCATGGTACCTGGGAAATACTCCGTTTTTCATCGTGTGTTTCATTAGAGTTTTTTAAAACATGTCTTCCGATGTCACACACAAATAAAAACGTTTTATCCTAGCGAACTTGTACCTGTATCGAAGTATCTCCTTTTTCCTTGGCGCGTCTTTTATCCGTCGCTGACGTCAGACAATGCACCCATTATGTACAATTCTTTTTCATCCTTTTGCATTTCTCTCATATTTAAGATTTGGTTATAAATGGCATTTTTGTTCTGACTTGCAATACAATTTTCTTGGCAACCGCAACCTTTGCAATAAAATCGCCCACTGTCCTTAAAATGACCTCTGTTCTATTTTTTTAAACGACTGCGTCGTCAGATGCATTATTAAAGACTTCATCCTCACTGCTGGATTTTTCGTCCTCAGATTTCAAAATATCCACATTATCAAGAAATCTTCTTGCATCTTTCTTCTAGTTCTGTCTTATTATGCGGGACTGCATCATCGTTCGATACTAGCGAGGGAGAATGGGATGTTGATGTAAGAACAGTACTAAAGTAAAAAAGCAAAAAAAAAAAAAAACATCAATTACTGTGCAGTTAATGGTTCTCTCGTTTTATTTGCATGTGTGGTCATGTATGATTTCCCAAAAGGCTAGACAATGTTTAATGTAAATAACCAGATAATATTTTTGGCTACTTCTCACTGGACAAAAAAGATAATGCCGAGTGACATACTATAATTTACCTGTATGTGCCCGCTAAAATTACCCGCTGATACAAAGTCAAAAAAGTTTATATTGAATGGCCATGACATATTTCGCACTATATTACAAAGTTACGTCAGCTTGCTATAGTAGTATGTATTTGTAAAAAAGAAAAAAAACTGGTTATTGATAAACTCCCTAGAAGAGTAGCCAAGTAGTATTTGAAATATTTTGTTTTTTTAAATTAAGTCTTTTTCCTCCTTTTTATTTTTATAATTAATTGTTCTAATTACTTTTAGGATTTATTGGCCTTCTACAAATAACTTACCATTCTACGATTGCGCCACCATACATATAGTATTCCAAGTGATCATTTTGGTCCTACATAACTGTTGTACCCACTTTTTTTTACACTACCTTTGCGGAACTAATTCTTTTTTTCTGTTTATTTGGTTTTTCAAAGGTTAAAGAAAGTATGTGATAACAAATGTATGAAATTATTATTAGCTCTAATATTGTTCAATTTACTAATCATATATAGACATTTCTCTCAAAATATTATATACATTCGTATATTTTATCAAGTTTAGATTCATTAATCGATCAGCAAAGAATAATTGAATTGATCACTTACGATAAATGTATAAATAATTATATTAATTACATTTCTTCATTTCGGCATTGTTTTGAAATATTTATTTAATATTAGACATTAACTTACCCTAAATACATTATAATCTCCAGAATCCACTTGCAAAGAGTTTCTCTTGAAACCAGTTTCAGTCACTCTTGTAAATGGCTAATCACTTCCGCGTAATCGGGACGTACGAAAATTTGACGTCATACCTTGGGTGGGGTTTTTCAGCATTTCTTATTTAATGTCATAATGCCGGTTTTTGCATGAACTCATTCTCAATATATATATATATATATATATATATATATATATATATATATATATATATATATTTATATATATATGGATGTGCGTGCTTGTGTGTGTGTTACTGCGTGCGCGCACGTGCGTGAGTTTGTGTATGTAAGCTACCTGCCTATTTCATTTTCTTCCAATGCTGTTGTTGCTGGAGCTGACAAGAGGAGGTATACACACAAACTCAGATGATTTGTAAGGATCATCTTTATGCAGTGTATCTTTATCCAGAGACGGTATATATGTGTTGTTCGAGCAAAGCAGGTATTTATAATGATTGTTGATACTTTCAAAACCAATGGAAAACGAGCTTTGGTTAAAGGTATCTAGTGAAACACGTTTTTGAGAAACAAGTTACCCTCGTAAAACTAATATACCTCTTTTTAGAGTATGAAAATTATGCTATATATGTTTTTCAAAGCAAGAGGAAATTTACACTCTTCCGATAATGTTACTTTTCTCACCCATGCGAAAGAGAAATATAGCTGATATTCTAACCTTACTTTTCTTATCTCAGTCCTGATGTCCACGCGTTAAGAACTACTTTTTCAAGGGAAGAAACCCTTGTTGTCTTCTGCTGTGCCTGACGGAGTTGTTTTGAAATCAAAACAACCACCGATACTTTAAAAAATGTACCAGACGACTCGAATAACTTAAAAATAAACAAACAAACACAAATTTAAAATAAAATATAAAAAACCCAAATAACAACAGAGATAAAATAAAAAGTAAATGGATGATTTAGAGCGTAACGAGAGACAGGCGAAGGCTAGGGAGGACGTAAGAAACACAAGAAACGAAAAGCCAAGGATGTACGCTATCCCCATAAGGGCAGGCATCGTTGCTTATAATTTATATATAATTAATATATTTACATATATAATATTATATTATTTATAGGTACATTCTTAGCAACGATATGAGTTCTTGTGGCTAATACCATCTCAACAGACATGAGTCCTGTAACAATTTACAAATGTCATAAGAACAAATGTCCCAACAATTTTTGTGGTCCTGACCATCCATTCTGAGTTGCCCCTTTAACTCACTTGGATGTACCTGGGCCAAATGAGCAATGGTTTTTATAGGCACCATTTGGAGCAAGAAAGTTTAGTACCTTAATGAAAACATGGCTGTGAAAGCAAACTTGCCTGAGTTGGTTTCCAAACGCATTACAAACTCAAGCGTGAGGAACTATTTATATCAGAAACTAATAGAAAACAATGTTCCAGATACACAGGTTATATACATCACTGGCCACAAAAATCCTAACTCTTTCAACAACTACCGCAAGCTTAAGTAACAACCATAAATGTGTTTCGTCAAACCTGTTTTTTTATAACTTTGCCAAACAACCTATATCAGCCTCAGCTGAATAAAAGATGAACATGAATCAGAAATGACAAAATCATGCACTTGCTAATTAGAGTGGATCAGTTATCAGTCCACACCTTATTCCACAGTCAGATTTCCCTGTAGCACATCGTTGCACTTCCCATATTTCCAGGACAGAAAATATAAATTTCCATTGAAACCGTTAAATAGAAAGCTCCTCACGTGGTTAGCACCAGGGTACTGTGTTTGAGGGGTCTTTCGTATACGGGGTTAATTTTTCAATTAATATTAATTATAACACCAGTATGTCACAAACAGTATCACCTCTTCAAAAGAAAAGGAAAGCTTTATATATGATTGCTTATTCTTTGTTTGAGCTGTGTATACCCAGTATCGTATCATTGGCTGTGTATACCCAGTATCGTATCATTGGCTGTGCATACCCAGTATCGTATCATTGGCTGTGTATACCCAGTATGGTATCATTGGCTGTGTATACCCAGTATCGTATCATTGGCTGTGTATACCCAGTATCGTATCATTGGCTGTGCATACCCAGTATCGTATCATTGGCTGTGTATACCCAGTATCGTATCATTGGCTGTGTATACTCAGTATCGTATCATTGGCTACCATAGAACTATTTTAATTTTAAAGGAAAAGAAAATGGGTGAGAAAATTTGTCTACGTTGGGGTTTGCAACGAGACAAGGAAATCCTAGTCGCGGAGTTACATTAATTGTCTCCCCGCTCGGCAGAGCCTCGCCGGGAGACAAATGAGACAAATAATGTAACCTCTTTACTGGGATTGCCTTGTCTTAGATTATATTAGTCTCAGTACAATACACATTACCTTATTTCAGTAAAATTTATATTTACTTATTTTAGTACTATATATATATATATATATATATATATATATATATATATATATATATATATACTTATTTCAGTACAATATATAAATCTTTACTTAGAAAAATGAAAGAAAGGACATACCTTGAAAAAAGCTTCCGAGTACGTATACAAAATAAATAAATAAATATAATTTTCATAAATGGGGGAACACAAATTTCTCTTCTTAAATGCCTTAAAAGAAATGTACGCTGTTTGGTGAAGATGTTGCAAGTTATTACTATCATTTTTATTAACTATGTTGTATATTCGAGAGAAAGTTTCTGGACTCCATCTACGAGAGATTATGAAAAAGATAATTACCGTGGTTTGATATCCTTTTACATCACGACGGTGCGGGCTAGGAAATGTAAGATAGGTCTGTTGCGTCCTCTTGCATATCATATGAGTAGATTAATGGAGACAACCATTTTGCCCTTGTATGCGTCCTGTGATGATGTTCCAGCTGAGAAGGTCTTGCAGTTTTTAGAAGAGTGCGGTTTACATAACAAAGTGACTTTGTATTTCAAGGATTTTGCCTTTTTTTGCCTTTATCTTTTGCGTTGTATGCCTTTCCTGGATACCTGATCTTACTCTGCACTATACAGCTGGGATTGTACTGATTTTCTTTTGAATATTTGATAGGAAACCAAAGTAGTAATGACCTGAACAAAACGTCTAAACTCTCAAATGTCCTATTGTATAAAATAATGCACACTGATATTGATAAATATTTTTTTAATTGTGGTTTTGATTTTCCTAGGGCATATATAGAAGGTTCAATGTGAAATTGGCGTGTTTTAGGACATCAACCGCTTTATTATGTTTTTTGACCTAATTCCTGATGTGCATTTTCTCATTTGAACTAAAACATCTACTGACTAATTAAGAAAACTGATAAGAGTCACATGTTTGTCTATCATCGGGGATTTTAGGGTCTATACATACATGATACAAAAACTCAACATAATTGTGCATAGGTACGTTAAAGCTTAGTATCACATTGTCCTTCCAGGAAATATCGATCATTGTCCCTTCACACCTTTGTTGTAAATGCTAGGCATATTGTCCAATGTGACAAAAGGTATTTATTATGGAATGCAGATCTTTGAATTAAGCTTCTATCTTGGATCTGGAAGAATGTTAGTTCCCCTACACAATATTCAACAATCCAAGATAATTCAGCAACTAGGACTTTGTTATCGCGTTGGTCTTGTTTTAAAAATAGTTGCTCACAATAATATCTATCCAACTGTGTTTTAGTAGATACATTTTTGCAGATATAACATCTTCAGGAGAACTTTATTGTCAAAATGTTGGTGTACACATAATCTTCAGCAGCTATTCCTTAGAATGTTTTATTCCTTTGTTTGATCTCATATCAAGTGTTGACACGGGATATAAAAGGAATGCTTCCCACTGTGTATTATTTTTGTACACTTATGAAGACTTTGCTTTAGGTCGAAACGTGGGGAAACTTTGTGTACTAACTACTACATCGGCCAAAATTTACATGTGCTAGTAATTTGATTTCATTTCCATAGATACTGCATTCATAGATATTCTAGCAGACCAGACTAACGTGCTCATTGTTCAGGGTCTTTTGATAGTCCCTCAGTGTATTGATTATAAATGATATTTTGAATATCTTGATGACATATTAGGCTGGCATTATAACAGTATGTTTACGTAAAAGCTGTGGAATAATATTTAACCATTGCCGCTTTTAAATATTTCGGTAGACATGACGCCAAAAGAACAAACGAAATGTTAGATGACGTAAATCAAAAAAAACTTCAGAAGGCTGCGTCTGGCATTTTGAACATTCATGTGAGATTAAGCTAAATATGAAACAGAATACTGTTATTTCCCTACACAAAAGGTATGTTTATGTGACATATGTATTAATTCTTCTTTTTTTTCAGTGAGTTTATAGTTTTTATGTTCATTACAACAATTGCTTTGCAACGGTTGATGTTAAGAAGTGTAGTGCTATATCTTTATAAATTGTGGATAAATTCCTTGTGTGTGTGTGTGTGTGTGAGAGAGAGAGAGAGAGAGAGAGAGAGAGAGAGAGAGAGAGAGAGAGAGAGAGAGAGAGAGAGAGAATCCGACTTAGCATATGGTAATAAGCATGTTTTATTATACCTTTATATCATGTTCTACTCACATATCTTAGGGAATATTTGAAACAAAAAATTGATGAACACAAATATTTGAGATATAAATGTTATCTATTTGTGAAAAAGAATACAAGGAACATTTTTATTTGTGAAGACAAACGTTAAATAATGTTACAAGAGATGTCACAAAACGAGTTTACACACAACGCATATGAAATAGAAAATGTTAATAAATCAAGAAAATACGTTTTGAGATATACCTACCCTTCAAATTAGTCTTCATAATTTCAAATTAGTCTTCATAATTTCAAATTAGAATTCATAATTTCAAATTAGTATTCATAATTTCAAATTAGTATTCATAATTTCAAATTAGTCTTCATAATTTCAAATTAGTCTTCATAATTTCAAATTAGTGTTCATAATTTCAATCAAAGATAAAGGTATAGTTCATCTTAAAAATCTGAATTGCTTTATAGTCAATTCACTTGCCTGAAAATTAATGCATCTATACGTGCACAGTTCAGCTCTCTGCTGTGCCATAAACCAGTAACCTCATATTCTCGAAGATTCATGAGCAAGAACAATAATCTCAAGCTCAAACACTCTAAATCAGATAGTTGATTTGGAATACATCTATGAAAGTTTGTATGCTTGTTTGAGAAGCACAGTTATGAAAATCTAGACTGACAGAGAACAAATATCACTAAAATATTGAGGCCCGGGCACTTGTATTGTCGTGAATGTTGGCTAATCCATCATATATATTTCTAAGCATGTCAGTGGTTAGATGTTCTTAAACACTTGAAATATTAAAGGCTCACATACGTTCCCATGAATTGCCCCTCAATCATGTTATTATTTGACGTCATATTTAAATGCTATACAGCTATACAAGATAACAATAACCAAGAATATACTATTACCACTTAACATTGACCTTACTTTTTTGGGTAGTATAGAAAATGATAGAGAACAAGTAAAATGCATAAAGTGTCATCAATTTCATATAGTTGCATAATATATTCTAATAGTGATGTTAAATGTTTAGCCTCTCCTTTGTGGTATTGGTCGTGGTATGTCACTACCGACATACTGATTGTCTTAAGATCTACTTTATGCACGAAAATTCAAGGTATTGATTATAAATCCGTTACCATGTATGCCATACAATGTCAACATCTTTTACTGAAGCCTTTACTTCTATTGTGGAAAATTAAAATATAATAATGTACAGAATTGTAAATGATTCAACGATGGCAAATCAGAACAAGAGGAAGTAAAGTCACATTTTGCTGAGAAGTCTTTTTCAATTAAATGCTGGTAGATGTGTTAACATAATTTGCATTTGAGACTATACCAAATTATGGAAAGGTTCATATTAGTTTATGATTCACTTGACAGTAAATTTAAACGATTGATCAAAATAAAGGACTCTAAGGTAAGAGATAAGAATATATAGAGGCATATGCATGTACCTTTTAAACATCAGCAGAATGTGTATATGTCACAATGTAAAAAGAGGGAGGAAGTATCAATTATCAGTACGGATTAATAATGTACATGTCATTTTGTTTGTTCTCTTATAATTTTAGTTTACTCAGTGTAAAGCTTAACCTTTCCAATTTTAAATGTGGTATCTAGCAGCCACATAGTTGTAAGCTGTCACTACTTTTAAAATATTGACTAATTCACGAAACGTACCTAATTCATTACCTATGTTATCACAGGATTACTTTCCTAGTCAGGTTAATATGCAATGTTTTGAAGATTTTATGGATAAAAACTGAATGACCCTATATAGGATACGTTAGCACAATATTACATGTTTCAGTTGAATATTGCTTTTTTAAACAGGGTAGATATTGTTATAGTAATACCATATTATTTATATATATGTAGCATGCGAAATAACAGCTCAGGACGTTACAGATGAAGTTGGAACTTAATACAAACCAAAGGTGTAATGACCGAGGACAAACAAAATGTTATATGACGTAAATCAAAGAACCTTCAGACGCCTGTGTCTGGCATTTTGAACGTTCGTGTTAAATTAAACATCTGAAAATGGAAGAACACGATGAAATGTATATTATTTCCCTACACAAAAGGTACAGTTTTGTGACATATGTTGTAGTTCTTGTTCTTTTTCAGTAAGTATATGGTTGTCATGTTCATTAAAACAATTTGAAACAGTTGCTTGGTAACGCTTGATGTTAAGAAGTGCAATGATGTATCTATATAAATTGTGGCTCAATGTTTGCAATGGTATATCTTTATAAATTGTGGAGAGAGAGAGAGAGAGAGAGAGAGAGAGAGAGAGAGAGAGAGAGAGAGAGAGAGAGAGAGAGTGAGAGAGAAATGGTAAAGAATATGTTTTATTGTAACTTATATTGCTCGTCTACTTTACATCTTCTGGTATGGATTATAGTTGTTGCTCTGTATCCGTGTCCTCTGCTTTTAAAGAGAAATCCCTAGTGTCCTATAGTGTTACTTTTACCAGTATGTGCGTATAATGTTCCTACCATTATAAATTATGAACGCGAGTGAGTCTGTGTTTTTCATTTTCATCAAACCTTGTAACGTTAGATGTTAAGAAGTGCAAAGATGAATCTTTATAAATTGTGGCTCAATTCCCTCTGTGTGTGTGTGTGTGTGTGTGAGAGAGAGAGAGAGAGAGAGAGAGAGAGAGAGAGAGAGAGAGAGAGAGAGATCCACTGAGGTAATATTGAACTGCTGATTGATTAACGAAAAGAAGAAAAAAACAAAGGGGAGGGGTGAGCACAAGATTGTTTTTATTGTCCATCTCTTTATTTCAATGTGGTAGATGAGTATGTTAGTTTTACCACTGCATATCCTGAGAGAGAGAGAGAGAGAGAGAGAGAGAGAGAGAGAGAGAGAGAGAGAGAGAGAGGGAGAGAGAGTCAGACTGTGCGTTTGTCAAAAAGCATGTTTCGTTGTAACTTTATATAGCTCGCGTATTTAATATACTCTACTCACATATCTTTGGACATATTTGAAACAAAAATAGATGAATACCAGTATGTGAGATATGAATGTTATTTATTTGTGAGAAAAATTATAAGGAATATTTTTTATTTCTGAAGAAATGGTTAAAATAGAGCCATGAAACTTCAATCCTACGAAGAATTACAAGAGATGGCACAAAAGGAGTTTACACACAACATACATGAAATGGAAAATGTTAATAAATCCAGAAAATACTTTTTGAGATAAACACACACTTCAAATTAGTATTGATAGTTTCAATCAAAGAAAAAGGCAGAATTCATCTTAAAAATCTTAATTATTTTATATTCTGAAATCAATACATCTATACGTGCACAATTCAGCTTTCTGGTGTACCATGAATCCGTAACCCCATATTCTCGAAGCTTCTTGAGTAAGACTCAATCTCATGCTCAGATACTTGAAATCAATATATAATTTTGGAGTATATCATTACAATTTGCATGTTTGTTTGTGAAACACACTTATTAATATCCCGAAAGACAGACAACAGATCTGGGGCTATGCAGTTTGTAAGGACTAATCAGTAGAACAAACAACATAGATCCTGATCTTCCGGCGCATTATGCAACGGCAGATCAGGGTCTATGTTGTTTGGATCTTGAATCGCATAATACGCGAGTAAAGACGGTAATCTATAATTAAGATTTAAAAGGTTGCATTTTATTATCAACTTATGGTTGGGAGCAAAATTTAAGTGTTTTTGTTTGCAGAACGTGAAAACTCAATTCGACAGGAGATTGACCAAAATGAGTGGAACTCTCCCCCTCCCCCACCCCAATAACCAAGAAAATTACTAGGTGACATACAACAGATTTGTCACTTAACAAATTAATTTGACCAGCTGATGGATTTCAGTATACATGCACTTCATTAATCGGGATGTTTTAGCGCTATAGAGACATTTTCTAATGTGGAAAAATGGACATGAACATATTTCACAAAATAGCCAAGAACTGTTCCTATTTTTTACCCGCGTTTCTTATGCATATACAAAAGTTTATGGAAATATCTGACAAATAAAGCCTTGTTGAACGGAGCAGTGGTAGTCATTCATCAAGTAGTTGGTAAAGTAACTCCTCATCTCCAAGCAACTCTCTCCTCCTAGACCGTCGGGTTGGCCACCTGACCAGTAGGAGAAATTTCTGGAAATAGGGTCACCCTTCACCGTTACGTAATTGTACCCAGGTGTGTTGGTATCACCACCAATCCAGAAATGACTGCATGTTCCTGGAAGGACAATTATATATTAATGAACATCCGATGTTAATTAAAGTAAAACTTTTCGCTACATATGATTCTTTTCATCGTTATCTTCGATGTCATTAGATTGTTTGTCAGTATTTGCTGCCTTCTGATGTAATGTAATGCAATGCAGTAGTACTAATAGTAGTAGTAGTAGTAGTGAGAGTCATGACGGTGGCAAAAGTAGCAGTGGCGGTACTGATGGTGGTGGTGATTGAAGTTGTGTTGCTGGTAGTCGCTGCAGCAGAAGTAGCAGTACCAGCTGTGTACTGTACATATATATCCGCTTCGAAGAGAAATATAGTTTTGTTGTTGGTGGTTCAGTTATGGTTTGGGAAGGAATGTCCAATGGTTAGCGCACAACTCTTGTACCTGTGCGAGGTAATTTAAACGCTGCTCGTTGCATGAATAATATTCTTGCCCATCATTTGATTCGAGATGAAGAAACCAGTCAGAGGACAAGGCAAAACAAAACAATTTCGCTAATAACGTTAACTTAATATCTTGACCAGCAAGAATACGATAAGTAACAAACAAGCGAATCTAATTGGTCCAATTTATTTGGAAAATCCTTGACTAATATTTATGTCTTCATTGTGGCTTGACTGGGTAATAGTAGAATCATACATTTTTTTTAAAAAATATTTATTTATAGCATGAATATTCCTCTGTAAGGAATTGTACTTGCTGTAATTTGAAAAGTAATAATTTTAGGAGGTAAAGTAGAAGGTCTGGTTTTATTAATTCGAACTGATAGGATCACTTAGATTACATTATATTAATTGCTAATATGTAAAATTATTTTATATACTGTCCCTGGAACAACCAGTTTATTTTGTTTTGTTAGTTTCTAAAACTTCATTAAAATAATTGCCAACACATTTCAGAAACGTTTGAAACTACCCCTCGAAATGTACAGGAAAGCACAATCACAGATACTTTCAGACCATAATTGTCATGTATTTAAATCATATTATTCACTTATGTTACGGGTTACTGTTTTGGTGAATTTTTGGGAAAGTAAAAATAGAAATAAAAATTCTAGTGGCAGCTGATTAAATTAAAATATACTTATCTATTTGGAATTACAATAATATCGTGCATAGTTTATGTTGTGCTCATTTGAGACTTGAATTTAGTTTATTATTCATTTATTGATCTGTTTATTTATTTATATGCAAAAAAATAAATCAAATAACATAAAGACATATTTGTAATATCCACAAATAATTAGACATTTCTTGCTAAAAATATAAATAAATAAATAAATAAATAGTTTCCATTACAATTTTAAAATTTATCCAATAAACGGTTCATCACGGACAGACACTCATTATTATAATTGGGGTGAACTAGGCAGTATTTTGATGTTCACTTCAATGTGAGCTGCTTAGTATACAAATTCTTCTGCTTGTAGTAAAATAGTAGTGTAGTAAAACGTTGTGAACAAAGAGGTTTAGTCTTAACTGTACTGTAGATAGAGAGATAGATTGATGACTTATACCTACCATCATTTTGTTTAGCTTGTTCCCTAAAGAACTGGTAGGTGCACTCGGTTGGGATCATGAGGTCGCCCCCTTCATTCCGACAAGTTTGTCTGGCATCATTCCAGGATTTGCATTGGTTTGATTCATATCTGTAGCACGACTTTCTACACGTGTCGTTTAGGTACTTTCTATAGCCTGTCGGACATGTCAGTGGTGGAGTAGCTAGGTAAATAAATAAATAAATAAATAAAAAATAAATAAATAAATAAAGTGCATTTAGTACTACAGGTGCAGAGGAGGTAAGTTGTGTCTTCATGCGGTACAGATTCGTAGATATTTTACATTTACCTCCTCTTATATGCAGCCCCAATGAAATTCTTCCATATGTCCCGCCTGGGTAGAAATAATTATGGTTCTTGGAGAAATGTTGTTGTTGGTATAGGCGGCGATGTTGTTGTTGTTGATGATAATGATTATAATAATAATGATGATGATGACGATTTTTGTTGTTTTCATATCGAGTTAAATTTCATTAATTAGACAATAACTCCACTGGATCACTTTAGTGCAGATCTTTGATTATGGATTTAATGTATACATCACCCCTGACAATAATAATGATGATGATGACGATTTTTGTTGTTTTCATATCGAGTTAAATTTCATTAACTAGACAATAACTCCACTGTATCACTTTAGTACAGATCTTTGTTTATGGATTTAATGTATACATCACCCCTTTTACACAACATAATTTTACTTACCTTTTCCGCATGTCATACAGTTTTTGATTTCGTCCAAGCTCGCGCTTAGGTTGTTTAAGGTGTTGATGATATTATTTAAGTAGCTTCCCGGTATCGTTACCAGGTTCTGTCCAGGGAACCAAGTCTGAAGTCTCTTGTTTAAATCTTCCAACGTAGCAGCCTGTTTGGCTTCGATGTCGTCCAGTTGGACATCATTTTCTTCAATTTGACTACGTACTGTATCCATAAGCCATCTGTATCTGAAAGATTTATTACAATTCTTCCCCTTATAAACGGTGTTCATGGGCGCTATAAATGTGACCCGCATTATTAGTACAACCGAATTGTACGTACGTTTTGTTTTAGCAAGACCGTGTTATGATGACACTGCATAAAAAACAAAAATTACATATCTAATGATGTGAAATCACACGAAATTTGTTTCTCAACAGCAAAGTAAAAAACAATAAGGAGCAACAGTAGAACTCATTTAAAACCAATTTTATACATATAAGACCATGTTTTGCACTATCGACATGACAGTGAAAAATGTTCAATAAATTGTTCATTATATTTTGGCATTTATATATAACCGTCTGTGTTAATGAATAAGACAATGTTATCTGATAAATACAGGAGGATCTATAAAATTACATAACTGTCTTTAACACCAATGGATTATCTCATCTAATTCAAATCAATCTCAAATTGATCTAGTGAAGAAACTGTGGTTTCATTTTTTTAAAATATGCAATAACAGTAGTTCTGCCTTTCTCACTCATTATAGAATAGTTAGGTTGTAAGACGGTAAGATGGTAGGGAAATATTGCTTCCTGATTTGTCTTGCACAAAGAACATTCCGCGTGTTATTATAAGATAAGCTTTTACATATGAATTCAAACTTGATAACACTTTAAAAATTACAAATGTACAGTATATATGTCCGTTTGTCCATATATTTATATATTTATTTGTCGGTCCGTCTGACTGTCTGCTGGAACTACATTGGTATGCTTGCAGTGTTTGTATGCCTTTATGCCTGTCTGTATATATATATATATATATATATATATATATATATATATATATATATATATATATATATATATATATATATATTTGTTTTCTCTTTTTCTTGGGACGTGCGCATATACGTGTGTGTTCGTGTGTGCGCGCCCATGCATGAGTGGGTGAGCATCAACTTACCTATTTCATTTTCTTCCAATGCTGTTGTTGATGTGCCCGATAAGAGGAGGAATACACACAAACTCAGGTGATTTGTAAGTATCATCTTTATGAAGTGTCTTTTTAACCAGGTAAGCAATCTATGTCTTTTTCGAGCAAAGCAGGTATTTATAAAGCCTGCTGATACTTTCAAAACCAATGGAAAATGAGCTTTTGTTAAAAGTATCTATTGAAACACGTTTTTGAGAAGAAAAAAATGCTACCCTCATGTTATCTAAGCTGCAACTAAAATATTCTATGCTAGATAAAATCTCTTTTGAAAACAAAGAAACAGTTTGTTCTTTTATTCCCCTGGTGCTTTACAAAAAGCATACAAAAGAATTGTCTGACAAAGGTATACCTCCTTCCTTCCATCTATCTAGACTACATTATCCTTATATCAGTATCTCTGATGAAGATGGAAATAAAATAGAATGATTTAAGGATTTACATACGCCAACCGATAGATGGATATATAGTAGAAACACACACACACACACACATATATATTCCAACCACATCACAGAACGTCACATTTGTGTGTACAGAAAAAAGGAATTTTCTAAATTTGGAAATTGCACCATCCCTCTTCTGATATTTTCTGGCGACTGATAATAGGGGAAGAGTGCGGAATAACACGTAAGATTAGCGCAGACTCCCCATTTTGGGCTTTCAAAGACTAACCAGTCTGAGTCGTCATTCTATCAGCACCGACTACACAATCTGTGCCATCTCACACACTGACTATGCAATCTGTCATCTCACACACTGACTATGCAATCTGTGTCATCTCACACACCGACTATACAATCTGTGCCATCTCACACACTGACTATACAATCTGTGCCATCTCACACAGTGATATATTCACGTATATTACTACTCCAACAGTACTTTAAACATAACTATTTTCTAGCTGCTACGCCACAACTTCCTTGAAGAATCATCACAGGGGCAACGAGACTAGTCAGCATAAATATATTATTATCAGAAACGGGTTGGGATAGTTTGGACGAAAGTTTACGTAAACATAATTTAATTATGTTCTATTTAATGTCTTATAGATTGACTCTATACTTGACTTGAAAATGTAACGTATCATGTACGAAATTCATAAAGTTTTCAGGAAAAAAGATTTATATAAGCGCAACGCGTTTGTTTTCCAAACCTGAATGTATTGAAATTGCATAATTTTCCGAAATACATAAATAAATATTGTTAAATCAAACCTCATTTATTCTCTTTCTGCAAATATATTTCCATCATTTAATTGGCATCAATTCAGCTGCTGGGAGTTTCTGAACTCCTTTCATCAGACTTTCCATCATCCAATTGATTATCTAATATATATGTGAGTTAAATTTACTGGAATTTGTTTCATATTTATATATCATAATTTCTCGATGTGAATTACTGAAAAAAATTCACCAGTGGATTCTCGATCAGGTAACGGTTGTCGTAGCTACGACTGCTCTTTCGGGAAGTACTTGAAATGTGCAAGAGACTTTCATACTTCCGCTTCCGTCACTGCAGTAATCATGTGAATATCAACATGTAGTGTTTCTTGATAGGTTCCTCTCCACAGTTTTGTAGTTTGCATAGGGTTTGATTTTTTAAGAAAAAGAATTTCCCGGTTTGTCCTCACTGGCTATTCTGGTTATGAAAAAATGCCTTGTACATCTTAGGTATTGTTAAAATAATTTTTAATTCACTTTATTTAGGTGTATGATTGATGGGTTTACAGCTCGGCCTTACTTCAGATGTGCACCTTTCAAAAGACTCCACTTGGTTATTTTCACTTCCTGGACTTCAAAGGTAAATTGGAAAAAAGAACTAAATGATCATTTTTTTGTTGTTGTTGCTTTTTATTTATTTCATAATTCATTTATTGCACTATCAAAAGCTACATTGTCTACTCTGGCAAAATTCATTTTCCCTTTTTTAATAACTGCTAAAGTTAATATACTTTGGACTAGTTCAGGCTCATTTTTCGAGCACATGGGAGTAGATATTTTGATCAGCTGTCTGCTTTAGATAGTGCACAGTTTCCATAATTACCACCTGTAAAGAAATTTTAGTCACAGTCCATGAAATTAGCATAGAGGTATACCAACATTTTCTCAATTGTGCAAGTTGCCGACGCAAAGAACTTCACCTTATACCAGTTCCCCTCTCCAGAGGTACGTACTAACTGTAGAGCGGAACCATCACAGTAGAATTCATTTTGAGAGAAAATTGTTAAGAAAAATAAATGCAAATTTTCATACGCTGACTAATTGAAACATCTTTCTTTTCCCTTCAATAACCTCTCCACAAAATCACAGAGAGTATTCATAATAACAATCCTCCATACATATGTGTCCCATGTTTTGATCATCTGCTTCCAGACGACCTGTTTCACACACAGACTGGTAACTGTGCCAATTTGAAAGTACGGGAGATATTAAGGGCCAAACATTTATTTGCTGCAAACAAAGTTCTATTTTAAGGACTGACGATACTGTTTTGTATAATCAATGCGTGTCATACAAATTACATATGTGTCTATCAACACGTATCTATCTGACTGTCTGTCTGTATGTATAATCAATGCATTCCTCCAAAATGATATATCGTTCTGTCTGCATGTCTGTCTCTTTTGTGTAAGTTTGTATGATCAAATCGATCTTCTTGTTATGAGACTCGACCAGAACATATCGACCATACTATGCAGATAAACTAAAAATAAGTAAATCTTCGAAATTGTCTACATTTAAGGACGACATCAACACAATTAAATCAGGAATTAGCAAACGTGGGGAGCAAACACACTGGAGGCGAAGATAGATCAGAGGATGACATTATACATTCTCAACAATACACTTGTATAGTATAAAATAAATAAATAATAATACATGGAACAAATAACATTCACGTTGAAGATAATGCAAGTAAAAAGAGATTTAAAATAATCGAGAAAAAATTATTTTTATGGTATAATAGTTTTGTTGACAGTGATTAAGTCCATTTACGGTTTAAAGTTATTTAAGATGATTCATTAACCTAATTTAGTTTTTACTTAACGAAATATGTGGGTAATTTGCACATTTTCCCATTATTTCGGATTTCTATTTGCCAAACTTAGGAAATTTGTTGACAACTAGTTCGATGTGTTAAATGTGCTTAATTCCGCGAAAATTGGATCGGTTCCCCTGTTTTAGAAACGATATCGTGTCGTCAGATAAATGGTAATTGCGACAGCCGGAACTTCGTAACTCAGAAACGAAATTTCTTGTTGTTTTCTTCGGAAGTTAATAAATATATCATCCAAAAGTCTTGATAAAGGGACATGCATATCTTGTACAATAAATATTAAGTACCGCGAAAATATGAGGGGCCATAACACACACACACACACACATATATATATATATATATATATATATATATATATATATATATATATATATATATATATATATATATATAGACACACACTTAAGTGCGATATACAGGAAATTATTGGTGAATAGTTTGTATATTTTTTAATTCGTATATTTTCGCATGGGAAAATATAAGATTTCCCATCACGCCACGTGACTCATGATTGTGTGTGCCTTTAAAAGTTATACTTGCAGCAGCAAAAAAAAAAAAAAAACGAGCGTTTTTTGAGTTTGAGCAATAAACAGAAACTGCATTATCTTTCAGGCATGGACATTAGTTTTTGTCTAAGATATTTGACCCACCGCCGCTGGCTTTGATACGAAATTATGTCCCTTTAACAAACTTAAAAACGATGTAAATTTGGTGTACTGTTACGGTCAGATAGGATAAAATAGTTTACAAAACGTAAAAAAAAAATAATTTAATTGCAGATTTTTTTTTTCTTTTTTTAAATTATGAACAACAAATAAATGCGACTGAAATTGAGATTGGGATTGTGTACTGATGAGGTTTGATTTAGAAGAAAGTTTTGTATATAATAAAACGAACATTTTCTTTTCCTGCGTAAATAGCAGCTATAATTCAACTTCTGTTGATTAACTGGCTCGTGTCTAAAGTCAAAGAACTGACTGATTTTCTGCGTTCACTGGAGAGTTCCATGATCATAGGCATTCGAGAAATGTTCAAGATGATCGCCATCTAATGATGTATTATCCAGTATGTATCGTTTTGTACAAATTAACTTCAGCTGCTTCTCAAGGACATCATGTACGTCACATATGGACTATTAGTATATATATATATATATATATATATATATATATATATATATATATATATATATATATATATATATATATATATATATTTTTTTTTTTCTCAATGAAGTCCAGTTATCAAAAGTTTTTTGTATCATCTTATTATTTCAACAGCGCATCCTGGTACCACTATTTACATCATCAGACTTTCTTTAAGTAACTACTTCAACTTTCAGAATTACTTTTATAAGATTTATTTTTAACGTCTATTCCATGTATAGGTCTTAAAATATATCAATCTTTCCTAAATACATATCATTGATAAATTTGAAAGATATCATAGTCTAAAAATTACTTGTTATTTACGGCACCTAGTGTTCAATATTGAATACTATTTACATTACTTATGCAAAGATTTTAACTTTGCTATGTGTTTTGGGACCATCATTCCTACCCCTTAATGGATAAAGCAATGACAGCACAATTGCGTAAGCCAGGTGTATATACACAACGTCCGAGTTAGTTTGCATTAATGATCGTAACAAATCGTACCAGAAGGAGATTTTATTCTTTCCACGTTGCATAACTCACTTTCCCATCATTATCGTGTTGCTGCTGCTTATTATTATTGTTATTTAAAACAATAGTGCCGATTTTAAACAGTTCTTCCTTTAACAAAATCATCAAATTATACAAATCTAACTTTTTTATATTTCTTTTTTCGTTGGACCGTGATTTACAGTTAGTATCTCTCTAGGCAAGGCATGAAACGACCAATGATAGGATGTTCAAGCATGCACAAATATTGAACTGTATGCAGGGGACAAAAACATTCTGGATTCTAGATACATCCTTGGTTCAAGGATCTGCATACCAAATGCATACCACTTTGCATATTCTGATACTAGATACAAGCTTGATTCAAGGATGTGCATTTCAAATGCATACTACTTTGCACATTCTGGATACTAGATACAACCTTGATTCAAGGATCTGCATTCCAAATGCATTCCACTTTGCAAATTCTAGATACTAGATACAACCTTGATTCAAAGATCTGTGTTCCAAATGTATAACACTTTGCACATTCTGGATATTAGATACAACCTTGATGCAAGGATCTGCATTCCAAATACATGCCATTTGCACATTCTGGATACTAGATACAACCTTGATTCAAGGATCTACATACCAAATGCATACCACTTTGCACATTATGGATACTAGATACAACCTTGATTCAAGGATCTACATTCCAAACACATGCCACTTTGCACATTATGGATATTAGATACAACCTTGAATCAAGGATCTGCATTCCAAATAAATGTCACTTTGGACATTAAATATATTTGATACAACCTTGATTCAAGGATCTACATTCCAAAACATGCCACTTTGCACATTATGGATATTAGATAAAGCCTTGAATCAAGGATCTACATTTCAAATACATGCCACTTTACACATTATTGATATTAGATACAACCTTGAATCAATGATCTACATTCCAAATACTTGCCACTTTGCACATTATAGATATTAGATACAAGCTTGATTCAAGGATCTACATTCCAAATACATGCCACTTTGCACATTATGGATATTAGATACAACCTTGAATCAAGGATCTACATTCCAAATACACGCCACTTTGCACATTATGGATATTAGATACAAGCTTGATTCAAGGATCTACATTCCAAATACATGCCACTTTAGATATTATGCGCACTTTGCTGGGTGCGGAAGAGCTTGGGTCCGTTCGGTTTCTTTTTTCTATGCCAAAGCAGGTAAGTTTTAAGGGATTGATTTCTTACGCCTAAGGCAGCTAGAATATTCAAATTTGTCAGGTAGAAGATCAGAGGAAGTGGAAAGCAGTGATGATTTGCCTTTTATTGCATACTTCAGAGTGAAATATTAAAAATAGTTTCGAAATATTTCTCATATATCTCCTTTTTCATATTTTTGTATATTGTGAAAATTCAAGAGTTCCCATTATGCCATGCGACGCTTGAATATATTTTCTTACAGGAGTTATGCATATATAAAAACCGAGCATTTTGTGATCTACAGCATACAAATGTAAACTGAATCATTTTTAGGAATGTAAGTTAATTTTTTGCCGAGGACATTTGAGCCATGACTGTTCGCTTCTCAACGAAGTTATGTCCTTGTGAACGATATCGAATTGAATTTAGACGAGGTGTATCGTTTCGTTCGATTCGGCTGCTGTGGTCGGATACGGTAAAGTGTGTCCAAAATGTAATTAGAACAGATTAAGTCATCGCAATCCCATCGTTCTCTTAATACTATTCAAGTTGAAGTGAACTTGCAAGGGGTGGAGGTGAGAGGGGACTGGGAGATCATCAAAGCTTCGATTCACGAGCAAGATTGACATATAATAAAAGTTTTCTTTCCAGAAGTTAAAATCGGATATATGTCATCTTGTGGTACAAAACAAGAGATAGATATTTTTGAAATAATTCCGGCAATTTTGCTTTCCTTGCGGGTTTATCGGTCGCTTATTATTCGTACAATGCTTGCATGTGGCAGACAATGAAACTTCTAAGAGACTTCATTTAAATAAATGAAATCTAATGACATCAACATCACATAAGCGGTGTGGGTTGTTTGTATCACTGACTGCACTTTTTTAAAAACAAAATCTGAGTTTACCGTAAAATGTTGTCTGGCAAACTCGGTTTGGGCAATGGCATCGGATATAAAATGTCCATGTGCATTGAATATGTCCGTGCGTAAAGCGCATTTTATTGAAAGAAGATTTTTTTACTTTTACACTTTATAAAATTTGCACAGATGCAAGCCGACATCATACAGAAAACTATCAAATACTCTTCCGTTATGTAAATAATCTCTCTCTCCCTCTGGTATACTGTGACTACATCAACAATTACAATTCACCGGGTTGGTAAATATGTCTATGTCTGTATGTGTATGATGCTCTTTCACGACATATCCAAACCACAAAAAAAAGGAAAAAAAAGAAACAGGAACCGATTAGGCAGAAAACATTCGGCAAAAGCTCATTTCTAGCTAACCAAACTACAAGATATTAAAGAGTAGAATATGACTAGAATATACAGCAGCGCCCAGCACTTCATTTGGCTTAATGTTCATCTTCTTTCTTATGCTGGTCCGCAGAACATGCCCCAAGCACTTCAGTTGCCTTTTCCTGACATTGTGCAAAAGTGGTATTTTTGTTTCAGCTCTCACAAACACCTCTTTATTAGATGTGTGATTGGTACAAGAAATCTTTAAAATTCTTCCCAGGAACCGCATTTCTGACACTTTGATATGGTTTTCCCTAGTTGGTGAGATAGTCCAGCAATCAGATTAATATGTTAAAACTTAGCTTATTCGTTAAAACAGGATCACATGGTATAAACTAGTCTGCGATACACGCTCTATTAGTCGAGTCGCATTATATGAACATGTCCATATTAGATATGATAAGCAATAAAAGTAAAAGTTATTTTTAACCTACTTTAGGTATTTCTACGATCGAGACTGCCCAAGATAGGTCACATGTTGACCATGTAATTTCACTGTCTGTTCACGTCGTCTCATAGCTAGTCAGTACAAAAGGGTTACGTATCATGATTAGCTCTCAAACTGTTAGGACAAAAATACCCCCCCTCCCTCAAAAATAAATAAATAAATAAATAAATAAATAAATACATAAATAAAAAAAACCCAAAAGTCTGCATTCAGCACTGAATCAGCTAATGTTTTTTAATTATTCTCTTCTTTACAAAAACCAAAGATTGCTTAGGATTATTTATGATGTCCCTATATATTTGAAAGATCTATCGTCTGTACTTTGCACTGCACGATTTTAAGAATTTTAAGATGGATTGACACTAAAAAAGACCAAAACTATGCCTTATAGTACAGACAATCAACACTGATAATCCATATGCCATTTTCTCATTGGAACACATCATCTTTAAGAAGGGAAGTATAGGAACTCTGTGTATAAGAAATCTGATTCGATGTACTGCATCGAAGATGGACAGCAAGGACTAAGTGAACGGAGTGTCACTTGTAGGCAATAGGCATGAAATGCAAAAATGCAGGAAGTCTTTATTACTTACAATTTTGTCTAAAAACTGTATAATTAAAAGTGTAATTTATCATTAATTTAGCAAACATTAAGTTATAAAATTTTCAACGTGTAAACTACATTCTTAAAGATTCAAATAAAATTTGTCTCATGTTCTAAAATGTACATATATGTTAACTTTTAAAAGTAACAAGAACACTTTAATAACAAGAAGTTTTCAAATCATTTTACTCGTATGCTCACAGTCACTTGCATACAAATATCAACTCTTTGGCTCATTTTTATGAAGTTCATTTGAAATCAGCATTCATGTAAAATACTTTTATTTTGCATTTATATTCATTCTAGTGGTCATCTCATATAAACATTTGGCATTTATGTTCATTCTGGTTGTCATCTCATATAAACATTTGGCATTTATGTTCATTCTGGTGGTCATCTCATAAACATTTGGCATTTATGTTCATTCTGGTGGTCATCTCATATTAACATTTGGCATTTATGTTCATTCTGGTGGTCATCTCATACAAACATTTGGCATTTATGTTCATTCTAGTGGTCATCTCATATAAACATTCGGCACTTATGTTCATTCTAGTAGTCATCTCATATAAACATTTGGCATTTGTGTTAATTCTAGTGGTAATCTCATATAAACATTTGGCATTTATGTTCATTCTGGTGGTCATCTCATATAAACATTTTGCATTTATGTTCATTCTAGTGGTTATCTCATATAAACATTTGGCATTTATGTTCATTCTGGTGGTCATCTCATATAAACATTTTGCATTTATGTTCATTCTAGAGGTCATCTCATATAAACATTCGGCGTTGATGTTTATTCTAGTGGTCATCTCATATAAACATTTGGCATTTATGTTCATTCTAGAGGTCATCTCATATAAACATTTGGCATTTATGTTCATTCTAGTGGCAATTTCATATAGATTGTTTGCATTTATCTTCATTCTAGTTGTCATATCATATAATCATTTTGCATTTATGTTCATTATAGTGCTCGTATCATGCAAACATTCTGCATTTATATTCATTCTAGCTGCCATCTTATATTAGCAAATTAAAATGTCTTATCTTGTGATTGATGCAATGCACTTGGAGAGTTTCTATCGCTGTCTTTTTTGCTCCATTCTGATGCAAATTCCTCGCTTATAGATGGTGCTTAACCAGCGTGTCTGTGTTCTAAAATAGGACAATAGTAACCAATCAGATACTTTTTTGTGAAATACCTCTACCTTAATTCTGATGTGTTGAAGAAAAGGCAAAGGCAAGTTGCTGACTTGTGCCAACGCTCATTCGCACAAGAAAATCTATATGGAAAAAAGTTATAAAAGTTTCAGATGTTTTGTATTGTTGTAACATAAGATAACTTAAAGATATCAAGCTTATTCTAATTGACACGTCCTCATATATCGAAACTCAAATCTATTGTATACTTGAAAACTTGTGTGTCGGCTTGTTGGATTCAATTTGCTTTTCGCCGCACAGACTGATGTGTGCTATGTAAGACGATGCTAACACGCCTGCTGATATTCATGCCACGAGTAACACTCCGCTAACACCTTAGACCTTAGATCCGCCCGTGCCAATGACACATAGGGCGGTAAGATTTCTCCAGGTGGTCCTGTCTGCAGCCAGTTTTGTGATGTCGTCCCAGCTGACGCCTCCTCTCATGACGTCTTACATCACAGTCTGTAACTAATCTGTGCATCGTCTGCCTGCCTTTCTTTTTCCATTGGACGGAATCCATGTTACCGCCTCCTTGGCGATTTAATCTTCAACCCTCGTCAACATATTTTCAGCCCATCTCGATCTTCACTCACTGATGATATCTTCCAGAGTGGTTTGTAAAGTTAGCTCGCTGACCTTTCATTTATTACCTTGTCTTTCCACTAGATGTGCAGAATTCTTCTTAGCCATCTGTGATGTGCTGCCTCCAACTTCGCTGCGCAAGTTTTGTTTTTGCATTGGTAATTTCTCAACGCCATACAGAAGCATTGAGATGACCGGAGATTCATAGATCCTCACTTTCACTTTGGTCGATATGGCCTTGCTTGCCTAGATTTTCCCCAGCTTTCCAAATGAAGTGTTCGCTTTGCCTAGGTGTATTAGGATCTCTTTGTCACATTTTCCACTTTGACTAATGGTGCTGTCCAGATAGCAGAACTCTCTTCATCCATAACATATATCTTGTCTTTGTTTGCCAAATTTCCAACTATCATAACCTTTATCTTAGTCACATGCATGTTGAGACCAATCTTGTTTGCTTCTATCTTAAGTATCGATGTCATCTTTTGCATGCCTTTCCATGCCTCGTGCAATAGCGCTACGTCATCTTCAAAATCTAGGTCGCTTAGCATCTAACCATGTTATGCCTATTGGTTCACACACTGACCTTCTCATAACCCGATCCATAGCTATCCAAAGAGTAAGGGTGACAGGATGCATCCTTGCCTGACATCCGAGCAGATCTCAAAGAAGCTACTTAGCTCACCATCCACTCTCACTGCACATTAGCTGCCCCTGTAGAAACTCGTCATTATGCTGCCGAATGTGCCAGGAATCCAGCATTTTTAAATGCTTTGCCACAGTGAGTCTCTGTGTATGCAGTCATAAACCTTTTTGAAAAATCGGTGAAGTTAATTAACACTGGTTTCCGCCATGCCAGGCAAGTGTCTATGACTTGTCGCAACCTGACGCTCTGGTCGCAGCAAACACGATTTGGTCCGAAGCCTGGCTTGCTGAGGCTGTAAATGCTTGCCATCTGCTTCCTTCAGCCTGCTTAACATAACATTGGCCGCAAATTTTCCAGGGATATATAGCAAAGCTTGTCCTCTCCAGTTGGTGCAGAGTGTAGGATATCCTTTTTTCGGTAGTGGCAATATAATTACATGTTCCCAGTTAGTAGGAACTTCCTCTGATTGCCATACATTGTTACATAGTCTGGTAAGTGCTTCGTCTATCACGTCACCTCGGTCTTTCAGATATTTTGCTAGGATATTGTCAATTCCTGTTCTTTGTTGTTTTTTAGTTTCTTGACCACTGCCTTTACTTCGGTGACTGAAATGTCATCCAGACATATGTCCAAGTTCATGGATCTGTCTGTGTCAAAGTTATGGAGAAACTTTAGCTCAGGACAGTTAAGGACAGCTTGAAAGTGTTGTTTACATTGTTACAGCTGCTCTTCGTGTGTTGACAATGTTTTTCCACTGGCATCTTTGATTTGCATCCGGTTTTCTATTGTTGCCAGTCAGTTCTTTCTCTATGCGGTATAATGTTTTAGAATTCCCTTGTTTTGGGCATCTTCTGCTTCTTTTGCCATCTCTGCTATATACAGCTCTTTTACACCTCTTTATCTTTTTCTATATACTTTTTATACCTCTGCTACACTTCCTCTAAATTTTCATCTGCGTCATCTTGCAGTACCCCGAATCTATTTGGCAGTTCAAGTTAGAACTGGTCTTTTATTACCAGCTTTTCCACGTCTGCTTTTTTGGCCCCATCCTTCTTTGCTAGCTTTTTCAATTTCAGTTGTTCTCGAGCAGTAACTAGCGAGTGGTCAGATCCAACATCTACTCACCTGTGTACTCTGACATTCTGGAGAGTAAAAGCCCTTCTTTTTGAGATGCAGATGTGGTCAGTCTGATTCGTTGTCCTATCGTCAGGTGATCTCCCTGTTTTTCTTGTGTACGTCTTTATGCTGAAATATGTTGCTCCCAATCATCAGCCCGTTATTGCTGCAGAAACTCAGTAATCTATCTCCGTTGTCTGTTTTTGGTCCGGATGAAACATTTCTCCCTGACTGTCTCCCAACCAGTGATGTCTGGGTCTATCGGTGCATTAAAATCACCCATCAGTATTACCAGATCATGATTGGGTGTATTATCGAGCACCAGATATCCTTTTCGTCTTCCTCCGCGGCATTTGTAGGCTCGGATTATGGTAACCTTGGCATGTCTTGCCTGTAGTCTTATTGAAATGATCCGGTCACTTGTTGGGTCCCAGGAAAGCATTACTTTCGTAGTGTTTTGGTTCAAGAGAAATCCATCGCTATTCTTGTGTTTGTCTGAGCCGGAGTAGAAAACTGTTACTCTTTAGGAAACTATCTTGCTCTGGTCGGTCCATCCCATCTTGTTAACGCCCAATGGACTTAAGCTGTAAAGTGTCATTTTCCTAATGATTTGCGCAAGGTATCCTGGTTTGTACTGTGTGCGTACATTCCAAGTTCCAAGTCGGGTTCGGTATTCGGCAGTGAACAATCGAGTTATCAGAGTTACAGCTACCTTTCGGCTTTCACTGAAACTCGTCATAGAGGGGATATCGCCATTCGATGGTGCTAACCCATCGGATTGCTCTTGCCGTCGTGAGACGCTCTGGTTTGATTCGGAATTTGTGACCGTTTCTGTTGCATAAGATATTTTTACCTGGGTGGGCTGCTGTAAGGTCTCCACTTTTTGGCGGACTCCCTTCTTACAAGGTGTCCGATTTGGTTGGTTATCGTTATCTAGAGGATGATCGATCTCAATGTTATTGCCCGGATCGAGTAAATAATAATATAAATTATGAAATTTATAGATGGAATAAATAGAGATCTGAGCAAATATATAGAACAGAATAACACGAGCCCCCGTACATGAAATATTCCAATTTAATCAATTACATAAAATAAACTGAGATAATACATTACATTAGGAAGATACACTTCTTTTTGAAATAAATCATTTACCGAATTTCAAACACAAATATACTTATATAAATAGCTGATCTGTTTAAACGATATAATTAGTTCATCATAGAATCGAGTGAACAATCGAAGTCATTGCCCTGCCTGCCTGCATAAACTGCGATAAGATGGTCACTCCAACTTCGATGCTTCTGTCCAGTCAAGATTGATGTTCTCCTCTTTTTGTCCCTTCTCCTCTCTCTGATCTCGCCTCTTTCCGGCCCTCAAACTTTGTGTGGGTAGGTAGGTAGGTGGATAGCTTGATACATGGATTGAGCTATTTCCCCTTTCAAAATAAACAGAAAAGCAACCTAAATCTTCTGTCAAATCTCCTTCTGGGAGTAGAGCATTACTCCACTCTCGTTACGTCAGATATCGTCCTATCGTAATTCAAACAGATACCAAAGGCTATCTGGTCAGCCCAAGCCTGGCAGACCACAAACAAGCCTAGTTTCAGAAGATTAATGTAGTTCTAACGGCTATTTCATCACATTAACATCACACGAGACATAACAGTTTCAGTTCACGTCCTAATTATACAAATTCACCTCACCACTCAACTACATTAGTGGTTCGCATGCATTCACACAAGATTCTCCCAACTCATATTAAATAACGTAATGCATGAAATTCTTAGAATACATGATTCCTATAACAATCAAGACGACAAATTCAAACAATTCGTCAAACTCATATAAAGATGATTATTGTACGAATTCAGACAAATGAACTCAAACAAATAGTTATACTCATATCAAGAAAATTTATCTACGAATTTAAACAAATAAATTCATGCAAATATAAACAAATAAATTCAAGCAAATAATTATGTTGGTATCAACGAATTACATGAGATTGATGCAAATACCTTGTGCTTTCAAGACTCGCTCGCTTCTACCGCCAGAATTGTGTCCGTCAACTTTCCAGACATCTGTCCCTTGAATAATTGTTTATACGAGAGAATTTCCTCCTATTCTGCTCGGAGTCAAGATATCTTTTTCTCTTCCAGAAAACTTAGACTGACTAAATTTTGCGATGGGGCATATTAAAACCATGAAATGTCGTGTGGGAAACACGCCCCTTGTTTAGCGTAACCAATCAGATTAAACGTATCTACCGCCTTTTATAAATACGCGACAAACGCGCATAGCGTACCCCCTTGATTGTCATGCGATATTTAAATAACTGATTCTGGAGAATTTCCAATAGATAATACTACTTCAACTAGCTAACAAATAGTTTCTGTACCCTCTCAACTCTGACATTTTTGATACCAAGATCTAAGTTAACCTTTTCCTTGACCGTTAAATAATGAAGACTTAATTAAGAATCCGTCTCGCCCCCCCCCCCCCCCCGGGATATTAACACAATCGCAGTCTAGCTATTTAATATGGTATCATTCCTCATAAATCTAATTAATTGTTCTCTGCCAAACTAAATGTGCTCTATGTTCTCTGCTGTGCTCTACCGAATACATCGACAGCAATTTGCACCCTTACAGCTGCAAACCCGCCGCAGAACCCTATTCTTCTTGTTCTGATATGGGACCGGCGCTTTGCCATCAGGAGGACACAGTGGCAGAGTTGCTGAAATGCCTGCTGATATTCACACCACAGTTCAAAGGTTGACAAATAAGATTGATAGGTACAGTTCAACCTAACGTTTCCTCTGCTATTCATAGTCTGAGGTTGACTGTAAAAATCTGTATCCGACGTAACCTGTTGCCTTAGCTTTTATGAATCTGAAGCATATCTCGTTCAAATGTTTCATGAGTGTCACAATTTATTTCATAATGGATGTCTGTCACTACAAAATCTATAACATAACTGTATGTTACTTCAAGCGACTATAACTTTCACACGAACAGTACAGGCGTTAAATTTCTTGAATGAAATAGTATATCATAGTGGTTAATTAGAGGACTGAGTTATGAACATAGACTTTCTTGTAGAGATGAGGAAACAATTTGATTGGTTTATTGGTTTTAACCGCACTTTTTACATATTATTGATTGTTTCATGCCAAAGAAATGGGAGACAAGTGCCTTTCTCAAGGACACATCGATGCAGCCAACCCGAGCTGGCCTGGGGCGGTTATCTAGACCGCGATCCTTGAATTAGGAAATGGTATCTCTCTCAACTGAACTAACGCGAATTTAAATTCATACTGAGGGGTTACTCAAGCAGTTTCTCTTGGAAGTGGAGGGCGGCAATCTAATTTTTGAGAATAAATATTCATCTGAGGGATATTGTGTTTGGCCAACTGGTTTCTCTAAAGTACTATCGGTCATTGAGCATCGCATAATTAATATAACCAGATAATACCTGTGTGCATATCAATCAACAAATTTAGGTGTAGAGAGATATATGATTATTCAATCAATAAAGCGATCACCAATAATGAAAAACAATAACATATTCACTGTATTCTTTATTTCTATATATCATCTTTTACATCGTTGCTGAATCGGAGGAAATGTATCCAGTGGGCTTGTATTCCACATCTCCTATAACTACGGATAAAAATTCCTTGGATATACATCAACAGTAAGGAAAGACGGAAAAAAAAGTGTATGCATTTTGAAATCAAGACGCGAAGATAACACAGTAATTTGTGCTGATTCATTTCAAATTGTTGAAAATTGCTCAGAGAACGATAAACTAGAGATAGGATAAAACCTTGCGCTAGGTTCAAATATATGCAATTCAAGTTTAAGTTTAAATACAAAAAAACAACTTTTACATATCTGATCAGAAGCAGGTTATTTACATAAGAATCGTGTACAGACTCAGGTTTTGAACAAAAACCGTATTTCCGGGTACGATGCGTTGATACCAAGTTTTTGTTTTAGACCAAATAACCAGTTTATCTAGAGCGGTAAGTTTAGAGGACCACATAATTCTTGATAAAAGATAAACATGTGGATCTATTCATTTGTTTATCTAGTCCAGGAGATACGCAATGCAGACGGTAAAAACAAATTAAAAAAAAAATAAATAAAAAAAAATAAAAACATATCCTAAACTGCACTAAAAATCGACGAAAGCGGTTGACATGAAGAACTTCTTATTTCACATACAGAAACCATTTTTTCTAAAAAAAAGAAAGAAAAAAAAAGAACAATATTTTCTGTATTTTGTAGAGATGACCCTTCTGCAAACTAGCGATTGACAAAGCCATTGGCCAGTCAATATGGAGCATAATATTGATTGGTATGCTTAAGTCAAAACTTTATTCTGGTATATTTGAGGGAATATTCAGTATGAGACTGGTTGTAAACATCCGTATCCGAGTTAACCTTTAGCCTTAGTATTATGAACCTGGAGCTGTTCGAATGTTACATGAGTATCATATTATCTTTTATAATGGATAAATGTCTATATATGGCAGTGTCTATATATATATATATATATATATATATATATATATATATATATATATATATATATATATATGGCAGTGTATATCTATATGGCAATGTCTATATATGTCTATATAGGCACTGGCATATGGCAAAAGTCTATGGCATAAATTTATATTGTTGTAAGCGACAATAACTTTCACAAGAACAGTATAGGCGTTACATTTTTTAATAGATGTCTGTCACTCCAAAGTCTATCGCATACAATAATGTTGTTTCAAGCATCTATAACTTTCATAGAAACAATATAGGCGTTAGATTTCTTGATAGAAATAGTATATCATTTTGGTTTATTAGAATATTAAGCTATGCACATAGACTCTTTGTAGAGATGAGGGAAGAATTTGATTGGTTTGTTGGTTTAATGGCACTTTAAATACATTATTGGCTATATACTGCTGAGGAAATGGGAGCTACGTGTCGTTGCCAAGGACACACAGAGGTAGCCGATTTGAGCTGGCCTTGGCGGGTATTGATCATATGACCCTTACATTATGAGAACGGCGCCTTACCAACTAAGATACCTCGAATTTGAATTTGTGCTGATAGTTACTCAGGCAATTCCTTTTGGCCGAGGGGAGGGTAGGGGGTAGAAAATCTAACTTTTGAGAATAAATAATCATATACGCGATATTGTGTTTGTCCAACTGGTTTCGCTAAAATACTGCGATAGGGCATCAAATAAGAAATATAATATATTATAGAAAGAAAATCTATGTTTGTTGTAGTAGATATAAGGAAATATTTCACTCAGGAAGTGCACACATTTTGTCCTGTCACTTGTGACAGTACAATATCTATTCAGAAAAGGTATCTCTCTCTCTCTCTCTCTCTCTCTCTCTCTCTCTCTCTCTCTATATATATATATATATATATATATATATATATATATATATATATATATAGTTTGGTCAAAAATTAATAAAGTTTTTCTAAACATTTGACGTTTTAATCCCTGCAATAGAGGTCTTGGGTGAGAGCAAAAATAGTACTCATTTTGCAAACGGTTACCATATTGTCAAGTTAATTACAAAGTTTGGCAAAACTCTTCCATACTGTTTAGGAGGAAATAGGGTACTGACATGCGGAAAGACGAGTAGAGAGACAATCCTGCGACAACAATTGGGACATCTCCTTTATGTCAATAGCCGGCAAAATCGTCGCCAGACTTTCGGTGAATCGCCTTGTGTATCACATTGATCACGGGCTCCTGCCTGAGAGTCAGTGTGGCTTCAAGAAAGGACGAGGAACCACAGACATGGTGTTTGAAGCTCGTAAACTCCAGGAGAAATGCCAGGAACAGAACTCCAACATGTACACGACATTCATCGACCTGACAAAACCTTTGATACAGTCAGTCGTGAGGGCTTCTGGAAGATCATGGCCAAAATTGGTTGCCCAGAGAAATTCATCGTGACGTTAGGCAATTCCATGATGGCATTCTCGCTCGTGTCGTGGACGACGTTGAGTTATCTGAACCATTCCCAGTCAGCAATGGAGTCAAGCAAGGCCGTGTATTGGCGCCAACCCTCTTTGGCATGATGTTCTCTGCCGTGCTTACTGATGCCTTCCGTGACAATGACACTAGGATTGATATCAAATACCGGACTGATGTCAAGCTGTTTAATCTGAGGAGACTACTAAGTTACAGGAATTGACTTTTCGTGATCTCCTGTTTGCTGACGACTGTTACCTGAATGCCAAATCTGGGTCTGACATGCAACAGAGTATGGACGATTTCTCTTCAGCTTGTGATAATTTCAGTCTCACAATCAGCATCAAGAAGCCAGAGGTGACTAACTTGCATCAGGAAAGCCTAACGTAGAGCCTAAAATCACAGTAAATGGCCAAACCCTCCAGGCAGTGGACAAGTTCACCTATCTCGTCAGTACACTGGCATCTCTTGTTCAGTGTGCCAATGACAGTTCAGAACACAAATTGGCCCAATCAACCACTCACGTATTCACATAAACCAAACAGGTTAGTGATGTCATGGTCATCTTCGAACTCGAAGGACGAACACCATGTACCTTGATACTCGAGTTCGCAAGATCCAGGAGCAGGTTATTGATATTTTGTGTGTGCACGCCTGCAGATAAGAAGCCCTACTGATTTACACCTTGTTCAGTGTGAAAGTGTTTGCTGAGCTCATCCTTCCACTTGATAGCGGACCAATTTTAAGGAAGAATTTGTAATATTAAATTCTCTTGCGGCAAAATATGGCAACATATACAAATATTGTTGTCTAAGACGTTGAACTATATTCTGTTTGTAATAGAACAATACAAAACATCACAAATCTAAAAACTGTTTAATTACATATGCTTATAAGCACATTGAAAAGTAGATGTTACATATGCTTTGCATTTTTGATAATACTTGTAAAAAGTCAATCTAGATTAAGCTTGCGGTGATGAAAAGGATGTATTTAACACCTGCAATGATAACGGGTTATTTTACCTATGTTTCTACCAGTTGTAACAAGATTGTAATTCGAATTTCTCCTTGCTGATCAGTTAGATGATGCACTTTGGTAACTAAATATGTATACTCACTCGTAAATTGAAACAAAATTCTGTTTCTTTTAATTTCAGCAGCTGGAACTCTAAACTGCTTTGACTGAGTTACATGTGGAGGGCTAGGCCACATTGATCATATATGTACCAGAGAAAGTCATTTGGTAACCACTCTCGTGAAAAAACCAAGATGTCACAACATGTTAAAGTCGGTCAGTATACTGGTGGCCGAAATCGAGAAAAATCATAATCACTAATTATTCATTCTCGCAAAGCGATCTTTTTATGTTCGTCAGTAGTTTTGTTAACTATTCTCTTCCAAAATATTTGTTTTGGAAGCATGTCTGGTTCATGAAATGTGTACACCAAATATCGGGAGAATAGCCAGCTTGTACTAAATATATGCCATCCAAAAAACTTAAAATGACATACTAGATATATTTGTTTTGAGATATAACGATTTGGGAGACTACACAGTTTTCCGAGAAAGAGGAATTTGCGTCAATCAACCCCGGTTATTATTCTTATCAGCCCTATCATAGACTCGCACATATCTGAGCGAGTTTGTTCTTGCAATTTCTGAATTTGCGTCAATCAACCCCGGTTATTATTCTTATCAGCCCTATCATAGACTCGCACATATCTGAGCGAGTTTGTTCTTGCAATTTCTGAATTTTCTTCGCAATAAAATGCTCAAGTTTGTTGAGTTCATAGAGGTCTATCCTTTGAAGCTGATTCCAAATTTTGCAATCATACAGCATTGTTGGGTTTACAGTTTTCTTGTATAAACTGGGAACTGTTATCGGGTTTAAATTTGGGGCTCAACTCCAAGATTAGCAAGGCCCAAAATTGTTTGCCAGATGCGATTAATAGAATGACGTGATCTATCTTTAAATATACCCAAGTGAGTAGTGTTATGTATGACGTTTATATAATATTATAAATATTTCAGGAAACTATAAATGTTTCTTGACTTTAATATTTGCTCAAACCTAATGTTATATATCAGGTTTACATGTTTAGCTATTGTCTTTGAATTAGGTTGTTTACTTAGTATTTGAGTTCAAGGACGGTTTTGGTAAACAAGTTGTTGATTTAATTTTAGCACAGGGTTGATTTTGCTTACATATAAAACTAAAATTTCCTTTAGAATTATGTGTTAAAAGTCACATACACCAAATAATTTTCTAGAACATTATGCAATGTGAACTATACTTATGTATACCATATTTTTAGTTTCGACCTTACCATCAGTCTGTAAAGAGTCATTGCAGTTGTGAAAAACCATTCCAATTTCAGAGAGAGGATTTATTTAAAATATTCATTAGATTATAAACGTGCTCCTAGACTTTTGCATTTTGGATTTTGAATTGATGACTTTGGGATTTATGTGAACTTATTCAAAGGTATTTTCTGGATTACTTCATTTTGGTACATCATCACATTAAAGACTATTGGTACATCATGACATTAAAGACTACTGGTACATCAGCACATTCAAGGATACTGAAATTCATTCAGAACATTCTATATTTAAGACTTGTGATTAGGACACAGGATTATTGGATTATTTGAATTTTAATTCACGTTACTGTAATTTATCTAGAAATAAATTGCTTGTTGATTTTTACTTGATTTGTTGCTTTCGCTTTCTTTCTGTTACATTATTTTAAGACCATAGAGTCGTAACAAGAAGTCGAATCGGTTTTCTGATTGACTGTATCACCAAATTTCAGGGACAGCCTTTCCTCTTTCCAAATACAACAATACATGACGTTTGAGTATTCATTTAGTAGTCCCATTTTTGTGAGTATTCAGCAATTATTACAAACATTTTAGTCAGATTATCAGGAAAGTTTGCTTTACACGTAAGGTCATCAGCAAATGTAGAACAGCAGCATTGTAAGCTACCTATTTTACAACCTAGATTGCTACTGACCAGCTTCTGGTGCAGCTCATATATGAATACCAGATAAAGAAAGGAGGAAAGGACGCCACCCAGTCGGACTCCTTGTTTGGTCTCAAACCATTTGGGCTGGTATTTGTTAGCTACACAGCACTTTGGACATTCTTGTACGTATCCCCAGTTATCCTCCTGATTTTGCCTTTAATTCCAATATTAAAGAGTTTTTAGAGAATTGCATCATGACAAACGGTATCAAAGGCTTTTTTGGTATTGAGGAAGGCAGCGTATGTTGAATTACCATTGTCAGAGTTGTAGTGAATGCCCACCTTGAGGTTGAAAGCACTTGTGAAATCCTTGCTGTTGGGAATTAGAGAATTGAACTTTATTTATTTCCAGAAAATTATTTATTTTCAATTACAAAATTCTTTCAAATAGCTTGTATATTACTGTTAATAGGAATATCGGTCGCAAACTATCAGGATCAGCTTTACTTTTCCCGTTACCTCTATAAATAAGCACGATGAGGCCTTCTCTCCATACGTCTGGTATGCATTTATATTTCATTATAGATTTAAATAATTTTAATAAAGCCTTTCTGAGTGATGGACCACTGTACATGATATGTTCACTTTGCAACATGTCATAACTAGGCGCTTTGTAGTCTTTTAAGACTTGAATCGCATTGGATAAGTCCAGTTGAGTGAATTTATCCTCTATAAGTTCTTGTTTGCATAAATATTTCTGGAATATTGTTATATGGTATAATGAAAACTATTGTCACAAGAATAGCGATCTTTCGGCGTGTACAAGTCGGTGAAGTAATCTGCAAATGGATCGGCTACTGAGGAAGGGTCAGAAAGGTTCGACCACCATGGCATATTTCAACACCTGATCTGCATTTTTTGGCTTGGTTGTTTTAATAAGTTGCCAGAAGAGGCGTAAGTCATATTCGGCCGCTTTCTGAATTTCATTCAAGGAATTAGATACAAGGGCATCACTGGTGCATTCCTAAATTAACTCGTTGCGTTTTTTATACTTAGCATACTATTCATGCTGAAGACCACGTGGTCCACCTTGACTGAGCCAGACAATGCTATAGCTTTTAAGTGCGTCATTCCAATACGGCTTTGCATATTGGTTAAAGAGTTTAACGATCAGCGTATCGTGCTCAGCTTTTCAACGTACTTTCAGTTAGATCGCTACATAATTGGCTTATATCAGAGGGTCGTTTAATCTCTCGTGCATGAATTATTTTGAATTACTTTCTTTGATGAGTTAATATTTCCATAGGTTAGTGAGGTCAATCTTTCTTCTATTAGCTCTTTTTCATTTTGTAAATAATTTCGATTGCAAGAAGGATTTGATTTTTTCACTCTCAAGTTTGCTTTAAATTGTGGTTAATTGTCACTGACGTTAGTATCTCTGTTACCATGTGATCCAGTGGATGGACTACCGCACAAATCAACAAGTTCGTATTCACTAACTTTGTGTATTGTTAGGGAAAGAAGTCCATCTGTTTTGGCACTGTTTCGTCGTATCAGAGTGACGTCTTGACATTATTCTGCTAAGTTGTATCATGTGAGTGACTCGGCGTTGACTTCAATGAATCAGAGTATCTCTTTCATGTAGCCATATGGGGGCCATCTTTAAATGTATTTGTTGGAGCTCCTGGTGTGATCGATCTAGGTGGTTGGGACCCGGCTGGTGCACTGTTGATTGGTGTTGAGGCACCATTGATTTTTGTCAGCGACGATGAGGTTGAGGTCGGGCGATATGTCACAGTTAGTCTCAGCTCAGTAATGTTACAAACTGCTACATAGGCCTTGGTCAGCAGCTACAGCTGGCATAGAGGGGTTGCTGTTCTTGCACGGGTTTATTGTAATTTGATCACTGGCTGCCATCGCGTTCTTCAGTTGCTTAAGAACTCATGGCATTAATTAAACTTCCATAGTAAACCTATTCAAACACCATTATATTAAAAATTAAATACCTTTAAATTTCTAAATACACATGATCAAAGCTATATCTCTTAGTTTAGACCCATCCTTGATTCAAGCTTCTGAGTGGTAAAAATCATATGAACCGCGGTATTTGTTCAATCTACGTGTTTGAAACATATGTTTTCAATCCCGCACCTAAAGAATCAGGTGCTAATTTTAGTACTGAGTGTTCCAAAGTCACTTCTGTAACAGGACTGAAATTGCACCAATACAACATTGCCTTTGCTATTTTGAGTTGCCAACAGGATGAGCTCTCAAAAGATCATTTTTACGAAAATTTTACTTTTCATTATCAACCAACCATGGTCCTTCAAACCTAACTATACACTGTTTTATGTTCACCCATTTCTACAGCGTTACTCATTTTTTCATATAATTAGTACCGTGAGTCCCTTAATCGGCCCAGTCAGGGTAGTATTATCCAAGAACAATTGTTTGTTTTGGGGTTCAAGAAACACAAAACGGCTGGTAAGGCTGTTTATTGTCTGCTTCTAGTCATTTTGCTGTGCAATAAGGACACTTCTTAGTGAGTGTATCGCCGTCCTCAAATCTGCAGTTACAACTCTGTTAGCTACTTATGAGCTGTTTATAGAGTCACTGACTGACCTACTAAGATAGCTGGAAATACGGACACTGAAAATGTCTTTAATAATGGCAGGTTGCTCACCATTATTAAATAGTTTTAAGTTAAAGCAGTAGCTGCACTGTTGTTAGAGTTCCTTCTTATGATTGAGGCACCTTGAGGGCAATTGGGCAAAGACTGAGCCTTGCTGATCAGGATTGTTCTATACCAACCCATTTAGCCTTCCCAATGATTTACAAAGTTCAGGATTTTTCCTACATACACATCCATATGTTCTCCGTCAGATAAAATATCCGCGAGAAATGTATTCCTGATTGGGAATCTGGGAAGGCTGGGAATACTAAATATCCTCAGATTGTGAATCAGTAGGATAAGAGGTCATCTTGGCTATAGGTTTTATCGCCAGGTGTACCATGCATGTAATGGTGACCATGTGCAAATATCAGTCGCCTTACACTGTTCTGGGCAGGTGCCCGATCTTTCTTTCTGGTTTCTTCAGAAAGAAACGGAGTAGCTGCATTCCTCAGCGGAAATCTATCGGGACATAGTTCTGATATTTAATGCTCTGGATCGTCCAGATTACCTATCGATTTCTCAGAACTTTCAGAACGATTTACCAGTTGTTCTTTGTCAGCCACCATCTTGCTTTTGAGTTATTGCATAATGCTAAAGTCTTGTAAAATCTACATATACATAAATCGATAAAATAAACTATTCTACTTGACCTTTGACATCGCCATAAAGGCATAGTCAAGCTGTATGGCACAAAGATGCATACAATATTTGAAACAAAAAATCAAGCGCGCCTTTGTGTGTGCGTATTTATACACCTTAAAGCAAAAATCATGTACTACACAAACGTCGAATATTTACGAGAGAGAGAGAGAGAGAGAAATGATAAAGAATAGAGAGAGAGAGAGAGAGAGAGAGAGAGAGAGAGAGAGAGAGAGAGAGAGAGAGCGACAGATAGAGAGAATTGTAAAGATTTATATACCAGGACATTTGTCAAATTCTATCCAAAAGAGGTTTATTGATATTTCACCAAATATTATTTGTTTCAACATGCTCGTCAGAACAATGCAATTCTATTCTATTCCATCATCAGTTTATAATATAATATTTATCAATTAACATCTATGTAATTTAACTTAAATATTTTGTGTTCGGTTTTTCCTGCACAAAAAAGAAGTTAGCTCGCATCTACACGTGTACGCGTGTGTAAAGACATAGGAGGGAAATTCATAAGGCTGACTGACATCCAATAAGGACAAGGAACGTCCTAGAATATTCGACAGTGTCAAACAAAGGATTTCCAGATACATATACTGCATCAATCAAGAACGTTCTGTACAGAGGTAATACGAATTACGTATCCTGACAAAGAAAAATGAACTATCTATCAACAATAAAGCTCAGTTGCTTCAGTTTATATCATTCTTTTCTTCTGCAATTCAAACTGGCAAAAGTTGAGTTGATGGGAATATCTGACAAATAAAGCCTTGTTGGATGAGGCAGTGGTAGTCGTTCATCAGATAGTTGGTGAAGTAACTCCTCATCTCCAAACAACTCTCTCCTCCTAGACCATTGGGTTGGCCACCTGACCAGTAGGGGAATGTGCTAGCAATTGGGTCACCCTTCACTGTTACACAGTTAGATCCAGGAGTGCTAGTATAACCTCCAATCCAGAAATGTTGGCACTTTCCTGAAAAAACGAGAATATGTTAAGAACCACTCCCAATACTATGTGTTATTGCTAAGCTCTGTGGTAAGTACTTCATTTCCAAGTCAACGTTTACCGTCATTATTCAGTTGCTAGGTTATTATTTGCTGCTCTCTACTATATTACTAGTAGTATTGGCGGTGGTAGTAGTAGTATTGATAAAAGTAGTATTTACAGGATTAATAATAATAATAATAATAATAATGATAATAATGATAATAATAATAGTGGTAATATAAAACCTGTAGTAATCTACCATAACTTAGACTCTTGCAAGGAACAAATTTTAATATTTACTGCAAAGATTTATTTATTTTTTATAATTGAGTTGACGGCGGGCCCCTAGAAATCGCCGGGTCCCCGGGCAATTGCCCCCCCCCCTCCCCATCTCGGCGTGCGTGCTGACCATCATCTTAAAGATGACATTTTGTAAGAGACCTCAACATAAATCGGTCGTATGAAAAAACAAAAACAAAATCCACAGAAAACTAATTTGCATGGAAAACGTGGCAAAATCACTCGAGGGTTTTAGCCTAATAAAAATCTATATAACCGAGATTATTATTAATTTTAAAAATGTATTATTTTGTATATGTCTTCTCAACATGTTCTTTAAATCCTTTGTTATTATATAAGCACAAGTATTTCGACACATCTGCCCATCCTGTCTTTAAAAAAAAATTCTGTTAATGATAAAAGCAGAGGTATTTCCGCACATCTGTCCACCCTGTCCTTTAAAACAAGATTCTTTTGATATTGTTTAAGCACTACTTCTGTAAGTGTCTGTATATAAAGTGTTTGTATGTAACAGTGCCACTTTACGCCACATGTACATGATTAATAAAATAATGAATTAAACTGAATTTAATTCAGATATGCGGGGCAAATGGTGTATCTTGTACCGACTGTGCTAATGGGCCATATGTATTACTCTTTCTTGTATTGGTAGTTCGATAAGTTGACCCAAAATATGAAGCATTTAATAGATACAGATAGCTTTATTCCATAAGCCATCTGTTCCTTGTGGCCTAACCACAATATTCGAGGCCATGTAAACAATACAATACAACACAATACAATACAATGCAATGCAATACAATACAATACAATACAATACAATACAATACAATACAATACAATACAATACAATACAATACAATACAATACAATACAATACAATACAATACAATACAATACAATACAACACAACACAGCGCAATGCAATACAATACTTTACAACATAGAATGCCGGACACATTATCCATTGAAAAATAAATCTTATTGATAGAGAAAACTGTCCATATTCAGTTACTTACCCAGATTTCGTTTAGCGAGGTCTCTGAAGAACTGATATGTGCACACGTCGGGGATCATGAGGTCGCCCCCTTCATTTTGACAGGTTTGTCTAGCATCTGACCAGGATGTGCATTGGTTTGATTCAAATCTATAGCAGAATTTTCCACACTTGTTCTTTTCGTACATGTGATAGCCCTCAGGACATTGCACTGAAATAAATTAATAAATATCAAACTACCGACATATTTACCTATCTCTACACAAGCTAAAACCATTTACCTACCTTTCTACCTAAATGCAAATCTAACTACCTACTTACCTACATACCTACCTGCATAATAAATACATACAAGTACAAGTATAGGTCTTGTCGACATTTGTGTTGTTTAATTTCTTTTAATTGCTTTAACAAATTTGTCGATATGTCTGCATATTTTAAATCTTATCATTCATTACGATTTGGTTTTAATTACGTCAATGTTTTAATTTCATTTTTGTCACTATTATCTCAGTTGACATATTGATTTTTAATGTCGTAACTGAATCATACCTAAGTAAAGCTCAGATTCTTGAAATTCGTGTAAGGGCGTTGAAACCTGGCGAACCAGTCGGCCGTGGCTACTCCAGGTTTGGTGCAAATAATCATATTTGTAATATAAAGGACTATAACTAATAAGAGCCGTTTTGTGCCCCCTCTCCAATTTTCTTCGCTAGATATATATTACAAGTATGAGGTAGTTTGTTTTAGTTTCTGACATAAGTTTTGTGTTCTCATGCTGGTTGCCATGGAAACAGTGGTTTAAAAGTATTAAAGAAGATAGGCAAATTTGTCATCTTTTCCATGTATTTCTCATTGATACTGTCTATCCATAAACTATTCACTAAATTTAAAATAGCATATATATTTGTAATATTTTTCTGGTATAAAGGTGTATAAAATAAAGTTATAATTTGTCAAAAATAATCGAAATAAACGCTAGTAATCCATGACGAATAAATCTAACTTACAAGTCAACATGAAACTATTCTAAGCTCCGTTGCAAAAATAAGACAGTCACTGATCAAATCAAAAACTGTGCCTGTTTGAAATATTGTTTAATATTGTTGGCTGATATGATTGATAATGACGTCTTCTAGAATCTTCTGAGTTCTCTTGTTCACCGAAAATATTGGTGTTTGTTCGATTGTTCCTGGAAACTAAAGATGTTCTGTTTATAATATTTTCCTTAATTTCGTGGCAATATACTCACACACACATGCACGCACACACATATTTTCACGAAACATTTTCATCGTTGCTCTATCTCCTCGATTTAGAAAATGAATGCCAATATTCATTAGCTCGTTTCAAAGAAATCGCTGGGCTGGTCTTTCCAGTATTTAAAAGTTTTTCAAAAACTCTTTCCAAAAAAGCATTTTTTTCGGAACACGAATTTGATACCAAAACAGATGGAATATTTGTTGTTACTACACTTTAGTATTTGTTACTTAAATTAGTTTTTAAAAAAACATACAAAGAAAATGTAAAGTTTTAAAGATTTAACTTATCCATTCCATAACTTGGATTGTTTGTCTTATTACACAATCGCAGAAAACTAAATAAGTGGTCACTGTTCATTCAAATAGCCTGTCATTGCTATAATCAACTTCAGAATCTAGAAATCTGATTATAACAATTGCTCTCACAATTCATCCACTTAGTCCATACATCACAAGTAATTCTTTTGTTTTTTGTTTTCTTCCGTGTTCAGTTTCACTTTTATTCTATTGTTTTTCTTTGTTGTAAATATTGCTTTGTCAAGTGTGATCTTACCACATTTACTCAATTGTTATCAGTGGTATGTATGACAGTAACGGATACTGAATTGAACTTTGGCCATGCCTGCAAAAAAATAAATAAATAAGAATAATAAAAAAGAAGGATCTAAATGTCACGGGATGTGATATACATCCGCAGAAAATTATTTACATTTTAAATGATATGTATTATGTATCTCTCTATCATGATTACACGTGCACATACAAAATACACACAGATGCACATACTCCATGCTGTTACCTGTAACAACTTCAAAGCCACATCTGACAAATATACGCGTGGTACTGAAAATGTGCATGTATACTCATCATTTTATTCATTATGTATGTGAGATTCATATTGATTTCGAAGGAATACTCTCTCTCTCTCTCTCTCTCTCACACACACACACACACACACACTTTGGTGATACACAATAGCACAGTGAAACATTCAATAACACACCCAAAATCTACAGTATATATTCAGATTTACACAGGCGCACACACATCTCTGTCTCTGTCTGGTTTTCTCTCTCTCTCTCTCTCTCTATATATATATATATATATATAGATAGATAGATAGATAGATAGATAGATAGATAGATAGATAGGTAGGTAGGTAGGTAGGTAGGTAGGTAGATAGATAGATAGATAGATAGATAGATAGATAGATAGATAGATAGATGGATGGATCGATTTCCTCTGAGACACTTTTTTAAAATAAAAATTCAACCCTGGTTAACATTGACTGAATTAGCATCTGATTTCTTCCTCGCAGATAGTTAATGGAATGTTATAGGAAAGAAAATATCTTTTACGTTTAATGAAATTGTGAAGTATGTAAAAGAGGTGTCAGTCTTATTAAAATTGAACAGTTTTGTGCATGCATCTGCCATGTGTAATATAATATAAAAAAGAAACACAAATTCCCCAAAATCATTACTTACCCTTCGTGTATGCATACACAGAGCATTAAATACAAACATAGTGAAAAGGAAGTTCGCGGAAAAATTATATATCTAGCATGCATGGGCGTCCGCATGAATGTTTCCGAGGGTGGGTGGGTGAGCAATTTCAAGCTTATTGCACCCCCATCCCAAAAAATAAGGCTAAAATGAAACAGAAAATTCACTTTCATAACCTGCTGAACTTGGGTCAAATAACTATTGAAACAACATATAAAATCCTTTAAAAACGACAACAAAAAAAAAAAGAAAAAAGAGAAGAAAAAACAACAACATTTGTTGAACTATGTGAAAGTAGACGGTGTCAAGTTGCTAGTTAGGCAGCAATTTCGAATGCTGAATAGGACCTGAACCAACCCACCCATCTACCCCCCAATCCGTTAGAAGACTACCCCCTCTTATTCACTACTCATCATCTATGAAAATATAATTATTTGCAAGGAAATGTTAAATGTGTACTCGCATACATTAATTCGCATTATTTTAGATGGTGAATCTCTACGTGTTTTTTTCTTCAAATATTTATTTACTTGAAGAAAATTCATCAATTATTTAAACTTAGGTTCTAATCTGTACATTTGGAGGTATTTGCCACATTCAAAAGGTTAGTAAACAAAGAGTAGAAACAAATATATTCCCTTCCGTGAATCGAACCTGTTTTTTTTTCTGTTACTTGTGCAAGTACTATAAGTTAAATAATTATATTGGATTACATGGTCAATTTAGAGTTTGACGTCTACTTCTGTTCAACAATCCCTGTTTTAACTGACCACTGTAATATTTGTTCCTATATATTTTAATTTTTTGCATAGTTTTGGAGACAATGAAGTACCGTATACGCATTTACTGTGCGGCAGATTTAGTGCATATGATACAGTACATTTTAAAACATCCTTTTCTTGTGTAATCCATGGAAGTACGGTACAGTATAGACCCATCATCATCACCACCACCATTATTGTTTTTTAAAGCTAATGCTGTCAAAACAAGAAGAAAGATTGACTGAATTAAATCTTCTTAAATGTATTTTGGCATTGACCTATATAGCAAGTTTTATTTTAGGATATGTATGTATGTGTATGTGTGAAGAAATGCACCATAAATAGACTCTACCGTATGCTTAATTTCTGCCACATGATGGGTTGTCTCAAAATATAATTGAATATAAAACAATAAATTCTTTTGTTATAGTTTATTTGTAAGCAACAATATACCTCCTTATATTCATCTTTGTTATGGCATCCTTTGTGTGATAATTCGTAATGTTCAGGCACGATAAAAAAAAATGTTATTTAATATAGACGCCTCTCAGTTTCTGTTTTTTTTCCGAATCCCCCCTGGCGCATCTAAAACAAGAAACAGCTATGTGCGCAAAGTAAGTTAAAATTTAGAAAGGATAAATAATATAAGAAGGAAATGAATAAGATTGTTTAAAATATCGTTTTGTTGTTTCTTCTGAATATTTTGAATACAATACAGCTAGAATCGAATAAAATGCGGTAGAAAATGCAGTTTTATTTTTTTGTATTCGTAGTGGAGATCGAGGTACCAACAGTGCAACAGGAACAATATGTTAACGGTACGTAGACAGTAAAGCTCATGATTGTTTGTTTTTTTGGTATCAGCGCAACCTTGTTCCATGATGATATTCTGAAGGCAAGTATGCTTATAAGAAATACACAGTCTGCTGAAATGTCTTCGTGGAACAAGACAGCGCTTGTATCTAATTTGTAGTATGAAGTTGCCAAACGCAGCATTTACTTTGCAATTTTCAACATCAGCCCATTTTCAAGGGTCGTTTTTTGCTATGAATTGGAGATCTATAAACAAAATGAATGTAGATGAGTTTCATTTTTATGTTAAATAACACAATTAGACAAAGAGTTATGAAATTGAACAATATTTATTTTTCAGAAAACAAGGGGGCAGAAAACTGCCTTTATTCAATATAGTCCTTTACAAAATACACCAGTTTGGAGTTTTGCAATGTGCATGCCTGACGCCATCTTGAGTTGGGCGCAGAGAATCTCTACAACACTTTATTAGCTCATAAGTTCACAATGCCTCATTATTATTGTCCCGGACATGCTTTGTGCGAAAGCAAAGACTGTTCTATTTATGGCAGTCGCTGGTATTTCACATTTCCCTAACCCGTACAGAATTTTCCCCACTTTAAGAGATCGCTCCGACGCCTCAGTTGTTATAGAAACAATATTTCAAGCATATTTTACATGTACCTACATTGTGAGCAGATCAGGCATTCCTTGATTTCGGCCAAGGTCTCGTTCAGCATTTGGAAGCCACCGATTATTATTGCTTCAAATTCTTTCTGCCCTGTCAGCAAAATGTCTAGCTGTCCATTCATAACATTCAGCGCAGCTTCTATTCTAGAAACTCTGGCAAGTATTCCATTTGCTTCGTGGATTGAAATTTGTTCTGTAGTTGCATCCTCCAGTGGAGCTATAAATATGAATTAAATACATAAACATAAACGATCGTCACTAGAATAGGGATAGCACAAACATTGAAATAAGATGTGTAAATAATCGGAAATATATACGCATTCATTTTGTTTCTTTCCGTGCATGTAGGTTCTAAAACATCCGTTGTAATATACTTCTTCTCGTGAATCATTATATCTAATGTGAGTGCCCTCCATCATATATGTAGACTGAGTTCAGGTTACACAGACAATCGACAGACAGACAGAAGTGACGGACAAACTGACATAACTGATCACAATATATCCGCAAAGTTGAGGATATTATAAAATGTATATCTATTTTGTTTGATACTTGGGAAACACCTGGCTTCATCTTACCATAATAAACTAGACTGCTTGACAAATCCGACCAAGCAATTTTCACATATTTTCCATGTAAGACGTATTGGATTCCAATTGAAATTGTGAGAAACGGCTTTAATATTCTAATATAAGTAACCTTTTTTGTACTGACGCAAGAAAGAGGATTTATCTCTTTTTCAAGAAATTAGAACCTGAACTAATTCAGAATTGTGCAAAAGGAGATTGAATGAATCACTTTGATGTGATAAAAAGTTAGAAAATGGAGAATAACATAAATACGCTTGTTGACAATAACAAGATCTATTGCGCAACAAACATGACCTGTGCGGATAATCTTTTATTAGATTAGGGTTAGGTCTATCTGGGAAATAGGTACAGCAGTTTACGTGCATTGTGCATAGTTGATGAGAACGGCGTAATTCATGCACAACAGTACCTATTTTGTATATATATATATATATATATATATATATATATATATATATATATATTTCACTCGATGGTCATATGGACAGGTCCTTCTAGAATGTGTTTTTCTGTTCGTTGAACAGAAATACAGTGGACGTACGTCATATTTAGCCTTAGTTCATGCACTGAAGAAAGATGACGGACACGAGGTGGCCATATTTGTTCTTACTCTACTCGTTTTCCTTGTGAAAGAACAAAAATGTATCTAAAGGACTAATTCTGGGTCTGGGCAGATATTTTGAGTCAGTGCGCTAAAATACAACCCTGGTCGACCTAAACAAGTATGTTTACAGTAACGATGTTAGGATTTAGACTCCCTCTCTGAATGGTCAGACATGTTTATTTATGTTTCATGACTCAGAGTAGTATAAATCGGTTTATTGTGTAATAATGTGTGTGTGCGCACTCCTGTGTGGTCTTATAGGTCTTTTATAACGCTAATGGGACTTCTCTCTCCATCCTTATCACATGATCATGCAATATCTATCTATCTATCTATCTATCTATCTATCTATCTATCTATCTATCTATCTATCTATCTATCATTAAAGAGATTGTATTTTCCATTTAACATAGTTTAACATACCTATTTGGCTTCCCCTCTGTGCCGTTGCTGATGCTGCCAAGAATATGAGGAAGACAGTCAAACTCGGTCCATAAGCAAGGATCATTATGATGCTGTGTTTTCTCCCAATTATCTTCGATAACAACGTCACAGGGAAGCTATTCACAGATAGCTGACGATGAGATATTTATAATGGCTGTTTAAACAGACCAAGTCAATGTGAAACGCAATTTAAGGAAGGTCAAAGATTTTCCCCCCATACATCCTGTTTGTCAAAATGTACAAGCCATTTGTTTACCATAAACCTTTTTAAAAAAAAGAAGTCTGAAATAAATTTGCTTTCCCGCCTACTTTTTAAATGGGTCACATTCATATGAATTTCTAGGCACTAGTATTGATGCTTGCACCAGTATTGATGCTTGCAGCAGTATTGATGCTTGCACCAGTATTGATGCTTGCACCAGTATTGACGCTTGCAAGTATTCTCTGATTTAATACACATACCTCATAAACTTATGGTCTGTTATTCAGACGAAATTAGTTTCCTTCTCCAATCTATGTGAAAACAATCGAGGCAGTTCGGGGAGGGGGGGGGGGAGTGGTCATAAAGTAGAAAGCATCGACTTCTATTTTTTACCTTCCAATTGTAAACAATGGAAATACATCACTTTTTAAAAAAGATTAGCTCTTAATCCTTAAGTACCTCTAGGTGTAAAAATATTTCTTAGCATTGCTTTGCTTGGAAGTTGTTTTAATCCTGTCTACTTTAAAGCAAAACTTGACTTTAGTGTCTGTTTGATTTCCATTTCCTTCTCTATAAAATGTTGCCTCTCCAGTTCACTCCAAAATGTGTCGTTGTTTACATCTCTACATAATCTATTGCTTCAACAGTGTAAACAGCTTCTTCTCTTAATTCCTCTTTTCTCCTGCAAATTATTGGTTAATTTTGCCTCGCATCTCTCATGTCTGTATAGATGTGTATTATATCTGGATGTGTATTATATCTGTAGTTCCTCTACTTCTTCCCCCTATTCAATAAGTGTTGGCTCCTGTTTAGCTTCATATATACGACTATTATATCCGTTGCAATAATTCCATAACCACTTGTTTTAAAGGGGCATAACTCCTACAAGTGCAAATAGTAGATTTTTTAATTGCGTGATAATGTCCTTTGAACCCTCGGCTATGCTACCTTTGTGTAGATTGCAAATATTGTAACCTTCAGAATTTGTTATATGGTTCAGGTTTTAATTTTTGCTAAGGTCCAGCAGAAATCGTTATATCCTACCATTTACAAAAGAAATAAGGTTGCCCTTGTTGGCAAAAGTTTACAACGGAACATCTTTTAAACTGCAAGCAGGAAGAATAATTGTTGTGCATTCTGTGTAATCCTCCATATGTTTCCACCGTTGTTTTGAAGGTCTTTATCCTGTCTTAATTTTAGAACTATTTCCTTGTTCTGTTAATTCTTTTGCAGATTCGGTTCTGTAAAAACCTTTCTCTGTTTTGCAACAAAATAGTTCCAATTTCTTTTGTCACTTTTCATAAGATTGTGTATACGCCATATTAGGAGGCACTATGTTCTCGATATGGAATGCCTATAAAGAGTTTTAATCCTTCTAAGAGTTAAAAGTTGACATGTTACAAACTTTGTAACTATTAAGCTTATACCAATCTTACGAAATGATTTGTATATTTAGTGCAGTTTTTTTTCTGCTCTGGTGCTTCTAGACAGTTTATTGGTAAGAGTAAAAACTAAAATCAGATAAACAAACGTAAATTACAATCTTTCCACAACTTGTCGATGTCTTTTATCTTCTTTGTATGCAGATTTGCCCAGTAGCCGATTTGTATTAGCTTTTGTTTGGTTCTGTTACAAACAAAGCAGGAGTTAGATACAGGGCTAACGAACCTTCATCTCTGTTCTGCAAAAATGACTTTTTAAGAAAAGGGCCGGCTTTTATTATTGATCTGTTAGCACTTAAAATTGCCTCATCTATAGAAAATGTGCTAACCATTTCTGTCAATTTTTAAAACCATTTTCCTTTGCGAAAGTGTTGTTTAATGTTCTTTGTCATTTGGTATCCAGACAATCCAGAAAATCTAAAATGAGTGTACCGATATGTTTGCTAATGCTCGGGAATGTTAAGTGGCAGATACATGTATTGAAGATTTTAAAACGACAACAGTAGTAGGGTGGGGGTATTGATGCCAAAATTGGGCACTTGATGCCTTTACGGGAGTTTAACATGGCGGGGGCACTTGATGCCTTTACGGGAGTTTAACATGGCGGGGGCACTTGATGCCTTTACGGGAGTTTAACATGGCGGGGGCACTTGATGCCTTTACGGGAGTTTAACATTACGGGGGTGTGGGAGGGAGGGGAATAGAATTAATCTTTCTTGAAAAAGGGTGGTCCTGTTGTATGCCTCCCAAATATTTAAGATAGGTTATGTTTTGCTGCACGCGCCTTGCGGCTACAAACAATGTTACAACATTTCCCAAAACCGAAGACGGGAGAACAGTAAAAACACGTTTTGTTTTATCGACAGTCTGAAATGGACTGACTGAAAATACATTGTTACAGTTTTACTGAACGCATGTTTTGGGCTCAAGAATGAGAGTGTAGAATAGGACGGGTTATAGAGTGCAGAATTAGATGGGTCATACTCGAGTCATTCTTACACCGTAAAGCTATGTGCTTGTTTGTTTTGTTTGTTTGTTTGTTTTTTTGTTTTGTTTTTTGTTTGGTTTCCTTCTGAAAACGGTAGATCTAGAATTTTTTCGTGACACATTGCAGTGCCAAAATAGGAACAAAGCTAAGATACCTGACATGCACAAGAACAACTAAACTCAAGATTTTATATGAGCCAACGATTGACCTATGGAAGAAAAATCGTTGTACAATTTATAAAAGGTTGCAAGTTTTTGAAAAAAATTACAAAACTAACGTCACATTTCACATAATCATTGTGACTACTGCCAACATTTGTGGAGAGGCATCTTAAAACGGGAACAGATACCATTATCATTTCAATCGAAATCATTGTATAAGAAACTTAGTGTTTGTGAAACAGACAGAATTGACATTATGACGGAGAGAGAGAGAGAGAGAGAGAATATTTTATTCCTACTTTTAAAAATATCAGGACACTTACCTTTTTTTATGGTATATTTTCCTTAAGAAATTTCAAAATCACACATTCCATTTTTAAAAAATCACATCGATAGGAAAAAAATCCTCTTTTTTCGGTAAAATATCACAAGATTGAATTGGAGACATAGTCTACTAAAATCCTTCTTTTGAAAACGTAGATGTAAAATTCTCACAAAATAATACATCCAAACGTTCTGTGATGTATTTTGACTTAAGGCTGATACACTTTACATTGATCACAAATTATACGATGGGGTTGTGCACAGAACATTAGATTATAATGGTCTAGACTAAAAGTAACACTAAACTTCCGAAATTGTTAGCGGAGACTGAAAATAATCCTGAAAAAAAAAAATGGAAAAAATTGGCTGACTAAAAAATAGTACTAAAATTTCGTAACTCATTAAAAAATATTTTGTTATTTTATATTTTTTTATATACAAACCCAAATAAACCCAAAACCCAAACCCAAACCTAACACACTATCCCAAATGCCTTGTGTGCTGCCTAAAAACCCCAAAAACCTGCTATCAGACGAAAGGGTATGACAAAGGGATGAAATCACGCCAACATACTATCCAACATATAAACCATCCATTTTTTTTACTTTTTTAAAATTTTTTTTATATATCAAACACAAAACTTACACACACTACACAACCCTTTTTTTATTTTTTAAATTTTTTATTTTTTATCCAACACATACACCACACGATCCATTGCGCTGACCTAAAAATAGGGTTCAGATCGACAGTGAGATAATAGATAGAGGGGGGTGACTTCAGATCGATAGAAAGAGAGAGATAGAACATAATCATTATTATTTCAAATTCAATAAAAAACCACACAACACCATATTTTTTTTCAACAATAACAATAATAATAATTATATTTTATTTAATTTATATACATTATGTTACTCCTTGTAATAAAAACAATTTCATATAATTCCAATACAGTTCAATTCATTTTTATATTATTACCATTTCATCGTCTTCTTGTTCTGGCACTTCAGTAAGATTCTTGTTTACAATTCTCTCATAACTTTCTTCTGGACTCTCATTGATAAACTCCAACTTAATAAAATGTCCATTATCATCTTGAATCCACTTCCGTTTTTGACAAATCCTGTAAACTTCACAAGGATTTAATCCAAAACACCTTGCCACATCACGAATGGAATCCATTCTACTATATAATCCTGAATTCAAGTCAGTTAATTTCACAGGTCTCACAAATCCTTTAGTGACTTGACTCTTCTTCTCTGGCTCTTCCCATCTAGATTGAAATCTTTTCTGGAACTTCTTCGAAAAGACTGACTTATAAATCCCCTTACAGCAACGGTAGATACTTTCTGTATGACAATCAAAATATTGAGTAGCCTTTGTCATACTTCCAAATCTTCTTTCCTCAGTCTCACCAACAAACTGGCACAACACACTTCTAGCACTTCCAAAATTAACTCTCCTTTTTTCTTTATCATTCTTCACATGCTTGTGTAGACATGTTTGTTCACTAGCAGTCATCACTTTAAGATTTTCTATTCTATCATCATCAAGTACATCATTGAGATGTACCACTCTACTCTGTCTTGGTAGATCCAGTCCATTTACTGCTTCAAAGACAAATCTTCCTCGATTTGTAATTTTCCTCTTTTTTCCTTCCTTACCAGCAACCTGAATATCTATCATTCCAGTTGATCTCAATCTTCCTTTGACTTTCCTTCCAGACTTCAAATGATAGACATTTCCAAGTATGTCTGCAGCATATTTATCATGCACTTTATGAACGTACTTATTCAATTGAATTCCAAAATCTCTTTTTTGTGAACGTGGTGGACATTCTGAAGGCCAATGTCCTTTCTCTTGGTAGATATAGCAAGTATCTTGACTTTTATCTCGATCGCAGTACTTTTCCATCTTCACAGTTTGAAAGTACAATCTCAAAGACTGATTCTGAAGGTACGAAGGTCTCTCTTTATATACTCTCCAACGTCATTCTTTCTACGTCATTCTTGGCTTCGCGGTGTTTACACTTCATGACCCTGAATCTAAAAAACCACATGATCTAAAAGAAACTACTTTTGATAAAAAAACCAAAGTTCACTTTCTGTAATGCTTGTGTGGCTTGAATCTAAACACTGGAGTCATAGTTTCCTTTTCTTTTTCATTCTCACTCTTTCTCTTGTGTTTCTTTAATTTCTTCTTCATAGGAATCCTGTTTTCCTTTTCTTCTTCTTCTTCTTCATTCTCACTGTCTTCCATTCTTCTTACTCTCTTCTTACTTTTCTTGATGATATGTTCTTCTTCTTCTTTTAGGTTTGTTGATTTTGAATCGGTTTCCTCCCTCTCCTCTGCTAGAGTTTCTTCTTCTTCTTCTTTATGAGGACATTCATAAGACCAATGTCCTGGTCCTTTACAATGATAACAGATATCTTTTCTTCTGTCTCTCTTTTGCTGTTGACGTTGTGGACATTCTGGAGCCCAATGTCCTTTCTCTTGACAGAGATAACAAGTATCTTCACTTTTATCTCTGTTTTGGTGTTGCCGTTGTGGACATTGTGTAGCCCAATGACCTTTCTCTTTGCAGATATAACAAGTATCTTGTCTTTTATCTCTGTTTTGGTGTTGCCGTTGTGGACATTGTGTAGCCCAATGACCTTTCTCTTTGCAGATATAACAAGTATCTTGTCTTTTATCTCTGTTTTGGTGTTGCCGTTGTGGACATTGTGTAGCCCAATGACCTTTCTCTTGGCAGATATAGCAAGTATCTTGACTTTTATCTCGAACGCAGTACTTTTCCATCTTCACAGTTTGAAAGTACAATTCCAAAGACTGATTCTGAAATTCTGAAGGTACGAAGGTCTCTCTTTATATACTCTCCTCTCTCTATATAAAGGTGCCTGGGTGAAAACTGAATCAGTTTCAAAGTAAAGTTCAAGATGAAAAGATCACACCCAAACCATGATAAAACAGAAGAAGAACAAGAACAAACCATGAGGCCACGACGACAAAGGTATTCCGTGCCGCCTGAAACACCCTTAGAGGAAGTACTGGCTCAAGTCCATGCCAGTGACTTTGAAGATGAAATGAGTGAACAACAACCTGAAACCCAAACTTCCAAACCACCACTGTCACCCAAAACCAAAACCACTACTACTACCAACACCAGAACCCCTTACCAAGAAAGTCCTACTACCGTGGCTCCTGAAAATTACTATCGGATTCGAGAGACACAAAAAATCACTTCTCGAAAATTTAGGACCACGGCCTATACACATACGGTTCACTTCAAAGACTTCAAGTCCGAAGTACCTCCCGAGAAAGCGGCGCAGTTCATTAGCGATTTGTGGGAATCTGTCTTAATCAACTTGAAACGGCAATGTGGAGCTAAAGAAGAGGATCGGTTGAGACTAGCCATCCATCATGACCAATTGAAGAGTCCTGTTTGGATTGAATTTAGCAGTCCGGAAGAATTAACACCAGATAAAGTCATGTCCAAAATAGAACATGTGCAACAATCCAACGACAAGTTTACCATCACCGATGGAAAGGCCACACTTTACTTGACTCACGTTTCCCCTCCTTGAGGAAGTGGACGAAGTAGGAAACCGTTACTGGTGGACGATATTCGAAGTACCAAACGCAGTGTCGTCCAAATCGACAATACTCAAGACCAGATGTGCTTTGCTCGGGCTATTGTGGTGGGACGAACATATGCCAACAAGAACGAGAGCAAAGAATGGAAAAGAGCCTGGAATAACATTCGACAGTCGGACAGAACCAAACAACGAAATAAAGTAGAACTCCTGTTGCAACAAGCAGGCATCCCTAACCAGCCAAGTGGTTAACTTTGAGGTTTTGAAAAATGCTTTGCTGTCTGGACAAGTGGAAGACTTTCGAGTGCACACGTTAGAACCTCACAAGATTGTACGCCTACCAAATCATAAAATAGTGACTCGACCTGTTCAAAAAGTGTATCGTATCGTGTACCAAAAAAGAGTGAGACTTCCAGATCACACCACTTTACCTTACGGACACGCCGATTTGGAGAAGTATAAAAAAGGAACCCCTTCCAAACCTAACCCTTCATTCTCACTTTCAACGTTAACCAAGAAGCAAGAAGAAAAAAAAGATGAGTCACCACGACTTGGAGTGTGATGCAGTACCATGCGATGAAACGGATTCTGTACGGTTTGGTATTGACGTTAATGACAACAAGGTGAATGTGGGTCCCTATTTGCATATCAGAATACCTGTGACTTTACTTGGTTATTCCAAGTATGAAAGTCGACTGGAGTCATTCCAAGACAAGTGGCCAAAATTTCTAGAAGGACCTAAACCGGAAGGTTTAGCTAGATCTGGATTTAAATACACGGGAGAAGGAGATATAGTTCAATGTTTTAGTTGTGGTGTGAAACTTTGCCATTGGGAGCCTACCGACTCAGCTTACATTGAACATGCCAGATGGTCTCCGCACTGTCAGTTCTTACCTTTAGTAGCCTTAGAACAGTTCGGGTACGATGAGCCAGATGCCAAACAGAAGAAGAAGTAGTTTTTAAAAAAAATTCCATGTCGGAGGAGAATACTTCTTCTTTAGAAGAATACGGAAACTTTACCAGAGTACATTCGTGGCTTGCCTTTGGAAGTGCGCGAAAAGATTTACCAAGAGTTTGCCAAAGATCTAGCCCGTCACCACTAAGTGTCTATTATTAGACACAGCCTGGCTATAAAAGAGTGGGTATGCCTGAACTCTACACGCCACTCGTGAAACGGATTCCGTGGAAGGAAAGCATAGATAAAATTAAGATCTTAGAGGATTATAAAAAAGTGATACAAGAACTGTGTCCATTAAATTTTGGACGTTATGTGGTATGTGTCTTAGTGACTTCTTATCTTGGAATTCGTTTTCCAGGACATTCGTTGTGGACTATTTTTGAGGACAAGTGTTTGTCTTGGATTCTTTTGAACGATCCGTGGTTGTTTTGGACTCAATTGTTGTTGAGTTCCAAAAAACAATATGACCCTGTGTTCTTCTTCGGACTTAGTAGAAGAAGATGAAGACTATAAAAACTTAATTTTATCAGTCTACGAAAGACACATTGTACGTAAAGCGTTGAGAGTGGTAATGAAAATTAGTGACGCACTTCCATGTGAAGAAGACATTCGTCACACTTTATCTGTGTATAAAACATTTCAAGAAGTGTGTTTTGCTAGTGAGTTACACCAACACCTTTTCCATTGGAAAGATGTACGACCCTGGAGAAACCTTGGTTTCCAATATTGGTTACAAGAAGTGGCCCAGTTCAGCAAAGATTTGGCCACTTATCCATAAGGTTCTAAAAGTGAAAAAAGGGGAACCTCGATGGGAAACCCTAAAAGAAGAAAAAGAAGAAGAAGTAGCTGACACCATCACTGTGTGGTTCCAATACCTCTTGAGGAGGAACACCACCCTTCTTTACCACCACCACCGCTACCGTCAGAGGATTCAAAAAAACAAAAGACGACCAGAAGAATGTCACCCCAAAACACAGTGTCTTTCATGACTAGGACACGAAACTATTGTTGTACATTGACGTGTTTATATGACAGTTTGATGGTTTCCGTAGGAGCCTTCATTGTGTACCTGATGATTTTACTTGGCTATTTTCTCACTCGTACTGTAAAAAATGAATGACTTGTAAAAAAATATGTTATTTGTTGGTTGGTTGGTTACTTTTTTTTCTCTAAAAAATAAACGTGTATGAAAATCGTATAAAATGCCTTGGGTTTTTTGTCTTCTTCTCAAAAATCTTCTTACCTCAATCATGGCTACATCTTCTTCTACCTCGTCTACTACCTCTTCTGTGGTGAAAGTGATTGACGAAAAGTTAGATCGTCAAAGTTGGAATGCTTTGTATCTGCGCCATCCATTTAACATGTTGATTGCTGGACCCAGTGGTTCAGGCAAAACCGAATTTGTCAAACGATTGATCGAACACAAAACTGATTTGTTTGATCGTCCACCTCAACGTATCGTGTGGTGTTACAAAGAGTGGCAACCGTCTTACACGTTATTGAAAGAAAGTCAAGGAGAAACCATTTCGTTTGTAGAAGGCATCCCTCACGAAGACGATGGAATCGTGTCTGACGTGAGTCAAACTCATTTAGTTATTTTTGATGACATGTTAGGAGAAGACGAAGAAGAAATTAAACTTTGGTTTACACGAAAAGGTCACCATCGTAATGCTAGTATTGTGTACATAACACAAAATTTATTTCAACAGAGTAAAGCCCATCGAACCATTAGTTTGAATGCTCATTACGTGGTCTTGTTTAAAAGTCCCAGAGACAAATCTCAAGTACAAGTGTTAGCCAAACAGTTAGGAGCTCCTTGGCTCAATTATGCGTACGACGATGCCACTCAAACCCCTCACGAGTATTTACTCATTGACTTAAAACCGACCACTCCTGACTATTTGAGATTTCGTGCCAGTATCTTTCACTCTTGGAGTGAAGAAGGTGGTCCTGTCATTTACACGGCCCCTTCAGCTCATTTTAAAAAAAAACTATAAAAACAACCTACGACGTCATTTCTGTCTCACACTCTTTTTGGAGAGAAGATGACTTCCTTTCAATCTCATCCTTCGGCTAAATTGATTCGTGCCTTGTATGGCATCAGTCGTGAAAAAAATGCACAAGTCCGTGCTCATTTGTTAGAAGCGAGTCTGAAAGAAGTGTTACGATGGTTTACTTTGACGGCACGTCAATTACTACAAGACATCATTCACATCCCTCATCAAACTCAACGTTTTTTTCAAAAACATAAAGGAGTATTGTCACAACTGGCTGATCCTAGAATCGATTCACGGACTAAAAAACAAATCATTTTAACTCCTGGTGGAAGTGGTTCTTTAGGAGGGGTTATGATTCGTTCCCTTTTGAAATGGGATCCTAATGATACCAAAACCAAAACAACTCCTAAAAAGAAGAAGAAAAGTCCAAAGAAGAAGAAAACCAGCCCCAAGAAAAAGAAAAGTCGTACCCAAAAGAAGAAAACCACACCTACTGCCACCACTAACACCCGACGTAAAAGAGGTACTGCTGCCAGGACGCAAACGTACACCCGCAAGACACCACCACCCTTACCATCACCACCAGCAGTGACAAGGTCTCCTTTGGCATCCACTTCTTCCTCTTTGTCTTCTTCACCCCCTTTTACCATGATGCCTGTCAAACCAGACTTAAGATCCGTGTTTCCTAATTTGATCCAAAAATGGAAACCTATTTCTAAAGTTACCCCGTCGGGGCCGTCGACTTCAGCTGATTTAGCCATGGCAGCAGCCACCCACAAAGTACCATCCCCTAAAACCAAAGTCCAAGAAAGAACTGGCATCTTACAAAGTTTAGTGGATTTATCCAAACAAGAATTGAGACGATTTAGTCCCTTGAAAACACCTCAACGTCGAGTGAGACCTGTCGTGAAGTTGGTACGTCGTGCAGACAATCAGTGGAGACGTGTTCCAGTATAAAATAGAAGGGTGAAAGGCCAAAAGACTTCAGACTTGTTTTCTACCGACTTAAAAAGATGGCTCCCAAACGTGTACACCACCACCACCAAGAAAAGAAGAAAACCACCAAAAAAGGACGACTTCCCCCTCGTCTGGCTAAACATTGTGATGTCTTGTCTGTCTTGAGCAAATCCAATTCTCCCATGCGAAAACAACTCATTCAAACAGCTCCTAAAGAAATCATTGATACCGTGTGTGAATGTTGTTTGAACGTGTTGAAAGGAACGGTACCTTTGTCCAAGATACAGAAACAAAAATTAGGGAAACATCGGAATGTTCTTCGTCAAATGGTGAAAAAGAAAATACCTCTTCAACAAAAGAAAAAAATGTTGGTACAACGAGGAGGATTTCTACCTATGCTGTTAGGACCATTGTTAAAAATAGCCGCTCCTTTGTTAGGAACGATTGCTGGACCACTTTTAGGAGGGGTCATGCGATAAAAAAAAGAAGATAAAAAGGACCACCCTTCTCTGAAAAGACCACACCTTTTTGGTACCTTTGAATGAAATGGAAGGACGAAAACTGACTTTAGTACCTTACAAACGATGGATGGAATTTCATCGTTGGAACGAACAACGGATACCTCATTTACCACCCAATCCTAATCTTAACGAAATGTCTCAGTTACAACAAGAATTACAATCCCTGATGGAACAAAACAATGTGTCTGAAACAGAAAAAACCCAACGGTACGGTCAACTTTTACAACGTCTACAACTCTTTCGCCAAAAAGCAGTCGACGAAACAGCTTCACCCACTCTGAGAGATTTTAAGGCTCTGATGAAAAGCGAACCTAATGTGACCATCAAAAAAGAAAAAGAAGAAGAAGAAGAAGAAGAAGAAGAAGAAGAGTTTTTACTAACTCCACCTCTTAAAAAAATAAAAAAGTTAGCCACCCCAGATTGGATAAAAAAGAAAAGGTCTACCCCTTTACCCTCAGAAAAGAAAAAGAAAGAAGTAAAGAAAGAAGTCAAAACAGAACCGATGACCCCTGATGATCGAACTCCCTCTTCATTTACCCCAGTAGCACGTCGGACAGGTAAACAACAACAATCCAAAAAGATACCTCACGAAGAAAAGAGTATTGGAACTTGGTTAACTTATTCTTGAGGAAAATCATCATGGAGAAACTGTTAGCTACCATTTATTACAATCCTGGTCATGCTGCTGGTTACGGAGGAGTTCAAAAATTATATCGAGCTGCTAAAAGTCAATTGAAAAGTGTACGTTTGCCTGAAGTACGACGATGGTTACAAGAACAATCAACGTACACGTTACACAAACCCATTCGACGTAAATTTTCTAGAAGTACTACTCAAGTGGAAGGGATCGATCATCAATGGCAAGCCGATTTAGCGGATGTCTCTCATTTAGCTACTTACAATCGTGGTTACAAATATTTGTTTTGTGTCATTGATGTGTTTTCCAAATTTGCTTGGGTCGTGCCTTTGACTTCTAAAAGCAGTACCGAATTGGTACGAGCCTTAAAATTGGTCTTGAAACAAAGTGGACGTCAACCTTTACGATGGCAAACGGACAAAGGTACCGAATTTCTAAACCAAGCTTTTCAAAAAGAATTGAAACAAAGACACATTCATTTTTTTACGACCGAAAATCCTGAAACCAAAGCCAGTATCGTGGAACGTTTTCAAAGAACTTTGAAAGAACGCATGTGGAAATATTTTACACATCAACATACTCTCAAGTACATCGACGTGTTACCTCGTTTGGTCAAAGCGTACAATCAATCGTACCATCGTAGTATTGGATGTACCCCCGAACAGGTCAGCCCTGAAAACGAAGTGTCTGTGTTTGATAAATTATTCGGTTCACCCCAGCAGACCAAAAAAAAGAAGAAAAAGAAAACACCTTTGTTGAAGTTATTAAAGACGGGAGATTGGGTTCGCATCGGAAAAACCAAACGTACTTTTGACAAAGGTTATTTACCTAACTGGACTACCGAATTGTTTCGTGTCACTACCCCCGTCCGTGGACGTGATCCTCCCGTCTATAAATTGGAAGACATGCACGGTGAAGTACTCAAAGGAACATTTTACTTGCCTGAGTTACAACGAGTGACTAAAAAAGAAGATACCTTGTACGACATCGAAAGCATTCTCGAACAAAGAACACGCAAAGTAGGTAAACGACGAGTAGAAGAAGTCAAAGTACGTTGGAAAGGATATCCCCCTAGTTTTGATTCTTGGATTGCAGCTTCTCAAGTCGTCGACTATAAAAAGAAAAAGAAGTAAACTCACAACATGCCATTCAACACAGTAGCCACCCAGACGACTTCAACGACTCCTTCACAGAGTTCTTCTTCTCTTCAAGAATTACAAAAACAACCACTTAGGGTGTGGTGCGGATAACGTGTGCCTAAAAATCAAATCGTCTTTTTCTGCCAAATCTTTGTAGTGTATTGTGTCATCGGAGCAGCGATTGCAAATTTGAGTTTACAACAAGGAGACAAACAATTGTGGACCATTTTACTCAGCAGTTGCATCGGTTATCTTTTACCCAGTCCCTCTTTGAAATTTACGACGACAGACAACAGCAGCCATAGCAACAACCACGCTAGTTCGACCAACGCCAGTTCACCTTCTTCTTCGTCCAGTCACCACCACAATACCAATTCTCTTTTGGAACCTTTTGAACATCATTCTTCTGTTCATTTGAGTGACTCCTCGGACACCAGAACCACCTTAGAACTATGAATGACCAATTTTATTTAACTTTACCCAGTGACAGTTCCATGGATGTGTTTCCCAACAACAAATTATGTTGTTTCACGGCCAAATTACCTCAGGCCTTCCAATTGGATCACGACGCTCATTGGGAAGTGGCTTTGGTAGAAATCATTCATCCTACGCAAATCAAGAATGTGTCTGGAAATCAAACCATTTTTGACGTAGCAATCTATAACGAAAAAGTGCAAAAAGAGTTGGACGCTCATGATCCTGAAATTGGGAAAAAAATGAGTTCAAAAACTGACAATACTCCCTACTCGACCTATCGCATGAGAATTCCTGAAGGGTATTATTTTAGTGCTCAACATTTGGTGGAGACGATTGCGGCCGTCTTCGAAGCCCAATTTGGCAAAGCCTTGGAAAAAAACCAAAAATGGGTAGAGATCAAATACCATCCTGTGGCACGCCGTATCTGGATACAATTTTTGAAAGGGCATGAGGGAAAGCCATTCGACGAGAAAGAAGACAAACACTTACCCGCGCACGAAAGAAAATTCATGACCATCGGTTTTTCTGCTGGGTTGTTTGATATTTTGGGTGGAAATAAAAAGTATCATGGTGAACGAACAATCCACACCAACAAAGATTTCGGAGAGGCTTTTCGCACCCCTATCGAATTGAACGTTGGACTGAATTTAATGTTTGTGTACTCCGATGTGGTGGAGTACAACGTGGTGGGCCACACAGCTGCTCCCTTACTGAGAGTCATTCCTTTCAAAGTGGATACTGCTGCTGGTGCGTACGAAGAAGGTGGAAACACGTTTCACGTTCACCGTGAATTTGTACATCCTCATTATCTTCCAGTCAGTAAATCGTATTTTGACAGTGTCAACATTAGTATAAAAGGAGATTTGGGACAAGATGTGCCATTCATTGACAAAGGAAAAGTCACGGTGAAACTACATTTTCGAAAAAAACAAGTTCTCTAACGAATTGTAACTAACCTCCCAAACAAAAAAAATGTATCCAGTGTACCAAGGAGTGGCTCGACAACGAGGACATGGTTTAGGAGATATGTTAAAATCGGCTTTTCGGACGGTAGCTCCTATTTTGAAACCGATGGTGACTCGAGGATTTCATGCCTTAAAAGATGCCGCTTTGACACAAGGAAAAGAATTTTTGCAAAATGTCCTCATCGACAAACAAAATCCTAAAGAAGCTTTTATGAGAGCAGGCAAAAATGTGTTGATGACCACTGGTAAAGATCTTTTAGGCCTCCAAGAAAATCCTATAAATACGCTTCACGCTTCAGACCCTGGCATTACTTCACAGCAGCAAGGACAAGGTAGAAAGAGACGACAACAACGCCTAAATCCTTTCAAAGTTCATAAAAAAACACACGGCAGTTCCAAAAAGAATAAGAAGAGAAGAAGAACTGGTAGAGAATTAGACGTATTTGATTATTAATAACTGTGAAAATGATGCACCGAGATTCTTGCGAATGTACCAAGTCAGAACTGGATATGTTTTCTATGCCTCCCACCATGATGACGATGCAAGAATCCCAATGGGTGGAATTTCATCCTGTATCGTCTTTGACGGAATCAGCTCCTATCGAATTTGAAATCAAAGGACAAACCGAAGATTACATCGATCTGAATAACAGTTACTTGTACCTGAAACTTCAAGTACAAAAAAATGACAACACCCTTCCTGGGGAAGCTGCCCGAGTGGCACCCGTCAATAATTTCATGCATTCCTTGTTCAGCGGAGTAGATTTGTACTTGAATAACAAACTGGTCAGCAGCAGTTTGGATACTTACCCATACCGTGCTTATTTGGAAAATCTCTTGACGTACGGAAAAGAAGCCAAGAACACTCATCTGGATGCTTCGGTGGTCTGGAAACCTGACACCTCGGAAAAGTTCAACGACACAGAGCTGTCAGTACCGGCGAAGACTTCTGCTAATGATGGTGATCCTATAATTCCAGCAGTCCCTCACAATGTGGGATTCAACGACCGTCGAAAGAAAATCAGACGAAGTTTAGAACTGATGGATCGTTTGCATTTGGACATGTGGTTGCAAGACAAGTATTTGTTGAACGGAGTAGATGTACGCCTGAGACTGAATCGCAGTAGTGCCGCCTTCCATTTGATGGCTCATGCTAACGAGTGGAAAACCAAAATCCAAGAAGCCAAACTTTACGTGCGACGTGTAGAAGTCTTACCAAAAGTAGCCAATGACATCAGTCAATCCTTGAGCAGAACCACTGCTAAGTATCCTGTGCGACGAGTGGAAGTGAAAACCTTTACCATAGCCGCTGGACTCCGATCCAAAGTCGAAGATCACATCTTCCAAGGACAGCTCCCCAAACGTTTGCTGATTGGCATCGCCAGTAATGCAGCCCTCAACGGAGTCCACGATCAGAATCCGTTCGAGTTTAAACACTACAACGTCTCCAAGATAGAAGTCAGTCGAGATGGTAAGACCTTGTGTACCAGACCTTTTGAACCTAACTTTAGCGACGGCCATAAAAATTACTTGCGATCTTACCTGAGCCTGTTTGAAGCCACGGGACAGTTAGGGCGCGGCACCAGCCACGGCATTTCGTACGACGATTATGCAGGAGGGTATGCTTTGTGGGGTTTTGATTTCACTCCGGACCAAGGCAGCGATGAAGGACATTTCCACCCTATAAAATCAGGCCCACTTCGTGTGGAACTTCAGTTTGCAGATCCTCTACCCAACACAGTGAACGTCGTCTTGTATGCAGAATTTGATAATACTCTAGAGATCAACAGTTTGAGAGAAGTGATTCTAGACTATTAGAAGAAGAAAAACAGATGCAACACGTAGAAGAAGAACCTATGGAAATAGATCAGGAATTTTGTGAGAAGTCACAAACTACCACAAATGATGATGATAATGACGAAGTCCTTCATTCAGTACCTCGAATAGAAGAAGAAGAAGAAGAAGAAGAAGAAGAAGAAAACCATTCCGTTCCTGTGTTTACTGGATTTATGGTTTGTCGATGGCCAGAACACGAAAAAAAGTTAGTGACCTGTTATGCTCAGGAATTGAGTCCAATCATTAACAGTCTGATTAAAGAACAATGTTATGGATGTCAAAACGATCATCCCAGTCAGATACAACACGACCAATGTATGATGATGACAGGTGAAGAAAAATTGGATGAATATTTGGAAACGGCCTGGACACAACTCTCAGATGAACACGTGTTGCAACAGTGGTATAAAGTCTTGCAGACTTCTTCTTTTCCTCCACTTACTTCTCTGGAGATCAAACGGATCGAAGGACTCATTCATCAGAGTGCAGAACCTATCCGACGTGAATATTCTTGGAATTACAAGACAGAACAATTCAAGCATAAAGTCAGGTGTGAATTGATAGTGAGTTATTTCCATTGTTGAAGACAAAAAAATGGATACTAGAGAACTTTATTACCTATTGACTCGTAGTTCCTACACTTCTTCTTGGAATCCTGTGGTATGTGCTAAAGATGAACTACCTTATCGTAAACCAAAAAACGTTCATGCTTATGTCATCAATACTGACGACAGTCATCTACCAGGAACCCATTGGATTGCCGTGTACTTTCCCAACAATCACTGTGTGGAATATTTTGATTCTTATGGATTACCTCCTTTGGAAAAAGACATCATTGAGTTTATGAGAAGAAATGCCGTCTCGACTCGATTCAATAATGTGAGACTACAAGGATCAGATTCTATGGTGTGTGGACAATATTGTGTTCATTATCTTCATCAACGCAGTCTTGGATATTCCTTAGAACATTTACTGACTTATTTTGATAGTGACTATGTTCGAAATGATGCTAAAGTACAACAATGGTTTTGTCAACGTTATGGTTATCTCTTGTCTTTAGCTCACAATCGTAGTGTACATCAAAATGATGATGTAGATGTAGAAAGTTTAACATTTACTTTACCTTCCCAACGTTGTCAACCTTGTAAATATGTTCCTGTTTGAAAATTTATGGTTGAATGGTTAGTATTTTTATGTTAGAATAGTTATTGTTAATTAAAAAATGGTTATTGTTGAAAAAAATATGGTGTTGTGTGGTTTTTTATTGAATTTAAAATAATAATGATTATGTTCTATCTCTCTCTTTCTATCGATCTGAAGTCACCCCCCTCTATCTATTATCTCACTGTCGATCTGAACCCTATTTTTAGGTCAGCGCAATGGATCGTGTGGTGTATGTGTTGGATAAAAAATAAAAAATTTAAAAAATAAAAAAAGGGTTGTGTAGTGTGTGTAAGTTTTTTGTTTGATATATAAAAAAAATTTTAAAAAAGTAAAAAAAATGGATGGTTTATATGTTGGATAGTATGTTGGCGTGATTTCATCCCTTTGTCATACCCTTTCGTCTGATAGCAGGTTTTTGGGGTTTTTAGGCAGCACACAAGGCATTTGGGATAGTGTGTTAGGTTTGGGTTTGGGTTTTGGGTTTATTTGGGTTTGTATATAAAAAAATATAAAATAACAAAATATTTTTTAATGAGTTACGAAATTTTAGTACTATTTTTTAGTCAGCCAATTTTTTCCATTTTTTTTTTTCAGGATTATTTTCAGTCTCCGCTAACAATTTCGGAAGTTTAGTGTTACTTTTAGTCTAGACCATTATAATCTAATGTTCTGTGCACAACCCCATCGTATAATTTGTGATCAATGGAAAGTGTATCAGCCTTAAGTCAAAATACATCACAGAACGTTTGGATGTATTATTTTGTGAGAATTTTACATCTACGTTTTCAAAAGAAGGATTTTAGTAGACTATGTCTCCAATTCAATCTTGTGATATTTTACCGAAAAAAGAGGATTTTTTTCCTATCGATGTGATTTTTTAAAAATGGAATGTGTGATTTTGAAATTTCTTAAGGAAAATATACCATAAAAAAAGGTAAGTGTCGTGATATTTTTAAAAGTAGGAATAAAATATTCTCTCTCTCTCTCTCTCTCCGTCATAATGTCAATTCTGTCTGTTTCACAAACACTAAGTTTCTTATACAATGATTTCGATTGAAATGATAATGGTATCTGTTCCCGTTTTAAGATGCCTCTCCACAAATGTTGGCAGTAGTCACAATGATTATGTGAAATGTGACGTTAGTTTTGTAATTTTTTTCAAAAACTTGCAACCTTTTAAAAATTGTACAACGATTTTTCTTCCATAGGTCAATCGTTGGCTCATATAAAATCTTGAGTTTAGTTGTTCTTGTGCATGTCAGGTATCTTAGCTTTGTTCCTATTTTGGCACTGCAATGTGTCACGAAAAAATTCTAGATCTACCGTTTTCAGAAGGAAACCAAAAAAAAAAAACAAAAAAAAAAAAAACAAACAAACAAACAAAACAAACAAGCACATAGCTTTACGGTGTAAGAATGACTCGAGTATGACCCATCTAATTCTGCACTCTATAACCCGTCCTATTCTACACTCTCATTCTTGAGCCCAAAACATGCGTTCAGTAAAACTGTAACAATGTATTTTCAGTCAGTCCATTTCAGACTGTCGATAAAACAAAACGTGTTTTTACTGTTCTCCCGTCTTCGGTTTTGGGAAATGTTGTAACATTGTTTGTAGCCGCAAGGCGCGTGCAGCAAAACATAACCTATCTTAAATATTTGGGAGGCATACAACAGGACCACCCTTTTTCAAGAAAGATTAATTCTATTCCCCTCCCTCCCACACCCCCGTAATGTTAAACTCCCGTAAAGGCATCAAGTGCCCCCGCCATGTTAAACTCCCGTAAAGGCATCAAGTGCCCCCGCCATGTTAAACTCCCGTAAAGGCATCAAGTGCCCCCGCCATGTTAAACTCCCGTAAAGGCATCAAGTGCCCAATTTTGGCATCAATACCCCCACCCTACTACTGACAACCTTTATAAAGCGAACTACGACCGTCTCTATCTACTGTATTATCGCTTTCTAATATATAGCTGTAAGATGTTTATATCTGTTGTTTGGTTTTATTATTTTCTTTTGTCTTTGTAAATGTATGTTAACTAGATAACAGATATCGTACCATTTCTACCTTATTAAAAAACCATGCAAAATCTAGTATTACATCGAAATCCAGAAAGTAAAACTGTTCTCTGTTAGAATGTTGTTCAGCTTGTCTAAGACATAATATATTTTTACATCTGTCAGTTCCACCTTGTAAGAAGCAACAGTATTTCTATCACCTTTCTAAATATGTTGAATGTAATAAATATTGGTTTCATTTTTTAGGATGTATGCAAAATTTAATTTTAGTGTTCACTAAGATCATTTCGCCGTTTCGATAGTGATCATTATCAATAAAATAGTAGACTATGACACGTCTGCTCTCTGTGTCTGACATTGTCTTTGTGTTGATTGGTTAACGTCGGCATGGTATATATCTCTATTTTCTATTATCATTCTTTCTATCCTGTTGTAATGTAATGTACGTTTTGCTGTTCTGTTTGTGCCTATTTATGTTTTAACATGTTGGTGCAAACATTTGTATTTAGTTGTTCTCTCGCATAAACATTTAAACGTGTAATCATCAAATTCTTCTTAAATGCTTAAATACGCTTTCGATCTTACCAGTCAGGCTGCTTTGAAAAGAGCAATATATGCAACATTGGTATCTTGTGTTCCTTTGTTCTAATTCGCTTGGTGAATTTTCAGTGTCACAATTGTAGCATTTGATCATGTCCATTTATTGGAGTTGTAAGATTTAAAGTACCACCATGGCAGGATATACAATGAGTATATGAAACGTTCCGAACATTTTGTTATTACTTTTTTATTTCCAAATTACCCGTCCGCACACCGGTACCAGAGTTATACATCTACACTATGACATCGCACCGGCGCATAAATCCGCCGTCGTCACATACTTTCTGAAGAAGCACATCATCCAAATCGTGCCACATTCTCCATACAGCTCTGATTTAGCTCCAAGCGATTGTTGGTTGAATCCCGTAATCAAAGATTTGCTGAGGGACAGGCGATTTAAAAGCCGCCATGCGGTTGGAAATGTCGTTTTCCAGTGTATGAGCAATATATCAAAAAGTGAATACAAAACGGCATTTAATAATTGGATAATCAGACTGAAAAAGCGTGTAGAGATGCACGCAGAGTACTTTGAGAGGATGCACTGACGTACTCTTTACTAATAAAAAAAAAAACTTTCTTGTACAGTGCACAAATATTCAGAACTTTTTAAATATCCTCGTATCTGCACTAGAGTGTTTAAATGTACTGAGTTTAGGGATTATAATTTCTCGATGCATTCATCTGCAGAGGTATTAAATTTCAGCCTGCTCAGAAGTCCCTATATTTACCTACTCGTATAATTTACAGAAACCATAATAAGCTTAAAGATAGAATACCAAGTAAAACTATTTCCTGACCGGATATATCTTATATTTATCATTTCTTGAGTCACAGAAGGAGTGGTTAAGGAAAATGTTTTATTTTTACCCTTATCCTCGCTCCTAATGATCTTGGCTGCCGTCCTCTCCTCCAAGTTACGATGGTTGATTTGTATCGACACTTTCAACACTTTACTTGGCATTATCGTGCCGTGGAAATGGGATCTACGTGCTTTTCGCAAGAACACACAGTTACAGTTTACCAGGATTGGCCTGGGCGGGTATCGAACCAGCGACCCTTTGATTACTTGTCCGACGCTCTAAGAACTTATCTAGCGCGGCTTGGCGTGATTGCTCTTACAAAACTTTGCACACATTTTATATAACTTCCTTTACGCTCGGTTGAGAAAAAATATTGTACAAAAATGAAATTCCACATTATCCATTTATATACGACAGCCGTAAGACAGAAACTGTCACGTTATGACATTGTACGTTAGTCCGCCTGTCTGTACGCTTTTGGATTCCGCTCGACAAAATTAGATCTAGGCCCCGTATCAGGACAAAACAGTATGAACAGATTGCACCTAACGAAGAATCCTATGAATTTTAGAGTCAAAAGGGCAAGTGCCAATATTCTGCCCGCAGCAATCTCGTTCCAATTAGAAAACAATATTGCCAAAATTGATTTAATTCCATCCAACGGCGACAAGTGTGTTAAGCTTAATAGCGAATTATTCAAACTAACGGAATAAAATATTGGATAACCTCTCAACTAACTTTCAGGAAGTCGGATGTATGTACCGTCATATATATCAGATGAAGGCTACAAAAAATAAGCGCACACCAAACTCTAATTGGGAAGAATTGTTGATTTAGACTACGTTAATGAACACTGTATAGTAGAAATTAAGCATACATATACAAAGGCAAAACTGAGAATGCGTTTATATATTTCACTCATGTCGACGTGATTATTACCTAAATGGTCATTAGCAATCCCTAAAGAACATTTTAAAACATATCCAATTTTCTCCTTCTGATATCTCTCTCAAACTGTGCAAAAATTGCGGCTTGTTAAGAGATCATTGGGTATCTGTACAGATAATTTTTCAAGAAAGAAATCCGATTCTTATTTGTATTCTAAGATATCCATGCATTCATGCTTAATTCCTAGTAGCTTAAGCGGTGACTAAGTAACAAATAGGAATCCGATGCACGTATTCAAATTTATAAAATAGCATACCTTGACACCCAGATGCGTATGCTTTTTCAACCCGATGGGACGACGTCCTGAACATCGCAATAACACCATAGGACCTTGAACCTGATATGTCCCGAAATCAACAGTTTAACAGTGTGCATAAGGGTAAGAGCGCAAAATGAATTGTTAACAACAACAGGTGCGGACTACAGAGTTGAAAAATAACGATATAAAAGTCCTTATAGGAGATCAGAAGTACCTTAGCATTTCCTTTTTTGTTAATAAAGAAACTGTATTCGAGGAATATATATCTATCTATATGTCTATCGGCAAGTTCGAACGGATACATAAATAGGATTATTAAGATAATGGTTTATATGCAATAGGAATTTTAAACAATGCGTACTAGTTGCAAGTCAGTGTGACATGCGATAAGATAATTATTTCATGGTATAAAAAGTTCACTTGTATCAGTGACGAAGCAAGTTATTTTGGGCAACCCCGCAAAACATAATTCTGTGGCCCCCTCCAAATGGAAAAAGTTTTTTGATGGGAATTTTGGGCCCCTACAGGTCTGGGTTTGTTTGTTCTCTGTCTCAGATGTACTATTGTAACCCAAAGACATAAAACAACTCGACTCTTTTTTAGTAATTCGGAGATGGATCGTTCAAGATTTTAAAAGCTAAGACAAGTGTCATAAAACAAAGACAATGCTGAATTGTCATAGTTTTCAGGTTGCTAAAATATCTTTACTTGATGTTGAATGTTTTAGTTTTGAGTCAAGTTCTGGCAGTTTCTTGTTAAGTGGCATACCAATGCTATTGGAAACATTTTCAACTTCTGATACAAAGGAATATGTGAAAAAGTAGATAACTCAGAAATATATAGGTATTGTATACTTTATAAATCATTTGATCTTCGATAAGAGTTCAAGCCTTTATGTTCAAAATCATATATTCCTTCAAATGTTCTTATTGAGTTATATGCACAAAACACCCAAAAAGTTGTAAATTAATTATTGTACGTTATCTTACATACATATATGTATTCTGTTTGGGAGAGATATATAAAAATATTAGCTGTTTGTCTGCTAAATAGAACGATTTTTCTGACTGAAAACTCATGAATATTGGGCTGTAACAGTATTTCGCTGGTAGGATAGATAGTTTGTATCTGTATGTGTATCATCCTTAACAATAAACTTACAATTATGTCTCTTATGAATCAAAACACAAAAAGGTATCCATAATATGAAAACAATCTAGGGAAGCACTTGTTCTATATGTAGAATGAAATCAACAGTTGAGTAATGTGAATATCAAAATCACTCGCACAACTTGAAATCGTACTTTGGATAAGAAGACCAGGCCTGCATATCCAGCCGACGTTAAAGCATGGGTGTTAACCTTGTTTATTTAAAGATGGGTGTTAACCCTTTTTTATTCAAAGCATGGATGTTAACCTTTTTTGTTATTCAAAGCATGGGTGTTAACCTTTTTTGTATTCAAAGCTTGGGTGTTAACCTTTCTTTATTCAAATAATGAGTGTTAATCTTTGTTATTCAAAGCATGGGTGTTAAATTTTTTTTAATCCAAAGCATGGGTGATAACCCTTTTTTTTGTTCAAAGCATGGGTGTTAACCCTTTTTTTGTTCAAAGCATGGGTGTTAACCTTTTTTTTATTCAAAGCATGAGTGTTAACCTTTTTTTATTCAAAGCTTCTGTATAAAAATTAAAAAAAACAAAGAAAACAAGCTGAGTGTTTTGCAGAATAAATTGTCTTTTATTTCTAATGAGACACTCCAAGTAGGAACGGAAAACCTCAAGGGGTTAGGGAAATAGGTTGACGAAGAACTTAAACAGTAATGCAGATTTTCTACGTCTGTGACTTTAATCCTCAAGCCCAAGAGGCGAGAAAAAAGGTATAAAAAAATGAACCGACTCTTTCTTCTTAATGAGATATCCTAAGAATAAACAGAATCCTTAGTGTGGTAAAATGAAATCGACCAAACGAAAAGCTTTAGTCTAATCCTTAGTGCAAAATTTCCAGGTATGTGACCTTTGTCCTAATTCAAATGTTGGAGTCAATATATTACCGAATACATTTTCCATGTTCTTTCTAAGACACCCATTGCATGCACATAATCGGAGTTAGGAATATACAAGCAAATGAAAGAGTTAACCAGAACTCTAACATAATCTTCTGTGCCCTTGACCCCAGGGTGGAAAACGCATGCGCTGGAGTATTACATAAGAATTATATTTGCTTCATAATGAAATATCACAAAACTGTAACGTAAATCTTGTAAGTATATGACCTTGATCCCAATTTAAAGGGGCGAGAGAGTGAGCACACAATGAATTGTATTTGCTTCATAATGGAGCAATTATATTATGAACATGATCCATCATAGTCTTAACGAAATGTATGGAAATGAAAACCTTTAACAAAACCATAACGCAATTTGTTTTAGGTTTGTGACCCTGATCTCAAGATAAAATGAATTTGCAAGGGTGTCACAGAATAGATAGTCTTTGGTCTCTAAAGAGACACACTAGCCCAGAGGGCAAGGAAACAAAATTAATTGAAAAACTCACAAAAACATGAAGAAAAAAAGGTACCGTTATGTTAGCGCCGCAGCTGCATGAAAAGTACCGCTATGTTCACGCCGTAGATGCCTAAAATGTACCACTATGTCTCGCTATCCACTAAAATTAACTCGCCAAAAATGTTCATTTTCAACATTTTGAGAATTAGAATGACCGCAATACATTGATCGATATATCTCAAAAAAATACATGCAAAACAGAAATGGTTAACATCATTAGATTCGGATCGTACAATGTTACATTAATAAAATGAATATTTTGTTGTTACTGTGAGCATGGATGAAGTTCCTTTTCTCATAAAGAGTAAAACAAGTACTTTGTTATACAGCTCTGACACTTTTCACATGTGGTATATTGACCAATAGAAATATGTCCTGAAAAGTGAACAATTCCTGGAATAGATGAAAGAAGCAAAACCAAAAAAAAAAAAAAAACCCAACAACAATAAGTTTTCCAAGGAACCCGAAGTTATACCTTGGTCGATGCGTTGATGTCCCCCTTACCCACCAACCACCGCACCCTTGCGGTCTAACTTTGCTAACATTTTCATACAAACTTGGACGTTAACGATGACGCGGCTGTTGCCGCCAAAACAAATGATACCTCTCTCTCAACAAGCGTTTGAAACAAACAGCTGTGTCAGGTCTTGGGCGACTCTGTCTTGTGATGTGGGCAAACAAATGACTGCAGTGGGTAGTGTAAAGTAGAAGTTAAACAAGTCAAGCCGCCAAATGATAACTTTGATATTTCAGTAGTGAATTTTCAGCTTACCATATAATTTGCAAAGTTAAAAGACTTTCCAGTGCTACAATCTGAGCCAACAACCGCAAAGTTATCTTTATTAAGTCTGATGACAAATAGTATGTTTGAAAAAGCAAGATAAACAAATAAATAAATGTTGGCCTGCTATTTCTTGGTCTTTCAAATATACGAATACACATTTGAATCATACGAATATACATTTGTATAGTACATATATACATACGTACATACACGATGTACCTATTTAAAGTATAAAATTAAAATAAATTACTGCCTAGTTTTTGCCCACATGAAAAATTGTTGACTCATTTACTCTTTGGAGTTGAAGAAAGCACGCTACACATTGCTTAGGTTGGATATGGTTTGTGTACTGTTATCAAGTACAGTTCTAAAGTAAACGTTCCCACGGTCAATACGATATGTGTTTACTACAAGAAATGAAAGTAGGGGACTTAAAAATACCGGTAGTTACATAACAACTTATCAAAAACATATTTTGATAGACATAAGAAAGAAAAAGTACGCACAGAACAAATCCAAAAGAATAAATTTGCAAGTTTAATTTCGTGTTTCTTACATATCCTTATTTACATTTATATGTACACTCTTATATATACCCACGTTCTTGTTTTCACATATTATCCAGCTTGCAAACGACTATGAACTTGCATGTATATGTGAAGCGTTCGGGAACTTACTTGATTCAGTCACTATTCTTAATGTAAACGATGAAGGAAAAATCATATGAATTTTTCGTTTTGAAGATTGAGAAAAGTGGCCAAACTGATAAAAATACTGTGTATATATAGGTAAATGAATTCTAAAATTTAGGGTATACATGTTCAATTATTTTTTAAAATAACAATAGGAAGATTATATGATACATGTATGTTTTGCATATCAATATGATATAGCTTTTGCTTTTATTTGGTTTCGACTGACACTTATTAAATTGCATTTAAAATCCAACTTTAAATGCTTATTTGTATAAAATCGTCGATTATACAATAGTGCAGTATAAAGTGTGCTACAACAATTATTCTGTTCAGTGTGTAGTTACGTATGTATGTACATGCAGATGGATGGATGGATGGAAGAAAAGATGGATTGAAAAAAAAATCATTTCGATCCCTGGTTTGCACTTCTAAAGTTAGTCCGTTTTAATCCTTTGCAACAATGACAGTATCATTTTTTTTGGTAACGATAGGTTATAACGATTATTGCTGGACTTTAGCAAGAATTCAAACCTGAAACATATAGCAGATTCTAAAGGTTGCAATATTTGTTATCTACCTACACCTGGGATAGCCGAAGATGCAGAAGATATGATATCGAAATTAAAGGATCTACTATTTGGACTTGCAGTAGTTACGTTGCTTTAAAACAAATGGTTATGGAACGATGACAAAAGTTATTATAAATTTGTATATATGAACACCTACTCCTGTCGAATTCGAGAACAAAAGCAGAACAACTGCAGCGAGAATACAGAACAATACAGACTAGAGAGATGCTTGGCAAAATTACTACACTAATTTGCAGTAAAATAGGCGAATTACGAGCAGAAAGCGGTTACACTGTTGACGCAATAAAATAGATTATGTAACTAGGTAAACAACGACACATTTTAGAGTTAACTGGAGAGGCGTGTGTATTTACCATCAACTATTTCTTAGAGAATGAAAAGATAGACCCTTAAGCTTTTGTTGATATGACTAAACAACTTCCAAGAAGGAAATGCTAAGAAATGTTTTTCTATCAGGGAACACTTATAGATTAAGGAGTATTCGTTTTTGAAAGTACACACACTCAGTGAAGAAATGGACATATTTCAATTGAAACAAAATGCAGTCTCTATGCATTACGATTATAATCGTTGTTTCAGCATCCTTGATCGTTATTTTTACATGTTTTCGTACCCGTTTACTCATCAATCGAGATATATGTTTATAATTAAATGAGGTTGCACAAACTTGTATATTTTAGGACCTGCCTTTTGTTCTTCATACCGATTGGCAGGTCACCATGAAAGGTGAAAGTCTGTCATATTTAGTGCAAAGGTAAGGATACATTCCATTAAAAAATTATTTTACTTAAAAATATATAAATAAATAAATAAATAAATACAAAACTAAATTAAAAAAAAAGTAAAAAATTTTAGGTGCGAGATTTATCTCTTTGAGATGCGGAATCTTGGCTACATATGTTTTTGCTCTGAGGAGTAAAGTACTCTACCATATCTTACAAGTCATGTATGATTAGCATTGTAGCGCAATGAACAATGCCCGAAGTATCAACCTGAAATATGTACTCGATGATCTTGACATATCGAAAGCAGGTGGAACTGTCACTACTAACCCATAATTATTAATGGATGATGAGGAAGTTATTGCTGTTGACTATCATTGCTTAAAAATATTTCCCTTACATATCCTTATTTTCCATCTGTACATAAAAGGGAGATAAATCTTGTGTATCTAATTATAGACCTATATTCTTACTTAGTTGCCTTGGTGAAGTTTTTGAGAATGGTGTTTTCAAGTATATTTTCAATTTCTTATAAAGAAATAACATTAAAAGTTTTAAAAATCTGGATTTATTATGATGAGACTCGACAAGTCTTTCAGTTGTCTCATATTTGTAATAGTATTTGTAAGGCATTATATAATGGAAAGGAACTTAGAACTGTTTTTGTGATATAAGCAAAGAGTTTGATAGGGTTTGGATTGACGAACTGCTATTCAGACTTTGGGAAATAAGAATATCCGGATCTCTACTCAAATGGTATCGAAGCTACTCGGAAAATCGATCACAACGAGTAATAATATGAGGTCGCATCATTAATAGTTAGTTTGTGAAAGTAGGAGTTCCCTAAGAGTTTATGCTTTGTCTTCTACGTTTCCTCATTTATATCAATGACATTGTTACTGATATACAGTTCTGTATAAAATTATTCCCTGATGATACGTACATAATAGTTGAAGCTTTTTACGTGGTTTCAGATATTCCGAACAATGACCGGAACAAAATGAGTCGGTGGGCTGAACAATGGTTAGTTTCTTTTAACTCAAGTAAAACTGAAACAATAATTACAATCAGGAAAACTGTTCCCAATTATCATCCATATTTATCTTCTTAACTATATATTAATCCAAGAAGTAAATTGTCATGACAATTTTGCTTTACATTTTGACAATAAAGGTCTCTAGGACATTCATATAATTGAAATAACCAAGTAGACTTGGCAAAGAGTTAATATCATACGAGGACTCAAACATAAATTAGATAGAAAATCATTGGACAAATTATACTGTGCATACATTAGATCAACTTTATAATATGCTGATATCATTTAGAAGTATTACACTAATTCTGAAAAGGCAGGAAATCGAACAAAAATCAGATTGAAGCAGGGTGTATCGTTACTGGAGCCACCAGATCAGTTTCAGCAAACACGAATCTTGAGAAGACTAGATGGGAACTCTAACAAGTATGTTCTATAAGCATAGGATGAAAACTTTCTTTAACATCGTACATAATAACGCTTCTTATTGTCTTCAGGCTTTAGTTACGAAGTAAGTTAGACAAATTACCAATAGAGATTTAAGTAACGGTAACAATCTGCAGGTGCCTTTTTGACGAACCAATTTGTATTATTCCTCATTTGTACCAACAGCTGTCAGAGGGTAAGTCTTCTGGAAGAACATTTACAACTGACCCATCTTTTGGCATGTTCAAGAATATCTAACTGGCGATTTGAATTAACTTTCCTAAATATTTTCTGTGGGTTCCCATCAAGACCGAATCTTACAGACTAGACTGAGTTTGGATTGTATCTTAGCAAATTCTTTTGTTTCAATCCATCTTGCGAACCCTAACTCGATCACACTTGGTTAACATGAGAGTGTTTATGGCTATATACATGAATGTTACATATATTCAACACTGTGTGACACCACCATCAACACGATATATCATAACAACAATATTGATATTTTATTGCGCAGTAGTCCCCTACGTCCTATTGAAGAAAGTATAATGATATTTCGTGTGGTCCAAACGTTTATAATAGCAAGTGCAAAGTTTTAATAATAATAACAATATAGTAACTAGATAAATCTGAAGATGATTTCATTTATAACTAATAGTCACTCAATGATTGCAGCTTTATTGCATCACCTTTTTTCTAACACGAACTGGTACTCTTCCTTGCTCTATTTTTGTGTTTATTACTTCATAAATTCTTATGGTCCAAGGTCGTTGGTTACACTTTATATCATGTAAGTTAGAAAGTTTTCTTTACACATGTAAACTTCATTTATCACATAACTACTGTCTTATTTACGTTAGTATACTGATATCACAATTAACATTATAACGTCATGCAAAATAAAGACGTAATCATTTCACCACACTATTCTACGGTTGGGTCAAATACAATCAGCATTTTTCGTCACGCGATAAAAACAATCTTACAGTTGTTCCCATTTCAAATGAAATTCGTCGAATAGTTTCAATCTTTTGCTGGATAAGACTCGCAAAAGATTATTCGACTCGTTTCATCAGTTTTATTTGAAATGAAAGCTCATGTAAGATCTTTTAGTTATGCACCTATTGAGGAGATAACTCTAAACAAAAAATGACTTCCTGTTCTTAAATCCTAAATTGTTAATTAGTGTTTACACCAACTTTAAAAATAAAACTAATTAATTGAAACAAGAAATATAAGTAACAATGACCTAATTTTGCAAAGCAAGTAGTACTGACAGTCATCAATTCTATTAACAGTTTTCACACTCACAGTAAAGAAAGATGTACCCACTATGCAGACATGTACGGAAAGAAAATAAACGAGTTTCTGAGATGTTAAATAGGAAAATGAAAAAAGCATATAACTATTTCAAGACTATGTTCTTAGTCTATTCTCTGGTGTTCGATCCAATAACATCCTCCAAAGTGTATTGTAGAACTTACAAAGCTGGAATGGTTGAGACGATTATGAGCGTTCGACATTGGTTGGCTGTTTCCGTCACTTGTACATTGCAGAAAAATTAGCATGTATATATATATATATATATATATATATATATATATATATATATATATATATATATATATATATATATATATATATATATATATATATAATGACGCTTCTCCATCTCAGCGGAATGCCGTTTGTATCATGATAACTGGGTATGGAACTAGATAAGAACAGTGTAAGCGGAATGCCTCCTGTATCCGAATAGTGTAAATGGAATGTCTCCTGTGTCCGATTAGTGTAAGCGGAATGTCTCCTGTATCCGAATAGTGTAAGTAGAATGTCTCCTATGTCCGAATAGTGTCAGCGGAATGCCTCCTGCATCCGATTAGTGTATGTGGAATGGAGATTGACTGCAAAATGCGACAAGTTATATGGTACGTACACACAGTTCTACCGCGATTTAACGGTGAGGTCAAAGATTAAATGGAAGAGTTTAACGTGTTCATTTCAGTGTGCATAAAGTTTTACCTCTTAGTGTTGAAGCATAAAACGCATGCTAAAACCACAAATTATTCGATAGGATTATCTCATTAGTTTCTGTGTTGATGCAATGTGGGATGGCAATATGAGAACACCACATGTACCTGAATTTTTAAACCTTGTAAAATCTACATATTCATAAATCGATGAAATAAATTATTCCACTTGACCTTTGACCTCGCCATCAAGACATAGTCAAGCTCTACAGAAATGCATGGCTAATAGATAAACAAAGTTATAGAAAAAGTCAGGCACGTCATTGTGTGTACTTATATCAGAGCAAGGATTGATCTACGTACCATATGATGTAGAGGACACAAATAAAATTCTTATGCTAGATATGCTGTTGAATATTTCACCAAATATAATATTTTCGTCATATAATAATGCTGTGTTGCATATTCAGCTGCCAGAACGTGACCATTTGGTGTTTAGTTTTTGCAATACGAAGACGAATTTAGTTTACCTTTCCGTGCGTGGGTGTGTGTGAGTCGCTGGTGCCGAATTCATACGTCTGATTGACATCCTCGAAGGACATGAACGTTCTAGAATATACGACAGCAACGAAACTGCCTGATAGTGGGCGGATATTATGTTTATATTGAATATACAACAAAGTAATGTCAATTCAGACCTAAGAAATTCCATAGACATATACCCTATCAATCAAAATTATCCGCGCAGGGGTAACACGAATTAGGTATGATGACAAAGGAAACTGTACTATTTATCTTTTCTTCTGCAATAAAAAAATGGCAAAAACTGTTTATGGGAATATCTGACAAATAAAGCACTGTTGGATGCTGCAAATGTAGTTGTTCATCAGATAGTGTAGTAACGCCTCGTCTCCAAACAACTCACTCCTCCTAGACCGTCGGATTTTCTCTCCGACCAATATAGGAAAGTACTACCAGTTGGGCCACTCGTTACCGTTGCATAATTATCCAAGAGTGCTGGTGTACCTCCAATCTTGAAATGTGTAAACTTTCCTTAATATATTAAAAACTACTGACAATATTATTGACTAGCTTTGGGATCAATTCTTTATTCACTCGTGACCTTTTACAGCCAATTTTTCGCATATTAGTTATTAATTGTTTCCCTCAACTGTAGCAGTAATAATAGTAGTGGTGGTAGTAGTAGAAGCAGCAACAGTAGTAGTAATAGTAGTAGTTATTAAAGTAGTAGCTGTATTAATGGTAATAGTAGCAGTAATAATAATAGTAGCAAAAAAAGCGGTTGTAGTTGTAGTAGTAGAAGTGGTGGTGGTAGTGGTAGTAATAATAATAGTTGAAGGAGCAGCGGTTGTAGCTCTAGTAGTAGAAGTCGTGCTGGTAGTAGTACTAATACCAGGAGTAGCACACACACAAAAGAATAACAGCATGTTTATAGAAATGACCAAATTATAAATCATAACATTATTTCAAAGAAGTTATAAATACAAATAACAAATCGATGAACATTCGTGGAGGGTAGTTATGCTATACATGAAACATTAATAGCAACAAATAAGTAAATGTGTCTCACCTCCTTCCCTGTGTATTATATTTGTTTATTTCTGAGATTTTGCAACTATATGTATGCATGTATGGGCGTATGGATGGATGGATGGATGGATTGATGCATGCATTATGTATGTCTGTCAAGCTAATTAAAATCAATACCTAGTCATAATGTCTCACTAAGCAAATTTTGAGGCGCTCTGAAACTGAGTTTTTGCACATTTACTACTTTTCCCGGTTATCTCTAGAAGAGCCGCTCAGACGAAAATGCGTGAAGCATTTGAAACGTAATGAGTTCGATAAGCACATCTGAAGGTTAGGACCGATAGCAGATTCCGACAGAGCATACATTTGTCCAACCAGGGTCTATGGTTTACTTTGTGTTCGGAGGTGTACTATATGATCTTATGATGATTACGACCGTGTCGTCGAAAGTGCGTTGTTTAAGTTGCTTGAACTTATTATGCATGTCACGTAACAAAATAGCTTGTTAACTTTAAACTATAAGAAAGAAAGTTACTTTGTTTATGATATAATTAATGTATGGAAGTAATGGGAACGGTTACCAACATTGAAAGACAAAAATATGCCATAGTCAACAGAAAGAATGTTTATTTAATGATATTTTGTTTAAGGAAATTGCAGTAATTTCTATACCTAAACATCTGGATACAGTAACGTCACTCTGAAGGGTGGCCCCATTGCTAGCACGTTCCCCTTCTGGTCAACTGGTCAGCCTGACGGTCTAGGAGGAGTGATATTGTGTGGAGATGAGGAGTTACTTTACTAACTACCTGATGAATAACTACCACTTAAACATGCCACAGGGCTTTATTTGTCAGATTTAAGTGCAGAGATAATAAAATACAGGAATAAAATTATATCAGAGAAAGAGTCTAAATAAACTTTATTCAGCAACACTGCTTATTTTTGTACATATATATTTTGATTACATCCCTATCAATCAATCAATCAATCAATCAATCAATCAATCAATCAATCAATCAATCAATCAATCAATCAATCAATCTTTGTATGTACGTAGATATCACCTAGAGTTAGAGATGCCACCGTACAGCAGAACTCCTTGGTGTTTGAGGAAGTTTGTGAATGATATGAAAACATGAGAGTACTTCCTATCGCTTATATTCTCATTATGTCCACTGAAATGTTACATCATTGAAAGAAAATGCTACATAGAAAGAAATGTTTTAAAAAATATCACGGAAATACGAGTTTATTTTGCACGGTAACTGTACATATTTATTAAAACAATTGAAAGAAAATTTAATTTTACATTAAGGCATGTTACTTGGAACACAAGAATATAATTCTCTCGGTTGAAAGCTCTGATATGTTGATTATTTGCAAATTCTTATTCTTCTCCTTCTTCTTCTTCTCGTATATGCTGCCGCAAAGGTTTCCAGTATCGAGATTTCTTTTATTTAAGACAAAAATCTGCTTTACAAACTGCGAGCCGTAACTGAATAATTACTGGAATAGTAAAGGCTATTGTTGATGTCGAGAACACAATACAAATGAGCGCGAATTTTACAGAGAAAACCAAGCTGGCTTGTAAGTCATAGCGTTTACCTGATGTAGCAATTGTTATCTCACATTCTTTTCAAACGAACGACAGGGATCACATGATACCACCCATCCATCTGTGTATGCCTACGTGCTTGTGTGAGTACTTGAGTATTTTATATTACGCACCTCTTCCTATACTGTTAAAAATGTAGATTAAATACATAAGTGATGCCATAAAAATAGATAACTCTGAACTAATTTCTTCTGGGGTAGTTCCTAATTATTCGAGAATGAACAAGAACAAGTTCCATTAAAATAGTATGCATACAGTTAGAGTTAGAGAGTTGCCAGGACGACTAAACGTTAAAGTTGTGGGTAACATGTAAATATCTTATTCATGGATGAAACGTTTGTCAATTTTTTGGGTAATCTACAACAGTTACGATGCCGCAAAGAGATGTTCATAGCAAGTTACAGGATAGTATCATCCCTACAATTTGAGCTACTTTTTTATTCTAAAACTTTAACAGCGTGACTAATCTGTGGACTACAAAGTCATTAGTGAATAAAATAGGTCACAGGAATATCATCATGCTATAGGTTTGTCAACAAAACAAAACTGTAACAACGACCTTTCCTTGTAAATAATTAATTCATGCATGAAAAGTATGTTGCTGTGGCCACTTTCTCTGCCTTAGTTTTCAATGAAGCACAGCAAGATCAAGTTACATGAAGATATCAAACCTTCAACTAAAGTTATGTTGGGAAAACAAACTTAAACACAGGGATTAACCTGTAGTTAACAAAGGCATTAGTTATAAAAAAATAGGTCACTGTGACAACCTTCCCCTGCGTTGGTTCAGAATGATGCCTCAAAAATATTAGAAGCGCCTCAATACAAATAAATCTGATACAAGTTAATGTTGACTCTAAGTGTGGGGAAACCCATATTTGTATGTAAACGTCCTTGACAAGTTCATAATTGGGTTGAAATATTTATGTTTGATTATTTGTTTCACGTGCTAGTTTCTATCATGATACAAGAGGATGATCATTTAGTTCCTTTACGATTACGCACGTATAATGCAAAGAGACAACATGTTCTTCAGAAAGATGAGAAATAGAGATTGAGCTCTTGATGCCCGAAGGTGTAAGAAAGTTCAGTATTTCAACCAAGGATATATCGTCAATCAAGTGGCAACGTTTTGCCAGTGGACGTCATAGTACATACCTACTGGGGATGAGATTCTCGAATGCGTAGCAATCAGTCCATTCGAAAGTACCTATCTTCTTTCATGCATTGTATGGAAACATACAGCTTATTTGAAGGATACAGCCTAGAGTCAGTGTATCCAAATAAAGACTACGCTTGACGCTATGAAAGAAAAGATTGACACTTTGCTCTCTTTAGCAGAAGCGCGGAGCACTGACGGAAGTCAATTTCAACAACAACCTTGACACGCGTTTAACCGAGATCAAAAAAGAGTTTGATGTGCTCAAGGTGTAAGTATTTGGACGTCTCGAAAGTTCGTTAAAACGTTGAGTTCATTACTGAAAACCAAATCAAAGTGCAATAATAAAAGTTTTGCATAGTTTTGAATTTCATGCGATGATAAAGAAGGAAGGACGTATGTTTCAGCATCACCAAAACATTATAAATTAATGTTTCCTTACCAAAGCTATTGGAAAAGATCGCATTAGAAGCATACAAGGAAAATGCTAAGTCAAAATGTCAGAAACAAAGTCTCGTGATTCTTTGTGAGTCATGGGAATTTGATTAAAAACGTGGACACGTATGAAACAACCACATCAAGTTTACAAGAAGGGTTACGCGTTTATTTATTTATTTATCTATTTATTTATTTATTTCAGTGTCCAAAGGGCTATCATAATGATGAAAATTATATACTCAGTATGTTGGAAGTTTTACTATAAATTAGAGGTCAATCGATTAAAGACCCTGTCTGAGGCTAGACAAACCAATCATTATGAAGTGACTGACCTCATGATTCTCGTCGAGTAAACGTATCAGTTCTTCTTTGTTGAAAATCTATCCCTATGGGTCATTACATAGAAAAGGATGCGAAAGGTACCCCGTCACTAATTGTCCATAAAGTAAAATTACAATGTCACTAATTGTCCATAAAGTAATAGCAGAATGTGTAGTTACAAATTCATCAAATTTTCACAGATTCAAAAGATCATAGACTCCTCTTATCAAATACACAAAGAAAAGGGTATGTAGTGAATATTTTTAACAGGTCGTAATATTTACAAAGGTCTCGTATACCTTTTGTTGACTTGATTAACTTCTGTCACAGGACTGTTATTTGCGATTAATAGAATTGTTTAAGCATTTTTCTCTTTCGTTTTTTAATAAGAGACAAATCTCGCAACCACGTAATTTCACGTCAAATCTTTCCCAGAGTTCGCAGCATTATGATAAACCAAATATGACGTCATATCAATGACGCCATGATGCAACGATCAGGTCTTTTGGACCTGCGTAGTAAGCGTTGATTCACAAAAGCGGAATACCTTACAAGGGAATGCATATGTATCAAAGTAGTCTTCAGCAGAAATGGATTCGAACTCACACACATAGATGAAGTTTGTATGTAAGCCTTTGTCAAAAGTTATGTAGCAAGAAAAAAAGAAGATTAAAGGAAGAAGAACTCAAGGTTCTTGTAGATAATACCTTATAAAACCGACAGAAAGAGATATAAAAAGAATAGATAGATAGATATATAGATAGAACCATACTGTGTTGTTTATATTTACATGTATGAGCACTTACATGTTGTGTGTGTGTGTTGTTTTTTTTAGCGCATTGCTAAATTATGATTATTGAGGGTAATACCGCTTATTTGCCGAACTTTAAAATTTCGTACAAGAAATAATTGTAAAACAGATGGCTGGATTTGACAAATACGCTGACCATAAAAGTCAAATAATAGTTAACGCAATCTTTTATCATATTTAACCATATTTAATGTCTGGTTGCTTTATATGTACAAAGGAAAGCAAAGAGTTTAAACCTAGAAGACATGTATGAAACTTTATAACAAATGAATATACATTGTTTTAGCATCCCTGTAAAAGTGTTATAGCAGAAGATTATTGCACGGGTATATTAAATGTACAATTGTTTTGAACCCTAGTCTTACTGTCTTGATCTTTTTTATTAATGGTGAAAACCTTAGAACACATGCCGTGTAGATCGTGTTTTCAGTCCATCTACTGGACTATTGGATACATTTGGCAGATATACTCAGATGCTTTAGTAGAACTTTATTAGAAGATAGTCATATAATCCAAATCATCAAAAATCATTGCAAATCGATACGAAGTTTGAATTTGAGGATGATTTTGGATAAAACGTTAGAGTCGTTAAATGTTTTTTTTCTTCTTTTTTTTGTGGCTAAATAATACTTTAATACTTTTAGGAGTAAGAATAGGCCAACAGCACAAATAAATCTACTCTATTCCGTTAATGTTGCTGTACTAATCTCTTTATTTAAGTACAATATATATTTACTATTTTAGTACTATACATAGACAAATATGAGAAAGGACACACTGATGTAAAATAGTACGTATAACAAAATCCATAAAAAGTTCACAAATGGGAAACACACATTTCTCTTAAATACCTCAACGAATTGTATTTGGATGCTGTTCGGTGAAGATATTAATAGTATTTGTATTAACTATGTTGAAAATTCAACACAAAGTAATATCGCTCATTCTTTTTAACATCCGAAAATTTTCTTTTGAATATTTTATAGGAAACCAAAGTAGTAATTACCTCACAAAAATGTTCAAACTCTCAAAGGTGCCCATAACACCTCGCCATCTTGATGTGACGAATGAAATCAGAACGTTGGCGCAAAAATGATATAATATAACCGCGACTCGACTTGCGTTGTAGGTACGTTTAAATCAAGCAACCACCCTTTAACTGAAAGTCAATAATTACTATTAACATTTCTGTAGATCTGTGTGCGAGTAAAATGAGTTTCAATGGCTATTACTGCATTTTTCAAGCAAATTATTTTTCAACATGTAAGAAATAACGTTCAATAGCCTTTTTTTCCTTTAACCGAGAAAGGTGTCACAAATGTACTGTATAATTTCTAGACTTGTTTTATGTGTTAGAAGAATTTGCTTATGAGACACACGTATGAAATAAGAAACCCGACTATCCATAGGCAGTACACACACGCGGCATCTGCTGGATTAATGTGTACTTGAGTTTCTTTTGTACAACATCATGCCCCCTTATACTGATCATCAATATATAACTTGTTGTGGTTTAGATTTTTCTAGGGCATATATAGAAGGTTCAATGTAAAATTGGTGTATTTTCAGGACATCAACTGTTCTATTATGTTTTCGACCTAGTTCCTGCTGTGTATTTTCTCATTTGTACTAAACATCTACTGGCTAATTAGGAACATTGACAAGATTCACATGTTTGTCTATCAGCTGGGATTTCTGGCCCATAAACACGCGATTTTAAAGCTAACAAAATTGTGCATATTCAAACAAAAGCCTAGTATCACGTTTTCATACCAGGAAATGTCAATCATTGTTTCTCCATGCCTTTCTTTTGTAAATACCGTGCATGTCGTCTGGTGAATCAAAAGGTATTTGTTTGGAATGTATATCTTTGAATTAAGCTTCTATCTTGGATCTAGAATGTTAGTTTGACTGCACAACATTCAACAATTAAGAATGATTCAACATTTCTCATAGCGTTCGTCTTGCTTCAAAAATACAATGAAATCTATCCAATTATATTTAGTTGATACATGATGGGAGATAGAACGTCCTCAGTAGAACTTTATTGTTAATATTTTGTACTACATATGATCTCCAGAAACTGTTCCCTGCAGAGTTATATTCCCTAATTTGACAACATAGCAAATGTTGTTAACGGGACCATAAATGCTTCCAATTTTAAAAGATACAATATACCTATCACAAGAGCGTCCACGACGACGATGCGAAAGCTCTCGAAGGTATAAAGTATGGATGCGTTACTTTCTTAATATATGTAGACTTTTTAACTATATAAGACACCGGCATGGTAGAGAGGTAAAGCTAGAGGCGAAAAATAATATTATGCCATGGATGGCATTCTGTGTAACGCGATCTCAGTGCAATGACGTATATAGCTAGGTCATGTCAAGCAGTATAGCGCTACTGTGCTGATAGCTTGTATCAAAACTCGTTCGCCTTATTCATAGATGATCCCTTTCTAGTCATGTAGCTATTTCCTCTAATTTTGATCTTTTTTAAACATAAATCTCTTCATTATTCTGGATAGTTTTTCTTCTATTTGCCAAATAAAGAAACAATTTTTCTTCGTGTGTCATTATATATATATATATATATATATATATATATATATATATATATATATATGTGTGTGTGTGTGTGTGTGTTATTTATTGTTCTGTGTGGAAGACCATGCTTTAGGAAACGTAGGGAAACTTTGTTATTTTCCCTCAGCCATTTTCCAACGTTTGTGTCAATATATATATATATATATATATATATATATATATATATATATATATATATATATATATATATATAGAGAGAGAGAGAGAGAGAGAGAGAGAGAGAGAGACAATTAGCCAGCGTTAATGCGGAGAGCGGTTAGTTTGCGAATCAAACATTTCATATTCTGCATGGGTTCGGGATTTAGTCGGTTCTTTTAAATGCTTATTTGGATTCAATCGTCGAATCTGCAATTGTCGGGTATAGCGTTCATACGAAGAGAGTTCTGTTGAGTGTGAATGTGTAGTTGTGTGTGTGTGTGTGTGTGTATAAGATAGATGGACAGAAAGTCGATTAGATAAATTAATAGTGATTTGGAATTGTGTTTATTCACGGGTTGTTGCCTGATTCACAAGGAAAGAGACCAAGGTTAGAAAGATATATTTACATGCAATGTTCGTATTTATACAGGCAATGTTAGAGCAGATGTACCATATATAAATGCTAACAGGCTTAAGTTGCGACTTTCAACTTTCGGCATGATCAGGTTAGTATGAACGGTACATATGACAATATACATTTGGCAAGCACATTAGGTATGCTATCTGTGAGCAATTACAAACACAGGGATCATACATGTTTGTTTTTTTTTTTTTTCTTTTGGTAATAACGTTGGACGAATACCGAACCCGAAGGGCGAGGATTTCAACACTAGTGAAAAAACTGTGATTGCATTTTTTTTAAAGATATACAATAACAGTAGTTCTGCCAGTAGTATGATAAAAGGCTGTTTCTAAAACACTTTTTGTCTTTTTTCGACATAGAGGTCTTCATTTTGCAAACAAATTGCTCTATCCAAACCCGATGGGGTGCCCCAAAAAAGTGGGCATCAAGTTGTTGAAAATCACCGGAAACAACTCCAGCAAACGATCCACAAAGTTGCTAAAAAAATATTTTTTAATGAAATGAAAAGTTTTATAAATATAATGTAAGCGTATTATGTTTTAAATTAATTTTCATTATCAACATCATCATTTTCATCCTCAGAATCATCGTATTTGTACACAAGATCTAATTCTGCAGCATACGCATTAAGATAGTTTTTATTTTGGTATTTTTTTTATCCTAAATGCAATTTTTCCAGTTACTTTGAGATTTTGCGATTGTAACATAGAATAATCCCTTGGTGGAATCTTTGTTCTTGTATCACCTTTTTCGAATACTTTTGAGCTGTTGTCTATGTTTATCTTTGTGAATTGATTTTTTCTGATCACTTCTCCAGTGTAATTTTTTACCATAGTCTTGATTTCTGTTTCAAGATTTTCTATATCCTTGTAATATTGATCCGTATCACAGATACAGATTTCTATTTCAGTTCTTTCTGAATTATGATGGATTTTATTTACATCCATTGAGTTTATCTCCAGTGTGTAAAATTTATTTTCAATCATAACATGATTATCTCCATAATTTTGTGCGAGCGTGATTTTTTGTTGGGTTGTCATTATACATAATGCACATAAAATTATATCTTTAATTGATTGTTAATAATGAAATTTAGCTTTAGATCTTTAAATTAATAGTTCTATCAAACATATTTTTTTGTGTACTCGTCAATGTACTTTGTTGTTCTATTAGGTACAATATCGATTAATAAGTCGTCCTTGACTGGTAGTTCATGTATTAGGCTTATAATGTCATATTGTTTGCCTCTAAGATACGCTTGCAATTGTGATAGTATTTTTGAGTACACAGCTGCTGCTAATTTACATGATGATTTTTTTGTGTTCAAGCTTTGGTTCAAGTCGTTTAAATCCAGTACTGATAAATATTCCAGATGCAGCTAATATTAGAAGAAGAGGGTTAAATAAACTACCTGCTGAGATGATACCACTTGTTGTTAGCAATAATGGTGAATAAAATATTAATTTTATTAGCCGGCTGTAGTACTTGCTTGCTTTCTTTGCACAGTATAGCTTTTTGTGATACGTTTTAAAGTATGATATCAGTTGATCTCGTTCATCTTTTGGTATTGCTTCAGAAATATGATTAAAGTCAATAATTTGTCTCATTATGATAAGGATTATTTTAAATTAGTCATCAACGGAATTGACAACGACGTTAACTGGTAATTTTAAACGTTGCGGCATTGTTAGAAACTAATGCTCGAAAATCCGCTTTCTTAACATCAGCAAGAACTGTTTTGTATTTGTCGAACAATTTGGATTTATAACTTCGTAGTCGTCGGTCTTGTTCGTCATCGTATTCTTTTGTTGGTTTGTGATCTAGTGTTTTTGAAAACGTTGCAATATCATTTATTTCACCGATATTACTCTAATGAAGGTCAATGAACTCTGTAGCTGCTTTTATAAAGTCGATGTTAATATTACTTGGAATAAAGTATTTTTGGAGTATGATATAAGCGGTTGCAAACCTTTCTTTTACATGTGGTTGATCTAAAACAACTGGTTGATCTGATATCATGACATTATTTAAAACTGTTCTTACTTCACCGAGTTCATTAAAATTATACTTAAATTCTAAATCTAACAAGTCAAGATTTTTAACATTAATATCTTTATGGGTTAAATGATATACACCACGAAAGTGTCTTTTAAAGAAAAAATTATGTTCTTCAACAGGAATATCTAGATCCCGTAATTCATCCCTGTACATAATTTTTTTGATATCTGTCCATGTTTTTATTCTGTGTAGGTCACTAACTATTATTTTCTTTTCTAAATTTTTATTTGCAAGATAATAATTTCTAGCATCATTAAGATTATAATTAAAAATCGTAACCGATGATTCTTCAAAGTGATATGTACCTCCTAGTCTATTATTTTCATAATCTAAAACTTTTCCGAAAAACCAAAGTGTAATAACCGCATCGGTTAATTTGCTAAGTTTATTATAGTGTTCGATAACCTCCTTGAATTCTAAAGTTGCTGCAGCGTTTTCAATTAAGTCTTTGAACTTTTTATTTGCAGGATTACTGAGAATATCCCTGTATTTGACGAACAAAGCAGATCTTTTATCTTTTAAAATATTTTCCTGTTCTTCTGTAAGGGTTAATTTACCTTCAAACTCAAATGTTTCTGAGACCAGATTTATCTTATTTACGTCAACGCCTTGATTTGATTCAATAAATTCAACAGCTGATTTTACAGCGCCTACTGGTATAGTGTCAAGCACTAAGTATTTACGTAATATTGAGTACGCTGCAGCGTAATCTCCTAGTATATTATCCTCAGACAAAAGCTTGTTTACTTTTAATTTTTCTTTTATTAGTTCACGTAAATCTTCGTACAGTGGTACGTCCATAAAGGCTTGTAATACACGATTTTCATCTCCTTTGGTTATTATAATATTATATGTTTTTGAACTTTTATCAGGCTTCCAAGTTATTTTTTCTTGTATTTCAGTAAAAGAGCTTAATTCATCGCAAAAAGCCTTTTTTTCAGCATCTGTTGCTGGTTTTAATTTCTTTTCAATTGTTTCTACTGTATCAAATGCTATTTCTATATCTGTACCATCATATTTGTTTTTAAACCCTTTTGTTTTCGATGATACTAGTACAAAGTAACTTGTGGCCAACGCATGAGCATCGTCAGGTTCATTGTGTACATCAAGAATTGTTTCAACGTCATTGCAATCTAATCCGAATTCTCTGAAAACACCCCGTTTACTAAAATTATTAAACACTTTCACATTTCTTCCTGAACCTAGTCGTTTCTTTTCAAAAATATTATCTAAGCACTCCGTTCTGTTTTTGTGCTCTTGTTCTTTGTTTTTTTCAAATTTTAGTTTTTGTATTAATTTTGTTCTCATTATTGTCAAAGCATTATCTTTGGTAAGTTCTAAAATTACATCATGAAGGAAATTCTTAATTTGTTCCTCAAGCTTTTCCGTTTCAGCTGGAACACAAAATTTAACGAACATGTCATATATATCCAGTAGTTCCTTCATCTGAGACTTTCTCATAGTAATGACTGATCTTAAGTTTGTAATATTATCATTAATCTCATCTGGATTGATTAACATATTTGCTAAATCACGGATAGCTGCTCTAGAAGTTATTTCTGGTTGTTTATTTGTTTGAGTATTTAATTCAGGTTTAGTTAATTGTGAGTGGTCAAATTCAAATATTTTATGGTAGAACTCACGGCAAACTTCAACAATTTCTTTTGACACAGTCATTTACGTTTATATATAAACGCTACATTGAATCATCCACTGTAAATATTTGCATTAGGGTTAGTCCAGGGTTTGTTAATTCTGCAGCAACCACAAATAGCCTAAATAACCAGTATTTATTGACCATATTAGCTGCTGCTATATTAAAACTTTGCACAGAATTTGAAAGGTAGTAGTTAGTTGCTACGTGTAAGCCTGTCCAGGTGACATCATCAGTTGAGCCCTGTAACTTCCAGTTGAAAATTCGCTCTGCACCACCTGCGCGGCCACGAAGTTGAAGTTTCCAAACTGCTACACTTGCAGGACATTCAATCTTGATCCAGAAGTTTGTTGAAACACCATTGGTTGCCCATTCGTTTAAATTTACTGTAGACTGTAAATGTGAAGCAAATACATTGAAAGGAGCGTAACCAGGATACGCTGACGATGATGATACAATAAACCCAGTACGATTACCAGTGTTTCCTGATAGCGGTGGAATATATCCAACATTGTTTTTGATCCGAATGCTTCCAAGTACTCGTGAATCAACATATGATTTGTTTGCGAGATCATCCGCTGCCGTTTGTGCTGCTAGGCATTTGACAACCGAGTTTGCGCTCATGATAAGATTTCCTGTCATTGTATCTCCGAGTTTGTTTACAACTGCGCTACTGAGGTTCAACAGTGATGAATACGGAACAGCGTCTCCTGGATTAGATGGCACTGGTAAGTTTTTTAGTATTCGGTTGTTCATGTCTAGCGTACCCGCCATTATGCTGCCAGTTTTAAGTACAGCATTATCTTGCATATACTGGACGTTAACAGCATTGTCAAGTGCCCATGACAAGTAAGTATTTATTCCATTTAAAACAAATCCACCCATGTTTAATGATCCGATCATTGTAGAACCTTTACGTGGTACATAGTCAGAGACCTTGGTTAACATTTGTGCATAAGAAATTGCATCACTTTGATCGTTTGGTGGATAAGCTGTTGGTAGACCAATTATTTTTGCACTGTTTATCATTGATAATGTTCCAGCCATTATATCTCCTGCGCGACCTATGTACTGAGATGTGATGTCATCCACGTACGTTTTATTTACAAGATCAGCAGGTTGTGTAGGTAACGCCGATGATTTTATTTTATTTACGCCCATATCAAGGTTTCCTTCCATTGTGTCTCCGGCTTTCCTAACATGTAAATTATCAGATGATACTAATTGGTTTAGACTGACTGCTTGTGATGGATCAATGTCTGCTGGTGGATAATCTGTTACCAAATCAGTAATTTTATTGCCTGACATGTTTAGTACTCCAACCATTGAATCGCCTGATCGTTTTAAATAATTGGTAAGATCTGCGGGTTTACTTGTATCCGCTGTTGAAGTTGTTGAAATTGTTGTTCCAAATTTTGTATAATACGTCATCGTCCTTTTCATTTAAAAGGTTTATACAATCGCATTGATAATATCAACAACGTTGTTAAAACAACGCACATTGATTTTTATTAACAACGTTGTTAAAACAACGAACATTGATTTTTATCAACATTGATTTTTATCAATGATTATAATAAACAACAATGCCAATAATAAATTTTGATTCAAAAGAAGTTATTACGAACAAACATAATTGCGATCTACCTAACTGCCATTATTTGATTGTTGGGAGAACTGGATCTGGTAAAACTAATCTTTTACTTGATCTTTTGCTGAATAACAAGCTGAACTACGATCGCGTCTACATTTATACGGTTAATCCACAACAAGATAAGTACAATACGTTAAGCGAGTACAATGAGCCACTTAAGGAAGCAATGGGTTCCACCGATAACATCTTTATTGTAAAATATCCTGAGGACGTTATTCCGATTACTGAACTTGACGCTGATGAAAATAAAATTATTGTCTTTGATGATATTCCACTTGAGCATGATGAAACTGAAAAAATTAAGTCCTACTTTTCGCTGTCGAGAAATAAGCGTTGTAATTCAATTTTTTTGGCTCAGGGCTTTTTTAACGTAAATAAATTTATTAGACGTAATACTGGTTGCTTTATACTTTTTAACGGCCTTGACAACACTGATATTGAAAAAATCGCACATGACTTCTGTGGTGCTATTTCCAAGGAAGAGTTTATTAAGCATTACCATGAGGCGACTAATGGACTCCATAAGTTTTTCATATTTGATCGAATAACAACAGATGCTAATAAGATGTTTCGTAGCTGTTTAGATTAAAAACATTGTTAACGATGTCAAAGACATCAACGGTGTTAATAACACGGTCAAAGACATTAACGTCAACAACGTTGCTAAAACAACGCGCGTTGATTTTTATCAACGTTTATAGTATAAACGATTGTATAAAAAATGTCCGTTGATAAAAAAGTACTTGAGGGATTGATTCAAGCCAGGCAACGAAATAAGAAATTAATACAAGAAACAGCCATTGGAAAGGCACGAACTGAAGAAGAACTAAAAGAAATGTTTAAGCCTATTACGAGTGCTGTTACAGCTTCTAAAGAAGAATCGGATAAAACAATAACAGATAAAACTGATTCAATCAAAAATTTAATCAATTTACTTTCATCAGGAACAACTAAAAAAATAGAAGGCCTTAGAGGTCTAATAGAAGCATCAGGTGAAGATATGAAAACAAAATTTACAAAATTGTTTACAAAAACTGATATTGCAAGCGTTGCTGAATATGTTAAAAATTTAGTGTATCAGGTTGAATATCTTGAAGATGAGTTAGCGAAAGAAACGGATCCTACTAAAAGGCAAGAAATTCAAGGTAACATTGAAAAACTAAGCCAACAAGTTAATGAGTTAACTGAACAACTTGGTGAATCTAAACAGCAAATTGAAGCATTAGAAAGTGATTCTATCAGTGAAAAAAAGAAAATTGAGGAGGAATTTGAGGAGATACAAAAAAAATTTAAAGGTAAAGAAGCTAGGGGGGTTAATTTATTACCTGCTAGGGAATTTGATGACATTATTTCACATGTTTTTGAGAAATCTAAAAAATCGAGTATTATTTTTGATATTTTACCTCCAGATGATGTACTTGAACGTATGAACCATGATCAGTTATTAACTCTGTTGAAAAAAATTAAATCTCATAACCAGCGAGCTGGTAAGCTTAAAAGTAATCCTTACATTAACGAGGATTTAGAAAAAACAAAAACGTATTATCAGAATATTTCTACTCGGTATAAAAAAGCAATTATTTTTGCTTTAAAAGATGCAGAAGCAATTGAGAAAACAGGAACTGGAATAAAAGTGTTCTCATCCCCATCTGAGGTTTTTGATAGGTTTATGTTAATTATCTCATCGAAACAAGCTGGAAACACTGGTGTAGAAATTGACAACGAAATCACTGAGATGTTGGATTACTTTCGGTCAAATAACCTTATCACCACAGATGAATTCCAAATTCTCAGCAGGGATTTAATCGATTAGTTTTTTTATAAACGTTTATATATAAACGCATATACTTACATGATGAACGAAGAAACGTTTTTTCTTGATTCGTCTCAGACTAAAGACAATAGCGCAAATTTTACTGTATCATTTAATCCGCCAGTTATTCTTGATCCAATCCGTAAATACCGAATTGGACTTATTTCAGCTACTATGTGGAACAGTTTTTTTAATATCAAAGGTGGTGTAAACAACAATTTCGTATATAGGTTAAATAATGCATCGCCCTGGGTGACTAAAACAATTACACCTGGAGCATATAATTTACTTGGTATCAACCCTGTTATTACAACAGTATTTGGATTAGCTGACTGCACCATTGAAGCAAATTATAATACATTACGTGCTCAAATGACGCTTAAAAACAGTTTTACTGTTGATTTTGGAGCACCACTTTCGCTTGCGAGTCTGCTAGGATTTGAACAAAAACAGTACAACGCCCCTGCAGGAGGTGGAACAGCTTCATTTGAGGGTGAGAAACCTGTGAACATCACTGATGATAATTCTATCCTGATCGACTGCAGTATTGCAAATGGATCGTATTCAGCATTTGGATCACGTAATCGAGCGATCTATAGTTTTTCACTTGATGTACCACCTGGATCATTAATTCAGTTAGTCCTAAGCAAATTATTTATTACCCGATTAACGTTGAATCGCAGATAAATTCGATCACAATGAAGCTAACAGATCAAACTGGACGTCAACTAGATCTTAATAATGAAACAGTAACGTATTATTTACACTTGATCGAACAGGGTTGACTTATCAGCAATGGCAAAGCCATGGCGTTGATTATTATCAACGTTGATTATATAACATTATTAATAATGACAATGACATCATTTTCATCAATGAGCAATAGAAGAAAAATATATCGACCACACACGATTGGTGGAAGCTTACTTGGAAACATTTTTTCAAAGATAGTTCAACATGGACCTGGAATTGCTACAAAATTAGCACCAGTAGCATTTAAAGCACTTGAATCAGCTGCAACAGCATCGGCGAGTAAAATTGGTGACGCTGCCGGCAACTTAATCGCTGATAAGTTTTTCACAACAAAACCAAAGCCACCAGAACTAGACAAAGCACTGATGAGGGAAATAGCACCATCACCAGAAGCAGCACGAGCAATGCTTAAAACAGCAAAAAAATTATTGTCTAATGATAGTGAGCGAATTATTAAATCCCTGGGTGATAAAATCTCCATCACTAATAGGCCCATCAGAGCTGCTGATGTTGCCGCATTTTGATAACATTGGAATTGTCAATCGCACATTGATTTTTATATAACCTTATTAATAATGGCAATGATACCAACACACGTTTATTTTAATATTGATGAGCTGTACATGATTGATAACACTGCTGTAGAGTTTGAGTACACTGAGTACATTGAAGGTATCAATGACATGAATATAAACACTGAAAGAAAAATAAGCACAAGAGATGAAGACGTTTGGCTGTTACCTCATAAAGCATATATTGAGATTCGTGGTAACTTAAGGACAACGGCTAATCCTCCAGTAGCATTTGCTGCAGGTACAAATATTGCACTACAAAACAATGGATTTGGATTGTTTAAAAATGCACGTTACCAGCTTAACAACCAAACAATCGAGGACATACAAGATAATTTACCAATTGCAAGCACTATTTTAAATATTGTATCATTTAGTGAAGATTACTCGAGATCAACTGCGACAAATATGTTTTAGTTTAAGGACATTGGTTTAGGTAATGCAACAGCTCCATTAGCAATGTACGGCGCTTTAGCTGGTGCTAATGTAGGTGCTGTTCTTGCTCTTTTAAATGTTAGGCCTGATCCTGGTGTTGCTAATGATGGTCATGTTTACAATCTGATTAGCGGCCTTGTAGATACAGTAAATAATGCCCAAAATGATGGGCATTCAAAACGACTGATAATGGAGCACAAATTACGATGTTACTTCCATTAAGCGCGATATTCGGATTCTGCCGCGATGTTAACAAAGTTTTCAGAGGTATAAAGCACACGGTTATTTTCAACAGAAATACAAATAATAATGTTATTTTAAAAGCTGCCGGTATTGATGACGGACAGTTTGTTATTAGCAATCTTTCACTGTGGATTCCAAAAATAATTCCATCGCTGGCAAAACAACTTGAGCTTGAAAACAAGTTAGAGGCGTTTACAAAGAAAATTCATTTTGAGCAAAATAAGATATATACGCTGTCAATACCAGATGGACAAAGTTACACATGGCGAATAACAACAACACCATCAGAACAGCTACCACGCCATATTTTTATAGTATTTCAAACCGCTGTAAGGTATACAAGTGATCAAACTGCTAACAAGCGAGTATTTGATCATATGAATGTTACAAGTATAACTGCTAGAATAAATTCCCGGCAATATCCAGAAAAAGAGTTAGTTTGTGATTTTAATGTGGCGACTAGAAATGTTTCAAGAGCATATATGACACTGATCGAAGCGATGCAAAAATATCTTGATACGGACACTGGTAGTCAAATATCAATTGAGGAATTTAGAACATTGTATCCAATATTTCATTTTGATGTTAGTAAACACGCTGAAAGACTATCATTATCAATGGCTGATATTGAGGTATCATGGAAGCTTGGAGCAAATCCTGGCGCAGGATATCAAGCATTTGCACCGATAACATCTGATAGATATCTTACACTTGATGTGTTAAAAGGAAAGATGTCAGTAACCGTTGTTTAACAGTTACACAATTTTATAAAAACATTGATTATATACGATGCCTACTAAGAAAGTTAAAAGTGATTCCAAAAGGCATCTAACAAGGATAAAACAAACCATAAAAATAATTGGGCAAATAAAGGCTTTGACAGGTAAAATTGAGCGAATACTAGAAGATGACATTACGAAGACTGGCGGTTTTATTGGTCCAGCAGTATCTGTTTTAATTAAATCATTGTTACCAAAGGTTTTGACAGTGCTTGGAACACTTGGAATTGCTGCCGGATCAGGAACCCACTGGGTTGCATTATACGACAACAATTATTTTGATAGTTACGGATTTCCTCCGAGCGACCACATTAAAAGATATGTTCAATCATTTCCCAAATTTGCTAGTACACCAATCAAATACGTTAGTAATCAAATTCAGCAAAACGGCACCAATGCGTGCGGATATTATTGTATAATGTTTATTAAAGAGCTTTCCAAAGGTAAATCAATGTTAGACTTTATTTTACAGTTTGATCCCGTTACATCTGGAAATTCAAGCACCAGTGCCATTGGCAATTTCATTGCTAGCACTGACGTAGGAAGTATCAATAATGATCGAATCGCCATTGAATCTTTCAAACATTGATTATCATCGTTGTTTTAACCCTTGTTATTAACAAGGTTAACAAAAAATTAAATTTTTTGTGTAATTGTTGATTATAACATGGCAGAAACGTATTGCTTAAAATGTAAGAAGAAAACTGGCAATCTGAACGAAATGATTGTGAAAACAAAACACAACAGAGCGATGATAAAAAGTATTTGTACGGTTTGTAAAAAAAATTAAAGCATATTTATAAAAGAATGATTTGCAATTGTGAACATAGTAAGATGCTTTCCATTGAGGGAAACAAACTAGTCTGCTATTGCGACAAATGCGAACATCGTCAAATACTTGGAGGTGCTATTGATATTCATAATCTGATTGGAAAACTACCAAGACCAAAAGGAGGATGGACCCTGCCTGGGCATAAGTACACAGGACCTTGGAACCCGCTAGACGAACAACTTGACAGCAATGATCAACCATTACCAGGACAAGAACCTTTTAACCAGGTTGACGCCATTGCTATGAAACATGATATTTGTTACCGAGATAACCCCACTGATAAGCATATGTGTGACAAAGAAATGCTGGACAAGCTCGGAGAGATGCAGCCGGAAAATATAAGAGAAAGAATTGATCGTCGATTTGTGCAAGGAGTAATCGGAGCAAAATATAAACTTGGTCTTGGTGGTGATGTCGATGATATTGTTGAAAACGTACTTGGAATTGATTACGATAGTTTACATTACAAAAACTCAAAGTGCGTTGTAAATGTTAAAAATAACGACGACAAGTGCTTTCAGTGGGCGGTTCTTTCAAAATTGTATCCAGCTGAATCAAACCCAAATAGAGTATCAATACAAAGAGTACGCAAATAGATTAAATTTTGATAAAATTGAATTTCCAGTACAAATCAACAAAATTGAGAAGTTTGCTCGGCAAAATAACTTAACTATAAACGTATTTGGCTTGGACCGTGCAAAAATCACTGGAGACCTATTTTCGTATCCATTGATAATAAGTGAAAATTTAGAAGCTAAAAAGGCACATGCGAGCGAAGTAATTAATCTATTATTTTATAAAAATCACTATTGCTGGATTAAAAACTTTAATGGATTTAATTTCAGCCAAAATAATAAGCATAAAGGAAAACTTTATTTCTGTTATCGCTGTTTAAGCAGGTTTACCTCACAGGAAGTATTAGATCGACATTTAGAATACTGCTCAAACAAAAGAATACTATGCCTGATATCGAGCATTCGAAGTTTTAAAAATCCAGAACGATGTGGGAAAATGCCGTTTGTAATATACGCTGATTTTGAATCAGTGCAGGAAAATATCGATGTTGCAATAAACAACCCAAATATATCATCAACAACAAAAATACATAACCATATCCCCTGTAGTGTTGCTTACAAGGTTGTTTGCGAGTACGATAAGTCAAAATCAAAAAACATTGAGTTATACCGCGGTGTTAATCCAGCAGAGTGGATATTAACTAATTTGTTAATTGAGATAAAAGAAATTAAAAAAGTATTAAGAGACGATAACAAGTATGATAAGTCTAAAATGTTTGTTCCAGTGGTTTTCCACAACTTTAGAGGATATGACGCGCATATTATCATTGACGCGCTTGGCAACAAAAAATTTAGTGTTAAAACAATCAAATGTATTCCAAATAGCACTGAAAAGTACTTATCAGTAACTTTAAAACAACTTAGATTCATTGATAGCTTTCAATTTATGTCAGCATCGTTGGATAATCTTGTAAAAGGTTGTACTGTGTTTGATAACTTAGAAGAATACTTTGGGACTGATTCTAGTTATTTAACGCGGAAAGGAGTTTATCCTTACAAGTACATAAACGATTTTTCAAGATTCGATGAGACATCGTTGCCAGATATTTCAAAATTTTATTCAAAGGTCCGTATCGAAGGAATAAGCCAAAACGAGTACGAATACGCTCAACAAATATGGGAAAAATTTCAATGCAAAAACATTGGAGATTATCATGACCTGTACTTAATAACAGATGTTCTCCTTCTAGCTGATGTATTTGAACAATTTCGCAACACGTGCTTTCGCGACTACGGATTGGATCCCTTGTAGTATTTTTCATCTCCAGGGCTCGCTTGGGATGCAGCAATAAAAATAAGTAATGTAACATTAGATTTGTTCACAGATGCAGATATGTATTTATTTATTGAAAAAGTATCCGTGGAGGGATATCAGTAATAACAAAAAAATACGCAAGCGCTAACAACAAATACTTACCAAATTAAAATACTTACCAAATTATGATGCAAGTAAGGAAACAAGCTATATAATCTATTTGGATAAAAATAATCTCTATGAGTGGGCAATGAGTCAACCTTTACCAGTTGGAAACTATAAGTGGATAACAGAAGAACAATACCTAAACGAAAAGCCAAATAATAAAATAGGATATTTCATTGAAGTTGATCTTGAGTATCCATCTGAATTACACGATTTACATAACGACTATCCGTTCTGCGCTGAGCAGATTAAAATCAATAGTTCATGGCTTTCTCCCACCCAGATTCAACACGGTTGCAAAAGCACTGCAGAAAAGTTAGTTCCAAACCTGATGAACAAAACAAGATACGTAATACATTATAAAGCGTTAAATCAAGCAGTTGCAGCTGGTTTAAAAATAACTTGTATTTACCGGGTTCTAAAGTTTAAACAAGCTTGTTGGCTAAAAGACTACATTGATTTTAATACACGTAAACGAGCAGTTGCAACAACAGAATTTGATAAAAACCTTCCTAAGCTAATGAACAACAGCGTATTCGGAAAAACAATGGAAAACTTAAGAAAACGTCAGGAAATTGAACTTATCAACAATGAGGCACGGCGGGACAAAGTAATAGCAAAGGATAATTTTATCTCAAGAAAAATATTTAATGAAAATTTAATAGCAGCCCATATGCGTAAAACAAACCTAACACTGAATAAACCAATTGCAGATGGAGCCGCTGTTTTAGACCTTTCAAAAACATTAATGTACGACTTCTACTATGATGTTATCAAAAAATTATATCCAGGTGATAAATCACAATTATTATTCACAGATACTGATTCGCTCTGTATTCAAGTGTTCACTGATGATGTTTATCAGGACATGTACGATAATCGTCAATGGTTTGATCTATCAGATTATCCTGCTGATAGTAGATTTAAATCCGATGAAAATAAGAAAGTCATAGGAAAATTCAAAGATGAAACAAACTTCGTCCCAATATCTGAATTCGTTGGATTAAGAAGTAAACTTTACAGTTTTAAACTCGCTGATGGATCAGTAAAAAAACGTGCTAAAGGAATACAAAAGGCTGTTGTCGACAAAAAGATAAATTTCGGTGACTATAAAGATGCACTAACCGGAAAGCGTGATCATGTGTTAATGACAACATTACGATCTGATAAACATAAAATTACTACATCGGTGATAAATAAAGCAGGATTAAACAACTATGATGATAAACGATGGTGCGAAGATGGAATAAACACGTAGGGGATCGGTCATTATAAAACTAACCCTCAGTTTACTGAACTAGACTTTTTATTTACTTAAAACATCGTAATGCACGCGAAATTAATTTTTACAAGGGGGATTTTTTATCTTAAAACAAATAGTTGATAATAATTTTAGCAGTTGGCGGCCAGTGTTTGCTGGAGTTGTTTCCGGTGATTTTCAACAACTTGATGCCCACTTTTTTGGGGCACCCCATGGGGTTTGGATAGAGCAATTTGTTTGCAAAATGAAGACCTCTATGTCGAAAAAAGACAAAAAGTGTTTTAGAAACAGCCTTTTATCATACTACTCTGCCATTCTCGCCAACTTTTAGAATAGTTACGCTGTTAGATAGTAAAGAAATATTGCTTCTTGATTAGTCTTATAGAAGAACATTTCACATGTTTGTAACATAAGCTCATACACAGAAATAACAAATTTATAACACGTCTGTCCATATATTTTTTTATCAGCCAGTTTAACTGTCTTCTGTAACTACATGTGTATGCATGCAGTGCTTGTCTGTATATATATATATATATATATATATATATATATATATATATATATATATATATATATATATATGGATCTGCGTGTGCTCTCGTGCGCATGAGTGTGTGTGTGTGTGTACCTTCCTGCTTATTTCATTTTCTTCCAATGCTCTTCTTGCTGTGGCTGATAAGAGGAGGAATACACACAAATTCAGGTGATTTGTAAGTATCATCTTTATGCAGTGTCTGTTTGACCAGGGAAGCAATCTATGTCTTGTTGAGCAAGAGCAGGTATTTATAATGTCTGTCGATACTTTCAAAAACCAATGGAAATCGAGCTATTAAGAAAGGTATCTATTGAAACATATTTTTCAGAAAAAAAGTTATTCCCTTGTTTCAAATATACCTCTTTTTAATGTCTGAAATATATGTTATGCATGGTTTTTTTTATGTTCTCAGACCAATCCGAATCGTCTGAGCTGCAGTGCAACAAAAATATTTTTTCATACTTGTATTATCTGATGCTAGATAAAATCGTTTCTTGAAACAAAGAAACATTTTGTTCTTTTATTCCTCTGGTGGTTTGCAGTATACAAAATAAATGTCTGACACAGGCAATGTTTCCTCCTTCCATCTATCTAGAGTATAGTATTCTTATATCTATATGAAGATAAATTGTTTTAGCATCCTGGTAATAGTGCTATGGAAGAAGTTTATTCCATGGGCATAATAGGTGCAGAATTGTTTTGAACAGGTAGTCTTACTACTTTGCTCTTTTTTAAATTGATAAAGCCTTTGAACAAACACCCTAGAAATAGTGTTTTCAGTCGACATCTCAGTTTACTTTGCCAGAGGTACTCAACTGCATCGGTAGTACATTAGCAGAAGATGAACCTATAAACGAAATCATTGCAAAGGGATAGGAAATTTAAATTTGAGGATGAAGGTACATACAAATTTAAAGTCGTTCAATTTTTTGTTAATAAATGATACTTTAATATTTTAGGAGTCAGAACAGGCCAACAGTATGAGGAAATGTACACTATGCCGCTAATCTTGAGAGAGAGAGAGAGAGAGAGAGAGAGAGAGAGAGAGAGAGAGAGAGAGAGAGAGAGAGAGAGAGAGAGAGAGAGAGAGAGAGAGAGAGTGAGAGAGAGAGCTATTTCGGTACAATATATATATATATATATATATATATATATATATATATATATATATATATATATATATATATATATATATATATATAAACTTATTTGAATACGATATACGAATCTTTAGATAGGCAAAATGTAAGAAAGAACATATCATATAGGGGAACTTAATTAATTTGCATTAGAGATGTGTGCGACCATTCGACCATGTACGTCTTCTATAGGGGAACATATACTTCTCGTCTTAAATGCCTCAAACACTTGTACGCTGTTCGGTGAAACTGTTACAAGTTATTACTAGTATTTGAATTAACTATATTATATATTCAACAGAAACTTTGTGGACTCCATCTACGACAGATTATAAAAAGATACTTTCGTTTGTTTGATATCCTTTTACATCACAACGCTGCTGGCTAAGAAATGTATAATTGGGCTGACACTCCCTCTTGCATGTCGTAAGAACCAACTAATGGAGACAACCATTTTGCCCTGGGATGTGTCACGTGATGATGTTCCAACTGAGAAAGTTTTGAACGTTTAAGAGAGTGTGATTTATATAAAAAAATTAAAAAAACTGACTTTGCATTTTAAGGATTTTGCCCCTTTTTGCCTTTATCTTTTGTTTTGTATTCCTTTCTTGGGATACCTCAGCTTACTCTGCACTACACAGCTTGATGTGCCGTTAAATCGTATACATACATTCATACATATTACATTATTACTTGTACAGTGATATCGCTCGATCTTTTTTACAAATTTACCATTGATCAATTGATAGTAAACCTAAGTAGTAATTACCTCATGAAAACGTCCAAACCCTTTAAGGTATATATGGCACCAAACCATCTTGATGCAACGAATGAATCAGAACGTTGAAGTAAAAATGATGTAATATAACTCAGACTCTATTTGCGTTTCTATCGTATGTTTGAATGCAACAGCCACCCTTAGCTAGGTAAATAGTTAATATCAACATCTATGTAGATCTATGTACATGTATAACTGAATTTGATTGCTACCGGTCTTTAAATCAAGTGGTTTTTCAGCTTGAAAGTAAGGAACTTTCAATAGTTTGTTTTGCCTTTAAGCGAGAATATATCTAGAATCAACATTATCTTCGTTGCCTCATCTTGTTCTAGGTGTCGCAAGTGTACTGTACAATTTCTATACTTCTTTGATATGTTAGAAGATTTTTCTTATGAGACAAACGTATGAAACAAGAATCTGGACAATCATACGACATCTGCTGGAATAATTTATAGCTGAGTTCCTTTCGTACAAAACAATGCACACTTATACTAATGTATATTTTGTATTGTGGTGTAGATTTTTAATAGAGCATAGACCGAATGTTCAATGTGAAATTGGCATGTTTTCAAGACATCAACTGCTCTTTTATGTTTTTCGTTTGAGTTCGTGATGTGCATTTTCTCATTTGTACAAAACATCTACCGGCTATAGACGAATTGACAAGAGTCACATATTTGTCTATCATCTGGGATTTAAGGCCTCTTACACATGATACTAAAGCTCAAAATAATTGTGCATAGGTAAATAAAAGCTAAGTATCACATTGTCGTACCAGAAAATGTCGATCATTGTTCCTTCACACCTTTTTTGTTTTTGTAAATACTGTGCATCTTGTCTGTTACACTAAAGGATATTTGTTTGAAATGCAGATCTTCTGAATTAAGCTTCTATCTTAGATCTAGAATGTTAGTTCTCGTGCACAACATTCAATAATCCAAAATGATTCAGCACGGACGACTTTTTTTTCGCGTTGGTTTTGTTAAAAAAATAGTTACTCACAATAATTTCTATGAAATTTTGTTTTAGTAGATTGTGCAGATAGAACATCTTCAGTAGAACTTTATTGTTAATATTGTACCAAACATGATCTCCAGCAACTATTCCTTAGAATGTTATATTTCTTTATTTGATATCATGTCAAATATTGTCAACGGGATAAAAACGAATACTACCCATTGTATGAAATACAAAATAATTCTTTGAAGAGCATCCACAATTGAGATGCAAAATCTACAGCAGGTTTAAAGCATGGATACATTACTGTTTTCCTATTTAATGAACTTCTTTTAATATATGTGATGAACACATATACTTGTTAACCCTTATATATAAACACACACACACACACACACACACACACACACACACACACACACACATATATATATATATATATATATATATATATATATATATATATGAAGGAAAAACTAACAAACAACAGTGCAAAACGGATGTGAAACCAACACAAGCGCTTTCAGAATCTTCCGATTCCTTTTTTAAGGAAACAAAGCGACAAAAGACGATTTCAGACCAAACAAGAACGAAATGCAAAACACAAACTCATGAAAACCTGGAATAAAATAACACACGAAGCATCATTATAACTTGCTAAATTATTTTTAAACAATTTAAGTCATCAGTACTTTGTAAAAATGCAAACACACCAAATTGTGTAAAGTTTCATATTAGTTTATGATGAACTTGATAGTAATGTTAAATAAATAATCAAATAAGGAACTCTAAAGTAAAGAGATAGGAATATATCAAGGCATATGCATGTACATTTTTAATATCAGCAGAATGTGTATATGTCACAATGCAAAGGGAGAGAGAGAGAGACAGACATACAGAGAGAGAGAGGTTTATCAGCAGAAGCAGAATGTGTATATGTCATAATGGAGAGAGAGAGAGAGAGAGAGAGAGAGAGAGAGAATCAATTTAATATACATGTCATTTAGTGTGTGTCTTTACAACTGGAGTTTGTTGTAATGCAGGGTAAAGTGTAACTTTTCAAGTTTAAATTGTGTATCAAGCAGCGACATAGTTGTAAGCTAGCACTAGTTTTAAAATCTTAACTAATTCACAAACACACCTAATTCATTACCTATTTTATCATACGATTACTTTCTTAGTCAGGTTAATATTATGCAATGTAAATTTTCAATGATTAATCAAATAAGGGACTCTAAGGTAAAGATATAAGAACATATTGAGACATATGCATGTGCATTTTTAATATCTGAATAATGTGTATATGTCACAATGTAAAAAGAGGGAGTAAGAGTCATTTGTCAGTAGGGAGTTGATAATGTACATGTCATTTAGTGTTCACCATTATAACTGCAGTTTGTTTATATCTTGGGTAAAGTTTAACTTTTCCAATTTGATATAGTGTATCAAAAAGACACATAGTTGTAAGCTGTCACCATTTTGAAAATCTTTAGTTATTCAAAAACTGACCTAATTCATTACCTATTTTATTGCACGATTACTTTGTTAGTCAGGTTAATATTAAATTTTTTGAAGATTTTCTTAAGAAAAACCGAAGGACCCCTTATAGGATATGTGAGCAAAATAATACATTTATCAGTTGTATATTGATGTTTTAAACATTATAACTGCTGTTATAGAAGCACCATGTCATTATTATATATGTAACTTGTACAACAACACACCAGAACATCACAAATGACGTAGTAAAGTAATGTAAACCAATGGTGTAATGACCGAAGCATCTTAATGTTTTCCAAAGTCATTTAACAAAACTTTTCCACTCTTTCGCCAAATAAAATTAGTATTTTTCGTCAAATGATAAAAGTAAATCTTACATTTGTGATCATTTTAAACGAAATTTATGAAACTTGTTTGATAATTTCAATCTTTTGGTTGACAAAACTCACAAAAGATAAAAATTATTTTAATCGTTTCTAAAATTTCAACTGAAATTGACTTTCATGTAACCTCCGTTATTAATCTCTCTATATTCACTATTTGTTAGGTTACATTTTATCATCAACATATGGTTGGGACCGAAATTCAAGTATTCCTGTATTCAAAACGTGAAAACTCAATTCGACAGCAGATTGACCAATGAGAGTAGAAAAAAGAAATACTCTAGGTGACATATTACTGATCTGTCACTTGATACTTAGATTCACAAACAGATGGATATAGGTACACATGTACTTCATCAATCGGGAGGATTTAGTTCTATGGTGACAGTTTTTAATGTGGAAAAATGGACACGAACATACTTGAAAAATATAGCCAAGAACTGCACCTATTTGTACCAGAGTTTCTTCTGTATACCTAAATTTGCAAAGGTGTATGGACATATCTGACAAAGAAAGCCTTGCCGGACGTAGCAGTGGTAGTCATTCATCAGGTAGTTGGTAAAATAACTCCACATCTCCAAAGAATTCACTCCTTCTAGACCGTTAGGTAGGGTAGGCGACCAGTAGGAGAAATTTCTCCATTTACGTAATGTTCCCAGTTGTATTGGTATAGCTAACAATCCAGAAATGACTGCAATTTCCTGGAAGGACAATTCTATATTAATGAAACATCCAATAATAATTAAAATTGAAAATTGTCGCTACGCATGCTTCTTTTCATCGTTAGCTTGATTGGCGTTTGGTAGTTTTACTAGTATTTGCTGCCTTCTAATGTAAAGAAGTAGTAGTAGTGTGGTGATAGTCATGATGGTAGTGGCAGTGGAGCTACAAGTGGTGACGGTGATGGCGGTTCTGTTATCGGAAGCAGCTGCAGCAGAAGTAGCAGTACCATCTGTATTCTGTACATACATATGTGCGTTGAAGAGGCAATTCGTTTTGTTGTTGGTGTTTCGGTTATTGTTTTCCTGAAGGAATGTCTAATGGTTAGCGCGCAACTCTTATAACTGTGCGTGGTAATTTAAACGCTGCTCGTTGCATGAAGGATATTCTTGCTCGTTATGTGAGTCAAGATGAATAAAGCAGCCATCAAACAACGCGAAACAAAACGATTTTGCTAATCATCATCATTATCATTGGTTTTCTGCCCTAAGACACGTTCGAGGCATTCATCTTCTCCACTCTTCCCTTAGCATGGCTCTGCGTTTCATGTTCGCATATTTCCCTTATTCACCTTGAGATCGTCCAGTAGAATGTTTCTAGGTTTTCAATCATGGTCGCTTTCCTTCCGTTCTGCCCTCTATGACTTCTCTTAACAGGCTTTCACCTCCTAAAATGTGTCAGATCCACTTCTTCTTCCTCTTGAGTATAACATTCAGTAAAGTTCAGTTTTCATTTACCAATCTTAGGACCTCTTCATTTGTCTTTCGGTCACTCCATCTAACTTTCTCCATGCGCCTCCATATCCACATTTCAAATGCTTCTAGCCTTTTTTCTTCTTTTATCAGCTTCCACGTTTCTGAGCCACAGAGCGCTACACTCCATACAATGGTTTTGACAATCGTTTTCTTTAGGTCTTTGTTCATTTGTTGTGTTAGCAATTCTTTCCTTTTCTTGAATGCATCTTTGACCATTCCAATTATTGTTTTTACTTCATCTTGACACCTTCCAACATCTAAGAACAAAGATCCTAAATATCTAAACTTTCTCACTTGTCCTACTCTTTCTCTGTCGACTGTAATATTCAGATCTTTAACTCCTTCTCTGAACAGTCTCATGACCTTGGTTTTCTTCACATTGATCTTCATGTCGTATATATTCCCGTATTTGTTCAAGGAGTCCATGAACTTTTGCAAACAACTTTCTGATCCTGAAATCATTCCTTGATAATCGGCGAAAACCTAACATCTTTCAGTAGTTGTCCGCTCACTCGAATTCCTTCTTCCACTTCTTCCATTGCTTCAATCATCATCATCTCTGCGTAAATTAAAAAGAGTGAAGTGTTACGACTCTAGGGGTAATGTAACAGAATAAAAGACACAAACAAGCTTTCAAGATTAAAATGCAAATCTTTAATTTCCTAAAATATTAAAAGAATTAAAATGGTTCAACAAACAATCAAAGTGAAAGAATTAAAATAACGTACAGTATAGAATATCCTAAAAAGTCCTAAATTGTTTTAAAGTTCACTTCCTGATGTTAATCCGAGTAATCCGGATGAAGTATTCCGAATGAAAATAATCTGCAATGTGCTGAAGTAGATAAGTTCTGATTAAATCCAAAATAATCCTTGCAAGTCTGGAATCTCACAAGTTTTAGAATAATGTCCGATAATTCCACGGAGCTGTATGGTAATTCAGATGAATTACTAATTAAATAAATTCCACACTGAACTGAATAATTTCAATAACCTCTCTTCATTCAAGCAATTGTAAAGAATGATAATTCCCAAGATTATTCCCTATATATCTTTACTAAGTGCGCAGAATTAAAAGGGAATACCCTTTCTCCGTCTTTAATAATATGGTATTTCAAAATAACACAACCCTCTAAGAACCAATCAGGAACTAGGTTACACGTCATTTACCCAAAGGTCTAGTGTACTAAAAATCTTAAAGAGTAAACATAATGTTATTGTAGTATGGAATGTGACCTTTCAATGTTGATTTCAAAAGTACAAAGCTAAGTCGACTTCATTTTCCGGAGCAATTGATCATGTGACCACTTATTGATCGAGCAGTAGTCGTATCTATACTGATAAGCTAACCGCTATTCAGACTAAAAACAGAGATCATATATTAGTAAATTAAATCATTATATAAAAAAAAAGTAAAGGAGGCATGATTCCGTAACAGAAGGTGAAAGCAAACAAACTTGACTGACACCACGTTCAATTTGTCCTGGTTCGGAATTACCATATGCAACTCTTACTACTGCTTAATCTTGTATATATAGTTTGGTAATGAGTCTCCGGTCTACAATCCACGCCAATCTACTTCATAATTTCCATCAGCTTTTTCCACTTAACCCGGTCAAATGCTTCTCTTCATGTTCTATCCTTCGTTCACGCAGGATTCTCATTCATAATTTGCTTTCATCTCTAACCGGTTTATCAATACTTTTAACATGAATTTGGATGCATGCAAAATCAGACTGATTGTTCTGTGGTCGGCACATTCTACAGCGTTTAGCTCCTTTTGTAGCGTCACTATTATCGATTTTGTAAAATCCTCAGTCCACTCACCTTTTGTATACATATCTTTGCACAGAACACTCAACTCTTTTTCAGCAGCTTTCTCTCTGAGACTTTTATAAACTCTGCTGGTATACCGTCAACTCCCTCTGCTTTTCCAACTTTGAGCTCCTTGATTGCATTCCTCACTTTCGCTTCTATTAGTGCAGGTCCTTTCTCGTCAGCTCCAACACTTTCTTCCTTTTCGAGATCTATGTTCTCCATTCTGGGTTTACTTTTTTTATCATACAATTCTTCAATGCACTCCTTCCATATGTTGCGGATCTTTCAGCTTCCTAAAGCAAGACTTCCATCTTTGTCCCAACTCGCTATATTTTTATTCACAACCGTTCAAGATTTGGTGAGCTCCTTGACTTTCGCATACATAATATCCATTTTTCCAATTTTGTCCAGCATAGCCAATTCAGAACATTGCATTTCCCACCATTTGTCTCTTCCTTGTTCGGTTTCTCTCCTTAATTCGTTGTTAAGCTGTCTGTATTTACTTTGACCTTCTAACGTATTCAGCCTTTTTGCTTACCTTCTTTCTTCCATCTTTTTGATCATTTTCTTAGTTATCCATGGTTTCTTAATTTTATTTCTCTTTTTGAATCCGATGGTTTCCACTACTCTATTTGAATCATTTCTTTTAAAATTTCTACCTTGCGTTAACGTCTTTTTCTTCCATTTCCATGCTTGTTATTCTTTTCACGACCATTTCGTTAAATTCAGCATCATTCTCCTTCAAACGTTCGATGTTCCATTTCTTCAAATCTTCCCTTTTCTAATTTTCTTCAGTTTTAGACCAGCTCTTATCATCACCAAGTTAAGATCCGAGTTAACATCTGCACCAGGATAAATGCATGAATTCTTAACACTGTTTCTGTATCTTTGCCAAACTAATATATAATCAAGTTGATCCCTTTCTCTATCACCCAAGCTCTTCCATGTGTATCTGCTCCTTTTTTCTTGTTGAAAACATGTGTTTGTCACCACCAGTTGTTTCTTTGTAAAAACTTCGACTAATTTCTCTCCTCCCTCGTTTCTTCTACTCAGACCGAAACTACCAACATTTCCTTCTCTAACCACGGTGTTCTAATCTCCCATTACAGCGAGATAATCATTTCCTTCCTCTGAGTCGATTAGTTCCTCCATTTGTTCGTACATGTAGTCTATCACATCGTCGTCATTTGCTGACGTTGGCATATATACCTGCACAATCACCAAATCTCTCAGTTCGACTTCCACTTTTACCTTCAACAATTTATCGCTATGCTGTACTACTTTTGTCACCCATTTACCCGTTTCGGCTTCCAAAATGATTGCTAAGTCTCTTTTACTCTTTACTCCTTGGGCATGAATCACTCTATATCCGTCATTCAATCCGAATATGTTTAAGCCATAACTCTCCATTTCAGTTTAACATTTGCTAGCGTTTCTATTCTGAGCATAGATCGTTCTAGTCTCCAATTTTAATAGTCTTGCACGGAGATCGTTGAATGACGACCTTGGAGGCCTTGTACCCTCCACTGCTGGAATCGACATCTATGACCTCCTCATAGATCCCGTTAACGTCATTTGCTGTGCTTCTTTTCTTTGTCATTTCATTGCCTCTATCTTGCGAAATAGTAGAGGTAGTTCCTGTTACCTTTCCCGACAGCTGTGCGACCCTTTCACTGAGGGTATCCATTACTTGCCTCGACTTACAGTGTGCCATTGACCAAACTGTTGGGTTCTTCTGCCATCTGTGTGTGTGAAACATCCGTTGGCTGACTAGCAGCTTTTCCTCACATCTCTTACGTCACCCTTGCCAGCTAACAAGGACTGGTGCACTGGCTAATTTTGCTAATAACGTTACCTTAATACCTTGGCCAGAAAGGATGAAAAAAAAAAAAAAAAGTGCATATGATTGGCCTAATTTGTTTCGGAAATCCTTGGCTAATATTTACATCTTCATTGTGGCTTAATTAAATAATAGTAGAGTGAGGAAAATTAAATTATGTTGTAGTTATTTGAAGGATGAATGTTCCTCTGTGAGAAATGATATACTTGCTGTAATGTGAAAATGTGTAATTTTAGCAAGACGAAAAAGATGAGTAGATTTATTAATTCTAACTGATAGGAGCACCTAGATTACATTTTATTAATTGCTAATATATAAACCTATTTTATAAACTCCACTGGAACAACCAATTTATTTTGGGGTTAGTTTTTAAAAATTCATTAAAATAATTACCAAAATATTTCACAGATATTTAAAATAATCCCTAGAAATGTACATGAGAGCACATGCACAGATGCCTTCAGGTCATAGTTGTCGTTCATTCGAACCAGAATGGTTACTAATGAAGCGAGTGACGAAACTGAACTTTACAACTATATGTTTCAGAGTTCAATTAAAAAGAAACGAATATAAATATTGTGCTAAAGTTTTGGAAACTCAAAATGAAAATAAATACATTATAGTGCCAGTTGATTAAATATTTTTTGCCTATTTATAATGACGATAATATCGTGTATAGCTTCAGCTGTGCTCATTTGAAGCCATATGGTCAAAATTCATGCTATACTGACTTAGATGGAAACCTAAACCTTAATATGCACACCAAGGTATTGTAAAAGTGTTTGGTATCCTATTTACATGAAGCCCTGGGGCAACATATATGATATGTGGGCAAGCTTTATAAACACGCTGATGTGCATAAAAAGGACACATAGAAGGTACCTGTACGAATGAAATTTAATAACAAATGCAAATGATAGACAATATTTAATATCCGAAATACTTAAATGTTCGTATGTAAAGAGGAAATGGTTGATGTTGTGTGAAATACTTGCATTATACAACTTTCTTAGGGCTTTGTTTACTACGACGTTTTCCGTAATCTTTTGTATTTTTATAGAAACGTATCTACACATATTTAGAACCAGTGACAGCGTGAAAAAAATAACATTACTTTGTTCCCTATGAAAACATTCTCTAATCAAAATGGGAAACATTTGATTTGAGCGTGTGCTGTTTATTATGGTGTAGTAGTAACATATACAACATCAGGCTGAGAATGAAAGAATTGTCATTGTCAAATAGGACAGGCAAGTGTTTAATCTTCCTTTCCCTCCTCTGTCCATCCACTTAATAATGCTTTGTTAACTAAAACTACATGCACATTGAAACCTGTTCTTTCGAAAACACAGGACAGTTATTTACAGCCCCAACTATTTTTCTATACATTCCTGCATACAAATCAAATACAAATGAGGACACCTGCAAACTAAGAAAGGTGGACAAATTGTGTTTCCCACACATACAAATCTATGCTAATCAAACCTATAAACAATGGATAGCCTAGGCAAGGTAGATGCGTCCTCATCTCGTAATTCATGCATTCAATAAGCAATCAATCGAAGATCAGATTAAGTTCATGAAAAGGCCAACCTATTATTTACCGTCAATATTTTTCATTTCATCAGGGGACTAAAGCGCTGTCCATTTGACAGATCATGTAATATTTTTCAGTCTACTTGCAGGTGGCATATGATAAAACACCAATTACATTTAAGGTGACACAGTGTATTCATATTAGGAAGGTCATGATTACTTAGTGTGAAAATCAATCAATCAATGCCAGTATATATATATATATATATATATATATATATATATATATATATATATATATATATATATGTGTGTGTGTGTGTGTGTGTGTGTCTGTGAGAGAGAGAGATTGATTACTATTTTTGTTTTGTATGGAGTGTGCATAATTCATATAGATATGAAGGAAACTAGACATTCAAAGGCATTGTAGAGTTGTTACGACTCTATGGTCTAAGAAAAATGTAACAGAAAGAAAGTGAAACCAACAAATCAAGTAAAAATCAACAAGCAATTTATTACTAGATAATTAAAATGAAAAATCAAAAAGTCACTTACAATAATGTGTTTTGAAATCCTAATAATCCAATAAGAATGATTGTTCTAATCACAAGTCCTAAATATAGAATGTTCCGAATTCACGGCTGTGTCCTTGAATGTTATGATGTGCTAATGGTCTCCAAAGTCCTGATGTACTAGTAATCTTGATGTGCTGATGTCAAAATGAAGTATTCCAAAATATCTGAATAAGTTCACTTAAATTCCAAAATCATCAATTAAAAATCCAAAATCCAAAAGTTTATGAGCACTGTTATAATCCAATGAATATTTAAAATAATTCCTCTCTTAGAATTTGGAATGAATTTTCACAACTGTAATAGCTCTTTACAAGACTGATGGTAATGTCAAAACTGAATAAATGTCCACCAAACATGGCATATATAAAGATTGGTCACATGACAGAATGTTCTAGAATGTGTGTCATCTTAATGGAATTTTACTTGTAAACAAAATTCAACCTTGACCTTCAAATTGAGAAAACATATTGATCAAAACAACCTAATTCAAGGACACTAGTTAAACATGTTTTTCCTGATAAACATAAAGATTTAAGCAAATATTAAAGTGAAGAAACATTTATAATTTCCTAAAATATTTATAATATTATATAAACATCATACATAACACCTCCCCTCATAAAGAAAAAGAAAGATTTATATAATAAAGCTTTCTTTTGAATATACATCTAATACTACAATAACCAAAATTACATAAGAACATGTTTTATGATACTGGACTTAATTACATCAAGCAATATTACATTTCTAGGCACGTGAGAGTGCATCTGCAATCACATTGTCTTTTCCCCTGATGTGTTTGATGTCAATGTTATATTCTTGCAATATCAAACTCCATCTCAACAATCTCCGATTTTTATCTTTCATTTTGTTGATGAAAGTAAGGGGATTGTGATCACTGTACACAATAATTGAAGAAAGAGCTGAGGTAACATACACTTCAAAATGCTGTAAAGCCAATATCAAAGCCAAACATTCCTTCTCAATTGTGGAATAATTTTTCTGGTGCTTGTTTAGTTTTTTAGAAAAGTAACACACAGGGTGATCCACACCACTTTTGTCTTCCTGAATCAATACTCCACCAACCCCTACATCACTTGCATCAACAGATAATTTAAATGATTGACTAAAATTTGGTGCAGAAAGAACTGGTGCATTCTTAAGCATGGCCTTTAGTTTGTCAAAAGATTCCTGACACTTGTCAGACCAACAAAATTTGGTTTTCTTACTCAATAAACTTGTCAACGGTTCAGCAATTTTGGAAAAATTGGAACAAAATTTCCGATAATATCCAGCCATACCTAGAAATCGCATCAGTTGCTTTTTACAAATTGGAACTTGAAATTCAGAGATAGCTTTGACCTTAGCTTCTATAGGTTTAACTTGACCTTGTCCCACAATATGTCCTAAAAATGTGACACAAGCATGGCAAAACTCACTTTTGCTCAAATTAATTGTCAGATTCGCATCGCTGAGTCGATCAAAGAATTTTCGAATGGTTTCCAAATGATCTTCCCAGGTGTTGTTGTAGATAATGACGTCATCGATATAAGCGTCACAATTATCAAGACCAAATGTTATCATGTTCATCAGACGTTGAAACGTTGCAGGCGAATTTTTCATTCCAAACGGCATGACTTTATATTGATAAAGTCCATCTGGAGTTGCAAATGCTGAAATTTCTTTTGCCCTTTCCGTCAGTGGAATTTGCCAGAATCCTTTTAAAAGGTCAAACTTGGTGACATATTCCGCATTTCCAATTTTATCAATGCAATCGTCCATTCTTGGGATTGGAAATGAATCAGTTTTGGTGACACTGTTGACTTTTCTATAGTCAGTACACATACGGAATGTATTATCTGGCTTGGGAACAAGAATACATGGTGAACTCCAGTTACTTTTACTTGGTTCTATGAAATCATTCTCCAGTAAATACTGAATTTCTTTCTTCAGATAGTTCTGTTTGAGAGGATTCATCCTATAAGGATGCTGTTTCACAGGCGCAGAATCTACAATGTCAACGTCATGATAAATTTTACTTGTTCGTGTTGGAACATCAGGAAACAAGTGCTCATATTCATGTAATAGCTGTTTTAGTTCATTTCTTTCCTGTTGTTGTAGATGTGAAAGTTTCTGGTCTAGGTTGTTCAATATTTCTGAATTCCGAAGATTGGTTATACCAGAGTCACTATAGTCTGATTGCACTCCATCGTTGATATCTTCACTGTGTGGGACAGGTACAACTAAATTAACTAAATAATTAGCTGAGCTATCTCTGTCAAAATATTCCTTTAACATATTTATATGACAAAGTTGTTTTTGTTTCCGTCTCCCAGGAGTGTTAATGATATAATTTAAGTCATTTACTTTCTTTGCAACGGTATAAGGACCATAAAATTTAGCCTGAAGAGGATTCTGAGGTATGGGAAAGAGAGCCAGAACTTTGTCACCAGGTTTAAAACTCCTTTCCTGTGAATTTCTGTCATACCTTAATTTCATTTTTGACTGGGTAGTGTGAAGATTAGTTCTTGCTACTTCACAGGCCTTTGACAACTGGTATTTGAAATCAGAAACATAATCAAGAAGATTAATCTTTGAATCTTTATTTGAAAGAAGTTTCTCTTTCAATAATTTCAATGGTACACGGACAGTATGACCAAAAACTAGTTTAAAGGGACTAAAACCCAACGACTCTTGAACTGATTCCCTAACAGCAAACAACAACAAATGAACACCCTCATCCCAATCCTTTTCTGTATCAAAGCAATAGGATCGAATCATATTCTTCAAAGTTTGATGAAATCTTTCCAAAGCACCTTGACTTTCAGGGTGATAGGCAGAAGATTTAAACTGTTGGATGCCTAATTCATGCATAACTTGTTGGAAAATTCCAGACATAAAATTTGACCCTTGATCCGATTGGACAGATTTGGGAAGGCCAACAAGTGTAAAAAACTTCACCAAAGCTTTCAGAATAGTTTTAGTTTTTATATTTCTCAGAGGAATTGCCTCTGGAAATCTTGTAGATGCACACATGATGGTCAACAAGTATTGGTTGCCTGACTTGGTTTTAGGTAAAGGACCAACACAGTCTACCATTATTCTACTAAATGGTTCATCAAATGCAGGAATAGGTTGCAGATGAGCCTTAGGTATATTCTGATTGGGCTTTCCTACCATTTGACAAGTGTGACAAGATCTGCAGAATTTAGAAACATCACTTTTGAGTTTCGGCCAATAAAAATGATTCAAGATCTTGTGATAAGTCTTACGGACTCCTAAATGACCAGCTAAAGGAGTTTCATGGGCTAAATTAAGAATTTCCTGTCGATATGACTTAGGAACAACAATTTGATAGCTCACTGACCACTCGTCACCAGCGGGTACATCAGGTGGTCTCCATTTCCTCATAAGGACCCCATTTTTCACAAAGTAACACACTGGAACTTGTGTGGCTTCAGTTTTACTAATAGCCCTCTGAAACAAACAAGATATCTCGGGATCTTGCTCCTGTTCAACGACAAGGGATTGTCGTTTGTCATCCTGATTAGAACAAAGAGAATGAGTTGCCAAAAGAGGATCACTGTGATCAATACCATTTGATTGATCAATACCTGAGGAAAAAGTGACCTCATCAAAAGACTGACCAATACATGTGTCAGCTAAAGGAATAATATCCTGATCAACATCACTCTCAAGAGCTCTTTTTGCCATAGCTCTAGTAACTGCACAAGCAGGGTACAAATCAGGGATTTCAGTTTCGACAGGATCAACTTTCTGATCCAAACAAGGCTTGTCAGTTACAAGTGGATTAACCACAACCTTATCTCCAGCTAGGTCATTGCCTAGTAATAAATGAACACCCTCTATGGGTAAAGAAGTCACTGCCCCAACAGTCACAGGTCCAGAAACTAAGTCTGATGCCAAATTTACACAATGAAGAGGAACATTTACAAAGCCGCACTCTACTCCCTGAACAAGAACACTTTCACTTGAAGAAGACTCCTCAGACAAAGGCAAAGTACCTGATAATAAAAGACTCTGAGAAGCTCCAGTGTCCCTTAATATTTTAATTGGGATAGGTTTGGCAGAATCACCAATAAGTGATATTGAACCTTCTGACATGAATGGTTCATAAGCCTCCAAAATAGAATCAGACTGGGGTTTGTTTGACCCAACAAATGTATTGCTTTCAATACAAGACCGTGACCTTGACCTCGTAGAAATAAGAGCATTTGGAAAAGCTCTGTCTTTTCTCTGTTGCTTATTTTTCAACTTGAAGCAATCAGAAATAACGTGCCCTTTCGTTTTACAATAAGAGCACGTAGGAAGAGATAAGGATTTCTGATCAGTCTTATCAGATGTTTGATTCCTAACAGTTGTGCTGTTGTGAACTTTGGAAGTACTCGAATGAGATTGAAATGGTTTTTTACCAGAAAACTGCTGAGAGGACGACTTATTTCCAAATGAAATTTTGTGAGTCAAGGAATAATCATCAGCCATACGAGCAGCATTTTCCAAAGTTTCCACATTCTGCTCGTCAAGATAGGTTTTAACATCACTATGGATGCACCTCTTGAACTCTTCAATTAATACGAGCTGTCTGAGGTTATCATAAGCTTGATCAACTTTCTTGGCTGAGCACCACCTATCAAATAGTTGTTCTTTTTCCCTTGCAAATTCGACATGAGTTTGTCTAGTTTCTTTTCTACAATTCCTAAACCTTTGTCGATATGCCTCTGGTACCAACTCATAAGCTTTCAAGATGTACTCCTTAACCACATCATAATCAGTGCTTTGTTGTACTGACAGTGAAGTGTAGACTTCACGAGCTTTGCCAATAAGTACACTTTGTAATAACAAAGTCCAATGCTCTCTGGGCCATTTCAAGTTTTCAGCTATTTTCTTGAAATGAAGAAAGTATTTATCTACTTCTCTTTCCTGAAAAGGGGGTACTAACCTAATATATCTAGTAACATCAAAACCTGGACTTGTGTTTAAAGGAGTGGAGTGTGCTCTGTTTGCCAGTTCTAATTCTCTTAACTTAAATTGCATTTCCCTTTCTTCTCTTTGCATCTGCATCTGCATTTGTATTTGTCTATCTTCTTTCTCTCTCTCTCTCTCCATCTGCCTCGCTTCTTTCTCTCTCTCCATCTGCCTCTCTTCTTTCTGCATTTGTATTTGCCTCTCTTCTTTCTCTCTCTCCATCTGTATCTGCCTCTCTTCTTTCTCTCTCTCTCTCTCTGAATCTGAAGCTTTGCCAATTCTAAATCCATCTGGTTCTTTAACTCTAATTCCCTTAATTTCTTGTCAGAGCCAGATAAGGCTTTCTCTTCAAACTTAAAGCACTATTTTCAAAAATTCCCTTTCCTACTAAATACTGAATCAAAACAATCTTTATCTCCTGTTTTGTCAATGATACTTTTGCCTCAGATAAACTGTATTTTCTGGCAAGCTCGAGCAACTCATCCTTTCTCATGCACTCTAACCCCTCCTGGGTAGGTTTTGAAATGAAATTCTGAACATTAGATGCCATAGTAAATGCTTGTTGGTTTCACACAAAAAAATTTCTCTATATAAAATCTTTGCCAAAGACAAAACAAACAAAAAATTCCGAGACAAAATCAATATGAATTTCAAAAATAACTTTAATATCTCTAATATGCTTTAAAGAAATTCAATCCCGGAAAGACGAGCCCCCAATTTCTGTTACGACTCTATGGTCTAAGAAAAATGTAACAGAAAGAAAGTGAAACCAACAAATCAAGTAAAAATCAACAAGCAATTTATTACTAGATAATTAAAATGAAAAATCAAAAAGTCACTTACAATAATGTGTTTTGAAATCCTAATAATCCAATAAGAATGATTGTTCTAATCACAAGTCCTAAATATAGAATGTTCCGAATTCACGGCTGTGTCCTTGAATGTTATGATGTGCTAATGGTCTCCAAAGTCCTGATGTACTAGTAATCTTGATGTGCTGATGTCAAAATGAAGTATTCCAAAATATCTGAATAAGTTCACTTAAATTCCAAAATCATCAATTAAAAATCCAAAATCCAAAAGTTTATGAGCACTGTTATAATCCAATGAATATTTAAAATAATTCCTCTCTTAGAATTTGGAATGAATTTTCACAACTGTAATAGCTCTTTACAAGACTGATGGTAATGTCAAAACTGAATAAATGTCCACCAAACATGGCATATATAAAGATTGGTCACATGACAGAATGTTCTAGAATGTGTGTCATCTTAATGGAATTTTACTTGTAAACAAAATTCAACCTTGACCTTCAAATTGAGAAAACATATTGATCAAAACAACCTAATTCAAGGACACTAGTTAAACATGTTTTTCCTGATAAACATAAAGATTTAAGCAAATATTAAAGTGAAGAAACATTTATAATTTCCTAAAATATTTATAATATTATATAAACATCATACATAACAAGAGTCAATACATCAATAAACAGTTTTAGAATTACAGAACGTCTGTGCTAAACAATGACAGAAAGAAACTCTAACATGTAATGAAAGGTCCTTATTAGTGAAAGGTTGAGAGATAGTAAAGATGTATGAATGAATATCGTAAATATGCGTAAATTTTGAATATATAAGAAGTAGCCAACATACAAAGTGCCATAAAGAATGAAAATAACAAGCTGGGTCTTTAAGTTTTGTTATTAGTTTCAACAAATTTAGATACAAAAGGAATGTCATTCTAAAAAAACTACAATATATCCTCAGGTACAAAATATTATTTCTTGTTATAAAGACTTAAAACCCCCAAATATTCTTCTTGAAGGGAAAACTTTAATCATGAAAATACAATGAATGACATAACCATAGTGTAATATTTACAGATTATTACATGTGTACTGTCTGAGATCTTAGATCGACGAATTGTTTTGACATGTGGTTGACAAGTTTGAGAGATATCAACACAAATAGATATCAGACAGTACAGATACAACAAGAGCTATTAGCGATGGGTGCATCGTAAAAGGCCCCAGTCACAACACTTTTCTCGGCAGGGGCCAAAACGGAGGAACAATATTCTAAATAATTCTATGGAGCGCCAAAATAAATTTAAAGAAAAAAGGCGGGACCCTAATTATAGGTTTGTTATGTACTCCACTTTATAATTAGCACCAGTTAACCTTACTATAGGGAAAAAAGTTACAAACATGCAAATGTTTTTATTATTTTTAATTATTATTTTAAAAAAAATTATTCACCATTTTTTTAATAACACGTATGGATATATTGGGCGAGTTGGATTAGGTCATAATGTAAAAGATTCTATAACGTCATAATGTCGTGACGTGCGTCCTTATCGACTACGTATACCGCTTGACGAAGACGTACACTGGAAAATTTTGTTCAGATATCTCCGTCATGCCCCTTGTTACTATTTTGTCATAATAAATCTATTGACGTCAGAACAACCAAATGATGTGTCATCAACAATAGTAATGTAAGCAATAGTTTGAGGCTGTCGAAAGTGACTAATTCTTCAACATTTTTATTCAAAAGTTGCAGCAATTACATTATTTAAAGTGCGGGTATTTCATTGGCGGTCGAATGATCGTCAAATACTGTTTTCTATCTTTAATAATAAGAATATTTTTTTCGCATATAGTATCAAATTGATAAGTATCACTACGTTTACATCGTCCTTCTCTCAAAGTCTAAGTTCGACTCGCTTTGGAAAGAGACAGGTTGTTTCTACTCTTTCTAAGTTTAGTTTATAGGACAAAATTAGAATATATTATATTATATGATACATTATTTAAAATCACATTACGGCGTGTCAGCCGATGAAAAGGCACCTCCTACCGATATAAAAATAATAACAATAATAATAATAATATAAATAATAATAATAATAATTATTATTATTATTAGTAGTAGTAGTAGTAGTAATAATAGCAGTAGTATTTGTTATGTTTCACAAATATATATTTTTTTCATATAGTGTCACGTTATGGCGCAACATATGATTTGAGCATAAGGAATTTGAGGGGTCCAAATAATATTTATTCATAACAATGATCCTCCGCAGAATTTACTAAACAAACTTTTGGCGAACTTAACGCATCAACAAGATTCAACTTTTTTACAGGACACCTAAGCTATATTAATGATACTGTACATAAATGACAACTTTAAGGAAAACTTCTCAGTTGTACTTACATATTACGCTCGATATAAAATACACCTGTCCATAAATACAAAATCTTGGGATTCTTTTATTTGTCTTTTTGCAGACATGCTTCACTACACAATCGTATCGCATAAGAAACTCCATGAAAGTTGCCGAACACATTTTGAATGGTTACCTCGCAAATGCGCCGGCGCTCACACACACACGAACACTATTTTAATCGTTTCAGCATTTTAAAAAGTCCATGTAAATTAGATCTCAGAGTTAACTCTCCCATTTTTCAACATTAAAGAAATGACGTTACAAATAAATTCATGGTGTCCTATAAAATAAAAGCCAGATGTATGGTGTATTCCAATTTACTTTGAAGTCATTTGCTACACTCAATTATGGTTTTATTGAATACAATTTTCGCTGTATGCAAAATGTATTATTTTACGTATTCCTCAGTTTCAAATAAATATTATGCAACTCGTTAAATAATTTCAATATTTGTTTACTAGAGCTAGCCAAGAATGAAAATGATTCGACCCGTTTCATAAATTGTTCTTAAAATGAGCACTCTTCTGTTTATTTTATATGTAAAAATGAAAAGATTCATAAAATCTTAGTATGTGTCCTGGATAGGTTGAACCAAAGTGAAGGGATACTACTCATATTTGTGCCATGTATATTATGATAGTTCATACGCGATACTTGTCGTAAAGTGTGTGAAGACTTGGCGAATGTTTGTTGGTCGTCTGACTGCTCTTGGTGTTGATTGTTGGCACCATTTCGTCTTAAGTTCTTATATACATCATTACTGTCTCAATCAGTGATTTCATACTGGACTCATTTTAATTCGGGAACTATAACTGGACAGAACAGAAAGTTTGAAAAGTTAACTTACAGATTCAGTATTACATCGGCAATATTAAAGTCGTCTCTTGGCCAAGACGATTTAATTTTGGTTTTGTTTTCGATTTAATTTTGGTTTTGTTTTCAATAGACAGACAAAATTACATAACAATGGAAAGGGCAAGTGATGAACCTAAACAATATTTTTGTATGACCACCATGCAGTATTTCATATGTTTAACTTTCAGTATAAAGAAGTTGTTTGATACCTATGGGAAATCGCATTGCCTCTCCCACTTCCAATATTTTCAACCGCGTTTCCAATATTTCCAACCGCTTGACGTACTTGGATGGCCACGTGCTGGACTCCAGCGCCAATTTGGTTTACATTCCCACCATTGGACCAGCCGAGATCGGCAACCGTGGAGTATCCATGATATGACCTTCAAAGTATTTATGTGCTGTAAAACTGCCCCCTCCCCCCTCCGCCGCACATGCACACACACACAAGAACGCCAGGATTTTTTCTCAGGTGGCACATCATCAGAATCATCAGAAAGCTTCATCAGTGAGTACAAATGAAATACTTTTATCTCATATGGGTGCATTTGTTGGTATCACTGACTGCATTTTTTTAAAAAAAGATCTGAGTTTTCCATACAATGTTGTTTGACAAACTCTATTAGGGCAAATCTGACGGATACAAAAGGTCATTGTACATCTAATATGTTTATGTGTAAAGCGCATTTCATTGAAAGGAGATTCTATACTTTCACATTTTTAAAATTTGCACAGGTGCAAGCCAACATAATACAGAAAATTACCAAATACTCTCTTGTTATGTAAATAATCTCTCTCTTTCTCTGGTATGCTGTGATTATATCAACAATTAAAATTTTCTAAATCACCAAACAAATATGAAAATGGCACCGATTTGGCAGCGACAATTCAGCAAAAGCTTATTCCTAGCCAGTCAAACTACAAGATCTTGTAGTGTAGAATATGTTGTATATGAAAACCGATTGGAGATTATTTTATATTTAGTGCTAGTTTCCAAGTTAAAATGAAAGATAACAGGTCGACACATTCATGTGTTTGGAGGAGAATCCGGGAACAGATAACAGGTCTACACATTTATCTGTTTGGAGGAAAATCCCGGAACTGGTGAGACTTAATGTGCTATTGCAGGTATTCACCATCCTTGGTGATACTTGAGGACTTGCTATATGGTCGAGGATTATAAAAGTATGTACCTTAATGCCAACAGAAATGTAGCTTTGTATCTGTAGCAAGTTCAACATCTTCAACTCGCATCATCCTGTAATATGCTGAATGTAAACTAACTTTTCCTAAATGTACTTTTCTCCACCATTGTAAATTATGAAGTTAGGCATTCTTCTTGAAACATAAGCAGCAATTATTAAGTTACATTTTGTACGTCTATAGTCCTTCCTTGCGACAAAGATTTCGAGGTTATTTTGCAAAATAAATTATTGATTTTTTGAGAAAAATGCAAAGCTACAATAGGTGGACCTTCATCGTGTGTTCCCGTAAATACTGCAGAGAATGTTGTATCTTTTGGTTTACTACTGGCCATCACTGTGGGCCAAAAAAGAAAACGAGAGAGAGAGAGAGAGAGAGAGAGAGAGAGAGAGAGAGAGAGAGAGAGAGAGAGAGAGAGTTAAGTGTTGGATAGTATCTCTACATATCATGAATGTTAAACTTAGCTTTATTCCTTAAAAGAGAATCATAATGAATACATTATTCTGGGACACATGCTCTGTTTTAGTCCAGTCTCATGATATGGACCGGTCCATATCAGATATGAAAAGCAATGACAACAAATCTACTATCGTGGTTGGCCAAGAGCGGTCACGTGTTTACCGTGTAATTTCATCATCTGGTCAGATCATCTTGTAGCTTGTCATCACAAAAGAGTTACGTGTCCTGACTAGATCTCAAATTGTTAAGACACAAATATCACAGTGCTTCTCTCGAAAAGCGACTGCCATCACAAGTTGATGCCCGTAAAAATCTTGCAGAAATGTTTGTTTTTGTTTTTACCTCGTTTTCCAAGAAATCTTTGAAAGATGACGGAAAATATACAAATTTGAATGGTTTTCTAGGAATGTAAAATGCCTTAAGTAACAACTCAAGAAACGACTGACCCTGTCTGTGCGGGCAGTGGCGTCGGTTACCAAAGTCACATGGGGATCAGAGTGCATAGCTACCTGACTTAGTTTAGGTCTTGAATTAGGTAAAGTCTCGAAACTAATTTTGTGCAGATAATTGCTCATATAGGTCTGTAAAAAATGGCTCGTGATAAATTTGACAAGGTGTAAAAGCTTGTTAACTATATAAACAAACTGATCAAGCGATGTTCTGTTAAAGAAAGATACAAACGTTTACTGTCGTATAGACTCACACGATTCAAACCAACCCACCACCACCTTCTCCGGCTTAAAAAGGAAAACTGTCAAAAATTAAATAGTTATACTAAAACTATTTCATAGAAAACTCTACCATCATGGAACATAGTTTTAAATATGTTTTTACTAAGTGGTATTCAAATCGAAAATTAAAAGCGTCCACTGTCCATAGTTTTTCTTTAAAGTGTGTGGTGACTTTATTATCTGATTTGCTAAAGACCAGATAGGAGAGTATCTTGGGTAATGAATTATGATGTATAATAGTCTCGGCTGTTGCCTCGCCGAATACAACTCCGGCATCTGGTCATTAAAATAGTAGATAATTAATAATGTTCATTAGCTTGCAATATATATCAATGGGCTATGAACTGTTCTCGAACAGAGACCTGTACAGGAGCCTTGAAGGCTGCTTGAGCCATATCAACCGCGTGATAGATGCCCTATCCCTCTGTCAGTCCATGATCTTGATGTTGCCTTCTACGTAAATAACTACTATTGCTTAAATATGCAGGGTAATGTTTCTATATTACTTTATAATAGATCTTTTCCAGTTAGGTCGCTGGAAAGTGATTGTAATTATCAGAGGTCAAGGATTTACCCGTATGCAGAACTAGCTGTCAACTGATCCTGTTTAGGTTTATCAATTTGATAAATTTGCCAATTTCAGCAAGGTATAGAGGGGTCCAATAAAAAAATCTCCATATGACACCATCCGAGAAAAAGAAGGATGAAATGTATCGGACACTTCCTTGGAATGCCAGAAACAAGAAGAGCAAGGGCAGCCATAGACTTTATTCCCACCCTTGGAAAACAAAAAAGAGGAAGGCCGAATCAAAACCTAGAAGGGGACAATGTTAGAAGACCTAGTCAGATGGGACTCACCCCCAAAGCAGCAAAATCACAAACCAAGCAGAAATGGAGAAATCTCGCTGCCCAGTGTTCCGATAAGAACAAGAAGACCTAATTAACTAACACCGGTGAAACAAATTCAGTACACAGACTACTAATATTGAAACTAACATTGGTGACATTAAACTGATTTATTTCATATATTAGAAAACCCATCTGCATAGCCATACTAAATGCATCGTGTATTGGAAAGGTTTGCCCTAACAATAATATCGCCATAGTGCAAGATGGAACTCTCTAACGCCATTTTCAGAGTTGTAACTTTGAGACCAACGCTCTGACTAACTTGACACCTCATTGGGGAAAATTATATACCATTCACATGGAGGTGCTGCATCGAGTCAATGTATTCGTTGTTTAATAATGAGGTACACATTCATATGTAAATTCGTTGTTTAATAATGAGGTACACATTCATATGTAAATTACTGTGAAGATACATCCTGGGCAGGAAAGTAAGCTTCACTAACAGTTCTTAATCGGCTAATAATCTATTAATTAGTCTCTTCTTTAAATAGACTAAAATCTGGCTTAGGATTATTTCTGAAGGCCATATATATTTCAAAGATCTGTTATAATATTTTGCACTGCATGATTGTAAGACTTTACATTTATGGAAAGAAATAATATATCATATTGCTTTATTAGAGGAATGAGTTATGTAGAGATGAGGAAACAGTTTGATTGGTTTATTAGTTTAAACGGCACTTTTAAAACATTATAGGCTATTTCATGCCGACGAAAAGGGAGGTAAGCTCCTTTCGCAAGAACACACAGAGGCAGCAAACCCAATCTGACCTGGGCGGTTATGGAACCCGCGACCCTTGGATTACGAAACCCACGCTCCACCAACTGGAAGTTGGGTGGGGCTGCTATCTATCTTCTGAGAATAAGTAATCATATGTGTTTGGCCAACTGGTTTCACTAAAGCACTATCGGTCATTGAGCATCACATAATAAATATAACCAGACAATACAAGTGTGCATTTCGATCAACACATTTAGGTCTAGAGAGATCTATGACCATTCAATCAATAAAACGATCATAAATAATGAAAGAATTAACATATTCAGTAATGAAAAGTTAATTTACTCACTCTCGTATTCTTTATTTCTATATATCATCTATTACACCGTTGATGAATAAGTATAAATTTATCAAGTGGACTTGAATCCCATCTCTCCTCTGCATATAGATATAAATTCTCCTATATAAAGATTGAAAAATAAGTGTATATAGTTGTCAAGAACAATTCTTAAGAAATCAATACGCGGCGATAAAACACTACTTTGTGCTGATTCATTTCAACTTGTTGAAAATTGTTCAGAAAAAGATAAACCAGAAATAGGATAAAACCGTGTTCTAGGTTTAAAGATATGCAATTCAAATTTAAATTGAAAAAGAAAGAAACTTTTACATATCTGATCAGAAGCACGTCATTTACTAAAGAATCCTATAAAGACCAAGGCTTTCAACAAAATCACATATTTCGGGATAGGATGCATTGATACCAAGTTTTTGTTTTAGACCCAATAAACAGCATAGCTAGAGTAGTAAGTATAAAGGACCACAACATTCTTGATAAAAGATAAACATGTGGATGTATTCATTTGTCTATATAGTCCAGTAGATATGCGATCCAGACAGCAATAACAAAAAGAAAGAATTAAAAAAATCCAAACAAACGAACAAACAGGAAGAAAAAAAAATACAGATAAAAAAAATATTCTAAACTACACTAAAAGTCAATTAAAGCGGTTGATATGAAGAATATCATATTTCACACACAGAAACCATTTTTCTAAAATGAAATTCAACAATATTCGCCGTATTTTGTTAAAATGACCCTTCAGCAAATTGTGATTATCAGAGTCATTGACCAGTCGGCATGTTGTATGGTATTGATTGGTATGGTTAAGGAAAAATAATTTTCAGGTATACTTGAAGGAATATTCACAGTCTGAGTTTGGCCGTAAAACATTATGAACCTGGAGTTTCTCTCGTTCGAATGATACATGAGTGTCGCGGTTTCTTTTATAATGGGTGTCTGTCACCCAAAAGTCTATCGCATACACGAAGCGAATATAAATTTCATAAGAACAGTATAAGAGTTACATTTTTTATCAGATGTCTGTCACTCGAAAGTCTATTCGCATACATTTATGCTGTTTCATCCTACTATAACTTTCATAGGAACAGTATAAGAGTTATATATTTAAATAGATGTCTGTTTCTCTCGAGTTTATGGCATACATTTATGCTGTTACAAGCTACTATAACTTTCAAAGGAACAGTATAGATGTTACTTTTTTTAATAGATGTCGGTCTCTCGAAAGTCTATAGCAAATTTTTCATCGTGGTTTAAGCTACTATAACTTTCATAATAACAGTATAGGAGTTACATTTCCTGAAAGAAATAGTATTTCATTATGGTTCATTAGAGGATTGAGCTCTGAACACCATGACATCATGACATGGGTAAATACTTTATGCATGTATGGGTACTTGCTTAAAAATGGACACTGTATATACTACATAATTTACACACACAAATATATATATCTATATATATATATATATATATATATATATATATATATATATCTATATCTATATCTATATATATATATATATATATATATATATATATATGCAAGACAAGTTATCTTCGTACTTGAAGAGTATTATTTCAAACACACATATACACACATGCAAACACACACACACACACACACACACATATATTCCAAGATACTGTAGATAGTGAACAGAGTAAGTATACCTAGAAAAAAAAATGCTCAACACAACCTCGTTAAATAACTTCTTAGGTTAATCTTTAAGTTTCCTTTGAGGCGGTAATAGTATGGCGTTAAAATGAATTATTATTATTCATTATAAAGCCATACTATTACCGTGTCAATGGTGCCTGAACATTACCATAAGAGGTTATGTAACCGCTTGCAGTTATGTAGCTGTGCTGTGAAGTTATATATACCCGGGTCCAAAATTATTAAATTTTTTCTAAATATTTGACTGTTTAAATCCTGCAATAAAGGTCTTAGAAGGAAGAAAAAATAGTTCCCATCTTGCAGAAGGTTACCATATGGTCAAGTTAAGTACTAAGTTAGGCCAAACTCTTACGTACTGTTCAGGAGGAAATGGGGTAATGACATGCGGAAGGACGGACAGACAGACAGATGGATTGACGGACAGGGTGAAATTATTACAATATCACCGACACTAAAGTGTGGGAACACCAATCGCGCTAGTATATACACCAGCAGTAAGGAAAGATAGAAAGAACAGTGTATGTATTTGTCAACAACAATTCTTTTGACAGCAAAACACGACGATAACAGTATAATGTGCTGATTCATTTCAAATTGTTGAAAATTGTGCAGAGGACCACAGCATAGACATAGGATAGGTAACAAGACATACAGTTGAAATTTAGATTTCAAAAAGGTAGATATCTGATCAGAAGCACGTTATTTACTAACGAAGTCTCAGAGTACACAGGTTGTGAACTACAACACAGCATATCCGGGTAGGATGCGCTGATAACAGGTGTTTTGTTTGAATAATCATTTTAACTACAGCACTAAGGATAAAGGACCACAACATTCTTGATAAAATATTAGCATGTCAATCTATTTATTTGTTTTGTTTGTTTATTGGACAGTCAGCATGGAGCACACTACTAGCCACGTGGAGTGTGCGTTCTAACATGAACAAGACATTCTTTGCTATCTTGGGCATGGAACAATGTTAGAGTTATAATACGAGGACGTCAAGAATATAGCTCATCCTTGATTATGGAACGAAAATAACTCAGACTGTCATTATTCAGAGCTACTCGCGAATATCATCCACTTTCAAACTTTGTTTTATTTATGGATTTATTTTTAAAAATACAGTTACATACATAGAAATACGATGGTTAGCAAATGGCAGCCCTGTGTGTGAATGTTTTTGGGTTTTTTTTGTTTGACGCTAGTAGGGTCAATCATGAGGCACTTTTTGAAAAGTCACAATCAAATGACCGTGTGTATATATCCTACAATGGTTAGCTGGTTTGGCAAAGAGTTGTACCATGTGCGTTGGGAAAATACAGTATCGAATTTCTTTCAAGTAACCAATGGAGTGCTCTTTTGTTATTTAATATAAACATAGTCGATTTAAATCTTAAGAAAAAAAAGATAAAAAGCACAAACATTTACATACGCAAAGAGAATAAAAAGAGGAGTACATTAATACACTAGGGATTTTTCTACATTTTTAAAAAAATTTACTGGTTGGCATATCAACGTAGCAACAGTGCAAATTCGTGTTCAATAAGCGATATTTGCAGACATCATTTGTACTAAAAAACATGGAAGTTTTGATGTGGGTATATTTTTAATTAAGGTATAAATTAATGGAACATCGAAATATGTTTAAAAGCGGTATTTTTAAAGTTATTCCCCATGATAACACAGTCTGAGATGAATGTCATTTATGAATTGTTTTATATACATATGTATTGAGATCTTGCTTAGGAAATCTACCTCGGTTGTCCTATCAAATGCTCACTTAAATAATTATTTTATTTAATATTAATTAGGATTTAAGCATTTAAATGGTTCAATAAACTACCAAATAATCTACAATTGGATACTAGTGTTACGACTTTATGGTCTTAGAATAATGTAACAGAAAGAAAGTGAAACCAACAAATCAAGTAAAAATGAACAAGCAATTCATTTCTAGATAATTAAATTAAAAATCAAAAGACACTTACAGTAACGTGAATTAAAATCCCAATAATCCAATAATCCTAAGTGTCCTAATCACAAATCCTAAATATAGAATGTTCCGAGTGAATTACTACATCCTTGAATATGCTGATGTGCCAATAGTCTGGACTGTCATGCTGTGCATGTAGTCATTAATGTGCTGATGTGACAATATGAAGTACTTCAGTATATCTTTAAATAAGTTTAAATAAATCCCAAAATCATCAATTCAAAATCCAAAAAGAGAATGAAAACTTAAAGAAAATCTAGTGAATCTTTTGAAACAAATAATTCCTCTCTCTGAATTTGGAATGACTTTTTACAACTGTAATGACTCTTTATAGACTGATGGTAAGGTCGCAACTTAATACTGTCACTAAAGATGGTATATGTGAAGATAGGTCACATGACAGAATGTTCTAGAAAATTATATGGTGTATGTGACCTTTAAGACACAACTCTAAAGGAAATTCCAGTGTTATCTGTAAACAAAATCAACTCTGACCTCAAATTAAATAAACAACTTGTTTACCAAGACCGTCCTTGAACTCAAATACTAAGTAAATAACCTAATTTAAGGACAATAGCTAAACATGTAAACCTTATAAATAACATTAAGGTTTTAACAAATATTAAAGTCAAGAAACATTTATAATTTCCACAAATATTGATAATATTATATAAACATCATACATAACACTAGATTGTGTGTATTGTATTTGCCGCTTACAACAGTTTCTAACTAGTTTTGTATGAGAATTCACATTAAAAATTTGATTGTGACTTTAATAAAAAAAATTCCCTACACAAATATGAAGAATAGCTTAAAGTTATGCCTTGTATTAATTGATTTAAACACAATAACATGAACGTTTAGCACAAAGTCACGCTTTTCTCTATAATGTTATAGCGACTATATAGATATTGAAAAAAGCGATATCTAACAGTAATTGTATCTTGGGTGGGGATCCAACATACTTTACTAAATGAGTATATTCATAACTTGACAACCGTATATCAGTGCAAACAAAATTTTATTCGCAAATATATTTACACTACTGACCAATTTGTATATCATTTGGAAGAGGTTTGTGATAAGTAACTGTGCGAGAGAAATATTAATGAGTTGTGACAAGAATCTTTAATGTTTTGTCTTGGCGTATTCCAGACACACCCACTGGCAATCATGTGTGGTGGGGTAACATCTGTGAGAATAATTATAAGAGATCTATACAATTGCTTTACCTGCATATATTGAAAGTGGAATAAAATGTCATTATTAATTGTTTCGTGGCAAAATAATTTCAACAAGTATGAATGCGTTCTAATTAAAGCGATACGTTTATTGTGTTCTGGAAAATAATTATGCTAGAGATAATATCTCCAATAGAATGGAAAATCTGTGTGACTCTTTATGTTGTTTCCAGTGACAAGATTTGTTATAGAGAGTATTTAAGTCTCCTTTAGCACATTACGTTGCATCATCTATCCTTTTTACAGAGAATATTTAAGTCTTCTTTAGCACATTACGTTTCCTCATTGATTTGTTTCGTGCGTAGAAAAATTACAGACAGTATTGGGATTGAAATATATACATTTGATAGCATTTGTGAATAGAAGCTGGCAAATATTCTGGCCCAAGTTTTGAAAGTTTTATATTAAAGCGGATAATGCAACACTCTGTCTAGCGTTTTGAGAACATAAAATAGGTCAAAATACATAAGAGCATAAATGTATTATTTTCATACCTTTTAATTATAGTATGATTGTTCTGTTTTCATTATATATGTATGACAATCACATATTGTCTTCAACATGATCCGTGGGCATCATGCAAAGTTAAGTAATTAATTGTGCTGGTATATAAGTATTATTGATAACATAGGTTTTGCTCTGATTTAAGTGGAAAGACGAATGTGCATCAGAAATATTTCTCCAGGTGGCAATACTAGTCCTAAAGAGATTTATTTTTATCTTTTAAATTGCACCTTGTTTACTCACAGTGTCAGGCTTAAAATGTTGTAAAATATATAATATTTAAGCGTTTATGGGTTTCCAGATTTAAGGGGCATTTCATATATGAGTTACAATTTGTTGACTTTGAAGATGATTCTCCTTCGGTCTTCCTATCTCCAAGCAATCAGAGCATAGGGTCAGGCCGGACAGCTCATGGAGCTAGTGCAGGTGATGTGAAATATTGTTTAATGTGTGTTTATAATGAAACGTTGAAGAGAGCTTCTACAATATATTAATACATTCTGCATGATAAGCACCGAGAGTATTATGTAGCTCAATACAGTATAAGACAAGGGAAGCAACCTATCTTTCAGTCGAAATGCTTTTTGTACTCGGCAGTTTTCACTCCCTTAGTTGGAAAAGACGTATACATGTAGCGCAAGAAAAATCAAAGGTGGAATGAGGTAAACGTGAAAACTTTAACCAAACGTGGTTCATATAATGTTAAAGCAAGGTCCCTCTGCCCAACCTCTGCGGTTTGATCCCATGAAACTTTCCAGGAAATAATGACGTGTAGCGTGAAGCACGAGACTTATGTAAAAATAAGAGTCTTCCATGAGTATTCGGTCACTTATATTTACTATTTAACATTCCTCTTTCTTAAGAATTCATTTTTAAAATTGAAACAATGATATGAGTACGAGTAAGCGATTCCATTTGCTTGTGATATTATGGATGAAATGGGCTTTTAATAGGAGATCCAAAAACTTGTATACATTTATTCTTTTTGAAGGTTCTCTGGAATACGTTTTGGCATCATTCTTTCACAGTGCATTTTGCATTTGGATTACGCGTTGCATTCCAGGCACTTTGTGAAATTGTATCTTTGGGACTACGTGCAATCGGAAACAAAGCTGATTACGCTATGTTTTGTTTATTGCCAACTGACAATTACAAATTGTGTGCATGTAACTGGGCAAGGCATCCCTGATGTTTTGTATGCACCGGAACGTCATCAGGTGCAGAATTCTTGCATTTTCCGAATGAAATTGAAAAATGCAAAATTATCCACATATTTCGTTTAGTAAAAACTAAATTAAGTTAATAAATGAGCTTACAAATATTTAGACTGTAAATGGATTGAATCACTGTGCAACAAATTGTATTATCATAAAAATATATTTTTTCTCAGTTTGTTAAAGTCTTTATTTTTTTAACTTGCATTATCTTCAAACATGAAAGTTAATTGTTCTATTTATTATTATTTATTTATTTTATACCAGGTAAGTGTAGTGTGAGAACTGTTTAGTCATCTTCTGATCTATTTTCACTATCCAATGCTATCGCTCCATACGTTTGCTAATTCCTGACGTAATTGCGTGGATGTTGTCGTTATGTTTACTTATTTTTTTGTTCATATATCTTTCTGGTCGTGTATCATAAAAAGAAGACTGACTTGATGGACACACACAAAAGAGACAGATAGACATGCAGACAAAACTATATATCATTTTTAAGGAATGCATTCATTATACAGACATATATACAGTTAGATACATGCATGTTGATAGATACATATATAATTTGTATGGCACACATTGATTATACAAAACACCATCGTCATCAGTCCTTAAAATAGACTCCTTTGATAGCAGGAAAGAAATGTTTGGCCCTTAATATCTTCCTTATGTTCAGATGGGCACAGTGATCAAACTCTGTTTGAAGTTTGTGCCACAACAGACTATCAAAAGTGGGAATTTTATGGATGCAGGATCATTACTCTGAATAATCTGGCTTATTTTGTGGAGGGGTATTCGAAGAAAAAAAAAGAGACTTCAACTAGTAAGCGTATAAAATTTCCATTTTTTGTTGTTGTTGTGAAATCTTCTCTGGAAACGAGTTCTTCTACTTGCAATTAACACTAAGGCATGTACACGTGTTGATAATGACGTGCTTCTGGGATTTTAGGTGCACCGTTTCACATGCTCTGAATCCTGAAGTAATAGCAACTCATGACCTTGGCACTGACGTTTATGTCGTACTCTCTCGGATTTAAGTCATTCAGCCCAATGACATGCCATAATTGACGATGAATCAACGAGAGAGAGAGAGAGAGAGAGAGAGAGAGAGAGAGAGAGAGAGAGAGAGAGAGAGAGAGAGAGAGAGAGAGAGAGATGGGGAGCATATGTGCGCTTATTTATTGTCTAAACAAATATCACCTTTGACAAGAGACCCAACCGCAGAACTTTCCATCTGTAAGCCTGAGTATTACAACTATATCAGACAACCACGCTTACTAATATACTATTAAAAATAAATTATGAAGCTTTACATGTACGCTATGCAACATTTGTTAATATGCAGACGACATTCGATTACGTTTTCCTTCCACCGATTTTGCCGTGTCGCTCAGCTTAAGATTTAACTGCTATGTTAGTGATTATTCACTGCGATCAGTTAGATCGTGACCCAAGACAAAATTTAATATTGGCTACGTCATAGGGGACAGAAAGAGAGAGAGAGAAAGGCAAATGACAAATGTTGATAGCTATAAAGTGCCAAAAGTCTCTTAATCAGAGAGAGAGAGAGAGAGAGAGAGAGAGAGAGAGAGAGAGAGAGAGAGAGAGAGAGGGGCAGAGCAAGAGAAATATATATATATAGTGTGACCATTTTATACATGTACACTCATATACGCATAGATATACCCATGCACGTTACCATTAGATTCAACATTATTGACTTTTTAAATAGCATTTATATTATAGTATATGTGTTTTCTTACACGATCACGAGTAACACCCACTCACCACCCCCACCACTCCACTCCCGCCCCAACAAACAACAGATTATCCCTGCACATTAACGATTAATTTAATATTGAATAGATTATTTCCCCTTACCTGCAGGCATATGCTACCCCAATAGCTACATCCCTATATATATATATATATATATATATATATATATATATATATATATATATATATATATATATATATATATATATAATTAACATTTGAAATCTTTTTTTTATTTTAAACTGATAAAAATTACACTAATAAAAGTAAAAACTAAATAGTTGTGTGTCTTTTATAGAAATACACAATTAATAATAACTAGAATGAGAAATATCTGCCTTAAGTTCATTTTAGACTTTGTTGTGTTACCTTGCTGGACTGAGAGGAAGCTTAGAATACACACAGTAGAGAATCTGTATGAAAATTGAAACCCATTAGCATGTATAACTTTTAAAAATATGCCATTTTCTGTTTGAAAAATACTAACTAGATAGTTTTGTGTGTATTATAGTAATACACACATAATTATCGCTTGAATGAGAAGTATCTGCCATAAGATCTCTTTTAATCGATTTACTTAACTATATTTCGTTTCACCATTTCTGCAGAAAAAAAGATAAATCATTGTGACGGAAGGTTTAGAAAACAGCTTACAGATACTTTACATTATCTGATAAATCTGTAGTGGTATAGTGGTTAAAGTTTACCAAATATAGGAGACTATATATATATATATATATATATATATATATATATATATATATATATATATATATATATATATAATATAATATAATATAATATAATTACAAATATACACAAAACAGAGCGGAAAGTGCTATCCCTGGCTTCTACAGGAGAAATCTTGATAACTTTAACATAATTTTTAAATACGAATAAATATTATTATCTGACAGGTTAGAGAATTTTAATTTGTACTTTGCGAAGATTCGAACCGGATCCGCGGGTTACGACACCCATCGCCTAGCCTTTGAGCACCAACCCCTATACCATCTCGACCATGCACACATCACCAAAAAATGATGCAGCAAAAGCGGTGGTGTATGCATTCGTGCGTAGCAGACATACCCGCTTGTCGACCCAGTAATTAATTCTCATCTAAGTACACAGTCCATCTGGATTCCTATTACAGAAATCAAGGTATATAGAAGTTATTATACAGAATTACAAATATACACAAAACAGAGTGGAAAGTGGTATCCCTGGATTCTACAGGAGAATACTTGATAACTTTAACAGAATTTTAAAATACGAATAAATATTATTATCTTACAGGTTAGAGAATTTTAATTCGTACTCTACGGAGATTCGGACCAGGATCGGCGGTTTACGGCATCAATCGCCTTGCCTGTAAGCACTAACTCCATATACAATCTCGACCATGCTCACATCACCAAAAAATGATGCATTGTGTAGATTATATAGCCTATTTCTCAGTTCGTTCTGCTGGAACTTCACTCTCTCTCTCTCTCTCTCTCTCTCTCTCTCTCTCTCTCTCTCTCTCTCTCTCTCTCTCTCTCTCTCTCTCACGCACACACACAATGCACATTTTCAAGAATAGAAATAGTATCATTGAACAGAGTATTGCACATATCAACAGCTGATCGTGATCATATGATGGCATTTTCACCAACGGAATTGCCAGTTACGTCAAATATTCACATTAAAACCAAAGTGTTGTTTATTGAAAGAAGGTTTTACTGTGTATGCATTGACAACCATTATGCCTTTGCATTCGGATGTAACGGTACTGGATAAGTAATATACAGAAGTGTCTGCATGTAATGTAAACTAGCTGTAGAAAAAGCTTAAAATAAGCTGCTCCTATAGAAATCAGGCTCAGCAGAGTATTTCCTTAGTTGTCTAATTTCTTTTCTTAACTTACAAAATAGGGATTTGAAGGGAGTAAGAACTGTCGATGCTCTAATAGTTTATTTAATAGCTGTTGATTACAAAACGGAAATGTTCATTTCAGACTGAATCAGACTTTATGTTATATCATTTTATTCCAGTACTCCAAGGCCATTGCACGAGATGTGCCGGTAAGGTCCATAAAGGCGTATGCGACATTGGACTGGTACCTGACGTAACTTCCTCGGATGTAAACAGTCAGAAAAACTGTCGTATATTTTTTGCCGACCATGGATTCATCGTCATACTCGACCTGAATGAAATATTGGAAAAGATTCATCTCAAGACATGGATGTAAGACCGTCCTGTATGATATGGATTTCTTTACGAGGGACATATATTTCTTCTCAGTGGCAATCGAGAGCTAACACTCGATAAGTATTTAAAGGCATACAACCTAACAAAAAGGACTGAAATTATATAGTTCTATTTTCATTTCGTAATTAATTAATTTGAGGAATAATCATGATTCATACTCTTACTTGGGCCGAAAACACGCTAGTATCGGAAACATTTTTGATAAAAAACGTAATTTTTCATTATTGTCTGGCAGACAAAAAACTGTCTATTTGACACGCCTATATTCATGCGACCTTTGTTGACCTTTCCCGAAGATAAGAATTCTGGCCATGCGCAAACGCGTGTTTACCAAAATAATGGCTGAAACTACTAGCACCACTAGATCGAAAGTTGGTAGAAAGCGAACACTAACGAATTCTGCAAGGAAAAGGAATAAGAAACTTCTCTGGGCCAATTATGGACAAACACGCATAAGTATTGGTGATCGGCATGAACGATGGAATGAACTGAAGTCCACAGTTTTATATTTAGGCCTACAAGAGACTGTGCGATGCGATGCATAGCTTTTAATAAAATACTTTTTCCATCTTCGCAACTATTCTTATGTAAAATTGTTTACTTCTGCAGGAATCGATTTATTATGCTAATAGAAATTCACTAGTATAATGAGAAGTATTGTTATATTCTCAACGATTCGTTAGTCTTTATAATTATTAGTACAATAAATAAACGAACTTAACTTCAGAGAAATGATGTAATGATACAATTAAAAATCGCGAATTCTTGAGATTTGAGCCCTCGGTCTCAAACTCTTTCCTCGTGCTCAAACAACGTTTGCACAGAAAACCGTGTATTATCCCTATAATCATGATAGAAACTTGAACTTGTCAAAATATTAATATGAACTCACCTGGCTTATGATGGGATACACCTCGTCGATAGTCGCGTTGTAGACGGTGTTGAGCAGCTGCGCGCGCGCTTGAATTTTTTTGGTCATGTCCGTCACCTCGCTTCCACAGATGGATTGTACCATTTTGTCCTGGTCCAAAAGGAGTGGGTGACAGGAGGAACATTTTTGCATGCATTCCCGTTCCTCGTCATTAATTCTTGTCTCAACATCATCTGTATCGATTGTCTCAACATCATCTGTATCGATTTGCCATTTTCTCAGATTCCTTCTCTTTTTCCATCCAGAGGCACGTATGCCTAGATTAATTTGAAAGGAAATTAGATTTACATGAAGTACATTAAGAAGATTCTATCAACAATTCACTGACCTAAATTTGTTAAATATCTATTATCATGATACCAAATAAAATACTCCTTTTGGTTTATACGTTAATTACTTAGAAGACAGTATCCAAATTATTGCTGAATATTCTTATGCAACTTTTATGAAGCAGTAAATATCTCATTGACCTAAGCGATGCGAAGATCGATTTGAGAATGTATTGTTACATAATTTTTATCAAAATAAAGGTCCATTAAATATTTTAGTACAAGATATAATGAGAAAGTTTGAAATTTAATTTGTTAAAGGTTGTAAAAATACCATTTTAGGTGCATGATGCCACAAAACTACATGATGACGTCAAATAAAAGTCAGTGACATCACCATAGTGTAATATTCACAGGGTATTACATGTGTACTGCCTGAGATGTAAGGTGGACGAGTTGTTTTGGCATGTGGTTGAATAGTTGGGTGGTTCACCGTAAAAGGCTCCAATCACAACAATTTTCTCGACAGGGCCATAAACAGAGGGACAAGCAATATTCAACTTATTATATGGAACGCTAAAAATAAAAAAAATTTAAAAAAATATTAAAACAACTCAATCAAGGTATCGTCAGTATAAAGTTGCCTATCGGAGGGCATAACTTCTGTAAATATTGTCTTGCAATCAGGGTGATAACTTCTGTAAATAATGTCGCGGAACACTGGAAATCAGAATCATTTAAGGTCTGATACATGTAGAGTTGCATTCCACTTTTGGTTAAAGTCCAACAACCATTGCGTAAGTTAGTCTCCGGAAAAGAAAGTTAGGATGATAAGCAATCAGGAATCATAACTACTGTAAGTGATGACATAGAAAGTTGCTGACCAAATTTCTTTAAAGTTGAACAATTTACCAGTAACGTCATCACTTGTGAAAACCAAACCGTTGACGGACGGACGGACAACTGGACATCGAGCCGGACTCTAATAATTGGTTTATTATGTGCTCCACTTTATAATTAGTATCAGTTACCGGATCACTTAACATTACTATCAGGAAAAAAGTTTCAAATGTTCAAATGTTTTTTGTTTTTTGTTTCCTTACATTATTATTCTTTACAAAAACTTAATTCATAATTTTATTAAGGACACGCATGGATATATTGGGCAAGTTCGATGAAATCATAATGTACAAGATTCTACAATGACATAACGTTATACTGCTTGACGACAATGTATACTGCTTGACGACAATGTATACTGCTTGACGACAATGTATGCTGCTTGACGACAATGTATACTGCTTGACGACAATGTATACTGCTTGACGACAATGTATACTGCTTGACGACAATGTATACTGCTTGACGACAATGTATACTGCTTGACGACAATGTATACTGCTTGACGACAATGTATACTGCTTGACGACGACGTACACGTGAAAATATTTTTCAGATACCTCCTATGTTCATTCCTAACCTCCGCAGAAATTTTAGTCAGTTTATAGAAAAAAGACTGTGAATGTAAATATTAACCAGTTTGAAATGCCAGCATGCCCATAGTTGCTATTTCCTCATTAAAAATATATTAACGTCACAACGACTCGATGATGTGTCATCAACAATGGTAATGCCAATAATAGTTTTAGGGTGTCGACTATTTCTTCAACTTTGCAATAATTACATTATTGAAACTGCGGGTATTTTATTGATGGTTGAAACGTCGTCAAATGTTGTTTTCTACCTTTCATACAAAAGGATCTTTTTTTCGCATATCGAGCTGGATATTCGTCCGCCCAAAACTTACCAAACTGGGAGGTATCACTACAATTACCTCATCTTTTTCAGAAAGTCGAAGTTCGACTCGCATCGAAAAGATACGAGGTTGTTCCTATTCCTCCTAAAAGTTGAGTTTATAGGACAACATTACAGTATATAATATTATATGATAAATTATTGTTAATCACATTACGGAGTGTCATCCAATTAAACAGCATCTCCTACAGAAATAATAATAATAATAATAATAATAATAATAATAATAATAGTTATCATCATCATTATTATTATTATTATTATTGTTCACAATACATCATTATATATATATATATATATATATATATATATATATATACATACATACTTGTACGCCAAATATATTTTTCTTTCATATATTGTCACGTTATGGTGTAATATATGAATTGAGCAAATGAGATCCGAGGGATACAAGTCTAATATATTCATAAGAATTAACCTCAACAGAATTTAACGAAAAAATATATTGGCGAACTTCACGTCATCAACCTTTTTAACAGGACACCTGAGCCATATTAAGGATACTGTTCATAAATGATAACTTTAAGGACCTCTCAATTGTACCTACACATTATGCGCTATATAAAAGATACTGTCCATGTAAGACAAAACCTTGGGATCCTTTTGTGCGACTTTTATAGACATGCTACACTGCATAATCTTAAATCACAAGAAATGCATGAAAGTTGTCAAATATATTTTAATGGTTACCTCGCCATGGCGCGTGCACACACACACACACACACACACACACACACACACACTGTTCTAATGGTTTCAGTATTTTTTAAAACTCTCTGAAAGATCCTCAATTATCACATAAAGTGCATGGAAATTAAGTCTCATAGATAACTCTCATATTTTGCAACATTAAACAAATGACGTTACAAGTAAATGTATGGCTTCATATAAAAAAGGATAATGTATGATGTATTCCAATATACTTGAACTCATTTACTACATTAATTTTCGGTTTTATTTAATAAACTTAGCGATTTTCGTTTATGTAAAATATAATGTATCATATGTTCCCCAATTTCAAATAAATCTTACGTAACTCGGTGAAACATTTCAATATTTTACTTCCTAAAGCTAGCTAAGAATTGAAATGATTCGATTCGTTTGATAAATTGTTCTTAAAATGAGCACTCTTCTATTTATTTTATATGTAAAAATGAAACCATTTCTAATTGTGGTATATGTCTTGGATAGGTTGAACCAAAGTGAAGGGATAATAATCATATTTGTGTTATACATAGAGTGATAGTTCAAACGCGATACTGGCCGAAAAGTGTGTGAAGACTTGGCGAATGGTTGTTGATTGTCTGCCTGCTGTTGGTGGTAATTTCTCCTACCATTTCGACTTAAGTTGTTATATACATCATTACTGTCTCGATCTGCGATTTCAGACTGGATTCAAGTTTATTTCAGCAAGGAGAACCGGACAGAAAAGAAAGTTTGAAAAGCTAACTGACAGCTTTAATATTACATTGGCAATATTACAATCGTCTCTAGACCAAGACTATTTAATTTCGGTTTTGTTTCCAATAGACAGATTAAATTACATAGCCATGGAAAGGGATTGATGATGAAACTCAACAATGCTTTTTGTTTAACAACCATGCAATATTTCATATGTTCAACTTTCGATACAAAAAAGTTGTCTGATACTTACGGGAAATCGCATTCCCTATCCCACTTCCAATATTTCCAACCGCGTTTCCAATATTTCCAACCGCTTGACCTACTTGGTTGGCCACGTGCTGGACTCCAGCGCCAACTTTGTTTATGCCGTTTGAAATACCGCTCCCAATTGACCCCAGACCTCCTGCAATATTGCTGACGACTGAACCGACTTGATTCAGGCCGTCTTGCAGCCCTTTGAAGACATCCTATAAGACAAGAGTGTGGCATAAAAATAAAATGTAGTCAAAAAGGTTTCTTGGAAGGAAGAGGTAGTGATAGTCCTGGTGGTAACCCGGTGGTTGTAGTGGTACTGGTGTAGGTGGTACAAATAGAAGTAGTAATGATGATGTTCTTGGTAGTGGTAGTGCTAGTGGCAGTAGCAGCTGAAATAATGTCAATACCTTGTGCAGAAACATAAAAACAATATGCATGTATAGGGTTTAATGGTACATTGCTCAATTCTGGCTACATAAAGCCAAAGGTAATAAAAATGGTGAGGTTAAATATTTGCCTAAATTTCTTTGGTAAGATAAACTACTTTGGAAAAAAAATGAACATGTACTCCTAACATATAAAAGGTAAAGAGGTAAAAAGTCATAACAAGGTATACAGAGTAAACTCTAAAGTATAAAGAAAATACCACATTATTTTAGAAAGTCTAGTGTTACAACAGCCTATGTGGTTCAGTGGTTAAGGCGCTTGACTCGTTACCAGAAAGGTGCGGCTCGATTTCCACTATCGTATTCGCCCAGTACGGCAACCATGGTGTATCCTTGGGCAGGGCACTTTATTCTATTAGAGTCGGCACGGTATAACCTTCAAAGTCCTTATGTGCCGTAAAGTTGACTCTTCCCCTTCCCCCCATTTCCCCCGGTCGCACACACGTATACACAAGATCGAAAAGATTCTTCTTACTAGGTGGCATATCATCGGAATCATCAGAAAGCTTCATTATCGAGTTCAAATAAAATACTTTTGTCTCACGATTGTACACCCTCATACATTCAATCGAAGACGAAGAAGTAAAAGAGGAAGGAAGGAAGGAAGGAAGGAAGAAGAAGAAGTGCAAGCTAGGAAATTTGAGAAGCGAAATAACAATTTGGGAAAGAAGAATTGAAATCTTCGAGACACGCTCCATCTGGAATATTCTTTCGCGTATTCTGACTGAGAAATTATTCATCAGCTATTCGTTGCTTACCATTCATTTTCTCATACACATTTTGAATGATAACCTTACTGATTACAAATTATTATCTTCAAATTTCTGCTGCGTATTTGAGTGTGGGTGGACATAGATTGTCCCTGGACTAATTTACCCTACAAACAAGAACATTAAGTAGGAAGACTCTGAGGCAATTGCTTTTTATAAAGTAACTAGGAAATGCAAATCGACTGCGATCGATACTCTCAGTCTTCCAAGTTAAATTTCTTTTGAGACATCATATTTTTTTAAACGTTGCTGGGCTCTTTTGTCATACAAGATAGTACAAGATAGAACTGTTTTTAACCAATACAAAGTATCTAATCGCCATATTCTGGATAATGAAACTAAACAGTATCTTCCGTCAATTTATAAAACGACTTTGATAAATACGACTGAGGGCTGTAGGAATTACTTACTGAAACTGCTTGTCCTGCGGAACCGGCTAGTCCTTTCATGGAGGATATAAACTGTTTCCCGCCATCAAATACTAGCTTTCCTAGGTTTTTAAGACCATCACCAATCTCCTTTAGTGGGTTCTTAAGGAATGTTAAAGGATTGATCAGGCGGTCCACCAATTTCATAAATTCATTGAGGAGGGTTGGAGCCTGTCTGATAGATGAAACAAAAAAACCGGACAATTCAAGTAACTTACGGGAGAAGACTGTGCATTGGTTTTTGCATTGAGAGTTAAATGCGAAAACGTAGCATATTCATGCACTCCATTTTGCATCGTATTTAAATAAACTAAATAGAAAATGACAAAGGATTTACGGCCCTTTATCGTACTTTGTACAACTGACACTCAATCCAAACTCGAAGATTTTCATTCCATGAATTTTTAAGGTTTGCAATACAGTTTTTTCACGAACTAAAGATACGTTCCATTTATGTTTCCAGACAATAGTACGTTTCTTATTTTGTTCAAAACATGTAACGTTAAAGAAAAATCAAATCGAAAAAACAAACACAATACAAAAAACGCAAATAGGACATAAAACCCCCCGACATCTTTCGTTTCCTTCGGCCTTGTTAATCGACGATTACTAGTTTAGTTTCCCAAAAGATACCTTTCAGCTTTACTTTACATACCCGCATTTTCTCTTCGTTTCCGATTTGCACTCTTCGACCTGTCTGTCTACTTTGCCTGTGCACTCAGTGGTTTTGGCCTGCAAGAGGTTACTCTGTTCCATCGTAGAGTTCCATCCAACTGCAACCTTTTCCAAAAGCTCCTGTCGAAATAATTTGAGTACCGCTGAAATCGAAACATACATTTAAATAAGTAAATAAATAAATAAACAACAGCAATAACAGAAAGAACAATATAGTTATCAACATCATCATCATCATCAACAACAACTACCACTACAACCATACTACTACTACTATCAATAATAATAATACCAATAATAATAATACAATGAATAAATGAATTAATCAAATTAAACAGGTTCCATTGATAAATAATTAAAGATTGGTCACTGTAACAAAATCGTAAAAAACAGCGACTGCTTTGCTAAACACTTCAATTCTTGATTACTTTGTGTTACTTTTGAATGTCATACACACTTGTTTTCCAGCGAAACTCATTAAGATTGAAGCTTTTTCCCATATATGGCAAGATTTAATTCACTTTACCAAGTACTTGTCTTTCCATACGAAACGTTCTAAAGTTGTAGTTTTGCATATCTATCTATCTATCTATCTATCTATCTATCTATCTATCCATCCATCCATCCATCCATCCATCCATCCATCCATCCATCCATCTATCTATCTATCTATCTATCTATCTATCTATCTATCTATCTATCTATCTATCTATCTATCTATCTATCTATCTATCTATCTATCTATCTATCTATCTATCTATCTATCTATCTATCTATCTATCTATCTATCTATCTATCCAGCCATCCAGTCAGCCGACCAGCCAAGGTCCCGTTTGTTAGTCCTTCCGTCACTGTGTCTATTTATTTATATAAATTATCATATGTTTGTTTCGATCTCAGCTGAGGCATCAGCCAGACCTTATACCTTGTATTTACGTCACTAAGGTACCAACCCGAGTCCATGCCTTGTATGGACGAAACTAAGGTATGCGCTTGAACCCATTCCTTGTATTCACGAAACAAATGTATCAGCCCGAGTCCATGCCTTGTACTCACGACACTGTCTAAAGTTTCAGGCCAAACCTATGCCTGGTATTCACGATGCTGCATAACGTATTAGCTCCAGTCCATGCCCTTTACCCACGATCCTGCCTAAGGCATCAGCATGGGTTTTCACTACACTTTCTGAACTAAAAATTAAACTCAGACTAACAATTCGAAAATATAAAATTATAGTCTTTCAATATCATTGAAATAGCAAATATGTTGCAATATAGTCAAATTGATTATGCCAAAACGTTCATGATTTTTACGTCATTCTGAGCAGAGTTATAGACGATTACAAATTTTAGTCTGAGTACAATAGTTTCGTGACTTAAGAACTAAGGGTCGGAACATCCTCGTCCTCTTCAGTGAAGTCGAAAAAGAAGTCTCAGATGTTATACGCTGCCAGTGAGAACTATATTCGGAACTACTTTTGTTCACATGGCACAATATGGCGGCGGAAGGAGATAAAGTCACATTTGGAACATGGTCGGGTTTTTCTGTCGTTTTTCTGTCGCAACAGATGTGGTGTACTCAGCCAGAGGCGAATCACCAAACCCATCAAACTTATGTGTATTCATACAATTACGTCCGAAGTTATTTCTCGACTTCACGGAAATGCTCAAGGGGTGTTACAATTGCAAGACCAGGTCCGGAAATGATACAACTCCTAACCTTGAGTTTGAATCTGAGCTTGAGATTTTGTTTTGATCAATTACAAACAACATAACACAGGAAACCCAATCTCAAACTCGATATCTGGGATTTATAATCTCCAGTCCTTATTTGGACATCATATGACTTCTGAGATTGCGTTTGAGCTTGAGATTTTCTGACTGCCAATCACAAAGTATTTTACAGTTGTAACGTTACAATTCATTTGGCTGAAAAAGAAACCCGAATCTTAAACTTAAGCTCAGAGTTTTATGATCTCCATTCTGGTTGTTGCTATTTGCATAAAAACGAAATGATGTAATTTATGACGTAATGAGATGAGAATATTGGCCTCTAGTCTGGACAGGACAACTGGGCGGACTCAGTACGTCCTTTATGTATCTATGTTACCGCTGTTCAGATTGAATGCAAGCGAAAGCATTTTGAACTGCGACGTTATCATATTTATCCATACGTCATGCACCAAGCTTTTAAAAGATAGTGTGCATAAAGCACAGCAACATACAACAACATAGTAACAATGATTGACGTTAAATGAAGTTTAAAGGAAATAATTTAAATCACCCTTTTAAAGTTCAATAAAATGAGAAAAAGTCTCTCACCTCCAAAAAAATAAAAATAAAAAATAAAAAAAATAAAGTGTTTACATCAATCTGTTTTAAATAAGACAGAAGAGTTCCCAAAGAGAGTAAATCTTGCTGGAATAAATTTAAAGGGAATTTCTTATATAAGTCTAATATGGCGGAAGGACCGTTATAGTTTCGCTCCTTTTGTATAGTCTAATAGGTCTCCGTATCACCCAATGAGGTGGAACAGGTCGACAAGCAGCAAATACATCATGCGGGAGGTGGATGGAGGGGGTGAACTTGGTGGTTGGGGTTGGAGGGGGGGGGGGGGTAAGACTTCGTTTAATTTCTGGAAATATGTTAGGTTTATATCTATCTATTTCTATCTATGTATCTATCTCTCCTTATATATACGTATAGATGTGAGTGTGTGTATTTATGTAGGATGAATGGATGGACGGACGGACGGATGGATGGATTAATGGATAGCCTCTTTAATCGTAAAATTTATGATGACAATAAATATTTAGAGATCTAGAAATGCTATGATCAGTGGTGATTCGTTAGATACTTACTGTCCAGATTGCTAGACTCAAGCGACGTGAGTACAGCCTCGACTGCTGTGCAGGCGCTGACAAAAATCAACAACAGTTTCCACATGCTGTCAGAAGTGGGACGCATATGGTTCTCATAAGCTTTACCTGTCTTCTATGAAAGGTTCAAGTGGAGAGTTCACATCGACTAAAGCAGGTATCCAAACTTTCGTCTAGTGGGAGAAATATAAAGAACCATTGTAGCTGCATAAAGTGTAGGAAAACAAATTAAATCCATAAGTATTACGTTTGAGGTCTAGATAAGAATATGAATATATCGGGATTATGTGGGCTTTGTTTGGTGCAAATGTTTGCAGGAAGAGCTTGGATCCTTTCGGTCCTTTCTTTCTATGTCAGAGTAGGTAAATTCTAAGGGAGTGACTCCTTGCGCCGAAGGCAGCTCGAACATTCACATTTGTCAGTGGAATAAAATAAATGAAGTGAAAGGCGGGATGGTATGATTTTTATTGGATACTTCACAGTGAAATATAAAACATTATTTTCGAAATATTTATCATATTTCTTAATTTTTATATTTTTTTATATTGTAAAAATTCAAGATTTGCAATCATGACATGCGACGCTTGAATATATTTTAGTACAGGAGTTATGCATATATAAACACAGGCATTTTGTGACCTAGAGCACACAAAAAACTGTACACTACATCATCTTTAGGAATGTAAACTGTATTTTTCCCGAAGACATTTGACTCGCCACCGTTCGCTTCTCTACAAAATTATGTCCCTTGTCACCAATGTGGAATTGAATTTAGATGCGGTGTGTTCATTTGTTTTATTCGGCTTGCTGCTGTGGTCAGATACGGTGAAGTGTGTCCAAAATGTAATTGTAATAGATTAAGTCATCGCAATCCCATAGTTCTCTTAATACGATTCAAGCTGAAGTGAATTTATAAGTGGTGGAGGTGGGAGAAGGTGGAGGAGGGTTTGTGGGAGTGGGGATCATCAAAGCTTCGATTCCTGAGCATGATTGGCATATAATAAAAGGAAAGTGTTATTTCCAGAAGTTAAAAGCGGGTATATGTCATCTTGCACAAATGTCTGTTCTTGTTTTTAACTCGTTTTCCAATGAATATGCGAAAGATGACGGAAAGTAAATAAATTTGAATGTTTTTCTAGCAGTGTAAAATGCCTCAAGTTAAAAATCAACAGGAGACTGACCCTGCGGTCAAAATGTCTGTGCAGGTAGTGGCGTTGGTTACCAAAGTCATCTGGGGATTAGTGCGGATAGCTACCAGGCTTTGTTTGGGTCTTGAATAAGATCAATTCTCGAAACAAGTCTAGTGCAGATAATTACGCATACAGATCTGTTGAAAAAAAGACACACACACACACAAACACACCGACAAAACAACTTCAAGACTGCCATTTTAGGGGTCTACTGCCGGCATGGACTCATACAACGTACTGAACACCACCACACTCTCCTCTTGAAAAATAAAAACTGCCAAAAATTAAATAGATTTAATACAAAATGTCTCTTAAAATATTTTTGGCATAAAAGGTATTTTTAAAGAAAACTCCATTATTATGGAAAATATATTTAAATATGATTTACTTAGTGGTATTCAAATATGAAAATTAAACGCGTCAACTTTTCATCAAATTTATTTAAAGTGTGTTGTGACTTTTTTATCTGGTTTGTTAGTGACCAGATACGTAGTATCTTATGTAATGAATTATGACGTATATTAGTCTCGGCTGTTGTCTCGCCGAATACAACTCTGGATCTGGTCTTTAAAATAGTAGATAACTAATAATGTACATTAGCTTGCAATAACAAGGGGCTATGAACTGCTCTCAAATAAACTCGGGTACCGGCGCTTTGAAGGCTGCGTGGGTCATATCATCCCCGCGGTATATGCTCTGTCCCTCGGTCAGTCCATACTCTTTATGCTGCCATCTACGTAAATAACTAATATTGCTTAAGTATGCAGGGTAAGGTTTCTAGATGTAGAATCACCTTTCAATAGATATTTTCTAGTAAGTAATTACTGAAACTTACAGAAAGCCTGTTTGTAATCCTTTTATTAATGTGTGTTTCATATACTTTTGTGATATTACAATAATTTATTTCATATATTAGAGAAGTTATGTACATAACTACATTCAAAACATAAGGACATCGTGTATCGGAATATCTGACCCTAATCGAGTGTGTCCGATAACATTTTACCGGAAATTCTGATTTCAGCAGAATTTATTTTTAGATGCAGTGATATAATCAAACATTACTACTTATGTCCTGTTAATGTCATTTTAGTTTGACTTATGTAACAGAAATGCCTAAAAGAGTCCTTTTTTTTTTACACATTTTGGCATTTTACGTCCATGAGTTGTTCTTTTTGCTCTTGAAACTCAGTTTTTCATTCAGGCATAGCAACAATAACAATAACATCGCCGGTTGAACTGTATCACGCCATGTTCGGAGTTGTATCTTTAAGACCAACGCTCTGACCAACTAGTTAATTAGTACTGACACCTCACTGGGCGAGAATTATACTATTCACGTGGAGGTGCTGCACCGAGTCGATGTATTCGTTGTTTAATAATGTTCTACACGTTCCTATGTAAAATACTATGAAGATACATCCTGGGCAGGAAACAGCCTCACTAAAAGTTCTTAATTGGTCGGTAATCTATTAATTATTTTCTTTTATAAATAGACTGGAATCTGGCTTAGGATTATTTCAGATGGCAATATATATTTAAAAGATCTCTCATAATATTTTGTACAGCATGATTTTAAAACTTTTAACAGGGACTGATACTTAATTACTCCCGCACGCACCTCCCCGCAACATGTTAATATAAGTACATGAGAAGACTTGGATTTGAAGCATTAGAATGTAATTTTCACGTTGAAAATGTTCTAAATTAATGTTTGCTAAATGAATAATAAATTATTTTTTTTCTTTTCAATATACAGTTTCCAGACAAAATTATAAATAATCAGACTTCCTGCATTTTTGCATTCGATGCCTGTTCCATGCAAGTGACACTCCGTTCACTTAGTCCTTGTTTTTCTTCGATGCAGTACATCATATGAGATTTCTTATTCATAAAGTTCCTATGTTTCACTACAATAGGATACGAAATACCAACATTAACACCAACAGATCATTAATAATAATAATAATAATGAGGACTTTGTAAAGCGCCTAATCTTTAGAAGCTCTAAGCGCTTTACAACATTAAATAACACCTAAAAACATATATAATGATATGATTACGAAAAACAAACACCATGAAATTAGGAAACAAAAACAAGCTGAAAATAGTTAAGGTAAGAAAACATTAAGTCTTTAGGTCTATTCTTGCAGTCGAAATAGGTGCGTTTTAAGAGCACTCTTGAATGAGATCACCGTGTCTTTGTGTCTAAGTTCAGTTGGCAATTCGTTCCACGTTGCTGGGCCCTGGTAAGCAAAAGAATGTTGTCCGTATGACTTCATTTTGGTATTGGGAATGATGAAAATACGGGTGTCGGAAGAGGAGCGTAAGTATCTTGCTGGTGTGCACACATGGGTGAGGTGAGATAGGTATGTTGGACTGGTGCCAGTCAGTGAAACGTAGCACAGAGAACAAATTTTGTGTTTGATTCTGGATCGAATGGGTAGCCAGTGTAGGGTACAGAGCATGGGAGAGAGCACTACAGAGCACAACTAGAATATTTTCATTCTAGTGGTCAGAGCATTAGAGCCTATAACCCTTATGACCGCCATTGATAATTTATCTTTGGTATTTCGTATCCTAGTCTAGTGAAACATAGGAACTTTATGAATAAGAAATAAACATTTGGTATTTATGTTCATTTTATTGGTCATCTCATAAACATTTAGCATTTATGTTCATTCTAGTGGTCATCTCATAAACATTTGGCATTTATGTTCATTCTAGTGGTCATCTCATATAAACATTTGGCATTTATGTTCATTCTAGTGGTCATCTCATATAAACATTTGGCATTTATTTTCATTCTAGTGGTCATCTCATATAAACATTTGGCATTTATTTTCATTCTAGTGGTCATCTCATATAAACATTTGGCATTTATTTTCATTCTAGTTGTCATCTCATATAAATATCTGGCATTAATTTTCATTCTAGTTGTCATCTCATACATTTTTTGCATTGGTCTTCATTCTAGTGGTCATCTCACATAAATATTTTGCATTTATTTTCATTCTAGTTGTCATCTCATATAAACATTCGGCATTTATGTTCATTCTAGTGGTCATTTCATATAAACATTTGGCAGGAATGTTCATTCTAGTGGTCATCTCATATAAACATTTGCATTTATTTTCATTCTAGTGGTCATCTCATATACATTTTTTGCATTCATCTTCATTCTAGTGGTCATTTCATATAAATATTTTTCATTTATGTTCATTCTAGTGGTCATCACAAATAAACCTTTTGCATTTATACCCATTCTAGTTGTCATCTCATAAAAGCAAATTAAAATGTCTTACCTTGCGATTGCTGCAAAGCCTTCAGAGAGTTTCTACTGCTGCCTTTTTTGCTTCAATCTAAGACAGGATTATACAAATCCCTTTCTTATATATAGTGCTTAGCCAGCGTGTCTGTGTTCTAAAATAGAACAATTTCGACCAATCAGATACTGTTTGTAAAAATACCTCTACCTCAATCCTACAAGGATTCACGTTACTAATTATATGCAAAAATGGGAACCAGTCTAACATTGGTGAAAATAAAATAGAGTATATTCGAGTTTGGAGGGCAATGATTGGTGAAAAAGTACCTTTGAGAGCTTTTCCTATTTGTAACTGAAAATAAAATAGAGAAAATGTTCTATTGGTGCAATTTAGTCCTTTTACAGACTTGATTTTGGAACAATCAGTACTGAAACTAGCATCTGATTCTTCATGTTCGGAGTTGAAAACACACGTTTCAAACAAATGTAGAAAACAAAATGCCACGACTCATCTGGTTTTCTCCACGCAGAAGCTTCCATCAAGGATGGGTCTATATCGAGAGGTATATATTTGATCATGAATATTTAAAATTTAAAGTTATTGAAATTTTAATATGATGGTGTTTTCATAGGTTAACTATGGGAGTTGAATTAGAACTGTGAATTCAAAAGACGTATCCAATGTGTTGATGAAAAGGCTGAGTCAAGCTGCTACGCTGTACTAACGCTCATTTGTACAAGAAATTTATATGGAACAAAAGTTATCAAATTTTCAGTTCGTTTGTATTTTTAAAAAGTAAGATGACTTCAAAACATCACGTCAATTATAATTTATATTTTCTGAGATATGAAAGCTCAGAGCTTTTGTATACTTGTGTGTCAGCTTGTGGTACTCGAGTTGCTTTTCGTCGCACAGACTGATGTATGATGTATAACACAATGCTAATATTCATGCCACTGTAACACTACGTTAACATGCCTGCTTATATTTATGCCACTGGTCAAAATTCATGAGATAACGGGATGACAAATAAGATTGATTGGTATGGTTAAACCAAAAGTTTCCACTGCTATGCTAGAGGGAATATTTACAGTCTGAGCTTGACTTCAGAATTTGTATTTGAGGAAACCTTTAGCCTCATCAGTATGAACCTGAAACTTTTGTCGTTTGAATTTTTCGTGAGTGTTTTATTATCAGAAGAACATTACAGGCGTTAAAGTTCTTGACAGAAATAGTATATCATACTGGTTTATTACAGGACTGAGTTATGCAGGTGGACGTTTTGTAAAGACGAGGAACAAATTTGACTGGTTTAACGCATTAATTGCTGTATCATGACGAGAAAATGCTAGCTAAGTACCTTTCACATGGACACACCGAGGTGGCCAACCCGAGTTGGTTTTGGCGGTTGTCGAACCCACGACCCTTAGATTATGAAACCGACGCTCCACCAAGTGGAAGGCGGCAATCTAAGTTTTGAGAATGAATAATAATATAGGGGATATTATGTTTCTCCAGCTGGTTGCACTAAATATATACTAATAAATATACACTAATATATAAAATATATATCAGTCATAGAGCCTCACATAATAAATATAACCAGATAATACCTGTGTGCATATCAATCAACAAATTTAGGTGTAGAGAGTTCTATAATCATTCATATCAATAGAACGATCACAAATAAAATGAAATAATTAACATATCCATTGATGAGAAGTTCAGTTACTCGCATTCTTTATTTCTATCTGTCATCTATTACACTGTTGCTGAATGAGTGTACATTTATCCAGTGGACTTGTACACAACCTCTCCTGTGCCTACGGATAAAACTCATCCTATAAACACCAGCAATAACGAAAGAAAGAAACATAAGTGTATTTTGTTGTCAAGAACAATTCTTTATAAACGAAGATGCGACGATGACGGTAATTTGTGCTGATTCATTTCAAATTGTTGAACATTGTTCGGAGAACGATGAACTAGAGATAGGATTCAACCTAGCATGGTTCAAAGATATGCCATTCAAAATTAAATTAAAAAAAACAAAGACTACTACATATCTGACGAGAAGCACGTTGGTTACTAAATAATTCTGCAAAAGACCCAGGTTTTGAACAAAACACTGCATTTCCTGGTATGATGCGTTGATACCAAGTTTCGGATTTAGACAGAATAATCAGATTATCTAGAGCAGTAAGTATAAAGGACGACAGCATTCTTGATGAAAGATAAATACGTACATCTATTCATTTATTTATCTTACTCCAGACACACACACACACACACACACACACACACACACACACACACACACCACCAACAACAACAGCAACAAAACCCATTATCCTAAACTACACCATAAATTCAATGAAGGCGGCTGATATGAAGAATTTTCTATTTCACATATAGAAACCATTTATTTTTCAACAATATTCTCCGTATTTTGTATAATGGCCCATCGGCAAATTTGTGATTGGCAAGGTCATTGACCAGTCAGCATGGAGCATGCTATTAATTGGTACGGTCGAACCAAAACCTTCATCAGGTATACTTGAGGGAATATATAGTGGTTTAAATATGAGATGCTCAGACTTGTCTACTTTCATTCTAGTACAAGGTTCTTTTGGAATACGTTTTAAACTATGGTTTGACACAATTCTTTCATAGTGCATATCGCATTTGGGTTACGGGTTGCATCCTATGCACTATGTGGCGTTACATCTTAGGGACTGAGTGCACTCGGAAACGAAATTGATTACTCCGTGTTTTGTTTATTTCCGATTGACAATTACAAATTGCGTGCATGTGCCTGGGTAAGACATCTCTGATATTTTGGATTTACCGGAACGCCTTCAGGGGCAGGTATCTTAAATTTTCCGCAATAATGGAAAAATTTGCAAAATTATCCATATATTTCTTTAAGTACAAAAGCTAAATTAAGTTAATGAATAAACTTACAAATATTTATACTGTAAATGGATTGAATCACTTTCAGATAAATTGTATAACAGTAACAAGTTATTTTTCTCAGTTAAAAAATATTTTGCATTATCTTCAACATGAAAGTTATTTGTTCTATTTATCATTATTATTTATTTATCTATTTTATACGAGGTAAGTGTAGTGTTAAAATGTGATATGTCATCTTCTGATCTATCTTCACTGTCCATTATATTCCCACGTTTGCTAATTCCTGAAATAACTGCGTCGATGTTGTCGTCAAGTTTAGAAAATGTCTTCTTATTTTTTAGTTTATCTGCGTTATATACTTTTATGGTCGTATTTTATAAAAAGAAGACCGACTTGAACCCACAGTTACACAAAAGAGGTAGTGAGACATGCAGACAAAAGGATATATCATTTTTGAGGAATGTATTGATTATACAGACAGACCGTCATTAGTTCTCAAAATAGACTCATATAATAGCAGGAAACAAATGTTTGACCCTTAATATCTCCCGTTCAAACGGCACAGTTATCAAACTGTATGTGAAGCATGTCGTTCAAGCAGGGGAAGAAGAATATCAAAAGATGGGATACTTATGTATGGAGGATCGTTATTGTGAATAATATGGGTTATTTTGTGGAGGGGTATAGAAGGGAAAGGGAAGTAAATTAAAGTAGTATGTGTATACATTTTTAATTTTGACTACTTAACAATCATCTCTGTAAACAAATTTTTCTGCTATCAAGAAATACTACGGCATTGTACACATGTTGATAATCACGTGACTACTGGGACTTAAGGTACACCATTACACATACCCTGTAATCTGAGGTAATATCAACTTATCTCCTTGGCACTGATTTTGATGTCCTGCTCCCTTTGACTTAAGTCATTCAGTCCAGTTACATTGCCCTAATTGACGATGAACAGACGAGATAGATAGAAAGAGAGAGAGAGAGAGAGAGAGAGAGAGAGAGAGAGAGAGAGAGAGAGAGAGAGAGAGAACATTGGTGTACTCATTTATTATCGAAAACAAAATTGATTTCGGTAAAGGGCCCAGCCGCAGAACTTTCCATCTGTACACCTGAGTAGTACAGCTGTACCAGATGACCATGCTTATTAATACTCTATTATAAAAATTATGAAGTGTTATATGTACGCTATGCAACATTTGTTAACCAGCAAGTAACATTTGATTGCGTTTTCGTTCCACCGATTTTCCTTTTTTGCTGCTCCAAACTTTCGTTCCGCTCAAGGTTCAGTTGCTGCGTTAGTGATTATTCACTCTAATCAGTTAGATCGAGGACTATAACACATTTGATCTATGTGTTCGTGGTAATTTGTTAACATTAACATAGTATTTGTCTTTATTTTCTGTCATCATTCTTTCTATCCTGTTTTACGTATTCTGCATTTTGCTGTTCGTGCTTTGTGTTAACTTTTGTTTAACATGCTGGGGGAAATATATGTATTGTATTGTTCTACTGCATAAATACGTAAATGTGTAACCATCACTTTCGAGATTCCACAAGGAAGAGGTTTCCATAATGAGTAATCTATACAACATTGGTATTTCATTTGTTTCATTTTGTTTGGTAATTTTTGAGTGCCACAATTGAGGCCTTTTAACATGTTCATTTATTGGAGTAGTAAGATAGGGGCCGCGTTAGAGCTGGTAAATATGATTAGTTCTGTTAGTGTTGTTTTGTAGTTGATGAATATTCAATTGACATTAGTAGATAATGGGGCGAAGCCTTTAATACAGTTGTAAATAAAAGTGTTAATTAAATAAGTGGACTAATGTGCGGCAGCAGTAAAATATTCTCAATTTTCATCCGCTTTTCAAGAGGTGAAATATTCTGACGTTTCATTAACGATGCTATTGTAGAATCCGACGCCTTAATCACTAAGCTATCGTAGCTAATGTTAGGACAAACAAAACTCGCAGCCCTCATTTGACAATCATTCATGTGATTCTGCAAACACTTTCATCCAACGATGACAAATTATAAAACATACGTTTCTTAATTCTATTCAGAGACTGAAGGTAAATGAAAAAGAAACTCTCTAAAATAATTGTGGACCTGCAATAACACATATAGCTATTTGATTTAAGGGACTTATGTTCGCTTCTGAGCGAGCGGTCCCTTACAAAGTTCCAGCAATTGTACATAAGAGCTAATACTTTTGGATGGCATGAAGGAGAAAGACAGAATGTTGTATGATGTCGATTCCAATCTAAAAGCTAATATATCCAGGTAACATAAACCTAGATTTTTTTCAGTGATTTTGTCGTTTACGATAGTGTTACGGGTGAAGATGGTTATGTCCGTCAAGATGAAGATTGTCTTGGAACATAAATAATACATGATACAAGCACTGATTCAAGCTTACACACGAAGAAAATAAACCTTCTGCAAGAAACAATTTCCATTATGATAGAAAATTAGATAGATATGTAGATACATAGATAGATTGACCTATAGGTGGGTAGAAACAAGATTGTTCAACGAAGTGGATGGGTGGATAGAAACAAGTAGATCGTAACATGAAATGAGGTTTATTTATTTTAGTTTTTAAATAAACATGGTGCAGTTGATATTTGTGCACGTCCGTTAGTCTGACTCTTTTTTACAACATATGGTCTTAACAACCCACGTAATTTGTACATATAGTAACCATTTTCTAGAGAAGTTTTACTGTTGACTGTCTTCATCCCCGTCATGGGTTTAAAATGTAAAAGGTACTTATTGCAATAATAGTGATATATATAAAATGAACCAATCTCGTTTATGACCTCTCAGGCTGAACGAACTTATGAAGAATGCCGAACGCTCTGATTACATCTTTTTATATAGTTTCCATACTGCGTCTTTAAAACAAAAAATTCCCATTTCTTATTCCGTCTTGAATAAACAACTCAGTATTATTCATCTTATTAAAATGATTCATGCGTTGAATTCGAAATCCAGGTCAGAACAAAAAGTGCCCACGCGCTGTCACGTGACATGACTAATGCTTCAAACGATAATATTGATTTTCCCAGGACCAATGTTCTGAGTCACACTGAAATTACCGTATATGTGCACTCTGCAAAACGACACCTATCAGACTATTATACAGAGGTCATAAACTAATAAAACTATACCATTATTTCAAAGAAATGATACATAATTCCGTAACAATATATATATATATATATATATATATATATATATATATATATATATATATATATATATATATATATAAATATGTATATATATATATATATATATCCGGTTATGACCCCGCGGGAATACGTCGGACCTAAAAGGTATTAATATTAACAAGAAAACTTATTTGCCTGCAAATTGGATGCGCAATGGCAAGGCAACAAAGTTTCTATTGTTGTTGTTATTATTCATCACACAGCAAAAACCACTCGAAAGGTGTTATGAAAGCGGTGTTATTAAGGGGCTGAAAGTTTATACCATGATCAAAGGTTTATAAACATAAAATTTAATAATTGCAATCCTAAATTAATTTACTTTTCTATATAATTCTATTGTTTCTAAATTTATGTTTTACTTTGTTGAGCATCAGTCTTGTCGCATATAAACAATATTTCGAAGAAATTTTATAGTCCCTTACACCGACAAATTTCCCTGAATGAAGAATCCTAGCAACGTTGAAAGTCTTGAAATATGCAAATTTAATAAACATAATGAAAACAAAATATGTTTATATAAATGAAGAAAATATATCAATATTTTGAATTTTATTAAGGGATACGATACATATTAGACCTCAGATGTTCTTTTGGAATTCTATTTAAGATAGCGTCACTTGCGCTTGTTATGGGCTTGCTCAGATTAACACAAATCGTGGTAAAAGTCAACATTGGTTGGAATTTGGGCCTAAACTTTCGACTGGAGATACATTTAGATTCCTAATTTTTATTGATAAAAATAAAGATAACAGATCTAAATAAAGCTGTAAAACTAACTTTTTCTGTGCTGTTTACAGAGAGAGAGAGAGAGAGAGAGAGAGAGAGAGAGAGAGAGAGAGAGAGAGAGAGAGAGAGAGAGAGAGAGACTTTCCATGAGATTTCAATCAGTTGTAGCTGAACTGGAGTTGGTCACTAAACACCAATAATCATAGACGGGCTAATTTCCAAGAGTAGTAGTGTTCTAAGAGTTGTCTTGAAAAAAAAACGAGAAGTTTAGCAAAAAATATTATTAATATCAAATAAGTGAATTTGTTTTCATCAGTCTCCACCATTGATTACATCCGAGATGTACAGATCACATTTCAAGCGAAAACATCAGAACTACACACACACACACATTTTCATTGAAGATAGGATTCAATTTGTAGATTGCTTTTTTAATTTATTTCACTTTCTCAGATATCTACGTAGCTGTGGAACAAACAACATTATGATTACTTTAGACATTATTGAGTTTTTAACATATAAATTGTAGTATACGTGATATGGAACACGATCACACGTAACAAAATATAATAAAATGACACAAACAAACAACATATTACTTCTGCACAGTATCAACTAATTTAATATAAAATAGATTATTTCCTCTTACCCGAAGAGAGACGGCTCCCCAATATGTGTATACTTATATTGAAGATATATTTAAAACATTTTAATTTTTTTGCTTTTTTTAAGATTTCAACTGATTAGAACTACCAAATTAAAAATAATGACTAAAGGTTTGTGTGTATTTATAGTAATACACAACTAATTATCACTTTATCACTTTAATGAGAAATGTCTACCTTAATAACACTTTAGACTTTGAGAAATGCCTCTTTATAGCGAGATACAGTAGTGCCGTTCCTATTTTGGGGAGACAGTTTCCTTGCTGGTGGAGGAGGTAACTAACAATACACACCTTTGAGAATTTGCATGAAAACTGAAATCTATTAACATATATCACTTTTTAAAAATATACCATTTTGTGTTTGAAAAGTACTAACTAAATCTCAAGCACTTTGTATTATCAATCAATTCCGTAGTGGTAAAAGTTTAACAAATTTAGGAGACAACACGTATGGTTAAAAAAACAACAACATATTTTCCATAGCATCGTCAAATATCCACGGTTTTGAGGTAGATAAATACAATAATTATTTTTGAAAACAAATGTGATACTTTTGCATTATCTCAAACTATGTTTTCTAATGAATCATCAGTAACTATTATTATAAAGCAAGAACACTACAGAACAAACTTACTAAGTAGTATAAATAAAATATTCACTGATTATACTATCATTAGTATAAAAACCTGACGAAAACTTTTGAGATTGGATAGGGATATATATATATATATATATATATATATATATATATATATATATATATATATATATATATATATATACACACGGTGGAACTATTATTGAACTATGTATGGAGTCAAATGTAAGAATCTTAAATGAACGTTGTACTGGGGATTTACTGGGAAACTATACATTTTATAGACCGATGGGCTGCAGTTCAGTTAGTTATTTTTGCTGTTACAAGCAATATCTTTTACAATATAGTATATTTCAATGTTGTCCCACAAAACAAACATTCTTACCGAGCTATAATATTGCCTGGTTTGAAATGCAAATTCAATTCTACTTGTAATGTAAATTTGTTTATCGTAAATAGAGAAAGACAGTTATACTAGAATATTACCTAACTAATTTGTTTTGAATGCTGATAACAAGAGTCAGCACATGGAGAAATTAAAAGATCCACAGTCAACGTTACTATTAGAGGATTTAACTAAATTTTTTAACCTTTCACCTTATGATGATATTGACATTGTAAAAGATCAAATTAACAATATTATTATTTCGGCAGCAAGCATATCACTTAAATTTAAAAGATATAAAAAAGCAGATGAAAACAAAACACAAATGGTTCGATCATAACTGCTCCACACTACGCTAAGAACTGGAATATTTATGCAAGAAAATACTGAAAACCCAGTTTCAAATAATTGTTCCTTTTTCGGAACTATTCTTAGGTAAAATTGTTTGCTTCTGCAGGTATCGATTTATCATGCTACTAGAAATTCGATTGTATAATGAAACGTTTAGTTGTATTCTCAACAATTCGTTAGTCCTTGTAATTTTTTTTTATAGATTTGTTGGTATCTTTCATTCATAAAGATATTTAATTGCGAATTTATGATAAACTAATGCAGCTTATTTAGAGTCTCCCTCTTTATTAGTAGAAAACAAACAAACAAACAAACAAACAAACAAACAAACAAACAAAAACAAAAACAAAAACAAAAAACAAACAAACATAACTTCAGATTTTTTAAAATTAATTACGATACAATCAGGAATCCCGAATTCTTGACCTTCGAACCCTCGGTCTCAAACTCTTTAAAAAATATATTTAATTGCCAATTTCTGACAAACTATTGCAGGTTATTTAAGGTCTCCCTATTTGTTAGTAAGGTAAATAAACGAACATAACTTCAGAGAAATGTTATAATGATAAAATTAGAAATCACGAATTATTGAGGTTAGAGCCCTAGGTCTCAAACTCTTTCCACGTACTCAAACAACATTTACGCACAGAAAACCACGTAGTATCCCTATAACAATGATCGAAATATGAACTTGTTACAATATTGATATGATCTCACCTTGTTTATGATGGGATACACCTCGTCGATAGTTGCGTTATAAACGATGTTAAGCAGCTGTAATCGCGCTTGAATGTTTCAATCACCTGGTCTCTACAGATGGATAATACCATTTGGTATTGGTCCAAAAGGAATGGGCGACAGAAGGCACAGTTTTGCATGCATTTCCGTTATTAATTCTTGTCTCAACACCATCTGTATCTATCTGCCATTTTCTCAGATTCTTCCTCTTCTTCCACCCAGAGACACGTTTGTCTAGATTAATTTGAATGAAAATTGGATTTGCATGAAGTACACTAAGAAGATTCTTTCAACAATTCACTGTAATAAATATATTATATATCCATTATCATGATACCAAATACAAACTTGTTGAAATTGAATCCTTTTACGTTCAAAAGTCTAAACATATTATTATTATTATTATTGTTATTATTGTTGAATATTCTGATAAAAATGATTAATCTTTGTTGAAGACAATACCAAATTTTATAAAGAAGTAAATATCTCAATGACCAATGCGATGCGGCGACCCATTTGAGAAATGTATTGTTACACAAAACTTAATTTTGATCAAAATAAAGGTCTATTAAATGTTGAAGTACGTGATATAATGAGCAAGTTTGAAATTTGATTTGCCAAAAAGTACTGAAACTAGCATTTCAGGTTTATGATGCCACAAAACTGCATTATGATGTCAAATAAAGTCAAATAAAGTCAATGACATCACCATGCAATGTTCACATGGTATTGCATGAGTTTTGTCTCAGAAGTAAGGTGGACGAGTTGTTTTGGCATGTGGTTGACGACTTTGAGAGATATCAACACAAATAGATATCAGTCAGTACAGATGCAACTAGATCTATTAGCAATGGGTGCACCGTAAAAGGCCCCAGTCACAACAATTTTCTTCGCAGGGCCTCAAACGGGGAAACAAGCAATATTCTAAATGATTCTATGGACCGTTAAAATAAATTTAAAGAAAAAAGCGGGACCCTAATTATCAGTTTGTTATGTACTCCACTTTAAAATTAGCATCAGTTACCGGATCACTTAACCCTAGTATAGGAGTTACAAATATTAAAATGTTAAAATTTTTATTATTCTTACATAAACGTAATTCATAATTTTATTAATAACAGGCATGGATATATTGGGCAAGTTGGAGGAGATTATAATGTCAAATATTCTATAATGTCATGACACGCGTCCTTGTCGACTACATATACCCCTTGACGACTACATATACCCCTTGACGACTACATATACCCCTTGACGACTACACATACCCCTTGACGACGACGTACACGGGAAAATATTGTTCAGATACCCTCTAAGTGCACTCGGAACCTCCTCGGATATTTCCGTCGGTTGCTAGAAAAAAGACTGCAGATACAGATATTAGCCATTTTTAACTGCCGTCATGCCCATAGTTGCTATTCTGTCATAATAAATCTTTTTACGTCACCAACAATAGTAACGGAAGCGATAGTTTGAGGCTGTCGAAAGTGACTAGTTCTTCAACATCTTCATTCAAAACTTGCGGGAATTTCATTACTTAAAGTGCTGGTATTTCATAAATGGTTGAATCGTCGTCAATGTTGCTTTCTATCTTTAATAATTAGGATCTTTTTTTCGCGTATCTAGCCCGATATTTTTCATCCCAAAAAGCACCAAATAGGGAAGTATCACTACAATGTCCTCGTCTTTTTGGAAAAAAATCGAAGTTCGACTCGCTTCAGAAAGAGACGAGGTTGTTCCTATTTCGCGTAATGTGAGTTTACAGGACAAAATTAAAGAATATAATATTGTATGATACATTATTGTAAATCACATTACGGCGTGTCAGTCAATTAAACGGTATCTCCTATAGAAATAATAAAAATTATAAAATAATAACAGTAATTATTATTATTATCATTATTACTATTATTATTATTATTATTATTATTTGTATTATTATTATTATTACTCGACATCATTAATTTGATATTTTTGTAAACCAAATATGTTTTATGTCATATAGTGTTACGTTATTGTCAAATATATGATTTGAACATAAGGGATCTGAGGAGTCCAAATCAAATTTATTAATAACAATGAACTTCTACAGAATTTATAAAACAATATTGATGAACTTCAAGTCATCATTTCAACCTTTTCTACAGGACACTTAAGCCATATTAAGGACACTGTTCATAAATGACAACTTCAAGGAACACCTCTTAATTGCACTTATATAGTATGCGTTATATAAAAGATAACTGTCCATGAAAGACAAAACCTTGGTATCCTTTTGCTTGCCTTTACAGACATGATACAGTGCATAATCTTCAAAATTATTATGCCACAATTTTCATGATTTTACCCTATTCTGAGCAGAGTTATAGACGATTAAAATTTGAGTCTGAGTTCATCTTTAACTGTCTTTAGAACTAGAAGTCGTAACATTCTCGAACTTTTCCGTCAATTCGAGAAAGAAACCTCGGATGTAATACGCAGTCGACGAGAAATATATTCAGAACAACTTTTGTTCATAAGGCACATTGTGGAGTCGGAAGGAAATAAAGTTACAATCAGAACATTGTCCGCCTTTTTTATTTTTTTTGGTGCTTTTTTGGTAACAACATATGCGTTGCACTCCGCCAGAAGCGAATCACCAGACCCATCGAACGTATGTGCATTTCTATAACTACGTCCGGGGTTATTTCTCGACTTGACGGAAATGGCCAAGCGATGTTACGATTGGAAGTCCAGGCCCAGTCTCACAGAATTGTGTGTACTTTATATCAATGTATAAAGGTGAACGAAAATGTACTCGGGTTTCGTTGCTGCGTACAGCATTACCCGAGTGTTGTTTATTTTTCGGCTCTAGTTATTTCGAAACACTGAGTGTGATTCATCCCATTCAGCATGTGCAAATTGCCTGCAGCGAAAATCCAAGTACCCTGAGTTCTCTAGCTGCGCATATTCATCACAGCTAGGGAACTTTTAGGGCGAATTCTCTATGTACATTCACATTACGACGAGTCTTGTCAGGAAGCTAACCACTTTACGGGAGCAATCTTCAGCTGGTGAGCTGTTTTTACGGTTTGGTGATGTGGAGTCGTAGAATTCTGTGGGGTTCCTTGTAATCTGTACGCTGCTGTCTGGTGACGTTGGCTCAGAAGAGAGTACTGGTGTTCTCGAAGTGAGGGACCAAGGCTTCGCGACCAGCGGGTCTGCGTTGAATGAGGAGGCTCTCGAAGAATCCCTCAACAGACTGTGAGGGGAGGACCATGCGTGGTGGCTCTTTGACCATTGACTAGAGCTGGGGAACTGAATAATATATCTTGGTCGTCAACTGAACGCCACGATATATATATATATATATATATATATATATATATATATATGTGTGTGTGTGTGTGTGTGTGTATGTGTGTGTGTTCCATTGTTCCATGTTTTAAGCGGTATATTTTACTATTGCCATCTGAGCATAAATTCATAATTCAATATCGCTAAATGAGTGATAAGTTCATAATACACGCGTCTACTTGTGGATACATGATACATTATTCGTAGTTGTTGATAAATCACATACTTTGGTCACCCTTGGTGCTGGGTAATACATTGTTTGTATTCGAGTGTAAATCATATACTTTCATCACTCTTGGTGATAGAAACAAACTGTATTCATATTTGTTTATAAGTTCCATTCGTTGGTTCTTATTTGATTTTCTCGTTAAAGTTACATGTTCTGATTAGTTCCATGTTAGGAACTATATCATCTCCTTATATCATTCTGTTACAATGGTGTCAGATTCATTCATCGTTCAATTGCATTATAAATAAACATCTCATTAACGCAATTGCTTTCGGTGTCTTCGCTAAATCCAATCCCAACCCGGCATCATCTTGTTACACCCAGAAATAAAGAAACTCTTGACCTTGAGTTCTGATTTCAGCTTCAGATTTTGTTCTGATTAATTACAAACTGCACTACATTTTCGTAGTCGTTTCTGATCGGCTAATACAGAAAATTAAATCTCAAACTCAAGATAAGGGATTTACGATCTCCAGTCCTTGTCTGGACATCACATGACTTCTGAGACTGCGTATCAGCTTGCGATGTTGTGTCCGCCAATCACAAAGTACTTTGCAGTTGTAACGTTACGATTCATTGGCTGAAAACGAAACCTCAATTTTAAACTTAAGCTCAGAGTTTATAATTTCCTTTCTGGTTTTTGCAATTTGTATCACATATGATATCATTTATGACGTAGTGAGGTGATAATATTGGTGTCAAGTTTGTAAATGACAAGTGGGCGGAACCAGTACGTCCATTACGTATCTATGTTACGGATTTAATCAAAAGCATTTTCAACTGCAACATCATAATGTTTACCCATTGCAACAAAAAACAACATATCAACAATGATCGATGTTAAATTAATTTTAAAGGAAATAATAATTTTATTCACTCTTCTAAAAGTTCAATAAAATGAGCAAAACAACTCTAACAGTCAAAACAATTAAAAAAAAAAAAAAAAAAAAAAAAAAAAAGAAAAAGAAAGCTAACAACAAAAAAAAAAACAAATATAAAACAACAACAACAACAACAAAACAGCAGCAACAAATAAGGAAGATATCCCAGTTTATAGGAATAGTACCCAATGGGAGTAAATCTTGCTGGAATAAATTTATAAGGAATTCCTTATAAAAATCTAATGTGTCGGAATTGCCGTAATAGTTTCGGTATGTCAGTATAGTCTAATAGGTACCTGTATCAGCAGGCTGGTTGGACAGGCCAACAAGTGGCAGCTATATCATACATATGTATGTATGTATCTATCTATCCTTATCTGTACTTATATATGTATGTATGTGATAGTGTGTGTGTGTGTATGTAGGATGAATGAATGGATGGGCTGACAGATGCAAGGATGGATTGATGGATGACATCTTTTATCGTAGAATTTATGATTACAATAAATATTTAGAGATCCAGAAATGTTATGATCAGTTATTCGTTAGATACACACTGTCGTGATTTACAGGATCAAGCGATGTGAGTACAGCCTCGACTGATGTGCAGGCGCCGATTAAAACCAACAACAGTCTCCAGATGATGTCAGAAGTGAAGAGTTCACATCGACTAAAGCAGGTATCGAAACTATTATCTAGTTGGAGAAATATAAACAACCAATGAAGCGAAATAAATATCACGTATGAGGTCTTGATAAGAACATGAATATATAGGGATTATGCGGGTTTTAGTGAGTGTAAACGTTTGCTGGAAGAGTTTGGGACCCTTCGGCTGCTTTTTTCTATGTCAAGGCAGGAGAGTTCTAAGGGAGTAACTCCTTGCGCCCAAGGCAGCAAGAACATTCAAATTTGTCAGGTAGAATATCAGAAGAAATGAAAGGCAGGGATGCTTTGCTTTTATTGTATACATCAGAGTGAAATATAGAAAATTATTTCTTCATTTTTTTACTTTTGGATATCGCGAAAATTCAAGATTTCCCATCATGTTATACGACGCCTAATATATTTTCCTACAGGAGTTTTGCATAAATAAAAATAGAGCATTTTGTGACCTACCAAACAAAAACGTATACAACTGCATAATTTTTGTAAATTATTTTTTCCCGAAGACATTTGCCTCGCCACCGTTCGCTTCTCAATAACGTTATGTCCCTTGTCAACAATGTGGAATTGAATTTAGACGCGGTGTGTCATTTGATTCAATTTGGCTTGCTGCTGTGGTCGGATATGGTAAAGTGTGTCCAAAATGTAATTTTAATAGATTCAGTCATCGCAATCCCATCGCTCTGTTATTACGATTCAAGTTAAATTGAACCAACAAGGGGTAGGTGTGGTAGGGTGGAGTACGTTTGTGATGGTGGGGGATCATCAAAGCTTCGAGTCACGAGCAAGATTGACATATAATAAAAGTAAAGTTTTCTTTCCAGAAGCTAATAACTGATATATGCCATCTTGTTGTACGAAACAAGATGTACAGATTTTTTAAATAATTTCCCCAATTTTGTTTTCCATGCGGGGTTGTCGTCACACATTATCCGTAAAATGTTTGAATATGGCGGAAAATAAGCCTTTTAGGGATTTCAATTACATACATTAAACCTAATGTCATCAACATTACTTAAGCGGTGTGGTTTGTTTGTTTCACTACGTGCATTTTTTTAAAAAGATCTGAGTTTTCCGTATAATGTTGACTGACAAACATGGTTAGGGTAATGCTGTCGGATGCAGATATATTTCTCGAACAGAGTTATGTACCGGTGGTTTGAAAGCTGCTCAGCTCATATCATCTCCGCGATATATGTCCTGTCCCTCGGTCAGTCCAGCTCTTGATGTTGTTTTCTACATAAATAACTAATATTGCTTAAGTATGCAGGGTAAGGTTTCTAGATGTAGAATCGCCTTTAAAAAATGTTGGTAGTAAGGTCGCTGGTAGGCAATTTCAATTTTCTTAGGTCAAGGATTTACCCTTATGGAGGATGAGATGTCAACTGATCCTTTATAGGTTTATCAATATGAACAGTTTGCCAATTTTAGCAAGGTTTAGAGATGTGTAAACAGAAACTCTATCTGACACCATCCAAGAAAAAAATATAATTTGAAATGAATCGGACACATCCATAGAATGCCGGAAAGAAGAACAGCAAGGGCAGCCATAGACTGGACTCCCACCTTTGGAAAACGGAGAAGAGGAAGGCCGAAGCATAGCTGGAGAAGGACAATATTAGAAGACCTAAATCAGATGGGACTCACTCTCAAAGCAGAATAATCTCAAGCCAAAGACAAGAACAAATGTAAAACTCTCGCTGTCCACTGCTAAGATAAGAACAGGAAGACATAAAGAACTAACTAATACCGGTGAAACACTAATATCGAAACTTATAGAAAGCTATTTATGGTCCTTGTAATAATGTGTGTTTCATATCATTTTGTGACATTAAACTAATTTATTTCACATATTAGACAACCTATATGCATAGCCATAATCAGCACATAAGAACATCGTCCATCGGAAAGTCTTGACCTAACCGAGTGTGTCTGATAACATTGCATGGAGAATTCAGATTTCAGCGATTTATTTTCTTAGATGCATGCAGTGATAAATCAAACAGTACTGCTTATGCTATGTTATTGTCATTTTAGGTTTACTTATGTAAGTGAAATGCATTAAAGAGCCCATTTTGTATCACATTTTGTAATACATTTTGGCGTTTTTTTACGTCTAAGAGTTGTTGCTGTCTTTGCTTTTGAAACTCGGTTTTTCAATAAGGAATACCAGCGATAACAATAACAACAAGATCGCCTTAGTGCAAGATTGAACACTCTAACGCCATTTTAAGACTTGTATATTTGAAGCCAACGCTCAGACTAACTTGTTTATCGGCACTGACATCTCATAGGGCGAACATTATGTACCATTCACGTGGCTGTGCTGCACCTAGTCAATGTATTCGTTGTTTAATAATGTTCTACACGTTCCTATGTACAATACTATGAAGATACATCCTGGGCAGGAAACTAAGCTTCACTAACAGTTCTTAATCGGTTGATAATCTTTTAATTATTCTCTTTTTTACATAGACTAAAAGCTGGCTTAGGATTATTTCTGATTGCCATATATATTTAAAAGATCTGTCAACATATTTTGCACCGTATGATTGTAAGACTTTTAAGATGGATTGATACTAAATCAGTCCCCCACCCCCAATAAAAGCTATACAAATCAAGCAAGAAAGCGTTGCCGCTTAGTACAGATCATTAGAGCTGGTAACCACTCTGAAGGCTATTGAAAAATTCTCTTTGGTATATAGTATTTTAGAGTAGTGAAACATTGGAACTTTGTGTAAAAAAATCGAATACAGTGTACTGCATCAAAATTAAATAGAAAGGACTAAGTGAACGGAGAGTTATATCCAGAAATAGGCATCAAATGTAGCAATGCAGGAAGTCTAATTACTTTTAATTTTGTTTCGAAAAACTGTATAATTAAAAGAAAAATATAATTCATTCATTTAGTAAATATGAATTTTGGAAATTATCAACGTGAAAACTACATTCTTAATGCTTCATATGCAATGTTCTCATTATGATATTAATTCTGCTGTAATCCTATACTAATATGCCTGCTTATATTCATGGCACGGTAACCCTATGTTAATATGCCTACCGATATTTATGCCACTGAAACCCTCTGCTAATATGTCTGTTGATATTTATGCCACTGTAACCCGACGCTACATGCCTGTTGATATTCATGCCACTGCAATCCTATGCTAATATGCATACTGATATTTATGCCACTGGTCGAAGCTCACGAGATAATGGGTTGACAAATAAGGTCGATTGGTGTGGTTAACAGAAAGTTTCCTCTGCTAAACTAGAGGGAATATTCACAGTATGAGATTGATTGTAAAATATGTCGGAGGTAAACTTTAGCCTTAGCATTATGTACCACGAGATTCTCTCGATCGAATGTTACACGAGTGTCACAGTTTGTTTTACAATAGATGTATGTTACTCCAAAGTCTGTCGGATACATTTATGTTGTTTTAAGGGACAATAACTTTGACATGAACAGCACAGGAATTACATTTCTGGAAAGAAATAGTATATCATACCGCTTTATCAGAGTACCGATGTATGTAGAGACGAGGAAACAATTCGATTGGTTTGTTGATTTCATCGGCAGTTTTAATACATTACAGGCTATTTCATGCCGACGAAATGGGAGGTATGTTCCTTTCGCAAGGACACACCAAGACAGCAAACTCAAGCTGACCTGGTCGGATATGGAACCCGTGAGATTTGGATTACGAAAACCACGCTACAACAACTGGAAGTTGTGTGCATATCAATAAACACATTTAGGTGTGGAGAGATCTAAGAACATACAATCAATAAAACGATCACAAATAATGAAGGAATTAACCTATTTATTGATGCAACGTGAATTTACTCACTCTCGTATTCATTATTTCTATCTATCATCTATTACACCGTTGCAGAATAAAAGTAAATTTATCCAGTCGACTTAAATCCCATCTCTCATCTGCAGACGGATAAAAATTCTCCTATATAGACCAGGAGTAAGGAAAAATGGAACAATAAGTGTATGTAGTTGTCCCAGAACAATTCTTAACATCTCAAGACGTGACGATAACACAGTAATGTGTGGTGATTCATTTCAAATTGTTGAAAATATTTCAGAGAAAGATAAATCAGAGATAGGATAAAACCGTGTGCTAGGTTCAAAGATATGCAATTCAAATTTAAATTGAAAAAGAAAGAAACTTCTACATATATGATCAGAAGCACGTCATTTACTAAAGAATCCTCTACCGACCGAGGCTTTGAACAAAATCACGTATTTCCGGGTAGGATGCGTTGATACAATGTTTTTGTTTTAGACCGAACAAACAGCTTAGCTAGAGCAGTGAGTATAAAGGACCACAACATTCTTGATAAAAGATAAACATGTGGGTGCATTCATTAGTTTATCTAGTCCAGTAGATACGCGATCCAGTTTGTCAGAAAAAGGAAGGAAAGAAAAAAATCCAAACAAAGAAACAACAAGAAATATACAAATATAAATAATAAAAAAATATCCTAAACTACATCATCAGTCAATGAAGGCGATTGGTATGAAGAATAATATATTTCACATATAGAAACCATATTTCTCAAATGAAATGTAACAATATTCTCCGTTTTTTCTTTCTTTTCGAAAATTACCCTGCAGTAAATTGTGATTATCAAAGCCATTGACCAGTCAGCATGGGGTATGGTATTGATTGATATGGTTAAGGAAAATATTTCTTCAGGTATACTTGAGGGAATATTCACAGTCTGAATTTGGCTGTAAAATCATTATGAACTTGGAGCTTCTCTCGTTCAATTGTTACATGAGTGTCACGGTGTTTTTTATCATGAAAGTCTGACACCCAAAAATCTATCGCATACACGAAGCGACTATAAATTTCATAAGAGTAGTATTGGAGTCACATTTTTTAACAAATGTCTGCCTCTCGAATGTCTATCGCATACATGTATGCTGTTTCAAGCTACTATAACTTTCATAGGAACAGTATTGGTGTTACATTTCTTGAAAGAAATAGTATATCATACTGCTTTATTACAGGAATGAGTTATGCACCTAGACTTTTTGTAGAGATAAGGAAACAATTTGATTGATTTATTGGTTTTAACGGCACTTTTAACACATTATAGGCTCTTTCATGCCGCCGAAATGAGAGGTAAGTTCCTTTCGCAAGGACACAGCGAGCGAGGCAGCAAATCCAAGCTGACCTGGTCGGTTATGGAACCCGCGACCGTTGGATTACGAAACCCACGCTCCACCAACTGGAAGTTGGTTGAGGCTGCTATCTATTTTTTGAGAATAAATAATCATATGTGTTTGGCCAACTGGTTTCACTAAAGTATTATCGGTCATAGAGCATCACATAATAAATATAACCAGATAATACCTGTGTGCATATCAATCAATAAATGTCGGTGTTGAGAGACCCATGACCATTCAATCAATAAAACCATTATAAACAATGAAAGCATTAATATATCTATTTATAAAAGGTTAATTTACTCACTCTCGTATTCATTAATTCTATCTATCATCTATTACATCGTTGCTGAATAAAAGTAAATTTATCCAGTTGACTTGAATCCCATCTCTCATCTGCAGACGGATACAAATTCTCCTATATAGACCAGGAGTAAGGAAAAATGGAACAATAAGTGTATGTAGTTGTCCAGAACAATTCTTAACATCTCAAGACGTGACGATAACACAGTAATGTGTGGTGATTCATTTCAAATTGTTGAAAATATTTCAGAGAAAGATAAACCAGAGATAGGTTAAAACCGTGTGCTAGGTTCAAAGATATGCAATTCAAATTTAAATTGAAAAAGAAAGAAACTTCTACATATATGATCAGAAGCACGTCATTTACTAAAGAATCCTCTACCGACCGAGGCTTTGAACAAAATCACGTATTTCCGGGTAGGATGCGTTGATACCATGTATTTGTTTTAGACCGAACAAACAGCCTAGCTAGAGCAGTAAGTATAAAGGAACACAACATTCTTGATAAAAGATAAACATATGGGTGCATTCATTTGTTTATCTAGTCCAGTAGATGCGCGATCCAGTTTGTCAGAAAAAGGAAGGAAAGAAACAAATCCAAACAAAGAAACAACAAGAAATATACAAATATAAATAATAAAAAAATATCCTAAACTACATCATCAGTCAATGAAGGCGATTGGTATGAACAATATTATATTTCACATATAGAAACCATATTTCTCAAATGAAATGTAACAATATTCTCCACATTTGTTTTGTCGAAAATTACCCTGCAGCAAATTGTGATTATCAAAGCGATTGACCAGTCAGCATGGGGTATATTATTGATTGATATGGTTAAGGAAAATATTTCTTCAGGTATACTTGAGGGAAAATTCACAGTCTGAATTTGGCTGTAAAATCATTATGAACTTGGAGCTTCTCTCGTTCAATTGTTACATGAGTGTCACTGTGTTTTTTATCATGAAAGTCTGACACCCAAAAGTCTATCGCATACATGAAGCGACTATCAATTTCATAAGAACAGTATTGGAGTTACATTTTTTAACAAATGCCTGTCTCTGGAATGTCTGTCGCATACATGTATGCTGTTTCAAGCTACTAAAACTTTCATAGGAACAGTATTGGTGTTACATTTCTTGAAAGAAATAGCATATCATACTGCTTTATTACAGGAATGAGTTATGCACCTAGACTTTTTGTAGAGATAAGGAAACAATTTGATTGATTTATTGGTTTTAACGGCACTTTTAACACATTATAGGCTCTTTCATGCCGCCGAAATGGGAGGTAAGTTCCTTTCGCAAGGACACAGCGAGCGAGGCAGCAAATCCAAGCTGACCTGGTCGGTTATGGAACCCGCGACCGTTGGATTACGAAACCCACGCTCCACCAACTGGAAGTTGGTTGAGGCTGCTATCTATTTTTTGAGAATAAATAATCATATGTGTTTGGCCAACTGGTTTCACTAAAGTATTATCGGTCATAGAGCATCACATAATAAATATAACCAGATAATACCTGTGTGCATATCAATCAAAAAATGTCGGTGTAGAGAGACCCATGACCATTCAATCAATAAAACCATTATAAATAATGAAAGCATTAACGTATCTATTTATAAACGGTTAATTTACTCACTCTCGTATTCGTTAATTCTATCTATCATCTATTACATCGTTGCTGAATAAAAGTAAATTTATCCAGTTGACTTGAATCCCATCTCTCATCTGCAGACGGATAAAAATTCTCCTATATAGACCAGGAGTAAGGAAAAATGGAACAATAAGTGTATGTAGTTGTCCAGAACAATTCTTAACATCTCAAGACGTGACGATAACACAGTAATGTGTGGTGATTCATTTCAAATTGTTGAAAATATTTCAGAGAAAGATAAACCAGAGATAGGTTAAAACCGTGTGCTAGGTTCAAAGATATGCAATTCAAATTTAAATTGAAAAAGAAAGAAACTTCTACAAATATGATCAGAAGCACGTCATTTACTAAAGAATCCTCTACCGACCGAGGCTTTGAACAAAATCACGTATTTCCGGGTAGGATGCGTTGATACCATGTTTTTGTTTTAGACCGAACAAACAGCTTAGCTAGAGCAGTAAGTATAAAGGAACACAACATTCTTGATAAAAGATAAACATATGGGTGCATTCATTTGTTTATCTGGTCCAGTAGATACGCGATCCAGTTTGTCAGAAAAAGGAAGGAAAGAAAAAAATCCAAACAAAGAAACAACAAGAAATATACAAATATAAATAATAAAAAAATATCCTAAACTACATCATCAGTCAATGAAGGCGATTGGTATGAACAATATTATATTTCACATATAGAAACCATATTTCTCAAATGAAATGTAACAATATTCTCCACATTTTTTTGTCGAAAATTACCCTGCAGCAAATTGTGATTATCAAAGCGATTGACCAGTCAGCATGGGGTATATTATTGATTGATATGGTTAAGGAAAATATTTCTTCAGGTATACTTGAGGGAAAATTCACAGTCTGAATTTGGCTGTAAAATCATTATGAACTTGGAGCTTCTCTCGTTCAATTGTTACATGAGTGTCACGGTGCTTTTTATCATGAAAGTCTGACACCCAAAAGTCTATCGCATACATGAAGCGACTATCAATTTCATAAGAACAGTATTGGAGTTACATTTTTTAACAAATGTCTGTCTCTGGAATGTCTGTCGCATACATGTATGCTGTTTCAAGCTACTATAACTTTCATAGGAACAGTATTGGTGTTACATTTCTTGAAAGAAATAGTATATCATACTGCTTTATTATAGGAATGAGTTATGCACCTTGATTTTTGTAGAGATAAGGAAACAATTTGATTGATTTATTGGTTTTAACGGCACTTTTAACACATTATAGGCTCTTTCATGCTGACGAAATGGGAGGTAAGTTCCTTTCGCAAGGACACAGCGAGCGAGGCAGCAAATCCAAGCTGACCTGGTCGGTTATGGAACCCGCGACCATTGGATTACGAAACCCACGCTCCACCAACTGGAAGTTGGTTGAGGCTGCTATCTAATTTTTGAGAATAAATAATCATATGTGTTTGGCCGACTGGTTTCACTAAAGTATTATCGGTCATAGAGCATCACATAATAAATATAACCAGATAATACCTGTGTGCATATCAATCAAAAAATATCGGTGTAGAGAGACCCATGACCATTCAATCAATAAAACCATTATAAATAATGAAAGCATTAACGTATCTATTTATAAAAGGTTAATTTACTCACTCTCGTATTCATTAATTCTATCTATCATCTATTACATCGTTGCTGAATAAAAGCAAATTTATCCAGTTGACTTGAATCCCATCTCTCATCTGCAGACGGATACAAATTCTCCTATATAGACCAGGAGTAAGGAAAAATGGAACAATAAGTGTATGTAGTTGTCCAGAACAATTTTTAACATCTCAAGACGTGACGATAACACAGTAATGTGTGGTGATTCATTTCAAATTGTTGAAAATATTTCAGAGAAAGATAAACCAGAGATAGGTTAAAACCGTGTGCTAGGTTCAAAGATATGCAATTCAAATTTAAATTGAAAAAGAAAGAAACTTCTACATATATGATCAGAAGCACGTCATTTACTAAAGAATCCTCTACCGACCGAGGCTTTGAACAAAATCACGTATTTCCGGGTAGGATGCGTTGATACCATGTTTTTGTTTTAGACCGAACAAACAGCTTAGCTAGAGCAGTAAGTATAAAGGAACACAACATTCTTGATAAAAGATAAACATATGGGTGCATTCATTTGTTTATCTAGTCCAGTAGATACGCGATCCAGTTTGTCAGAAAAAGGAAGGAAAGAAACAAATCCAAACAAAGAAACAACAAGAAATATACAAATATAAATAATAAAAAAATATCCTAAACTACATCATCAGTCAATGAAGGCGATTGGTATGAACAATATTATATTTCACATATAGAAACCATATTTCTCAAATGAAATGTAACAATATTCTCCACATTTGTTTTGTCGAAAATTACCCTGCAGCAAATTGTGATTATCAAAGCGATTGACCAGTCAGCATGGGGTATATTATTGATTGATATGGTTAAGGAAAATATTTCTTCAGGTATACTTGAGGGAAAATTCACAGTCTGAATTTGGCTGTAAAATCATTATGAACTTGGAGCTTCTCTCGTTCAATTGTTACATGAGTGTCACGGTGTTTTTTATCATGAAAGTCTGCCACCCAAAAGTCTATCGCATACATGAAGCGACTATCAATTTCATAAGAACAGTATTGGAGTTACATTTTTTAGCAAATGTCTGTCTCTGGAATGTCTGTCGCATACATGTATGCTGTTTCAAGCTACTATAACTTTCATAGGAACAGTATTGGTGTTACATTTCTTGAAAGAAATAGTATATCATACTGCTTTTATTACAGGAATGAGTTATGCACCTAGACTTTTTGTAGAGATAAGGAAACAATTTGATTGATTTATTGGTTTTAACGGCACTTTTAACACATTATAGGCTCTTTCATGCTGACGAAATGGGAGGTAAGTTCCTTTCGCAAGGACACAGCGAGCGAGGCAGCAAATCCAAGCTGACCTGGTCGGTTATGGAACCCGCGACCGTTGGATTACGAAACCCACGCTCCACCAACTGGAAGTTGGTTGAGGCTGCTATCTAATTTTTGAGAATAAATAATCATATGTGTTTGGCCGACTGGTTTCACTAAAGTATTATCGGTCATAGAGCATCACATAATAAATATAACCAGATAATACCTGTGTGCATATCAATCAAAAAATGTCGGTGTAGAGAGACCCATGACCATTCAATCAATAAAACCATTATAAATAATGAAAGCATTAACGTATCTATTTATAAAAGGTTAATTTACTCACTCTCGTATTCATTAATTCTATCTATCATCTATTACATCGTTGCTGAATAAAAGTAAATTTATCCAGTTGACTTGAATCCCATCTCTCATCTGCAGACGGATAAAAATTCTCCTATATAGACCAGGAGTAAGGAAAAATGGAACAATAAGTGTATGTAGTTGTCCAGAACAATTCTTAACATCTCAAGACGTGACGATAACACAGTAATGTGTGGTGATTCATTTCAAATTGTTGAAAATATTTCAGAGAAAGATAAACCAGAGATAGGTTAAAACCGTGTGCTAGGTTCAAAGATATGCAATTCAAATTTAAATTGAAAAAGAAAGAAACTTCTACATATATGATCAGAAGCACGTCATTTACTAAAGAATCCTCTACCGACCGAGGCTTTGAACAAAATCACGTATTTCCGGGTAGGATGCGTTGATACCATGTTTTTGTTTTAGACCGAACAAACAGCTTAGCTAGAGCAGTAAGTATAAAGGAACACAACATTCTTGATAAAAGATAAACATATGGGTGCATTCATTTGTTTATCTAGTCCAGTAGATACGCTATCTAGATTGCCAAAAGAAAAGAAAGATCCTTAACTACATCATCAGTCAATGAAGGCGGTTGGTATGAACAATATTATATTTCACATATAGGGGAAAATGACCATTCGGCACAGTGTGATTATTAAAGCCATTGACCAGTCAGCATGGGGTATGATATTGATTGATATGATTAAGGAAAATATTTCTTCAGGTATACTTGAGAGAATATTTACAGTATGAGTTTGGGTGTAAAACATTATGAACCTGGAGTTTCTCTCGTTTCAATGATACATGAGTGTCACGGTTTCTCATTCATGAAGCTACTATAAGAAATAGTATATCATCATAATGGTTCATTAGAAGATGGAGCTATCCACATATACTTTTTGTAGAGATGATGAAAGAGTTTGAGTGTTCTTGTCGCCTTTTTCCACAAATGAATTGTATCTTATACATGCAATCAGGGGTACCTCCATCTCCTTATAATTCAATGTTTATTACTTTTGGTCATAAATCCCTCTCAGACGGTGATCACTGTCAATTAAAAAGAGTGGAAATTGGTTTGAACATCATGACATCGGTAAATACTTTATGAATGTTTAAGTAACTGCTTACAAATGGACAGTGTGTATATATATATATATATATATATATATATATATATATATATATATATATATATATATATATATACCACATAATTGACACACACACACACACACATATATATATATATATATATATATATATATATATATATATATATATATATATATATATATATATATATATATATGCAAGACTAGTGATCTTCGCACTTGAAGAGCATTATTTCAAACACACATATACATACATACACGCATATATTCCAGGATTGTGTATATATTGAGCAGAGTAAATATACCTAGAAGTAAAGATGCACAACACAGCCTCGTTACAGTAAGCGCTTTCATAACTTCTTTGGTTAATCTTTAAGCTTCCGTTGATGTATTAATTGTATTGGGTTAACATTAATTATAATTGTTATTATTTGTCAATATAACTCCATACTATTGTCATGTCAAACAATGCTTGAACATTACCATAAGAGGTTATGTAAGCACTTGCTGTTACTTAGCTGTACTGTCAAGTTATATATACCCTGGTCCAAAATTATTAAATTTTTGCTTATAAATATTTGACTGTTTAAACACTGCAATAAAGGTCTCGGGAGGTAGGAAAAAATAGTTCTTGCAGATGGTTACCATATGGTCAAGTTAAGTACTAAGTTTGGCCAAATTCTTACTTACTGTTTAGAAGGAAATAGGGCAATGACATGCGGAAGGACGGACAGACAGACAGACGGACGGACGGACAGGTTGAATTTATGACAATATCACAGACACTAAAGCGTGGGAACAACAATCGCGCTAATATATACACCAGCAGTAAGGAAAGATAGAAAGAACAGTGTATGTGTTTATCAATAACAATTCTTTTGACAGCAAAATACGACTATAACAGTATACTGTGCTGATTCATTTCAAATTATTGAAAATTGTGCAGAGGACCATAACATATACATAGGATAAAAGGTCTAATTGGTAACATGACGTACAGTTCAAATTCAGATTTCAAAAAGGTAGATATCTGATCAGAAGCACATTATTTACTAACGAAGTCTCAGAGGACTCAGGTTTTGAACAACAATACAGCATTTCCGGGTAGGATGCGTTGATAACCAGTTATTGTATTGTTTGAATAATCATTTTAACTACAGCAGTGAGGATAAAGGATAACGACGTTCTTGATAAAATAAAAGCATTTCAATCTATTTATTTGTTTTGTTTGTTTATTGGACAGTCAGCATGGAGCAAACTACTAGCCACGTGGAGTGTGTAGCCTAAGTTGAACAATACCCATTTAGTCGGACATCCTTTAATATCTAGAGCATGGAACAATTTTAGAGTTATAATAGAAGGACGCCAAGAATGGGCGCTCATCCTTGATTAGGGAACGAATGAGTAAATCGAGAACATCATCCACTTTCAAGCTTTGTTTTATATAGGAATTTAGTTTGAAAAATACAGTTACATACGTAGAAACACGATGGTTAGCAAAATGGTAGCCCTGTGTGTGAATGCTTTTTTAGACGCTAGTAAGGCATTTGATTGGGTCAATCATGAGGCACTTTTTGAAAAGTCACAATCAAATGCCGATGTATATAGATCATACCCTAGTTGGCTGGTTTGGCAAACAGTTGTACCATGTACGTTGGGAAAATGCTGTATCGAATTTCATTCGAGTAACCAATGGAGCGCGCCTATGTTATTTAATATATACATAATCGATTTAAATCTTAAGTTGGGTCAGTCTCACGTGTGACTCTATTTGCCACTAAATGTTTTTTCCTCAACAATTTTAGCTTTGCTGATGATATATCATTGCTAAGTCCATCTATAGCAGGTTTGAAAAAATTATTAAGGATAAGTGAAGATTACGCATTTGAGAATTATATCATATATAATAAACAAAGATCGGCATGCATGATTTTTCTGTCCACGTCTTTCAAGTTTTCATTGCTTCCTTTTGTACTCAGTCACGGTCATATTTTAAAATCCCATCTATCAGATGATGAAAATATGAAGAGACATTACAGATATTTGTGTACTCGCACAAACGTGCTTTTACTTAAATTTAGAAATTATTCCTTGAATATGAATATGACACCAAATTCAAATCTTATTGATGCACAATGTTTTGCGCACCTTTATAACAAAAACATTCATTATTGGTTATAACAATAGTCTTAGTTTAATATTAAGCCTCCAAAGATGGAACAGTGCCTCTACCATGTTTGCAAATTATAAGGTATTTAATTTTGAATAATGGATGAGAAAGTATGTGTTCCCAATAGTAAAGAATCTAATCTTGAAATCTCAGCTATGATATTAGTTTCCATTCTCGTATTATTGATAGATGGAACAAGTTACTCTTTAAATGTCTTACATAATTTGTTCTTAACAATATGGGAAACACTGATTAGTTGTATATGCGTCTCTGTATTTGTACATACGACACCCATGAGTTTCTATGTTTAAAATACATTTATATTTTAATTTAGATCTATGAACCATAGAGTCTGACAAAAATAATTATTTTCCTTTTATCTTGTCTAATCTTACCGTCAATTAGATACATAAAAAAACGATCGTGTTAACATCTGTTAGATAAAATTACCTAAAGATACTAATTTCCAATCATATCTCACGTAAGAGTTTATAATTTAAATTGAAATATATTTTGCGGAAACCCAAGCTCTCATAATTTTTATTTCACTCAATCAACTATGTGTAAATAAAAGCGCGATACCACCCATCCTTTCCTGTCAATGTGTCAAAAAAGGAGTAATATCCACCAGCTTTCGTACAATATTCTGTACTTGATAGAAAAAGTAGCACCTGCAGACTTTCGATTTAAAAACTAAATCAAGCATATGCTTCTTCTAGTCTATTATAACGAAGGCAAACGTGAATTATTCAACCATCCGACTTCAGAGGTGCCGTTGACCTAATGCGTAACTACCTGTAATGGCTATCACTCTTGTAAGGCAATCATCAATATCCACTTTAACTGCGTCGAACTATAAGGCACATAGCGAAAAAGAGATGATAAAAGCGAAAGCACATTTACATACGCACAGAGATAAAGAAGAGGAGTAAAATAATACAGTAGTGATTTTTGAACATTTAAAAAATTTACTGGTTGGCATATCAACGTGGCCACAGTGCAGATTTGTGTTCGATAAACGATGTTTGCAGACATAATTTGTACTTGAAAACAAGGAAGTTTTGATGTTAGTATATTTTTAATTAAGATATAAATTAATGGAACATCAAAATATGTTTAAAAGCGGTATTTTTAAAGTTATTGCCCATGATAACACAGTCCGAGATGAATGTCATTTATGAATTGTTTAATATACATATGTCTTGAGATCTTGCTTAGGACATCTATCACGGTTGTCTGGGTAAATGTGTACTTAAATAATTATTGTACGTAATATTAATTAGGATTTAAGCATTTAAAATGCTCAATAAACTTCCAAATAATCTACAAGTTCGTACTAGCTTGTGTGTACTGTAGATGCCGCTTAAAACAGTTTCTAACTAGTTTTGTGTGAGAATTTTAATTTACAATTTGATAGTCACTTTAATAAAAAAGTTTCCTCCACAAATATGAAAGCACAGCTTAAAGTTAAACCTTGTATTAATTGATATAAACACAATAACACAAACATCTAGCGCAAAGTCACACTTTTCTCTATAATGTTATAGCGACTATATAGACATCGAAAAAAGCGATATCTCCCAGTAATTGTATATTGGATCTGCACCCAACCTACTTTACAACATGCCAACATTCATAACTTGGCAGCCGCATATCAGTACAAACAAAATTTTATTCACAAATATATTTACGCTGTTGTCCAATTTGACTATCATTTGTAAGAGGTTACTTATCAGTAACTGTGTGAGAGAAATATTAATGAGTTGTGACAAGAATCTGTAATGTTTTGTCTTGGCGTATTTCAGACACACCCACTGACAATCATGTGTGGTGGGATAACATCTGTGAGAATGATATGATAGATCTATACAATGGCTTTAACTGTATATATTTAAACTGGAATAAAATGACCTTATTAATTGTTTGTTGTCAAAATCATTTCAACAAATACGAATGTGTTTTAATTAAAGCTATACGTTTATTGTGTTTTGGAAAATAATTATGCTGGAGATAATATCTCAGATAGAATGGAAAATCTGCGTGGTTCGTGATGCTGTTTCAAGGGAGAAGATTTGTTATAGAGAGTATTTAAGTCTCCTTTAGCACATTAAGTTGCATCATCTATCTTTTTAGTGAGAGTGTTTAAGTCTTCTTTAGCACATTAAGTTTACTACTTTATTTGTTTTGTGTGTATAAAAATTACATTTAGCCAGCCTTGGGATTGAAATATACATTTGATAGCATTTGTGAATAGAAGCTTGCAAATATTCTGGCCCAAGTTTTGAAAGTTTTACATTAAAGCGGATAATGCAACACTCTAGCGTTTTGAGATTATAAAAAAGGTCAAAAAACATAAGAGCATAAATGTATTATTTTTATACTTTTTCATAATAGCATGATTGTTTTGTTTTCATTATATATGTATGACAATCACCTGGAAATTAGTATAGCACATATTGTTTTTCGACATGATCCGTGGCCATCACGTAAATCTAAGTAATTAATTGTGCTGGTATATAAGTATTATTGATTGCTGTTACGACTCTAGGTCTTAAAATAATGTAACAGAAAAGAAAGTGAAACCAACAATATATGTAAAAATCAAGAAACAATTTATTTCTCTGTAATTAAAATGAAAATTCAAAAGACACTTACAATTTGTGAATTAAATTCCAAATAATCCTAAATGTCCCAAACACAAGTTAGAAATTATAAAATGTTCCGAATGAATGAATGTCCGAATGAATGGTCTTGAATGTCCTGGCGTACCACAACGATACAATCCAGAATATCTTTGAGAATGTTCCGATTGAATGAATGTCCCGAATGAATGAATAGTCTGGAATGTCCACAACAATTGTCTTGAATGTCAAGATGTGCCACAACAATAGTCTTGAATGTCATGATATACCACAACGATACAATCCAGAATATCTTTGAGAATGCCCACAAATATCCAAAAGTCATATATTTAGATCCAAAGGTTAATGAGCACTTTATGGTAACTCCAATGAATGTTCAAATAAATAATTCCTTTCCAATTATGTCTACAGCAATACAGCACAACTAAAACTGTAATCATAAAATGAGTCCAAACAGTCTGATGATACCAAAGAGACTGATCATAGAAAACAGGAATGTTTTTAAAACAGGATTTAAAATAGGAATGATTATAATGCGTATCAAGTATATATTTATACACATATTCAAATAAGCCACAATGCAAGAGAACACGCGTCGATTTAGTGGAAAATCTCCAAATTAGTTGTATATAGTTGTGAATAATTGTCAACACCTCTGACCTTGAACTCAGAGGTCAGTAAATACCTTGTTGACATTTTAACGAAACTTAAAGTGCGACTTACTATTTGAACGTATTTTAAAGTACAGTCATAGACCAAAAGTCTAGGCACTCATTATAGATTCTATATACATAACATAACATATATTCTGCTTTGATTTAAGTGGAATGGTGAATTCGACGAATCATAAAGTGATTTAATTTTATCTTTTAATTGCAACTTGTTTATTCATATCGTCATGTTTAAAAAGCTATCTTTTACCGGTATATGGCTAAATTATAGTGCTCACAATATCGAAGTAATACATTTTAAATGTCCCAATGGAAGTATTTAATACTCAGATGTATTTAAAACTCATCACTGTATGCATCATCACAGGCAGAGATATCAAGGGTGTAGGGAGATACATAAAGAAGTGTATGAGTCATTAGTGTCACCGATATGTTAAGATTTTGATACTAGTATAACAGTTTTAAGACTACAACAATGTTTAAAAATATATCATATTTAAACGTTAATGGGCTTCCAGACTGAAGGAGGGTTTTATATCTGAGTTACCATTTGTTGACTTAGAAGATGATTTTCCTTCGGGCTCCCTATCTCCAGCAGGACCGCTGATGGAGCTGGTACACGTGATGTGTAAAAGTTGTTTAATGTGTGTTTCTAAGACAACTTTGAAGAGAACTTTAGTCTACCATATATTAATACATTTTGTATGATAAGCACCGAGAATATTGCATAGCTCAATACAGTGTTAGGCAAGGGAAGCAACCTATCTCTCAGTCGAAATGCTTATTGTCCTCAGCAGTTTTCACCCCCTTAGTTGGAAAAGACGTATATATATAGCTCAAGAAAAATCAATAATGGAATGAGCTAGACGTAAAAACTTTAACCAAACTTGGATCATATAATGTTAAAGCAAGGTCCCCCTGTGGTTTGATCCCATGAAACTTTCCAGAAATTAATGACGTATTACGTGCAGAATTAGACTTATATAAACAAGAGTCTTCCATGAGTATTCGGTCACTTATATTTACAATTTAACCTTCCTCTTTCTTAAGAATTTATCTTTTAAATTGAAACAATGATATGAGTACGAGTAAGCGATTCTATTTGCTTGTGATATTATGGATGAAATGGCCATTTAAAAATAGGAGATTCAAACACTTTTCTACATTTATTTGATTTGAAGGTTCTCTGAAATACGTTTTAACCCGTGGTGTGACATAATTCTTTCATAGTGCATTTCGGATTTGGATTATGCGTTGCATTCCAAGCACTATGCGCCGTTGCATCTTGAGACTATGAGCAATCGGAAACGAAGCTGACTACGCCATGTTTTCTTTATTCCCGACTGAGAATTACAAATTGTGTGCACGTGTCTAGGCAAGACATCTCTGATGTTTTGGATGCACCGGAACGCCCTCAAGGGCAGGATTCTTAACTTTTCCGGAAAAAAACTTTAAACGTGCAAAATTATCCACATATTTTGTTTAACAAAAACTAAATTAAGCCAATGAATCAGCTTAAAATATTTAGACTGTAAATGGATTGAATCAAAGTCAAATAAATTGTATTATCATACAAAATATATATTTTTTTCTATTTGTTAAAGTTAGTTTTTTTTAAAAACTTGTATTATCTTCAATTTGAAAGTTAATTTTGCTCTATTTATTATGATTTATTTATTTTATACCAGGTAAGTGTAGTGTGAGAACTGTTAAGTCATCTTCTAATCAATCTTCACTATCCAATGCTATCGCTCCATACGTTTGCTAATTCCTGACGTAATTGCGTGGATGTTGTCGTTAAGTTTACTTATATTTTAGTTTATCTGCGTCATATATCTTTCTGGTCGTGTATCATAACAAGAAGACTGACTCGATCCTACACACTTACACAAAAGAGACAAACAGACATGCAGACAAAACGTTATATCATTTTTAAGGAAGGCATTGGTTATACAGACAGACTTACAGTCAGATAGATGCATGTTGTTAGATACATATATAATTTGTATGACACACATTGATTATGCAAAACACCATCGTCATCAATCTTTAAAATATGAAAGAATTGTTTGGCCTTGAATATATCCAGTATATTCAGATGTGCACAGTTATCAAACTCCGTTTGAAGCATGTCCCGCTAGCGCTGGAAGCAGACTATCAGAAGTGGGAATGTTATCGATGGAGGATCGTTAATGTGAATAATCTCGCTGAATTTGTGGAGGGGTATTCAAATTTGCATTTTTATTTGTTTTTTGAAATCTTCTCTGGAAATGAATTCTTCAACTTTCAATAAACACTACGGCATGTACACGTGTTGATAATGACGTGCCTCCTGGAATTTTAGGTATACCATTTCACATGCCCTCTATCCTGAAGTAATAACATTGCATGTCCTTATCACTGACTTTTATGTCGTACTCACTCGGATTTAAGTCATTCATCCTAATGAAATGCCTTAATGGACAATAAATCAACAAGAGGAGAGAGAGAGAGAGAGAGAGAGAGAGAGAGAGAGAGAGAGAGAGAGAGAGAGAGAGAGAGAGAGAGAGAGAGAAAAAAAGAAAGAAAGAGAGACAGAGAAGGGGAGCATATGTGCGCTTATTTATTATCTAAACAAATATCACCTTTGACAAGAGACCCAACCGCAGAACTTTCCACCTGTAAGCCTGAGTATTACAACTATACCAGACAACCATGCTTACTAAAATCCTATTTTAAAAAAACCCATAAATTATGAAGCTTTACAGTTTATATGTACGCTATGCAACATTTGTTAACTGGCAGACGACATTCGATTAGGTTTTCCTTCCACCGATTTTGCCGTGTCGCTCAGCGTAAGATTTAGCTGCTATGCTAGTGATTATTCACTGTAATCAGTTAGATCGCTAAATGTAACACATTTGCTTTCTGTGTATGGCTGTTGTGGCTATATTTTAACATCAACATTGTATTTCTTTATATTTTCTGCCATCATTCTTTATAACCTGTGCTATGTATTCTGCCTTTTACTGTTCGTGGTTTGTGTTTGCTTTTGTTCAACATGCCGGTGGAAATACATGTTTTTATTGTTCTACCGCATAAACACTTAAATGTGTAATCATCATAAATTCTTTATCAGGTGTAAATACACTTTCGAGCTTCAACAAGCAAGAGATTTTCAGATTGAGTAACCTATACAACATTGCTATCTACTATTCGTTTGTTTCATTTCGTTTGGTGATTTGTGAGTGCCACAATTGTAGCCTTTTATTATGTCCATTGGATTGGAGTAGTTAGAAGGGGGCTGCCTTAGAGCTGGTAAATATAACCTGTTTTGTTTGTGAGGTTTTGTAGTTAATGAATATTGAATTGACATTAATAAATAATGGGGCGAATAACAGTGTTAGACTGATGCAGGTTGTATAGTTACTAGAGCCACTAGATTAGTTTCAGCAAGAACAATTATTTGGAAACTTGATGGTAAACTCTAACTCGTAGACGTTATTTGTTTCTAATCAGCATACGAACTCTGACTCGTGTACATGTGGTCAGCCTGAGACTGTTCTCACTATATATTTGACTGTTACAAATATTCAACACCGAGTGACACCATCATCGACACGATAACTCATAATATAAATATTTATATTTTATTTCATGTCAGTCCTCTACTACCATTTAAGGAAATTAGAGTGATCACACAGGGCGTATCGTTACTGGAGCCAGTAGATCCGTTTCAGCAAGAACAAATCTTGAGAGACTAGATGGTAAATTCTCAATTGAAGAATCTGTAAGCATAGGATGATGACTGTCTTTTATATTGTACATAATAATGCTCCTTGTTATCTACATACTTTAGTATCGAAAAATGTTAGACAAATTGCTAAACGAGAATTATTCAACAATAGCAATTTTAGGTGCCATGTTGCAGAACCAATTTGTATTATTCATCATTCGTACCTACAGCTGTCAGATAGTGGATCTCCTCCCAGAGCATATAAAATCGAACCCATTCTTTGATATGTTCAAGCGATAGCTAAGTATTTGTATGCATGTACCCGTCAAGCCCAAGTTTTACATGTTAGACTGAGAATGTGATGTCGCTGAAACCAAACTCTAATCATCGTACTTACTCTGATTGGTGCACATGTGGCCAATCTGAGACTGTTTCTCGCTCTCTACTTAACTGTTGACGAATATGCAACCACAGAGTAAAACCACCATCGACACAATATATCATAATAGAAAGATTGATATTTATTGCATGGTAGTCCCTACTGCCATTTGGAGAAATTACAGTGATTTTTCGTGTGGTCCAAAATTTTATCAAAGCAATTAAAAGATTTTAACAATAATACCAACATAGTAATTTTATAAATGTGAAGCTAATTTTATTTATAATTGACAATCAATCACTAATTTTGTGGTTAGTTATTTACAAGTACTAATACTCCTAAGATCGCCACTTACTTCCTGACCGAACACTTTACTTCATGTCAGTTAGAAATTTGTCTGTACTGATCTTAATTACATGCATGCGTCTACAGATCAGGTAATTGTAAATAAGAAGTCATCTCTTGTTGCTAAATCTTCAATAGTTAATTATACACTTACAAGTACATGTATATATTTCAATTTGCTATGTAATAATTCGGAAATTAAATATTGTTTACACTAAATTAAAACAATAAGCTAATTCAGTCAACCAGGAAATATAGGTTACAAACAAAGCATGCAATACCCGAGACATTACAGTTTTCATACTCGAAGTGAGGAAAGATATATACTTAATGTAAGGAGAGAAAATCAATATCATTTTAAACTAGAACGTAATAAGGCGATTAGTTTCTATGTTGCTATAATGTGGGCATGACCCTATAAGAACAAAATATGTTAGTTTTTAAAAAGTCTTGTAAAATCTACATATACATAAATCGACTAAATAAAACTATTCCACCTGACCTTTGAATCGCCATCAAGGAATTGTCAAGCTGCATGGCGAAACGATCAATAAAATGGGTGTGCGTATTTATATATCACAAAACAAGAATGTAGGCTAAGTTGATGTGTGACAAAAGGGTAAAATATTTACCAGAGAGAGAGAGAGAGAGAGAGAGAGAGAGAGAGAGAGAGAGAGAGAGAGAGAGAGAGAGAGAGAGAAAGAAAGTAGTACAAAGTAAAGACTGGTCCACGTACCATAGGGTCAAGAGGACATATATCCAATTCTATCCAAAAGAGGTTTATTGATATTTCACCAAATATTATTTGTTTTTACCATGCTCGTCATAATAATGCAATTCTATTCTGCTGTATCATCAGTTTATAATATAATATTTATCAATTAACACTCCATGCAATTGAACTTAAATATTTTGCGTTCAGTTTTTTCTGCACAAAGGCAAAGTTAACTCTCCTTTCCACGTGCACGTGAGTGTAAAGACGTAAGAGGTGAATTCATATGGCTGACTGACATCCAAGAACGACAAGGAACGCTCTAGAATATTCGAGAGTGACAAACTTAGGATCTCCATAGACATATACTACATCAATCAAGAACGTTCCGTGCAGAGGTAATACGAATTAGGCATGTTGACAAAGGAATATGAACTATTTATTTATAATGAAGCTCAGCAGTTTCAGTTTGTATAATTCTTTTCTTTTGCAATTCAAAATTGGCAAACTCTGTTTTATTGGGATATATGACAAATAAAGCCCTGTGGGTTGCGGCAGTGGTGGATGTTCATCAGATAGTTGGCGAAGTAACTCCTCATCTCAAAACAACTCTATCCTGCTGTACCGTCGGGCTGGCCATCTTACCAGTAGGGGAAAGTACTAGCAATGGGGTCACCCTTCACGGTTATGAAATTAAATCCTGGAGTTATGGTATAACCTCCAATCCAGAGATGCTCGCATTTTCCTGAAAAAGACGATATATGTTAAGAACCACTCCCAATAATAAGTGTTATTGATTAGCTCTGTCGTGAGTACTTCATTTCCACGTCAACGTTTACCGTCATTATTTAGCTGCTAGGTTATTAGTTACTGGTCTCTACTAAAGTACTAGTAGTAGTGGCGGTGGTAGTAGTAGTATAATAAGCAGTAGCAGGAGCAGTAGTAGTAATTGTGGTGGTGGTTGTAGTGATAAAGTAATACTAGCAGCAATAATAATAATAATAATAGCAAAAGAAGTATATATATATATATATATATATATATATATATATATATATATATATATATATATATTCTAGAAGGTTCTAGCAGAGAAACGAAGAACAAAGATTATTCTGATTTCAAAAAAGCTATATTTTAACACTTATTAAGAAAAAATGTCTGGATATAAAGTTAAATAGATCAATTGATTCTGTACTTGTTTCTTACACCAAAATAAAAGCGTAGACATACGTAAGTTTTCAAATGGTGTCATTGGATTTAATATATGTCTTCCCTGTGAGACAGACATTTCTTATATGAACTAAATTCAGAGACTTTAAGATGATGTACCACATGAAAACATCTTGGATGTTTTGAGGGAATGCAATTTATATAAAAATATTTTACCGTATATTTTAAGAATTTTATGTTTTCTACATTTATCATTTAGTTTCCTCGAACTGCCATGCTTGGTTCCCTTAACGTGAATTTTAACGCTTGCATTATAATATTGTGAGAAACTATAAAAATCACCATCGAATGTGTTCAACTATATCTAACTAATTTATTCATCGTTGATTTTTTTATATAAACTCTCTAAATCGTTTGCGAGCTACCGTTTTACTGAGCGTGTCAAAATGTGTCTATTTCCATGGTTCGTGCTCCTGAAATAAAGGCCGCGTGACGTAAGATGTGGAATGTGACAATTAGGCCAAAGTGTTGAAATAGATCGTTTATAATGGCTCTCTATTTTCATTAATTGCAATTGTAATATATTTCATTGCTTTCATACGCATATTGACTGCAATAAAACACTTACAAACATGATGCCAAAAGAAAAAATAAATATAAAAAATAGGATGCATTTTTTAATTATTTTGTTCAAGCTATTTCGATATAATTATCGTAGTTAAAGATACGCTGAACTTTTTATAGATTTGTTTCTTCAGTTTATGGCACAACAAAGATTTTTCCCCCTACATTACAATAATCCAATAAAGAATTTCATACTGTATACTCTTCCATTGGATTTATTTTTTCTAACATGATATAAGAAGTGCATAGTATAGTAACAAAGTTTTTATATTGCCTTTGCCGTCTGAGAAATCTCTATCGTGGGTTTCCTACTAATCAAAAGGTCAAGAAAACCAACATGTGAATAGCGGCACTGGCTTGAACAGCTAACACTCACGCCAGGGCCACAAACTTGAGGCAGATATGGCATTAGTAAAATTGGCCATTTCCATTGTGTTTTTCCAATTTGAATTGTAGTACGTATTTAAATTTCATTTCATCGAATATTTCTTAATCAGCACTTCCTGTCATTGTCCACCAATGCTAGTGACCCAGTTGATGACGTCAGTATCTCCAAGCAAGCGCGTGAGGTCGCGAAAAAAACATGACGCACGATTCAAGGAAGATTGCGAAGTTAGTATGTTCGACGATTTATATACCTTTCACATAATTGTATCCATTATCTTTTATCTTGTAGTACTACTGTATATGTTTATGTTTATTTTAAAGGCTTTATCTTAATTTTTGTTCAAACTTTATCGTAACAGTTCTAGAACTTACCTATTCGGCACCAGTAGCCAGTATTGTGCAGATCTGGCGCCAAATCCATACATAAAATGACTGGCCGCCATCTTAAAGATGACATTTTGTAAGAAACCTTTATCATAAATCTGTCCTATGAAAAACGAAAAAAATAAAATAAATAAAATCTAAGTTAATGTGTCAGGAAAGCATGGAAAAATCATTCAAGGGTTTTAACAGAATAAAAATGTATATATAAAAGAGATAGAATATTACAGTAGTAATATTTACAACTGTATTATTAACATTATTTTGTATCTATCTGCTCACCCAGTCCTTTAAAGCTTCTGTTAATTATATAAGCATACGAATTTCGACATATCTGCCCACCCTGTCCCTTAAAGCTTCTGTTAATTATATAAGCATACGAATTTCGACATATCTGCCCACCCTGTCCCTTAAACGCTTGTTAATTACATAAGAATGCTAATTTCGACATATCTGCCTTACCTGTCTTTTAAAGCCTCTGTTAACGACGCAATCATAAGTATTAAAAGTATCTTAACACAATGTCCATTAAGAAAGCTACATTTTGATATTATTTAAACATTACTCATGTCAGTGTCTGCATATAGGTGTTTGTATGTAACGATGCTGCATTACGCCACAAGTACATGCTTAATTAAATAAAGAATTGAATTGCATTTAAATCAGATATGCGGGCTAAATTGTGTATGGTGTACCGACTGTAAAAGTAGGCCCTATATATTTCTGTTTCTTGGATTGGTAATTCGGTAGGTTGACCCAAAATATGATGCATGTAGTAGATACTTATATCTTTATTCCATAAGCCATCTAGTCCTTGTGGCTCAAACATAATATTCGAGGCAATACAATACAATACAATACAATACAATACAATACAATACAATACAATACAATACAATACAATACAATACAATACAATACAATACAACACAATATATTACAATACAGTATGGAGGACAACTTTTCAAGGGGAAATAAATCTTATAAGCAGTGGAAACTATCCATACTCAGTTATTTACCTTCAATCGGTTTAGCGAGGTCTCGAAAGAACTGATATGTGCTGTCAACATATTTCATCTCGTCGGTGAAAATCTTAAGTATTTTCACTCGTGGTTTTGCCACTCGTGTAAATACTGAGTTTTTCACCCACTCGATGAAATATATCCGTTATTCACTCGTTTCAAGCAAATATCCTCAATATACAGAATTGAAATAAAAAAGAGCACAAACGCCGAGAAATTTGTATGATTAATTTTGCAATTACTGTATGCTTCTTTAGGCACAAAATATTTTGAAAGAAAAGGATGACGTCTATATATTTATAAACATTTACGTCATTGACATAACGTCATAAATGATATGCATTATCATAACAATCTCATATGTATAACAATATCAAAAAAATACATGAGTCTCTAATGTGCGAAAGAGAAAAATAAAATTCCTTTCATAATACAATATGATCTTTCATTGCCAAATATAGGCCTTAAAATTAAAAAATATTGGAGTATTCTCAACTTATCAAATAAAAACATCGTACAAAAAAAAAAAAAAAAAAAACAATTTTTTTTTTACAAAAGCAAGCCAATTCATGCTTATAGAAGGTCTAGGAATTTGCAAGATTTGTATCAGAACTAAACCGACAGAAAATAATAAAAAGATGTTTTGCATCATCTCAGTGTTGCAGATGTCGGTACTCTCAATGTACAAATAATCAGAGAAAATACGCATTTTAATAGCTCCATTACAAAATAATTGTTTTCTCTACGTTATAACACTGACTGCATATCAACTGATGTAATTTATTTGATAACCTGTAAAAAATGTAACATGCAATATATTGGACAAACACTTCAACAAGTTTCTAAGAGAATGAATAATCACCACTTTTATTAAAAAATGTATGGGTCCTCAGTTCTCCTCTAATCTTTGAATACATTTTAATACAAATAATCATCCTTTACGTGATTTTTCTTTCATGCCCATCGATAGTGTGCATGGAGAGATGAACAGACTAATTAAAGAAAGTTACTGGATTCATCGGTTAGATACTTTGTATCCCAATGGCCTTAATACTAAGGCATTATATAAAATTGTATAACATTTTAATAAAAGAACTGATATGTTGTATACATATAGATATCATTTATAAATATATAATTGTATGTATGACTATATACATATATATATATATATATATATATATATATATATATATATATATATATATATATATATACCACTTAAAGGTCAAACGTAAAGGTCAATCTAGAATCTGTTTGTTCTGTGCTTTGAACAGTAACGCGTTCCACTTTTTTCATTGATCAGCCATTTCGGCTACATTGTTATTAGTGATCTTAATCTTATCATGATTATTCTTGACACAAATCCAAGCCAGAATATTAAATAAACAGGATGTTACGGGTACATGTATTTCAGTAAGTCGATGGATAAATAAATACGATTTTAATAAATTTGAACACGTGCACCAGGCTAAGAAGCGGATTCCTAACGGCTACTTTCTCGCCGCTTAAGATATTCGAAATTTAAATTAATGCCTGGATATCTTATCCTATATTAGATAACGGTTTCTATGCGATATGGATTTTAAACAGTGCGTACAAGTTGCAAGTCAACGTGACATGCGATAAAAGATAAGTATTGCATGCTTTACAATGCTCACTTGCATGCATTGTCAAGTTATGTATGTATGTATGTATGTATGTATGTATGTATGTATGTATGTATGTATGTATGTATGTATGCATGTATGTATGTATGTATGTACGTAGGTACGTAGGTACGTAGGTACGTACGCATGTATGTATGTATGTATGTATGTATGTATGTATGTATGTATGTATGTATGGTGAGGCAGTTCTAAAAACCTGAAATTCTGTCATATAAATACAAGTTTAAGAAATATTATTTTGATAATGAAATTATATACTGCAATATACTACTTAACACGCATAATAAAACATTTACGTGCAGCTACAGACGTCGTCATATACGATTACACATAAAACTACATAAATAAAAGAATTTACATGAACAAATACACATAAATATATATATTTTTAAGACTTATGCGAATTATCAAAGCATTATTATGAATGATTACAAGTATTATTTTATATATACAGACAGACAGACAGACGCGGTTTTTATATCCATTCATCCATCCACTTACCCACCCACCCGTACATCCATCCATATCCATTCATCTATGCATCCATGCATATCCATCCATCCATCCATCCATCCATCCATCCATCTCCATCCATCCATCCATCCATCCATCCATACATATTTACATAACCTGACAATGCATATAAGTGAGCATAAGTAGTATCTGATTTTTATATAAATACAGTCACAGTTGAAATAAATTCCAAAATATTTAGGACATTTGGGGGAAATAAAATATCTCTCTAGGTATTCTAGTTTAAAAAAATTATGATTTTTAGAATTTCTTAACAACAAATTTAAAATGTTCCTAAAACTGAGCAGGATGATGAGAATGTACTTTGAAGCATTTCTGATTTTACATTAGGAAGATACATTGTATTCTCTCTATTGCTGTTGTACCGTTGTAACCAAAAGACTTAACAAAACCCGACTCTTTGTTAGTACTTCGCAGTTAGATCGTTCGTGGATTTTAAAAGTTAAGACAAGTTTTATAAAACAAAGATTATGCTGAATTGTCATAGTTTTCAGTTTGCTAAATATCTTTACTTAATGTTGAATGTTTGAGTTTTAAGTCAAGTTCTGGCAGTTTCTTATAAGTGGCATACAAACGATATTGGAGAAATTGTCAACTCCTGATACAAAGGAATATGTGAAAAAGTAGATCAACTCAGAAATATATACATATTGTATAGTTTATAAATCATTTGATCTTCCATAAGAGTTCAAGCCTTTATGTTCAAAATTCTATAATCCTTCAAATTTTCTTATTGAAATATATGCACAAAACACCCAAACAAATTGTAAAGTAATAATTGTGCGGTCATCTTATATCTTATATACATATATGTATTATGTTTGAGGAGATATATAAAAATATTAGCTGTTAATAGAACGATTTTCCTGACTGAAAAATCATCAATAGTGGGCTGCAACTGTATTTAACTGGTTGGATACATAGTTTCGTGTGTGTGTCCTCCTTATCAATGTACTTATAGTTTTACCTCTTGTGAATCAAAATACACAAAAAGTATCTATCATATGGAACAAACGTAGTTGGGAGGCACTTATTCTATATGTAGAATTAAATGAGCAATTTATCAAAGTCACTCGTATACTTGAACTCGTGCCAGGCCCACTCACACACTTTAAATATGAGCCGAAAATTTCAAGGGTTTAGGGAAATAAGCCGATGAAAAACTTCAACCGTAATGCAAATCTTCTACGTCTGTGACTTTAACCCTAAAGCCAATGCGATGAGAATAAAGTCAAAGAATGATCCGTCTCAATGAAACGTATCTTTCTTCTTAACGAGAAATCCCAAGAATGAACATAATCCAGAATGTTGTAATAAGAATCGAGCAAATAAAACACTTTAGTCATAATCTTAGTTCAAAATTTCCAGGTATGAGACCTTGATCCAAAGTCAAATGAGGGAGCCAGTATGTTATAGAACTGATTGTTCTTTCTCTTTCCAAGACTCCCGGTGAATGAACGGAATCCATGAAGGAATTTATGATATACAAGCAAATGAAAAGATTTAAATAAAAATTTAACATAATCTTCTGTTCCTTGACCCCAGGGTGGAAAAATGCGTGTGAATGAGTGTCATATAAGAAATTATATTTTCTTTAAAATGAGACATCACAATGGGTTAAGGATATATACGCAAATGAAATCCTTTAACCTTTAACGTAAATCTATGACCTTGATCCCAATTTAAAGGGCGAATGGGTGTGCACTCAATGACTTGTCTTTGATTCATAATTGAGCAATCATAGTATGAACATGATCCATCATATGCCTAAAGGAATATACGGAAATGAAAAACTTTGACAAAACCATAACGCAAATCTTCTAAGTCTGTGACCTTGACCATGTCTGAAGTTCCCGCTCATAACGAGAAAAAATACTTTATATTATACAGTTCTGACACATTTCTCATGTGATGCAATAAAGCTATGTTCTAAGAAGGTAACTATTCCTGCCAGGAATCCCCCCCCCAAAAAAAAAAAACGTTTTCGGCGTAACCCGATGTCATACTCTGCTCCATGCGTTGATATCCTCATCCCCCACCCCTCCCCCTCTCCCACCCATGTGGTCTGAGGTTGCCAAAATTTTTATAAAAACTTTCATGTTAACGATCACGCCGATGTTGCAGCCAGAACAAATGATACCTGTCTCACCATGCTTACGAAGTTGAAACAAATAGCATTATTAGGACTTGGGCGACTCCGTCTTATAATGAAGGCAAACAACATACTGCCGTGGGAGGGTAAAGTAGAAGCCAAAGAAGTCAAGGCGCCAAATGACAAAATCATTAAGGAATTTTCAGCTTATTATTATTTTTATGATGAAATTTAAGAAACTTGTGGAATGATATTGTATATAAAGAGCAGCTTGAAGCAAGTGGCATATTGTATTATTGAATAAATTTCATTTAAATAAACACAAATCTTAGATTCTATTTATCACATCACATTGATTATTTTGCGTCTCTACAACTTGCCAGTGTAGCGTTGTATTTGTGTTACAGTACGGCGAAGAATTTTACTACATGACGAAATGACGCTTATAAAGGTGGATGTTACGTGATCCTCATGACTTGCTATAATGAAGTTTAAATAGGTAAATGTTACGGGATAAATACAGATCTTAATGACATGACGTAATGACGCTCATAAAGATGAAAGGTACGGGATAAAAACATCTCTATATGACACGACGTGCTTATAAAGGTCAATGTAACGTTATAAATACAGCTCTTATGACATGCCGCTATAACGCTTATAAAGGTGAATAATATAGGATAAATACAGCTATTTATGACATGACGTAATGACGTTTATAAAGGTAACTGTGACGGGGTACATGCAGCTTGCTCTTGATGACATGACGTAATGACGCTTATAAAGGTGAATGCTACAGGATCAATACAGCTCTTTATGACATGGCATAATGAAGCTAAAAAAGGTAAATGCTATGAGATAAATACAGGTCTTCGTGACATGACGTAATGATACTTATAAAGGTGAATGTTACGGGACATATACAGCTCTTGATGACATGACGTAATGACGCTTATAAAGGTAGTTGTTACGAATAAGTACAGCTTTTTATGACATGACGTAATCACGCTTATAAATATGAATGCTACGGGATAAATACAGCTCTTTATGACATGACGTAATGAGGCATATACAAGAAATTTTAAAGAATTAATATAGCTCTGCACTTTATTCTGAGCAAGAAAACTCTCTCTCTCGCGGAGTCTTGACTTTTCAGCAATGTTAAGGATAGTTTAAAGTTTCATGTAGTCCTTTAAGAAACCTTCTTATCGATCATAATGATACTTACTGTTATCATTATTATTAAAAAATATAATAATTTGTACCACTATCATCTTTACCATCATCAATATCATAATCTGAAAATATATTAGGCTGAAGAATACATATAGAGTTTGATAACTTTGTTGTCAGGAGAGATTGGTATGCGGGTCAAGCACTTTCCATTCTGCAAGCTTTAAGGATTTAGCCAGTTTCTTTAAATGCATGTTTGATTAAAATCCTGGACTACTCAATTGTGCAGTATAAAGTGTGCTACAGCAAGAGGTATCTTCAGTATGTAGTTACGTTTGTTTATATACATGTAGAAGGATGGATAGGTGGAAGAAAATAAAGATTGACAGAAAGGTAGATAGATACATGGATACAAATCTTTGGATTTCGTTTCTCATTTTCTGGTTCACACACAAAGGAATGGGAACATACATATATATAAAGTACTCCTGTCATGCTTGCTAAACACACCGTTGGAGTGAATAGAACCAATCTTAGCAAGATACATTTCTAATAAAAGCGAGATTGGTGCGGGCGGGGCATTAGTTTTTTCCTCCGTTCCAGGAACTCGGGAAAAGACTGTGGGCGTGGGCGTTAATATTAAACAACAGTTTAACAAGATCACCGTGAACTGTACATTATGTGCCCGTCTCGTGTCTTATACTTCAGTATGTAGGAAGTAGTTGAAACAAATAGCATTGTCAGGACTTGGGCGACTCCGTCTTATAATGAAGGCAAAGAACATACATCCGTGGGTAGTGTAAAGCAGAAGCTAAAGAAGTCAAGGCGCCAATTGATAAAATCATTAGAGAATTTTCAGCTTATCATAAAATTTGCTAAGTTAAAAAGCTTTCCAGTTCTATAATCTCAGCCAAACAACCGCACATTTATCGTATTTATGTCTGATGACCACTAGTACGTTTGAAAAATAAATAAATAAATAAACAAATAAATGTTGCCCTTCTATTTCTTTGTCTTTCAAATATACGAATACACATTTTAATCATACGAATATACATTTGTAACAGAACACATACAGCTATACGTACATACACGATGTACCTATTTAAATATAATTTCTGCCCCCATGAAAAATTTCTGATTCATTTACTCTTTGGAGATGAAGAAAGCACGCTACACATTGATTAGGTTGAATATGGTTTGTGTTCTGTTATCAAGTACAGCTCGAAAGTAAACGTTCCCTCAGTCAATATGATATATGTTTACTACTAGAAATGAAAGATGGAGAAATATATACTGGTATTTACAGGAAAACGTATAAAAAACATAGGTAGGCAGATATAAAAAACAAAGTCCACCCAGAACTCATTCAAAGAATAAATGTACAAGTTTAATTTCATTTTTCTTACATATCCATATGTACATTCACATGTGCGCTCTTTTATATTCCCATGCTCTTGTTTTCCTGTATTATCCAGGTGACAAATGACTATGAACTTGCATGTACATATGAAGGTTATTTTACTTGGTTTTACTATTCTTGATGTAAACGATGAGGATTAAAAAATATGAATTTTAGTTTTTAAGAGTGACAAAGAGGAGAAACTGATAAAATAATGTGCTTGTATCGTCAAATGAGTTGTAAATTTCGAATGTTCCATGAGGGTAGAAATCTTTTCATTTGTTTTTTAAGTTAACAATAATAAAATTATATAATGCATGCATGTTTTACAGATTTATATCATGTAGCTTTAATTTTTTTAAGACTGGCAGTTATATCATTTCAATTTACTTTTTGTAAAAATTACATTAAAATACAACGTTTATCATTGCAATTTTATACGAACATTGTAGTATCTACAAGTTTGTCCTTATATATTTAGGACCATGAATGTAAATGGTAATAAACACGTTTCATCTCACACGAAGAAAACGAGAGAGAGAGAGAGAGAGAGAGAGAGAGAGAGAGTAAAGGTTGGTCTACGTATCAGGATATTTATCAAATTACATCCTAAAAAGAGGTTTATTGACATTTCACCAAATATTATTTGTTTCACCATGCTCGTCAAAATAATGCAATTCTATTCTGCTGCATCATCAGTTATAACATAATATTTATCAATGATCATCGTATGCAATTGAACTTAAATATTTTGTGTTCAGTTTTTCCTGTACAAAAAGAAGTTAGCTCGAATTTCCACGTGTACGTGTGTGTAAAGACGTCGGAGGGAAATTCATAAGGCTGACTGACATCCAAAAAGGACAAGGAACGTCCTAGAATATTCGACAGTGTCAAACTAAGGATTTTCAGATACATAGACTACATCAATCAAGAACGTTCTGTACAGAGGTAATACGAATTAGGTATCCTGACAAAGAAAAATGAACTATCTATCAACAATAAAGCGCAGCCGTTTCAGTTTATATCATTCTTTTCTTCTGCAATTAAAACTGGCAATTATTGGGGTTTACAGGAATATCTGACAAATAAAGCCTTGTTGGATGTGGCAGCTGTAGTCGTTCATCAGATAGTTGTGGAAGAAACTCCTCATCTCCAAACAACTCTCTCCACCATGACCGTTGGGTTCGCCACCCCACCAGTAAGGGAATGTGCTAGTAATTGGGTCACCCTTCACTGTTACGTAGTTAGTTCCAGGAGTTCCAGTAAAACCTCCAATCCAGAACTGTTTGCACGTTCCTGAAAAGATGAAAATATGTTAAACTCTCAATATTATGTGTCATTGATTAGCTCTGTGGTAAGTACTTCATTTCCACGTCAACGTTTACCGTCCTTATTCAGCTGCTAGGTTATTAGTTGCTGCTCTCTACTATATTACTAGTAGTAGTGGCGGTGGTAGTAGTAGTACTAGAAGCAGCAGTAGTAGTAGTAATAGTTGTTGTGGTGGTAGTAGTGATAAAAGTAGTATTTTCATGATTAATAATACTAATAATTATAATAATAATAATAATAGTAATATAGTAGTAGTAGTAGTAGAAGTGGTGCTGGTAGTATTAGCAATAGAAGGAGTAGCAGAAACACACACACACACACACACACACACACACACACACATATATATATATATATATATATATATATATATATATATATATATATATATATATATATATATGTGTGTGTGTGTGTGTGTGTGTGTGTTCTAGTAAACTTCTACCAATTCAAAGAAAGAAAGAGTTCTCTGATCTCTGATTTAAAAAAGCGATGTAGTAACACTTATAAAGCAAAAATGGCTTGATGTAAAGTAAGATAAATCTATAGATTGTGTATTCGCCTTTTACCCCCAAAATATAGGTTTTGGCATATGTAAGTTTTCATATGATGTCATGGGCTTTAATATTTGTCTCCCCTGAAATGTAACATTATGAGGCAGAACGTTTGACTTTACGATGATGTACCACAAGAGAAAATCTTGAGGGAATGCAATTTATATAACAAATTTTGACCGTATAGTTTAAGGATTTTATGGGTTTTTAACATTTATTTTTATTTTATATACCTTTTACAGAGTTTAACCTACTATCACTAGTGTTTATGTTTATTTGGAAGGATTTATCTTCTTAATTTCTTAAATTCTTTATCTTTATATTTTAGAACTTATTTTTAATTATGGAGCATATAGCTGGTATTGTAATGATGTGCCGCTAAACATATACGTAGATACATACATATGTACATACATACATACATACATACATACATACATACATACATACATACATACATACATACATACATACATACATACATACATACATACTCCCCTAAAGGTACTGACCACCACGCCTGCCGACAGAAATTCCGGGCCCCTGGGCAGAGCAGTCATGGGCCCCAAAACTATTTTAATTTGTTTGTATATAAAAACCTGTGTATCGTTTTGGATATAAAACCTGCTGTAATCCATCATAACTTAGACTCTTGCAAGGAACAAATGTTAATATTTACTGCAAAGATGAATTTATTTTTTATAACTGAGTTGACGGCGGGCCCCTATAAATCGCCGGGTCCCTGGGCAATTGCCCCCACCCCCATCTCGGAGGGCCTGCTGACCACCATCTTAAAGATAATATTGTTTGAAAGAGACCTCAACATAAATCGGTCCTATGATAAAAACAAAAACAGAATCCACAGAAAACTAATTTGCCTGGAAAACGTGGCAAAGTATATGTCTGCTCACTCTGTCCTTTAAATCCTTTGTTATTATATAAGCACAAGTATTTCGACACATCTGACCACCCTGTCTTTTTTAACACAAATCTGCTAATGATATAAGCAGAAGTATTTCCACACATCAGTCCACCCTATCCTTTCAAACAAGTTTATATTTATATTATTTAAGCACTGCTTCTGTAAGTGTATGTATATAAGGTGTTTGTATGTAACAGTGCCACATTACGCCACAAGTACATGCCTAAGAAATAATGAATTAAACTGAATTGAATTCAGATATGCGGGGCAAATGGTGTATCTTGTACCGACTGTACAAATGGGCCAAATGTATTACTCTTTCTTTATTCCATAAGCCATCTGTTCCTTGTGGTCTAATCACAATATTCGAGGCCATGTAAACAATACAACACAATGCAATACAATACAATACAATACAATACAATACAATACAATACAATACAATACAGTACAATACAATACAATACAATACAATACAATACAATACAATACAATACAATACAATACAATACAATACAATACAATACAATAAAACGTACGCAATACATTATAACATAGTATGCCGGACAAAATATCCATTGAAAAATAAATCTTATTAATAGAGAAAACTGTCCATACTCAGTTACTTACCTTCATTTGGTTTAGCGAGGTCTCTGAAGAACTGATATGTGCTCACGTCGGGGATCAGGAGGTCGCCCCCTTCATTTTCACAGGTTCGTCTAGCATCTGACCAGGATTTGCATTGGTATGATTCAAATCTATAGCAGAATTGTCTATACTTATTCTTTTTGTACAAGAAATAACCCTCAGGACATTTCACTGAAATAAATTAATAAATATCAAACTATCTACATATTTACCTATCTCTACACCTGCTAAAACAATTTACCTACCTTCCTACCTAAATACAAATCTAACAACCGACTTACCTACATACCTACCTGCATAATACATACATACTAGTACAAGTATAGGTCTTGTCGACATTTGTGTTGTTTAATTTCTTTAATCTCTTTAACAAATGTATCGATATGTTTGCAAATTTTTTAAACTTCTCATTCATTAGCCTCCGCGATTTGCTCCTAATTACATCATTGTTTTAATTTAATTATTGTCACTATTATCTCGGTTGACATATTGATTTTTAATGTCATAACTGAATCACTCCGAAGTAAACCTCAGATTCTTGAAATTCATGAAAGAGCGTTGAAACCTGGCGACATAATCGGCAGTGGCTACTCCAGGTTTGGTGCAAATAATCATATATGTAATATAAATTTACAAAACACACCAGTTTGCAGTTTCGCACTGCGCATGTCTGACGCCATCTTGAGTTGGGCGCAGAGAATCTCTACAACACTTTATTAGCTCATAAGTTCACGATGCCTCATTATTATTGGCCCGGACATGCTTTGTGCGAAAGGGAAGACTGTTCTGTTTATGGCAGTCGCAGGGATTTCATATTTGTTCTCACCCGTACAGGATTTTCCCCACTTTAAGAGATCGCTCCCACGCCTCTGTAGTTATAGAAACAATATTTCAAGCATATTTTACATGTACTTACATGGGCAGTTCAGGCATTCCTTGATTTCGGCCAAGGTCTTGTTTAGCATTTGGAAGCCACCGATAATTATTCTTTCAAATTCTTTCTGCCCTGTCAGCAAAATGTCTAGCTGTCCATTCATCACTTTCAGCGCAGCTTCTATTCTAGAAACTCTGGCAAGTGCTTCATATCTTGGTGAATTGGAATTTGTTCTGTAGTTGAATTAAATACATAGACATAAACGATAGTCACTAGAATAGGGATAGTTCATACACTGAAATAAGAGATGTAAATAATGGGAAATATATACGCATTTTTTTTTTTATAATTTTTTTTTTCGTGCATGTAGGATTTAAAACATCCGCTTTAATCTACTTCTCCTAGTGAACAATTTTATTTAATATGAGTGCTCTCTATCGTTTTTGTAGACTGAGTTCAGGTTACACAGACAACCGACAGACAAACAGAAGTGACCGACAAACTGATATGACTGAAGACAATATATCCGCAAAATTGAGAATATTATAAACTGTATATCTATTTCGTTTAATACTTGGGAAACACCTGGTTTCATCTTACTACAAAAAACTAGATGGCCTGACAAATCCGACCAAACAGTTTTCAAATATTTTCCATGTAAGAAGTATTGGATTCCAATTGAAATTGTGAAAAGTGGCTTAAATATTCTAATATAAGTAACCATTTTTTACTGACGCAAGAAAGAGGATTTATCTCTTTTTCAAGAAATTAGAAGCTGAAAGAATTCAGAATTGTGCAAAAGGAGTTTGAATGAATCACTTTGATGTGATAAAAAGTTAGAAAATGGAGAATAACCTTTATTCGCTTGAAGACAATAACAAGATCTATTGCGCAACAAGCATGACCTATGCGCATAATCTTTTATTATAATAGGGTTAGATATATCTGGGAAATAAGTACAGCAGTTTACGTGCATTGTGCGTAGTTGATGAGAGCGGTGTCATTTTGCTCTAACATGAACGCAAAGTTCATGCGCAGCAGTACCTATTTTGTGTGTATAGCAGAAATGCTGCCATTGGTCGACAGACAAGCAACCTTTGGGCGACAGCTGTTACCCAGAGGATATATCTAGTGTCACCCAAAAGTAAAACAATATTTCCTACTATTTCTGTGAAAAGAAAAGTGTATTAGCCATTTCATAATTATGAATGGGATAGTAATAAGGTTAAAACTTATTTTTAAACCAAGTTTATTTGAAAGGATGCGGAGATGTTTACATTGTAAGTTTTGATGTACATTCGCGGGCAACCTTCCGGCGACATCATGTTTTATTACGTTTATCTCTGTTGATTGCGTGTATATTACATGACTAAAGTGGATTTTAAAATGCTTTTTTATCATCATCATTGTTGCGTATTAAACCGTTATCAGAAACAATGTGAAATATGATGACCTCACATATTAGCTACAGGTTGACCAACTTCTAGGTTTAACCCCCGAAGTCATACATTCTAGTGTGCTGCGCATGCTTCTAGTCACTTCCGGACAAGCCGACCTGTTCAGATTTGCCATTAAGTATTGGAAAGCGCATGGTAGTGAATATAAATGTAATACAGAGATTTGCAGACGTAACAAGGATTTAGCAGGTTGGTAGATCATGCGATTTGACTGACTAGTCTGTGTGACCTTTGCTTGTGTTGGAAGTTTCAATCATTAAGGGCAATCATTGTTAATGCATAATTGAGTACAGGTGGGTGGGCGACGGTGCTCTGAATGTGAAGAAATGGCTACAAATTATGATAATATTGATGACCCATTTCTTTCAGTTAAGTATCCTATAACATTTAGCAGTGAGTGTGTGAAAGAATAAATTATAATAAAATTAATTCTATACCTTTTTGTCCATATACTTTGATGGGGTGTACAGCATTATGGAGCCTGTATGCAGCGGAAAAGAAATGTCACTGACACTTATGAATAATCCATTTAGTGGCAGGGAGTAGAGGATTTTGTACAAAACACGGATAAATTGAATATGAGCTGTTATTCTGCACATACTGTTCGCAAATAAAATGGATTTGTGTCAGTCGTGAACAACCTTGACAGTTATTCCTACAAAGTAAGAAGGGCTGTGCTGGCGATATGCAGCATTTTATGATGGAGAGAATGACACAACTGTACATGTATTTTGGTAATTATTACAATGAAAATTTTTCAGACCCAAACATTATGATGATCTCCAAAATGAACAGTCTGGAATATTTTCATATTATCTGCTCACATGTCCTTCTGTACATAACATACTTGCGATATTCCCAGACAGCGTTGGGGGGTGGGGGGGGTTGAGCACTATCACATTTACTACTTTTGATATGACCCTCATTATCATTGAATTGTCCCCACAGTATCTCTGAAAGGCAGCATTAAACTCTGCATGACAACAGTGTATCAGGACTGTTGCAAAGTTGTTTCTCATTCTCTCGCATTAAATTTTATTTTTTCCTGGCATCAGATTTGTAAGTGCATTAGACTTTTTAATGATGTGTCCAATTCTAGGCTCCCATCACACGTGAAAGTAGGGGGAATTTCTTACCGTTAAACCAGGAAATTTGTATAATGGATGAACGTTTGCAGAAAAATGAGTAGGTTAATGTCCATTGCAAATATACGGGTGTTTCTTATTTCAAATTGACATCAGTGCAGAATATTTGGAGTAATCTCTGAATTTAAGGTAATAATGTGTTGGTTTTTTCCAACTCTCTATGCAGTTTTTCAATACAGGCTATTTCTGTACGACTGCACGTTCAAGGGAATTTTGTTAGTTTGATTTATTATGAGCATTAGTATTTATTATATACTTAAGTGTGAAGCTAGAAAATTATTCACGCAGTAGTTTTCATATTTTGTTATTCCTATATTTTCACATGTTATAAAGATATCTTTATATTATCACATGTGAAAATACCACGATTTTCCATCATGCGATGTGCTTCTTGATTATGTGAGCCTACAGAAGTTATACCTGCAGCAAGAAAACAAAAAGAAGAAAAAAAACGAAAAAAGGGTTTAATCTTCAAGGCTTCGATTCAGGATCATGTATACGAGATATAATAAAATAAAAATTGTCTTTTCCTATGTTAATCACAGATATATTTCATCTTGTGATACAAAAAACAACATATTTAACTCATGACTTCGACACTTGTTAACATATCACATGTGTTTGTACCACATGATGAAATGTATCTGGTGTTAACATAGGAAAAGAAAATATCCTCTCTTACATACTCAAGTGTGAAACAGAAAATGATTGGTGAAATATTTTTCGTATTTTTTTATTCCTATATTTTCACATGTGAAAATATCTTCATATATTTTCACGCGTGAAAATACATTGTTTCCAATCATGTCTTGCAATGCTTGATAGTTTGCGCCTATAGAAGTTATACCTGCAGCAAGATAAAGCTAGCCTTTTGTGAGCTTGAGCAGTAAATAAAAGAAAGAGTCTATTCGTACAGTGGCCATATACTGGATTTTACAAAGACTTTGCATGGCTGCTGTGTACCAACTGTAGCAAAGACTATCCCAATGGTGACCGGTGAATACATTAAGGACGAGTCCGAAATACTCTGAATGATCTTGCATCAAATCATCCCAAAACACAGGACCTCATTACAAATGAAATAAAGAGTACTGGTTAATAGATAATTAAATAGGGGAGGGGTGTTCAGACCTGCAATAACATTGTTACAGGTTTGGACACCTCCCAAACTCTTTATCCATTGACCAATACTCTTAATTGCATTGATGACGAATGCCTATGAAATGAAGAAGTGTAACATTTGACAAGCTATAACTACAATGACTTGCAAAAAATGTGCTCAGAGTGAAAATGAATACATTTCCTGTGGAAGAGAAGACTGACAATTTCAATTCAAATACATAAAAACTGAATGATCATCATACAAAACATGCGACTGCCATGTGGTTTATGCTAGTTATTCTCGCAATTGTGTCAGTACACGCATTGTGGATTACTGATTGCCCACTCAATCCGGTGGACGTGGATAGGGAGGCAAGGGATTAAGTGCTCACTACGAGTAGTGGATGTCCATTCAAGTCTAGTAGAAGTCCATCACGGATTTTATTGCAGCCGTAGTGGGTTGTAAGGCACCCCTCGCTGATTCTATTGTATTCATCATACAAAATATGCGACTGCCATATGGATTATGCTAGTTATTCCTGCAATTGCTACAGTACACGCATGGTGGATTACTGATTGCCCACTCAAGCCGGTAGACGTGGATAGGGAAGCAAGGGATTAAGTGCCCACTACGAGTAGTGGATGTCTACTCAAGTCTAGTGGAAGTCCATCACGGATTTTATTGCAGCCGTAGTCGGTTTTATGGCACCCCTCAATGATTATATTGTATTCACTCTGCGGGTCGACACACAAAACAGATGGGAGACACCCCAACATCGTAAATCCAATCATGACAGGTGTCAATTTCATATATTTACCTGTACAAACTTAACAGTGGTAACATTTCTTTTGGTATTTATCAGTGGCCTAGCTAGGCATACATAGTGGAATGCGTGTAATGTACAAAATACTAGGTTTTACATTTCTTGGATATCTTCCCACTTGTGTCCATGACAGAGCATACATAAGAAAAATTGCCTAGCTTCAATATACATCACTGTTGATTGATCACATGTACATGTGTCTGTTAGCATATACTGATGTGGAAATTACATACTGCTCTGCATCAAACGGTAATTTCAATGTTCTTTCTCAATACATGATATTTCATAAAGTGATTCATGTACTGGTTATTCATTTGTCATAATTTCCTTTTAAGGTCCGTACTATTTCCAAACCCTCATTTAAAGAAATGATTGAAAACAGTATACAAATACCTTTATCCGTAGACTTAGAAAATGACTAATTATTTTAGAGTATATTGAAGACTGCTCTCTATCAGTAGCTGTTCATACTATAAATGAATTTTTTTTATGAGAAAGGTAACTTCTACATTTTTTTGTGTGAATCGATCATCAGGCACCAGTCAAAGAGTGACATTTTTATTTTGAAGTCAGACACAACGCAACTTAGCAATTGCAAGTCAGGAAGGTGTTGAGCTGCGATGTTATTTCTTAGCACCGATGTTTCAAAAGAAACATTAGCTTCTGAATGGATGTGTAATGTGAACTGAGAAACGTAATAAGGTTAAATTGTGATATATTCGCGTAAAACTGGTTTCTAGAAGTATATAAAACAGCCCATATACAATTTTTATTCTCCCCATTAATTTTTCAACGCAGCACATACAATATAAGTATATCACAGCACCACAAATCTATGCCATGTTTACAAAAGCTATATTATACTACAGGCCTTCTTTTTTTAAACAAAAATGCATCTTTGTTATAAAATACGCTTATTATATGCAAAAATGAGAGAAATTATATACCATAGCTTACTATCAGCGTTACCCGTAGCTGTTATTGCTAACTGGGAAACATTCATTGATAATTATTAGAGAGTATGCATTTCTTAAACGTGCTGCAAGTATCCTCATTTTGGCATTTATCTGCTGACATAATTTATAAATACAATTTTTACTCTGCTCTTTATTCAAAATAAGTAAATACCAGTTGGTAAATTGCTACTGAGCAATTCATTTTGCGTTTAACAAGAATTTATATAATTAATTGGGTTATTAACCTGCTATTAGTGTGCTTTTCTGATTTTCTTATTATCTGTTGTCGAATCTGGTCATAATTAACATGTATGAACTTAGAGCTTCGGAAATTCAATAGATTGAAAGTAGAATGAGTGAGAATTACTGCAATAATCAAAGTGAACCAAATGATAGTATTTGAACCACCTTAGAATTTTTATGAATGGCTCAAAATAAACAGGAAATAATTGTTATTTACAATCTTTGAAGTCAAAACCTCTTTCATCTCCAGTTCGGAGTAGTTAAGGAATTTCTGCTAGGGATACCTGTTTAAAGCCGTTAAAAATATGAAGGTACATATTAGTAGCAATCAATGAAATTAGAGGTAGATTGTATGGGCTTGGCAAACACGTGGCTTCGCAATATCAGGCGATATACAAGTCATTATTGATAGATATCATGTGTTCCGCTTATTCATAATACAATACAAGTTAACCATGGGGGTGGGGGTGGGGGTGGGGCTATGAACAAAAAGAAATTCCACTTAGATAAAGCTAAAACCAAACTGTCATACAGAACTGAAGGCAATTTATTATACAGTAAATACAACCATATCCACCACAGATACCCATTTCATTTGATGATATAATGGATGTTCATGAGAAATGAGTTGGTATTGCAAAATGTATTACAAATTGTTTTGTTTTCCCCCCATTTGCACATACTAACTGGCCCCACCCTTTTTTCTATGCTGTGTACGTGCATATCTTCAGGCAGTTAACCTTTGATTATTACTGCTTTTAATTGAACTAGTTCAAAGTTTGTCATGTGACTTGAAGCTTAGTTTTTGTTCCCAAAGATTCAGTGCCGTTTGGGTGATTATGGATATAATTTCAGTAATTTCACATTGTTGACTGCTAACCCCTGTATAAATACGCACTTAGCCCATGTTCTTTGGCAGCAAAATGTTTTATTTGTATTCACGTCAATTTAAAAAGGATAATTAGGTAAAAATGTAACAAATTAGTAACTAAACTGATAAGGCCAACAACAAAAAATATGTGTTTCCGGTCGGCCGACCGTCCCTGTTTCTCATTGCCGACCCTAGCACCCCCCACCCCCCTTGCGAAAAATAACCTACCTGCCTACCCTAATTTTAAAACCAGTGCAATAGGAAACAAACATATTTTTGTTTGGCCTAAACAATATTTGCTTGACATTCGGAAACAGTTTTGCAGTATTTGTCATGTGGATTGAAATAATGTACTGCATTAACTGAAAATGTATACAAGTTTATCTCCTTCTGAAAATATTTAAGTGATTACACATTTTCATCACTTTATCCCGTCCATTTGGTAATATTAAACTCCTCAAATGACCAAACCAGCAATCCTAAGTATATTATTTAACTTGTTGGTTATATAATGCAGCATCACATACGTTGTACAGTCTGCATAAAAAGCTGTAGGTCTACGGTAAAAGACCGACTGTTCCTGAGAAAATGTGTCGTATGGATATGTATAGTTTGGTCACAAGTACTAAACAGAGGGTGGACGTTAACTATTACATAATTTTGTTGCTGCGACTATATTATCCACGATGACCACTACATCTGGTCCTTGGCGGCAAGAGCGTGAAAGGATTAAGGTATACAGTGGGAATGTGGATTTTCTATGATCCACAACCATGCGAATACCCTTCGCATATCAGGTACCTGAAACTGTAGAGTTATGTACACGGTTGCTGTGTGAATAGTCTTTCAAGATTACATACATGGTGGTCATGCAAATAGTCTTCCCCGGCCATCTTCAAAATCTTGTTATTGCTACTCCTCCTACATGGTTGGTCATATCAGCATAGGATTTTCACTGAAAGACTTCGTATGATGTCTAGCTGGTACTAAATAAAAATGGTGCCGATCTGGTATCCAATATAGCCACCATGGCCTATCTGATGTCCAATATGGGCACAACAGCAGCCATCTTACAATTTTGTTATTGCTACTCCTGAATGGAAAGTCTTATCTTGAAAATATTATCTCTACTCCTCTCCAAATGGATGGCTACATGAACATGGGATTTTCACCACTACACTTCTTATGAATGGATGGTCATATCAACATGGAGTTGTCACTAAAAGACTTCTCATGATGTCTAGTTGGTCCTAAGCAAAAATAGTGCTGATCTGAGGTCCAATATGGCCACCACAGTGGCTATCTACAAAACTTGTTATCACTACTCCAGAAGAACGAAAAGCGATACTAACGGTTTGGTTTTTCATCAGAAGACTTCATATTTGGTCCTAAATGAAAATGGTGCTGTCTCAAATCCAGTATGGCTTTCACAGCAACCACTACGAGAATCTTATTATCGCTACTCCTCCAAGATGGATGGTTTTGTTAACATGGGAATTTTACTAAAAACTTCTTATGATGTCTAGTTGGTCTTAATGAACATAGTTCCACTCAGGCCACCACAGTGGCCATGTTGAAAATCTTGTCACTACCTGTACTGAATGAATAGTCATATCAGCATGGCAGTTTCACTGAAAGACTTATGACGTCTAGTTGGTCTTAATGAACATAGTTCCACTCAGGCCACCACAGTGGCCATGTTGAAAATCTTGTCACTACCTGTACTAAATGAATAGTCATATCAGCATGGGAGTTTCACTGAAAGACTTATGATGTCTGGTTGGTCATGAATGACAATGGTGCCAATCTGATCACCAATATGACAACGAGGATGGCTATCTGTAAATTCTTGCTATCGCTACTATTCACTAGAAAGTCATTTTGACATAGCTTATTCGTTGGAAGAGTTCTCCTGGTGTCTTCTTGATCCTAAATGAAAATGATGCAAACTGACCCTCAGTATGGCCACCATGCTGGCCATATTGAACATACTGTTATCTCTACTCCACCTCAATGGATGGCTATATCAACATAGCGTTTGCACCAATAGACTTCGTATAATTCCTAGTTTGTTCTAAAGGACGATGGTTCCAATTGTACATCCAATATGGCTGCTACTGTGGCTCTTGTTATCACTACTTCTGCTGAATGGATGGTCATATTGATGTGGGGTTTTTACCAAAAGACTTCTAATGATGTCTACTTAGTCCTAAATGAAAATGGTGCTAAACTGACATCCAGTATGTCCACAACTGCAGCTAATTTGAAAATCTTGTTATTGTTGAAGAATATCAGGGTTGGTTTCAACGGATGGCAGTTAAAAGTAAAAAAGATCTTGTCTTGAATTCCTGGAAATTCTTTTCGCCCTGTAAAGCGTCAGTCCCTTCGAGAGACTCTTGCTGTTATTTGTATCGTATTAGCGGTAGTAGTTGTTGTTGTACTTGAGATTGTTGTTGTTGTTAATAATTTCTGGAACATGTGACAAGGATCTTCGTGAATGAAAATTGTTTGTTACTCAGGAGTTGCTCTAATATTTACATAGTATGCTCTCAGCAAGAAAAACCAGTTTGATCAATAAACCATAACTTAAGTGGTTGCTGAGCTACGAATTTCCCTTTTCTGTTTATCCAAAATGAGCAATTTGTGTCTTCCAATTTTTGTGTTTTTTTTTAAATGTAAATAAAAAGTGTTGGATTATTCCTTAATTTATATTTGAAATATTTCTCCAACAATAAACAACTAGTTTGCAATTGGAATATTTTACATTATAAATTAAGTGGTGATATTGTTTAATAAGTATATTGCTACATTAATAGGCATCATCTTTTCATTTGCTATAATCAATGATAAAAGCATGAAAACCTCACCCAGTGAGCTATTTCTACAATTCATAATTCCCACAGATGAACTTAAAACCACATTATGTCTGACATTTGGAATGAATATAACTCTGATTGTTTCATCGTTTATTTAAAATGAAAGACTAATAAGTTTTTACTTTAAATCATGTTATAACTTAGGAAAAGAAAGAATGCTATATAAATATATGTACTTTTATGTTTAATTGATATTAATATTTTCACTTTTATGATGATAACTTCTGCTTTTGAAAACATTTTTATGACACTACCATGCGCTTACCTCAGCGCTGTCATACATTTCTGGGGAGATAACTAGTGTGTATTCCATTTGACAAAAATGTTTTGTCAGGGACGTTTAATTCAAGTAACCTGTAGGGACTCTGAACGGCCCCAATTCATACATTGTTGGGGACATTTTGATATAATTGGCAGACACTGTAAAATTTCATTGCAACATTTTTCTTTTTAGTTTGATCTGAGAGTATATTTTGAGAAGCAGTGTTGCACATAGGATCCCAAGGTAAGGGGACACTGTGTCCCTCACACACAGCATTTTAATATGAAAGGAAAATTGTAGTACATAATGTACTAGAAGTGCTAAAGAAAACGAGATAATTTTATTTGGTTCGACAGTTTTGCCACCTTAACTTTCTCGTATTTTCCTTGAACATTTACATTATTGCAATAAACGTTTTATCCTGTGATCAAGTAACTTATGAAAACATTAACATGTTTGAATATCTGGTTAACCTGATATGAACTGCACCATGGCATTTTCCGCTCCGGATTTTCCTCTCAGTTAACTTTAGTGTTCACTCATAATCTACTAGCATTTGTTATAATAAATACCCATGTTTTCTTAATTACTTTTCTTTTAGAAGTATTAAATCATTAATCAAATGACAGTTTGTATATTTGCATTAATTAGTACGTTTTTTTATTAATTCAGCCCGAGAATAAATTAAATCTTCACTGCCGTAGGTGTGAGCTTAACTCGAAAATAAGTTACAATAGCGGCGGTCAAAGACTTGAGGAACACGGCCGACTACTGCAAACCTTGAATGTTTTCATTGCCAGATTCATTGTTTTGAAATGGATATTCATTGCCATCCTAAAGGTTTTATCACTTTTAGCGACTTTGGCTATTGTTACCGCCAGGATAGTCGTGGATGCACATCCGCGAAGGAATAGTGTAGGCATATTTGTTTTATTTACTTCCGTGGCAAAAAAGCGCGCCCAGAGGGGCACACAAGGTCAAGATTTGGGTGACATAGGACAAAAAATTTCGGGAAACCCACGAGCACACGCTCTATGTGCAATACTGGAGACGATTCATCACTTGACACTGTCGTAATATGAGCACACACATTTTAAAAGCTTTGGCTAGATTAACTTTCATACATGTACAAGGGTATAAGTTCATCTAAACTATTAGCATATAGATTAACTGCATCATGCGAGAATATAACTTTTGTTTTCAGATATAATGATCTGCACATCTATAACCTGCTTTAAAAATGAGAATTATGCCAAGAAAAATAATGAAAAAAATAAAGAAATAAAATCTTATTTCAGTGAAAATGGTGACCTTTTACGAAGCATTAAAATGCACTTAATTTGCCAAAATGAATCACCATTAATGCCTTCTGCGTTCTTGCCTTATTCAAATAATACTAAATTTGACTACGGCCTGTGACTGTCCTGACTTTTGAGTGGAATTTGGTTTTTTGGTTTGACTGGTGTGGGTGCTTTGTCCACCTCGACCTCAAATTGTACATCAGATAAAGAAACATCAACACAATTAAGCACTTATTTATGCTCCTGTGAACAATGAATAAAAAAGTATCAACAATGTGATTTTACTTGGTTGTTGGGAAGGTAAATTTGACACTCAAAGAGCTACTTAAGTCAAATCTTTTATACATTTAGGTAAAAATGTTAATTTATGGTGACATGGATTAAGCCACTGTATGCTCATCAGCCTATGATGTACCCCTTCCTAAATGGAAAGGTTCTCTTTTCTTTGCATGTTTTAAATCTAGGGTCCCATTTTACGTCACATTTTACAAATTGTATGATTCACCGATATTTATTTTGTGGAACGTTTGGTAAAAGTAAAGGTAATTGTGTTTTAGAAATAGGACAGGGTTGGGGGGGGGGTCTATTTGAACCATTTTAACATATTATTCAAGGTACCCGGGTATATAGTAATTATATTGTATAAGCATGACATTGAGTTAGAAATGCCATGAAGAATGTGTATACATATACATAAGCTTTGTATATTTTTCTTTATCAATTAAAATTAATATAATAATTGCTTCAGATCAGGAAGGGACAAAAGAACAGTTGATGTGTATGCTGAACTATTTGGGTCTATAAACAAAATTCCAACTTTTGGTTCTCCCTTATAAATTTAGTAGTCTGCATTGTGATGGACTTCACTCACATTGTAACAGACTAGATACATGTAAGCTGCACCATCAAGCAATGTGTGGCAACCTTACTGTTTCTTGTTATAGTTTTTATACTACAAACATAAGGCCGAACATGTTATTATGTGTCCACCTGTTTTCCATCTATCAGTCTGCCTGTTCTTCGTTTAGTTTCTACACAATAAGTTGAGCTCTCCACTATCTCTGGTTACCAAACTTTTTGATTAACCTGCTTTTGGGAAGAGTACGATTAATTTTAGGAAGCAAAAGTCAGGGTGTCTAGGACTGAAAGACTGAAGATGGTTTTTAACACATTAACTTCAATTTATACCCAGTGTCTTGACCAAATCTTATAAATGGCTTGCATCTGAGATGAGAAAGACACTAATTGACTTTGTGGTCAGTGGTCAAGGTCACAGACTCCTTAAGGAAAAATGGTTTCCTGACAATATCTTGAATTCTTCATCACCTGCTTTAACCAAAGCTTGTGGATGTCTTGCATTTGAGACTTAAGACACCTGTTGATTTTCGGGGCAAAAGAAAACAAAGGTCGGGGTCACGGGCTCAAAGAAGAAAAACAGTTTCAAGAAAATACCATACGTTCTGTAGCACTTACCTTGGATACAGTTACAGGAGGATGACACAAAATATTTATAATGGGTGCCTTTGTCCATGTATGGGGTAGCGCTTCATCCAGGCATTTTTATGATGGCACATGTGATGCCATGCCAGTTTATGTGCTGTGACAGGCTAATTTTTTTTTCTTGCCCCAGGCTGTTTTCTACATTGTGCCAGGCGATTATTCCAATAGCTTTCATATTATCTTAAGTGAATGCAAAGTTAATTATCTGAAGAAGAATGTGTCCTTATCAAGGAAATCACCGGTAAAGAACTACCGAGAAAAATAATTATTGTTGACAAAATGTAATATGAGCTACAAGACCCGTGTATCAGGAATGAATCTGCCATCTGATATGTGACCTTTGACCAGAACAGTCCGAGGGGGGAGGGGGATTTCCCCCATATTTAGCATCTAAATTTACATAGTTTCTCTTTTAAAAATATATAGTAAAAAGGATTTAAAAAGAAAACAAAATTAATAAATAAATAAGTAAACAAAAATAGAGCAGGTCATGAGAATATATGGATCTAATAAATTCATCTTATATGCCATTTTATTTTCAGCATTTGCGTATGTTTTACGCTTTCATCATCCACTTCCCTTCACCTTGTTTCTATCTATCCAACTTTTCATTGTTTTTCTTCAAGCCTAAATCCCAGATACATTTTATTACGTCTCTTGCATTTAAAGTTCCTTGACCTGACCCTCACTAACATGGGTCACGAGAACGAGGAAGATATCTGTAGCAAACTAGGTACAGAATGCATCATCATGTAGCTCAACATTCCCCGGGGATTAAGGGGTTTGTCAATATTAATATATCTTATATATTAACAAATAACACTTTAATTCTGCATTTCACATTTTAATTGATTGTATCTTTCGATCTGGACTATTTGTAATATATGTTGCTTTTCAAAACTCCAAAAATCAGTTACAATCCATAGTTGTTGGAAATTAGATTTTATTGGTGGACCACTACCAGCATGACACTTTAGTTCGGTTACTAACTAAAACTTTCTAGTTGTGTCATGTAGTCTATAAAAAGAATATTTAGAAAATATATGCGAGGCTCAAAATAGGGTAGATCATCATGGTACAAGCCTGTTTCGGAAGATAAGAACAGTTAGTAGGAAAGAAAGAAGTAAAGGAAGATTAAATACATATCGTCAATCACTTGTATTTCTACATTACAATGTTATTAACTAATAAAGAACGTCAGTATTTTGATATAAACCACTCAGTTATTGCTGGATTTAACCTTTTGGCACATATTATTGTATGTTTTCTTCCTTGCCATAACAAAAGACATGTCTGGTTGGATGAGATAATATTGGGTTTTACCCTTCCCTTTACAAGGAATGTTTGACCCAAATATCGAACATGTGTCAGCCCAGCCCAAAATTGTGACCAGAATAATTTATGATGAAACTGAAAAACATGACTCCACTATTGAAAACATTTATCGTCTGCCATTTTGCAGTTTTAACCTAATATAACATAATACAAGGTGGTAAAGAATTATGACATGAGGTATGATTAGTCAGACAGAGTGGTTAATCATGTATCTGGCCTTCTATAACCATTTCCATCCCATATCCATATATCTCACCTCCAGCTTTTAGCATATGTCATGGCCTTTACTTTAATGAAAAGCAAAATTATTCCCGAACAAACTAAATATCTTTTAAATAATGACAAGTTCTTTTGGTTTTAAATGCCATATATGAAAAAGCGCTGGCGCTCAAATTGGCCTGCACTTATGTGTACTGTCAATAGAAAACATTGTGAAGTGTTTAAAACTTAGTTTGCAAACGTAGTAAAATGGATTTAAGAATAAATAAATGAATGAATAAATAGACAAAAACAGAGCAGGTTTCAAGAACACATGGGTCTAATAAATTTATCTGAAATGCCAGTTCATTTTCTGCATTTTTAAAATGTTTTGAAAGTGTAGTGAAGTGGATTTAAAAATAAATAAGTGAAAGAATAAATAGATAAAAACAGACCACCTTGCGAGAACACGTGGGTCTAATTAATATCTGAAATGCCAGTTCATATTTTGCACTTGCATGTTTTTACCATGTTGTCATCCACCTCCCTCCACCTTGTTTCTGTCTTTATGACTTTTCATTATTTATTCTTCAAAACTAAATCCCAGATACATTTTATTATATCTCTTGCATTTAAAGGTGGTCTGACCTAACCCCCGGTAGCGTGGGTCACGCAAACGAGGAAGATATCTGCAGTAAACTGGGTACAACCAGCATTTTCATGTAGCTCAACATTCTCTTGAGATTAAGGGGTTTTTCAATATTAATCTATTCTATATATTAACAAATAACACTTTAATTCTGCATTTCACATTTTAATTGATCGTTTCTTTAAATCTAGTTTATTTGTAATATACGTCGCTTTTCAAAACTCCCAAATCAATTAAAACCCAGTTTTGGAAGTTAGTTTTTATTGCTAGTCAACCCCCATTTCTACAATCTTTGTAGACCACTGCCAGCATGACACTTAAGTTCAGTTACTAACTAAAACTTCCTAGTTGTGTCGTTAGTCTATAAATAGAATACTTAGAAAATGTATGCGAGGCTCGGAATAGGGTAGGTCATCATGGCACACACCTGCACATGTCGATTTTGGATGATAAAACAGTAGGAAAGAAAGAAGCAACTGAAGATCAAATATATACCTTCAGTCACTTGTATTTCTACATTACAATGTTATAAACTAATAAAGGTGAACAAAATACTATTCTAATTTAACATTGATATATATTTTCAATTCTGTATTCGGAAGGACGAAACCTACCAGTGCCTTTTATGACCTCAAATCATTGAAGTATTTTATTTCTTTGTTGACAGCACAAAGGCTAGATAAGGGGGGGGGGGGGCAATTCTTTCCAAGGATGTTTGTGCTTTAATTTCAACCACCCAGTTATTGAAGGGTTCAATCGGATAGTGCAAAGTTATAATCAATAGGCCTTGTTGACTGTATAACTTGAATTAGGTCTATTTGGGAGTAGTTGTCAAAATCAAGAATTTGTCATTCTCAGATTCCTTATCTCCAAGCTTCACCTTATTCTTTAACTACCTGAACAGCTCATATTTATATAAGGCCAAAAATAAAATATGTGTTTCCTATTGCACTGGTTTAAAATTAGTGTATACAGGTAGGTTTTTTTAACATTGTATATAAATCAAATAATATTTCAGGCGCTTCAAAGTACTGAGCAAAACCGGCTTAATTAGATGTACAAATCAATTTCGGCAATGTGATTTTAAAAAAAAAAAAAAAAAATTGGGGAGTGTGGATGGGGAAAAAGTGCTGTGGTCGGCAATGAGAAACATGGACGGTCTGCCGACCGGAAACACATTTTTGTTTTGGTCTAATTAAAATTGATATATTGGTAATATTACTTTGATATATAGTTTCAAGGTCTGCATTTTAGACCACGATACCGACCAGTGCCTTTTCAAAGTTTAAAACATGGAAGTACTTTATCTGCCTGTGAGAAACCTTTTTTGACAGCACAAAGGTTAGATAAGAGGGGACAATTCATTCTAAGGATGTCTTTGTTCAATTTAAACCACTGAATAATTACTGGTTTGAACCTGATGGTGTAAACTTGGAACAACTGGACTCGTTGACTGTGTTACATGGTCTACTTAGTTTTGCGGTAGTTGTCAAAATCAAGAATTTGGCCTTCTCAGAGTTCTTAGCTTCACCTTATTCCTCAAATAACCAGATTAGCCCATACTTATATAATTAAAAGTGATATAGTGGTCTAGTTTCAAACTTTATCACTTTAAAGAGGATAACATAGAATAATTATATTATTTAAACGGCCTGAGATTCGGGGTACATCACAAATCGCCTTTTGTCGCATAGCTACCCATGCATTGTTTTTTATACGTTCAGTAGAGTGAGATAATCTTGGATTATACCCCTGCACTTTCCAAGGAAGTTTTGACCCAAATATTGAAAATGTGTCAGCCCAAAATTATGGCCCGAATAATTTATGATGAAATTGAAAAACACAAATCAGCTATCTAACATATTTATCTTACTCTAAATTCCGCAATATTCCAATTTGAACTGATAAGCATAAAATGCCACAAGGTGGTACAGAATTACAAGTATGTTATAACATGAGGTATGAACATATAGATAGTTTGGTTAATCATATGTCTGGCCGTGTAGAATCATTTCCATCCAATACGCACATATCTTGACCCCAACTTCTAGCATATATTATGGCCCATAAGGACAAATAAAATTGGTACTGAACAAGCTAAATATCTTAAACTAACTTCAAATCCTTTTGGTTTTTAATGTTGTACATGAAAAACGCCATGGTATTAAAATCTTTCTGCACTCATGTGTACTGAACATATTGTGAAGTGGTATAAAACTTGGTTTAAATACCCAAAGACAATATCATACCTTAAGTACTTCTTTCTTAATGTAATTTGATCAAGAAATGACCAACTTATTAGAAATAAAGCGACAAGTACACTGGGTTTCTTTATTTATGGAGGCATCTGAAACTGACTGGATTAGATTTTTGGAGAGTGCACTGTTATTGATTTATCTTAAACTGAGTCGATACTGAACAGTTAGAAGTTACTGTGATGTAAAACTATTTATATTTTTACAATTTCAGAAATATAGATATCAGTACATGTGTATAAAAAAGCTCTCAATAGAAGGTGTATATATGTGATACATTAAGCAAATGAAATTGCAAAATACTGAATACAAAGGATATATAATTCTTACCATTTCTTCATCTTGCAATTCTTAATTATATCATATACTCTGAGTCTTCAAGCCAAAATTGTAAATATTCTTGCAAAAAAGTTACAAAACTGTTCAGACCACATCTTTGTAGTGATTGTCGATCAAACACACATCACAACAACAGTCATCATCGAATCTCATTTGATACAAAATATAGACCTACAATTTAGTATGCCCAATACAGTATAGAAATCCCAAATGTACAGGCTAGCTTGTATATACAGGGAACTCAAAATAGGGGCTTTATAACTGGACAGTTAGCTGGGAGTCTAGAAGCAATTAAATGTGACATGAGTGAAAATCGAACTTGCTGATAACAAGACTGATGACAGATAAAACAAAGACTGGCAGCCAAGCAGCAGAATCAGATATATTCAGAGCTGGGCCTGTCCTTGGAGTATGTTACTAAAATTTTACTTTTCATTATCAACTAATCATGGCCCTCCAAATCCATATCTACTCTATGTTCACCCATTTCTATACTGGTTCCCATTGTTCCTTATAATTAGTACCACGAGTCATGAACAGCCTCTTCAAAAGTTTAAACAATCAGCACATAAGTATCAAAAGGAATATTCAGATTTATTGTGAAAAAGCAGGAAAGGCAGCAATTATCCAGGTACATTTATTGGACATCATATGTCTATTTGGCTATTGCTCGTGGCAGAAAATATGACTTCCACTACCACGTGAAAGTGCAGAAAGAAACCAATAAATATTACATGAACTTGAGGGATCAAGCAAAGAAGCCATTGACCTCCACTGGGTTTTGAACTGCAGTTTATGAAACTGAACTGAGTGTAACTAAGGTATAAGTGTATTTTGCCAACTATTTAGTTGAAAATGATGTTGCCTTTATTGCATCGGATCACACTTCAGAAATTTTCAGATGTATGTTTTCCAATTTGAAGATAGCAGAAAATTATATTTCATTACACCTTATTGAAAATTGGTCAAACTTTGGAAAAATATAGACTGCCTCAATGATAAGGTCTTGTTAGTGTTGGCAGGTCTGCAGTACTCTCTATTTTGTCCTGATAAAACGTTAAATTCTGAAAATATTATGATAAAAGCAAAAAAGCCTCTTTAGTTACAAAGGGGCAGCATATTGTTATAAAGATCACTTTAATCCAAATTTATTTTCTGCATGATAATTAATGTTTACAGCAGGGATGAACTGTGTACTCGCTGATTACACTCTAGTTTAAAACAATATTGGCGATATTGTGATCCCCTTCATCCATCCACCACTTCATCGTATTGTCACCTGCTACAGTTTCGATGGAGTATTCTTCAAAATATAATATAAATGATCCCCTTTTATGTAAAATGGAGCATTCCTTGCTCATTACAAGGAATTGATAAATTTGTAGACTTGAAAGACACATTCAATCTACATTTTCCCATGGTGATGTACTTTATCACAATGTAAAATTAACATGAACTGTAACAAAATATGTAGAAATGAGGAGGTGACTGAACAGTATAAACAAATGATACTGCTTAAACATATGAGCATACAATGTTTACGAGTTGTGGACCTGCACGAAACCTTGAAAGTAGAGTTAAATTATATTGTAATGTGTACAAAATAGGAGGTTGCCTTTAATCACCCCTACCACTGCCACAAATGGGGATTCATGTCGATAAAGGGAAATTATTTGTTACTCGCTAAACGTTAAATATAGCAAGTTTCATTACGTTTGCATTACTAGTTTTAGTGATTTGGTATTGCACAAAAACTTCAACATAGAGTTGATGATGATGATGTTACATGACAGTGATCACTATGTTTCAGATTTTCTCAGAAAAAGACAATAGATTCATTGTTCTGTCAACCTGAACTCAATAAACAAAAATGTTATCATTTTATTAATCTTATATGAAATGAGGCATTATGTATGATTCTTTAACATTGTTAACTATGTTTTCATCTTAAATATAGTGTTTACATTTAATGACAGTTTTATAGAAATTATAACTGTAAGCAAGTGTACACTGAATTTTCATACCATCAGCTAAAATGAAGATTTTGCTTAAGGTGGAGATGGAATGCGTAGGGCTCTATCATATAATTCTACTATGAATGTGTTTTTATTGCTCTTATTCTAAATGCATAGTCAGTTGTACTGTCTTTAAACTGCGTTGTTTTGAGGAAACACTATGGGCATGCACAAGCAGATATTGCTCAACATGACTGGCAATGTTTATTTTCAAAATATCAACTTCTTGCGTCAACGCCATTAACATGATATCATCAGTTTAATGTCGTTCCATGTAATTATTGATTTCAAACATATCTTGTTTAGAAAATCAACTGAAAAAGATCATATCTGCTTGTCTTGTATGGGTGTTTAATTGTTTGCACCTGAAGTATGATGAAACTTATTTTATTTTATATTGCCTGTGAAGCCCAAAACAAGGCATAGGCATTACTTTGCCAATGGCACCAGCAAAGACATGAACATTGTTTTTTTCACATTTTACTCTGGTCTATCTGCGACTCTTGTTGTACAGTCATCCTAACAGTAATCAAACTGGCAAACGTTAGTCACGAAGACCTGGACTCGTACTCCCATGATTACATACATTTGTTTGTCTGTAGCTAATTATTCCTCACAATGTTGAACATACAGTCATGAAACTTAATGGGAATATTCATCTCAAAGGTTTCTTTTATCCATCTACAAAAAGTGGGTCATTGACCTACATTTCAGGTTCTGTTAATTATGTTCATTTTTTGCATTAAGCTCACTTTCTAGGATCTCTGATATTGTTGCATGTTCAAACATGAAACTTGTTTTTCTTTATCGTGATAAGCTGTACAAATTAGTAACAAAAGTCGGTCGAAGCAACCTACTTTTTAAGATTCACTCATGTTTATCTTGTAACTTTTTACAAAATTAAAATAAGCTTCATTTCATCTGTGTAAAAGTCATGACTCATCATTATGTACATTCATAACTGGATAAAGTAGATCATATTGACCTATTATGTTCCGTTTATCAAAAAATCATTGATCTCATTCTTTTCTTCACTTAAACTTTTGTATGCAATTGTAAAACTTGATAGAAGCATTCATCTTCAAGGAGCATATCACATCATTGACAAAAGTTGAATTGGTACAGTGAGTCGTTAACTCTCTTGATCTTTTGCTTGCACAACCATGACTTGTTCTTAGTGTATTCATTTTATACACACCTATATATTAACATATTTGAAAAGCAGGATAATATGACCTTTTTTCTTTCTTCCTAATTATCTTTGCTAAGAATTTGTTTTTTTAAACGACTATAGTGCAGTAGAGACCGGGCGTTCTGCTAAATTTTCAGTTAAAGTAGTTTTGAAATGGAAATGTTATTGCTTTGGGAATGACAAAAATAAAAATAAAATCTATTGAACGATATATTTATCAGTCAAAATCATACATCCCAAAACAACATTTCAGATTTTGCCTTATTAGGCTATGTATAAAGTTTACAGTATTGGTCATATTTACACCAGAACTTGCAAACCTGGAACAATGTTTATTTTGTGCTCATTATGTATAAATTAACCTTATTTCCCATAGTGATTGCAATTGCAGGAATTGTACATTTTGTAGTTCCCTGCAGTATTTGTAAGTGCAAGAATTGTAATGTTTTCACCTCAGCACTTATATTCAGACATAGTATTTTTGAAGTGAATCGAAATGTGACTTATTGTTCTAGGTTTTGCGCCAATGTGTTGGGGTGGGGAATTTTTAAGATCTCTTAGCCGATAGCCTAGCACAAATGATGAATGGGAATTGTCTTTTAAGTTCTGTTTTAATCCCAATATAAAAGTTGAACAATTTATACAAGACTATTCTTGTCTGCCAACTATTTTTACTTGCCCTGACTAGTTGGACATGGAATTGTTATCCCTAGAATGCATTTTCTTGGTGATTTATTCATGAATTGTTATTGCTTCTCCTCCCGAACAGAAAGGCCTAGGGACTTGAGGTTGTCACCAGAAGATGTTTATGATTCTAGACGGTCCTAAATTAAAGATGTGCGGATCTGACATCCAGTATGGCTGCCATCTGGAAATTCTTATTGTTACTAATACTGTATGGATGGTAATCTTAGCATGTGGTGTTTGACCAAAAGACTATTTATTTTGACTACTTTATCCTAAATGAAAATGGTGCTGATCTGACATTAAATGTGTCTGTCATATCAGCCATCTTGAAAATCTTGTTACTGACATCACATGAAAGGAAAACCATATCGACATGGGGTTTGAACCAGATGACTTTTATCAAGTCTAACTGGTACTAATGAAAATGGTGCCTATCTTACTTTTCAACATGACTGTCATTGTAACCGTCTTGAAAACTTTGTTATCATTCTTCTGCATGGATGGTCATATTGACATTTGGTTTTCACCAAAAGGCTTTTAGTGGTCATAAATGAAAATGTTGCAGAGCTTACATCCACGATGGCCACCATGGCAGCCATCATAAAGTCTTGTTATTGCTTCTTCTCCTAAACGGAAAGTTATATCGACATGGGGTTTTCATAAGTAAAATCCAATATGGTTGCCACTGTGGCCATTTTGAAAGTCATGTTTTTCCTCCAGAATATCAAAGATCGTTTCCACACCCAGCAGTTAAGATAAAAAAACAGTGTTTGGTTCCGGGAAATTCATTTCAGCCAGTGGAGCATCATTTACTTGGAGGAACCCCTGTTTCAGCTCACCTGGCTGTAAGGCCAAGTGTGCTTTTGCTATTAATGCCCTTTGTCCATACTTTTGGTATTGCCCTTCGTCCGGCGTACATCATCTGGTGTCCGGCGGTAATTGTTATTTTCAGCTGACACACCAATTTCAACCAGACTTGTTAACCTTGTAAATACATTCATGTTTAAAACTTTTCCCGATTGTGTTCCTGTTTTGAGTTAGAGAAGATTCTTATTATTATTATTAAAAATGTTGATTTTTGAACAAAAAATGGTGTCTTGTTTTTTATTTATTGAAAACAAATTGTATTGACATGCTGTTTCACATTTCTCACTATCTTGGTCATTGGTCATGTTTTCTTTCTCGTCCGTCTTTACCGAATCGGGGGGTGGGGTCTTCACACGTGTGCTTTTCTCATTTAAAGCGGTTCGTTCATCAGTCTTGCCACCCATTGTTGATTTGTCAGCCAAACAAAATGAGTAGAATGGCAAAACCCAGTGAAGCCCCGGTGCACATGCACAGGCTCAGACACCAACTAATTCAGAAAAAGACGGACAAAAAGACCCCCATATTCTTGAAAATGCCTCAGGAACTCTTAGAAAACGTGAATCAAGAGGAGATCATCAGGAAAAAGAAGAATGGGAAAGAAAAATGACAGGGAGGGGCCTCTTAGATATCAGGAATATCTTAGATGGCAACAACAGCAGCAACAAACAACAGCAGCAACATCAGCATGAGGGACGAGAAGAGGTGACGTGCAGATTGGACACAGAGGTCTTCTCTTTTTCCATCACAAAAAAGGGCCCCTGTGTTGCGGTGAAGACAATGGTGAGATGTGGCAGTCCTGCCAGGCGCTAAAAGCCAGGACCACTCACCAAACCAAAAAGGCCTTTTCAGAACCACACAAATCACAGAAAAGAGAGATACTAATCATTTTAAAAAAAAATTGTTTGTATGTTCGTGATGTGTACGTCTTTGTCTTTCCCCCAAAAAAACTTAAAACCTCTTCCCTTATAAAATATGTGTTAGTTTGGCATAGTGTGTGTTTGTGTGGGTATAGAGTGTGTATATTAACACTCCCTTACCCTTGTGTAAACCTATGTAAAAAAAATCAGAAAAAAATGGTTTTCTTTTAGGTCCGCGCGATTTCTGTTCAATTGTTCTTCTGTGTGAGTGGTGTTTTCCATCACATCTGTGCTTCAAGAACATAAAGCAATGCATTCACCAGTCATGCTATTCATCATCGACCAGACAAGAAGGAAGAATAGCAGAACATTGCAAGGTGGGCAAGTTGATGAAGGCGATTAGTTTGGTGGAACAAGTTCAGCAACATCTGGATAGGGTGGAGGAGATGGAGTGCTACCCCCACACGAGACACTTAAAGAGGGAAGTCACCTCTCTGAGAATTGCTTAACAGTTCGTCAGAGAGGTCATGGATGAGGAAGTTTTACAGATCAAAGCAGTGTGGGCTCTGAGGAGAGAAGTGTCAAGAAGCATGAGAAGAGAAGGAGAAGAGAGAGGGAATTCAACGGGCTCAAAAAAACTGGATGAAAATTCACGAAATATTTCGCAGATTGGGTCATCCAGATTGGATGCCTGCGGAGGAGTCCAACAAGTCTTAGGTTCGTGGTCTCCACCAAGACATCGTGGAGGAAAAATGGAAAGAACTGGGGGCAAAGATGTGCGGCCTGCATAAGCCCGACCCGAGAGGTGCAACCACTCGGGGAGGGTAGCCACTGTGGCAAAACCTAACGGCCCTTTCTCAGGGCCACCCAGATGACAAGAATACAGAGATACCAATTAAATGCCAATTCTTGTGTGTTGTGTGTTGTATTTTTGGTTTATGTCTATGTCTTCCTCACAAAAACTAAAACTGAAAACCCCTTTACCTCTTCTCTCATGTGTTTGTATGTGTGCGAGGGTATAGTAGTGTGTCTATAAATACTTCCTACCCATTGTGTGTGATAGTATGTTTGTGTGTATATAAGTACACATTGTGTGCATATACACTCCAACCGTTGTGTGTGAGATGCTATGTTCGTATGTATGTAAGTTTAACGCGTGTATATACACATTCCTACACTTTTCGTTGGATAGTAGTGGGTGGTGTTTGGATAGCAATCAAAAAGCAGTTGCTGCAATGTAGGGGTGTGTGTTTGGATTGTAATCAAAAAGCAGTTGCTGCAATGTAGGGGTGTGTGTTGGATTGCAATCAAACAGCCGGTTGCTGGATTGTGTATGGGGTGTGATGGATTTTTAATAACACAAAAGTTAATATTACCATTCCCACAAACAGATAGTTATAAATTCAGCTTTCTCCCCACAACAAATATTAATCACAACTGCCGAATCCTCAGAAAACCAAATTGAAAACTTTCCAAAATTAGAACGGACGCGTTTTGTTTTAAAATAAGTTCCTGTTGTAAAGGTTGACGCTGCGAGGTGGAAAACATGTCATTTTGATTTAGCACCGAACTAAACAAAATACACGAGGAACGAGCTTAAAAGACTGTCAGATTTGTGCATCCTACTCTGTGAATCTATCACCTTTCACTGCAAGAGAACATTAAATGATTGGTTACCTAAAAGTAAAAAAAATCATCAAGCTGCTCCGAGATGCTACTAAGACATTTTCTTGTTCATATAAAATCCAGTTATATCCAAATTGAATCTAAACATTACAGCAACTATCAAAATTTAAACTCACTTTCAACCGACTGAAATTTTGTCGATTGGCCGATATAGACTATAGGAGTCGCGGTACTAATTATATGGCACAACTGTGAACCAGTCTATAAATGGTAACCATAAAATAGAGTATATACATTTTTGATCACTCATAATCAAATAATGAATAAAAGAAATTTTTTTTTAGTGAAAAGATAGAGACAAGATTCTATTCATGCAATTTTAGTATCTGTATAGACTTGACTTAGGGACTTAGGGACACTCAATAATGAACATACCACCGGATTCGTTAGATACAGAATGGATAATACATTTCATGCACATGTAAGCGGATTTATATGGACATGAAATTGCATTTGAGCTTGAGATGTTTTGCCTGCCAATCACAAAGTATTTTACAGTCGTAACGTTACAATTCATTGGCTGAAAAAGAAACCTCAATCTTTAAAGTAAACTCAGAGTTAAATGATATCCCTTCTGGTTGTTGCTATTTGTATAAAAAATTACGTAATTTATGACGGACCCAGTAAGTCCGTTACGTACTTATGCAACCGCTGCTAAGATTGAATGCAAGCGAAAGCATTTTCAATTGCGACGTCATAATATTTATCCATACGTCATGTACCGAGCGTTAAATAGATAGTGTGAATAAAGCACAGCAACATACAACAACATAGCAACAATGATCGACGTTAAATAAGTGTAAAGGAAATAATTTAAATCACCCTTTTAAAGTTCAATAAAATGAAAAAAGTCTCTCACCGCAAATAAAAAAAAAAAAAAAAAAAAAAAGTGTTTACATTAATCTGTTTTAAATAAGAAAGTTATCCGTTTTTTTATAAGAAGAGTACCTAAATCTTGATGGAATAAACTTAAAGGGAATTTCTTGTAAAAGTCTAATATGGCGGAAGAGCCATTATTGTTTCGTTCCTTTTATATAATTTAATAGGTCTCCGTATCACTGGGTGAGGTGGAACAAGCCGACAAGCAGCAGATAGATCATGCGGAAGGTGGTTGGAGGGGTTGAACTTGGTGGTTGTGGTTGTGTTTGTGTGTGTGTGTGTGTGTGTGTGAAGGGTAAGAATCCGTTTAATTTCTGGAAATATGTTAGGTATCTATCTATCTCTCTTTCTATCTATGTATCTATCTATCCTTATTTGTACGTATATATATATATATATATATATATATATATATATATATATATATATATATGTATGTGACTGTGTGTATGTATGTATGTAGGATGAATGGATGGGCGGACGGATGGATAGATTAATGGATGGCCTCTTTTATCGTAAAATTTATGATGACAATAAATATTTAGAGATCCAGAAATGCTATGCTCAGTGATTCGTTAGATACTTACGGTCCTGACTTTTAGGATCAAGCGATGTGAGTACAGCCTCAACTGCTGTGCAGGCGCTGATAAAAATCAACAACTGTTTCCACATGGTTCTCCTGTATCTGTCTTATATGAAAGGTTCAGGTGGAGAGTTCACATCGACTGAAGCAGGTATCCAAACTTTCGTCTAGTGGGAGAAATATAAAGAACCATTGTAGCTGCATAAACTGTAGGAAAACAAATTAAATACGGAAGAATTACATTTGAGGTCTAGATAAGAATATGAATATATCGCGATTATGCGGGCTTTGTTTGGTGCAAATGTTTGCCGGAGAAGCTTGGATCCTTTCGGTTTCAATTTTCGATGTCAGAGCAGATTGGTTCTAAGCGAGTGACTACTTGCTGCGAAAGCAGCTAGACGATTCACATTTGTCAGTGGAATAAAAAAAAAAATGAAGTGAAAGGTGGGATGTTACGCTTTTTTGTTGCATACTTCACAGTGAAATATAGAACATTATTTTCGAAATATTTCTCACATTTCTTCATTTTTATACTTTTTTATATTGTAAAAATTCAAGATTTGCCATCATGCCATGCGACGCTTGAATATATTTTCCTACAGGAGTTATGCATATATAAAACACAGGCATTTTGTGACCTAGAGCACACAAACAAATGTTCACTGCATCTTTAGGAATGTAAGCTGTATTTTTCCCGAAGACATTCGCTTCTCTACAAAGTTATGTCCCTTGTCACCAATGTGGAATTGAATTTAGATGCGGTGTGCTGCTTTGGTCAGATACGGTGAAGTGTGTCCAAAATGTAATTGTAATATATCAAGTCGTCGCAGTCCCATAGTTCTCTTAATACGGTACAAGTTGAAGTAAATTTACAAGTGATGGAGGTGGGAGAAGGTGCGGGGAGGATGTATGGGAGTGGGGATTATCGGCAAGATTGACATATAATAAAAGGAAAGTATTCTTGCCAGAAGTTAAAAGCGGGTATATGTCATCTTGCAGAAATGTCTGTTTTTGTTTTTAACTCCTTTTCCAATGAATACGCGAAAGATGGCGGAAAGTATAGAAATTTGAATGATTTTCTAGCAATGTAAAATGACTTAAGTAACAACTCAGCAGGAGATTGATCCTGCGTTCAAAATATCTGCGCAGGCAGTGGCGTTGGTTACCAAAGTCATCTGGGGATTAGTGTGCATAGCTCCCTGACTTAGTTTGGGTCTTGAATAAGATAAATTCTCGAATTTTGTTTTACTGAAGATAATTATGGATACACATCTGTTGAAAAAAGACACACACACACACAAAGGTAAAACAACCTCAGGACTGTCATGTTAGGGGTCTACTGCCGGCATAGACTCATACGACGTGCTGAACACCAACACCCTCTCCACTTGAAAAATGAAAACTTCAAAAAATTAAAACGATTTATTACAAAATGTTTCTTAAATTATTTTTGGCAAAAGGTATTTTTAAAGAAAACTCCATTATTATGGAAAATATATTTAAATATTATTTACTCAGTTGTATTCAAATGTGAAAATTAAACGCATCTACTTTTCATCATATTTATTTAAAGTGTGTGGTGACTTTATCATCTGGTTTGTTAGTGACCAGATACGGAGTATGTTATGTAATGAATTATGATGTACATTAGTTTCGGCTGTTGTTTTGCCGAATACAACTCTGACATATGGTCTTTAAAATAGTAGATAACTAATAATGTACATTAGCTTGCAATATCAAGGGTGTTATGAACTGCTTTCAAACATAATCCTGTACTGGCGGTTTGAAAGGCTGCAAGGCCATATCATACCAGCGGTATATGTTCTGTCTCTCGGTCATTCCATACTATCGATGTTCCCTTCTACATAAGTAACTAATATTGCCTAAGTATGCAGGGTTAGATTTCTAGATGATGAATCACCTTTTAATAGATCTTCTCCTGTATGTAATTACTGAAACTTACAGAAAGTCTGTTTGTGGTCCCTTTTTTAATACGTATTTCATATACTTTTATGATATTAAAATAATTTATTTAAAATATTAGAGAACTGATCGACATAGTCATATTCAATACATAAGGACATGGTGTATTGGAATCTCTTACCCTAAGCGTGTCCGATAACATTTTACGGAAAATTCAGATTTTAGCAGAAACATTTCTTAGATGCAGGCAGTGATATAATCAAAGAATAATACTACTTATGTCCTGTTAATGTCATTTTAATTTAACTTATGTAGCTGAAATGCCTAAAAGAGTCCATGTTGTACCACATTTTGGCATTTTATGTCCATGAGTTGTTATTTTTGCTCCTGAAACTCAGTTTTTCTTTAAGGCAATACAACAATAACAATAACATCGCCGTTAGTGCAAGATTGAACTCTATAACGCCATGTTCGGAGTTGTTTCTTTAAGACCAACGCTCTGATCAACTAGTTATTCGGCACTGACACTTCACTGCGAGAAACGTATGTACTATTCACGTGGAGGTGCTGCACCGAGTCGATGTATTCGCTGTTTAATAATGTGCTACACGTTCCTATGTAAAATACCATGAAGATACATCCTGGGCAGGAAACAGCCTCACTAAAAGTTCTTAATTGGTTAATAATCTATTAATTGTTTTCTTCTATAAATAGACTAGAAGCTGGCTTATGATTATTTCTGATGGATATATATATATATATTTAAAAGATCTGTCATAATATTTTGCACGGCTTGATTTTAAGACTTTTAAAAGGGACTGATACTTAATCACTTCCTCCTGCACCTCCCGGCAACAATTATAAAAGAATATTTTTTAAAAAAATTAAAAATAAAAAATTAAAATATAAGGCAATAACAAAAACATAGCCCCTCACCCCCCCCCCAACAAAACAACACCAACAGATCATTAGAGCCGATAACCCTTATGACCGTCATTGATAATTTATATTTGGTATTTCGTATCTTAGTGTAGTGAAACATAGCAACACTATGTGTAAGAAATTTCATACGATGTACTGCATGGAAGATGAACAACAAGGACTAAGTCAGGGGTGTCAAACTCATTTGCTATGGCGGGCCAGATTTTATATAAATAATAATAAATAATAATAATACATAATAATAATAAATAACGCGTCTGGCGGGCCTTATGTTTGACACCCTTGGACTAAATGAACGGAGTGTCACTTGCATGAAATAGGCATCAGATGTAAAAATGCAAGAAGTCTGATTACTTATAATTTTGCCATGAACTGTATATTTAAAAGAAAAAAAATAATTTATCATTCATTTAGCAAACATTAATTTAGAACATTTTCAACGTGAAAATTACATTTCTAATGTTTAAAGTCCAAGTCTTCTCATGTACTAAAATGTACATGTAACTTAACTTTTAAAACTTGACAGGAACAATTTAATGAAAGGGCTCGTCTAATTATTTAATTTGCATGCTTGCCAATACTTGGATAAAAAAGTAACAATTTGACTCATTTCATGAAGTTCGTTTGAAATCAGCATTCATGTCAAATACTTTTATTTTGCATTTATGTTCATTCTAGGGGTCATCTCATATAAACATTTGGCATTTATGTTCATTCTAGTGGTCCTATCATATAAACATTTGACATTTATGTTCATTATAGTGATCATCTCATATAACATTTGTCATTTATATTCATTCTAGTGGTCATCTCATACAAACATTTGGCATTTATGTTCATTCTAGTGGTCATCACATATAAACATTTGGCATTTATATTCATTCTAGTGGTCATCTCATATACATATTTGGCATTTATGTTCATTCTAGTGGTCATCTCATATAAACATTTGGCATTTATATTCATTCTAGTGGTCATCTCATATACATATTTGGCATTTATATTCATTCTAGTGGTCATCTCATAAATATTTGGCATTTATGTTCACTCTGGTGGTCATCTCATATAAACATTTGGCATTGATGTTCATTCTAGTGCTCACCTCATATAAACATTTGGCATTGATGTTCATTCTAGTGGTCATCTCATATAAATATTTGGCATTGATGTTCATTCTAGTGGTCATCTCATATAAATATTTGGCATTGATGTTCATTCTAGTGGTCATTTCATATAAATATTTGACAATTATTTTTATTCTAGTTGTCATCTCAAATAAATAATTAGCATTGATGTTCGTTCTAGTGGTCATCTCATATAAACATTTGGCATTAATGTTCATTCTAGTGGTAATCTCATATAAATATTTGGCATTAATGTTCATTCTAGTGGTCATCTCATATAAATATTTGGCATTGATGTTCATTCTAGTGGTCATTTCATATAAATATTTGGCTTTTATTTTTATTCTAGTGGTCATCTCTAATAAATAATTAGCATTGATGTTCGTTCTAGTGGTCATCTCATATAAACATTTGGCATTAATGTTCATTCTAGTGGTAATCTCATACAAATATTTGTCATTAATGTTCATTCTAATGGTCATCTCATATAAATATTTGGCATTTATGTTCATTCTAGTGGTCATCTCATATAAATATTTGGCATTGATGTTCATTCTAGTGGTCACCTCATATAAACATTTGGAATTAATGTTTATTCTAGTGGTCATCTCATATAAATATTTGACATTAATGTTCATTCTAGTGGTCATCTCATATAAATATTTGGCATTGATGTTCATTCTAGTGGTCATTTCATATAAATATTTGGCATTTATATTCATTCTAGTGGTCATCTCATATAAATATTTGGCATTTATATTCATTCTAGTTGTCATCTCATATAAATATTTTGCATTTATATTCATTCTAGTGGTCATCTCATATAAACATTTGGCATTAATGTTCATTCTAGTGGTCATCTCATATAAATATTTCGCATTTATGTTCATTCTAGTTGTCATCTCATATCAACAGTTGGCATTTATATTCATTCTAGTAGTCATCTCATATCAACAGTTGGCATTTATATTCATTCTAGTAGTCATCTCATATAAATATTTGGCATTTATATTCATTCTAGTGGTCATCTCATAATTATTTTGCATTGATGTTTATTCTAGTGGTCATCTCATATAAACATTTGGCATTAATGTTCATTCTAGTGGTCATCTCATATAAATATTTAGCATTTATCTTTATTCTAGTGGTCATTTCATATAAATATTTGGCATTTATATTCATTCTAGTAGTCATCTCATATAAACATTTGGCATTGATGTTCATTCTAGTGGTCATCTCATATAAATATTTGGCATTTATGTTCATTCTAGTGGTCATCTCAAAGAAACTTTTTTGCATTTATATCCTTTCTAAGTGTCATCTCATAAAATCAAATTAAAATGTCTTACCTTGTGATTGCTGCAGAGCCTTCTGAGAGTTTCTACTGGTGCCTTTCTAGGTCCAATCTAAGACAGGATGATACAAATCCCTTTCTTATATATAGTGCTTAGCCTGTCCTCGACCAATCAGATACCTTGTAAAATACCTCTACCTTAATCCTACAATTACTCACGTTACTAATTATATGGAAAAATGGGGACCAGTCTAATATTGGTGAACATAAAATAGAGTATATTCGGGTTTGGAGGACCATAATTGGTTGGAAAGAACCTTTTGAGAGCTTTTCCTATTGGTAACTGAAAAAAAATATAGACAATGTTCTATTGGTGCAATTTCAGTCCTTTTACAGACTTGATTTTGGAACAATCACTACTGAAATTAGCATCTGATTCTTTAGGTACGGAATTAAAAACACGTTTCAAACAAATGCAGAAAACAAAATGCCGCGACTCATCTGGTTTCCTCCACAGAGAAGCTTGCATCAAGAATGGGTCTATACCGAGAGATATAGATTTTATCATGAGTATTTAAAATTTAAAGTTATTGAAATTTTAATATGATAGTGGTTTCAAAGGTTTACTATGGGAGTTGAATTAGAACTGTGGGTTCAAGAGATGTTTCCAATGTGTTGATTAAAAGGCCGAGTCAAGCTGCTACGCTGTACTAACGCTCATTTGTACAAGAAAGTTATATGGAACAAAAGTTATCAAATTTCAGGTCTTTTGTGTTATTGAAAAGTAAGATAACTTAAAAACATCACGCTAATTATAATTTACACTTCCTTAGATACGAAAGCTCAGAACTTTTGCATACTCTAGAAAATTTGTGTGTCAGCTTGTGGGACTCGATTTGCTTTTCGTCGCACAGACTAATGTGGGCTGTATAACACAATGCTAATATTCATGCCACTGTAACACTATGTTAACATGCATGCCAATATTCATGGCAATGGAATTGTATACTAATATACCTGCTGATATTCATGCCACTGGTAATACTATGCCAACATGCCTGCTGATGTTCATACCACTAGTCTAAGCTCATGAGATAACGGGATGACAAATAAGATTGATTGGTGTGGTTAAACCAAACGTTTCCACTGCTATCCTAGAGGGAATATTTACAGTCTGAGATTGACTTTAAAATCTTTACCTGAGGTAACCTTTAGCCTTATCATCGTAAACCTGAAGCTTTTTTCATTCGAATTTTCCATGAGTGTTATGTTATGTCAAGAACATTACAGGCGTTACATTTCTTGAAAGAAATAGTATATCATACTGATTTATTACAAGACTGAGTTATGCAAGTGGACGTTTTGTAAAGATGAGGAAAAGATGTGACTGGTTTGTAGGCTTTAAGGGCATTTTTAACGTATTAATGGCTATATCATGTCGAGAAAATGCGAGCTAAGTGCCTTTCGCATGAACACACCGAGGTGGCCAACCCGAGTTGGCCTCGGCGGTTATCGAACCCGCGTGACTTGGATAAAGAAACCCACGCTTCACCAACTGGAAGACGGCAATCTAAGTTTTGAGAATGAATAATAATATACGGGATATTGTGTTTGGTCAACTATTTTCATTAAGGAACTATCAGTCATAGAGCCTCACATAATAAATATTACCAGATAATACCTGTGTGCATATCAATCAACACATTTAGGTGTAGAGAGTTCTATAATCATTCATATCAATAGAACGATCCCAAATAAAATGAAATAATTAACATATCCATTGATGAGAAGTTCAGTTACTCGCATTCTTTATTTCTCTCTGTCACCTATTACACCGTTGCCGAATGAAAGCAAATTTCTCCAGTGGACTTGTACACCACCTCTCCTGTGCCTACGAATAAAAATCCGCCTATATACACCAGCAATAACAAAAGATGGCAATACAATCACGAACAATTCTTAATAAACGAAGAACCGACGATGACTATAATTTGTGCCGATTCATTTCAAATTGTTGAAAATTGTTCGGAGAAAGATCAACTAGAGATAGTATTAAACCTAGCACGGTTCAAAGATATGCCATTCAAATTTAAATTTAAAAAGAAAAAATCTTGTATATATCTGATGAGAAGCACGTTATTAACTAAATAATCCTGCAAAAGGCCCAGGTTTTGAACAAAACATTGTATATCCGGGTATGATTCGTTGATACCAACTTTCTGGTTTATACCTGATAATCAGATTATTTAGAACAGTAAGCATAAAGGACGACAGTATTCTTGATGAAAGATAATCACGTACATCTATTTATTTGTTGAACTGGCACACACACACACACACACACACAACAACAACAACAACAACAACAAACCATTATCCTAAACAACACCCAAAACTACTTGGAGTCACTTTGGACTTTTTGCTAAACTTTAATCAGCAAGTCACTGAAATTTGTCAGAAATCATCTAAGCAATTAAATGTGCTCAAACGAATTAGAAAATACCTTACAATCGAAGGAAGACTAGATGTGTAGCACTCTGTCATCATCACAAACTTCAGCTATTGTCCCCTAACCTGGCATTTCAGCAGTCTCACTAATATGAACAAACTTGAAAAACTACATGAACGAGCTCTGAGATTTATCTTCATTGATTTCAAGAAACCTTACTCTGAACTCTGGATTTGGCAACTTTATCAGCTCTCCAAAAAAAAAAACGATGAAGACCATGGCACTTGAAGTATTTAAAATTTTAAACAAGAAATGTACAGCATATCTAAATAATCTGGTAGTTTTTAAAAAATCTTTTTACTCTTTTAGGTATGTAAATACTATAGAGATCCCTAAAGTAAGAACATCCAGGTATGGGCTAAACTTTTAGGTATGCATCAGCAAAACTATGAAATTCTCTCCCCACTAATTTACAAACACCCTCAGTTTTTAATAATGTTAAATCCCTCTTAAAGACCTGGTCTGGGAGCTTACTGTGTAAATGCTCCATATGTGAACACAAGTAAATAAGTAATTGCTGCTACTTTAATCGGCTGCATGCTTAGCGCTTTAGATTCTAGTCTTGTGTATATGCTTGTAGCTATTGATTGCCCTAAATGTTGTATATATGCTTGTACCTATTGATTGCCCTAAATGTTGTATATATGCTTGTAGCTATTGATTGCCCTAAATGTTGTATATATGCTTGTAGCTATTGATTGCCCTAAATGTTGTATATATGCTTGTAGCTATTGATTACCCTATATGTTATATATATGCTTGTAGCTATTGATTGCCCAACATGTTGGCCTGTATCGCTTACATTGGTTTTGGATGGATTTTCCTCCCTTTTAGAAGACACTTTTATTAATTACGTGATTTTGATGCAATAACAATTATCTTATATGTGTGCTTAGTATGTTTTGCATAGTCTGTCCTTGTCCTTGTATATTTAAAATCGGTATGCATGTAAATGTTACCTTAAGGATGTATTGGCCAGTCATTATTTTAACCGGTATGTTTTAACACTGCATGTAAGCGTTGAGTATATCCTACTCACGTAAACTGACTTATCTGCATTGCATATTTAAACAGAAATTATAAATTGGGGAGAGGAATATCTTAAGTGTGTATTGGCCAGCCATTACGCACGTGTATTTCAACACTGCTTATAACTGAAGAGAGAGAGAGTAGGTATATTTTCATGTAAAATAATTTTCCTGCATTGATTATTAAGATATAAGTTATAAAAAGGGGAGAGGTATGCAGTTTTAGGTTAGAATTATAATTTTAAAAAAAAATACTTATGATTGTAAGTACTGTATGTCTGATGGTTGAATTAAATTGTTATATTAATGTTTACAGTCGGTAAAATAGCTCCAACGAGCTAATGTTTCTTATTATGTAATGCAATTCCGACATTAAATAAAATGCGTCTATGTCTATGCGTATGTCTACTTTTGAGATATGTATGAGCATTCGTTTCAGAAAACAGACCATTTGCTGTCCTCAAGTATCATTCAAATGTTTGGAGACGTGATTGTAATTTATCACACTACATATATTAATATGTTAACAGTAAAATAACTTAACCAGTGGTAGCAATCGAGGCATCTTTCTGAAATGTTAAACCCAAGCATTCTCAACACAAGTACGACATGTGCTTTATTGGGACCATAAATAAAAATACAAAAGATCTTGAATTATTTGATGGTAAAATCAATGATTGTGTAAACTGACACTATAAGGTCACTATTAAAGTTGTTTTCAAGTTTTCTTACTGTAAATCTAGGTCGAATAATACTGTTGAATTTACAATGGGAATTAAAGTTTCACATCAAAATGGTGGAGTGTGTGTGGGGGGAATTCTGAACAGAAGCATTGCAAGCTTTATTGAGTCAATAACTAAAAGAGCATAATTTAAAAGATAATATTTAAAGTGGCACTGAAGTCTAAAAATATAGATACAAAATAAAGAGGACGTCTTGACCAAACCAAAGTGAAAATATTATCAAACTTCATTAAAAACTTTGTGAGAGATTTTAGTTTTGAAATATTAGGTGGAGAAAACATCCGTATTTGTAAAGTTTAATAGCAACTTTGTTGCAATGATGACGAAAATTCCCGTGGAAGATACTAAGACACATTTGCATAGTTATTTGGATAATTTTGGCATCATTATAAATTGAACATATAATAATTTCACAAAAAAGTTGAATGACTGAAAATCTCAGCATTGTCTACGGCTTACCATATTGATTATCACGACACTTTTGAAATATTGTCTATGGCTTACAATATTCATATGTCATTGGACTCTTTTGAAATATTGTCTATGGCTTACTATATTCATATGTCATTGGACTCTTTTGAAATATTGTCTATGGCTTACAATATTCATATGTCACTGGAATCTTTTGAAATATTGTCTATGGCTTACAATATTCATATGTCATTGGACTCTTTTGAAATATTGTCTATGGCTTACAATATTCATATGTCACTGGACTCTTTTGAAATATTGTCTATGGCTACAATATTCATATGTCACTGGACGCTTTTGAAATATTGTCTATGCCTTACAATATTCATATGTCACTGGACTTTTTTGAAATATTGTCTATGGCTTACAATATTCATATGTCACTGGACTCTTTTGAAATATTGTCTATGGCTAACAATATTCATATGTCATTGGACTCTTTTGAAATATTGTCTATGGCTTACAATATTCATATGTCATTGGACTCTTTTGAAATATTGTCTATGGCTTACAATATTCATATGTCATTGGACTCTTTTGAAATATTGTCTATGACTTGCTACTTCATATATCACTGGATACTTTAGAAATATTGTGCTTCCAAAGAATATATTTAAAGTTGGAAATGTTTATCGTTCAGCTCTCCAGAATACTCAAATTTAACGGTTGAAAATCAACTTTAACCTTTTATTTGTTAATAATATAAACTACATGCATTCATTATTATTTGAATATGTGCTGCTCGAAAAATGAATGTTCATTTACAGCTGTTATATTAAAAATAACACACAAGCAAGTGTCATATGGTCAGTTAGAGAATACTCAAAATATTTGAAACTGTTTTTCTTCATATGTGTTGAAACCAGTTACATTCCCTGAACTATTTTTAAAATCATCTAAACTTCACAACAATTCCACTGATTTTCGTCAAATGTACCTATTGTTTATATCAAGATATTCTCCTTCATTGCATAATGTTCTATTAAACATTTAGTGTCACTTTAATAAATAATAATGTGTTTACATATTGTTCAGAATATCGATGCGTGTCTTAGCTTTGAATGCAATTATCAGGCAACACACATGTATGCTTCTCTTCAACCAGTTACGTAGAAAATTCTCAATAGAGATTAATTTATGAAATAAATCAATAGGGGCATATATAACAGTGACATTTAAGTCAAAACAAACAGCAAAGACTATGATGAGGAAGGTAAACGAGGTCGCTTTTGTTTAAAATAATAATCCATTTAATTTTGATTAAGTTACAAACAGACTTTTTACCGTCTTAAAATATCTTCAAGTATCGTTAAAAATATTTCGAGAGGCGAGGGCAATATTTCACCTTGCAATTGTTAATACATGAAGAGCAAAGTAAAGTTGTTGAGTGGTAATATTCGAGGCATCCTGTTTCAAAGTCAAATTAAAACATTCTCAACAGTGATACCAGATGTGCTTGATTGGGAATATTCGATTGTAAAATCAGAAACTTGAAGAACACCATTACCGTTTTATTCAAGGTTGCTTATTTTAAATGTAAACCAAAATATACTGTCAAAATTTCAATGTAAACAATACCCATACATCACACGTGTTTGTGCGTGTGGGTGGGCCAGTCTGATTGGAAGCCTTGTAACGTTTGTACAGTCTATAACAAATATTAAATAATTTAAAAGATAAATATTAAACTGACTATGAGCTCTGGAAATTAATGCAAAATAAACTGAAGACATCTTGGCATAAACAACAGTGCAAATTGCATCAAAATTTGCTAAGAACCTTGAGAGATACTGAAGTTTTAAAATATTCAGGGGAGATAATATCTGCCCAAATATGTAATATTCATGATTAGTTTGGTCATGTCAGAGAAGAGATTACGAATGTGCGTAAAGTTTAATTATCTCTTTTAAAACACTTTGATGGTAATTGTGTTGCAATTTTAGGTAAAAGGCTGCGAAAGATTCAGCAGCACAATTGAATCACATGGTTTCATTATGAGAAGATTTGTGCAGCTATTTAATGAACTCGAGTTCGGTTTATTGACTCAGCATTAAGTAAGGGACGTTATTTGAGGCGTGTAAAATTCTGGGATCAAACTATAAGCGTGGAAGAGTATTTATTAGTTAGGTACCTAACTGTAGCTTTGAGATTTGTTTATATTTCCCAGTGAATCATACCTACATCGTTCTGTCCATTGTGAACGAGTAGCAGTTGACGATGTGTCTTGAAATATAAAAAAATTAAATCTTCTTCTTTTTTATTGTGAAACTTTAAAACCACTATAAATTTGCCACCAAATGAAAATATCTTGTTTTGATAGTGTCGAATTTAGACGGCTTTTAAGTACTATAAAGACTTTTGTAACAATCAATGATTTGAATATCAAATTTGTTCTGGATAACAATCGAGGAACCAACACACAAAACCAAACCATTATCTTGAACACTTAAATATTAAGTCAGCATAGGATTGTTATTCAAAGTGGAAACATTACATTAAACACTTAAACATCAGGTAAGTATGGGATCCACATGCTTTGACATTCTACTACATACATTCATATTAAGTGCATGCATATATGTAATTGCCATACAGAAGACTTACATCGTCTTGCCATCTGAAGTGATTGATTTGAATGCTACGCAATTACTGTTGCAATATCTGTCATAAGCTCGCAAAAGTGTAATTTGTAGCTTTTGGATTTAATTTCAAGTTAAGCTAGAGTCTTTTGCAACCGAGAACTGTTAGCGAGCCAAGAGTTACTTTCATCATCATCAAAAAACAAAGCACCTTTAAAGTCAGGTCTCAGTGCTAAAGGTTTCTACATTCCTAACTACTCAATGTACTTCCGAAGCTGGTTGAGGATTATTGCATTCCTGAGCCAGTGTGCCTAATCATCAAAACCGTTTGACTCTCATCCCCATCTGCTTTTACATCCTTTTGGGGAATAATATAATGCTGTGTACTTTTTTAAAACATTGTGAATTTTCCAACTCAGAAAAAACAAAGGTCAACGTGTAGGCTATGCAAAATGTTTAACTTTATTTTTAATAGAAAATATAAATGAAAAAATCTCTCACCAATGGGTGTGCAATTAAGGTGTGATAGCCAGATGCGTATCAAACCTATGGTTGTTACCGTCACATGCCTTACAACAGTTTTATAACAATTAAGGTCTGAAGTATGTCTTGATGGACTATTAGCTTGCATTATAAACTTATCGCAGAAAATGTCCTTGCTGTGTAACTGTTGGCTTGTAAACATGGTATGAAATGTACAATCTAGAGAAACTATGGAAGCCAAGTGTCGCTTAAGTTGTGTTGCAAGCTGAACTACAAGAAAGACGTCACAATGATTGTATATGCAGTTTTTTTATACTAGAACTGAACACTTTGTCAATCTCAGACTGCATTTTTTGTTCTCGATTTTCTTTAAACTAAGTTTGGTTGCATCTAGGTCTCCCATGCCATCTTCACGAAACGCTGCTACAGTTGAGAACAAGAAAATAGGTTCTGCAACAGCACTGATCATCTGAGGGATTGCTATATTGATTAATTTACTAATTATTTTTTTTAATGGTACTAAGTCTTTCTTCAGGACAGAAAAAGAGTCGTCTAAAACACTAACTCGCATCGAAATAGTTGATAGCACTGAAAATTCAGTTAGCACTTAACGTGACCGTGATGCCCTGGTATATGCATCAAATATGTCAAACTCGAACTCCAGGTTATAGCCGCGACTGTTCCTACCCGGTGGCATTACGATAAGCTTTAAGTCCATAAGTTGACGTATTTGCTTCCATTCTTTTAAAGGAGAGTCTGGGAATATGTGATAATGTTTTTTCCTACTGCATACATGTCTGAAGGAGGTGGCAAACTTGCTTCTCTATCCTGAGAGAGATTTATTGTAAATTATAGGACGTAAATAGATGCTTTGTAGCTGTGCAACACAGTCATGAAATTGTCATTCTGACTCTTTGTGTGTAGAGAGAGCCTCTTGGGCCTTTTCTTGAGTCTTTCAATATGTCTACCATGTGACCATTTAAACAGCGTTTTATCAATATACTGTATATGTAAAACGCAATTTGAGAATTATTAGTATAGATACTTAGGTGACCCAAACGGCAGTTCATAACAGTTATTGGTCTGTGTTGATGGAAGTAGAGGAGCAGTTTACTCATCCTTATCCAAAATAAATAGACACATTAAAAAACATCGTCATTACTGTGTGATACATTTCACATTAAATAACTACGAAATAAGACCTTCATCTATTTTTAAATCAAAACTCGCCGGAGACTGCTATCAAAGAATGTAAGTTCGCTTCACCAGTTGGACTGCTATGAGTACTACTGGAATTTGTTCAGTGTTTACTTTCAAGAAAAACAAAGCAAAAGAATAAAACAAAAATATTAGAATAACATTTCTAGACGAGATTGTAACATAATGATTATATAACAAGTGTCCAGTGTCAATACTTTCTGAGTCATCAATTATGAGTCATCAAATGACTCCAGCGAGATAAAATTCAATTTTACGAGAGCAAAAAACTCCCAAAACACGAGCAGCACAAAGGTTTCGTGCAACAAAATAGTACGCTGCCTACGATATGTTTGCTAAACATATCACAGCTAAATAACAGGTCAAAACAAGCATAGTCAGATTTAAACATAGGCTGTCAAGTGACTGTACCTTTAGAATCTTTGCTTTTTTTTCTCAATGAATCTATACTTTAGTTTTCCTGTACACAGTGACATCGTATTTTGCCAAGTGATTATTTCTCCTCATCAATGTAACTCAAACTGGCAGTCGCTGCGACTTTTCTTCTCGGAAAAAAGCAGAGGATGTTCTGATTGGCTTACATGGGTGACGTCCAATCGTTAGACGCTCAGGTATTCAATGATAGAATAAAACACATCGGACATACCACAATCGATGACGTGTCATCACTAATATCAACGTAAACAAAAGTTTGAGACTATGAAAGTGAAAGATTTCTTCATTTTGTGTTATTCGAAAGTTCAGGGAATGACATAAAAAGTTATAGTGCAAGTATTTCATTTATGGTGAAACCTCGAGAAATGTTGTCAAAACCTGGCATTTATTATGATGATATTCTTCTACTTTGCCTGTTAAAACTTTAACTTTTTAGAAAATATCACTACGATTAATTCTTAGGCTCTTTCATAGAATCTAGACAATTCGATTCGCATCGGAAGGAGACTAATATGTTCTGAATGAGGGATTCAGGTTATCAAGGTCCGCAGGGTGATTTTAGAATTGTCCGTGCCCGATTTGATGTTAACCAGGTAATTTTGTAATAATTTTTCATGGTGATAATGACGTTGAACTTTGACGTCGAGCCTAAAATCTCTTCGAGTTGCCATAACAATCCACCCTCGAATATGAGCGAAAACGTTTTGTTAAACTATAAATATAAAATACTGTTTTCTTACATTTCAGATTATAGCTACTTTGCTTTCGGATCCTTTGTCTCTGAAGCAGTATTTGAGATTTTTTGCCCCTCAAGCAATCTACCCACGAAGATTCGTGAAAATATGCAATATCCAATTGGTTATTACTTGCATACCACTTTATTAAAGGTGCCAGAATCCATTTCGTTTTACCTTGTAACCTTGTAACCCAGACTCATGATTATCTTTCCCAATTCAGGGCAAAATATCTATCAAATTTTAGCGGAGATGTGTGCCAAACCGAGGATATTTCTTAAGAGCACTTTTTCTTCTTGTGGTTGTAGCGACCTAAACCTTCACTATTTTGCCCATGTCAGTTTCTTGTCCCAAGAGCAATCCACCTATGACATTTGAAGAAGATATGTCATACTCAACTTATCAAGGCACGGATAACATAGTATTGACAGACTGACGAACAAACTGTCTAGTGCACGCACATATTAATAAGAACTCCTCTGTCGAGAATGGCTTCCATCTTGACAATTGCATCTAAGAATAATAACATTCCATCGGACAAAATTAAAGGAAAAGGCAAAAAGGACGGATCTGTAAACAACAACAACAAATATTCATATTCATTTTCATACAATCTGCTATGTATGTGTTTACTGCAGTCGTACTATCCACACTCAGACGAACTATTGAAACCAATTTATCTTAAAATTCAAACAATTTTCTAGATTAAGACTAAGAATTCACATCAAACTTTGAGTTCAGATATCTTAAAAGCTACTGATACTGTGTACTTTTTAATGATATTGACTACTGCATAGCACTTAAACAGATAGAAACGTCAATCATGCGAACTATCCATTCGGGACACTATATATCTTATTCCACCATCCTGAACCTTTTGATATGAAAAGTAAACAAAATTGCAACATTTCAAAAGAATTATACAAAGTTATTGTATGGTATTAAAAGTGAGTGCGTGTTGCGACTAGGTTGTGTGATATTACCTATTACAGTTAAATTAAGGCAAACAGACGAAATTGTAAACTGCAATCGCAAAATCATCGATACAGAACTGAAAGCATTAATAAGAAAAAGGCCAGTGAAGAAAATTGGTACGTTTGTGAACCATACTGGAACTTCCAAAGCTGTTTTCTGTATCGTTATGGTCTTCTCGTCCACAATATATTCACGAAATATTAATTGGGGTAAAAGTTTACTTTTGACATCATTTTGAAATCTGGCGAAATATTGAGATATGTAGATTAGGATTTTGATATAGTGATGAATATGGCGGAGAAGTCTTTTGAGAGGCTCAAGATATTCCAAGGCAACAGTTTTAGACAATTAAGTTTCTTTCACATCTATGTCAACCATAAGGGTTAGTAGGAGAAAAACGGCTCTGCGATTTGATAATAAAAATAGTAACAACTAGATTTGACCAGCCTACTAAATTGTCTTGAAACATCTATACCAATAATATTATCTACTCGGTATGTCCGTAGCGTTTGTCTCTACAGACCATAGGGGAAACGCTACCTTTATTCATATAGTGCGCTACATATGCTATAGTACATTCACAATAGCAGTAAACAGTGTTTGTTCTTGTTTTTGGTCAAGTCAGTTTTATTATATAGGGTGATCATGTTCGTGGATCAGCTGCAAACTCATGCAGCATCTTCTGATAGTAACATACAGAGGGCGAGACCATTCAGAGCACGTTTTATTTTGACACATCCGTGGTCAATACTATATAAGTTGCTAACATTTATCACCTGTGCACTTTTATTGTCGACGCAAAATATATTATGTTCCCAAAACAAGCATTGCATCGAAAATCGCAACTTATTGCTCGCACAGCCTGTGCACAATTTCTCTTCACTTCATACACAATTTCAAACAGGCAGATATCATGTCCGCATGTAGTGATGGTCTAGAATCAAAGGCCAAATATACAAGCAGAATCTCTCAGTTGCTTTAAAAAACAAACCAAAACACGCCACATATTGTGTTTAGTCATGGGCTTTTGATAATCATGCTATTTTTTTAGATGCGCTCTACCCAGCAGGTGCGCAGCGAGTGTCGCTTGGAGTTGTAAGTTACACATTGACGAAGGCAACCGCTATAACGCTCAATCTGAATCGACAGTATTATTCAAACTCGGGATCAGCAGAAAAAGATTTCGTCGTCCCCTTCAGAATGAAGCAAATTTTCTTAGCTACAGTTTGCTTACCTAATCCATCTCGCCTACTTGAGGACGTCCTCAAAACCAAAGACTTGCTAACTCCAAATAATGTATAGCAGTGGTTTTCTTCTGTTCCTTACTTTATAGCAATGTAAATGGTTGTCTCACTTAGAGTATTATTGAAGATATTACATTCAAGTGTTTCTAGTTCAGCTCTCCAGAATGCTCAAATTTCACATTCTAAAACTAAAATTTAAACTTTCATTTATTAGTAATATAAACTGCATGCATGTTTGTTTCCTTTGCAAATATGCATATCTTGAAATGAATGTTAATTTTCAAATGTAATCTATTTTTAAAACAAGAAGTGCCTTATTTTATGTTAAAGAATATTCCAAATATTTTGTAATTGTTTTTCTCGCCAGTGAAATAAAACAAATGAAGAAAATGCATTAATTTTGAGAGGAGTTATATTCCCTGAAACAAATGTTTAAAATCTCAACCCTTTAAACCAGATCCACTAATTGTGATCAAATGTTATTATTATGTCATGATATACTTCTTATTTGGTAATGTTATACCAACATTTTAATGTCACTTTAATATATATATATATATATATATATATATATATATATATATATATATATATATATATATATATATATATGTATATATATATATATATATATATATATATATATATATATATATATATATATATATATTCGGAATCCTGATGCATGTCTTAGCCTTGAATGCAGTTCAAAGCAACACACATGTATGCTTGTCTTTAACCAATTACAAAGAATTCGCTAAATAGGAATTCATTCATGGAAGATAAACACACATATCTCTCTCTCTCATTCTATATATATATATATATATATATATATATATATATATATATATATATATATATATATATATATATATGTGTGTGTGTGTGTGTGTGTGTGTGTGTGTGTGTGTGTGTGTGTAATTTTACGCCATAACAAGGATTAAAGACGACGAACAGGAAGGTGAATTAGGTCGCCTGTCTTTAACATTATGGTATAGTTCGCTGTGACTAGGTTAAAAGGAGAACCATATACCGTCTTCAGATATCATTTAAAATATTTAGAGAATTTAGTGTAATTTATCACCCTGTAATTGTTAATATATCAAGAGCAAAGTAAACTTGACGAGTGGTAACATTCGAGGCCTCTTCTTTAAATGTAAAATCCATAAATTCTCAACAAAAGGTACTAGACGTACTTTATTGGGGACATAAATAAATAATAAAGAATTTGAGTCAAATTGATAGGGAAGAAATCGATTGCAAAATCAGAAAATATACGTACACCATTAAAGTTTTATTCAAAGTGTATTACTTTAAATGCAGACCGAGAAATATTGTCGAAATTACGACGTGTACCATAAACTTACACCACGCTAATGTTTTTGTGTGTAGGCGAGGGGACCAATCTGAATAGAAGCCTTGTAACCTATGTTCAGTGGGTAACTTTTGTTCACCTATTTCAAAGATAATTATAAAACTGAATCTAAAATTTAAAAATGAATATAAAAAATAGAGAAGACATCTTTGCATAAACAACCGTGCAAATTCCATCAAAAATTTGTTAAGAATTTTAACCGGTTTACTAGATCATTGGTTGAAATGTGTATTCCTCCTTAAAGAGCCTATTCATAAAACGATACATTGTTTGTAGTTTAATGCAAGTCTAGATGCGTTTCTGAGCTCATCAAAGATATTTATTGCTGTATCAAGTATTATTGAAGCATAGTCCGCAAGCTATTGTTTAACCTCTCTTTCATGAATCTTATAGGCTTCAACGTCTTCTTGTATGCTGATGAAATAAGAAGTTAAATTGATAATACAAATAAATATAGTTGACAATCTTATCTTACCTGTTCTAAAGGAAACAGTTCCAATAAAAAACCATTATTAACAACACAAACTTTAGCATTACTGTAAAAAGACTGATCCATTTCAGGAAATTAGAACTCAGATTAAGAGATGCAATAGATTTGGACGTGAAACAATGACCTAAGCTGTCCAATGCTTTTTCAAAATCAGCATCAAAGAGGATACCTGGAGAATCTTTTCTGCATGTTCAATACCATCCAAAAGCAGCCTAATATTTTGACCTATGTATCTAACATTAATTAAACCTCTCTGGCTTTCATGAATAACTCTCCGGAGAATGTTCTTTATTCGGTTCTCAATAGCTTTACTGGTAATTTTATAGTCTATAATCAGTAAGCTTATTGGTCTCCAATTAAATAAGTCGGTCAGATCCTTTTTCCGTTTTGAGATAATATATTATAAAACAGAGCCCTTATCAACAATAGAAATAGCAACAATACCAACACATTAAAGAACTTAATTTAAAAACAAACACCTCTCCACCCACCCACCCGAAAATAAAAAAAAAACAAAGAACGAACAAAAACAAACAATTTTGTAACTAAGGAAGAAAACAAAACAGAAGCAAAACAACAATCCATTGAACGCAACATTAGAAGTCCAACAGCAGAAACCTAGCAGCTAAATTTCAACAACAAAATGATAACATCGAGCAAAACGTTATGACTGGACTTGTGTGTGCACAATCATTGATGACCAGTGTGTGAATACAATGTAGACCACTGTCAAACTTCATTTCATGATCACATCTTCCAATGTTTTATGACCAGACCTTTTTATGCATGATTATGTACGACCATGGTGTGGACGTAATGAAGACCACTGTCGAAGTTTACTTTACGATAACATCTATCCATACTGTATGACTAGATTTGTGTGTGAACAATCAGTGAGAACAAGCGTTGAACGCAATGTATATCAACGAGGACCAGTGTGTGGATGTAATGTAGACTGATGTCCAAGTTTACTTCATGATTACATCCACTAATACTTATGACTCGACTTATGTGTTTATAATTAATGAAGACCAGCATGTGTGAGCGTACGTAATGTAAACAAAACCCCTCTGTTTTAGTTTTCTACATGACTACATCAACATGTACTTTATGTCTAGATATGTGTATGTATGATCAGTGCATACTAGTGTATGTGACACACTCTATGTAGATCTTTTTCTATATTAGATCAATGTTTGTCTAATTACTAATCATGTCTCTGTATCATCAATGAGGACCAGAGTATGTATATGTATTTAATGTTTACTCTATGACTAGATTTGTTCTCCGTTATAACTAGAATTATGTTTGTTTAATAAATAAGGCTAGTCGTGTGCACTTATATCTGCATTCCTTCCCAAAACTTCTTTTTTATAAATATTAAGAAAGTGTTCTTTGCAGTATCTAACAATCCATACAGATGGTGTTATTACTTAAAATCCAGCAGATCTTCTACTTTGGCTTGTTTATTTTGCTAAAATTTCCTATAGTGTTGTAATGAAAACTTGTATTTACTAACGCCCTTTGACTTAGAGGTTTGCATAACAAGACTAGCTCTCGTTAGATTTTATGCATGTATCGTCTTCATAATTTTGTCTGATTTTTAATACTGTATTGTCAGCATCGTTTTTCGTTTTCTAAAATCCTAACGTTTTTCCACACTCTGTTTATGTTGGTATTGGAAAACCAAAGCAAAATGTTTATGGAAAGACTGTATTCATAAGTTCGATGAAGATCTATTTGTACCAGAAGGTTAAATAGCATTTTCCGTTATGCTAACTGCTGATAATACAGTAAAACTTGCCCTTATCGACCCCTGTATGTACCGGAATCTTCACCAAGCAGACATCGTAGTTTGATCCCAGCCAATACACTACGTGATATCATATGATCATCAGCGGATATACCGTTACCAGTAAAACAAAATTAACCTTCCGGTTTCCACTATCCGCTTGCTATCAGTACTATATGTGTGCTGAACTCTTTTCACCGACACCTACATTGATCAAATTGCTTCCGATGAGAGTGATTATTATGATATATCTTGGTGAATGACATGTCAAATAAACAGTTTAATGTTTTTGCAAAAGCCAATAATGACGGATGTATAACTCCATTAAATGGCATGATGAACCTAACAGAAACCTCACTGCTGTAAAAAAATGCTCTTAGAAACAATTGAAAATTGAAAGTTTCCTTTGTTACGGTCAAACAAATAATATAATTTACCCTATCCATTTCTCTTTCAGCCGAACGCTTTATTAACAGAATAAATTTGCTCACTTGAACTTGTCAGCTCTTTATTATAACTTTATTCTTAATTATTCGTGAGAAATATGAATACGTATTTTACACATACTGTATGTGCTTTTAAACTGCAAATTTTAATTTATTTATTAAATATTTATTTTGGCAGATTTTGATTCTGGTATGCTGGTCATAAGCTCTATGCAATGTAAAGTATATTTATAACTAATTGGAAATGTATGCGCCAATACACCTTATATATATATATATATATATATATATATATATATATATATATATATATATATATATATATATATATATATATATATATATATATACTACGTGCACATCATACATTTTACATCTACTTTCTTAACTTATCGATCTGAATACATCGATGCCTTATATAAACATCTCTCTCTCTCCCTCTCTCTATATCTCTCTCTATCTCCCTCCCTCCCTCCCCTCTCTCTCTCTCTCTCTCTCTCTCTCTCTCTGTTGTCCATATAGGCAGGCTTTCAAAGTTTCAGAAAATTGCACCTGGAAAGGAAAATCGTCCAGTTATCTGGGACAAGTTGAAAGTTTGTTTGGACAAGTAACATTTATATGTTAGTTCCCCAAAATGTGATATAGAATATGAATGAAAAACCACGCTTTTCAATACAGTTTCATGAAAATTTTGATTCCGGAGAGAAGTACTTCATCTTAGGATTTTTTTCCGGCCCTGCACCTGTTTCCTGATCATAATTATATCCTCATCATGTGCAATCATCACGTGTTTTAATTAAATAACAATTAAAGACTCACGACTTTCAAGATCAGAAAAATTATCTCTACATACTTCAAAAGTATGATGGTCCTTGACGCAGGCAAATGTTGTCGCCAGCAGCACTCAAAGGACTTTTTTACGGGAAGAGAAATAATATCTTTCTTATTTATGTATATGCTTAATGGCAATAACTTGAAATCGAAGATTTATTTTCTGTCATAAGCACGCTCTGACACATACGTTGTGATGTCAACAAGGAAACAATTGCACATCTTACAAAGTAACAGGATGACTTGCTCTTCTTTTTCTACAATATGTTTCTACAATGCTAGTAGTATGGTGCGACACTTCAACCTCAAGGGGCATTCGATGTTAAACAGAGTAAAAGGATTCTAGCCTCCAGACGTTTATAGGTACAAGGTGTAATGTTAAAAATGTGTTCATTGGTTTCACATGATGAGTCTGTCTGGCGGGAAATGTAGCATGCGGGTTTGTCTGCCTTCTAACTGAGATGAATATTACGCCGTCGTTTGAACATGGTGGTGTCTTGGATGAAAATGTAACAGTGTTGCATTGGGAAATGCAATATGTGGAGTCTGCATGAACTTTAATGGAAATTTAAGATCCTCACTAAAAAAATTAATTGCTGCGTATGTTACAGACAATATGTTTGCAAACAAACATTCATTAAGAAACCAGCCAGATTGGATTACATTCAGTTGGGGTGACAAATTTGCCAGCCTTACTATCAGCCCGCTGTGATTTTACATAAGGCTGGTTTTCATTCATCTGTTTCTGAAGACCAGTGTTATTTTTTTCTACATCGTCAAATGAGTGCGGAACTTTTGGTATGCACCAAATTTGGTTGTTAAATTTGTTACAATTATGTCATCCCTACCATTGGCTGTAACCTTAGCTTACTCAATGCGCGGCTTGAAAATAGTGAAATTGTGTCTGTTTGACTAGAATGATTTTTTTGTTACCAATTCACTTACAGAAAAGTTTGCTAAATATTCAATGTTAAGTTGCTGTCATATTTGTTTTGCTTGATAAATATATTGGCATAAAAAGACATCGAAGTTGTGTATCGTACACCAAAGCCAAAGGATAAGAGAGAGAGAGAGAGAGAGAGAGAGAGAGAGAGAGAGAGAGAGAGAGAGAGAGAGAGAGAGAGAGAGAGAGAGAGATAGAGAGAGAGAGAGAGAGAGAGAGAGAATACAAACGTAAAAGAACTTTGTTTTACACAAAACAAGTCAAACCATTTTTGTTTTCAAACTCAACAATTGTTAATATGCCCCGCGCACACTTAAACATCAATAAATGAAGAGGGAGGATTATCGTTGGGGGAGACGGGGTTTACGTAAGTAAGTAGGTAGGTATTGGGGGTCAATCGAGATAGATAGGTATATAAATCCCTAAACAAATAGGAGAGATTGAAGATTGAATCCATCAATCGATGCAATCGAAAGCCTGAAATGAGTATTTGTCTGAGAGAGAGAGAGAGAGAGAGAGAGAGAGAGAGAGAGAGAGAGAGAGAGAGAGTTCAGTACAAAATGTGCCTGTGTGTTTGAATATCTTATTCATACTTAAAACACAAATCAAGACATAGAGGCACCTTTTTGTTTTGGTATATTCTCCAGAATATGAATCACAATGAAATTTTAAAACACATCACAAAAGTCCATTTTTCATTCATAATTATGTCCCAGAGTAAATAATGAAATGGTTCTTTGCGTTTCAATTGAATCTGTACAAAGTCTCTGTAAATGCATTTTCGCAGCTCAGGAGGTCAACTATGAATTCTCTCCTCTTCTAAAGTATCCAGGAGAACCATATTCTGGACGGTAGAGACAGCACGGTTGAAACTACAATCCTTCTATTCTCCAAGCGTAGATGTATTGCTCTTACTAAAATCCACTACTTACTATCACCAAGTTGGGTTTTACATAAGGCTGGCAAATTTGTCAGTCATCAATTTGTTACAAATTTAGATATGCCAGTAGCTAGTTTTTGCAGACTGGCAGTTAACTTCCTCAATGCGGAGAATGAACATTTATTCTGACTATCTCTGACAACGGCAAGAAAGCCAATGAGACATATTGTGGTCATAAGTATTTGTTACCATTTGAAACCATTCTGCTAGGATAAACCGACCGAATTTTTTATCCAAGGTCAGTTTACTTCTTACACAAAAATCGTGTTTTGGTTTAGATTGAAGACACGGAGTGCAAAATATCACCTATGAACTGCTTTTGAGAGCAGAAATATTTGCTACATTGTTAAACCAGAATTTGGAATGAAACTGAGGCTTCTTGTACTGTAAGGTTGTAGCATTTTTCAGTTCAAATTGCCAATATTTAGCGTGAAGCTAAGATTTTGGTACTGTAAGGTTGTAACATTTTTCTGTTCAAGTTGCAAGAATTTGGCAGAGAGAGAGAGAGAGAGAGAGAGAGAGAGAGAGATCAAGTCCAAGTTTTTTCAGATCCCAAACGGCCCTTTTCATAGGAGTAAGACAGTTTTACTTAATGTTATCAAGTCCATATATTTTTTCTCAAAACCCAATGTGGTCCTTTTCAGAGTTCACTTCCTTCATTATGAAATGCGTGTGTGTTTGAATATCTTATCCATACTTTTAAAAAGATAAAAAAATAAAGGCATACAGACACTTACGTTGTATGGTATATTCTCATGAATAAAAACCACAATGAAATTTCAAAACACATCACAAATGTCCATATTTTTTTCCTTCATAATTATGTCCCAGAATAAATAAAATGAGTACTCGCCGCTCAGGAGGTTAACTACGAATTCTATCGTCTTCTAAAGTATTCACGAAATCTAATTCTGGACCCACCAAAGGAAGGTAGCGACAGCACCGAGACCATCTGGAATTTTCAAGGAAAGCTGTATCTTTATACTCTCATTCGGAAAGTTTCCGCCACAACTGAAACACTGTACTTGATCTCTTTGTCATATGTGGACAAATCCGGCCCTGGCTAAAGATATAGGACTCTTCCCTTCCATATATTTAGGCCATTTCCCTTTGAAGGTCTGGAATCGACTTTCGTAATCATCACAGTCATGCAAAGTCACAGGAAAAGTGTATTCTTTTCTTGATTTGTAATTTTCGATGAGCTAGTGGTATCCAGAGTGGTTTGAGAGTGTGTTGATAAGATCCATAGAAGGGCACTCGAACGGTATTGCTTTCGATAGTAGAGTGGAGAGGTCGTGCTGCATCGCTTATGTCGAAGGGTACAGCATAACACTGGTCGCAGGGCGTTGCATAGCACTCAGCTTCGTTGAACTTGGGGTCGTTGGGTCCATCCCACTATTTCTGTGTCTAATTCATCATTCTTGGTGAGCGTTTGTACTCACAGTGATATTTCTTTATTTTGCTTGAATTTTTTATACTGGAGATTGGTATATCTGTAAGATAACGTGATGTGATGGGAAAGTGGCACTCAATATTTCGTAGACGATCTGATACACCTTTTCCAGGGATTGGCTAACAATTTAATGATCTGACAAGCATACAATTTTGTTAGGATCCACAGTTTTCACACGAAACTTTTGATGTTGACCTGTGTGTAATTACACATTTGTACTTGCTAACCTGTGAACTTTTGCAGCACCCAGTTTATAGAACGCGCTGATTACACTGTGTCAAAAACAAACAAGACTGGCGTAAGATTTGATGAACTTTGATATCATAGTAGGGAGTTCCGGCGAAGCATGGAGTGTTTACACACACTATATCCACAAACATACTTATAAAACATCACACAAGAGGAGTGAGAGGTTTAATTTCTTCACTAAATTCTTTGCTATTGCAACAATTTAGGTCAATTTATTCACTATATTTTACGTGGGATGCGTCGCCAGTAGTGGATGTACTTAGAAACTCCAGAACTGTCATTATATCATATAGATAATGTAGACAAATGTGGGTCTTATAAGCAACTTTATCAACTATTTAATCATGTAAGTAATTGATATGTTACGCCCCATCTAATCACGCAATTTGTTTTGCAAAGTGACTGAAGAGTCGTGGGTACAAGCTTAATTTGGTTGATACATACATAACGTAGAGCAGTGTGTGCAGACTCAATAAAAACCATTGTGGTTGCATAGTTAATGCTAACTAATGTGAGCAATTATTTTTTAAATTTTTTAAAACGTTTCTATAAATATGCAAGCTTTGTCTACTTCTAATCATTTTAATAGTTTATATTCCAATTGTATTACTTCCCATCTACCATAAACTTATTTTTCCATACTTACTTAAGACTAGTGTTTACATTCTTAATTACTCGTGTGCATACATGATGCAGAGCAGAATGGACATACTTCATGAAAACCATTGTATGTATGATTAATATAGACCAATGTGGATCGTCATTGCTTTTAAAACAATGTCGCCATTATATGACAAATCTTATATCAATAAATCATTTAAATATTTGATATTCCCGTTTTTGTTTCTTCCTATCTATTCTTCACGACATAAGCAAAAGTTACATATGTAGATGGCAACATCATGGCGTATTGACTGACGGAGGGACAGGGCCTGGACCTCTGTGTTGAAATAGCTCAAGCCTTTGGATCGGGTCTTACCAACCCGACGGTCGAGGCCCTGGCCAGAGGCAGACCGTGCCCAATGGTATTGCTCTTTATATCAAAGCAATCCCTTTTATGGCCGTTGAACGATCTCTTCCTTAATTCGCAAAGCAATGCGTTTTTATTCTTTAATTTGTGTTGTAATAATCAACACTAATAATTCAACGCTACGTGCTTGACGTGACGCTATCCGCTTATAATAACCGGTCACTATAACGAAATTAGACAGAATATGTACCCTAGAATAGTTACAACCATGTGATAAACGTTTCACCAATATGACGATGATGTGCATTTGTCATATGCAATAAATTAAGTTTCTTCACACTTTGTGAAGGCTAGTGAGAATATTCTTAATAGTGTGTGCATACATAGTGCATACTAGTGTGTGAATATGTAATGTAGACAAACGTGAACATATATATTCCAGATCAGTGTGGATCGCAAGTTCTTGCAACAAAACAAAAAGAAAGAAAGAAATTACTCAATATGAAAGCAATTTTTTCTAACACGAAATAATTTAAATAACTGATATTCAAATTATGTTTCTTCTGCCCTATACAAGTTGCTACATACCGAATGAACTGGCTTGGTTTGGTTTGCATTGATGTTTTACTGCTCAGCAACACAGTGTGTGTGTGTGTGTGTGTGTGCGTGGGTGCGGTGGTATCCTGAATTAGACAATGCCTGGACATTTCTAAATACATCCAACTGAAAGTTTTCAAGCTTTGTTTTAGATGGACAGTTTTAAGTCCATATAGAAGTCTGCAGATGACATGGAACTGATAAATTCTAAAGAAGACTCTTGGGCAGCGTTCGAATTTGCCGCCTGCCCATCGGTCCAAAGCCGGTTAAAATCACGTCGGGCCCGTATAACTCAAATGGTGTGCGTTCTGTGAACCAATACATTCTTTTCTTTGTGACTGTTTGGTTTTATTATTTCGCTAGAAGCTAAAGCTGTCTTCACTTGTTTCCTCTAGCATAGTTGGAGTACCTATGAAAATGCTATTTAAGAACGAACATGCCAAAATATCTGTTTGGTTAAAAACAATGAATCACATCGCATTTTATTTCTTTTAATCAGACTGGTGATGGCTGTCTTCGACCATGTATTTTTATTCTTGATCATGAAGAGCGTTCGTGTTATTCTGATGAAACGTATGTGCTAAAATACTTCACGATTTGCCGACTTTTTGCAAATGTTAACTGACCTGATCACACCCACCCAACCAAAAGATAAAACAACTGATGAGAAGAGAAAGGCAAATAAAAAAAAATATGACACAAATAAACGTAAAAGATTTTTTTAAATGGTGAGGCCCAATTTCCTTAGTTAATACCTAATAATGTTCACATGTACTGATGGTATTTACCACCAACAATTTTTTAGAAAACAAAATCGAAGACAAACAGATAGACTCTAAAGTTAAGTTGAACTTTAAAGTATATATAATTAAACAACTTCCAAAAGGGAAATGCTAAGAAACATCTGTATATCGAGCAATATTTCTGGATTAGAGAGTATTCGTTGTTATAAATTACACTCACTCATTGAAGAAATGGATATATTTCAATTGAGCTGAGATGCAGTCTCTATTCATTACGATTATAATCGTTGATGTATCATCCGTCATTTGTTTTCGTTTCATTACATGTTTTCGTACTCGTCTCATCATCAGTAGATATATCTGTTTATAATTAAATGAGGTTGTAAAAATTCGTATATTTTACGACTTTCATTTTGTTCTTCATACCGATTGACAGATCACGACGGGAGATAACACTCTGCCATATTTACAGCAAAGTTAAGAAAATATTCCTTTTAGAAAACATTTTTAACTTTAAAAAATGTATATTTTAGTTGCGAGATTTATCTTTCTGTGATGGAAATTTTCGGCTACAAACGTTTTCGCTCTGAGGAGTAATTTAGTCTACCATATCTCGACAAATCCTCTTTGATTAGCATTGTAGCGTGATGATCAATGACCGACATTAACCTTGAAAGTGTAGCTCGATGCTCTTTATATATCAAAAGCAGGTGGACCATTAGTTATTAAAGGATAATGCGAAAGTTACTTCTGCTTTCTATCATAGCTTAATAGTACTGCCCTTACTTATCCTTGCTTTCCAACTGTACGGAAAGAAGCGGACGTTATCCCTGTGTATAAGAGGGAGATAAATCTTGTGCATCTAATTATATTCCTATCTCAATACTTAGTTACCTTGCTAAGTGTTTGAGAATTATGTTTTCAAGTATATTTTTAATTTCGTATCGAGAAATAACATATAAAACTTTGATAAATCTGGATTTATTCCATAAGACTCGACATTTGTTCAATTATCTGATATTTAGAATAGTTTTTGTAATTCATTAGATGATGGAAAGGAAGTTATAACTGTTTTTGCGATGTAAGCACAGAGTTTGATGGGGTTTGGTTATTTTAACTCAAATCAATCTACAACCATGACTACAAGAAGGAAAACTGTTTCACAATATAATTCACTGTGGTCTTCATAACTATATATTAATCAAAAAAATTAATTGGCATGACCATTTTGCTTTATATTTTGACAATAAAGGTCTCTGGCACATTCATGTAATTAAAATAACCATGCGGGCTTGTCAAAGAGTTCATACGATGACTCAAACACAAATTAGATGCGAAATCATTGGAAAAATTATAGTGTGCATACATTAGACCAACTTTATAATATGCTAACATCGTTTATAATTATTGAACTAATTACAAAAAGGCCGGAAATCGAAAAAAACAAACAAACAAAAGATATAAGCATGGTGTATTGTTAGTGGAGCCACTAGATCAGTTTCAGCAAGAAACAATCTTGAGAAGACTAGACGAGAAACTCTAACTCGTATACGATATAAGCATAGGATGACAATTGTCTTTAAAATCGTAAATAAGAGTGCTTCTTCTTGTTTTCATGCTTTAGTTGAGAATTAAGGTTTTGAAGAACCAATTTGTATTATTCCTCATTCATACCAAGAACTTTCAGAGAGTGGGTCTCCTTCCAGAACATTTAAAATCTAACCCATCCTTTGGTATGTTCGAGAATATCTAAAGAGAGATTTGAATAACCTTTCCTAAATATGTTATGCGGGTACCCATCAAGCCCAAATCGTACATGCTAGACAGATTGGGAGGTATCTCACCAAACTCTGTTGTTTCAAATCATCTTAGAAACTCTGACTCGAGCACATGAGGCTAACCTGATAGTGTTTATGACTATTTACTCGACTGTTACAAATATTCAACACTGTGTAACACCACCATAGACACGATAGATCATACAACAGTATTGATATTTTTATTGCACTTTAGTCCCCTACTGCCATTTGAAGAAATTAGAGTGATATTTTGTGTGGTCCAAACTTTAACCATAACAAGTAAAAGGTTTTCATAATAATACCAAAGTAGTAATTAGATAAATCTGAACCTAATTTCATTTATATTTGATAGTCACTCAATGATTGCAGCTTTATGCCGTCACCTCCATTTATTTTTGACACGTACTCTTCCTAGGAACATTTTTGTGTTTAGTTATTCTTATAATCCTAAGGTAGTTTCTTACACTTTTATATCATGTCAGTTAGAAAGTTTTCTTTACTCATATAAGCTACATGTATCACATGACTACTGTTTTATTTACGTTAATATACCCATATCATAATTTTAATATCTGTAACACGTGTAATAACAAATCATGACGTAACAATTGACGTTATAACGTCATGCAAAGGAACAACGTCATGACCGCGGCATCCGAATGCATATACATTTGTTCTCATGTCAAATGAAATTTATGAAACTCGTCAAATAATTTAAATCTAGTGCTGGATAAGACTCGCAAAAAATTATTATTCCACTCGTTTCATCAGTTTCTAGTTATGCACCTACTGAAGAGACATCCCGAAATAAGAAGTCACTTTCTGTTACTAAATCCTCAATTGTTAATTATGCAAACAAAAGTAAATAATAATTCGGTATAAAATATTGTTTACAACAACCTTAAAAATAAAACTAATTTAGTGAAACAAGAAATATAAGTAACAATGACTTCATTTTGCAAAGCAAGTAGTACTGAGAGTCATACATTATATCAACAGTTTTCAAACTCGCAATAAGGAAGATGTACACACTATACAGACATGTATGGAGAGAAAATACATGATATTTGTTAGGTAAACTTTAAAAAGGAGAACGAGAAAAAGAAAAAGAAAAAAAGCATATAACTATTTCCAAACTAGGTTTCGTATAAGTAACAATGACCTAATTTTAGTCATTAAACTCTATCAACAGGTTTCTTAGTCCAATCTCTGGTGTTATATCCAGTAATATCCTCCAAAATATATTTTAGAACTTTAAAAGCTGGAATGGTTGAGACGATTACGAGCGTTCGCTATCAATCGACTATTTCCGTCACTTGGCCAGTTTTATAAAAAATTGGCATGTACACTTCTCCATATTAGCGGAATGCCGACTGTATCCAGAGAACTGGGTAGGGGACGAGATATAAATGATGTAAGCGGAATGCTGGGTGTATCCACAGAACTGGGTAGGAAACGAGATATAAATAATATAAGCTGAATGGAAATTGACTGCAAAATGCGACAAGTTATATGCTATATATCATGTGATACTTACACACCGTTCGTCCACGATTTAATGGCGAAGTCAAATATTAAATGAAAGAGTTTAACATGTTCAATCGAGTGTGCATATAGTTGTACCTCATAGTATTGTAGCATAAAATGCATTTTGAAACCCCAAATTCCCCGATAAGATTATCTCATTAGTTTCTGTGTTGATGCAATGTGGGATTGTAATATGAGAACAGCATATGTATTTGAATATCAAAACCTTGTGAAATCCACATATACATAAGTCGATGAAATAAATTATTCCACTTGACCTTTGACCTCGCCACCAAGACATCAAGTTCTACAGGCATGCATGGCTGGCAGATAAACAAAATGGTTGAAAAAATCAGGCACCGCCTTCTGTGTTCTGATATCAAAAGAAAGACTGATCTTCGTACCATAGGATGTAGAGGATATAAATCAGATTTTGTCCAAAAATAGGTTGCTAATATTTCACCAAATATAAATTGTTATTATTAACATTATTATGTTGCATCATCAGTTTTCATTATTACAGAATTTATCAATTAACAACATGTGCAACTTAACTTGAATATTTTCACTTTAGTTTTTCCTACACGAAGTACTTTACTTCGCCTTTTAGTGTGCGTGTTTGTAAGTCGCATGTGCCGAAATCAGACATCTGATTGACAGCCTAGAAGGACATGAATGTTCTAGAATAGTGACGAAACTGTCTGATAGTGGGCATATATTATATTTCTATTGAATATACGACAAAGCAATGTCAATTCAGACCTAAAATATTCCGAAGATATATACTGTATCAATCAATAATTATCCATGCACCGGTAACACGAATTAGGTATGGTGACAATGGAAACTAAACTATTTATTTGAAATGAAGATCGGCGGTTTCAGTTTATGTAAATAATTTCTTCTGCAATTCAAAATTGTCAAAAACTATTTATGGGAATATCTGACAAATAAAGCCCTGTGTGGCCCTGCAGCTGTAGTCGTTCATCAGGTAGTTGGTGAAATAACTCCTCATCTCCAAACAACTTTCTCCTCCTAGACCATCAGGCTGACCAGTTGACCAGTAGGGGAATGTGCTAGCAATTGGGTCACCTTTCACCGTTACATAATTAGATCCAGGAGTGCTGGTATAACCTCCAATCCAGAAATGTGCACACTTTCCTGAAAAGACGATAATATGTTAAAAACTATTTACACTATTATTGACAAGCTTTGCTATAAATTCTTTATTCCCGCGTGACCTTTTGCAGAAATTATTTATCTTATTGGTTATTGATTGATGCCATCTACTGTAGTAGTAGTAATAATAGTAGTGGTATTAGCAGTGGTAGTAGTAGAAGCAGCAACACTAGTACTAACTGTAATAGTGATAACTGTAGAAGCAGTAGTTGTATTAACTGCACTAATAGTAGTAATAATAATAGTAGCAGTACCCGCGGTTATAGTTATAGAAGTGGTGCTGGTAGTAGTAGTAATACCAGGAGTAGCAGAAGAAGTGGTAGTAGTGGTAAAATTAGTAGCAGTGACTAGGGTAATAGAAGCAGAGTAGTACTAGAAATTGTAGTTGCAGCAACCGCTTATCTTGACAAATACTAGCAGTACAAAAACACTTTCCTTCGAATGTAAAGAGCAAAATCCCTTGAGAAGACCACACACACTCACACAAGCGCGTGCACGTACACATATATACACGCATAGATATGCAGCGTATTTGCGTATTTTACGCAGTCAATTGACAAAAGCGATTGGAGAAATTCAAATAGTTCACATGTTGCTATCAAAGTTTTTAATTGCTCTGAAATAATTTTCGTACTATAATTGTTTAAGCTTTGAAATTGGACAATTTGAAATAAAATAAAATAAGCCTTGGAATGAAAAAAACGCGGATGCTTACTTCTACCATTCTGATTATACTGAATAGAAGAATCCTACGTAAAAATCGTTATGCGGTAGTGTGAAGTTCAAATTTAACCCCGTCCCACCCCATATACATATATATATATATAATTGTAGTACTGATGACAGGAAATACATAGCCGAATGTTAATTATGAAATTAATATTGCCTGGACAATAAATAATTGCTGTTTTCGCGATTTTATAATTAATGAATGATAGGCTTTGATCTATTCCGCATGATAAGGAGCGGCTTTTTCTGTGGACATATCAGAGCGGAAGACAACTGAGCTCTGAAGCCCAATGCGTTCAAATTACGCAAAACAAAATAAATTTCAAGAATTTAGTCCAATGTCTACAGCGTATATTACTTCTGCTGTAAGTACAGTCAATGTTTTATGACGGCGTGTTTGACCAATATAAAATATCCACTAGGTACAAGTACTGCTTGTTTGTGCGTGTTTGAAATAATAGTACTTGATCAATGTGAGAACACACATTTGAATTGAGACAAGTAGTCAAATGCACCCTGAATTAGTCTTAATTGTTAAGCCGTTTGACGCATTCGGAGAGACATCATCAACGGCTCGATGACGATGCAGACTCCGTCTGCAACAGCAAGTTCGTTTTTTAACGGTGTTCACAAATTACCCCATCGAATTGAGAAAAAAAGCAATTAGCAATTAAGTCCAATTCGTGGAGTAAAATTCCCAATTTATCAAATTGTATTCTCTATCAATTCAAAGAGGAAACGAAGATTTCTCTAGTTTAAAGAAGAAAAAAAAAAAAAAAACAACAAAAGAAAAATAAAAAACTATATATGAACACATATAAAGCAAACATGAATAGAGAGAAAGATAGGTAGATCGATTGATTATGTATGTGCCTTTTACCTGAAAATATAGATATAGGCCTTCCTGTGTTTTCAAACGACGTCATGGGCCTTAATATTTATCTCCCATAAATTACTCACCGCCATCATAATGATGTCCCTTTGTTAGAAACATTTATTAGAAATCGGCACTTTGAACAACCAAAAACTCTACAGAAAGTTAATTTGTTTGGAAGACGTAGCAAAATCACTCCAAGGTTTTAACCAAATAAATGAGCTGTATCAAAGAGATAGAATATTAGTAATTTGTAATAATGAGATGTATCAGAGAGATAGAATATAAGTCATTTGTAGTAATGAGCTGTATCAAAGAGACAGAATATTAGTCATTTGTAATAATGAGCTGTATCAAAGAGACAGAATATTAGTCATTTGTAATAATGAGCTGTATCAAAGAGACAGAATATTAGTCATTTGTAATAATGAGCTGTATCAAAGAGACAGAATATTAGTCATTTGTAATAATGAGCTGTATCAAAGAGACAGAATATTAGTCATTTGTAATTATGAGCTGTATCAAAGAGACCGAACATGAGTAATTTGTAATAATAAGCTGTATCTAAGAGACAGAATATGAGTAATTTGTAATAATGAGTTGCATCAAAGAGATAGAATATAAGTAATTTGTAATAATGAGCTGTATCAATGAGATAGAATGTTAGTAATTTGTAATAATGAGCTGTATCAAAGATATAGAATATTAGTCATTTGTAATAATGAGCTGCGTCGAAGAGATAGAATATAAGTAATTTGTAATAATGAGCTGTATCAAAGATATAGAATATTAGTCATTTGTAATAATGAGCTGTATCAGAGAGATAGAATATTAGTCATTTGTAATAATGAGCTGTATCAAAGAGACAGAATATTAGTCATTTGTAATTATGAGCTGTATCAAAGAGACAGAATATTAGTCATTTGTAATAATGAGCTGTATCAAAGAGATAGAATATTAGTCATTCGTAATAATGAGCTGTATCAAAGAGACAGAATATTAGTCATTTGTAATAATGAGCTGTATCAAAGAGATAGAATATTAGTCATTTGTAATAATGAGCTGTATCAAAGAGACAGAATGTTAGTCATTTGTAATAATGTATTATTAACATTGCATATATCTGCTCCATTAAAGTTTCAGTTAATATCATAAGCATCTGTCCTTTTTAAAAAGAATCTGTTGATCTTACTAAAAAACTATTTCAGTTGGTGTCCGCGTGTTATAATGTCCCATTACACCATAAGCGTGTGCATAAACTAAAGAATTAAATTTAATTGAATTGAAAAATGCGGGGTGAATTATCTTGCACCCAATTTGGAAAGAGCTATGTATATTTCTATTATTGTATTGTTAGTTCGCTATGTTGACCTAAAATGTTATACATATAACATATACAGACAAGTATTTCGTTCAAATAATCAATCTGGTCCCTGCAGGCTCAACATATCTGCACAATATTTTGAGGCAATATCAACAAGACAATACATGTATTGGCGGATACCTTTTCAGGGGAAATAAATCTAATTATTAGTGAAAACTATCATTACTCAGTTACTTACCCTCATTTGGTTTTGCAAGGTTTCGGAAGAACTGATATGTGCTCTGGTCTGGGATCATGAGGTTGCCCCCTTCATTTTGGCAAGTTTGTCTGGCATCTGACCAAGATTTGCATTGATTTGATTCGAACCTGTAGCAAAATGTCTTAGTATTGTCCCCTGTGTACGGTTGATAGCCGTCTTGACATTTCACTGAAATAAATAAATAAATCCATAAATATCAAATTACTTACAAACTACCCATCTATTTACCTTCCTCACATTTGTCAAACAATTTACCTACGTTCCTACAAACCTACCTACTTGGACACATACACACATATATTGTAACCAACCTAGAGTAATTGCTATTTGTATTTACGTTTCCGTTTATAGCCTTGTTAGATTTTAGTGATTCTTTGTTTGTTTGATTATGGGAATCAGTGTTGGGAAGCTATTTTTCAAACCGAGTATTTATCCAATTACAAGGTACAGGCATCATTCTTACTGAACCGTATTCACAGGACCTTATGGTTGTATGGATTAATTTGGTAAAATCGTCCCTCCAATATTTTTCATATAAGGAATTGATTGAATATTCTCACGAATAAGTGTTTAGTAATCTGAGATAGGAACAATTCTGTGCATTATACGTTTGGGTCATGTTGTGTTGTACGTGACATGAAGTACAATCTACGGTTTAGAAATGCGTACTGATAAATCATAAATGTGATGCAAGAAAAACCATGCAAGTGTGAAATCAGAGTTTTGTGAATGTGCGGCCATTAGCTTGATTTGAGGAAAATTATTTGTGATATTAGCGAGTGTAAGAACCCTTCAATTGACAACGACTGTTGTCTTGAGATCCTTGGAAATAAGAGGAACATCGACTTCAAGCCAGCCTCACGCAGGTGTTCTACATTGATTGTTTCGCTCCGTCGTGAGCTGCTGTTAGATCTATGGTGCGTTACAATATATACATACATCCATACTAGTCCAGCTATTGGGAGCTGGGGTTGGGGGTGGGGACATTTTTGTTATTAATTTTCTTTACAAATAAAATTCATCAATATGTTTGCTTCTAAGTTATCTCTTATGGCTTATATTTGAAATCTTATAATTAGTTAGTTTCCATATTTTTCTCCTATTTACATCATTTATTTGCAAAGGTATCATTAGTCAGTTATTGGTGTTGTACACATTGTGATGATGTTTTATTTTCATTATAGTCACTACTATAACGGATCATATATATTGATTTTAATATCGTAACTAAATCACTCCGATGTAGATCTAGGATTTTTTAAATTCAGGGAAATGTGTTGAAACCGGGCGACTCCGGCGTCTGTGGCTACTCTAAATTTTGTGCAAATATTGGTGTTGTACACATTGTGATGATGTTTTATTTTCATTATAGTCACTACTATAACGGATCATATATATTGATTTTAATATCGTAACTAAATCACTCCGATGTAGATCTAGGATTTTTTAAATTCAGGGAAATGTGTTGAAACCGGGCGACTCCGGCGTCTGTGGCTACTCTAAATTTTGTGCAAATATTGGTGTTGTACACATTGTGATGATGTTTTATTTTCATTATAGTCACTACTATAACGGATCATATATATTGATTTTAATATCGTAACTAAATCACTCCGATGTAGATCTAGGATTTTTTAAATTCAGGGAAATGTGTTGAAACCGGGCGACTCCGGCGTCTGTGGCTACTCTAAATTTTGTGCAAATATTGGTGTTGTACACATTGTGATGATGTTTTATTTTCATTATAGTCACTACTATAACGGATCATATATATTGATTTTAATATCGTAACTAAATCACTCCGATGTAGATCTAGGATTTTTTAAATTCAGGGAAATGTGTTGAAACCGGGCGACTCCGGCGTCTGTAGCTACTCTAAATTTTTTGCAAATATTGGTGTTGTACACATTGTGATGACGTTTTATTTTCATTATAGTCACTACTATAACAGATCATATATATTGATTTTTAATATCGTAACTAAATCACTCCGATGTAGATCTAGGATTTTTTAAATTCAGGGAAAGGTGTTGAAACCGGGAGACTCCGGCGTCTGTGGTTACTCTAAATTTTTTGCAAATAATCACATTTGTAATATACATTTACAAATTACACCAGTTTACAGTTTCGCGTTGCGTATGCCTGTGTCAGACGTCATCTTGAGTTTGAGCGGAAAAACCTCTATAACGCTTTGTCGACTCGCGCAAGTTCACAATGCCTCTTTTTTGACTGATCGGAACATGGTTTGTGCGAAAGTGTAGACTCGTCAATTTATTTACGGCAGTCGCAGGAATTTCATATTTACCTTTCCATAAAGGAGTGACCCCACTTCAAGAGATTGCCCTCACGTCTCTGTAGTTACAGAAAAAAATCTCTCAAGCAGATTTGTATGTACTTACATTGTTGGCAATGCAGGCATTCCTTGATCTTGACCAATGTCTCGTTCAGCATTTGGAAGCCACCAATTATTATTGTTAAAACGTCTACCTGCCCTGTCAGCAAAGTGTCTAACTTGCGATTCATGGCTTCCAGCGCAGCCTCTATTCTGGAAACTCTAGATGGTACTTCATTGGCTTGGTGAATTGAAATTTGTTCTGGAACTGTATTCTCCAGCGGGGATATAACTATGAATTAAATACATAAAAGAAATGATAAACACTAGAATAAATATAGCTGAAATATTGAAATAAATATGTAAATACTCGCAAATATCTCAAGGTTAATACTTGATATTGACTGCTTCCTACCTTCACCTTCAAACCACCCAAGTTGGTTGTGAATATAGGATCTAAATCATTCGTTGGCATCTACTTCACGTGAAACAATATATTAAATATGTTCGCCCAACGTCACCTGTGTATATAGAGTTTAGGTTACCAGGACAAGAACCCGTCACGGACGTCACAGACATGACTGTTTACAATATATCTGCGAAAGTGCTGATATTATTTTTAAACAAATATATCTTTTCCTCGATGCTTGGGAAATACCTGGCTTCATGTTACTAAAACAAACTAGATTGCTTGACAAATCCACGAAAGCAAATTTTCAAATATGTTCCATGTAAGACCTACTGGATAGCATTCAAAACTGTGTAAATCCGCTTATTTTTACTTAAACAAGAAAGAGGCATTTGTCTCTATTTCTAGAGATCAGCAGCTAAATTATTCAGCATTGTGGAAAAGCAGGATGAATGAATCATTTTGATGTGATAACAAGTTTGACAATGTAGAAAATTTTAATAGTTTGTATACGTTTGAAGGCGTTATCTGTAGCTCGACAAACATGACCTGTCCGCAAAATCTTTAATATGAATAAGGACTAGGGCCTGGTCTTTCCACGAAATAGGAGCAGCTGTTTGCGTGTGTTGTGCATAGAAGATGTGAGAGAGATGAAAATGTTCTGCCATGACGAGTGATCCAATCGCTGAAATGCTTATTTTGTTCGAATGAATAAGGCCTTTCATAGATATTCCACTGAAAGATCAAATGGACAGATCTTTCTAGACTGTTCTTTGTCAGTACTTTGACCAGGAGCATGCTTTGATCATTGGTCAGCCATTTTGGCGTCCTTCTTTGAAGTCCTGTGACGACATTGGTCTGAGCAAAGTGAAACAGAGGGTTCAACAGAATTAAGATGGCAGAAACAGGGGCCGGCGGTGGTGGTGGGCCTGATATTTTAGTTTATTCACTGAAACAAGTTGGCGGACACAGGGTCTCCATCTTCGTTCCCATTCTACTGTTTTTCCACCTGACTATTTCTGTGTGGGAACAGATACCATGGGTCAGTGCGAAAAAAACACACCCGTGGTTAACCTCAACAAGTGGATATCAATTCAGTTATAAGAGGATTTAGATTACCTCTCTGAATGATCAGATGAACTGTTTATGTATGTTCAATGCTGAAAAATTATGTATAGTGTTTGATAAGAACTGAAAACTCAGAAGGTAGATAGTATACTGTGTAAAAAGGGCCACCATAATGTGTGGCACAGGCCCTTTCATGCACTATTTAACATGACCACGTGATTCGTCGTTCTGATCTGACCCTGGGTGACAGGATTGCATATACTCAATGTAGATAAGAGTTAACATTTATTAAAACCATGAAATTATCTGATTCTCTTATTGACTAAAATAATGTTTAGATATCCTTATTTGACTACATGATAAAATATATGTAACAAATGCGTAATAATATGTAATAAGCACCACTTATGATATGCTTGGTGTGATGTGTTTACAGCTGAATTCCAATCCTAAATTTAATTGTCTTTAAGACGTTATATGAAGCTGAGTAAAAATACCAATACCAAGTGCCAAATATAATGAAATTCATATCTGAATAGTATGTCTTTAACTTTGATAACTCGTGTGACTTTACCTGACTCCTCCAGTTTTATCAGCATAATATAGAATTGACTTGGATATCGAGTATTATCCATTCTAAGCACCCTAATCCAGCAGTTGAACCATTTAGCAATAATAAGTAAACACAGAGTTAACCTTCCACATTCTCCCAGTTTTAAGAAGGAGTATGTTTGTTTCTGAACGTTAAGAAATCTAGTACAAAACCTATTATATGTATATGAATCTTCGTACACCCATATTTCAAGGGCATAATTTCATACAAGCGTCATCATAATATCATATAGTTTGAAAGATTCTGTTACATAAAATTTGCCTAACTTATTTTGAACAATAATCAACGTGTGTAGAGGCTTCTTTACTTGTAGTGCGAGTTCTTTCTTTGCTTTCGTCCAAAATGAGGGTAGGAGTCAAGTATAATCCAATGTATTTACAACCATATACCGTTTGGACTTGTTTACCATTATACTACTACTTTTTGTCACTCCTAAAAAAGAAATCCACCATTGCAAAACACAATAAGTTTCAGTTTTCTTTAAATTAAGACTCATTCCACTATTTTCACAGAATGCTTCCGCAATATCAATCTGGATTTGTAAAGAACCGACTGTACCGGCACAATTTGCAACGTCATCAGCATACAAAAGAGCAATGATATCAAATATGTCTTGTGTAATAAGGATATCATTTGGGCAATTTTATCGGCAGTCTCATACATAATAACTTATAAATAGATTGAACAGAACAGGGCTTAATGCGCAGCCTTGTCTGGTACTAATATTACAGGTGAAAACGAGTATATTGCTATTTTTTCAGCAAACATAAACGTAGGTTCTTTTGCATCAAGTCTTGAACTTTAAACAATTTTCTACAGATACCTTTGCTTGCTAAGCAATTCAGAAATTGTACATGATCGATAGAGTCAAAAACGTTGGAAAAGTCTATAAACAAACAATACAAGCAACCTTCTTTTTTACTCAGACATTTCTGAAACAATGCTTGCAACGAAAGCATCGTATCTATTGCTGAGTAGCCTTTGAGGAATCCCGCCTGAGCTTCTTCGATTATGCTTTTAGCTTCGCACCACTGAATGAAGCGTTGGTTCAAAATACTGGTAAATATTGTATCCAAAATATCAATGATAAAGATACCTTTATAATGGTTAGGGTCATCTGAAGAACTTTGCTTGTGTAATGGGCAGATACTGATATCGACCCTTTGTTTAGAAAAGTTGTCGGTATAAAACAAATTGTTCAGGGCTCTAATTGGCAATAATTCTTGAAGAGCATATACACTAGTTCACTGAATAAATAACAGGCCGTATGAAGAAAGATTAAACATACTAGATAGACTTTAAATTTAGACAGGACAGAGCAGGTCTAATACAAGTATCCAAATTCTTAAATGACGTTTCAACGTCAGACAAAATCGTGGATTTATAGTTGTACAACAGGGATTCCATGGTACAAAATGAGGAAGATTGAGTACAATAATAAAGAGAAGAGCAAGAAATTTCTTCCTCTTGAGAAATAACGGGTTGGAGCACAATGTCTGATAGTCTTGCCAACCAAGCTATAGTTGAGTAATTAATAGTGCTTTCAACAGCTTTAACAAATAAATGCCAGGTAAATTTAATATGTGGCAAAACATGTTTACCTCATCCCGTCATTGATGATGTACTACATTTAAATTGATGTGATTATGAACTTTTAATATAATATAACATATTAATATAACTGGGTTTATTTATGTAAAAAAAAATGTATATATGCTCACACCTGTATGTCCTTATTTCAGTTGTATATAAGTCTGTCATAACAATAATATGCTTCTTTTTCCACATGTTCTCTAACGTAATGATATATCTATCTGTTTATCTATCATGTATATATCTATTTATCATTAAAGACAGTGTACTTTACATTTGACTTAAGTTTCTCGTACCTATGTTGCCTTGTTCCTGTGCCGTTGCTAATGCTGCCAAGAATATGACGAAGACAGCCAAACTGAAACTACATGTAAGGATCATCTCGCTTGTGTGTTTTTTCCCCCCACTTTTTTCCATTGCAGCAATTGCAGAAATCTTTCAACGGCGTGCTTATGATGAGATTTTATAATGCCTGCTTTAACTAACCCATCCAATGGGAAACGCAGTTTAAGGAACGTCAGATGTGTAATCACTTATACATCCTGTTTGTCAAAATTAATGACCCATGTGTTTACCGTATTACTTTCTAAAGTCTTTAAAAACAAAAAATCCATCTTCTGTCCTACGTTCGTTTGTGTCGGCATGAATCTTCTACGCACCAGTGTAGATGCTTACAAGTATTATCTGATTTACTACACACCAGTATAGGTGGTTAAAAGTATTATCTAATTTACTAAAAACCAGTATAGCTGGTTACAAGTATTATCTGTTTTACTACGCACCAGTATAGGTGCTTACAAGTATTATCTGTTTTACTACGCACCAGTATAGGTGCTTACAAATATTATCTGTTTTACTGCGCATAACGCATAAACCTATCGTCTGTTGTTCAGACGAGATTCGATTCTTTGTCTGGTTTCTTGGTGTGTCTGTGAAATAACAAACGAAACCACATTATATTCTATGGTCGGAATTTGTTCAAACTGGAGGGAGAAAGAGACTGCCTTTTGTTTATCTTATCTGTCAACAGTTTATTATTATTTCGTAGGCTTTGTTCCTTTTTTAGACTATGGTCAGATCATTTGGGTTCAGTAAACTTTAGACGTGGCTCATTTGCTAATCCATCGTATTCAAACAAGATCTCGTAAGGTGGTTGTTTAAGATAAAAAGGAAATATTACTATGTATGTATTTCTGTCTTATTGTATCTCAGTATGTTTATCTATTTGTATGTGTATCTGTCTGTGTGTGCATATCTGCATGTATGTCTGTATGTATATATACGTATGTATGCATACCTGTGACAGAACCAGGACATCAAACCAGTAAATTTACAAATTTTGATCAGTAGATTGTATTCTAAATCAGTAGATCTTTTATCGGCATAAATTTGACGTGTTTTAAGGGAATTGAAAACAAAACAAGTGCATTTTTGCCATAATCCATATTTTCTTCATACTATAATAAAACAGCAAGTTTTGAACATGAATCAGATTCTGATGGAAAATGTTGCAATAATATTTTAAATAATAATAATAATATATATATATATATATATATATATATATATATATATATATATATATATCTATATATATATATGATCCAGAAGTATTTTTGTTTCCTTCCCAATATTGTTTTTTCCTCCATATACTATCTTAAATCCACTTTGCATGAAATACACAATGCAAACTCATGACCTTTGCTAGTTGTCTGCGCACACTTAAAGTCTAATTTCCAAGCATTGTTGAACTTGTTGTATTTCTTGGCCGTTGGGTTTTTCAGCCTTGGGAGAAAGCGCACTTTCGGCATTTGAATTAAACTAACTAACTATATATATATATATATATATATATATATATATATATATATATATATATATATATATATATATATATATATATATATATAACTGTTTTGGTAATATGACGACTCGAGCGCCCTTGGATTTGTCATGTGACTATCACGTGATGAATATCCAATCATGTGACTTATTACGGTTTAGCAACGCGCGAAATTACATGATGACATAAAGACAAAGGTAAATTATATTTTACACAATAGTGAATACATGTTGGCAATTAAGATTTATTGTTCTGTCTTGAAGTAATAGTAGTTGTTTGTAATGATGACGATGAAAATTATGATGACTGGTGTCATTTTTGTTGATGATGATGATGTGGATGATATTATTATTATTGAAACATAGTTTAGTTATATATGTTATTATTATTAATGTTATTGTGCATTTCCGTGTTACTTAAATGAATTTTTGATATTATTATTATTATTATTATTATTATTATTATTATTATTGTGGAGTTATATTAAATTTATATTTGTGATTTTCTTTTTATTTGTAGACAATTTTGATGTTACCATCTTACCAATTTTCGTCAGAAATTATTTTATATATCTAGGCCATAACTACTAGTTACATATGATATCCAATAAAGTATAAAATGATGAAAAAGTACTTTACATTATTTCTCATGGATACGTAAGATGAGATGTTGTTGTTTTTGTTATCACACAAATGAGTAGTGCCTGTCTTACTGGAAATTGGTATACGAGTTGCGAGTTTAAAATTTTAAACATAATTCCCACACAAGCATGCAACATTAACGAATCCTTTATTTAGTCTGCAGCAACATCACTGAAGATTGTTTGGAAGATTAAGTTAATTCATTGATTTCGACAGTATAAAAAGGTTAAGTAAAATTATTCCTGTTTTGTTTTATTTAATTTATATTAACATCGCAACGTAAAAATGCCTGAATTATGTGGGCAATTATGTAATATACATTTAATTATTTAGTCATATAATAATACTTAAAAGATATGGTTCATTCTTGTTCCGGTAGAGTGGAGCCAGTCGTAAAATCAAATTGAAATCAGAAAATAGCGTAGGTAACATATTCAAAATTGGAAGAAAATAATCATCAACACTTGAAGGAAAGTCTAATAGAAACAAATATATTATCCACGTTTGTTACAAGACACACACTAATTAGGAAATGGGCGGTTCTTGAAATTGTACAATCCGACATCCCCACTCTCCACTGTATAAAAGAGAGCGATAATGCATGATCTACGACATTGTAAAATTCCTATACTTGCTGTATAATATCCAAAATATAATATGCACGCTCGTCAGTATGCCTACATCAACACAGTCAGGTAAGGAGTCCCATAAAACTCAGGATAGTCCCAGAGAGATCCCAGAAACAGGTGATACAAATACAGAAAAGAAGAGAGAATCCAAAGCCTGATTATAATGTTGACAACGCTAAGGGTAGCATTATGGGTGAATTAGAGAAGGAAATTAAAACATTTCGACAAGAAATGAAAGAAATGTTCTGCTGAGATGGACAAAAGACTTTCCACAGGAATTTCGAAGATTGACAGTTAGCTTAAAAATAGTTTAATGAAATAATGGAAGAAATGGTAGGATTGAAAAACGAAGTGACACAGGCGAAGTCAAATATTCGGAGAATATATGAGAAAGTAGATGACACAGCTGTTAGTTTACAGTTTCATAGTGAGAAAGTAGAGGAAATGGGAAAAAGCAACTGTAAAATAGGTAAAAGATGCATAAAGACCTTGATGAAAATTGGAAGATTTAAATAAAAACTCTTTCTTCTGGAAAAAGAGGATAGGAAGTACAACCTTTTATTCTGTGGAATCAGAGAAGAGTCAGCGGAAAATGTGTACGACAAGGTCAGAAAGCTATGTGGACGTATTTAGCAAAATATGCGGCATGTGTGCAAATATGTATTTTGCCAATGGTCACAGAATGCTATCAGATGGACCCAGCCCCAACCCTATCATCATAAGATATTCCTCATTTGAGACCATAGAATTGGTACTGTCCAGGTCAAAACTCATGGCTGGCAAAATGATGAAAATACTGACAAATCTGCCGACAAATATGGAAATTGAACAAAGTAGGCTGGCTACAATAGCATACCAAACCAGGAAGGAAGAGACGTTACAAACTCGTATCAAAGAAAAAAGACTAGATGTTTCTTTGGAAGTTCGATCTAATGCAAAACACAAATGGACCAAATGAAATGTTTTATAGTGTTTTACTAGTTGATGAATTGATGAAGTTTCAAATTAAGCTAATAGTAATCTGGAAAATATACATGTACAATTAATATACGATAATCTTTGTACCTACTTATATGGCATGCAAATAACACTTTGGGTCATAATTAATCAAATTATAGCATGAAATTACCAATGCATTATATAGCAATATGTGTGAAAGATTAGAATCCTTTTATGTATCCCACGGTAATAGCTATAAGTTAGAAACTGATATTTAAATAATTAAAATGCATTTTTACAATTCTTTCACATATCGACTGATGGGAGTATGAAATTGGCAGGATAGGAATATGTGATAACTGTAAACAAACAGGAAAATTTACAAATACACAGTGAAACCTATGTCGTTCAGCAAAGGGTGGTATCTCAAGAAATATTGTCTATCATTAGAAGTGACAACACTATATCACACTGTGTACCAATTTAATCTAACCTGGGGTGGACCGATATAGAACGCACACGTAAGGAACGATACTGGGTTTTTACAATTGAAAACTTATTGGGAGTTTGGTCGAAATAAAAAAATCTAACCTTCCCAATGCAATTTTATCAAAACAAAAGTCAGGCATCAGTTTATCACACGTACGCAATTTTTGCGATGATATTTACCTAAGTAAATGTTCCTTAATTCTTTAGATGTGTTATTGTTATTATTATTATTATTATTATTATAACTCTTGCCCATTATCCAGCTACACCATTCTCTTGACATATTTCCTTTATTACCTCCATGCACAACTTTACCGCGATATAATTTCGTTTGTAAATTTTGTACACACATGATTTCCGATCTATGTCCCCAGCCTGGAATAAGGGCAAAACGTTTGGGTTCTCTGTGAGATAGGCACGAAAATCCCTTCTTTGCTTTTGTCAGACAACTTTGTTGGTCTGACGTCAGCAAAAATTAGGCGTGTAGTTTACCCTTTTCTTTAAAACCCTTTTTAAATTGTTTCTTCTTTCTTTCTTCTATTATTTATCTCATGTTTGTAGATTTCCCCCTATCATTAAAACATGTATGACTCAAGAGTTCTCTTGGCTTTTGTGCTAAGTGTTTGTTTTCTGGATTGAAGCTGTTGCTTCCCCTTACAAAGAGCTTGTTTAGCTCGAAAGGTTTTTGGAAACTGCTTTGTATTTGCTCCGTTATCAATTTGTCCCTTTGATTTGCTTTCAGTCATTTTATTATTACTTAGCATGAAAAAAGATTGAAATAGACTACTATATGTATGCTTTTTATTTAAATGCTTCTTTTCTACATTGTCCTTTTTATGTTTTCCAAACTTTGCTTTTCCATGCTTTTTCATGATGATTCATTTTTTAAATCTTGGTCTATAATAAGCCATGTAGGAGAGGTACACTTGCTCGCCTGGTCCACTGTAAAGAATGTGACATACTGTCCATATTTGCTCTGGATTTCTATGTATGTCATTCACTCTTAACACTCCGATTGCACAATAACATTGAGAAACAAAATACCGATAAGAAAACCTCTTTAATTAAATTCTCCCTTTTTTTACTATCTTATAACAGTTATTTATCAATTATGCAATCTTTCGAAATTTGGTTTAGAGTGTAACCTTTAGAATTTGGTTCAGAATGTACCCATACAAATATAAAATAAGTATCTATTATAATGCAAATAGAGTGCTATATATTGATATTCTGATCGAAATGCTTAACAAATTATATAGATCAGCATGCAAACGTTGATGAAATCTACTAAGTACATTATAGATTCAATATCCATAAGAAGTCATACCAAATACATTAAAGGGATCTAATGTCTAGTGTGAAGATAAATGAAACTAATAATATACTCACACTCAGAAAAAAATATAAGTAACGAAGGATTGTTTCATTGTCTTATTCTTAAACTTGTTTCCAATATCAGGGGTGAATCTGGCATTGAGAAAATTGATAGCGATTTAACAAACTATTTTCTGCAAGTATGAATATTTTCAGCCACATATCACTTCATTGTATCTATACATAGTTTCTATTGTTTGATTTGTTTTCAATTTCTTTTCCAGAATATTTGGTCAAATTTAAAGTGTATTTTTCAGATTAATATCCTTTTAAATGAGGTGCTGAATTGTGAGCAACAGGACAGCCCCTGGATGTACATAGGAAGTGTAATGAGTTGAATTGTGAGCTACATGACAGCCGCTGGATGTACATAAGAAGTGTAATGTGTTGAATTGTGAGCTACATGACAGCCCCTGGATGTATATAGAAAGTGTAATGTGTTGAATTATGAGCTATTGGACAGCCCCTGGATGTACATAAGAAGAGTAATAACCTGACATTTTTTTTAAAAAAAAGATCCGATATGCTTGATAATATCTTAAAGTAAGCACAGCATACAAATTTATTTTACACAAAATAACTACTTAGATGCAGATTTACGACAATTGATTGATTTGTTTTAACTTTGTTTCAAATGTCATATTTTCAATGCAAATAGTTACCTAAAGCTAAACGGAAGATTTATTTTATAAAACTAAGCTTTTCTTTTGTGTCTACATTTTACATACATTTTCCAAATATTATGGGGTTTTTTTTCTACACGTTTCATATTTTCTTACAGCTTGCATTGCTTCATACATACACTAATTTAGAAATCAAAAGAACAACACTGGTTATTTGTGACTTTAATTTAGGGACTGTAACGGTCCTTATCATATCAATATGATCAATATGAAGCATCCAGTTCAAGGGTTAACCTTCTATTTTTTAAACGTACAAGTCATCTCAAACACGGTACATTTCTAATAAATTCTAATGATGGATTATATATAATAGCATCTGAAAACTGTCAGGGACTTGGAGTACCTACTAAGAGAAAAGATGTTTTGAATTTCTTCATCGGTAGTAAATATAGTATTGTCTGAATCTAAGGATGAGAAATACATTGAAACACAACCTGAAGCAAAGCATTTTGGGGCTGTTGAAAAGGCCATAAGATTTGAAATTGCACTTGTAATGACATATTAGTCGGATGGCAGATTCATAGCAATTACCCACGTTATGAATGAGGGAGCATTATATGACTGAGGAGTGTTTCACAATCCCATATCATAATAGTATATAAAACACATATAATCTATTATTATTGAGAGAGAGAGAGAGAGAGAGAGAGAGAGAGAGAGAGAGAGAGAGAGAGAGAGAGAGAGAGAGAGAGAGAGAGTTTCCTTAAATGGGAATGGAGAACATAGGCATCCTTATCTTGGGTCAACACCGTATATTGAGATTTTTAGAGCTTACGTTTTGGGGTGAAGTTTCATGCCATATGAATAAAAGAGTGTATACATCCATTAGGTCAGCAAGAAAATTATTAATTAAGTCGGAAATATGTATTTATAAGATTTGTAAAATTTGCATTTGTTTGTTTTTTCTTCAGCGTCTGAAATTGTAGATTATGCTCTAAATCATTTATGATAATTTCATATATCAGCAATTTAAACATGAAGTAATAATTGACACTAATATTTAGTTTTGTCTTTGTTCTTTCTTCTCTTTCGTTCTTCATTTAAGCACGTTTCCAGTAAAGGGGGGGGGGAGGGGCATTTAATGTTGCTGATCACATTATAACAATCATAGCATAGCCGATACCAGCAGATGTAAAACGGCAATTCAACAGGGCAATTTGTGGTAGAGATATGCGATTGCACGTAGATTCACACATGGTCAAACGTAGTATTTGATATGGGAATATGTGGAACAGATCGCTGAAAGGCGCTTTCGACCGACCGTAACTCAAGAGCCAGGAGAAATACCGGTAAGTGTATATTTACTACGGACAAATCTAGCTGCAATATTTGCAATGCTTTAGTAATACATAAGAAATCTTCAATATTGTTGGTGGACATAATGAAATTATATTATTGTCTTAAAGTTTGCTATTGTACCAACATACATCTTGAGAACTTTTAAGTGGTATTATTTCAGGATACAAGATGACACAAAAACTGTTATTCAGAATAATATTAGTTATACTGTCTTTGGACAGGGTGTACGGAATTTTACCACCCTTCTATCTTTCGTATTTCCTGAGGCGATCGAATAGCCTCAATGTGAAAACTGTAAATACCATATCCTATTGACCAATCAAATACCTAGAAATTTTTCTACAAGATAATAATGTCTTTTAATTTATTTTGAAATGGTTGATTGAATTTTGGTGCAACCAATTTTATATGTTCCATTTATTTTAGCGACATCATATTTTCATTGACCTCCCAACTCTCAAATGAATTATTGTATCCTTTCCATTTTACAAACACATTTTTTTTACTATTGATTGTTTTCATTTCCACATTTTTCAACCTTGAACACGTCATTTCGTTTGTCGTGTATAGATAACTCTTCCTAAAATATCCCCTCAATATTCTCTCCCTTTAAGCCTTCCAATTTATATACAGTAGGTTCAACTAACATTACTTACCTAATAGTGAATATTTATGATGTGAAATTGGGAAGATAGTCTTTTGCACAAAAAGATTTATATTGCGAGATCCTAACTTTTTCACTTATTTTATATTTAGTCACTTCATAGGTATTAGTTTTCAGATAAATAAATAAGTTTTAATCCATACTTTAGATCTATTTCTAGGGTCAATGTCATTAATTGGTAACATATCTATTGATCTGTGACAAGTATTATTGTATCCTTTAATAACGATAGGCAATACATGAATCCATTTTCTGGTTTCATTTTGTGTGAAATATTTCTACATTCTCGTCTTAAGAGTTCTATTAAATCTTTCTATAACATAGATGTTTTGTCTGAGTAAGTGGAAAATAATTCCTATATTTTCCTTCTCCTATAATTCCGTGACATTTAGGTTATACAATTCTTTCCCTTCATTGAATTGTATTTTTTCTGGATTTCGCTCATTAAAGATTTCTATAGAAGTGTTATGTATGTTGTCTCCGTTTTTGCTTACAAGTTTTAACTAGAGCGTATTATGAAAATAGATCTATCACAGTCAAAATCTATGTGTATTCGTTGTTAAACGATTGGTATGCTTGCATGTCAACGATGTATGTTTGCCACTGGTCATCCACTTGATTAACACAGACCCTTCTGTATGGAAACCTCTCTCTTCCTTGCTTGAGAAGTACATATGTATATTGTTCAGTTAACCAGCTTTCAATTCAGAGTATTTTGTCTTTTTTTATCACGTTCAATTTGTTCCCATAATTGATTGATATCTGTGTACGATATCGTACTTTCAGTATCATAGTAAATATGTCTTAAATACTGTTCTTCGGTCATTTATTATAAATTATTGTTTTATTTTAAATGAGATACATTGTAATAAAGGCTAAGATTTTTATTATTTGCAGGTTCAGATGGTGTCAAAATATGGTCTAAAATAGTTGTCACAGAAGCTAATATAACTGAATTCAGAACTTGGTATCATTCTCCCATCCAAATCAATCTTCCCATGTCTTACAAGAAAAAATATATTCTTCCATGTTTCAAAAAGGCAGATGAATTTCAATTATATATCAATGAGCATGGCGTTGCAATTACTAGATTTTGGGGACCAGCCAAAATATTTTTAAAAATGTGAAATATGAATCCGGAATTTAGTTTCTATTTGGTACAAAAAGTATTTTCAGATTCTTTCTCAGTTGTCTTCATATTACAGCTTTAATACATTTTAACCTTTTCCAGTTCCATCTATTATGACTAGACAGAAATCGAATTGTCAAACAAGAGGTTTAGAGTTTTTAATGGAAATTGAACGTTTTGGAACTTCTGTATTAAACTCAATGATATAGAGAGCAAATTTTCAATATGCATTAGACACTTGTTTAGCCTTCGAGTGTTGAAAAGACGATGCTAAATTTTAAAACATTAGTAATAATAAATTATATTTCTGGCCTGATAATATCACCGCAAAATAAATTGTCAGATATTCCATATTCATTTAATTTATTTATACCATTTGTCTGATTCAGTATGTAAACAGACATGTATGTAAATAGATATGTCTTCTAATTATACAAATAGCTCACATAATTATAATATGTTACAAGAGAGTTCTCTTGCTCAGAGGTGAGTACGATTTTGCCAAAATATTACGCACGGCTGAGCACACAGATCTAATACCTGTTGAATAACGTTTGTTGTAGTTGTATGTTTAGGGCTGAATAGAATAGTTAAATTGTATGTTTATCAAAGCAAGGAAATACTTTACCTATTGAATGACGCCTCATGTCGTCATGGTATGGTTATATATTATATAACTGAATATAATATTTTTGCACATGACCCAGCCTTTTTTTAAATTGCATCAAAACATCGAAGTACTTTACCTGTTGATAAAAGAAGATAAGCATGGGGGGCAAAACTTAATGAGTATCTGAATTAAATTGGTCCTGGCATGAACAATGTTATCTTATCGTGATATTTGTTATAACGTGTATAAAAGAAAGACAAAATTAAAATGTTGAGAGTTGAGTCTAGTAATTATATTTCAGGTTTCAAATTTCATTTGTCATAGCCCAGCGAGAATGCGCTTGCGTCACGGTATTTCTCAGAGACTGACGTTCTAGTGATCATCTTTCAGGTTTTAATGATTAATGTTCATAGTTAAAAGTCCTATTTCAGCATCCGGCGATCATTTTCGTGTGTATTACGGGAGACACGAGCTGCAAAACTTTGATTTCTCTGTTAATGTCTTTTGATCATCTTTCAGTGGGCTTATGGGTTGTGTCTACAAAAGTACGGGACTACAGGCTAGGTGCTGCCTCATTCGCTTCCCTCACCACACATTTATAAATTTTGGGTCTCAGTTTGAGAGAAAAAGACTTCTTAAAACATTATTATGTGGGGTAGTGTATTGGTTGTTACTTTTTTATTTTATCTCATGTATGTGATTGGTAGTGTGTTGGTTTTTAAAAAAAAAAAAATAAGGTGGGGTGTGGGGAGTATATGGTAGTGAGCCAGAAATCATCACATTTTTACTACTGCTACACGTTGTTTATTTTCTGGGGTCCAGTAATACTCAATCCGATATTTTCATATGCATTTTTTAAAAAATATCATGTGTGTGTATATGTGTGTGTGTGTGTGTGTGTGTGTGTGTGTGTGTGTGTGTGTAGCATCATTTTTGGTGATGTGTGCATGGTCGATATGGTATAGAGGTTGGTGCTTACAGACAAGGTGATGGTACCGCGCACCCAGGTTCGAATCTCCGTAGAGTACGAATTAAAAATAATCTAACCCTTATGATAATATTATTTATTCTTATTTAAAAATTCTTTTAATGTAATCAAGCATTCTCCAGTAGGATCCAGCGATAGCACTTTTCTCTGTTTGGTTTATGTATGTATGTATGTATGTATGTATGTATGTATATATATATATATATATATATATATATATATATATATATATATATATATATAATAAACTATACATACATATAATTGAAATATTGACTTTTAAGAAATTTCTACAATGGATATGGTAGTTTTGTTGTTTTACCTTAAAAAGAAAGTAATTATACGAATCCAAATATGAATTTCCAAAGATATCCTGCCAAATTCCCTATACCGCATGAAAAGTGGTGTGGTTTTTCTTTAACAATAAACCGGTCTCATAAAATTCTTCTGCACTCTTTCTATAATCGTAATATTTTCGAACCCCAGATTTCACGACCATATAATAGAACTGAAATAATTGAATGATCAAAAAGTGTTAGAGTTAAACCAAAAGGTAAATCCAAGTCTACATTGGCCTTAATATACAGTTTTAGATAAATATACAACTACCATTGAACATGTACGTGTTACTTAATATACAGTTTTAAATAAACATAAAATTATCATGGGCCTTAATATACAGTTTTAAATAAATGGATAATTACCATTGAACATGTACGTGTTACTTAATATACAGTTTTAAAAAAACATATAATTATCATGGGCCTTAATATACAGTTTTAAATAAATTGATAATTACCATTGAACATGTACGTGATACTTAATATACAGTTTTAAATAACATATAATTACCATTGGCCTTAATATACACTTTTAAATAAACATATAATTACCATTGAACATGTACATGTTACTTTTATTAGCCGTCTAGAAGTATTTTAAATGGGAAGCGAACACACAGTTTTGTTTCATACACACCAGTGACTCAACACATGATTTATGAACCCTTTGTGGAGATAACTAATGAGACTAGGAAATTCTATTAATATGACTGAGTTGAAACCGCAGTGTACAAACTAGGATGTGGTTGGTGAATTATGTTTATCTTTCAAAACATTATCGAATTAGAGGCATGTCGTAAACTGATTAGGTTGATGTTAACATCTAATTTGAATCTAAAACTCACATTTATTATATGTTCCTTAGTATGTAAACTATTACTGAATCTAATATAAGTGTCAGAACTATTTATTTCACATCAACACTATACTTCTTTCTTCGAGATATATTCCTCTCTCTCTTTCTCTCTCTCTCTCTCTCTCTCTCTCTCTCTCTCTCTCTCTCTCTCTCTCTCTCTCTCTCTCTCTCTCTCCAACATCATTATCGTCCTTATACGTAAAGCTAAGTGGACGGGAATTGTCTGAATTCGTGACAATCGATTTCCACACCATTTATATGATAATTACTAGTATGAGTTGAGTTGTACGGTGGAATGAGTGTGTATTATTCATACTCTAAGTATGAGTACTAACGTGTATCCAACTATATATATATATATATATATATATATATATATATATATATATATATATATATATATATATATATATATATCATTACTAGCATGAGATGAGTTATGCGGTGGAATGCGTGGGTATTATTCGTACTCTCAGTATGAGTATTAATGTATAACCAACCTTATATATATATATATATATATATATATATATATATATATATATATATATATATATATATATATATATATATATAACGACCGTTGTGATAAAACCTAGACATCTTCTAATGTCGAAATACTACGTTGTGTATAGCCGCAATGATCAAACAAATGTGTGAACGACCTTGAACGAGGGATATTTTGTAATTTATTGTGCAGAGAATGTATCTGTCTTGTTCATTTTAGTGTTTATCCTTTAGTGGTTTTCTTATTCTCTATTTATTGAACGCCTATTTGTCTTTTATAATTTATCGTTCAATGTTCTACAATTTACGATAATTGTCGTTGCTTTTAGATTAAACTTTCCTTTTCATTGGCGTATTCTCATTTGTTGGTAGTGCTTGTCTTTAAGCACACCAATATACACCAATAGATGACTGATGGTTTATTTCATACACTAAAACCCCACCTAACGACCACCCGAATCGAAAATTCAAAAAGAATCAATTTGCTACTACATCATGCCGCAGCTGAACTCGTTACTAAAACCATATTCTGGTAAGTCCATAGAGTGGCCTAATAAGATACGAACAAAACAAGGCTACGACCGATCCCTTAAAGGAAAGTAAAATAAGAATCCGATGGAAGAGAATGGTTTCATTGGCATGTCTTCATCGTTTTCCATGGGTAACAATTGTAAGCATCACCTCTTGGTCTTAAACTTTGCCTAGATGTCGAGACAATTTGATAAAAACCACATTGTAGAACTGTCATTATGTGGGATTTTACCTGCATCTTTCAAACTATATGAAGCATTCGATTAGCCACAATAATTTCTGACTTTTGATTGAGGGTGCACTTTGCTCGTAACGGATATACAAGTATCGGATTGTAAATTAGGAAATGTATGTGAGCAATATCGATATATATCGCCCATAATCTGAACATCTTGTGGCTTTTCTACAAAATTATATCTTGAAAGAGTGATAAAACGTAAAAAGGTGGAAATTGGGAGAAAATGGCGAGAGAACTTAGTCAGAAAGTACGCTAGGTAAAAGAGAACTATGCCAAAAGATACCTTTCTGTGATTATTTGCGCAAGTTCAGTAAACGAAAGTTCCCTAGTGAGTTCATGCCTGCAAATATAAACTTGGGAATGTTTCGGCCAAGAATACGTTATCTCAGTCGAATCGGCCGTGATGAACGCTATGATTTTGTGTGATGTGCACATGCCATCATTTGTTAAACAAGGTATATCTATATGCAATGGCGGTTACTGTAGTATTTCCGAAATGCTTTTTTTTATCATTGGCGGATAGGATCGATTTTGTTCTGATTGAGACCGTCAGTTGATAAGGAGTACGAGTATTTGGCTGGTGGTTACCGATATCTTTATATGTGGTCAACATTTGGTGACACGGTCAGAGGCATCCATAAAAGACCACCAATAATTGCCCCGTATAGACTTACAATCAGACATTGATTATTTGCTCTGCAGCCGATAATGATTCTTTGTTTTTGGTATGGCCTGTCTTTCTATTCAAGCTAATCAACAGTAGGCAAAGGATTAGATTCGAAATCGTCAAAGCTGCGCGGCTCATGTTCATTTATGTTGAAGCAGTGAAGATAAAAAGACATGTATGACTTTGAGAAAAGTTTGAACTAAATTTAAATTCACATACATTACCGACAAAAGTTCTGGGTTTCTATGCAGCTAAGATGCAGCAGAATTATTCTCTTCAAGTAACTTGACTATAATAATAACTATATTGAAGAAGACTGGTTCCTGGAGCTTAACTTAAGTAATAGCAACTCCTTATGAATCACGCTATGCAAGTTTGACCAATCTCTACGAATTCCTTACGAATCACACTATGGAGGTTTGTTCAAGCTATATGCGTGTTTTGCCAGCTGACGATGTTGATTTTACATAAATGGGGCAAGTCCATTTTGTCCATAAATAAAAAAAAAAAAAAAAAAAAAAAAAAAAAAAAAAATTGCTGAAACACTTGTTGGGGCTCAAAAATAGTCGCCTTATCCTTATTATTATACTTTGGGCTTGCTGTCTCAACAAAAAATATGAGCATTCCAATAATCAATTACAGTGATCGTTAGAATGTGGGGCCTGTCCAAGACCGGAAACAGAACCATACTGCTTAAAAGGTGGGCCGGGGTTATATACACAACTGTATATAGCCATTGTAAGGTACCCGACTGTCTAGTATATAGCCATTCTGAGTTATCCGACTGTCTAGTAAATAGCCATTCTGAGGTATCCGATTGCCAGGTATACAGCCATTTTGAGGTATCCGACTGTCTTGTATATTGTTATTTCGAGGTGCCGAAGTAAATAATGCCCAAAAAATGACTATTTGAATTGAATTATTGCTTTACCACTTAGCAACGCATTATTTAGGTTATTTAGAGTCGTATTATTATTACTATTATAGCTAAGAATTCCGGTATTTTTGTCATAATATTGCATGGGTATGTAAGTAATACAAGTTATTAGTATACATGTTGATGTCTGTTGTTGCTATTGTTATTCTTCTTTTTTTTCTTCTTCTTATTATTTTTATTACTATTGACTGAGTCAAAGATTGTATCAAGGCAGTGAGAGACAAGAATATCACAGGTGATGTAGGCAGCGGTAAATGGTATGAGAAAAAGTTACAAGAATCTTCGCGTCACTAAATGCTTTGTCCAAAATACAATATGGCGGAATAGAAAGCAGCCGGAGGCAATGACATATTTGACTGTTTTTAGCGCAAGGTTGATTTCAGTACAAAGGCCATTGTAGCAGCTTGTTTGGTGCATATCAGCAATAAAGACAGTGAAATTCTCTCAGCTTTTTTTCCGGTAGTTAATACAAGTTTAATTATGGTCCCCGTCTGCTTTCCATTGCACATCAAATGGAAAACGGACACGGGATCCTTTTACAGACTGACGACATAATAATCAACATAACATGCTTTAGTTAATCATAAGGGAACCAGATTTTACCCATGCTACAGCGACTCGTGTACCGGATTTTGCCATAAACATTGATAAGTCGGAACTTTCTAAGTAGATTACCATTGGACAGAGCAAACGTCAAGCCCTTTCTGCTGCTTACGGATGTAACGATCGCAATATGTGCGGTACAGATCTTGGTCAGAAACTATTATCTAAGGACAAGACTAAGTAGGGACGATATATATATATATATATATATATATATATATATATATATATATATATATATATATACTACAATACGCTATATATGATGGCACAGTGTACACGTACATGGGGAAAGTTTATTTTGTGGTAACAGGAATGCCAGTTTATGTATTTCATATATTCGTATCATACGCATTATGTATAGATCTACCGGTGGTTTGATATTATTTTAACATAGCTAAGGGTTGTATTGACTTGTATAACCTACTTTATACATCTGATGTACCAGGGACTAGAATCAACTGCATACATACTTGCAGTGTCACAATTTACAACTTAAGCAATGTTCCTGTCGTCATCTAATAATGCACCACACAGGACAAGGCTGCTCTTTTCTTTTCACATTTGTCTTAAGCTTTTCATATTTTATTTACTTGTACAGTCCAAGACACTCTTGCCAGTATTCAATCAAGCTCACTTACAAATCTATAATAATAATAATAATAATAATAATAATAATAATAATAATAATAATAACCACAGGAACATCGTCTGCATACTTTTAGATATTATGATGAATCTTTCCACTTTTTGCCAGCTGTGCGAAAAGTAAAGTTAAACTATTTTCCGTAATAATTGTTGCATAACATCCCCCACGGAGGTCAGATGAAGTAACGCTGTTAAGGAATAGGCCATAGTTTGAGATATATATTTGTTCAAAAGCGTAAATGTCGGTCCGCTGTTTTCAAGTGTCTAAGAGACAGCGTCTTTTCTTTTAAAATGTTAGAGTAAATTAGAATAATTATTAAAAAATCTAAATTCATTTTTTAAAGAAATTGGTAAAACTGGATTTGTCAATGAACAGCCTAAGAAGATTCGAATGGAGGTTAGATGGGACTAAGTTCTGATACAAATGATGTATTGCGTAAATGGTCGAGTGGTTTTGCAACTCTGTACCCTCTGAATTAGTCAAACAATGATGATACTGATGTTCTTGACACACTGGGCACGGAATATATTCTATAAATTGTGTTGACATTGTATCAGATTTAAACTCCGAAATATCTGTTGATGGAGTGTTTAAAGGACTTTGGAGGCGAAATTGGGAAAAGCACCAGGCAAAGATGTAGTACCCGTTTAATTATTGAAGATCAAAGGCGGACTATTAATGTTACACGGTCTTTTGAGACTCCTAAGTTTCTTACTTCGTTTTTGAAGACACAAAAGTAAACATTTAATTTACGTTCAAATTTTTTGTACAAACTTTTTCTTCAGCGACATCATTTGCTATCAATTTTGTGCCTTACATTGGTTCAATGATCGACATCTGTCAATATTGTTTTCATACTCGCCAAAGTGCGTCTATTACGTAGTGAGCAACTACAAAAATGCTAACGTATTTGACGATTACTATTGTCTGGCTTGCACAAACTAAAAATGGATGGTGTAAAAATTCCATCTAGGTAATGTAAAAAACAAAATAAGTAAGTGTAGCCTGTTCTGCATTTCAGTCAGAATTGGGCACCTGGGGACATTTCATGTCATCTTGTGTCCTATTTTGTCCTGATATACATAACGAATTAAAGGCATGGCTCATGAAATTGCCATAATTTTGTGTTGTTATACCATGCGGAGTTTCCTTATCGTTTATTTAAATTCGGTGTGTTTCAAATTATTGCGCACATTACGATGTTAGCCAATCCAATGCTACAGGAAAGGTTGATGTTATCTGTTTTGTTGCACTCGGAAACTAACGAGGAAATGATTTTTTTTAAAAAAAGTTTTGTCTGGCTTCTTTGTGTTTTACATAAGACAAAGATGTAACAGGGGCCAAATTTAAGGTTTCTGATGGATATAACGAGCATACAGTTAATGATGGGAAAAGGTATGGCAAAATAATTAATTTTAACGACTGTCATTTCACGGTAAACAAAACAATATGTGGCAAATTATTTATCTGTTTTGTCTATAGTCTGATGCATTGACTAAAATCAATTAACTCCAGATTATATCAACATATGCGTATATAGTAAAGTAGTAACTAAAGTGGACGGTATATTAATTATCATTATAATAAGCATTCCAAGTATTCAAACTGATGAAAAGACTCATCATTATAAAACCTTTCAGTATACCGTAGCCTTTTACATAGCACAGGTACCGCTTATAAGTAGAGTCGAAGTGCAAACAACATAGACCTTGATCTGCTTTCGCATAATGCGCCAGCAGATAAGGGTCTATGTTTGTTCTACTCATTACTCCAAACAAACTGCATAGACCTAGATATGTCGGCGAATTATGCGACGGCATATCTGGGTCTGTGCAGTTGGCAGTTGGACTCGATTTTTAAGCGAGTATAAATGGTATTATAACATACTATGAAACAGGCTAAATTTAGTTATATCGTGGATTTTTAATTTATTTTAGAAATTTATCCTGGCTGATAAGAATTAAATATATTATGGTTTTATATAACAAACTAGTTTCTGTATACAGCATATCCCTCTATGAGAGTGCTGTGTATAATATGTTCCCTCGACCATAACGTGGAACATCTTTTGACTACTGTGAACGACGGGTCGCTGAACTAATTAAAGTTTCTTTGTTTTGCAATACTAACGTGGGTATTAGATCTATACGAATAGCAGCCGGTCTATATAATTAACAAAAGAATCAGAGTATGTTAGTACTCATGGTTGGCAAAACTTCCATTCTTTTGATAAATAATGAATAGTTATCATTAACCTTTGCCCCATTCTTATCTTGCCAGCTACATAAGATTCTTTTCTCTCTCTCTCTCTCTCTCTCTCTCTCTCTCTCTCTCTCTCTCTATATATATATATATATATATATATATATATATATATATATATATATATATATATATATATACATATATCGCATGCTCATCATCAGTATGCTTCTATTTTTATCACAGTGTAATCTGTATAAGAGACAAATACATTAACAATGATACGTTCTCGCTAAATCTCTGTAGAAGTTGCTCTGGCATTGTATTCTCAAAACGTTTTGTTGAAGATACTCAAGCCTTCTCTCCAAGTCGAAAACTTGACAGTCTATAGCTTTAATTAGAATGAAGCTAGGATGATATAATTTTCAGATTTATTCGAAGTTGGGTTCCATTACAAGTCTGCAAAATTTCCATGACGTAGGTACACCCTAAGTATCATGTCTGATTTGGTGATGGTTAGCTTGAGTTCCAGTTTCTTGCTCAAAATGTTTCGAGAATATGGGGTATGTACAAGTTTTAATCTGGAACCGCGGTGGCTTAGTGGTTAAGGCGTTGGAATCGTGATCAGAAGAATGCGAACTCCATTCCCACAATCGGATCAGAATAGGTTACCATAGTGTGTCCTTAGACATGGCATAGTACTCTGGTTTCCTCGGCACGATACATCATTCCAAGTGTTGCTATGCCATTAAAAAAAATACAAATATTAAAATAATTGTGTGACGTCATTAAATCATCATCGATTACGTACACTTTCCTACGGACTATGCGCAGTCATAACATAGCTGATAACGCCGAGTTTTCTTTATTCATGACTGACAAAGGCAAATTACATGTAAAAATACCACGAAGACTGTTGTTGATCAGTAGATCTATTTTTGTTTTCAAAATGAATGTTTATACTGTTATTACAACATTCACAACACACGGGCATATTTCAATGGATTTTACTGGAGTAACATTTTATATCTTAACAATGCCTATATTCGTTGACATAAATTTCATCATTGGTAACCATTTTTGTTCTTTTATTTCATGTTTCTCGTCGTCTATCTGTCCGTTGTTATTTTGACGGGTTTGCATTTGTGTATTCAGGACTGGCTGTTTTGGGGTGTAGGGGAGTGGTATGCAGAAATACTGCGGGATATTAAAGTCTGTCTTTTCAGAAAAAAAGCTGAAAGAATCTTAAAAGTTTTTCGACACATTTCATACCTTTGAAAAACCCGTATAGCTGAAAGAGTTATTTCATCATGAGACACAAATTATCGGTCATAACTGCTTACACTTTCAGTTGTAATTTTGTCCATCACAAGTTTTGTGTCATTAGAATTGAAAGCATAGCAGGATGTAGTGGTATACAACGCAAGAAACCTATTTGAAGATTTGTTGGGGTTTTTTTTAGTCTCAAAGTATCTACTTTTGTGCAAGCAGAATATGATCTCCGTTTTGCACAGCTTCCTCTCCAAGGTTTTAAATCTTTTCCTATGTATCATTCAGAGATAAAAGCATAAACTTCACCTAAACGTGGACTCATACAATTTCAAGGCTATGTCCTTTAACCCCTCCCTTGGGATTAGATCTTTGAACACTTTATTCCAAAATATATTTTAGCACTTGAAACGCAGGAATGATAGAGGCGCTAATGTTAAAGCTTCTACAGTGGTGGACGTTGAAGCCGAAGCTACGCCTTGAGAAGTAGAACAGCTCTTCCTTATTTTGGTATGATGCTACAGCATAACTAGTTTTTAATCTAGGGTGAAAAACTTGACGCATCTCGAGATAGAATATGTAGCTTTAATCATTATTTGTAACGGCATCCCTATGTTCTATTAACATTATCATCCAGTCAACACTTAAAGAGGTGTCGTCACCATGTACAAAAAAGGAAAAAGAAAATAGAAATAAAAACACCAGTTTTTAACCGGTTAAGAAAGGTTTTTAATTGGTTTATTCAGCAACCAAGCAAATCATTCTTCCTGGATTACGTAAGAAGCTCTAACCACAGCAATCTTCCCAAACATTTAACTTCATCTGTAGTCTAGAATTATCTACAAGTACTTCAATACTTTAATATCACAATCTACACGCAATTCATATCTGACCTCCAAGATCTAACGTATTCATTGCCCAAAAGAGCTTGAAAAAAATTTCCGTTCAGTGTAAAAAAAAAATCAAAATAACTATAAAAGTCTGCAAACTTGCATAATCGGCCACAAATCTGCAGTCAGTTCAAAATCCAAGGCGACTCTCTCCATATCCGTTTAAAATTTGTGTTGAGTTGTTTAGCTCTTCTATTAAATATGACCCAATATAATTAAAGCCAAAATCAATAACTGAGTTTTTAATAAGTCAATGCCCTGATGGTTCATTCCTTTTGTTAGATGTTGACCCCACTACGCGGAGTTTTGTTTATACATGATTAAATCGATTACAAATCGCACGTGCAAATCATTTAGGTTGTTGCTGATCAATTAGATGATGTTCTTGTTTTTCGAAGTGAATGCTTATACTTGATAACGGTAGTCACCTATTTCAATGGAAATATATAGCAGTAACATTTTTGTTTTAGTTATGATTATCATCTTTGACGTTATTTTTATCATCCCTCATCTACCAGAGACACTACTTGGAGTTTAATTTACTTTTTTTTTAATGAGCATGGGATTAACTTGTAATAGTCATTTTTAACCTTGACCTCTTTTTGTCACTGGCGTATTTGACAATATAGCAGGTGTGTAAGTTGATTATTAACTTAACAACCTTTCTCCATCTGAGCGGAATGTCACCTGTATCCAGCTGGGTGGGGGACGATATACAGATAGTCAAAAGCAGAATGGAGATAGACTGAAAATGCAACCAGTTTGTCATTTTACGTATATATAATCACGCAATACGTACTACACAGCTGGACCACGATTTAACGTCGCGGTAAACAAAAAATACTTGGATGACATTTTCGTGTTTATTCAAGTGTGCGTCCAGTTGTCTTTCCAAGTTTTGAAGCATACACTGCATGATACAACAAAAAAATGCTCGACTTGATCAGCTCGCTGGTTTCCATGTTACTATATTCTGGGGATGAAAATAGGAGAACCAAAAACGTATGCCAGTTTTTAAAATCTACAAATACATAAATGCATAAAATAAACTATTCCACTTGAATAGTGGAGCTCACAATAAAATCGTTCTCAAGGTATATAAATATGCATGACGAGCAGATCTGTGTATATGTGTGTGTTTATATATTTTAAAGCTAGAATGTTGGCTAAGTTGACGTACAAAAAAGGGTCGAAAATGTCGATCGATCGATCGAGAGAGAGAGAGAGAGAGAGATGGGGGAGGGGAGGGAGAAAGACTACAAAAAGAACTAACCCGCGTATCATACTCTAAAGATGTCTATTTACCATACTTATTATCATACTGCAATTCTATTATTGCATGATCAGTCTGTTGTATTACAGAATCACTCTGTTAATAACGTACGCAATTGAACACTCTAAAGAAGAATTTGGTTCGCCCTTCCATTTGCTAGTGCGTGCGTACGTGCGTGTGTGTGTGTTCAAGTCAAAGTGGGAAATTCATACAGCTAACGTACTATACGTACAGTGAAAGGAGAGAGACGAAATTATATATAGTGGGCGGATATGTGATGCATATCATACCAAAACTCAATGTCGATTCAACCTTAGAGAGAGAGAGAGAGAGAGAGAGAGAGAGAGAGAGAGAGAGAGAGAGAGAGAGAGAGATAACGATAACAATAATTCAATGTTGTGACAAAAGTAGATTAATAAATTATTGACAACGTAGCTCCATAGATGCGGATTATGTACTAATTTCCTTGGCAATTCAAAACTGGCAAAATTTGTTTATGGAAATATCTGACAAATAAAGCCCTGTGGGATGTCGCAGTGGAAGTCATTCATCAGGTAATTGCTGAAGTAACTCCTCATCTCACAACAACTTTCTCCACCTACACCGTCGGGTTGACCACTTGACCAGTAGGGGAAGGTGCTATCTATGGGGTCACCATTCACTGTAATGTAATTGGTTCCAGGAGTGTTGGTATATCCTCCAATCCAGAAATGTTCACACTTTCCTGAAAAAAGAACACTGGTTAACAACTTCCAATAACAACTGTTACTGACAAACCTTGCTATTAATGTTTTATTTCCTCGTCACCTGGTATTATACATCCATAAAATACAGCTGCAGCTGAGAGGAACTTGTGTAACTCACACAGGATTAAGTTAAAATAAAACATATGAATAAGTAAATTGCAGGTGTAAATTTTATATACAGAAATATTGAAGTTTATAGAGAATATCGATACAACTATGAATAATAAGAATAATCCATTTTCAAGAAGTCTTCATTTTCTTGTGACCTTTTTTGATCTGCAAATGATATTAATATTTAAAATAAATCCAAAATTTTTAAAGCATTTTCTGACCTAATCATGAAAGATTTCTCCTTTATCGACCAAGAACGATATAATTTATATAAGTTATTTATTCTCCGATCCCTATAAAATGGACATGTTTTTGAAAAGTTATTTATTCTCAACTGTTCGCATATTACATATAGCACATAAAGCGTTCTTCTCATGGTAATTGTTGAATTTTTTTTCGGGGGGGGGGGATGAGCTTTATCCCCCGAGCCCTCCAGCTGACCTGTTAATTTGTTTTCTTTTAGCCATATATTAGGATTAGGGTTTCAACTTTTTCCCCCTTTATTTCTTCCCTACGCTTTCACCCTACAAACCATCACATACACTCCAACTGAATCCCCGGGCTGATTTGTTTACTCACTAATGGTAAAAAAAAAACCAACAAACGTACAGAAGCTACTTTAGCTTGGTAAATGCGGCCCATTCACGCTAAGGTTTTGAGCAAATAATAAGCTATAAAAAGAAATAGTTGCTGTTGTTGGTTGGTTTGTAACGGCACCTTATTTGGCTATATCATGCCGAAGAAATGGGAGCTAAGTGCCTTTCTAAAGAACACACCAAAGCAGCCATTGGATTACGAGTCTGACACTCTACCAACAGAGCTACAGATGCTCCCCATAAAATGAGATCGAATATTAATAATTTTTAAATATATTATTAAACTATTTTTCTTTCTTATATTTGCTCACCCTGTCCTTAAATAAAGGTTTTGTTGAAAACATTTAAATACTGCTTCTGTTAGTGCTGGCATATCGTTGTTTGTATAATATGTAACAACAACTTTTGTCGCGTTACATGCTTTACACAATAACAGTGGACAGGTTCACCTATATCGGCAGTACACTGTCACGTGCAGTCCACATAGATGATGAAACCAACGCCAGAATTGCTAAAGCAAGTGTGGCCTTTGGCAGATTACGCGCAAAATGTGTGGGAGCGCAGAGGCATCTGTCTACAAACAAAACTCAAGGTCTACAAAGCCATTGTGTTGCCAACCCTGCTGTATGCATGCAAAACCTGAACGGTGTACAGACGCCATGCCAAGAAGCTGAACCATTTTCACATGGGCTGCCTGAGGAAACTAACGAGGATAAGATGTCAGGGCAGGGTCCCAGACACTGAGGTTCTCACACGGGAAGGTATTCCAAGCATCCAAACTCTGCTGATGAAATTATAGATGAGATGGGCAGGCCACGTCACCAGGATGTCAGAAGAGCAACTACCAAAGAAGATCTACGGTGAGCTTAAAGAGGGAAAGCGATCTCAGAGTGGTCAGAAGAAACGCTTTAAAGATTCTGTCAGGTCATCCCTGAAACATTTCAACATTGACCTGAGTCTTGGGAAGATCTCGCACAGAATCGCTCCACCTGGTGCAATCTTATCCATACTGGAGCTGCAGACTTTAAACTGAGGAGAATTGCAGAGGCAGTGCAGAAGCGCGAGAAATGTATATCGCAGAACTGCAGCACGTCCTCAGTTGATCAAGCAACCCCAAGCAGCATCTCGTGTCCAGTGTGCCACAGACAGTTCGGAGCACAAATTGACCCGATCAGCCACTCACGTACTCACATAAACCAAACCAGTTAGTGATGTCATGGTCATCTTCGAACTCGAAGGACGAACAACAACAGAATAAATAGCTGATCTGAATGTAATTGAAAATTTGTAGGTTAAAACATGTATCTGTACCCAATAGAGGAAGAGGCCATATGTTTCCATTTCTTTTATTGGTAGCTCTGTAGGTTTACCCAGTATGTGGCAGATACCTTTTCCGGGGAAATAAAATAAATTTAGTAGTGAAAAGTATTTTTTACTCAGTTACTCACCCGCATTTGATTTAGCCAATTCTCGGAAGAATTGATACGTGCACACGTCGGGGATCATGAGGTCTCCCCCTTCATTTTGACAAGTTTTTCTAGCATCTGACCAGGATTTGCATTGGTTTGAATATCTGTAACAAAATGCCCCATACTTGTACTTTTCGTACATGCTATAGCCCTCCGGACATTTCACTGAAATAAATAAATAAATACATTACATACACACAAACATACTAGTCCCAACTTTAGGTTTGGGGACAAGTTTTAGTGGTGAATCTCTTGAATTCATTTATGCATTGAAATTACGTCGCACAACTTCTTTTTAAATAGTATTAGTCTCCCTTTTTGTCTCTCATTACAGTGGCATCATAACCCATACTGATGTTTTGATTTTCGTGGAGGTATCCTTTGGCGGAGCTATCAGTATGATTTCCTTTTAAATTTAGTAATATTTGAACATAATTACTGAACCATTCTGATGCAGACCTAAATTTCCTGAAATTAATATATGGACGCTGAAACCAGATTACCCAGGGGCTTTTGTTGTCCCACAGTAAAAAAAAAACCCCGTCTAATCTTACATAATTTAAATTTACAAAAACAAAAGTTTACAGTTTTGCACTGGGTATTTGGATCACTTTGGACTTTTCTGCACTTCCATTTAACCAAGAAAGCCAGCTGATATTATTAGCTGCTGCCTTGTGTCTTTGGTGCACTACATCGCTTTCACAAAACATTGCTTACAGAAAAAATTAGAGGCAAAATATTTCCTCGAATCGTACGTGTTTCTCAAAATGCGTCGAAGTTCAAAACAAGATATTTTTTTACTTGCTCGTTATTTTACTATAAGCAAATTTTACTTACGTTTATGTTAAGATGTTGTCTCTATTTTCAGAATTTTAATTTCTGGAATTGAGGGTCACGTTAATGTGTACTTACAAGGTGAACAGTTCAGACAGCCTTTGATCTCGGCCAATGTCTCCTTCAGCGTTTTGAAGCCGCCTTCGATTTGCATTTTAAGTTCTTCGTGGCCAGTCAGCAAAATATCTAACCTGCCATTTATGGCTTCCAGAGCCGCCTCTATCCTGGAATTTCTGACTGGTATTTCATCTCGGTAGTAAACTGGATCTTGTTCCGATGCAATATCCTTCAGCGGAGATAAAACTATAAATAAAATAGGTATAAGTAAATGATCGCCAGTAGAAAACGAATAACTTAGTTATAGAACAAGAAATAGCAATGGTCGCAAATATTTGCCTTAACATTTCTACTCCGTTCCAAGCCACCTTCAAACGAACACCCTGTTGAAACGCATACAGGACTTAAAACATTCCTTGTCATCTATTCTCCTTGTGACACATATCAGATATGATCATCCTCCTTCAAACGGTGCAAAGGGAGTTCTGGTGAAAAGAAGAACCGAATGACGGATGCTACAGACACAAGGTCATGGCTGGTCACATATCTGCGAAAGTGCGGATATTATGAAATCTCTCAATTTTCTTTGCTTGATACCCAGAAATAATATTAAAATAAATTGTATTGCTTGATAAATATATCAAATACTTTTAAAAAAATATATATCTTCTATGGAAGATCAATTGGATTGCAAGGAAGTAGTGAAAAACACCTTACAAATGTCTAAATGAGCCACGGTTTATATTAATCTTTTCTTTTCTTTAAATATTTTTTTTCTCGCCTTATTATTGAAGTCAATCCAAAATTCACAGGCCACAACTGACTGGAATAATGGTGCTTTAGCCAACAAAAACGTCTGGTGCAACATTTGCTCAAATTAAAACGTTTAAATTCAACAATTGGAATTTATGTATCTTCTAACTATTAATTAATGATTTTATCATGACATTTTTGTAATAGGCTCGTATTAAGTACACGTATCGGTATTATTTATTAAAATACTAGTATCCAACGAAACTAAACCTGGCGTGGATCATAGCAAGACGATTGAATGAATGAGGAATCCATACCTTTAGATTCATTAGTCATGAAGAGATGTATGTATATGGTTTATCTTACTTGATGGACCAGCTCATGCTCAACATTTTTAACAAATAAATTGTTTAAGACATTTGTTTCTCTACTATGTCGCACGAGTTAGTGTATACATACACGTGCATCGAAGGTATGCATCGATTCTATTAAGCGGCCTATTCTAGATGCTGGCCTAACTTTGAGGGCAGAACGTCATAGAAACTGGAAGCCTCTTTTTCTAGGTCATCGATTCAAACCGCGGTCGGCAATCAGCTATGCTCCTGTTTCACCTGCACGTGATAAGATATCGTTTCTCATGAATATGCATAAACTTGCTTAACCGATCACTGCGAGCGCGAGTAATCTTTTCTCGCAAGGTTGACCCAACATGACCTTTCATGCTGTTTGAATGAACCAAATTTAAATTGTTTCTCTTTCAAGCACAGTCACTTATTGATCTCTAAAATGTGCACTTTCATTGATGTGTAGGAGATTGTTACGTTGTGTTGTTGATGACGTAATTTTGTTTATGCATATTTATGAAAAACGGGGAAATCTTATCGCAGGAATCCACGGGTGATAAAAGAGCGTACCAGATTTTCGCCAGTAGCCTGCGACGATGTTTCTTGGTATGCTTACAACTGAGATCAGCTTATTTCTTTCCTATTTTCAAGGTAATGTCAACTTGGGTTCTTCGTAGCAAAATGAATCATAAAGGGTTACATGAAACAACCTTTGACATATAGTATCAACTGAAGTATAAAGTGTATTATTTGTGTCCACTGAAGCAAGAAAGAGGCGTTTGTTTCTATTTTAAGAACTTAAAGCCTCCAATAATAAAGAACCATGCAAAAAGCAGTATGAATGACTCATATTTGGGTACAGCTGGAAAATCCAGAAGAAAAAAAAATGAAAAAAAGATTTTTGTAGATAATATATGTTTGAAGATAATACCAAGATCAACGTGGTGGTACAACGTAACGATCATGCCACCCAACTGCAAAAGGGTTTCGATTTTTCTCATATCAATCTAATGGCTAAGTTTATGTTCAACGCTCACTCGCATGTGTGTGCATCTCGGTACATTGAATCAAAATAAAGATTATTATTGCTATCAGTCATGGGTCTTAATGGAGTATGTTGGCGGCAAGTAACTGCGAAATTTGACCTCTACTTCTTACCAGGACACAGTGAAGAAATGGCGTGAATTGTGCGTGAATTCGCTTCATATCGCATGAATTCAGCGTTCCTTGATATTAGTCTTTATCACTAGAGGGTTTGGTTGAATAGCCTGATTCCCATTATATCCCCTTCCACTTCGGGGATGTAAAATAGGTCAGTCGCACCCTCCTGCATGTCGTAAAGGCGACAAATGGAGGAAAATGCCGCAGTGGTTATAGTGCCGGAAAATGTACTTCCAATCAGGCATCGCCATCTTGAAAAGCATGCTCGATTTGATGTTCGTTTTTGCCTCTAATATTACTATAACCAATGTTTTCCGAAAACGACGTGGCGCACCAAGGCGCTAAAGTAGTAACTACTTACTTTTATTGCTTTTCTTGTGCGAGCGGCTCTGACTTTTTCAAACACATCAACCATTTTTAGTAGCCGTATGAGATGGTCGAGATTTAAAGTTAATGCAGAAAAGCCCAAAGTGATCCAAATGTCTGACGTAAGATGGTGAGACTCGATGAGGCTGACCGCGCATCTACGATGCCCAGCCTCCATCACGCTAGTGACCTTCCTCTAACTGCAAACAGGGCAGGTCAGTGTCACCGATCTCCTTAGCTCTCTTTATGAAATGCTGGTTCGCAGAGACCACGATCTGGCGTTCCGAAATAATTGATGACCTACCACTGTGCAAAGTAGGGGTACGCCGAAATGGGGACTGCACAGAAGAACTCAATCGCCGTTGAAGAGTACCCAAACATCTGCAATTTTACGGTACCAAATGCAATATAAAGGTCCACCGGACCACGGCTGAAGTGAATATTGCTAAGCTTGACTAGGTCTATATTTAAGAATCACAACCCCGACAGTATATTTTTCGTTTTCATAAAAAAAATCAGTATTTACATGTCAAAATATAATTATGTACAGAATATATACATGATGTGTATATTTCAATAATAGTAGTACAATTGTTCATGTACTAATTACTTTAATGTTAGATGTGCAAGGCAATCATGAAATTTATATATGCATTTAATTTAAAGCATTCATTATAAGCTTTATAAATAGTCCTTTTTTCCAATATTCAAATTATGCAATATCCTTCGATACTGAACACTTTCAATATCGTACATTTTCAATATGAAATATTTTCCTTATAAGGAAAATAATTTCCGTATACGAAATACACGCCCCACCCACTAAAGGAACTTACCGAAAACCATGCTTCCCTTGCAGCATACGACTCAAAGCTTTCCATGGAGGAACATGTAAGATTGGGCAGTATCTTCAATGGAACAACAATTGTCCAGAATATTACCCCTCAACTGCTAGCCGAGTGTACAATGCTGAAGCAAGACGATGAGCGTGCGCCATCTTGCCAGTTACCCGCAGCAAACCTCGGCCCATATTCTCGTTTATTTCAAGGAGCCTACATAAATAATATGACACTGAACTTTAACTACAAATGATTATTAGTGACTTTTCCCCAGTTGCAGTTCTATTTTTTCTTGTATTTCTCTGTATCTATGATAACATCACGGAGATTTAGCATTGTGTTCCTGTCTCAATGATGTCTTAGCCAGTGCTATTTTTAGATGCGGGGATTTCTAGTGGACGGGGTTTTGAAATTTGTGCAAACGAATATCAATGGGCTACAAATTCAATTTGTTGTTAGCATTGAACGTTTTACTTACGGCTTTTGTTGTTGAAATTTGCTTTTTTACAACAAGTATATATTTTATGAACTATAAACTTCGTTAAAGTAGTTACTGGTTTGATACTGAAATTAATGTGGACTCGCTCTTGTTTGTATCGCGCTACCTTGAACTCGTTCACAATATTTTTCAGTATCAAACCAATAACCTATACTTACATCATGATTATTCAACATGATATATACAAAACAAGTATTTCGACAAGATAATGAGAAGCATTTTGCATGAGTCAATTTAATATCATGTGTAGGGCTTTTAACGTGCAGATATGTGACTTGTAAATGGATGGTATCTACTTGATTTCAGGTCAAACGAAAACAATTGCTTATTACCGAAAGCTGGACATTCAAAATGTCCACCAATATGCAAGACTATATTTTACAAGTAACCAGATGATACTGGTATTCAACATCATTCCAGGGACACTTTCCGAAAATCAACGATAAGTTTAATGCAGCTCGCAAATATAGTCCGTTAAAAGTAGTCCAATAAATCAACCCCCCGAACCTGTTTTGATACTGATGGACGAATTGTGGGTCTGATGTCAGTATATTCATAAAATCGAGGAATAGTTTGCAGACATATCTGTCAGCAACACATTGGTGTACATTTTAGACACTTACAGGTATTTCTCGCGTCTCTTGAGCTACCCTCGGTTGAAGGGTCCTGTTGGCGATATGTACAGAATATTTCCAGATCAAATCCTATGTTTGACGACTTGTAAATCCAAGTGGAATAACACAACCCTATGTCCTGTGGCCATTCTGACTTTCGTGCTACATACAGCTGTTAGCAAATACCGGTAAGTGTCTATACTGTACACTGGTGTGTTCCGGACAGATTTGTATGCAGCAAAGTTGCACATTTGAATGAACAGGTGAATTCACACAAATATTAGCGTTAAATTCATAATCTTTTCCTGTCAGTTCTGCCATTTTGTGTTTCAGTAAAATGCATTAAAAGTATTTTCCTCTAAGTAAAACGGTTTTGCTTACTTCGTTTGCATAAGTTATAATTATCATTATTAAACATAATTATCATTAATAACCACTGAATATAATAATAATACCCAGTAACGATAGTTAAGATACTTCGGAAGCTATGCCTAAATTCCGAAAATAAAAGTAAATGAGCACAAATAAATGAAAATTAACGAATAACCAAAAGAAAAATAAACAAAATTGAAGGAAAAGAAATGAAAGTGAACTAAAAAGAATATACAAAAATAATTGTTATTACTAATGAAAATATACTTTCAATAGTTTAAAATTAATGATAGTTAATTGCCAAGTGTAATTTAAATAAGGGGGGTGGGGGGGTGAAAACTTACCATATCTTCTCTCTTCTTTTGACTCTTTCGATTATATTTACAATCATGAAATTATGTTTAAAGCGATTAAGCAATGGATTTGTCTCTTTTACCGATTTTTGGACACATGAGAGCATGCAACCGTGATCGACCACAGATTAAGAAGACAGTCGATTGTATATGTAAATTCATTTACAATTTCACCGCCCTTCTCCCTTTCAAAAACCGAACACACCGTTACGGCTAGGATGTAGAATGGCCTTGATGCACCCTCCTGTTTGTCGTAAGGAGCAATCTGTTTGCCGTGGGATGGGTCCGTGATGATACTCCACTTGAGAAAGTTTTGGAATTTTTAAAGAGTGAGGATATGTCGCAGAGGCAGCCATTTTGAATTTAATTTATGTAAACGAAAAGCTATCACGTGAAGGGATCTCGTGACGAAATACTATGTCACTGTGCATATGTTAACTAAAGTATTGATTCATGAAAAAAAGAAAAAGAAACTGCTACTTTAAGTTACCAATAGATTTCTTAGCATGAATATTTAATTGACCTTTTATTTAGTTCATATACGTTCAAAAACAGATCGTAGACTGAGTACTTCTTTATTGCACAAGACTTGTGGCTCTTTTGGTTTGATTTGTTTTGGTTTTTTTCTCTCCCCAAAATGGGGAAATCTATTCACCTTAAACATCCGAGGTTCTTTTGTAACTTGATAGGAAAGGACGAGTATTCTCCGATTACTGCCAACATAATGAATGGTTTTATAAGGACGGACAAGAGAATGTATTCATACAAATATCCCAATCATGAATGGTTGCATAAGGACGGACAATAGAATGTATTCATACAAATATCCCAATCATGAATGGTTGCACAAGGTCGGACAAGAGAATGCTTTAATACAAATATCCCAATCAAGAATGGTTGCATAAGGACGGACAAGAGAATGTATTCATACAAATATCCCAATCATGAATGGTTGCACAAGGACGGACAAGAGAATGTATTCATACAAATATCCCAATCATGAATGGTTGCATAAGGATGGACAATAGAATGTATTCATACAAATATCCCAATCATGAATGGTTGCATAAGGACTGACAAGAGAATGCTTTAATACAAGTATCCCAGTCATGAAAGGCTTTATAAGGACGGACAAGAGAATGTTTTGTTTGGCTTTAAAAGTATACAACAGAGGCTACAAGGTAAATAAATTGAGAAAGATGAAGGCAGCAAGAACGAGAAGGAAAGAACGTTATTCCTATGACCAGTAACGATAAACAAAATATAGTCCAGTACTTTATCAATGTTTTCAACAGTTGCGCCATATAAATCCATGCAAATTAAATGTCACAATACATTTTGATCAAATCCACCATGAATGATGAACTATTTTCATTGCTGTGATCTTAACGTTGATCATACCACGTTGATCATACCACTTTGGTCATTACATAATGTATTATGGTCATATGACTTCAAATGAGCACAACAAAAGCTGTACATTATAAGGAATTTTAACTACTGGTAGTATCTAGATTGCATTGTGTTAATTATAAATAAGTACACATATTTAATAAACTTCCAGTAGAACACACAATTTAATTGTTTTTAGTTTCTAAAATGTCACCAAAAGGTTGACCAAGTCCACTTCACATCCACTTTTGAACTGCCCTCTTAAACCTGTAGTTGTAAAGTTAAAGTTACTCAACCGTAACATTAGTGACCACTACTCAGTATGCATGTCCTTTCCTGTACATTTTATAGTTGTTTCAATATAAGGATGAAATGTTTTGGACTCTGTCAACTTTTTGATGAAGTTTTAGAAACTAGCAAAAATAGAATGCTTGTTCTATTGGGAGTTTATAAAATATGTAAACCTATTTGTCATTACCTTCATGTAATCTAGGTACTATCAGCAGTTAGAAACAATGCATAGTTTCTGCTGTGTTCATTTGATGTCATATGACCAAAATACATGGTGTAATGACTAAAGTGATACCATCAACCTTAATTTAATGTAACCCATACAAATGTGCATTTGTATCAGAATTCATCAATGCGTACTCAAGTAGTACATTATTTCAATTTCTCATATAACCTTGAAAGATTTATTTTGCTCACCCGTTTCACAGGTTAATACATCTATTTATTATATATTTCATAATGAGATATTAAAATACATCAATGGAAGAAAAATGATATCGCCACATGGCGATACCACTTTTATCACCACAGTAGCCATGTCACTTTTGGAACTGCTTTATTTTACACATTTAGGAAATATATCTGCCCCTTTGAATGTTGTTCAAATCTTTATTTCCCTATGTAGGTCTATTTTTTCTTTCTTTCTTCTGCTTCTCTCTCTCTCTCTCTATCAGGATGAACACATCTTAAAATGTGTCGAGACTTTAGACACTCTGATATACATGTATTCAATCAATAAGAAGGCGTCATCAAAACATGACTAAAAACGAACTCCAAAGAACAAAAAGTAGGCTTCAAGTATTAACTTTTTAAAATTAGTTTTTCACGTGAACCCTGCAAATTACTAATGACTGAACTTACACGAACTATTGTTCGATATTCTGTCAACCATACAGTATCGTATGCCTTTTACACTCTACGACAAACGGACACATTGTCATGAAAAACGTTGGTTAAATATAGTAATAAAATTGTTTAAGAGCAGTTCCAACTCTCAACACAATCATGATCATGTCTGAAAACGATGGAAAAATGGGGCATACATTAGTGTTGATTGCAAATCGAAATTAAGTGACAATAGAAATTTGTGTGCAGTGTCTGTTACTGAACTAGACTGCAAGCTTTCCAAGGCCACATGAAATGAAAATAAAAAACAAAAATCCATACAAGCAAACTTACAATCATTAAAATCTTTTGTTTAACGATGCTACGCTCTGAAATCTGTCGGATGTGACCGCTCTGTGATGTTTCTACAGAGGTCACACTCCAACAATGTTCACTGTATCAATACGCAAAAGAAATGTGGTAACGAAAATGAAAATTAATTTTCCTTTGAAAACAGTCATTAATTTGACTAAATGCACAATTTGAAGCATTATTTGTTCAAGCTAAATTTGTAAAAGGTCGCGGTCTTAAAATTATTCTAAATTTAAAAACTTCTTTTTTTCTATGTAGTAATGCAGCTGTTAATCGCAGTGGCACAGAATGGAGACAGAATCCATGCAAATCGACGGTTTTCGCCTTAACAAATATATATAATAAAAAGAAAATCAACGTTGTTTGAGGTAGATATAAGGAAATATTTCACTCGTGTAGTGGAAACATTTTGTACTGTCACTCGCCACTCGGGACAATACAATGTTTTCCACTTCACTCGTGAAATATTTATTTATATCTACTCAAACACGTATCTATCTATCTATCTATCATCATCAAAGATACTGTACTTGACATTTAACATTAGTTTCACGTACCTATGTTACTTTGTTCCGTTGCTACCAAGAATATGACGAAGACAGCCAAACTCGAGCCATAAGCAAGGATCATCTTGATGCCGGTTATTATTTTTACTCCACTTATATTTGAGTACAACGTTGCATACAATGCATTCTCTGAATACTCAAGATCAGATATTTATAATGCCTGTTTAAACTGACCCAGCCAATGGGAAACGCAACTTAAAAGACAGGATTTCAAAACCGGTTGGTCGACGAGGTCTTACCTAGGGTAGGTGTGCGGGCTTACATTATGTTACCAATTAGAATAAGTATGAAAACTTCTCACCCTCCCGTATTTAGTTCCTGCACATTTTATTCAGCTAATGAGGACGAACGTTATTTTTATAAAGACCTCGATTACATTAAATCCAATACTGAAAAATTCATGTCTTTTTTGGAAAAAAAAGATAGTAATTTGAATGGGATTTTCGCTTATGTAAAATGGCAAAGGTATGTTTTTGAGGGTTGTTTTAAAACCCACTTTCATATCATTCTAGTCATTTAATAATGTAAATAATAGAAGAAAACAAAAATGCAAGCTTTGTTTGTATGCTTCTTGCCCTTACAAGTAAAATAAAAGAACTTAAAAAAAACCCAAGTTCATCTTTATTTTAAATAAAATTAAATTCCGTAGGAACTAGGTTTGGCTATAATACATATGGGACTAATTATTTGCTGTTGTGATTTATCATGGGGGTGTGGTTGGGAAGGGAGAGGGTATGGGTGGGTGGGTGGGAGAAGCAGGGTGAGAACTTTTCACGCTTTTTCTAATCAGCAAGATAGTGTAAAAGAGCAAGAAGACCGTTTCGACTGACAGGTTTTACCCGTGCTGATGTTTACAGACTGACAGGTTTTACTCGTGCTGATGTTTACAGACTGACAGGTTTTACTCGTGCTGATGTTTACAGACTGAAGGTTTTACTCGTGCTGATATTTATAGACTGCATACATGCGGAGCAACCAGACACAAACTGGTTTTAGGCATGAGATATGACAGATATGTTGCAAAATTACCTGGTAGCTATTTCACACACCGACGCCGAAGAAAAGGATTTTTATTTTTGTAAAGGGTTAGAATTTACTGGTTGTTAATTATTTATGTCTTGAAAAATGTATCAGAAAAGTTTGCATAATTGCTAAAAACGAACTCCTATAGAGTGCAAAAAATTAAAATTTGGCGAGTGTGCCTACTCTACAAGAATATTATTTTGAAAGATTTGTTTTCGAGCCCACTTTGGTGCGAAGTGAGGTATAGTAGTCACTTTCCCCAGCGTCGTCGTCAACTGCGTGTTTGGGTTTTGGTTAAATTTTTTCATTGGCATATATTTCCTAAATCTCTTGATAGATTCTCATCACACTTAGCATGAATGATTATGAAGCTAAAACAATTCATTGTGCGATATGCTCTCTCGACCCTTTTACCTTCGGATCAAGGTCCGAGTCATAGCGTTTTTTTCAGTCGCTTATATTTTATAACATCCTTGATAGATTCTCGTCATATTTGGCATGAATGATTACGAAGCTAAGAACATTCATTCTACGACACGCTCACTCACCCCTATGACCGAAGGGTCAAGGTCAGTCATATAAAATTTGCGTTACGGGTTTGCTTACAATCTTTTCCATTTGATGGATTTTCTTCAAACTTGAGATGAATCATTATGAAGCGAAGACAATTTAATATTATGACGTGCGCTTACCCTTGAAACTTGGGGTCAAGATGACATCGTCAGTCATAAAAAATTTGTGGTCGCGTGTTTTTGGTTCATGTTACATTGGCATATATTTCGTAAACCTCTTGATGGATTCTCTTCATACCTGGGATGAATTAGTATGAAGCTAAAACAATACATTCTGCGACACGCTTGCATATCCCTTTGACCTTGGGGTTAAGGTCAAGGTTATATAAAATTTTCATTAAGGTTTTTATTAAAGTTTTTCTCATTTGCTTATATTTTCTAAATTCTTTGATGGATTTTCTCCTTACTCCCGATAAATCATTTTGAAGCTAAATCGATTCATTCTCCAACATGTTCCCTCAGCCTTACACGTTTTACAGCAGTGCTTTGATTGTGGACTGGGCATGCAGGTCCTGGCGTTCTTGTTACATATACGATGGCTTTGCTTATTGTAAAAGATGCTGTCTAAATTGAATGTTACATGTATGATAAACATCTGGAATAACTTAGAAAAACACGTTTTAGTCTTACTCCTTTTTAAAAAATGAGTTTAAATTACTGTAATAACCAACAAGAGTACTGTGAACGGTGCAATATATATCCGCTATGAAAAGTTATTTTGAGGAAAAAAACTTCTTTGACTCAGTGTCCTTGATCTTTGACCTATTGACCCCAAAATCGACAGACGCCTTTCTCGTCTCAAATGCAAGCCATCCACAAAGTTTGATCATGTGGCATAGGACATGGGTTATTTTGTAGAAATCGTTTTCTGTCTTGGAGTCCGTCTGACCTTGACATTTGATCCTTGAACCCCAAAATCAGTAGTTATCTTTCTTGTCTCAAATGTAAACTCTTTGTAAAGTTAGGCTGTTAGTTTTTTTTTTTAAATGTCAACGTTGACACGTCTTTTAAGAAAAAGAAAAGAGTCCGTTTTTAAAAACATATCCTACATTATGAATGTGGCTTTCTTCAACAAGAAAGTAAAAGTGATAAACAGTCTCTGTACCACTTATGCTGAATACACACGGACACACAGACAGACAGACACACACACACGAGTATCTTCTTTAAAAAAAAGGAGTTGCTAAGTTTGTTACATTTTACCCGTAAGTTAGAAAGACATCGGTAGCATACAGATCCATCTCAATGACTTCAGTTACTGTGCTAGTTTTCACTGGATATATGTCAGGTACTGGGCTGGTTTTCACTGGATACCTATGTCGGTTAATGTGCTAGTTTTCACTTGATACCTATGTCGGTTACTGTGATAGTTTTCACTTGATACCTATGTCAGTTACTGTGCTAGTTTTCACTTGATACCCCTGTCAGTTACTGTGTTAGTTTTCACTGGATACCTATGTCGGCTACTGTGCTAGTTTTCACTGGATATTTTTGTCGGTTACTGTGCTAGTTTTCACTGGATGCCTACGTCGGTTACCGTCCTAGTTTTCACTGGATACCTATGTCAGTTACTGTGCTAGTTTTCACTGGTAACCTATATCAGTTACTGTGCTAGTTTTCACTTGATATCTATGTCAATTACTGTGCTAGTTTTCACTGGATACCTATGTCAGGTACTGGGATGGTTTGCACTGGATACCTATTTCAGTTACTGTGCATGTTTTCACTCGATACCTATGTCAGTTACTGTGCTACTTTTCACTAGATATCTATGTCAGTTACTGTGCTAGTTTTCACTTAATACATTTGTCCGTTACTGTGCTAGTTTTCACTAGATACCTATGTCAGTTACTGTGCCGGTTTTCACTGGATACCTATGTCAGTTACTGTGCCGGTTTTCACTGGATACCTATGTCAGGTACTGTGCCGGTTTTCACTGAATACATATGTCGGTTACTGTGCTGTTTTTCACTGGATACCTATGTCAGTTATTGTGCAAGTTTTCACTTGATACTTGTCTAGCTGCAGATTCAGCGGCTCATCATTGCAATTAATTCGATAGCAAGACTAAATTATATTTGATGCTAAACTAGTTACAGCTCTAGATTTAACATTTTTTCAAAAAATTACGAATTTAATTTTCCTGTTGTTATACACACCCATTGCAAAAGTTAATTCGATGCAGCTTAACTTGAAAATAGCAGCAATGGTGTTACATAAGGGGTTTACTTAGTACCAGCATGGGGTCGTCTCAAAGCATATTAGTTAAAATAGCACATGAAGCTTTGGCGATTCGGCATCGCTCATAGCATGACAAAGCCAGCATTCACTGTATCCAGGTTATCGTAATTTACTGGGTATAAACAATAAAATATTCAAAATAAGAATTAAAAAAGAAAACCATAGGAGGGATTTAGCTCATCGTTGACACTTTTGAAACCTTCCCCACTCCACTATGTTGAGAGCTATCGGGTCACGTTACAATATCTAAAACTCAAACTAATAATAGATACGCATGCACTGCAGACACTTCAGAACATATATCCTGCAATACATCCTGATAAAATGTCCAGGTACAAACACTTGCACAAATGGGGAATGTCCTTTTTGTTAAATGTTGTCAAGGTCCTTGCTTATTGATAATAATGGAGCGTTGCAAATACAAATAGTAGACGAGTGATCTTCTTCTTCTTCTTCTTATTTATTTTTTAATTTTTTATGTGGGGGTGATTACCTTATTATCACTGAATATTTTTGTTGTAGGGATTGCAGTGGTATCCAAAATGCACTGTGTAAGTTTATTTTGGTCAGACCAAACGGTTTGTAGCTCGTCGTTTGATAGGATTACTTCCAAGAGCTGATATAGATTTGTCCATGTATTTTTCCTTTGTTGCTATTAGAGCTGATCAGCACAAGACGAAGTGATTCCCCGTCTTCAAAATCAATGTTCCACAACTGTCATATGGGTAATACAGAGTACTATAAGTATGTGACTGCCTGTAGTATCCTGTAAGATCTCGTGCCTTGATGCTAGCCTTTTGAATTTCTCTTGGGGTCAAATCTAATTTACAGACTGTCTGTGTGGGTTGTCAAGTGGTTCCTTTTGTATGGCCATATATTTTAGAGATGGCTTGTTCTGTTGTTCTTGCAGCCATTTTCCCCCATGGTACATGTTTACAGCTTCTTTATCTTATTCTTTCAGGAGTTATTTCTAGGTGTATTCTCAAGGAACTGGAAGCCGTATGGGAAATTATACTTTTACAGTATCTTCCTGATATAGGGACTGTCAAGCTGGAACTGTTTTGATCTTCCACTGCCAAGTGTATTCCGACTTTTTCTAATTGTCTTAACTGATCCACAAAGAAGTTAAGGACTCTGATTTCTAACACAACAGAAAATTGGTTTGGCATTGATGGGCATTTGCATGTCTATTTCTGCACATCAGTCTGAAAAGAATTGGATTTGGTGTAGTAGTTAGGCTGAAGCATAATGATTAATCGTTCAAATTATTTCCAAACCACCAATCAGTGCAAACTTATTAAAACGAAGTAATACGTGATTTTCTAATGGCCATATTGCTACTTCTTTCTGTATGTATCCGAATATCACATAAATGGAAATACACTATGCCTTATAATTGTATGTACGAATTAAAAGTATTTTCCTCTACAGAGAAATAGAAAGACAATATGGTCAATTTATTTGAAACATTAAAGCATCCTGTAAGAATGGCCTGCTCTGGATGATGACATCAATCTAAGACGAGGATAAAATGTGTATGAATGTTTATGCGAGCAGGTACTTAAATGCAAACTATTCTAAGTTTCAATTCAATCCACACACCTCCTTCCCTGAATACCATTATTAGAAACGGCTGCTCATTTAGAGAAAAAGGGTGGTGATGAACATAGAAAAAGGGTGGTGATGAACATAGGGGCACGAGTTCATAGCTCTATTTAGTACTGCACATTCGTTTTTCAAGCTTACTTTCCACCACTGGACAATCACAAGTACAAATTGAACAAGATTGAGCAGGACAACACAACAAATTCAACAACTGCAAAATCATAAAAGTCTTGGTCAAGTTAAAAAGGTCGCTTTGGAATAAGGAGACCCTTATTAAATTCCGAGAAAGGTCACATATTCAAGCTGGACTGATGGAAATTATATCTGATACGTTGAGAGAGAGAGAGAGAGAGAGAGAGAGAGAGAGAGAGAGAGAAAGAGAGAGAGAGAGAAAGAGAGAGAGAGAGCCTATACGAACCCTTTCGAATCCTGCCCTTTTTAAACGACAACAGGCAGTTTCATCTAGTGGAAAATAACATGAATAGAGTCTTAAAGTCTGAAAGAGAGAGTAATATGACCCATAAAATGCTACAAAATGAATAATATTTGTCCCCCTCCCCCCCCAAAAAAAAAAAAAAATAATAATTAAAAAAAATGGGGGAATATTAAGAGAAGATCCTAAAGAGTGGTAACAGATATAAGTTGGACACTTGTAAGCCATCAGAAAGCAGTAATATTTATTTACTAGTATTTTCCCCTGATGATCATTTGTAGAATCGACAGACAAGAGACGAAATACCCTTTACCGGAGTATACCATTATCTCGACTGAGCAATGTAAGACTAAGCACCACTAGGCAATATGAGATTGAGCACTACTGGGCAATGTGAGATTGTATAGATCGTTCTTTGTACAAAAGCTGATTTTACTGGGTCAACAGGAGATCTCTGGTGTCAAGCGTGCTTGATATGCTCCTAACCATCATGCAAAACTTGTAAAGCCGATTTTATTGACCGAGAGATTTGTTGCCCAAAAAGGTTAAAACTGTCAATTGGAGTGAAAATTGTTATCACACACCGTCGTTTGCATATAATATCATTGTTCAATGTAAACCCTTAATAACTATGTCTGTGAAAACACAATTTTGCTAATTGAAATGCAGCAATGTTACATAGCCTAGAAGAAATACCAAAAGAAAATGTATGTGCTTTTAAATTATCATTGCAAATCAAACTAAGGGAACACAAACAATGCTATGCGGTACTGATCTCTAGATATAGTACCAAAAGCGTCCGACAAACTGGATCGTCTGCTTCAGAAACAAGCAAACAATCAACTAACAAGCTAACTTTTCCACCACGACTTTGCACGTTTATGCCAAAACGTCAATGATGGTGTTTTTGGCTGTCTCTATACAGGCTTTGGTTGATCACTTATCGGACTGGGAGGCCCCATCCCTCTAATCAGATCAAGGTACTAGTTGTCTGCCAGGGCATCTCTTTTGATGAGACAGGGCATTTTTATGCATTCTCTGGTCTATTTAATTTAAGTTTCTGGGGGTAAGGGGAGGAATTTCTTTTTTTTTAAACTTCCGGGCCCTAAATAGCTTGAATAGATTGTCGTCCTCCGATTTGTAAAAATAACAAAACCTTCTCCGAAAGAAAATCCCAGACCCTCCCCCCAGCTAAATGGTCGGTGCCTTTTATTTGTGTCATAAAATCATGTATCCATACATACAATATGGGATCCAGTCATAAGGACCTTCCTCTTATGGATCCTGAAGTTCTAATGGCTCATGCAGGAAATTTTGTTTCCGAAAATTAATGTGGCAGCCAGATATTTCCGAAATTTCATATAAAAACATCCAAAATAGGTATAATAAGTTGTTACAAAAAGAAAACATCGACATATTTAATTATTATATGTAACTGAAAATTGTGTCATTTTCGGTTTCGGATTTTCTGTTGCTTCAGCGTTATCATTATCCTTCCTTGCTTGACTAGTTTTCTCAAATTATTTATTTATAATTGATGGGCATTTCTGGTCAGTAAAGTTTTATCTGATCAGGTCCTCAAACAAGTCTTGGACGATGATAATAGAAGTTAGTTGTTGTTGTACTCCATTTTCTTTAATCTGGGCCTATGTTACACATATTTTGTCCTAAATGTCAAATATGTGCTGCCACGATATACCCTATTTAAAAAGCACATGGTGATAAGGACTGATGTAATTGCACAGGGCTTGGTGCAATCATTTATTTAAAGGTTTTGACAAGTCCAGGAGATGAGCATTCATGCCTCTATTGCTTTATACGTTGTGGCCATAGAGTGAAACACATGGGTACATATAATGACCAAACAAGTGCATGGGCTAATTATGGGCATCTTGTGTCCAATGTCTGAGATGTCCTCTTAGCAAACGGTCATTTGAGCAGCAAATACAGCCATTTTAGGATCTTGTGAATGTATGTATATATATATATATATATATATATATATATATATATATATATATATATATATATATATATATATATATATATATATATACATATACACACACACGTGTCTGTCCTGCAAAGACAATATTTTATATCTGCATGAATGACCAGCAGCAAATATTTAGGTTAATTTGTTGTGTCCTGGTTGTGCTTTTATAAAACTTCTTAAGGTTAAATGGTAGTGTCCTGGTTGTGCTTTTATTAAACTTCTTAACCGGAGAATATACTATAGTAAAATCTTAGTCCCTCTGTACAACTTTTATAAAGTTAATTTTAGGGTCAATATATCAATGTTAAATCCATACCTGCCAACCTCCATTACAACGTTTGGTGGTGGTGGTGTGGGTGTGTGTGCGCATACCCCAAAAAGTGTTTGTTTAGGTCCCATCGTGTGTGTGTGTGTGTGTGTGTGTATGACAGTGCATGAAACGCAAAAAAGCAACATTGTACAATTTGAGATGAAGTTATATACTCATATAAACCTATAAAAAATGACTGGATGTTCAAATTTTACTCTTTTTTTTTAAATGTCATCTTTGAAGCATTTAATACATACTTTCAAAGAAAAAAATAGTAGACTTCGCATTATCAAATATCAACACCACACAAATACATGCAAACTCACAACCACACAGAAATAAAAACTAGAGACCCTCTAAGGGACTGATGCTCTACTGGGTGAAAAGAATTTCCAGGAATTCAAGATAAGACCATTTCTTCCTATTAACTGTTGAGTGTTGAAACAATCTCCGATATTCTACAGCAATAACAAGATTTTCAAATTTTCTGCTGTGGTACACATATTGTAGGTCAGTTTGGCACCATTTTCATTTATGACAAAGAGGACACAATTAGAAGTCTTTTGGTGAAACCCCATGTCATAATGATCATTCATTCAGGGGTAATAGTGACAAGAAGATTTTTTAGACAGACGTCGTGTCAGATATATTAGATGTATGACTGGCACCATTTTCATTTAGGACCAACTATATACCATAAAAAGTATGTTGCTGAAAATCCCATGCTGATGTGGTCATCCATTTGGAGAGGTGTAGAGAATACAATATTTTCAAGATATGACTTTCCATTCAGGAGTAGCAATAAAAAGATTTTCAAGATAGCTGCTGTGGCGCCATACTAGATGTCAGACTGGCACCATTTTCATTTAAGACCAACTGGACATCATAATAAGTCTTCTTGTGAAAATCCCATGTCAATGTGACTTTCTGTTCCAGGAGAGTTGTGATAAAAAAAAATTTAAGATCGCTGCCATGGTGGCCATATTGGATGTCATATTGACATGATTTTTATTTAGGACTAGCTAGACATCGTAAGAAGTCTTTTAGTGAAAACCCCATGCTTATATGACCATCCATTCTGGAGGAGTAGCAATAAGATTTTCAAGATGGCTGCTATGGTGGCCATATTGGATATCAGATCAGCACCATTTTCATTTAGGACCAACTAAACATCATGAGAAGTCTTTTAGTGAAAACCCCATGCTGATATGACCATCCATTCAGGAATAGCCATAACAAGATTTTCAATATGCCTGCTGTGGTGACATATTGGACATCATATCGGCACCATTTTCATTCTGGACCAACTAGACATCATAATAAGTCTTTTAGTGAAAACCCCATGTTGATATGACCATCCATTCAGGAGGAGTAGTGCTAACAAGATTTTCAAGATGGCCACTTGATGTCGGAGCAGCACCATTTTCATTTAGGCTGGTTGTTATGGGTTTAACGCCATTTTTCAGCACATGATGGGCTATACATGGTGGCCAGTATATTTGGTGGAGGAAGAACCTGAGAAAACCCCGGGAAGAACCACCGACCCACGGGAAGCTACTGGCAAGCTTTCTCACATACCCACATTGGCCGAGCCCGAGACTCAAACCCATGCGGACAGAGGTGAGATGTCAGTGATCTGTAAAGGCGAGCGCCTTAGACCACTCGGCCACCCGGGGCCTCTTTTCATTTAGGACCAATTAGACAATGGGATGAATGTGTGTGTAAAATTTCATGGCAATCCTCCAAGCAGTTTAGGAGGAGTAGTGATAACAAACTTGTGCTAACGAACGGATAGACAACAGATGACAGACAATGAACAGAAGATGGAAAACACACCATCCCATAAGCTCTTCTGGTCTATGACCAGTATCGCTAACCCCCCACCCCCCCCTCCAAAAAAATTCTGTTTTTAAAATCTATTGGACAGTGGAATACAGTCTTAACTAGAGGCATTCTTTGCTGCTGTCAGGAGTTCAGTATGAGGTTTGAAAGTGACCCAAATGTCTTGTTAGAGTTCATCTTTTCACTCATCGGAGATTGGATGGTACTGCTGTTCAAACTTTCCTGAAGATCTTGATGAAGTTTTCTCAGTAAAAAAAATTACCTTTCTGCATATGCATTGCTGCGAGGTAGTTTCAAACATGCAATTGCCACACTAGTTAGAATGTTGAAACATGTTACCTGGTGGTTACTTCTGGATTGAGCTCTGCACTTGTGCATTGTCCCAATGATGGCTGGTGTTACTGTGCTAACGGATGTTGTACACCCCAGAATGACTGAATGTTGATATGGTGTTTGCAGTATGTGCAAAGAATAAAATGCTCTCCCTTCCTGCCACACCTCACAAAGTCAAACTCTATCAACTAGGGATTTTAAAATTTAGTTTTTCTGGGCTTTGCTCGCTTCGCTGCTGCTCCATTCATCCCTGAATCACAGCTGAATTTCAACATTTTTACCTTCAGACATGAATCACACTTCCACACTACTCCAACTATCAAAATAATCATGTTTTGCATGTTATATATGGAGTAAAATCTGACTTCAAATTTTGCTGCTTATCATTAAGTAGCCAATAATCTTAAAATGAGATGGATTAGACATTATCATTCAAGGCAATGAAGAGTAATAACTTTTGTTTTTTCAACACGCAGCTCTTTCATTCACCTAACTTCAAACAAATTGGGCTGTTCCACTTCATGTACTTTTACGTATGCAAAATTAGCCCAATAGATTCTCCCACTGCAGTGAAACAACATCACCCTAGCTCTCGTCAATTAAGTAATCTGTGCAATGGTATTTTTTTTTATCAATGACCACCTAAACTTTTAATCATCTCTATGACAATCATCTGTATAAACTGCCCAGAGGTTATAGTTTTCCAGGAGCACTATGCATGACTGTATACTGTTTATACAGGTTATGGATAAATATCGTGGTCTCATGAAATATCCGTCTCTCTCTGAAAATCACGTTTGTCGAAACACGACCATTTCAGGGGGTTTGGGAGTAAAATATCATGTTTTTCATGTGACACGTCATGTTCTGGCAGGTATGTAAATCTCAATCTCAAAATAATCAGCTCCTTTCAAACATAGGGTAACTTTAATAGTTTACATATAATGGGCATGTAATTATAATGGTTTACAAATAATGGGCATGCAGTTATAATGGTTTACATATAATGGGCATGCAATTATAATGGTTTACATATAATGGGCATGCAATTATAATGGTTTACAAATAATGGGCATGCAGTTATAATGGTTTACATATAATGGGCATGTAATTATAATAGTTTACAAATAATAAGCATCCATTTATAATGGTTTACATATAATGGGCATGTAATTATAATAGTTTACAAATAATAAGCATCCAATTATAATGGTTTACATATAATGGGCATGTAATTATAATAGTTTACAAATAATAAGCATCCATTTATAATGGTTTACATATAATGGGCATGCAATTATAATGGTTTACAAATAATGGGCATGCAGTTATAATGGTTTACATATAATGGGCATGCAATTATAATGGTTTACAAATAATGGGCATGCAGTTATAATAGTTCACATGTAATGGGCATACAATTATAATGATTTACAAATAATGGGCATGCAATTATGGTTTTAAAAAAATGGGCATGCAAAGTTTGAGATGAGTTTTACTCTAAGTTTAGACTTTTCAAGAAAGAGAGACCAGAATCAAAAACACTTTGCTGCATAGTGAAACTCTTAACTGTCTCCTCAAACAACTTGCTAAAGGAATGTTAATGCATACCGTCTATACTCGAGGATAAGTCAAGTCCAACTACAAACTGCAGAGACCCATGTCTGCCATTTCATTTGTTAGGAATAATCAGTAGAGCAAACAACATAGACCCTGCTTTGCCAGCACATTATGTGATGGCAGATCAGGGTCTATGTTGTTTGCAGTTGGATTTGACTTAAAAGCAAGTATAAACGGCACTTAAAAAAAATCACTAAAAGCATTATTATCTAGGGAAAGACAAATACTGTGACGGATGAAACTACACTGTATCTAAAGTTCTTGTGGGAAACCAGTCAGATTAATAGAATGGATAATATGACATTTCATCAGGAAATTCAAGTACTTTTCAATGGCAAAATATTAGTTTTCAAGCACTATAATTAACTGTATTTAAACTTTGGAAGAATGTTGACTACAGTGTGTAGAGTCCACACAATATCAGATTTAAGTATTAGGCAAGAAATATTTTTTTGTTAACTAGTTATGGAAAAGACATTGTACCTGAAGGGGCTTGCAGTGTGGGGGGTATGGGTGCAATCATCTCAGCTACATCATTTTGGGAGCTAGCAGTCTTATTTGACTGAGTTTCTGTCTCCCTCTTGAATTTTTCATGTTTAAACAAGAAGTATTCTAAATTCATTCCTACTGTTGATATTTCATTTTGTTGTGCTTTTCCCTCTTGCCATGGCCCATGGCAGGGGACTTCAGAACACTTTCACCAATTGATCCAACCTCAATTTCCTTTCAACAAACACAATACAGTAATTTGTCTATCAACTGTCCCCCTTACCCATAGATAACGCTTGTGGCAATTGCTTTCAAAAATATGCTTCTTATCGCAGAGTACTTAATTGACTTTTATTGACTGTAATGACCTAGTCAACACTGCATCCACTCATTTAAACATCAGGTCTCACAGAATTTTTTTGTATTGTGACACTCCCCTAATCTTTAAGGTAGAGGGAATTAGCCTACCATGCATGAACCTAGTGTTTATAAATTCACAAAGAAACAAAATCTGTAATTTGGTTTACATTTACTTTGAATTAGGCCTGGAAATGGATTTGCTTGTTTGGTGTCTGCCTTTCACGGTTAGACTACCACAGGAGATCAAATGCATAGTGTTGGCTTCAAATGAATGACCAACTTAGTTTACATGTTTATGTCTACTACAGAGATTAAGATCTCAAAATCAGCATGGCTGATGGGTGATGAGAAGCACACCAATTTGTTATGTCAACACTGTGAACTTTAACCATGCATAAGGCCCATATTAATTAGGCCACCTTGTCACAGGAAAATATTCAAATTTGCCACAGACTGTCAGAACTGAACATTGTCAAATAGGGGTTGGGGCAATGTTGGTTCCGTGTAAAAGGTTATCATTTTTAGTTGGAATTACCGGAGTACTTTATTAAAAATTTTACAAGCATGCATTCCACAAAAATCATTGGTTAGTTTTATTTGTATCTTTAATGTAGAGTTTTCATTTTTCTGCAATCTGTCATCATCCAAAGAAACTTCACCAAAAGAACTGTCCAGTGAGACCTCACGAGGTGGTTAAATAATTATTATTTAATGTTTTACAATGAAATGTGTCTGTTTCAAAATTCAAGCGCTTTTCAAGTACTGAGCATTTTCAAGCACTTTGCAGTACTTTTTAGAGCCAACCTCAAATTCAATGACTTTCAAGCTAACCACCAAAATTCAAGCACTTTTCAAGATTGTGTGAACACTGAATAGTTAGTCCAAAGTAGATTAAACCATTTGCAAAAAAAAAAATTGGACTTAAATGTCAAAACAAGAAAAAGAAAAGAAAACCGACTTGAACAAAAATGTATATTTATATGTGTAGCTCTCTGGTAAAATTATTTAATCCTTTCCCCTTCAGAAACCTCATAAGATTTGTTTCAGTCGTCTAATCCAATAATTGTTGTTTTTGAATAATTTGTCTACACATTACATACAGGGTACAGTAGCAGATGCAATTTTAAAATATGAAGATTACTTATCTGATACCGACACATTCATTTTTCATAATATCATATATACTCGCAAAGACTCAGATCTGTGGTTGCATAATGCATCGGCAGATCCGAGTCAATTTAATTTGTCACGAGTAACCAGTAGAACAAACAGGATCTATCTAGTTTGCAGTTGGACTTGACTTATAAGTGAGTATATACAGTACTACTCATGAGCCGAAGTAAATTCTCTTTAAAAAGTACAAGAGTGGTGCTCATCCAAGCATGCTCTCTTACTACTGTATCATATTTATTACATCTGTGCCATAATGTGTTTTAATTTTACCAGAAGACTGTTTGTTTCAATTGGACTTGTCAAATGTAGCCAACTAATTTATGGTACATTATCAATATTTTCCCCATTGGAACCACTCAAAATATGATTCTCATGCTCTGATGACCTTCAAGTTATATTTTGCCATAATAAAAAATAAAATTAAAACAGTAACGATTTTTATGCAATTCTTAGAAGGTAAGTTGTACTGATAGTTGTGGTGTCTCAAATTTACCCAAATATTGTATATCTTCCCTCTACATGGACCATAAAAGCTCTAATGGCATAGTTGGAACCCAGTATCTTCATTAATGCTCTCAAAAAGTGCTGCATATTGAACTAAACGGATGGCATCAAGGATAATATCTTGTGGGAGGATGATGTTAAGCACAAACACCATGTGGAAAGTGAGGATGATAACAAAGACATGAACAATTACACAGCAATGGCAGAAAAAATGAATGAAGTGGACAAATATCAACATTTTGAGAGTGACAACGACAAAGAGGAATATGAAAGATTTTATACAATTGACTTAACTTTATACAAAAATGGATTGACCAAACCTCCACTGCCTTTAAACCTTTAAACAGACCTTTTATGGGCCAACCATATAATCAAAAAGATGTACTATCAATTTACTAAATTTATTTTCATGCTGATCGACAAAAAATGAATCCTGGTGCACTTTAAAGAACTGATATTTACTGGATGTGATTGGGTGCTGCATACAAGTGTTAAGCAATGAACAGGGAAAAGAAACTGAGAAAAAGTTACCATTTTATGGTAAACCAATAAAATGTCATGCAACAAATGACAATTGGTGCACAATCCAAAAAAGATTGCCCAACTGTTGTGTCAAGGAGAATACCAATAAAAATCATCTAGAGTTTGAAAAGTAGGATATCACATGTGTGTCATGACAGAACTTTTTTTATTCAACTAATCAGGTGCACATTATATATGAATGCACATTATACACTACAAAATACATTAGAGAGGGTATGTAACAGGCAATTATACACTACAAAATACAGTAGAGAGGGTACATAACAGGCAATATGGTGCATTCCTTTTAAAACAAAAAATCCTTCTTTCAAGAATTGTTCATACACAGTATTGAGATGACAAAACTGTACCAAGATTTAATACAAGCTGTATACTTAATTATTACTACTTTTGTCATTGTATATACTGACAATTGGGCCAATGAAATTCTCCTGATTTTAAGTTAAATCTACAGATCTAATCTGTAAATCTACTGACCTGATCTTTCTGGGCTGTCACAGCCATAGTGATCAAAGTGAAATGGTACTTTAACGTTCTTATGCTATTAAAAGAATAAGAAATACTTGCAACCTTTAGTTTATATTAGAAGCTAATTTGAGAGAAAAGTATACACATAAATGTTGTACAGTTATAATACAGCTCACAGATTCCCACTAGAAAATGTCAAAATACAGCACTCCCTCACTATAATGCCTTTCATTATAACACCATTCCTGTTATAAGGCAGGTATCGTCAATGATCTCATTTCATTATATAGTTATGAATTTATAAGTATAATGCACCAAATTATAAGGTGGTTTACTCTATAGCTCCCATCGACTAAATTATAGCATGGGAGAATTATATAATCTTAGAAAAGAAATTTGGGAATAATTTAAACTTAGCTGTGAAGCAGATCAGGGAAGGATAAAGAAGAAAAATATGGTTCAAAGTTTAGCTTTTGAATATATGACATATCTGAACACAACACTTATATAATGCAGTTATACATCATAAAATTGTTCTTTTTCTATAAGATAAACACATTATATCTACCCACAAGCTTTTTATTTTGAAATCTTAGAACTGTGACAAAAGTGCAACCACATCCATGAGATGCATCTTCATCAGCTCATGTAGCTACCTAAAAGGTACATCCAACCTTCTGCTTTAGTAACACTTGCACGTGATATCAAAACACATGTAAGAGCTAAAGTACAGAATAACTGCATGAGAATATATGACACAAATTTAGTACAAAAAGTCACATATAATTTATATTAACATTACTACATCACTATGCTTTTGAAGATGCTGCCTGCTGTTGTTGCATCAACTGCACCTGCATTTTACTTTGTAGAATTTCCATCGTCACTGAAAGAAGAAAAAAAGTTAATAAAAAGAAAAATCCTGCACTGTAACATAGTCACTGAAAGAAGAAAAAAAGTTAATAAAAAGAAAAATCCTGCACTGTAACATTTTTTCCTAAGAAGTCAGGGTTCTTGGTAGGCTTGCGACAACTCGAGTTGTTGAATTGAAATTATGAAAATTTTTTAATAATATTAATATTTTCAAAATTATAGGTAATATTGTTTTATTGTGGTTATTTTCTTTTAAAAGCATTTTATATTAATATTGTTTCATTTATTACCATCAGTAGAATATACAAGCTAGATAACTACTACCAGATCTAATCATTGCCCTATATTTGAGTTGTCTCCATTGATATATATATGAATGAACACACAGCAACCAGCAAAGCCATTGGATTTATAATTTGTTTATAATTTTAATAAGATCATGAAGTTTATTACTATTATTAGTAATACAAATTATATTTAGTAAACGACGAACGACACTATGTAATAAGCATGGAGGGATTGAAATCCTTCCAAGCCAAAATAAAAACTTCTTGCCCAAAAACGGAATAAAGAATCACTTATATAATGTACAATATTATCAGAGAGAATCGGTTATATGCATATCATAGAGGAATCCAATCTGAAGGGCTAGAATTAAGGATGATCACTTGTGATATGTTAGTGTGTTTACCTTTCTAAACATTGATCTTTTTAAGAATCCAAGTCTAAGAGTCATAGTCCAAGTAATCCAAAATTACTTACAAATTTATTCAAGTTGGTGTGCATTTTTCTATGCTCCTCTTAGTTAAATATCTATCCCAAAGTATGGTATGTATGTAACAGCATTTTATGGCACTTTGGCACGAAAGTGGCAATGTAGTGCCAAACCCTAAGTATGGATCATTATAAAGAAAAGTATGAGAATGAATACACCATCACTTATTGTCTATAAAATAATAGCTGAATGGTATTTCATCAAATTTGCAATGGCTGGAGATGATAGATTCCTCTTATGAAGTATATCAAGAAAAGCGTATGTTGGTGAGTGAATTTTTTCAGTATGGTACAATTATTGATATCACACTGGTTTTCTTACAACTGAAAACCTGTGTGGCCGATTTATGACAGGTCATAAATTGCTAAAGATTTCCCACGGTCTTGAATACTTTTTGTAGATTTTTATCATTTACTTTCACAGGACTGTTATTGCGATTAATAAAAGTGTATAATCATTTTTCTTTTAATTACTTAATAAGAGACAGAAGCGGTTAGTGATTTTGCTGACGGATCACTAAAACCCAGCTGTCACTAATTCATTGGAGCAGTGAAATTACTGCTCAGGGCTGAGCAAATCCCATAGCCCGACATCCCAAACTATTCATTTTCGAAGTCAGGCAAGTAAAATTTTCCAAGTCGCTAGTCCGGGATAAGTGCTTTTTTCCTATCTAAAATAAGTCGGTCAAGTCCTTATTTTCGTGCTTTAATCACTATATCTACCTTTATTTGGCCATTCATGCCATCTGGACATACTGAATACTTGATTCTATCCCTCTCCATGTATACATTTACATCCTGTAAAACACCTACAGGTGGTCAGTGATAACTATTGCATATGTGCATGTTCTGTTACCGCTTGACTGCATATTGGGCTAAGCGACCAAATTATCAGCAAATCAAAACATGTCAAACAAAACAAAGCTGGTATGATTAATTAGCAGTGTTTTAAGCAGCTTTGTTGCACTGTGTTTACTCAGGCCAGATCCCCATGAGAGGCTCACTCTGATTTTAATCCAGCGAGTCAGCGTAATTAATTTAATGAAAGGTACTTTACCAACATTAGTGTTGGTTTCCTTCATGAACTGATTAAATGACAGTAATGATTCTTTCATTTTTAATTGATTATACAAAGGATTAACTTTCACGTGCAATATTGCATTTGAAGCGAAACAATTACGCTAATTAATGAGCTGTCTCAGTTCGTAATTAAAAGAGAAGATGTTTGTTATGATCACATTAGAAGTGGTTGTCAAGCAAACTGATATTTACTATGTGGATAAAATGAGTTTACTAAATTATTTTCGCAAGGAAGGTAATAAGGACGATTCGAAGAAGGAAAATTCTTGTGAAAGTGCAGGGATAAAATGTAAGACTGCTTCTGAGTGTGAGAATTCCTTAACCAAAGAGAGTTTAAAAATTCTAATGAACATTTCACCAAATGGACCAGAGCTTGAGGACTTTAACCCAAACACAGCTATCAACTGCTGGCTTAGTACTGGTGCAGGTGGCCCACATGTACATGGACATTTTTTCAAATTCAGCAGCTTAAATATATATATACATGTACCTGAAGTAGCCAAATGTATATCAACCAATGTTTTTGAAAAATTAAATTCTTTTAAGAAATAATTATGTTGTATATTATTTTGTGTGTTCTTTCTATGGATTAAGTACATACATCTCATCAAATCTCGGCAAGTGATTACCATTTTAGAACAAGTGAAAAGTAAGGTGGGACAAGTGAATTTTCTGAAACCACTTGTCCTGGACAAGTGGATGAAATAAAAATGTGCTCAGCCCTGCTGCTGGTTGCTATCATAACAGTTAAGAAGTGGTTGTAAGTCATTATTTCCTTTAGTGGTTAATTGATCAGTTTTTTGTGTTAATTGAGTACCTACCAATATCCTGCACTTGATGAGATACAATAAATGCTCACGATACAAATGGGCAGGTGTTAAACCACTCATCCGCTCATCAAGTAAATTACTGTGATTATTGTCAAAACACTGCCACCAAGTACTGATTTCATTACCGACGATAACAAAAGGTATAGGGTATCAGACTAGTTCTGACCAATCACAAAAGGTCGCATTCAATGACAACAAATAATTCAGAATTATACTGAACAATGTGTTTTAATATTTATATCATTATTGATAAACATTCAATGATTTGTGCGGTGACATATACAAGTATTTGCAAAGTGCACAGCAACTACCGATATGGCAGAAATTAGATGATGATGAGAGCACAATTGCAAATATGATCCAGAGAAGAGACTCAAAAAAGTACCAGAAATGCTGAGAAAATAAACACAAGTGGCTGAAGTATGACCCAGGAGAGGCTGTGATGCTGTGCACTTTCTGCACTGAGTATTCAGAGAAATACGAAAGTGTGGAAGGTACTTCATTCGCAAGTCTTTTTGGTGAAATACAGTTGTTATTGTTTTGAGTTAATGTTAATGAATAAAAATGTTGAATTAGAAACTGAACTGACTTCTGTTTGATTTTAGCAGAATCAGTGAAATTTGAGCAGTGCTCAGTAAAAAATTTTATCTTGGTGATCCTGTGGGTTAGTGAAAAGTTTCAAGCCCTGACAGAAGTCATAACAAAGTCATTTTATGTTCAATCTCTCACCTAGTTCATAGCACTATGTTACACCTTGGTAAAGAGTGACTTTATATCAATGACATCATAATGTAATGATTGCATCTTTTCAAGCTGTGAAGTAAGCATTGATTAAAATCGAAAGTGGACCAACGTAATAGGCAAAAAACAGTATTTTGAAAATAATTTAAAAAGGAAGTCTTTTGAATAAAACCAAAACAACAAAAAAAAAGGGAAAGCATAAGAATTAAGAATTAAAGCACAGCCTCATTTTATCAAATAGAATGGATGCAATGCCCACTCTATACACATGTAAATAAATTACTGCCAAATAGAATCGATGCAATGCCCACTCCATACACATGCAAATAAATTACTGCCACTTAGAAATTCCAGCAAACAAACAAGAAATCATCCAGTGATTTACACAAGAGAAACAATGGAACTGCACCCATAGAAAATGCTTTAATGAAATATTTTGTATATCAAGCAGATTTCTATTTGAAGTTAAAAAACACTTATAAAAGGAATAAAAAAAACCCCAAAAAAACAGGTGTACTGGTTGAGATACTTACCTTGTTTCATTCGATATTTATCTTGTAGTACAGGCTGAATCTTCTCTATCTGTTTGGACACATAGTCTACTTTCCTCCTGAAATAGTCTTTTCCATTTTCTACTGGCTGAAAACAAAAATTGACTGAGTGAAATATATTTCCTTTATGAAGAAAATTTATCAAGGAGATAAATGATAATTGTACTCTTTTCATTTTTTTTTTAAACACAAAGAATATTATTTCACACCTAATAAACTTCCATCTTAAAAGCCAGTGAAAATATTGTTTCAGGCATCTATTGAGTTTTCAAATGGCATCATAAGCTTTCATAATTGCCACCTCTGTAATCACTATCTGCTATTGCTTGTTCAACCTTGCAAAATAAATGTATGATAGATATAGTTGTGGATATCTTAGTGCTTAATGCCGATGTATGGCTTCTTGATTTTAACATCTGACATTAGCACTAAGCTCTGTGATGTTATAAAATCTTTCAGAATTCCCAGATTGTTCAGATCTGGAGATGCCTGATAGGATAGAATTTTCAAAATGCCACTTTTCACCAAGAAACTTCACATCTAATTTTTTTTACCATTTCTCAGCACATCTGCAGTATGGAGCCATTATTTCTATAAATGTGCCCTCAAGCAGCCAGATAAACCAGTGATTCAAGCTTTATTTACTCTGTCAGCTGAATTTTGCATTTGTATACCCCACACAGATTTTAAAGTCTGACAAGGAAAATAAACTCAACCCCCATGCTTCTTTATTCTGCAAAGTTGCTAAGTGCTTTTTGTATGAAAAAAGTTATTTATCCCAAAAGAAACTTTTATATCTACGTGACCTACGAATTCTGCAACATTTTATGATACCATGGACCTTAGTTTTAATGTTAAACAACAAGACATCTGCACTATGACAGATATTTTTTTTTTTTGTAAATGTTATGATTCCCAGAAGTGTGAACTTCCATAGAAAATTGCAAACTGAAGTGTATAAACACACAATACAAAGCAAGCAATATATTTCTGCTGCCAAAACTTATAATTACAAATTAATATTCCAATAGTAGCTATGCTATTGAAGATGAACTCAAAAGATGGCAGACAGTTTTCTAGGGGAAATCTGAACTGGAACTGAGAAACAAAGCAATTAATATTTTGTGTTATTTTGTACTTTCCAAGTAATAGTTATGTACTTATATATTTAAAATATCCTAAAAGAGGAATACTTTGTGTTGTGTTGTACTTTTATGTGTATCTAATTAAGCATTCCAAGTATTTCATAATAAGAATCATGGAGATTATTTATTCAGAAATTAATAACTGACAAGAGTGTAATATTACTTCTTTAATACTTCTCCATTTTTGATTTTTTAAACTCATTTTAAATAATTAAGCTCTTCATTTCAAGACCAAATGTAAATGTTAAGGTACAAAAACCAAATGTAAATGTAAAGGTACAAAAACCAAATGTAAATGTAAAGGTACAAAAACCAAATGTAAATGATAAGGTACAAAAACCAAATGTAAATGATAAGGTACAAAAACCAAATGTAAATGTAAAGGTACAAAAACCAAATGTAAATGTTAAGGTACAAAAACCAAATGTAAATGTAAAGGTACAAAAACCAAATGTAAATGTAAAGGTACAAAAACCAAATGTAAATGTAAAGGTACAAAAACCAAATGTAAATGTTAAGGTACAAAAACCAAATGTAAATGTAAAGGTACAAAAACCAAATGTAAATGATAAGGTACAAAAACCAAATGTAAATGATAAGGTACAAAAACCAAATGTAAATGTAAAGGTACAAAAACCAAATGTAAATGATAAGGTACAAAAACCAAATGTAAATGATAAGGTACAAAGACCAAATGTAAATGTTAAGTCACAGAGACCAAATGTAAATGTTATGGTACAAAAACCAAATGTAAATGTTAAGGTACAAAAACCAAATGTAAATGTAAAGGTACAAAAACCAAATGTAAATGATAAGGTACAAAAACCAAATGTAAATGATAAGGTACAAAAACCAAATGTAAATGATAAGGTACAAAGACCAAATGTAAATGTTAAGTCACAGAGACCAAATGTAAATGTTATGGTACAAAGACCAAATGTAAATGTTAAGGTACAAAGATTTTCTGTATGGCAAAAATAAAAGTATTTTTCTTTATGCTTTAATAAGACTGTACAATGTGTTCTAGAACCTTTACTAAACTATCTCCATATACACCGCTCCCTCGATAACTCGCGCCCTATTTGTTGAAGTTGAAAAAAATCGCGATCAAAAATTAGTAAATGAAACCTTAATATATCGCTCGTTTTATCGTCAAAACCAGTGGTTAGTACCCAGAAATTTGAATCATCATCATGAAATTTTCGACTTTTAATAAGAAGCCAAATATTTTGTTCAATTTTCTTTCCAAACAACATTCTCAGTACACTATAAATAACAATATTCGATGAAATTTTGTTCAATGAAAACGTCACTAAAGCCTACTGGTGGCAACACTTTAAAAATAAATACCAATTAAAAAAGTTTTGTCAAGTGAAATATGTGTTTTAGTTCTATCTTTTAATTTGGTTTCAGTGTAATCATCATAAATGCAATAAGCCCTCTTGTATTCAAACGTGAAAATTAAAAATCAACCGACCCAGCTATCGCCGCGAGCCTTTCCGTGAGAATCTAATTATGTGCAGACCTTTTTTTATTTTTATCTCCAACTTGCGGAAGTATATGTTGTGTTGTTACACTCAATTAATAGCAGACCTGCTTTGTATTATCACGTTAATTACGTCTTTTGTATCAAATCAGACAAAGGGGGTGGAATAACAGAAAAGTTAAAAGGCGTGCAAATCCTGCCTGCGTAAGAGCTAGCGGTCACGGCCGTGTCAGGTCAACTCATTTCAATTGATCAATCGAACACTGTTATAAATATTATTATGTAAGTAATATAATTAAACTACCTTAAATTAGCTAACCCATTCACAAATGTAATCAAAGATAGTAAGGCAACCAAGCCAAATGAGTACTTGGAGAATAAAAGCTTTGTTTTACAGATGCGGTTAATTACGGAGAAGCGAGTTCCAGAGTTTGTATTAAACTTTCTAACATGCTACTCAGGGATTTCCTCAAGGATGAGACGAAGTTTCACTGTTACTTGATATGAAATCACGGCATCCATATTTTACTAATGGAACAATAAATAAATCAAGGTTCGATGTTGACGGTTGTTTCACGAAATAAATGTCAATAGTTTTTGAAAAAAGGAATCTTGTTTAGTTGTGAATCAACAACAACAAAAAGCAGTGACGTAATACACAATGTATCGCATACACGTGTTGTTCAAACCGCTTGGACTAATGTTGTAAATGATCTTTCAGAGGTTCGTTATCTTGAAAATAAAGGTAATTTATACAGAAAAGCAAACAACTACATTAGAAAAAGCTCTTTATTGACAATTATTCCCAATGTAATTATAAAACGAGTATTCCGCCATTAAACAGTCCCGTTACCCACCCCCACTGCGGTTTTCTCGATGTCCTGCGGGGATGGCATCCCTTTCTTAATTTTTTTTGAGGTCCCTCGGTAACTCACGCCCTCGCTAATAGTGTGGTCTATGTTTTTGGACCCCGTTGTGCGCGAGTTATTGAGGGAGCGGTGTAGAAGGTACTGCAAGTGTGACTGGAACCTGATAAACAAGTTATTAAAGATGCAGAAAGGTTCCGACAGTTTCTCACCATTTCTACATAATAACCTGTCCCTATGTCCACCAGTATATTCTCTACATCACTGAGCTGGCCAGGTACATACATCTAATCACAGTTAAGGACCATAAGATCTTTTCTTTTGTTTTGGTTTCAATGGCACTTTAAACACATGATAGGCTATATCATCTCAAGGAAATCAGAACTAAGTGCCTTTCCCCAAAACACACAGAGACTGGCCTGGACAGGTAATGAACCTGTGACCCTGATTACAAGACTGATGCTTTACCAGCTGAGCTACTGCAGCTTCCCAAAGGACCATAACTCCCCAAAGGACCATAACTCCACAAAGTACCATAACTCCCCAAATAACCATAACAATAACTGATGGATCAATGCTGAATAACAGCGAGGAATCTATTAGAAAAAGAATACTCTTACATATACAGTCCAACCCTGATAATATGAAATTCAGGAGATCAGGAATTTTGCATTACCTAGATTTAGAGAGAAATGGGTGCTGTTCTTATCTGAGACTGTAGTTTGCTTAAATGCTTAGGGATTTTAAATGATTTAACCTGTACAACAAAATTAAAATACAAAAATCTGTTTTGTGCATACTTTCATCTGCTGTATGTGGTGACTTAAAGAAAATGAATGCTGATACAGTAGTGTACTTGGATAAAGGCCGAATTCTTTGAGATGCCAGTCTTGTATTTACCACAACCATGGTTACATCACATTACAATCTCAAGAAAAATCTGTTTCTTTTTAATTTTGTGTCTCCATACTGAATCAACAAACTGAAAAGACAGTGACAGAGAAAAAGAGAATTTTTCAGATAAATGAAAAACAAAACCACTTTAGATTTATTTAAATAACAATCAGATGGCTTGCTTGTTTAGAAATAGCAGCCCACTGAGCAATCATTTTGACCAATATTCATCGAAGCCTCTGGCTTTTTTTCACAAGGGGGGAGGGGGGCTTTACAACTTAATTAATGACCAGTGGTCTCAAAATTCTTGTCAGCTTAAGGGGATTTTCTTACTAAGTGATTCATACTAAACAGTGAAAAGTAAAATAAAAATAAAGGAAGATTGTCGGGGAAAATTATTTATTTCATATCAAGCCAGCTTTAGTATTAATTCAGTTCATATTAAGTAGGTTCGACTGTATTCAACTGGGCAATAAATAAAATAAATAAATTCTGAACATGTAAGTGCTCTCTTAAGAGTGCTGTTCACAGTAGCCACAACAGTGACCAGTGTTATAAGTGAGACGACAATGTACTGAGGTATGTCCCAGGATGGTTGTGTCCTATATTGTAATAGTACTCAAAAGCATCAAAAATTATGTAAAACTACAACAGATAAAACTAAGTGAAATAAGAGCCATCAAGAGATGACATATCTACCCAGTCCCCCATTTATATAAAGACTCCAGGGCTTAAATTTAATGCTTGCATAGTCGCAAAGTGCAAACTAATAGTGAAGAATGCGACTTGCAAGCTCTTGCATTTTTTTGAAGTGCTAAAGTTTTCAGTGATACAGAGCAAATCACTAGTAAAACTCTTTGCAAAATAAAACAAGTTAAAAATTTCAACTCACATTTTCCACAGTTAATGCACATTTTGTGAGTATATGAGTGTTAAATTCAAACCCTGAGACCAGAAATCATGTTAATGAGACAATGGGAATTATCTACTGCAGGGTTCTCCCCAGATATTTTTAAGTTGTAGTGGTAAAAGTAAAAAAAGTAAGAGGTCCACATGGGGTAACATAACTTAACAGCTGACCATTTCACTAAGCAGGCTTTTATATAGTATTACAAGAACACAACCCAGCCATACCATAAGCTAATTGGTTTTATGGCCAGGTAAGCTAAAAACAGTGTGATCATGTAACCTCCAAAGAATCAACTAACCTGTACTACAAAAAAAATCATTATTCCACAAGTAAAATTTCACATAAATACCCCAATTTTGACAGAGAAAAAGAAAGAGGAAAAATTAAAATTTTGAGACCCTTTTCCCCATATCATCCTTGCTGGTTTAGTACATTAATGTTGAAATGGTCACCCCCTATATATTATTTCAGAACTGGGTCAAAGTGTTTTAACACATTTTTTTCCTTAAATAGGGTAAATTTTTTTAGAAAAGTAAGTCTTGTTTATGATGGAACCTTTCCAAGGTGTTTGATGAGGCAATTAAGGTGTAGTGAAAGCATCAATTAAGGTGTAGTGGTGTCAAGAAGGTGTAAGGTGAACAGTAGAGCTGAAAGAAGCTGCAGTAGTCCCACTACTGTAAGTCCATATTACAAAGGATACAGAACTAGTTAAAGGAACAAGAATGTCCTTTTCTCTGTTCTCAGGTCCAACTTTATTAAGACATTCCTGGGATTCCACAAATTTTCCTTGAGCCAGCTTCAAGGAGTTCATAGAGTTGCTAAACAGCTCTATCTCCTGGAAATATTAAAGAAATTCATCAATCAATATATAATAATAATAATAATAATAATAATAATAATAATAATAATAATAATAATAATCATCAAATTTTGAAACTTGTGTTCAAAATGCTTAATTAACAAAACTAACAATGCAACCGTGTTTATCACAGCAACAGAGGTACCAAGTGAGTTTGTGCAGTTAACGTTTAAATGTATAGTCAATGGCCAAACGTTCTCTCAAATTACTTCATTTGCACAGGACTTGCTGCATGCTTCTCAGCACAGTTTGTCAGCAACTTTCTGACTGAGAAGTCATGTGGTCTGTTCTGTAAGAAATATTTTCTTCAAGGTAAAACTAATGAATGAATAATTTTGGTGGCAAGAGATACTGACCTTGATACAGCTATTAAATAAGAAAACTCTGATATTATTTCACTTTCAGGCCAAGTTTCGAATTTATCTGTACTGATATGAAATATTACGGAATCATGTGCAGTAATACATGTACTTCCCCTACTTAATTGTAAAAGATGATTAATTACTTGGATAGATGAACTTAGCCTTCTCATTATTAACCTGACACTGGCTATGTTACCATTTACTTTTATGACACGTTAAAAATTTTGTTCTACTGTTGCACTGACTTAGCTGTGTACTTTTAATTTTCAGCCAACTACTTCAAAAGACAGAAAGAAGGCTGTGGAAGTATTCCTAATGTTGCTGATATATTTTTGGATGGAGTCACATATAATTAAGCATTTCTTGTGTGCAAATAAATTGCACAATTTATGAAAAATTGCATTTTATTCACTCTTCAGGAAATATTTTCAGATATATTTATCCAATTTGTTTTGAAATAACTGTCATCTTTAATCAGTACAGTAAGATATTTCTTGAACTGTGTTGCGGACAATGTTAAACACAGTGATTCCAACGAATGGTGGATGTGAAAAGTCTCGCAGGCTTCTAACATTTAAAGTTTCGTTAATGATGAAATAAAATGGACAAGTTCAATTGATGGACAATGGTTACAATTTACACAGTGAATTTGTACATTGTGTATTTTGGGTACATAATTAGTTTTTGAATTTTGTCTGAATTAATGGTTAATTTATACTTTGACATCCTTTGGCAGACCTTCAGATTGGCAGTGATGTATCATTTGACACCCATAATTATCATTTTATTTTAATGTGAAATATTGTCATAGTCTTTGTAATTTGAATTTTGATCTTGTCAGATATGAGTAATAATGTTTTAGATAAAATTTCATTGCTTTGCACTTGATACTATTTTATCTCTCAAAACACTTACTGTGTGGATTATAATTTCATTTATTTCTGAAGTCAATGACATTGCTCCATACACAGGATAGTCATGTGCCTTGGGCATGTCCAAACCCTAGAATTCCTCTTCTTCTTAACACTACCAGTCCAAATTTCCTTTAGATTTTTAAACAGTATATAATAGCCCTTCAGAACAGTTAGATTTTTAATTGGGACAAGTGATTCTTCAAAAGTCACTTGCTTTAGGAATGTGTTTAAAAAGAAATTCCTGAAGCACTGCATGAAATAAAAATACATTAAATCGCAACTATCAGGTAATGCTTCTGGTTGCATGCATTGATGATGATGATGATGATGATAACATCATGTACAAAGCATTGCTACACAGTTCATTTTTTCTCATTATGTATTAATTCTGGATAATTACCCTTCCCATCCCACACCCCAAACTTCCAGTGCTACGGTAGATCAAAACTCCATGAGCGTTGTGTACATCTACAATCTAAATCACAGAAACTTGTAAAGTAAGTTTTTATGATAATGTGTATCATATATCTGCATTTCCATAGTGAATGCTACATTTTTGTCAACCAGAAGTTTGTATGATGGTAAAATCAGAAGAAAGTTGATACTTGAAATAAAAACCAAGAATAAACCAATGAGATTGATTTCGATCTTTACTCCTCCAACAACCTACTTCCGAGTACCATAAATGCAGATACAACCAAGGCTTTATATTTATCAACTACGATCAGGAGAAAATGAAGGTTACGGCCCTTTATCAGTGATGATGAACAGATTAAATAGACCTATACATTCATAACAATAAAAATGTGGCAACCTGATTAATAAGGAATTTTATTTGTTTCTGGTCTTGAATAAGCAGGTTTATCAATTGTACAGCTCTCTAAGATTTTATAAAGATCATTCTCTCAGTTACTGTATATACTCGCTTATAAGACGAGTCCAACTGCAAACTGCACAGACCTATAGCTGCCATCGCATATGTGCTGGCAGATCTGGGTCTGTGCAGTTTGTTAGGAGTAATCAGTAGAACAACATAGCAGCAGATCAGGGTCTATGTTGTTTATGGTTGGACACAACTTATAACCGAGTACATACAGCAGGGCTGAGCAAATTTTTTTTCATCCACTAGTTCAGGACAAGTGGTTTCAGAAAATTCACTTGTCCCACCTTACTGTGCACTTGTCCCAACGTACTTTTCACTCGTCCCAAAATGGTAATCACTTGCCGAGATTTGATGAGATGTATGTACTTAATCCATAGAAAAAACAAAAAAAAATAATATACAACATAATTATTTCTTAAAAGAATTTAATTTTTCAAAAACATTGGTTGTTATACATTTGGCTTCTTTATGTTCATGTATACATGTATATGTTTTGGCTGATGGATTTGAAAAAATGTCCATGTATATGTCTGTCACCTGCACCAGCACAAAGCCAGCAGTTGATAGCTGTGTCTAGGTTAAAGTCCTCAATATATTGTGCTGCACAGGCCTTGTGAGGGTCCAGACATGTCATGAGACTTGATTGGTTCAATCCTGAATTTGTCAGTTCCACTGACAAATACACTGGGTGAATTCCCAACCTGTTCCAGTTTTGGATATTGTTTGCAATAACTGCAAAACATCTTTCCTTCCGAGTCAATACATTCAAGCCAAGGAAAACAATCAACCCTATGCGGCTGACAATTTTTGCCACCACGGATTCTTGCTTATGTCTCTTTGGAGAAATAGCTACTGCACACTCAGTAGCAATCTTATGTTTTATCCCTCTACTTTCAAAAAAAATTTCCATCTCCGAATTGCCCTTATTACCTTCCTTGCGAAAATAATTTAGTAAACTCATTTTATCCACATAGTAAATATCAGTTTGCTTGACAACTACTTCTAAAGTGATCATAACATACATTTTCTCTTTTAAATACGAACAGAGACAGCTCATTAATTAGCGTAATTGTTTCACTTCAAACGCAATATCGCACGTGGAAGTTAATCATCTGTATAATCAGTTAAAAATTAAAGAATCATTACTGTAATTTAATCAGTTCATAAAGGAAACAAACACTGATGTCGGTAAAGTACCTTTCATTAATTTAATCACACTGACTCGCTGGATTAAAATCAGAGTGAGCCGCTCGTGAGGATCTGGCTTGAGTAAACACAATGCGACAAAACCGCTTAAAACACTGCTACTTGATCATACTGGCTTTCTTTTGTTTGACAATTTGCCGATAATTTGGTTGCTTAGCCCAATATGCAGTCAAGTGGTAACAGAATGTGCGCATATGCGACAATTATCACTGACCACATTTATGTGTTATACAGGATGTAAATGTATGCATGAAGATGGGTAGAATCAAGTATTCAGTATGCCCGGGGGGCATGATTGGCCAAATAAAGGTAGATATAGTGATTAAAGCATGAAAATAAGGACTTGCCCGACTTTTTTTAAAAGCACTTGTCCCAGACTAGCGAATTGGAAAATTTTACTTGCCCGACTTCGAAAATGAATAGTCCGGGATGTCGGGCTATGGGATTTGCTGAGCCCTGTACAGTAAGATTCAATTAATGTTCATCAATAAAATACTATTCTAAGTATTATACCTATTCATGGTCTGTTCAAATAGCTAAAACACCTTAAAGGACACAACTGATGTGACTAAAATCACCAAATATCAGAGAGGGGTCAGGTAATTTGTTTATTTTGCACTTCAATGCACTATTGTTTTAAACCTGTAAACAATTTATGACTTGTACAGAACACTTTAAATTGTTATAATTGTATATATTTCTTTTATTTTTTTTATTTTTACTCTAACATTAATATTTTATATTTTGTGCACTGTATAGGCTGTACAAGTCTTTAAAGAGGGCAAATTTTGTGCAATTGCTACAACAGTGGCGTATAAATTCTGCCCCCAATCCTGCAAAACTTAATTCTGGGGCTTCCTCCCAATAAAAATAGTTGTTTCATGGGAATTCTCTGCCTTTACTGGGCCTGGGCCAGTTGCGGGGGTTGCTTGGGCGGTTGCTACGCCACCGAGATTTATACCTCAATACCCTTTTGTTCATCTGCATCAAAAGTGGTGAATGATTTTACCCACAATTACATTGTACATGCAAGTGCAGTGAGCTGAATGGAATACTGCCATTTCATTGGTCAACCGAAACTGACGTACTATGCCTAGTGATAACCTGATTTTCAGTCGACCAATAAGGGGGCAGTATTTCAGTCAGTGCGATGTACTTGCATATTAAGCAGGCGCGATGATGGACATGTTGACCGGTAGCAAGGGAAATGGTCTGATATTCCTTAAAGTTGTGGTAACAAGTTAAACTTTGTGTAGGCATAAAAAGTTGAATGCCTGAGCTAAACATTGGTACCAAATCTATTATGCTATGCAAAGTGTAGCTTGAAATATTAGCGTTGATTCTTAAATAGGTTGCATCAGAAAGGAGAGAAGTGTCCTCCCTTGTAGGTTTATATAGTACCTGTATGAGTACCTGTATGATTGATAGGTAAATTGTAAGCAACGATATGACCCCCTGTGTCAAATATATGATATTTCATGCACAAATGTTAGTGGGGATCTTCATAAAAATGCACAGAAAAGCTTCAGAAGTACCTGGAGCGTAGAAAAAGTCAATTTATTCTTAAAACTGAATGTTCACAAAACATTTCTATATAACCATATGTGGAAAATATGAAAATTTCAGCCAACGAGGTCAAGAATTTGCAAAAAGTGACCAAAGACCAATCCCTGGATCGCGCTGGGCTTCGGCAATGTCGCAAATTGCGATTTTTTTTCTTGATTGGCGACAAAATGTACCATCTGGCGATTTTTTGGGAACAACATTTTTGACTGTTAAAACTTGTATATACAATCTTGGGTTTGGAGTGGAGGAATTCAAAGGCACCATGAAAGGAAGCCGCAAACTAGGATATAAAATGCACTGGAATCTATCTATTGTTACATAAACAAATCGTTTGTTCATATTGGCAAACCATCTTACCAGTGCATTGTTATATCATAATCTGCTTATGCGGAGATCTGGCCTGAGTACTGTATGTTGTGATACTCAAATAGTCATGCTACTGGACTAGCTACATTTGACCCAACGATTGCTAATCCTTTTTTTTTTTAAAATAGTTTTGCTGAAACCAAAAAAAAAAAATAAGTCTCAATCAGAACTATATACTGTTATGGGTAAATGTAAGTTAGACATTTTGTGTTCATCATCTCATCCTAAGAGTACCATATATACTTACTTATAAACCGAGTAATTTAGGAAAAAATAAAAGCCTCGATGAAGGGGGGGTCAGCTTATTCATAGGACAAGATCTAAACTTAATTTTTTAAAAGTTTTCTTGTTGATTAACGGTATATATTGGAGGAGACTGGATGGATAGCTAGCTAGCTAGCTAGGAATAATAAAAACAAAACCAGTGTAAATTACAAATAGGTATATTATCGAGTGGAATATGTCACAAATAAATTGACAACTTACATTTTGTTCTTCATCGTGTCAAAAAAATCTATAGAAATCAATAATGATTGACATTTTAAATCCGTTGATATGATAAATCCATGAATTGTATCATAGGTTACATACCAGCATAGAAATAGTAGCCCAGAATGATCTGACTCACAATATCCCATAATATGTTAATTCCACACGTCTAACAAATAAACAATGAAAGTCAAGTCCACACTCTTGTGATTCACAGTATCCTATAAAGGTCACTGTCTAATATCATCTGGTACAAAGCCCAAGAATTCATCCTCATCATCTGAGTGACCACTTTTAGTGCTGAAATCCTCCACCGTCGTCTAGTCATCGTAAATATTGTCTGACTCCAATTCCTCGTCTTTACTGTCATATGCGGGTGTTTATGTGGAGGCTGAGCTTGGGCTCTGTAAGTGACACTTCAATCATACAGTCTGTGAAATCTATTAAAGGATGCAACTAAACAGGTGTCAATTGTGCGGCAAGATCACAGGGAGTTCAAATAATCACCCTCTATTATTTGGCACTGAACAAGTATCAAATACTCTGCTTGATCAAAGGGTTGTAATACGGGAAAACAAAGAGGGTGCTAAAGGATTAAGGTCAAACACGTAATGTAAGACATGTAGGACACTACTTGGCACTGAACAAGTATCAAATAATCAAGGTATAAATCATAAACCAGAAAACCGGAGAGAGTAGCTAAGATTGCTTCTGTTAGTAAAAGTAAAAGTGCCATTATCAGCGACTGTGAACGTGGGTTCAGTAAGATGAATCTCATCAAAATTGACATCATGTATAAACTTGGTATCTCAACTCTGGAGAATCTAATGAGAATCGGCACGTACAAATGTGAAGAAGGCTTCGACTTTGAAACAGCATTCAGCAAGTGGGCAGCAGTAAAATATTGACGCATACTCGTGTGACATTCTACTTTTTTTTTTTATGAAACAACATTTTAATAGTGCAGAACATTATAAATAAGCAATCAAAACAGTTATGTAATGATTTATTCTGTAATAGTATTGTATTGTTTGTTGTCAATAAAGTAATAAATACCCCATCTTTTTCAATTTTCATTGCCTACTACATTAATAGACATGGAAAAATACTGACTCCTTGCTTGGCGACATTTTTTTAAAATTTGGCGACAAAATGTTGAGGTTGGCGTTTTTTTTGCGACAACTTTTTTAAAGCCAGTACCATCACTGCAATATTACAAATAGTGGATTGTGCATGTGATTGAATGCTTCCTGTGAATTTATTTCAAAATATATCATAAAGATGAGTTCATTTTTGAATTCTGTACACTAAAATTATGCATAAAACATTCCATTTTCATATATTCTATAATTCTGAAAAAATCATCCCGTTGCTACAGTAATTTGGTCCAAATAAGCCTGCACCCTGATCATTTGTTGATTTTGTCTTTAGACTATAAAGAGAGTATATACATCATTTTACTACTTTACCTGGTCTAGTTGTTGTACTAACGCATTCAGCTGCGGTAACTGCAGCTGTTGTATGTCGATTGATTGTGTTTGTGGTTGCTTGCCGGCCATGCTTATCATCCGGATTACTTCCCCTACTTTTGGTGGTAACTAATATCAAGAACAAAGCCATGTACACGAAACATGTTCTGGTGCTGCGAATAGAATGCGTTTCTTTCCACCCTGCTACGGTACATTGATAATACATGGAGATAATTTAAAATACAAATTATATTTGAATTAATAATGAGGTTTGTTATAATAGTTGCTTTATAGGAGCTGCTTAGTCGTTGAAAAGGAAAAATGAACTCTTTCAACAGTTGAACCTAATACTCAATAAATACATTATCATCGGTCCACCATATTTCGTGCCCTTAACGTGAATTTTAACGCATTCGTTACAATATTGTGAGAATCTATTCAAATAACCATAGAAAGTGTTCAGCTATATCTATTTCATTTAATCATCGTTAAAAAAATTTGGCATTCATGTACATTAGTTCAGAATTACCGTTTTTCCGAACGTGTGTAAATTTACTTATTTCCGGAAGTGCATCCATGGTTCGTGCCACTGACTAAAAAGTCACCTGGCATATGACCGTAATGTGCTAGTTAGGCCAAGGTGTGGATATTATTAGTTTATAGCGTCGACATATTTTTGAACTAAAAAAAATAACATTTAAAAATGAAATTTTGTTCCCGTTAATTCTATATCCAGTTTGTGCACTTACATTACTGCTTGCTTGTTCTTTACCATATAAATACATGAATCAATAAGTCTAGTGGGACTATACAGTCTTTATTGTTTCTATGTGAAATAAAGTTAATTATTTTTAATTTTATCTATACAATTCGGAATTTAAAATTAAAGCTTTGCGACAGATCAGGTCCCGCATTCATAATACTTCTTAACTTGAGTGTGAACTCAACTAAACATTTGGTTCTTAAATGCTTTTTTTTGTTGTTGTTGTTGTTGTTGTTGTCCAGGTTAGATTTACATACATTGTTTAAGTAATATTATATGCAGCTAAACGTGACTAGTAATGGTTGCATATGCCTGTTATACAGCACGGACTCAGTGCAATGTTTCTGTTATAAAGCACGGGCTCAGTACTCAATTTCTGTTAGAGAGCACGGACTCAGTGCAATGTATCTGTTATAAAGCACGGGCTCAGTGCAATGATTCTGTTATGGAGCACGCGGTAAGTGCAAGGTTTCTATTATATAGCATGTGCTCTGTGCAATATTTCTGTTACACGTTTGAAATAGTGAAATCTGAAATTTTCTGCTGAGTAAGTACTTAGGGTTGAGATATTTTATGAAAGCCAGCCACGCCAGGAAATCGAAATATCTGAGCTTGAATTTACCGTTGAGATTTTGTATCAAATTAACCAAACAGAAGCAACCTTTTCTTGCTGAAACGTTAATTAAACTGTGTGAGAAAAAACTCAGTCTCAGATGATTTCCAGACTAGATCGTTGCAATCATCTCCATGTTCAACGAGATGCAAACAGACTCATCTGAATTCAGACCTGCTAGTGGAATTCTATACTGGGATTTTTCAGATTTTCAACGAAATTTGATGTATTTGTAGATCTCTTGCCTCCACTATTATATCTTCATCAAATGGTTGAAGAAGTAAATCTATCTCTTCTTGAGTCATCTCGGGAAATACGTTGCAGACGTCAAGATTTAGGATGTAATCAGCGATCGTCAGCGATCGTCATTGCAGTCGCCATTGTGATTTCTATGCAGCCAAAAGTATTTCGTCGAACGCAAGCACATATTTATCATAAAAGAAAGCGCTGAATATTTTACCTGACTACAGTTGGATATTGTATGACGTTGAACTAATAGGACTTTTTATAAGTAGATAACAAGAAGAAATATCGTAACCAAGATAAGGCAAAATCTCAAAAGGAAGAAACTTTTTGTGAAAATAGTAAAAATGCGGCCAGGTCAGACAAAAAAAAAACAACAAAAAAACCAACAACAAAAAACAAATGTTTGCTTCTGGTAAGAATGTGACAAAATAGGATAGGAAAGTCGGTACTAATTTTTTTTTATTGTTTTCTTTTTTTAAAAATCCAGCTTGTGTTAGTTCATGTTACAGTTTCCAATCAAGTTAGCGGTTATTGTTTGTACATTATAAAAAGTTTAGGGTCAAGGCCATTACAATAAGCTAGGCGGGGTTACCTGAAGTTCTGAACCACACGCATATTTTTTTGTTTGTTTGTTTGTTTGTTTGTTTATTTGTTTTTTTGCCTCATTCCTTGCGGATTACCCTACTTTCCAGTAAGCCTCTACGCGCACCTGTTTCAATGTCGGTCAGGCGCTTGATCCGCCAGACAACACGAACCTACAAGTTTAGAATAAAGTGGGGGCTAAACCGTTTTGTGTTTGTTTGTTAGGACATCGTGTGCACAACTTAAAATTTAGGCGGAGGGGGGGGGGGGGGCGGCTAAAATTTCTTGCTTCTCTATTGTACATTGGACTGCGTCAGAATGGATAGAAAGTCACCTTAGAGTTTTAGGAAAGAGTGGTTTGTATTTCCACTTACTGGGTGGGAGGGAAAAGAATGAAGCTGGTATAGGGAAGATTTGACATTGAAGGGATTCCTCATTTGCCTGGGGTGTAAACTTGGTCTTTTATACTTGATGCAGTCCTCTCCCGTATCACCATTTTTGCTGTACTGGTTGTATTATACATTTAAATAATGTTTAAGGGCTATTGGTATTGCACAGTTTAGTACAGGTGTGTGGGGGATGGTACTTCGATTGTGAAGAAATGGCTAAACATTATGGTAATAGATATGTCCCATTTCTTTCAGTTGAGTATCCTGTAACATTTAGCAGTGAGTGTGTGAAAGAATATCTTTTAATAAAAACAATTCCATACCTTTTTTTCACAGACTTTAATGCAGTGTACAGCAATATGGAGTCTGTATGCAGCGAAAAAGAAATGCCACTGACACTTATGAATAATCCATTTAGTGGCAAGGGAAAGCGGATTTTGTATAAAACTTGCAGAAATTGAACATGAAATATTTATCTGCACATACTGTTTGCAGATAAAATGGATTTTTGTAAGTCCTGACCAACCTTGACAGTAGTTCCCCCCCCCCCCAAAAAAAGGTAGGGAGGCCTGTACTGGCCATAAGCAGCATTTATGATGAAGACAATGACACAATTGCAAATGTATTTTGGTAATAATAATAATGACACAATTTTCAGTTCCAAACATTATGATGATCCTAAAATGAACAGTCTGGAATATTTTCATATTCTCCGCTCACATGTCTTTCTGTACATACACGTGGCTTATTCGACACACTGTAAAATCCACTGTAGAAAAGCACATGGATATATACATGTGTACATGTCATATTCACCGTCACTAAGCATGTTACGCAATACTTAGTTTAACATTCACGATTATTGACATTCGTAACATCGAACAGAATTGAACGAAGTACCTTCTTCTAAGTATACAACTGCTCATATATCTTACCTGATCAGTTTGTAATTTTGTTAAAATGTGTCTTTTCTTAATTTGAACCACACTCTGGCTTTACGGGAAGTGCCTTCTCATACATTAACGGAAACACCACAACTACAATAGTTCTCATACTTACAAGCAAATTCAATATAAGTCCCATTTATGTACACATATAAGGTTTATTGAGGATAAGTAGCTAATGTCAAGTACTTTTTATTATCTTTAGATGGGTATTAAGAACGAAGGAATGATAATACCCGAAGATATAAACTTCGGCGTAGTAATATTTACGGAACTACATACGGTGAAAGAAGAAAGGAAAAGAAGTAAAATGTAAACAAGCAAATAAGTCATTTCATTGTATGTATTTCATGAATGGTTAGGAATTGTCTTCGCTATTAACAGTACCGACCACAACTGTACTTTCAATATGGAAAGTTCGATAGCCATTGGGTTACATGCATGTGTGTAATATGACTGTTAGTCATGGGACCGGGTTGACTGGAAGAAGACCAATATGGCAGCCCCCATTACATGGCATCGTGATGTTCGCTACATGCATTGTACGCAAGGCTGAGTCTATATGAAACATGTAACGCTCGTTGCATCTTGCTTAGTCTTCATGCAACAAGATAATTGCAATGCAATATCTCAGTACTATCTCAATGCCACGATCTATTGCGCATAAAATACAATATAAAATTGCCTATATTAGCTCTTATAAATATCTTTTCCGCAAAACAGATTGTACCTGTACATTTAAATAACAGTTTTGAAGTTAATAATTTCTAACTTTTCACTTACTAGTATTACGTACTATACGGGATATATGGCTATACCACACCCACCCACCCTGTTCAGTCTATTCGTATTACCAATAGCCCTTAATAGGAGTTTCAGTCAAAATTGTGGTGCGTATACCGGTAAAGATTGAGTCATTCATTGCACCGTAAGGGAGATAACAAACAGTGACTCTTGACGTCACAAAAAACCTGTTTATACCAGACTTTGACATTTCGAAGAAGAAAGCTTATCTAACTTAGAGTCGGAGCAAAACCTTTGATAAAGGAATTCGTGTATATAAATCTCATAAGGCTTACAAATTGTTCGAGGAGGGTATGCATAGGCGATAAGCAAGGGGTTGAAAACTGAAGACAATGGCACGTACTTAGTGCATGGACTTATACATGCAACGGACTGGAAACTCCCGATCGAGATCACAATGACCCAACAAGATAACACAAACCGACAAACCTCTCGAGATTTTGTCCGGAGTGAAAACATGCTGCGCGTTTAAATACGAACTTAATATAATTTAAATAAGCGTTAAATAAGCACAAGTGTTTGTCCCTTATTTGAAAGTTCTAAAGTATTGCTTTTCTAAAGAGCCGAGATCGAAATCTGTTTAATTGATTGGAGATCTTCGGCCTTTTTCCAACGATGAATTCTGTTCCGATTTCACGACAGATTTCCGGTTAAAGAAAATTTTCAAAGCATACATTATGGGAAATCTGTCCACTGATATACTCGTTATCCTAAGAGATAGCTTCCTGAGCGGCTTGAGCTGTGCTCAGAATCAACACACTTTACTGATATGACACAATTCCACCCAAGATTCTTTTATTCTCCGTCTGAATCCATTGATACAAGAAGATCTTCTCGACTAATTGTTCTTCAACAGCTAACAATAACGTGTTAGACATTTAAAATCGATTTTGACTGTGTAACCAACAACTTTTGTATATTTTCCGATATGTATTTAGGGCCTACTGTTTTGGAGAAATTTATTCATTGATGCTACAGTACAAAGTATGAAAGGGCGCTTTACTCGACAAGAATGCTTGTTGGCCTTCAAACGATCATAGACATTAATAAGCTCAGACTGCAGAACTTATCATATTTTGTCAACGTTTTTTTTTCCTTTCTGGAAAGCAAAAAGAAGTATCATATGAGTACATATTTGCTTCTTCAAGAGAAATAGGAAGATCGTTTACATAAAAGAGGTCCCAGGATAGATCCTTGGGGAACACCTGTTTTGATGATCTTTAGAGTTAGAATGGTTACCATTAATTACAGCAAATTGCTTTCTGTTTCATAGATATTTACAAAACCACAGTAATTATTGTCCTTAATGCCATAATGTTTAAGTTTATGCAAAAGAATGGAGTGATTAACGGTACCAAATATTTTCTTTAGATCAAAAGGGTACCATTCCCAACAACATGCCATTCTTGAATTTCTCTGAGACTGAAAAGTTTATTATAATACTCAGCGTTAGCAGATTTAAAATATAAAGGAATCTTTTAAGTTCCTGACAAGGCGGAAGTTTTCAAAATAGTTTTCTAGTGAAGAATTTTTGGAGAATGTTTTGGCCAATGTGTTAGCAATTTCGGGTAAGGTTATGCTCAATTTATCAGATTTCTTTACGTGTTTGAGTTAACTTCACTACAATAGATTGCACCTACACTAGCCTTCATCAAAATTTGTGTATGTCCACACTGCGCTGTTCCTGGCATATATGCACCCGTTCTCGATTACATTACACTAATTGTTCCGCAGTGCATTTGATTACACTTCGAGGCCGTATGACCTTTTGGACTTCTTCTGTAAACTTTCGGAACAATATGTGTGGTGCTATTTTATTTCAAGAGTAAATTGATGTAAAGCAGAATACAGGAATCAAATTGTCACCGGTCAGGACCAAATTCTTATAAATATCCTCACATTCCTGTTGGACATCTTGCAAAAACATTTGGACTTTTTACGCTGTGAATTTTTAAAATAAAATCATGTCACTGTTTCAGTCCAATTTAATTTACCTATCGGACATGAGTATGGATCCCTGCCTTATCAGTCAATATACATTTTTCCCAGGAGCCTTTGATATAACTCGTAAGGCAGATAAGACTTATAAGTTAAGCCCTGAATCTCGACATTGAACCAGATACATCAATCCCACATCTGACACCATGTGGAAACTGTTGTTAATTTGCATTAGTACGTGTGCCATCACAGAAGGCACTCTAGTATCGCTTGAATCTTTCAACCAGGACAGTAAGTATATTATTAACGGACTATATAATTGACATCTTAACATATATAATATCACTATATTCGGGAACAGTCCTTAAAGTGTAAGAGAAAACATCTGTCCTACATTGGACGTGATTTTTTTCAGAACTTTTTAATTATTATATTTCGAAGCCAATTACTTCAATATATATATATATATATATATATATATATATATATATATATATATATATATATATATATACACATATATTCACTTTTAAACAATGATATGTATTTTTAATCATGGGGGGGGGGGGGGAGGGCGTAGCCGGCGGCTAGAGTAAGTTTTCTTTACAGTTAGATGGTTACAATTATGCCCCGAAAACATAATTTATTGTAATTTCATTAATCAATATGGAAATGCACATTTAGATCCTTTCCCAAAACACATCCGGAAGTGTTCTAAAGTAACATTAATTTGTACACAAACTTGAACATGTACTAACACTAAGTCAAAATTATATTTATCAAAGACATAACATTTCCAAGCAAAATGAAAGAAACATATACATGTAATTAGGTAAATCAACAATTAAATAGTCAATGAGAGAGAGAAGGCATTTCAATAGTTACAGGTATTAATGTCCATTTTCATTTATCTGAGGTTGTTGGATATCTCAGTTTCTAATTATAGGTACTAACGGCGTCTAGTTTCGTGGGGATATTTCTACACAGTTATAAATATTGTAGAGTTTTCTTCGTTATTTTTGTTTGACGTCACTTGTCAGAAATAAATCTAGCGTTAATTAAGGATTGAGTTAAAACACAAAATGGAGGACAATATAAAAAATAGTGTTCTCAGTTTGTTGTGTAGGATATTTAGTTGACGTTTGCCAATAGCATAATAATGTGGTGGTTTGTGAATTGGATTAGATACACATGCTTTAAATATGGCTACATTGGTAGTATTCTGGACATAGTCAGAGAAATAGAGAGTTCCAAGGAGCAATAGTGGATATGAAAAGGACCTCTGAAAGATCTCGAGTCTGATCTTTCTTTCTGTTTCCTTTGTGAAAGAACATCGCTCAGATAGTTAGGTATTGATTATTTATGATCGAGTATATTAGAAACCTGTTATCCAAAAGTTTATGCGGAAACTGTGCTCGTAAAAATAATCTCTAAAACAAAAAATTGGTAGACCTATACGATTCGAGCAGGTAACATTTGAATTTTTTGCAACCTTTCTGAATCTTCTTTTGAGCAATTATCACAGAGTTCACAATTATATTCTAAAACTGGACGTATGAATAGTTTATAAAGTGTATCTATTCTGTTACAAGTTTTTGTTTTCTCTACACGCAACATAGCTAAATATTTAGATGCATTCTGGATACATTTACTAATATATATATATATATATATATATATATATATATATATATATATATATATATATATATATATATATGTATATATATATATGGAAAACCGCAATTTAATTGCATTACCTTTGACATTATTAAAACAAAAGGGTATAAAGTAGAGAATACAGATATCTTTCTATAAGGTAGATAAGAAGGACACGAATTTCGGTCTTTGCCCACCCCCCCACCCCCCAAATCCCAGAAAAAAGTAATTAAACCCAAAACAAAACAAACAACAATTCAAAACAAAAACAGAAAACAAAACAGAAATGTAATTCTGTTGTTTACGTTTATTTTATACTGTGAATGATTTAACAGTTTTTGTAAATTGTACATAATTGTTCTTTCCGTATTTCAGCGTTTGTTAAGTTATTCAGGCAGGTACTTTTAGAGAAAGTGGCAGTAGAATGGAACGTCACGATAGAACAGAGTAATTTGCTGAAAACCAAAAACACCGAGTGCAACGGCAAAATAGACGCACAGGTCAACGCGTGCAAGTCAGAAACGCAGAGCACGTGCGGGTATGTGATAGGAAAATTGCACGTGTTTGTTTAAAACTAAATATATCTTTAAAAAGCACATACTGTTTGCTCAAGAGGAAAATATACAGTATGCTGCAAATAACATGGATAATTTTAACTATACAGAATTTTAATAATTATCGTTTGTTTTGATTGCCATACATTTTGTAAAGTGACGGAATATCCCTGTTTATGAAACAAGAAATTGAAAATAACCATAATTCTAGAAAAATATTAAACTATGCAATGGTAACTTATTCGATGGGATTCTGCAAGTATCACATTATATGTCTATACGAAATAAAAATACTTAATATCAAACTTGCAACATTTATAACTGTTTAAGACCGTTCTCCATTTGAGCCATCTGGATTTACAGTTGTAAAATGTTCAATATTTTTCAAGGGCTTTTTATTTTTATATGTTTTTGACCAGAAAAAAACTTCTTGTACAGAATCAAAGTAAATACTTTTTTATTCAAAAATATAACTTTTCATGTAAGATACTTATTTATCGTCCACCGTAGTAATGACTTAGCTCTTCCATTTCAGAAAATCCCCCTCGTTTACGGACTATCTGAACTTAATTAATCCCTATACGTACCTAAAGGGCCCCCTTAATGATATTGGACACAGCCTTACAGACTTGGGAAATCTCGTGGCTGATGGCGGAAAGGAGTTTGTCTCGTCTATGAAGGGTCTCGTGAGTTCCACCGGCCAGGTAGTTACGGTAAGTGACTCGAGCAAAACTCCGCCTTTTTGCACATTATTTGGGGAACAGTCTTTATAGCGCAGTGATGAACTTATTGGATTTTTATCATTAATTTTCTGTTCGATTCCTGTTCCCTGCTGGAGTAAGCGTGCGTAGAAGTCCATCCAGGTCAGAGGTTTGTTCGGAGTTCAGTGGATTCCTTTACGTCAATGTCACCTAGTGAACCGTTGAGAGATCTTGACAAAGTTTGTCAGAACTTGTTGTACAATTACGTCAAAAAAAGTTGAAATGGTGATTTAAAATCTCGTATTGTTAAGAGGTATATACAGCCAATTTGACAATGTAACACGTGTAGCGCATGGGCATTGTGAAATAATGTTAATCTCTCTCTCTCTCTCTCTCTCTCTCTCTCTCTCTCTCTCTCTCTCTCTCTCTCTCTCATAAATATTGTTTGTTTATTGAATCTATCTTTTCTCTCTGATTTTATTCATCGAATCTTATTTTAATTGAGTCTGTGACATCTTACAAGAATGGCAATAACTATAACAAATAATAATAATACCACTATGATACAACGATATGTCTGAGACCACCATGATAATATTCGGATATTATGAATCAAACTTTAAGAAAAAAAAAATATGGTTTTCTTCTTTATTTCTTTACAAATCGTACCTGTCGCTGGGGGAAGAAATGCGCACATGGGGAAGGGGGGGGGGGGCTAGGCTATTAGTTACGTATGATTCTATCCTGAGATAGAATTTGAAAAGAATTTCCGGAGTTAAAGCTTTAAGAACATTAAAATACGGTTATTATATGATCGAGAAGGTGTATAGGAACTGACAAACATCTTTGATGCAATTCAAGTAGTAATGGCAGGTTTTTTGTATGTTAGTCTCAGGTTGTAGTTTAAACGTGTCTTATATCTAAAATCTTCTAGATGGCAGTTATTTTACATTTCAGGTTGATTTCATAGCAGCCAGTTTTTTCCTTCCTTCCTTCCTTCCTTTTTTTTCTACTAATGCTGCCGCGTCTCTTCCGACCTCTTCCTTTTACAACTACTACTACTACTATAACTACTACTACTACTATAGTGCGACTGAGATAAATTGCAATATGTTCATATTAATATTATTGTTAGAACACATTGGTTTGACCCAGGTTTAGGGATATCAGGTTGCATTATTTAATACTAAATTACAAATAAGTCAGAAATTATTCATTGTTGTAGAAGTATGACTCGAATCATGTCACATATTCGTTTCGGTTGCTCCTCTACAGCGAGGATAAAGTTGTCAGAAATTTTCTGACATTCATTCTACTGTTTTTTGTTTATACCCTTGAGGCTGGAGTGCTTGTGTCCGTCCGTTCCTCCTTTCCTACTTCCGTCTGTTCGTCCTTGTGTCAGTAACACAATATTGTAAACACAACTTGTCTGGAAGTTTTTCATGAATTGGCCTTAACCTCGGTATTTATTATGGTCATCAGCACTTTCCTATCTTGATTTTTGCTGGTTATAGTCGTTTTTGACTTGGAGCTAAATGCAGTGCATGCATAACATAATCTTGTAAACTGGTCTTATAGCCACACACACACACGGAGTTTTGCGAGGTGGTATACTGGAGTAGTTCGTCCGTCCATCCGTCCTTCCGTTCGTCACACTTTTGTTTACTTAATATCTCATAATCCTTTTGATAATCTTCATGAAACTTGGTAAGCTTCTGTATCATGACTAGACATTGTTTCCTGTTAAAAATGGAGTCTGTCTGATTAGGACTTTTAGAGTTATTCCCATTTTGATTAAATTGTGCAGCTAGTCCCGTCGTCCGTAACACTCTTGTCCGATTAATATAGCAAGAACTGCTTGAAATATTTAAATGAAACTTGGTATGCGTTTGTACCATGACAAGCGTTTTGTAACATATAGGATTCGGCTTTGTGAGAGTAGTACTTTTAGAGTTATCTCCCCTTGCTTTGAAAGCGTATACTAACACTTCATATCTTGCTTCAGTATTCCGTAAGTGCTCGGTTACGGACAGGTCTAGGTTTGAATGGATCACCATGAAACTTGGAAGATATTACGGTCATCATTTGATGACGCGCATATCGACAGATGCAATATTTATAAGAGTTATTGTTCTCCTTGTTGTGCGCTGAAGTTACACTCCACAGTTTTTTTTTATTTTGCACAGGTTTGAATTTTTAAATAAAAAGTGAATTGCGACATTTGATTTATAGAATCATGTGCTATTTAGAGTACAATCCAAGGATTCTTATGTAAGCGTGAATATTTTTTCTTTTTAAGCATTCAGTATATTCTAGATGCTATGGGTATCTATCTCAGTATGATTACTTAAGGGCTGGAATGAGAATTAAGCGCTCAGAGTGAATGCGTGGTTTTAGTAAACATAACTGTGTATCAAATGTTTGAGATGAAATTTTTAGAAGAAAAATTATCCGGTCGGATTTACTTTAAATGTTGTTTAGAGAAGGGAACATTCAGGTACTTAAATCTCCATGTGAGTGCAGTTGTAGGAAAATTCGCTTGTTAGAACACGAATAAAGCAAATGTACCGAATTTCAGCTTTTTGTTTGGTTGCATTTTTGGTGGATTAGAAGCTGTATTTATACTGCAGAGGAATACTTATGAATTACAAATACGATAAAACCATCAGCTACACAGACAGAGACTTTAGTTTGTATGATAAAGAATGAAATATAAATTCCAGAATAAGGCAGTTTTAACGGCAAAGATTGACCCCAAAGCAGACCACAGAGGTGTGAGGAAGTAAAAAATGTTGAAAACTATGGAGTGTAACCTGAATGCATTGTATGATAGAATCTTGCAAAGACTACTAATCTTACAGATTTGTATGGATTTCTATGTAACCTGGTACATATTATAGTCATCATCTGAAGATGCACATGTCGGCAAATCACAACAATTTGTCTTGGAGTTATTTCGCATATATGACTTGAAGCTGGATGTATTGTATGATAGAATCTTTCAAACGCAACTAATCTCAAAGTTTTCATTGAATCAACATGAAACTTTGCACATTTCACGGCCAGCATCAGTATGTCGGCAAACCACTTTGTCCACACAATTTTTGTTAGAGTTATTGCCCTCTTTGCCTTGCTGGTTAATACACTATTTGACAGGATCCGTGAACACAACTTGTGATGCAGTTTTTTTAAAACTTGATAGCTATCATCATATGAAGATGCGCATATTGACCAATGACAGTGTTTCTGAGGGTTTTGCTGGAGTTGTTGGCCTTCTTAACATACAGCTGGAAGTATCATATGACAGCCTGGGTTGCTGTGAAACCTAGTACATATTATGGCCATCATCATCAGATGTGCAAGTTGATCAGTCATTGGGCTCACACAATTTTCGGAAGAGTTATTTTACTTCTTTTGGACTTAAGTTACAGCTGGATGCAATATATGACAAAATCTTTTTAACTCTATTGGTCTTGCAGTTACTAATGGATTTCGGTAATACTTAACGCATATAATGGTCATTATATGGAGATATGCATATTTAAGCGCTTAGTTCGCATTTGAGACCCATAGTAATAATACCGAGGTAGTTACCCACAGTATTAGGAACATAATGAATGCTTAAAAAGATGCTTTGTACTTGCGTGATTTTTGAACAAGTTATTGTCTATGTTTGATTCGCTGTCGGAGACCAGTAGTCTCAGTTGTTTTCAAGTGAAACTGTACTGTAGACTCATCTCTATCACGGGGGTTGGAGTTGGATCCTGGAGAGGCTGATGTATATGTGCGTGACCGAATGCTCACCATACCTCTAGTTAATCAACCTGTTATTTATTTGCATGTAAATATGCCCGACCGTTGTGCTTATTATTGCAGATTTACTCCAGTGAGCTGTACTACTACTTACTACCACTACTACTTACTACTACTTACTACTACTATTACTGCTTACTACTACTACTACAACTATTATTACTACTACTACTTACTACTACTACTACTACTACTTACTACTACTACTTACTACTACAACTACTTACTATTACTACTACTTACTACTACTACTACTTACTATCACTACTACTTACTACTACTACTTACTACTACTACTGCTATTACTACTACTACTTACTACTACTACTTACTACTGCTACTTACTACTACTACTTACTGCTACTACTATTACTACTACTACTACTACTTATTACTACTACTACTTATTACCACTACTACTTACTACTACTACTTATTACTACTAATGCTTACTACTTACTACTACTACTTACTACTACTACTTACTACTACTACTATTACTACTACTTATTACTACTACTTACTACTACTACTTACTACTACTACTTACTACTACTACTATTACTACTACTACTACTACTACTTATTACTACTACTTACTACTACTACTACTTACTACTACTACTTACTACTACTACTTACTACTACTACTACTACTACTTACTACTACTACTATTACTACTACTACTACTTATTACTACTACTTACTACTACTACTTATTACTACTACTTACTACTACTACTTATTACTACTACTTACTACTACTACTTACTACTACTACTACTTACTACTACTACTACTACTACTTAATACTACTACTACTACTACTTACTACTACTACTACTACTTACTACTACTACTTATTACTACTACTACTACTTACTACTACTACTTATTACTACTACTTACTACTACTACTACTACTTATTACTACTACTTACTACTACTACTACTTACTACTACTACTTACTACTACTACTACTTATTACTACTACTTACTACTACTACTTACTACTACTACTTACTACTACTTATTACTACTACTACTTACTACTACTACTACTTATTACTACTACTACTTATTACTACTACTACTTATTACTACTACTACTTACTACTACTACTTATTACTACTACTGCTTACTACTTACTACTACTACTTACTACTACTACTACTTACTACTACTACTACTTACTACTACTTACTATTACTACTACTACTTACTACTACTACTTATTACTACTACTGCTTACTACTTACTACTACTACTTACTACTACTACTACTTACTACTACTTACTACTTACTACTGCTACTTACTACTACTACTGCTTACTACTTACTACTACTACTACTTACTACTACTTACTATTACTACTACTACTTACTACTACTACTTACTACTACTACTACTTACTACTACTACTTACTACTACTACTACTTACTACTACTTACTACTACTTACTATTACTACTACTACTACTTACTACTACTTACTACTACTACTACTTACTATTACTACTTACTACTACTACTACTACTTACTACTACTACTACTTACTACTTACTACTACTACTACTTACTACTACTACTACTTACTACTTACTACTACTACTACTACTTACTACTACTACTTACTACTACCACTACTTACTACTACTACGACTACTCTATACACTTGTATTGAAACTTCAACCTTATGTTTGCATGATATTCTCTTCAACCGACAGGACGCCTTTAGTGGGCTCAAAGACGGTCTGACTAAGGTAGGTGATGCATTCCTGTCGGCAGGCAGCACCTTACTGAACGGTCTTGGGTCAGTTGGGGGTACTATTAAAGACGGACTTAGCCATGTTGGTGACGGGGTCAAGGATGCAGTCAGTACTGTTACCAATGCACTAGGAAGTGTCGGACAGAGCATAGGCAGTGCACTTGGGCGTAGGTATCCGTTTTCTAACACAAGTATTTAGTTCATATTTAATATATAAAGCGAGTTAAATATTTCTGTTTTGATTACGTGTCACGTAAGCAAATGATGGAACGGAGAGAAATACGAAGAAAGTTGGATCAGTTTAAATCAGAAAATTCGAACCAAGGCCTTTATCGTTACATGTGTCCTATTGTGACATCACCATATAGCGCACGTGTTTAGCATGGTGTCATGGAATTGGTTAACATTACAACCTTCACAGCTCATATTCTTTCAGAATATATCGCTGCCGTGACGATGTTTTGACCCCCAGGTCATCTACGCATTAGTTCATTGTCTCCGTGGATTAGTATACAAAAACCCCGACTGGTTTCTACCATTGTTCCCCTGTGCATCCATTGAAATCCTATCAAGAATAAGGTAAATGAACCAGACCAAATTTTGCGACGCAGAGGCGTTGCATTGTGACGCCAAAGGTACATTATGATGTCTCCTCTTGTGGTATAACGTCATCTGCCGTATGTTCCATCACTGAAAGTGAAGAATCCTAGGAGGTCTTTTTTGTTTCTTCATCACATTTTACAAATTCCTAAGATTCTACACCAAGGACCTTTAAGAGCAAAAATCACAGGAAATACAATCTAAATTAAGTGTCATAAACTTATTAAACGGTAAGTTTTTTTCCTGGTGGCATTTTACGACTAAATGCACAGCATTGTAGCAGTAGTATTAACCGACATATTATCGATGACATCATGTAATAGAATGGTTAATTATATGATTCATGGTAGAGCTGTATTTTATTATGACTTAACGTCATGTGATACAAGATAACTCGTCACATTACACGCTGATGGCGTCGCAGACATGTACGTAACGTCATGATGCAACATTAATGGGATCATGTTGTTAAAATGAAATTTCACTGATCTGAAACGAATTTAGTTGCAAAGATCTATAATATATCATGTAATAAAATAATTAAAAACCTTTTGGCTTGGTAAATATAGAGGATATTTTCTTTTCCTACGTCAAAACATATATCTTTCATCGCTTGGTGCAAAAAACGTGATATTTTGATGAGTGGCGAAGCCACTAGATAAAATATATTTTATTTTGTTTGTACCACGAGATGAAAAACATCTAGTACTTACGCAGGAAAATAATTTTTTTTATTATATACCAAAATTGCTGCAGAATCAAAGCTTATAAAATTAAACTCACTCTTCAGCACCACCCCACCCAACCCCTCACTTTCAACCGTATTGATAAGCTCATTATAAAAAGTATCAGCAATTTAACAGAGTGGTAAGCTTGACCTACTTTGTTACAGTAAATTACATGTTTAACATTTTGTAAACTATTTTACCCTATCTGACCACAAAGCAAATCAAATTAAGCCAACGCATCACACCGGGTTTCTAAAAAATGTTTCCAAGGTTGTACGCGGGAAATAGCTTCGTAGAGACGTGAAAGGTGTGGAATTATATTTCTTCAGCAAAAAATACTTTCCATGCCTGAAAGGTAATGCAATTTCCAGTTATTTGTTCTAGCTCACTAAATGCTGTTTTTTTCTTGCTGCAAAACGACTATGTAGGCACACACAATCAAGCCTCGCATGACATGATGGGAAATCTCGTATTTTCACATGTGAAAATATAAAGATGTATTTTTCACATGTGAAAGTATAGGAATTAAAAAAATATGAAAACTATTGTGCCAATAATTTATATATTTCTCAATGAAGTATATAATAAAAAGCCTTACAAACCAGTAAATGTGTCATATTCACATCCGCTTTGTGTCCGCGCAATGAAACTGCATATTGACCTCAACAAAGGTCCATATATCATTGTCGAATAATGCCGGTATATCTTCATACGAAACAAACATCAACCTTATGCATGACTCAAGAAAATAATCTGTATTCTAAAATTAGGGGATAGGAGTCTTGTATATGAATGATTAAGGACGTTAATAGTGGTTTTACTGTTGCAAATTAAAATCTACGGGAAACGTGCCGATTTTAAGAGTTTCTAGTCTGCATCCGGACAAATGGGGAGACCAGCTAGATCGGTTATGTACTTATCACTTGTGTATCCGTTGTTCTCACTGGATATATGTAAAACTGTTTTTATTGGTGGACGTCAAAGCAGTATTTATATATGCACAAAACTACATGCCGGTTCTGTTTCCAATCGGCGGATAAAGCGATTTCGGTGTGGAGTAGCTATACAATTAATTCATACGCCATATCAAAAGAGTTCTTTACCCAGACACGACAAAAATTGCGGATTCGGTTTTGTATTTGTTACATACCCACTCTATTGCGCTTTCCAATATTTTTAGATATACAAAGTGTATGACATCTAAGCCAAATTGGAATTATGAAAGTTAACTTAAATGCATGTAAAAAATATCCACCACGGATATCATAGCAACAGTAGTAGATGTGAAATTTGTTTTCATAGGGAATAAATGAAATATATATTTGGAAAATTCAGTACAACGAGCAATGCTGAAGTCGCAATAAAAAGACAACAATGACAATAATCAGCTAAAATTAATATTTTTGCAAAATTAGTTTTTGAGCAAAGTAAGTCTTGCCGAAATAAATTTACAAGGAAGTCCTGATAAACAAGCAATATGGCGGTTAGGCCGTAGTAGTCTCAATCTTTCCCAGGGAGAACTAGGTATGTATAGCTTAAAAGTTCCCGATATTTTACTGCTGCAAAGTTTGACATTCGATCAACTGGAAATCGCGCTAAGTGTTCAGATGTGTTATTATCTGTTGTTAGCCTCTCTCTCTTTCTAGCATCACCTTTGTAGTAATATAATATAGTTCGTAAATCGTCATTATCTCCAATCTCAGACTTAGGTTCATATTCATTTAAGACATACTAACTTCAGTTCAATTCGTTGTCTGCAAAATTCTCACTGAAATACAAAATACGTCAAAAGTATTATCGTAACTTCTGCTTTTAACCGTATCATAAAAGTGACATTGACTGTGTCACAAACATGACTGTGTGTTATTCAAATGTTTTCGACAACAAGATGGAAATGACCTCTGCGAGCAAGTTTTGTATCTTGGCGTCTGGAAGATATTCTGCTATTGGATAATCAGCGATTTGTTTAGAGGCAGCACAATTTACAGTAGCAAAACCGATTCGATTTATACGATGGGATCGTTTCATGTTTCCAAACATGTGGAAATACTGTGTGTGATTATGTGTTGTCCAAGGAAATTAAATCTTCAAACTTTCAGCACATGTATCTTACGTGTTCCAAAATGTGATTGGTGTTGATCGTATTAGTAGGACGTTGGCTAAAATGTATGGTGTGTTATATTGGTTCATAACTGAAGTGCTAGATTTTCTAAGAAGCTTGCAGTCGTTTAGATGAACCAGTTAGGTGCCGGATCAAACCCATTGATGTATGAGGAAGTACCTGGGGTGCAGCTGAATAAGGTTTGTGAAAAATCTGTGTACTGTTTTCAGTAAAGCTTTAGGGCGTGTTTTCGGGATTGCAATATTTTGTAATAAGACATAGGTTTGACGAAGTGACTGTTTGATGATACGCAATGACACAAATCTCCGAAATGCATTTTCAAATGTTAATGTAACATTTGAAGAACACCGAAGATAACGTCAACGCTATTTAGTGCAAAGTCTGGGAGTAGCCGATCGTCAGGAGGATATTGAGAGGTCATGCAATATCAAGCTGGGCTCGTTCTCTGTGTTTTACTTTATGTCATATTTATATTTATAGTATCCTGCCAGTACGTGTTATAAAAAATAGGGGAAAAAACAAAAACTCAATAACAACCAATTGTTGTATTAGGTGGATTCAGCTGAGGTAACTGCTTGACTGTAAGTTTTGAGAGAGCTGTTGCTTGTTAATCGTACCAATACATTGCTCAAGACCTCAGGGACAATCTTAAAAGGAGATACTGACTCCGTTGAGCTCGGAATAGGAGATAATCCGTCGCTGTTTCTGGTTGAAAGACGCCAGAGGGGACAAATTCCGAGTAACCAGTGAAGTTAACCTTTTTCTCCAATCGGCATGTTACATATCACACAGTCTACGCCTACACTACCAGAAAACGAGCGATTTTAGTCAGTCCAAGTTTATGATTCACTAAAGTCCGCGTTGCAGGGGATGGGAAAGGTATATTGTCCTGTTTACTCATGATCGTAAAATCCGTCTTCCTGAAAATACGTTGGTTACGGAAATACTTTTACAGAATAGTCTTTTTATGTAAAAAACAAACAAAAAACTTGAAAATAAGGGCCTGAAAATAGTGCCACTCTGAATGTCCTTGACCATTTCATTGAACAGACATGCTACATATCAGTTTAAAGAAGAAACCGGAATAACACAGAGATGTTCCTGATGGAAATCATATATAATCGTCGGATCTGTGATTATTTATATGTACATTTCACGGATTTTATTTCACTGTTTTCTGCAATAGACAATGAATGGGGAAAACAAGCAACAAAAGAGACATAACTTCGTAGAGATTCAGAAGAATCGTATTGATTTCTTGTGTGATACTTATTAATGTGCGTTGCTTTTCAATTGATCAGATATTTTCGGGAGGAAAAGGGAGATAGATGCTGAGACTCGGCGTTGCATGGAGAAATGTGGTTCCTGTCATCCACTCCTTCTGGATAATGAACATATGCTTAGATCTATTTGTGGTGACCAAGTGGTTGACCTAGACAGAACCGTAAAGGCACGCGTGCAGCAGATCAGTGCCATCTACAATGCTACTATCGATGCATTACATCCCATTGTCAGCAAGGTAAGGCCATGTAATACTACTACTACTAATAACAATAACAACAAAAATAACGTGAGCACAATAGTGTCTGTGTCTATATATACATGTATATATATATATATATATATATATATATATATATATATATATATATATATATATATATATATGTGTGTGTGTGTGTGTGTGTGTGTGTATATGTGTGTGTTTGTGTGTGTGTGAAAGAAAAACTGGCAAACAACAGCGATAAGCTGGTCTGGAACAAGCCCAAGCTCTTATTTCGGAATCTACCAGTCCCTTTTTCAAGGGCACAAAGCCACAAAAGACGATTACATAAACGAAAAGTGAATAAAACACAAAACACACCAACGGCAAATACTATACAGAATCTACATGATGTTTGTTGTAGATATGTACATAGAAGATACAATGAAATAATAAATAAAAGAAGCAAGGTTGAACGAGGTTGAACGTTGCTACTTTTTAGTGCTTGTAAGAAGGAAATGGCTGGAACCATGGACCCCAATTGATGGCAAGTACGTCAACAATTAAACCTTTGCGCCATCTATAATTGTCCAGTTACTTTTTTATATCCCTGGTCGTATATTTTGTTGAACTTGCGGCTTCTTAAAACTTGCCGAAGTTATGTTCTAAAGTAGTATTGCATAATTGTGTTTGTACTAATTAATAGACTATAAAAAAAGCTTTTAAATAAGTGTATATATGCATTGTTTATATTTGACATTATTTTTACAGAAAGAAGGATCGTTAAGACCATGGTTTTGAGAAAGCGAATTAATGGCAGGATATTGTGATTTTGGTAACTTGTAAATTCCTTGTTACGTATGCATGGACAAATGCCCGTTTGGATTCTTCTTAAGTTAAGCCGCTGTGTTTGAGTGTTCGCAGCCGGCAAATCCAATAGGTTTCTTTGGATTTCCTATTTTCTGTGCTCCATTTTGAGTTATGGGCAATTCCAATCAGGATTACATCATTGAAAGTATGACCGGGAGAATAGACATGTTCCGCCACTTGACTCCTTTCCACCTTATTGGTTTACGAGTCTGATCGGTGGAGATTCATTCTAATATTTAATTGCTGCGTTTCTCAAATATTTTGGGTGCTGCATACTTTGCATGTAATGAGGTAGATCACAGTTTCTGTCTTGCATGTTATACTTTGGTTGTGAAGTGAATATTAAACTTTTCAACTGTGACTATGCTGGAAAATGTGTTTGTTTCCTTCGTGGTTTGGCACGTCTTGCATCGTTTGTTTCCCCAAGGTTTCTATTTCCCATCTATTTTTTTTATTTGAGAGTGGCTCAACATTTGCCGTGACTAGCATGTCTCTCACATTTTGAGGTCCACGGAATGTTACAACTGGTTTGTGTGTAAAGACCAATTTAAGCGGTTTATGTATAATGTATTTATGTGCATGTGTATGTGTGAAACTTTCATATGTGAGTATTACTTTTTTAAAACTATTATATATAAACGTGTGCCGTGTATAAAATACGAAATACTCAATGTCATAATGGTACATATGTGTCACAATCTATACAAGTATCCTATCCACCGACGAGTAACATATTCTGCTTAGTTAATAAAACACGAATATAAGATACAACATTTGTATTGTGTAAATACCACTATCCGGAGATACAACATTTGTATTGCGTAAATAGCACTATCCGTGACGAATATAAGACAAAACATTTTTAGTGTGTAATTAACACTATCAGAAACTCTGATTATTACACAATTGTCTGAAATATGGGTTCATCACTCCATTCTCGCTGATGCGTTGGCTTTTAATAAATTATATCAGTTTATCGTATATTTACTGTGAGAGTTGTTTGCAATTAGAATTATAAAATAATTGTGTTTTGGTTTGATCGAATTGTAAATTGACGTGAGACAATAACACCTTTAAAGCAATTATACACTTTGTTCTCTAATCTAAAATCTGAAGAAGTCTGCACTCGCACTTATTAGTTTGATTAAATAAGAATTCACCTGGTATCTCAAAAGTCTAAATATTAATTGTTCTCTTTAATACAGATCGAGTATGATCCTGCTTCCATGAACAACATGAAATTTACAACAGTGTTTGTGACTGCTTACGTCAAAGGAACTTACGTCAGGTACCAGTCAAGTGTAGCCTATGCCATGATGGACCTTCCTGGTACAGTTCGGACTATGGCCATGGAGTACTGGAATAAAATGTCTTAATATTACGTCTGATGTGGCCAGAATCTTGTCTTATATGAAGAAGTGATAGAACTTGAATAAAATTATAGAAAATTAACAGTTTATTATTCTTCACAAACCATAATATACATATAGTGATTACAACTGAACTAAATAGCGATATTTTGTGGTGTGTTTGTGTGTGTGTGTGTGTGTGTGTGTGTGATAATAAAACTGTGAAGTGACTAGTGCCCGCCGCGACAGAAGAGGCACCAGTCACTAGATGAACACAACGGTCATATCCTCGGGGCCAACAAATATTGATGTCGGCCATGTGTGTAGTTACAATATTGCTTTATTATGACAAATTTAGACGTGTAAAATACAGTGAATACAATTTCTCCTTGAGAATACTGTTACGTTACTATAGTAGAATTAATTAATGTCATGGTGAATAAGTTGACGCGCCGTGACTTGATTTTATCCTAAAGTGCTAGAATTGCGAGCACTAGTTGGTCTCATGAGGGCACTAGTTCGTTACTCGAAGGCAAACATTCCGTCATGCGAGGTAAATATTTAATTGTCATTAAGGTGGAGGAAACCTAGTCCAATTTATCCGCAAAGCACATGGTATGAATTTATTTGTTTATTGACTAAACGTGTAAGAGCTATACTAGAGAAATTTATGAAATCAAACTACATAGCTACAACAGGACGTCATATATTCTCCGCCTGCTGATATTGCTGACATCAAATGAAGGTGTTCCTTAACAATTAACTATCAGTTTGAAATATGTTTTATTCCAAAAACATTTTGAAATAAAGGTTTGGACTTAAATTCTTCCATCTTTGTTCTGTCTTTACCTAGAAATACACCAAACTCAGATTTTAACCGGCGTCCAATCGAAACTAATACAGCAATATCAGAATCAGCAACAGGTATATGAGATAGGAACTCGATTTTGTGACTTCCAACGAATCAACGATGTCACACTGTAAATTACAACATCTGACATTGATTTTGAACTTTTAGTAGCTCTAGCATTTATAAACATTTCATACCTCTTTTTGATTTCTTTCTATTCTATTTTTTTCCAGCTCGATTTCATTAGGTTTTTACCATTTATCCTTTTGGATGTTCCATTTGCAATTCCTATGTTCGATTCCTGTTTTTACACTCGAATTAATGGATGTATGTGGGAACTTGTGTCGTTATTACAAGGGACGGCGGTGGAGAAACGGAATAATAAAAAATTCATGGCACTAGAGGAGAGTGAGGCTGAGTAAACTGACCTGAAAGAAACTAGACGCACGGTGGATTAAACAGAGCACTTTTTCGACCTTTAGACAACCTTCCCTTGTAATGTAAATACTTTCATATCTTTGTTTCACTTCGAGGAAATTATGTCCATAATGTAAAGCTAGAAGCGAAAAATAATGCATGTTATAGATTGTACCCTATGAAACACGATCTCCTTGCAGTGACGTAGATAAATTGGTCATGCCAAGCAGTATAACATTATTGTGCTGATAGCTTGCATCGTATCTCGTTCACCTTATTCATAGATAATAGACCCCTTTCTAGACATGTATCTATTTCTTGTCATTTGTATCTATTTCTTGTCATTTGTATCTATTTCTTGTCATTTGTATCTATTTCTTGTCATTTGTATCTATTTCTTGTCATTTGTATCTATTCTTTAGTCTATACCTTTTTGTTATTTCGGATTGTTTTTCTTCTCTGTGCCAACATGTAAATATGTATTGTTCTACGCGTGCCACTGTGTGTGTGTGTCTGTGTGTGTGCGTGCGTGCGTGTGTGTGTGTTCTTGATTGTCCTATGAGAAATACTTAATTTTTGGTCGAAACGTAGGGAAACTTTGTTATGTTTCTCGAGCCTTGTTGCAATTTTTGTGTCGTTATGTAATATTTTTGCCCTTGTTTTCCATTTCCATTTTGTTTCTTTCGAACTTCATCTATCAAACTCTAGATCGCTGGCTATGTTTTATATATATATATATATATATATTTTATATATATATATATATATATATATATATATATACATATATATATATATATATATATATATATATATATTTCTATATTAGATACAGAAAAAAAAGAAGAAGGGGATGTCGAGAAAGAAAAACAAGATGAAGGCGATGACGAGGATTTTTGTTTTTGGTGTTGATGTTGCTGTTCGTTATTTTTTAAAATCTTTTTTATTATTATTAATATTGCATACATCTCATGAAAGGTGGAGCTAGACCAGTCCGCGTTGACGTCGAGAATGCTTAGCACTAACGTGAACGTGAGAGTACCTTTATGTGGAGATACGTCAGATACTTCAGTTGTGAATAAAATGAGCTTGTTACAATCTTCCAAGGGGCATACATATTAGAAACGATGGAAGAACATTCACCGAAGATCTAATATTTACTTGGATGTACTCAAATTTGATTAAATGACTTTTAGTGTAAAGTTTTATTCTAGGATGTGATTCTAATTAATGACAATTAAATAGTTTTGGGGGTTACTATGATGGAATTCATTCTAAGTTACGCGACTTTCTTGCTTTTATGATCTAATTTGTAAAATGTATTATCGCCGTCACAGGCTGGTCATAGGTCAGAGATCCACCACATGCCAGCTGCTCAAAAGATAAGAAGATATATAACACAATTATAGTGTCTTATGCAAAAATACACGATGTTATATAATTCTAAAGGGATAATGAGAGAGAGAGAGAGAGAGAGAGAGAGAGAGAGAGAGAGAGAGATAGAGAGAGAGAGATGTTGTATACAAGAAATGTGTCAACATACTGAAAAACATATCCTAGCTGCTACAATTAAGATTCGAAACAAAATTTAAGGGTACAAACTTCATTTTTCATTGAATCTATCCCACTTCCAAAGTAATGTTCTGTTTTATAAATCGAAGATATCCAGAGTTTAAAATGCCGAATAAGTGCAGTAGATTTATTTTACACACGCGAATATGTATTGCTTTGCAAACAGTAAAGTAGAATTCAAAGTCAAGTTTGCTTTTCTCAATCTTATATTCGAATAATTATATTTTCACGGGTCAGATTTAAGATATGTATATGAGCACACTTGGTTTCTATCAATCGAAAAATATATTTCCTAAAGGAAGTCACAACAAGACAAAGCCATAATAGATGCTTGAGGTTTTCATGATCTGTTTTACAAAAAGAGCACTTATTATTTTCAGAGATACCAATTTTAGTGAGAAATGTGTTTATAGACGACATTCAGCATAAAATTCTAATTTGAAACCATCACAATGTTTTCGATATGGCAAGCATAAGTTTTAATCTAAAGATAGTTTCTAGTAATCTATAAATCAGAATTAATTTTTCCATTTTCTTTTTGAAGAAGGATATTCTTTTTTCTCACAACAACAAATATACACTTCTACAGCCTTTAGTTTCCTTTATAAGATAATTAAATGTGATTAGAATATATAGAGTATCTCAAGTTCTCTATTAGTATGTAAATGGCGTGTTCTAACAAGGTGTTCGACTGCCAAAAAGTATTGAATATAGGCTAGAAAAAAAATTCACATCTCTATTAAATATGTCGGCGAAATGATCAGACGATAGATAGTCAGTTTTAATTCATGGAATCATTTATAATGACTATATCTGTAGCCAACATTGTTTTAATAGATATTCTTTTTGTACCAACCTTATTCTTTTCGTTGAACCAGAAGTGTTCCCCCCCCCCCAAAGTAATTGATGTATGGTCCGAACATTTTACGGTCTTTGAACGCACTTGTCTGGCCATTGAAAGTGGTCTGGTCATTGAACGTACTGGCAGTGACTTCATCGCGGCACTTCTGCTTTCACACAACAGCAGCATGCAATTTTAACAATGTGCATCATTTAGAGGTACAGTATCTTGGTATATTTGTGGCAGGTTTAGAGACTAGAAGTTGACACAGAGAGAACATAAATATAACCTAGTATTTTTGCTTCTAAATAATTTGAAATGCTACAATTGTCTACGGAACCTGCGGCTATGGACTTAGTAACAGTTTTGCAATGCAAGGCTAAATTTATTCCGCTTTTACAAAACCAGCTCGAAATAAAAGAGCATTACATTATGACGTCATCTATGTGACGTCACTTGTTACTTTAGTCTGGGAAAGATTGGACATGAAATTACGTGGTTGGAAATTCTTATTTTATTAAATAATATCATAGAAAAAATACTTATACAATTTTAATAATCGCAGTTAGAGTCTTGTGAAAGAAAATGATAAAGTCAACAGAACGTTGGAGAATCTTAGCGATTCATGAACTGCCGTAAATCTGCCTCGCAGATTTATATTGCGTTAAACCTAACTTATCTCAATCTCTTGGAACTGAAAATAAAATTGGATGCATTTTTAAGAACTAATTAATTTATGGACAATTAGTGGCAAGTCACTTTTCCCATACTTTGTATGCAATATATATATATATATATATATATATATATATATATATATATATATATATATATATATATATATGTGTGTGTGTATATATATATTGAACTAAGAGTAGCCCCAAAAAAAAGGCACATCATTCTATACATTGGATGTGATTTGGATTGCTTGGACGCTTTGCTATGTAAAATCAGACAGTTTTCATCCTTAAATGTGGAAAGGGAATGACTTTATTTACCTCTCACAATTTGGTAACGTTTCCCAGACCTATCTAGAGAGTTAATTCATAATAAGGGATTGAAATCGTTCAGTTTAAAAAAAAAAAAAACAGAAAACAATGACGTGTACCTCCTAAACAAAAGTTTTGTAATGCATTTTATACATGTCGTCTGTTTAATAATCGATTATTTTAGGTAAGGGTTTGAAGTAATGTCAAAGATGTGTTATAGCACTTCCTGCATTACTGAAAGACGGCTGTATGGCCTTCACACACCATTGCATACAAGGTGAAATGTAAAAGGAATAGCAACCATTAGTGATCACTATGATGCCCTTGGACTCTGAAAACAAGTGATTGCAATAGTTGATATACAAGGTTAGGTTCATTTATAGCACACACACATTTCACACATTTCTTACGATTGTGAATTACAAAATTCTTTGAATGAATTAAAATCATATTTACAAAAAACAGGAATTATCCTATACATGTAATAGAGTAAAGTCTGTATTCTTACCCAGAATGATGCTTTAAATACAGCAGAATGTACGAAAGAGAAAAATATAATTCCTTTCATAATACAATATAATCCTTCATTGCCAAATATAGGCCTTACAATTAATAAATATTGGAGTCTTATCAGATAAAAACAGCATCAAAACACTTTACAAGGGCATACCAATTCATGCTTATAGAAGACTTAGAAATTTACAAGATCTTTTGATCAGAACTAAACCGACAGAAAATTTAAAAGATGTTTTTCATCATCTAAATGCAACAGACGTCGGTGCTCTCAATGTGCAAAAATTTGAGAAAGTACCTATTTTAGTAGCTCCAATACTAAAGAATTGTTTTATCTACGTTATAACACTGACTGCATATCAACTGATGCAATTTATTTGATAACCTGTAAAACATCTAACATGCAATTTGTTGGACAAACACTTCAACAAGATTCTAAGAGAATGAATAATCACCGCTTTCATATAAAAACTTGTATGGATCCTCAGTTCTCCTCTAATGTTTCAATACATTTTAATACAAATAATCACACTGATTTTTCTTTCATGCCAATCGATATTGTGCACGGAGAAATGAAGAGACTCATTAAAGAAAGTTACTGGATTAATCGGCTAGATAATTGGTATCCCAAT